>OY288273.1:31672213-36472213 GCA_958450335.1 Hibiscus tridactylites | reverse complement strand
TGATAACATGCATATGCAAGCAACATCCTAATGGCTTCCATTCTAGCTACGGGTGCATAGGTTTCATCAAAATCTATTCCCTCTTCTTGAGTGTAACCTTGTGCTACTAGTCTAGCTTTATTTCTTACAATGTTACCACTCTCATCTAGCTTGTTCCTAAAGACCCATTTAGTTCATATTGTAGATTGATTACTAGGCCTATCAACTAATGTCCAAACATTACTTCTCTCAAATTGATTTAACTCTTCTTGCATAGCCATAATCCAAAAGTCATCTTTCAATGCTTCTTTAATATTCTTAGGCTCTATGCATGAGATAAATGCAACATGATTCATTAATCTAAGAGAAGATCAAGTGGTTACCCCCTTGGATGGATCACCCAAGATTTCACCATCTTTGACATAGTTCAACTCCCTTGGGTAGCTCACTTCCTTTTCCTCAAGAGCTAAGTCCTTCAAGGCTTCAAGAGGTGGATCTTGTGTGTCCTCTTCTTTTGTTGGAATTTCATCCTCCTTTGAAGTTTGTCCTCCATCAAAGGCATTTATGATTCCTACATCATCATCATCACAAGAATCCTTCCTAGGAAGGAGGTTATCATCGAATACAACATGAATAGATTCTTCTACTACTAAAGTTCTTTTGTTAAATACTCGATAGGCTTTAGAGGTTAAAGAGTAACCTATGAAAATAGCTTCATCACTTTTTGCATGAAATTTACCTAAGTTGTCTTTTCCCTTATTTAAAACAAAACACTTGCAACCAAAAGGGTGAAAATAGCTAATGTTAGGCTTTTTAGATTTTAAAATATCATAAGGTGTTTTCTTTAAAATTGGCCTAATCATTACTCGATTTACAATATAGCAAGCGGTGTTTGTGGCTTCCGCCCAAAAATATTTAGGTAAATTGTTTTCACAAAGCATGGTTCTAGCCATTTCTTGCAAAGTTCTATTTTTCCTCTCAACTACCCCATTTTGTTGAGGAGTTCGAGGAGCCGAAAAATTGTGGCTAATACCATTTTCATTCAAAAATTCTTCAAACCCTAAATTTTGAAACTCGGTTCCATGATCACTTCTAATATGTGAAATTTTAAGTTCAAGATCATTTTGGGTTAGTTTTGAAAATGTGATGAATTTTTCCAAAGCCTCATCTTTAGTACTTAAAAATAGAACCCAAGCAAATCTAGAAAAATCATCAACAAGTACAAAAGCATAAGACTTACCACCCAAGCTCATAGTCCTAATTGGCCCAAATAAATCCATATGGATAAGTTGTAAACATCTACTAGTAGAAACATCATTAATGGATTTAAAGGAAGACTTATGTTGTTTACCCTTAGAGCATGCATCACAAATTTTATCATTTGAAAATTTTATCTTGGGTAAACCTCTAACTAGATTAAGGGAGACTAGTTTTTCTAAAACACTTATGCTAGCATGTCCTAGTTTCCTATGCCACAACCATGCATCATTTTCATTTTGTGCAACTAAGCATGCATGAGATGTATGATTGTCATCTAGATGCACCATGTATATGTTCCCTATGCGATGACCTATGAGCATAATATTATTAGATTTAATGTCTACAATTTTGCATCCATTTTTATCAAATAAAACATTAAATCCTTTATCACACAATTGACTTATGCTCAATAAATTGTGTTTAAGACCATCGACATACAAGACATTTTCAATGAGAATAGTAGAGTGATTACCTATGGAGCCAATACCTTTAATGTGGCCTTTGGAGTTGTCACCAAATGTCACTACTCCTTCACTTTTTGGCTTTAGATCCATGAATCTACTCTTGTCTCCGGTCATATGCCTTGAGCATCCACTATCAAGGTACAATGAGTTTTGACTTTGTGCTTTGGCCTTGTAGCAATGCTCCCCCTACAAACAAAGATATTAAGCTTTTGTTTTTGGTACCCAAATCATTTTGGGTCCATGAGTGTTAGCTCCCAAAACATTGGTTCCCTTAGGAATCTAAGATGACATAGCAATAATATTATTAGATTTTACAAGTTCCTTAGGAACCCATACACTTCTAATTCTTTTAGCTCTACTATGTCTAGGAAGGCTACCTTGTTTGTAGTAGTTAGTCTTTTTCTTAGGTTGGTGTGTTCTTGAGGATTCACCTATTTCATGCTTGACACTACCAACATTTTTCAAAGACTTTTTGAGCTCATTTAGCTCATCCAACACCTTTTGGTGTTCACTATTACATTGAGACAAAAGATTATTAAGGTCAACATTTTCATCTTGAAAGAATTTTAGTTCATCTTTTAACCCTAATATCTTTTTCTCAAATTTTGAATTAGCTTGAGTGAGTGAGTCATTTTTCTCATTTAGTTCCAAAATAATCTTTTTGTTCCTAATGACCGACTCTTTATATTTCTCAACTAATTCATCATAGACCTCTTGTAACTCATCATATGCATCATTCAATTCATTATATGTAAAATCTAAAGTAGATGAGTTAGAGGTTACCATGGAGGAATCTTCCTCAAGTGCCGTGAGGCAAAGGTTAGCCACTTCTTGTTCGTCATCCTCCGATGACTCCTCATCACTCCAAGTAGCAAGCTTGGCTTTGAGCTTCTTCTTCTTCTCAAAGCCCTTCTTCTTGAGTTGAGGGCACTCCGAACGTATGTGGTCGGGTTGTTTGCACTCAAAGCAAATGATTGGATCCCTCGCTTCTTCTTTGTTCTTGCTTTTGAAGTCCATCTTTCTTTGGATTTTTCTTCCCCGGTTGGACCTCATAAAACGTGAGAATCGTTTGGCTATCATAGCCAATTCTTCTAGTTCATCCTCCTCACTAGAAGAGTTCTCTTCATGTAGTGAAGCTTTGAGAGCTATTCACATCTTCTTCTTCTTCTCAACCTCAAGCTTTTCTACTCTTTTCTCTTCTTTCTTCTTCTCTTCTTTCCTTCCTTGCTTCATAATCTCATGAGTAAGGAGAGAACCCACAAGCCCATCAAGCTTTAAAGTCTTTAAATTCTTAGCTTCAATGATGGCGGTTCTCTTCCCATCCCAAGATTCAGGAAGAGAATAGAGTAGCTTCCGGACAAGCTTGTCTTCCGGTATGATTTCTCCAAAACCCTTGAGCCCATTGACAATAGTGGAGAACCGATCAAACATCTTGGACACCGTCTCATCGGGCTCCATCTTGAAATTCTCATAACTAAGATTAAGAATTCCAATCTTAGTTTCTTTAACATCGTTGGTGCCCTCGTAGGTAGTTTCAAGAGTGTCCCACACTTCTTTGGCACTCTCGATGGATGAAACCTTAGAATAGATGTCCGGACCGAATGAACAAAAAAGCATGTGGAGAGCTTTGTCATTTACTTGAATCTTTTTTCTTTCTTCTTCACTCATCTCCATCTTTTTCTTCAATACCATCTTGCCTTCACCATCTTGCTTCAATGGAATATAAGGGCCATCTTCAATGACATCCCACACTAAGTAGTCATTTGACTTGATGAAGAGACGCATTCTATTCTTCCAAAAAGAATAGTTATCACCATTAAAGAAGGGAGGCTTTGTAGTGGATTGAGACTCATACATGCCCGAACCGGAGGTTGAAGCCATCTCTTGATATTTGATGATCACACTATTCCAAGGAACTCCTCTTGTGGTTGTTAATCCTCAAAGAGGTAGGCTCTGATACCAATTGTTGAGTGGATCGAAAGATCGATATGAACCAAGAGGGGGTGAATTGGATTTTTAAAGTTTGTGTGGTGGAAATTGCAAATTAAAATGATTGACAAAGGATTTTAGAGTGGTTCAAGTTCCAAATGAACTCTACATCCACTACCTTAGCTTCACTAAGGATTTGCAACAATTACACTAATTGCTCTTCCCCTTTTCTAGGCTAAGGATGCAACCCTTACAATTTCGGTTAAATTTTCTACCCAAAATTTAACCCAATCCTCACAACAAGGTAACAAAGAATTTGATGGATAATAGAGTATCTCTCAATACAAATTGTAGCCCAATTACAAGCACTCAACCCAATTGAACAAGATAAGAATGAAAATTACAATTGGGGTTTCTAGACAATATGGGATTTTTGCACAAATGCTTGGATTTGATGTATGGATGTTTGCTTTTAGATCAATGGTTGTTGCTGGAGCTTTTAGAGGTCCCTTTTATACATTCTCATTAATTTCTAGCTGTTGTGGTTGTTGCACTCATCAATAGAGCCGTTGGGGATGTTATCTCACCTCCATAAATGCAGTCTGCAACAACCTGTTTCGAAACGCGGGGTACCTGTTTCGGAACGGACTAAAATAGAAAGAGCCGTTGGGTGCATTTAAGAGCCCGTTTCGAAACGTGTTAAAGCCGTTTTGAAACACTTTTGCCACTGGAAAGGGTCATTTCGAAACAACCTAAGCTCGTTTCGAAACACCCTAACCGATTCTAAAAAATCAGTTAAAAACCTTTACAACGGTCATATTTTCAAATCAGAATGAAGAACCGTTTCGAAACACGTGAACTCGTTTCGAAACAATTTTGCTACTGTAAAGGGTCGTTTTGAAACTGATTGATCCCGTTTCGAAACACCCTATTAATCTTTGAAAAATTAGTTAAATAATATTACAACCGTTATAGTTTTCAAATAAAAAATGAAGAACAGTTTCGAAACGCATAAAGCCGTTTCGATACAGGTTCAAGTGTTCTAAAGCCGTTTCGATACGCGTTTCGGAACAGGGGTTGGCAGTGATGAAAACGTTTCGAAACGCCTTAGACCGTTTCGAAACAGGGACTTGAAAATCACTGTTTCGGCTTTAAACACTTAGAAATATATTTGAAAACTTTGTTTTTAACTTTGGCATAATCTTAAAATCATATAGGGATGTTTTGAGGACTTAAAAATTCGTTTTGACATTTTCAATTTAGTCCTTAGGTTTTTAGTTATATCAAAATTAAAATATTGGTTTCACACCTTACACTGTTAAAAATTAAGTTAAATTTTTTGTTATAGTTTTACTAATTTCTAAACTTACAGGTGAGTCCTAATATATATATTTTATTTTTTGCAGGTCAAATTTCAAAGCATTGTACTATAGTTTTTCATCATGGGAGGTTTATTGTAAATCATCCTACTGTGATATATACTGGTAAAAATATATCTTTTTTTGATATGTGTCACATTGACTCTATGTCTATGCTTGAGGTTTATGATATGGTTAAGGAGTTAGGATATGACAGGCCACATGATATTTATTGGCAATCACCAAGTGGTGTTTTAAGTGTCAATGCATTGGAAATTAATTCTGATGTTTTATCTATGCTTGCTAGTATGCCTAAGAACAAGTATGCACATTTTACTTACAAGAAATAGTGGAGGAACACTTGCCTGATTCGAATGTTGAAATTTTTGAACATGTGAACACTGCTAGGAATGTAAAAACAAATATACCTAGTGATGCTGAAACTGTTAAAAATACTGTTAGAAGTACTGATTTTTCTGACAGTGAAGATGAAGATACAAACTATGTTGGTTCTGAGAGTGAGCAATCTGACAGCCCCTTTGAAGATAGAGACAATGATTTAGTTGATGATGATTTAGTTTGTGAGGTTCATGTTGGTGTTGGGAGGGATATACCTGAATTTAGGGCAGGTTCAACTGAAGATAGTGATGAGAGTGTAGATAGTGAAGATGAAACTGAATCACTGCATAGTGCATATGATTCTGAAACAGAAGCTAAAATGAAAAGATTCCCTGAGTTTGACAGTATTTTAGACATAAAAAATTTCAAGTTTAGAAAAGGTTTATTGTTTTCTAATCAGAAAATTTTCAAAGCAGCGTTAAAATAATATGCAGTGAAAATAGGTTTAATATAAGCCTGAAGGTTAATGACTTTGTAAGAGTGCAAGCTGTTTGCAAGGATGGGTGCCCATGGATGGTTTGGGCATCTAAAATGCACCCTAAAGATAAGACTAACAATACATGGCAGATTAAGGCATATGTTGGAGAGCATAAATGTGTTAGAGATACAAAGAATAAGAACTGTACTTTTAGGTGGTTGGCTACAGTGTACTTAGAGAAATTTAGAGTTGACCCAAACTATTCTGCTAAGTCCCTAAAACATGATGTGATGAAAGACCGCATGCTTCTAGTTGAAAGGTCAAAATGCATTAGGGCAAAAAAACTGACCTTGGAGATGATTTTTGGGAATCAAGATGAACAATATGCAAGAATCTATAATTACCTTGGGGAATTGAGAGGAACAAATCCTAAGACAACAATCATACTTCATTTAGATAATAGGTTGTTTGTCAGAATGTATGTATGTCTACAAGCTTGTTTTTAGGGCTGGATGTAGGCCACTGATTTACTTGGATGGTTGTTTTTTAAAAGGCCATTACAAAGGATGACTTCTGGAAGCAATTGAGATAGATGCAAATGATTGCATCTATCCTTTGGCTTATGTTGCAGTTGAGAGTGAAACGAGAGAGTCATGGACTTGATTTTTACAGATTTTAGAAACTGACTGGGGGCTCACAAACTTTTTCCATTATACATTCATGTCAGACAAGCAAAAGGTAAATAATTTACTTTTTATTTTAGATATTTTCTTTCATTGTATTATAGTGTTTGACTAATATTTTATTATTTTTTACAAGGTTTAATAGATTCAATTTTATAGTTGTTTTTTAATTCTAGCAGTCGAACTTGTGTGAGACATTTGTATAACAATTTCAAGCTGCAAAGTCAAAATCAAGGCAAAGCATTAAAAGATGCTTTATGGAAGGCAGCAAGGACAACATACATGAAAGAGTGGACTGATACAATGAATGAACTGAAGGCCTTGTCAGAATCTGCATTCAACTAGTTGGTGGCTAAAGACACTAAGAATTGGTCAAAGGCTCATTTCCCAACTAACTGCAAGTCTGACATGCTCTTAAATAACTTGTGTGAGAGCTTTAATAAGGTAAATAAGTTTACTAATCTAACTTGTTTAAATTGAATTTTACATTAAAGATCTAATCTTTTTGTTTATTGACAGATGATTTTAGAATCAAGGGACAAGCCAATACTCACTATGATGGAGATGATCAGATGCAAAATCATGACAAGATTTGCATCTAAGAAGGAAGCTGTTGAAAAAATAATTGGGACACTTTGTCCAAAAAATTAAAAAAGCTTGAAAAGATTCTTGAACAGTCTATAAGGCATTTTTAACTTTAATTAATTACTTTTTGTTTTGATTATTTATTTACTTTAAATAATTACTGTTTTAACAGTCCAAAAACTAATTGATTTTTTTATCAATGCTAACAAGTGTTGGCCTAGAAATGCAGGTGGGCAAAGGTGGGAGGTTTCTGCAAGATTTGAAGACCAACATGTTGGAGACTTAGAAGCTCAAACATGCAGTTGTAGAAAATGGGAACTTACATGTATATTTTGCAAAGTTTTTGTCAAATTTTTTATTTGTGTAAGTGGTAATATATAATGTATATAATGTAGTGGACTGCATCATATGATAAGTTTTGGTTTATAATTTCTCTTGTATTTGATAGTTTTTGCAAAAAAATTTATTTGTGTAAGTGCCAATATAATGTACTGGACTGCATCAATGGCCCGTTTTTGAATATTTATTCAACTATAGCCTTAAACTTAGGTTGTGATTCTTAAGTTTTTCATTTCTATAAGTGCTAATGTATAATATAGTGGACTGCATCAATGGCCTGTAATGTCCTTTCTGGGCTTTTAATGATCTTAGAATGTCATTTTACTTTGTAGGGATCCTTTGTATACATGTTGCATCTGTAATTTTACATATTGGAGCTAGACCAAAAAATTTTGTCAATCCTTGCTACAGAAAGGAGATTCAATTGGAGATCTATTCTCATATGGTTAAACCAGTTCGAGGTCTAAAATAATAGGCTCATTATCAGACAGATGAACCAATCTTACCCCTATAATTCGAAGGCCTGTTGGCAGGCCTAAAACAAAAAGAAGAAAAGAGCTTGATAAGCCAGTCAAAACAACTGAAAAAATACTAAGCTTGGAGTCCATATAACTTGTTCAAAATGTGAAAGTAAAGGCCACAATAAAAGATCTTGTAGGGGACAAATAGGTGGCATTGCAAGGACTGCAAGGATGACTCCAAAAAGAATGCAAGGTCTAGTAGGTCTAATACCTCTAAACCAATGGCTCCTGGTCATGCAAGGGTGGCTTCAACTATGGCTCCTGGTCATGCAAGGGTGGCTTCAACAATGCCTACTGGAAGGGCTAGAGCTTTCAAACTACCTGTAAGATTGGTTAACTAACTAATATCATTTGTTTTTAAAACTTAAACTCAAATTCTAATTAACTCTTATCTATCAATGCAAGTTAGGAGACCAACATGTTCTAATTCAACAAGTTCTAGTCACTCTACTAACAACCAACATCATGAACAAGGGAGTTAAAGAACATCGAGACTAGTAATGATTGTCAGATGGATGCCATCACAACAGAGCACTGTACAAGGATCTCAAACATAAGAAAATGTGTCTAACATGTAGAAGTCTACTTGAAAGGAGACTTATGTATGTCATTTTGAGACTGTTTTAATTATTTTGTCAAAGAGGCATAAATAGCATTTTGTGAACATTGTTGATCTAGTAAAATTTTGTGAAAAATGTTCTAGGCTAGGTTTTTTGTGGTCTTTTGTTCATTATTTTGTACACCTTTTTGTGATTTTTTGTTAATCTTTTGTATACCTTTAATGACAACATTGACAAAAAACAGTGATATGATCATTATTATCAAAAAATATTGTTCAACATTTGTAGCCTCTCTCATTTGAAAAAATATTAATGAAAATTGAATTTACAATTCCTCCTTTCTAATTGTTGGATTAGCTTATGAACAATGATTGGTTAGAATGTTCCAAGTTGAGCATTATCATTGGTTTGAAAAGTTTGTTTGGGCATAACTACTTGATCATTACCTTTTTGTGGTCTTTTTTTTTCAATTGATTAACAACAAACATCTTTTTTATAAACAACATTAACAACAAATATTAACAATAACAAACATCTTTTTTTTATAAGAACAACAACAAACATCTTAAATGATCACTTGAGCATAACCACTTGGGCATAATTTTTAATTACTAAGTACTCATTAATCAACAACAATCAACAATAAACATTTTTTCATTGAATAACATCTCATTACAACATGCTCCAACATACATTAACAACAAACAATTTTTTCATTCAATAACTTTCCTTTCCAGCTTCTAAATGATCACTAGCACATTTTTCAGCTTCTAAATCATCACTAACAGTTATGAAACAAATAAGTCACTAAAACAATACATATCAAAGCAACAATTCAAGCAATTCTCTCATTTCTTCTTCTCTTCTCATTAGTTCTGATCTTTTTTAGGAGACCATTAATAAGAACTTTTACACGTGAATTCATCGGTGGATTATACCACTGAAAAAAACTACACGATTTACAATTTTTTTTACCATAGTTACTACACCTAATAAATCGCCTTCCTGAGTTGTTTGTACAAGAACTCTTCAACGTCGTTGGCTTCTCACACCAGTAGATAAGATTTTTATTCTTTTCAGTGACTCCTTGTCTTCAACTTTAACCGGCTTCTCAGACTTGCTCATTGATATCGCTGATTTTCCCCTTTTTCAAGTGTTGTAAATTTTAGAGTTACAGAGGATTTTCAGTACTTTAAGTACCCCAATTTTTATTTATTTATTTTATTAATCATTTTTTTAAATGCCTCAAATCTAATATGACATAAGAAATTATTAAATTAAGTCATGTCATTGTACAGTAACTGAGTTAACGATTGAATAATAAAAAATTCATAATGTTAAAAGTTTAATGAGTAAATTGAGCGTTTTTAAAGTTGAACGTTTTTAGGGTAATATATTAGAAGTTTACGTTTTAATCTACAAACCCTAAACTCTAATCTTAAACCATAATTCAAACCACAATTTTTAAATTCTAAATACATAAACTTAAACCCCTAAATTATATACTTTAAATCAGATTTTTAAATAGATGTTGCACTTTTATCATTCAATAATAATCCTGTCCTGTGTTATTGTTTGTTTTTTAGTGGATACCGTGTGATTGTTATATTGGGTTTAAAATTGCATTAAACCTTCTTGCTCCTAAGGTAAGCATTCTAATTTGGTTTGAATCTACATCCAAAAACCCTAAATCCCAAAATCTTCGAAATAGGGTAAAGATGGGAGGGCCAACGCTGGAGATGGAGCCTGTAGAGCCACAGTCATTGAAGAAGCTCAGCCTTAAATCCCTAAAGCGCTCTCTCGATCTCTTTAGCCCTATCCATGGCCAATTCGCTGCTCCTGACCCCGAAAGGTTTCATCTTTTTAACTTCAAAATTAAACAGTTTGCAATCTTTTTCCCATTCGTCTGTTCACTGAAATGCCGCTGAACCGTACTTGAAAACTAAGTTTTTTTTTGGTTGAATGCAGCAAAAAAATTCGTATGAGCCACAAGGTTAGTCTGATTTTTGCTTGAACTTTAGTTTATAATTTTTTATTGTTAGTAGTCCTATAATGGGGATCGTTTATTGGATTATAAGTGGATAATTGATTTTGATTTCAATTTGTAAGATAAATGTTGAGTATGGTGGAATTAAAACTGCCCCGGCTCAACCTTTGAGGCAAGTTGATTCCGGTGCTGGGAATCAAGGTTCGGTGCCTTCGAATGCCCTTGCTCTTACCGGTAATGTTCTTATTTGATTGAATCGAATGAATGGGTTTTTACCTTGATAATTTGTTTGTTTCTTGGTTTGTGTATGAATAGCTTGATACTTATTGATTGTTACTTGTTAGATACAGTGATTTTGGCATGTCTCTGCTTATTTATGTTTTAGTAGCTTGTTGCAAGTTGCTTTTGTTTGGACTTGTGTAACTTTAACTGTAATTGGAGCAGGTCCAGCTGACTCTAGGAATTCACAAAAGGAAGGTGCTCAAAATGCTTTAGTTGTTGGTCCATCTTTGCAACCAAAGGGGAAGTAAGTTCTCTTTCTCTAAATGTTCTATATTGTTGATTCTGGTACAGTTTTCCATTATGAGACAACGGATGTGGGTTCATTGTTAAATGGATTCGATTCTAAGATGTATAGACCATGGCATCCTTGCTTATTCTTTTGGAATCTGTTTCTGTTGCATGGAAGAAATTGTGTTGCCGATTCACGTGGATAATTTTCTTGTCTTTCTTTCTTCTTACCAGAAATGATGTTGGTAATTCTGGCAAAAGTACTGCCATTACATCTGCTTCTGCACCCTTTTCTGAAAGGTGCTCTCTCTCTCTCTCTCTCTCATATATATATATATATATATATATATATATATATATATATATATATATATATTATGCGTCTTTCTTCAGGCTCGTTCTGGAAATTGTGTTACCATGTGATTGTTATTGCACCTTGATACATTTCTTTCCCATGGTGTTTTGTTTTTTTTCAATGTTTGTCTGCTCTCATATGTAAAAATTCATCTCTCATGCAATTAGGCCTATCATTTGTTTGTATCTTTTACTTACTTTTGTTTACGTGTGCGGAAAGCTTTATAAGTGAATGTGCACAAACATGTTCTGAGTTTTGCATATAGAAGCATTTGTTTGGTTATATGATCTATAAGTGAATTGCAAATTGGTCAAACCATTTAGGTTCCAGTTTGTTGTGACTTGCCACTTATATCCTTTGAATATAGGACACTTACAGCTTGAAGATTTATGGTTCCCTTCATGTGACAGGCTGACGACCTCTGCTATAATAGAAAGAATCCCAAGCAAATGGCCACGTCCTGTGTGGCATCGTCCATGGAAGAACTACAGGGTGAGAATCTCTTTCTTTACATCATGGTAATTGATGTCAGTGGAGTTTGTTGTTGATTTTATGGTCATGTGAAATGTTATAGAAATTTTGTCTTCACTTTTTATTTCCGCTTGGGGGCACAGGCACACACAAGCACTTTTGGACACTTCCCCTTTCTTCCATTGAGTTACTTTCTTGTCCATTGTGCTGATTGTATCTCCTAGTCTTTTGATAAACATGTTTATAACTAAAGCTACAACGGGAATATTATTCACTAATTTCACTTTTGTATAATGGCAGTCGATTTCATTTGTTGTTTCCTGTCGAATCTCTTTCATGGCTGCTGCTTTTCTCCCAGGTCCTGTAGATTACTTGACATGTTGAAATGGTTAATGCAGGTCATCAGTGGCCATTTGGGATGGGTGAGATCTGTAGCCTTTGATCCAAGTAACAACTGGTTTTGTACTGGTTCCGCAGACCGTACAATCAAGGTATATAATCGTGCAATTGGAAGTTATCCCTTCTTTCTCATTGCTTTTCCTCTGCTATAACGCGATCTAAAAATCTGATATTATTTGAAAATCCAGTTTTTGAAAATGACTTGTCTTTTGCTTGTCTTGATTACGACACGTTAGATATGGGATGTAGCAAGTGGAAGGCTAAAGCTCACACTGACCGGACACATTGAACAGATACGAGGTTTGTTTTAAGATTTTCTCAGGCGTGAATAGTTTTTTATGGGCTTACCATGTTGTGCATGATGAATATCAATCATGGATTTAGAATGATTCGGAATTTATATTTTATTCACAGGACTTGCTGTCAGTAGCAAACACACATATATGTTCTCTGCTGGTGACGATAAGCAAGTAAAATGCTGGGATCTTGAACAGAACAAGGTTAGAACTGCATGCACTTATTATTTTGGATCTGTAACGAGTAAGAAATTAGAATTTCTTTTATCCGCTATAACTGTTGAAACCGTTTTTGTTATCGGAACTTATAAAATGCTGTATAGGTTATCCGTTCCTACCATGGTCACCTAAGTGGTGTTTATTGCTTGGCTCTCCATCCCACAATCGATATACTGCTAACAGGGGGACGTGATTCTGTCTGCCGGGTATGGAAATTTCAACATGTGGAAATTGTTGTTTTAATACGTAAATTTTATCTGCGTATGTATTTGGGTTTTTATGGTATTTTCTCCCCCCAGATTTTTTGAGTCATGAAATCTATTTCATATCTGATAAAACAACAATTTCCAGGTATGGGATATTCGCACCAAGATGCAAATATTTGCACTGTCTGGGCATGATAATACCGTTTGCTCAGTCTTTACTCGACCAACGGTACAAAGATCTTTTTCTTTTCTTCGCAATACTTTTAACACGAGAAATTGATAAACTATTGAATAATGGAACTTATGCATCTCATCTTAAAGGATCCACAAGTTGTTACCGGCTCACACGATACAACGATAAAATTCTGGGATCTTAGATATGGTAAATTGAACTTATGCAGCATTTTTCTTTCTATTTTTCTCATCTTTTTGTTCCCTTTATTACATATTGGTTGTTTAATGTCCAGGAAAAACGATGTCAACTCTGACACACCATAAGAAGTCCGTGCGAGCAATGGCACCACATCCGAAAGAGTATGTGCCTCTGCATCCAATTTATTAATTCATGTGAAAAACGAAGCTATCCTATGGTTTTAAATGTTTCTGAACTTTTCTGTAACAGGCATTCTTTCGCATCCGCATCAGCTGACAACACTAAGAAATTCAGTCTTCCAAAGGGAGAATTCTTACACAACATGCTGTAAGTGAAAGCAATTTTACTTCCATGCTTGAATTCTGGACACGTGCTTGTTCGCATTTTTAACGAACTAACATAGTATCGTTGTTTCGTTTCCGGAGCAGCTCTCAGCAGAAGACTATAGTCAACACCATGGCTGTCAATGAGGATGGCGTAATGGCTACCGGAGGTGCTTATATATATTTGTTTTCTCATCAAAATAATTTTGACTAAGTAGGGCTTCTAATGATTTACCATGCAAATTGTTAAAGGTGACAATGGAAGTTTGTGGTTTTGGGATTGGAGGAGTGGTCACAATTTCCAGCAAGCTCAAACAATCGTACAACCCGGTACGTTTTTTTCCCGGATTCTTTCTCTGCTAGTTCTTTTTGATCGTGGCAATGGGAGGATCATTAACACAACGGGCTACTTTTATTACAGGCTCATTGGATAGTGAAGCCGGTATATACGCTCTCTGTTACGATGTAACAGGTACAAGACTGGTTAGCTGTGAAGCAGACAAGACCATTAAAATGTGGAAAGAAGATGAAACTGCAACCGAACAAACTCACCCTCTTAACTTCAAACCACCAAAGGACATCCGGCGGTTTTAGCCGCGCATGTCGGTTTGTCCTGTTACGATGTATTTTTCCGATAATGTAAGATTAGGACAACCTTTTGTTGGTTACGATAAATAGTTGCTTAAGAGTCAAAACAGTTGGTTGTTTCCTAGATTTAAAGCACATGATGATGATGATACATTCATTGACTCCCGTTTTGGTGGTAATTGCTAAGATTATTATAATTCTAAAGCCATTGCTGGCGGTTCAAGAATGTAAAAAGGTTTCTTCTGAAAGTCAGCATAGAGAATACCTTTTATGTTAATAAAGTTGTCTTTACAAATGAAACCGTAACAACATACGAATTATGATTTCAGCCTCTATATTATGCTTGAATTTAAGATTTAATCCCTGTATTTGTATGACTTAATAAATAGTTAACACCCTCGGTTATTTCGGTTAAATTCATGATGTGGATTCTTCTTAAAATCTCGTTCCAATACATAAATCCGTGTCAACGTAATGACTCGAATTTTTACTCCACATTAATATTATATATATATTTTTTTGTTTAATCACTGGTGGACTAATTTGGATTAGATTTTGTAAATATACAGTATAGACACGATCTTCTTAACTCAAATTTCTCTATTTACAACGTTAGAATTTGAACTTCTGACCTTGCTTAAAGGCTTAGCGTCTTATCCTGCTAGAGATAAGCATACCATCAAAATCTAAAAGCTTTCGTAAATCTCCTTGTCTCTATCTAATTAAGACACATAACGAGTGAAAAAGGAGTGGTGAGCGACCCAAACTATCAGGCAGAATGTTTCGCTACGCAAGACTAATTACATCGGCAAACAACCATAAACTTTTCATGACCACTGACAACATCATAATCAGAAACTAACGCCATTAAAATCTCTGTGCGAGCAACAAACGACCACCAGAGTATGCTAAAATCATATCACAAAGACAAATGAAACAAACCACAAAACAAAGAAAACATGTCACAAGGACAGGGGAAAACGTGTGTCACGAGGACAGAAGAAACACATGCCACAAAGACAGAAAATTTTATTAAAGTATAAAAAATAAAAAAAATAAACCTCATGGTCGACAACTAATACTAAAATTGGTTGTCAATCACCAATCAAAAGAAAAAAATTGCAGTCCGCAATGAAAAAATGATGAGTAGCAATAGAGAATTAAGGTTGATGTCAATTTTTTTAAATTGGATTAGACATATTTATTCTTTAAAGGTGTACAATTAAGATAAAAGTTTCGTATATATAATTGAACTTAAAGTTTCATGTGCATAATTTCCCCAAATTAAAGTTCGTATATAAATTTAATATTTATCTCAACAAATAACTATGTTAACTATTTGACTTAATTAATTAAGATATATAAGTAAAGGGACTGAATTTAGAATTTGAACACAGTAAAAGGATCGAAACCTAATTTGAATTAAATTTCTTTAACCAACCATGTAATTACAAAACAAAATCATAGATTTATAATTAAATAATAAAATTAGATATTTTAATTTTGATATTGTATAATTTGAATTTGTGAATCAGACATTCATATTAAAAAAAACAGACACATCATAATAAAAGCGACCACAATGTTCGAGAGCTATTATCCCGCACCAATTTTCATGCAAGAAAATACTAGAGAAGCGGCGAATTGCAACAAATGCTCACTTTCTCCTCATAATTCTCTATTTCTCACTTGAGGAATCATTCAAATTCGATCCAAAATCAAAGCTTTCCATTTAATTAAACTCAGTTTTAAATTTAATCCCAACCCCTTTCCCTGTTCTTTTTATCAGACAAAGAATGGCGTCAGAGCTGATTCATAGAAACCAGACAACAACACCCAAGAAACAACAATCACCAACTCTCACCCCACAAACCAATCCTTCAACCCCTGTCGGAAACTGGAAGACCCCATTTCGTTACATGGCTCAGAAACAGCGGTTCGCCTTTGTTCTTGTCGGGATTGCCATTGCTGCTCTATTTTTCAACTCCTTTCCAGTTTCGACATCATCGTCGTTGTCGCAACAACCGAGCAGCGGCGGCTTAATAACGGGGTCGGAGTCGAGTTCCATGACTCGGAGAGTCCTGTATGAAGCTTACCACGAAGGTTTCCGAGGGAGGAACGTGGCCGGCAAGGTGCCGTTGGGGGTGAAAAAGAAGAACTTGAGGATTGTTGTCACCGGTGGAGCTGGTTTCGTCGGGAGCCACCTCGTGGACCGTTTGATCGCGAGAGGTGATAGTGTGATCGTGGTGGATAATTTCTTTACCGGGCGGAAAGAGAATTTGATGCAGCATTTCGGGAATCCTAAGTTCGAGCTCATCAGACATGATGTTGTGGAACCGATTCTGCTGGAAGTTGATCAAATCTACCACTTGGCTTGTCCTGCTTCCCCTGTTCATTACAAGTTCAATCCTGTCAAGACCATTATATCCTTTTCTTTAGTTCCATTTCTTTACCTGTTCTTTTTGTGTGTAATTTGGAATCCTTGATTTTTGGATCCACAAGACGAATGTGGTAGGGACATTGAACATGCTAGGGCTTGCAAAAAGAGTGGGTGCCCGTTTCTTGCTAACCAGCACCAGTGAGGTCTATGGTGATCCTCTGCAGCATCCCCAGGTTGAGACCTATTGGGGCAATGTCAATCCCATTGGTTAGTTCATACCATCTTTATTTATATACGGGAAGATAACAAAAAATAAAGATACGTCGGTGTTTAACATGTTTTGATACGTCGGTAGGTGTACGGAGTTGTTACGATGAGGGCAAACGGACTGCGGAGACCTTGACCATGGACTACCACAGAAGCCTTGGCATTGAGGTTTGTATTTATATTCTCTGAAACTCGGATGTAAGAATTGGAGCAACATAATCTGTTCAACTTGATTCCACAGGTGAGAATTGCTCGGATTTTTAACACGTACGGACCACGAATGTGCATCGACGATGGTCGGGTTGTCAGCAACTTTGTAGCCCAAGCATTAAGGAAAGAGCCAATGACTGTCTATGGTGATGGCAAGCAAACCAGGAGTTTCCAATATGTCTCAGACCTAGTAAAATAACTTGTCTCACATAACATTTACCGTGCCTTAATTTCGTCATCTGATTTACTTACGGTGTAACGTATCTTAGGTGGAGGGTCTAATACGGTTGATGGAAGGCGATCACGTAGGTCCGTTCAATCTCGGAAACCCCGGGGAATTCACCATGCTTGAACTTGCCGAGGTACTCGTTTTTCACGTATCGGACGGATTACATAGTCGGAGATGAATCCAAGGAAACTAAGGGTGGTACGATGTTGTGGATGCAGGTGGTACAGGAAGCAATAGATCCAAATGCAAAGATAGAATTCAGACCAAACACAGAAGACGATCCACACAAGAGGAAACCAGACATTTCAAAGGCCAAACAGCTGCTCGGTTGGGAACCGACCATTTCCCTACGCAAAGGCCTTCCATTAATGGTGAATGATTTCAGGCAAAGAATCTTTGGGAACCCAAAAACAGTTATTGTCGGAGGTGGTGCAACGGCTTGATAATCATACTTAATGTTATATTATTAGATAAAACATTTTGGATTATAGTTTATATTATACTGATCAGAGCTTTGTGTCTTTTTAAGTCCCTTTCCTAGGAAATAATTTTACTTATCAGTCTCGTGTACGGACATGCACGTATATTTACGAAATATTAAAAAAGATTTTAAATTTTTTTGAATATATTCATGTCGGATATATATATTCTCGATTGAGCGATTGGAGGTTTGAGTTGAGCATGTTTGAGCACACAATATCATTTTGGAGGCTTGTCTTATTTAGGGGGAGTCTAACGTACAACATGGTGATGGTACGGCCACGGTGTGGCACAACTGAAATATCACAGAACACGAAATTTAAAATGTTGCCCACCAACTTAACATGTTACACTTTTTTATAACATTTTAGGTTGGTGATCTCACGAAAAGTTTCGATACTTAACATCAACCTAAAATGTTATCAGAAGTGACAAATATCGATACTTCAGAGCTAAATTTCGATACTTGTCACCAACCTAAAATGTTACCAAAAAGTGTAAAATTTTAAGTTGTGGGTAAGACTTTAAGTTCCGTATTCTGTAACATTTTAATTGTGTTGTACATTAGACGTACCGTATCTGCTGCACCACATAATCACCCTTATTTAGTCCCTATAATTTTTAAAATTTAAAATTGTAGTCCTATCTCAAATAATATAGAGACAATATGATTAAACTGTAAGAGTTTAAGATTAACAAATTGAAGAATAGGAACAAAACCTATAACTTAACCATACCCAATGGACTAATAGTAGATTTTTGCAAAAACATATTTTATTGTTGTTTGAGTAAAAATTAAATTTTTTAAAATTAAAAAATATAAGGACTAAAATCACTAAATTAGAATACATGGGTTAAATCTAACAGAATTTTATCTTAATTTTTCCCAACTAAATAAACAATTTATTTTTTTATAATCATCAGTATTCAATTTATTAATTATTTAATCTAGATCAAGTACTGTAGATGTTCATTATGAGACGACACTTCTAATCCAGTTTAATTCATCCACAACGCTAAAATTTAAAATTTTATTCTTATTTAAAAATTTAATATCTTATATTATTAGACTACACGATTGTTGGTTAAATAAATAATTTATTAATAAAGAATGAATATTACATAGAGAGACGCATCACACATCTCAACAAGAGACATGGCCTCTATTAGGAGAACTGCAACTAAATACATATGATCTCATATGGACACACCTTAAATGGAAATAACACCCATCCATAACCCTCATAAAATTTCTCACCTACATTATTAATTATTAATTGAGACCTAAACATCTCACCTACAAACAAACACATACAATAATGAATTTTTTTTTGATATACAAGCTGTGTAATCAGGGACGGAGCTAGGATTTGAAGTTGGGGGGGCAAAACATAAATTTTAAAAGGTGGGAGGGGCAAATTCACAATTATCCTAATTTTTTCCAAAATAATATAAGGAATCAAAGGGTAAAAAAATAATTTTCCCCCTACCGGGGGGGCCACAGCCCCTCCCATTGGAGCTGTGGCTCCGTCACTGTGTGTAATTGTAGTTTACATAAATTTTTTAGTTTTAAAAGTTAAGAATTTAATTTTGGGTTTAAAGTTCAAGAGTTTAGATTTTAAGGTATATGATCTAGTTTAGAGTTTAATTTTCAAAGTTTATGATTAAAAATTTATGATTTGAATTTTATAATATAAATAAACAAGTTTGTGTAAAATAAATTTTACACAACTTATATATCAAAATTTTACCATATAACAATGTACACTTACGATAATAAACCAATATCCATTTGCGTTGCATCTTATTACTTTTGTCTTTGAAAAAAGAAATGCTTAGTTTTAAAATAAGTGTTTAAATTATTTTCTATTAAATATTTATTTATTTTGTTTAAATTAGTATTTACCATTTTATTCGTAATTATTTTAATTTTTTGTAACAGGCTTTAAAGAATTTTTTTATCTAATTATACTGTGAGACACATTTTTTTAATTTCTGAAAATTTTCTTTTAGAAAATTCAAAATTTTTAATTTTTTGAGGGAAAACATTTTATGCACTGGCGGTGTAAAACTTATTTTCCACAGGCGTCTAATTTTTTAGACTTAGGGTTAGAGTTTTAGGGTTTGTGGTTAGTTTTTAAGGGTTAAGAATAAATTTTATAGTTTATAGTTTAGAGTTTATGATTTATAATTTAGGGGTTTAGATTTAGAGTCCCTAAAAGGAACACATGACAACTTTAAAAATCACTCGCTAGCGCTACATCAAATAATTACCTATTTTTTAAACCCTTAAATTAAAAAAAACTAAATATCTAAATCCATAATACAATATCCCTATATCCATAATTTAAAGGTCAAAATGAACTAAAACTTTTTCAGATATAATAATAATAATAATAATAATAATAATAATAATAATAATAATAATAATAATAATAATAATAATAATAATAACTACTTCAGGCTTCGAGAAAATATCTTAACACATATTTTGAAAATTAAAAAAAATATTGTGGGACATATGGAATTATCAGACACATAAAAATATTCAGTATTTATTTTTCACATATTTTCTTACCAAACACAATTGGCCTTTTGTCCTCATATCATTACACATAATGAATGAACCATGAAAACAACATATCAACAAACAAACCTGCCTCATTTCCAAGCATCAACACACCAAACAAACCAAACTCTATGTTATGTCAAAAAAAAAAAAACCCAAACTCTATGTTATAATAAATATTGCAATCTATTCTAATAATATCAATAATGAAGAAAACTAAAACATCACCATATTTACCCTAAACCCTAACCTCTAAACCCTAAATTCTAATATTAAATCTTAAATTTTAAACTTATAAACTCCAAACTAAATCCATAAACACTAAAACTAAAACATTTGTGAAAATTTTTAGTTTATACCGATAATATATTAAATATAAATCAATGTTTTAAATTACGGTGTTGACATAATCACATACTATAAAGCAAACAATTCCTGCAATTCAAGCTCATTATGTGATGGGTTCGGGGGATGAACATTCCATTAAATCAAATGTTGAAATTTGAATAATATACTTTTTAGGATTAATTTATATTATATTATGAATCTGTAATAGCATTCGCTTAAAGTTAAGTAATAAATGATATAATTTACTTTTAAAAATATTAGGTGACCGTGTGATAAAATTTTAAGATGCCACATAATCAAAACGATAAAATTAGGAAAAATTACCAAGTTCATGTAGGGACGACAAACAAATTGGGTTGAGCTTTTGCCTTCCCTGATACTAAATCTCGACCTGATTGTAAATATAATTTTATTTGCCTTGAAAATTTAATTGAAAATCCAACTCAGACTCGGTAACGACAAACAAATTTTCTTTTTTTTTTCAATATAAATAATTGAATAAAATAGTAATTTATTCAAGTCAATGACATAAAATCAAAGTAAAATTTAACTAAATTTCTTAATTTTAGTACCTTATATGCCAAATTTTACAATTTTTTTTTATCAAAACAACTAATAACATATATATATATATATATATTAATGATCCTATCAATTTGGATCGGGTCGGAACTCTTCGGGACGAGTTTTTTTCCATCCTAATTTCCAATATTAACCAAGTCTAAAAAATTTTAAGTACCAAATAGGTATATATTACTAAGTTTAGGGGCTGATGTATACATTTACCCAAAAAATCAACTAAGAGCGCATTTACATTGCAAACAATAGGCAAAAGAAAAGATAGAGAGAAATTGAATCCCTTTTCTGTGATCTTTCCTTTATTGTCTTGGCACTGGATATTTTTGAAAAAACTCGGAAAAAATGAGCAGTGAAGAAGCAAAGAGAAGCATCACCGGAGCTCCGACGGTGAAACCGACATCCGATGAACGGAAGCATTCTCCAGCGCATACTGCGGAGTCGACTACTTCACCAGCGAGAAAAGTCGTCATCAAAAGCGCCGACATGAAAGACGACATGCAAAAAGAAGCTGTCAATATTGCCATCTCCGTTAGCTCTCTCCTCTTTTTCTCAAACTTCCATCTTTTTTCCCCTCGATTTTAATGGTTTTTTATTCGATTTCGTTTCTGGGTTTTGTTCATTTGATCTTGATTTATTAGAAACTATCATAAATTTGTTAACTCTGAGTGTGTTTTTCCTTCTTTTTTCTGGGTTTTCGATTAGGCATTTGAGAAGAACAATGTAGAGAAAGATGTGGCGGAACACATAAAGAAGGAATTCGATAAGAAACATGGACCCACTTGGCATTGCATCGTCGGTCGCAATTTTGGTAACCCAAATTCCCATTTGGATTTAATTTATCTATTTTGATATTAACACGTTCAATATTTATGCAAAACACGTAGAAATCGAAGCAGATCTAGGCTTGAAAGAGATTTAATTCCCATTTACTTTATCTGTTTCTGGAGTTGTATTGTGATTGTTTCTTCATTGCTATGAAATTTCTGGGTTGAGATCAACAAGTAATTTAGTAGTTTGATTGCTTTTTACTAAAGGGAATACTCCAACTTTTTATCTCGAAACTTTATCTGGTTCTTCGAAGAATGATTAGTCGCTTTCGTGTTCGATCAAGAGTCTTAGCTCCAGTGCCAATTCTTTGAACTAATTAATCCCTATTCTGTCTGGATTTCTTTTGTTGTTATATCTCTTTACTTTTACTTGGTTTCGTAGAGCCGGTTTCATTAGGTGTGTGTGGACTTAGTCTGATGGGCAAATAATAGTTCATCAATGTGATTAATAACCTATTCGATACCTCTAACAGCCTTTGTTGCTATGTTGTTTTCATTTTGTTGATGGAATTAAAGTTGGAATTCATGGAAGAGTGGGTGGAATTCATGAGATGGAAGAGTGCTACTGGGTTAGATACTCATTACTACATTACTAAATAAACACATTAGTTCTCCCAAATCGAGATTCGAGGAAGGGGAGGAGACAAGAGGGGGGGATTCATGGGATGGAAGAGACTACTAGGTTAGACACTCATTAGTACTATATTATTAAAAGAACACATTATTTCGCCCGCGATTGGTAGTTCAAGCAAATCATACTCTTTGGTGCTCGTTCCAGATTCCATGGATTGTATGCTAGTCGTTATAATCATCGATGTAGGCAGTCTCATGGTATACAGCCTACGTGAAATACCTGTATAAACTTGGACTGATAGTGCTACACTTTCTTAGTTCTCAGTTACATTAATCATTCAATGATATTAGAGGCTGCTTTGCTCTCATTCGTTCTCGGTATTCTACATCCATAATGTGAATTTGGAGTTATAGTGTTTGTACCGTATGCATAGATTAGAACATTTTCTGTTGAACTTTTTTGTGTGATAAAAATTCCCTTCGAGTTTTATGTCTTCTTGCACATAGTTGAAAACAAATTAAAATGAAACTTCTGTCCACACTACAAAACCATGTCGCATTAATCTTTTCGTTTCTATTACTTCGATGCAGGTTCGTACGTCACTCATGAGACAAACCACTTTGTTTACTTTTACTTAGACCAGAAAGCTGTGTTGCTCTTCAAATCCGGTTAATCACATTTGTTATAATGGTGAAGAGTGGTGATCATTTTGATCTTGGAGATCGAGAGGCTTTTACGTATCCCGGGTGTGGTTAGAAACGGTATGTTTTAACCGAAGCACGCTTGTTTGTATGTCAATCCTCTATCCTAAAGTTCTTGTGCCTAACTTGTATATTTTATTACACTCGAACTTGAATTTGAACCATGTCGGTTACACTCTTTTGGTTACGGTTTCTTCGGTGTTGCTCTTTAATAATTTTCGAGTTGTTTCCTTGTTACTAAGAGAGTGGTAAAGGCATATATCGGTATTCTTTACAAGGGACCCTGTAGAGGTACGGTGTTGTTAAGGCACTTCAGCCACCGTGCATTCAGCCGGAGGGAACCTACGGTTGTACAATTCCGATCTGTTATTTGAACATATGTATAAATAAATATATTCAGACTAAAATCAAAGATGAATTTGGATAAATTTATATAAAAACTTGGGACTATAGGTATTCGATTGTAAAATATTTTTCTTTTAAGTATCACATTGTGCGATGAAGTATAATTCAGGTACCAAATCTCATATTAACCCTATAAATAACAAACACAAAGTTTGAGTTGGAGTCGATTGTTTCAGAACGATTTCCGTTTTGTGGACCAAAGATAAGAACCCTCTCTGCACATAATAAGGAGATATTACGCGACTAAGTATGCTCGTTCTCATATTTTCATGTCTTATATTTTCATGTATATTGGATTAACCATAATATTAATCGAGTTATACTCGATCGACAAATATATTATGGGTTAACTACTGAGATAGTCACTTATGTTTCCCTTCAGTACAAAGTTGGTCACCGATTCTGAAAAACGATCAGTAAGGTCACTTACGTTTTCGGGGCGTAAACTTTTAGTCACCTAGCCGTTTGTTGTCGTTAACCTTTGACGGGAGGTTGATCTAAACCAAGAAAAAAAATATAAATTACCTAGAAAGTCCCTAAACTATTACTTCACTCCTATTTTGACCACCAAAATAAAAACAAGTTGTATAATTACACATTTAATCCTCTACATTTACATTTTTTTATTTCTTCTTCATCTAACTCAATCTCTAATTTTCTACTATATTAATCTTCAATTCACACCGTATATTATAATCCATCACCGTAAATATCCATGTTTCAAATAATGTTTGTAATTCTCAACTCAAAATTTTTAATCTTTCAAAAAATCCTAAAATTTTAGAAATTTTACAAAGTAGTCCTCAAATCCCTAAAATCACCCAAACTCCCAAAGCGCCACCGCTTCCGCCGTTGATCGTTGCCTCTGACTACACCCCTTTGGTCGCTGGAGCATGGCAGCCATTTCTCCCAACACGACGTCACCGGAAATGGTGAACGGTGTGCCAGCCGAACGTCGATTTCGCGTTCGACATTCGGCTGCACGCCGTTCGCCATTTTCAGTGACGTCGTGTTGGGGAAAATGACCGCCATGCTCCGGCGACCAAAGAGGTGTGGGCAGGGGCGGCGATCGGCGGCAGAAGCGACGACAATTTAGGGGTTTGGGTTTAGATAATTTTAGGGATTTGATGACTGTTTTGTAAATTTTCTAAAATTTCTGGATTAAAGATTAAAAATTCTGAGTTTTTTTCATTAGATTGATGTTGAGTTTTATGGTGCTCGATTTTTTCAACCGATGTGTTTGCCAAGTTAGGAGAAGATTGGATTTTTGGGTGTTTTAGTGGAAGCTTAAAGATTGGAATTGGACACAAGGATTTATAATGGTTCGGCCTTCTAACAAGCACCTACATCCACTACCTTAGCTCCCCACTAAGGATTTCAATCAAATTCACTAAGAATTTCGTCCCCTTTTCTAGGCTTAGGAGGTAACCTTTACAATCCTCAAAGCTTTTTACCCAAAGCTTGAGGAAACTCTTTTTACAAAAGAAATTCTAAGCAAACTTGAAATCCCTCTAATAGTTGTTTGTTTGCACTATTTAGCTCTCGCCCAAAACCTAAACACTTGAGCAAATTTAACAATATTAAGCTCACTAGTGTTGTCTAAGCAAGGAATTTAAAATTAAAGCTCTAGACACAATTTCTCATCATAATGTTGTAACAATTGAAGCATTAGCCTTTTCTTGATGCTCGGAGGTCCCTTTTATACTCCTAATTGAGTTTGTAGCCGTTAGGGTTGAATTGGAGCCGTTGGAGACTTT
Organism: Hibiscus tridactylites; assembly: GCA_958450335.1. NCBI lineage: Eukaryota > Viridiplantae > Streptophyta > Magnoliopsida > Malvales > Malvaceae > Hibiscus > Hibiscus tridactylites. Next base: position 36,446,665 of record OY288273.1, on the reverse strand, counting down.
ATTTCCCACCATAAATGCAGTTATGCTGCCTACCGTATCGGTATACGAGGAGGCGTATCAGTACGCCCTTCTTCAGAACTAGCTATTGTGCTGTTTGTCAGCCTATGCGTATCGATACACTTGAGAGCGTATTGATACGGTCTACAATTTAAAAGACCGTTGAGAAATAGCCGTTGGGGGTTGTTAAAGCAGGGATCGATACACTTAAGAGGCGTATCGAAACGACCCCTATTCGTATCGATACGGGCAAGCCTGTATCTGTACGGGTTTTGGCAGAAACAAACTTGGATGAAAAAAGTATCGATACGGGGTATACCGTATTGATACGAGCTTGCTGAAAAGTTAAGTTTGACTACTTTAAAACATTAAAAACTTTGCCAAAAACCTTTTAAATACCTCAAATATATTTTTAAGTTGTTTGGACTTAAAAATATGTTTTAAATTCTTTTCAAATTTGTCCAAAACATTTTTCAATTATTATATCAAAACACTTAGTTCTACAATCTCCCCTTTTTATATAATAAAACCAACTTGAAAAACTGTTTGAGATTTCTCCCCCTTTGTGAAATAAATTTTGAATAAGAGAATTAAGATTCAAAAACAATTAAAGCCCCCATTATTCATTTGAAAATTCAATTTTTCAAACTATTTCTCTCCTTTTTGTTATATCAAAAAGAATTTAAAACACTTTTAAGCTCAAAATAACAATGAAGGTTTAAATTTTAAAATTATTAAAATGTTTGGCTTTAAAAGTGGCTCTCCCTTACTCAAAGCATCATCAAGCAAAAGTTAGTTCAACATATATAATTAAACTAGTTGAATAGAAAATAAAACTAAATAAAGGAATTCAACTAATTTTACCAACACTTGAATCCAAGGGAGGATGTGAATCCTTCCTCTTCAAGTGTTCTTCTTTGTGTGCGTGGATCTCCCCCTCAATATTTGACTTGTTGCTCAATCTTCATCACACCTATCATAACAATCAAGTAATTTTTGATATCCAAATTGCTTTGGATCCATAGACGTTAGTAGCACAAAATTTAGTCCCCTTAGGAATCCATTTTCAATTTCATCCTTTTTAGTTGAAGTACTTAGTCCTTTTGGGACCCAAATACTTCTAAAATTTTTACCATATACAAATCTAGGGGCACTAGAATGTCTTACATAAAAATTTGATTTTCCAACATTATTTGTCTTTTCAAGCTCTTTGGAAATCAAATCTTTTTCTTCTTGAACTTTATGAAGCAAATTTTGTAAATCAAAACATTTTTGTTCAAACTCTTCGAGTTTTACTTCAAGTTCAATTTTGATTTTAGAAATCAAATCATTTTGAATTTTCAAATTTAAAATCACTTTCTTGTTTTTCAAAATGTGATTTTTAAATTTTAAAACCAAATCGTCATAGGCATCTTGTAATTCATCAAATGAATATGAACATGAAATAGATGAATTAGAAGTTACCCTTTGAATCTTCTTCGATGGCCATAAGGCAAAGGTTGGCTTGTTCATCGTCGGTGGAGTCTTCATCACTCCAAGTAGCCACATATGCCTTCTTCTTATGGCTTGAAGTGATTGCCTTCTTCTTCTTCATGGATTCTTGTCCAAGTTCTTTCAAGGCTTTCTTCATGAAAGGGACACACTTCTTGAAGAGATGAACTATCTCTTCTTCATCATCCTCCTCTTCACTTGAATCTACATGATGACATGTGGAGGATTTGAGAGCAATGACATTTATGATGATGCCAAGCCCTTTGAGCTTCTTCTCCCCCATATCTCTAATCTCTTCCTTCTTCTTCTCCTATTTTTTGTTTTTTTCATAATTTGGTGAGTGAGAAGTGACCCCACGAGCTCATCAAGATTCAAAGTCTTGAGATTCTTGGCTTCAGTGATGGCAGTTCTTTTTGAGTCTCATGACTTGGAAAGGGAGTAGATGAGCTTTCGGACAAGCTTCTCTTCCGGAATGGCTTCTCTATAGCCTTTGAGTCCATTGGTGATGATGGAGAACCTATCGAACATCTTCTCAATGTCTTCTTCCGGATTTATCTTGAAGTTCTCATACTCGAGGTTGAGGAGCCCGATCTTGGTCTCCTTTACTTCGTTGGTTCCTCCATATGTGACTTCAAGCTTGTCCCATACCTCCTTGACATCTTCACAAGAAGGCATCTTCTCATAGATCTTGGGGCCAAATGCACAAAAAAGATGTGCAAGGCTTTGCAATTAAGCTCTATCTTCTTGCGATCATCGGCACTTCAATCCGCCTTGCTTCGTTATGGCACGAACGGACCATCTTCTACTATGTCTCAAAGCTTGTAGTCTTTGGACTTTATGAAAAACTTCATTCTTGTCTTCTCATAGGCATAGTGTGTTTCGTCGAAGAAAGGTGGCTTGTCGATGAATTGCGCCATTTGATCGGTTGGTTGATATGTTGTACCGAGCTTCCCTGATCACCTCAATAGGATGTTAATCCTCTTCGATTAAGCCTCGCTCTGATACCAATTGTTGAGTTTTATGGTGCTCGATTTCTTCTATCGATGTGTTTGCCAAGTTAGGAGAAGATTGGATTTTTGGGTGTTTTAGTGGAAGCTCAAAGATTGGAATTGGACACAAGGATTTATAGTGGTTCGGCCTTCTAACAAGCACCTACATCCACTACCTTAACTCTCCAATAAGGATTTCAATCAAATTCACTAAGAATTTTGTCCTCTTTTCTAGGCTTAGAAGGTAACCTTTACAATCCTCAAAGCTTTCTACCCAAAGCTTGAGTAAACTTTCTTTACAAGAGAAATTCTAAGCAAACTTGAAATCCCACTAATAGGTGTTTGTTTGCACCATTTAGCTCTCACCCAAAACCTAAACACTTGAGCAAATTTAACAATATTAAGCTCACTAGTGTATTCTAAGCAAGGAATTTACAATTAAAGCTTTAGACACAATTTCTCATCATAACGTTGTAACAAATGAAGCATTAGCCTTCTCTTGATGCTTGGAGGTCCCTTTCATACTCCTAATTGAATTAGGGTTGAATTGGAGCCGTTGGAGATTTTATTTCCCACCATAAATGTAGTTCTACTGCCTATCGTATCGGTATACGAGGAGGTATATCGGTACGCCCTTCTTCAGAACTAGCTGTTGGACTCTTTGTCAGTGTAACCCCCTCGTCCCGGTCTAGACTATTGACCGGACCGAGCAGGTCACACGGGGAAAACCAAAGTGAAACCCGTTAAGGTCCTGCCTCGGTTAGCAACCCTAGGAAAATTTCTTCAATTATCTTGTCTAGATGGATCATTAAATCCTATGTGTGAAACGGCAGCGGATAAACATGACAAGACTTTGCAGACGAAACGTGAGTTGATGTAAATTTACCATGTATTCAAGTTAGTCTGTTTTCTTACATACACGCCCAAAACAAACATTAACGACTACAAACAAGGCTCACAAGAGAGCACACAATAACTCGGACCCAAGCCCAACACTTGAGGACCTCCAAAGATGCCAAAAGCCCAAATTACAGGCCTGTGTTTTGAAACAGGCTTGCCTGTTTTGATACACGGGCCCCAGTTTTAAAAGCCAGACTACCCGTACCGATACGGCCCACCTCGTTTCGGTACAGGGTCCTTTTTCGCCTAGTCGTTCTGAAACACGTTCCGGAACAGGCTTTCACAATAGCCAAACCGTTTCGGTACGCGTATCGGAACAGGGGTTCACAGTAGCCAAACCGTACCGGAACGCGTTCCGATACGAGTATCCCTAGAACCACACCCGTTCCGAAACAACCTTACCCGTTCCGAAATGCCTGCAGTCTGTGTGTTTCTAAAATTAGTTCTAAGCATCTCCAAACGTCCCCAACATGCCTCAAACAACAAGAATCAAGATACAATGCGCATATACATACTCTAGAGGCATACACCCTACTTCAAGCATGTCCGAACACTCAACATACATAAAAAGCCACCCATAAAGGAATTCAAGCATTCACCAAAATACATTACATATCAAGTCTACATGCCTTTAAACAAACACACAACATTCATGGAATATGGTCCTAAGCCTTCAAAACACAAAGCACTTAAGCATCAATATAAACATGGTTTACAATCCACAACATAGAAGCGTAAACATATTCAACATTGTATCAACACTCAACATGCTAGAACATCAACAAAACAAACTAATGAGTTTGGTACCAACTCCATACAAGTCTAACACCCCCATTGTCTAGGCATTATTACAAATACTTAAACCATACTTGAGCTACTTGAGAACTCCGAAAAGCTCCTCTTTTGCCCACTTGCTTTACGTAACTCTAACGATCTGCATGATGGAAAAAAGAGAGCGTAAGCTTGGAAGCTTAGTGAGCGAAGCTCTAAAAACTCATCAATCATGCTGTTTTCAAAACACATTTCTTAAATGATAAGTAAGCCATTTAAATGCACGAAAGGAAGCACAACAACACAGTTACATGGTTTGCACATGCACAACCAAAACACGGTGGGACTACACATCACTGTTTCGACTAGTAGTTTTCCGATGGGACTACAAAACAACATACTCTTCTACTAGTCACTACCGGTGGGACTACACATCACTGTAGTTACGACAACCATCACGTGAGGCTCAACACCAACAACATCAACGGAAGTAAAGAAAATCCACAAACCACACACAAAATCTCAATAATTGATCATGCACCAACACTTAACAATCAAGGTAAAGTTAGCGAACTTTCACTTGGGTTTAGGTTAGCCCTCAAGGCTCTAACCAAACCCCCAAGAATCTCTTTTTGAAATCAAATCAAGTTCAAAACATTTCACTCACCGATGAAGCCCAACCGAAAGCCGAAACACCAAACTCAAGTCTCCAAATTCCCCAGAATAGTGCCCGAAGCTTCTCCGGTGGTTTCCCTTGATTCTATTCAATCAAAAACAATACATTACTCAACTGAATCATCACCAAACACTGTCACAACCACAAGCTACTACCACAAGCCAAATTCTTACAATTTCAAACCAAAGCCAATACCATAGACCCCATTTTCGTACTCCCACCAAACCCAGCAGAAAACTACTAATTCCAACACCCAAAACACCTTCAAAACATCTCCCTGACATTGTTATAACATCAACCCCACTCTCCAACATAAAACCACACTAAAAACCCAAGTTTTGACACCTTTAAAATACCCCCAAAACTCAATTTCAGGATTTTTGATAAAAACCCCTCATTTCGAGATATAATGTACCTTAGGGCAAGGTTAGTTCAAAACTTATCTCTACAAATCAAAAACAAATCAAGAAGCCATTAAAGTTTCATACTTTTCTTCAAACTTTGAAATCTTGAAAAATCTCTATAATGGTGTTTTTCAAAAACTAAAACCATCAATGTGCTAAGAATTGAGAGGACAAGTCAAAAATGGTCTTACCTCATTGAAATCACTTGAAATGATGAAGGAAATGAATGGAATAGTATTTGGAGTTTTGGAGAGTTTTTAGGTCGTGGAAATGAAACCAAGGAAGAAGATGAGCATATTTTTTTCTTTCAAAAAGGCTCTTTTACTCATCTTTTTCCCTTCTTTTAAATATTTACAATTTTGCCATTAATGAATTTCAAATCCTTTTAAAATAAAACCAAAGTCCATTTTAATTAGATCGAGCCCACGACTAAAACCCGATTTACCCGTGTAACATCCGACCCCTAAACCCGGGGCGTTACAACTCTCCCTCACTTAAGGAATTTCATCCCCGAAATTACCTAACTGAAAGAGATAAGGAAACTGCCTTTCCATATCCTCCTTCTTCTCCCAAGTAGCCTCCTCCACACCTCGGTGTCTCCACAATACCTTGACTAGTTCAATGGATCTACCACACAGCACCTTGCCGTCTGAGACTAAGATCTCCACTGGTTCCTTATCATATGTCAAATCCGGATTCAATTCAATCTCTTCTACAGGCATTACGTGAGACGGATCCGATCTATATTTGCGGAGCATTGACACATTAAATACATCGTGGATCTTTTCTAACTCGGTCGGGAGTCTCAATCTATAGGCAACAGGACCAATTCTCTCAACTACCTCATAAGGTCCAATGAATCTCGGACTCAACTTACCTTTCCTACCAAACCTCATCACCTTCTTCCAAGGTGAGACTTTCAGAAACACTTTCTCACCCACAACATACTCTATCTCTTTTCTCTTTAAGTCGGCATACGACTTCTGTCGGTATAAAGCTGCCTTCAAATGATCACATATCAACTTTACCTTCTCGGTAGTGCCCTTAAGTAAATCGGGCATTGGTACAAGCTTCCGTCCGACTTCGATCCAAAAAATTGGAGTCCTACACTTCCTACCATACAGAGCTTCACACGGTGTCATCTGAATACTAGCATGATAACTGTTGTTGTATGCAAACTCTACTAACGGTAGATGTTTCTCTCAAGACCCCTGAAAATCGATGATACAACATCTCAACATGTCCTCCAACACCTGGATCACCCTCTCTGACTGACCATCTGACTGCGGATGATACGAAGTACTGAAGTTCAACCATGTACCCAAGGCTCGATGCAAACACTCCCAAAATCTAGCTGTAAACCTCAGATCTCAGTCTGACACAATTGATTTTAGTACTCATACAACCTCACTATCTCACTAATGTACAGATCAGCCAACTTATCTAAGGTATAGGTAGTATGAACGGGTATGAAGTGAGCACACTTAGTAAATCTATCGACTATCACCCACATTGAATTCTTCTTCGAAGGAGTCAATGGTAAATCTGACACAAAGTTCATGGTGATACGTCCCCACTTCCATTCCAGAATCTTCAACGGCTGTAACAACCCTAAAGGAAACTGATGCTCGGCCTTAACTCGCTGACAAACCATACACTTACTCACAAACTCAGCCACATCCTTCTTCAATCCAACCCAATAGTACTCTTCCTTTAACCCACGATACATCTTCGTACTACCCGGATGCATAGCAAAAGGTCTATTATAAGCTTCGTTCAAGATCGTACGTCTCAACTCGGCATCTTCTGGAACCACTATCCTATCCTTGTAACATAGGATCCCATTCTCACCAAAACAATAATCAGTAGGCATATCTTCGACTATATCTTGCACGTAAAGTGCCAAAGACTCATCTCGCAACTGCTTCTCTCGAATCAACTAGACTAACGAAGGCTTAACCTGAAGCTCGGCTATCAAACCACCATCCTTGGACACACTCAATCTCGCAAACATAACTCGCAACTCAACTTCCACTTTTCTACTCAATGCATCGGCCACTACGTTTGCCTTACCCAGATGGTACTCTATCGTAAGGTCATAGTCCTTAAAAAGTTCTAACCACCTACGCTGTCTAAGGTTCAACTCCCTTTGAGACATCAAGTACTTCAAACTCTTGTGGTCGGTATATACGGTGCACTTCTCACCATAAAGATGGTGTCTCTAGATCTTCAAAGCAAACACTACTGCGGCTAACTCTATGTCATGGGTGGGATAGTTCTTCTCATGAACTTTCAACTGTCTCGAAGCATAAGCTACCATCTTACCTTCTTGCATAAGCACACAACCTAAACCTACGTAGGATGCATCACTAAAAACCACAAACTCTCTTCCTGATTCAGGCTGAATCAAAATAGGAGCTTCGGTCAAAGCTTTCTTCAACTTCTCAAACGCTTGTTGTCTTGCACCTGACCACTCATATGTGACATTCTTCTGAAGCAACTTAGTCAAGAGAGCCGCTATCTTAGAAAATCCCTCGACAAATCTTCTATAATATCCCGACAAACCTAGGAAACTACGGATTTCTGTCACTGACTTCGGTTGTTTCCAACTCACTATGCTTCTATCTTCTTGGGATCCACACTAATCCCATTAGCCAAGATCACGTGACCTAGGAAGACTACCTCTCTAATCCAAAACTCACATTTGCTTAACTTGGCATACAACTGATTCTCAAGCAAAGTCTGAAGCACTAACCGCAAATGCTCATCATGCTCCTCCTCAGTCCTAGAGTACACTAAGATGTCATCTATGAACACTACCACAAACCTGTCCAAAAAATCGTGAAACACCCGGTTCATCATATCCATGAAAGCTGCTGGAGTGTTAGTCAACCTGAAAGGCATTACCAAGAACTCATAGTGCCCATAACGTGTACATAAAGCTGTCTTCGGTATGTCCACATCTTTCACCTTCAACTGATAGTATCCGGACCTCAAATCAATCTTCGAAAACACTGAAGCACCTCTCAACTGATCAAGCAAGTCATCTATCCTAGGCAAAGGGTACTTGTTCTTCACTGTCACCTTGTTCAATTGCATATAATCTATACACATCCTCATACAACCGTCATTCTTTTTCATAAACAGGACCGAAGCACCCCACGGAGAAATACTAGGCCTACTGAAACCTCTATCGGACAACTCCTGAAGCTGTGTCTTCAACTCTTTCGGTGTCATCCTATACGGAGCAATAGACACTGGTGCAGAATCAAAATACTTCTCAATAGCAAATTCAACTACTCTATCTGGAGGCAAACCCGACAACTCTTCCGAAAAAACACTTAGAAAATCACATATTGTCCTGATGTCTTGCGGTCTAGCCTCACTCATATTCGGATTCATCACATAAGCCAAATAAGCCTGGCAACCCGAACTCAACAACTTCTGAGCTTCCAAAGCAGAAACAACATTGGACAAGAACCTAACGTTCTCACCAACTACCATAACCTCAAAGTCATCTGTAAGCCTCAAGGAGACTCTCTTGGTCTCAAAGTCAACCTTAGCCCTATGCTCTAGAGCCAATCCATGCCCAAAATCACGTCAAAACCATAGAACGGTAACTTCATCATATCAACCGGAAACACGTGGCCCTGAACCATCAAGGGACACATCCTATACATTTTCCTAACTACCATTGTATCACCAAAAGAGCTAGTAACATTTACACCTACCTCTAACCACTCACATTGTAACCCTAATGACCTTGCGTGCTCACCCAAAATGTAAGAATGTGTCGACCCCGAATCTATCAAAGAAAGCAAACTCAAGGACTGTAACGAAATATTACCTGCAATGACATCCGTGTCATTCCCAGCATCTCGATGAGCATACACCCTAGCTGGTCCTCCTCTCTCGGGCTGAACTGCTACTACATGAGCCAAGTTCCTTTGACCCTCGTTCCTCGGCTGAAAATTACCACGACCGCGCCCACGGCCTCTCTGATGCTCGAAACCCCTAGCTGGAGCTCGTCCGCCCCTAGCCGGGTGTGAACAGTCACGCCTCAAATGGTCTCGTGAGCTGCAGTTCCAACACGCCCCGTAGATACCCATACACTCGCCCTAATGGCGTCTCTCGCATCTAGTGCACTCTAGAGTGTGTACAACAGCTCCTTGGCTCTGGTGGCCCCGTCCATAGTTACCACCCCTATGTCTCGAATCGGGCTGATACCTCTTATCCCTATGCCTCTTGGCATGGTCTCTATCTCAATTTACGTGTCTCTTCCCGGAATCGGACCCACTAGCACGAGCAATGGAACCTAAGTTCTGCTCTATATCCTTGGCCCTAGAGATCAAGACATCAAACTCGGTGTAGTCAGGGGCAAGCATATAGGTCTCCACATCTCTAGTCAACCCATATCGGAAGTGCTCACACCGTTCCCTCTCACTAGGAACCAACTCAGGTGCATACTGGCTCAATCTCACAAACTAAACCTCGTACTCTGACACGATCCTGTTACCCTGAACCAAAGCCATAAACTCCCTCTTCTTCTCATCCAAATACCAAAGTCCGAGGTACTTCCTCTTAAAAGCATTTCTGAAGAACTCCCATATAATTTCCGCCTCGGCCATACCCGAAGTAACAATGGTCCACCAAGTATATGCGTCCCCCTAAAGCAAGGAGACAATGCAACCCAACTTACGGGCGTCTGAGCACTCCATCTGACCCAAGATACGTGTAGTACTCTCAAACCACGCCTATGAACCCTTGGGAGTCAACCCACGGAACTCAACTCCTCCCAAGCTACGGAGCCTCTCTAGGGGTAATCCTGTCCCCGCACCCTGAGGTGGTGCTGCAGCTTGCATACTGGCTAAAGCTGTCTGAAAAGCTCCGGCTATGGTCTAAATCAAATGGGTCATGTCCGCGCCCGCTGGACCCTGACCCGCCTGAGCCCCAACACCTCCAACGTTAGCACCGGCCTAAGGCCCATTACCATCACCTCCGACTTGCGCACCAGGCTGAGGCACGTTACCTTCGCCACCCACTCCATTACCACCGAGAGCAGGAGGAACAGGAGGCTCACCCCCGGGTGCCTGGTCACCCGCTCTAAGTCGCCCCTCGGTCTCACCATATCAAGAATGAATCTAAAACAACAAACACACAACACATAAGAAAAACGTTAGGTTAGCAAAAAGGGCGGGGACTTAGGTTCTCAAGCTCGTTAAACTAAAAACCATTTTTTGACAACAACACCTAACAATGGGGACATTTGACTAACCCTTAACCAACAACAAGGCCACTGAAACATGCTTTCAAACACCGTGCAATTGCATGCAATCATACAACCAACTTACCTGACTTACCTTTCCCGGGAAACCTCGTAACCGAGGCTCTGATACCACCAAATGTAACCCCCTCGTCCCGGTCTCCAACACCTAAAACCACACTAAAACACTGTCAAACACCTTCAAAACATCTCCCTAACATTGTTATAACATCAGCCCCACTCTCCAACATAAAACCACACTAAAAACCCAAGTTTTGACACCTTTAAAATACCCCCAAAACTCAATTTCGGGATTTTTGATAAAAACCCCTCATTTCGAGATATAATGTATCTTAGGGCAAGATTAGTTCAAAACTTATCTCTACAAATCATAAACAAATTAAGAAGCCATTAAAGTTTCATACTTTTCTTCAAACTTTGAAATCTTGAAAAATCTCTACAATGGTGTTTTTCAAAAACTAAAACCATCAATGTGTTAGGAATTGGGAGGAAAAGTCAAAAATGGTCTTACCTCGTTGAAATCACTTGAAATGATGAAGGAAATGGCTTCTTAAAGTAGGGTTCGATACACTTAAGAGTGTATCCATACGATCTGCAATTTAAAAGACCTTTGGGAAATAGTCGTTGGGGGTTGTTAAAGCATGGATCGGTACGCTTAAGGGGCGTATCGAAACGACCCCTATCCGATCAATATGGGTAAGCCTGTATCGGTACAAATTTTGGCAGAAACAAACTTGGATGAAAAAGGTATCGATACGAGGTATACCGTATCGGTACGAGCTTGCTGAAAAGTTAAGTTTGACTACTTTAAAACATTAAAAACTTTGCCAAAAACCTTTTAAAATACTTCAAACATATTTTCAAGTTGTTTGGACTTAAATACATGTTTTAAATTCTTTTCAAATTTGTCCAAAACATTTTTCAATTATTATATCAAAACACTTAGTTCTACAATTGATTTTAAAAAATAAAAATAGTGCCACTTGTCGAGCATTGATTGGTTGATAAATTTTTTAACACCCTTTTAATAGCCTGACACCTAAAATTATAACGGTTGAAACTTTGAGCACCTATTATTACAAAAAATACTTTAGACACCTAAAGTTCAAAAAAGGTATACTTCTAACACCTATTTTCATTTAAGCCTTTCGAATATACTATGTAAATATTGTTGCACGTAAATTGGGCATTATTTTGTATTGAACCAAATTAAAAATTACAAACATTATTTGAAACATGTATATATATATATATATATATATATATATATATATATATATATATATATATATATATATATATATACACAATGATGGATTATAATATACGGTGTGAATTGAGGATTAATATAATAGAAAATTAAAGATTGAGTTAGCTGAAGAAGAATTTGAAAGATGGTGGAGGAGAGAAGAAATAAATAAATAAATAAATAAATAAATAAATAAATATATATATATATATATACAGTGATGGATTATAATATACGGTGTGAATTGAGGATTAATATAATAAAAAATTAAAGATTGAGTTAGCTGAAGAAGAATTTGAAAGATGGTGGAGGAGAGAAGAAATAAAAAATGTAAATGTAGAGGATTCAATGTGTAATTATACAAATTATTTTTATTTCGGTGGTTAAAACAAGAGTGAAGTAATAGTTTAGGGACTGTTTAGGTAATTTATCATTTTTTATTATCTCATATCAGCCTCCCGTTAACATTTAACGGCAACAAACGGCTGAGTGACCAAAAGTTTATGCCCCGAAAACGTAAGTGACCTTACTGATCGTTTTTCAGAATCAGTGACCAACTCTATATTGAGAGGAAACATAAGTGACCATCCAGTAGTTAATCTATATATTATTTTGAATAGTTTGGACTTTAGAAAAAAGTTAAAAAAATCTCAGGTTGTGAAAATTAAAATTTATATGATATTGTTTATTTGGGGTTTATGGTCATAATTAGGGTTTTGAGTTTAAGTTTTAATGTATATAATTTAGAATTTAAAGTTTATATTTTTTATTATTCTGGTGTGATTACATGATAGTGTATGTTCTTTACTCTCTTAGTCTTTTGAAAAGCTATGCACACCGTGCAAAATACGTTGCTCAAGCCGGAGTCATCTAGAAGAACAATGTCATCCTTTACTACTGGACTATTCTATAGGTTTAAAATTTTAGATTTTAAGTTTCATGGTTTAAATTGATAAGATAATATAAATTAAAAATTATGCAAAGTTAAATTTAATAATTTAAGCACGAACCAACTTGCCTCAGTAATTAAGGAACTGTTGTTGTTCTTAGAGGTCACGAGTTCGAGCACCAGCAGCTATAGCAAGGTAATTGAGCATGCATTGTCAATTGGTTGAGAGTACATTCAAAACGGATACTACTTGTAATGACCTTAACTTTCATAAAACATATATATAATAATTTAAATATGTTTTTTCTAACAAAAATAACAATACAATTTATTTCAAATATAGTGTTTTGAGAAATAAAATCAAGCTTAATATTTTTTTAATATTAAGTGATTTGTCCAGATGAATGATGGCACATAGAAAAGTATAGGATTCTATGGACTATGGTCCTAATTCCTAACTCCCCCTCCCTTATTCTTTATATTAAATCTTTTGCTCCTAAACTTTCTCACCAATTCAAAGATTTTTTACTCTAAATTTTTATACCATTTCCTTTTTTTCATATTATTTTAAAGGTAAGAATAATGATTTTTTAATTTCAAACCAGGATTAAGAAATTAGGATGTTATATTTATTTTTTTTAGTAAACTACACCAGATGCATTCTTTACAAATCAAATTTGATTATAGTCATAGTCGAATTCTTCACAAATGCATTGAAGAATTCAACTTCCACCATAATCAAATTCGCTTGATGACGATAAAATTATTATCTTGGATATTGTATTGAAGAATTCGACTCTCGTCGTATTGAGTTCGTAAAGTATGAGACTATTTTGGGAAATAATCATAGAAATGGAAGGAAGGAAGGGTTATTAGAAGAAATATAGAAAAACTTAAGTCCTTAATAGCAAATACTCAAATAGGGACCAGAAACATTGTTTGTCATTTTGTGACTAAAATGTACTAAATCTTCATTTCCTCTCGCATAAAACAACAGTTATGAAACATTGTCGTTTTGGAACACAACAAACACTCATTTATTGTCCCAATAAAAAATGATATCACACTATTTAATTTAAAAATAATTAAAAATTAAATTTTATAATTTGTGCATATAATTTCTTATTTTTTATATAAATTTAAAATATTATTATATATATGCATACGTATGTATATAAAATCTTAAAGTTATACTATTCATCAAATTCAGTGGATAAACTTAGATATAAAATAATCTATATACATATTTAAAAAGAAATTAATATTTTTATTACATTCAAATGAATAACTAATTTTATAAACAGCTCATATTTTCTTAACAAAAAATACCATTTATTTTATTTTTTAACATACATTTTTTCCTAATAGTTCAATTCAAAAAATTAATTTCACCAATAATTCCCTTCAAATTTTCACCAATAAAATCAAAATAATCTAATTTAAAATATATTTATTGTTACAATTTCCATGTCTCTGTTTGCACTTTTTAAAAATATTACTTTTATTTATTTTTGTGTTAATTATACTTTAGTTTAATCTTTCGAGTTGTCCTACTAGAAAAGTCTTATTCTAGATGATTAGAATTTAAAAATTTTTATCTATAAATAATTTGTGTTTGATTAAAAAAAATAAACAATTAAACAGATACTATTATAAAACTACACTGTATTTTTAAAATTTTGTAACGATATTAAAATAACCTCCGCTCATAAATTAACATGTCCTGATAAAGAATATCATTCGATTAATTTATAAATGTTTTTTCTTATATTTTGTTTATTGTAAAAAAAAAAATAGTTCTGGAATCTAAACCAAGTGAGGAATCCAAATTTGCTAAGCTTAAACATTTTCATTACAAAATTAGCAAAACATTACATAAGATTAGAAAACAATACAGTTAAAACAAAAAAAAGAACAAAACCACTATTCTTCCGTTCATGGCGGCTCGTTGTTTATTCAGTAACCAGAACCACCGGCCCGGCTTCTTCCAGCATCACGGCGGCGGCGACCAGCCGAAGAAGAAGAAGGTTTCATGGCTGCTAAAGAACAGTTTGCTTTCTTTAGAATATCTTCTTCGTCCATTAAAATCTGCCTGCACCTACACTCCACGCTGCAAAACCCCCTATCTCCTCTACCAAAACACAAGAAAATTAAAAAAAAATCTGGGAAAATTAAACATAAGAAAAAGGAAAAGGAAGTAAGAACTTACTGGTACATATAGATGTCTTGTGCAGGTAAGAGTTTTCGTTTGCAAAGGAAGCATTGTTGAAGGAAAGCAGGAACTGCGTAATTTACAAAGGAAACTTTGCCTCCGCCGTCGGTGGCGGTGGTGATTAGCATGCTTGTTTTGCTGATAACCTGTGGGTTTTTTTTACTAATTATATTAACATTATTACTACAGCCAGTATTTTGATTTTCCAAAACTACGCTTAACCCCACCATTATTTCATTTTTGTTAGAACTCCATAATTTATGTATGTGTTGAAAAATCAGTACTATAAAATATGGTGGTGGAGACTGGAGAGAGTTTAGGAAGTTGGGGGTGTTTGGTTGATGGGAAAATAAAAAGATTTGGAGGAAAATAAATAGAAAGAGAAAGGGGGTGGGGCCCCGCACTGCTATGAGAGAGCAGTAAGGAAGGACGATTTAGATTTGACATGTACTGATATTTATCTGCCACTTGTCTCTCTTGTTTAGTTTCCATTTCATTTCTTGTTGTTTTCACCCTTTTTTATCATGTTTGTTTGTTTATTATTATTAGGAGTGGACAAAATCAACTCTAGAAAAAATTAAATTATACTATTCTACGTAAAAAAAAATTAACTCGTTTTGACTCGATTCGTAATTTCATTAATTCGATTAGATTTGAAAAAAATATAAACTCTAGAAAAAGTTTCGTAATTTCATTCCTAGTTAGGCATGCTTGTGTAAACTTTTTTACACCAACAATATATCAAATATTAATCCTTATTTATAATGTTATAATACAAATCGATTCTAATCTAAACAACTTTTTATATCCATATAGAATATACATATATATATATATATTCATATTTTTACATGTGATATACATTATATATCGGAAAAATTTGAAAGACTCAACTCGAACTTGAAAACTAATCAACTACTAATTACTAAAAAATTTCAGAGTTATTGGAGTTATTCGAATTTCCATTTCATAATTTAAACTTTATTTGTTTTTTTTCAAGTCTCAAGTCTAAACCTAAAATCTAGATTTCTAACCTTAAAACCCTAAAAATGTAACCACAATCCCCAAAATCCTAAACCTTAAATTCTAACCATGAATCCTGAATTCGACACCCTACAACCTAAACCGCTGCCATCTACACCCTAAGCTAAAACTCTAAACCCCTAAATAACCCCACTTGTAGAAACTTCGCTTTCCACCCCAGTGTATCGAGTAATAATCCTATAAATAATTACAATTAAAGTTTTACAAAAACTCGACTTGAATTTTATAAATTTGACTGGAATCGAAAAAATTTCAAATAAAGTTTAAATCGTAAAATAGGACTTCTAAACTCGACTAACTTAATTTTTTTATTCGACTCGATCAAATGTCATCTCTAAATATTATTATTATGATATATTAAATTTCTCTTACGAGTCAACTCAATATCAAGTCTTAAAAAATATTTCAACAAATATATTTACAATAGATGTAGATGTTTCTTTTTGAAAAGTTTTTTTTCTAACTAAAATATTAAGTTTACATAATCCAATTTTAATTAAAATTTTAATCCATATGAATATACGAATGTTTAATTCTAATTTAATCATAAAACTTATTTTTTATATTTATAGTTTATATTCCATTTCTTTTCCATCTGATATTTAGTTGTACTAGACAATTAAGAGAGCAAAGAGGAATCCTCTGTGTGGTCTCAAGTCTCAACTATAAAAGAAATTAATATTAGAAGGCTTGGCTTCTAGCATGTTATCAAGGTGTGTGCACATTATTAAAAGGGTAAAGTATGCCAGGTAACACCGAACTATAGGGTGTGACCTGTTTTTAGCATCAACCTTTCAATTGGTCCAAACTTAACACCGAATTTTATTTTTCGACTCGTTTATACCACCCTGCCGTTAAATCGTTAACGCCGTGATGACATGGACGCTGCACCAAAACGACGTCGTTTTGGTGCCGCTATTTTGATAATAAATGACCCAAAACGACGTCGTTTTGCTAACGAAAATATATGAAATTGTGCACTCAATGGGATTCGAACCTAAGACCTTAAGCATCAAAGACAAACATCTTAACCACCAAGCCAACCTAATATATTTGAATTAGTTTTAGCACAAATAATATATATTCCCAACTGTAGTTTGTCATATAAATATATTATTTCTAATATAAAAATATTTAAATATTGTTATTAATAATATTAAATATATAAATAGATGAATATATTATTATAAAAACTAAAAGACTAATTTTCAAAATAAAATTTATTTAAAAAATTTAAAATTCGACAAAACTTAATCCCTAAACTCATAAACCCTAACCCTAAACTATAAACTTTAAACCCTAAAATTTTATTCATAAACAAGTAATATTAAAATATATAAACAAATAATATATTATTATAAAACTAAAAAATTTATTTAAAAAATATAAAGTTTTTAAAATTTACGAAAAGACCCAAAAATTCTCCAAAATCCTAAACTCTAAACCCCAAATCTTTAAGATTTTGGTGAATTTTTGGGTCTTTTCGTAAATATTAAATTTTTTTATATTTTTTAAATAAGATTTTTAGTTTTTATAATAATATATTATTTGTTTATATATTTTAATATTATTTGTTTATGAATAAAATTTTAGGGTTTAAAGTTTATAGTTTAGGGTTAGGTGTTTATGAGTTTAGGGATTAAGTTTTGTCGAATTTTAGATTTTTTAAATAAACTTTGTTTTGAAAATTAGTCATTTAGTTTTTATAATAATATATTTATCTATTTATATATTTAATATTATTAATAACAATATTTGAATATTTTTATATTAGAAATAATATATTTATATGACAAACTACACTTGAGAATATATATTATTTGTGCTAAAACTAATTCAAAGATATTAGGTTGGCTTGGTGGTTAAGATGTTTGTCTTTGATACTTAAGGTCTTTTAAAAACAAGTCACACCCTATAGTTCGGTGTTACCTGGCATACTTTACCCTTATTTAAAATTAGGTGTGGAGCAAAGAATTTGTCTAAGAAATTTTATTTTTAACGATATTTAAGACGCGTTAATTATTTATAAAGAGCGTCAATTTATATATAAAGTGGTATCAATTATATGTATTTTTAATTTTTTATATATAAATTATATAAAAAAATATATTTTTTTAATTTTAGGGTGTCAATAGACACCCCACCTATGCATGTAAGCTTTACCCATGATCAAAATACTAAAAAAATTAACAAATATTACTATGATATTGACACCCCACTTACGCATGTACCTCCGCCCATGATCAAAATACTAAAAAAAACAACAAATATTACTATTATATCACACTAAATACTAAGAAACAGAGAGCAAAAGACTTGTGATTGAAATTCATTAATTTATTTATCGGTCAAGAATGTTTATATTGTCCCATTTTATATAAGTTCGAGTCTTAATATTTATTTTTCTGAAATAAAAAATTCTTTACTTAATAAAAAATCATTATCATTACCCTTTTTCTTTTTTATACCAATTCCACCCCATATATATGTATATATAAGTTTAATATATTATCTTAAATGGTCATTAAACTAATAAAATATTACCAATACACAGAGAGAGAAAAAATGTGGGCAGTTCTTTTAAAACAGTGGATACTTCATTTAAGAAAAAAATGTGGGCAGTTCTTTTTATACTTCATTTAAAAATATTACCAATCACAATGTTATTATAAGAAGCTTTATGTTTGGTCTAAATTTACTATATATTCAAAAAAAAATTATAAGTGGGTAGTTTTTTTTTAAGATAGTGGATATTATTATAATTATTATTATATAAAGATTGAAGTACATAGATATCTCGATCACATTAGCATTTTACACATAAATTATTGGTTTTTAATGTATAACTGAATGTTGTGTCATAGTATTTTCGGGTAACATTTTTAGAAATTTATTATAATTTTTAATTTTAATATTTTTTTGAAAATTTCTTTAAAAAATATGAAAAAGTTACATTTTACTCGATCTGAATTTGTCAACCAATAAATTAGATACATGATATTATACTAAAAATATGACTTGATATTTAATATATTTAAATTCAAAACTCATTTTTTATTAATTAGAGAGGTACTACATTTTTATATAAGGATTCAAACCCATACAAAATAGGATAATATGAGCATCCTTAGCCACTAGGCCAATTAGTAGATCTCAAATTTAAAACAAATTTTTGATATCTGTAATGTTTCGACACAATTATAAAAGGTTAAATGAACTAATTTTGGATATTGTTTGAAAAAAAAAGAAAAAAATGAAAAGGGAAAACATATATTAAGTCCCCATTGAAGAAACATAAGGTATGTTCCCAAGTCTCAACCTAACAAAATAAAACCCCTAAAACTAACACTTCCCAACTCCTTTCAATTATTTATTTTATGAACTACCAAATGAAATCATATTAATAAGTAAACCTTTATTTAACGGTCCATGTTTAAAATTTATAATAATCTTTTTAAACAATATTATTTTCAATGTTCAAACATATGTCTTACAACTACATCCAACACTAGTTAGTAGCGTACGAGAACCTTTAGTATTTAAGTTGTTATGACAGAAAGAAGGGAGAAGCCTAAAAAACTATTGCGGGATCAAGATTGAATTGTAAATATTTAAGAGGGTAGAAGAGTAGTTAATTTTACTATTTTATTAGATAAAATTTTACTTTTATGAGATTGAAAGTGAGAAAATTTACCATTTCATTTACTAAAACCTTATAAATTTAAGCGTTAAAACAATTTTTTTTATTAAATCAATGGGTCGTGACCCCTACCAGTCCTCTAGCGCCGCCCTGAATAGAAACATTGTCAACCTAATTAAGATTTGTTTGATGACGGTGGTTTCATTAATTAATCAAAATATTGGTAATTAAATTGTGGATTATTATTTTATACATAGACGGCGAAAACTAAAAGTTTTCACAAGTGCTTTAGTGTTAGAGTTTATCGTCTTAGTTTAGGGGTTTAGGTGTAGGGATTTAGAATTTAGGGATGGTGATAAGAATTTAGAGTTTAGGGTTATAATTTAGAGTTTATAAGTTAAAACTTAAACCATAACCATATTACCATAAAAACAAAACCCCAACATCTATACCCTAAATTCTAAACCTAAACCCTAAATTCTAACCATCATGCTTAAATTTTAAACCCCTACACCTAAACCCTTAAACCCTACACCCTAAACTAATATATTAAACCTTAAAATTATGGTACTTGTGAAAATTTTCAGTTTACACCGCTAGTATTTAAGATATAAATCCTTAAATTGTTAGCTCTTTTTATTTTATTTTTAGGAGAAAACTTAAGAATTAAGAATATAAAAAATATAATTATTGAGATTTAAATTAAGAACACGTTGAATACCTAATTTTAATGCTGTATTATTTTGGATGAATCGATTGAAGTGAAGTTTGCAAATACTTTTTACGGATGTGAATGTTTGATAGAAGATAAGGATAATTATATACAAAGAATTTAGTCATATGTTAATAAAGGATTAATATTGTCAGTGTAAAAAAAATTTACACAAGCATGTATATTTTTAAGCTTAAATATAAAATTTAAAATTTTAACCATAAAATCCTAAAATCCAACCTCAAAATCTAAACTCTAAACCCTAAATTCTAATCATAAATCTTAAATTCTAAACACTAACCTTTAAACCCTAAATTAAAACCATAATCCCCTAAACAGCCCCGCTAGTGAAAACTTTATTTTCCACCACCAGTTTATAAGATAATAATCCACTAATAATTATATATGATTTATATTTAATACACAATTAGTAGAAACAAAAAGTTTTACAAGTGCCTTAGTTTTAGGGTTAAATTTTAGGGTTAAATATTATGGGATTATGTTCATGGGTTTAGGGTTGTGGTTAGAAGTTAGGCTTTAGAGGTTAGAGTTTAGAGTTTAGAATTATAAAGTTAAAGATTTAAATTCTAACTACAAATCTTAAACTCTAACCTACAAACCTTTAAACACTAAAATCTAGCTCTAAACCCTAAAACTAGAAACAACACCACCAGCATACTAAAATGTTTCTTGAACTATTAAGGAGATAACACCACGGACATATTTTTTCAATAAACTCCAATTCCTAAGTCTATTTCTTACCCTAAAATAACCTATGAAAACCCAACACATTTGTTACAAATCTTTGAAATTATATGGAAAAGCAATTGCCTACAAGAAAACCAAAAAGAAAATAACTCTTTTTTTGGTTGAAATGTCAACTATCTCATGCTTTCATATTCACACGCATGTTTTTTTTTTTTTTTTTGATTTTACGTTATCTTAAGTTCTGCACAATTGGTTTAACCCTAAATTCTCTCTCTATATAAATAAAAAGGTAGAATCCCCTCCGCTGTATAAATATTTTAAGTTTTAATTTTTTGCACTGTTAGATAAAGATAACGTATAATTAAGAGTAATTACGAAGAAATGATAAGTTTTTTTATGAAAAAAAGTTAATCTCAGCTACCCATTAATCTCATTAAACAACCTAAAAGGTGTAGAATTAGTGTAAGTAAATCATAATCCTATGTAATATATATAAATATGTTGTGAATAAAATAAAGAAGAACAATAATAAGAATGGAAGAACAAAGAGATGAGAGAAAATGAGGGATTTATATTATTCTCAATGCTCAAGTGTATACAATGCCTTCATTAGATCATCTATTTATAGGCATAAGAAGTACATAATACATTAAACTCTAATTAATGAAGATAATATTTCTAATGATAAAGTAAATCAAATCTCCTTGATAAAGTCATTCTCATTATAGACATCCACATAGATAAATATTCATAACACTCCCCGTTGGATGTCTATAAAGATTATGTGCCTCGTTAAAACCTTACTAAGATAAAAACCCAGTGGGAAAAAATTTTCTTTAGTGAAGGAAAAAGAGTACACACATCTTTGATACGCATAACATGTTGCCTCATTAAAAACCTTACCAGGAAAACTCATTGGGACAAAATCTCGGTTAAGGGAAAAAGAGTGCAACGCGTATTTACTCCCCCTCATGAAAACATCACAGAAGATCTTTGGATCTTCATAATTCAGTCTTGAATATTATTTTTCTATAGATCGTGAGGGATGAAACTTTGGAGTAATATGTTCCATGATGTATCACTTTCAAACTAAGATATACATCTTGCATTATCTTCACACAAGATAGCTTTTATCATATATTATAAAAGTAAATCCACATATCTTTTGGATATGTTGGGTCAATGGTCTTAGCCAAACACTTTTTTGGTTTGCCTCGTGCATAACAATTATTTCTATGACATTTGAGGAGGCATCAACGAATGTTTGAAGATCTAAATGTAATGATCTTTGTATATCCATGGATATTGCTTGACCAACTAATATATGGTGCTTCAAAACTAAGAAAAAAATATAATTATCTTTATTCACATCCAACAATCTTACAATAGATATGCTTTATCCATATTAAATCTTCTTTAAGATTCTTTCAACTTATGTTCATTCATAGACAAAACACATATTTAAGTGCTCAATCTTTAGGTCGAGAAAAAATCACATCTCAAGATTCTTTTTCTCAAATCATTTCCTTAAATAGCCAAATGCTTTGAAAGCTCTTCAGGAGTTCTAATAATAGAATGAATCTTGATTCAAATTTCTTTATAAAATACATAAGAAAATCTTATCATTCTTATAGTATTTCCTCAATTAGTACTCACTAAGGCCATTATATCAAATGCGCCAAAATATTCAATGAGACATGTCTAAATAAATTTTCTCAAAAATTTCCAAATGCTTTTAGCATTTTAAATCCTTTAAGGATAAATAGGGATCCATAAATAATTAGACGCATGTAATATATTTCATACTGCCAAAGTAATTGCATCCACCATGAAGTAATTAAAACTCTTCATAAATCATAATTCAAGTTGAATTTACGACTACTTATTTGTGCCTCACTTGCATTACACCTTTAGGTGTTTGGACTGTTGGTCCAAATACTTCTCTTTTAGAAGTTCAAAGCATCTTTCTATATTGACCAATTCAATATCTATACTTCTTGATAGATTTCTATACAAGATCCTCGTTTTCTTTCTTTACTTTTATAGAAGTATTCTATTTAAAACTATTTGTAAAATCGTTGTTGACAACTTTTCAATTTTTTGGTTCCATTCTCGTAGAGACATAACTCATCGAGATCTCTTCAAGATTTCAATCTTTATTTCAGGTACTCGAAACTCTTCAAGAGTTTTATTATTAGTTATGTCTTGGGTCTCTTCCGGAGCACCCGCCTCCAATATATGGCCATCTCATATTACTTTCCATTTACGATAATTTTGATCGTTGGAACCATTTCAACTACCATGCTTCAGGCATGATTTACATCCTCTCGCTCTAACATGTACTCCCTCCGTCCCATAAAAAATGTTTCTTATTGACTTTTTGAAAGTCAAATTTTTTAAACTTTGACTATTATTATATTGAATATTTTAAATAATTAAATTTTATAAAATATATATTTGAAAACTACTCGATTAGAGATTTTTAAAATATTTTTTTTCATATTTTAATCAATGATACATTTTAAAAAATTATGAGTCAAAGTTAAAAAAAATTGACCCAAAAAAGTCAATAAAAGACAAAAATTGTGGGACGGAGGGAGTAATTTAAACTTAGAGCATTTCAGTTGGTATATGAGACTTAGTTACTCTCATTGTGTCAGTAAATATGTCTGGCAGTTGACATGTAATAACATGAATTATCTTATAAACTTCTGGTTCATATACGAGGATCTAGATAACGATAATTCATTTTCTTTTATCCAACTGATTATTATCTCCTCCTGATGTTGAGAAAAATCATGTCATAAATGATTCTCCAATTAATGTTTAAGAGTTTAAACATAAAAGGAGACTCGTACTCAATATGTATTCTCAAACCTTTTTATTTACTCATTTTGTACGTTGTGGTGGAGTAATTCATATCGCACATTCAAAAATTATAAAATGAGAAATGTATGGCTTCTGACCAAAAACCAATCATAACGAGGAGTTTATTATAACTTGTTGGCTTGATGCGTATAAGTGTTGCTATATGGAAACACCATATAAATAATAACTCTTTTGTTCTCATAGTTTAGCTATTAAATATGAGGCATCCAATTGAAATTTTGATAAACTATATTTTTCATAATCAATAGACTTTGTAACAACTGATATAGCCTAAAATATAAACCCACTAGCTTTTGCAAGACGAATAGTATAACTGCATAATCCGAATTCTTTTATAATCAATATCACAAACTTCTGGTTGTAAGTTGATAAAACAATGTAGATGCATATACTAAAATCATATAAAACTTTCCACATTTGCGGATATATGAGCCCATATTTCGTTCAGATATGCAAGACATGCAATCTCAACTTTAGTACAAAACTTCAAGTTCTTTTGCTAAGTGGGATCTTAATCATTTCCTTTGAAAACAAGCAACACAAGAACTTCGTGTTCTTTTAGTAAACTGAATTTAATCAATTTCTTTGAGAACAAACACCACAAGAACTTCATATTCTTTTCATAAATGTGCATATAAATCTCAATAGCTTTCACATCATTATTGATCAGGATGGTCTAACCAATCATGCCAACTATATACAAGTGTGTATATACATTTCTGAATTTGGTAAATTAGAACATGTGATTCAATCTCACTCGTACACGTCTAGTACAACCATCAAAATTGTTCATTTGAATAGGAATATTTAGCTCTTTCGAAACTTTCAATAAAAATTATATTTTGGTAGCAATATATAGCTCTTCTAGAGCTTTCAACTGACTTTTTGGTTGCAAGAACTTATATCCACATTGGCTTATTTCAAATGCCAATTGATAACATATGTTATCTATAATTCCAAAAGAATATTTTGCGAACTCATATTGCTCTCTTAAAGTTTTCACTTCTAGTGATGACGGTATTATTACCATTAGCGGTAATTATTGCAATATTTGCAATTATGCACTTTTAATAATGTGCTTTCTCTCAAGAACTTATTGCTCTTCTGGAGCATCAATACTTTTAGTACTTTGAGATATAGTACTCACATTTTTCCCTTGCATTTAAATAGAAAAATATATCTTATACTTCTACTAAGCATAAATCGTCACCATAAATTGTATTTGATAAGTAATCATGTTGAACAAAATAAATAAATATGATAATATATAAATATAAATATTAACATGAATATAACTATAAAATGTAAATAATTAATGTATAAAGTAAATAAACATAAAGTAAAATAAATAAAAAGATAATTAATCCTCTTCAAAGTTATGAGAATAATTAGAAGATGATTTATTCCATTCGAGGGTTATAAGGAAATCAACAACGTCCAAATGAGTTGGACTAACAATGTCCAAATAAGTTGGACCAATATTATCTTTGTCATTTTTCGCAAACATAATTTACTTTTATTTTCTTTCTTTTATCATTCAATCATTGTTGATTTTTCCAACCTACAATAAGTACGAGACCAATGGTTTATAACATCACATTGGTAATAAAAAAGATTCCACTTTCTTAGAATGATCTTTATCGCTCTTGTCATCCTTATAACCTCACTACTAGTGGGTAGAAGTATTCTTAAAATTACCATAATGTCTATGTCCATGCCTCGACCATGACCACAACTTCTAATGTGGCTTTTATTCTTTCTATAATATAATCTCACATTCACTTCAGGGAATGGAGTAGAGCCGGTGGGCTTTTGAAACCTTTTTCATGATATTGTGTCTGAGGACAATATTATTTGTCGTGAAAACTGGAGTATGTTTTTATTAACATATTATTATCATAGAGAACAAAGATTTAATCCTCTTACGCGACATTGTTAAACCAGTCCACAAGGTCCTTTAAAAACCTCCTTTGAGACCAGTAGCCTCGCAAAATGGGATGTCCAGTCAATATACTTGGATTATATTGAAATTATGTCTTTAATTGAACAATGATTTACCATGTTTGCATTCACTTCAGGGAATGAAACTGTTCCAATAATCGCATGGAATAAACATCATGCTTGCATTCACTTCAGGGAATGCCCCATCATTGATAATCGCATGGAATAAACATCATGCTTTGCATTCACTTCAGGGAATGCCTCCCATAAAACTTTTTGGATCAAGAAGAATTTTTGTAACTTGAAACTGGGAGAAGTCTATGGTTGAGTTTTTTGAAGAAGAACAAATATTGCTTTCAGGCAAATATAGACTTTATAACAATCTTTTTATAGATTGAAATTCACCATGATTTATCGCACATTAAAATCATAATTTAAAGAGAAAAAAATAAAGTTTACCGATAATAATTTTTCTCTTGACGACATTGGAGACATAACAAATGACTGAAAAAACTTCTTATAATTTCTTTACGTCACGTCTCTTTCCAAGCCATTTAAGCATATCATGTAAAACTTAAAATATGGTTAAATAAAATAAAAAAAACATTCACCATATTATATATCATGAATCCATAAAAAATGTACTTATCTGTAAATATACTCAAGATAATCATCTTCTCCCCACGATCCCCTTGATATGGATTTGGGTCACTTGAGAGATCAATTCTTTGAGCGAGATTGGATTCGATGCAATTAAGCATGCTTCCATTCTTTTCAAAAAAGATAAAATAAAAAATAAAATATAAAGAGAGACAATCAATAGCTAAAAAATGAGAGGAAAAAAATGTATCTTTAGTTTCATTCTATAATCGAATTCATTCTTTTCGGTAACTTCTTTTGGATTCGAACGATGAAGATCTCAGTTGATTAGAGTCTCGTGCTGATAACGTGTTGTGAATAAAATAATGAAGAACAATAATAAGAATGGAAGAACAAAAAGATGAGAGGAAGTGTGAGATTTATATTATTCTCAATACTCAAGTGTATACAACGCCTTCATTAGATCATCTATTTATAGGTATAAGAAGTACATAATACATTAAACTCTAATTAATGAAGATAATATTTCTAATGATAAAGTAAATCAAATCTCCTTGATAAAAGTCCTTATCACTATAAACATCCACATAGATAAATATTCATAACAAAATATTTTTTTTGTTGAATATATATACTCTTACACTATGTAAAACTTGAAAATTTTACATATTTTTTTTACCGTTGGATGAAGATAAATGGATGGATGTGATTAATAGTAGAAAATGTGAAGATTATCACAAGAAAAAAGAGTTAAGGAAATGATCTTAGCTATTTATTATCATCATCCAACGTCCAAAGAAGGTGTAAAAGTAATTGAGTTTTACATTGTGTAGGTGGATCCTAACCATATATATATATATATATATATATATTATATATATATATATATATATATATATATATATATATATATATATATATATATATATATATATATATATATGATCCAGTTACACAGTGTAAAAGTTTTTAATTTTTACACGTTTTTTTGTTCGTTGGATGAGTGAAATGGATAACTGAGATTAACAGTGAGTTATGTGAAGATTATCACATGAAAAAAAGTAAGGAGTTAATTTGAGTCATCCATTTCTCCTATCCAACGATCCAAAAAGCGTGTAAAACTAAAAGTTTTACATTCAGTGTAAGTGGATTATAATCCTATATATATAAAGAAAGAAAAAAAATTGATACACATTTAGACTACACAACCTTTTCTGTTTTAGGGATTAGGTTTAGATTTTGAAGCTTAGAAGTTTAGTTTAAAGGGTTTATAATTTAAGGGGTAGGATAGGAGATTTAGATGTTATTTTTTAAAAGAATAAATATACAAACTTAAATAGATGTTTTTACAATATATATATATATATATATATATATATATATATATATATATATATATATATATATATATATATATATATATAATTACTCATACATGTATACACGTCAACTTAAGTAAATCATCTACGAGTAGTACTCATTCTAATTTAAGTTAATTTATTTTCTTGAGTGAATTATATAGTTTAATATTTTTACTGATTGTAACACCCTAAAGTAATAATAAATGGATGCTAAAGAAAAGGGAAATTGCGGTCTGGGGGAGTCGAACCCACGACTCAGGGATGGGTTTTGATCTAAGGCCATTTTTGGTATGAACCTGGACCCACTTATTATTAGGTGGTTCTTGAAAAGTTAAAAATAAAATAATAAACAAATAAAAATATCCCAATCACCCCAACCACCCGTTTCTTTCGAATTAAATGCCAACTCTGAAAATATTCAGATCTATATTTGCAACCATTCATCTCTCCTAACCTCTCATCCTCCATCACCATTCCCTACCGATCTCCTCCACCGCCTGGCTGTGGTCGCCACCGCCATCGCTAAACAAACTGCCGCCTCATCCTAATCAAAACCCCTCAACCCACTCGTGCAACCGCCGTCCTGATCGTCAGAAGTTGAAGGTAAAAGGTTCGTCGAACCTAGGGTTAAACCCTTTCGGATTTTTGTGTTTTTCGGCTACAATCACCGCCCGTTCCAGTCACGAATGCCACCATCGTCCTCTCCAGGCTGAGCCGAGCAAACCCTGTCCATTGAGGTCTGTCCGTCGTCGTTTAAGCCTCGTCGGAGCCGCACTAGTTTCGACCGACTTTGGGTCATTTTGGTAAGTTTCGGTGAGTTTTGACTTAATATCAGTTGTAAAATTGTTATGGGTTGATGAATTCTGGAAATGTTGCCATTCTGGATGTTTTTCCAGCCATTTAGGATCGCACATGGAACACATGCACCGTCCAAGGTGATTTCTGGCTGCCTTGGACGGTGGCCCAAACGAACCGGCCATAAACCGGTCTTCTCTTAAACTGAACTGAGCTAAGTTTTCTTGAACCGGTTTTGCCTAAATTGAACCGAATTGACCGACCCAAGTTTGGTCAACTCGACCCGACCCGAGTCTAACCCGTGTTTGACCTGGATCCGACCTGACCCGTTGTACTTGAACCGTGTCAACTCAATTAACCAAGCCAACTCAGTTGACCGAGTCAACTCGTTCGTGTCAACTCAGTTGAGTGTTGACCTTGACTGCTGATGTTAGCATGACATTAGCGTTTAACTTTGACTTTAACCAAAAAGTCAAATTTTCCACACAAAAAAATTCATATTTTATGTTTTTTGACGTTCTGTGTCCGTTTTCGAAGTATGTTAGCAATGTGAATAAGGATTGATTGTGGGTTTTGATTAATTGAAGGAATTCAGAGTTCTTTGTAGACAAGATGTTGAGAGACGACAAATTCGGGTTCAAAAGTGTTCGAATGTCGTTTTAAGGGGTGACCAATATAGCAAGGATTCAAGGTAATACCTTACTACCTCTTGTATACTTATGAACATGTTAGTATTTGTTTAATGAATGCATAGTTATGATGAAGTGTACAGTTCTAATCAGATACGAAATATAAAACAGATAATCTAGATAAGAGTGAAATACTCAAGTGCGAAGTTTAATAAATTGGAAAGACCTGGAGTTCAATGAATAATTAATAAGGCAATTAATTCTCCAAACCTGATTAATAGTGTTAAAGGATTCAATGTCAAAAGTATTTGGTTATGAAATTACGAAAACACCATTGAGGTATAATAATGACTAAAATACCTCTGATAATAAAAACGGTCTAGAAATCTGCACTAAAACTGGTAAACAACTGATTCATCTGAAAACCATGAATTACTTGGAAAGTTGTAACAAGACTTAAACCTTAGAGATTGTAAAGTACTTAGATTTTCTTGAATTCTGAATAAATCCCTGAAGATAAATTTACGGAAAACTATTCATATGCCTAAATTAACCGAGCTGGCGAAAAGCACTGAATTGATTGAAATGACAAAAAACATTGGAAATGCTGATAAGGAAAAATTAATTGGAGTGATATATAAACTTCGAGTTTTGAAAAGAATAAATTGACTGGAAGTACCGAGAGTACCTGAAATGAAGGATATACCCTCGAGTCCTGAAATAAATGGATGATTTGGAAGAACCGAAATGACCGAGATGACTGAGTTAACATCAAGCGCGTTAATGATTGAAATATCCTCTTGACCTAAGATAAGTGGAAGATTAGAGAACCATGGAATTTCTAATAGACCGTAAATGACCGTAATACCCTTCTGGGTTTGAGGCATGACTTTTGTAAATCCGTCATTCCTAACACTATTACAATAATGGAAGAATACTGCATAAATATATGTTTAACCTTTCGAGGCTTGTTCCGGGATAATATGTAACACCCTGAACTTTTAATTGTTCTATTATAAGTGAAGTAAAAAAAAGAAAGAAAAGATTTGTGGTTGTGAGGTTTTGAACCCGCGCCCCTAGCATTGTGAAGGAGTGTGTTAGCTATCAGGGCCAAGACTATTCGTGGTCTAAGTTTATCTTGGGGTTAGTTTTAAACTATACATTTTGGGTATATACATAATAATAATAAATAATTTGATTCGACTCCTCAGTTACCCCCATTTTTTTGTTGTTCGAAAGTTGAGAACCCAGAAGGTTCTAAGCTTTCCCCTCAACGACCCATCACCTCTGCACATCCCGATCTAAGCCACCGCTCAGCCGTGGTAGTCACCGCCACCACTGACATGTTCACCGTCGGGTGGCGAACCCAGAGCTATCAGCCACTCGCGGCTTACGGCCTCCGTCTGTCGTGAAGATCAATTCGAAGATTCGATGAAACCCCTATCTCGCCTCTTCTGATCTTTGTGTTTTCCTGCCACCCTTGACATCCGTTCAGGGCACGATCGTCAAATCTGAGCTTCCCGTGTCGGTGCAAACAAAACCCCTCTAATCGATTACCGATCTACCGTCGGGAGAGCCCTCGTTGGAGCTACGTGGATTCCAATCAGTTCGAAGTGTTAAGGGTAAATTCCGGTTAGCTTTTGGCTAGATTTTGGGTATTTTGACATGGTGGATCGAATTATTAAGTTGTTTATGTTGTTTTCCAGCAACTTTGGAGTATCTTGGGTCATCGGCAGGGATTTCCGAACATCACCGGCGATAATCCGGCGAATAGCATCACCTCTGGGTAAGTGAGCCTAAACCGGCTTGAATCAACCCTAACTGGCCCAACCTCCTGAACCAGGCCAGTTCAGTCAAACCCGGTCCAAACCCAACCAAGCCCAACCCGTTTAGCCTAAGCAAAAACCTGACCCAGATCCGAGTCCGGCCCGACCCATCTGCCCGTGTCCAACCCGAGTTCGGCCCGACCCGTCTAACCGAGTTAACTCGTCCGAGTCAGCCCGAGTCGACTTAGTTGACCATTGTTAGTTGGTTGTTGACGTCAGCTTTGACCTACTGACGTCGCGTTGACTTTGACCCTTTTGATCTTTGACCTGCTGACGTCAGCGCTGGCCGACTGATGTCAGCGTTGACTTTGACTGTTAACCAAAAAGTCAACTTTCCTGAAAACTCTCGTTTTATGTTTTTCGACGTCCTGAGTCCGTTTTTGAAGCATATTTTTTCAAATTTGAACTCGAAAGCCTCCGAATCTAACCTTGAACACGAACTTGTATATGTATTTAGTTATGTAGTTAAGAGTACTGTGAATAAGGACTAAAATAGAAATTTGTGTAATTGAAGGTACTCACAGTTCCTTAAATACGAATTGTTGAGGGACGCCAAGTCCGGGTTCAAGAGTGTTCGAATTTCAATTTCACGGATCGACCGATATAGCAAGGATTTAAGGTAATACATTACTACCTCTTGTATGCTTTATGAACATGTTGGTATTTGTTAATGCATGCATAAAAATGATGATGAGTACTGTTAATTCTGCTCAAGTCAAACCGGATATGAAAATGAGTATGATAATCTAGATAAGATTGCAATGCTCGAATGAGAAGATTAATAAATCAGGAGGATATGGAGTTCAATAAGTAATTAATAAGGTAGCTAATCTCCAAATCCGATTATTAGTGTCAAATGATTAAATGTGAAAAATATTTGGTTATAAAATTACGAAAATGCCTTTAAGGTATGAGAATGACTAAAATACCCTTGGAATTGGAAGCGATATAGAAATCTACACTAGATATGGTAAAACAACCTGATTCATCTGAAAACCTCGAACTACTTGGAAAGTTATGGTAACAAGATTTTAACCTTCGAGATTGAAAGATGTTTGGTTTCCTTGATCTTGGAATGAATCTCCGAATATAGATTTACGGGAAACAACTACAAGTATTGGAAATACTGCTATGGTTAAATTAATCGGAAGGATCGTATTGACCAAAAAGGCTGAAGTATCCTCAGACACCGAGGTTTGCAAATTAACTGGAGCGATGGATAAACCTTTGAGTTCTGAAATTGAATGAAGTGGTTGGAGGTACCGAAATTACACGAATGGCTGAAACACCCACAAGTACTTAAATGATTGAAATACTATATATGGTTCAATTAACAGGAATGATGGATATCTCGAGCTTCAAAATGACTGAAATACCCCTTTGACAGGAATAAGTAAATTGCCTCTAATAAAATTATGGAAATACCAATAAAGCTAAAAATAACTGAAATGCCCCTAAGGATTGAAGCATGACTCACGTATGTCAATCACTCATGATATTAATATAAGGTTGGAACTTTTTTCGCACATAATATAAGTTCGACTACTCCGTGGCAAGTCCTGTGGTGAAATATGAAAGCAACCGTTCAGATATACAATACAGTGAGATACATTAGAAGGGTTGGTTAATACTGCAAGGTTAGGATATGTTAGTTCGAATGGCTTGGAGGCTCGAAAAACTTCTAGAAATCTTAAATATTGTCATCGGTAAGCCTCAAAGAGACCCTCTTAGTCTCGAAGTCAACCCTAGCTCTATGCTCTACAAGCCAATCCATGCCCAAAATCACATCAAAGCCGTAAAAGGGTAGCTCCATCATGTCGACCGAAAATATGTGGCCCTGAACCATCAAAGGGCACCTCCTATACACTTTCCTAACTACCACTGTATCACCAAAAGAGCTAGTGACATTTACACCTACCTCTATCCAATCACAAGGTAATCCTAATGACTGTGCGTGTTCACCCAAAATATACGAATGTGTTGACCCCGAATCTATTAGAGAAAGCAAACTCAAAGACTGTAATGTGAAATTACCTGCAATGACATCAGTGTCATTCCCAGCCTCTCGCTGAGCGTACACCCTAGCCGGTCCTCCTCCCTCGGGCTGGACTGCTACGACATGAGCCAAGTTCCTCTGACCCTCATTCCTCGGCTGAAAGTTCCCACGGCCGCGCCCACAGCCTCTATGATGCTCAAAACCCCTCGCTGGAGCTGGTCCTCCCCTAACTGGGTGTGGGCAATCACGCCTCAAGTGGTCTCGGGAGCTACAGTTCCAACACGCCTCAAACATACCCATACACTCACCTGGGTGGCGTCTCCCGCACCTAGTGCACTCCGGAATGTGTCCAACGGCTCCTTGGCCCTGACGGCCCTAACCATGGTTACCACCCTTAGGCCTCGTATCCGGTTGGTACCTCCTATCCCTATGCCTCTTGGCATGATCTCTATCCCAATTCACATGTCTCTTTCCGGAGTCAGACCCACCAGCACGTGCTCTAGAGCTTAGGTTCTGCTCTATATCCTTGGCCCTAGAAACCAAGACATCGAACTCAGTGTAGTCGGAGGCCAACATATAGGTCTTCACATCGGTAGTCAACCCATATCTGAAACGCTCGCATCGCTCCTTCTCATCCGGAATCAACTCTGGCGCGTACTGGCTCAACCTCACGAACTGGATCTCATACTCAGACACGGTCCTATTTCCTTGAACCAAAGCCATGAACTCCCTTTTCTTTTCATCCAAGTACCGAACCCCGAGGTACTTCCTCTTGAAGGCATTCCTGAAAAACTCCCATGCGACATCCGCCTCGGCCATACCGGAAATAACAGTGGTCCACCAAGTATAAGTGTCTCCCTGAAGCAATGAGACGATGCATCCCAACTTACGGGCATCCGAACACTCCATCTGACCCAAGATGCGAGTAGTGCTCTCAAGCCACCCTTCCGAACCCTCCGGAGACAACCCACGAAACTCAACTGCCCCCAAATTACGAAGCCTCTCTAGGGGTAATCCTATCCCCGCACCCTGAGGTGGTGCCACAGCTTGCATACCGGCCAAAGCTATCTGAAAAGCTCCGGCTATGGTCTGAATCAAATGAGCCACATCTGGACCTGCCTGACCTTGGCCCGCTTGAGCCCCATTTCCTCCCACATTAGCCTCAGCTTGAGGCCCATTACCATCACCTCCAATGTTCCCTCCATTACCATCGGGAGCATGAAGAGCAGGAGGCACATTCTCGGGTGCCTGGTCACCCGCCCTTGGTCGTCCCCTCGGTCTCACCATAGCAATTAAATTAATCTAAAACAGCAAACACACAACAACAAGGAAACGTTAGGTTAGCAAAGGGGCAAGGACTCCGGTTCTCAAGCTCTTTAAACCAAAACAATTTGTTTTCCTTTTTATTTTGACAACAACGCCTAACAATTGGGACTCGAACCAACACTCAAACAACAGCAAGGTCACTATAGCATGCAATCATACACCGTACTAGAGACAAAATTTAGACATACATGGCAAAACACCCATAACACTTTAACTCACCTCACTTACCTGCCCGAGGTCTCGGAAACCTCAGGCTCTGATACCAATAAATGTAACCCCCTCGTCCCAGTCTGGCTGGATGACTGGTCCGAGTGGGCCACACGGGGAAAACCGAGTGAAACCCGCTAAGGTTCCCCCTCGGTTAGCAACCCTATTTTTTGTCTTTTATTTTAATCTTGTCTAGAGGGATATTAAATCCTAAGTGATTCACAACAACGGAAAACATCCAAAAAAAGATCACATTTGAACCCCGACCATACATACTTAGTCCATTTTTAAGCTTACAGGGCAGTCCGTATCGGTACCCTAACCAGGGGTATCGATACGCCCTGACCAGGTCAACCCAAGGAGTCAACACCGGGAAGACCGTATCGATACTGCCCTTGAGCGTATCGATACGCCCTTCTCGGTCAATCCTTCTTGGTCAACGGAGTAGACCCGTATCGATACTCGGGAACCCCGTATCGGTACGCACAACTCGTTCCCAATTCTCCAAATTC
This sequence comes from Hibiscus tridactylites, assembly GCA_958450335.1. Lineage (NCBI taxonomy): Eukaryota > Viridiplantae > Streptophyta > Magnoliopsida > Malvales > Malvaceae > Hibiscus > Hibiscus tridactylites. The sequence goes on along the minus strand of OY288273.1, from coordinate 36,411,617 downwards.
CAGTAACTTTGGAGGGTATCGATACCCTTGGGGTATCGGTACGCCAGGCAAAATTTGTGGCATTTGGGCAAGGCCGTATCGATACGGCCCTCTGGCGTATCGATACGCCCTGCTCTGCAAATCCACCAAATTCAACTTGGTGACCTCAAACACGACTCTAGATGCATTTTTAGACTCTCCTATGCACATACAAACATACATACATCAAAACTACAACCGAGATTTAGCTTACAAGGCATTGAATCTAACAAGGATCATACAAATCAAGACTTCATGCAATTTCACAAAAAGAAGCATACTTAGCAAGCACAAGGCATCATACACAAGGTAGTCAAGCATAAGGCATACATAGGCCAACAACATACATGTTTAGGCATATGCAAATAAACGACATGATAATCATAGGCCACAATCCAAGAAACAAAAGCATAACACAACATGAGTTTAACATGCTCAAACATAATCTCCTAAGGAGTTTGACACCAACTCCTAAACTCTATACCCCATCGTCTAGGGATTATTAAAAAATGCAAACCATACTTGCACTAGCTTGAGAACTCCAAAAGCTCCTCCCTCGCCCGCTTGCCTCCCGAACTCTGACGATCTGCACGTTGGAAACAAAGAGAGAGCATAAGCCAACTAGCTTAGTGAGAGAGACTCTACAATTCACAACATGCAGTTTTCCAAAACACGTTTTATATGCAAGAAACAATGGATGCACGAAGGTCTATCTCAACAACAACACATGGTTTGCACAAGCACAACCAACATACACGTACGGTGGGACTACACATCACCGTTTCGACTAGTGGATTTCCAATGGGACTACACATCAAAGTACTACCCTACTAGTCACTACCGGTGGGACTACACATCACCGTAGTTTAGACCACCATCACGTGAGGCACGAACTCAACATGACTACAACATTAACAACTTAAAATGCACTCAATAATCACAACGTATACACATTCAACATATCACAACAACATGAGAGTAGAGAGGCTTACACTCGGGTTTAGGTGACCCCTCAAGGTTCCACCCAAACCCCAAAAGAATCCATATCAACCACAATGCAAAAACCAATAATTCTATTCACCGTTGTTACCCAAGAGAAGACCGAAGACCAAGCTCAAGACTCCGAAATTCCCGGATTTGTCCCTGAAGCTTCACCAACCAAATTTCTCGTTTCTAAACATTCCAATACCAAGTAAACAATCCCAAATTAGTCCATATTCCAGAATAGTCAACCCGGATTACATACTAAACACAAGACATCCAATTTTCCATTGAAAACAAACCCAAAGTTCCAAATCCCGAGCAGCCCTTAAGCTCCCCTTAAATCCATTGATTCCAACCCTCAAATTGCTCCCTAAAGCCTTCAAAACAATGCTTACATATAGCCTAACCATCAGCCCTCAAGATTCCACCTAAAACACCCCAAAAACTCAACTTAAAACCTCCCAAAAACCTCCCCAAAACCCCATTTCGGAAAACACCCCAAACCTTGTAAAAATCATACCCATTGGACCCCTTTAGACTTAAAACAACTCATATAACATTAATAAATAAAAAGCCTAAGTTTAGGATGTTAAAAATGACATTTTTAATCAAAATTTCAAAATACCCAAATTACAAAAATCATGAGCTTTCTCGAAAATAAAGGTATGTGCTAGTAGAGGATGATGAGAGCAAGTCAAAAACGACCTTACCTTTGAAAAATCTTCAAGAATGGGTGAGTTATGGAATGGAATAGTACTCCAAAAGGGAGAGGGGTTTTTGACGTTGAAGTGAATAGTAGAGAGGGGAAGAAGATGACTCAAACTAAAAACATTATTTAGGTTGGTTTAAAATTAAAAGTCCAAAGACCTAAATGCCCTTAATGAAAAAGGGAAACCACAATAGGTGCCACCCATGGCCTTTTGGGCTTAATTTAGAAATGGTCCAACTTAATTTCATTTGTCTTAAAACCCGAGGCCCAAATTGTTATTTTATTATTTAAAAATTAGGAACCGAAACCCGAACCATTATTAAATTGCTATTTTCACCCGACCCACGAACCCGGGTGTTACAAACCGTTTGTACGAACCCCCTTTTAATAGGGACCACATTTTTGAAATTCGTTCAAATTGTCAAAAGTTTAATGTGTTCCCTTCTATAAATGCCAAGTATCTCCAAGAAATAAACTGTTCCACCTAGTGTGTTCCATGTGTGCTACATTAAGTTGAATGTGTTGTACGATTATTACATGTTAGTAAACAATCTAATAACTTAATTATGAATGATGATATGCTTGATGAAATGATGAACTGGACATATGATAACATTTTCTGCCTACTCGTAAGTCCGTTTGATCTGTATACTTAGTATATGATTGTGCTATGTGGTTATTTGATCTGTGATAATATTGTCTGTCTGTCCGATGTAAATAATAGTATAACCTGTTAGCTTGACCTATGATGGTATACTCTGTTTGCATGATGAATGATGATATCGTCTGCTCATTGATATGCCCATATATGTGTCTAAAGAGCATGAACTTCTATTTCTGATGCCTCGAATGGAATATATCTGCCATATGCGTTTTGTTATTCATGTCTGAAATCTGAATACTGATTGTTATCTAGGGTATACTGTTGGGTTATGTTATGAAGTCTCTGTTGGTACAGCCCTGATCCAGTTGGTAAATCCTTATGGACTCAAGGTCTTTCCTTGGGTAGGTTCCGATGCTCTAGCACGAGTAAATCCTTATGAACCTAAGGCAACCCCTTAGGTGGCACCTATGCCCATCGAGCCTATGGTAAGTCCTTATGGATGCAGTTCTGGGGGACTGCATATTGGTGTATGGTTGGAGGGTGAATAAAGAATTAAAATGAACTTTACTAGTATTACTTGGAACAAATGTATTTGAAATAAAAAGGGTTACTACATTGTTATATTTCTTGCATTAACGTTGCACTGTTGGAACACACTAGACACTAAACTCTTTGCTTCCACCTTCGTAATCTATCATCTTGTATAATTCCCGTCTGTTACTCGATGATTGAATAAAGAACTAGTACCGTTATTCTCAAGTATAGTTTTACCCTGAAATAGTAGAAAGGAAATGAAGATTGTTACCACTTGGAACATCATGAAAATGTTACGCCTACCATATATCTGCATAAGCTTGTAGCATCTTTTGGTAGTTCTGTATTACTGAGCTTTTTCCAAGCTCACGTTGTTTTTACCATCACAGGTTAAAAGAATATATCATGGTATAATGTTTGACAACAATGTTCGGAGTTCTCTCGGCGTTGTTTTTGGAGTATGGTACTATATACTTAGTGGGCATGTATGCCATGTATTGCTTTATGATAATGTCTGTAAAACACTTTCTGAAATTTCTGTTATGTGTTTAAATGACTTCCTGAAATGGTATTTTAAACAGAAGTTGATTTTACAGTTTAATAAGTGTTTTGAGGAAAAAAATATTTTTATGTGTATTTTTACCGTGGGTCGCTCTTGTGACCCTAATGCGACTTCCTAGGATCTGTTGTATCGCATAGGCGGGTTTAGGGGGTTACATAATATGTGACAATGATCTGTTCAGATGTAAAACGCAACCAGAACTAAATATTGAACACAAATAAGGTATACAAATTTGAATTCTTGGAAAGTAATTTATTGATGAGATGAGTATAGAGGAATGGTCTTGAAAGCCTAGTAAACTGTTAGCAATCTTCAGCGTGGTAAATCACTAACTTACTCCATTGGGGTAAAACTGCGAAATTGCCTCTGAGTGTTAAAATGACCAAAATGCTTTTTGAGCAAAATTGACTGGAACCCTCCTGATATATTCGGAACTTGGATTGATCTTGATCTACCCGATTTCTCAAAAATATATTTTGATATATCTAAATTCCCGCATAGTCAGGATATAACGGAAAATTTGAATGAGTTTAAGGTATAATTCCTAAATACCTTGATGAAGTTGACAATTATCGAATTCTTTTAAATATGGTTTTGGATTCTGGAATCAGCCTAGAGTGGACTATAATTTAGTCTCTTCTTCCTGCAATTTGCAAGGACCCCTGAGTGATAAATTGTTTCATCTAGTGTGTTCCAAGTGCATATGAATATTCTCACCGTTATGAAGCTAAGATCATCTCCTGATCTGAATCATGACTCTTATCTGTCTAAAATATACCATTATATCTGATTTGAAAAACATGCTCTCTGGTTACTGTTTCACTAAAAGTAATGGTTTGCTTTGTATTTATCTCTACCACTGCTTCTACCAATTATTGTTACTACCGATTACTGTTATTACTGATTACTATCGATTACTGTTACTACTGATTACCGTTATTACCGTTACCACTTCCTATACTATTACCATGGTATTTGGGATAGAGTATGAAGTTACTGCAGGTTTATCCTTGATCAAGCTGGTAATTCCTTACCGTTTCAGGTTCCTATGCTTTGGCTAGAGTAATTCCTTACCGTACCTAAGGTATCCCCTTAGGCTGGCACCTACGCCCAATGGGCATGGGTTAACGCCCCCTATAGATACAATTATGGGGAACTGTATACCGGAGTGTGGTTGGAGGGTAGATAGGAAATTTTATAATAAACTTTACTGCTACTATTATGTGTCCACGAAATAAAATGTTCACTGCACTGTTACATTGTTTGTGTTAACTTTTCATTGTTGGAACACACACTAAACTCTCTAGTTCAACTTTTGTAATCTCTCTTCTGATTGTTCGGCCCATGTGCTTCACGCCTGATACTTAGTGTTTGAATAACGAATAACTTTATTACCTTTAAATATAACGTTTTTAAAAATATTGAGTCGTAATCGAAACTTGATGTTATCGGAACATCATGACAGCTTTATGCACGACCATATATCTGCATGTGCTTATAGCATCATTTGGTAGTTCTGCATTACTGAGCTTTTCCAAGCTCACATTGTTTTCACCATCGCAGGTTAAAAGAAATCTATCTTGGTGCAATGATCAACATCAGTGTTCGGAGTTCTGTCGGCGTCGCTTTTGGAGTACAATACTGGTACAATTAGTGGGCATGTATGTCATGTATAATTTTATGATAGTGTCTGTAAAACTTTTTTTTGAAATTATTGTTACATGTTTAAATGATTTCCTGAAAGACCATTTTTAAACAAAGGTTAACGTTACAATTAATAAGTGTTTTAAGAAAAAAATGTTTTTGTAGATTTTTACTGTGGGTCGCTCTTGTGACCCTAATGTGACTTCCTAGGATCTGTGGTAACGCATAGACGGGTCTAGAGGGGGTTACACTGATTGATTTAATTATAACAATGAAATGTTAGCACAATTAACTTTTTTGAGTTGAATCCAACGAGCGGTCATAGTGAAAAATGATAGTAAGATTATTTTAAAAAACTTTTTTTAAGTTAGTTTTATTTGTTTGATATTGCTGCTTACCAATAAAAATGATAGTACTAGTAATTATTTTTTTTGAAAGGGACGAGCCTCATTAAAAAACTCCACTAAACCAGCACCAACCATACGCAAGTACTGGCGCCTAGGAGGGGAAAAGAGTATCCCGAGATGTATTACTATGAAAAGGATGACAAGTCATCACGCACAACGGTGACAATAATCTCGGGACAAATCGAGTCAAAGAAAAAAAAGGGAAGAGGACCGAAGGACCCAAGAAGCTAAGCTATGAGCAACAACATTTGCAGAGCGTGAAACATAAGAAACGCTATAGCTACTATTATGCCCAGCTAAAATATCACGGGTTGGGATAAGGTGACTACCTAAAATAGAGATATCCTCCGTGGTGCGATTTTCTTTATTGACTACAATCGCCACATCATATTCGAAAGAAACATGAGCCCAACCTTTGTCATGAGCCAACCACAAGCCATCCATGAAAGCGTAAGCTTCCGCAAGACAAGCATCGAGGCAACTAGTGGCATGTTGCCCCAAACTACCATGTACGGAGCCATACTCATCCCGTGCAATGACACCAATGGCAGCAGATCGGGAGAGAGAACCGAAAGCACCATCAACATTCACCTTGATGCAGCCAACAGAAGAAGGGCGCCATCTCTACTCCGAGAAAGCCGTGTAAGAGGCGAGTTTCGGTTGGTAGGACGAGGGCAAAATCACATCGTTGTAATCACGATGGAGGCAATGGACATTAGAAACCAAGACCCAAACAGGGCGCAAATACTTCTTATGGACCCAGTCATTCTGCTATCTCCTAAGGTACTAGAGGATAGTGAGGATGAGCGAAAAGGAATCCAAATAGAGAGATGCATCAGCTTCCTCCAGCCAAGTGAGAGTAGAGGTCTCCTGACTGGTGACAAGAAGACGGGGGAAGCCTGTGAAGAGGAGGGGTTCAGCTGAGGCTAGACTGTCTCGAAGGGCGTGGAGAGTATATTCAGATTCATACAAACATAAAGAACAAGTTTCCGGGGAAAGGCCTGCAGCGTGGAGTCTACTCCCGGTAGGAAGGGCATCACGCCCGATGAGCCAGCCAATGGTGCAGTCCTTGGGAATAACTGGCAACTTCGAGAAAAGCTTCCAAACACGTGAAGGCCTGATAGAAGAAGAGGTCGATCGTTGAAGGTACAAGTAGCCTGACCGCACAATGTAGAGTCCCGAGTCATGGTCACCTAGAGGAGGGTATCTGGACGTGTAACAGAGATGGGCACATGAAGAATCACATTCGCATCATCTGGTGGAGACATCACGAACAAGGCAGTCATTCCACAAAGGTTGACCCGAAACCATGAAGTCACAACACCGAATCAACATCTCCTCACTATCCATATAGTTGTCTGTAAGAGTTATGAGAGATGTCATTCTCTAGCGCTCCTGGTGTATACAGACCGAGCTGCCAACACCGAGAGTCCAAAATAAACCATCTCGAAACATTGAAAACACGAGAGAGCAGAGAATCTGGTTACAAGATAAAATGCCACAATTGCTTCCCAAGGAGGGAAACATTGAAGAGATGCATATCCTAAAACCCAACGCCACTAGCAGACTTTGGTGTACACATATTGACCCAAGAGACAAGAGGCCATCCGCGCTTATTGTTTCAACCAGACCACCAGTAACTACACATCGACCGAGTCATGTCATCTACTAGGTTTTGGGGCAAAAGGTAGCAAGACATCACGTATTAAGGTAGGGCTTGTGCCATATACTTAAGAAAGATCTCTCAACCACTATAGGAGAGCAGATGCTTGGTCCCGCTTGTAACCCGAGAGCCAACCTTGTCACGAACAAAACCAAGTGCCTCCGACTTGTTTCTATTAATGGGAAGGGGTATGCCCAAATAGACACCTAGATCATCCACCTCCCGAACACCCAAAAGATCGGGAATAGCCATCTTGTAGTCTAGAGATGTACGGGGACTGAAAAAGATGGTAGATTTCTCAAAATTGAAACATTGTCTAGATGAAGATGCATAAGACTAAAGAATATCTTTAAGGCATTAAACTTAACTAAGCTCATTTCGGAGGAAGACCAAACTGTCATTAGCATACAACAAGTGGTTCACAGGAGGCCCATACCGACTAGCACAAATCTCGAGAAGACGTCCTTTGTGTTGCGCAACTGTTAGAGAGGTACAAAGGCCTTGAGTACATATGAGGAAGAGGGAAGGGGAGGGATGGTTCCCTTGCCGCAAGCCACATTGTGGCTGGAAAGAGGCCAACAAGGTCCTATTCACTTGAGAAGAAAACGTAATAGAAGAAACACAACGCATTATGATATCCACCCAAGATGGTGCAAAGCCTAATTTAAGCATAATGATGTGAAGGAACGACCACTCCACACGGTCAAAAGCCTTTTCCACATCGAGCTTGAGTGTAGTGCCCTTGGTAGCAGCAGAACGTGGTGTGTGAAAGGAGTGAACAAGCTCGTGGGCCAAGAGAATATTGTTCGAGAACGAGCAGCCCTTAACAAAAGTAGCCCGAGTCTCGCTGATGCAGAAAGGAAGAACATACTTCATTTTGTTGACAAGGACCTTTGCCACGGTCTTGTAAATAACAGTACAAAAGCTGACAAGCTTGAGTTGCTACATAGTTGTAGGAGTTGGGACCTTCAGAATAAGAACAATGAAGGTTTCGTTGCAGTGGCCATATCAACGTCCCCTTGAAGAAAGGTTAAGCACAACTTGGTAAAGTCAGCTCCTACAATGTCCAGTGCTGTCGGAAGAAACCACTCGGTAGGCCGTCAATCCCGAGAGCCTTCTTAGGATTAATATCCTGAAAGGCAGCAACAACTTCCTCAACAATAAAGCCATAGTCAACATTTCATTCATGTTTGGCGTGACGGAGGGATTTATATTGTCCAAAAGCCTTATATCTGTAGATGGCGAGGAGGAAGCAAAAAGAGTCCAAAAATAGGCAGTAACCACAGTCATAATGCCCTCATTTTCCTCTAACCATTGTCCATCCACATCATAGAAACCTGCAATAAGATTCTTTAAACGGTGATCGAAAGCTCTAGCATGGAAATATGAGGTATTACGATCCCCTTGTGCAAACCACATCACTCTAGATTGTTGGGCCCAATTAGCTTCCTTCTGGTCTAGCAGGTGTCGAAGCTCACATTTTGCTGCAAGAAAAATCTCCATGTTGGATGTGGAAAGTTGATAGTTGAGGCACGAGTTGATCTAGCTCTGAAGGTCCTTGATGCGCTTCCAAGAGCTGTCACGGTGACTATCTTGATATGACTTGAGTGCTCTTCCGACCGTAATAAGTTTGTCTACAACAAAACCGATAGTGTGCCTCCAAGTCGCCAGAATCATGGAGACACAACCGTCCTATTGCGCCCAACAACTATCAAAATAGAAAAATCCTCACGAGTCCTTGAACCAGGGTGAGGCTGATTCCAAATAGTGTTCAGGAGAATGAAACAATGGTCAGAATCAGCACTATATTTTGAGTAAGTTCTGAACTTCGAGAAAGATGAGCGCCAACGGCCATCCGCGACATAACAATCCAAACGCTCATAAATAGGTAGAGCACGGGGCCCCGATTTTTTCCATGTGAACCAACCTTTAGAAGGCTTGCAATCATACAGGTCGTTTCATGCAAGGCAATCACGAAAGCTCTCCATGTGGTTACAAACCTTGCGTCGGCCACCTTGCTTCTCATTGTGGTGCAAGATTTCATTAAAGTCCCCACCTACCAACCAGGGAAGAGAAGAAGAAGTGCGAAGACGATCTAACAAGTCCCAAGTCTTATGCTTTCCGCTTGGTTCAAAACTTCCATGCAAACACAAAAAATGAAATTGATTAGCGTCATAAGAAATGACAACATCAATATAGATACTGGAGTAAGAAAGCAAATCAATAGTTATTTATTATTCTATAAAAGCATGAGCCCAAAACACCCAGGCCCATTATCAATGACCAAACAACCTTTCATTCATAAAGAAAACTTAATCATATCTCTACTGCGCGTATGCAGACGCGTTTCACATAAGAAAATAACATTTGGAGCCAAACGGGCGACATCCTGCCAAAGAGAACGAACTGCCTTTGGTTTACTCAGCCTACGATAGTTCCAGCCCAAGATTCTCATTTCTCGCCGGGGCTGCTTAGCAACCTCCACCAAAGATTTGTTTGAGCTGTTCATCCCAGCTTTAGATGTAGTCAAACTTTTGTGAGACTAAGTGGTAGATGGCCGTAGACGCTTTGCTTTCACAGCTTTAGCGAAAGACGTGCTCCGCTTAGGAATTCTAGATGATGAAGACTCGGGCTTGGAGCGGTGGGAGGACGGAGCAAACTTAGGCTGGGTAGCCAATCAAGTCTCAAAATCAGAGGGAACTAGAGAAGGACTCAAAAAGGGTGGCTCCCGCTCACGAGCTGGCGTCGTCTTAGGCTCAGAAGCAACAAGACCTTTCTTAGAGGATCTCACCAGAATTGGAAACAAAAAAGAGAGAGGATGGCATAGAGAAGATTAGGGCACCGTTAGCAATGTCAATAGTAGCTGAAAGCTTCATGGATATGACCCCATCAGCCTCGACACCATCAGTAACATCACCAGCAGGCTGCTCAGATTTAGCCTGGACACGATAGCTACTGCCGCAACACAAAAAGCCTGCTATGTTGCCTCGGCCACAACAAGATCCACAACAAGACCTTTCTTAGAGGACTTGATCTCACCAGACTTGAAAACAAAAAAGAGAGAGGATGGCATAAAGAAGACTAGGGCACCGTTAGCAATGTCAATAGTAGCTGAAAGCTTCATGGATATAACCCCATCAGCCTCGACACCATCAATAACATCACCAGCAGACTGCTCAGATTTAGCCTGGACACGATAGCTGCTGCCGCAACACAAAAAGCCTGCTATGTTGCCTCGGCCACAACAAGATCCACCAGGTCGATCAGTCTATACCCTTCATGGTCAGCCATCTCGATAACGAGATCGGCTTGTTCATCCGTCTCGGCAGGAGCGAGATCGGCTAGTTCATCCATCTCGGCAGGAGCGGGATCAACCCCCTCGGTCTTATTCGACCCAACGACATCAACATCCACCAGAACCACTCGGTCATCCAGCGCAATCAACATCAACATAGACTTGCTTGCCCAGGTCAATCGCGTCCACAACAACATGCTCCGAGCCAGACTCAGACATTGAATCCTCAGAAGGGATAGGCACAACAATCGGGACAACAATATTAATTTGTTTTTATAAATTTAATTATGTTGCACGTCATTAATTAAAATTACCTTTGCTAGATTCACACGATTCTTCCATATCACTACACATATGTCATGATAAAAAAAATTAACCATTAGTTGTTTTGATGAGATGAAACACAAGTTTTTAAAATTAAATCCAGATTTTAAATCTTAATATTATGAATGAAAAAATTTATATTAAAAGCTTAAGGGCTCGAGAAGCCCTGAACTTTTGAAAAAAAAATCAATTAAGCCCTTAAAGTTTTTTCGCACTCAATGTCACCTTCAAATCCCAAAAATTAACCAATCCGACCCTTTGACTGACAGAATCCGTCATTGACTGTGACAGTGCTGACATGGCAGTTCACGTGCTGATATGGTAGTTCACGGTGCTGATGTGACTTTCTACATGTGAATGATGACGTATCTAGAGGGGCATAATTGATTTTGTTAGAAAGTTTGAGGGCTTATTTAATCTTTAAGAAAAAAAGTAAAATTAAGAAATTATTTGAATTAAATTAAAATATTAAAAATATAAAAAATATTATAATACTAAAAATTTTAAAAATACTAAAATAGAAAATACTATCAATGAATTTTTTAAAATATAACGTTACATTTCCTAATATAAAAATATTCTTCTTTGACCAAGTAAGTGATCTCACTATAAAGTTGCATTTTCCTATGATACTACTGTTTGGATGCATCGAGCCAAATGAAGTTCATTGTTTGATCAAATGAAAAAATACTCTTTAATAAAGTCAAGCACCATAGAGTCCTTGTATGCCACAAGAGTGTTTTTTTTTTTAATTTTTCTTATTTTCTAACTTAAATTTCATGAAAGTTGCTGATTCAATAAAATAAAAGTTATGTAACTATATTGTGACATGAGTTTGCATCATATGTATTGAAATATACTTTAGATTTTACACAACTTATTAGGTTATAACATAATTTTAATCTTATTTTGTTATTACAATGATCATATATTTTTTATTATTTTATTTTTAGTAATTTAATATTTATTTTTAGGATATTTTAACTTTTTTTTTATTTTTCGTTTTTGCATAAAGATTAAGTAAGCCCCCAAACTTTATAAAAAAATAATTAAACCCTCAAACTTGAAAGAAAATCAATTAAGCCCCTCTTCCACGTCATCACCGTCACGGTCAACGACGAATTCTGTTAGTCAAAGGATAGGATTAGATAATTTTTGGGGTTTGAGGGTGACATTGAGTGCGAAAAAAATTTAAAGGTTTCATTGATTTTTTTCAAAAATTTAGGGGCTTCTCGAACCCTTAAGTCTTTATTAAAAAGGTTGTCTCCACAATAAATTCATGTAGCATTAGATAAAGATTAGTCAGTTGATGGGTTGAACTCCTGTATTTATAAAAAAAATGAAACTTGATAATGAAAAGTTAAGCATAGACAAGTTTACCAAATATTTCATTCTAAATTAAAATTTTCTTTTAATATATAATACGAAGATTCGCAACTTTTGTTTTCCTTTATTTCCTTATTCCTTTCCTTTCTCTCTCTTTTTTTTCAATTCATGCACTTTGACATGGGAAAATAATTATTACCATATAGCATTTTTATTATTGTTTGTTTATCATCTTAGTAATCATGCACTATAAATGAGACAATATAGTTATGTATTTAGCTATTTTATTCACTTTAAAATGAGACATATGAATTGGGAATATGGAATTTCTTTTTGGGACATTTGGGGTCCCCTCCCTTATTAGATATATGAAATTATTACAAGCAGTGTATAATTTAAAATATAAAATAATATAAAACAAAAAAATAGTATATAAATATTTTAAATTTTATATAATACAAATTATTAACGTTTTAAAATTAAAAAATTAAGATGGAATAATCTCTAAAACTTGATATAAATATATGAATTGCAGGGATTCGATAATTGGCTGAGTGACTAAGGATATTCATGTTGTCTCATCTTATATGAGTTTAAATCCCTACACTTATCTTGAGAATGTAATATCTCGATTTAATAAAAAAATATATGAGTTGTGAATATGTGTAATTGGCAATTCCATTGTGGAATTGAAAGAAACAAGCAAGTCCTTGGGGGGATGGTGACATTGCAAGAGTTTGTCTAAGATACTTGCGTTGGAACTAAAAAGCAACATAAAGATGGGAATTTGGGAACAAACTTTTTTTAAAGGAAAAAAAAAAAGTGATGGAGATGTTTGAAGAAAAAAGGATAAATAATTAGGGTTGTTTGTGGAATTTCAAGTAAGCAAAGTACCATTAAAACATTGGTAATTATTGATTAGGGTTATTTTTTTATTGAATCTATTCCGCTGGGATTTATGAATCTTAAAAAAGATTTAGGCTATGTTTGATAACTAATCGATAGCCGATACTTGTTAGTTAATAGCGGATTACATATATTGTATTAAAATGACAAATAAAATATTTGGTAAAATTAACATATCACTAAGGAAAATTCTACAACGTGCGACGAACATCGATGAACACCACTAATGATGAACACCGATGAACATCATTAAATTAATTAATAAAGATTTAAAATCTCAAGGACCCATCATACAATTAATAATTATTTTAAAAATTCAATTAAATCATTTTTTATATATATTAAAATTTTATTTTTTTAATAAGGGTAAACTATATATTTAATACATCGCTTATTTCCGTATTTCTATTGAACCCTCATTATTTAAATATTATTTCAATTGGACCCTATTCTTTATAATAAAAAATAATTTAACCCTAAACCTAAAACCTTAAACTATTAAACCTTAAACCCTTAAACTCTTAAACATATACCCTAAACCATATACCATTAAAAATAATTTCACCATCATCGATTCAATTCAATTCAATGGATCATTGAATTCTCCTAAAAAAATTTAATCAAATTATTTTATATATATATCAAAAAAATCATCCAAAAAGAAACCAAAAACTGATTGCAGACAACAAATACCTCCAACAACAATACTATAACAAGCAACAATACAGGTTTGAATTACAATATTCTTTTGTCGAGTGAAAGGAGTTGAAGCAAGTCTAACCTTATGCAGAAGCTTTGTCCATAACCTACAAATACAAAGGCAAGATGAAAGGCTGAGACATTGAGGTTCGGAACTAGCCCGGTCTTAAGGTTGAGCTTCATGACTATCACACTGTATATGATGCCAATAAGAAGGCTAGCTGTGAGCCCTCTAATTGTTATATGTTTCGTCTCCTCCATGATCACGTTTCCCATTGACATAATCTTGTTCTTGGCTTGCTAGTCTAATTAAAATCATCACAAAACCTCATCTCTAGTTTCCACACTGCTGTTGTGGCCTACGCTTTCACACCCTGCTCTGCTCAACCTTTTCCTTGCTTTATAATTGGGACCACCAACTTTAAATTAACACATTGATTTATACATATTATTATACGATAATGGCTGCATCGTACTTCTACTTCTCCATCTATAATCACAGTATGTATGTATGTATGTATGTATGTATGTATGTATGTATGTATGTATGTATGTATGTATGTATGTATGTATGTATGTATGTATGTATGTATGTATGTATGTATGTATGTATGTATGTATGTATGTATGTATGTATGTATGTATGTATGTATGTATGTATGTATGTATGTATGTATGTATGTATTGGTTAATCAAGGGTTTTATTAGTAGTGTTGAATACCAATTGGCCCAAAAGACAAATCATTTCCAGTTCAAAGACTTCCTAAATGCTTTAAAAACGAACCTCACATCACAATACACTTCTCTTTTAATTTTGCATCCTGCTTCGACATTGAAGATGATGGGTTCCTTCCGCTGCTTCTTGGCACCTGCAAAACGCCACTTCTGTTATTCGAAATTTAATGTCCCCCATAAACCAAGTTGATCTATGAAATAAAGATGTAGGTTGCATAATAATAATAGCAAACGATTCATTAATTATTATAGTTGAATTAATTGTGATGGCCTCTTCATCTCAAATAAGATGATAGCGTTAATTCTAGAAGATTCGAGTTTAATTAATTTTGATATATATATAAAATAATTTAATTAAATTTTTTAGGAGAATTCAATGATTCATTGAATTGAATTGAATCGATGATGGTGAAATTATTTTTAATGGTATATGGTTTAGGGTATATGTTTAAGAGTTTAAGGGTTTAAGGTTTAATAGTTTAAGGTTTTAGGTTTAGAGTTAAATTATTTTTTTATTATAAAGAATAGGGTCAAATTGAAATAATATTTAAATAATGAGGGTTCAATAGAAATACGGAAATAAGCGATGTACTAATAATTGTTTTTCTTAATTGAATAAATAAAATGACAAATAAAGATATGATTATATTTAATATTTATTCAAATTAGGTTATTGAGAGAACCATCATTACAATTGTCAAGGATAAAATGATCTTTACAACTCTTATATTTAAATATTTATCCAACTTCCACTAGGTTTTTCAATTTTAAAAAATTTACCTAATCTGTTATTACAACCCTCTAAAGTCAGGCAGTTTAATTAAATATAGATAAATAAGAAAGTGAAGTAACCATTACCCTTAATTTTTTTTTTATCATAGTTCAAACCTAGAAGAAGAAAGGGCATCAAAGCCCGCTCTCTCAGGTAGCTTTTTTTATTCCTGCACTGCTTCTCACGGCCGATGGTTGTACCTTAGTAAACTTATAAGAAGTTGATGTTGGATTTCTTTCTCAAAGTTTTAACAAATTTTATTAGTTAGTTTTCTAAAAGCGATTAATTTTTTTAATTTTGCTCAAAACTTTGGCTCAAAGTATTTATATTGAACCATTATTATTTAAATATTATTTTAATTTGACCTTATTTTTTATAAAAAAATAATTTAACCCTCAACCTAAAATCCTAAACTATAAACCTTAAACCCTTAAACTTTTAAACCTATACCCTAAACCATATACCCTCATGAGATAAATATTTACTTAAACATAAAAACGATCATTAATAAACAAATTCCAAAACATGATGAACCCAAGTCAATGAATAAAGGAAAATAGTTCAACATACTACTAGAGTAAAATGGACCCAAAGCCAATTTATACAATAACTTATCAAAACATATCAAACATTGCTAATAGAAAGATGTGTTGCTTAGGGGTAAAAAAACCAACATCGTATTCGGGAACAAAAATTGTGGGAAATAGGGATTATTTTTTTCTCGACAAATAAAATTTTATTGATTATAAGGTTTAAAAAAACTTTAAGCCTAAGTTGCGAGACTCGTTAAAAACTTCCCTAGTCTTAAATGGAAAAAAAAGAGTACTACACAACTAGGTGTAGGAACAACAAACAACCTATAAACAAGCATTCAAAGAAGAAAAAAGCCGGTAGCAAAATACTCAAACCTATAGATTATTAGAACTCAAACTCGTTGACTAGTGGACACCTGAAACTGGCGGCAAGAGCATCTCTTGTTAAGCTAGAAGGTGAGCCATCCCCTTATTATCTCTCGGGTTAAACACATACAGTCCAGCTAGAAACTACTCACGACACGAATTCTACAAAAAGCTCGCCTTATATATCAACTATAAAAGGAGCATTAGAATTGTTTTAACTCCATAGATTTTTCTGCTTTCAAATGACAAACTTACTAACCACACCTGCAAACAATTGCCATAATCATCTTATTAGTATAAAAGAATAAACTCCATGAAAAAATTAGTGAAAAAATGGTTAATTGATTTTTAGTATTTTACGAGGACTTTTTTAACATCTAAATGGTTAAAATATACTTTAGATCCTTGTACTCTTTTTACTTTTAAAATGTACTCATCCTATTTTTTATTTTTAGAAACAGTCCATCTACCATTTGATTTAAAAATGCGTATGTATAAATTAGTGAAAAAAGCTTATAAAAACTACCTATGAACGCTAATTTTATTTCAAACCAAAATGAACCATTAACACCTCAAACTCAAACAATCATTACATACATACATACTCAGTCTGCTAAAATATATTTATTTCGTCCTAAATTGATTCAACCCGTCAAGTACAATAGATAATCCGATCCAATATTTATGTACTTTGTTCAATCTACTTGTCACAATCATTTTTTATTTCAAAATTAAAAGGAAATATTCGGCAAAGAAAACCAAAAGTGGTATGCATAAAGATTATGCTAAAGAAAAATGTACTTATTATTTCACTTTAATTATCAAAAGAATGAATTCTTTTAAGTTTAATTTGTTAGGTAAGATTTTGAGAATAATTTTATGGATTTTTTTAGATAAAATATTAATTTATTATCTAAGAAAGTATTAAACTACTACATAAAACGTATACAATCTATGAAAGGGTTGCCTAACTAAAGAATCCCCTAGTCAATGCTTAATTGTATATTTATTCTATCGTTTTTGTCTATACATTTTTTCATGAAATCGTATTCGAACTATATCTTTTATACAAATAGTTGGACAGTCCATCTGAAATATCTGATGTTGCATTCTTTTCGGATATAATAAATGTAAGCACTCGAAGCTATCTTGAGAATATAAACAATAAAAAATTTTCCTTTCAAGTTATTGACTACCCACGTAAGTTCGTCTTCCCAACACTTAATCCCTCTATGCAACATGCATTCTTGCAAGATTTTCGCACATACACAACCAAAAAATAAACATTTAAAAAACAAATGATTTCTAGACTCCAAGTCAACGCCACATAACTTTTATATCATCTGTTACGATTCTCATATGCAATAGTCTATCTTTTGTGAGTAGTCTATCTAAGATGGTCATCCAGACGATGCTAGAGTGTTTCCTGGTGTGAAAATTTTATGGATTATTATATTATACATTGCAATAATTTTTTCATAAACAGAATTCTAATGTTATCATGCGTCATATTTAAGTTTATTGTTTAGATTTAAAATTTAAAGTTTAGTAATTAGGGTTTAAAGTGTTTGAATAAAATACATGACATCATTAGAACATGACTCGATAATAATCTTAATTTTATTATATCAAAACATGAATAAAATCACAAATCCACGTCTCAACAATACAATAGATTCGAGCACTCTTTTTCCTTCTACAAGTTCGATTCTATTGCATCTATTATAGAAATGATTTTTAATGAGGCTCGATTTTCTTTTTAAAAAAGCAATACAATATATTATAATTTAAAAGATACGAATATCCAACCTAACCATTTGACAATCATGGAACAAACACTATCAAATCATTGTCAAAAGCAAGATATAATAAATTAAACAATCAATTCTCCCAAGCCAAAACACTAGGTATAAAGCATGGAAGGCAAGAAAGGGAATAAACTTTTAATGATCTGTGAAATTTTTAGCTTCACCTTAGTGATATTCCCATTTAGAGGAAAAAGAAAAAAGAAATCTCTAGATTCGATGTTTCATCTTCCTCGATTATCGAATAATATCTTGAAATGTAGATAAAATATCTCTCAAAAAATGTGAAAATCCACTTTATCTTATGGTATTATTATTAAAGCTTATGTACTGATTATCAATTGGTTTGAGCATGCGAGGACGGTCTGGTGGTCAGAGCACGCTCACCTGTTCCACTCCCTTCCCCTTAGGTCTCAGGTTCAAGATCCCTCAGAAGTGTTGCCTTCACCTAGATTTTTCCCTTCCCCTTTTAGGTAGAAGTAGAATAGGTTTTCAAAAAAAATTAACAATTGGTTTAATATGATATAGTGTTAGATTCTTTAAATTAAGTCAAATATTTGAATTCAGATGTTGAACAAATAAGGTTAATAGGGTCGCTCCCATAATAAAATTGTAGAGTGCTAAATTTGAATTAATTGACCAATAAATTAAATAATGATATTTATACCAAAAAATTGAAGCTTTATTTAAAAGAAATGTTTAACTACAAAATAAGTGCCCAAACTATGTCTTTTTTTGCAATAGGTGCCTAAAGTATTTTTTGGTTGAAATAGGTGTCTAAAGTTTCATTTTTGGCTGAAATAGGTGCCTAAAGTAATTTTTGGTTGAAATGGGTGCCTAAAGTTTCATTTTTTGTTGAAATAGGTGCCCAAGTAGGTGTCTCGATTGACTTTAAAACAAGCTAAAAATGAAACTTTAGGCACCTATTTCAGCCAAACAATACTTTAGGCACCTATTTCTGCCAAAAATAAAACTTCAGACACTTATTTCAACTAGAAAATACTTTAAGCAGCTATTGCAAAAAGAAACATAATTTGAGTAGTTATTTTATAGTTAAGCCTAAAAGAAATGATAAATTGTGGTGAAACTATGGACAATTTAGGCTTTTTATCTATTAGTTTTTTCATCCCATATTTTGGGGTCCCTTTAAGACTTTAACCTTCTAAACAAATATTTTCATGTATGACCCAACCCATTTTCATACTTTCTTTTTTGGTTATTTAATTTCATAGTATATATCATAATTTTTTAACATTCTCATAATAAGATATATTTTATTTATAACTCTTAGTAAAATTCACGCACATTTTACAAGCTACATTAATCTCGAATCTAGCTTCTTAAAAAGACAACATTTTTATTGGAGCCATTTCTTGGATTCATATATACTATAATACGAATTTTGATTAACATTGGAGGTAATAGGATACCAGTTTTCTCAATTAAATTAAAGTATTTTAATCTTTTTTTAAATCCCCCAACTCAATCGAAATATATAATTTTATTATTAATAATTGCATAGGCGTGCTAATAATTGTGACCAAGAAGATGCATTAGTAGTTTAATTGAGATTGGATAGTGGTATTAACCCGAGTAAATTTAACTGCATATGGTACACCATGTAAATTTGACCCGAGTGCAATCAATAATTTTGTCTGGGGTATTAACCCGTTTTTATTTATTTATAAATGATGGGTTTTGTTACTTTTTTTTAATTATGTATATCGCATGATTAAAAAAATAAAAACAAAAAACAAAAAACAAAAAAAGAGAAAAAACAAAAAATATATATTGTTAGTATTATTAATAGTGGTATATATGTGTAATGCTATTTATTTTTATATTTGGTTATTATACTTGGTCATTGTTATTCGGTTGAAGGAATTTTTTTTAAATATATTGTTGAGTGGATCAATGGATTGATAAAGCCAAGAGGGGTGAATTGAGTTTTTAAAATTTGTTGTGGAAAGTGGAATAGAAAAAATTGAAGATCAAAACAATTTAGAGTGGTTTAAGTTCCAAATGAACTCTACATCCACTACCTTAGCTACCACTAAGGATTTTCCAACAATCCACTAATTGCTCTTCCCCTTTTTCAAGGCTTAGGAGGTAACCTTTACAATATCGGTCAAATTTTCTACTCAAAATTTGACCAAACCTTCACAAGAGTACAAAGAAGAAATTAAGGCAAGAAAGATATCTCTCAATACAAGTTTGCCCCTTTAAGTACAAGCACTCAACCCAATTTTAAATACAAGATAGGAATTAAACACAACACAATTTGGGATTTTACAAGAGATAAGAAATTAGGCACTTTAAGCTTGGATTTTTGTAAGGATGTTTCTTTTTGATGCAATAGTTGTTGCTAGTCTTCAATTGGCTTCATTTTATACATTCTCCATTAATTCTAGCCGTTTGGGTGATTAGGGTATTGAATATAGCCGTTGGGACCCTCTCTTTCCACCATAAATGCACTTCTGCAGCTTACCGTATCGATACATGTCTCAAAATAGAAAGAGCCGTTGCACAATTACAAGAGGGACGGATCAATATGCGTGTAAGCGCATCGATGCGGGACATGGACTGTTTCGATATGGGTAAGACCGTATCGATACCATTTTTCTCACAAAGCTCACTGGAAGTTTCCGTATTGATACAGCAAAGGGCGTATCGGTAGGGACAACCATCACTTTAAAAATCTGTTACCTAACAACTGACACCAACGGAAAAAATCATTAAAGGCTTTCGAACTTAAAATTCCATTAAAACTGTATCGATACGGGTGACATCGTATCGGTACGCCATTCAAACTCCTTCAGTTTTTACAGAGAGAGCTTATCGATACAGATTCAAATCTATTTCAATATGGTAAAGGGCGTATCGAAACACGTTTCTCTAGTGGCCAAGTTTGCAAAAAAGGTATCGATACGGCTAGAAGTGTATCGATACGCCTGAACGATTTTCAATAGTTTGGCCTTGGAACACTTAGAAAATATTTTGGAGTTTGAGTTTTTCAAACTAGATTAAAGCCTTGTTGATTCAATATCTTTTGAGGGACTTAAAAATCTTTTTCAAGTTTTTCAATTTAATCCTTAACATACTTTGTTATATCAAAATCAAACATAGATTTTACAATCTCACCCTTTTTGATATAACAAAACCAAAACTTGAAATTTTTAAGACTTTTGAAAAGCTTTGAAAAAACAACTCCCCCTTAATATTTACTAGGCAAAATTTAAGTTAAAATTTTTTAAGTGAGCTTGTTCTCTCTTCCCTTTTTGTTAGATCAAAAATAGAGACATAGATAAACATAGGCAAAAGGCATAAATAATAACCAAACAACATATTATAGATAAACATGAAGATCAAAATAAAGAAAACATCAACATACAATCCAAATAACAATAATCAAAACATAGGTTTTAGAATGCAAACTTAATCCTAAAAACATAATTCAAAGTGCATAAATAGATATCCTAAATGACATGAATGGTATGCAAAGATAAACTACTACGCTTCTCCATCGCCATCTTCATCATCTTCATCGTCCTCTTCATGTGCATCATCATTCCTCCTTGATTGACGCCACTCATCATGAAAAATGGTAAGAGATATGTTCATCGAGTTGTGACCACCTTCAAGAGAAGTGAGACGCGTCTCCACATTCTTCACACGATCTTCAAGGCTTGTAAAGCACATGTCAATAGCGGCAAACCCCGAATTCATCACTTGATCCATGAAAGCAATTCATGTGCACAAGCCCGTGAATTGTTCGTTGAGAAAGGTCATAAGGGCATCCATGGAAGGTGGAGGAAGAGCTTGAGCGGCTTGAGGATTGGCAATTTCTTCCAGAATTGCATCGGTAGGGAGCTCAGAGATACGAAGCTAACTACCATTGAAGTAATGAAACTTCCCCCTTGAAAGAGATCTTTTATCAATGGGATCGGTGAGGGGAGTCAGGTAGTCGTGAGAGCAATCTATCTCCTTTTGGGTGAAGAAATAACTCAAAGTCGTCCCATATGTGAATGAAGTGACAAGAGTAGTGTGGCGATGTTGCACGAGATAGGCAATCTATGCAAACATGATGCGAGCAAGGTTTGGTTGTTGTCTTTGACGGAAACACCGAATCCCAAAGTCGTCAACATGGCGGATAGTTGAATACTTTCCTCCCGAAGGCCTAAACCACCAAGAAACCATCAAGTGAAGGATTCGATCTTGAGCATTGAGAGCGGTCACGGAACCTCCCAAGACATGGCTAAGAGAATTCTCATCATCTAGACCCTCATCTTCTAACTTAAACACACCACAAATAGATTGAACATCGATGATGATCTTTTTACCCATTAGATAAGAGTTGACAGCATGAACTACACCCGCTTGATTGGCAACAGACTTGGCATTAGCATAGAAAATCAAAACCAAATTGCGATAGAAAAAGCCGGGAATTTGAATAAAATCCATAAATTTCCATTCTTGGAGCAAAGGTAAGTATGCAAGTTTGAAGCGCTCCAAGTTAAGAAAAGGAACGGAAATTATCCTCTCCGGGCGGATTTTATAGTTTTGAAATTGTCGGAAATAGGTGAGTTCTCCGGTGGTCCTAAAGCACTTTTGATAGATAAGAGTGAGGTTTGGGCGAGTACCATCTACATCATTGGAAGCTTCACCGACTTCGCTAGTACGCGCTCTCTTTTTAGGTGCCATTGTCTAGAGAAATAGATCAAAAACAGTGTGTATGCATTATTTTTCTCATTCAACCCATTGAAAATCAATAATCAAGGTTTTCTAAAAAAATTGAAGGACAAATCAAAAACAAAAAGTTTGATAAAGTTTGTTTTTAAGAAGACAAAACAAAACAAGAAGAATTTAAAACGAAAATCAAATGAAAAATAAAAAGAATAGAAATTTATACCTTGATATTGATAGAGAGGAATGAGAGAAGAACTTTGCACCAAATTGATGGAAAGCTTGAAAAGCTTGGCTTGATGTTGAAAACCCTTAAGAGATTTTGAGTTGTGTGGTGAAAATATGAGGGATTGAGAGGCTTTTTATAGAGTAAAAACGGCTAGGGTTTTGAAATTTCAATTTTGGTAAAGGTGAAACTCTTTAAATGCCATTAAGAAGCTGTTTGCACAATCGAGTATCGGTATGCCAAAGGGTGTATTGATACGAGGGTAAAATGGTAATTCTCTAGAAACGCTTGTCAAAGGTCTGTATCGAAACAGATATCATCTATATCAAAACGCTCACATATCGCATCGAAACAGGTTTAACCGTATCAATACCCGTTTTAGAAAAAATACAGTCTGGTGAACTAGTACAGTACACGTATCGATACGCAGAAGGCCGTATCGATACCCTGTGCCCAGAAATGCATTTTTTGGCTTTAAGAACAACCAAAGGCTCGAGTTTAACATCTCCTAAATGAATGCAATTGATGAATGAGCATTTCTAAGCATATTTTAACAGAAACATACTCCCCTAGCTATAAGCATGGTTTCTATCAAGATCAACAACACATAAACATGCATTTTCACAAATTCAAGCAATTTTAACCTAAAAAAGGGTCCTAAAGGGTCAAGGAAGGCTAGTTAGACCTAACTCTCTCCTAAAGGACCAAAAACGCTATTTGTCTAGAGGTTTAGTAAAAATGTCTGCTAGTTTGTTCAAGGTGTCAACGTACTCTATAACAACATCTTCCTTAAGGACACGATCTCTAATGAAATGATGCCTTATTTCTATATACTTGGTTCTAGAGAGTTGGATGGGATTTTTCGTTAAGCATATGGCACTAGTGTTGTCACACTTAAGGGGTATGGTTTCAACTTTAACACCATAATCTAAGAGTTGTTGCTTCATCCAAAGGACTTGAGCACAACAACTCCCTAAGGGTATGTACTCGGCTTCGGTGGTAGATAAAGCTACACTATTTTGTTTCTTAGAGAACCAAGATATGAGCATACTACCTAAGAATTGACATGTTCCCGAAGTACTTTTCCTATCGATTTTACATCCCCCATAATCTGCATCCAAATAAGCATGAAGGTTGAAGGTTGAGTCTCTAGGGTACCAAAGACCTAGACAAGGAGTATCTCTAAGGTACCTAAAGATTCTCTTAACGACTATAAGGTGAGACTCTCTAGGACTAGCTTGAAACCTAGCACACAAGCAAACACTAAACAATATATCTAGTCTACTTGCGGTAAGGTAAAGCAAAGATCCAATCATAGAGCGATAAAGCTTAGAGTCAACACACTTACCTCCTTCATCTTTGTCAAGCTTTGTAGATGAGCTCATTGATGTAGCTTGAGGCTTTGCTTGCTCCAAGCCAAACTTCTTGAGCATATCTTTCACATACTTTGCTTGATTAATGAAGGTGCCATCCTTCCTTTGATTGATTTGGAGTCCCAAAAAGAATGAGAGCTCCCCCATCATGCTCATCTCGAATTCACCTTGCATTAACTTAGCAAACTCTTTGCAATGACA
Source organism: Hibiscus tridactylites (assembly GCA_958450335.1). NCBI lineage: Eukaryota > Viridiplantae > Streptophyta > Magnoliopsida > Malvales > Malvaceae > Hibiscus > Hibiscus tridactylites. The sequence goes on along the minus strand of OY288273.1, from coordinate 36,387,248 downwards.
CTCATTAGTAGATCCGAAAATGATATCATCAGCATATATTTGCACTACTAAGATGTCATTTTTATATCTTTTTATGAAAAATGTAGCGTCCACCTTACCTTTTTCAATCAAAAAGTTTGAAAGCCTTTCATATCAAGCTCTAGGAGCTTGTTTTAAACCATAAACTTCTTTGGTTAGTTTGAAAACATGATTTGGAAATTTTCAATCTTCAAAACCCGGTGGTTGTTTCACATACACTTCCTCATTTATAAAACCATTTAAAAATGCACTTTTCACATCCATTTGAAATAGCTTGAAATTATGATAACATGCATATGCAAGCAACATCCTAATAGCTTCCATTCTAGCTACGGATGCATAGGTTTCATCAAAATCTATTCTCTCTTCTTGAGTGTAACCTTCAACAACTAATCTAGCTTTGTTTCTCACAATGTTACCACTCACATATAGTTTATTCCTAAATACCCATTTAGTTCCTATGGTAGATTGATTACTAGGCCTTTCAACTAATGTCCATACATTACTCCTCTCAAATTGATTTAACTCTTCTTGCATAGCCATAATCCAAAAATCATCTTTTAATGTTTCTTTAATATTTTAGGCTCAATGCATGAGATAAAAGCAACACGATTCATGAGTTTGAGAGAAGATCTAGTAGTTACCCCCTTGGATGGATCACCCAAGATTTCACCACCTTTGACATAGTTGTACTCCCTTGGGTAGCTCACTTCCTTTTCCTCAAGAGCCAAGTCCTTCAAGGCTTCAAGAGGTGGATCTTGTACATCCTCATCTTTAGTTGGAATCTCATCCTTCTTTGATGTTTGTCCTCCATCAAAGGCATCAAGGATTACTACATCATCATCATCACAAGATTCCTTCCTTAGAAGGAGGTTATCATCGAAAACAACATGTATAGACTCTTTTACTACTAAAGTTCTCTTATTAAATACACGATAGGCTTTAGAGTTTAAAGAATACCCTAAGAAAATAGCTTCATCACTTTTAGCATCAAATTTACCTAAGTTGTCTTTTCCATTATTTAAAACAAAGCACTTGCAACCAAATGGATGAAAATAGCTAATGTTAGGCTTTTTAGATTTAAAATCTCATATGGTGTTTTCTTTAAAAGTTACCTAATGATTACTCAATTTACAATGTAGCAAGAGGTGTTTGTGGCTTCCGCCCAAAAATATTTAGGTAAATTGTTTTCACAAAGCATGGTTCTAGCCATTTCTTGTAAAGTCCTATTTTCCTCTCAACTACCCCATTTTGTTGAGGAGTTCGAGGAGCCGAAAAATTGCGGCTAATACCATTTTCATTTAAAAACTCTTCAAAACCTAGTTTTTGAAACTCGGTTCTATGATCACTTCTAATGTGAGAAATCTTAAGTTCAAGATCATTTTTAGTTAATTTTGAAAATGTGATGATTTTTTTCTAAAGCTTCATCTTTAGTACTTAAGAATAGAACCCAAGTAAATCTAGAATAGTCATCAACAAGTACAAATGCATACGATTTACCACTCAAGCTCATAGTTCTAATAGGCCCAAAAAGATCCATATGAATCAATTGTAAACATCTACTAGTAGAGACATCATTAATGGATTTAAAGGATGATCTATGTTGTTTACCCTTAGAGCATGCATCACAAATTTTATCATTGGAGAACTTAATCTTGGGCAGACCTCTAACTAGATTTAGGGAAACTAATTTTTCTAAAACACTAATGCTAGCATGTCCTAGTTTCCCATGCCATGGCCATGCATCATTTTCATCTTGTGAAACAAAGCATGCATGAGATGTATGAATATCATCTAGATGCACCATATATATGTTACCTATACGATGACCAATGAGCATTATTTTATTTGATTTAATGTCAACAATTTTGCATCCATTTTTATCAAATAAGACATTAAATCCTTTATCACACAATTGACTAATGCTCAATAAATTGTGTTTTAGACCATCAACATACAAAACATTTTCAATGAGTATAGTAGAGTGATTATCTATAGATCCAATACCTTTAATGTGGCCTTTGGAGTTGTCACCAAATGTCACTACTTCTCCACTTTTTGGCTTTAAATCCATGAATCGACTCTTGTCTCCGGTCATGTGCCTCGAGCATCCACTATCAAGGTACCATTAGTTTTGACTTTGTGCTTTGGCTTTGTAGCAATGCTCCCCCTACAAACAAAGAGATTAAGCTTTGATTTTTGGTACCCAAATCATTTTGGGTCCACGAGTGTTAGCTCCCAAAAGCTTGGTTCCCATAGGAATCCAAGGTGACATGGCATCAACATTATTAGATTTGACAAGTTCCTTAGGAACCCAAACACTTCTAATTCTTTTAGTTCTATTATGCCTATGGAAGCCACTTTGTTTGTAGTTATTGTTCTTTCTTTTAGGTTTGTTTGATCTAGATGATTCACCTATTTCATTTTTCACATTACCAACACTCTTGAAAGACATTTTAAGCTCATTAAGCTCATTTAACACCTTTTGGTGTTCACTATTGCATTGAGAAATAAGATTGTTTAAGTCTACATTTTTATCTTGAAAGAATTTAAGTTCATCTTGTAAACCTAAGATATTTTTCTCAAATTTCAAGTTAGCTTGAGAAAATAAGTCATTTTTAGCATTTAATTTCGAAATTATCTTTCTATTTTTTAGAACCGACTCCTTATACTTCTCAACTAACTCATCATAAACCTCTTGTAACTCATCATAAGCTTCATGCAATTCATCAAATGTAAAATTAAATGAAGATGAGTTAGAGGTTACCATGGAGGAATCTTGCTCAAGAGCCATGAGGCAACGATTGGCCACTTCATGTTCCTCATCCTCGGATGACTCCTCATCACTCCAAGTAGCAAGCTTGGCTTTGAGCTTCTTCTTCTTTTCAAAGCCCTTCTTCTTGTGTTGAGGGCACTCGGAACGAATATGACCCCGTTTCTTGCACTCATATCATATGATAGGATCCTTCTCTTCTTCTTTGTTTTTGGTCTTGAAGTCCATTTTCTTTGAATCTTTCTTCCTCGATTGGACCTCATAAACTGTGAGAATCTTTTGGCTATCATAGCCAATTCTTCTAGATCTTCCTCCTCAGTAGAAGTGCTCTCCTCATGTAGAGAAGCTTTGAGAGCCACTCCTAGCTTTTTCTTCTTGTCTACCTCAAGCTTCTCAACTCTTCTTTCTTCTTTCTTCCTTTCATCTTCCCTTCCTTGCTTTATGATCTCATGAGTTAGGAGAGAACCAACTAGCTCATCAAGCTTGAGTGTCTTCAAATTCTTGGCCTCAATGATGGTAGTTCTTTTCCCATCCCAAGACTCGAGAAGTGAGTAGAGTAGCTTTCGAACTAGTTTGTCTTCCGAGATTATCTCTCCAGAACCCTTTAGCCCATTGATGATTGTTGAGAAACGATCGAACATCTTTGAAACAGTTTCGTCGGGCTCCATTTTGAAATTCTCTTAGCTAAGATTGAGAATTCCAATCTTTGTCTCCTTCACATCACTTGTTCCTTCATATGTAGTTTCAAGTGTATCCCACACTTCTTTAGCACTTTCGATGGAGGAAACTTTGGAGTAGATATCAGGACCAAAAGAGAAAAATAACATGTGAAGAGCCTTATCGTTGATTTGAATCTTTTTTCTCTCTTCTTCACTCATTTCATTTTTCCGTTTTGGCACAAGTCTTCCTTTGTCGTGTCTCTTCATCGAAATAGAGGGACCATCTTCAATAGCATCCTAAATAAGAGAATCGTTGGATTTAATGAAGAGATGCATCCGGTTCTTTCAAAAAGGATAGTTATCACCGTTGAAGAAAGGCAGTTTTGTGGTTAATTGAGACTCGTATATGCTAGAGCCGGAGGTTGATGCCATGGCTTGCTTTGTAGTTGATCACACTCTTCCTATAATCTCTTCTTGTGGTTGTTAATCCTTCAAAGAGGTAGAATCTGATACCAATTGTTGAGTGGATCAATGGATTGATCAAAGCCAAGAGAGGGCGTCAATTGGGTTTTTAAAATTTGTTGTGGAAAATGGAATAGAAAAAATTGAAGAACAAGACAATTTGGAGTGGTTCAAGTTCTAAATGAACTCTACATCCACTACTTTAGCTACCACTAAGGATTTTCCAACAGTCCACTAATTGCTCTTCCTCTTTTCAAGGCTTAGGAGGTAACCTTTACAATACCGTTCAAATTTTCTACCCAAAATTTGACCAAACCCTCACAAGAGTACAAAGAAGAAATTAAGGCAAGAAAGATATCTCTCAATACAAGTTTGCCCCTTTAAGTACAAGCAGTCAATCCAAATTTGAATACAAGATAGGAATTAAACACAACACAATTTGGGATTTTACAAGAGATAAGAAATTAGGCACTTTGAGCTTGGATTTTTGTAAGGATGTTTCTTTTTGATGCAATAGTTGTTGCTAGTCTTCAATTGGCTTCATTTTATACCTTCTTCATTAATTCTAGCTGTTTGGGTGGTTAGGGTATTGAATATAGCCGTTGGGACCCTCTCTTTCCACCATAAATGCACTTATGCAACTTACCGTATCGATACACGTGGATCTGTATCGATACATGTCTCAGAAAAGAAAGAGTCGTTGTACAATTACAAGAGGGGTGTATCGATACGCGTGTAAGCGTATTGGTACGTGTCAGGGACCGTTTTGATACGGGTAAGACCGTATCAATACCGTTTTCTCACAAAGCTTACTGGAAGTTTCTGTATCGATACGACAAAGGGCGTATCGGTACAGGACAACCATCACTTTAAAAATCTGTTACCTAACAACTGACACCAATGGTAAAAATCATTAAAGGCTTTCGAATTTAAAATTTCATTAAAATCGTATCGATACGGGTGACACCGTATCGGTATGCCATTCAAACTCCTCCAGTTTTTACAGAGAGAGCGTATCGATACAGATTCAATCTGTTTCGATACGCTGTTTCGATACGGTAAAGGGCGTATCGAAACGCGTTTCTCCAGTGGCCAAGTTTGCAAAAAAGGTATCGATACGACTAGAAGCGTATCGATATGCCTGAACGATTTTCAATAGTTTGGCCTTGGAACACTTAGAAAATATTTTAGAGTTTGAGTTTTTCAAACTAGATTAAAGCCTTGTTGTTTTAATATCTTTTGAGGGACTTAAAAATCTTTGTCAAGTTTTTCAATTTAATCCTTAACATACTTTGTTATATCAAAATCAAACATAGGTTTGACATATATATATTATGTTATCTTATTATGTCAATATTACTATATATTCATCATTATCATTACTATATTATTATTATTATTATCTATATTATCATTATTACTATTATTATCTATTATTATTATTATTATTATCAACTATATTATTGTAACAACCCTAACCCGGGCCGGGAGTTAGGATCGTTACCGGAGATCGGAAAACGGACAATAGCGGAAGCAAGAAACAAGATATCATTCTTAATTAAGCTATTTACTTTAATGTGCACGGGGAAAGTGGGCTAACAAAAATTTTCTTATGAACATTCATAAACTAAACAAAACTTATTTTAATATTGTCACCAAATTACAAGCCAATTTAAAACTTTTCTTATTATCATTATCGAATTCCAATTTCACATCTATAACATGATCATCCGGCCACTATGCTTTCTAATTAACCAATTAATTCTAATCTTTAAGTAGTATATTACAAAATTACTATCATGAATATAATTGGATCAAACATGCCGAATGTTTAAGCTATTCAATATCATTCCATTCGAAACTTTAATTAAGTAGTCTAGGTGATTTTCGAATTAATCCCATTTACCAATAGTAATTACATCAATTTTGCATACAAGACATAATAGATTTCAACACCATGGCATTCGATTTCCTTTACTTAAAGCATTATAAAATATCAAGTTTTTATGTGCCCCTAAACCATGTCAAGCTATAGACTATGAACAACAAAAAGAATCGACACGACCACTAGCTCGACTTACGTTTATATACAAAAAAATAATGAGGCTATCTACTTAAATACAAAACATGGTTCTAGCCCCCTAATAAAACGTCATGGAGCATATAACTTCAAACACCATCTCAGACTTAAGTTACGACCAAATAAAACAAAACGAATCCTTAAACAGACATCGAAGCCACCATCTAGGAGTCTAAAGATAAGACTAAGATCATACATATTTCCGAACTTGTAACTTGATCCAATGGAATGCTGGCTTTAAGGTCCAAGCGATCCTGCTAAGGTTTGGAAGAAGAAAACAACGGAGCGATAAGTACAAATAGTACTTAGCGAGGTAGTGCTAAATCTAATTCATTCTTGAGCTTTTAATGTGATCAAGCATTGAGGTTACTTAGCTAGGTTTATTAACATCCAAATTTCACCCAACTAAGCTTGCAACAATCAAATACACATAGCATCATGAATAACATATTTAACATTCATAGCACATGCTCGAATACATAATAAGCACCATTAATTTATCACATGCATCCATTTGATTTGATCAATACCATAATTCAATTAAATTTCCATCATACTCAATCTCATGCTTAACAATTGAATTACCCTAAAATTCATGTCAATCCATACATAGAATCATTAATTTATCAAAACGAAATCACCAATTCTTCATGAGCATATCATTCGAAAAAATCTCAAACTATCAATCAAAAATAAAAAAAATTATCATTTCTCAATTCCATGTATTCGAACAGGGCCATTACCCAATTCACACATATTCGGACTTATAAGCATTTCATATGCATCATATCATAATCGGAAGGACCAATGTCCACATAATTCATCATTTCATATCACATCATAACATGCTAAGTCATACAATCATTTATCTACTTCATAAGCTATACTTAATTTAGCAATTTTTATTTATTTTAATTAGGTTACATTGCATTTTATTTCATTGAATTGCCCTAGGTAGAGTAGATATATCAGATATTCAAGCCATCAAGATGGTACCAAGTACCTAACAAAGGTTGCACGTAGCAACAAACAATGGTTGCACAAAGCAACAAACAAAGGATGCCCATAGCATCATGTGTCTTGAACAACAATCAAGAACACCTTATCATATGATCGAAGAGTACACGAAGTACTAACAAAGGTTGCCCAAGGCAACAAGCAAGAGTTGCACGAAGCAACAAACAAGAGAGCTCAAACCACAAAGCAACAAACAAGAGAGCTCAGACTCTAGGCATGTCGTACTATCTAAAACTTCTAATCGACCGAGGGCATTTTATTATTGTTAAATTATTATTCATTACTTTATTTAGCATATACATTTTTCATAATTCAATTTGCATGCTCATTCGATCATATCATCATACACGGCAGCAACTTCATCTATAATCATATGCATTTTAAGCATAGCATAAATACCATAGGGCAGTCCACATACTCATATAAACAAGCATTATCAAGAATCCAATTTCACACATGGTCAACATACAAATAATCACATAGGCAGTCCACATTTGCACATACTCAAACATTATCAAAGTCCAAATCAAGCATGTAAATCATAGCATTTAATTTCACATAAAGCACCCCGCATTTTCATATATTCAAACATTGGCCAAAATCTCAAATCATGCATCCAACTTTCCTTTGATCTCCTTCCCTTACTAAACACATTACCGAATATCAATTAGTCCAATTTCATGCATAGAAATCATAAATTACAAAATAATAAGGTGGTCCGGACACTAGTTCCAACCCTAATACAAAATTACACTCACAACTCCTTAAGCTTGATCTTGTATTAAGATGCCATTGTTTCTTCCCTTCGAGTGATCGATCCTAGCTTCCTTCAAAGTTTCTTCACAATTCCGATCTTAATTCTCAACATAAAACGAATACACACTATATTAGGAAGCAATTCAATTATAATTACTCCTCAATTTCAAACATGAACACACATTTTTAAATCTGACTTTCTATTAAACTAGTTGGAGGACTAGTTAGTGTTTTGATCATATCTTTTTAATTACTAATCCAGAATTAACTTATCATATACCAATATAAAGGTATTAAACTCAATTTTCTACTCATGTGAACCTTATATTTTTATCTTATTCGAGTAAATACAGTTTATTGCTTAATTACACCCCTTTCGATAAATCTGGGCAGCTTGTACTGTCCAACTTTAAAAATTTATATCTCTTAATTTACAAACTGAAATTGAGTTCCGTTTTCTCTCAATGGTTCTAGACATACCAAAGTTTATACAGTAAAAATTTCAATTCGAAATACTTTATGTGAATTTCCAAAGTTACTGCTTAGGATTTGTATTCTACTGGACAGCTTACTTATTTATCACCTTTAGCTTAAAATTCATCTAATTACATTATTAGAAGTCTAAATTCACTTATGGCATGTCTTATACTATTCTTCCATGACATTTTACAGTCCACATTAACTTTCAATTCTAGCGATCAAGTACTCAATTTTACCGTTTTCCAGTTCAGTCCCTAATCTCCATTAATTTCGAATACATGTCCACTTTTAGTTCTAATCAAATTTTCATCTTTTTAATTCGTTTTTCCAGCAAACCAAAATTAATTTCTCATAAAACCCTTATTTCTTCACAACTTTCCCCTAGTGAAAATTATCAAATTTAATCTCTCTAATCATACAAATTTTCTAACTATCCAAGACTTTACATTTTCTCTGAAAACAGTCCCCTTATGAATCTATTCATAATTTCTCAAGTAGTTTTCAAGGATTTCATTAGCTTAACTTATTATTTTCATCAAGAATCTCATAGTTTCATGTTTATACAAATTTTAAGTTTGCATGCATGGTGTGTTACATAACCGAATAGCTACAAGGAGAATAGAACTTACTTCTTGATTTCGTTGTTAACACTAGCTACCCTTCTCAAATCCTAGCTTAATCCTTCCACCATGCAAGCAAAATCTTCACCATTTAAGCTCCAAAATTTTAAGACCTTTGAGCTTCTCTTCCCTCCATTTTTTTCTCAAACCTCACGACAAAAGGAAGAAGAAGATGATGGGGGAGAAGACATGCTCCCTTAATCTAGGGGATTTGATGGCTTCCAAAATTACTCAAGTGTCCTTTAGCTATAACTTTTATTCTCATTTTACTAAGGGCAGCCCTAAGGACTTTTCATCTTTAACATGCAATTTTCAAACGTTATAATTATTTTAAATTGGTCATCAAATTTCCTTTGCCATGCTTTCTTTAATTTTCCCAATTTGATTCGATTTCCACAAGGAAATGTACCACTTCTTAATTTCTTTTAATTCTTTTAATATCACACTTTGGATCTTGTTATCACTAATTTACCATTTGGCTAAATTTCTTAATTCAAGGCTTAATTACTTTTTAATTCGAATTGGTGCACTAGTTGCCCAAATAAGAATTTAAGGACTAAATTGAACAATTCACTAAATTGCAAGCTCAATTGCTTCTAAGAATAAATAAATAAATAAATTAAATTTAACGGCTTTAAATTCTAAGACGGAAATGTGGGTGTTACAATTCCCTCCTCCTTAAAGAAAGAATTCGTCCTCGAATTCTTACCTGAACTGAATAAATGAGGATATTGCTTCCGCATCATATCCTTGGGTTCCCACATTTCTTCTGTAACGTGATGATTCTTCCAAAGAATTTTAACAAGAGGGACGTTCTTGTTACGAAGCCTTTAATTTCTCGATCAAGAATCTGAATAGGTTCCTCTTCATAAGAGAGGTTAGGATTAAGTTCAACTTCTTCTGGTTTGAGAATGTGAGACGGATCAGAGCGATAACGCCTTAACATAGATACATGAAAGACATTATGAATCTTATCGAATTCAGGAGGAAGTGCGAGGCGATAAGCTACAGGACCAATTCTCTCAATTACTTCGAACGGTCCAATAAAACGAGGACTAAGCTTTCCTTTATTACCGAAACAGAAAACTTTCTTCCACGGAGAAACTTTGAGAAACACTTTATCTCCGATATCATATTGGATGTCCCTACGCTTCAGATCAGTGTACGACTTTTGCCTATCAAAAGCTTGTTTCAATCGGGAATGAATAATTTGAACCTGTTCTTCAGTTTCCTGAAGCAGTTGAGGTCCTAAAACTTTATTATCTCCGAGTTCAGACCAGCACAACGGAGTTCGGCATTTTCTTCCATACAGTGCTTCAAAAGGAGCCATTTGAATAGAAGACTGATAGTTATTATTATAAGCGAACTCGATTAACGGCAATGATTTCTCCCAGTTCTTACCGAAATCGATAATACAAGCTCTAAGCATATCTTTAAGAATTTGAATTACTCATTCAGATTGTTCATCGCTTTGAGGATGAAAAGTTGTGCTAACATTCAACTTAGTTCCAAGAGCCTTATGTAGAGTTTTCCAGAATTGAGCTGTAAATCGAGGATCTCGATCTGAAACAATAGAAGTTGGAACTCTGTGCAAACGAATAACTTCTCGAACATACAATTCTGCTAAGGTCTCAAGACTATAATTCATCCATACCGGAATGAAATGTGATGATTTAGTGAAACGATCAACGATCACCCATACAACATCACACTTTCTTGGAGAGTAAGGAAGACCGATCACGAAATCCATCGTAATCCGTTCCCATTTCCATTGCGGAAATTCAAGAGGTTGAAGTAATCCAGTAGGAGCACGATGTTCGGCTTTGACTCGTTGACAATTTAGACACCTTGATACAAAGTCATTGATAGCCGATTTCATTCCAGACCACCAATACAAGGGCTTGAGATCCTTGTACATCTTAACAGATCCAGGGTGGATTGAAAAAGAACTTTGATGTGCTTCTTGCAGAATTTCAGCTTGTAATTCATTGTTATTAGGCACACAAATCTGATCTCTGAAATATAGAAGACCGTTTGACTTGACCGAAAAGTCAGGATTAGATTCAAGCTTAGACAAGATTTTCTAAAGTTCCGGATCAACTTGTTGGAGTTCTTTGATTCTAGAAATAAGAATAGATTAAACCTGGAGTTCGTTCAGATAATTCCGAGCTTTACATAGTCGGAAATGAGCATTGATGGCCAAAGAAGCTACGAACAAACAAATCAAAGATGTTACTTGGGAAGCAAGGCACTATTCGAATGGTTCAGTAATTTTTTTCAAGATTGAATATTTTCAGATTTTGAGAATTTCGAAGGACTTACCGAGGTTCGATTTCCAACTCAGAGCATCGGCAACCACGTTAGCCTTTCCAGGATGGTAGTCGATGGTCAGATCATAATCTTTGAGTAATTCCAACCACATTCTTTGTCTAAGATTCAACTCTTTCTTAGTGAGCAAATATTTCAAACTTTTATGATCGGTGAATAGCTTACACTTCTCACCGTACAAGTAATGTCGCCATATTTTAAGTGCAAATACAATGGCCGCTAATTCAAGATCATGAGTTGGATAGTTCAGCTCGTGAGGCTTAAGTTGTCGAGAAGCGTATACAATTACATTACCTTCCTGCATCAGAACACATCCAAGGCCGGAATGTGACGCATCACTGAAAACAATAAATTCTTTTCCAGACTCGGGCTGAATAAGTACAGGAGCACAAGTCAAGGCTTGTTTAAGCTGATCAAAACTTCCTTGTTGTCCTTCGGGCCACTTAAACGGTTCACTCTTTCTGAGCAATTTGGTTAGTGGTGCAGCAATTACCGAAAATCCTTTCACAAATCTCCGGTAATACCCAGCTAAACCAAGGAAACGTCGGACCTCGCTTACATTGTTCGGAGGTCGCCATTCAAGAATTGTCTAAATTTTCTTAGAATCAACCTTGATTCCTTTGGCTGAAATAACATGTCCGAGGAAGGACACTTCTGGAAGCCATAATTCACATTTAGTGAACTTAGCAAATAGCTGATTTTCTCGGAGTGTTTGGAGTACAATCTGAAGATGTTGAGCATGTTCTTCCCTGTTACGAGAATAGACCAGAATATCGTCAATGAATACGACAACAAACTTGTCAAGATGAGGCTTGAATACTCGGTTCATCAGATCCATGAATGCAGCAGGGGCATTCGTTAACCCGAATGGCATCACCAGAAATTCATAATGACCATAACGAGTTCTGAAAGCAATTTTAGGTATATCTTCATCTTTCACCCTCATTTGATAATAACCAGAACGAAGGTTAATTTTAGAGAATACACCAGCATCCTTCAACTGATCAAAGAGATCTTCAATTCGGGGCAATGGATACTTGTTCTTGATAGTGACTCTGTTCAATTGCCGGTAATCAATGCAAAGTCGCATCGTTTCGTCTTTCTTTTTCACAAAGAGAACTGGAGCACCCCAGGGAGAAGTGATGGGTCGGATGAAACCCTTATCCTCTAACTCTTGAATTTGCTTCTTTAACTCTTGCAATTCAATAGGTTCCATACGATAGGGTGTAATGGACACTGGATTAGTTTCAGGCTGAACTTCAATTTTGAACTCGACTTCTTGGATTGGAGGGAGTCTAGGGAGTTCCTTAGGAAACACATCAACAAATTCAGATACAACAAGCATTTCAGTTAAGCCAAAATCTAATTCATCTTGCAAAGACATAACGGCAAAAAGAGATGTTGGTTTCTTGTCAATTAACAGAATTGATTCTTTTCCTAATCCTCTTAAGTATAGTCTTCTATTCTGAAAATCAATCCAGGCTTCATGTCTACCCAACCAGTCTAAACCTAATACTAGGTCAAACTCACATTTAGGTAGAACATACATGTCACAGGGAAAAGGTACATTTCGAATAGATACAAGACTATTCTTACAGATCAGGTTGATAGGTAAGTCACCTCCTATAGGGTTTGAAACAATTAACCCAGCTTTAACAAATTCAGGCTTTAGTTGTAAGTTGTCAATCAGGTGAGAACACACAAACGAATGAGTTGATCCCGCATCAATTAAAGCATAAACAAGAGTAAGGTTTAGTTCAACCGTACCCGCAACAACATCCGGAGATTCTTCCTCATCCTTGCCACGGATATGATAGACTCGAGCTGGAGCTCGTGATTCCTGATGTGTGGTGGCTTTTGACTGATTGCTTCTGCCTCTACCCTGATTCCTAGACTGTACTTGTCTAGTATTCTTGTTCCGATTGGATTGCACATGACTCAGATTAGCAGAGTTTTGAGCAGGAGCTTGATCTCTCATCACTGGACAGTCTCTAATATAGTGATCACTTCCTCCACAAGCAAAACATAAGTTGGCCTGCCTTCGGCAGTGACCGAAATGTGGTTTCTGACAATGCTGACAGACTACAGCCTTTTCTGAATTCCCCGGGCTATTAACAGATATAACCGGGATAGAAAGTCTACTCACTGACCGGGGCTTCGATGAGAAGTTACTATGAGGAGCTGGATTATACGAAGAAGAACATTCTTTATGGCTTTTAGACTTCTTCGATTTCCAGTGAGACTTGTCATCACTCTTGCGCTTCTTATCATGACGGTAACCGCTTTTCCGCTTTTCTGCGGCCTGAAACTTGGATTCTGTAGCAATAGCTCGATTTACAAGAGTTTGGAAGTTTGTGATATCCAGGGCGGTAAACATCGGACTTAGCTCATCATTCAGACCGTCAATGAACATACGACACTTTTCTTTCTCTAACTTGATGTACACAAAACCATACTTGCAGTACTTACAGAAATCAGCCACGTACTGCTCTATTGGTCGGCCCACATGCTTCAGATGCAAGAAACGCTTTCTTCGATCGGCCAAGTACTGTTTACTGATGTATTTCTTCTTAAATTCTTCTACAAAGAATTTCCACTTCATAGATTCAGCTGGAGCGGTTAGTGTTGTAAGTTTCCCACCAGTTCAATGCTTCATCAGCAAGTAAGGCAACAACGCATTCGAGCTTATGCTCATCCGAGCACTGAAGTTGCTTAGTCAATATATGAGTAGTTCTTTCTAACCAATACTCAGCTTATTCAGGTTTCTCTTCACTAGAGCCTGCAAATGTATAGGCTCGATGCTGAGGAAGCTTTTCAATAGGAGCTCTGCTAGGGGCAGCAGCTACCGGAGCAGGTTGTTCATGTCTCATGTTCGTCAAAAGCTGATCGAACATTTCTTTCATACACAGAAGGCAATCTCTTTGAGCATTCTGAACAGTCGGATTATCAGTGTTCGTCCGAGGCTGGACATGAGATTGTTGTCGAGTGTTATCTTGCACAGGAGGTTGTGGTCGAGTACTATCTGGTACAGGAGGGTTCTCCTTTACCGGAGGGTTTTCTTTCATACGGACACTATCTTGTACATGAGGATTTTCTTTCATATGGACACTATCCCCTTCACTTGAGGATCCTCGTGGACTTTCATCGTCTCGAGCTAAACATGTCTCTTTCATTCTAATTCAGATCAAACAAAATCAGAGTTAGGAACAATTACAAGAAATTCAATGTATGATCCCTATGTGGCTTAACTCAACTAATAATGTACACAGAACACATTCGAGGTCTATAGGACCTGTGACCTAAAAAGCTCTGATGCCACAAAATGTAACACCCCTAACTCGAGCTGGGAGTTAGGAGCATTACCGAAGATCGGAAAACGGACAATAGTGGAAGCAAGAAACAAGATATCATTCTTAATTAAGCTATTTACATTAATGCGCACAGGGAAAGTGGGCCAACAAAATTTTTTTTATGAACATTCATAAACTAAACAAAACTTCTTTTAATCTTGTCACCAAATTTCAAGCCAATTTAAAACTTTTCTTATTATCATTATCGAATTCCAATTTCACATCTATAACATGATCATTCGACCACTATGCTTTCTAATTAACCAATTAATTCTAATCTTAACTAGTATATTACCAAATTACTATCATGAATATAATTGGATCAAACATGCCGAATGTTTAAGCTATTCAATATCATTCCATTCGAAACTTTAATTAAGTAGTCTAGGTGATTTTCGAATTAATCTCATTTACCAATAGTAATTACATCAATTTTTCATACAAGACATAATAGATTTCAACACCATGGCATTCGATTTCCTTTACTTAAAACATTACAAAATATCAAGTTTTTATATGCCCCTAAACCATGTCAAGCTATCTACTTAAATAATGAGGCTATCTACTTAAATACAAAACATGGTTCTAGCCCCCTAATAAAACATCATGGAGCATATAACTTTAAACACCATCTCAGACTTAAGTTACGACCAAATAAAACAAAACGAATCCTTAAACAGACTTCAAAGCCACCATCTAGGAGTCTAAAGATAAGACTAAGATCATACATATTTCCAAACTTGTAACTTGATCCAATCGAATGCTAGCTTTAAGGTCCAAGCGATCCTGCTAAGGTTGGGAAGAAGAAAACAACGGAGCGATAAGTACAAATAGTACTTAGCGAGGTAATGCTAAATCTAATTCATTCTTGAGCTTTTAATGTGATCAAACATTGAGATTACTTAGCTAGGTTTATTAACATCCAAATTTCACCCAACTAAGCTTGCAACAATCAAATACACATAGCATCATGAATAACATATTTAACCTTCATAGCACATGCTCGAATACATAATAAACAACATTAATTTATCACATGCCTCCATTTGATTCGATCAATACCATAATTCAATTCAATTTCCAGCATACTCAATCTCATGCTTAACAAATGAATTACCCCCAAATTCATGCCAATCCATACATAGCATCATTAATTTATCAAAACGAAATCACCAATTCTTCATGAGCATATCATTCGAAAAAATCTCAAACCATCAACAAAATATCAAAAATTATCATTTCTCAATTCCATGCATTCGAATAAGGCCATTACCCAATTCACACATATTCGGACTTATAAGCATTTCATATGCATCATATCATAATCGGAAGGACCAATGTCCACATAATTCATCTTTTCATATAACATCATAACATGCTAAGTCATACAATCATTTATCCACTTCATAAGCTATACTTAATTTAGCAATTTCCATTTATTTTAATTAGGTTACATTGCATTTTATTTCATTGCATTGCCCTAGGTAGAGTAGACGTATCAGATATTCAAGCCATCAAGATGGTACCAAGTACCTAACAAAGGTTGCACGAAGCAACAAGCAATGGTTGCACAAAGCAACAAACAAAGGATGCCCATAGCATCATGTGTCTTGAACAGCAATCAAGAACACCTTATCATAGATCGAAGAGTACTCGAAGTACTAACAAAGGTTGCCCAAGGCAACAAGCAAGAGTTGCACGAAGCAACAAACAAGAGAGCTCAGACTCTAGGCATGTCGTACTATCTAAAACTTCTAATCGACCGAGGGCATTTTATTCTTGTTAAATTATTATTCATTACTTCATTTAGCTTATACACGGCAGCAACTTCATATAGAATCATATGCATTTTAAGCATAGCATAAATACCATAGGGCAGTCCACATACTCATATAAACAAGCATTATCAAGAATCCAATTTCACACATGGTCAACATACAAATAATCACATAGGGAGTCCACATTTGCACATACTCAAACATTATCAAAGTCCAAATCAAGCATATAAATCATAGCATTTAATTTCACACAAAGCAGCCCGCATTTTCACATATTCAAACATTGGCCAAAATCTCAAATCATGCATCCAACTTTCCTTTGATCTCCTTCCCTTACTAACCACATTACCGAATATCAATTAGTCCAATTTCATGCATAGAAATCATAAATTACAAAATAATAAGGTGGTTCGGACACTAGTCCCAACCCTAATACAAAATTACACTCACAACTCCTTAAGCTTGATCTTGTATTAAGATGCCATTGTTTCTTCCCTTCGAGTGATCGATCCTAGCTTCCTCCAAAGTTTCTTCACAATTCCGATCTTAATTCTCAACATAAAATGAATACACACTATATTAGGAAGCAATTCAATTATAATTACTCCTCAATTTCAAACATGAACACACATTTTCAAATCTGACTTTCTATTAAACTAGTTGGAGGACTAGTTAGTGTTTTAGTCATATCTTTTTAATTACTAATCCAAAATTAACTTATCATATACCATTAGAAAGGTATTAAACTCAATTTCCTACTCATTTGAACCTCATATTTTTATCTTATTCGAGTAAATACAGTTTATTGCTTAACTACACCCCATTCGATAAATTTGGGTAGCTTGTACTGTCCAACTTTAAAAATTCATATCTCTTAATTTACATACTGAAATTGAGTTCCGTTTTCTTTCAATGATTCTAGACATATCAAAGTTTATACAGTAAAATTTTCAATTCGAAATACCTTATATCTAAGTTTTGGTGAATTTCCAAAGTTACTGCTTAGGATTTGTATTCTACTTGACAACTTACTTATTTATCACTTTTAGCTTAAAATTCATCTAATTACATTATTAGAAGTCTAAATTCACTTATGGCATGTCTTATACTATTCTTCCACGACATTTTACAGTCCACATTAACTTTCAATTCTAATGATCAAGTACTCAATTTTACCGTTTTTCCAGTTCACTCCCTAATCTCCATTAATTTCGAATACATGTCCACTTTTAGTTCTAATCGAATTTTCATCCTTTTAATTCGTTTTTCCAGCAAACCAAAATTAATTTCTCATAAAACCCTTATTTCTTCACAACTTTCCCCTAGTGAAAATTATCAAATTTAATCTCTAATCATACAAATTTTCCAACTATCCAAGACTTTATATTTTCTCTGAAAACAATCCCCTTATGAATCTATTCATAATTTCTCAAGTAGTTTTCAAGGATTTCATTAGCTCAACTAATTATTTTCATCAAGACTCTTATAGTTTCATGTTTATACAAATTTTAAGTTTGCATGCATGGTGTGTTACATAACCGAATAGCTACAAGGAGAATAGAACTTACTTCTTGATTTCCTTGTTAACACTAGCTACCCTTCTCAAATCCTAGCTTAATCCTTCCACCATGCAAGCAAAATCTTCACCAATTAAGCTCCAAAATTTTCAGACCTTTGAGCTTCTCTTTCCTCCATTTTCTCTCAAACCTCACGGCAAAAGGAAGAAGAAACTGATGGGGAGAAGACATGCTCCCTTAATCTAGGGGATTTGATGGCTTCCAAAATTACTCAAGTGTCCTTTAGCCTATAACTTTTATTCTCATTTTACTAAGGGCAGCCCTAAGGACTTTTCATCTTTAACATGCAATTTTCAAACATTATAATTATTTTAAATTGGTCATCAAATTTCCTTTGCCATGCTTTCTTTAATTTTCCCAATTTGATCCGATTTCCACAAGGAAATGTACCACTTCTTAATTTCTTTTAGTTCTTTTAATATCACACTTTGGATCTTGTTATCACTAATTCTAATTCACTAATTTACCATTTGTCTAAATTTCTTAATTTAAGGCTTAATTACTTTTTAATTCGAATTGGTGCACAAGTTGCCCAAATAAGAATTTAAGGACTAAATTGAACAATTCACTAAATTTCAAGCTTAATTGCTTCTAAGAATAAATAAATTAATTAAATTTAACGATTTTAAATTCTAGGATGGAAATGTGGGTGTTACAATTATCATTATCATTATTACCAATACTATACTGTTATTACTATATTATTATTATTGCCAACATTATTAGCATATATTATTATTATTATTATTATTATTATTATTATTATTATTATTATTATTATTATTATTATTATTATTATTATTATTATTATTATTATTATTATTATTGTTAATATATTGAAACAACTCTGAAAACCGAAAAAACTAATATATATATATATACATGCCCAATTGAATAAATAAAACCCAATATTAAATAATACAAGCCCAACAGTTTATAAATAAAGTCCATTACAATTAAAACCCAATATATATATATATATATATATGGCCCGTTTGGCCCAAACCCTAAATAAATGAATAAATAAATAACAACCCTAATCTTATGTTTTTTCCTTGCAGAGCTGAGTCTCGGCCGTTAGATCTAGGGAAGATCTAACGGTTCAGGATCGAGGAGAGGAAGGCTCTAGAACCTCCACGCGCCCACGTGCGGCTCTCAAACTCCCATACGTGCGCGTGCACGGCGCTCCACTACTCACGTTGAGGTCACGTGCGCCGTTTCCTCTCCCAGTTCTCCCCCACGCACGCCTTTCCGAAGCTCTCCAGACTGTCTAGATCCCTCACCAGCGGCTAGGATCGCTCTGTGTTGTCCGACCGATCCCCTCCCCCTCGTACGAGAGCCGTCACATGCAAGAAGACAGAAACACAATGTCAGGACGCATAACAAATTCCAGAAAAAAATACCAACAGAAATCAGAGATGAATACCAACAAGAATAGCAGAACCAATAGCATTTTTTCCATTCCAATTTTATGTAAACAAAAATTTTAATTCTCGGTGTTATAAAAACCCGAAGCACACAATGTAACCCGGGGCATCATTCAAAAAATACAGAGAGCAATAGAGAAGCAAAAACCTCAGATTTTAGAGGTATCACAATCTTTCATTTTTTAGTCTCAATTTGCATCATATATAAAAACAAAGTTAGGGTTTGGCTTATTTACCTTCGGCGTCGGTTCACCTTCTCCGCGTCTGTTCACCTTCCTCGCTGGTGACAAGCCTCTTGGTCTCTCCCGAGACCATGCATGGTGAATCGGAGGGGAAGTAGGTGTTGAAAAGTTTTTTTTTTAATTTTTTTTGGGTCTCGGTTTTTTGAAAGAGAAGGAAAAAGGGGATCTATTTTGTCTTTTCAAAACAAAAGAGGGTAGGGTTTTCGAAAAAGAGGGTTTTTGATTCTGTTTTTACGGAGTGAAAAAGTGTTCTGTTTTTCTTTTTCTTGGTTTCAACATATCGAAGAGAAAAGTTTTTTTGGGGGGTCTATTTTAGGGTTTCCAAGCTCGCCGGCCGTCGAATAACGACGACCGGCGCAACGACGTTCGGCAATAGTAGAAAGGGGGAAGGCTGAGAATTAGGTTTAGCTAAAAAAGGCTTCAAACGTTTTAGGCCGGCTTTTATAGAGTTTTAAAGTATTAAAAATGGTCTAATCCCACTTTAACCCTTTCGTGACCCTTTAATTGCGACGCAAGGGCTTCCGTGTTTTAAAATCCTTTCCCCAGTCCCTTTAGCTTTTCAAAAACGTTTAATTTCGTCCATGTTCTGACGTTAATTGATTTTCGAGTGGTCAAATCACCATTTTGGTCCTTTTAGGTTTCCGTTTCTTTTTAATTTGGTCCCGTTTCGCGTTTTATTTAGTTTTTTAGTGGGTAATTTACTATTTTGGTCCATGCATTATACATTTTCCTTTTTTTGCCTCATATTTACATTTGTTTAATTTCAGTCCCTCTTTTATTCATTTATTTTATGCATGTTGGCTTTAATTTTATTATGTTGATTATTACATTGTTTTTGATATGATATATGGTTTTATGTGTATGATATTGTCTTAATATGTCTGCAATATATGGCTTAAATGTGTACACGACTTAGTTTCTTTTATTGCTCGAATATGTTTTTTGTGGCATGCATCTTAAATGTCATTTGATGTGACTTTCAACATCCTAATTTGCATAATTATTAATTTTAATTATAAAAGGAGGTACTTATTAATTTGCGTATTCGGGTCGAGATATCCTAGCTTATTGGATATACCCCAAATATTCGGATTAATTTGCATCGCCTAAAGGTAAAATTCATAAGTAAAACGAAGAAGACCATGACATCATATTTTATCTGCTTGCATCATGCATAAAGGTGACGTACGGGATCCGAACCCTAAACTAACACGGCAGTCAGACTTATATGATGTCGGTTTAGTCTTTGGTCCGGTGTACCATCATCCTTTTTAATTAAATGTATAATTAATTTGAAATCACCAATTTGATAAGGCTCGTACAATTAAAGTTTAATTTTCGATTAAGAACCCCTAATTAAATTCATTTTAAATCTCAAATAATTTCCATCAATTAAAAGCAACAATTATTTTGGTACCGATTTCCAGGTGTGATTGGGTGCTAACCCTTCCCCACACGTAACCAACTCATGAACCCTTTCAAACGAATCTCTGGTTTTGTTCTTACGGTGTCCGGCCTACCTTAGTGGCCGGTGGCGACTCCAAAATATTTTACTTTTTTTTTCAAAACCCAAACTTTAGAAAACCCCTTTAAATCGAATTTTTCTAAAAATGTGGGACACTTCAAGGTTTTCCAGAAAGAAAAAAAAACCTTATCACAGCTTGGCGAATCCGCTGGGGACAAATTTTGTTTTACAAAACAAAAGAGAGTTAAGCCAAAAAATAATTGTTGCTCTTAATGATGGAAATTTTTGAAATTTAATTTGATTTTGATGAGGCGGTTCTTCTTTGAAAATATGACTTAAATTATACGAGCTTTGATAAATGGTGGCGTTCGAATTAATTCTTCATTTAATTTCCTAGGAATCACCGACATGTATTGCATCACGATCATGAAGCTCTATACCCGAGCTTCGTCCCTTAAGTGGGAGTGAAACACCCATACCCACGTGAGTATCCCTTCACGGTTCGGTAATTCACTTCCGGAATCCACGCCTTTGACATGTGAGCAGCCCTCCACGTCACTAGGTCGTGCTTTCCCTCGAACTGAAACCGATTCGCAAGCTTGTAATAGGCCAGAATTGGGGTTCTTATTACCTTAGTAGATGATAAGATAGGCTCGGGTACCCTTTATTAGAACCGAACCCACATGCGTGAGAATTTAAGAAGCCCACCTCATTAGAGCCATGCTGATAACTATAGCAAGCTAGAATGCATGTTGCTAGGTCTTTGCGTTGTTATATTCAGTATTCATTTTTTGTGTTACTAACCCAATTGCTTCTTGTCATGTTTTGTTTGATTATTTTTGCATAATCATGGCATGTTCATATGAAGTGTTGATTCGAGAACAATCTAAACTTGAAAACCGTCATAACGGGAGAAAGAGTCCATGGCAACAAAGTTTCCGGAACGCGCTAAGGGGATGAGAAAAACATATCGAAAATCGTACCCTATGTATTTATTACCTCATTGCAATAAGACTTCATCTCCGTTATGAAAGGTTGTTTAATGAGGATGTTCGTTGAATCAACAGTTCCTTGCATTCGATTTCGTTTTTTATTTATTGCCTTTAATCATCTGTTTCTGTCATGCATACAACACGTTGCATGCATTAAATCATAAAGTCGTGAGATTAATTGTTGGGGGTCATGGCAGCATACTTGACTACCGAAGATTCCGCATCCACACTTTACTCACCATCAAAGGAAGCAAATGGAGGAGAGTTTTGCTAAATTGGAAGCCGATTTGAGAGGTCAGTTGGAATGAGCTCAACAAGAATTAAGGGACACCATCATCAAGTCCCAACAAGATATGATGAAAGAGATATCCCAGTTGGTACAAGCCAATCTAAGAGGAAATGGTGTTGTTGGAAACCCTAGTCAGGAGAAGGGAGACCACTCGTATTCCTCTGGTTTTGTCACCGATACCCCTAAGCCCTCGCAAGGAGCGGCAACTCAAGGAGATGGGGCAACATCGCATCAGGTGGACGCCTTCAACCCATGCTCCTTCAGGTCTAGTTTTTAATCATGTGGAGAATGTCGGGGATAATGTCCCAGATTTGGATGAGATTGAGAATTTGAACATGGTCAAGGCGGAGTTCTCAAAGCAACTAGAAGAGATACGAAAGGACCTCGAGGAGAAATTCCGAAAAAAGGAGGAGGAAGAAGGGTCATACGGGATGAATGCTAGAGATCTCAGTTTGGTTCCAGACTTGGTAATTCCGCCCAAGTTCAAGACGCCGGAGTTTGAGAAGTTTGACGGGACAACTTGCCCTACTGTCCACATAACCATGTTCTGTAGAAAGATGACGGGTTTTGTGATAAGTTTTTATGAAGACAAACCTCGAAGTGTGCCACTTTTTTGGAAAATTCGATTAAAAATGGGAAACTTCTTTTTGAAAATTACAAGTTTCAGAAAAAAAAAACCTTAAAAATGTATTGGAGTCGCCACCGGCCACTACGGTAGGCCAGACACCGTAAAAAACTAAACCAGAGATTCATTTGAAAGGGTTTGGGAGTTGGTTACGTGTGGGGAAGGGTTAGCACCCCATCACGCCCGGAAATCGACACTAAAACAATTGTTGCTTTAAATCGATGGAAATTATCTGAAATATAAAATGAACTTAATTAGGGGTTCTTAATTGCAAATTAAACTTTAATCGGACGAGCTTTATCAAATTGGCGGTTTCGAATTAATTAGATATTCAATTAAAAAGGATGACGGTACACCGGACCAGAGACTAAACCGACATCATATAAGTCTGACTGTCGTGTTAGTTTAGGGTTCGGATCCCGTACGTCACCTTTATGCATGATGCAAGCAGATAAAATATGGTGTCATGGCCTTGGTCGATTTAATTTCTTACGAATTTACCTTTAGACGATGTGAATTAATCCGAATATTCGGGGAATATCCAATAAGCTAGGTTATTTCGACCCGAATACGCGAATTAATAAGTATCTCCTTTTTATAATTAGAATTAGTTAACATGCAAATCGGAACATTAAAGGTCTCATGAAATGACATATAGGATGCATGCCACAAAAAACATATTCGAGCGATAAAAGCAACTAAGCTATGTACACATTAAAAACAAACACACACATATATATGAATATTCGTATATAAATAATTCATTTTTGAAACTATGTACTATATAACACGAAAACATATAATATATATGCATTTAAAACTTTTTATGATATACATATGTATTCTAAAAAGACATATATTATCATATTAAAACTATATGTCACGCGTATTAACTATAGGTTATAAGGAAAACCATCTTTATATATAACTATAAGATCATGTGTTATATAAAAACTATATTATATAAAAAAATTAAATTATATACATATAATATATTATTTAAAACCATATATATATCAATATAAATATTATATCAATATGGCAACAAGCTTAAATAAGGACAAGAAATTAAAGGAATGTAATCAAATGTAAAACAAGGCAGAAATTAAAATATGCATGAAATGACGAGGATTTAAATGGTAAATAAACCAATTAAAACTAATTAAAACGCAAAATGAAAGACTGAATTAAAAAGACGCGAAAACCTAAACGGACTGAAATGGTTATTATGCCATTCGGAATCTAATTAAAACCAAATTAAGAACGAAATTGAAAATATTAAAAGAACTTAAAGGACCACAGGCATGGTTTCATAACGCGGAATGGTTGATTTCGCGATTAAACGGGGACGAAGGGATTTAAAATGGGGTTAAACCAAATTTTAAACAAAAAAACAATATAAAATTGCTTTCTATTTCATTTTAAACATTTTCGTCATTTCGAGAAAACTCTACCGAAACCCTAGATTTAGAAACCCACACCCCTCTCTCTGTCGAACGCCGCTGCACCGGTCGTCGCTATTCGACAGCCGGCAGACACCTAAACAAACCCAAAATCCCCTTTTCAACGTTCCGACTCTTAACCATCACCCAAAATCGAAAACACCATCCCTCTTTCATTTTTTAAAGAAAACAGAAATGAAACCTTTTTGTTTTTTTTAAATCGAAACCCAAAATGAACTCTCTGTTGGTTTGCGTCTCCTCCGACTCACCATGCACATCCTTCTAACATTGTTTGTTTTCTTGTGTGCACGTGAGCCTCTGGTACGGTGGACGGTTGAGGAGGGGACAGGAGAGAGGAAGTCGCCGAACCAGCGTGGCTGGACATCGTGGAGCAATCTTAGGCGTCAGTGATATCTGGACGGTCGCGAGGGGTTTGAAGGGGCAAGCGATGGACTGCACGCGCGCGTCTAGAAAGTAGAGAGTCGCAAGTGGATCACACGCGCATGGGGAATCGATCTTGGTCGTTCAATCAGGTTTGGATCTGACGGTTGGCATGTGGCGGTTGCAAGATCTAGTGGAGCAGCTAGAGTTTCCTTACTCCAGATCAATCTGGACCATTTGATCTTCTCTCCAGATCTGACGGTCCAAGATGGGCTGCGCAAAAACATCAGATCAGATTAGGGTTTTTTTAGTTAGGTTGGGCCAGACGGGCTTTGTAATTTTTTTGGGCTCTTTTTTTTAAATGTAAATAAACTTTTAATATAAAGAACTTGGACGTTATTTTTATTATAGATTGGGCTTTTATTTATTATAAATTGGGCATGTATGTATGTATGTATGTATATATATATATATATATATATATATATATATATATTAGTTTTTTTTCTTCAGTTTTCCAGATTCGTTTAAATATATTAATAATAATAATAATAATAATAATAAATATAATATTAATAACACTACTAATAATAATAATAGTAGTAGTAGATAATGATAATAATATAAATAATAATAATGATAATATAGTAATAATAATATTAACATAATAATGATGGCAATAATAGATAATATATGTTAATAACATTGGTAGTAATAATAAATAGTAATAATAAATAAATAGAACATTAATAATAATAATGATAATAATAATAATAATAATAATAATAATAATAATAATAATAATAATAATAATAATAATAATAATAATAATAATAATAATAATAATAATAATAATAATAATAATAATAATATTGTTTGTTTTTTAGTTCTTATTTTAGTCATAAGCACTGATTTTGTCTAACTTCCCTGTTTGGATCCCGAATCACCATGCACTTGAACTACTGGCGGTTCGGAAGTTGGTACGGGAAAATGTAACGCTCGCGGAGGCTGGAAGCTGTTTTTCTCATTTCAACCCTCTTCAACCCTTCGAGGTTCGAACATATAGACAATTAGTGAAATAAAAGCTCCATTCTCAAAGTGCCCGAACGGATAGGCGAATTCCATTCTCCTCACACCCGAACGGATAGGCAGGCTCCCATTCCCAAAATGCTCGAACGGATAGGTGGATTCCATTCTCAAAGTGCCCGAACGGATAGGCGGGTTCCATTCTCAAAATGCCCGAACGGATAGGCGGGTTCCATTCTCAAACTTTCCGATCGGATAGGCGGGTTCCATTCTCAAAATGCCCGAACGGATAGGCGGGTTCCATTCTCAAAATGCCCGAACAAATAGGCGGGTTCCATTCTCCTCATGCCTGAATGGATAGGCGAGTTCCATTCTCAAAATGCCTGAACGGATAGGCGGGTTCCATTCTCAAAATGCCTGAACGGATAGGCGGGTTCCATTCTCCTCATGCCTAAACGGATAGGCGGGTTCCATTCTCAAAATGCCCGAACGGATAGGTGGGTTCCATTCTCAAAATGTCCAAACGGATAGGCGAGTTCCATTCTCAAAATGCCCGAACGGATAGGCGGGTTCCATTCTCAAAATGCCTAAACGAATAGGCGGGTTCCATTCTCAAAATGCACGAACAAATAGGTGGGTTCCATTCCCCTCATGTCTGAATGGATAGGCGGGTTCCATTCTCCTCATGCCCAAACGGATAGGCGGATTCCATTCTCCTCATGCCCAAACGAATAGGTGGGTTCCATTCTCCTCATGCCCGAACAGATAGGCAAACTTCCTTTTACTAGAAGAGCTTTAATATACCTGTAAAAAATAGGCAAAAATGATTTGATGGTATGAGTTAGCATGCCCCTAATCCTAGGGATGCCTAACTACAAATGGTGCATGAATTATGACATCAAAATTGCTTGGACGCTTTCGTCTTTCGGATTGGTCAATCATGGTCTTCTTTTTTTCTTAATCTCTTTTAGCTCTCTCATCTTTGCCAAATCTCCATCTTTTGTCTCGTCCGGGAAGACGACTGTTGACTTTCACTGGTCAGATTGGACGCAACACTTCTCGTAGTGCTCATTCTCGTAACATTGCCCCACATTCAAACTGGATGTTCAACTATTCTCTTCGTCTTAACTCAACACTACGACTATTCTCTTTTCTCAACATTAGGGGGAGGTACATGCCCCCAAGTCCTTGAACTTTTAAGGTCCATTTTTCATCTTCTAAAGCAATTCAATAGAAACTCGGTTCAAGTCCCTGGACGATAGCATGTAGAATCTTACTATTGTCCTCACCATGGCCACTGGTGAGCTATCATTTGTATTCATGACCTTGCATTCTAAACTTTATCCCTGAAGCAATGGAAGGAATATTTTTTGTGTCCACTAAAAAATTTAGATTACATCTTCTAATTTCAAAATGAGATGCATTTTCGAAAACTATACTTTCTTTTCAAATTATGGATATATCAAGCTAAATTAAATACCCCAAATATCAAGTGCACGAACGACACTAAAATGGCTTACCAAGGATTGCCTCATGCATCATGTGTCTAGGAGACCTCGAAAGCTGAGATGATGTTTGAGGATGTAAAATACCCTCCAAATTATTTCAGTTTTTTAATCAATTAGATTTATCTTCTGTAGGCTTTTCCTTTATCGTTATTTCTTGGGGAAATCAATTCATCACGTTCCTTTGGCTCGAAATAAATGATGGAGCAAACAACAAAACCCCGAGCTACTTGGTATTGTCATGATTTGAAAATATTACCATCACTCATGAAGCAAAAGGTTTGATTCGAATGGTGCATAGCAACCTTATTGGTCCTTTTGCTACAGCGGAGTGCCCCCAAAATTCCACACTCATATCCGAAAATGCATATTACCAGGCTTCGAACATTGGAGTGCTTTTGTTATGCTTTTAGTATTTTTCTCTCTTTTGTCTTTTGTCTTTTCTTTTTCTTCTTTTTTTTCTTTTTTCTTTTTTCTTTTTTCTTTTTTCTTCTTTCTTTTTTTTTCTTTTTTCCTCTTATTCTTCTTCTTCTTCTTTCTCTTCTTCTCCTTTTTTAGCACGAAAGATTCCCGGTTGTTCTCCCGAAGGCCCTAATGCTACGTGTACTCAATAAACGACCAAATTAAATTGGAGTGTAAGTCAAATATTTATTATCTTCACAGCTTTCGATTTCTACTAGACAAAGGCTGCTCGAAACCAACCTTCGGGTCAAGGTCAATGTCCCTTGAGCAATTGATATATGGGGACTCAATAGACACATATATACACAAAATGAAGAGACAATTGAAATACAAAATATAATGCATCCTTTCATTGAAATTTAAAAACATGTAGTCTTAGGCCCTTACAAAAAAACCTTTGCTACCTTCGGGCAAAGGGTAGCAAAGTTGGTTCCATACATTACTTCAAGAAAAAAGTTTAAAATGCAATGAAATGAAAACAAGGCAACACTGAACACAAAGCAAACTTGGATGCATTAAAACTCTTGACCACCGCTATACTGGCCACTCATCCCAACCCGTAAGCTTCCTCGAGGAACTCAATCTCCTCATTGTTCATCAGTTCCTGAACCAACTGCTTAAACTCTGGACAATTCTGAATCTCATACCCCACGATCTGATGGTATTCACAAAATGATTCATGGCCATCATATACTCCATTCGTACCACTCTCAATCAAGTATGCCGTGCACAACTGTTCATACACCCAACTCATATGGGACTTGATTTCTGACACTTCCACCCTCACCTTCTTCGTATCTACCTCTTCGAGGGCATTGACGCCTTGACCTCTATGGTTCAGAAGTGGGTTGGCCGCCACATTGGGCCCTTCTAATTTGATGACCCCATTGTTGATCATATTTTGCCGCCACATTAAGCTATCTTGAAAGCAATGAATTAGCAACTTCTCATTGTCGATGAAGCCCGCCATCTTTCTACAGAACATAGTTATGTGGGTAGTAGGGCAAGTTGTCCCGTTAAACTTCTCAAACTCCAGCTTCTTGAACTTGGGCGGGATTATCAGATCTGGAACCAAACTGAGATCTCTAGCATTCATCCCATATGACCCTTCTTCCCACTCCTTTGTTTGAAATTTCTCCTTGAGGTTCTTTAGGGTATCTTCTAGTTGTTTCGAGAACTCCGCCTTGACCTTGTTCAAATTCTCAATCTCATCCAAGTCTGAGACACTATCCCCGACATTCTTCACATGATTAAAAAACAGACCTGATGGAGCATGGGTAGAGGCACCCGCCTGATGCGATGTTGCCCCATCTCCTTGAGTAGATGCTCCTTCTGAGGACTTAGGGGTATCGGTGACAAAACCAGGGAAATACGAGTGGTCTCACTTCTCCTGACTAGGGTTTCCAACAGCACTCTTTCCTCTTAGATTAGCTTGTAGAAACTGAGATATCTCTTTCATCATATCTTGTTGGGACTTGATGCTGGTGTCCCTCAATTCTTGTTGAGCTCGCTCCAACTGACCTCTTAATTCTATTTGCTTCCTTTGATGGCGAGTAAAGTGTGGATGCGGAATCTTTGATAGTCACGAATACTGCCATGACCCCGAACAATTAATCTCATGACTTTTATGATTTAATGCATGCAATGTGTTGTATGCATGGCAGAAATAGATGATTAAAGGCAATAAATTAAAAAACACAATCGAATGCAAGGAAATGTTGATTCGACGAACATCCTCATCAAACAACTTTTCACAACGGAGATCAAGTCTTATTGCAACGAGATAAGAAAATAAATACATAGGGTACGATTTCCCATAAGTTTTGCTCGTCTCCTCCCTTTAAACTAGTGCGTTCCAGAAACTCCGTTGTCATGGACTCTTTCTCCCGTTATGACAGTTTTCAATTTTAGACTGTTCTCAAATCAACACTTCGTATGAACATGCCATGAAAAAAAATCGAACAAAACAAGACAGAAAGGCAAAGGGATTAGTAACAAAAATAATGTATACTGAATAAAAAAATAGCAACGCAAAGACCTAGCAACATGCATTCTAGCTTGCTATGGTTATCCACGTGGCTCTAATGGGGTGGGATTCTTAAATTCTCACACATGTGGGTTCAGTTCTAACAAGGGTAACCGAACCTATCTTATCACCTATTAAGGTAACAAGAGCCCCAATTCTGGCCCATTACAAGCTTGCGAATTGGTTTCGGTTCGAGGAAAAGCAAGACCTAGTGACGTGGAGGGCTGCTCACGTGTCAAAGGCGTGGATTCTGAAAGTAAATTACCGACCCGTGGAGGGATACTCACGTGGGTATGGGCGTTTCAGTCCCACTTAAGGGACGAAGCTCGGGTATAGAGCTTAATGATCGTGACACAACACATGTCGGTGATTTTCTTAGAAATTAAATGAGAAATTAATTCAAAGACCGCTAATTGTCAAAGCCCGTATAATTTAAGTCACATTTTCAAAGAAGAACTGCCTTATTAAAGTCAAATTAAATTTCAAAAATTTCCATCATTAAAAGCAACAATTGTTATTTTTTGGCTTAACTCTTTTTTTGTTTTGTAAAACAAAATTGGTCCCCAGTGGAGTCGCCACGTTGTGATAAGGTTTTTTTTCTAGGAAGGAAACCTTGAAGTGTCCCACTTTTTCGGAAAATTCGATTAAAAAGGGGAAACTTCTTTTTGAAAATTCCAAGTTTCGGAAAAAACCTTAAAAATGTATTGGAGTCGCCACTGGCCACTAAGGTAGGCCGAACACCGTAAAAAACTAAACCATAGATTCATTTGAAAGGGTTCGAGAGTTAGTTACGTGTTGATGTGAGCACATCAATTCAGAATAAACAAGCTGATCCGGAGGTCTTACCAACAGGACCCATCACTCGTTCTAAGGCTAAGAAATTCAGGGAAGCCCTTTTTCTTACTTGTGTTACAATTCCTGATTCATTCGAGCATGTTCGTGTCTTAGAACATAAGCTTTATAATGTGTTGCATGCTGATATGTGACATACTTGTATTATATTATTTATATTGCTGTGTTTGCTATGTATATATATTATGCTAAAACGTGTTTTGTTTTTTTTATATATAGTTACAATAAAAAGGGTGTACGATCAGCCTTGCATGGCCCATGCGTAACCAGCATTTCTAGCCTTGTGCGCACACTACCAACCGGTGCAGCCCATCTCTTTCCAACAGAGGCATGCAGCCAAGAGTCGAATATTATTTATTATACACATGTGCATAATTACTTACTCATGCGGCAGAATGGATAAGATGCAGCAGTTTCACTTTGAATTTCAAAGATTAAATATCACATGTTAAATGTGATTTACAAAGCCACCCGCCCACTTCAAATTCACGGCCAGAATTGCATAAGAAATTGCCGCCCCATTTTATTAGTTTAATTTTGAATTTTAATTATTCAAATGGTTAATAATAGCCACATGTTCATTTCGGCAAAACCAACATTGTATCTATATATTTGGCCGATTTTCACATGTACAAAGGTTACACACTTTAATGAATAATTATTTTGTGAGATTTTTCTCTCAAATTTGGTTTTTTTTAGAACTTTTTCTTTGATACTTCGGGTTCTCAATTGTTCGATAATTAAAGGGTCCAAGTCCGTATTCGAGCAAATTCAAGATAAGGTTCGGGTTCGTTCAACAGATTGTTCGAGTTCTTCCTTGGAGTTTGTTCACCTTTTCCGACTACGAAGAACAGTTTCGATTCGGGTTTGCATAAAAGATTATGCAGGTTCTTTCGAGTTCATCGTGTCAAATTCCAAGAACGTTGCTACCGTTGTTGAATGCTTGAAGAATTTCATCTTCGTCGTTCAAATTATCCTAAAATTTCTGCAACTTTCTTCTCTCCCAATTCTAAATTTTTTTCTTTCATTTTTTTTACTATTTAAAATATCTAACTGCAACATCATGTTTGTTTCTAGGGTAAAGTACACAGACGGTCACTGAACTTTGGTAAAAAAAACAAAATGGCAACCAAACTTTCAAAAATCACAAAAAGACAATTAAACTTTATGTTTTATAACAAAATGGTAACTAGACGTTAAATGCCGTTAAGTGTCTGTTATAAACTTTGGCATAATTACACATTTAGTCCTTCATATTTATACATTCAATCAATTTAATCCTAATTCGAAACAATTCACTAAATTTAGCCCTTATTATTTACGCATCCTTTCAATTTGGTCCTTAAAGCAAAATTCCAAAGTATGGTAACATGATAAATAATTACAATTAATTTTTTATAGGAACTCGAAAACTCGACTCGACTCAAATCGAAAAAATTTCAAATAAAGTTTGAGTTGTAAAATATGACGCGTCAACTCGAATAACTTGAAAATTTTTTATTCGACTCAATCGAACGCCCATCTCTATCTTAAGATATGACGCGTCAACCCGAATAACTCTATATTCGAATATTTTAAATCATTTTTTTTTCTTTCAAATCGAATATTTTTTAAAATAGGATATTTAATATTTTCATATTTAAATCACATTGATTATTTACTAACAACTTTAAATATTCGATTCAAAAGAAAAAATGATTTAAAATATTCAAATATTTAATTAAATTTTTATAGGAACTCGAAAACTCGACTCGAATCGAAAAAATTTCAAATAAAGTTTGAGTTGTAAAATATGACGCGTAAACTTGAATAACTCGAAATTTTTTTACTCTACTCGATCGAACGCTCACCTCTATCTTAAGATATGACACGTCAACTCGAATAACTCGAAATATTCGAATATTTTAAATGATTTTTTTCTTTTAAATCGAATATTTTTTAAAATAGAATATTTAATATTTTCATATTCAAATCGCATCGAATATTTAATAACTAATTTAAATATTCAATTTAATTTAAAAATATTCAATTTAAAAGAAAAAAATTGATTTAAAATATTTGAATATTTAATTAAATTTTTATAGGAAATCGAAAACTCGACTCGACTCGAATCGAAAAAATTTCAAATAAAGTTTGAGTTGTAAAATATGATGCGTCAACTCGAATAACTCAAATTTTTTTGGCTCGACTCGATCGAACGCTCACCTCTATCTTAAGATATGGCGCGTCAACTCAAAATATTCAAATATTTTAAATCATTTTTCTTTTAAATCACATCGAATATTTAATAACTACTTTAAATATTCTATTTAATTTAAAAATATTCGATTTAAAATATTCGAATATTTAATAAACATTTAAAGTAGTTATTAAATATTTGAATATTTAAAAGAAAAATATTTAAAATAGTTATTAAATATTCGAATATTTTCAATCATTTTTTCTTTTAAATCGAATATTTTTAAATTGAATTGAATATTTAAAGTAGTTATTAAATATTTGATGTGATTTAAATATTCTATTTTAAAAAATATTCGATTTAAAAGGAAAAAATGATTAAAAATATTCGAATATTTCGAGTTATTCGTGTTGACGCGTTATATCTTAAGATAGAGATGAGCGTTCGATCGAGTCGAGTAAAAAAATTTCGAGTTATTCGAGTTGTCGCGTCATATTTTACAACTCAAACTTTATTTGAAATTTTTTCGATTCGAGTCGAGTCGAGTTTTTGAGTTCCTATAAAAATTTAATTGTAATTATTTATCATGTTACCATACTTTGGAATTTTTTTTTAAGACCAAATTGAAAGAATGCGTAAATAACGAGGGCTAAATTTAGTGAATTGTTTCGAATTACGACTAAATTGATTGATTGTACAAATATGAAGGACTAAATGTGTTATTATACCAAAGTTTATAACAGCCACTTAACGACATTTAACGTCTAGTTACCATTTTGTTATAAAACATAAAGTTTAATTGCCATTTTGTGATTTTTGAAAGTTTGATTACCATTTTGTTTTGTTTTTTGCCAAAGTTCAGTGACCGTCTGTGTACTTTACCCTTGTTTCTATTGCAGAGAAATACTTGCTATTATCCTAGATCCGCGAATGAACGAGGAATGTTGTTTTCTTCAACAACACCCCTGTATCATATGGTAATCAGAGCTTTGGTCGGATTTTAGCACTTTCTGCACTACCAGACATCAATATATATATATATACAAAAATTAAAAAAAAAATCGGAAAATTTTTTTTGAAAAAAAAGTCAAAATTTAAAGTTTGACCAAAAAGTCAAAGTAAAAAAAAACCGGAAAAATTGAAAAAAAATATTCAAAAAATCAGTTTCGAATATTTGGGGTATTTTGTGTTAATATGTGCTGTTTGGACGTGAAATGATGAAGGATGTGTCTATCTTACCTTGAAATGCTTTGTAATCACCCGAAATCAACTTTTCTTGTTTGTTCCGGAGATAGGATGGTGGTAAGCATTTCTACTGTGTAAGTTGCTAAATTCTTGTTCTTTTAGCATCTTTTCTTTCATTTCATATTGTTATCTTTTTTTTCTTTCAGCCCAATTCTCAACTTTCATTTTTTTTCTTTTCTCCTAACCCTTATCTTTGTTCTAACAATATTCACCCGTCACCCGTTGTTTTCTTTCAATTTGACAACACTTGCAGAATCTGAACATCGGAATCAGTTCCTTTAAAGAACTAAGTACGAAAGATTGATGGAAAAGGCAAACAGAGCGTGTGGGGAGACAAAAAGAGCCATTCGAGTATTCTCCCGAGTGAAACACGAGTGCTGAGTGTTAATTCCTTATTTTCTTGAGTGCAAATTCTTTGGAGTGACTAGTGAGGATTTTTGCTGTGTGATTGGTGAGGACTACTTTTTTTTAACATTGAACCAGTTTGTTTGTTTGTTTTTGTTGTTAATTATGGCAGGTTCCGCTGATCACACGGTTGAACAGGATCCACTGATTCCTCAAATGCAAGCCTTAGAGAGAATGATGCAACGAGTAGTGGCTACCGCCTTAAAGCCATTACAGTCGAGGATGGATAGGTTTGATGGAGGATCCAACTCTGTTAATGATGTGTTGAACGAAAATGAAGACAAACGGTCACCGAGGCAGCATATTCCTAGACAAGGACGTGTACAATAGGTAGACGATAATTTGACTAACATTAAGGTTGCTATTCCTTCTTTTCAGGGACGCTCAGATCCTGATGCATACTTGGCTTGGGAAAGCAAAGTGGAGCACATTTTTTAGTGTTATAATTACTCAGAACAGAAGAAGGTTCGATTAGCAGCAACAGAGTTTGTTGATTATGCCTTTTTATGGTGGGACCAGTTACTGCTTAGTCGTAGACGTACTGGTGATGATCCAGTTGCAACATGGATCGAGATGAAGCGACTAATGCGTAAAAGGTTTGTTCCTATTCACTATCATCGTGATTTGTTTCAAAAGTTGCAAAATTTGAAACAGGGAAATAGGAGCGTTGAGGATTATTTCAAGGATATAGAAATGGCTATGATGCGTGCAAATATCGAGGAAGATCGAGAAGCTACCATGGCACGTTTTCTAGCAGGGTTGAACACCGAGATTGCCAACGCTATTGAGTTACAGCATTATGTCGAGGTTGATGACATGGTGCAGATGGCAATAAAGATTGAACGACAGCAGCGCAGGAAGTCTTCAAATCGAGGTAACCCTTCCTTTAAATCTTTTTCAAATCCATTATATACTCCTAACAATTCCAGGAAACACGCACCGCAAACGCCACTTCGGATTCGAGAGCAAGGCGAATCCAGCACACCAAAGCCTCCCATTGCTGATAATGGGCGTGGCAAACAACAAGTGGTGGTAAAAGAACGATCGCGAGATATCCAATGTTTCAAGTGCCTTGGAAGAGGACATGTTGCTAGTCAATGTCCTAACCGAAGGGTTATGTTGATGCGAGATGATGGTGAGATAGAGTCAGATTCCGAGGAGGAAGTGCATGATCTCCCTACTGAAGAGGAAGACGAGACCGACCTAGAGGTTCCTGAATCTGTTAAGGTAATTGAACTTTTGGTTATTAAAAGAAGTCTGAATGTGCAACAGGTACCGGATGATCTACAGCGTGAGAATATCTTTCACACACGATGCAAGGTGCAAGACAAGGTATGTGTTGTGATTATTGATAGCGGTAGTTGTACTAATGTTGCCAGTTCAGTGATGGTTGACAGGTTAGGTCTGAAAACGACAAAGCATCCTCATCCATATAAGTTACAATGGTTGAATGATGGTGGCGAGCTTAAAGTGACCAGACAGGCTATTGTACCATTTTCAATTGGAAACTACAAGGACGAGGTCCTTTGTGATGTTGTGACGATGGATGCTACTCACCTTCTTTTGGGACGCCCTTGGCAATATGACAAGAAGGTAATGCATGATGGTTATACAAACCGTTACTCTTTTATGCATGCAGGTAAGAAGATCACTTTGGCTCCTTTGACACCGAGTCAAGTGTTTGATGATCAGGCAAGCTTGAAAAAGAGTAAAGAGACTGCAAAAGAGAAGAAGAAGATGTCTGTGTATGCGAGCAGTAGCGAAATCAGGAAATGTCTTTCCTCTCAACAATATGTTCTTATTTTGATGTTTAAATATTATTGTTTATTGACAGATTTTTCTACTGATCTACCTTCACCGATTTTGACACTTTTGCAGGAGTTTGAGGACGTGTTTCCAGCTGAAACACCAAAGGGATTGCCACCTCTTCGTGGCATTGACCACCAGATTGATTTCATTCCAGGTGCTACTATTCCGAACTGGCCAGCTTATCGAACCAACCCTAAAGAGACGAAAGAGCTTCAAAGGCAAATTATTGAGTTGATGGACAAGGGTTACATTCGAGAGAGCTTGAGTCCGTGTGCTGTTCCGGTGCTGTTAGTACCGAAGAAAGATGGTTCTTGGAGGATGTGCGTAGATTGTCGAGCTGTGAACCAGATCACAATTAAGTATCGTCATCCCATTCCAAGACTTGATGACATGTTGGACGAGCTTTGCGGAGCCGTCATCTTCTCCAAAATTAACTTAAGGAGCGGCTATCATCAGATTCGCATGCGAGAAGGCGATGAGTGGAAAACAGCCTTCAAGACAAAGCTAGGTTTGTGCGAATGGTTAGTAATGCCTTTTGGTTTAACTAATGCACCTAGTACTTTTATGCGTTTGATGAATCATGTTCTACGACCTTTCATTGGTAAATTCTGTGTTGTATACTTTGATGATATCTTGATCTATAGCAAGTCTTTACAGGATCACGTAGGACATTTGCGAGCTGTTCTGCAGGTTTTGCGAGAAGAAAGATTGTTTGGTAACATGGAGAAGTGTGTATTTTGTACTGACAAACTCACATTTCTTGGTTACATTGTTAGTTCTCAGGGAGTTGAAGTTGATCCTGAGAAGATAAAGGCAATTCAGGAATGGCCACGACCGACATCGATTACTCAAGTTAGATCGTTTCATGGTTTAGCGAGTTTTTATCGACGGTTTGTTCCTAATTTCAGTTCCATTACCGCCCCCTTAACCGGTACTATTAAGAAGAATTCTAGCTTCTCTTGGGGTAAGGAACAAGAAGATGCCTTTTTGAAAATTAAAGATTGTTTGACTAGAGCACCTGTGTTAGCATTACCTGATTTTGATAAAATGTTTGAAATTGAATGTGATACTTCTGGAATTGGTATAGGTGCTGTTTTGATGCAGGAAAAGAGGCCCGTTGCTTACTTTAGCGAGAAATTGAGTGGTGCTACATTGAACTATCCGGTTTATGATAAAGAGATGTATGCACTGATTCGGGCATTGGAGACATGGCAGCATTACTTGTTGCCTAAGGAGTTTGTGATCCACACCGACCACGAGGCTTTACGTTACATCACAGGTCAGCATAAATTGAATAAACGACATGCTAAGTGGGTTGAATTCTTAGAATCTTTTCCTTATGTCATTCGTTACAAGAAAGGGAAAGAAAATGTCGTTGCTGATGCATTATCACGTAGGTATGCACTTTTGAGTTATCTTGATTCACATCTGATTGGTTTTGCATATATTCGTGATTTATACCCTGATGATCCTGATTTTAGAGATAAGTTTAATGATTGTTCGAAAGGTGCAGATGGAAAGTTTTACAGCCATGATGGCTATCTTTTCAAGGAAAATAGGATTTGCATTCCACAGGGTTCAATGCGTGATATTCTGCTTCGCGAGGCGCACGAAGGTGGATTGATGGGTCATTTTGGAGTCACCAAGACGTTACATACCTTGAAAGAACATTTGTTTTGGCCGAAGATGCGTAGAGATGTTGAAAGGTATTGTGAACGTTGTGTGACTTGTAGAAAAGCGAAATTGAAGGGTTCACCACATGGTATGTACTTACCTTTACCTATTCCTGATTCCCCTTGGACTGATATATCGATGGATTTTGTTTTGGGATTGCCTCGAACTAGGACAGGTAGAGATGGTATATTTGTTGTGGTTGATAGGTTCTCGAAAATGGCACATTTTATTGCTTGCCATAAGACTGATGATGTTGTTAATGTGGCTAACTTATTCTTTAGGGATGTTGTACGTTTACATGGTATTCCTAGGTCGATTGTTTCTGACAGGGATGTGAAGTTTTTGAGTCACTTCTGGAGGACTCTTTGGAGCAAATTAGGTACGAAACTCATGTTTTCTACTACTTGCCATCCCCAGACTGATGGACAAACTGAGGTTGTTAACAGGGTTTTATCTACTTTACTTCGATCCATCATTAAAAATAATATTAGGACTTGGGAAGATTGTTTGCCACATGTTGAGTTTGCTTATAATCATGTTGTACATTCTGCTACTAAAATGTCACCATTTGAGGTTGTTTATGGTTTTAATCCTATTACGCCTCTAGATTTGTTGCCTTTGCCACAGGAACAGGTGACGAACAGGTATGGTCAAAGCAAAGTAGATTATGTGAAAAAGTTGCATCAACAGGTAAAGGAGAACCTTGAACGAAGGACTCAACAATACGAAAGGCATGCAAACAAAGGAAGGAAGCGAGTCACCTTCGATGTTGGTGATTGGGTTTGGGTTCATTTCCGAAAGGAACAATTTCCAGGCCAAAGGCGGTCCAAGCTATTACCGCGTGGAGATGGTCCTTTTCAGGTGTTGGCAAGAGTGAATGACAACGCCTACAAGATAGACTTACCAGGAAATTACAATGTAAGTGCCACATTTAATGTTTCTGATTTAACCCCTTATGATAATTCTGCAGATTTGAGGTCAAATCCTTTTCAAGAAGGGGGGGGGATGATGTGAGCATATCAATTCAGAACAAACAAGTTGATCCGGAGGTCTTACCAACAGGACCCATCACTCGTTCTAAGGCTAAGAAATTCAGGGAAGCCCTTTTTCTTACTTGTGTTACAATTCCTGATTCATTCGAGCATGTTCGTGTCTTAGAACATAAGCTTTATAATGTGTTGCATGCTGATATGTGACATACTTGTATTATATTATTTATATTGTTGTGTTTGCTGTTGAGTGTGTAAAAGTTCTATAATTTACACCCTTTTTAACCCATATTTCTGCTGCATTCAAGCATCATTACATTTCATTTAGGTCAGTTTACAATAAAACATCACAAATATATTAAAGGCACGGATTCTACTAAAATATGGTTGATTTTGTAGGTTGCTGCCATAGTTGACGGAGAAGGCAGGCGCAGGGCAGAGAAGCAGAAGAGCTGAACTGGACAAGCAGACGATGAGGACGAAGCTGCCATGGATCTGTCGTGACAGCAAGGTGACAGCAACCTTATGAAGAGGAAAAGTAAAGTGGACCTCGATAGATAGAGAAAAATCTGCTCATCTGTCGTGTGAAAGCCAAATATTTTTCCAAGCCCCGGATCGAAAGATATGTCAAGCAAAAGCTCAAGGAGAAGAAATCCCTAGAAACAAGGATGGCGGCTGCAAAGTAGGACTCTTGGAGATTAAGTCTTTATTAGAATCTTACTTTTAATTAAAGTTGTAATCTTTGTTAACATAGAATACTTGAGCCCAAAGCTTATATAAAGGCATAGATTTTAACCTAGAGGAATAAGACCCCATAACCGATAACCTAAACCCCTCCGCCGTTTACCCGTCGTCGACATGTTCTAAAAACCCCCTAGGGCCACGGGTTGTTTTGTAAAGTAGTTGCAAGGGTTGTTTTGTTTTAGGATTTTCCAAGTTCAATAAAATAAACTTCAAGTTCTCTTATTTTGGTTATTAATATCTTGCAAGAGCATCGGGAGAGCATTGTGAGGTTATCCATTTACTTAGCATCGGGAGAGTTAAGTATACGAAAGAAATAAGAGCGAGTTCTCTATTTATAGTTGAACTATCTTGTGACTAGGGATAGGGCAAGGTTAAGTGGCTAAAGAAGAATTCATACACATCGGTGTTCATCCTTCGATTCACGCCGGGAGGTATCATCAAGACGTGATCATCGACAGACTTGGACCTAGGGATAGGCCAAGGCAGATCTGGGATTCTTGCCAAACTTGAAGTACGGAGTTGGTGTGTTCGTTGCCGCGACAGCTAACGGACAGCCGCCGCGACAGGTGCTGTCGGCGACGGGCGCGACGACAGAACTGGATTTCCTAAACACTGCAATACCTGCACTACTGAGCAATTCAATACCAGCCCATTCTCTCTATCTTGATATTCCAACTCTTTTATTTACGTTTTTCTTTACTATTCTCGTGACAACTTTCTAAACTATTTCCTTTACTTTCGTGCAGTAAACTAAGGTGAAGTCATTAGCCCAATCCCTGTGGAGACGATATCCGATACTTCGTATCACTTTACTACTTGCGTCGTGTACACTTGCACTACAATTGCGATAGACTCTTTTACACGCAACAAGTTTTTGGCGCCGTTGCCGGGGATTGGCAACATAACTACACCTTTCTTTTGTTGCACTTTTCGTTTTTATTTTTATTTTCGTTTTTATTTTTGTTTTTATTTTTATTTTTCTTTAATTTTTCTTTTGTGCTTTCAACTCTCGCTTTTCACGAGGTTTTCTTGTTTATGCGCAGATCGAAAAGAGGTGAAGATCCTAAGTATCCATTAGATCCGGAAGTTGAACGTTCCTTCAATCTCAAGAAACAACTTCGCCGACTTTTAGACAGAAATGAATACCTCGAGGAACAGCTAGAGAAGATGGCCCGTAATCCGCCCGCTGGTGATGGTATACCGCCTGTCGACGACCCGCCCGCAGCAGTCGGACGACGGTCATGTCGTGACTACATGCTGAACGATCATGTAGAACTGGAGACCACGCTGCCAGATATTGATGTTGATAACTTCGAGCTTAAACCTGTCATGTTTAGTATGATCAACAATGTCGGGCAGTTTAGTGGTGCTGTTACAGAGGATGCCAGGGAGCATCTCAAGACGTTCCAGGAAATCTGTGGTTCGTTTAGACTGCCAGGAGTTAGTCCGGAGATACTAAGGCTTCGGTTATTTCCTCATTCATTGAGGGACAGAGCTAAAACTTGGTGGAATAAACTTACGCCGGGTTCAATTATGACTTGGGCAGATTTATCTCGTGAATTTTTATCTCGTTTTATTCCTTCGCATTTATCTGAGCGATTACGTAATGAAATTGCTACTTTTCAACAGGAAGATGACGAGCCGATGCACGAGGCCTGGGACAGATTTACTACTCTTCTTCGAAACTGCCCAATGCATGGATTCCCCGTCTGGAATCAGGTTACAAAGTTCTATAATGCTGCCAACCTACAAACTCGCATCCGAATTGATTCTGCAGCAAATGGGTTACTATTGGATAAGGATCCGGACGAGGCTTTGCAAGTTTTGAAAAATCTGGCCAAGAATGAGGAGCAGTTTCCAACTACGAGAAGAGGGGGTAAACAGGTACTTGCTGTCAAGGACTACGAAGCCGACAGCACGATGAAATCACAGGTAGCATTCCTTACTAAAGCAATGAAAAGGTTATTGAATGATGATGGTTTACAAGGATTTGTTGTTGAGGAAGTATGCGATATCTGTGAGGAAAATCATAGTAGGGATGAATGTCCAATAAATGTAGAAGAGGGAAAATATGTTGGAAACTACAAGCCAAATTATAACTCCAACAACTATAATCCCAACTGGAGGAAGGATCCTAAATTTTCTTGGAGTAATCCCAATAATGCCCTGAATCCTCAAGCACATAATCAGAATCAGGGAGGTCCTAGATTGCTGATGCGACAGCAACAGCCGCAGAATCTGCCGCCGCACCTGCCGCCGCAGCAGCAACAGCAGCCACCAGCTGCCACGAGCAGTATATTGGAACAGACTCTGGCCACCTTTATGTCTCAGACCGGTACTTATATTGAGAATATGAATCAGTTTGTCAAGAAGACAGAGAATTTCATGGATAAGACGGAGATGAGGATGACAAATCATGAAGCTACTTTGAAATCTCTGGAGACACAAATGGGTCAGGTGTCGCAACACATTAAGCCAAGGCAGAATGGAGGATTCCCTAGCAATACTGAAAATGCTAGGCAACCCACGCATGAGCAGTGTAAAGCTATTACTACTAGGAGTGGGAAGAAACTACAAGGGTCGGAAAAGGAAGCTGAAACAGTAAAGGATCCAGCCTTAGACAAACCTGCCGAGGAAGCTGCCCCGACAGGTGATAAACAGACTGCTACCGATGAGCCTGTCACGACAGCAGAAGCGACAGAGGAGAAAAAAGATGATTACCGTCCTCAGATTCGCATGCAGTGGGAAGGACGCATTGTTGATTACCGTCCCCCGCCACCTTTCCCCCAACTGATACAGCAAGCTAAGCAAGAATCTCAACTTAAAAAGATTTATGATATTTTTAAGCAGGTTCATATAAATATTCCGTTGTTAGATGCCGTTAGGGAGATGCCCGGTTATGCTAAATTTCTCAAGGATGTTATGTCAAAGAAATCTAAACTTGGGGAGTTTGAAACGGTAAAGATGATAGAAGGTTGCATGAGTATTCTTCATCGGCAGCCACCCCAGAAAAAGAAGTATCCGGGGAGCTTCATCATACCTTGCGTAATCGGAAATAAATTCGTGGGTAAGGCACTTTGTGATCTTGGTGCTAGTGTTAATCTAATGCCAAAGTCTGTTTTTCAGAAATTAGGTATTGGAAGGGCGCGGCCCACGATAGTAACTCTGCAGCTGGCAGACCGCTCTTACGTTCATCCAGAGGGAAAAATCGAAGATATCTTGGTAAGAGTGGATAAGTTTATTTTCCCTGCTGACTTTCTTGTTTTAGATTGTGAAGCTGATGAAAACGCACCAATCATCCTTGGGCGACCCTTCTTAGCCACGGGAAGATCACTGATTGATGTAGAGAAAGGAGAACTCACCATGCGAGTAAACGATCAAGAGATTAAGTTGAATGTTCTCCAAGCAATGAAACATGCTGATGTGGACGAGGAATGCAAGGCTATCACTGATGTTACCCTTGATCAACCCTGCATCAGGTCGGGCTGTCAAGATATTCAATTCGGTCACTGCCACGGCAGTCACCTACAGGCCTGTCACGATAGCGACGACGACAGCACCGACGACAACAACTCCTCTGAATCCGATTCATCTAATACTGAAGATCAGGAGGAGGTAAACTGGATT
Source organism: Hibiscus tridactylites (assembly GCA_958450335.1). Classification (NCBI taxonomy): domain Eukaryota; kingdom Viridiplantae; phylum Streptophyta; class Magnoliopsida; order Malvales; family Malvaceae; genus Hibiscus; species Hibiscus tridactylites. Next base: position 36,343,944 of record OY288273.1, on the reverse strand, counting down.
GGCAATCGTCCAGGTAAGTTATTCGAACCTTTAAATTATACTTCGGATAACCATTTAATCCAAAAGCCATCTATTGTTGAACCACCTGCCTTAGAACTGAAGCCCCTGCCAGGGCAGCTTAAATATGTTTTTCTTGGTTCAAATGATACGTTGCCCGTAATCATCTCTTCTAAGCTGCCGCAGGAACAGGAACGACAGCTAATCGACATGCTATGGCAGCACAAAAAGGCAATTGGATGGACGATCGCTGACATTCAAGGCATCAGTCCGGCGTTATGCATGCACAAAATTCTTCTAGAGGAAGACCATAAGCCGACTATAGATGCCCAAAGGCGGCTAAACCATGCGATGAAGGAGGTGGTGCGTAAAGAGATAATCAAATGGTTAGATGCTGGTATTATTTACGCCATCTCCGACAGCAAATGGGTGAGCTCGGTGCAATGTGTTCCCAAGAAAGGAGGAATGACTGTGGTAACCAATGAGAACAATGAGTTAATCCCAACCAGGACTGTGACCGGTTGGAGGGTTTGTATGGACTATCGGAAGCTTAATAAAGCTACCCGAAAGGACCACTTTCCTTTACCCTTTATTGATCAAATGCTTGATAGACTAGCGGGTAAACCTTACTATTGTTTTCTTGATGGTTACTCAGGTTACAATCAAATTGCTATCGCACCAGAGGATCAAGAAAAGACGACTTTCACATGCCCCTATGGAACGTACGCATTTAGGAGAATGCCATTTGGATTATGCAACGCACCCGCCACCTTCCAAAGGTGCATGATGGCCATATTCTCCGACATGGTGGAGGACTTTCTTGAGATCTTTATGGATGATTTTTCTATCTTTGGAGACAATTTTGAGAGCTGCCTCGGCAATCTACAAAAGGTGCTTGAAAGATGTGAAAAAGCAAATCTAGTTTTGAATTGGGAAAAATGCCACTTTATGGTGGATGAGGGGATAGTCCTTGGCCATAAGATTAGCTGCCGTGGGATAGAAGTCGACAGGGCAAAAATAGAAGTGATCGAGAAGCTGCCGCCGCCGACTACAGTCAAGGGCATTAGGAATTTTTTAGGGCATGCTGGTTTTTATAGAAGATTTATTGCAAACTTCTCAAAAATCACCAAGCCCCTATGCCATCTTTTGGAGCAGAATCGACCCTTTGACTTTAATGATGAATGTACTGAAGCATTCAAGGTTCTGAAGGAAAAACTAGTAACAGCCCCCATAGTACAGCCACCAGACTGGACACAACCATTTGAGATTATGTGTGATGCCAGTGACTATGTTGTCGGGGCAGCACTTGGGCAGCGCAGAGATAAGCTGTTTCATGTTATATACTATGCCAGCAAGACATTGAATGACGCCCAAGTGAACTACACCACCACAGAAAAGGAGCTGTTAGCTGTGGTGTTCTCCATTGACAAGTTTCGTTCTTACATACTTGGGACGAAAGTAATAGTGCACACAGACCACTCTGCCCTGAAGTATTTGTTCGCGAAGAAGGATGCAAAGCCTAGATTGATACGGTGGATCCTGCTATTGCAAGAGTTCGACCTTGAGATCAAGGACAAGAAAGGGACAGAAAATTAGGTGGCAGACCACTTGTCAAGGTTGGAGACGGGACAGAGTCTGCCAATAGATGAGACACACATACTGGAGACCTTCCCAGATAAGCAGCTCTTTGCTGCCGCAATCGCTGCCGCGACAGCCATGGCGCCAGGTAAGTCTTCTGAACTTCCCTGGTATGCCGATTTCGTTAATTTTATAGTTAGCAGAGTACTTCCTTCTGATCTTAATTATCAAGCCAGGAAGAGGTTCCAAAATGATGTTAAGCATTATTATTGGGACGAACCTCTTCTTTTCAAAATGTGTGCAGATCAGGTTATAAGGAGGTGTGTACCACAAGAAGAGCAAGAAGACATTCTCCATCACTGCCACGCTTCACAATATGGAGGTCACTTAGGAGGCAATAAAATTGCTGCCAAGGTGCTGCAGTCAGGGTTCTACTGGCCGACACTGTATAAGGATGCACAGGACTTCTACAAGAACTGTGACAGGTGCCAGCAGACAGGTAACATCTCGAGGAGAAACGAGATGCCACTGCAGAACATTCTAGAAGTCGAGATCTTCGACGTTTGGGGGATTGATTTTATGGGACCCTTTCCATCTTCATGTGGGAATCTTTACATCCTCCTAGCAGTGGACTATGTCTCCAAGTGGGTAGAAGCTATCGCCACTCAAAAGAATGATGCCAAGACGGTCCAAAAGTTTTTACACAAAAACATTTTTTCTAGATTTGGCATTCCTAAGGCGATTATCAGTGATGAAGGGAGACATTTTGACAATAGGGTTATTGCTGCCACCTTGAAGAAATATGGTGTCAAGCACAGGATCGCGACAGCATACCACCCACAGACCAATGGACAGACTGAGATATCCAATAGAGAAGTGAAAAACATTCTTGAGAAGATGGTTAAGCCGACTAGGAAAGATTGGTCTTTACTCCTTAATGATGCATTATGGGCATATAGGACAGCTTTTAAGACTCCATTGGGCATGTCTCCATACCGTTTGATTTATGGGAAAACCTGTCATCTGCCTGTCGAGATAGAGCACAGGGCATACTGGGCAATCAAGGCAGTGAATATGGACTTGGACAAGGCAGGCCAGAAAAGGCTGTTAGATTTGAATGAAATTGAAGAAATACGAACAATGGCCTACGACAACGCAAGAATATACAAGGAGAAAACTAAGAGGTGGCATGACAAGAAGTTGCTGCCACGACAGTTTTGCCCAGGGCAGCTTGTGTTGTTGTTCAATTCTAGGTTGAAACTCTTCCCAGGGAAGCTAAAATCTAGATGGTCTGGCCCGTTCCAAGTGGTACAAGTTTTTCCCCATGGTGCCATCACTATCCGATCATTAAAAGACGGGCACCAATTTAAAGTTAATGGACAGCGCCTCAAGCATTATCAGGGGACTGAAGCCCCAGGAATACATGAAGTGGTTACCTTAGGAGATGCCCCACAAGGCATCCCTAATTTAACCTAAGTTTTATTTTTATTTATTTTTATTATTTATTATTTATTAGGTAATAAGGTTTATTTTTATTCGAATAATTTTTTTCTATTTTCTGTTTTTAGGAAATAAAGGAGTCAAGAAGAAAAGGAGAAGTGGCCCAAGCCCACCATCCACCCATCAGCCCGACAGAGCCCATTTATTGAAGCCTGTCGTTTCGGCTGCCGCTGCAGACGGATAAGACAGGCTGTCAACAGACTGACACGGCAGATGCAGAAGCGTGCGACAGACACATAACAGACGCATAAATGCGTGTCAGACGCGTCAGACACGCCAAATCTCAACAGTCGCCCCGTTATTCACGCCTGCCGTTACACCATTAAATGGACAGCAACTCGACCGCTATAAAACCTCGTTTTCACTTTCATTTTTCATCACTTCTGCTTATTCTTACTTGTTTTCTCCTCTCGTTTTTCTTTGCTTTCTTTACTTTCAAACCCTTGCAACTAATATGTCTTCTAGACAGACCCGCCGCAGTGCTGCCTCAGCCTCTTCATCAGCACCACAGTCGCCCTTCGCAACTAAGGAATTATGGGAGGAAAGGGGTTTCATCTACATCCGCAAGGCACAGAACATGGGGCTCCGACCATTCATCGCGAAGGCAATAAGGAATTTGCTATGGGAGCAGTTCGCCGAACAACCGGCAGAACTAAACGACACATTGGTGAGGGAGTTCTATGCTGCCATCGACAGCAAGACGGCAACATCTGTAATGGTCCGAGGAGTAGAGGTGCCATTTACAGCTGACAGCATCAACCACACGTATGGCCTATATTTTGGCCCCGACGATGATGCCCACCAGCAATTTTTAGACACCCTCGATTCTGCCGCCTACGGTGCTGTCATGGCGGAGGTGACAGAGGAAGGAACAACATGGACCACGAGCAAAAGAACCCCAACTCTGTAAAGAGGGGGCAGCTGCTCCCAGAAGCCAAGCTATGGAACGCTTTCATCAAGAAGCGTATCCTGCCGTCCTCCTATCACACGACGGTGAACCAGCAGCGGCTCGCTCTCATTCACTCGATCATACACGACCGGCCTATCAACGTGGGCCGCTATATGAGGGAAAGCATCTTGGACTGCACATTTTGCTCCTCCTCCCGTCTTTGCCTACCATTCACGATCACTTCCCTTTGCCGCTGCGCTGCTGTCCCAGAGGCCACCACCGACAAACTGATCAAAGGTAGAGGCTGGACAGAAAACAACATTACCAGCCTCATGGAGCTCATCGTCGCAACACCCATCAACTCCTTCAACCCAGCTGCCTCACCAGCAGATTCATACGAGGAACCTGCCACTGAACCTGCCGCCGCAGCCGCCCAGACCGACCAATCCGCCCAAATCCTTGCCGCCATACAACGGGTGGAAGACAGACAGATGGGGCTGATGACATTCATCCGGGATTTCGCCAACTCAACGGTAAATTTCATTACCAACACTTTAAATTATCCCGATGTTATTTTCCCCACTTTTCCTGCCCACTATTTCCACATCCCCACCCCCGTCCACACACCTACACCACCTGCCTCCTCACATACCCATTCCACCGCTTCCACCCCATCACCTGCCCCGACGGCAGCTGCGAGTCCTCTGGTCGACAGCCCCGCACGTGGAACGAAGCGGCCAGCCACAGCCGACAGTGAGGAGGAACCTCTGATTATGAGGAATTTGGAGAAGGAGTTTACGCCTGTCAAGAGGCAGAAACACGTGGTAGACAGAAAGCTAATGCCCAAGGCAAGCACCACCACCAGCAGCACTTGGGATAGCGGCAGCAGCTCCGACATCCAGCTCGTGGAGCAACCTGCCCAACCTCCCCCACAGCCCAGACGCCGCCGTCAGATCCGTATCAGCAACAACAGCGAGGACAGCGATTAAAATTTAAGTCTTTTATTTTTCTTTTCTTGCTACCTGCTATATCTTTATTTTGTGATGTACCTGCCATCATTTTATCTGTCATTTTACATTGAGGGCAATGCAACCCTCGAGTTTGGGGGTGGCAACCCTCTATAGTAATGGAGTCTTAGTACATCTTTTTATTATTGTTGTGTCTTTTATTAAGTTCTAAAAAAAATCAGAAAAGACTAAAACTGTTGGCTTAAAACTGTGAAGTTAACTTACCTGTCATGACAGCTCTGTCGTGGCAGCATCTTTAGGACAGTTTAAGGAGAAGTTTAGAGCCTTTCTATAGTTCTGAAAATTTAAAACACCATTGTGACTGTTATATTGCTTAGAGTTCTTTTAGCCAAACTAGAATAGAAAACTTAGCACTTAGAGTAGAAAAGAGACTAAACTCTCAGGAAACCTAGAGGTGCCCAACACTGGCTCTAGGTAGATAACCAGAGAAAAACTTCTAGAGGTGCCTATCACCGACTCTAGACAGTTAACTAGAGGTGCCTGAAATACTGGCTCTAGTAGAAATAAGAAGAAATTAGAAAAAAAAAAGAAATTAACTAGAGGTGCCTTATTCTGGCTCTAGTAAGGAAAAGAAAGAAATCAGTCTCGTAAGAAAAACTCTAAACAAGCTAAAGTATAATATTCTAGTGAAACTAAGAGAGTCTTAGCATATAACTGTTCACAAGCATGCACACACTGCACGAGGACTATAGGGAGATTCCGGACAGATCCTAATCTTTCCGACAGGTTGTTGCCGCCACAGAGAATGAGCGACGGGTAAGGGACAGTTCACTGTTTGAAAGCCAACACAAAAATATTCATTTTTCTTTTAGGTCTTAATTGCTTGAGGGCAAGCAAAAACTTGAGTTTGGGGGTGTGTTGAGTGTGTAAAAGTTCTATAATTTACACCCTTTTTAACCCATATTTCTGCTGCATTCAAGCATCATTACATTGCATTTAGGTCAGTTTACAATAAAACATCACAAATATATTAAAGGCACGGATTCTACTAAAAGATGGTTGATTTTGTAGGTTGCTGCCATAGTTGACGGAGAAGGCAGGCGCAGGGCAGAGAAGCAGAAGAGCTGAACTGGACAAGCAGACGATGAGGACGAAGCTGCCATGGATCTGTCGTGACAGCAAGGTGACAGCAACCTTATGAAGAGGAAAAGTAAAGTGGACCTCGATAGATAGAGAAAAATCTGCTCGTCTGTCGTGTGAAAGCCAAATATTTTTCCAAGCCCCGGATCGAAAGATATGTCAAGCAAAAGCTCAAGGAGAAGAAATCCCTAGAAACAAGGATGGCGGCTGCAAAGTAGGACTCTTTGAGATTAAGTCTTTATTAGAATCTTACTTTTAATTAAAGTTGTAATCCTTGTTAACTTAGAATACTTGAGCCCAAAGCTTATATAAGGGCATAGATTTTAACCTAGAGGAATAAGACCCCATAACCGATAACCTAAACCCCTCCGCCGTTTACCCGTCGTCGATATGTTCTAAAAACCCCCTAGGGCCACGGGTTGTTTTGTAAAGTAGTTGCAAGGGTTGTTTTGTTTTAGGATTTTCCAAGTTCAATAAAATAAACTTCAAGTTCTCTTATTTTGGTTATTAATATCTTGCAAGAGCATCGGGAGAGCATTGTGAGGTTATCCATTTACTTAGCATCGGGAGAGTTAAGTATACGAAAGAAATAAGAGCGAGTTCTCTAGTTTATAGTTGAACTATCTTGTGCCTAGGGATAGGGCAAGGTTAAGTGGCTAAAGAAGAATTCATACACATCGGTGTTCATCCTTCGATTCACGCCGGGAGGTATCATCAAGACGTGATCATCGACAGACTTGGACCTAGGGATAGGCCAAGGAAGATCTGGGATTCTTGCCAAACTTGAAGTACGGAGTGGGTGTGTTCGCTGCCGCGACAGCTAACGGACAGCCGCCGCGACAGGTGCTGTCGGCGACGGGCACGACGACAGAACTGGATTTCCTAAACACTGCAATACCTGCACTACTGAGCAATTCAATACCAGCCCATTCTCTCTATCTTGATATTCCAACTCTTTTATTTACGTTTTTCTTTACTATTCTCGTGACAACTTTCTAAACTATTTCCTTTACTTTCGTGCAGTAAACTAAGGTGAAGTCATTAGCCCAATCCCTGTGGAGACGATATCCGATACTTCGTATCACTTTACTACTTGCGTCGTGTACACTTGCACTACAATTGCGATAGACTCTTTTACACGCAACATTTGCTATGTATATATATATTATGCTAAAACGTGTTTTGTTTTTTTATATATATAGTTACAATAAAAAGGGTGTACGATCAGCCTTGCATGGCCCATGCGTAACCAGCATTTCTAGCCTTGTGCGCACACTACCAACCGGTGCAGCCCATCTCTTTCCAACAGAGGCATGCAGCCTAGAGTCGAATATTATTTATTATACACGTGTGCATAATTACTTACTCATGCGGCAGAATGGATAAGATGCAGCAGTTTCACTTTGAATTTCAAAGATTAAATATCACATGTTAAATGTGATTTACAAAGCCACCCGCCCACTTCAAATTCAAGGCCAGAATTGCATAAGAAATTGCCGCCCCATTTTGTTAGTTTAATTTTGAATTTTAATTATTCAAATGGCTTAATAATAGCCACATGTTCATTTCGGAAAAACCAACATTGTATCTATATATTTGGCCGATTTTCACATGTACAAAGGTTACACACTTTAATGAATAATTATTTTGTGAGATTTTTCTCTCAAATTTGGTTCTTTTTAGAACTTTTTCTTTGATACTTCGGGTTCTCAATTGTTCGATAATTGAAGGGTCCAAGTCCGTATTCGAGCAAATTCAAGATAAGGTTCGGGTTCGTTCAACAGATTGTTCGAGTTCTTCCTTGGAGTTTGTTCACCTTTTCCGACTACGAAGAACAGTTTCGATTCGGGTTTGCATAACAGATTATGCAGGTTCTTTCGAGTTCATCGTGTCAAATTCCAAGAACGTTGCTACCGTTGTTGAATGCTTGAAGAATTTCATCTTCGTCGTTCAAATTATCCTAAAATTTCTGCAACTTTCTTCTCTCCCAATTCTGAATTTTTTTCTTTCATTTTTTTTACTATTTAAAATATCTAACTGCAACATCATGTTTGTTTCTATTGCAGAGAAATACTTGCTATTATCCTAGATCCGCGAATGAACGAGGAATGTTGTTTTCTTCAACAATACCCCTGTATCACGTGTGGAGAAGGGTTAGCACCCCCATCACGCCCGAAAATCGGTACCAAAACAATTGTTTCTTTAAATCGATAGAAATTATCTGAAATTTAAAATGAACTTAATTAGGGGTTCTTAATTGAAAATTAAACGTTAATCGGATGAGCTTTAACAAATTGGCGGTTTCGAATTAATTAGACATTCAATTAAAAAGGATGACGGTACACCGGACTAGAGACTAAACCAACATCATATAAGTCTGAATGCCATGTTAGTTTAGGGTTCGGATCCCGTACATCACCTTTATGCATGATGCAAGCAGATAAAATATGGTGTCATGGCCTTGTTCGTTTTAATTTCTTACAAATTTACCTTTAGACGATGCGAATTAATCGGAATATTCGGGGAATATCCAATAAGCTAGGATATTTTGACCCGAATACGCGAATTAATAAGTATCTCATTTTTATAATTAGAATTAATTAACATGCAAATCGGAACATTAAAGGTCACATGAAATGACACATAGGATGCATGCCACAAAAAATATATTCGAGCGATAAAAACAACTAAGCTATGTACACATTAAAAACAATCAAAAACACACACACACACACATATATATATATATATGAATATTTGTATATAAATAATTCTTCATTTAAACTATGTACTATATAACACGAAAACATATAATATATATACATTTAAAACTTTATATTATATACATATGTATTCTAAAAAGACATATATTATTATATTAAAACCGTATGTCACACGTATTAACTATAGGTTATAAGGAAAACCATCTTTATATATATATATATATATATAAGATCATGTGTTATATAAAAATTATATTATATAAAAAACTTTATATTATGTACATATAATGTATTATTTAAAACCATATATATATATCAACATAAATACTATATCAATATGGCAACAAGCATAAATAAGGACTAGAAATTAAAGAAATGTAATCAAATGTAAAATAAGGCAGAAATTAAAATATGCATGAAATGACGGGGATCTAAATGGTAAATAAACCAATAAAAAAATTAATTAAAACGCAAAATGAAGGACTGAATTATAAAGACGCGAAAACCTAAAGGGACCGAAATGGTTATTATGCCATTCAGAATCTAATTAAAACCAAATTAAGGACGAAATTAAAAATATTAAAAGAACTTAAAGGACCACGGGCATGGTTTCAAAATGAGGAAGAGCTGATTTCGTGATTAAAGGGGGACGAAGGGATTTAAAATGGGATTAAACCAAATTTAAAACAAAAAAAACAATATAAAACTGTGTTCTATTTCATTTTAAACCCTTTCGTCATTTCGAGAAAACTCTACCAAACACCTAGAGTTAGAAACCCACACCCCTCTCTCTGTCAAACGCCGCTGCGCCGGTCGTCGCTATTCGACGGCCGGCAGACCCCTAAACAAACCCAAAATCCCTTTTTCAACGTTCCGACTCTTAACAAGCACCTAAAATCGAAAACACCATCCCTCTTTCGTTTTTTAAAGAAAACAAAAACAAAACCTTTTTGTTTTATTTAAAAAATCGAAACCCAAAATGAACTCTCTGTTGGTTAGCGTCTCCTCCGACTCACCATGCACAACCTCTGGAAGGTCGAAAGGCTTATCGTCAAGGAGGGGGAGCGAACCGACGCAAAAATAAAAACCCAACTCACTGTTTTTTTTATTATTCGAAATGAAATGAAAGAAGTAGATGATATGATACCTCTGAAAGCTTGAGGCTTTTTTCTATTGCTTTGAAATCCTCTGAATCATCCTCATTACATTGTGTGTTTCGGGTTTTATAACACCGAAAAGTTACATTTTTGTTATTACATGAAATTCGAACGAAAATTCTTATTGGTTGATCTAATTTGTTTGAATCTGCCCTCTGAAAATTTCGGTTATTTTGTGCGTTTTTTCCTTCTGACATTGTTTGTTTTCTTGTGTGCATGTGAGCCTCTGGTACGGTAGGTTGTTGTGGAGGGGACGAGAGAGAGGCAGTCGACGAACCGGCGTGGCTGGACGTCGTGGAGCAATCCTAGCCGTTAGTGAGATCTGGATGGTCGTGAGGGGTCTGAAGGGGCAAGCGATGGACTGCACACACGCGTTTGGAAAGTAGAGAGTCGCGCGTGGATCACACGCACATGGGGAATCGATCTTGGTCGTTTGATCAGGTTTGGATCTGGCGGTTGGCATGTGGCGGCTGCAAGATCCAGTGGAGCACCTAGGGTTTTCTTCCTTCAGATCGATCTGGACTGTTTGATCTTCTCTCCAGATCTGACGGTCCAAGATGGGCTGCGCAAAAACATCATATCAGATTAGGGTTTTTTAAGTTAGGTTGGGCTAGACAGGCTTTGTAATTTTTTTGGGCTCTTTTTTTTTTAAATGTAAATAGACTTTTAATATAAAGAACTTGAGCCTTATTTTTATTATAGATTGGGCTTTTATTTATTATAAATTGTGCATGTATATATATATATATATTCAGTTTTCCAGATTCTTTTCAATATATTAATAATAATAATAATAATAAATATAATATTAATAACACTAATAATAATAATAATAGATAATGATAATGATAATGATAATGATAATATTATAAATAATAATAATGATAATATAGTAATAATAATATTAACATAATAATGATGGCAATAATAGATAGTATATGATAATAACATTTGTAGTAATAATAATTAGTAATAATAGTAATAATAAATAAATACAACATTAATAATAATAATAATATACATATATTGTTTGTTTTTTTAGTTCTTATTTTTAATCATTCGATATATATATATATATAATTAAGAAAAATAACAAAGCCCATTATTTGAAAAAAAAGAAAAACGGGTTAACACCCCGGACAAAATTAGTAATTACAGGTATCATCGACAATGAGAAGTTGCTAATTCATTGCTTTCAAGATAGCTTAGCGGGGCCCGTAGTGAGGTGGTACAATCAGTTAACCCGTACTCAGATTAGGTCATGGAAGGATTTGACCAAGGCTTTCACAGATTAATATAAGCACATAACTGATATGGTCCCAAACCGACTCATGCTACAAGGTTTGGAGCAAAGGCACAATGAGAGCCTCCGTGAATACGCCCAGTATTGGCGAGATGTGGCGGCACAGGTCCAACCCCCACTCCGCGAGAATGATATATCTCCTATATTTGTCGATACTTTGAAGGGCACCCTCTATGACCACATGATAAGCAACCCTATCGGTAATTTCTCGAATATGGTTATGACCGGTGAACGTATCGAGGCAGCTATCAAGAGTGGTAGAATCGATGGAGGAGAGAATGCTCGGAAGCAATTCAAGAAAAAGGATCATGAGGTGAACAACACTAGTACCTACGAGGCCCCTAAGCATCTCACAATTTCACCGCCTCGAGCCGCAATTAGGAATGCACAAAGCTCAAATAGAAGAGAAAATAAGGCTCCTAAGAGGGAACAAGAGAAGATGTCCTTCGCCCCTCTACCCATGTCATACAAGGAGGTGTACAAACACCTATACAAGGCTGATTTGGTCCGTCCATATCATGTTACTCCCTTCCAGCCACCTTACCCTCTATGGTATGACGAGAAAGCACATTGTTAGTACCACGGTGGAGTACCGGGGCACACGATAGAAAATTGCACAGCGTTCAAGAAAGCTAATGCAAAGCATGATCAACACTGGGGTCATCGAATTAGAAGGGCCCAATGTGGTGGCCAATCCACTTCCAAACCATGGAAGACGAGGCGTGAATGCCCTTGAAGAGGTAGACGCGAAGAAAGTAAGGAGGAAAGTGTCGAAAATTAGGCCCCTTCTAAGTTGGGTGTTCGAGCAATTGTGCACGGCGGGCTTGATTGAGAATGGTACGAAGGGAGTATATGATGATCGTGAATCATTTTGTGAATACATCAGAACGCGGGGCATGAGATTCAGAGTTGTCCAGAATTTAAGCAGTTGGTTCAGGAACTGATGGACAATAAGGAGATTAAGTTCCTCGAGGAAGCTTAAGGGTTTTGATGAGTGGTCAAGGATTTTAGCGCATCCAAGTTTGCTTGTTTTCATTTCATTGCATTTTAATCTTTTTCTTGAAGTAATGTGTGGAATCAACTTTGCTACCCTTTCCCCGAAGGTAGAAAAGATCTTTTTGTAAGGGCCTAAGACTGCATATTTTTAAAATTTCAATGAAAGGATGCATTGTGTTTTGTGTTTCAATTATCTCTTCATTTTGCGTATATATATTTGTCTATTGAGTCCCCGTATATCAATTACACAAGGGACATTGACCTTGACCCAAAGGTTGATTTCAAGCAACCTTTGTCTAGTGGAAATCGAAAGTTGTTAAGATGATGAACATGTGACTTACACTCCAATTTAATTTGGTCATTTATTGAATACACGTGGCATCAAAGCATTTGGGAGAACAACCGGAAATCTTCCATGCTAAAAAAAGGGAAAAGAATAAGAGAAGAAACAGAAGAAAGAAAGAAAAAAGGAAAAAAGAAAAGAGAAAAAGAAAAGACAAAATGGAGAATAATAAAAGCATAACAAAAGCATGAGTGATGGTCGAAGCCTGGTAATATGCATTTTCGGATAAGAGTGTGGAATTTTTGGGGCACTCCGTTGTAGCAAAAGGACCAATAAGGTTGTTATGCACCATTCAAATCAAAAACATTGGCTTCATGAGTGATGGTAATATTTTCAAATCATGACAACGCCGTGTAGCTCGGGGTTTTGTTGTTTGCTCCATCATTTATTTCGAGCCAAAAGAATGTGATGAACCATAAAGAATTGAGATGAAGTAATAATGATAAAGGCTAAGCCTATAAAAGATAAGTCTAATTGATTAAAAAGCTGAAATAGCTTGGAGAGTATTTCACATCTTCAGACATCAGCTCAGCTTTCGAGGTCCCCTAGACACATGATGCTTGAGGCAATCCTTGGTATTCCATCTTAGTGTTGTTCGTGCACTTGATATTCGGGGTATTTAATCTAGTCTGATATATCCATAATTTGAAAAGAAAGTCTAGTTTTCGAAAATGCATCTCATTTTGAAATTAGGAGATGTAATCTAATTTTTTTAGTGGACACAAAAAAAATATATTCCTTTCATTGCTTCAGGGATAAAGTTTAGAATGCAAGGTCATGAATACAAATGATAGCTCACCGGTGGCCATGGTGAGGACAGTAGTAAGTTTCTACAAACTATAGTCCAGGGACTTGAAGCGAATTTCTGTCGAAATGCCTTGATTGGTTCAGAAAATGAAAGCGGGCCTTAATGAACTTAAGAGAAAATTTCAGGGGCTTGGGGGCATATGCTTCCCCTAATGTTGAGATAAGAGAAAAGTCGTTGTGATGGGTCAAGACGAAGAGAACAGCTGAGTACCCAGGTCGAGTAGGGGCAATGTCGCGAGAATGGGCACTACGAGAAGTGTTATGTCTATTCTGACTAGTAGAAGTCAGCAGTCATCTTTCAAGAAGAGACCAGGGATGGAGATTTGGCAAGAATGAGAAAGCCAAAAGAGATTGAGAAGAAGAAGAGACAAGAAAAAGTCGGGATCGACCGACCCGGAGAGTGAAAGCGTCCGAGCAATTTTGATGTCATAATTAATGCATCATTTGTAGTTAGGCATCCCTAGGATTAGAGGCATGCTAACTCACATCATCATATCATTTTTGCCTATTTTTGACATGTATATTAAAGCTTTTCCAGTAAAAGGAAGTCTGCCTATCCGTTCGGGCATAAGGAGAATGGAACTCGCCTATCCGTTCGGGCACTTTGAGAATGGAACCCGCCTATCCAATAGGGCATTTTGAGAATGGAATTTTCCTACCCGTTTGGGCATTTTGAGAATGGGACCCTCCTATCCATTCAGGCGTTTTGAGAATGGAAACCTGCCTATCCGTTCAGGCATAAGGAGAATGGAACTTTTATCTTTCGGAACCCGCCTATCCGTTCAGGCACTTTGAGAATGGAACCTGCCTATTCGTTCGGGCATGAGGAGAATGGAACCCGCCTATCCGTTCGGGCATGAGGAGAATGGAATCTGCCTATCAGTTCGGGCACTTTGAGAATGGAGCTTTTATTTTTCACTAATGGTCTATCCGTTCAAACCTCGAAGGGTTGAAGAATGTCGAAATGAGAAGGACAACTTCAAGCCTTCACGACCGTTACTTTTTCCTGTACCGACTTTCGGACCGCCAGTAGTTCAAGTGCATGGTGATTCAGGATCCAAACAGGAAAGTTGGACAAAATTAGTGCTTATGGCCTTTGCTTTATTCTTGTTCCACAAGTATAAGCAAAGGGGGCAGCTGTAATCACTAATTTTGTCAGGGTTATTAACTCGTTTTTATTTTTTTATAGATGATGGGCTTTGTTACTTTTATTAATTATGTATATCGTATGATTAAAAATCAAAAAGAAAAAAAGAGGAAAAAAACAAAAATATATATTGTTAGTATTATTAATAGTGGTATATGTGTGTAATGCTATTTATTTTTATATTTGATTATTATACTTGGTCATTGTTATTCGGTTGAAGGAAAAAAGAAAAAAATTAATATATATATATATATATATATATATATATATTATGTTATCTTATTATGTCAATATTACTATATATTCATCATTATCATTACGATATTATTATTATTATCTATATTATCATTATTACTATTATTATCTATTATAACTTTATTATCATTATCATTATTACCAATGCTATATTGTTATTGCTATATTATTATTATTATTATTATTATTATTATTATTATTATTATTATTATTATTATTATTATTATTATTATTATTATTATTATTATTATTATTTATTACCAACATTATTAGCAGGAATATTTACCGGAATATTATATTCCAATTTTTTTTCCAGAAATAGGGATGGCCTCAGATTATTAACACAAATAGGGATGGTTACTGTTCAAAAGTTGAAGGCATTCAGCCCACCATCCAACTTTGAACAGTGTTTTTCAAGCTTTGGTACTGTTCAAAGTCGGATTACTTTCCAACCTATTTTGAAGAGACCACGATGCCACGTGGCGAGCTCTGGGAGGGTCGGGCACTGTTCAAAGTCGGACTGCCCACCTTCCGACTTCAAGCAGTGCACCGAATAAATGGTGGGGTGGCAGGCGGGTCACGGGTCACGGGTAGGCAGCCACGATGCCACGTGGCGAGCTCTGGGAGGGTCGGGCACTGTTCAAAGTCGGATTGCCCACCCCCCGACTTCAAACAGTGCACCGAATAAATGGTGGGGTGGCAGGCGGGTGGCAGGTCACGGGTAGGCAGCTTTAATTTTTTTTATTGGTTCATTTACTACATTTTTTGAAGCTATTCTTTGGTGAATGAGAGGTGTGCAGGCTTTTATTGGTTCATTTTTTTTAATTGGGTGGCAGGCGGGTTGGCAGCTTCAAACAGTGCACCCAATTAAATATCACCTCTTATTTTTTTTATTGGTTCATTTACTACATTAAATCTGATTTTTTTTAATTGGGTGTGCAGGCTTTTATGTTTGAATCTGATTTTTTAATTGGGTGAATGGGAGGTGTAGGTGTAGGTGTAGGTGCATGGGTTGACTGAATTTGGGGGTTTGATTGGATAAATAAGAGGTGATATTTTTTTATTTTAATTTTGGATCGAATATAAAATAATAAGTAATTATTATTTGAATATTAAATATTATAAATATGAGATCATAATTTGTATTTATATTTGAAAAAATATTTTACACTAATTATGTACTAAAATATAACTTAATTTTTAATCCAGTGATCAATCTTTTCAGACTGAAAAAATATTCGAATAATTATTTTAATTAATATTTTTTAATATGATTTAAAATATTTTTAATTGATATAGGTGCATGTGTAGGGTTTCAGTGATGTGAAATAATAGTGGTGTAGGTGCAGATGTAGGGTTTCAGTGATGTGAAATAATAGTGGTGTAGGTGCAGGTGTAGGGTTTCAGTGATGTGATATAGGTGCAGGTGTAGGTGCAGATGTAGGTTTCAGTGATGTGAAATAATAGTGGTGTAGGTGCAGGTGTAGGGTTTCAGTGATGTGATATAGGTGCAGGTGTAGGTGCAGATGTAGGTTTCAGTGATGTGAAATAATAGTGATGTAGGTACAGGTGTAGGGTTTCAGTGATGTGATATAGGTGCAGGTGTAAGTTTCAGTGATGTGAAATAATAGTGGTGTAGGTGCAGGTGTAGGTTAGTAAAAAAATTAATTGTTAAATAATTTTAAATTATGTAGGGGTAGTGTAGTTTTTTTATTGGAAATCTGTTAGTGAATATTAAATTTCGTGTAGGGGTATTATAAGGAAATATTCAAGTTGGATTTTATTTTAAATAGGTTCATTTAGTGTTGAAGAATGTAGTTTGATAGAAAACTGTTTAAGTTATATTTGAGTAAAGAGAGAGAAGAAGAAGAAGAAGAAAAAGAAGAAGAAGAAGAAGAAGAAGAAGAAGAAGAAGAAGAAGAAGAAGAAGAAGAAGAAGAAGAAGAAGAAGAAGAAGAAGAAGATGGTTGGAAGAAAAAAATGTAAGTTGTTTTGAAATATTTTTTTATCTGTATATTTTTTATGTTATTTGAAAATTAATTGTAAAATATTTTTTCAAATATGCAGAGAAAATGAGCAACAGCAGTTGTTTTGTGACTGTCCATTACAACGGACAAATTGTAAAATCTGATGTTGGTGTCGTATTTCATTCGGAGAGGCCTACGAAGATGAGAATTAACAAAGAAATCACACTTCGAGTATTGAAAGAGCAAATATCGGAAAAAATTGGAGCTCCGATTCATAGTTTACAGTACCGGTGGATGACATGTTCGAATCCAGTCATATATTCCGCGATTGATCTCCAAGATAATGAAGATGTGGAAGTTATGATCGCAGAGCATGAGTCAATGGGAATTCGAAATGTCGAGATGTTTGCCACGATGCTTGATATTCCCGGCCCCTCTAGAAATGCAACCGGAGAATCTAGTCAAATGGGTGTCGGTAACGAAATTGATATGTCCGGAGGCAGTTTTGTTGCAATGTTGGCAACTGGGACATCTAGTGGATTTCATGAAGGTGGGTCGTCAACATATGATCCATCGTACGGACCGACTGTTGATGTTGATGTTAATATTGCACTTGGACGTGGCCGGTGGGGAGAATCATTAGAAGATTCCAGCGAAGATGAAGATATTGGGGATCCTGATTTGTTCCCGAATAACGATGGTCAAGCCCCTGACTTCGGTGTTGGAGAATTTGTTCCGACTGGGGGCGACATTATATTATACGAAGCTCCTGCTCATATGCACTCGGTGGATTTTGATGCGATGAGGGCGCCACAATTTCCAGATATGCCCCAAATAAGTTCTAGTCAGAATGGCGACTTGGCTGAGGGGCTGGAATTTAAGGCGAAGGACGAAGCTATATTGGCAATTAAAGAGTATAATATCAGACAACATGTAGATTATGCGGTTGCTGAATCCAACACAAAAACTTTCCTTGCGAAGTGTGTGAAGTACGGAGAAGGGTGCAACTGGAATATTCGTGTAACGAAGCTTAAGAAGAGTGGTTGTTGGGAGGTCACGAAGTACAATGGCGGTCACACATGTTTACGAACAGCCATCGACCAGGACCACAAGAAATTGGACTTCAGCGTAATAAGTCATCACGTGATGAAGTTGGTCGAAGCAAATCCAAGGGTTCCAGTTTCAACCATTCAAGCAACCGTTGCACAATTATTTCAATATCAAATACAATACATGAAGGGGGTAGCGTGCAAGGGAAAAGGCATTGAATTCAGTGTACGGTGATTATGACAGATCGTATAATGAGTTACCAGCGTTGTTGATGGCAATGACATAGTTCATCCCAGGCACCATAGTCAGGTATCAAAAAAAAGATGCGTACGACCGACAAGGGCAATTGCTACAAGGGTATAAATTTTTCCATCGACTGTTCTGGGCTTTCAAGCCATGCATTGACGGGTTTCCGTATTGTAAGCGTATGATCCAAGTGGATGGAACGTGGCTTTACGGGAAATACGCTCACATACTACTGGTTGCCGTTATGCAAGATGGTGAGAACAATGTCATTCCGATTGCATTCACAATTGTTGAAGGGGAAACTGCTGAAGCTTGGGATTTCTTTTTGACAAATTTGCGTGAGCATGTGGTCCGCCAAGACGGGGTTTGTATTATCTCTGATCGAGGGACGGGTATCAAAGCAGCAATTAATCGAGAGGGAAGTCGTTGGACACCTCCCTATGCATACCCTGCATATTGTGTTCGTCACATCGGAAAGAATGCCGTTGAAAAATTCAAAAACCAGTACCTTCGCAGTGAGATTATGAGCATGGGTAAGTATCATTCTTTCAAATTAAGTTATATATGTGTATGCAGTGATGTGTTTTGATTTATGTCGATGCTAAGTCAAACAATAACTATGGCACAGGGTTTCAATTACTACGGCCATAATTTGAAAGGAAGATGGCGAGGTTAATGAAATATGGCGAGCGTGTTTGGAGTTGGGCCAACAGCATCGAGAGAGAGAGATGGGCCCAATCATATGATGAAGGTGGTAGACGATACGGGCAAATGACTACCAACCTTGTGGAGTGCATTAATGGAGTACTCAAAGAGTCGCGTCATCTTCCAATAGCCAGCTTGGTAACCGAGACATACTACCGTTTGGCTAAGGTTTGGGCCGTCAAAGGGAAGAAGGTGCAGGCAGCTTTAAATAGTGGACAACTATTTCCGGTGAAAATGGTTGAAAAAATGGATGCAAATGTGACAAGGGCAACGGCGTTGGTGGTTCACGCATTCGACCGCCATTATCAGACTTTCGATGTTGTTGCTTCCAGATCCCGACACGAAGCCCCCCACTCGAACGTATTTTGAGTAGATTTCACACGTAAGTGGTGTGACTGTGGCGAGTTCCAAGCGTGGCGATATCCATGTGCTCATGCAGTTGCAGCATGTTTGTTCGTCAACGTTGACCCGTACACATTTGTTGACCCATGCTTCAGACTCAGCGAGATATTAGAAATTTACAAAATTGAGTTCCCACCTATCCCGAATTCTATGTATTGGCCGCCAGTGGAGCATGATAAATGGTTACCGGATCCGACACTACGTAGAAAGCCAACTGGGCGACCTAGATCGACTCGGATCTACACGAGTATGGATCTTCCTGACAGAGAGAAAGGCCAACGCAAGAGATGCAGCATATGTAGGGGTGAAGGCCATTCGAAAACAACATGTCCCAATGAACCAAGATATGTGGCCATGCCTCAATGATTATTTGCGGATTGTACTTGAATTCAGGAAATATAATGTTTGCATTTAAAATATTGTCTGAATTGATTTCCTACGCTTTTCACTATTTAGTGACCATTTCGTAAAGTATTAAAAACCGTTATTATTCGAATTCATGTACCAAACGATTTCCAAAAATTACCAAATTTTAACAGAAACCTTAAAAACAATATTTATAATAGCATACAAAATTTTAGAACGTTTCAAATTCATTTACTGCGTTTTTCACTATTTAGTGACCATTTCGTAAAGTATTAAACATTGTTTTTATTCGAATTCATGTACCAAACGATTTCCAAAAATTATCATATTTTAACAGATACCTTAAAAAATATTTCTAAAAGCATACAAAATTTTAGAACGTTTCAAATTCATTTACTACGTTTTTCACTATTTAGTGACCATTTCGTAAAGTATTAAACACTGTTTTTATTCGAATTCATGTACCAAACGATTTCCAAAAATTATCAAATTTTAACAGAAACCTTAAAAACAATATTTCTAATAGCATACAAAATTTTAGAATATTTCAAATTCATTTACTACGTTTTCACTATTTTACCGAAAATATATCATTTATATCATATTTTAACCAAACAACGAACGAATAATAATAAATAAAAAAACAAAACACATAGTGAAAATTCAATATTCAAATTCAATCAGTACTCTAAGTTATTACACAAATAAAGATAACATCATTTTTTCTTCTGCATCCGCTTACGTAATTTTTGACAATGAGCGGATATGGTCGAAAAATATGTGTGTTTTTTGGTCTTCTTACGTTGTGGCCTCAATTCTTCCTCAAGAACCTCTTCACCATCCACCTCTCCAGCATCCTCCTCATTCACCGAGGGCATAGGAGGCGGTGTTCTGTACGTGTCCACGCAACCCGTGGAGTAACGAGTTAAAAACTCTGGTGAATTCAGGAAATCTTGTATTTCCTGAAAATCCATGCTCCGTTCAAAGTTTGAGTAACGAGGTAACTGTTGAGGAATAAACTCGGGTGTGTATAAATCAACATCAGCAAACTCGTGAGTATCGGAGGAGCTCTGTCCCACTTCTCCTGCATGATGTGTTTGGGTCGGTTCTTTTTCCCAAAGAACTGGTGAGCGCGCTGGATGTTCCCAAGTTGTTGGCCAACCTTCGGAATTTTGAGACCAAACGGGATTTTGAGATGCGGCCCTTGCTACTTTCTTGGAAGACTCAGCTTTACCGCCATATTTTTTTTTAAATGTTTTACATTGTTCCCGTTCTTCGACCGAAGTTAGGTAAGGCTTTCCATTATTAAAAAAATAAATCAGGTACTCTGACCTCTGAAAATCAAAATCGTCCTCTTCGATTTCGGCGCGAAATGGTATCGTTGAGTTTCTGTTGTTCCACATCGTAACGTACTCAGCGTGTATGACTTCCCACGGAACATCTGCCCTGCCGCGTCCATCATAATTGTGCAAATAATCATGCTGAGTGCGTAGAAACGGAATAGGCTGGTGGAAGCCAAATTGCCTAAGCACCCTGTCGACAAAGTGGAACTCAACAATCGCAAAGTGGATTAACGGTGTAACCGTACACCACATGTCAGAATCCTTCAACAGTTCATCTGGTACAAATATGCGATCATCGTAGTACGCCATCCAAATAAACTGCAAAAATAATTATTATTATTATCAGACCTAACTATAATGTAAAAAAAAACTATTAATTTATATCTATCTTACTAAATTGTTAAAAATATAGTTAACCAAATACCCGCTCCTGACAATACAAATCAATTTCCGCTCTAAACACCTTCAAGTTGTTGTTCGCCAATCCCGTGTGCGCTTTTTTATCGCACCATCTGCATACAATTCACAATTAATTATTCAATTAATAAAAAATAATTTAATATTAACAAAAAATTAAACTTACAATCAAAATAATTACCTGGCGACAAGAGGGAACTGTACCGGTGTTCGAGTAATCGCTGTCCAAAACGGAAGTCGCTGCCAAGCCCATGCTTGCAGCAACAACAAACATCCACCAATACCTCGAACCTTACGACCATTATCTATTTTAGCACCCTTGCACAACTCACGATACAAGAACGCTAGTATGGCCGATCCCCAACTATATTGAGCAGCTTCCCACGGGTACCTCAAAAAGCGTAGATACCGTGTATGTACAAGATTGCCAGATTTATCCGGCATCAATATACCGCCAATGAGCTGCAGAATATAAGCTCGATTGGCATTATAAACCGCATCAATCGAACTATATTCATTGAGATTGAGTTCTTTTTGCAACCAACTCAGTTTCACGCGACTTCCTGACAAATTTGATTTGTCCGACACCTTCCCGAGAAAGTAACCGCAAAGTGCTTCAGGTCTAACTTCAGTCTGGTCGATCGAAGGTTCCCCGGTCAATGGTGCCCCGATCAATGGTGCCCCGTTTACCGGCACCCCAATAAGCATGACCACGTCTTCAAGTGTGATCGTGCATTCCCCACACGGCATATGGAACGTATGGGTTTCCAGCCTCCAACGCTCAATCAGAGCAGCAATCAACCCGGGCACCAACTTGTACCCTCGAAGGAATGTCGCATAATAAAATCTAGATTGTTGCAACCATTCAGTGATTCGATCGTGCGGATTATTTTTTGCCATGGTCAGGTGATGTTTAAATGTATCCTCAAAATCCTGTAATTAACAAATCAATAAATAAAAGGATAAACCAAACAAAACATTATTAACATAATTGAATTGAATTTCTAATAAATCAATTATTAACAAAATTGTACCATCTCAGGAACCGGCAAACTACTAATGTGTTCATCCTGAAATCTCAACAGAGGAGCTTGCTCAGCCATCCTACATGATAAGTATGAATATATTATAACCCGACACTCAATTTTGTAAAATTCTACGCAATTAAAATTTTCATTCTAATACATTTATTACACTACTACTACTACTAAATAACTAAATAAATGCTTAGAATTTTAATTTCGTTGAATTTTACCGAATTAAAAATAATACTAGATATTATAAATTAATAACTGTTTAGTGACCATTTCGTAAAGTATAAAAAACAGTTTTTATTCGAATTCATGTACCAAAAGATTTCAAAAAATTACCAAATTTTAACAGAAACCTTAAAAATAATATTTCTAATAGAATACAAAATTTTAGAACGTTTCAAATTCATTGACCACGTTTTTCACTATTTAGTGACCATTTCGTAAAGTATTAAAAATAGTTTTTATTCTAATTCATGTACCAAACGATTTCCAAAAATTGCCAAATTTTAACAGAAACCTTAAAAATAATATTTCTAATAGTATACAAAATTTTAGAACGTTTAAAATTCATTTACTACGTTTTTCACTATTTAGTGACCATTTCGTAAAGTATTAAATACAGTTTTTATTCGAATTCATGTACCAAACGAATTCCAAAAATTACCAAATTTTAACAGAAACCTTAAAAATAATATTTATAATAGCATACAAAATTTTAGAACGTTTCAAATTCATTTACTACATTTTCACTATTTAGTGACCATTTCGTAAAGTATTAAAAAAAGTTCTTATTCGAATTAATGTACCAAACGATTTCCAAAAATTACCAAATTTTAACAGAAACCTTAAGAACAATATTTCTAATAGCATACAAAATTTTAGAACGTTTAAATTCATTTACTACGTTTTTAACTATTTAGTGACCATTTCGTAAAGTATTAAAAACTGTTTTTATTCGAATTCATGTACCAAACGATTTACAAAAATTACCAAATTTTAACAAAAACCTTAAAAACAATATTTCTAATAGCATACAAAATTTTAGAACGTTTCAAATTCATTTACTACGTTTTTCACTATTTAGTGACCATTTCGTAAAGTATTAAACATTGTTTTTATAAATTCTAACATAAAATTAATGTTATAAATTCTAACATAAAATTAACAACAATAGAAATATTCAAAAATTAAAATTTTCAAATATCAACTCAAAAATTATAAAAAACAACAAATTAATCTCTTCATAAATTTATAAAATTTAACCACCAAATTAAAATTACATTATACTTACTATATTTCTTCAAATCTCTATTTCTCAAACTCTTCACAAAATATCTTCTTCTCCTCCTCTTCAACAACCTATTTAACACAAAAATTTCAATATTTCAAACATCAACTTCAAAATTCTAACATCTAAAAAATTAAAAAAACTAATCTGAAAAAATAAAAAAATATAACTACAAAAAAATACATACATTACAAATATAAATTTAACATAATTTTCTCAAATAAAATATAAATACTCACAAATATTCTTCAAAATCTTTCTCTTCTTTCTTCAACCTTCTTTCTTCAAACTTCAACCTTCAACACAACCCCTATTTATCTTCACCTCATTTCAATTTCAACCACATAAATTACACCTCCCAATCAACCAATAATAAAAAAAACAAAAAAAAAATTAAAGCTGCCTACCCGTGACCTGCCACCCGCCTGCCACCCCACCATTTATTCGGTGCACTGTTTGAAGTCGGGGGTGGGCAATCCGACTTTGAACAGTGCCCGACCCTCCCAGAGCTCGCCACGTGGCATCGTGGCGGCCTACCCGTGACCCGCCTGCCACCCCACCATTTATTCGGTGCACTGTTTGAAGTCGGGGGGTGGGCAGTCCGACTTTGAACAGTGCCCGACCCTCCCAGAGCTTGCCACGTGGCATCGTGGCCTCTTCAAAATAGGTTGGAAAGTAATCCGACTTTGAACAGTACCAAAGCTTGAAAAACGCTGTTCAAAGTCGGATGGTGGGCTGAATGCCTTCAACTTTTGAACAGTAACCATCTTTATTTGTGTAAATAATCTGAGGCCATCCCTATTTCTGAAGAAAAAAAATTGGAATATAATATTCCGGTAAATATTTCATTATTAGCATATATTATTACAATTATTATTATTATTATTATTATTATTATTATTATCATCGTTGTTATTATTATAATTATTATTAGTAGTATTATATTTATTATTATTATTATTATTATTATTGTTAATATATTGAAACAACTCTGAAAACTGAAAAAACTAATATATATATATATATATATATATATATATATATATATATATATATATATATATATGCCCAATTGAATTAATAAAACCCAATATTAAATAATACAAGTCCAACGGTTTATAAATAAAGTCCATTACAATTAAAACTTAATATATATATGGCATGTTTAGCCCAAACCCTAAATAAATAAATAAATAAATAACCCTAATCTTATGTTTTGTCCTTGCGCAGCCGAGTCTCAACGGTCCACGACCGAGGAGAGGAAGGCTCTAGAACCTCCCCGCGCTGCTCTCAAACTCCCATACGCACGCGTGCACGACGCTCCACTACTCGCGTTGAGGACACGTGCGCCGTTTTCTCTCCCGGTTCTCCCTCATGCACGCCTTTCCGAAGCTCTCTAGACCATTCAGATCCCTCACCAGCGGCTAGGATCGCTTCGCGTTGTCCGGCCGGTCCCCTCCCCCTCGTACGAGAGCCGTCACATGCAATAAGACAAAAACACATTGTCAGGACGCGCAGCAAATTCCAAAGAAAATACAAACAGAAATCAGAGACGAATACCAACAAGAATTGTAGAACCAATAGCATTTTTTCCATTCCAATTTTATGTAAACAAAAATTGAAATTATCGGTGCTATAAAAATCCGAAGCACACAATGTAACCCGGGGCATCATTCGGAAAATACAGAGAGCAATAGAGTAGCAAAAACCTCAGATTTCAAAGGTATCACAGACTTTCATTTTTCAGTTTCATTTCGCATCATATATAAAAAGAAAAAATCAAAGTTAGGGTTTGTCTTTTTTACTTTCAACGTCGGTTCACCTTCTCCGCGTTCGTTCACCTTCCTTGCCGGTGACAAGCCTGTTGGTCTTTCCCGAGACCATGCATGGTGAATCGGTGGGGAAGTAGGTGTTGAAATTTTTTTTAGTTTTTTTTTTGGGTCTCGGTTTCTTGAAAGAGAAGGAAAAAGGAGATCTATTTTGTCTTTTCAAAACAAAAAGAGGGTAAGGTTTTCGAAAAAGAGGGTTTTTCATTCTGTTTTTACGGAGTGAAAGAGGGTTCTGTTTTTCTTTTTCTTGGTTTCAACAAATCGAAGAGAAAAGGTTTTTTATGGGAGTCTATTTTAGGGTTTCCAAGCTCGCCGACCGTCGAATAACGACGACCGACGTGGCGGCGTTCTGCAGAGAGTAGAAACAGGGAAGGCTAAGAATTATGTTTAGCTAAAAAAGGCTTCAAACGTTTTTAGGCCGGCTTTTATAGAGTTTTAAAGTCTTAAAAATGGTTTAATCCCACTTTGACCCTTTCTTGTCCCTTTAATCGCGTCACAAGGGCTTTCGTGTTTTAAAATCCTTTCCCCAGTCCCTTCAGCTTTTCAAAAACGTTTAATTTTGTCCCTATTCTGACGTTAATTGATTTTCGAGTGGTTAAATCACCATTTTGGTCCTTTTAGGTTTCCGTTTCTTTTTAATTTGGTCTCGTTTTGCGTTTTAATTAGTTTTTTAGTGGGTAATTTACTGTTTTGGTCCCTACGTTATGCATTTTCCTTTTTTGCCTCGTATTTACATTTGTTTAATTTTAGTCCCTCTATTATTCATTTATTTTATACATGTTGGCTTTAATTGTATTATGTTGATTATTACATTGTTTTTGATATGATATATGGTTTTATGTGTATGATATTGTCTTAATATGTCTGCAATATATGGCTTAAATGTGTACACGACTTAGTTTCTTTTATTGCTCGAATATGTTTTTGTGGCATGCATCTTAAATGTAACCCCCTCGTCCCGGTCTGGCCGGATGACCGGTCCGAGTAGGCTACACGGGGAAAACCGAAGCGAAACCCGTTAAGGTTCCCCCTCGGTTAGCAACCCTAGAAAATTTCTTTTAATTAAATCTTGTCTAAAGGCGTATTATTTCCTAAGTGATCACGACAGCGGAAAACATCTAGAACGAAACACAAACGAAACAAAAACACATGTTAAACAACCTAATTTTTCCTTTTTAAGCAGGCCGTATCGATACACCAACCAAGGGTATCGATACGCCTTGACCAAGGTCAACATCCTTCAATCAACACAGGAAGACTGTATCGATACATCCCTTGAGCGTATCGACACGCCTTTCTCGGTCAACATCTCGTGGTCAACGAGATAGACCCGTACCGGTACGCTAAGACACCGTACTGATACGCCAAAGTCTCACCAAAATCTCAAATTTCCAGTGAGCATTGGGCGTATCGGTACACCCGAGTATCGGTACCCCTTGCCGATTCTGTGTCCCAAAGTGTAGGACCGTATCGATACGGCCCTTAGGCGTATCGATACGCCCTGCACTACAAGACACTAAATTGCAACAAAACAACACGAAACTCAACTCTAAATGCATTTTGAGACTCCCCTATCCACAAATTCAAACCCAAACTAACCACAAAGTTCCCATTTTCGTACTCCCCAAATACCCAGCTGAAAACTATAATTTCCAACACCCAAATGACATCTAAAAGCTTCCAAAACACTTCCCTATACCATCAGCCCTTCAACCCAACACAGAAACACACCAAAACCTCAACTTTTGACACTTTGAAAAATGCCCCAAAGACCCACTTCGGGATTTTCCCCCAAATCCTTCAATTTTAAGATATTAGATGTATATAAGTGAGATTAATTCAAAACCCAGCTCAACAAACCAAAAACAAATGAAAAACACATTAAAATTCAAACTTTCATCAAACATGAAAAACACAAATATTGATAGTTTTGAATTCTACAACCATGGAAATGATGGGGATGATGAGGAGAGTTGAGAAATGAATTTACCTTCGAAAAAGCTCTTGAATTGGTGAAAAGATTGAATGGAATAGTGGATTAGAGGTTTAGAGAGGGTTTGGGTGTATTTCACGTTGGAAACTCAAAAGGGGAGGAAGACAACTTTATTTTTTTGTTCTATTTGATTCAAAAAGTGGTCTTCGTTATTTTCAAGTTATTTACAAAAATGTCACCATGTTAATGTTAAATCTCATTTAACTCAAAATTAAGGTCCAATTAAATTAAACCGATTTTGATGACTCGAACCAAACACACACGCCTAACTCCTAACCCCAAAACACGGGTGTTACAACTCTCTCCCACTTAAGGAATTTCGTCCCTGAAATTACCTGACTGAAAGAGATAGAGAAACTGCCTTTCCATATCCTCCTTCCTCTCCCAGGTGGCCTCATCCACCCTTCAACGTTGCCACCACACTTTTACTAACTCAATCGATCTACCCCGCAACCCCTTACTGTCAGAAGCTAGGATCTCAACTGGTTCTTCCTCATAAGTCAAATCCAGATTCAATTCAATCTCTTCTACATGCATAACATGTGATAGATCTGACCTATACTTACAGAGCATCGAAACATGAAACACATCGTGTATCTTCTCTAGCTCGAATGGTAAACGCAACTGATAAGCAACTGGGTCAACCCTCTTCACAATCTCATACGGACCTATGTACCTCGGACTCAACTTCCCCTTTCGGCCAAATCTCATTACTTTCTTCCACGGAGACACTTTTAAGAACACCTTCTCACCCACTGAGAACTCAACTTCCTTCCTCTTCAAATCGGCATAGGACTTCTGCCTATCCGAAGCAGCCTTCAAGCGATCGCAAATCAATTTCACTTTATCGGTGGTCCCCTTGAGCAAATCTGGCATAGGTAACAACTTCTGTCCTACTTCGGCCCAACAAACTGGAGTTCTACACTTCCTACCATAGAAGGCCTCATACGGAGCCATCTGAATACTTGACTGAAAGCTATTATTGTAAGCAAACTCAACTAGAGGCAAGTGCTTTTCCCACGTACCCTGAAAATTAATGATGCAACAACACAACATATCCTCTAAAATCTGTATAACCCTCTCTGAATGACCATCGGTCTGAGGATGATAAGACGTGCTGAAATTCAAACGGGTATCCAAAGCTGTATGTAGACACTTCCAAAATCAAGCTGTAAACCTCGGATCTCTATCGGACACAATAGACTTCGGCACACCATGCAGTCTAACAATCTCACCAATGTACAAATCGGCCAATCTATCTAAGGTATAAGTCGTATTGACTGCCAAGAAGTGAGCACACTTCGTGAAACGGTCCACTATGACCCAAACTGAGTTCTTCTTCGTGGGAGTCAAAGGCAAGCCCAAAACAAAATCCATGGTAATGTTCTCCCATTTCCATTCCGGAATTCTCAACGGTTGCAACAAACCTGAGGGAACCTGATGTTCCGCCTTCACTCTCTGACACACCATACACTTACTCACGAAGTCGGCCACATCTCTCTTCAAACCAACCCAAAAGTACTCATTCTTCAAATCGTGGTACATCTTTGTACTTCCAGGATGCGTAGCAAACGGACTACTGTGCGCTTCAGTCAAGATCGTACGTCTCAAGTCACTGTCTTCTGGCACAACTATCCTATTTCTGAAACACAAGACCCCATCGGTGCTGAAACTGTAATCTGAAGGTAGACCCTCGGCTACATCTTGCACGTGAGGTGCCAAAGATCTATCTAAGAGCTGCTTCTCCCTAATCAACTGTGTAACCCCCTCGTCCCGGTCTGGCCCGATGACCGGTTCGAGTAGGCCACACAGGGAAAACCGAAGTGAAACCCGTTAAGGTTCCCCCTCGGTTAGCAACCCTATTTTTTTTCTTTAACTTAATCTTTTCTAAAGGCTCATTCGAATCCTATATGATCAAACAGCGGAATAAGATACAGGAGATAAACATTCGAACCCAAAACAGCATTTAAACTGCCCAATTTTAATCCATTAAACAGGTCGTCTCGAAACACCCTTAAGGCGTATTGAAACGCCTTGACCAGGTCAACTGCCCCAAAGCCCATACGAAGGGGCCGTATCGAAACGGAGGTCAACCGTTCCGAAACGCCCTCAACGGTCAACTTCTCGTGGTCAACGAGATTTTGACCATTTCGAAACCCTTAGACCCGTTTCGAAATGCTTTCATCTCGTCATTTTCCCAGAATTCCAATAGCCAAAATGTTCCGATACTTGTTTCGAAACAGGGGATTCACAGGCCAAACCGTATCGAAATGTGGGCTGTCTGCAACCTTTGAAAACCAGACTTTGGCATTTTTCAACAAGTCTAAAGGTCCCAAACGACCTCTAAAGGCACACAACACAAGCAAACGGGGTCTAGAGGCATATATCCTATGTCAAGCATGCTCAAACACACACAAGTCATAGATTTAAACAATCATTCATACATGGAAATTACACATTAACAACATTTCATAAAAGGCATGCTTGAAGACATTAATAGTCAAAGGCACCATTCATCTCATATAGGTTTACCTGCCATCAAAAGCAATCTTAAACATCCATAAGTCATACATCACACAAGCATTTGGCAAGATATATCATGTTTACAATCCAAGTCAAATCATAGACATCAAAACCATATATGAGTCATTCATAGCTCATACAAAACACACACACTTGCCACATTGCTAAGCTACTACATAATTGTTTAACCGTACTTGAGCAACAAAACTTGGAAAGCCCTTCTTGCCTTGCTCCGAGCTAACACCACGCTAATGATCTGCATTGTTGAAAATGAGAGCGTAAGCTAGAAGCTTAGTGAGGATGCTCTAAAATCGAAAACATCAACAATGCAGGGTTCAAGCATGTATTCCCGAATTCTCATATACAACATGCATAGGTAAATCCACAAGTAGACCTAGCTAGTCTTTCAAGAGTCATAATATGGCATCTCACATCATACTAAGCTCAAATATCATATATCAAAGTCATACATCACAAGTATAAGAACAAGTTCAATTGGCCACTATTAGTTTACCCGGATGTGCGGATTTAATCTCAACACTCACATTACCTCGGTGGGATTACACTCATCACCGGACCTTGCATGGGCGGGATTCCACTCATCACCACATGCCCTACGGATGGGATTCCACTCATCATCCTGTAAATATA
This sequence comes from Hibiscus tridactylites, assembly GCA_958450335.1. Taxonomy (NCBI): domain Eukaryota; kingdom Viridiplantae; phylum Streptophyta; class Magnoliopsida; order Malvales; family Malvaceae; genus Hibiscus; species Hibiscus tridactylites. The sequence goes on along the minus strand of OY288273.1, from coordinate 36,313,327 downwards.
TATAATTTTCCGATGGAATGTTACATCACCGTACTCCTCCTTGATGACTCAACGCCATCAAGGCCACGTACGTTTTGACTCAATTTGTGTGCACACTAATCCTAATGATCGATCATTTACACCCGGTAAGTTAATTAGTGCCAATTTCATTTATCACATCACATATCCACCATTCATGTCTCATACACATTGTATACACAGAGCAAGGCATACATATACAATCAGTCCACACATCACAATAACAAATAGACAATGGCATGAATAGCATACTAAAATTCAAGGAGTTAAGTTACCAATTTAACTCTCACTTTGGAAAGGCCTACCAAGCACATTCCACACATACACCACACACACTTGAACCAATCTTTAAAACATATTTAAGGTCACTCACCACCCTTCCTTAGCAACCAAAGCAAGCCTCCTACAAGCCCGGATTCGATCCCGATGCTCCACCAAAGTCTCCTCTTGTTTCTAGCCAAAAAAACACATCCATTACTTCACATAGCAATGCTAAAACTCAGCTATCATCTTACCCCATAAGCACAAGCCAACTTCAATAATTTCCAATCCAAATAACCACCCAAAATACCCGTTTTCGTGCTCCTTCAAAAACCTAGCTGAAAATCCCATTTTCAAACATCCAAATGACACCCAAATGGTCCCAAAACACCTTCCTAACATACTTAAACTACCAGCCCTCTAATTTAATCCTAAAACCCACCAAAAACCAAGTTTTTTACACTTTAAAATTTGCCACAAGAACCCATTTCGGGTTTTCACCCAAACCTAACCATTTTAACATATTATATGTATTTTAAGGTGGTTAAATCAAAACCCAACCCAACATTTCAAAACAAATTGAAAAACTCCATAAAAATCCATCCTTTCTTTAAAACTTGAAAATCACAAAAGTGGGTGGTTTTGAAATATTAAACTATACAAACGTAGAGGATGAAGAGGAGAGTGAGAGGATGTATTTACCTTTGAAAATGGCCTTGGAATGGCGAAGGAATTTAATGGAATAGTAACTTTTGGGTTTGGGGAGGGGTTTATGGTTTCCAACGTTAAAGAGGGGAAAAGGGGGGAGGAAGACAACTTTTTCCCTTTTCTTCTTTTTTTTGTTCTTTTTAACATTCAAAAATGTTGTCTACTTTTTAAAACATTTGGGTTAATCACCAAGGTGGTCCCTCCTCTTTATTTTAAAACCCAATTAACTCAAGCCATGGTCAAAATGATTAAATTTAATTTTACCGACTCGGACCACTAACCCGGCTAACTCCTAACCCCAAAACACAGGTGTTACAAACTGACCTAGGGTAGGTCTAACCTGAAGCTCGGCTACCAAGCCGCCATCTCCGGACAAGCTCAATCTAGCAAACATGGCTCTCAAATCTACAAATACCTTTCTACTCAAAGCATAGGCCACTACATTGGCCTTACCCGGATGGTACTCAATTGTAAGATCATAGTCTTTTAGCAACTCTAGACACCTACGCTGCCTGAGGTTCAAATCTCGCTGAGTCATGATGTACTTCAAACTCTTGTGATCCGTGTACACTGTGCATTTTTCACCGTACAAATAATGTCTCCAAATCTTCAGAGCAAACACAACTGCAGCTAACTCTATGTCATAGGTCGGATAGTTACGATCGTGAGTCTTCAACTATCTTGAGGCATAAGCCACTACTCTCTTGTCTTGCATGAGAACACAACCTAGGCCTACATAGGAAGCACCACTGTAAACTACATAGTATTTTCTAGACTCTGGCTGAATCAAGATCGGTGCTTGGGTCAAAGCTTCCTTCAACTTCTCAAAGGCTACCTGTCTTGCATCTGTCCACTCGAACTGAACACTCTTCTGAAGCAATTGTGTCAATGGAGCGGCGAACTTCGAGAAACCTTCTACGAATCTTCTATAGTATCCAGCTAAGCCTAGAAAGCTATGAACCTCTGTTACTGACTTCAGTTGCTTCCACTCAACAATAGCTTCTATTTTCTTCGGATCAACTCTAATCCCATCGGCTGACACTACGTGCCCTAGGAAGACTACCTCTCGGATCCAGAACTCACACTTGCTCAACTTCGCATACAACTGATTATCTAACAAGGTCTTCAAAACTAACCTCAAGTGTCGGTCGTGGTCTTCCTCGGTACGCGAATACACCAAGATGTCATCTATGAAAACAACTACAAACTGATCTACGTACTGATGGAAGATCCTATTCATCATATCCATGAAAGCAGCCGGTGTGTTAGTCAACCCAAAAGGCATGACTAAGAACTCATAGTGACCATATCTAGTCCTAAAGGTCGTCTTCGGTACATAAACATCTCTTACCTTTAACTGGTAATAACCTGATCTCAAGTCAATCTTTGAAAAGACTGATGCCCCTCTTAACTGGTCAAACAAATCATCAATTCTCGGCAATGGATATTTGTTCTTCATTGTTAACTGATTCAATTGTCTGTAATCTATACACATTCTCATGCTTCCATCTTTCTTCTTTACAAACAAAACTGGAGCACCCCAAGGCGAAGAACTAGGTCGAATGAAGCCTCTATCGGTCAACTCTTGCAACTGAGTCTTCAACTCTTTCAGTTCTTTCGGTGCCATACGATACGGAGAAATCGAAACAGGAGCTGAATCTGAATAAGTCTCTATCGTAAACTCTACCTCTCTATCAGGTGGTAAACCCGACAATTCTTCCGGAAACACACTAGGAAAGTCACACACTGTCCGGATATCTTGAGGTCTAACCTCACTCATATTTGGATTCATCACATAGGCCAAATATGCTTCGCAACCCATCTCAACTAACCTATTAGCCTCTAGAACTGAAACTACATTGGATAAGAACTTCACATTCTCACCCACCACCACTATCTCATAATCATCCGCGAGCCTCAAAGAAATCCTCTTAGTCTCAAAGTCTATCATGGCTCTATGCTCAGTGAGCCAGTCCATACCAAAATCACATCAAAGCCATAAAAGGGTAGCTCCATCGTATCCACTGGAAACACATGTCCCTAAACCATCAACGGACACCTTCTGTACATCTTTCTAACTACTACCGTATCCTCGAAGGAACTAGTAACACTAACTCCTACCTCTAATATATCACAAGGCAATTTCAACAACTTTGCATGCTCACTCAGAATATAAGAATGTGTAGACCCGGAGTCAATCAAAGAAAGCAAACCCAAAGACTGTATCGGGAAGTTACTTGCGATCACATCTGTGTCATGTTGATCCCCACGCTGAGCATAAACTCTGGTCTGGCCTCCGCCCTCTGGCTGGACTGCAACTACATGTGTTATGTTCCTCTGGCCATCATTTCTCGGTTGGAAGTTACCTCTACCGCGCCCGCGGCCTCTCTGAAAGTCATTGGCTCTAGCAGGAGCCTGAGCTGGTGCCTGCCCCACCTGATGTGGACAGTCACGCCTAATATGATCCCTAGCTCCACAACCCCAACACGAGTGGAAATTTCCCCAACACTCACCGGTGTGATTCCTCCCGCAACTAGCACACGTGGGTAACCTCCCACCAGCCCTCTGGCCCTGTTGGCCCCTACCGTGGTTACCTCCACCACGTCTATGGTCATAGTGATGTCGGTTGTCCCGATGCCTCTTGGCATCACCTCTATCAAAGTCACTAGATCTCTTCCCAAAACTAGAACCACCAGATCGTTTGGTCAAGCCCAAGCTGTGCTCCAAGTCCTTGGCCCTAGCGACCAAGACATCAAAATCTGTGTAGTCAGGAGCCAAAGTGTACCTATTGATCTCTTCATTCAACCCATAGCGGAAACGGTTACAACGTTCCACTTTATTAGGAACAAGCTCGGATGTATACTGGCTCAACCTGAAAAATCTGATCTCATAGCCTGACACAGTCATACTCCCCTAAAGCAAAGCCATAAATTCCCTCTTCTTCTCATCGAGATATCGAGGACCCAGATATTTCTTACGGAAAGCCGACTCGAAGAACTCCCAAGTGATCTTAGCCTCTTCCACACACGTAGTGATGGTAACCCACCAAGTGTAGGCATCACCCTGAAGCAAAGACTCAACACACCCTAACTTGCATTCCCTGGTACACCCCATCTGCGACAAGATACAGACAGTCTTCTCTAACCACATCTCATACCTCTCCGGTGTCGACCCTCTGAACTCTTCACCTCCCAAACTCCGGAGTCTCTCCAATGGAAAACCAGTACCCTCTCCCTGGGGTTGTGCCACTGTCTGACCCCCAGCCACTGCAGCCTGGAAAGCCCCAGCTATCGCCTGAACTAGGGGAGCTAAATCTTTTCCGGCCGATCCTTGGCCAACTTGAGGTCCCACGCCCTTGGCTCCCGCCTCACCTCCCTCTTGATGAGGAGGGGGTGGAGGAGCCTGCGCCCCACCAATTTGCTCAACTCCCGGAGCTTGTGCCCATGGTTCCGGCTGAATCATCCTAGGCCTCACTCGTGGTCTCATGTTACAGCTAGCAAGATAGTAACCACAACAAGCAAACATAGAAGGATTAAGTTAGCAAAGGCAAGGGTCCAACTGTGCTCAAGTACTTTCCTTTACAAAACATTTTTAAATTAAGTAATAGTAGCAATGGGTACTCAACACCACATCAAACGCAACAATCATGCTTCCAAACACCATATGAACGATCAAACAACAAGAATACATGGCAAAACATACACCGAAACATATCAATTGCTTAACACATCAAGCTTACCTCACTTATCTGTCCGAGGTCTCGGAAACCTCAGGCTCTGATACCAACAAATGTAACCCCCTCGTCCTGGTCTGGCCGGATGACCGGTCCGAGTAGGTTACACGGGGAAAACCAAAGCGAAACATGTTAAGGTTCCCCCTCGGTTAGCAACCTTAGAAAATTTCTTTTAATTAAATCTTGTCTAAAGGCGTATTATTTCCTAAGTGATCACGACAGCGGAGAACATCTAGAACGAAACACAAACGAAACAGAAACACATGTTAAACAGCCCAAATTTTCCTTTTAAGCAGGTTGTATCGATACACCAACCAAGGGTATCGATACGCCTTGACCAAGGTCAACATCCTTTAGTCAACACAGGAAGACCGTATCGATACATCCCTTGAGCGTATCGATACGCCCTTCTCGGTCAACATCTCGTGGTCAACGAGATAAACCCATACCGATACGCTAAGACACCGTACCGATACGCCAAATTCTCACCAAAATCTCAAATTTCCAGTGAGCATTGGGCGTATCGATACACCCCCCGAGTATCGGTACCCCTTGCCGATTCTATGTCCCAAAGTGTAGGACCGTATCGATACGGCCCTTAGGCGTATCGATACGCCCTGCACTGCAAGTCACTAAATTGCAGCAAAACAACATCAAACTCAACTCTAAATGCATTTTGAGACTCCCCTATCCACAAATTCAAACCCAAACTAACCACAAAGTTCCCATTTTCGTGCTCCCCAAATACCCAGCTGAAAACTATAATTTCCAACACCCAAATGACATCTAAAAGCTTCCAAAACACTTCCCTAATAACCATATACCATCAGCCCTTCAACCCAACACAAAAACACACCAAAAACTCAACTTTTGACAGTTTGAAAAATGCCCCAAAGACTCACTTCAGGATTTTCCCCCAAATCCTTCCATTTTAAGATATTAGATGTATATAAGTGAGATTAATTCAAAACCCAACTCAACAAACCAAAAACAAATGAAAAACCCATTAAAAATTCAAACTTTCATCAAACTTGAAAAACACAAATATTGATAGTTTTGAATTCTACAATCATGGAAATGACGGGGATGATGAGGAGAGTTGAGAAATGAATTTACCTTCTAAAAAGCTCTTGAATTGGTGAAGAGATTGAATGGAATAGTGGATTAGGGGTTTAGAGAGGGTTTGGGTGTATTTCACGTTGGAAACTCAAAAGGGGAGGAAGACAACTTCATTTTTTTTTGTTCTTTTTGATTCAAAAAGTGGTTTTCATTATTTTCAAGTTATTTACAAAAATGCCACCATGTTAATGTTAAATCTCATTTAACTCAAAATTAAGGTCTAATTAAATTAAACCGATTTTGATGACTCGAACCAAACACACACGCCTAACTCCTAACTCCAAAACATGGGTGTTACATTAAATGTCATTTCATGTGACTTTCAACATCCTGATTTGCATAATTATTAATTTTAATTATAAAAAGGAGGTACTTATTAATTCGCGTATTCGGGTCGAGATATCCTAGCTTATTGGATATACCCCGAATATTCAGATTAATTTACAGCGACTAAAGGTAAAATTCGTAAGTAAAACGAACAAGACCATGACATCATATTTTATCTGCTTGCATCATGCATAAAGGTTACGTACGGGATCTGAACCCTAAACTAACACGATAATCAGACTTATATGATGTCGGTTTAGTCTTTGGTCCGGTGTACCGTCATCCTTTTTAATTAAATGTCTAATTAATTTGAAATCACCAATTTGATAAGGCTCGTATAATTAAAGTTTAATTTTTAATTAAGAAACCCTAATTAAATTCATTTTAAATCTAAAATAATTTCCATCAATTAAAAGCAACAATTATTTTGGTACCTATTTCCGGGAGTGACGGGGGTGCTAACCCTTCCCCACACGTAACCAACTCCCGAACCCTTTCAAATGAATCTCTGGTTTTGTTCTTACGATGTCCGGCCCACCTTAGTGGCCGGTGGCGACTCCAAAATATTTTACTGTTTTTTTCCAAAACCCGAACTTTAGAAATCCCCTTTAAATCGAATTTTTCTAAAAATGTGGGACACTTCAAGGTTTTCCAGAAAGAAAAAAAACTTATCACACCGAGACTCGAACCGAGACCTAAAATCGACCCAAACACGATGATTTGAAACCCGAAATAAACCGATCGAACCGAAACCGAACCAAATTTTAGTTGAACCAAAAATGGACTCGAACCTGTTTTCAACCGAACCGAATGGACCCGGAGCGATTTTCAACCAAACTGAATGGACCCAAACCAATTTCATCCAAACTGAAGGCAAACCGAAATAAAAAAAATATATTAAAATAATTAAAGAAAGGTGGGATGTGAACTGTCGCACAACTCACCAAAAAGCCAAATATACGTGCTATGTAAAGTCATATATAGGGTGAAAAACCTAACTCGGCCTAAAACTCGATTAATCTCCTATTAACCCGATATTGACCCGACCCGAAAGCAAACGACCCAAAAATAACAGACTCGGTATTAACCGAACCGAAAGTCAACCGACCCCAACTGAAATCACCATAGACCTGAACTAAAACTAAATTAGACCTAACCCGACCCGAACTTGAACCAAATGTAGTCAAACCCGAAATGACCCGAACCGAACGACCCGTTTGTCACCTCTATATATGAGTTATGATCCACTTACACTATGTAAAACTTAATTAGTTTTACACAATTCATGATCATTGGATGAATTTAAAAATTAAAAATAAGGAGATTTTTAAGGGAAAAAGAATGAAAGAGAGGGGTATATATATATATTGATCCTCTTACACCATGTAAATTGAAAGTTTTACACCTTTTGGACCGTTGGAGGAAGGTAAATGAATTACTAAGATTAACATTAGAAAATGAGAAGATTATCAAATGTAAAAAATAAGAAAATAAACTTAGTCATTTATTTACCCTCATCCAACGATAAATATGTGTAATTTTTTTTAATTTTTACACAGTGTAAATAGATTCTAATATATATATATATATTCAATGTTTAAGCTTTAATTTTTACACAGTGTAAATTTTTTAATTTTTTAATTTCTCTTCACTGATTAGTACAAGTTGGGTTTCAAACATTTTTAGTTCTTACCAGATGAAGTTGAGTTCGAGATTGTTAGAATTTTCGTTCTTAAATAATTTCTGATGTTTAAGTCGATGATAGATTTGTAATCACATAAATGTTAATAAACTCGAATTTTATAAGAAATTTGAAGATTATGAAAAGTAGAACTACTTATAAGGGGATAATACATGTCCACATCAGAGGAAGCGAACTTAGTTTATTATTAGGGTAAACTATATAAATGACCACCATATTATTGGAAAAGTCACGATTTGACCATCTTATTTTTTTTCGAAGCAATTAAATCATCATACTATTAAATTGGATGCAATGTGACCACCATCCGTTAGAGGTTAACGGAAGGGTGACGTGGCAGTTAAAAAAATAGGAGTATAATTACATATTTGGTCCTCATTACTTATATATTCTATTAATTTGATCTTAATTTTAATAAAATAAATTAATTAATTAGGTAGTGACACATGTCGACATTTTATTGGAGGACTTTAATTATTTTTATTTATTTAATTATTTAATTTTTCACCTCCAATCAGCTGGTGACACGTGTCACCAGATTGGAGGAAGAACATAAAAGCAAAGAGCATCTTACTCCTAGTAGGATTCAAACCAGAATTACCTTGGATGAATGCATGTAAGCTTACCACTAGGCCAAATGGATCTTTGTAATATATGGTACAAAAACTAAACTTTAACAGATAAAAGAATTCAATGGAAAAGATATACAATTTTCTCCCTCGCAAACACCATTCTCTCTCCCATGTTCTTGCGCTTCCATTTTATTTCTCAGTTTTACTGGTGCCACATTTTTGCAATGAAACTAAAATGGAAAAGCTACTGATAAAGAACGAATGGATATCTTAGTAATCGGTAATGGCTGGCTACGAACAAAACTTTGTTTCCATAGGCGAGCTTAACAACTCCCATGGAGCTTATTCCAATATTCAAAAGACTTATATAAACTCCCCTTCCAAAGCAATTATCAGAAATCAACAATGGCAGCCCAAACTTCTTTTTCATGGCTGCGGCTCATCAGTTTTGCTCTTTCCACGCTCATCTGCTGCAGCTGCCATGCATCTTCCTCCGATAATCGACATGCAACAATACTTCATCTCTTTAAAATTACTATATATGTATGCATATCTATATTGAAAATGTTATATTGTAATGTTGAAGCAGGTTTACATTGTTTACATGGGGACCTTCCAAAGGGTAAGGTTTCAATTTCAAGCCTGCACACCGCCATGCTTAGAGAAGTTGTTCCCAGATTCATATCATTTACTTTCTTCACACTCAACTCCCAAATTTGAGCACATTAAATTTTAACTAAGATTTTTCAACACGTTGTTTAATGAATTAAATCCAACAGTAGTGTCGGAACATATGTTTTGATCTACAGCTACCATAGGAGCTTCAATGGTTTTGCTGCCAAATTGACCAAAGAGGAGGCATATGCACTCAGGGGTATTTCAATATAATTCCTTGACTATAATTATTTTTTAAAAATTCGTTGTCTTCTTTATTTCGCTAGTAACTTTGGGTTTGATTTATTTTTTTCAGAAAAAGATGGGGTAGTCTCAGTTTTCCGTAGCCAAATGAAGCAGCTCCACACAACAAGGTCATGAAACTTTATGGGATTCAGTAAAAAAATTCTAAGATCAGTCAGTGAGAATGATATCATTGTTGTAATGCTTGACACCGAAATTTGGTCCGAGTCTCAAAACTTTAATGTCTAATGACACCAAATTTGGTCTGATCCCGGCAAAATGGAAAGGCATCTGCCAAAGCTCAGCCAATTTCACTTGCAACAAGTAAAACATAATCAATCACAATCTTAGCATATTGGAAGTCCTGAAATATTAGCCTTAATAATGTTTGAATCTCTTTTCAGGAGAGAGAATGGTGTTTGAGGAGAAGAAAAATTGCATATCTATTTTATTGGAGTCTTTTATCTATTAAAATTTAGATTTTGTCCCACGCATCACAAAGATTCACTTAGCCTAGTGGTAAGCTTACATGCCTTTTTCCAAGGCAATCCTGGTCTGAATCCTAATAGGAGTAAGATGCTATTTGCTTTTATTTTCTTCCTCCAATCTGGTGACACCAATCTAGTGACACGTGTCACCAGCTGATTGGAGGTGGAAAATTAAATAATTAAATTAAATAAAAATAATTAAAGTCCTCCAATAAGATGTCGACACGTATTATCACCTAATTAAATAATTAATTTATTTTATTAAATTAAAATTATGACCAAATTGATAGAGTGTATAAGTAACGAGGACCAAATGTGTAATTATACCACTATTTATTTAACTGCCATGTCACCCTGCCGTTAACCTATAATGGCCAGTGGTCACATTGCATCCAATTTAATAGTATGGTGGTTTAATTGTTTCGAAAAAAAGTAAGATGGTCAAATCGCGACTTTTCCAATAGTATGGTGGTCATTTATGTAGTTTACTCTTATTATTATTAGGGGAAACTACATGAATAGTATTCCACCTATTCCTGCGTTATGAATTTGGTACCCAACGAATATTTTTGGTAAAATGGCACCTGACGTTACATTTTTGTTTTATTTTAGTACCTGGCCATTAAAAACTAACGAAGATGTGGCTTGGTATAGTCACAGTTTTAGTCCAAAACACTTATATATTATCAATTTAGTCCAAAACACTTCTATATATTCTCGTCGAGAGAGATTTGCAAAGCTTTGATCTTATTTTGTCACATTCCTTTCTCACCCCCTCGTATTCTTTAGCGTGTTTTTTAAACCCAAAATTCAAAAAAGTGTTCGGCTAGAAGAAGAAGAAAATTGAGGAATTTATAATTTTAATCCAAATATTAAAATAATGTTTAAATTGATATTAAATTGATAGATTGTATAAATTTTTAGAATAAAATTGTTATTAACCCAAGCTACGTCAGCATTTCCGTTAATTTTAAACGACAAAGGTACCAAAACATAACGTTAGGTACCATTTTGCCAAAAATAATAGTTGGGTACCAAAACAGTAACGCGAGAATAGGTGGGGTACTATTTATGTAGGTTTCCTTTATTATTATTATTAGGCTTAATGCACTTTTTGCCCCTAACGTTTACTACTTTTCTCAACTTGATACTTAATGTATTTTTTGGGCTCTTTTGCCCCCTCTAAAGTTTATGCCGTTACCCAAAAATTTAACAGTGTTAAATAATTATTGACCAATCATATTGTGCCATGCCATTTCTTTTATTTTTTTATTTTTAAAATAAATATAATTAAAACATGATTTCCCTAAAAGAACCCCATTATCTATAACTTCCCCAACCCGGCCCCATTCTCCAAAGCCACCAAACATTATCATTGCTATTAATCCTATTCGATTAATAGTGAAAGATTAATCCTATTAGCATTATCCACATTGCGCAGAGCAGTACAGAGGATCCCCATCAGTCCGAAGATGATTCTTAGACTCCAAGGTGAAATGAATTACAATATTTGAAATTAAAGGTAAAATGAATTATTATTATTATTATTATTATTATTATTATTATTATTATTATTATTATTATTATTATTATTATTATTATTATTATTATTATTATTATTATTATTATTATTATTATTATATAAAGGTAAAATGAATTACAATATTTGAAATTAAGTTGTTTATAATTTTTTTTGATAAAAGGGGAAAATAACATAACCGATAATATTCGAATCTCGTTAAAAACATTTCTAAACCTAGTTGAAAAATTGTTTATAATTTATATCACATCCAAATTTCGATCTAATTAGAAAAAAAATCATTTTTAAAAAAAATTGAACTTAAAAAATTCAAACCCTGTCCAAACACAAAAAAAAAAAATTGAATTCGATCGCAATCCAACTTAAACTGATATGAACCCAGTGTTGTTCTTGAGCCTGGCATAAAGGGCACCTGTCCATGACCCAATTATTTATTTTTTTCTAATAGTTATTATTATTGTTCAATTTTTTCAATATTTATTATTATGAGTCTAGTTTTAAAATTTATTTTTTCAATACTTATTATTAGCGGTCTAATTTTTATAATACTTGTTATTAATATTCAATTTTTTTCAATATTTATCATTAGGGTTACAACTTTCCTATATTTGTTATTAGAGGCTTATTTTTTTTCAATAATTGTTTATTAGAGTTTCATTTTTTTTTTCAATACTTGTTATTACGGGCATATTTTTTTCTCAATATTTGTTACTAGAGGCATATTCTTAAGATTTATTTATTTTTTAATATTTGTTATTAGGAACCTACTATTAAAATTCAAAATTTTCAATATTTTTCATTAGGGTTCCAATTTCTCATATTTGCTATTAGAGGTCCAATTTTTTCAATACTTATTATTAGGGTCCTAATTTTTCCCAACATTTGTCATTAGGGGTCCAATTTTCTCATAGTTGTTATTAGAGGTCCAATTTTTTTCTATACTTGATATTAGGGGCCTAATTTATTTTTCTAATTATGTGCTATTAAGAGCATACTCTTAAAATTTATTTATTTTTCCAACACTTTTTATTATGAGTCTACTCTTAAATTCATTTTTTCAATACTTATTATTAGGGGTCTAATTTTTAGATTTTCTTTTAGACCACCAAAATCTCAAAAATAGACTTGTCTGAACCCACATGTTTGCTCTAGGCAAGGACACCTCTAAGCTCAACGTCATTTCCCCTATTTGCAAGGACAGATTTATAAATATTTGAAAGTGGGAAGCAGATTTGTAAATAACCCGGGGGACAATTTCCCCTCCCCGAGTGACTAAATCACTCGTTATTAGAGAAAGAGGAAGTAGGCCCTCAGTTTGGGGCATAGTGGTTTAATAATTTAATAGTTTTAGGCAATGAAAGTCTGAATTCGTAACACATGAACTAAATAAAAAGCAAACAATGTTCGAAAGGCGAAGGAATCCAAGTAGAGGTAAAAATAATTAGTTTTGCAATTACATTCAAGACACGATATTCACTAGACATGTCTTCGAAATTACATTCAAAACCAATCGTTTGATACGATTTCCCCACATTTACCACGTGTTCTTTTTCATGTCTCCTTGGCCTCATGCTAATATAGGTAAGGGTAAATTACGCAAACCATCGTTGAACTTTACTCTTAAATTTATTTTGGTCACTGAAGTTTTAAAACATTCAATTTACTCACTGTAGTTTAGACATCGAACATTTTTTGTCACTAAAGTTTAGACGTTGAACCTTTTTTGTCACTCTTAAATCCAAACGATCGCATATTGTAGTCATTCGGTCTCAAATTTCACTAGTCACTTCGGCCCCAGTCTGAATTCGACCTCCATTTTACTAGAAAGTGCTTCGGAATTCACGAATCAATAAAAAACATTTTGGTTTCTCTCTCGTTGATCTCTCTTCTCCGTCGTCGGATGTAGCTCATTTCTTAGTATGTTGCTTCTTTCGTGCCAACAAAAATTTTCACCGTTCGAATCTTGGAGAAGTTCCTTTGTTCGCCAATAAATGGACGTCATCAAAACGTTAACAGATGAGTGACAAAAAAAGTTTAATGTCTAAACTTCAGTGAGTAAATTGAACGTTCTAAAACTTCAGTGACTAAAATAAGTTTGAGATTAAAGTTCAGTGATGATCTATGTAACTTACCCTATATGTAAACATACAAATAGATATTTCACCCACCTTGGAAAAAGAAGTAAAAAGAAAAGAGTGGAGTTTGAGTGATCCTTATTTCCTGGTCCCAAGTCTTCTATTCTCCACCAACAAATCTTGAACATTTTCAATTCATCACGTGTTTGAAAAGTGCCGATTGGAAGGGGAAAAAATTAATAGACATGTGCTAATTAGGTCTTGCACATGCAAAGATATCTCACTCACTTGAACAAGAATATTAGTTAAACTAGACTTCCCTGGTTTTGTCTACCTCTTTTGTGGATTCTTTGTGGGGACTCATCCAGTTGGGTTCCTCACTCCATGCTCCCTTCTGCTATATCCTCTTGTTGTCCTTCGTTTTCATTACCTAATCGTTTGCTCGATGAATTTAGATCGAATCTCGTTGTTTTGAACATTGTTCAGTTCAGTCTATTGAATGTCACAATTTTATTTAGAAGAAATTAACAGTTTGTTGATGCAAAGTTGTTTAAGCTTCAGACATGTGATCGGTAATCACTTCTCTTGAACATGTAGTTCGAGAAGTGAATTTATTAATTTATATTTATATTAAGAATACGAGTTCAGGGGCAGAACTAGGCAGGGGTTTTGTGGCGTGTGCCACGTCAACTTTTTTTTCAATGGTAATAAAACAGTTTTTTTAAAAGGTAAAATTAGTTTTATATTCAATCTTTTTTTAAATCTTTTTTTTCTCTCTCCTCAAAATTTTTAATCTCATTATGGTCCCTCTTTATAAATTTTTAGTTCCGATCATGTACAAGTTTAATGAGCAACGAGTCGAGTCGAGCAAAACAAGGTAAAATTTTGTTAATTTTTTTGTTAAAAAAACAAGATAACAATTCTTGCGAGCTTAATGAGCAAGAACTTTTTTAAATGAGCACAAGTTAAGCAAAATTTTATCGAGCTTATCGAATTGAGCACTACTCAACTCATGATCGACTCACTCGATAAACACCACTAATGTTAAAGTATCTCTTATACATAAATATAAAGTGAATTTTTCTCTAACAAGGATTCACACAATTAGAATCGTTCGTTGGTTCGAATTGTATAAACAAAATTCGAAATTTGTGAAAATTATGAAATGTAAAAATTCTCTTTAATCTCTTGAGAATTTTTAAAATATAAAATAATAATATATAACATTATAATATTTCTTTTAAAATTTAAAATTCAATTCTGACATTAAAAGTATACTTTATTTTACAACAATGGTCTCAATCATTCTTTCCATGGAATCTCATCAACTTGATCTAACATATGCAGCATGCAAATCTTCCCTGTTGCAAATTCAATTCTGATAGTAATGTTGATAGATAATGGTTTGATAGAAGGTCGTATCAGTTAAATAGTTTTAAAAATTGAATTAAATTTCATCAAAACTAATTTTTACCTAGCAGAATGTAATTATATTTAATTTCTTTTTAAATATAAAAAATATACAAAAATCCTTTAATATATAATAAAAAAGAAAATTCTAAAAAATATGAAAATTTGACTACACTTTAAGGGACAAAAACAAGTATTAGACTTGAATAAAAATGTGCAATGTATGGACTTTCCGAGTGATCTTAGTAAAAACGATAATATAATATTTATAATACTCGGACTCAAATAGTTTATTTATAAGATATATACATATTATTAAAAGACTAAAATATAAACATATACTATAAACAGATGACACTAAATATGAAAAAAAAAGTATCCTGGGTATAACATCGGTTGCGGGATAACAACTCTCACGTCAAGACCATGATATTGTAATCTTAATTTTAACTATATAGATATCCTAAATTAGTGACAGACCTATAAATATTTTTGAAGGTAGATACATATAAAATCTTAAAATTATAGAGTGGACACAAATAATAAAAATTAAAAAAATAGATATTAATTCATAAAAAATAAAAAATTAAAATCAAATATATAAAATTTAAAAATTTTAAGGTGGGACACATGCCCACCCAACCAATAGCATATATCCGCACTATCTTAAGTCCTAAGACCATCTCCCCCAAAAGGGAAAGGATTAGTGTCAGTTTCAGACATGCCATGCACAATACGTCACCAACCATGCAAGGCAAAAGCCAATGTGAACAACATGCTACTAGCTTTTCATGGTGTGATTATATCATCAGGGACGGAGTCAAGATTTAGGGTTAGGGGGTAAAATATAAATGTTTGAAAGTGGGGGCTAATTTAAAAATAAATTAATCTGTAAAGAAATTTATATAGGAAGACAAAGCTAGAAAAAATTTCTTGGGAGTTGCCCCCCACCTCCACATACCTTTGTCACTGTATATGATAGTATATGTTCATACTTTTTCTTTAATTCTTAAATATCATGTTCTTTTTTATTGAAACCATTCGTTGATTCATTAAGATGTTATTGTTTTTTTTATCAAAAAGATGTTAATGTTAACTATATGTGGATAGAACTAACCTGACAGAAACAAGCACATGCTGCACATGTTTTCCAGAAGATGACTGGAAACTTCCCTTTTCAGTTCAAGATATGTATAAATATCAACCTAAGATATTTTACATTGTATCACGTTTTTATTACATGATTAAGGATGTAATGTAACGATTTTATAACCATAAAAAGCAAAATCAAAAACTGAATTCCAGTAACAAAGTGATAATTGTGTTTTCATAATCAGCATGAAATTGATTGATATACAAACCTAAACCGGTCTAATTCATGGAAAAAGATCATTGGGGACAAAGCAATAAGCATAAACAAAACAAACAAGTACATGTGTAATAAAAGATTAGAATTGAAAAGTGTAGTTTGAATTTGTCCTATTGAATTGCCGTATTTCAGTATCATTTTTCATAACCCAAATCTTCACATTTGATCACTAGGGTTCGGTGTGCATGTGCAAAAGGTTCACTTTTGCCCACCAAGTCATTGGCCTTCAACGACTCTTGTTCCCAATCCGTCTTGAAAACGACCGTCAAGATCGAGACCATGCATGCAATCTGAGCCGCTAATAATCCGTAACAAAGCCCCACGAACCCGAGTCTCAAAACAAAGCTCAGCACCACGGCCAACGGTGCACCGACCATGTAGAACGAGTAGAAGTTTATGGTCGCACCGATCCCCGGCCTAGCACTGCCTCTTAGGATCCCACAGCTCGTGGTTTGTGGGCAATTGGCTAACTCACATAGTCCAATTATAGGTAATACGCTCATGGTTAGCTCCAGAACTTGGTTATCTTTGGTGAAAACCCTTCCCCATACTTGTCTCCCCAATATGGTCCCTATCAATCCGAAAAACGAGGTCACTAAGGCTAGCCCTATGGCCACCGTGGCCGCAAATTTGGCCCTGGCCGGCCTCCCCGCACCGAGCTCGTTCCCTACTCGGGTCGAGGCCGACGCACTGAGCGCCGTTGGCAACGTGTACATCAAAGATGTTGTTTGTATCACTACAGCCGATGTCGCAAGCGCCACTCTGGGTTCAGATAAGTTCCCGCTTAGGATCGTCATGAACTCGTACCACCACCACTCTAGGCAAACCGCAATGCAACTCGGTATGGACATTCGAAGTAGAACTCCCCATTCCTTCCCCATCAGAGCCGTCTTCGACGGCGGTGGTGACAATGGCATGTATATCGACTCGTCAAGGGCCATTGACGTAGTACTTCGAGTAAAGAATATATAACAGAGAAGCAAGAAAAGGGTGTTGAAATTGGCGATGAAGGTGGAAATAGCAATCCCGGTGACGCCTAAACGTAAATAGAAAGTTAAGACAATCGTGATCGGGAGATGAAACACGGTCGAAACAAAGGCCGACCACATTAACGGCCAAGTAGTTCCCTTGCTACGCAAGTAAATTCGTAAAGGTTGAAGAAGGCTATTGGCTATAAGGTCTGGGGTGGCGAGCCGGCAATAAAGGCTGGCGACCTTAGTTACATCAGGGTCTTGATTGAAGCTAAGCATGATAGGTTCAAGGTTAATCCATATCAAGCCGATAGGCACCGAAGCAAATAGCAACATCATAATCGTCCTCCGTAACGTGAGCGACGCGAGCAACATGTTTCTGGAACCGAAAGCTTGACCACATATCGACTCCATGCCGGTGGCTAGACCCGATAAGACCGAGTAGCCACTAATGTTCGTGAACCCGATCGCCAATGCCCCGCCGGCAAGCTCGAGGCTACCTAGTCTGCCCATGCACACCACTAGGATCATGTTCTTCAAGTAGCCCACCAAGCTCATTGCTGCTATTGGGAAGCCTATATCCGTTATTCTCTTGAGCTCGTCCATCACCTAAATAGGACATGGGAACAAAACCGAAGTCAGCAACTCGGAGAAACCTCAGGACAAGGAAATGAAAAGTGTGAGTGTGTGTCGGAAGATTCTATACCTCTGCCATTGTCGGGTACTTGTGATGAGATTCGACCGCTTCGACCATGTCTTTTATTTCGCGTTTCTTGTTTGTGTTTTGCCGAGTGTGTAAGCCAATATGGCAGCCAAAGTTTATGCCGTGAATCAAACAAACAGGGATTTGAGTGAGGTTGGAAAGTAGAACGTGGATGGGGGGAAATGTGTGGGAATTGACGGTTTTTATAAGGCTCGTGGTTAGGCATGATGTGGGGCATACCGGTATTTTCTTTTTATAAGGCTTAATATTCAAATAAATACCTAAATTATTTCTAATTTTTCAGATAGATGTCTGAAGTATTTTTCTGCTCAAGTAGATGTCTAGTACTTCATTTAGTAACTTTTTAAGATTTTTCTATAAATAATTGTTAAAAAATTATCATCCAATAAAAATGTGACACATCACCTATTTCTTTTTTTATTTAAATTCCATTTAAAAACTCAAAAATCATTAACTTTTTAAACCCAAAACTTAAATGTTTTTCAAAACAACCCCAAATCTCTAAATTCCCTTCAACCGCCGTCAAACACCACATTGTTGTCGCCGAAGTTGGTCTCCTTCCCTTGTCGCGCGAGTTGCAAAGCTCAGTTCGTCGTTAATCCATCTGTCGTTCATCGTTCGAAATGAGATTTCACGTTCGACGTCTGTGGTTAATTTGGCTGCTTGTTCGTTGATTTTCGACGACATGAGAGAGAGGTTATTGACTTTGAAGTATCGGCGAAGGAAGGGATGGCCGGTGGTGGTTGAATCGACAGTTGAAGGAGGGGAGTTTAAGGGTTTAGTGATTTAGGGTTAGATATTAGTTTTTTTGAGAAATTAAAGATTTTAAGGTTTTTACTAAAATTAAGGATTTTTTATTTTTTTTAAAAAAGTAAAGAAAATAACAAAAATAGACCACATGTCATATTTTTATTGGATAATAAAATTTTTTTAACGTTTACCAGGAAAAACCCTTAAAAGAGTTACATAATGAAACGTTAAGCACCTACTTGAGCTAAAAAATTACTTTAGGCACGTATTTGGGAAATCATGTAACTTTAGGCACTTATTGAGTATTAAGTCCTTTTATAATTTTATTCGAGAAGAAAACTGTATATGTGTTCGATTTTAAATCTGGATAAATTTACGCGAACTCATAGACTAAGTTGCTCGCATCTAGGTCACCTAAGTAGAACACGTCACACAAATACATATGTACCAAATAAATATAAAAATAATGAATCAATACACATGTTTAAATCGCTTTGTCTACAAGGTGTATAAGCATTGTCAAAGGATTAAGAATATACATGAACAAATACTACCTTGTAATCAACTTTAGACCATTCATATATATATATATATGATTTAGCTGTGATTGAAAAGGCGATAAACGAAAGTAGAAAGTTTGCTATACTGGAAATGTAGATAGTCTATAAATAGGTGATTGGGAGAAGATTAGGCGTTGAAACCTTGTTTTAACCGTGCGATATTAGCCAGCATGTGTCCCGAACCCAGTCAGCACTTGTCATTTTCCCCACAAAATGGAAACATATCCACATTCCATCGCCAAAATTCAGACCACCACTCCAATTCTCTATCCTCACGTTCACAATATTCCAGGTTTGGTGGCTGTCGCTTTTATCACTTATGGATTCCAACTTGATTTCTTCTTTTCTTCAACAAGATAAGTCCGCATTCATTCAAGAAAAAAAAAACAAAGAGTCATAAACGAACTCCAGAAGAAAAACAAACATCAACAACAAGTTAAAAAGGAAACACACAGACAAAAACGGGAGGCTCAAATTCAAAAAATTCAAAAAGTTTTAGAATTTCTTTTAGGATCTGTTTTTGGTAATTTATGATTTTTTTTTTATTTACTAATTTTTTAAACAGCGACTACAGTGGATTAAAGTGGTGGATTGAATTAAATTATAGGGCTCAGACTGACCAAAAATATAGTAAAACTGTTAAAGTGGAATTTTCATTATAGTACATGACTCAAAAAAAAACATTACGCCAAAAATTTGAGTATCAAGATATAAAAAAATTGGATAAAGTACACAAATGTTCATTAAACTTTCCCTAAAAATATAATATGATCATCAAACTTTTAAAAGTTATATAATGGGCATTAAACTTTAATTTTTATTGCAAAATGATCACTGAGTCGTGAACTGTCATTAACTGAGAGACGTGGCAGTTACGAAAATTTATATAATGTCATATTTAATCATCAATATTTACACATTTAATCAATTTAGACATCAATAATGAGGGTTAAATTAGGAATAAATTGATTAAATGTGTCAATATGGAGAACTAAATGTTCTATTATTCAAATTTTCGTATCTGTCACATCACCCAATTAACGACACTTAACGGCTCAATGACCATTTTGTAACAAAAATTAAAGTTTAATGCTCATTATGTAAAATTTAAAAGTTTGATGACTATTTTATATTTTTGAAGATAGTTTAGTGATCATCTTTGTACTTTACCCAAAAAAATGTAAGTTTAGAGACTCAAAGTTGCTTTACCACTTAAAAAACACCATTCACTATCTAACATAATAAACATTGTAATGACCCGAATTTTTGCGAGTCAACGGGTTAGCGTTGACCCGAGTATTGAGCCTTCGATTTGGGTTGTAGGAAAACTTAAATGGGCCCAATTTAGATTTGAGCTTGATTTTGGGCTTCATGGTAGAATGGAGAAGTGTTTTTGGATAATGAGTAAAGGTTAGAATGGAAATTTCACTTTTTTTTAAAAGTGGGATACCCTCATTTTCTCCCATTGGTGGGAATAAGCAAGACAAAGGGACATTGTCCCTTTTACTTGTATCATCACCATTAAGGTTTTTGTTGGGATGTGTGGGGCTCGATTCGATCAACCAATTATGCTCACCAAGTGGTGGAGAGGTGGATGTTTGGGTGGAAGGGTTGTGGAAGCTAGAAAGATTAAAGACACAATAATTTATAGTGGTTCGGCCTTCTAACAAGCACCTACATCCACTACCTTAGCTTCCCACTAAGGATTTCTCAACCAATTCACTAATTGATTCGTCCCCTTTTCTAGGATTAGGAGGAAACCCTTACAACCGATCAAGCTTCTACCCAAGCCTTGATCAAAACCCTCTTTTACAAGAGACAAATGAAAGCAAACTTAAACCCTCTAATAGGTGTTTGTTTGCACACTTAAGCACTCACCCAAAACCTAAAACACTTGAGCAAATTTAACAATTTTGGCTCACTAGTGTTTGTCTATACAAGAATTGACAATTTAAGAGCTAAGACATTTTCTTGATCAATTGGTGTTTGACAATATGAGCATTAGTCTTCTCTTGATGCTTGGAGGTCCCTTTTATACTCCCAATTGAGTTTATAGCCGTTTAGGACCGTTGGGGATGAATTGGAGCCGTTGAGGACTTTATTTCCCTTCATAAATGCTGTTCTGCAGCTACCAGTATCGATACCCGTGGAACGGTATCGATACGGCCTTCATGAAGAAATAGCCGTTGGGCTTTTGCCAGCACAGGGGTATCGATACACGTAGAACAGTATCGATACGACCTTCATAGGAACTAGCCGTTGAGCTCTTGCCAGCTGAGGCGTATCGATACGCTTGAGGGCGTATCGGTACGGCTGCATATTTGAATAGCTGTTGGGAAATAGCCGTTGGGGTAGTTGAACAGGGATCGGTACGCTGACGTGGCGTATCGAAACGACCCCGGTCCGTATCGATACGCTAAACCCTCGCATCGATACGGGTTTTGACAGTGGCCAAACTGGGCCAAAAAGGTATCGATACGGGTACAACCGTATCGATAATGGTGACTTGAAAACACAAGTTTGGCTGTTTAAAACATGAAAAATCTTTGCCAAAAACCTCTTAAAATACCTCAAACATAAATTCAAGTTGTTTGGACTTAAAACCAAGTTTTAAATTCTTTTCAAATTAGTCCAAAACATTTTTCAATTATTATATCAAAACATAAGTTCTACAATCTCCCCCTTTTTGATATAATAAAACTCACTTGAAAAATTGTTTGGGTTTCTCCCCATTTAACTTTAAAAATGTGAATAAGAGATTAAGTATATGAAATCAAATAAAGCTCCCCCTTATTCATTTGAAAATTCAATTTTTCAAACCAATTTCTCCCCCTTTTTGTTATATCAAAAAGAATTTAAAATGACATTTAAGTTCAAGATAACATAGGAGGCAAAAAAAATTTTGAACCACTTAAAATTTTGGTTTTAAAAATTGGCTCCCCCTTACTCAAAGCATCATCAAAATGTTAGTCCAACATAAATGATCATCTAGTTGAATTTAAATTAAAATAAACAAATAAAAGCAAAAAAAAAAAAAAAACTAGAATTTTACCAACACTTGAATTTAAGGGAGGATGTGAAGCCTTCCTTCTCCAAGTGTTCTTCCTTGTGTGTATGGAGCTCCCCCTCAATGTTTGACTTGTTGAACATCTCCATCACACCTACAATAGACAATCAAGTAATTTTTGGTATCCAAATTGCTTTGGATCCATAAACGTTAGTTGCACAAAATTTAGTCCCCTTAGGAATCCATTTTTCAATTTCATCCTTTTTAGTTGAAGTGGTTAGTCCTTTTGGGACCCAAACACTTCGAAAACATTTTCCATTCACAAATCTAGGGGCACTAGATTGTCTAACATAAAAATTTGATTTTCCAAAATTGTTTTTCTTTTCAAGCTCTTTGGAAATCAAATCCTTTTCTACTTGAACATTTTGAAGCAATTTTTGTAAATCAAGACATTTTAGTTCAAACTCTTCAAGTTTTGCTTCAAGTTCAAGTTTGGTTTTAGAAAGCAAATTATTTTGAATTTTTAACTTTGAAATCAATTTATTGTTTTTCAAAATGTGGCTTTTAAAATCTAAAACCAATTCATCATAGGCATCTTGTAATTCATCAAAAGTGTAAGAACATGAAGTAGATGAATTAGAAGTTACCCTTGAATCTTCTTCGATGGCCATAAGGCAAAGGTTGGCTTGTTCATCGTCGGTGGAGTCCTCATCACTCCAAGTAGCCACACGTGCCTTCTTCTTATGGCTTGAAGTGCTTGCCCTCTCCTTTCTTTTAGGTTCTCGTTCAAGCTCTCTCAAAGCTTTCTTCATGAAAGGGGCACACTTCTTGAAGAGATGAACTATCTCTTCATCTTCATCCTCCTCTTCACTTGTGTAGACATGATGACAAGTGGAGGATTTGAGAGCCATGGCACTAGCATTGATGCCAAGCCCTTTGATTTTCTTCTCTCCCATAGCTCTTATTTCTTCCCTCTTCTTCTCATCCTCCTTGTTCTTCTTCATGATTTGATGAGTAAGAAGTGACCCCATGAGTTCATCAAGCTTCAAGGTCTTCAAATTTTTGGCTTCGATGATGGCGGTCCTCTTTGAGTCCCAAGACTCGGGAAGTGAGTAGATGAGCTTTCGAACAAGCTTCTCCTCCGGGATGGCTTCTCCATAACCTTTAAGACCATTTGTGATGGTGGAGAACCGATCAAACATCTTCTCGATGTTCTCTTCCGGATCCATTTTGAAGTTCTCATACTCCAAGGTTAGGAGCCCAATCTTGGTCTGCTTGACTTCGTTTGTCCCCTCGTATGTGACTTCAAGCTTGTCCCATACCTCCTTGGCACTCTCACAAGAAGACATCTTCTCATAGATGGATGGACCAAATGCACAAAACAAGATGTGCAAGGCTTTGCAATTAAGCTCCATCTTCTTGCGATCGTCGGCACTCCACTCCGCTTTACTTCTTTTAGGCACGAACGGACCATCTTCAACTACATCCCATAACTTGTAATCTTTTGATTTGATGAAGAATTTCATCTTTGTCTTCCAATGGGCGTAGTGGTCTCCGTCAAAGAAAGGCGGTTTGTCTATGGATTGCGCCATTTGAGCCGGTTGATGAAAAAGTGATCGAGCTTGCCGGATCTTCTCAATATGATGTGAATCCTTTTCGATTGAGCCAAGCTCTGATACCAATTGTTGGGATGTGTGGGGCTCGATTCGATCAACCAATTATGCTCACCAAGTGGTGGAGAGGTGGATGTTTGGGTGGAAGGGTTGTGGAAGCTAGAAAGATTAAAGACACAATGATTTATAGTGGTTCGGCCTTCTAACAAGCACCTACATCCACTACCTTAGCTTCCCACTAAGGATTTCTCAACCAATTCACTAATTGATTCGTCCCCTTTTCTAGGATTAGGAGGAAACCCTTACAACCGATCAAGCTTCTACCCAAGCCTTGATCAAAACCCTCTTTTACAAGAGACAAATGAAAGCAAACTTAAACCCTCTAATAGGTGTTTGTTTGCACACTTAAGCACTCACCCAAAACCTAAAACACTTGAGCAAATTTAACAATTTTGGCTCACTAGTGTTTGTCTATACAAGAATTGACAATTTAAGAGCTAAGACATTTTCTTGATCAATTGGTGTTTGACAATATGAGCATTAGTCTTCTCTTGATGCTTGGAGGTCCCTTTTATACTCCCATATAGCCGTTTAGGACCGTTGGGGATGAATTGGAGCCGTTGAGGACTTTATTTCCCTTCATAAATGCTGTTCTGCAGCTACCAGTATCGATACCCGTGGAACGGTATCGATACGGCCTTCATGAAGAAATAGCCGTTGGGCTTTTGCCAGCACAGGGGTATCGATACACGTAGAACGGTATCGATACGGCCTTCATAGGAACTAGCCGTTGAGCTCTTGCCAGCTGAGGCGTATCGATACGCTTGAGGGCGTATCGGTACGGCTGCATATTTGAATAGCCGTTGGGAAATAGCCGTTGGGGTAGTTGAACAGGGATCGGTACGCTGACGTGGCGTATCGAAACGACCCCGGTCCGTATCGATACGCTAAACCCTCGTATCGATACGGGTTTTGACAGTGGCCAAACTGGGCCAAAAAGGTATCGATACGGGTACAACCGTATCGATACTGGTGACTTGAAAACACAAGTTTGGCTGTTTAAAACATGAAAAATCTTTGCCAAAAACCTCTTAAAATACCTCAAACATAAATTCAAGTTGTTTGGACTTAAAACCAAGTTTTAAATTCTTTTCAAATTAGTCCAAAACATTTTTCAATTATTATATCAAAACATAAGTTCTACAGTTTTCTTCCTCATTGCTCTCTTTTTCATCCATCTTCACCCTACATGGAAATTTGAGAACAAAGTGAGAAGCTTTATCACCATAGTTTCCCTTTCAAAATTTAGAGGTAAGATTTGAAATGAGCTTGAAAGGATCTACCTTTTGAGGTAAAAATGTTGAGAATTGATGATTGGAGGGAAAATGGGATTTTGAAGAAAAGTTGAGTTGGAAAGAATGTTAGCCTGATTTTTAAATTTAGTAATTTGTTTTTACTTCTTTCTAATCATCTAGAGGTGTAACTATGTTGTATTTACACTTGTGGTTAGCCAAGAAGGCATGGGAAGCTTCCAAGGTTAAGGAAAAGGGAGGGAAGCAAAGGGCTTGCTTGTTAGAGGTGGCTTTTGATGTTGTTGTTAAGGTTAATACATCTCTAACCTATCCTATTTGTTGTCTTTCCTAAATTTGATTGCTTGGCTAAATTTTATTTGGGGCAAGGGTTAGAGAAAGCATGATATAAATGGATTTTTGGCTTGATTGTTAAAATGGTGATGTTTTGATGTTATGAGCTCGATTTTGGGTGGCTGTTGAGTGGCCAAAATCACCATAGAACTTCCAAGTAGATTGAGGTTCGAGTATGAGTGACTAAGGGCTGTGTGGAAGCAAACTTGTGGCTGAAATGCCATTTTCTGGGTTCGTGTATCAGTACGGATCAAACTCGTACCGATATCGGTGGATTTCAAGCATAAACCAGGCAAGCTGGTGATTGCGTACCGACAATACCGATACAGTGACCCCGTGTATCGATATTATCAAGCCAGTACCGGTACCATTTCATTTCATGGAATTCCTATAGTCCCTTTTCGTATCGATACAATCGATCCAGTATCGGTACCCAAACACAAGTACAGATACCCAGTGGGGTGTACAGGTACCCACTAAAGCCACTACTCAAAATTCTGATATTTTCTATGTGGGCCATTTGGGTTTCTTGTTAAGCCCTAAATGATTGATAAATTTTATGAATGAGGTTACATGATCATGTACTGCAGTACTTAGCCGAGATATGTACTCGATGCTTCGTGATCCCATGTGTACCATTATGAGTTGTTTCCCGATGCTAGGTGATCCCGTGATAATTGTGTATGTGGGTATTCAATGCTAGGTGATCCCGAATACAATAGGGTATTATTGGATGCTAGGTGATCCCGATTACCTTGTGTTGGACCCGATGTGTTGTGATTTCGGGCCATGATATATGTGTATTGGTTTGGTTTACCTTTTACCATTGCTTTGATGATAATTTATGTTTGCTCATATTTATGAAATGCATGAAATAGTGTATAGTAGAAATGTACCACTAGGTTTTGTTAGCTCACCGTGCGGATTTGTTGTTTTCGTGCATAGGTTGATAGGTTGCTAGGTCGAGGGAGCACATCGTCAATGATTCTCAGTGGTGATTCATAGATTGAGTACAATACCTAAATTATTGTAGTGGGTTATGTATTCGTAGAACCTTAACTATTTTGGGTCTATAAACTCTTAATTTTATCTTTTGAAACACGGTGATTTAAACTTGTATATAGCTCATTGTTTTGAGACTTTAAACTTGTTTATGGAAATGTCTTATTATGGTTTAAATTATTTTGAGTTGTGGCTAAACTTGAGGTTTTAATTTGATAAAAAAATAATGAGATTGGGTTAAAGGTGGCCCGAATGTAGTATCTTGGATCCACAGGATCGAGGTACTATATTTAGTGGTATCAGAGCCTTATAATAATTTGTTGTACTTCTCCAAGACTGGAATATGATGTGTATCTTATCTTTTCTTGTTGTTACAGAATTCGACATGCTAGGATGAGCTAACCGTGGCCAAGATGATCGTGACGAGAGTCGTGCACCCCTTGGGGACGACATCGAGGATGAGTACATCCCCGAGACGGAAGGTGAGGACGTTGGGGAGGATGATGCGGCCTACTTGAAGGTGATTATGAACATGTTGCCATGAATTAGTGGTTGCAAGATGTTCAATGGGCATTTAGAAAATGCGGTACAAACTGGAAGACATGCTTTATTGCATTACCTCCTTGCTAAAGGGTAATGCTAGAGAATGGTGGGAGACCGTGGATATGGGGTTGCACCCTACCCTACCCATATATGAGTACTTTTTAAGAGAATTCAAGAACAAGTATGTTGGAGAAGCCCATATGGATGTGTTAAGGGACCAATTCAACCACTTGTTGTAAGGGAACCAGTCAGTGTTCGAGTACGAACAAGAGTTCTTACGGTTGAGTATATTTGCTCTAAAGTTGGTTGCAACTGAGAAAATGAGGTGTAAGAAGTTCCGTAGGGGTTTGAAACTCGAGCTGTAGATGTATATAACACATGACCCACACAAGATCTTTGCGGAGTTAGCCAATAGTGCCAGATCACTTGAACAGGTTGGGAGCTTGATTCAAGGACATGTTTGAGGGTCTCAAGGTTAGTACAAGACCTATGAGAATGGGGTTCATCTAAGAGTTCGAGAAAGTGGTCTAGAGATTCGAGGGGAAACTCTTAGAACCAATCACAGATGTTTAGTCAGAGATATGGTTCAGGTTACCGTAGAGGGCACTCGACTTCATCATCGATGATGAGTTCATGGGTTTCTAATAAGTCTGTCAATTTACCCATGTGTGGACAGTGTGGCTAGTGTCATTCTGGGGATCGTTGGAAGAAACCGAAGACATGTTATGGATGTGGATCTCTATATCATTTCATTAGAGATTGCATACAGACTGCATATGATGCTCCAGCCCAATCTTAGAGGTACTCTTATTCGGTTCAGAGGATGCTAGAGTACCATGTCAGGTTAGAGGAGTAGTGGCGCTAACAGATCCACTACTAGGGCCCCAGCGAGGCAGTATACTGTGATAGCTAAGGAAGATTGCGATGCCACCGATGTGATATCAGGTACCTTTTCTTTATTTTCTATTCCCATGGTTGTATTAGTGGACTCGGATTCCACTCATTCATACATCCGTAGTGACAAGTCCTATGGGGTATTATGATGGAGAATCTAGAGATGAGAGTTCGAATGACAAGTCCTATGGGTTTTGATGTGTTGGTGGATAAGGTTTATTGTCGGTTTCCAATTGAGATTTAAGGGCGTGTTTTTCCAGCGGATCTAATGGAGTTACCTTTCAAAGAATTTGATATAATCTTGGGAATAGATAGCTTTTTGAGTACGATTCTAGCCTAGGGTGTAAAGCTAAGTGTTTGAAGCTTCGAGGGTCTGATAGAGAAAAATTGTTGGTTAGGTGGAGAGGAATAGTTGCTTGCCTAATATGATTTCGGCCATGTTAGCACAAGAAATGTTGCTTTAGGGTTGTAAGGCTTTTCTAGCTTATGTAGTGGACACCAGGATTTCCGGTCATTCCGTTGAGAGTTTCTAGACGGTACGCGATTTTGTTGACGTTTTTCTAGAAGAGTTATCGGGTTTGACACCTAATAGAGAGTTAGAGTTCAAGATCGAGGTATTTATGGGGCACCAGTGTTCATCATCCCGTATCACATTGCACCAAACGAGCTCAGGGAATTGAAGAATCAACTCCAAGAGTTGCTTGAGCGAGGATTCATTCGACCAAGTATTTCGCCTTGGGGTGCTCTTATTCTGTTTGTGGAAAAGAAGGATGGTTCGATAAGATTATGCATAGATTATCGGTAGCTCAATAAGGTAACAATAAAGAATCATTATCCTCTTCCTAGGATCGACGGTCTGTTTGACCAATTAAAGCGTGCTTGCGTATTTTCCAAGATCGATTTGAGGTTGGGGAACTATCAACTGGAGGTTAAGGATGAGGATGTCCATAAGACGGCTTTTCATGCTCGATATGACCATTACGAGTTTTTGGTGATGCAGTTTGGCCTCACAAATGCTCCTACGACATTTATGGATTTGATTAACAGAATCTTTTAGCATTTTTGGATCAGTTTGTGGTTGTCTTCATCAATGACATTTTGGTGTACTCCAGTTCCGAAG
Organism: Hibiscus tridactylites; assembly: GCA_958450335.1. NCBI lineage: Eukaryota > Viridiplantae > Streptophyta > Magnoliopsida > Malvales > Malvaceae > Hibiscus > Hibiscus tridactylites. The sequence goes on along the minus strand of OY288273.1, from coordinate 36,284,281 downwards.
AAGAGCATGATTACCATCTTCGCATTGTGCTTTAGACCCTTCGGGAGAAGGCTTTGTTTGCTAAGTTTAGCAAGTGCGAGTTTTGATTGTCAGAATTGGCATTTTTGGGCCACATTGTATCAGTGGAAGGGATCCATGTAAACCCTTAGAAACTTCAAGTTGTGGTTGGGTGGAAATCACCTAGGAAAGTGTTAGAGGTTCGTAGTTTTCTTAGGAAAGTGTTAGCGGGTTAATATCGATGTTTCGTTTAAGGGTTCTCCATCATAACGGCCCCTTAGACCAAATTGCTTCAGAAATGAGTTTTGTTCGAGTAGAATGAAAAAAGATAACAAAGTTTCGAACAGCTTTAGGCATATCTAACGGAGGCACTAGTTTTGACCCAATTGGAATTGGACAAGGATTTTGTGGTTTTCAGTGATGCGTCCTTAAATGGACTTGGTTGTGTCCTTATGTAAGGAAGAAAGGTTGTGGTATACGCCTTGAGACAACTCAAGGTTCATGAGCATAACTATCCTACTCATGACTTGGAGTTGGCAGCAGTTATCATTGCCCTAAAGATTTAGAGACATTATTTATATGGGGAAATGCTACATTTACACTAACCACAAGAGTTTAAAATACTTGCTCACACAAAAAGAACAGAATTTGAGGCAACGTTGATGGATTGAACTACTTAAGGATTATGGTTGTGTGATTGAGTATCATCCCAAAAAGGCTAACGTGACCGCGAACACGTTAAGCCGAAAATCAATGGTTGATTTGAGGGCCATGTTTGTCGTTTGAGAATGACCGATGATGGTGTCCTTTTAGCCGAACTTCATGTGGAACCAACCTTGGTACAAGATATAAAGATGACTCAATGTAACCCCCTTGTCCTGGGCTAGACGACAGACCGGACCGAACAGGTTACACGGGGAAAATCGAAGCGAAACCCGTTAAGGTTCCACTCCAATTAGGAACCCTAGAAAATTTCTTTCAATGTTATCTTGTCTAGATGCGTTAATTTATCCTACGTGAAAGGAAACGCAGCGGAAAAGACACGCAGATACAAAACACACAAACATACAATCAAACAAGCCTTTTTAAGCTTTTACAACAGGTCGTATCGATACGCTAGAGGACCGTATCGATATGCCTGGACTTTGTCAACAACCCAAAGTCAACCTAGGGAGACCGTATCGATACACTGAAAGACCGTATCGATACGCCCTCAACGGTCAACTTCTCACGGTCAAACTACGAAGACCGTACTGATACAGCTAGCACTCGTACCAATACGCCAAAATCTCGTCAATTTCTCAGATTTCCAGAGAGCTTTTGGCGTATCGATACATCTCTGTGTACCGATACGCAAAGCCTAAAACAAGGTTCATAGCATAGGACCGTATCGATACGCCTTGCACTGCAAACCTCATTTTGGCTGCTAAAAACACAAGAATTCAACTCTAAAGGCATTTAACGACTCGACTAGCAACATACCAACTCTCATACATCACTAGGCAACCATAGATAAGCATACGGAGCGATTTAAACAAACAAGAATGCATAACAAGACCATTTCATTCATAGGGAAACATGCATCCACATAAGCATAGCATAAACAAGGTTACATGCCTTCAACACAAAACAAAAGCATCTCACAAATCATGGATTACAATCTTCAACACAAAAGTATTAACAACATAGGAGTCTAACACATGCTCCTACAACACGTAGCATCCTCATTGCTAACTATTACATTATTCAATAAAACCATACTCGAGCAACCACACACGCGCTTGGATGCCCCTTCCTTACTCCTTGCTAACTTCCACACTAATGATCTGCATTGTCGAAAACGGGAGCGTAAGCTAGAAGCTTAGTGAGGGAGCTCAAAACAAACATCGACAATGCAGGGTTCAAGCATGATATTCTTAAGACATTCACAAGGCATACATTTACACTAATATAACAACATAGCCGAACGTTACAAGAATGCATGAACATGGCATCTTACCTCATGTTATTAGCAAAAATGTAATAGAACATTTTATCACAACCACCACACATATACAAGTATATTGGCAACTATATGACTTACTCGGATATGCGGATAACTTCCGTTGGGATTTTCGCCCCAACGTACTCAAACAACCATATTACCTTCCGGTGAGATTACACACATCGCCGTTTCTTTCATGGATGGGATTTCACTCATCATCACATACAAACACTTTCTGGTGGAATATTACCTCACCGTACTCCTCCTTGGTGACTACACATCACCAAGGCCACGCGCGAATTTGACTCTTACAGTGTACACACTCATCTCAATAATTGATCATTTATACCCGGTAATTATAACTAGTGACAACATACTAAACAAGTTTCACCATGATTTCACAATCATGCAACACCACATATCATCACCATTATACCACATCAAAATATAGCAACATGCATAAACGAACATGTATCACACAAACCACATTTGCACATTTAACAAGAAACTCATAAAGTCAAACATGAGATTAAGCTACCAACTTAATCTCCACATTAGATTGGCCTAGCAAGCATAATCTAACACCTCAACCACACACTTGAACCAATTTAAAACTATTTTAAACAATCCACTCATCGAACACCCTTAAAGCAAACCGAGAAAGCCGATCAAGCCTCCAAATTTCTCGGAATCGAGCCCGAAGCTTCTCCAACAATTTCCTTTGATTCTAATCAATCAGAAACAACATATTACTCAGTAAATCATCCACAAAATCACTGTCACAAATCAGATTACAACCACAAGACTATTCTCTACATTTTCAAGCCATGAACTAACCCAAAATCCTCATTTTCGGACTTGAACTTAACCCAACAGAAACCCATCAATTTCAACACCCAAATCATCACTAAACACATTCAAAGCAACCCCAAGCATCACCATATCATCAGCCCAACTTTCCTACACCAAACTACCTCAAAAACCCAAGTTTTCTACCCTTTAAAACACCCACAAAACCCCATTTCGAGAGTTTCATCAAAACACCACCATTTTGAGTTATAACACACTTAAGGGCAAGATTAAAACATATACTATCTTTACAAATCAAAAACCAAACAAAAACCCATTAAAGCTTCTTCCTTTTTCTTAAAACTTAAAAACTTGAAGAACTTCAAAAATGGAGTTTACTAAAAACTAAAACCATAGAGTGTTAAGAAAGATGAGGAGAAGTCAAAAATGTAATTACCTCGATGAAAACACTTGAAATTGATGAAGAAATGGATGGAACAGTGTTTTGGGGTTTAGGGAGGTTTTATGTCGTGAAAATGGTTGAAGAAAGAAGATGATGGTGACTTAGTAAAAATTCCCTTTTTACTTGTTTATTTCCTTTATTTGAAAATTTACCATTTTACCCTTAATGAAGTCTCAAGTCCTTTTTAATTAAAACCAAGCCCATTTTAATTTAAAACAAGCCCATGACTCGAACCCGATTCACACACTTAACATCCGACCCCTAAACCTGGGTGTTACACTCAAGCACTAGACAAAGATCTAGTTGTCAAGATTGAGATGGTACAACGAGATGAGACAACCGAGTTTGAAGTGCGAGATGGGATCTTGTACTTCCAGGGCCGTTTATATGTTCCGACCATTGATGATTTGATTGATTGTATACTCAGAAAAGCCCACGGTAATCCTTATTCGGTTCACTCGGGCAAAAACAAGATGTATTTACGACCATTCTATTAGTGGACAAGGATGAAAAGAGACGTCTCTGAGTTCGTGACCAAATGCTTGGCTTGCCAACAAGTCAAGGTCGAATATCAAGCCCCTTCAGGAATGCTTCAACAGATTCAGATTCTACAATGGAAGTGTGATCGTGTAACGATGGATTTTGTGACCGGTTTACCTATGAGAAAAAGGGAAACACGATGCGATTTGGGTCAGAGTGGATGGATTAACCAAGGCTGTACACTTCTTACCAATGTGAATGGACTACTCATTAGAAAGGTTGGCCATGTTATACATAAAGGAGACTGTGAGACTTCATGGTGTACCGTCATCAATCATATCTGATACTGATTCGAGGTTTACTTCCAGGTTTTGGAAAAAGTTACACGAGCTAAGCACCAAGCTACACTTCAGTACAACTTTTCATCCTCGAACAGATGGTCATTCAGAAAGGGTCATTCAGATTCTTAAGAATATGCTTCGTCGTTGCATTATAGATTTTGAAGAAAGTTGGGAAGAGCATATTCCATTGGTCGAGTTCGCCTATAACAACAGCTTTTAAACGAGCATTCAGATGGCTCCATTTGAGGCATTATATGGACGTAAGTGTAAAACTCCTTTATGTTGGACCGAGTTGAATGAGAGATGGGTTGTAGGCTCCGACTTAATTAGAAAAACTGAAGAGGAAGTTCATATAATTAAGGACCATTTGCAAGCGGCTTTCGATCGACATAAGGCCTATGTGAATTCGCATCGGAAGCATATCGAGTACGAGGTTGGCGACAAGGTGTTCCTTAAAGTGTCATCGTGGAAGCGAGTCATACGCTTTGGCCGCAAGGGAAAGTTGAGCCCGAGGTTCATCGGACCATATGAGATTATTAAAAGAGTTGGATTTGTAGCTTATCTTTTGGCTTTACCACCAGAATTGGAGCAGATTCATAATGTGTTTCACGTTTCGATGCTTGAAGGCAGTACCGATACGGTGAACCCGTGTACCGGTACGGTCAAGCCAGTACCAGTACCATTTCATTTCATAGAATTCTAGTAGTCCATTTTCATAGTGATGCTGTCGATCAGTATCGGTACCCAAACACATATACCGATACCTAGTGGGGTGTACATGTACCCACTGAAGCCACTGCCCAAAATTGTGATATTTTCTATGTGGGCCGTTGCGGGTTCTTGTTAAGCCCCAAATGATTGATAAATTGTATGGATGAGGTTACATGATCATGTACTGCAGTACTTGGTCGAGATGTGTACTCGATGTTTCGTGATCCCATGTGTACCATTATAAGTTGTTTCCGATGCTAGGTGATCTCGGGATAATTGTGTACATGGGTATTCGATTCTAGGTGATCCCGAATACAATAGGGTATTACTCGATGCTAGGTGATTCAGAGTACCTTGTGTTGGACCAGATGTTTTGTGATTATGGGCCATGATATATGAGTAATGGTTTGGTTTACCTTTTACCATTGCTTTGATGATAATTTATGTTTGCTCATATTTATGAAATGCATGAAATAGTGTATAGTAGAAATGTATCATTGGGCTTTGTTAGCTCAGCGTGCGGATTTGTTGTTTCCGTGCGTAGGTTACAAGTTGCTAGATCGAGGGAGCACATCGTCAAGGATTCCCAGCGCCGATCATAGATTGAGTACAATACTTAAATTCTTGTAGTGGGCTATGTATTCGTAGAACCTTAACTATTTTGGGTCTATAAACTCTTAATTCTATCTTTTGAAATACAGTGACTTAAACTTGTATGGAGCTCCTTATTTTGAGATTTTAAACTTATTTATGGAAACGTCTTATTGTGGTTTAAATTATTTCGTGTTATTGCTAAACTTGAGGTTTTAATTTGAAAAAAATAAAGGGGTCAGATTAGAGGTAGCCCGAATGTAGTATTCGGGATCCACAGGATCGGGGTGCTACAAACGCTTTCGGAATTCAATGGGTGACTCCAGTGAAAAGATGATAATTTTCATCTTAAAAGATCGAATTTGAACCCCTAACATGTAATCACATCAGTTTTGTTGAAAAAAATAGTTAGCATTTTCGGAGTTGTTTTGGTTCTACAAATGAATATTTTTTCGAAGTTGAACTGCAAATAAAGAGAAACAATTTTCATTACAATTTTTTAAATAGTAAATGTTAACTCTGTTATAATTAATCTTACTTGAATTCTTAGGTAAATATATAATTTGATATTTGAACTTTATTTCAATATTAAATTTGATACTATTAAGTTGTTTGGTCCAATTAAGTACGTGTGTTTGACTTATTGATTCAAATCGGTACCAAAACTTATTACTTGATACTTGCTTTTTAAAAACCAATTTGAATCAATAAGTTAAGTTCATGTACCAATTTGAACCAAAAATTCAAGTTCATGTACCAATTTGAACCAAAAATTCAAGTTCATGTACCTAATTGAGTATAAAAAAAACTTTTAAATATTGAATTGAACCTTCAAACCAAGTAAATTGATCTGTTTAATAATAAATATATTAATTTGAACAAATCCTTAAAATAGAGGGACTTGACGGGCACTATCAGCAATATATATGTATGTATGTATATAATATATTACATATCACATTGGTCTGGCATTGGGAGCAATTTGAAAGCCCAATTTGGGCACATGTGCATAGGTCTCATAAGTCGTAATATCCAAAACCAAATGAGCTTAAACCATCCACGTTTACAATAGGAGGCAGTCTCCTTGTCTATTAAAGCTATGAATAGAAATCTTCTGGTTTTCTATCTCTATCTATCTATGCTCAAACACTAAAATATTAAGTTTAGGGTTAAGGTTTAAGATTATAGTCTAAAGTATATTTTTCAAGGTTCAGAGTGTAAGATTTTCAGAATTTAGAATTTACGATTAAAAATTATGATTTAATTTTTCAGTATTAAACATAAAAAGAGACGCACAAAAAAACGGAGAGTTTTTGTTCACTACAACTACCCTATTCCTCCTTTTCTATTTCTTCTTCTTCCCTCCTCTTTCTGTATAAATGAAACGTAGAGCTATTGACAGGTCACAATATATTTAGACGCGGTGACGAAGTCAAAAAAATTTAATTTATGATGTTAAAATTTAAAATACAGTATTTTAATTGCTCACATGACTCCGTCAATGATTAGAAGTGTTTTATAATCAAAATTTTGAATGTTTTATGAGTATGAAATTGTTAAACTTATTTGTGCTTAAATAACAATAGCTTGGTATTTCTTCTAATGCTTATGGAATGTTGCATCTTCCATGAATGCTTAGAAAAGCAAACAATGAAGGAGTTTATGAAATCAAACTTAATGTTGAAAACATGGAATTGTCACACTTGGATGAAACCATGCATGTGGTAGCCTAGTTACACCAAATGGGATTCAAAGGAATCAATCCTTAAACTTTCTTTATCTCCTTTGTGTGTTATCCAATTTAATGAGATTAGTCTTTAGTCACGGAATTAAAAAGGCATTAGGAGGATCATGCCTCCATTTTTTTTGGCTAATGACGATTTAGGTCAATGTTGGTTCGAATGCTTTGAGATTAGACAATGTAGTCCCTCCTAATATTTATTTTAATCGATAAGTTATTAGTATAGTAGTGACAATGATTTGTGCAAACTTTTAACCTGTGAATGCTATATTCAGAGTTCAAATTTTATATATAAATTATTCCCTAATATAAAGTTTATATGCTTGTTTTGATTAGAAATGTGTTCATGTGAAACCCATATGCATGGCTTTTGGGTACATGTGAATGGGGAACATAAACCTAATGTTTACAAGGCACATAGAATGGGCAAAATATTAAAAAAAAAGAGAGACACTTTTTGCTTTAGAAAATATTGGATTACTTTGTTGAAAATCATGAGTTGAAATTAAACATGGACCAACGCTCCAAATCCCTTTGTTAGCTATTAGTGCAAGGTCTAAACGGATACTTATGAAGTATAAAGTGGTTTTGTATTATAGCCAAAAGTGTTATTTAGTCATTACACTTGAAGATTAAGGCTCCATTTGAATGCCACAATGCATGTGAAGCAATAGGAGGGATGTAGGTTTCAACCTTAAATATGATGTTGTAGGAGAGAGTTACAAGTTTTAAATATAAATTATAAAATAAACATAAAATATAGAATAATTTACATTTTATATTGTTAGACTTAACTTATGATTTCATTTAGATCACAAGCCTTTAATTTAATTTAATTATATCAGCCAACTCTTATTATTAATAAACTAAGTCACATATAATAGCATCGTCGGATAACTTTAACAAAAAACAAACTAAAATTGAAACTTTAACTTAACATTTTTCATCATTTGTCATCAAATAATATTTAATTAATAATTTAAATAATTTTCTTTTCTTAAACATCTTATTTAAATAAATTCAAAAAAATTAAATTTTCTATAAATTCTAACAAAAACCATTTAAATTTTCAATTGGATATTATCCGATAACTATCTATAAAAATTATGTAAATAAAAGTGTCAATTTCAGTTTTTCACTATAATTATTTAGTAGTGTTAGTCTAAGTGAAGTTATTAATTATAAAAATTGAATAATATAATTTGATTAATTAAAAAAATTATCTAAATTGTTCAACCCCTTGTGTCCCAGTGGCAAAGGATGATGTTTATCATCTTGGTAACCCGGGTTTGAGCACCAGTGTTGCCATGTTGTGTGTGCCTTCCTAAAAAAAGACTAAGAAAATTTGAACAATACTACCCTTACATCACACCAGCATATTCAAAAAAAATTATCTAAATTTTAAGTTTAATGGTCTAAAATATAAATTATCCGATTAATCTGATTTTTTTGATAAATGTGAATTGGAAATATTATACAGTAAGATAGGCTCAAAAACCCATTAGCCATTTTGGGCCTAGAATCCATATTATCAAAATTCAACAAGGCCTTTAACCCCATCAAGTCCAACAATGCTAGCAACGCCGTCGTCAGCGATAGCTCCTCACCACTATCTCCGTCGGCAGTTGCCGCAGCAGTGGCCGGTGGCAGTGGAGGAAGAGGCCTTCTAAGTCTTGGTTGTTACCTTAAATTGGTTGATATGTGATTGTGCTATTCAATCTTTTGCAGGACCTTTAGATGTCTCCAATTGTGTAGCTAAATGGGAATTTAAATTCAATGCATGGCAAATCTTTTCCAAGATGGAAATACTTATTTACCAGCAAGATCAATATGGAAACCTAGTTCCGGTCTTGTACGAATTCGACGCAGACGTTATCGAGGACAATCCGAATATGTCAATTCCTTTAATGCATTTCCTATATGTCGTATGCTTATACTGTCTTTGTAGGTGCGTTATTAATGGTTGTTCGTTATACTTCTATGTTACCAGGATTCTTAATTTTCCTAAAGTACTCATGTCCGTCACATGTTCGAATAGGTTATTGAGATGGAGTAGAGAGTATTGTTCGAAGTCGGCACTTACGAGATGTATGTATTGTTCGAGGAAAGCGTTTATCGCCCTGCCTTTTTCGCAATCAACGCGTATGGAAGTAAGTTAGCATTGCCATTTTATTCATGTAATGCAAGACTATGATCATACAAATCTTTGCTTCTAATGCCTGTCAGGTGAATATTTTCCTAAAGCATATGACAATATAATCTCTCTTTGGGAGGACGAGTCGATCGCATTCAATGTGTTGGAAAATGACTACTTTGCTGGTGCCAAAGCAAGTGTTGTCGAATTCTCGGAAGTAAGGTCAAAAATTAAGCGATGTCGAATATCGAGAATCGTTCCCCTCATACTCCCTGTTAACATGCAACATGTTATGCTTTTTGCAGCCAATTCACGGTTCACTTCTACAATATGCAATGCTCTTTAGATACCGCTACGGACATTACTCGGATTGTGTCCATACGATAACGAAAGCCTTTGGTCGTGGAGGCAACGGTAAATCTGATCAAAGCAAAACACAGTAAGTTATTCTTTCCCGTATCCTTATACTCGTGTTTGGATATGTGTCGGACACGGATACGAATCGGTTGTAGTGGTTGAAGATTAGACACAAACTGTAAGCAAGCAAACATTAAGAGTTTGATTCAGACATCCTTGGAATGAAGCACATGCAATCTGCCGTGGTCCTCGGCCCTACATTCAACGGTCCAATCGATCCTCAAAATGGGACAAATGGTTGCGCTTTAATGATTTCAAGAGTGCAAAAACAAATGAGAGATACGAGCAATGAATAAGACAGAATGTTTTTTTTTTTTTGAATGCTGGCTGAATAAGACAGAATGTTAATTGTTAAGCTTTGATTAAAACCGCAGTCAATGTTTTCTTTCATCGGGATTTACAAAATTTAATTTCATTAGGGAAAAACCATTAAATTTTTAAATTTTATATTCAATAATATGAGTTATTCAAAATTTTAAATTAACTTAAATAAATAATTTGGTTTAAATTTGAATTATATAATCCGAATTATACAATTAATTAATGCTATTCAATCATACTTCTTATGCAATTAATATAAGGATATTGGTCACTAAATTATTCTGGTTTTTTTATTATTAAACTATTATTTTTAATAAAATGATTATTAATATTACATTTTTATTATTTTGGTCACTAATGTTACTTTTTTTCTGTTTGGTTACCAATTTATTATTTTTTTTGTTTTGGTCACCAAACTGTTGTCTTTCGGTGAAATTTTAACGGCGAGTGACTAAATAGTAAAAAAAAATGTATTAAGCGGTAATAGCTTAATGACTAATAGTGTTATTTACTCTTAATATAATTTCACAATTACTATATTTGAAACAAAAGTCATTTTTTATGAACCTTTTCTTATGTAAATTTAGAAGTTCGAATCACATCGTGTGAATGAATGAAATTTTACAATATTTGATTTCAGATTAATCCACCAATAAGTCTAAATTTGACGATAAAACTAAAGAAAACACTTGATTTAAACACAGCTAAACTAGATTGGGATCACAAACAAGTAAAAGTATAATTCCATTGAAAAGAATAAACTAAAAGAACAATTCAATGATTCCAATGAAGAACAAAGAGAAAGCAAGTTGAAAAGTAAAAAAAAAAAAACAAGAGTTGATTAACTTTGCAGAAATCAAACCAAATCATGCCATCCATCAAAAGAAACTTATCAAACACTTTACTTTTGCAGTTTTCCAGATTCCACAACCCAAAATGATGATAAACAAAGCTCTTAAAAAGAATGAGCTAAGTGACCAAATATATGGGCAATGAAGATGTAGAAACCCTGTAGGGCTGTTGCTCCATGTTAAGTTCCTTGAGACTAACATAAGGAGTCGAGATTCCAGCCAAAGGAATCGAATTCAACCAGCTAGTGGTTCGACTAGGAGTAGTCGAACCACTCGAGCCGGTCTCAGTCATATAAATAGGTCCCGAAATCGAACCCCTCGGAGCCTTAATGCCGGATTCATCACCATCATCAAGTCGGTTCTTTTCACCGTTGGGAGCCCATTTCCTCCGGCCGAACAATAAGAGAGCGTTCCTCCACCAATGTTTCTTCGTTTTAGCCTTCTGTTGATTGCTTCGGTCGTCTTTAGAAAAGGGTTTTTCAAGCTTGAACTGCAGGGGACCGTCAATGGCGGTTATCATCTCTTTCTTTTGCTTCCCTGATCGTTCCAGAACCTGGTTTTTTGTTGTTTTCAAGCGGAAACAAGAAAAGTGTTAGTAAAGAAAGAGGCAAAGAGACGAAAGGGGAAGTTTTGGGAGCAATTTAAGAACCTGGGAATGGTGGATTTGGGGATCAAAGCCATAGTCGTTGAAGTGGTGAGATTGAGGAATTGGGGAAATTGGGGACTTGTTTGACATTGTTACAGAAAATATTCAAACTTTTTCAAACTCTGTTGGGGAAGATGAAAAGAAGATGGGGAAGTTTATAAAGGGATGAAATGTGAACTTTTGGGGCTCAAGGTGGGAACGGCCGTTGGGAAGTGACAAAGGTACAAAACCCTAGTAAATGCCAACGACTACTCTATTTTATTTTATTTTATTTTTGGGTAAAGTACATCAATATTCTAGATCTACTAATTGATCGTGTAATTAAAAATATTTATATTATCTTATCTTATATGAGTTCAATTCTCGATGTGAGAATATAGTTTGATCACTGGCCTTTGAAAAGTTATAAATGGTCATTAAATTTATTTATTTGTTATAAAATGAGCATTAATCTGTTAAAAAATAGTGTAACAATTCATATAATTTAATGATATTTTGTAATACTCCAATAAAATTTAATGGTCATATCAAAAAATTCATAACTTTTGAAAAGTTAGTGGCTAAAATAATTAAATTTTATAATTTAATGTCTAATTGTGTACTTTTCTCTTATGTTTTTTGGATTTGCAACGTTGTTTAACCAATCACAGTGACAGAATCATGTAATGTGTGGGAGGTTGTTGCTCTTCCAAATTTTTTGGTATAATTGCATGTTTAGTCCCTTTTAGTTTAAATGTTAATCAAATAAAGTTTTTGTCCCTCCCAATTTTTAGATTTAATAGCTTAATAGACTTTTGCCCCTCCCAACATTGAATCATAGCTCCGTCCCTGACCAACCAATTACTGATACGTTTTAGTACGTCTCTAACAGAATGGAGGCAAGATTTTTTTATTAGAATGGGTGAACGTATAAAATTTTAGGAGCATATTTATAAAATTTTAAGGGGAATAAAAATAGATTTTGAATAGATAATACATATAAAAATTTAAAAAATAAATTATAAACTAATTTCAATTTTTTATAAGGATGACTGCCCCTTTCAACCCCAAGATTAATCCTGGGACTCTCTAGGCCTTTTTAATGGGTTTTTTTGGATATTATCGTTGAAAAAATATTTAAAGATTTATTGTACTTTCATTTGTATTTTAAGATCTATGACACTTGGGATGAAGAGCATCGATGATTGAGATCCACTAACTGACCTAGTAGTTAAAGATGTTCATATTATCTCATCTTAAATAATTCGAATTTTTGTGTGAAAATGTAATATCTCTCTATTTAATACTCTCTTGTAACTTATTTTATAACATATTGACTTTTATGGAGTTTTAGGAAGTGAAACTTGTGTGGTGTAAAATAATTTAAATAATAAGTTTGCACTTAAAAGGGTAACTTTTGTTTTTGTTGGGAAACTAAAAATGATAAAAAAGTAAATTTGTCTTATAAAAGTTGTTGAGGTTTTTAAAGTAGCAATTTAAGTGGGACAATTCTAAAACATAAAAGTGACAATTTTATTAGGACATATGGAGTAAAAAAGTACATCAGTAATCAATAAACTATGAAAAATGATCGTTTTGATCACTAGCCTTGTAAAAGTTATAAATGGTTATTAAATTTACTGATTTTTTATAAAATGATCATTGAGAGTAAAAAATAGTTTGACAATTCAAATATTTTAATGGCCATTCTATAATAACTATAAATTTAATGATTATTTCATAACTTTTGAAAAGTCTGGCTAAAATAGTTATTTGTTTCATAATTTAATGACTAATTGTGTACTTTCCCTTTTTTTAGATTTCCAATGATGTTTAACCATCCAATTACTTTATATTATCTGATACCCTTTCTATTGGGGAATAGGGATGGGCATTTGGTACCACACCAGGGTATGTCTCTAGGCCTTTTAATGGGGTTTTTTTTTATATTACTGAAAAAATATTTTAAGATTTATTGTACTTTTATTTTTATTTAAGATTTATGATACTTTTTACTGTATAAGTAAAAGTCCTTGTGTGTTTATCGTCTTTGGTAGAAAAAGATGAAGTTGACGTGTGTTCTTTCTTATTGATTTTTGGTAAAATAAAAATGAAGTCGTCGAGTGTTTCTACCGACTTCATGCCACAAAATATATCATTTCAACAAATCCCGGTAATTCCTCCATTGATGGATAAGAATTACCATATATTTTAAAATAAAAAACAAAGTGAAATATTCTTTAAAAGTCACAATAATAATATTTTTAATAGTCTAAAGGTAATTATAGTATCTGTTCATATATATTTTTAACTCTTTAATAATACGCATACACATTGTAGATAAAGCGATATGAACACATGTCTTTTCGGATGAATATCATCCGTTTTTTTACTGGGACACTTGTTGGGTTCGACACAACAACAATATTGTTGTAATTACTCCCCTTTTAATTAGATATGACAAACTTAACTTGAGACTCGAGATTCGAACCGATTTGTCTGATCCTAGATTTGATATTAATTTGTACATGATACCCAAACTTCATTTTAAATTCAAAATAAATTGAACCGAATTGAAATTGATCTAAATTTTAATTAAATCAAAATGGACCCGAATCAATTTCACCGAACTATCGCACAACTTACTAAAAAGCCAAATATATTGGCTTTATAAAATCGTATATATGGGTGTAAAAAACTGACCCGACATGAAAATCTAACTGAAACTGACCGATCTCCTATTGACCCAATTGACCGACCCTAAATCAATCGAACGAAAATACCCAACCTGATATTAACGACCCAAAAATTAACTGAAACAATATAACCCGATTTGACCCGAACCATCACAAATCCGAACTGGAATCGAACCAGTCCTGATCCAACCCGAACTGAATATAATCAAACCTGAAAATGATCTGAACCAATTTACCCGTTTGCCACCTCTACTTTTTAATGTTAATGATAAAGATACCAAAATAATAGTAAATTACATCATTTTAGTTTTAAATGATATTATATCTCAGATTTAATCTCGGCAATTCTTTTTCCTGCCTTTCATAAAAAAAGGTAGATTTTCTGTCAAAATACTCGTTTGTCCCATTGATTATAGGGACTGTACCAATTTATTCGTTTGTTATTAAATAAATTAATTTCATCTTTTATTATTAAAGGGTTCAATTCAATTCTTCTACTAGAAAAAAAAATCAAGAGTTGACATTTATTTTTTTAACATATTAGTGTAATTACAAGGTAATATTTGTTTAATATTTTAGTCCTTTAATAACGTGCACACACCGTGTACACATGATGCTCGAACACATATCGTCTGGATGGAATACTTCATTTTTTTTACCGCTATAACCACTCCACGAATTCAGAGTTAAATGTCAATTACTATTTAATATAATTAGTGTTTTTATAGTTTTAATGATTTTACAAATGAAAGTTGTCATTTTTGAAGTTAAACCGTTAACGAAAAATAATTTTAATATCAATTTTTGAACAATAAATGTTAGATGTGTACATTAGTTTTATTCCATTTTTTACTATTATAGTGACTAAATTGATTTATTTAACATTAAAGTAGTTGTTGGGCTCGAACGATCAACCGAATACGCCAAGAGGGGGTAAATTAGCTTTTGAGAGATTGTGGTGGAAGTATTAGGAAATTAAAAAATGTTGCACAATGATTTATAGTGGTTCGACTTCTCAACATAGTCTAACTCCACTACTGTGAAACCAAAATTGATTTTGATATAACAATTTAACTTATGGACTAAATTGTAAAACAATATATTTTTAAGTATTTTCAAAGACTCACATTTTGACAAGCCATTTTGAACCAAACACTATTTCAAGTCAAAACATATTTAAAGGTTCGATTTTCACTAAGTCTTTTCATGAGTTTTCAAGACAAACTTCAACAAAACGTCCAGGCGTATCGATACCCTTATGCGTATCGATACGGTTTTTCAACACTAGAATTTTAATCGTTCATAGCGTACTGATACAGTCCAATCCCGTATCGATACGATATTCATCTGGGTAAGACTTTAAGCTATAGCGTATCGATACGCATCAGAACTATATCGATACAGTTAATTGGAATTCAGATTTTTAAATGATCGTTGAACGGTATCGATATGCTAAGGTAGTGTATCGATACGCTTTTTATCAAAACCCAATTCAGGATTCCAGTGAGCAAAATCCGTATCGATATGGCTAGCCGTATCGATACACCCCTTAATATCGTACCGATACGCCCTTCAAGTGTATCGATACGCCCTGTTTTTCAGTCACAACAGCTCTTTCCTTCTTTGAGACAGGTACCGATATGCCTACGAGCCGTACTGATACGATAGGTTGTTAAGGAGCATTTATTGCAAGAAATTGCAGCCCAACGACTCTATTGATGATCTCAACCACCCAAACGGCTCGAAATCAATGCAAGAGTATAAAAAACAAGCCTCAAATTCCTCAACAACTATTATTGAGCCTTCAAGCAACATCAAAGCATTCAAATCCAAACCTTGTTCATTTTAGAGTCAAATCTTTGTACCCAACTCATTGTGATTTTCATTGTAATTATTATTGTGTGTTTGGGGAATGTTTGATTGTAATTGGATAAACATTATCCTTAGAGAGGGATTTATAAAGTTTACCAAAAACTCTTCTTTGTAAGAGTGAGTGGATTAAGCTTTGGGTAGAAAGCTTAATCAAAATTGTAAGGTTTTCTCCTCATCCAAAAAAAGGAGAAAAATCAAATTAGTGGATTGGTTGAAAATCCTTAGTAGGAGCTAAGGTAGTGGATGTAGAGTTCATTTAGGAACTTGAACTACTCTAATTACCTTGTGTTCAATTTTTCATTCATCAAAATTTTCCCACCAAATTTTTAATTGCCAATTCACCCCCTATTGGCCATTTGCAATTGTTTGATCAACTCAACAATTGGTATCAGAGCTACACTCATTGGAAGGATTACAACCCCCTTGAGTCGATTCTAGGAGAGTTTTGATCAACAACAAGTCAAGCAAATGCATCCACCTCCATTTCCAACCTCTATGAGTCTCAATCTACCACCAAACCACCATTCTTCAATGGGGATAACTACCCATATTGGAAGAATAGGATGAGACTCTTCATCAAATCCATCGACTACATGATATAGGATGTAGTTGAAGAAGGGCCATACATTCATATGAAGAGAGATGATGAAGGAAGACTTGTCTCAAAGGTGAAAGCCGAAATGACCGAAGATGGTAGAAGAAGAATGCAAGTCAATGATAAAGCCTTGCATGTCATCTTTTGTGCTCTTGGTCCGGATATCTACTCTAAGGTGTCTTCAATCGAGAATGCCAAGAAAGTTTGGGATACCCTCGAGACAACATATGAGGGAACTAGCGATGTCAAAGAGACAAAGATCGGGCTACTTAATCTAAGCTATGAAAACTTCAAGATGGATCCTGATGAAAGTGTCTCCAAGATGTTTGATCAATTCTCGATCATCGTTAATGGATTAAAGGGTTTCAGTGAAATCATTCTCGAAGACAAGCTAGTGAGGAAGCTATTGTACTCTCTTCCAAAATATTGGGATAGCAAGAGAACGACCATTATTGAAGCTAGAGATTTGAAGACTCTCAAGCTCGATGCTCTTGTTAGATCTCTACTTACCCATGAGATCATGAAGAAAGGTAAAGAAGAAGAAATGAAGATGAAGGAGAAAAAGGTTGAGAAAAATAAGATTGGTATCACACTTAAAGCTTCATACCATGATAGCGATTCTAGTGAGGATGAAGATGAGGAGATGGCCATGTTGGCCAAACGATTCACTCGTTTCATGAAGTCCAATCGAGGGAGAAACTTTAATAGAAAAAGGGGACGTCAAGAACAAGAGTAAAGAAGAAGAGAAGGACCAAATCATTTGTTATGAGTGCAAGAAATCCGACCACATCCAATCCGAGTGCCCTCAATTAAAAAACAAGAGTTTTGGGAAGAAGAACAAGCTCAAAGCTCAAGTGGCAACTTGGAGTGACGAGGAGTTATATGAGGAGGAGGAGGAAGTGGCTAACCTTTGCCTCATGGCCATTGATGATGATCTAAAGGTAAACTTCAACTCATCTAATTTCGATTTTACCTATGATGAGCTTCATGATGCATATGATGAGTTGCAAGAGGTCTATGATGAGTTAGTTGAAAAATATAAAGCGTCAATTTTGAGAAATAAGAAAAATATTTTCGATTTGAAAAATTAAAATGAGTCTTTCCAAAACTAACTCCGAATTGGAAAATAATGTTTTACATTTGATGAATCTTTCAAATGATCTCAAAAGGAAAAATGTTGATTTAGAAAAACTTCTTTCCGATTTTCAAGATTATCACACAAAGGAGGTGGATAATCTTAAAACTTCTATTATTATTAGGATAAATAATTTTGAGAAAGGAAATTCTTCTAAAACCCAATATGTAAAAAGAAAACCTTTTTATCTTAAACAAAGAAAATTTTCAAAGCAATCGAATAATAATAAAAGAATTAGGAGAGTTTGGTTCCCAAGGAACTCATTATTTCTAATAATGTGAATGTTGTTGCTTCTTGGATTCATAAGGGATCCAAGATTTTAAGGGCTAACACACATGGACCCAAAATGATTTGGGTACCAAAAACCAAAGCCTAATTTCTTTGTTTGTAGGGGGAGCATTGCTACAAGGCCAAAGCTTCATGTCAAAACTCATGGTACCTTAATAGTGGATGCTCAAGACACATGACCGGTGACAAGAGTAGATTCATGGAATTCAAGCCAAAGAGTGGTGGAGTAGTGACTTTCGATGACAACTCCAAAGGCCACATTGAAGGAATTGGCTCCATTGGTAATCACTCTTCTATTTTTATTGAAAATGTATTATATGTCAACGGTTTTAAGCATAATGTATTGAGCATTAGTCAATTATGTGGTAAAGGTTTTAATGTTCTCTTTGATAAAAATGGTTGCAAAATAATGAACATTAAAATAAATCAATTGATGCTCATAGGACATAGGATAGGAAATATCTACATGGTACATTTAGATGACATTCATACATCTCATGCATGTTTAGTTGCATTTGATGAACATGACTCACGACTTTGGCATAGAAAATTAGGACATGCTAGCATGAGTGTTTTTAGAGAAATTAGCCCTTAATCTAGTTAGAGGTTTACCCAAACTTAAGTTCTCTAATGATAAAATATGTGATGCGTGCTCTAAGGGTAAACAACATAAAACCTCATTTAAATCCATTAATGATGTCTCTACTAGTAGATGCTTACAATTGATTCATATGGATCTTTTTGGGCCAATTAGGACTATGAGCTTGGGGTGGTAAATCATATGCTTTTGTACTTGTTGATGACTATTCTAGGTTTACTTGAGTTCTATTCTTAAGTACAAAAGACGGGGCTTTAGAAAAATTCATCACATGTAAAAAAATAACTCAAAATGATCTTGAACTTAAAATCACTCACATTAGAAGTGATCATGGAACCGAGTTTCAAAATTTAGGTTTTGAAGAGTTTTTAAATGAAAATGGGATTAGCCACAATTTTTGGACACCTCGAACTCCTCAACAAAATTGGGTAGTTGAGAGGAAAAATCGAACCTTAGAAGAAATGGCTAGAACCATGCTTTGTGAAAATAATTTAATTAAATATTTTTGGGCAGAAGCCACAAATACCGCTTGCTACATCATAAATCGAGTAATGATTAAGCCAATTTTAAAGAAAACACCATATGAGATTTTAAAATCTAAGAAGCCTAACATTAGCTATTTTCATCCATTTGGTTGCATGTGTTTTGTTTTAAACAATGGAAAAGACAACTTAGGTAAATTTGATGCTAAAAGTGATGAAGCTATTTTCTTAGGATATTCTTTAAACTCTAAAGCCTATCGTATATTTAATAAGAGAACTTTAGTAGTAGAAGAGTCTACACATGTTGTTTTCGATGATAACCTCATTCCGAGGAAGGATTCTTGTGATGATGATGTTGTAGGGATAATTGAAGCCTTTGATGGAGGACAAACATCAAAGGTGGATGAGATTCCAACCAAAAAGGAAGATGCACAAGATCCACCTCTTGAAGCCTTGAAGGACTTGGCTCTTGAGGAAAAGGAGGTGACATACTCAAGGGAGTTCAACTATGTCAAAGGTGGTGAAATCTTGGGTGATCCATCCAAGGGGGTAACTACTAGATCCTCTCTCAAATTAATGAATCATGTTGCATTTATTTCATGCATTGAGCCTAAAAATATCAAAGAAACATTAAAAGATGATTTTTGGATTTTAACCATGCAAGAAGAACTTAATCAATTTGAGAGAAGCAAAGTATGGATATTAGTTGAAAGGCATAGTAATCAATCTACTATAGGAACTAAATGAGTCTTTAGGAATAAACTAGATGAGAGTGGTAACATAGTGAGAAACAAGGCTAGGCTTGTTGCTCAAGGTTACACTTAAGAAGAGGGAATTGATTTTGATGAAACATATGCACGCGTAGCTAGAATGGAAGCTATTATGATGCTTCTAGCATTTTGTAGGGCGTGTAGGTTTTCCCTTTTTGTGAGAGCGCAAGTGCACACTCCTGTCAAGTTATAGTATAAAGATGTCGAATCCCACGTGGATTGGACAGCTTGTTTTGTTTCGTAGTTCCTGCACAAAGGTAAAATAAAACACAAGTGAATTGTTTGGTTGAGAAGAAAGGTAGATAAAAACACAAGTAATGGAAGAGGTGAATCAGGTTGATAGAGCAGTCAGGGTTATGCTGCCACTTAGTGTGAAAACTATGTTGTAATAGGTATGAGTTATCCTTATGCTGCCACGATATGCTGCCTCGGTGGGTATGGTGGGCGGCAAACTATGACCTTGTCATGCGGCCGCAACAGGTCACTACCACTGCAGGGGTGTACTGTCTCGATAGGTGGAACAGAAAGAAGTCCTGGCGGCAAGTCTGGCAGATACTCCAAGTTCGACAGGATAGTCGATAGTGATCCCTCCTATTTCTAGGTTAGGATGCTCGAGATGTTAACTTGAGGACTAGTGTGGAACCAAGTTATCCAACTCGGTTGGTGATCCCTTTTAGCCGCTGAAACTTGTGGACTAGTGTGGAACCAAGTTAGTCACGCCTCAGCACGTTGTGAGCATACTTAACCCTTTCGTGAGCCTTGCACTTTCGTGCCCGACAAATGGATTCTCTCAAACGAATGGTGTAGAAAGATTGAAAGAATGAAGAGCAATGGATTAAGTAAACTTGGGATATTTTATTGAAGAAATAACTCAAAAACCTAAAACAACCGTTTCACTCTAGTTACAACATAACCCTAACCCAAATAGAATTTAGAACATGGCGGCAGTGAAGAACACAAGAAAAGTCTATAGAAAACCTAGGATGATTTGAACTAGGAGTACAATGGGTATTTATAGACTCAAAACTAGATTAAGTCCTCCTTAAAGTAGAAGTCCTCTAAAGTAGCTTTCCTTCTTTAATATGACTTTAAATGTCGACTTCTTTGCGTGGAATATGGAGTCTTTCTCGTTTGTCTTAGCCCGCAAGTAAACTTGAGAATTTTGCTTCAGCAGCCCTAGCTGCTGCTACAGACGTCGAAAAATCATATGAACACTGGTGATAGATTCGGGAGTTTTTGCTCTACAGATCGTGCTCCGGTTCTCCCAACTTCCATAGTCAGCTGCCGAGGGCAGCAAGGTTGGCCGCAACTCTACTCGGCAGGTGCTCGACAATAACTTGTCTTTAGCTGGAACTGCTTCAGTACAACTCGTGGGTTTGTTCCTCAGCATTGTGTCCTCCGCTCCTCGGTTCCCTCATTCAGCTGTTAGTACCTACATACAAGAATACACTAAAACAGTATCTCTTGTTCACCAAATAATTGATAAGTTATAAAAGTAAGACAGAACAATGAAATACTGTAAAATGCTATGCATGACCCTACTTATGCCTAAAATATGCTTAAAACATTAATAATAAGAGTTGACATGTGCATGAAATATAAGACTTTTAGACACTTTACACATTTGCATGTTACCATGATTTCAAGCCTTTTCAAATGGATGTAAAAAATGTTTTCCTAAATTGTTTTATAAATGAAGAAGTGTATGTTGAACAACCATCGAGTTTTGAGAATCCTAAATTTCCAAATCATGCTTTTAAACTAACCAAAGCTATTTATGATTTAAAACAAGCTCCTAGAGCTTGGTATGAAAGGCTTTTCAAACTTTTTTATTGAAAAAGGTTTTGAACAAGGCAAAGTGGACACTACACTCTTCATAAAAAGATATTGTAATGACATCTTAGTAGTGCAAATTTATGTTGATGATATCATTTTTGGTTCTACTAATGAATGTTATTGCAAAGAATTTTCTAAGCTAATACAAGGTGAGTTCGAGATGAGCATGATAGGGGAGCTCTCATTCTTTTTGGGCTCCAAATCAAACAAAGGAAGGATGGCACCTTCATCAATCAAGCAAAGTATGTGAACGAAATGCTCAAGAAATTCGGCTTGGAAAACGTTAAGCCTCAAGCCACTCCTATGAGTTCTTCTATAAAGCTTGACAAAGATGAAAGAGGTAAGTGTGTCGATTCTAAGCTTTATAGATCTATGATAGGTTCTTTGCTTTACCTTACCGCAAGTAGACCGAATATTATGTTTAGTGTTTGCTTGTGTGCTAGGTTCCAAGCTAGTCCTAGAGAATCACACTTAGTAGCCATTAAGAGAATTTTTAGATACCTTAGAGACACACCTAACTTAGGTCATTTAGTATCCTAAGGATTCTTCCTTTAGCTTTCATGCTTTTTCGGATACGGATTATGGGGGATGCAAGATAGATAGGAAAAGTACCTATGGAACATGCCAATTCTTAGGTAGTATGCTCGTATCTTGGTTCTCTAAGAAACAAAATACCGTAGCCTTATCTACCACTGAAGCGGAGTACATATCCTTAGGGAGTTGTTGTGCTCAAGTCCTTTGGATGAAGTAACAACTCTTAGATTACGGTGTTCAAGTAGAAGCTATACCCCTTAGGTGTGACAACACTAGTGCCATTTGTCTCACTAAGAATCCCGTCCAAAACTCTAGAACCAAACATATAGAAATTAGACATCATTTTATTAGAGACCATGTTTTGAAAAATGATGTTGTTCTAGAATATGTTGATATCTTGAACCAATTAGTGGATATATTTACCAAACCTTTAGATAAAGAGCGTTTTTGGACCCTTAGGAGAGAGTTAGGGCTAACTAGCCTTTCTTGACCCTTTTAGGTCCCAAATGGTCAAAATTTTGCTTGAAATTGGTTGATATTCATGCTTGTGTTAATTTGCCTCCTTTTGCTTCTATGCATGTTGCTAGGGGGAGTATGCATTAAGTTTAGTCATTAAATCCCATTCATATGTCATTCACATGCATTTAAGGACGTTTAAAGTTGGATTTTTGGACTTGAAATTGTCAAAATTGCACTATTTGGTAAAGGTGTATTGATACAACTAAAAGCATATCGATACGGGTTCATCAAGGGAAGTGATACATGTCAAACTGTATCGATATGGTCACGCATATTGATACGGTATTGAAATCAAATTTAAAATTAGGGCAAGACGTATCGATACACTCTACAAGCGTACCGATACGGTTTCGACGAAGAGTTAAAATAAGGCTGTTAATTGACAAAACACTTTTACACAAACTCTTCCCCTATTTTTCTCTAAAAACCCTAACCGCAAATCCCTATAAAAACCCCTCAATCTCTCAAGTTTTTCACATCGAACTTCAAATTCTTTGAGGGTTTTTCATCAACGCATCAAAGCCAAGCTTTGTTAGCAATCTTGTGCATTCACATCTCCTCATTCATCTATTCTAATAAATCAAGGTATAAACTTTTTTCCTTTTCTTTTTAATTTTCGTTTGTTTTTATTAGTTTCTTTCACTTAATTTTTGTATAAAACATATATATGTGATATGGGTTTTCAAGTTTTTACAAAAACTTTTCAAAATTCGAAATTTTTTCATTCGAATATAATTTTATATCGTATATTTTTGTAAACTGTTTTTCGAAAAAAAATTAAGCAATCTTTTCTTTTATACATGTATATATTTTTAACATTAAAATTGTTTTTCAATACCTTGAATTATTGGAATTTATTGTTGGATTGAATGAGATGATAATTGCATACATATTCGAATTGTTTTGATGTTTTCAGGATTATGGCACCCAAAAAGAAAGTGAAATGATACTTAGCCACTGCTTCCGATCCTATCGAGGACGATGAGGGTAATCCTAAACCTAACCTCCCTTACATAATCCAATATAGTTTTCCACACCCTTCAGATATGTCACGTTATAAATGTTTCCAATGCTTTACTCTTAGGGAAGAACGTGTCGCGTCAATTCCTTTTTTTAAACTCTAAACGCTTTAAATTTGAATACCTTCCTTTGATTCAACGATGGAAATTTATAAACTTCTTGAACCTTCCTCTTGTTTTATATCGAAATTTGGTCATAATTTTCTTTTCCAATGCCAAATGCATTCATAATGAAACGAGAGAACACATTGTTGCTATAGAGTCTCATCTTATGGGCAAAACTTTTCGAGTTGATCAAGATGTTCTTTGTAAAGCTTTTGGTTTTGAAAATGTCGGGATTGATGATGAGAATTCCTTAGGTCATGGTCCTCTTGGTTCAGTCAATGTTTTAAATGCTCATGATTGTATTCTTCATCTCATTATTTCATGGTTTTTTCGTCCCTCAGGTGGAAAATTTTCAACTATTTGTCAAGTTGACGATTTTTGGCTTAGGTGTTTTTGTGAGGGTAAGCGCCCTAATCTTTGTCAAATTATGTTCGCCGGCCTTGTTTACCTTGTTCAACACCGTCACATCGATCAAGTCAAGTCCTTTTACTATTCTACGATGTTGATTCATTTGTTCCACCCCCTTAAGATAGATTGCACCCATGACCATCCTAAACCCCTTGACCTACCTATAGATGAGCATTCCCTCACTCGTGCTCACTTTGCCTATGTCAACAATAAATGGGTTCGTGTCCATCGAGCTCCTCGACAAGATGTTCAAGCTGATGCTTTACAAGCTCCTCAAGGCTCTCAAGGTGCTCCTATTGCTTCCTCCTCCATGGACACTCTCCCGACGTTCCTTAATGAGAAATTCACAAACATGGAAGCCGGGTTTGCAGCCATTGACACTCGATTCACATCATTGGAAGATCGAGTCAAGGGTCTTAATACCCGCTTCACATCTTTGGAGGATCAAGTCAAAGCCATTGCTCTTCAACAAAATTCCATGGATGTCTCTCTCACCGCTTTCCACGGTGCTTGGCTCAATCAATCTAGGAGGCATCAACCGAATCAAGATGATGAGGATGAAGAGGACAAAGATGACAATGATAGTGGGAACGAGTAGTTATGCATATCACCAAATATCATTTAGCTTTATTGTTTATGCATCTATCTCTTAGAACTCCATGCTTTTCTTTATGTTGTTAGGATTTGATTTTGGCTTTATTTCTTTGAACTATTTGTTGCTTTAAATTCTACAGTTTGCAATTAAATTCAATAATATTTTGTTGCTATTATCCTACCTTGTGCTTTTATGTTTGATCTAACAAAAGGGGGGAGAAGTATTATATAGAGCCAATTTTGAAAACTTGATAATTTTTGAAAACATGAAACTTAACTTTGAAAACCTATCTTAAATTAAGGGGAGTAAGCTTTTCAAAGGTTTCAAAACTTAAAATTTTATATTTGGTTTTGTTATATCAAAAAGGGAGAGATTGTGAAATCAAAATTGATTTTGATATAACGATTTAACTTATGGACTAAATTGTAAAACAATAAAATTTTAAGTATTTTCAAAGACTCACATTTTGACAAGCCATTTTGAACCAAATACTATTTCAAGTCAAAACATATTTAAAGGTTTGATTTCTACTAAGTCTTTTCATTAATTTTCAAGCCAAACTTTAACAAAACACCCAGGCGTATCGCTACCCATATGCGTATCAATACAGTTTTTCAACACTGGAATTTTAATCGTTCATAGCGTACCGATACAGTTTAATCCTGTATCGATACGATATTCATCTGGGCAAGACTTTAAGCTATAGCGTACCGATATGTATCGAAACCGTATCGATACAGTTTTTCATATTAAAATAGTCTTTTGCTATAGCGTACCGATACAGCATGTCACCGTATCGATACGATATGCTGACCTGTAGAACTAATGTTTTGATATAATAATTGAAAAATATTTTGGACAAAGTTAAAAAGAATTCAAAACCATTTCTAAAGTCCAAACAACTTGAAACTATGTTTAGGGGATGTTTTAAAAGGTTTTTACATGTTTTCAAAGCCAAATTCAACAAAACCATCAAGGTGTTTCAAAACACCCCTAGGTGTTTTGATACGGGTCTTTACAGTGTCAAAGTGTTTCGAAACAGGTTTCGAAACGAGCTTTATCTGGGTGAGATTTTTGCATAGCGTTTCGATACGGCCTCTGTCGTTTCGATACGCCTATGTGGCATTGACCTCATCGGTCATAAACCCCTAACGGCTATTTCCCAACTACCTTTTAAATGCAGAGCGTTTTGATACAGGGATAAGCGTTTTGATACAGGCGTTTCGATACGGCCAAGGGCGTTTCGATACGGCCAAGGGCGTTTCGATACGGGTGCTGCATCAGACTGCAACAGCTCTTTCTATTTCAAGAGTGTTTCGAAACAGGTTCAAGCGTTTCGAAACGGGGAGCTGCAGAACTGCATTTATGGTAGGAAATTAAGTCTCCAACAACTCCAATTCAACCCCAACGGCTAGTAACGGCTACAAACTTAAAGATGAGTATAAAAGGGACCTCCAAGCATCTAGTAATAAAAAAATGCTTCAATTGTCAACAAGACTATGATCAAGAATTTGTCTTAGAGTCTAATTGTCAAATTATTGTATAGACAAACACTAGTGAGCTAAAATTGTTATATTTGCTCAAGTGTTTTAGGATTGGGAGAGAGCTTTATTGTGCAAAAAAATACCTATTAGAGGGATTTGAGTTTGCTTATTATTATCTCTTTGTAAAGAGGGTTTGATCAAGACTTTAGGTAGAAAGCTTGATCGGTTTTTAAGGGTTTCCTTCTAAGCCTAGAAAAGGGGACGAATCAATAGTGGATTGATTGGAAATCCTTAGTGGGAGGCTAAGGTAGTGGATGTAGACCTTGGTTAGAAGGTTGAACCACTATAAATCACCGTGTCATTATTCTTTTTAGCTTCCACACCTCTTACACCCAAAATTCCACTTCTCTACCACTTGGCGAGCAAGAACAGTTGAAGGAATCGAGCACCAAATAACCCAACAATTGGTATCAGAGCTTGACTCAATTGAAGAGGATTAACATCCTATTGAGAAGATCCGGCAAGCTCGATCATCATTTTACTCAACCGACTCAATGGCACAATCAATCGACAAACCGCCCTTCTTCGACGGAACACACTATGCCCATTGGAAGACAAGGATGAAGTTCTTCATAAAGTCCAAGGACTACAAGCTTTGGGATATAATAGAAGATGGTCCGTTCGTGCCACAAGGAAGCAAGGCGGAATAGAGTGCCGACGACCGTTTGTGCATTTGGCCCAAACATCTATGAGAAGATGTCTTCTTGTGAGAGTGCCAAGGAGGTATGTGACAAGCTTGAAGTCACATACGAAGGAATCAATGAAGTAAAGGAGACCAAGATCGGCCTTCTCAACCTAGCGTATGAAAACTTCAAGATGGACCCGGAAGAGAACATCGAGAAGATGTTTGATATGTTCTCCACTATCACCAATGGTCTTAAAGGCTATGGAGAAGCCATCCCGGAAGAGAAGATCGAGAAGATGTTTGATAGGTTCTCCACTATCACCAATGGTCTCAAAGGCTATGGAGAAGCCATCCCGAAAGAGAAGCTTGTCCGAAAGCTCATCTACTCCCTTCCCGAGTCATGAGACTCAAAGAGGACCGCCATCATCGAAGCTAAAAATTTGAAGACCTTGAAGCTTGATGAACTCATGGGGTCACTTCTCACTCATCAAATAATGAAGAAAAACAAAGAAGATGAGAAGAAGAGGGAAGAAATTAGAGCTATGGGGGAGAAGAAGCTCAAAGGGCTTGACATCAACACAAATGCCATTGCTCTCAAATCCTCCACATGCCATCATGTTGATTCTAGTGAGGAGGAGGATGAAGAAGAAGAGATAGTTCATCTCTTCAAGAAGTGTGCCCCTTACATGAAGAAAGCCTTGAAAGAGCTTGAACGAGAATCCATGAAAAAGAAGAGGGCAAGCACTTCAAGCCATAAGAAGAAGGCATATGTGGCTACTTGGAGTGATGAGGACTCCACCGACGATGAACAAGCCAACCTTTGCCTTATGGCCATCGAAGAAGATTCAAGGGTAACTTCTAATTCATCTACTTCATGTTCATATTCTTTTGATGAATTACAAGATGCTTATGATGATTTGGTTTTAGAGTTTAAAAATCACATTTTGAAAAACAATAAAATGATTTCAAAATTGAAAATTCAAAATGATTTGATTTCTAAAACCAAACTTGAACTTGAAGCAAAACTCGAAGAGTTTGAACAAAAATGTTTGATTTACAAAATTTGCTTCATAAAGTTCAAGAAGAAAAAGATTTGATTTTCAAAGAGCTTGAAAAGAAAAATAATTTTGGAAAATCAAACTTTTATGTAAGACAATCTAGTGCCCCTAGATTTATAAATGGTAAATGTTTTAGAAGTATTTGGGTCCCAAAAGGACTAAGTACTTCAACTAAAAATGATGAAATTGAAAAATGGATTCCTAAGGGGTCTAAGTTTTGTGCTACTAACGTCTATGGATCCAAAGCAATTTGGATATCAAAAATTACTTGATTGTCTTTTGCTAGGTGTGATGGAGAGTGATCAACAAGTCAAAAATTGAGGGGGAGCTCCATGCACACAAAGAAAGACACTTGAAGAAGGAAGGCTTCACATCCTCCCTTGGATTCGAGTGTGGTAAAAATCTAATTGTTTTTGCTTTTATTTGATTTATTTTTTTTAATTTCAACTAGATGATCATATATGTTGGACTAATATTTTGATGATGATTTGAGTAAGGGGGGGCATTTTAAAACCAAAATTCATAATTTTGTCCTTTTTACCTCTATTGTTATTTTGAGCTTATAAGTATTTTAAATTCTTTTTGGTATAACAAAAAGGGTGAGAAATGGTTTGAAAAATTACATTTTCAAATGAATAAGGGGAGCTTTACTTGATTTTAATTTTTTGATCTCTTATTCACATTTTTAAACTTAGAGGGGGAGAATCCCAAACAATTTTTTAAGTTGGTTTTATTATTTCAAAAAGGGAGAGATTGTAGAACTAATGTTTTGATATAATAATTGAAAAATGTTTTGGACAAAGTTAAAAAGAATTCAAAATCATTTCTAAAGTCCAAACAACTTGAAACTATGTTTAGGGGATGTTTTAAAAGGTTTTTACATGTTTTCGAAGCCAAATTAAAAAAAACCATCCAGGTGTTTCGAAACACCCTAGGTGTTTCGATACAGGTCTTTACAGTGTCAAAGTGTTTCGAAACGGGTTTCGAAACGGGCTTTATCTGGGTGAGATTTTTGCATAGCGTTTCGATACGACCTCTGTTGTTTCGATACGCCTATGTGGGATTGACCTCAACGGTCATAAACCCCCAACGACTATTTCCCAACTACCTTTTAAATGCAGAGTGTTTCGATACAGGGACAAGCGTTTCGATACGGCCAAGGGCATTTCGATACGGGTGCTGCATCAGATGCAACGACTCTTTTTATTTCAAGAGTGTTTCGAAACGAGTTCAAGTGTTTCGAAACAGGGAGCTGCAGAATTGCATTTATGGTGGGAAATTAAGTCTTCAACGGCTCCAATTCAACCCCAACGGCTAGTAACGGATACAAACTCAAAGAGGAGTATAAAAGGGACCTCCAAGCATCTAGTAATAAAAAATGCTTCAATTGTCAACAACACTATGATCAAGAATTTGTCTTAGAGTCTAATTGTCAAATTATTGTATAGACAAACACTAGTGAGCCAAAATTGTTATATTTGCTCAAGTGTTTTAGGATTGGGTGAGAGCTTTATTGTGCAAACAAATACCTATTAGAGGGATTTGAGTTTGCTTATTATTATCTCTTTGTAAAGAGGGTTTGATCAAGACTTTAGGTAGAAAGCTTGATCGGTTTTTAAGGGTTTCCTTCTAAGCCTAGAAAAGGGGACGAATCAATAGTGGATTGATTGGAAATCCTTAGTGGGAAGCTAAGGTAGTGGATGTAGACCTTGGTTAGAAGGTTGAACCACTATAAGTCATCGTGTTATTATTCTTTTTAGCTTCCACACCTCTCACACCCAAAATTCCACTTCTCCACCACTTGGCGAGCAATAACGGTTGATGGAATCGAGCACCGAATAACCCAACATGACCTTTGCAAAATCCTTGCATTTAATATTCAAACGTTGGCTTGTCAGTTAATTAGAATTCAAATTTTTAAATGATTGTTGAACGGTATCGATACGCTAAGGTAGCGTACCGATACACTTTTTATCAAACCCCAATTCATGATTCCAATGAGAAAAATCTGTATCGATACGGCTAACCGTATCAATACACCCCTTAATATCGCACCGATACGCCCTTCAAGTGTATCGATATGCCATGTTTTCATTCACAACGATTTTTTCTTCTTTGAGACAGGTACCGATACGCCTATGAGCCGTACCGATACAGTAGATTGTTGAGGAGCATTTATTTCAAGAAATTGCAGTCCAGCGGCTATATTGATGATCTCAACCACCCAAACGGTTAGAAATCAATGCAAGGGTATAAAAAAAAGTCTCAAATGCCACAACAACTATTATTGAGCCTTCAAGCAACATCAAAGCATTCAAATTCAAACCTTGTTCATTTTAGAGTCAAATCTTTGTACCCAACTCATTGTGATTTTCATTGTGAGTTTTGGGAGTGTTTGATTGTAATTGGGTAAACATTATCCTTAGAGAGGCATTTATAAAATTTACCAAAAACCCTTCTTTGTAATAGTGAGTGGATTAAGCTTTGGGTAGAAAGCTTAATCAAAATTGTAAGGTTTCCTCCCCATCCAAGAAAAGGGGAAGAATCAAATTAGTGGATTGGTTGAAAATCCTTAGTGGGAGCTAAGGTAGTGAATGTATAGTTCATTTAGGAACTTGAACTACTCTAATTGCCTTATGTTCAAATTTTCATTCATCAAATTTTTCCCACCAAATTTTTAATTGCCAATTCATCCCCTCTTGGCCATTTGCAATTGTTTGATCAACTCAACAACTACCATAACTATCAACACTAAGGATTTTCCACAAATTCACTAATTTGTCTTTCTTTTTCTAGGCTCAAGGAAATAACATTTATAAACACTCAAAGCTTATACCCCAAAGCTTTGAGACACATCTCACTAAGAGAATACAAATTAGAAAACAATGAAAAATCTCACAAGGCATTGTGTTTGCACAATTTAGCTCTCACCCAAAATCTTAAACACTTGAACAAATGTAATAATTTGGCTCACTAGTGTTTTCTACAAGAAATTTACAATTTAAGTACTAAAACAATTTTTCTATACAAAGAATGATGGCATTGAGTTTCTTGGTGTTCAATGGCTGCTTGAAGAGGTCTTTTAAACACTCTAACGACTTTATGATCGTTACTAGTCGTTGGGGGTTGATTAGAGCCGTTGGGAACTTTATTTCTAGCATTAAATGCACTTTTGGGCATGTCGGTGTCAGTGCGTGAATCAAAGAGGAAAGAGCCGTTGGGCATAAATGCACTGGGTACCGGTACGCGATACTTTCGTATCGGTACGACCTTGACCGTATCAGTACAACATTTGGCTACTGAAAAATAAAGTCTTGGAGAAACAAAAGGACGTATCGGTACAGAGAAAAGGTGTACTGGTATGGTTGTTTGCGTATCGGTATCTATACTCAAAGCATGTTTTTGACATTTGGGCTAGTTTGAAAGTATTTAAACAAGTCAAAAACACTTTGAAAACCTTTCAAACATATTTTTTAAGTTGGACTTTTAAAATATTTTTACAAATTTATTTAAGTCCAAAAACATTTTTCATTTAAGTTAGACTTAATGCCCCATTTGGCCCTTGAAGCATACGCAAAATACCGAATTGCCCCTTAAAGTATTTTTTTAGAACGTTTTATCCCCTAAACTTTAAATCGTGACCTCAATTGACCCCTGTCATTAACCTCCATTTAAAAAATGATTGACCAACCAGAACATGCCATGTGTCACTAATAAACAAAAAAATAGCTGACTTATTTTAAAGGGGTAAATTGCGCGCTAAGCCTATAAAACTTTTATTTTTGTTCAATTTAGTCCAAAAAATCATTATTTAACCCGAATTGACCCAAATTTCTTTCTAACAGTAGGAGGTAACGGGGGAGATGTTACGAAGATTGGCGACATTTTGGTTGGATAGTTGAGAAGTTAGGATTGATATGTTTCCAACACTAGCCATTGTTATGTGCTTTGAGCTATGTGTAACTCGGACCAATACGATCAAAAATAAAATTTTTATTTTTTTTCAATTTAGTTCTCAAAATCTTTATTTAACCCACAATTGACCCCTACTACTTTATAATTTTTATAAATTAGTCCAATATTTTTAATATGCTAATATTCTTGTTCATTTTTTTCATCAAAATCTTTATTTAACCCACAATTGATCCCTACTACTTTATAATTTTTATAATTAAGTCCAATATTTTAAATATAATTATATTTTTTGTTCAATTTAGTCCTAAAATTTATATTTAACCTGAAATTGACCCATATTTCTTTATAATTTTTATAACTTAGTCCAATATTTTAAATATAATCATATTTTTGTTCAATTTAGTCAAAAAATATTTTTAACCTAAAATTAACCCCAATTTATTTCTATTTTTTCATTTAGTCCAATATATTAAATATAATTATATTTTTGTTCAATTCAATACAAAAAATCTTTATTTAACCTAAAATTAACCTCAAATTCTTTCTAATTTTTATGAATTAGTCCAATATTTTTAATATACTGATATTTTTGTTCAATTTAGTCCTCAAAATCTTTATTTAACCCACAATTAACTCTTACTACTTTATTATTTTTATAATTTAGTCCAATATTTTAAAATAATTATAATTTTGTTCTATTTAGTCCTAAAATTTTAACCCAAAATTGACCCTTATTGGACTAAATTGAACAAAAATATGATTATATTTAAAATTTTGGAATTAACTATAACAATTATAAAGAAACTGTTGAGTGGATCAATGGATTGATCAAAGCCAAGAGGGGGTGAATTGGGTTTTTAAAATTTGTTGGAGAAAGTGGAATGACTAAAATTGAAGAACAAGGCAATTTAGAGTGGTTCAAGTTCCAAATGAACTCTACATCCACTACCTTAGCTACCACTGAGGATTTTCCAACAATCCACTAATTGCTCTTCCCCTTTTCAAGGCTTAGGAGGTAACCTTTACAATACCGGTCAAATTTTCTACCCAAAATTTGACCAAACCCTTACAAGGATATAAAGAAGAATTATAAGGCAAGTAGAATATCTCTCAATACAAATTTGCCCATTTTGATACAAGCACTCAACCCAAATTGGAATACAAGATTGGAACTACACACAACACAATTTGGGATTTTACAAGAATGAGAGATTTGACACTTTGAGCTTGGATTTTTGTATGGATGTTTCTCTTGGATGCAATAGTTGTTGATGGTCTTCAATTGGCTTGATTTTATACCTTTTCCATTAATTCTAGCCATTTGGGCGGTTAGGGTATTGATTATAGCCGTTGGGACCCTCTCTTTCCACCATAAATGCACTTCTACAGCCTATCGTATCGGTACGCAGGGATCGATATCGATACTTGTCTCAAAACAGAAAGAGTCGTTGCACAATTATAAGAGAAGCGTATCGATACGCGTGTAGGCGTATCGGTACGGGTAAGGGAAGTATTTCGGTACGAGTAAGACCGTATCGATGCAATTATTCCCACAAAGCTCACTGGAAGATTCCGTATTGATACAGGTAAGAGCGTATCGGTACGGGACAACCAACTCTTTAAAAGTTTGTTACCTAACAACTGACACCAACGGTCAAAAACATTTAAGACTTTTGAATTTAAAATTCCATTAAATCCATATCAATACGGGAGACACCATATCGGTACGCCATTCAAACTCAGTGTGATTTTATAGAGAGAGCGTATCGATACAGATACAATCTGTTTCGATACCCTGTTTCGATACGGTAAGGGGCGTATCGAAACGGATTTCTCCAGTGGCCAAGTTTGTGAAAAAGGTATTGATACGGCTAGAAGCGTATCGATGCGCATATGCGATTTTCAATAGTTTGGCCTTGGAACACTTAGAAAATATTTTAGAGTTTGAGTTTTTCAAACTAAAGTGAAGCCTTGTTGATTTGAAACCTTTAGAGTGAATTAAAAATCTATTTCAAGTTTTTCAATTTAATCCTTAAAACACTTTGTTATATCAAAATCAAACATAGGTTTTACAATCTCCCCCTTTTTGATATAATAAAACCAAAACTTGAAATTTTTTAAGACTTTGAAAAACTTTGGAAAACAACTCCCCCTTAATGTTAGCTAGGTAAACTTTAAGTTTAAAATTTTAAGTGAGCTTGTTTCCTCTCCCCCTTTTTGTTAGATCAAAAAATAAGAGACGTATATAGACATAGGCAAAAGGCATAAACAATAACCAAGCAACATATAATAGATAAACATTAAGTTCATAACAAAAGAAACATCAAAATAAAATCCAACTAACAATAATCAAAGAATAGGTTTTAGAATGTAAACTTAATCCTAAGAACATAACTTAAAGTGCATAAATATAAATCCTAAATGACATGAATGGAATGCAAAGATAATCTACTACTCTTCTCCATCGCCATCTTCATCGTCCTCTTTGTTTGCATCAGCATCATTCCTCTTAGATTGACGCCACTCATCATGAAAAGCGGTAAGAGGAATGTTCATCGAATTGTGTCCGCCTTTAAGAGAAGTGAGACGCGTCTCCACATTTTTCACGCGATCTTCAAGGCTTGTGAAGCGTGTGTCTATGGCTGCAAACCCCAAATTCATAACTTGATCCATGGAAGCAATTCTCGTGCGTAAGCCTGTGAATTGTTCGTTGAGAAAGGTCATAAGAGCATCCATGGATGGTGGAGGAGGAGCTTGAGGATTGGCAATCTCTTCCGGAATTGCATCGTTAGGAAGCTCGGAGAGACGAAGCCAACTACCATCGAAGTGATGAAACTCCCCCTAGAAAGAGATCTCTCATCAATAGGATCGGTGAGGGGTGTTGGGTAGACATGAGAGCAATCAATCTCCTTTTGAGTGAAGAAATAGCTCAAGGCGGTGCCATATGTGAATGAAATGACAAGAGTTGTATGGCGGTGTTGCACGAGAAAGACAATATCCGCAAACATGATTCGAGCAAGATTAGGTTGTTGTCTCTGGCAAAAGCACAGAATCCAAAAGTCATCAACTTGGCGGATGGTTTAATACTTTCCTCCCGAAGGCCTAAACCACCAAGTAATCATCAAGTGTAGGATTTGATCTTGAGCATTGAGAACGGTCACAGAACCTCCCAAGACATGGCCAAGATAATTCTCATTTTCGATACCCTCATCCTCTAACTTAAAAACATCACAAATAGATTGAACATCTATGGTGATCTTTTTACCCATAAGATAAGAGTTAACAACAGTAATTTCACCTGCGGGATTGGCAACACACTTGGCATTAACATAAAATATCAAAACCAAATTACGAAAGAAAAAGCCCGAGATTTGTAGAAAATCCATAAACTTCCATTCTTGGAGCAAGGGTAAGTAGACAAATTTGATGCCCTTCGAATTAAGAAAAAGAATGGAAATTACCCTCTCCGGTCGGATTTTGTAATTTTGAAAACTTCGGAAGTAAGTGAGTTCTCCGGGAGTTCTAAAGCATCTTTGATAGATAAGAGTTAAGTTTAGGCGAGTGCCATCACCGAGATTGGATGCTTCACCGACTTCGCTAGTACGCACTCTCTTTTTGGGTGCCATTGTCTAGAGAAATTGATCAAAACAATGTGTATGCATTATTTTTCTCATTCAACCCATGAAAAATCAATAATCAAGGTTTTTTTTTGAAAAGGCAAATCAAAAACAACAAAACAAAAAGGTTTTGATAAAGTTTGTTTTTAAAAAACAAAACAAAAAGAATTTAAAACGAAAATCACAAAGAAAATAAAAAGAGAAAAAGAATTGTATACCTTGATATTGATATAGAGAGGAATGGGTGAAGAACTTGCACCAAATTGATGAGAGCTTTAAAAGCTTTGCTTGATGTTGAAAAACCCTCAAGATATTTTAAGTTTTATGGTGAAAATATGAGGGATTGAGAGGCTTTTTATAGAGTTAAAACGGATAGGATTTTGAGATTTTAATTTAGGTAAAAGTGAAACTCTTTTAATGTCATTAAGAAGTTGTCTATGCAATCGAGTATCGATACACCTAAGAGTGTATCGATACATGGGTAAAATGGTAATTCCCTAGAAATGTGTGTCAAGGGACCGTATCGAAACGGATGGAATATGTATCGAAACGATCACAAATCGTATCAAAACGGGTTTAATCGTATTGATACTCGTAAGAGAGAAAAAGCAGTCTGGTCAACTAATGAAGTGCTCGTATCGATACACATAAGGCCGTATCAATACCCTATGCCCATAAATGCATTTTTGGCTTTAAGAACAACCAAAGGCTCGACTTGAACATCTTCTAAATGAATGCAATTGATGAATGAGCAAGTCTAAGCATATACTAACAGAGGCATACTCCCCTAGCTATAAGCATGGTTTCTATCAAGATCAACAACACATAAACATGCATTTTCACAAATTCAAGCAATTTTGACCTCAAAAGAGTCCTAAAGGGTTAAGATAGGCTAGTTAGACCTAGCTCTCTCCTAAGGGACCAAAAATGCTCTTTGTCTAGAGGTTTGGTAAAAATGTCCGCTAGTTGGTTCAACGTGTCAACGTACTCTATAACAACATCTTCCTTAAGGACATGATCTCTAATGAAATGATGCCTTATTTCTATATGTTTGGTTCTAGAGTGTTGGATGGATTTTTGGTTAGGCATATAGCACTAGTGTTATCACACTTAAGGGGTATGGTTTCAACTTTAACTCCATAATCTAAGAGTTGTTGCTTCATCCAAAGGACTTGAGCACAACAACTCCCTAAGGATATGTACTCGGCTTCGGTGGTAGATAGAGCTACTATAATTTGTTTCTTAGAGAACCAAGATATGATCATACTACCTAAGAATTGGCAAGTTCCCGAAGTACTTTTCCTATCAATTTTACATCCCCCATAATCCGCATCCGAATAAGCATGAAGGTTGAAGGTTGAGTCTCTAGGGTACCAAAGATCTATACAAGGAGTATCTCTAAGGTACCTAAAGATTCTTTTAACGGCTATAAGGTGAGACTCTCTAGGACTAGCTTGAAACATAGCACACAAGCAAACACTAAACAATATATCCGGTCTACTTGCGGTAAGGTAAAGCAAAGATCCAATCATAGAGCGATAAAGCTTAAAGTCAACACACTTACCTCCTTCATCTTTGTCAAGCTTGGTAGATGAGCTCATTGGTGTAGCTTGAGGCTTTTCTTGCTCTAAGCCAAACTTCTTGAGCATATCTTTCACGTACTTTGCTTGATTGATGAAGGTGCCATCCTTGCTTTGTTTGATTTGGAGTCCCAAAAAGAATGAGAGCTCTCCCATCATGCTCATCTCAAATTCACCTTGCATTAACTTAGCAAACTCTTTGCAATGACAGTCATTAATAGATCCAAAAATGATATCATCAACATATATTTGCACTACTAAAATGTCATTTTTATATCTTATTATGAAAAGTGTAGTGTCCACCTTACCCTTTTCAAAACCTTTTTCAATCAAAAAGTTTGAAAGCCTTTCATAACAAGCTCTAGGAGCTTATTTTAAACCATAAAGTGCTTTGGTTAGCTTAAAAACATGATTTGGAAATTTTGAATCTTCAAAACCTGGTGGTTGTGCCTCATACACTTTCTCATTTATAAAACCATTTAAAATGCACTTTTCACATCCATTTGAAAAAGCTTGAAGTTATGATAACATGCATATGCAAGCATCATCCTAATAGCTTCCATTCTAGCTACGGGTGCATAGGTTTCATCAAAATCTATTCCCTCTTCTTGAGTGTAACCTTTAGCAACTAATCTAGCTTTGTTTCTCACAATGTTACCACTATCATCTAGTTTATTCCTAAATACCCATTTAGTTCCTATAGTAGATTGATTATTAGGCCTTTCAACTAATGTCCATACATTACTTCTCTTAATTTGATTTAACTCTTCTTGCATAGCCAATCCAAAAATCATCTTTTAATGCTTCTTTAATGTTCTTAGGCTCAATGCATGAGATAAAAGTAACATGATTCATGAGTTTGAGAGAAGATCTAGTAGTTACCCCCTTGGATGGATCACCTAAAATTTCACCACCTTTGACATAGTTGTACTCCCTTGGGTAGCTCACTTCCTTTTCCTCAAGAGCCAAGTCCTTCACGGCTTCAAGAGGTGGATCTCGTGCATCTTCTTCTTTAGTTGGAATCTCATCCGCCTTTGAAGTTTGTCCTCCATCAAAGGCTTCAAGGATTCCTACATCATCATCATCACAAGATTCCTTCCTCGGAAGGAGGTTATTATCGAAAACAACATGAATAGACTCTTCTACTACTAAAGTTCTTTTATTAAATACAAGATAGGCTTTAGAGTTTAAAGAGTATCCTAAGAAAATAGCTTCATCACTTTTAGCATCAAATTTACCTAAGTTGTCTTTTCCATTATTTAAAAAAAACACTTGCAACCAAATGGATGAAAATAGCTAATGTTAGGCTTCTTAGATTTTAAGATCTAATATGGTGTTTTCTTTAAAATTGGCTTAATAATTACTCGATTTATCATGTAGCAAGCGGTATTTGTGGCTTCCGCCCAAAAATATTTAATTAAATTATTTTCACAAAGCATGGTTCTAGCCATTTCTTCTAAAGTTCGATTTTTTCTCTCAACTACCCCATTTTGTTGAGGAGTGCGAGGTGTCCAAAAATTGTGCTAATTCCATTTTCATTTAAAAACTCTAATGCTAGCATGTCCTAGTTTCCTATGCCATAACCATGTATCATTTTCATTTTGAGCAACAAAACAAGCATATGATGAATGAATGTCATCTAGATGCACCATGTATATATTACTGCAGGGCGTGTAGGTGTTCCCTTTTTGTAAGAGCGCAAGTGCACACTCCTATCAAGTTATAGTATATAAGATGTCGAATCCCACGAGGATTGGAATAGTTTCTTCGAGTGTGTATCTGCACAAGAAATTTAAATGCACAATTAATTTCAGGTTTAGTTAAAAGAATAAAACTAAAAACACAGTTATTTAAAGTTGGGGAGATCAGAGTGATGGAATGAGCCAGGTAATTGCTGCTCAGTAGTGTGTAGACTCCATTGCATAGGTTAAGGTTGGATTGCGCTACAACTATATGCTACCTCGGCGGGTATGGCGGGCGGCAAACTATGACCCTATCACGCAGTCGTAGTAGGTCACTTCCACTGCAGGGGTGTGTACTGTCTCGGTAGGTGGAATGGAAAGACGTCCTGGCGGAAAGTCTGGCAGATACTCCAAGTTTGGCAAGATAGTCGACAATGATCCCTCCTATTTTTAGGTTAGGATGCTCGAGATTGATAACTTGAGGACTAGTGTGGAACCAAATCAATCAACTCGGTTAGTGATCCTTTTTAGCCGCTGAAACTTGTGGACTAGTGTAGAACCAAGTTAGTCACGCCTCCCGTTGTGACCGTACTTAACCCTTTCGTGAGCCTTGCACTTTCATGCCCGACAAATAGATTCTCTCAAACGACTGGTGTAGAAAGATTGAAAGAATGAAGAACAATGGATTAAATAAACTTGGAATATTTATTGCAAAACAACTTAACCTAATACAATCGTTTCTCACAACTAATTTACAAGCAAAAACCTAAACCCTAAAGAATTTAGAACATAGCCGACTCCCTCTCTCTATCTCTATCTCTATCTCTGTCTCTGTGCTTGATTTGCTAAATACATGAGGTTTATATAGACAAAGATCTAGTCTAAGTCCTTCTTGGAGTAGAAGTCCTTCTTGGAGTAGAAATCCTTCTTGGAGTAGAAATCCTTGTTCAGCAAGTAAAGATAAGTTACTTTACTTATTGATCCTTGATCAGCTCTATGCTCCGCTCCAGGCCTCAGAAAAATGCAAGATTGGGCTCAGCGGACTCAGAAAAATGTATTCTATCAAACGAGACCCATCTTGACTATGTCAGCGTATTGTCGTCTGGGCGGCATTCTGCGGCGGCAGCGTCCTTGGCGGCGACATTATACAACGGCGTCGTCTTTGGCGGCAATTGGAACTGCTTCAGTACAACTCCTTCTGCTCCCTGCTTTCATGTCCCCTCTTCCTCTGATAATCAACCAGCACCTGAAATAGAAAACTAACTAAAAAGTACCTTTTCTCTACCAAATATAAGATATTCAATAAAAGCGTGGTAAAAGAAGAAATATTGTTATAATGCATGACATGCAGCTAATTATGCCTAACTAAGCTTAAGAACGACAATAATAAGGGTAGGAATGTGCATAAAATATAGAACTTCTGGACACTCTACACACCCCCAAACTCGAACTATTGCTTGTCCTCAAGCAATGCAACCTAACTAGTAAACCTGCCCTTGTACATAAATCAAAAAGAAAACCTAGTTTTTAACTTGATTTCATACCTCAAGGCCGTGGCACCTATATTAGTTTAGTGAGAGGGAATAACATGAAATAACTTAGAATTTTAATTCTAGTGCCAGTGCAGTTTGTGCAGGTTTGTGTACATGCTGAATATGCTTAGTATACTAAGTAAACAAAGAATGTTGTAAAAGTTAAAGAAAAAAGATATAGAGCTGTTGCTTTGGCAGCACAGTTAAGCACTTATTTTCTTCCTTTTTCTGATCATGGCTTTTAAGGGCT
Source organism: Hibiscus tridactylites (assembly GCA_958450335.1). NCBI lineage: Eukaryota > Viridiplantae > Streptophyta > Magnoliopsida > Malvales > Malvaceae > Hibiscus > Hibiscus tridactylites. The sequence goes on along the minus strand of OY288273.1, from coordinate 36,243,581 downwards.
TCAGATCATCACAACTACTATCTAGGTTTAAAGCTAAGATAGGAGCATACTACGAAACTCTGAACCCTTTGAGTAGAGTCATCCCGTGAAGGCTTTCATTCACTCATACTAATTTGTCCGTCACTTCAAATAATTTTAGATACATGGACTTTGATAGCAACGGGGTGTCCTTGCTCATGATCCTTCCTAGAGCCTATTTCAGGCACCTCTAGGCATTCAACCTTTTCTTTGATTGTGCGGCTGTGGCGGCATTGCTTTTTTTATTTGCTACCCTGTGCTGCCGTGGCAGCTTACCTGCATCCAATATAAGAATTTTCATTAAGCTTAAGCAGGAAATGTACACTTAGAACTCAAACAATATTCAGCACTTAACAGAAGTGTAATAAAAGTTTGGCAACTAAAAAAAATTCTAAGGTGTTTTTCATGCTTCTTCACAATATTAAGTTCAATTTTAAGTGTGGTGCGAAAATAGAATCGGCTAACTATCATAGGCACAAGTTATTTAACCCAGATTTCCAATTTTCATTAAGTACTAGGCAGGATTTACAATGCAACTATATGCAACTACATGCTTAACAAAATAACATGAGGACTAACCCCCCCCCCCCCAATTCAAAGTGGGCATTGCCCTCAATGCCTTAGACAAAAAAATAAAAACAAAGAAAAACAGAAAAATAAATAGAAGAAATAAAAAATGGAAAGAAGAACTTATGCTGAGTAGCTGCAGAGGGTAGAGAGGATTTGTTCTGAGGGACGCCTTTTGCTGCTTTGGTGGCGACATGTTTGCTCGTGCTGCTCCTTGTTGTATTCTGTATGTTAGGGCTGATTCTAGATGTGCAGTTGTGAGACGGGAAATAAAAATAACTTAACTGAAAAATAAAATCTGGTCCTAAGCTTATTAAGATCTATTCCTAAAGAAAACGGTAAAGATATGGAAAAACTAAAATTATGTTACAGCGGGTTCATTTCCGATACTTCTTATAGTCCACCCGCACCCTCCATCGAGTGACTATTCTCATGGGGGAGTCTTTCTTCCTCGTTCCCTTGTAATCCATGTGAATCATCCACCTTGTTTCTTTTTCTGAAGGCATGAAAATGTGATTAGTAAAAAACCATGTACTTACCTTATCTTTGTCCTGATTTGTTGATATGAACCCGACAATGTAACCCGAGTCATATAGATGTGCCCGATCGTGATTCTAGTAAGAAATATTCTTTGCTACGCTTTGAACTCTGAGATATCATAAAACAATCATGTGAGATGAATAGCAATATAATAGAAAAATTAATGAAGAAAGGAATTGGATAGGTAATATGGATAGTATGGTGGCTAAGGATGAAGGATGATAATCATGGAAAGGTGTAAATCAAAGGAGTGATGGGAGATGCTAAAGGCGGCGTGGATTTGTATGGTTGCAAGGATAACGAATTGTGACCCGCTAGCTATAACGAGCTAGGAACCAACAATATATTTTGATGGAGTCGAGGTGGAGGAGTGTGGAACGTGACCCACAAGCTATAAGAGAGCTTGGAACCAACGCTATAGCAAAATGAAATGGATAGAAGACTACAAGCGCAACTTGAAGCCGATAGAGTTCTCGCAAGAACAAGATGAAAGCAATCTTTCAAAGGTTTATATTCTCTAAAAAAGTGTTTACAAATGAACCTAAGGTGCCTATTTATAGTGTGGCTAGGCACCATATGAAAAGTCACACAAAAGAGAGATGAATGCTCATCTAAGTGCTATTGAATACAAATAAATGAAATGTTTCTTTCTTATCCTTTTGATGGATGAATTTTGCTTTAAATTGAGATGAATTTAGCCTTAAATTCGTCCAAAAGGAGTGGTGACTCTTGGGCTGCTTCATTTTGCTTGCAAATGGATAAAAGAGAATGAATGTGGACATAGGATGAATGTAGACATCCCACACATCCAAATCAGCTTGTCTCTTTGAATTCCTTGATGATTTTATCACTTAATTTGATGATTAAATGATATTAAACCAGCCTTCATTGCTTGCCCATTTGTGGAATATGATCAGCCTTCAAAAATGATAAATAAAGGCCTTGAATGCATAATTTGAATGCTGATTATTGCATGTCCCTTCTCTTGAACGTGAATGGCCTTCATTGGTTCATAATTTCAACCTTGAATAGGTGAATTATGAAGCTTAAATGCTTTGTTCTCTAAGAAGATGAACAGCCTTGAAAAGATGAAAAGAATTCAGCCTTGAATTGCCTTCAATTGCCTTGTTTGCATGAGTAAAGATGGTCATCAATGACTTGTTTCCAAGTTGAAGTTGAAAAGTCTCTTCTTTAATCCACATGTCACATGAACCTAGACACACACAAAAGATTTATTCAAACTTAAAATAATAGATGCATGAAACAATTAAAGAGTTAGTTAATTGAGTGGACTAGTTAAATGAATGAACTAGTTTAACTAAAGAACTAACTTTATTGAATTTAACTAAATGCATGAATGAAGTAGTTTTAAGAATGATTTAAGATACATAATTAAACTACTTCCCTAAATGAACTAAAACTATAAATGAAGTGCATGCTTTAATGGCCAACACACTTTATCAATGCAATGGAAGTTTGAAATACTTAAATTCTCATGCAAATGCATGCATGAGCAAGGTAAGGCATTCCTCCCTTATTATGTCTTCTTTCTCACGTTCATGGCTTGTTGTAAACAAGCTTTTCATGGCTGATTGAAACTCCTTGGCCCGTGCACGTGTAATGGGGCCACTTGGGTACTTCTCCGGGTCCTTGTTCTTGATGGTCATATAATTTGTTATGGTGGAGGAAGGCTTTTGCTGCCAAGGCAGTTGTTCAGGCGGCCAACTGTCAGGGCAGTAGTCTGTCATAATGTGGTTCAGGTCAAGGAAAAACTTGGCATATTGAAGGGCTTCATCATCCATAACATTGTGTTCTTCAGGTCCCTCGTACATCTTCATCAGTAGAGATTGTGATGGCTTTAAATCTGCTAGCATCGGCTCCTCTAAATATATGTAGTCCATGGTTGCCGAGGTTTCTCCCGAGGCGGGCATGGTTACTGTGATTGCTGCTGAGGCCGACATTGTTGCCGAAGCTGTTGTTGCGATGGGCATAGTTGCTGAGGCTTCTAATATTATCGTGACATCATCAATTTCTATGTCGGCCTCTCTAGTTGTTTCTGTAGCCTTGTTCTGTTTAAGTTCCGCAATTCATGCTTGGTCAATTTCTTGCATGAGTTCATCATGTGTGGGGTAGTTCCTTGCATCCTCTTTCCTTGGGATATTAGTATCCCTAGGTCTTAATTGCCAGTGATCCATGGGTTCTGCGGCAGAGGTTTTATGTTCATCCACGACATTTATTGGGACGGAGTTGCTCAAAAGTGCATCAATCCCGGTGAGTTTTGCCTCCATAAAAGTTGACACGTCTTGAGTGAGTGCGAGGAAAGCTTGAAACGTGTCTTCTAAGGAATTTAATTGCTCTTGAGGAGGATTGCATTGCCAGGGCTTGTGTACTACTGCAGCGGCAAAATTATCATAGTAAAAAAATTTTGAGGTTGTTGATCGTACCATGAGAAATTCTGTTGCGACGGCAGATTCTGCAGTACTTTTTGTTGCGGATACAACATCTGCTTTTGGTCCCATTTTGGTTCGTCCATGTCTTCTCCGAAAAGTAAGGGGCAATTTTTGAACACATGATTTCCCTCACATAGATTGCAAGAATTGTCCAACATCAGCTCTCAAGTGGTTTCTCTTGATTGCTCTTGAAGCTGACCACCTTGCCCTAGCATGTTTGTTTCTACAGCAAAGTTGTTATGGTAATTTTTTTTTTGAAAATTCTGATCATACCATGAAAAATTTTGTTGTTGTAACAGCGACGTTTGCTGTCTTGTCTGCTGCCATGGCGGCAGCTGTTGCTGCATCATCTGCTGTTCATGTTCAAACATCAGCTCCCGTATAGTTTTCCTCGACATTGTGATGCCCTTGGACTTGTAGCTGTAACACCCGGGTTTAGGGGTCGGGTGAAAATAATATTTTAATACTATTCGGGTTCGGTTTTATAATTTAAATAAATAAAATAATGGTTCGGGTTTTGTTTACAAATAAAACAAAGGTGTTGGACCCAATTTTTAAACCAAAGCCCAATAGCCATTTCATTAATGGCACTCTTGTAAATATTGGGTCTTGGAAAATAAAAGCTCATTTTATTTTAAAACCCCCATTTAACTCACCTTCTTCCCTCTTCTTCAAATTTTCCAACGACAAAACCTCCCCCTCCATTGGAACCACTATTCCATCACCATTCTTCCTCATCCTTGGTGATTTTCGAAAGGTAAACATATATTCGACTTGTCCTCTCTTTCCTCTACATGCTTGTACTCTTAGATTTCATTAAAACCCATGATTTTTCATTTTGGTGTTTTGAAAGTTTAGACTAAAAATGTCATCTTTGTTGTCTTAAACTAAAGCCCAATAGCCATTTCATTAATGGCACTCTTGTAAATATTGGGTCTTGGAAAATAAAAGCTCATTTTATTTTAAAACCCCCATTTAACTCACCTTCTTCCCTCTTCTTCAAATTTTCCAACGACAAAACCTCCCCCTCCATTGGAACCACTATTCCATCACCATTCTTCCTCATCCTTGGTGACTTTCGAAAGGTAAACATATATTCGACTTGTCCTCTCTTTCCTCTACATGCTTGTACTCTTAAATTTCATTAAAACCCATGATTTTTCATTTTGGTGTTTTGAAAGTTTAGACTAAAAATGTCATCTTTGTTGTCTTAAACTAAAGCTTTTGATTTATTAATGTTATATGAGTTGTTTACTATCTATAAGGTTCAACATATCCGATTTTTACATGGTTTTATGGTGTTTCCCGAAATTGGGTTTTAGGGAGGTTTTAGAGTGTTGAAATGTTGAATTTTGGGGGTGTTTTGTGTGAGAATTTGTGGGTTGGGGGTTAGACTATGTATAAGGGTTGTTTTGGAAGCTTTTGGGAGTAGTTTAAGTGTGGGAATCATCGGTTTTGGACTGTGCAAAGGGGCTGCTCGGGAATGGCTTTTTGGGGTTGTTCTTGGCTCGAAAAACATGTGTTTTGTGCTTGGGTTGTATTCCGGGTTTGCTACATTGTTTTGTGGACTGATTTAAGGTTAATTTACTTGTGTTGGGGCGATTAGAAGCAAGGATTTGCATTGGTAAAGCTTTGGGATCGAATGCGGAAGTGAGGAGGCTTGAGTCGGCTTTGTTTGGCTTGCTTAAGGAAGTAAGGTGAGTGGTTAATGTTTTAATTTGATTTTCAAAGGTTGGTTCAAGCATGTGGATGTGGAAATGTTTTCAAGTATTGTTTTGGTTCAAGGATGATTTTGAGAGTGGTTTATATTTGGGCTTGAAAGTAATTTAAACTCAAAGAGTAAGTTGATGTGAAATGCCTCTTTAAATTTCCCCTTTTATCATTGTTTTTCATTGCTTGAAATGACATTTTTGTTATACATGAAATTTCAATACTTTGGGAGGAAGCATGTTGCTATTTATTAAATCGTTGATTATGTATGATGATAATAATGGTGTTGTTGATATGCCTTGCAAGATGTGTGTAAGTTGGTGCAGGTTATGTACGAAAATGGTGAGTAAGACCATTTGTGATTGTAAGATTGTAAGTAGTAAGTGATGCCTAATTATGGGTTTTGTTACAACTTGTTTTGGTTGTGCATGATATAGTGAGTACATGTCGCATGATAGGGATTGTATATTGTGTTGCATGGTTGGTGTCGAACCTCACGTGATGGTTGTCGTTTGCTCTGGTGCTGTGTAGTCCCGCCGGTAGCGAGTGGTATAAGACTCCGGTGATGTGTAGTCCCGCCGGTAGTGACTAGTAGAAGAGTACTTTGATGTGTAGTCCCATTGGAAAACTACTAGTCGAAACGGTGATATGTAGTCCCACCGTGTGTGTTTTGGTTAGGCTTGTGCATACCTTGTGTTGTTCATGTTGTGTCTCACTATATCATACTCTTTTTATTGTTTTGCTTTAATCTAAGATCATGTCTTCAAGCATACCATGGAGTGTGATGCCATGATAAATATCTATATTGTTGAATTGTGTTGAACTTGCATGTTAGTAGGAGGATTATGTAGTTGAATGGATCTATTGTGTTGGCCTTTATTTAAAGAAAACTTTGAACCCTGCATTGTCGTAGTTATGTTTTTGAGCTCCGCTCACTAAGCTTTATGCTTACGCTCTCCTTTTTCCGACAATGCAGATCTTTAGCTTGGAGTTAGCAAGGAGCAAGAAAAGGGCCTCCAAGTGTGTGGTAATTGCTCAAGTATGGTTTATTAAATAATGTAGTAGTTTAGCAATGGGAAATGCTACGAGTTTTAGGAGCGTGTATCTAGACTCCGTTGTGTTGGTTTTATGTTGTTAATGCCTTATGTTGATGGATTTGTAAACCATGTTTATGTTGATGCCTAAGTGTTTGTTTGGGAGGCTTATAGCCATGTCTTTTGGATGCTTGTGTTGCTTTGGTATGAGATGTCGTACTTGGCTTGTAAAATCATGTTTAGATTGCCTTATATGAATGTTTTGTGTTTGGTTGCTAAGGCATGAATCTCATGTATGCTTGTATGCCTTCTTTGCATGAAATATTTGATTTACATGGTCCTTGTTAGATCCAATGCCTCGTATGCTAATTCTTGGTTGTAACTTTGATGTATGTATGTTGTATGAGCTTAGGGAAGTCCACACATGTATCTAGAGTCGTGTTTGAGGTCGTTTATTTAAAATTCGTGGAATTGCAGTGCAGGGCGTATCGATACGCCTAAGGGTTGTATCGATACGGCCTTGCCCAAAGGCCACAATTTTAGCCAGGCGTATCGATACCCTGGGGGTACCGATACCCTCCCAACTCACTGGAATTTTGAGAAATGGGTAAGAGTAAGGCGTACCGATACGGGGTTCACGCGTATCGATACGATCCTACTTCGTTGACCAAGACGAGTTGACCGAGAAGGGCGTATCGATACGCTTAAGGGCTGTATCGATACGGTCTTCCCTGAGCTGACTGAAAGGGTTGACTTTGATCAAGGCGTATCGATACCCTCAGTAGGTGTATCGATACGGCCTGCTTAATAGGGAAAGGTTGGGCTGTTTAATTGCATGTCTTGTGGGTTTTGTATCCGTGTTTGTTCGCTGCGTGTCCTATCACATAGGATTTAATAAAGGCATCTAGAAAAGATAAAGAAAAAAAATAGGGTTGCTAACCGAAGGGGAGCCTTAACGGGTTTCACTTCGGTTTTCCCCGTGTAGCCTACTCGGACCGGTCGTTCGGCCAGACTGGGACGAGGGGGTTACATTTATTGGTATCAGAGCTTGAGGTTTCCTAGACCTCGGGTAGGTAAGTGAGGTAAGTTTGATGTGTTATGTTGTTGTTATGTCTCGGTGAATATTTTGCCATGTATGCTTGATGTTTGCTTGTTAGTATGGTGTTTGAAAGCATGTGTTAGCATGATGGTTGTGTTGAAGCGTAGTGTTGAGTTCCCATTACTACTAGTACTTATTTGAAAAGATTGTTGTAAAGGAATATACTTGAGCACCTTGGACCCTTGCTCTTGCTAACCCTAAATATTCTTGCGTGTATGTTTTGTTTACTGTTGTATTATTGTCTTTGGTAAGTTGAGGCCGAGACGTGGGCCTAGAGCTGGTAATCGTGAATCTGAGGTTTTAGAGGGTGTGAATGATGAGAGAGTTCATCGCTTTAGTTCAGGGTAGTATGACCGTACCAGAGTTGGAGTGCAGTTTGTATGTTTGGGTCAACATGCATATGAGCTGGTTTCTGTTGAGAGAGAACAATGTGACCGATCTTGATATGAGTTGGTAATAGAAGTGAAGACCTAAGCGTTGGCTTCAGAATGATGTCGATGTTATAGCAAGTAATTCCTCGATACAGTCATTGAGCTTGTTTTCTTTCTGATTGATTCTGGATCTACGCGCCCGTGTATTTTTAGTGAGTTTGCGAAATTGTTGAAATCTACCTTGTGAGGTACTAGAGGTAGGTGTTAGTGTTACTAGCTCCTTCGGGGATACAGCCGTGGTCAGAAAGATGTACAAGGGATGTCCGTTGATGGTTCAGGGTCACGTGTTTCCAGTAGATGCGATGGGATTGCCTTTTTACGGTTTTGATGTGAAACTGTGCATAGATTGGCTTGTAGAACATAGAGTTAGGGTAGACCTTGAGATGATGAGAGTTTTCTTAAAGCTTACGGATGACTATGAGATTGTAATGGTAGGTGGGAATGTGGATTTTGTATCGAATGTTGATCCAGCTTTAGAGGTCAAAGATCGATTGAGTTTGGTTGACAGGCTTGCCTAGCAAATGTGATGGAATTGATTTTTGAGTAAGGGTTAGACTACAAAATGTTAGAATAGGTTGTGTTTACCCTAGAGGTGTTTGGAAGAATTGCCTGGTTTGTCTCTTGATAGGGAAGGAGAGTTTGTTTTTGAGACCGTCTCCGAGTTTGCTCCTGTTTTGTTTGCTCTGTATCTTATGATTCCTGACAGAATTGAGGGTGTTGAAGAATCAACTTCGAGATTTGTTAGACCTTAGATTGATTAGGCCTAGTACATCATCTTAGAGTATGACAGTACCACTTGTGAAGAAGAGAGATGACAATACAAGAATGTGTTTAGATTTCATATAGTTGAGACAATTGACAGTGAAGAAGTAGTATCTGTTTCCGAGCATCAGTGGTTTGTTGATCAGTTTAGGGGTGCTTCAGTCTTTTCAAGATTAATTTGAGACTCGATTACTACCAGCTGAAAGTGAGAGAGGTCGAAGTACCGAAGACAGCTTTTGGGGCAGATGTGGACACTTTGAGTTTTGGGTTATGCCATTTTGTTCGACTAGTGTGTTAGCTACTTTTATAGAGATGTTGAGAAGAATGTTTTCCTAAGTCCTTGATCAGTTTGTAGTAGCTCTTTTAGATGATACGTAGGTATATTCATGTACCGAAGAAGACCATGACAAGCTTTGGAGTTAGTGATGTAGGCTCTATTAGAAAATCAGTTGTATGCCAAGTTGAGAAAACGCGAACTCCGAGTCAAGGAAGATGTTCCCCTAGGTCACGTAGATCAGTCGAGTACATTAGAGCAAATCCCAAGTAGGCAGAAGGAGATGTGAATTGGAAGAAATTGAAGACTGTGACATGTATCTATAGTTCCTAGGTCTATCACTGTTACGATCGGAAGTTTGTAAATAGCCTTTCGAAGATAGCTGCTCCTTTGACAGATTGCTGCAGAAGAATGTTCAGTTTGTGTGGTTAGATGCGAGACAATGAGCCCTTGAGAAACCTATAGAAACTTTGATGAAAGCTTCAACCTTGGTCCAGCCCGTATCAGGGAAAGAATTTGTGAACTATAGTAATGTGTTACAGGTAGGGTTAGGTTGTGTGCTTATGCAAGACAGAAGATTGTGGCCTATTCATCGAGATAGTTGAAAGACCTTGAAAAGAATTGTCTGACGCGAGACATAGGGTTAATTTCAGTTGTATTTGCTTCAAGTATAGTAAACAATGCATAGTATATGTACACTTATCATCAGAACTTGAAATATTAGACGACTTAAGAAGGGTCGAAACTTGAATAGCATAAAGTGTTAGAACTGCTTGAAGACTGTAATCTCAAGATTGAGTACCATCCGAGAGAGTCGATGTAGCAACCGATGTTCCGAGTTATAATTGTTGTTAGACTAGCAGTTGAGTTACGGGTTGTAATTGCCGGATTCAGTTTATCAAATGGTAGTGGTTTTGTGGTCGAGTTTCGGGTTGAGCCTACATTGAGTTAGATACTTAAAGAGAAACAGTTACAAGGCATGTTCTTGGCACCTCACGTGCAAGACATAGCGGAAAGAAGACCTTCATATTTCAGTTTCAGAGATGACAGAGTTTTGCAGTTCAGAAATAGAATAGTTGTGCCAATTGACATAGTGTTTTGAGACGTACTGTTTTGGCCGAAGCACATGGCAATTCTTTTGTATTGCATCAGAGTAGTATGAAGACATATTGTGGGCTGAAGATGAGTACTTCTGGATCGAGTTGATGAATGATGTGGTTCAGTATGAGAGTAAGTGTGTAAATTGCCAGCATGTCAAGGCAGAACAACAGCTTCCTCTAGATTGTTACATCCGTGGAAGATTCCGAATGAGATTGGGAAATAGATTTGAGGGACTTTGTGTCTGGATCGCCTTTGATTTCTTACGAGAGAGTTTAGCCGAGTAAGCAATGATAGTTACATCGAGTGTGCTCATTTTATACATGTTCAAGCTACTTGTACCGTGGGTAAGATGGCGGAGTTGTGCTTTAGCAAGATTGTGAGTTGTACAATGTCTTGAGATCGATAGTGGCCGATGGAGATTCGAGTTTTGACTAGATTTTTGAAGACGTCTACAATAGTGTTTGGTTACCTATTGAAGTCAGATGATCAGTCAGAGGAAGTTACGAGTCAAGTGTTCAAACAATGCCGTATGAGTTTGTGAATCGGGCTAGTTCTGTTGTTTATCTACTGCAGTTACCACCATAGTTAGAATGAGGTATGTAATGTGTTCTGTGTATCTATGATTCAGAAGTGTAAGTCATTTTTGTCCCGTGTTATGTTGTTGAAGAGATTGAGTTGAGTTTAAAATGGTCATGCATTGAAGGACCCGTTGAGATCTTTGCATCAGATAGCTAATGTTGTGTGGTGAGTCTACCGAGTTAGTGGGTATGTTGTGGTGAGAGAAAGTGTGGAGGAGCATGTGTCAGTGACTCTTCCTGTCTGATAAATTTCGGGGACGAAATTTCCTTAAGTGGGGGAGAGTTGTAACACTCGGGTTTAGGGGTCGGGTGAAAATAATATTTTAATATTATCCAGGTTCGGTTTTATAATTTAAATAAATAAAATAATGGTTCGTGTTTTGTTTACAAATAAAACAAAGGTGTTGGACCCAATTTTTAAACCAAAGCCCAATAGCCATTTCAATAATGGCACTCTTGTAAATATTGGGTCTTGGAAAATAAAAGCTCATTTTATTTTAAAACCCCCATTTAACTCACCTTCTTCCCTCTTCTTCAAATTTTCCAACGACAAAACCTCCCCCTCCATTGGAACCACTATTCCATCACCATTCTTCCTCATCCTTGGTGATTTTCGAAAGGTAAACATATATTCGACTTGTCCTCTCTTTCCTCTACATTCTTGTACTCTTAGATTTCATTAAAACCCATGATTTTTCATTTTGGTGTTTTGAAAGTTTAGACTAAAAATGTCATCTTTGTTGTCTTAAACTAAAGCTTTTGATTTATTAATGTTATATGAGTTGTTTACTATCTATAAGGTTCAACATATCCGATTTTTACATGGTTTTATGGTGTTTCCCGAAATTGGGTTTTAAGGAGGTTTTAGAGTGTTGAAATGTTGAATTTTGGGGGTGTTTTGTGTGAGAATTTGTGGGCTGGAGGTTAGGCTATGTATAAGGGTTGTTTTGGAAGCTTTTGGGAGTAGTTTAAGTGTGGGAATCATCGGTTTTGGACTGTGCAAAGGGGCTGCTCGGGAATGGCTTTTTGGGGTTGTTCTTGGCTCGAAAAATATGTGTTTTGTGCTTGGGTTGTATTCCGGGTTTGCTACATTGTTTTGTGGACTGATTTGAGGTTAATTTACTTGTGTTGGGGCGATTAGAAGCAAGGATTTGCATTGGTAAAGCTTTGGGATCGAATGTGGAAGTGAGGAGGCTTGAGTCGGCTTTGTTTGGCTTGCTTAAGGAAGTAAGGTGAGTGGTTAATGTTTTAATTTGATTTTCAAAGGTTGGTTCAAGCATGTGGATGTGGAAATGTTTTCAAGTATTGTTTTGGTTCAAGGATGATTTTGAGAGTGGTTTATATTTGGGCTTGAAAGTAATTTAAACTCAAAGAGTAAGTTGATGTGAAATGCCTCTTTAAATTTCCCCTTTTATCATTGTTTTTCATTGCTTGAAATGACATTTTTGTTATACATGAAATTTCAATACTTTGGGAGGAAGCATGTTGCTATTTATTAAATCGTTGATTATGTATGATGATAATAATGGTGTTGTTGATATGCCTTGCAAGATGTGTGTAAGTTGGTGCAAGTTATGTACGAAAATGGTGAGTAAGACCATTTGTGATTGATAAGATTGTAAGTAGTAAGTGATGCCTAATTGTGGGTTTTGTTACAACTTGTTTTGGTTGTGCATGATATAGTGAGTACATGTCGCATGATAGGGATTGTATATTGTGTTGCATGGTTGGTGTTGAACCTCACGTGATGGTTGTCGTTTGCTCCGGTGATGTGTAGTCCCGCCGGTAGCGAGTGGTATAAGACTCCGTTGATGTGTAGTCCCGCCGGTAGTGACTAGTAGAAGAGTACTTTGATGTGTAGTCCCATTGGAAAACTACTAGTCGAAACGGTGATGTGTAGTCCCACCGTGTGTGTTTTGGTTATGCTTGTGCGTACCTTGTGTTGTTCATGTTGTGTCTCACTATATCATACTCTTTTTATTGTTTTGCTTTAATCTAAGATCATGTCTTCAAGCATACCATGGAGTGAGATGCCATGATAAATATCTATATTGTTGAATTGTGTTGAACTTGCATGTTAGTAGGAGGATTATGTAGTTGAATGGATCTTTTGTGTTGGCCTTTATTTTAAAGAGAGCTTTGAACCCTGCATTGTCGTAGTTATGTTTTTAAGCTCCGCTCACTAAGCTTTATGCTTACGCTCTCCTTTTTCCGACAATGCAGATCTTTAGCTTGGAGTTAGCAAGGAGCGAGAAAAGGGCGTCCAAGTGTGTGGTAATTGCTCAAGTATGGTTTATTAAATAATGTAGTAGTTTAGCAATGGGAAATGCTACGAGTTTTAGGAGCGTGTATCTAGACTCCGTTGTGTTGGTTTTATGTTGTTGATGCCTTATGTTGATGGATTTGTAAACCATGTTTATGTTGATGCCTAAGTGTTTGTTTGGGAGGCTTATAGCCATGTCTTTTGGATGCTTGTGTTGCTTTGGTATGGGATGTCGTGCTTGGCTTGTAAAATCATGTTTAGATTGCCTTATATGAATGTTTTGTGTTTGGTTGCTAAGGCATGAATCTCATGTATGCTTGTATGCCTTCTTTGCATGAAATATTTGATTTACATGGTCCTTGTTAGATCCAATGCCTCGTATGCTAATTCTTGGTTGTAACTTTAATGTATGTATGTTGTATGAGCTTAGGGAAGTCCACACATGTATCTAGAGTCGTGTTTGAGGTCGTTTAGTTAAAATTCGTGGAATTGCAGTGCAGGGCGTATCGATACGCCTAAGGGTTGTATCGATACGGCCTTGCCCAAAGGCCACAATTTTAGCCGGGCGTATCGATACCCTGGGGGTACCGATACCCTCCCAACTCACTGGAATTTTGAGAAATGGGTAAAAGTAGGGCGTACCGATACGGGGTTCATGCGTATCGATACGATCCTACTTCGTTGACCAAGACGAGTTGACCGAGAAGGGCGTATCGATACGCTCAAGGGCTGTATCGATACGGTCTTCCCTGAGCTGACTGAAAGGGTTGACTTTGATCAAGGCGTATCGATACCCTCTGTAGGTGTATCGATATGGCCTGCTTAATAGGGAAAGGTTGGGCTGTTTAATTGCATGTCTTGTGGGTTTTGTATCTGTGTTTGTTCGCTGCGTGTCCTATCACATAGGATTTAATAAAGGCATCTAGAAAATATAAAGAAAAAAATAGGGTTTCTAACAGAAGGGGAGCCTTAACGGGTTTCACTTCGGTTTTCCCCGTGTAGCCTACTCGGACCGGTCGTCCGGCCAGACCGGGACGAGGGGGTTACAGTAGCATACTTTAATTTTTATTGCAATAATGAAGAACAATGGATTAAGTAAACTTGGAATATTTATTGCAAAACAACTTAACCTAATACAATCGTTTCTCACAACTAATTTACAAGCAAAAACCTAAACCCTAAGGAATTTAGAACATAGACGACTCTCTCTCTCTATCTCTCTCTATCTCTATCTCTGTCTCTATGCATGATTTTCTAAATACATAAGGTTTATATAGACAAAAATCTAGTCTAGGTCCTTCTTGGAGTAGAAGTCCTTCTTGGAGTAGAAATCCTTCTTAGAGCAGAAATCCTTCTTGGAGTAGAAATCCTTGTTCAGCAAGTAAAGATAAGTTACTTTACTTATCAATCCTTGAACAGCTCTATGCTCTGCTCTAGGCCTCAGAAAAAATGCAAGATCGGGCTCAATGGACTCAGGAAAATGTCCACTATCAAACGAGACCTATCTTGACTATGTCGACGTATTGCCGTTTGGGCGGCAGCGTCCTTGGCGGTGGCATTCTGCAGCGGCGGCATCTTTGGCGGCAAATGAAACTGCTTCAGTACAGCTCCTTCTGCTCCTTGCTTTCATGTCCTCTCTTCCTCTTATCAGCAGCCAGCACCTGAAACAGAAAACTAACTAAAAAGTACCTTTTCTCTACCAAATATAAGATATTCAATAAAAGCATGGTAAAAGAAGAAATATTGTTATAATGCATGACATGCATCTAATTATGCCTAAATAAGCTTAAGAACAACAATAATAATGGCAGGAATGTGCATAAAATATAGAATTTCTAGACACTCTACAGTTACCTATGCAATGACCAATGAGCATTATTTTATTTGATTTAATGTCAACAATTTTACACTCATTTTTATCAAACAAGACATTAAACCATTTATCACACAATTGACTAATGCTCAATAAATTGTGTTTTAAACCATTGACATACAAAACATTTTCAATAAGTATAGTAGAGTGATTACCTATGGAGTCAATACCTTCAATGTGGCCTTTGGAGTTGTCACCAAAAGTCACTACTTCTCCACTTTTTGGATTTAAATCCATGAATCGACTCTTGTCTCCGGCCATGTGCCTCGAGCATCCACTATCAAGGTACCATGAGTTTTGGCTTTGTGCTTTGGCCTTGTAGCAATGCTCCCCTTACAAACAAAGAGATTAAGCTTTGATTTTTGTTACCCAAATCATTTTGGGTCCACGAGTGTTAGCTCCCAAAAGCTTGGTTCCCTTAGGAATCCAAGGTGACATGGCATCAACATTATTAGATTTGACAAGTTCCTTAGGAACCCATACACTTCTAATTCTTTTAGTTCTATTATGTCTATAGGAGCCACTTTTTTGTAGTTATAGTTCTTTCTTTTAAGTTGGTTTGTTCTAGATGATTCACCTATTTCTTTTTTCACATTACCAACACTCTTGAAAGACTTTTTGAGCTCATTAAGCTCATCTAACATCTTTTGGTGTTCAATGTTATATTGAGAAATAAGATTATTTAAATCTACAGTTTCATTTTGAAAGAATTCAGGTTCATCTTGTAGACCTAAAATCTTTTTTCTCAAATTTCAAGTTAGTTTGAGAAAGTGAATCATTTTTAGCATTTAAATCGGAAATGATCTTTTTATTTTTTAAAACGGACTCCTTAAATTTCTCAACTAACTCATTGTATACCTCTTGTAACTCATCATAAGCATCTAGAAGTTCATCATAAGTAAAATCAAAAGTAGATGAGTTAGAGGTTACCATAGAAGAATCCTCCTCAAGAGCCATGAGGCAAAGGTTGGCCACTTCATGTTCCTCATCCTCGGATGACTCTTCATCACTCCAAGTAGCAAGCTTGGATTTGAGCTTTTTCTTCTTCTCAAAGCCCTTCTTCTTGAGTTGAGGGCAATCGGAACGTATGTGACCCAACTTCTTGCACTCAAAGCAAATGATTTGATCCCTCTCTTCTTCTTTACTTTTGTTCTTGAAGTCCAACTTTCTTGAGTTGAGGGCAATCGTTTGGCTATCAAGACCAATTTCTCAAGGTCTTCCTCCTCACTAGAAGAGCTCTCCTCTCGTAGAGAGGCCTTGAGAGCAACTCTTAGCTTCTTCTTCTTCTCTACCTCATGCTTCTCTATTCTTCTCTCTTCCTTCTTCTTCTCTTCCTCTCTTCCTTGCTTCATGATCTCGTGTGTAAGAAGAGACCCAACAAGCTCATCAAGCTTCAAAGTTTTCAAATTCTTTGCTTCAATGATGGTCGTCCTCTTACCATCCCAAGACTCCGGGAGAGAGTATAGAAGCTTCCTCACTAGCTTATCTTCGGGAATTACTTTACCGAATCCTTTAAGGCCATTGACGATGATCGAAAATCGATCAAACATCTTTGAGATGCTCTCATCGAGGTCCATCTTAAAATTCTCATAGTAAGTTTAGCAACCCGATCTTCGTCTCTTTCACATCGCTAGTGCCCTCATAAGTCGTCTCCAAAGTGTCCCACGCTTCCTTTGCGCTTTTGATAGATGAAACCTTTGAGTAGATATCCGGACCAAGTGCACAAAATATGATATGTAGAGATTTTTCATTAACTTGCATCTTTCGTCTATCTTCCTCGGTCATCTCGGACTTTACTTTCAGAACTAGTCTTCCTTCATCGGTTCTTTTAACCGGAATGTAGAATCCTTCTTCCACTACATCCCAAACCATGAAATTCGTTGACTTGATGAAGACGCATCCGATTCTTTCAATATGGGTAGTTGTCTCCATTGAAGAAGGGTGGTTTAGTGGTTGATTGTGACTCACAGAGGTTGGAGGTTGAAGTAGATGCCATGGCTTGTCTTTAGAAAATATCGCACTCTCCTAGGAACTCCTCTTGTGGTTGTTAATCCTTCAAAGAGGTAGGCTTTGATACCAATTGTTGAGTGGATCAATGGATTGATCAAAGCCAAGAGGAGGTGAATTGGGTTTTTAAAATTTGTTGGAGAAAGTTGAATGACTAAAATTGAAGAACAAGGCAATTTAGAGTGGTTCAAGTTCTAAATGAACTCTACATCCACTACCTTAGCTATCACTGAGGATTTTCCAACAATCCACTAATTGCTCTTCCCCTTTTCAAGGCTTAGGAGGTAACATTTACAATACCGGTCAAAATTTCTACCCAAAATTTGACCAAACCCTCACAAGGATACAAAGAAGAATTATAAGGCAAGTAGAATATCTCTCAATACAAATTTGCCCCTTTTGATACAAGCACTCAACCCAAATTGGAATACAAGATTGTAATTACACACAACACAATTTGAGATTTTACAAGAATGAGAAATTTGGCACTTTGAGCTTGGATTTTTGTATGGATGTTTCTCTTGGATGCAATAGTTGTTGTTGGTCTTCAATTGGCTTGATTTTATACCTTCTCCATTAATTCTAGCCCTTTAGGTGGTTAGGGTATTGATTATAGCCGTTGGGACCCTCTCTTTCCACCATAAATGCACTTCTGCAACTTACTGTATCGGTATGCGGGGATCCGTATCGATACATGTCTCAAAACAGAAAGAGTCGTTGCACAATTATAAGAGAAGCGTATCGATACGCGTGTAGGCGTATCGATACGGGTTAGGGAAGTGTTTCGGTACGGGCAAGACTGTATCGATGCAATTATTCCCAAAAAGCTCACTGGAAGATTCCGTATCGATACGGGTAAGAGCATATCGATACGGGACAACCAACTCTTTAAAAGTATGTTACCTAACAACTGACACCAACGGTCAAAAACATTTAAGGCTTTTGAATTTAAAATTCCATTAAATCCGTATCAATACGGGAGACACCGTATCGGTACACCATTCAAACTCAGTGTGATTTTATAGAGAGAGCATATCGATACAGATACAATCTGTTTCGTTACCCTGTTTCGATATGGTAAGGGGTGTATCGAAACGGATTTCTCCAGTGGCCAAGTTTGTAAAAAAGGTATCGATACGGCTAGGAGCGTATCGATATGCATATGCGATTTTCAATAGTTTGGCCTTGGAACACTTAGAAAATATTTTAGAGTTTGAGTTTTTCAAACTAAAGTGAAGTCTTGTTGATTTGAAACCTTTTGAGGGACTTAAAAATCTATTTCAAGTTTTTCAATTTAATCCTTAAAACACTTTGTTATATCAAAGTCAAACATAGGTTTTACAGAAACATGGGTCAATTTCGGGTTAAATTTAGATTTTAAGACTAAAATGAACAAAAATATAATTATATTTAAAATATTGGACTAAATTTTAAAAAAAATATAAAGTAGTAGGGGTCAATTGTGGGTAAAATAAATATTTTGAGGACTAAATAGAACAAAAATACCAGCATAATTAAAATATTGGACTAATTAATAAAAGTTAGAAAGAAATTGAGGTTAATTTCAGGTTAAATAAAGATTTTTTCGATTAAATTTTAAAAAAAAATATATTTAGAATATTGAACTAAGTTATAAAAATTAAAAAGAAATTGGGGTTAATTTTAGGTTAAAATGATTTTTTGACTAAATTAAACAAAAATATGATTTTATTTAAAATATTGGACTAAATTATAAAGAAATGTGGGTCAATTTCGGGTTAAATATAGATTTTAGGGCTAAATTGAACAAAAAATATAATTACATTTAAAATATTGCACTAAATTATAAAAATTATAAAGTAGTAGGGATCAATTGTGGGTTAAATAAAGATTTTGATGACAAAATTGATCAAAAATATCAGCATATTAAATATATTAGGCTAATTTATAAAACTTGTAAAGTAGTAGGGGTCAGTTATGGGTTAAATAAAGATTTTGAGGACTAAATTGAACAAAAACATCATCATATTAAAAATATTGGACTAATTAATAAAAATTCGAAAGAAAGTTGGGTCAATTTGGGTTAAATAACGATTTTTAAGACTAAATTGAACAAAAATAAAAATTTTATAGACTTAGAGTGCAATTTAGCCCTTTAAAATAAGTCAGCTGATTTTTCTATTTATTAGTGACACGTGGCGTGTTTTGATTGGTCAACCAATTTTTTTAAACAGAGGTTAACGAGAGGGGCCAATTGAGGTCACGGTTTAAAGTTTAGGGGGCAAAACGTCCCAAAAAATACTTTAAGGGGCAGTTCGGTATTTTGCGTATACTTCAAGAGCCAAACAGACCATTAAGTCTTTGAGTTATATCAAAATCAATATCTCAATTGCACTGAATTTGAATCTATCTATAAAGTAGAGGGTCAAATTAATCCATTTGATAATAGAGAGATTAAATTGGTACAATCCATATAATAAAACGATTTACAAATACTTTCACAATGTTGTGAATAAAATAAAGAAGAACAAGAACAAAGAACAAGAATAACAAAGAGATGAGAAAAAGAGAGATTTTTATTATTCTCAAATATAGACTTGTGTACAATGCCTTTATCAAATCATCTATTTATAGACATAAGAAGAACATAATACATTAAACTTTAATTAATAAAGATAATACTCTTAATAATAAAGTAAATCAAATCTGTTTGATAAAGTTCTTATCATGATAGACATCCACATAGATAAATATTCATAACACTCCCCCTTGGATGTCTATGAAGATAATGTGTCTCGTTAAAACCTTACTAAGATAAAAACCCAGTGGGAAAAAATTCTTAAGTGAAGGAGAAAGAGTACACACATCTTTGATACACATAACATGTTGCCTCATTACAAACCTTAACAGGAAAACCCATTGGGAAAAAAACATCGGTTAAGGGAAAAAGAGTGCAACGCGTATTTACTCCCCCTCATGAAAACACCACAAAAGATCTTCGAATCTTCATAATTCAATCTTGAATACTTTTTTTTCTAAAGATCGCGAGGGATGAAACTTTAGAGTAATATTTTCCATGATGTATCCACCTTTCATTATCTCTACACAAGATAGCATTTGTATCATATCTTGTGAAAGTAAATCACATATCTTCTAGATATGTTGGGTCAATGGTCTTAGCCAAACACATTTTTGTCTTGCCTTGTGCATAACAATTATTTTTACAAGATTTGATGAGGCATCGACGAATGTTTGAAGATCTAAAGGTAATGATTTTTGTATATCCATGAATATTTCTTGACCAACTAATATGTGTTGCTTCAAGACCAAGAAAATATATAGTTATCTTTATTCACATCCAATAATCTTACAATTATTGAGGTACTTAATGGATATGTTTTATTCATATTGAATCTCGATAAGATTCTTTCAGCATGTGTCCATTCA
Source organism: Hibiscus tridactylites (assembly GCA_958450335.1). NCBI lineage: Eukaryota > Viridiplantae > Streptophyta > Magnoliopsida > Malvales > Malvaceae > Hibiscus > Hibiscus tridactylites. The sequence continues at coordinate 36,223,448 of OY288273.1, read as the reverse complement.
TAGTCAAAAACGCATATTTAAATGCTCGATCTTTAGGTCCAAACAAAACCACATCTCAAGATTCTTTTTCTCAAGTCATTTCCTTAAATAACCAAATGCTTTGAAAGCTCTTAGAAGTTCTAATAATATTTAAATTATCGTAATGAATCTTGATCCAAAATCCTTTTACAAAAAGCATAAGAAAATATGATCATTCTTATAGTATTTCCTCAATTAGTACTCACTAAGGCGATTATACCAAATGCGCCAAAATATTCAATGAGACATGTCTAAATAAATTTCCCCAGAAATTTCCAAATACTTCTAGCATTTTAATCTGTCAATGATAACTTTTTATAGGGATCCACAAAATAATTAGACGCATATAAAATATTTCATAACTGTCAAAGTAATTGCATCCACCATGAAGTATTTAGAATTCTTCATAAATTATAATTCCTTCGTATTTACGACTACTTATTTGTGTCTCACTTGCATTACACCTTTAGGTGTTTGGACTGTTGGTCCAAATACTTCTATTTTAGAAGTTCAAAGTGTCTTTCTATATTGGCCAATTCAATATCTATACTTATGGATAGATTCTATACAAGATCCTCATTATCTTTCTTAACTTCTATAGAAGTTCGTGTAAAATTGTTTGTAAAATCGTTGTCGACAATTTTTCTATTTTCTGGTTCCATTCTCGTAGTGACATAACTCATTGAGATCTCTTCAAGATTTCAATCTTTATTTCAGGTACCTGAAACTCTTCAAGAGTTTTATAATTAGTTATGTATTGGGTATCTTCAGGAGCACCCGCCTCCAATATATGATCATCTCATACTACTTTCTATTTACGAGAATTTTGATCATTGGAACCAATTTCAACTATCATGCTTCAAGCATGATTTACATCCATTCGCTCTAATATGTAATTTAAACTTAGAGCATTTTTAGCTGGTATATGAGACTTGATTACTCTCATTAGGTCAGTAAATATGTCTGGCAGTTGACATACAATAACTTGAATTATCTTATGAACTTTTAGTTCATATTCGAGGATCTAGATAATGATAATTCATTTTCCTTCTTTATCCAGCTGATTATTCTCTCCCCCTGATGTTGAGAAAAATCATCTCATAAATGATTCTCCAATTAATGTTTAAGAGCTTAAATATAAAACAAGGCTCGTACTCAATATATATTCTCAACCCTTTTTATTTACCCATTTTGTGCATTGTGGTGGAGCAATTCATATCACACATTCAAAAATTATAAAATGGGAAATGTATGGCTTCTGACCAAAAACCAATCATAACGAGGAGTTTATTATAACTCGTTGGCTTGATGCGTATAAGTGTTGCTATATGGAAACACCATATAAATAATAACTCTTTTGTTCTCATAGTTTAGCTATTAAAGAGGGGGCATCCAATTGAAATTTTGCTAACTGTATTTCTTATAATCCAAAGGCTTTGTAACAACTGATATAGCCTAAAATATAAACCCACTAGCTTTTGCAAGACGAATAGTCTAATTGCATAATCTGAATCTTTTTATAATCAATCTTACAAACTTCTGGTTGTAAGTTGATAAAACAATGTAGATGCATCTACTAAAATCATATAAAACTTTCCACATTTGCAGATATATGGGCTCATATTTCATTCAGATATGCAAGACATGCAGTCTCAGCTTTAGTACAATAACTTTAAGTTCTTTTGGTAAGTGGGATCTTAATCATTTCCTTTGAGAACAAGCACCACAAAAACTTTGTGTTCTTTCAGTAAGTGGAATTCAATCAATTCCATTGAGAACAAGCACCACAAGAACTTTCGAATCATTATTGACCAGGATGGTCTAACCGATCGTACCAACTATATACAAGTGTGTATATACATTTCTGAATTTTGTAAACTTCTAGTTTACCATAACATGTGATTCAATCTCACTCGTACATGTCAAGTACAACCATCAAAATTGTTCCTTTGAATAGGAATATTTTTAGCTCTTTCAGACCTTTCAATAAAAATTATCTTTCGGTAGCAATATATAGCTCTTCTAGAGCTTTCAACTGACCTTTTGGCTATCGAACTTATATTTATATTTTCAAATGCCAATTGATAACATATGTTATTACCATTAGCGATAATTATTTCAATATTTGCAATTCTACACTTTTCAGAATGTACTTTCTCTCAAGATTTTATTGTTCTTCTAGAGCATCAATATGTTCAGTACTGTGAGATATAGTACTCACATTATTCCCTTGCATTTAAATGGGAAAATATATCTTATGCTTATGTTGAGCATAAATCGATACCATATATTGTATTTGACAAGTAATCATGTTAAACAAAGTAAATAAATATCATAATATATAAATATAAATATAAAACGTAAACAATTAATGTGTGTAAAGTAAATAAACATAAAGCAAAATAAATAAAAAGATAAATAATTCTCTTCAAAGTTATGAGAATAATTAGAAGATGATTTATTCCCTTCGAGGGTTATAAGAAATCAACAACGTCCAAATGAGTTGGACCAACAATGTCCAAATAAAGTTGGATCAATATCATCTTTGTCATTTTTCGCAAACAAAATTTGCTTCTATTTTCTTCTCTTTATCATTCAATGATTGTTGATTTTTCAACGTACGTCAAGTACGAGACCAATGGTTTATAATATCGCATTGGTAATAAAAAGGATTTTACTTCATTATAATGATCTTTATCACTCTTGTTATCCTTATAACCTCACTACCGGTGGGTAGAAGTATCTTTAAAATGATCATATTTTCCATGTCTATATTCATGGTTTCAATCACGACCACAACTTCTAATGTGGCTTTTATTCTTTTCACAATATAATCTCACATTCACTTCAGGGAATGGAGTAGGGCCAGTGGGCCTTTGAAACCTTTTTCATACATCCTTCTCACAGAGAACAAAGATTTAATCCTCGTACGCAGCATTGTTAAACCAGTCCACAAGGTCCTTTAAAAACCTCCTTTGAGACCAACAGCCTCGCAGAACGGGATTGTAACCCTCTCGTCCCGGTCTGGACGACTGACCGGTCCGAGTAGGCTACACGGGGAAAATCGAAGTGAAACCCGTTAGGGACCCACCTCGGTTAGCAACCCTAAAAATCACTTTTAATTATTATCTTGTCTAAAGGCATTCATACATCCTATGTGTGATACGACAACGGGAAGACAACAAGCTATGCGAAGCAATCAACCAAGCAATTTAAGACGTCCCATTTTGCTTTGTTCAATAGGCCATATCGATACACTAGAAGAGGGTATCGATACGCCTTGACCAGGTCAACTGTCCCAAGTCAACGTAGGGGGAACGTATCGGTACACTAGTTGACCGTACCGATACGCCCTCCTTGGTCAACATCTCGTGGTCAATGATACAAGACCGTACCGAAACGCCTAGAGCTCGTACCGATGCGCCAAAATCTCGTCAAAATCTTAGATTTCCAGAGAGGTTTTGGCGTATCGATACACCTCCGTATATCGGTACGCTAAGCCAAATCTGAGTCCCAAAGTGTAGGACCGTATCGATACGGCCCTTGGGCGTACCGATACGCCCTACACTGCAAGACTCAAATTTGCAGCAAAACGAACCAAGACTCAACTCTAAATGCTTTTAAAGACTCCCTAACCACAATCATACACTCACTCAACATTTAACAAGCAAGATCAGACATACGGGACTACTTTAATTGAATTAACATGGCATACATCTCAAGATAGGCATTTAGGTAGAATACTAGCATAAGACATACATGGTTTCACCATTTCATACAAAACAATTAAACACTCAAATAGGCATATCATGGCAAGATTTCGCATACTTTAAAGCAATCACCTAAGTATTCATAGATCAAGGTCATAAATTCTCAAATGCAAGGTATTTAAGCAACGAAGTAGACATGGTCTTCAATCCACGCCATAAAAGCATAAACATATCCAACATAGCATCAACAACTAAACATGCTCAATCATTAATAAAACCAAACTAAGGAGTTTGAACACCAACTCCATACGAATCTACACCCCCATTGTCTAGGCATTATTACAAACACTTAAAGCATACTTGAGCTACTCGAGAACTCCAAAAAGCTTCTCTCTTGCCCACTTGCCTTCCAAACTCTAATGATCTACATGTTGGAAAAAGGAGAGCGTAAGCTTGACAGCTTAGTGACCGAAGCTCTAAAACTCATCAACAATGCATTTTCAAAACACATTTCTTAAAGGTTAAGTAAAACATTTAGATGCACAATGAGAGGCACAACAACATAAGTACATGGTTTGCACAAGCACAACCAAAACACGATGGGACTACACATCACCGTTTCGACTAGTAGTTTTCCAATGGGACTACACATCAAAGTACTCTTCTACTAGTCACTACCGGTGGGACTACACATCACCGTAGTTATGACAACCATCACGTGAGGCTCGACACCAACAATGACTACACAACAACAACGGATGTAAAGCAATTCACCATGAATATGAAATCACAACAATTACCCACACATCATCACTTAACCACCAAAGTAAGGTTAGTAAACTTACACTTGGGTTTAGGAGAGCCCTCAAGGCTCCACCCAAACCCCCAAGACTCCCATTTCGAAAGCAAAACGAGATTAAACATTTCCACTCACTGTTGCAACCCAAACGAAAGCCGAACACCGATCTCAATTCTCCAATTTTTTTGGATTCGTGCCCGAAGCCTCTCTAATGTTTTCCCTCGGTTCTAACCAATCAAAAACAACAATTTACTCAACAATTCAGCCATAAAATCATTGTCACAAACAAAGCACAATCTCAAGACCCACATTCTATATTTTCAACCCATGAACTATCCAAACTTCTCCATTTTCATACTTCCACACAACCCAGTAAAAAACTATCAATTCCAACCCCCAAAACATCCCTAATTACTTCCAAAACAACCATCAAGCATCAACAAAACATCATGTCAATCCCTTTACACTAAACCACTCTTATAACTCAAGTTTTCATCTCTTTTAAAACATCCATAAAACCCATTTCGGGATGTCTTGACAAAACCCCTCAATTTCAAGATATATTGCACCCGAGGACTAGACTAAAACATAGTTAAACTCATCAAATCAAGAGCTAATCAAAAACCCCTAAAGTTTCATACTTTCACTTCAAAACTTCAAAACTTCAAAAACTTTAAAAGGGCATTTCTATGAAAACTAAAGCTATGAAAATGTTGGAGATAGTGAGGAGAATTCAAAAATTCAACTACCTTGAAAAGAACCATTGGGTTGATGAAGAGATTTGATGAAATAGTATTTAGGGGATAAGGGAGGTTTTTCAACGTGAAAAGAAAAGAAGCAAGAGGAAGAAGAAAGTGAATAGCTAATTTCCAAAACCCCCCCTTTCACATGTTTTGTTTTTTTTTTCTTTAAAATTACCAAAATGCCATTAATGACTCAAACTCTTTTTAATTTAAACCAAAGCTTAATTAAATTTTAAAACAGACCCACGACTCGAACCCGATTTACCCGAGTAACATCCGACCCCTAAACCCAAGGCGTTACAGGGATGTCCAACCAATATACTTGGATTATATCGAAGTTCTGTTACCAATTAAATAGTGATTTACCATGTTTGCATTCTCTTCAGGAAATGAAACGAATCTAATAATTGCATGGAATAAACATCATGCTAGCATTCACCTTAGGGAATGCATCATCATTGATAATCACATGGAATAAACATCATGCTTGCATTCACTTCAAGGAATGCCTCCCACAAAATTTTTGTCAAGATCAATTTTTGTAATCTGACATTGGGAGAAGTCTACAGTTGAGTTTTTTGATGTAGAAGAAATATTACTTCCGAACAAAATCACCATGATTTATCGCACTTTAAAATAATAATATAAAGAATAAAAATAAAATCAGAATTTACCGATATTAATTTTTCTCTCGAGGACAATGGAGATATAAATAACCAAGACAGCTCATCGTAATCTCTTTATGTCATATCTCTTTCCAAGCCGTTTAAAGACATGTAAAACTTAAAACACAGTTAAAAATATCAAATCTCATAATTATAATAATCGTGAATAAATATCAATGTTCAAATATAAGGTAAGAAATAAAAAAATTCTTTTGAAAATAAAAAAAATGAAAAACGTGACCTTTGATTGAGTGGACGACGAATCAAGATTTAAGGGGTGTATTCAAGCCAAAATCTTTGCAATCAAATATTGGTTCACATTCTTTTCGTCGTAGATCACAAAATTGTAGTCGCCGATATGAAATTGAAATTCTTTCGAGGAATCACCAATTAGAATCAATAATCGAGAGAGATCGTGCTTCAAAATCCATGGCTCGTTCAGACCTTCAAAACATGCCACCGTCTTCGGTTCAACGTAGGATCAAAACTTTTCCGGTAACTTCTTTGGGATTTGAACAAAGAGCATCAAAATCTTTCGAGCAACCATTGATTTTTTAAAAATTAAAATCAAATTAAAGATCAAGAGAGAAAAATAATCGATAATTAAAATATAATCGAGGAGAAGAACTTATCTCTAATTCATGCTAGAATCAACTTCTTTTCGGCAACTCTTTTAGGATTTGAACGACATACACCTTAGTTGGTTAGAGTCTCGTGCTGATAACGTGTTATGAATAAAATAAAGAAGAACAAGAATAAGAACGGAGAACAAGAAGAACAAAGAGATGAGAGAAATAGATAGATTTTTATTAAACTCTAATTAATGAAAATAATACTCTTAATAATAAAGTAAATTAAATCTCCTTGGTAAAGTTCTTATTATGATAGACATTCACAGAGATAAATATTTATAATACACGGTAGATTTTCAATAGATTTATAAATTTAGACAAATGTTTTTTGTAGTATATTTATATTTATAAAAAGTTTTGGATTTAAAGACACCTTTTGTCTTTAAACTTTAAAGAAATTATTTTAGTCTTTAAATATTCTTCGTTTCTTTTTTTACCCAAATCGGCAGAAATAGCAACAGATTTGGCTGATGTCAATTATTTTTGTATTTTTCATTATTTTAAACTTTAAAGACAACTTGTGTTGGTAAGTGAGTCTATTAGTAAAGATTTTTTGTATACATAAAATATTAAATTCGAAATATACTTAATCGATGTCAAACTACTTATTACTTAAACCAACCTTATTAGTACATATATTTTATTAATAATTCAAATTTACGTGTATATTTTATTATTGTTATTTTTACATTTTTACTCAAAAATAATAAATTAATTACTATCAACTTAAATTTTTATTTTTATCCATTGATTCCGTTCAATAAAAAGTAAATGTCTAAAAATTTTAAAAAAATATTTTGTTCTCAATTTTTGAAAATAAAATAGGGAAAACTACACTGGTGGTCACCCAACTATTACAGTTTTCTTATTTTGGTCTCCAACTAATTTTTTTATTAAAATTGTCCTTCATGTTACATATCTTTCCTGTTTTGGCCCCCTCCGTTAAAAACTTAACGGTTTTGCTGGCGTATATTTTTTAGGAGAGTTAAATATAATTTGAATTGATTTTGAGGGGAGCTAGGATTCGAACCCATGTCCCTGTTGGGTCACACCAGTACACCTCATGGCGCAGCGGAAAAATTATCCGGCGATTACCACCAGAGATCCAAGTACGAGGAATGAATCGGGGTGAATAAGGGTAAAGAATTACCTGCTTAAAATATGGAATTCTAAATTTGGGGAGATAGATATTCAATCACGATTCCACGATGTCAATTTTTAAGCCGCAACAATAACGCTCCAACCTCTATGTAGTTCACCCAGTTGAAACGAGCATATAAAATTCTTTAAACCATTTAAAAGGGAAATAACATATAAAAATTCTCTAAACTATTTAAAGGGTTTTTCTCAAAAAGCATTAATGACTGCTAAATCTCTCATGCCTTTATATAGCCTTTGAAATCCTAATTTAACAATTTCAAAATATATATATATATATATATAATCCCAATTTAATTTAATTAAAATTTCAATATATATATTAAATATATATAATCTCAATTCAACTTAATTAGGATTTTGATATATATATATATATATATATATATATATATATATATATATATTAGTTTAAATCAAATTATATTATTTATATATTAAAAGAGTCATAATTATAATGATTTTTTTAATATTTATCCAATAATTAAATTATATATATCAAATATATATTAATTAAATTAAATTCATGTACAACAAATTTGTACACACATAACTCGTTTAATATATGCTCATTTTTACTATAGGTGTTAGGGATGGCAACATGGTGGGGCCGGTCGAATTTTTTACCACCAGACCTCGACCCGAAGATTATAAATAAAAATTCGACCCGACCCATCCCAAAAAAAATTTATGTCTCACCCACCCCGACCCCGATTCGAAATTAACTATGTATATCTGCACTCGATCTCCCCGCCTAAAGGATGAAAATTAGATGTCTTCTACTGAATGAAAAGTGAAAATATTGGGTGGTGATGGTTATTGTTCACTTAAGCAGAGCGTCATTGCGCCACCATCGATCCATTTCATAAGGTAAAACACTAAAGAATATACTCAAAACTAAAAAAAAACAGTAGAAATAAAAAAATATATTTTAATTAAAATTAAATATAAATCCTTAAACTATGCATGTTGAAATCAAAACTAAATAGAATCATAAATAAATTTAAACTCCAAAATTTGTTGAACTGGTGAAAAACTTCCAGTGAGTTGTTACCCAAAAACGAGAGAATCGGTATAAAAGAGATGAAGAAACGACGTACGCTCATTCGTAAAAAAAAATAATAATAATATGTGTGTGAGGAAGGAGAATGAGGATGAGATAAAGAGAAGGGGAAGAAAGGGAAGGAGAAAAAATAAAAGCGAAAGTAACGGCAGTAGAAAGAAATGAGAAAAATGTAGCCTTAATATTATTATATATAGTGGCATTTTCGTAAATATACTAAAAATATATATGATGTTTTAATAATAATCGGGTCGGATATTTTTTATACTAAACTCGACCCTGCTCCGACCTCGACTATACTTTTACGAAACCCGTCCCGCCCCGCCCAGACCCGAAACCCTATTTTTTAAAATAAAAACCTGTCACTATCGGGTCGGATCGGGTCGAAACCCACCGAATTCGGGTATTTTTTTCATCCTTAATAGGTGTGGCCCTGTAAGTTCATGTAACGTTAGTAGTAAATATTAGAACATTTCTAATATTACAAATAATGAGCGACATCTAGCAATATGTCATTGTCACCTAAGTTATAAGAAAACATTATTCGACATAACATTTTTGTGATTAACTATATTTATGTATTACATTTTGTCATTTATATCTAGATTAGACACAAGTCATGGAACAATCATACTTGTATAGTACATCTAATATTTCTTGATATCTTGAGTAGACTATTATAAACGAATAACTATGATATCTCATATCAACTTATTCGAGCATGACCATACATTTATAGTCTCACTCAATCAAGTGACCTACGATATTACTCCTATTATGTAGGAGGGACAAATCCTATCTTGATCAACTATATTTCACTACATAAATTGTGACATATCCAGTATCAGTCTTTATAGTGTAGTTAGTTACGACACACGTTTGACTGTATCAAAATATGTCACTTACGATGTTGAAATAATGATTATCTCAAGTCTGATGATCATACATATAGTTATCACTATGAGAAATGTTGTAAGTGTCACATAATAATTCAAGAAACATGCTCATAGCGAGCAAGTGAGCGTGTTAGCCACTAGGCTAGACACCATATATTGTCATATTTTACCACAGATTAATCTTAAATTAAAATAATGAACTCAAAAAACAAATTAAATAATCATTTATTTTATTTTTTATAAAATTAATATTAAATTATTTAAAAATATATTATACAATTTAAAAATAATAAATAAATATAATTTAAAAGTTTATATTCTATAATAAATGAATATTATTAATTTAATTTTTAAAGTAATTTAGTATTATTTTTCTAAAATAAATAAATAAATATATAATTAATTTTGTCATTACCGAAATTCGAATAAAGTGAAAAGGTGAAATATAGTTTAATTTTTAACTTTAATCACAATTTAGTTAAATATAATTTAAGTTAAAAATATCACACATTTTTAGTTTAACTTGGTGTTTAAATATTTAAAATTTTATGTTCGAATCACTCTTCTGACTAATATTTTATTTTATGTTGTTAATACCTTAATATACGTCAAATATAAATTTTAGTTAAAACAATTCAAACTCTTTCCCTCCCATGCTATGGGATGTGTGTTCAAATCTTAACTATTGCAAGTTACTTGTTTAATTATTTTTTTGTTTTTGAGATTTGTTTAATTAATTTAAAGTTAATTTATGATAACATATGTGTATTTAGGGCTTAGCCAAATGGCTAACTCATTTTGTTATATGCTCTGGGATTCAGGTTTGAATCTGAATAAAAATTTTAAAATATAATTTGTGTATGAGAGAGAAAATAATAACATAATACTTAAGAAAAATCCGCATCAACAATTTCGTTAAATTCTTAACGGAAAAGACCAAATTAAGAACAAGAGGGCCGATTTTGACAAAAAAAAAATTAGTTGAGAACCAAAATAAATAAATAAAACAGTAATAGTTGGGTAACTACCAGGGTAGTTTTCACTAAAAAATATTAGCCACGTTGCCAATGAAGTAAAAAAAAAATTGATATTATTACATAGCATGAGCGTAAAATCTACAAGGAAAACGGGTAGGTGCTAGTACTATGTTAATACAAGCCATTTGGGACACATACAAAAACATCCCAAGACAGTTACACCAATAATACAAATTCATAGCTAACATTGTCAAATAATCTAAATCTATTGTCAGAAATCTTCACACCTATTCAGCCCAAGTGTTGCATTGCTGCAACAATGGAAGACTGCCCTAAATTCTATACTATGTTCTTGTGTCACAATGCCGATTGCAAGTCCACAGGTTCGACCAATCGAGATCTACGTCTCCTCTTGCTTTCCGGAGTGCACCTTACACCGCCGAACTTTCCAAGCTTAACAGAAGCTTTGCAGTTCAGTTGAGATGACAGCTTTGCGGATCCATAATCTGAATCCGAATTGACTGGTAGACATTTCTCGGGTGAAGATATGTTTCTGTCACCTTTTGTACGTTTTTTACTCGAGGGGGATTTAACTCTCTTTTTGGGCATTCGAAACTGAGTCTCCACCCTTCTCTTATCATGCTTGAGGAGTCGGACATGGAAAGGGTTTACAGCTGTATAACAAACAGACTCACCGGGATGTCCGCTTCGATCTAATCCAACATCTCCATTGCTTCGATCTAATCCAACATCTCCATTGTTCACCTGTATGACAAAAATGATGTTTTGTGTGAAAGTGTTACCACAACAATTTTTATCTAACCTACTTCTAGCTAGAAAGAACTGGTTGCGGAGATTTGCTTAAAAATGAGAAAGAAATACCAATTGGAGAAGTGCGGAAAAGGATCGAGCAACATCATGCTTTTCTTGACCCTTAACAAGATCACCGAACAGCATGACATCTTTTTCGGTTTCAAGTGAGAGTTTGTCAAGAATCCTTTCACCATACTCGTGAATATCAAATGGAGGATGTGAATCCTACTTAAAACAAAAGGTCTCCTTAGTTTAAATCCCGCCGGGAGAAAAGAACAAAACTCAAGAAGAGCAATGACAGAAAAGATTAGCAGTTATAATAATGTAAACCCAAAATCAAGAAATGGAATTAAAGCTAACTTTATTTACCTGCTCTTCCAAGTTGTGCTCGATTTTCTGTTTCCACGATGAAACTCGAGCAGCTAGTTCAGTTTGCTTCTCGTTTTCAGCAATGCTGGCAAGCAGAGCATCCTGCAGGAAAAAAATACATGCAACTTATTAAAGCAAGTAATATCCAAGCAACAAGTTCACTGCATATTTTATAGTGCCAAGCCAGAACCAACTAGGAGCAATTGACGATCACAACTTTCACTAACAGCACACAACGTATACAATAGTGAACCCGGACACGAGCAATTAATAAACCCTTTCCTTTTTTGTTTTGTTTTTTAAAAAAGGGGAAAAAAGATGCAAGTTGGCACCGTGTTAGTCAACGAGGAATAAAACTAACACTATTTCTCTCCCCTTTTAAGAGGATCTATACGAATATGATCCCGAGTAAAGCAGAAATGCAGAAGGGCATCACAGAATCTGTAATCAACGACAAATGATGGGAAAGGGTTTATCAATTGTTTGCTTATTGTAAATGTAAAGGAGTATGCTTACCAGGTGAGAGCGGCAGAGATCTTCCAGGCTTGCTTGAGAACATGGATCTCCATCGTCAAACATTTCATTCTTTCCAAATTCAGCACCACCATCCCCATGCTATGAAAAAGATCAATGAATGAGCAACAACCGAAAATCTCAGACTTCCCAGGGGATAAATATAACAAAAGATCAAATCACTGATATGCTAACCTTCTCGTTCATAAAAGGTAAATCTTCATCCATAGGCATGTTCTCTGGCACGTCAAAATCCGGTCCACCAAAATCAACATTCTCATCATTATATCCATTGTCTTCGTTGTCATCTTCAAAATTAGGGAAAACATTAGGAGCTCCAGTTCCTTGCCCAATTAGTGATAGACGAAGCTGAAATAAGCAAACTTGTTTTACAAATCAACCGTTCACCTTCACCTAAGTTAAACTTTTAGTAAATATACCTTTTCATATAATGGAGGAGACTTGGATTCCCTTTGTTTTTCAATGGCCTTCTGCCGCCTCTCCCACATTTCTGTAAGTTCGGGACTAATGGTGCCGTGCAATCTAGCGAGTGGAAACAAAGTAGTTATAGGATTACTCTTCGTAGAATTTACCACATTCTTTCTGGAAGCTTTTACTGCTTGTGAAGGGGGAAAAAACTATTAGGAACTGACCAAAATTAAATAGGTAGAAAAAAAGCATGTGAGAAACCAAATTTTAACTACCTTTTCGGAAAGGCCTCACTTTCAAGTTTCCAGGTTCATGGGGATTCAGAGGTTTCCATGGATCATTATCATCATCATCTGAATACCTATCATCCATATCAAATCCATGATCTACATTTCCAAAGTCATCAGCGACAGAAGGATCAGGCCCCATATTACATTCATTAACACCAAAATCGCAATCAACCCTCGGAGTTTGATTAGCATCAGTATCCTTGTTCTTTCCATGATATAAATTATCTGCACCCCCCGAACGCCATGTGGGAGACTGAAAGGTCTTGCGCCTTGAGCTGCCCTTATTAGTGCCATGCTCACCTTTACCAGCGTCATTACCCTTCAAATAATCATCAACTGCTACCGAATCATATGGATCTAATAGAATAAAATCCTGGTAGAGATCATTTGTTGCCAACTGCAACCACAAATATATGCACACCAATCAAAGAGTTATGCAAAGTAGTTAGTCAAACTTCATCATACTATCGACTGAAGCAACTATAAATACCAGATAGGACTCTAACTCGCTGCCATCACCAGAAGTGTCTAAGCAATCACCTTCAAGAACAACTAAGTTTGCAGGGGGCTTCACAAAGTGGTTAACCGATGTGTCTTTGTTGGATGAACTATCTAAGCTAATCTTCGCTTCCACTGCAAATGTAAGCACTTATTTCAGGTGATGCTAGCAAAATATTTTCAACTTTCAACCCAAAGGAAGGGTCGGAAAGTCATCGGATTAAGGGTCACCTGGGACTGTCATCTAAGTCCCAGAATTTAGCATTGTCCTCATCCGAAGCAGCACATGAAACACTTTGTTCTGCCTGATCCGATGCACCATCGGATTGGTCGTGTTGCCTGTTCGAACATATGCATCATTTTTAAGTACAGTGCTTCATTTCAGGAGTAACCCTTACAGAAATGGAAGTCAATGATGTAAAAGTAAATAGAAAAACAAAGAATTTGGGAACTAAAAGAAACCTCTTTTGAGAGAGGAATTCCAAAGCATGCAAAACCAAGTTGTAAAGATACTCTACTTTTCGGCTATACACTTGAACTGAACCCTGAAGCAACAAAGCAGCTACATAGAAAAAAAATAATGCATAAATATAAATTAATTAGAAAACCCAAGAATTTAAAGAGGAAAAAAATATTCTTTTTAGGGTAAATCGAAAATTAAGGCACAACCTTCAGCGAAATTCACTGAGCTATGTCCGTCATCGTCTTGGGAACCAGTAATTTCACCCGAGCAAATCTTCAAGAGATAGTCTTCAAGCTTTTTGGCAAGATTGACTTCCCAATTAGCTTCCAAATTATGCTCCGGCTGGACTCCGTGGAACTTCCCGAAATCACCAACTCCGGAAACTCCGCCCTGGGGGTGGTTCTTGTGGCCGGTCATCTTCTTTCGTCCGTAGTTAGGGTTTAGCTCTGGGTTTGTTTAGGTGTTGACGGTGAGTTGAATTCATTTGGGGAAAAACTCAGGGTTTGGGTGGGAAAATTTAGGGGCTTTCTTCTGTTTGTTTGCCGAGAAAACTTGGAGAGAAACCGAAGGAAAGTTTGGAACTTTGGTGCAGTAAAAGACCAAAGGATATGGCGAAGAGAGAGAGAGAGATTTCAAAAAAAATCGAGGGACTGCTTTTCCCGCTTAGTCGACAAGTTTGGAAAATATTGGGTAAACTACACCAGTTATTAGGGGAAATTTTTATTGACTACGAGCAACTCATCAATTAGATCATTAAATTTATTAAATTGTCTTATTTTTACTATAGTCATTAAAAAATTAACAGTTGATTAACGGAAGGATAACGTGGCAATTAATTAAAATTTATAAAATTACACATTTAGTTCCTATTATTTACTTATTAAATCAATTTGATCTAAATTTTATTTTAATTAAATAAAATTAATCAACCAATTAGATGATGACATGTGTCATCACCCAATTGGATTAATTTACTCAAATGTTATTTTATTTTATTTAATATTAAAAAAGAATGAAAGAATGACATTAGGGTGGTATAAACTTAGGACTAAAAGAATAAATTCTCACACTTTTACCATTAAGCCAAGTTACTTTTAGTGATATAAATTGCACTTTTTTATATACGTATTTTATAATGCATTAAATGTTAGGGAAAAAGAAGTAAAAATGGTTGAAAGAGGACTCCAACCTAGATTATTTGGGATGTGTATAATCACACAAACATTCTATTTAATTTAAATCTGAAAATTATTAAATATTCGATTTAAAAGAAAAGAATCGAATTTAAAATATTTGAATATTTTTTCTTTTTCATATTTAAATTAAATAAAATATTTATTAAAATATTAAGTACTCCATTTAAAAAATATTTGATTTAAAAGAAAAGAAATTTGATTTTAATAAATATTTGAATATTTTAAATCAAATTTAATATATTTAAAATATTTGATTTAATATTTTAAATCAAATTTCTTTTCTTTTAAATCAAATATTTAATATTTTAATAAATATATGATATAATTTAAATATGAAAAAGAAAAATTATTTGAATATTTTAAATAGAATTTCTTTCCTTTCAAATCGAATATTTAATAATTTTCAGATTTAAGTTAAATCGAATGTTTGTGTGATTATACACATCCCAAGTAATCTAGGTTCGAGTCTCCTTTCAACTATTTTACTTCTTTTTTCCCTAACATTTACTGCATTATAAGATATGTATATAAAAGGGTGCAATTTATATTGGCTCAATGGTAAATGCGTGAGAATTTATCCTCTTGGTCCCAGGTGTGGACCACCTTAATGCCATTCTTTCATAATTTTTTAATTTTTCTTAAACCAGGTGGTGACATGTTTGGAGAGAAATATATTAAATATTAAATGTTATACTTATTTTGATTTTGATATAACTTAAATTTAATTTTCAAGGACTAATGTGTAAAAATTATAAAATAAAGTTCACGAAATAAATTTGTTAAAAACTCGATTCAATATTATCAAAATATTTTAAAAATGTTTGACTTTGCACCTATATCGAATGTATCTTTTAAAAGTCAACAAATAGTTGAAACTTAAGTTTTTAAAGAAAAGTTTTGAAACCTTTCTGGACAGAATATCACTGTTTTTGAAACTTTAGCAAAAGTTTCGAAACCTTCGTAAAGGTTTCAAAACCTTCGTAAAGGTTTCAAAACCTTGACCCTTTAACGGCTAGTTTTTATAAATCTCTTCTTAAGATTTCGAAACGTGTGGTAAAGGTTTCGAAATCTCTGTGCAAGTAAGCAATTAATGTTTGGTTTTAATGACTTTCAACAGCTCCAAACTCCCTCCAAAGTTTCCCAACAGTTAAAAAATATCAAGAGCATGTAAAAAGCGTCTCCAAACAGTAATAAAAAATAAGAAAGCCTGTCCAAATTTTCAAGCAATCAAATTCTAACTTGTACTCAAATGTTCATCTTTCTTGTAAACACTAGTGTGGTTCTTCATTGTAATTAATTTCCTAGTGTTTCTTGGGTGTGTGAGAGAGCTTAAACTTTACAAACACTTTCCTTGTAAGGATTTCTTAGTTTGCTTCTTTGTATTTGTTTTAGAGAAATGATTCAATAGACTTTAGAGTATAAATCTATTAAATTGTGTAAGGTTACTCCTTATCCTTAAAGGAAAGGTAAATTAGTGGATTTGTTGAAAATCCTTAGTGTGGTCACTAAGGTGGTTGATGTAGACTCCATTAAGAGAGTTAAACCACTCTAAATCACCTTGCAATTTCTACCTTTGCAATTAGTGTCCATCAATCTTTAAAAATTTAATTCACTACCTCTTGATTTTATTCGATCGATTGCTACACTCAACATTAAATAAATTAAATTAAATTTGAGTAAATTAATCCAATTGGGTGATGACACGTGTCATCATTTGATTGGTTGATGTAACACCTGGGTTTAGGGGTTAGGTGAAAATAATGTATTAATATTATTTGGGCTCGGTTTTATAATTTAAATAATGCTTCAGGTTTTGTTTTCAAATTAATTAATTGGGTTGGCCATGTTTTGAGATTAAACCCCCAATTAGCCATGATTTTCATACTATTGCGAATACCCCATTTCATTAAGGGTAAATAAGTCTTTTGAACTTTAAAAATAAAACATGGCAAATAAAACACTCACCTTCCCCATCTTCTTCCCATCCCTCTTTCAAACCTAACGTCTACTTCTTCTCTTCCTTGGGGGTTCATTATTCCATCACCATACACCCTCATCCTTGGTGATTTTTGAAAGGTAAACATGTTTCTAACTTGTCCTCACTTCCCTCTACATGTCTATACCTTTAGTTTTCATTAAAACCCTTGATTTTGTATTTTGGAGTTTTTGAGTTTGGAATTAAAAATGTTAACTTTGTTAGCTTTTAGTTGAGCTTTTGATTTGGGGATGTTAGAGGAGTCATTTGTTGTCCAAAAGGTCCAACATACCTAATTTTTACAAGGTTTTATAATGATTTCCGGAATTGTGTTTCAAGGGGGTTTTGGAGGGTTTTAAAGTGGTTTTTGGGGTGGTTTTATGTTGGTTTTTTAGGGCTGATGTTAGTATGATATATGAGGGTCACTTTGGGTGTATTTGATGGTTGTTTGGATGCTTGAATTGGAAGATTTCAGTGGGTTTTGTGGGTTGCTCGGGAATTCTATTTTGGGCTTGATTTTAAGTGTTGGTTGCTTGAAAACGTTAATCCGGGTTAGTTCCGACGATGAGTTATTGATTGTGGATGTTTTGTTTGTGTTTGAGATTGATTAGAATCGAGGTTGGGCATCGGTGAAGCATCGGATGTAAATCCGGGAATTTGAAGTGGTCGCTTGCTTGGTCTTTGAGCTTGGGAGTTAGGTGAGTGGTTAATTGTTTTACATGGTTTTAAAATGGTTGGTTCGAGTATATGGACTAGGTTGGGCTTGGTAGACCCACCTAGAGTTAGGATTAGGGTGGTAGCTTAATCCTAAACTTGATCTAGAGCCTTTGGATGAACTCATATATGTGGATGTGTATGCCTCGTATGAAATGTGATATGAATGCTTATGTATATTGTGTTATACATGTGAGATGAGGCATGATTTGTGATGCTTGAGACATGCATGTTAATGGTTCATGATTGTGTTCATGGTGAGTACGTGCTAAGCACGAAATTTTGGAATGAGTAAAATGTTGGCACTAGTATGCTTGAGTACAAATGATCGATCATTAGGATGTTAGTGTGTACACATGAGTCAAAAGTCGCGCGTGGCCTTGGTGGCGTTGAGTCACCAAGGAGGAGTACGGGTTCGCCCGGAAATTGTATTCATATATAGTCGATGATGAGTGGAATCCCATCGACGGGGCGTGAGGATGAGAATCCCCTCCGCGAGACCGGTGATGAGTGTAATCCCACCGTGAGGTAAAATGGTTGTTGGATGTGAGTTCAACGTGTTTATCCGCGTATTCGGGTCATAGCTAGGTGCCAATGTTGATTGATATGTGTATCAATGTGTTGTGATATATGATCCTTATTTGGATGTTTAAATGTGATTACATGTATTGTGGAATTAAGTTCATGATCATGGCATTTAAATTGAATATTGCTCATGCATCTTTATCTTGTGGCTTTTGTGGATCCTTGGTAAATATGTGTTTTGCCTTGGCTAGATCGTGCTCGGACCCTGCAATGTTGAGGTTTGTTTTTAAGAGCTTACCCTCACTAAACATCATTGCTTACGCTCTCTTTGTTCAACATTGCAGATCCTTAGTTCGTGGGTTGCTTGCGCAAGTGGAGGGCCTCCAAGTGTGGTTGTTAGCTTTGAGTACATCAAGTATGAGTTTTTAATGTTGAACATGTAATAGTTAAGCAATGGGACATGAGCTATTTTGATGGATGATTGTTGGTTGTTTAGGAGCTTGCTTAGACTCCATGTTATCTTGCTTTTGTATGGCTTGTGATGCCATGTTTGAATTGTAATCCATGCCTAAATTGCTTACCATGAATGTTGGCTATGTGCTTTTGAGATTGCCTTTGTGTTTGAACATTGAAGTATGAGACCTTGTATGCTTAAATGTCATCTTTGATCGATTGCATGATTTCCTTAATGTATGTACTTGTTGGGTGCCTGTATGGTTAAATATTGATCTGATAATGTTGTATGAATGCTTGTTGGGGTTTAGGGAAGTCCTAAAATGCATTTAGGTTCGAGTCTTGTTCGTTTTGCTGAGTTTGGGAGTGTTGCAGTGCAGGGCGTATCGGTACGCCTGAGGGCCGTATCGATACGCTACTGCCTCCAGGGCTCAAATTTGGCTGCGCGTATCGATACTCGGGGGAGTATCGATACGGTTTTTGGTCACTGGAATTTTGAGAAATTGGGGAGTTTTTGGAGTATCGATACGGTGTTGGGGCGTATCGGTACGGGTTTATCTCGTTGACCACGAGATGTTGACTGAAGAGGGCGTATCGATACGCTCAAGGGCTGTATCGATACGGTCTTCTTCGAGTTGACTGTTTGGGTTGACCAAGTCAAGGCGTATCGATACCCTTGATTGGTGTATCGATACAGCCTGCCCTGTAAGCTTAAAAAAATGGTCTGTTTTGTGCATGGCCGTGGTTCGAATGTGATTTCCTTTGATTGTTTTCGCTGTCGTGATCACTTAGGACTTAACAATCCTCTATACAAGATTAAAATGAAAGAAAAAAATAGGGTTGCTAACCGAGGGGGAACCTTAACGGGTTTCGCTTCGGTTTTCCCCGTGTGGCCTACTCGGACCGGTCATCCGGCCAGACCGGGACGAGGGGGTTACAGTTGATTAATTTTATTTAATTAAAATAAAATAAGGATGAAATTAATTTAATAAGTAAATAACATGGACCAAATGTGTAATCTTACAAATTTTAGTTAACTACCACGTCACCCATCTGTTAGTTTTTTAACGGCAGTGGTCAAAATAGGTCAATTTAATAATGTTTGTGGTCTGATTGACGAGGTGCTTAGTTCAGTGGTCAAAATAGGTATCCCCTAATAGTTTGGTGGTCACTAGTGTAATTTACCCCTTTTTATTTTAAATTTGAAAAATTATGTAATAAATAAAAGGGTAAACTACACTAGTAATCACAGAACTATTGTTTCTTTCCTGTTTTGATCACTAAATTGTTTTACGATAAAATCGTCACAAACCTTATGTTTTTTCCTGTTTTAGTCACCGGCGGTTAAAAAACAAACGACAATGTTAACGTGGATTCATTTTTTAGGTAAACTACATCAATAGTCACTAAACTATTGTTTCTTTCCCATTTTAGTCATCGAACTATTTTTTAACTTAAAATGTAATTAAATTTAAAAATCAAACTAAAATTGTTTTCCTACTTTGTTTGGAAATAAAAAAATAATTATTTATTTATTTTATAAACTTATTATTAAATTCTAAAAAATAAATTTATAATATTTATTTACTATAGATTATAAATTATTTATTTATTTATATTTTAAAATTAAAAAATAATTTCTAGGATTTATAATATTTATTATGGTAGAAATTTTATTTAGAAGTATTAATATTTTTTAAATTTTAAATATAAATAATTTAAAATTTATAATCTATTATAAATAAATATTATAAAATTAATTTTTAAAATTTGATAATACTTTTATAAAATAAATAAACAGTTATTTTTTATTCCTAAACAAAGTAGGAAAATAATTTTAGTTTGATTTTTAAATTTAATTGCGGTTTAAGTTAAACATTTATTTTTGTTAATTTTTTTAATTTTAATTTAGTTTAGTGGCTAAGTATTTTAATCAGTCCCAGGACATAAGTTCAAATCCTCTTCCTTATGTCAATCACATTTTCTTTTGTGTCTTAGTTTAATGTTTAAGCACCTAAACCTTCATAGTAAAGGTTTAAGGATTGAATCCTGTGAAACAAATATTTTAATTTTGATATAACTAAAAACCTAAGGACTAAATTGAAAATGTCAAAACGAATTTTAAGTCCTCAAAATATCCCCATATAATTTTAAGATTATGCCCAAGTTAAAAACAAAGTTTTTCAAATATTTTTCTAAGTGTTTCAAGTCAAAACAGTGATTTTCAAAGTCCTGTTTTGAAACGACACTTAGGCGTTTCGAAACGTTTTCATCACTGTCAACCCATGTTCTGAAACGTGTATCGAAACACTTGACCCCGTTTCGAAATGGTATCTCCCGTTTCGAAACTGTTCTTCATACTTGATTTAAAAAGGCACAACGGTTGAAATATTTGCTGAATATTTAAAGATAAAAAGGGTGTTTCGAAACGGGCTAAGGCCGTTCCGAAACGACCCTTGACAGTAGAAAATCCGTTTCGAAACGGATCCAAATCGTTTCGAAACAGGTCTTAAGTTTAATTTGAAAATAAGACCGTTGAACTTGTTTTTAACTGATTTTCTGAAAACCGTTAAGGTGTTTCGAAACGGGCTAAGACCGTTTCGAAACGACCCTTGACAGTGGCAAAAGTGTTCTGAAACGGCCCTAAGGCATTTCAAAACGGGCTCTTAAATGCACCCCAACGACTCTTTCTATTTTAGTCCATTCCGAAACAGGTACCCCGCGTTTCGAAACGGGTTGTTGCAGACTGCATTTATGGTGGTGAGATAACATCCCCAACGGCTCTATTGATGAGTGCAACAACCACAACGGCTAGAATTCAATGAGAAGGTATAAAAGAGACTTCTAAAAGCACCAGCAACAACTATTGATCCAAAAGCAAACATCCAAACATCAAATCCAAGCAATTGTGCACAAATCCCATTTTGTCTAAAACCCCAATTGTAATTTTCATTCATATCTTGTTCAATTGGGTTGGGTGCTTGTAATTGGGCTATTATTTGTATTGAGAGATATCTAATTAGCCATCAAATTTCTTTGTTCACTTGTGTGAGGATTGGGTTGATTTTTGGGTAGAAAAATCAACCGAAATTGTAAAGGGTTGCCTCCTTGTCCTAGAAAAGGGGAAGAGCAATTTAGTGGAATTGTTGCAAATCCTTAGTGAAGCTAAGGTAGTGGATGTAGAGTTCATTTGGAACTTGAACCACTCTAAATCCCTTGTCAATTATTTTCAATTTGCAATTTCCACCACAAAACCTTTAAATTTCCAATTCACCCCCCTCTTGGTCAATATCGATCTTGCGATCCACTCAACAATTGGTATCAGAGCCTAACTCTTTGAGGATTAACAACCACAAGAGGAGTTCCTTGGAAGAATGTGATCATCAAAATATCAAGAGATGACTTTTACCTCCGGTTCCGGCATGTACGAGTCACAATCGACCACAAAGCCTCCCTTCTTCAACGGTGATAACTATTCTTTTTGGAAGAATAGAATGCGTCTATTCATCAAGTCAAATGACTATCTTGTGTGGGATGTCATTGAGGATGGGCCATACATACCATTGAAGTAAGACGGTGAAGGCAAGATGGTGTTAAAGAAGAAAGTGGAGATGAGTGAAGAGGAGAGGAAAAAGATTCAAGTCAATGATAAAGCTCTCCACATGCTATTTTGTGCTTTCGGTCCAGACATCTACTCAAAGGTCTCATCAATTGAAAGTGCCAAAGAAGTGTGGGACACTCTTGAGACCACTTATGAAGGCACCAATGATGATAAAGAAACTAAGATTGGAATTCTCAATCTTAGTTATGAAAATTTCAAGATGGAGCCCGATGAGACGGTGTCAAAGATGTTTGATCGATTCTCCATGATTGTCAATGGTCTAAAGGGATTTAGAGAGATCATACCGGAAGACAAACTTGTCCGGAAGCTACTCTATTCACTTCCCGAGTCTTGGGATGGGAAGAGAACCGCTATCATTGAAGCAAAGAACTTGAAAACATTGAAGCTTGATGAGCTTGTGGGTTCTCTCCTTACTCATGAGATCATGAAGCAAGGAAGGGAAGATGAGAAGAAGAAAGAAGAGAAAAGGGTAGAGAAGCTTGAGGTTGAGAAGAAGAAGAAGATGGGAATAGCTCTCAAGGCTAAAGCTTCACAACTTGATGAGAGCTCATCTAGTGATGAGGATGAACTTGAAGAATTGGCTATGATAGCCAAACGGTTCTCACGTTTCATGAGGTCCAACCGGGGAAGAAAAATCCAAAGGAAGATGGACTTCAAAGGCAAGAACAAAGAAGAAGGAAAGGATCCTATCATTTGCTATGAGTGCAAACAACCCGGCCACATACGTTCGGAGTGCCCTCAACTCAAGAAGAAGGGCTTTGAGAAGAAGAAAAGACTCAAAGCCAAGCTTGATACTTGGAGTGATGAGGAGTCATCGGAGGATGACGAACAAGAAGTGGCTAATCTTTGTCTCATGGCACTTGAGGAAGATTCCTCCTTGGTAACCTCTAACTCATATACTTTAGATTTTTCATATGAAGAATTAAATGATGCATATGATGAGTTACAAGAGGTATATGATGAATTAGTTGAGAAATATAAGGAGTCGGTCATTAGGAATAAAAAGATTATTCTAGAACTAAATGAGAAAAATGACTCACTTACTCAAGCTAATTCTAGATTTGAGAAAAAGATATTAGGATTAAAAGATGAACTTAAATTTTTTCAAGATGAAAATGTTGATCTTAATAATCTTTTGTCTCAATGTAATTGTGAACACCAAAAGGTGTTGGGTGAGCTAAATGAGCTCAAAAAGTCTTTAAAAAATGTTGGTAGTGTCAAACATGAAGTAGGAGAATCATCTAGAACACACCAACCTAAGAAAAAGACTAACTACTACAAACAAGGTAGCTACCCTAGACATAGTAAAGCTAAAAGAATTAGAAGTGTATGGGTTCCTAAGGAACTTGTAAAATCTAATAATATTATTGCTATGTCATCTTGGATTCCTAAGGGAACCAAGGTTTTGGGAGCTAACACTCATGGACCCAAAATGATTTGGGTACCAAAAACCAAAGTTTAATATCTTTGTTTGTAGGGGGAGCATTGCTACAAGGCCAAAGCACAAAGTCAAAACTCATGGTACCTTGATAGTGGATGCTCGAGGCACATGACCGGAGACAAGAGTGGATTCATGGATTTAAAGCCAAAAAGTGGAGGAGTAGTAACATTTGGTGACAACTCCAAAGGCCACATTAAAGGTATTGGCTCCATAGGTAATCACTCTACTATTCTCATTGAAAATGTTTTATATGTCGATGGTCTTAAACACAATTTATTGAGCATAAGTCAATTATGTGATAAAGGATTTAATGTTTTGTTTGATAAAAATGGATGCAAAATTGTAGACATTAAATCTAATAACATTATGCTCATAGGTCATCGCATAGGGAATATATACATGGTGCATCTAGATGACATTCATACATCTCATGCATGTTTAGTTGCTCAAAATGAAAATGATGCATGGTTGTGGCATAGGAAGCTAGGACATGCTAACATAAGTGTTTTGGAAAAACTAGTCTCTCTAAATCTAGTTAGAGGTTTACCCAAGATAAAATTTTCAAATGATAAAATTTGTGATGCATGCTCAAAGGGTAAACAACATAAATCTTCCTTTAAATCCATTAATGATGTTTCAACTAGTAGATGTTTACAACTAATTCACATGGATTTATTTGGGCCAATTAGGACTATGAGCTTGGGTGGTAAATCTTATGCTTTTGTGATAGTTGATGATTTTTCTATATTTACTTGGGTTCTCTTTTTAAGTACTAAAGATGAGGCTTTGGAAAAATTCATCACATTTTCAAAATTAACCCAAAATGATCTTGAACTTAGAATTTCACATATTAGAAGTGATCATGGAACCGAGTTTCAAAATTTAGGGTTTGAAGATTTTTTAAATGAAAATGGTATTAGCCATAATTTTTCGGCTCCTCGAACTCCTCAACAAAATGGGGTAGTTGAGAGGAAAAATAGAACTTTACAAGAAATGGCTAGAACTATGCTTTGTGAAAACAATTTACCTAAATACTTTTAGGCGGAAGCCACAAACACCGCTTGTTATATTGTAAATCGAGTAATGATTAGGCCAATTTTAAAGAAAACACCTTATGAGATTTTAAAATCTAAAAAGCCTAACATTAGCTATTTTCACCCTTTTGGTGCAAGTGTTTTGTTTTAAATAATGGAAAAGACAACTTAGGTAAATTTGATGCAAAAAGTGATGAAGCCATTTTTATAGGTTACTCTTTAACCTCTAAAGCCTATCGAGTATTTAACAAAAGAACTTTAGTAGTAGAAGAATCTATTCATGTTGTATTCGATGATAACCTCCTTCCTAGGAAGGATTCTTGTGATGATGATGATGTAGGGATCATAAATGCCTTTGATGGAGGTCAAACTTCAAAGGAGGATGAGATTCCAACAAAGGAAGAAGACTCACAAGATCCACCTCTTGAAGCCTTGAAGGACTTGGCTATTGAGGAAAAGGAAGTGAGCTACCCAAGGGAGTTGAACTATGTCAAAGATGGTGAAATCTTGGGTGATCCATCCAAGGGGGTAACCACTCGTTCTTCTCTTAGATTAATGAACCATGTTGCATTTATCTCATGCATAGAGCCTAAAAATATAAAAGAAGCATTGAAAGATGACTTTTGGATTATGGCTATGCAAGAAGAGTTAAATCAATTTGAGAGAAGTAATGTATGGAAATTAGTTGATAGGCCTAGTAATCAATCTACAATAGGAACTAAATGGATCTTTAGGAACAAACTAGATGAGAGTGGTAACATTGTGAGAAATAAAGCTAGACTTGTAGCACAAGGTTACACTCAAGAAAAGGGAATAGATTTTGACGAAACCTATGCACCCGTAGCTAGAATGGAAGCCATTAGGATGTTGCTTGCATATGCATGTTATCATAATTTCAAGTTTTTTCAAGTGGATGTTAAAAGCGCATTTTTAAATTGTTTTATAAATGAAGAAGTGTATGTGGAACAACCACCGGGTTTTGAAGATTCAAAATTTCCAAATCATGTTTTCAAACTTACCAAAGCTCTTTATGGTTTAAAACAAGCTCCTAGAGCTTGGTATGAAAGACTTTCAAATTTTTTGATTGAAAAAGGATTTGAAAAAGGTAAGGTGGACACTACACTTTTTATAAAAATGTATAAAAATGGCATCTTAGTAGTTCAAATTTATGTTGATGATATTATTTTTGGTTCTACTAATGAATGTCATTGTCAAGAGTTTGCTAAGTTAATGCAAGGTGAATTTGAGATGAGCATGATGGGGGAGCTCTCATTCTTTTTGGGACTCCAAATCAAGCAAAAGAAGGATGGCACCTTCATCAACCAAGCAAAAATACATAAAGGATATGCTCAAGAAGTTTGGTTTGGAGAATGCAAAGCCTCAAGCCACTCTTATGAGCTCATCTACAAAGCTTGACAAAGATGAAGGAGGTAAGTGTGTTGACTCTAAACTTTATCGTTCTATGATTGGATCTTTGCTTTACCTTACCGCAAGTAGACCAGATATCTTGTTTAGTGTTTGCTTGTGTGCTAGGTTTCAAGCTAGTCCTAGAGAGTCTCACCTTATAGCCGTTAAGAGAATCTTTAGATACCTTAGAGACACTCCTTGTTTAGGTCTTTGGTATCCTAGAGACTCTACCTTCAACCTTCATGCTTACTCGGATGCGGATTATGGGGGTTGCAAAATTGATAGGAAAAGTACTTCGGGAACTTGTCAATTCTTAGGTAGTATGCTCATATCTTGGTTCTCTAAGAAACAAAATAGTGTAGCCTTATCTACCACCGAAGCCGAGTACATATCCTTAGGGAGTTGTTGTGCTCAAGTCCTTTGGATGAAGCAACAACTCTTAGATTATGGAATTAAAGTTGAAACCATACCCCTAAAATGTGACAACACTAGTGCAATATGTTTAACTAAAAATCCCATCCAACACTCTAGAACCAAACACATTGAAATAAGGCATCATTTCATTAGAGATCATGTCCTTAAGGAAGATGTTGTTATAGAGTACGTAGACAACTTGAATCAATTAGCGGACATATTTACAAAACCCTTAGACAAAGAGCGTTTTTGGTCCCTTAGGAGAGAGTTAGGTCTAGCTAGCCTATCTTGACCTTTTAGGACCTCTTTTGTGCTTAAATATGCTTGATTTTGTGAAATGCCATGTTTATGTGTTTAAACTCCTAATTTCATCCATGCCTATAGTTAGGGAGAGTATGTTTATGCTTGAATATGTTTTGCCTGCTCATTCGTGACATTTATGCATGTTAGGCCTATTAAAACTTCATTTTTCTGCACTTCCAGGCCCAGGTGTATCGAAACGGGTGACCCTGTTTCGATACGGATACCTTAAATCCTATTCTGAGAGAAGGGCGTCGAAACGCCTCCAAAGCGTTCTGAAACGTTTTTGCTACTGCCAAGGGGTGTATCGAAACGTGTTTCGATACGGGTCAACAGGGCTTCGATACGGTCAACACCGTATCGAAACGGTCAGCCTATGGTCTCAAAACGGTCAAACCCTAGTCGTCCCGTTTCGAAACGGGTCCAGGCCGTTCCGAAACGGCATCGCGGATTGCTTTATTTAGGGCTTTTAATGTGAAATTTCACTTTTTTATCAAACTCCTAAAAACCCTAAACCGCCTCCCTCTCTATAAATACCCTCTCAAACTCATTGATTTTCACAAAATTGTGAGGGGTTTTACTCTAAAACTCAAGTCTAAGCAAGTTTCATCAACATTGTGCAAGGATTTTCATCAAATCATCCAAAATCCCAAACTAAGGTAATTTTTTATATTTTCTTTTTCTTTCAATTTATGTTCGAATCTTAGGTTAGAAAATTATATTTTTGTATACATTATAGTTTTTCCTTTTTGAGTTTTCCATATCTTGTAAAAAAATTTTAAAATCTCAAAATTTTTTATTCGAATATAAAATTTTTCAGTCGTCTTTTTCTTTACTGTTTTTTTTTTTATTTTTTTTTAATTTTGTTTCAAAAACCTAAGTGGGATTTATTATTGGATTGATTTTAAATATCAATGCATACACTTAATTTTAAAATATACTTGCTTAATGTTTTTAGATGGCGGATCAAGCTAACAAAAAGCGCAAGGCCGTTCAAACCGGTGATTCGAGCGTTCGTCCGAATCTTACTCTGCTTTTTCAGAAATCCCTCAAAACTACGGAGATGCGTGCTCGCTTCTCTTATGTCAAGGATTTCGAAATTCGTAAAGAATGCGTCATTGATCTTGACTTCCTCAACTCAGAGCGATTCCTATTCCGTTATCTCGACCGTTTGAGTGAGTGGAATCTTATCTTGTTCTTGAGCATTCTGGATATTCGCTACAAACACATGGTACTCCTTTTCTACTCTAATGCTCGTTTTATTTATGATGAGACCAAAACCGAGATTATAGGAATTGAGTCTTCCTTATTGGGCAAAAAGTTTGTTGTCAATGTTGCTCTCTTGGAGTCCATTTTTAAACTTAAGGATGAGGGTCTTGAGGATGAACGCCACTTTGGCACTTTCACCGGTCGGGCACTTACTTTGGATGTGCACGATCGAGTTCTTCACTTGATGGTTTCTTGGTTCATTCGACCTTCCGAAGGTAAATACTCTCATATCCGTCAAACTGATCATTTTTGGCTTGAGTGTTTCCGTAAAGGTGAGCGCCCTAATGTGCCTAAAATAATTTTTGCCGAGATAGTCAATAATATTAAGCTTATTGACACCAATGAGTTGAAGTCTTTTACCTATGGCATACTCTTGAGCTACATCTTTCATGATCTTGGTATCGATTGTTCCTACGACTCTCCGGAACCTCGCAAGACCAAGATTGGTGAATCATCCCTTCGCAAGTCCGAGTTTACATATGTGAATGATGTTTGGGAAAGAATTGATAGAGAAGCCGTTCCTCCTCCCGTTGCTCCTCCGCCGCAAGTTCAAGTTGCAAACAATGAAGCCCTCACGGCTCTCATTACCGAGCGGTTCAATGCTTTGGATACTCGCATTGCTTCGGGTTTTGAATCCATGGACAATTGTTTGAAGAATGTCGAGGATCGCCTTCATACTCTTGAGACTTCCCACTCAAACTTGGATCTATGCTTCTCTACTCTCTATGGGCAATGGACGAAGTTTCACCGTTCTCAAGCCAAGAGCGACGATGAGACTTCCGATGATGATGACGAGGCTTAGGACTATCATATCATATCATATCATATTATCTATGCATTTTAGGATTAAGATTGCATCTTTATGTTTTATTATGTTTTAGGAACCTATGCTTTTGACTTTTTATTTGGGATTTTATGTTGAACTTAATGTCGGTTTATGTTTTGGATATTTTGATATTATGAATTAATATTATTGTTGCTTATTAATGCTTATTGGTACTAATCTTTTGTCTTCTCTATGAGCTTTCATTATTCTTTTTGATCTAACAAAAAGGGGGAGAAGAAATTTAAGAGCCACAAACTAAAATTCGTTTTAAATTTTAAAAGGTTTTTTAAAGCTTTAACAACTTGGATTTCAAGTTAAACATTTTTTTACTTTAAAAACCTATCTTAAATTAAGGGGGAGTTAGAATATTTTCAAAACTTTCAAAATTCTTAAAAATTCTAACTTTGGTTTTGTTATATCAAAAAGGGGGAGATTGTGAAACAAATATTTTAATTTTGATATAACTAAAAACTTAAGGACTAAATTGAAAATGTCAAAACGAATTTTAAGTCCTCAAAATATCCCCATATAATTTTAAGATTATGCCCAAGTTAAAAACAAAGTTTTTCAAATATTTATCTAAGTGTTTCAAGTCAAAACAGTGATTTTCAAAGTCCTGTTTCGAAACGACCCTTAGGCGTTTCGAAACGTTTTCATCACTGTCAACCCCTGTTCCGAAACGTGTATCGAAACACTTGACCCCGTTTCGAAACGGTATCTCCCGTTTCGAAACTGTTCTTCATACTTGATTTAAAAAGGCACAACGGTTGAAATATTTGCTGAATATTTAAAGATAAAAAGGGTGTTTCGAAACGGGCTAAGGCCGTTCCGAAACGACCCTTGACAGTAGCAAATCCGTTTCGAAACGGATCCAAATCGTTTCGAAACAGGTCTTAAGTTTAATTTGAAAATAAGACCGTTGAACTTGTTTTTAACTAATTTTCTGAAAACCGTTAAGGTGTTTCGAAACGGGCTAAGACCGTTTCGAAACGACCCTTGACAGTGGCAAAAGTGTTCCGAAACGGCCCTAAGGCGTTTCGAAACGGGCTCTTAAATGCACCCCAACGTCTCTTTCTATTTTAGTCCGTTCCGAAACAGGTACCCCGCGTTTCGAAACGGGTTGTTGCAGACTGCATTTATGGTGGTGAGATAACATCCCCAACGGCTCTATTGATGAGTGCAACAACCACAACGGCTAGAATTCAATGAGAAGGTATAAAAGAGACTTCTAAAAGCACCAGCAACAACTATTGATCCAATAGCAAACATCCAAACATCAAATCCAAGCAATTGTGCACAAATCCCATTTTGTCTAAAACCCCAATTGTAATTTTCATTCATATCTTGTTCAATTGGGTTGAGTGCTTGTAATTGGGCTATTATTTGTATTGAGAGATATCTAATTAGCCATCAAATTTCTTTGTTCACTTGTGTGAGGATTGGGTTGATTTTTGGGTAGAAAAATCAACCAAAATTGTAAAGGGTTGCCTCCTTGTCCTAGAAAATGGGAAGAGCAATTTAGTGGAATTGTTGCAAATCCTTAGTGAAGCTAAGGTAGTGGATGTAGAGTTCATTTGGAACTTGAACCACTCTAAATCCCTTGTCAATTATTTTCAATTTGCAATTTCCACCACAAAACCTTTAAATTTCCAATTCACCCCCCTCTTGGTCAATATCGATCTTGCGATCCACTCAACAAATCCCACCAAGGCCGTTGAATAAATTTAAAGAAGAAAAATATGTGGAGGAGAGAGGAAATAATAGAAAATAAATTCATGTCAGTAGGCGATTTTGTACAAAAAAAGTTTGGTGACCAAAATAAAATACAAACAATAGTTTAATAGTTACGCGCCTAAACCTTCATCCTAGAGGTTCAAGGATCAAATCCCACAAAGGCCATTTGAGTTTTATTATATTTCTTTGTTAAATAAAGTGGTGACGTGTGGCATCATGTCACTAGTTGAATAAATTCAAAGAAGAAGAATATGCGGATGAGAGAGAAAATAATAAAAAATAAATCCACGCCAGTGGGCGATTTTGCACAAAAAAATAGTTTGATGACCAAAATAGGAAATAAAGAATAATTTGGTGACTATTGGTGTAGTTTACCCTAAACAAATAAATCCACGTCACCATCGCCATTAATTTTTTAACAGCCAGTGACCAAAACAGAAAAAATATAACGTTAGTGACGATTTTGCCAAAAAATAGTTTGATGACCAAAACAAGAAAATAATAATAGTTCGATGACTATTGATGTAGTTTACCCTAAATAAAATAAAATTTTGTTTCTAAAAATAAAAACATAATGAGAAATATTTTATTTTGAACCATGCCAACTTTATTAAATTAAAAACTATTATTTTATTTTGTTTCTATTTTATAAAACAATTTCAGTAAAAATAATGAGAAATATTTTTTATTATTTTTAATTCTCACATATTTTCATTTTCTACCAGTTATTTTCAAATTTTAAACGAAACATTCGTCTCAATATTTTCTATTTTCTCATAATGTAAAAGTAAAAATGACATTTATTTCATAAAACCAATAAGAATAAAGCTCATTTAATATTTTTTATTCATAAAATTAAATGAATACATACTGGTTTGAACCATGCCAACTTTATTAAATTAAAAACTATTATTTTATTCTGTTTCTATTTTATAAAACATTTTCAGTAAAAATAATGAGAAATATTTTTTATTATTTTTAATTCTCACATATTTTCATTTTCTACTAGTTATTTGCAAATTTTAAACGAAACATTTGTCTCAATATTTTCTATTTTCTCATAATGTAAAAGTAAAAATGACATTTATTTCATAAAACCAATAAGAATAAAGCTCATTTAATATTTTTTATTCATAAAACTAAATAAAAATTTTTATTTAAGATAGTATCAAACCTTTCTCACTACTTAACAGGGCGGAGCTCCCTTGAGGTCAAAGAGGCTCAAACTCCTGTTTTAAATCTTAAACATTTGATAATTTTGGTTTAATTATAATTTTATCCATGTAAAAAATAAATCTTAAACAATTTAAAATATACTATTTTAGAGTTTTTGGAGAAAAAGAGAATTTAAAAAGGGCCTTTTGGTAAAATGTGGACAAATGAGTTTTTGGAGATAAATTTTAAATTAAAACAAAATACAATATTTCAAAATTATCATCTCATCTCCTTCCCAAAAACCATTTTCACGTTAAACCTCCCCAAAACCCCATTTCACTATTCCATTGCTCCTAGATTTCTATCCAAGCAATTTCTTCAAGGTAATTGATTTTTTAACTTGGTTTTATCTTCCTTGAGTCGTAGATACTAAGATTTTTTTTGCAAAAACCCATGGTTTAAACTTGTTTTGATTTTAAAGTTTGGTTTGAAGTGGAAGAGAGTTTATGTGATTTTCGTTGGGGTTGGTTGTGGCTGGGTTTAGGTGTGCTTTCAACTTTGTCTTATTTCTAAAATAACATGGAAATGATGAGTTGTTATAGGAAACTCGAAATGGGTATTGTGGGTAACTTTGGAAGTTGGAAATCTTGAGTTTTTGGATGAGTTTTGGGTCTAAATGACACTTGATGGTTTGGTAGCTTTGGATTAATGTTTTGGATGTTAAAAGATAGATTTTTAATGATAAATTCGTTGGGATTGGCTGAAAGTAGTTTGGAGCTGAATTGAATATGCTTTGAGTGAAATTTGCGCTCGAATCGATGTGTTTTGTTGCAAGAACGTTGAGTTCCGATTTGCTGCTATATTTGTGAGTATATTAGCATCATAATGTTATGTTTTGGGTTGCCTAAAGCAGGGGAAATGGATTTGGGCTTCGTGGACGCGAATCCGGGTAGTTCGGAGGCTTGAATTAGCATCTTGGATAGCGTTTGTGTGTTGGCTGATGAGTGGAAATTGTTTTGAAGCTTTAAAGTGTTCAAAGAAGGTTTCTTGGGGTTTGTGTGGAGCCTTAAGGGCCAACCTAAACCCAAGTGTAAGTGTATTTGTTTCTTGCCTTGTTTCGTTAAGTGTCGATGTATGTGTTTATACACGTTGTTGGTTGAAATGCAATTGCTTTTATCTTCTTTTTAATGTTGTTGTGTTTTCGTAGTTGTTGTCAAAGCCTTACATGATGGTTAGTAGAAAGTAGGTTGTTGAATACGGTGATGTGTAGTCCCACCGGTAGTGACTAGTAGATGAGTACGATGATGTGTAGTCCCACCGGAATCATGCTAGTTGTTGTAAACGGTGATGTGTAGTCCCATCAGAAATGGTTGTGCATGTGCACACCATGTTTTGTTTGTACTTTTGGATTATCGTATCTCCTTTTCTAAATGATTTTGTCTTTAAACTAAATTATATGTTTGAACTGCATTGTTGTTGTTGTGATTTTGAGCTCCGCTCACTAAGCTTTTAACCTTACGCTCTCTTTTCCAACAATGCATATCGTCAGTGGCTTCGGAAGGCAAGCAGAGCAAGGGAGGAGTCTTGGAGTTCTTTGCTAGCTCAAAGTATGGCTTTTATGGTTGTAATAATACTTAGGCAATGGGAATGCTAGACTTTTGTGTTTGGGAGTTGATGTCTAAACTCCTTTGTAGTTGTTTTTGTTGCTAACATGTTTGAATGTTGATACCATGCTATGTTGAGGCTTGTTATGGCCTTGGGTTAATTGTTATGTGTTTTGGCATGTTAGTGTTTTTATGAGCTTTTGGGTTTGAGATTCATATTTGTGTAAGTATGCATGCTTGATGCTTGTATTAGGGTGGTTTGCCTCTAGATTCCTTTTAACGCACGATTGCCATGTTTTGATGATGTTTATGTGTTATGTAGACGAGGTTTGATCTTTAATCATGTTGTGGTTATGTTTGAAGTTTGTTAGAGTTTTGGGGTAGTTTCGGTTATGTTTAGGAAGGTTCTAAAGTGTCTCGAATGTGAATTTTTTACAAATCTGCAGGTAAGTTTCGAAACTAGTTGAATTGGTTTCGAAACCTTTTAAAGTTGGTTCCGAAACCAGCCTTAAGGTTTTGAAACTTGTTGAATTTTTTGGAAATCTGCAGGAAAGTTTCGAAACCTTTGAGAAGGTTTCGAAACCTTTGTTTGGTAAAGTTGAAAATTAGTTTGAAAAGTTATGTTTTGGTCCCTGTTTGTTTAACATGTATTTGAGTGAGTTTGAATGATCTTTAAGAGCTGAAATTTAACAAGAGAGCATGAAACTTGACTAATTGCATATTCGTAACTTTAATTTCTCAAGAGTCCATGTTCTTATTTGTTCTTACGTTTTAGTCCCTAATCGCTGAAAAGGCCAATTGGACTTCGAATCGACGTTCGATTGAAGTGAAGTTTTAACCGTTGCTTACATGAACATATAGGATAATAATGAAGCCTTTAGAAAAGATAAAAAGAAAAAATACCTTGGGTTGTTAATCGGTGGGAAATCCTCGGGTTTCTCTCCAGTTATCCCCGTGTAACTCTCCCGATTCGGTCTTGCGACTAGACCAGGTCGAGAGGGTTATATTCGATGATACCAGAGCCAGGTTTCGAGGTCTCCCGAATAGGTAAGCCAGGTAAGTTGGTTTGTTTGGTTTGTTTGCCAATGCACGGTGTGTGGAAGCATGTTTTCTCGTTCTTGTTGTTGGTTGAAGTTTAGTCGAGCGTCCCCATTGCTAAGTATCGTTATTGGAAAATGGTTTTGGTTAAAAGATCTTGAGCACTTGGATCCTTGCCCTTGCTGACCCAAAGTTTTCTTGTGTGTGATGTGTTTATTGAGTTAGATTTCATCTTAGTTATGGTGAGACCGAGGGGAAGGCCTAGAGCAGGTGACCAAGCACCTGGGGTTGTGCCTCCTCCTCTTGGTCCCGATGGTAATGGGGCGGATGTCGGAGATGATGTACCTCAGGATGAGGTGAATGTTGGGGGTAATGGAGCTCAGGCGGGTTAGGGTCAGGCATGTGCAGACATGACTCAGTTGATTCAGACCATAATTGGGGCTTTTCAGACAGCTTTAGCCGGTATACATGTTGCAGTACCACCTTAGGGTGCGGGGACTGGTTTACCCCTTGAGAGGCTTCGTAGTTTGGGCGGAGTTGAGTTCCGTGGTTTGACTCCTGAGGATTCAGAGGCTTGGCTCGAGATCACTACACGGATCTTAGGTCAGATGGAGTGCTCAAACACTCGTAAGTTGGGTTGTGTTGTCTCCTTGCTTTAGGGAGATGCGTATGCTTGGTGGACCACAGTTACTTTGGGTATGCCAGAAGCTGATGTCACTTAAGAATTCTTTAGAACAACCTTTAGGAAGAAGTATCTTGGAGCCCGATATCAGGATGAAAAGAATAAGGAATTTATGGCTTTGGTTCAGGGTGGTAAGACGGTGTCAGAATACGAGGTCCAGTTTGTAAGGTTGAGCCAGTATGCTCCCGAGTTGGTTCCCAGTGAGAGAGAACGGTGTGAGCGCTTTCGTTACGGTTAGACTAGGGATGTGAAGACTTATATGCTCGCTTTTGATTATACCGAGTTTGATGTTTTGGTCTCTAGGGCGAAAGATATTAAGCATAATTTAGGCTCGAACGCTCGTGCTAGTGGGTCTGATTCGGGGAAGAGACATGCGGATTGGGACAAAGAGCATGCCAAGAGGCACAAAGATAGGAGGTATCAGCCCGATTCGAGACATAAAGGCGATAACCATGGACGTGGCCATCAAAGCCAATGAGCCGTTGTTCACACTCTTGAGTGCACTAGGTGTGGGAGACGCCATCCGAGTGAGTGTATGGGTACCTTTGGGATATGTTGGAACTGTGGTTCCCGAGATCATTTGAGGCGTAACTGTCCTCACCTGGCTAGGGGCGGACATGCTCCAGTTAGAGGTTTTGAGCATCAGACATGCCGTGGGCGCGGTCGAGGTAATTTTCAGTCGAGAAATGATGGTCAGAGGAACATAGCTCATGTGGTGGCAGTTCAGCCCGAGGGTGGAGGACCAGCTAGGGTGTATGCACAACAAGAGGCTGGGAATGACACAGATGTCATCGTATGTAATTTCTTGTTACGGTATTTATCCTTGCTTTCGTTGATAGATTCGGGTTCGACAAATTCATACATTTTGGGTGAATATGCAAGATCTTTAGATTTACCGTATGAGTGGTTAGAGGTAGGTGTAAATGTTACTAGTTCTTTTGGTGAGACCGTGGTAGTTAGGAAGATGCATATGAGGTGTCCTTTGATGATTCATGGCCATGTGTTCCCGGTTGATATGATGGAATTGTCGTTTTATGGTTTTGATGTGATTTTGGGCATGGATTGGCTCGTAGAGCATAGAGCTAGGGTAGACTTTGAGACCAAGAGAGTTTCCTTGAGACTTACGGATGATTTTGAGGTTGTAGTAGTTGGCGAGAACATTAAGTTATTGTCCAATGTTTTTTCTGCTTTAAAAGCTCAACAATTGATGGATTTGGGTTGTCAAGCGTATTTGGCCTATGTGATGAACCCGAACATGAGTGAGGTGAGACTGTAAGACATCAGAACAATTTGTGACTTTTTTAGTGTCTTTCCAGAAGAGTTGTCGGGTTTGCCTCCAGACAGGAATGTTGAGTTTGCTATCGAGACGTATTCAGATTCTTCACCCGTGTCTATTGCTCTATATAGAATGACACCGAAAGAGTTGAAAGAGTTAAAGACACAACTTCAAGAACTGTCAAATAGAGGTTTCATTAGGCCTAGTATTACCCCGTGGGGTGCTTCGGTCTTGTTTGTGAAGAAAAAGGACGATAGTATGAGGATGTGTATAGACTATAGACAGTTGAACAAGGTAACGATAAAGAACAAGTATCCTTTGCCACAGATAGATGATTTGCTTGATCAGTTGAGAGGTGCTTTAGTGTTTTCGAAGATTGCGGCACCTTTGACTAAATTGCTTCAGAAGAATGTTCTGTATGAGTGGATAGATGCAAGACACCAAGCGTTTGAAAAGTTGAAGAAGGCATTGATGAAAGCTTCTATTTTGATTCAGCCTGAACCAGGGAAAGAGTTCGTAATCTTCAGTGATGCGTCGTATGTAGGTTTAGAGTGTGTGCTTATGCAAGACGGAAGAGTTGTAGCTTATGCTTCGAGATAGTTGAAGGTGCACGAGAAGAATTACCCCACCTATGACATAGAGTTAGCGGCTGTGGTCTTTGCCTTGAAGATTTGGAGACACTACCTTTATGGTGAGAAATGCACAGTCTACACTGACTACAAGAGTTTGAAATATTTGATGACTCAGAGGGAGTTGAACTTTAGACATCGTAGGTGGTTAGAGCTTCTTAAGGACTATGACCTTACGATAGAGTACCATCCGAGTAAGGCAAACGTAGTGGGTGATGCTTTGAGTAGAAAAGTGGTTGTTGAGTTGCGAGCTATGTTTGTGAGATTGAGTGTGTTACGGGATGTCGGTTTAATAGTCGAGCTACAGGTTAAACCTTCGTTGGTTCAGTCGATTCGAGAGAAACAGTTACAAGACAAGTCTTTGGCACCTCACCTGCAAGATATAGCCGAGGGTAAACCCATAGATTTCTGCTTTGGTGAGAATGGGATCTTATATTTCAAGGATAGGGTAGTTGTTCCATAAGATGCCAAGTTGAGGCGTACTATCTTGAATGAAGCTCATAATAGTCCTTTTGCTATGCATCCGGGTAGTACGAAGATATATCGTGGGTTGAAAGATAAGTACTACTGGATTGGGTTAAAGAAAGATGTGGCCGAGTATGTGAGTAGGTGTATGGTTTGCAAGCGTGTTTAGGCCGAGCATCAGTTTCCTTCATGTTTGTTACAGCCGTTGAAGATTCTGGAATGGAAGTGGGAACATATTACTATGGATTTTGTGTCAGGTTTACCGTTGACTCCTTTAAAGAAGAATTCAATATGGGTGATAGTCGACAGATTCACTAAGTGTGCCCATTTCATACATGTTCATACTACCTACACCTTAGATAAGTTGGCCGATCTGTACATCAGTGAGATAGTAAGATTGTATGGTGTACCGAAGTCGATTCTCTGAGAGAGAGATCCGAGGTTTACAGCTAGATTTTGGGAGTGTTTGCATCGTGCCTTGGGTACTTGATTGAAATTTAGTACTCCTATCACCCACAGTCAGATGGTCAGTCAGAGAGAGTGATTCAGGTGTTAGAGGACATGTTGAGGTGTTGCATCATCGACTTTCAAGATTCTTGGGAGAAACACCTACCTCTAGTGGAGTTTACGTATAATATGTAACATCCGTGTTTTGGGGTTAGGAGTTAGTCAAGTGAGTTGGTTCGAGTCGGTAAAATCAATTTTAATTAAATTGACCTTAGTCTTGACTTAGTTGGAATTTAAAATAAAATGGGTGGCATTTTTGTAATTAAAAGGAAAAGTTGATGACAACCTTTTTTGAAACAAAAAGGAACAAAAAAATACAACCATCATCTTCCTTTTCCCCCATTTTCACGTTGGAAAGCACCTAAACCCTTCCAAACCCCTAACTACTATTCCATTTGATTTCTTCATCTACTCAAGGGCATTTTTAAAGGTAATTATATATTTACACTCTCCTCATCATCCTCTTCATTTACCTAGTCTTAGAATTTAAAACTACCATCTTTTTAGAATTTCAAGTTTAAAGAAAGTTTGAATTTTTAATGGGTTTTACATTTGATTTTGATTTGTTAAGTTAGGTTTTAGTTTAATCTCATCATAATACACATAATATCTTGAAATGGTTGATTTTGGGTGAAAACCCGAAGTGGGTCTTTGGGGCCATTTTTGAGGTGTCTAAAAATAGATTTTTGGTGAGTTTTAAGGTTGGGTTGAAGGGATGATGGTTTAGGGATATTAGAGGAGTGTTTTAGGACCTTTTAGATGTCTTTTGGGTGCTTGAAATCATGGTTTTCTGCTGGGTAATAAGGGAGCACGAAAATTGGAAGTTTGGTGAGTAAATGGGTTTGAAATTGGTGAAGTAGGGCTTGTGTTTGTAAGTGGGGTTTGTGACTGAAATTTAGCATTGATTTGGTGAGTAATGATTGTGTTTTGATTTGGTTAGAAGCAAGAGGAGACATCGGAGAAGCAACGGGACCGAATCCGGGAAATTAGGAGGCTTGCCTACTTGCTTGGTTTGCTAAGGAAAGGTGGTGAGTAAAACTTTAATTTTGTTTTAAAGTTGGTTCAAGTGTGAGTAGTGGAAGTGTGGGAATGAGCTTAGTATGCCATTCCGGGGTGGAAGTTAGCTTGGTAGCTTAACTCCTTGATTTCAAACGTCGCTATATATATATGCCATTGCCTATTTTGATCTTGTGAAATATGAATTGATTCGTATGTGTATGCCTTGATATGTGTATGTGATGAATATGTGCTATAATTGATGGATGTGTGATATGGTTAAAGAAATTGGCACTAATTAACTTACCGGGTGTAAATGATCGACCATTAGGATTAATGTGCACACAATTGAGTCAAATCGCGCGTGGCCTTGATGGCGTTGAGTCATCAAGGAGGAGTACGGTGATGTAATATTCCACCGGAAATTTATTTATATTATACATGATGATGAGTGGAATCCCATTCGTAGGGCATGTGGTGATGAGTGGAATCCCACCCATGCGAGATCCGGTGATGAATGTAATCCCACCGAGGTAATGTTATGGTTGAGTGTAAATCCGCACATCCGAGTAAACTAATAGTGGCCAATGAAATTGTTCTTATAATCATGATGATGTGATGTTGGTTTATAATTGTTGAGCTTAGTATGATGTGAGATACCATATTATGACTCTTGAAAGACTAGCTAGGTTACCTTGATAATGTCTATGTATGTTGTGTGTGAAGCTAAGGATTGCATGCTTGAACCCTACATTGTTGTGGTTTTGATTTATAGAGCATCCTCACTAAGCTTCTAGCTTAG
This sequence comes from Hibiscus tridactylites, assembly GCA_958450335.1. Taxonomy (NCBI): domain Eukaryota; kingdom Viridiplantae; phylum Streptophyta; class Magnoliopsida; order Malvales; family Malvaceae; genus Hibiscus; species Hibiscus tridactylites. Next base: position 36,183,348 of record OY288273.1, on the reverse strand, counting down.
GCTCTCATTTTCAACAATGCAGATCATTAGTGTGGCGTTAGCAAGGAGCAAGGCGAAGGGGCTTTCCAAGTTGTAGTTGCTCAAGTATGATTTTAGTAATTAATGTGGTAGTCTAGCAATGAGGCTATTATGTGCTTTGTATGAGCTTTGTATGACTCATGGAGATTGTTGGTGTTTATGTTTTTGTTGGATTTGTAAACCATGCTAATCTTTGTTGAATGCTTGTGTGAGATGGTTATGCTTTGTGATGTTTAAGTAGCTTTTAGTTGGCATGTAAACCTCTATGTGTGGTGACTTGTGCCTTGAGGGCTTTTTAATGCCTAAGTATGCTTTGGATGAATTTGGAATGCGATGTACGAATTGTTGTTATGCAAGTTGCTTCTTTGATGTTTGGCTTTACATGTATATTGTGTGCTAAGCATGAGTTATTAGGTTGCCTATCATCTAGATTGGATGTGTATTGAGTCTTGAGTGTTTTGGTAAGGTTTTGGGGCTGCCTAGTGTCTTAAACCAGCAAAAATCTGTCTTTTCGCAGCCCGTGTATCGAAACGGTTGGTCTCGTTTCGATACGGCCTCTTGTTTCAGGCCAGGCGTTTCGATACGCCTAGGGTCTGTTCCGGAACGATTTTGCTACTGGAATTATGAGAAATTGCCGATATTTTGGGGTTTCGAAACGGGTCTAGGTGTATCGGAACGGTCAATATACCGTTGACCACGAGAAGTTGACCGTAAGGGGTGTTTCAGAACGGTTGACCTCCGTTCTGGTACGACTTCTCGTGTGGACTTGGAGCCGTTGACCAAGTCATGGTGTTTCGATACACCTTAAGGGTGTTTCGAAACGGCCTGCCTAATAACTTAAAATGGGACTGTTTACTTGTTGTTTTGGGTCCTGTTGCGTGTCCTTCTTGTTTTAATCCGATGTCGTGATCACATAGGATTTAAACGTGCCTTTAGAGAAGATTAAATTATAAGAAATTTTTAGGGTTGCTAACCGAGAGGAAACCTTAACGGGTTTCGCTTCGGTTTTCCCCGTGTGGCCCACTCGGACCGGTCATCAGGCCAGACCGGGACAAGGGGTTACACAATAACAGTTATCTGGCTAGTATTCAGATGGCACTGTATGAAGCTCTATATGGTAGGAAATGTAGAACACCTATTTGTTGGGCCGAGGCCGGACATAAGCTTGTACCTATGCTAGATTTGCTTAAGGGCACTACCGAGAAGGTAAAACAGATCTGTGATCGCTTGAAGGCAACTTCAGACATACATAAATTGTATGCCGATTTGAAGAGGAACGACATAAAATATGCTGTGGAAAGTATTTTTTAAAGTCTCATCTTGGAAGAAGGTTTTGAGGTTTGGTAAGAAGCGTAAGCTAAGTCCGAGATTCATTGGTTCTTACGAGGTAGTTGAGAGAATTGGTCCCGTTGCTTATAGACTGAGATTACCGATCGAGTTAGAAAAGATTCATGATGTGTTCCACGTTTCGAAAGTATAGATCAAATCCGTCCCATGTAATGCCAGTGGAAGAGATCGAGTTGAACCCATATTTGTCGTATGATGAAGAGCCGTTTGAAATTCTTGCTACAGATAGTAAACTGTTGCGTGAGAGGTCTATCGAGTTAGTCAAGGTTTTGTGGAGACACTGTGGTGTGGAAGATGCCACTTGGGAGAGAAAGGATGACATGGAGAAACAATTTCCGTATCTCTTTCCATCAGGTAAATTTCGAGGACAAAATTCCTTAAGTGGGGGAGAGTTTTAACGCCCGAGTTTGGAGCCCAGGAGATACTAGGGTTTGGTTAAGCCGGTCCGGGTTAAGCTAATCTTGGGGAAACAAACAATTTAAAATATATCATTTTAGACTTTTTTGAGAAAAAGGGAATTTAAAAAGGGCCTTTCGGTAAAATGTGGACAAATGGGATTTTGGAGATAAATTTTAAATTAAAACAAAATACAATATTTCAAAATTTCAAAATTTTCATCTCATCTCCTTCCCCAAACCATTTTCACGTTAAACCTCCCCAAAACCCCATTTCACTATTCCATTGCTCCTAGCTTTCTATCCAAGTGATTTCTTCAAGGTAATTGATTCTTTAACTTGGTTTTATATTCCTTGAGTCGTAGATACTAATATTTTTTCAAAAACCCATGGTTTAAACTTGTTTTGATTTTAAAGTTTGGTTTGAAGTGGAAGGGAGTTTATGGGATTTTCATTGGGGTTGGTTGTGGTTGGGTTTAGGTGTGTTTTTAACTTTGTCTTATTTTTAAAATAACATGGAAATGATGGGTTGTTATAGGAAACTCGAAATGGGTATTGTGGGTAACTTTGGAAGTTGGAAATCTTGAGTTTTTGGATGAGTTTTGGGTCTAAATGACAGTTGATGGTTTGGTAGCTTTGGGTTGATGTTTTGGATGTTAAAAGATAGATTTTTAATGATAAATTCGTTGGGATTGGCTGCAGGTAGTTTGGGGCTAAATTGAATATGTTTTGGGTGAAATTTGGGCTCGAATCGATGTGTTTTGTTGCAAGAATGTTGAGTTCCGAGTTGCTGCTATGTTTGTGAGTATATTAGCATCCTAATGTTCTATTTTGGGTTGCCTAAAGTAGGGGAAGCGGATTTGTGCTTTGTGGGCGCGAATCCGGGTAGTTCGGAGGCTTGAATCGACATCTTGGATAGCGTTTGTGTATTGGCTGGTGAGGGGAAATTGTTTCGAAGCTTTAAAGTGTTCAAAGAAGGTTTCTTGGGGTGTGGGTGGAGCCTTAAGGACCAACCTAAACCCAAGTGTAAGTGTATTTGTTTCTTGCCTTGTTTCGTTAAGTGTTGGTGTGTGTGTTTATACACGTTGTTGGTTGAAATGCAATTGCTTTTATCTCCTTTTTAATGTTGTTGTGTTGTCGTAGTTGTTGTCAAAGCCTCATATGATGGTTAGTGGAAAGTAGGTTGTTGAATACGGTGATGTGTAGTCCCACTGGTAGTTACTAGTAGATGAGTACGATGATCGTAGTCCCACCAGAATCATGCTAGTTGTTGTGAACGATGATGTGTAGTCCCACCTGAAACGGTTGTGGATGTGCACACCATGTTTTGTTTGTGCTTTTGGATTATCGTATCTCCCTTTCTAAATAATTTTGTCTTTAAACTAAAATATATGTTTGAACTGCATTGTTGTTGTGATTTTGAGCTCCGCTCACTAAGCTTTTAACCTTACGCTCTCTTTTCCAACAATGCAGATCGTTAGTGGCTTCGAAAGGCAAGCAGAGCAAGGGAGGAGTCTTGGAGTTCTTTGCTAGCTCAAAGTATGGCTTTTATGGTTGTAATAATACTTAGGCAATGGGAATGCTAGACTTTTGTGTTTGGGAGTTGATGTCTAAACTCCTTTGTAGTTGTTTTTGTTGCTAACATGTTTGAATGTTGATATCATGCTATGTTGAGGCTTGTTATGGCCTTAGGTTAATTGCTATGTGTTTTGGCATGTTAGTGTTTTTGTGCTAAGTGCTCTTATGAGCTTTTGGGTTTGAGATCCATATTTGTGTAAGTATGCATGTTTGATGCTTGTATTAGGGTGGTTTGCCTCTAGATTCCTTTTAACGCATGATTGCTATGTTTTGATGATGTTTATGTGTTATGTAGATGAGGTTTGATCTTTAATCATGTTGTGGTTATGTTTGAAGTTTGTTAGAGTTTTGGGGTAGATTCGGTTATGTTTAGGAAGGTTTTAAAGTGTCTCGAATGTGAATTTTCTAGAAATCTGCAAGTAAGTTTCGAAACTAGTTGAATAGGTTTCGAAACCTTTTAAAGTTGTTTCCGAAACCAGCCTTAAGGTTTCAAAACTTGTTGAATTTTCTAAAAATCTGCAGGACAGTTTCGAAACCTTTGAGAAGGTATCGATACCTTTGTTTGGTAAAGTTGAAAATTAGTTTGAAAAGTTATGTTTTGGCCCCTGATTGTTTAACATGTATTTGGGTGAGTTTGAATGATCTTTTAGAGCTGAAATTTAACATGAGAGCATGAAACTTGACTAATTGCATATTGGTAACTTTAATTTCTTCTGTAGTGTCAACACCAACAGAACCTTGGGACAGAGCCTTAACAGCTGCAGCTGTGAGTTCCCTCTAAAGAGTAGCTATTTGCTGGGATAACATAGCTTCACGAGCCCTTAAAGTCTAAATATGTCCGAAAATTTCATCACGATTCTTCTATAGGAGTTGTTTAGTTTTGCGCTCAACGGAAATTGCCGGGGCGCCCGTGTCTGAGAGTCTACCCCAACTCGGTCGTCAATTAGCCACTGTTAGCCGATGTGAAGGTGAGGTCGTTCAGGGTTGAAAGAAGGGTTATGATTTGGGTTTGATTTAGAAATTTTATTTTTAATTTGAATTACATTTGGCATTTAATATTAATAAAAATGACATGTCATAATAAAAAACAATAAAATAATTCATGTCATCAATGAGTGACCAAAATAAGTAAATGTACAAAGTTCAGTGAGTAAATAAGTCATTTTTAAAGTTCAGTGACCAAAATAAGTCATAGAGCAAAGTTGAGCGATGATTTAAGTATTTTACTCTATAAATAAATATATAAAATTTACCAATCTTGTTATTGATTTTTTTTCGGTGAAAAGAGGATAAATAAACTCTAAGCCTACAACTAAATGGCTTGCAGCATCCTGTTCGCAAGAGGAGGCGAACTATGTTGGATGATCTCAATGTTAAACATACTACAAAGGTGATAAAGAAAGAAATGCTAAAACTGAAATGAAACTTTAGGTTTTAACAGTGTGAAGAAGAATTCATATTCAAAGAAGATGAATTTACAAAGGAGATGAGGTTGGTTTATATAGATACAAAAGGAAGCTATTATCCTAGCTGTCAATGATGAAACGGTGAAACAGATTTTTCACAGCTTTCCAAGTTTGTTGGGCTGATATAACAAATTTTTCTCCTCTCAGCTGGATATTCTTCAACATTGTCCTCGTTTTGTTCTTCTTTTACTTCTTCAATGCGACCAACACAGAGAAGGTGACGTAGCTTTTCAAACTATAAAGCACACAATGGTTTGGTGAGAATATCGGCTATCTGGGATCGTGCAGGGATGTAGTTAACTTAAAGTGTCCTGACATGACCCTTTCACGGACAAAGTGCATGTCAAGATCAACATTCTTTGTCTTGGAATGGAGCACGGGGTTGGCACCCATGGAAACAGTGATGGTGTTATCACACTATATTTTTGAAGCATCAAGGGTGGTGACCTTCATGTCAGCTAGAACAGATTGAACCCAAACAACATCGGAGGTAGCATCTGCCAAACTGCGATATTCTGCCTCAGCTGTGGATCGCGAGACTGCATGTTACTTCTTGGAGCTCCACGAGACAAGGTGAGAGCCTAGAAAGATGCAGAAGCCTGTAGTGGAACGTCGATCGTCGATATCACTTCCCCAATCAGCATCGGAGAAGGCTGAGATGAGAAGAGAATCAGGTTGTTGAGGGGAGAACCAGAGGCCATAGTGTAAAGTACCCTTTAAGTATCGAAGGATACGTTGAACTGCAGCCCAGTGAACATCAGAAGGGTTCTGCATGAACTGTGCTACTTTGTTGACGGAGTGTGCAAGGTCAGGTCGGGTATGACATATATACTGTAGAGCACCTACCACACTACGGTAATGTTGAATATCAGGTAACAGTTCTCCATCGTGACGGCTGAGCTTTGGATACGCAACCATAGGAGTGGTGGCAGGTCTGTGTGAGAGAGACTTGGTTCGATGTAGAAGATCTTCGATGTAGGTACGTTGACTGAGAAATAAGCCATTGCCATGGCATGTAACTTCGATGCCTAAGAAGAAATGAAGAAGTCCAAGGTCCTTCAAAGAGAACCTGTCATGAAGCTGAGTGATGATTTGAGCTACATGAGTATCTGAGCTTCCAGTTAGAAGTATATCATCGACGTATACAACAATATATGTGCCGACTTTATCCACAGCGTAGATGAAAAGAGATGAATCAGCTCTCGATGCTGTAAAACCAAGGTCATTGAGAAAAGATTTGAGCTTGAGAAACCAGTTTCGGGGGGCTTTCCGTAAGCCGTATAGAGCCTTCTTCAACTTACACACAAGAGGAGTGCCAACATGTTTGTGTTGTTCAAAACCACTGGGTTGCAACATGTATACATCCTCGAGGAGGTCACCCTTGAGGAAGGCATTGTTTACATCAACTTGCCTGATATGCCAACCATTAGTAACAGCAACTGAGATGAGAATATTTACTGTAAAGAAGCGGATTACGGGGCTAAATGTATCCATGAAGTCAAGCCCATGGACCTGTGTAAAGCCCTTGGCCACGAGTCGCGTCTTAAGTATGTGGACAGAACCATCATGAATGTACTTGACTTGAAAGAGCCATTTACATCCAATGGCCTTCTTGGCAGGAGGGAGTTCCACCAGGTCCCAAGTATCATTATCCTTGAGAGCATTGAACTCAGCAAGGACAGCCAGCTTCCACTCAGGATGTGCAAGTGCCTCTCGAATTGTGGAAGGAATATGTGTGCTCTGGAGGTGATAAATTTTTGGTTTAAACACGCCTGCTTTGCCACGGGTAAGCATGGGGTGTGTATTAATGGTAGTTGAGGTTGTAGGATTTGAGGGACAATTTGGAGGATCCTCAGGTTGTTGAGTGTCAGATATCTCTGGGTGAGTCGGGGAAGTGGGTGTAGGAGAATTTGAAGTATAAGGGGAAGTAGGAACATGCTGTACAGGTTCAGTATCTAGAGGAGGGCTAGAAGTTTGGGTGGGTGTAGTGGTGGTTGTAGGAGAAGAGGAGGGATGAGTAGACTGGCAAGGTGAGGGCTCAGGCTCAGGTGGTAGGATGGGAACTGAAGAGGATCGATAGGGATTGGATGGTGCAGTATCTTGAGAGCTGGCAGAGGAAAATGGGAACACATTCTCATTGAACAAAACATTGCGAGAAATGTAGAGGCATCCTGTGTCATCAAGGCATTGATAGGCATGGTGCTTCGGGCAGTATCCAAGAAATAAACAAGGCTTGGAACGGAAGTCGAGCTTGTGTTTATTGAAAGGACGCAGGTGGGGATAACATTCACATCCAAACACCTTAAGGAAGGTGTAATTAGGCTTCTGGCCAGTGAGCTTTTCAAAGGGAGAAATGTTGTTGAGACATCGTGTGGGCAGTCGATTGATTAGAAAAACGACACTTAAGACTGCAAACGACCAAAACTTCAGTGGCATATGTGCTTGAGCAAGGAGTGTCAACACTGTCTCGATAATATGGCGGTGCTTGCGTTCCACAACACCGTTTTGTTGCGAGGTGTGTGGGCAAGTGATGCGGTGTGTAACACCAAGCTGAGCAAGGGTAGTGTCGAGGAAATGAAACTCTCCCCCACCATCACATTGTACTACTTTGAGAGATACATCAAATTGATTTTTAACCAAGGAGTAGAACAAGGAGAAGGCACTAGAAGCATCAAATTTCTTTTTCAACAAGTAAACCCAGCAATTCCTTGTGAACATATCAACGAAGGAGATGTAATAGTGATAACCATTCGATTCAACAGATGCTGGACCCCAGAGGTCAATTTCAACTAGCTCAAAAAGCTTACAATAAGTAGTAGAAGAAGACTGAAATGGTAAAGTGTGGCTTTTGCCCATACAACAAGCTTGACAAAGAGTATGCTGTTGTAGGGTTACAAGCTTATTCAAAACAGTAGAAGTAATAGAGCGAACAACTTCAGCAGATGTATGTCCAAGTCTGCGATGCCATAGCCAAAACAAGTCATTGACGCATGTAGTGCTGTGAATTGAAGCGTCGATGGGAGGAGGTGAACTGAGATTGTATAAACCACCCGATTGCGAACCTTGCAACAACACCCGACCTGTAGTCTCATCCTTCACACAGCAGGAATTAGCATGAAACTCAAAATAAACGTTATTATCCTTGGTAAACTTGGAAACTGAAAGTAAATTCCTAGTTATGCGAGGAACATGCATTAGCTCATTGATTAAAAGTGGCTTAGAAGAAGAGGAAAGTGACGAGTGACCTATGTGGGCAATGTGCAACGACGAACCATCCCCGATGTGAACAGAACCCTTACCTAAGTAGGGAGAGCCATCATGGAAGCATGAAGAAGAGTTGGCCATGTGATGTGTTGCACCCGAATCAGGGTGCCAAACAGAAGAGGCACCAGGTATAACCACGAGATTATTAACTTGGGCAGATTCAACTTCAGGTGGAGAGGTAGGCTGATCTGAGGATGGGAACGTGGGAATATAGGGATCATACATAGTCTCCACTGGATCATAAGAATAGCAGCAGGCATTGGCATGCGTGGGTGGAGAAGGGCGTTGAGGAGCATGAGAGGTGACACCCTTGAAGGACTGATCGAAACGGTGCCAACAACGATCGACAAGGTGGCCCAGCTTGCCACAAAGCTGACACTGCGGTCGAGGACGACCCTTGAACCGTCCACCAGGAGCTTGATTAGACGAAGATTGAGGCTCATAAGGTCGAGCAGAAGGAGTGTCAGGGGAGAATCTGGTAGCATGAATGCCTACAGGCATTCGAAGTGGATCCGAGAGACGCGATCCATCATCTATAAGAATGGACACAACACCCTCAACTGTGAAAGAAGTCTGACTGGTGGAGATAACAGCAACAAACGGATCGTACTCCGGGGGCAGCCCATTAAGAATTGTGGCAATCTGCTCGACATTAGAAACATGATTTCCACACGATGCGAGGAGATCACAAATTTCTTTAATCTGCATGGTGTAGGCACGCATAGAAAGAGAGGATTTCTTCAGTGAGCGAAGTCGATAGTGTAAGTGCATGACTTTGGTAGTGTAGAGTTGAGATGTTGAGATTTTAGGGGCTCGATTCGATCAATCGTTCTTGCTCGCCAAGTGTGGAGAAGTTGGATAATTGGGTGTTTTAGTGGGAGGTGAAAAATTGGCAATTTGACACAAGGATTTATAGTGGTTCAACCTTCTAACCAAGGTCTACATCCACTACCTTAGCTCCCCACTAAGGATTTCCAAACAAATTCACTAAGAATTTCGTCCCCTTTTCTCGGCTTAGGAGGAAGCCGTTACAATGATCAAGCTTTCTACCCAAAGCTTGATCAAACACTCTCTTACAAGAGAAAGACTTAGCAAACTAGAAATCCCTCTAATATGTATGTGTTTGCAATACTAAGCTCTCACCCAAAACCTAAACACTTGAGCAAATTTAACAATGTTTAGCTCACAAGTGTTGTCTAAGCAAGAAATAAACAATTTAAGCTCTAGACAAATTTTGACATCATAATGTTGTAACAATTGAAGCATTAACCATTACAAGATGCTTGGAGGTCCCTTTTTATACTCCCAATTGAGTTTGTAGCCGTTACTAGCCGTTGGGATTGAATTGGAGCCGTTGGAGCCTTTATTTCCCACCATAAATGCAGTTCTACAGCTTGGCGTATCGATACTCGTCAAACCGTATCGATACGGTCTCAATGAGGAATTAGCCGTTTGGGTTTTCAGCTGATGTGTATCGATACGCTTACCTGGCGTATCGGTACGGTCCTGAAATTCAAATGACCGTTGGGGTAGTTAGCCGTATTGGTACGCGATACAACAGTATCGGTACGCGACTAGCCGTTGGGCTATTTCAAAGCACACCGTATCGATATGGCTAAGCGTATCGGTACGAGTTTTGGCTACTGAAAAATCTGGTAGTTTGAAACCCTAAGGTGTATCAGTACGGTCCAATACCGTATCGGTACGGTCACTAGAAAAACATGGTTTTGACTACTTTAAATACACTTTAAATCATTCCAAAGCCTTTTGAAAACCCTTAAACATATTTTCAAGTTGTTTTTGACTAAAAACTTATTTTAAATTCTTTGCAATTTAGTACAAAACATTTTTCAAATATTATATCAAAATTTAGTTCTACATGAGAGAAAAACTTAGAAATGGTTGACCAGATCGCAGCAGAAGACTCAGCTCCAACAAGCTGAGGAAGGAGATCAGGGCTGATTGTCGAGAGAAGTCAGGATGCCAAGAAACTATCCTGTTTGATGAAACGCAGGTACGCTGGGTTGGAGGTTGAAGCACCATCGATGCCCTGAATCGTCTTCGAGGGAGGTGAACGAGAACTGTCAATGTAATCTTCAAGACCTTGGCCACGGATCATGAGCATGACCTGTTGTTTTCACAACAGAAAATTTGTGTCATCAAGTCGAACACTAATGCGTTTGTTGGAGAAGATCTGCTCATCGCCTACTGAGAGGGAGGTTATGTCATCAGCAAGACCACCGGCAGAAACAACCATCATGCAAAAAAGAACGACTCACAGAGGAAGAAAGAACGGCTCAGGCTCAGATCGGAACAACTGATACCATGTTAAACATACTACAAAGGTGATAAAGAAAGAAATGCTAAAACTGAAATGAAACTTTAGGTTTTAACAGTGTGAAGAAGAATTCATATTCCAAGAAGATGATTTTACAAAGGAGATGAGGTTGGTTTATATAGATACAAAAGGAAGCTGTTATCCTAGCTGTCAATGATGAAACGGTAAAACAGATTTTTCAAAGCTTTCCAAGTTTGTTGGGCTGATATAACAAACTTTTCTCCTCTCAGCTAGATATTCTTCAACACTCAAGACTATGAATTTAGCAAGGGCATCTGTCATCCTATTCCCATCTGGGCGAGCAGATCAATCACGTTGTCATGGTCTATTAAGATGCAATAACAATGAGAATTCCCTTGACTAGTGGTGTCAGAGCGAAGTAATTGAAGAACATCTATGCCATCAAGCTCAAGAACAATTCGCCGGCATGCACACAGTAACCCCACAACTGGACAAACTCCAATGAATGTTGCTATGTCAAGCAACACATAATGCGGCAACAAATGTCGGAACACGGTCCACTTCCACTCACCGGCCCGTGTGAGACTTGTAACTCATACGCGATATAGGTTGGCCACAACATTGGGAGGGACGTGGTCGATAAGGGGGCCGAGGTCACCTACCCAAGAGTCAAACCAAAATTCAAAATCCCTTTCATATCCGATATTCCAAGTAACATTTTGTCGCACACCAAAGGCGAGAACAATTTTGGTTCCGTATAACTATCGGCACCCTATCCAAACACTTATATTTAGCTTAAAAAAACACACCTACAAATCATTCTTACGAGCTAATAAGTTGAAAGCCATTTTCATTAAAAATGCTTGATTACGAACGTCAATGTTCACCATGATCCCAAGGTGGGGAATAAAATGAAATCATAATTTTTTCAATAGAATTGAAAAAAATAAAAAATAAATCTAAAGTCGTTGCAGTGTTCAATTCAAATTAATAGGGATGAAGCTATGTTGTGAATGGGAGGGATGTAATTTTGCATAATTTTTTTAGTTTAAATATTAATTAAATAAGATCTTTGTCCCTCTCAATTTTTAAATTTAAAAGCTTAATAAACTTTTGTCATTTTCAATATTTAATCCTTACTTTGTCCCTACGAATTAATCAATGAATAAATTAAATACCAATAGCTATAAAAAAATATTGTAAGAATCCAACACTTCGAATCAATAAAATTTAATAATTACATTACTAAGTGGCATCTTTGAAAAAAACAGAGATGCATGAAATTCACATTTATTCTTCGTACGTAACCTACTAAGTGAACCCTAGCACTTAGTTCCATTTTTCTAATCTACGAATCCTTCTCTTTATTCTGGTCTCTCTAATCAACGTGTGATTTTATTATCCACCAACGTTGCAAAACTATGCGCATGTAATTAATCATAGTAACATATATATTTCTCCGATCTCTACAGACCAGGAATCATGCCAGCAATGTAAGGCACCCCAGACTTTTGGATCCACTCCCCGCCGCGTAAGAACACGCCGGCCGTGAATTCTTGAGCTTGAGCGCCATTGATACGTTGGACACCTTTCCATTTAACCCTCTGGGTCTGGACGGCGCCTGGTCCCCGGTTGTTGAACTCAGCGTACCATAAGGTATCGAGGGCGAAGTCAGCGTTCCACGGCATCCAACCTGCGGGGGTGACGATGTCATCCAGTTGAGATTGCATGATGATGGTCCTCGAGTACAGTCTCCATGGCCGCCCGAGGTGCGTCTTGCTCTTCGCCTTCACCGGGAGGTAGTCCGGAGCTCCAGTTATGGTGCAATTTTGGAGGACAAAGCCAGAGGCCTCGCGGCGGTCTCCCCGTCCTTGCGCGGTGACGATGCATTGTTGATTATCAAGCGGCTTTCGGACGATGAGTTTGCAGTTTTGGTAGACCGAGGCGGAGTTGCCGAAGACGAAATCGATGGTGCCGGAGATGGTGCAATCCCGATAGTATTGTCGATGACTGTGGGCGTAGAGAGTGTCTTGATAGCCATCCATTTGACAGTTATAGAAGATAGATTGATCACTTTGGACCCTAATTGCCACAGCTTGATGTTTGATGGCTCCCGCAGTGTTCTCGAATCCAATGTTCTTCGCCATGAATTTTGGACCGATAACAGCTGTAAACATTATTTTTATGTTAGTCGAATTCAAACACAGGTTTTATAATATAACATAAACTAAACTTGTAAACACTAACCAACAGTCGCGGTCTTGAACGTGACAGTGCCATCAATATAATTCAACCGACCGGTAATGACCGTCTTAGTCGGTCCATCTCCGATGAACACGACATTGGCCATATGCTTATCAACAACAACCTGTTCAGTATAAACACCAGCCTTAATGTATATCACAAAAGGAATAACATTTTTCCTAGGGACTTCCTTCAACGCTTGGTTGATGCTAGTGTATTTGCCACTACGATCTTTAGCAACGATAACATTAGGTTTCATTTGCGACGGATTTTGTTGCAATAACATCCGTTGCCTAAAACTAACCCACGCAGGGTAACCTTCTCTAGCCATCAGCTTACGTTTAGCCCCGGTGGCGTCCCCTTTTCCCATGCCTTGAATGTTGAGATCACCGACAATTTTTGAAATGTCACTAACCATGGCTAGGCCATTGCTGGTGAGCTTTTGTGAAGTGTTCAAAAGTTTTTTCATTTTTTCGCCGGCGTCGTTGGACACATTCATGAATCCATCCAAGCATGTTTGTTGGTATGTTAAGGATCCGCCGAGCCAAATTTTGAGGTTTTCAGTGTATTCGTCGAGCCGACTAACGTCGAATGTGCCGAGCTGGTTGAATGAGTTCTTGAGGTCGTCGATGGCGTAGCCCATCAGCTCTTTGCAGGTTTCAAGAGCTTGACGAGACATCGGATCTTTCGCCGCATCTTGAATGGTGCCGGAGTTGTTGATGACCTTCCCTATCTCACGGATTGCCGCCTGGAAGCCTTTCTGGATTAGCTCCTTGGGATCGGTGGTGTTCGTGCCGGCGAGGCTGTCCTCACATGCTTGTTTGTAATCTGTAGGTTGGCAAATGGATTGCACCGCCTTATTTGAAGTCGTTGTCTTCTCGCTGCCGCCTTCGCTGCCTCCGTTACTGTTGCGGGTGACACCGACCGCCACCGCTACCACCATGGCCACCAGTATGACAGAACAAACACCGATAATAGCCGGTGCTTTTCCCATTTCTAAGTTTCTAACACTAGTATACTTCTAAAAGAAAAAAAAAAACTAATTGAGAAAGGCTTGGAAGAATGTTGGTTTTGATTATGTTCTTGAAACAAATGAAGAAACTCTTTCTTCAAATAGAAGAAAGTTGAGAACATGAGCCATTGAAAACAGAAACGTGTATTTGTGGTTAAAAACAATGAAACAAAGAACCAAACTATATGTTGGTTTCAATCTAAAATGTTGGGTTTCGCTTGAATATTTGCATGCTTTTCTTCTGGCCATTGTCTGAGCCAGTCTTAGGGCTATTTTTAGCTATTGGAACTATCTTTCAGACGAGCTTAAAAAAAGTCTAAATATGCATTTATTTAGAAAGTATTAGTAAATATCTTGAGATAAAAATTGGAAAAAAGAAAACATCATAAGATTAAGATATATTAACACACATATATTATTAACTTAAATGAAAAGTGAAATATTTAAACATAAAAAATAGTAATACTGAAATTTAATGAATGATTTTAGTCGAGCAACAATATCTTCGAGATATGAACGAAATATTCATCATTAACGAATGAAATAAAGAAACTAGGGTTTAATCTTAATTCAATAGAGTATGATCAATCCTCATTCCTGAATTAAAGTATTACTTAATTCATATGTTTTACCCGTTAAACAAGTATTTTAGAAGAGAAAGGTTTAGTAAACGTGTGTTTAAAAGTATTCACACTGCATGAGTGTCTTTTATTTCCATTAAACACTTGTGATTTTTTTTTTTTTTGGGGGGGGGGGGGGGTGTTCAAACTTCAAATAGTAAAGATAGGATAAGTTGTGTCCTTAAGAAGTTCGAGGGTGTTGGTTCTTTTAAGTCTTTTCTGTTTTAACTAAACAGAATTTTAAATGTTATTATACCAAAAATTTTGAGCCGTAAATGTACCTCGGTAGAGATAGTTGTCTTCCTCCAAAGGTTAAATATTTTCTCTGCAGATGTTTGGATATTCCATGCAAATGACATATTGCGAACAGAGGAGTAAGCTTGGAGCCTAGAGCCGTTGATCATGTGTTGTGAGATTCAGGTGGTGAATGTTTTGAAATGTCTATTGAGCCATTTTTGATTACGATGGCGATTCAAAAATTTTATTGAGTGGACACACATAAAATTTAAAATTTTTAGAGTAAAAATAACTTATAATAATTAATAAAAATTAAATATAAATTAAAAGTTAAAAGAATTAAAGTAAAAAATATAAGATACACTTAGATATGACACTGCTCCGCTATGCTTGGATCCCATTATCCCAAGTTGGTTAAAGCTTTTGCCATACATGTTCTTTCATGGCTAAGAACTTTGTGTATTATAAATGAGTTTTATTATAAAATAAATTTTTAAATTATTATTTTTTGTTTAAAGTGTTTTTTTTAAGTATGTGCTTAAAATTTTGTTTTGATATCATTTTAAGATGAAACCCGTCAACCTTTTTTTTAAAAAAATATCTGTCACCCCATTTAATAGTTTTTATTCTAAAAAGCAATCTAAATTTTATAATTTCTGAAAAAAACCTAAAATTTTTATTTTGCACAAAACCCCTAATATCTAAATACCGATGCAGGCCAAAGGATAATTGGTGGTGTAAAATTTATGAAATTTTAGAATTTTTAAATAAAAGATAAATAAAAAATCAGAACATATTTCAAACATTTATTAGATGCCGGTTAACGGATCGATAATAGATTGAAACACAAGGTATTTACTTTGGGGGGAAAAGCGACTAAAGAAAAAAAAACATAATTTAGACATTTAATTTATAATAAAACCTTATAAATGCATACAATATTATTCCAGAATTATGTTTCATAATAATACCATATTATTTTTGGATTGTTATTCCTTCTATTTATTTTCAAAGCTGAAGGGTAAAAGAAAAGATTTTGCTTGATGATATTAATTTTCAAGCTTCTTCAAAGCTTAGCTCTTCGTAGTTCTAACTGAGCAATCGTACCCAAGTGCACTTCATCAGGTCCATCTGCGATTCTCAAAGTTCTTGCTGCTGCCCACATGTGTGCCAAGACGGTGTCGGACGAAACCCCGGCTCCGCCGTGTACTTGGATAGCCATGTCCAGCACCTTCAGCGCCATGTTCGGAGCTGCTACCTGTGCCCCGTCCAACATCCAAAACATTCTATTATAACAAATTTCATCTTGAATCTCAAATGAATTAATATTCACGTAAAAACATCGGTTACCTTTGCCATTGCAATGGTTCCACGGGCTTTCTTGTTTCCAAGTCGATCGAGCTGGTCGGCTGCTTCAAGAACCAATAACCTAGCTTGCTCCAGTTCTATTCGACACTGCAAGAAGAAACGATTTTCAACTAAATGACCAACCTACTTAATCAGTAAAATGAACATACCAGTACTCCCAATCAATACAAATATCTGTTTAATCTATATAGATAGATAGATAAATAGATCGATCAACGGACAGACAAAATTACCTTTGCAATATCCGAAAGAAATGAACCGTGTTGAGCAATATATTTTCCAAAAGTTTTCCTTTGAAGAGCCCTTTGAGCCATTAATTGCATGCCACGCTCAGCGGCACCAATCAGTCTCATGCAGTGGTGCAATCTTCCGGGGCCGAGTCTTCCCTTCAAGAATATAAACAGCACAGAGATAAAATTATATCGTAAACTGACAAAGGTAATGAGTTATACTAACTCAGAAAGAAATCACATTCAACAAAGATTGTCTAAAAGTCAAGTCCCTCAACACCTACATTCTTGAAGATGGGTGGTTATTGGCATTCCTAGATAAATTTTTTAACTCAAAAATTAAATTTAAAGAAGGCCAAGATTATAAATAATGAAGTTTGAGGCCCTCAAATTGCGTAGATGAAATTTGCAAATGCACCCAACTTTTTGAGAACCTTGGTACATCCAATGTGGAAGAGAGTGAAACTCGAAACAGAATATGTACGGTGGATTGGGCATCCTTTCAACATAAATGACAACTTTACCTGGGCAATCTCAAATCCACGCCCTTCTCCCAGAAGAATATTCTTTGCTGGCACACGAACATTATCAAACGAAACTTCTGCATGTCCATGAGGTGCATCGTCAAAGCCGAAGACTGTTAGTGGTCTCTTTATGGTTATCCCTGGAGTCTTAATGTCCACTAAGATCATTGACTGCTGCTTATGCTTGGGGGCGGTGAAGTCGGTTTTCCCCTGGATATCGTTCAGAAATCAGAACACTTTTTAGTAAAATTAGTATTCGCTGGCACGTGTGTCACAAGTGAATTCCTTGTTAACAAAGTGTTTATCAACAAGCAGTGCCTTAACATATAAAAATCGTTTTTCACATGCAAATTATATCAAATTAAAAGTAGAGAGACAAAGGAATTAATTTAAACTCTTTTTCATTTATCAAATAAAATTATTCATTTTTATATAAGTTATACATTAAATCCCCGTATAGTATATTCACTCAACGGAATTCTAGAAGACTAACCATGAGTATAAGAATTCTACATCTTGGATCCATGGCTCCGCTCGTCCACCACTTGGTCCCATTAATGACATATGAATCTCCTTCTCTGTAAAAGGAGTGCATAGACAGTGAGATAAACTCCAACAATATCCGTAAATCAGAAAAGAGTGTATTAAGTTGGAATGAACGAGTGAAAATAAGAAAATGTTACATGGTGACCTTCATCACGTTTTTCCTGGGGGTTGAAGTGCAATTACACAAATATGAATAGATAGTTCATATGAACAGTACAACTTGCTTTAGAATTACTAAAATAGGAGTTTGTTAACGTACCTTTTAATAGAGCACTCAATATTGGTTGCATCTGAGGATGCAACTTGTGGTTCAGTCATTGCAAATGCAGAGCGAATTGTCCCATCCAGCAATGGAACAAGCCATTCGTTTAGCTGTTCTTTAGTCCCATACCGCAACAACACCTAAAATGACATAAATAAATAAATGGAATGGTAAACCAAACAGATACTGTCTTCGCAATGTAGGAAGGGAAGGAAAACAAAAGAAAATACAAAATATTCTTTTCAATCTATTGCTTGGATGATTGCAAATGATAGGGAGGAAATTGTAACTTAAATCTAAAGAATGATTTATACTCTTGTAAATATACAAGCTTTTAGTTGAAGCAAATTGAGAACTACCTTAGTTTACCCTAGAAGTAAACCTTACCTCCATATTACCAGTGTCTGGTGCACCACAGTTAAAGATCTGCGGACCACAAAGAGAGCGACCCATAATCTCACAAAGATATCCATATTCAAGGTTTGAGAGGCCAGCACCAAGAAAACGATCATGCGCATAGTGAGTATTTACACTCCCGTTATAAATGAGTTCTTTTGCCCTAGCGGCGCTATCAAACTGCACATAAACGGTTTCTCAAGAATGTCATATTTTAGAATATACAGCAACATTTTAAGAGCAAAAAGGAGTAAAATTCGTAATTGGTGAAAAAAATCTTGAAACATACAGGAATCCATAAGTTCCACAATCCTTCTTTCTTTGCAAGCTCTTTTAACCTCTCCTCCTCTGGATGTACTGTCCAACGCAAGTCAGATCGTGCAAGTTTGCTGAATTCCTCTTCCATGGGATAAATGTGATCTTCCATGAATTGAATCAATCTGTTTCTCAATTCCTGAACCTTCTTACTTGGAACAAACCTCCCGCTTCCTTCTGAAAGGCCTTGAACTTTGTTCTCAGTCCCATATTGCCTTCTTCCTTGTGAAACTGGATTTGAGTAGTTAAAAGAACAAAAGCACCTTAAACAATTGATTCAGACCAAATTTTTTATAACCAAATTGATGAGCAAGATGTTAAAATATACAACAATCAAGACCCTAAATGATGTTTCTTAAGAAGTTTCTACGGTGCAGCTACAGGCACATAGCAGTCTTCTTAGAAATTTCTTGAGAGAGAAAGAGAGAAGGATAAATAATTGAATGGCTTAACTACCAGAGGGGGGTTGCTCCGGAAGCACAGTCTTTTTCGCGATAAAAGCCAATGCAGAATCTATGAGACTAATAGCATGACGTCCTGTATGTTCAGCACGTCTACCTCCTGAGGCATTACCCTGCATTAATGTGAGTAAAACATTATATCAATATTGGACTTTCAAAAATTGAAGCCTTTAACACAATGAATTACAATAAAACTCCAATCTATTTAATGTCAAGCCATACCATTAACCATCTATTATACACTCCAGTGTAAATCGATGCTCCACGGAACATGGAAAAGGCAACATAGAACTTCCACTGAGAGGCAGGCCATGCTCTCCTCTACATAGCAACATTTTTCAGCAAAAGCAATGTATAAGCAATTAACTGAACAGATATCTTATAAATGCTTCACATTTAGGGGGAACTGAAGCCTAAGCTTATTCACGGCCAAAGAGATGTGGAAATGGTGATCGAGGGGGAAGAAGTGGGTATGAGAGACACTTAACAATGATTACTCCCATGAAATGAGAAGACTGTTATAGCTGTATATATTAGTCAAAGGCATGTTTATAGCCACTTACAGCTTCATTGCAGTATTCTGCCAGAAACTCGGCCTGTGTAGGAATCCCTTCAGGAATTCCAGTGATCTCAAAACCTTTAGCCAGTTCAGGTGTATCAAGCCCGATTTGTGCAATGTAAGGCTGCCAATAGAGTAGTGTTGAGCTTAGGTAATCAAAAGCCAAGAAAGTATCATATGATTCAATTTCCCTATGTATTATATAACAAAAGGAACACTTAGCTATGACTGAAAAATTAATACCAGAAAAGATATAGGTAATTGTTCTTTTTATGAAAAACGGTAAAGTAGGAAAATCAGCCAAATACCATGCAGTTGTATGCGACATCACACATTTGGTTTCCTATAGTAGACAGTTCCCAATCAAGAATACCAATGACTCGATCCTGCACATTAAAAGAATCTCATAATTGATGTTAATAAGAGAATTAAGTGTTATGTTTTATGTCTGCTGAATTGAACTAAGAAAACATTAAAAAAATCACCTGTCCTACCCAAATTGCGTAGGATATTAGTTATAAATTTTGGAGTGCAATTGCAAAATAAAGAAATGGAGTTGGACCATAATCAGAACTATACATTCATGTTACTTCCTAGAAGATAAAATCATAAAATTCAAGCAATTAAAGATTATTAAGAACCAGACCTCAGTCGGATGAAATACAACATTATCAATTCGGAAATCTCCATGAACTAGGCCACTCGTTGCACCTGAAGCATCTTCTGGAGGAATATTCTTTCGCAACCAATCAACCAGCTCAAACATCTTGGGATTGCTCTCGGGTTTTCCCTCACGAGTTGAAGCAAGGTATTGTTTAAACCATCTCTCTATCTAAAAGAAGGAAAAACCATCCGTAAGCTCCATAGACATAAATACTCTTCATTTTATTAAAAGAGCCATAGACTTCAAAATCCAACATGATCAATCTCATGAAGGACCGAGCTTGTACAATAATGCTTCTGCAAAATACTCATCATTCAATCAGTGAGATTTTATATTACGAAGAGTGCACGGACCTGTCGTTTACAATAGTTGTCTCGGCGCCCATAGCTTCCCAAACCAATGGCATCAATATTAGCAGAATGTAACGACGCCAGCACTCTCGCAGTCGCCAGATATATCGCCTGCCTCCTCTCAGGTGGTACACCCTTTTTACACAGAATTAGCAACAGAACTCAATTCATAACCTCACAAATCCAAGTAATAACCACATCATGTCATGGAAAAGAAAACAACTATTACAAACTTCAACCACAAATTCAGAACATCAAAAACATCATAGGGCCTTACCGGTAGACTCGGGTCTACAAATATCCGACCTTCCAAGAACTCCATGATATAAAATGGAGTCCCGATCACATTTGGATCATTACACAAACAGAAAACCTTTGGAACAGGCACTTTTGTATGATCCCCCAGGGCCTTGAGAACCTGAAAAAGAACACACAAAAAAATGGGAATTTTTTATATCTTATATTACATACATTTGAAAAGGATATTAATCCAACTCTAAGCTGTAAATTTCACAGGCTATCCACAGAACTGCAGTTTCCCCATAAACACTTGAATTTTTTGTCAATATAACATATAAAAATCATTCTAAAATACTATAAATTGTATACCAAATCCGAGACCAAAGCTTTGCTACCTAATTAAGCAAAATTCAAGCAAAAAAATTGTGATTTTTAAACAAATTAAAATTCACCTGAAATTCTCGCTCAACAGCATGAGCAGACGGAAGCAGCTTCCCAGGAGGTTTCTTCCTTAAAACGTAGCGTTTTACAGTTCCACTTCCCGCTTCCGCTTCCATCAGATACGTGGGATTCGATTGTCCATGTCCGAACTATATATTCAATTGAATCAATCTCAAAATCAGTATAAAAAACAGTGAAAATAAAAGAACTAAAATTTTATATAAATTGTAAAGAAAAAACCTGAGAGAGATTGAATTTTGAAGGGGAGAGAGGAAACCCGGGAACATGAGCTTGGGCATAGCGAAGCAAGGCGTTGACATCGAGTTTGTGAGCTTCCTGCACTGCCTCCACCAATTCACCCGTTCGATTCGCCATAGTTTTACTATGAGAAAACCAGATAAATCTCTCTTTTGTTTCTCGGAAACTTCAATAAAACCAAGGAAAATATCTGGTAAAGTGAACCAACTTCACGAAAGTTGGAATTTTGACGGGAAAATCTACAGAATTGGTGATTGAAAACGACTTAAATAGGCCTGTGCATCCGGAAATTAATTTAATTTAATTAAAAAATTATCAAATTCTGAAGCAGAGTTCCACACGGCCCATATCATCATAGCCAAATATAAAATATTACTAGTATTTTTTTCGGAATGAAGAACAAATGTATAATATTATTTATGATCATATATATACATATTATTGTTATAACATAAAAAATTATATAAAATCGAAGATTGGTATAAATGTATAAATATTTTTAACATTAAAAATAAATGTATAGATGTAACATAGATGTTGTCTTTTCAACGACCTTATCTTTATCTTATCTTGTTATCTAAAATTAATAAAATAATAATATAAATAATCGATAAAAGTGTTACTTTGAACCGGAATTTGTGCAATTTTCATGAAATTTATATATTTACGAATAGCTCTTAAATCTTTAAGTGACGTTTAACTATTAATATTTAAATTATTATTCTAGAATTTAATTTTACTATTTTGTACTCTTTAAACGGAATTAGAGTTCTAAAAATATAAATTATAAATGGATCAAATTAAATATATACATTAATTTTGACAGATGATATTTGACTCAACTAAAAAAACATCGATAATGAAGGTCTACAGTCTACTAATTAATCGAATAGTTGAATATATTTACAATATTCTTACTTTACGTATATTTGAATCTCGGCATTTGTATTAAAAATATAATACATCTTTACTTAATAAAAAAATTAGTAATGAAACACGTGTTAAAATTCTTTGCAAGAGTTTCAATGTTACCAACTGTAAAACTAATATTTGATTTTGTTATAACAATTAATTCAAGGACCAAATTGCAAAGTAAATAATTTTTTAAGTAATCAAAATACTTACAATTGACAAGTAAAATTTATACTTAAAATGTTTTGAAGTCAAAACTTAAACCCATAAAATTTCCTAAGTGTTTCAAAGCTAAAATATACAAAATTGCCCACGCGTTTCGAAACACACCCAAAGTGTTTCAATACGTTCAGTCATTGGAAACGTCCGTTTCGAAACGGCTTATACCCGTTTCGATACATCATTCATCCGTGTTTTTTATTTTTAAGTATTGTTTCGAAACAGCTCATACCCGTTTTGATGCAGGGGTTAAGTAATTTTAAAATTGAACATTAAATGAACTAGCCGTTACTTGTCAGAAACAAACTTTTGAAAATTTGGTTAGTGTTTCGATACACCCCTATGCTGTTTCGGAACACCCATTTACAGTTTCGAAACATTTCGGTACAACCCTTAGTCGTTTCGATACGACCCTCAATTTACATTTTACAGTTTCAAACTGTTTCGATACGTCTTATAGCCGTTTCGATACGAGCCCTTTTACACACTACGAATCTTTCTTTTTTTGGTGTTCGTTTCGATACAAGGGCCTCGTGTTCCGATACGGGTAGTTGCATAACAGCATTTATGGAGGGAAGAGAGAACCCCAGCGGCTCTATTGATGATCTCAACCATCCAAACGGGTAGAAATCAATGAGAAGGTATAAAAACAAGTCTCCAAAGCTACATCAACAACTATTGAACCTTCAAGCAACATCAAAGCATTCAATCCAAATCCTTGTGCCTTAGAGTTAAATTCTTGTACCCAACTCATTTGAAATTTTTCATTGTAAATCTTTTTAGAGTTTGAGGAGTGTTTATGTGTAATTGGGTAAAAAAATTAGCCTTTGATAGGTATATACAAAGTTTGCCCATCTTTCCTTTGTAAAAGAGTGATATTGGGTCAATCTTTGGGTAGAGAGATTGACCGATTTGTAAGGTTTCCTCCTAAGCCGAGAAAAAGGAATGAAATAAAGTTAGTGAATTGTTAAAATCCTCAATAGGGTGCTGAGGTAGTGGATGTAGAGCTTGTTCGAAGGTTGAACCACTCTAAAATCGCCTTGTCTTTATTTTTAGATTATCTATTTGCACCCTTCAATTTTTATTCCACCAATTCACCCACTCTTGGTGTTTAGCTATCATTTGATCAACTCAACAAATTGGTATCGGGGCTACACTTATTGGAAGGATTAACACCATCTTTAGTAGATCTTAGAAAAGTTTGATCAATTGTACTTCAATCGACATTGTGCTATGGCATCCACCTCCGGCCAAAACCTCTACGAGTCTCTATGTATCACCAAACCACCATTCTTCAATGGGTATGACTATCCTTATTGGAAGAACCGGATGTGACTCTTCATCAAATCAAATGACTACATGGTGTGGGACGTGGTAGAAGACGGTCCTACAATTCCAATGAAGAGAGATGGTGAAGGAAGGCTTGTTCTAAAGACCAAAGCCGAAATGACCGATGAAGATAGAAGACGTTTGCAAGTCAACGATAAAGCCTTGCGCATAATCTTTTGTACTCTCGGTCCAGACATATACTCAAAGGTGTCTTCAATCGAAAGTGCTAAAGAAGTGCGGGACACCCTAGAGACTACATATGAAGGAACAAGTGACGTCAAGGAGATAAAGATCAGGTTGCTCAATTTAAGTTATGAAAACTTCAAAATGGAAGCCGACGAAAGTGTCTCAAGATGTTTGATCGATTCTCGGTCATTGTTAATAGACTAAATGGTTTTGGTGAAGTTATTCCCGAAGAAAAGCTAGTCCGGAAACTATTCTACTCTCTTTCGGAGTCTTGGGATGGCAAAAGGACGACCATCATCGAAGCTCGAGATTTGAAGACTCTCAAGCTAGACGCCCTTTTTGGATCTTTACTCACCCATGAGATCTTGAAGCAAGGGAGAGAATAAGAGAAGAAGAAAGAAGAGAAAAAGGTAGAGAAGAAAGAGGTTGAAAAAAGAAGCTAGTGTAGAAATATATGTTTTGATATAATAATTGAAAAATGTTTTGGACTTAATTGAAAAGAATTTAAAATATTCTCTAAGTCAAAAACAACTTGAAAATAAGTTTGAGGATGTTTAAAAAGGTTTTGGCAATGTTTGAAACGTTTTTTAAGTAGCCAAACCAGTACTTTTAATGTACCCGTTTTGATACAGGCATAATCTGCATCGATACGTTTTGAAACTGCTAGAATTCGTTTCGATACAGGGCTTACTTGTTTTGATACAGATAGGTGTGGTTTCAAAACACCATTTGGTGTTTCGATACGCTACACCCCAACGGCTATAACCCTAACGGCTATTTCCCAACGACTATTTGAATTGTAGGTTGTTTCGATACGACACTAGGCGTTTCTACACGGGCGTTCCGATACGACCCAAGGTGTTTCAATACGACCTCTTTATTGCGCATAATGGCTCTTTCTATTTTAGTCATTTTTCAAAACATGTAGGTACCGTTTCAATACTAGCAGTTGCAGAACTGCATTTATGGTGAGAAATAAATTCTCCAACGGCTCAATTCAAGCCCAATGGTCCTCGACATCTACAAACTCAATTGGGAGTATAAAAGGGACCTCCAAGCATAAAGGGAAGACTAATGCTTCAATTGTCAACAACCATATGATGAGAAATTTGTCTTAGGGCTTAAACTATTCATTCTTTGTATAGACAACACTTGTGAGCCTAAATTGTCAAATTTGCTCAAGTGTTTAGGTTTGGGTGAGTGCTTTAGTGTGCAAACATCAACCTTGTAAGATGGATTTTAATTTGCTTATCTTTATCTTTTGTAGAGCGGGTTTGATCAAGCTTTGGGCTAGAAAGCTTTGATCATTGTAAGGATTTCCTCCTCATCCTAGGAAAGGGGACGAATTAATTAGTGGATTGATTGTGAAATCCTTAGTGGGAAGCTAAGGTAGTGGATGTAGGTGCTTGTTAGAAGGTCGAACCACTCTAAATTATCATGTCTTTTATCTTTTTAGCTTCCACACCTCAATCGCCCAAAAATCCAACTTCCCAACCACTTGCCAATCCATAACGGTTGAAGTAAATCGAGCCTATCAAGTCTAACAATTGGTATAAGAGCGAGGCTCAATCGAAGGGGATTAACATCCTATTGAGGCGATCTGGGAAGCTCGATACAACATTTCAATCAACCAGTCAAATGACGCAATCCACCGACAAGCCACCGTTCTTCGACGGAACCAACTATGCCTATTGGAAGACAAGAATGATGTTCTTCATCAAATCCAAGGATTACAAGCTTTGGGACATAGTTGAAGATGGTCCGTTCGTGCCATAATGAAGAAATGCGAATTGGAGTGCAGATGATCGCAAGAAAATGAAGCTTAATTGCAAAGCTTTGCACATCCTCTTTTGTGCATTTAGCCCCAACATCTATGAGAAGATGTCCTCTTGCAAAGATGCTAAGGAAGTATAAGACAAGCTTGAAGTCACATACGAGGGAACAAACGAAGTAAAGAAGATCAAGATCGGGCTTCTCAACCCCGGATATGAGAACTTCAAAATGGAACCGGATGAAGACATCACAAAGATGTTCGATAGATTCTCCACTATCACAAATGGACTCAAAGGCTATAGAGAAATCATTTCGGAAGACAAACTTGTCCGTAAACTCATATACTCTCTTCCCGAGTCTTGGGACTCGAAGAAGATGGCCATCATCGAAGCTAAAAACCTCAAATCCTTGAAGCTCGATGAACTCATAGGGTCCCTCCTCACACATGAAATCATGAAGAAAGGGAAAGAAAAGGAGAAAAATAAGGAAGAGATAAAGAAGATGAGGGAGAAGAAGATCAAGAGGCAAGGCATCGATGTAAATGCCATTGCCCTTCCATCCTCTACATGCCAATATGTTTATTTGAGCGAAGAGGATAGTAAGATGAAGAGATGATCATTCTCTTCAACAAATTTGTTCGGTTCATGAAGAAGGAGAAATGAAAATCAAAGCATGAATCGAAGAAGAAGATGAAGGATTCCCACAAGTCCAACGGAAAGAGATCATCTTCAAGGAATGTATATATGGCTACTTGGAGTGATGAAGACTCCACCGACAATGAACAAGCCAACCTTTGCCTTATGACAATCGAAGAAGATTCAAGGGTAACTTCTAATTCATCTACCTCATGTTCATATTCTTTTGATGAATTACAAGATGCCTATGACGATTTGGTTTTAGAGTTTAAAAATCACATTTTGAAAAACAAGAAAGTTGTTTCAAATTTGAAAATTCAAAATGATTTGATTTTTAAAACCAAAATTGAACTTGAAGCAAAACTCAATGAGTTTGAGCAAAAATGTGTTGATTTACAAAATTTGCTTCATAAAGTTCAAAAGGAAAAAGATTTGATTTCCAAAGAGCTTGAAATGAAAAATAGTTTTGGAAAAACAAACTTTTATGTTAGACAATCTAGTGCCCCTAGATTTGTAAATGGAAAATGTTTTAGTAGTGTTTGTGTCCCAAAAGGACTAATCACTTCAACTAAAAAGGATGAAATTGAAAAATGGATTCCTAAGGGGACTAAATTTTGTGCCACTAACGTGTATGGATCCAAAGCAATTTGGATACCAAAAATTACTTGATATTGTTGGAGCTCCATACACACAAGGAAGAACACTTGAAGAAGGATGACTTCACATCCTCCCTTGAAGTTCAAGTGTTGGTAAAATTTCTAGTTATTTTTGTTTTAATTTGTTTATTTTTCTTTACAACTAGATTATGATATTGTTGGACTAACAATATTTGATGATTTGAGTAAGAGGGGCATTTTTAAAACCAATTTTTTTAATTGTGTCAAATTTATTTTAACTTCCTATGTTATATTTAGCTTAACATCTTTTAAATTCTTTTTGATATAACAAAAAGGGGGAGAAATGGTTTGAAAAATTGATTTCTCAAGAGAATAAGAGGGAGCTTTAATTTCATTCAATTTTTAAAGTCTCTTATTCAAAATTTTAAAATACTAAGGGGGAGAATCCCAAATAAATTTTCAAGTTGGTTTTATTATATCAAAAAGGTGAAGATTGTAGAAATATATGTTTTGATATAATAATTGAAAAATGTTTTGGACTTAATTGAAAAGAATTTAAAATATTCTATAAGTCAAAAACAACTTTAAAATAAGTTTGAGGATGTTTAAAAAGGTTTTTACAATGTTTGAAACGTTTTTTATGTAGCCAAACTAGTGCTTTTAATGTACATGTTTCGATACATGCGTAATCTGTATCGATACGTTTTGAAACTGCTAGAATCCGTTTCGATACATGGCTTACCTGTTTCGATACAGATAGGTGTGGTTTCGAAACACCCTTTAGTGTTTAGATATGCCCACGTGGCATACACCCCAATGGTTATAACCCCGACGACTATTTGAATTGCAGGCTGTTTCGATATGACACTAGGCGTTTCGATACAGGCGTTCGATATGACCCAAGATGTTTCGATACGACCTCTTTAATGCGCATAACGTCTCTTTCTATTTTATTCGTGTTTCGAAACAGGTAGTTACCGTTTCGATACGAGTAGTTGCAGAACTGCATTTATAGTGGGAAATAAATTCTCCAACGACTCAAATTCAACCCCAACGGCTACAAACTCAATTGAGAGTATAAAAGAGACCTCCAAGCATCAAAGGAATACTAATGCTTCAATTGTCAACAACCATATGATGAGAACTTTGTCTTAGAGATTAAATTATTCTTTCTTTGTATAGACAACACTTGTGAGCTTAAATTGTCAAATTTGCTCAAGTGTTTAGGTTTGGGTGAATGCTTTAGTGTGCAAACATCAACCTTGTAAGAGGGATTTTAGTTTGCTTATCTTTATCTCTTGTAGAGAGGTTTTTATCAAGCTTTGGGCTAGAAAGCTTTGATCGTTGTAAGGGTTTCCTCCTCATCCTAGAAAAGGGGACGAATCAATTAGTGGATTGATTGTAAAATCCTTAGTGGGAAGCTAAGGTGTGGATGTAGGTGCTTGTTAGAAGGACGAACCACTCTAAATTATCGCGTCTTTTTATCTTTTTAGCTTCCACACCTCAATCACCCAAAAATCCAACTTCCCAACCACTTGGCAATCCATAACGGTTGAAGTAAATCGAGCCTATCAAGTCTAATAGCTAGGAATCGCACTCAAAGTGTCATACAAAGAAAATGATTCTAGTGAGGAAGAGGACGCAGAGATGGCCATGTTGGCCAAACGATTCACTCGATTCATGAAGTCCAATCGAGGAAGAAAATTCAATAGAAGAGGGGATTTCAAGAATAAATGAAAAGAGGAAGAAAAGGACCAACTCACTTGTTATGAGTGCAAGAAGCTCGACTATATCCGAACTGATTACCCTCAATTGAGGAAGAAGAGCTTTGTGTTGGGATTTTCGGTGCTCGATTCCTTCAACCGTTCTTGCTTGCCAAGTGGCAGAGAAGTGGAATTTTGGGTGAAAGAGGTGTGGAAGCTAAAAATGATAAAGACAAGATGATTTATAGTGGTTCAACCTTCTATCCAAGGTCTACATCCACTACCTTAGCTTCCCACTAAGGATTTCCAATCAATCCACTATTGATTCGTCCCCTTTTCTAGGCTTAGGAGGAAACCCTTACAAACCGATAAAGCTTTCAAAGAGATAAAGATAAGCAAACTCAAATCCCTCTAATAGGTATTTGTTTGCACAATTTAGCTCTCACCCAATCCTAAAACACTTGAGCAAATCTAACAATTTTGGATCACTAGTGTTTGTCTATACAAAGAATTGACACTTAAGCACTAAGATACATTTTGATCATATGTTGTATTACAATTGAAGAATTAACCATTACTAGATGCTTGGAGGTCCCTTTTATACTCCTCTTAGAGTTTGTAGCCGTTACTAGCCGTTGTAGTTGAATTGGAGTCGTTGGAGACTTTATTTTCCATCTTTAATGTTGTTCTGCAACCTTCCGTATCGATACGCGTGGACTCGTATCAATATGACCTTCTTCATAAACTAGTTGTTGAGCTCTTGCCAGCCTAAGCGTATCGATACGCTTGAGGGTGTATCGGTGCGATATGTCATTTAAAAGACCGTTGGGAAATAGCCGTTGGGGACGTTAAAACAGGGATCGATATGCTTAAGGGGCATATCGAAACAATCCCCATCCGTATCGATATGGCAAAGCTTGTTTCGATACGAGTTTTGGCAGAATCAAAACCTGGGCAAAAGTGTATCGATACGGGGTACACCGTATCAGTACGAGCTTGTTGAAACTCAAGTTTGGCTAATTTAAATCATTGAAAACTTTGCTAAAAACCTTTTTAAATGCCCCAAACATATTTTCAAGTTGTTTGGACTTAAAGACAAGTTTTAAATTCTTTTCAAATTTTTCCAAAACATTTTTCAATTATTATATCAAAACATTAGTTCTACAATCTCCCCCTTTTTGATATAATAAAACTAACTTGAAAAATTGTTTGGGATTTCTCCCACTTTGTGAAATAAATTTGGAATAAGAGAATTAAAGATACAAAATCAATTAAAGCTCCCTCTCATTCATTTGAAAATTCAATTTTTCAAACCATTTCTCCCCATTTTTGTTATATTAAAAAGAATTTAAACACTTTTAAGCTCAAAATAACAATAGAGGTTTAAATTTTGAAAATATTAAAATGTTTGGTTTTAAAATGGCCCCCCTTACTCAAAGCATCATCATAGAATGTTAGTCCAACATATATGATCATCTAGTTGAAATAAATAACAAATAAATCAAATAAAAGCAAGAACAACTAGATTTTACCACACTTGAATCCAAGGGAGGATGTGAAGCATTCCTCTTCAAGTGTCTTTCTTTGTGTGCATGGAGCTCCCCCTTTAATGTTTGACTTGTTGATCAATCTCTATCACACCTATCATAAGACAATCAAGTAATTTTTGGTATCCAAATAGCTTTGGATCCATAGACGTTAGTAGCACAAAATTTAGTCCCCTTAGGAATCCATTTTTCAATTTCATCCTTTTTAGTCGAAGTACTTAGTCCTTTTGGGACCCAAATACTTCTAAAACATTTACCATTTACAAATCTAGGGGCACTAGATTGTCTTACATAAAAGTTTGATTTTCCAAAATTATTTTTCTTTTCAAGCTATTTGGAAATCAAATATTTTTCTCCTTGAACTTTGTGAAGCAAATTTTGTAAATCAAAACATTTTTGTTCAAACTCTTCAAGTTTTGCTTCAAGTTCAAGTTTGGTTTTAGAAATCAAATCATTTTGAATTTTCAACTTTGAAATCATTTTATTGTTTTTCAAAATGTGATTTTTAAACTCTAAAACCAAATTATCACAGGCATCTTGTAATTCATCAAAAGAATATGAACATGAAGTAGATGAATTAGAAGTTACCCTCGAATCTTCTTCGATGGCCATAAGGAAAAGGTTGGCTTGTTCATAGTCGGTGGAGTCCTTATCACTCCAAGTAGCCACACATGCCTTCTTCTTATGGCTTGAAATGCTTGCCCTCTTCTTTTTCATGGATTCTCGTTCAAGCTCTTTTAAGGCTTTCTTCATGTAAGGGGCACACTTCTTGAGGAGATGAACTATCTCTTCTTCTTCATCTTTCTCTTCACTTGAATCTACAAGATGGTATGTGGAGGATTTGAGAGCAATGGCATTTGTGTTGATGTCAAGCCCTTTGAGCTTCTTCTCCCCCATAGCTCTAATTTCTTCCCGCTTCTTCTCCTCTTCTTTGTTTTCCTTCATAATTTGGTGAGTGAGAAGTGACCCCATGAGTTCATCAAGCATCAAGGTCTTCAAATTCTTAGCTTCGATGATGGCGGTCCTCTTTGAGTCCCATGACTCGGGAAGGGAGTAGATGAGCTTTCGGACAAGTTTTTCTTCTGGGATGGCTTCTCCATAACCTTTAAGTCCATTGGTGATGGTGGAGAACCTATCGGACATCTTCTCAATGTCCTCTTCCGGATTCATCTTGAAGTTTTCATACGCTAGGTTGAGGAGGCCGATCTTGGTCTCCTTTACTTCGTCGGTTCCTTCGCATGTGACTTCAAGCTTGTCCCATACCTCATTGACACTCTCACAAGAAGACATCTTCTCATAGATGTTTGGGCCAAATGCACAAAAGAGGATGTGCAAGGCTTTGCAATTAAGCTCCATCTTCTTGCAATCTTCGAAACTCCAATCCGCCTTGCTTTGTTGAGGCACGAACGTACCATCTTCTACTATGTCCCAAAGTTTGTAGTCCTTTGACTTTATGAAGAACTTCATCCTTGTCTTCCAATGGGCATAGTGTGTTCCGTCGAAGAAGGGCGGTTTATCGATGGATTGCGCCATTAAGTCGGTTGTATGAAATGTTGATCGAGCTTGTTGGATCTTCTCAATAGGATGCTAATCCTCTTCAATTGAGCCAAGCTTTGATACCAATTGTTGGGATTTTCGGTGCTCGATTCCTTCAACCGTTCTTGCTCGCCAAGTGGTGGAGAAGTGGAATTTTGGGTGAAAGAGGTGTGGAAGCTAAAAATGATAAAGAAAAGATGATTTATAGTGGTTCAACCTTCTAATCAAGGTCTACATCCACTACCTTAGCTTCCCACTAAGGATTTCCAATCAATCCACTATTGATTCGTCCCATTTTCTAGGCTTAGGAGGAAACCCTTATAAACCGATCAAGCTTTCTACCCAAAGCCTTGATCAAACCCTCTTTTCAAAGAGATAAAGATAAGCAAACTCAAATCCCTTTAATAGGTATTTGTTTACACAATTTAGCTCTCACCCAATCCTAAAACACTTGAGTAAATCTAACAATTTTGGCTCACTAGTGTTTGTCTATACAAAGAATTGACACTTAAGAACTAAGACACATTTTGATCATATGTTGTATTACAATTGAAGCATTAACCATTACTAGATGCTTGGAGGTCCCTTTTATACTCCTCTTAGAGTTTGTAACCGTTACTAGCCCTTGGGGTTGAATTGGAGCCGTTGGAGACTTTATTTTCCATCTTTAATGATGTTCTACAACCTTCTGTATAGATACGCCTGGACCCGTATCAGTACGGCCTTCTTCAGAAACTAGCTGTTGGGCTCTTGCCAGCCTAAGCGTATCGATACGCTTGAGGGCGTATCGGTGCGGTATGTCATTTAAAAGACCGTTGGGAAATAGCCGTTGGGGACGTTAAAATAGGGATCAGTGCGCTTAAGGGGCATATCGAAACGATCCCCATCTGTATCGATACGGAAAAGCCTGTTTTGATACGGGTTTTGGCAGAATTAAAACCTGGGCAAAAGTGTATTGATACGGGGTACACCGTATCGGTACGGTCTTGCTGAAAACTCAAGTTTGGCTAATTTAAATCATTGAAAACTTTGCAAAAAACCTTTTTAAATGCCTCAAACATATTTTCAAGTTGTTTGGACTTAAACACAAGTTTTAAATTCTTTTCAAATTTGTCCAAAACATTAGTTCTACACTTTGGGAAGAAGAACAAGGTCAAGGCCCAAATGGCAACTTGAAGTGACGAGGAGTCATCCGAGGAAGAGGAGGAAGTGGCCAATCTTTGCCTTATGGCCTTTTAGGAGGATCACATGGTAAACTCTAACTCATCTCTTACTTATGATGAATTATATGATGGATATGATGAGTTACAAAATGTTAATGATGAATTGGTTGAAAAATATAAAGAGTCTATTTTGAAAAACAAAAAAATCATTTCTGATTTGAAATCTCTAAATGAGTCTCTTTCAAAAACCAATTTCGAATTGGAAAAGAAGGTTTTGTACTTGATAAATCTTTCAAATGAGCTTAAAAAGAAAAATCTTGATGTTAAAAAAACTTTTTTTTTCGATTTCCAAGATTATCACACTAAGGAAGTGGATAATCTTAAAACTTCTCTTACTATTGGGAAACATGCTCTTGAAAAGGGAAATTCTTGAAAACCCCAATATGTTAAGAGAAAATCATTTTGCCCCAAACAAAGAGATTTTCAAAAGCAATCTAAAGTTAAAAGAATTAGGAGTATATGGGTTTTTAAGGAAGTTATTGTTTCTAATAATGTAAATAATGTAATTGCTTCTTGGATTCCTGTAACCCCCTCATCCCGGTCTGGACGACTGGCTGATCCGAGTAGGCTACACGGGGAAAACTGAAGTGAAACCCGCTAAGGCTCCCCTTCGGTTAGCAACCCTAATTTTTTCCTTTACTTATTATCTTGTCTAGAGCCATTCATATATCCTACGTGAAACATGACAGCGGAAACACAACGAAAAGATACGAAGCATACGAAACAAGCAATTAAAACGACCCATTTTACTTTTTCCAACAGGTCGTATCGATACACTAGAAGGGCGTATCGATACGCCTTGACTAGGTCAACAGCCCAAAGTCAACACAGGGAAACTGTATCGGTACACTGGTCGACCATACCGATATGCCCCCGTTGGTCAACTTCTCACGGTCAACGATAAACAACCATACCGATACGCCTAGGTCCCGTTTCGATACGCCAAAATCTCGTCAAAATCTCAGATTTCCAGAGAGGTTTTGACGTATCGATACACCCTCGTGTATTGGTACGCTAAGCCTAATATGAGTCCCAAAGTGTAGGACCGTATCGATACGGCCCTTGGGCATACCGATACGCCCTGCACTGCAAAACTCAGATTAGCAGCAAAACACACTAAGACCCAACTCTAGATGCAATTTACGACTCGCCTAGCCACAAACAAACACCCATACAACATTTATTAACCATGGAACAACATACGAAGAAATTTAAACGAGCAACGGAGCATTAACATCAAGGCATCCACACTTAAGAGAAACTTGCATTCTAAACAATACATATACTAGACCATTTCATTCTTAAGAAGTCAACACTTACACAACACTTCATATCAAGGTTTACATGCCTTAGAACATAACATACAAGCAAACGTGGAACATGGTCGTAAGCCTTTAATCACAAGCATTTAAGCAACAACGTAACATGGTTTACAAATACCTTAACACAAGCATTAACAACATAAAGCCAACACAAAGGAGTCTAGATACACGCTCCTAAAACACGTAGCATTTCTCATTGCTAAACTACTACATTATTTAATAAACCAATACTTGACGAAACTACCACACGCTTGGACGCCCTTTTTCTTGCTCCTTGCTAACTCCAAGCTAATGATCCGCATTGTCGGAAAAGGAGAGCGTAAGCATAAAGCTTAGAGAGCGGAGCTCAAAAACATAACACCGACAATGCAGGGTTCAAAGATTTCTTTAAAATAAAGGCCAACACATACAATCCATCCAACGTCATAATCCTCTTACTAACATACAAGTTCAACCACAAGTCCACAATATAGATATTTATCATGGCATCACACTTCATGCTATGCATAAAGGCATAATCTTATACTTAAAGCCAAAACCATTATGAGGGAATGATATAGTGAGACACAAACATGAACAATACCTGGTATGCACAAGCATAACCAAAACACACACGGTGGGACTACACATCACCGTTTTGACTAGTAGTTTTCCAATGAGACTACACATCAAAGTACTCTTCTACTAGTCACTACCGGTGGGACTACACATCACTAG
The DNA here is from genome assembly GCA_958450335.1 of Hibiscus tridactylites. Lineage (NCBI taxonomy): Eukaryota > Viridiplantae > Streptophyta > Magnoliopsida > Malvales > Malvaceae > Hibiscus > Hibiscus tridactylites. The sequence goes on along the minus strand of OY288273.1, from coordinate 36,148,535 downwards.
AGTCTTATACTAGTCGCTACCAGTGGGACCACACATCACCGTAGCAACGACAACCATCACGTGAGGTTCGACACCAACCATGCAACACGATATACAAATCACCATCATGCGACATGAACACACTATATCATGCACGACCAAACAACTTGTAACAAAATCCACAATTATGCACAAACTTACTACTTACAATCTTACCAACCACAATTGATCTTACTTACCATATCCGTGCACAACCTGCACCAACTTACATATATTTTACAAGGCATATCAACAACACCATTGATTCCATCATACATGATCAACAACATAATAGTAAGCAACATGCTTCCTCCCAAAGTATTGAAATTTCATGCACAACGAGTTATCATTTTAAGTAATTGAAAAACAAACGATGAAGGGGAAATTTTAAGAGGTGATACACATCAACTTACTCTGGAGTTTAGATTGGCCTTTCAAGCTCAATCCAAACTCTTTCAAAACCACCTTTGAACCAAACGTTACTTAAAATATTTCCACTCACCATTCACACACCAATGAAAACCACAAAGTCGTTTCAAGCTTTCGAACTTGCCAGAACTGCATCCGAACCACCCAAGGCCAAATACGCTGTTTCTAATCAATAAAAAACAATGTATTAACCTCTTAATCAACCACAAATTTACTGTTACACATCAGCTCTCAATTCCCTAACATTTTCTCAACAATTCAAAGCCGAAATCCTCCCAAATAATCCCATTTTCGTACTCCAGCAAAACCCAGCCATTACCTCTCAATTTAAACACTTAAAACACTCCAAAACATGTCCAAAACATCACCCTAAGGCTGTACAACCATCAGCCCTTCATTTCCCCACATAAACACCTTAAAAACTCCCATTTTCCACTCCTAAAAATCACTTACAGCAGTAGCTACATGAATTCATTCAAACCAACACTATCACCACTTAAAAATCATCAAAAAAACATCTAAAAACACCTACCCAGTGTTACTATAACATCAGCCCAACAATTTTTTACAAAACCATTCCAAAAACACAAATTTTGACACTTTAAATATACCCCTAAAAACCCATTTCGGGATTCTTTATAAAACCCAACCAAATTGAGATATAATGTTCCATAGGGCAAGGTTAGATCAAAACTCAACTCTATTAATCAAAAACAACCCAAGAAGCCATTAAAGTTTCATGATTTTCTTCAAACTTGAAAACTTCAAAAACTCAAAAAGAGGATTTCTATGAAAACTAAAGCTATGGAAATGTTGGAAATCATGAGGAGGATTCAAAAACGCAATTACCTCGAAGAGAGCCCTTGAATTGATGAAGAGGTTTGATGAAATAGTGCTTTAGGGGATAAGAGGGGTTTTAGGTTTTCAAAAATGGTGGAATGAAGAAGATGAGCATTTTTTTTCAAATAAAACCCCCTTTTTGTCATCTTATTTCCCCTTCATTTTAAAATTTACCAAAATGCCATTAATGAATTCAAATCCTTTTAATTAAACCAAAACCCAATTTAATTTAAAACGAGCCCACGACTCAAATTCGATTTACCCGAGTAACATCCGACCCCTAAACCCAGGGCGTTACAACTCTCCCCCACTTAAGGAATTTCGTCCCCGAAATTACCTAACGGAAAAAGATAAGGAAACTGCCTTTCCATATCCTCCTTTCTCTACCCCAAGTGGCTTCTCCCACATAGCACTGAAGGTCAATAATACACATCTCAACACGATCTCTAATATTTGAATATCTCTCTCTGACTGATCATCAGACTGAGGGCGATACGTTGTACTGAAATTCGGACGGGTACCCAAAGCAACATGCAGACATTACCAAAAGCTATCTGTAAACCTCGAATTTCTACCTGACACAATCGACTTCGACACACCACGTAATGTCACAAACTCACTGATGTACAAATCGGCTAACGTACGTATGAACGACTATGAAATGAGCACACCTTGTGAAACGGTCAACAATCACCCTAACTGAATTCTTCTTAAAGGAAGTCAGAGCAGACCTGATATGAAGTTCATCGTAAACTTTTCTCACTTCCATTTGAAATTCTCAACGGCTGTAACAAACCAGACGGGATTTGAGATTCTACCTTAACACACTGACAAACCTCACACTTGCTCACAAAATCGGTAACACCTCTCTTCAGACCAACCCAATAGCACTCATCTTTCAATCCACGGTTCATTCTTGTACTACGGGGACGCATAGCAAACGGACTACTATGCACTTCAATCAAGATCGTACGCCTCAAAACTGTCATCTTGCACAACTATCCTATCTCTGAAACACAAGACCCCACTAACACTGAAATTGTAGTCTGTATGTCTTTCTTCCGCTATATTTTGCACGTGAGGTGCCAAAGATCTATCTAAAAACTGCTTCTCTCAATTCAACTAACCCTAAGTAGATCCATCCTGAAGCTCGGTCACTGGACCACCATCACCGGACAAGCTCTAACTAGCAAACATTGCTCGCAATTCAACTGCCACTTTCCTACTTAAAGCATCGACTACTACATTGGCTCTCCCGGATTATACTCAATTTAGAGACCATAGGCCTTAAGCAATTTTAACCACCTACGTTGTCTAAAATTCCACTCTTCCTATGTCTTCAAAACTTTCAAGCTCTGATGATCTGTACACACTATGCATTTCTCACCATACAAGTAATGCCTCTGAATCTTCTTCAAAGCAAATACAAATGTAGCTAATTCTATGCCAAATGTCGGATAGTTACGCTCATGAGTCTTCAACTGTCTCGAGGCATAAGCCACCACTCTTTTGTCTTGCATGAGAACACAACCTAACCCTACATATGAAAAATGACTATAAGCCCACATAGTCCTTACTCGACTATGGCTAAACCAAAATCGATGCATTGGTCAAAGCTTCTTTCAATTTCTCAACGGCTTGTTGTCTCGCATCTGACCACACAAACTAAACATTCCTTTGAAGTAACTTCGTCAAAGGAGCGGCTATCTTCGAGAAATCATTCACAAACCTCCTATAGTATCCGGCTAAGCCTAGAAAACTATGAATCCCTGTCACAGGCTTCGGTTGGTTCCACTCAACGATAGCTTCTATCTTCTCTGGATCAACTCTAATCCCATCGGCTGACACTACATGACCAGGACTACTTCTCGGATCTAGAACTCGCACTCACTCAACTTTGCATACAACTGTTTGTCTAACAAGGTCTGCAAAACTATCCTCAAATGTCGGTCATGGTCTTCCTCGGGACGCAAGTACACCAAAATATCATCTATGAAAACAATCACAAAATGATCTAAGTACTGATAGAAAATTTTGTTCATCATATCCACAAAAGTAGCTGGCTCCCTAGTCTAACCAAACGGTATAACCAAGAATTTATAACGACCATATCTAGTCACAAAAGATGTCTTCGGTACATCAACCTCTCTCACCTTCAACTGGTAATACCCGGATCTCGAATCTATCTTAGAAAACATTGAAACACTTCTAAGATGATCGAATAAATCATCAATTCTCGGCAACGGATACTTGCTCTTCACTGTCAACTGATTCAACTATATGTAATCTATGCACATTCTCATACTAGCGTCTTTCTTCTTCACAAACAATACAGGTGCACCCCAAGGCGAAGAACTCGGACGGATAAAACTTCCATCTGACAACTCTTGCAACTGAGTCTTCAACTCTTTCAAATCTTTCGGTGCCATACAGTACAGAGCAATCGAAACATGAGCAGATTCTGCATACATCTCTATAGCAATTCCACTCCTCTACCAGGCGGTAAACCAGACAATTCTTCCAGAAACACTTCCGGGAGATCGTAGACCGTTCTGATATCCTGTGGCCTGACCTTGATCAATTTCAGATTTATCCCTAAGCTAGGTAAGCCTGACAACCAAACTCAAACAACCTTTGAGCCTTGTAAGCTAAAACAACATTCGATACGAAATCCACATTCTCACCTACCATTACAATCTCATAGTCATCTGCAAGCTCTAAGAAAACTCCCCTTGTCTCAGGGTCTACCCTAACCCTATGTTCTACAAGCCAATCCATGCCCAGTATCACATCAAAACCGTAAAGAGGCAATCTCATCCCATCTACTGGGAACACGTGACCCTGAACCACCAACAGACATCTTTTGTACATCTTTCTGACCACAACTGCATCCATGAAGGAGCTAGTAACACTAACACCTACCTCTAATATCTCACAGGGTAAATTCAACAACTTCGCATGCTTACTCAAAATATACGAATGCGTAGATCTAGAATTAATCAGAGAAAACAGACTCAATGACTGTATCGAGGAATTACCTGCTATAACATCGACATCACTCTGAATTCAACTCATAGGTCTTCACTTCTTTTACAAACTCATATCAGTATCGGTCACATTATTCTTCCTCAACAGAAACCAACTCATATCATGCTGACCCAAACAGACAAACTACACTTCAAACTCTGGTACGGTCATACTGCCCTGAACTAACGCGATGAACTCTCTCATCATTCACATTCTCTGAAACCTCAGATTCATGATTACCAACTCTAGGCCCACGCCTCGGTCTCATACTTGCCAAAGACAACAATACAACAATAAACAAAACACACAAACAATAATATTTAGGGTTAGCAAGAGCAATGGTCCAAGGTGCTCAAGTATATTCCTTTACAAAATCTTTTCAAATAAGTAATAGTAGCAATGGGAACTCGACACTACGCCTCAACACAACCATCAAGATTACACATGCTTTCAAACACCGCACCAACAAGCAAACATCAAGCATATATGGGAAAAACATTCACTAAGACATAGCAACAATATAACACTTCAAACTTACCTCACTTACCTACCCGAGGTCTCGGAACCTCAGGCTCTGATACCACCAAATGTAACCCCCTCATCCCGGTCTGAGTAGGCTACACGGGGAAAACCGAAGTGAAACCCGCTAAGGCTCCCCTTCGGTTAGCAACCCTAATTTTTTTCCTTTACTTATTATCTTATCTAGAGGCATTCATATATCCTACGTGAAACACGATAGCGGAAACACAACGAAAAGATACAAAGCATACGAAACAAGCAATTAAAACAACCCATTTTACTCTTTTCACCAGGTCGTATCGATACACTAGAAGGGTGTATCGATACGCCTTGACTAGGTCAACATCCCAAAGTCAACACAGGGAAACCGTATCGGTACACTGGTCGACTGTACCGATACGCCATCGCTGGTCAACTTCTCACGGTCAATGATAAACAACTGTACCGATACGCCTAGGTCCCGTTTCGATACGCCAAAATCTCGTCAATATCTCAGATTTCCAGAGAGGTTTTGGCGTATCGATACACCCCCTGTGTATCGGTACGCTAGGCCTAATATGAGTCCCAAAGTGTAGGACCGTATCGATACGGCCCTTGGGCGTACCGATACGCCCTGCACTGCACTACAAAACTCAGATTAGCAGCAAAACGCATTAAGACCCAACTCTAGATGCAATTTACGACTCGCCTAGCCACAAACAAACACCCATACAACATTTAACAACCATGGAACAGCATACGAAGCAATTTAAACGAGCAACAGAGCATTAACATCAAGGCATCCACACTTAAGAGAAACTTGCATTCTAAACAATACATATACTAGACCATTTCATTCTTTAGAAGCCAACACTTACACAAACACTTCATATCAAGGTTTACATGCCTTAGAACATAACATACAAGCAAACGTGGAACATGGTCGTAAGCCTTTAATCACAAGCATTTAAGCAACAACGTAACATGGTTTACAAATACCTTAACACAAGCATTAACAACATAAAGCCAACACAAAGGAGTCTAGATACACGCTCCTAAAACACGTAGCATTTCCCATTGCTAAACTACTACATTATTTAATAAACCATACTTGAGGAAACTACCACACGCTTGGACGCCCTTTTTCTTGCTCCTTGCTAACTCCAAGCTAATGATCTGCATTGTCGGAAAAGGAGAGCGTAAGCATAAAGCTTAGTGAGCGGAGCTCAAAAACATAATAACGCCAATGCAGGGTTCAAAGCTTTCTTTAAAATAAAGGCCAACACATACAATCCATCCAACGTCATAATCCTCTTACTAACATACAAGTCCAACCACAAGTCCACAATATAGATATTTATCATGGCATCACACTTCATGGTATGCATAAAGGCATAATCTTATACTTAAAGCCAAAACCATTATGAGGGAATGATGTAGTGAGACACAAACATGAACAATACCTGGTATGCACAAGCATAACCAAAACACACATAGTGGGACTACACATCACCATTTTGACTAGTAGTTTTCCAATGGGACTACACATCAAAATACTCTTCTACTAGTCACTACCGGTGGGACTACACATCACCGGAGTCTTATACTAGTCGCTACCAGTGGGACCACACATCACCGTAGCAACGACAACCATCACGTGAGGTTCGACACCAACCATGCAACACGATATACAAATCACCATCATGCGACATGAACACACTATATCATGCACGACCAAACAACTTGTAACAAAATCCAAAATTATGCACAAACTTACTACTTACAATCTTACCAACCGCAATTGGTCTTACTTACCATATCTGTGCACAACCTGCATCAACTTACATATATTTTACAAGGCATATCAACAACACCATTGATTCCATCATACATGATCAACGACGTAATAGTAAGCAACATGCTTCCTCCCAAAGTATTGAAATTTCATGCACAACGAGTTATCATTTTAAGTAATTGAAAAACAAACGATGAAGGGGAAATTTTAAGAGGCGATACACATCAACTTACTCTTGAGTTTAGATTGACCTTTCAAGCTCAACCCAAAACTCTTTCAAAACCACCTTTGAACCAAAACGTTACTTAAAATATTTCCACTCACCATTCGCACACCAATGCAAACCACAAAGTCGTTTCAAGCTTCCGAACTTGCCGGAACCGCATCCGAACCACCCAAGGCAAAATCCGATGTTTCTAACCAATAAAAAGCAATGTATTAACCTCTTAATCAACCACAAATTTACTGTTACACAACAGCTCTCAATTCCTTAACATTTTCTCAACAATTCAAAGCTGAAATCCTCCCATATAATCCCATTTTCGTACTCCAACAAAACTCAGCCATTACCTCTCAATTTAAACACTTAAAACACTCCAAAACATGTCCAAAACATCACCCTAAGGCTGTACAACCATCAGCCCTTCATTTCCCCACATAAACACCTTAAAAACTCCCATTTTCCACTCCTAAAAATCACTTACAGCAGTAGCTACGGGAATCCATTCAAACCAACACTCTCACCACTTAAAAATCATCAAAAAAACATCTAAAAATACCTACCCAATGTTACTATAACATCAGCCCAACAATTTTTCACAAAACCATTCCAAAAACACAAATTTTGACACTTTAAATATACCCCTAAAAACCCATTTCGGGATTCTTTATAAAACCTAACCAAATTGAGATATAATGTTCCATAGGGCAAGGTTAGATCAAAACTCAACTCTATTAATCAAAAACAACCCAAGAAGCCATTAAAGTTTCATGCTTTTCTTCAAACTTGAAAACTTCAAAAACTCAAAAAGAGGATTTCTATGAAAACTAAAGCTATGGAAATGTTGGAAATCATGAGGAGAATTCAAAAAAGCAATTACCTCGAAGAGAACCCTTGAATTGATGAAGAGGTTTAATGAAATAGTGCTTTAGGGGATAAGAGGGGTTTTAGGTTTTCAAAAATGGTGGAATGAAGAAGATGAGCATTTTTTCCAAATAAACCCCCTTTTTGTCATCTTATTTCCCCTTCATTTTAAAATTTACCAAAATGCCATTAATGAATTCAAACCCTTTTAATTAAACCAAAACCCAATTTAATTTAAAACGAGCCCACGACTCAAACTCGATTTACCCGAGTAACATCCGACCCCTAAACCCGAGGCGTTACAATTCCTAAGGGGCCAAGCTTTTGGGAGCTAACTCTCATGGACCCAAATCATTTTGGGTACCAAAAATCAAAGCTTAATCTTTTTGTTTGTAGGGGGAGCAATGCTTCAAGGTGAAAGCTTCAAGTAAGAACACGTGGTACCTTGATAGTGGTTGATAAGTGCCAAAAAGTCCTGTATTTTTTTTACCCTTTTTCATGGAAATTATCACTCAACCTACACCCATTTGAGCTGCATTATGGACCTTCATGCATTAATCTCATCATTTATACATTTGATCCTTATATTCTATTTATTCTATGAAAATGTACTATTTGATGCATGTTTTGTGATTTTGCATATTTGCACGATGCGAGGGCAAGAGATGCCTTGACGACACTAGAGGAAAAAGGAAGAATGAGGCAGAAGCAGCTAGTAGCAGACCCTGATCGAGACAAGCCACAACCGATAACTTCTACTGAGGGAAGCTGATTTATGAACAAATCCTTACGGAGCAGAACCAATCACAGACCCATGCCGAGGCAGCAGAATGCCATGTCGTGGCCATGTACTACTCAACATACCGAAGGGCAAAATAGGAAAATTGGTAGCCGATTTGTACAACTTTAAATGCTGGATTTTTCTACACACTTTGTGTGGCAGTCAGAGCTCAAGAAGAGGACGAAAACATGGAAGGAAGGATAAAGTTAGACTTTGGGCCAAAAGTAAATAATGTATTAAATTAAAGAGATTCACCTCTTTAATAAAGTTAAGTCCAAGTCCAACTTAACTTCATCTCCAAGAAGGATTTGTGCCTACACCTTCCACTATATAAGGAGGCTTGCCGCCATCATCAAGGGAGACGAGTGAAAGAGAGGAGAGAGCTTAGGATTAGTTTGTGTTTTCTTTCCATTCTTTATGTTCTAATTTCCTTAGGGTTAGGATTAGTTTGTTTAACAGTTGTGTGAAGACTATTTTACTTTGTTTATGTTCTTAATGCAATTAAGTTGAGGTTTGCTTATTCTTGGCGTTAATCATTCTTGCATACTTGCCGAGAGAGAGTTTGTGAGATTATCCATTTATTCAATATTGAGAGAGTTGAATTCATGAAATGATTAAGCACGATTTTCATCCCGTGTGGTGTTAACTAACTCGGTCTAGAGATAGGTTAAGAGTTTTAGTGGCTAAGAGAAGTCTGTGATTGGTTGGTGTTTGCCTTTGGTTTACGTTGAGATGTATGGTCAGAGTTCAACCATCAACAGTGTTCCGAGCTTAGAGATAAGGAGGATCCATTCAAGGACGCTTTGCCGAGCCTTAACAGCATTTGCCCAAGAGCAAGAGATTGTCGTGGCCAAGCCAAGAACATAGACAAGTCAATAGGATTCCACACTACGATGCATTCTAATCTGACACATTCTCTCAAACTTGATCTTCTATTTACTTTATTATCTGGCTTATTTTAGTTTTAGTATTTTGGTTTTTTCAAACAACCTAACTCATCTGTGTTTTTACTTTAATTGTTTTGCAAAATTTTCACATATTAGAAGTGATCATGGAACCTAGTTTCAAAATATGGGTTTTGAATATTTTTGTAATGAGAACAATATTAGCCATAATTTTTCGGCTCCTCGCACTCTTCAACAAAATGGGGGTAGTTGAGAGGGAAAATAGAACTTTAGAAGAGATGGCTAGGACAATGCTTTGTGAAAACAATTTACCTAAGTATTTTTGGGCGAGAGCCACTAATACGGCTTGTTTGAAAGAAAACACCTTATGAGATTTTGAAATCCAAAAAGCCTAACATTAGCTATTTCCACTCTTTTGGTTGTAAATGTTTTGTTTTAAACAATGGAAAAGACAACTTAGGTAAATTTGATGTTAAAAGTGACGAAGTAATATTTTTTGGTTATTCCCTAAACTCTAAAGCCTACCGTGTATTTAATAAAAAACTTTGGTTGTTGAAGAGTCTATACCTGTTGTTTTCGATGATAACCTTCTTCTGAAGAAGGAATCTTGTGATGATGATGATGTAGGGATCATTGAAGCCATTGATGGAGGAAAAACATCAAAGGTGGATGAGATTCCAACTAAAGAAGAAGAACAACAAGATCCACCTCTTGAAGCCTTGACGGACTTGGCTCTTGAGGAAAAGGAGGTGACATACCCAAGGGAGTTCAACCATGTCATAGGTGGTGAAATCTTGGGTGATCCATCCAAGGGGGTAACTACTAAATCATCTCTCAATCTTATGAATCATGTTGCATTTATCTCATGCATAGAGCCTAAAAATATCAAAGAAGCATTAAAAGATGATTTTTGGATATTGGCTATGCAAGAGGAATTTAATCAATTTGAGAGACTAGAATGAAGAAAATATCAAATTTAATCAATTTATTCAATTTCAAATTAAAATTATAAAACATGATGAATTAAAATATATATATATATATAGGGTCAATATGGAATTAAAATAAAGTTAAGGGACTAGAATGAAGAAAATATCAAATTAAAATAATAAAACATTGAACAAATTTAAAAAATAAATGTGGGTCAATTTGGAATAAAAATAAAGTTTTAGGGTCTAAAAGATGAAAATATCAAATTAAAATTATAAAACATTGGACGAATTAAAAAAAACAATGAATAGGGGTCAATTTGGAATTGAAATAAAGTTAAAGGGACTAGAATGAACAAAGTGCAAATTAAAATTATAAAACATCAGACGAAATAAAAAACAATAAATAAGGGTCAATTTGGAATTAAACTAAAGTTTAGGGGACTAGAATGAACAAAATATCAAATTAAAATTATAAAACATCGGACTAATTAAAAAAATAAAAAGTGGTCAATTTGGAATACAAATACAGTTTAGGGACTAAAATGAACAAAATGTCAAAGTAAAATTATATATTATTGGACTAATTAAAAAACAATTAGTAGGGGTCAATTTGGAATATAAATGAAGTTTTAAGGGCTATAATGAACAAAAATATCAAATTAAAATTATAAAACATTGGATGATTTAGGGTTTAGGGTTTAAAGGGTTTAGGTTTTAGTGAAAATTTATTAATTGTTTAGGGTTCATACATTGATAGATACACACATACTTGCATACATTATGGTTTAGGGCTTATGGTGTAGGGTTTAGGAAAATTCATCAAGGGTTCAGGGTTCATACATAGATAAGTACATACATACATACTTACATACATTAGGGTTTAGTGTTTATGGTTTATGATTTTTATGGTTTAGGGTTTCAGGTTAAGAGAAAATTCATTAAGGGTTTAGGGTTCATACATTGATAGGTACATATATACATACTTACATACATTTTAGTCTCAATATTAGGCACTAGAATGAACAAAAATATCATCAAATGATTTATATCTAAAATATTGGAGTAAATTACAAAAATTAAAAATTAATAAGGGTAACTTTTGTGGAAAATAAAATTTTAAGGAATAAAATGAATAAAAATATCACCATATTAAAAAAAATAAAATTTATATCTACATATAAATACACACATATACATATAAATATACATATACATATACATATATTATGGTATATACATATATATGTATTGTTATAATTAACTAAACATGTGCATGTATATATATATATATATACTAAAACACACATATGTATACATACATATTAAAACACATATATATGCACGTATTTAAGTTTTAGTATATATATACATGTATGTATGTAAGTTTTAGTATATATATATTGTTATAACTATATATATACATATACTAGAACATACATAATTGTATGTATATATGTATACCCCTAAACAATACCCATAAACCTCAACCCTTAAATCTTATAATCATTAATAATCAGAGTACAAGCCTAATTCTCTAATCCTTAAACTAATCTCATAACTCCAAATAATTAAGTTGACACATTTACCCCAAACATGAATATCTAAATCTTACAGGCACTATTCAATAATAATTAGAGTGCAAGCCTAATCACATAATCCCTAAACTAATCTCATAGCCCCAAACAATCAACTTGACACATTTACTCCTAAACCCTAAACATAAACCCATAAATCTAACAAACAAAATAAATTGAAACATAAAAAGAACAAATCTAAAAATAAATTAAAACTAAATTATTAATTAGAGCCCAAATCACAAATGAATAAAATTATTAAACCTAATTACTTACCAAATCTTTATACGAGGACCAAATCAAATTTAAAGCAAACAAAAAGGCTTAATAATTAATTAATTTATGAAGCATGGCCTAATTAAATGAAATTTAAAGAAATTAAACCAAAAGTTAGGACTAAAAAAAACAAACTAAAACCTAAAAAACTTAAGCCCTAACCATCTAATTAAGAAAGGACCTAAAAGATAATTAACCCCTAAATAAAAAAAATCTCACATTCAGTTCCAATTTTGTTTGATATTGGCGGCAAACTCCCCTCTCTCCCCTTTGATCTGGCGACAAAATCCCCTCCCCCATAATTCCCTATCAATCAAAAAAAAATTCCCCCCATTAATTCAAAACTTCCCCCTAAACTAAAAAAATATTTTTTTATTATTTTAATAGTTATAATTAAATTTTTTAATAAAATATTTTTTAAATTTAATGATCACAATTAATATATTAATTTAAATTTTAAATAATTTATTTTAAATTCATCCATCACAACTTATTAATTTAATAAAACTTTTAAATTTTAAATATTTTTAATAAAATAAATTTAAGTATGTTAATTCTTATTAAACTTCACAAATAATTTATATTGAATGAGTTAGTATTAAATTAATTTAATAAATTAATACTTTACATTTATCCACTTTAAATTTATCAAATCGTAGACTTCTTCAACTATATATCAGGTAAATATCAAGTCAGATCAATATTAGTTCAGGTTAAAAATAGGTCAGGTTCAAAGCAGGTCGGGTCAATTAACAGGTCGGGTTCAAAACATGTCGGGTCCAAAACAGGTCGGGTTCAAAACAAGTCGGGTTCAAAACAGGTCGGGTAATATCAGATCTCGGGTAAATTCAGTCAGGTAAAATCGGTTATCTGCCAGGTCGGCTTCGGGTTCAGGTTCGTTTCAGTCGGGCGCAGGTCAGGTTTCAGGTCCACAGTAACAGGTCCAATTCGGGTTCGAGTCGTTTTCAGTCGGACGCAGGTCGGGTTCGGTCACTACAGTAACAGATCGAATTCAGGTTCGGGTCAACAACAGTCGGTTACAGATCAGGTTCGGGTCATTAAATTTTCAGGTCAAATCAGGTTCTGACTCGAGCAGATTTCAGTCGGGCTTTCAGGTCGGGTCAACTTTTTACATCCCTACTTGTCGATTCCATATGTTCTTTCAAATACCTAACCAAAGTGCCATGTAAGCAGAGCACACTATGAAGAAATGTATCCTCTATTAATGAAATCGTTGCACCAATCTAATAGAAGCTGGCACCATAATAGAATTTTGTCCATGGAGACAAATTACTTTGTGCAGTAAACTATGTTTCTATTTTAAAAAATATTCGATTTAAAAGAAAAAATAATTTAAAATATTCGAATATTTCGAGTTATTCGAGTTGACGCGTCATATCTTAAGATAGAGATGATCGTTCGATCGAGTCGAGTCAAAAAATTTCGAGTTATTCGAGTTGGCGCGTCATATTTTACAACTCAAACTTTATTTGAAATTTTTTCATTTCGAGTCGAGTTTTGAGTTCCTATTAAAAAAATTTAATTGTAATTATTTCATGTTACCATACTTTGGAATTTTGCTTTAAGGACCAAATTGAAAGAATATGTAGTTAACGAGGGTTAAATTTAGTAAATTGTTTCAAATTAGGACTAAATTGATTGAGTGTATAAATATGAAGGACTAAATGTGTTATTATACCAAATTTTATAACAGCCACCTAACGGGATTTAACTTCTAGTTACCATTTTGTTATAAAACATAAAGTTTAATTGTCATTTTGTGATTTTTGAAAGTTTAGTTACCATTTTATTTTTTTTACCAAAGTTCAGTTACCGTCTGTGTACTTTACCCTTTAAATTATCATAATGAATCTTGATCCAAACTCCTTTATAAAATACATAAGGGAATACGATCATTCTTATTAGGGCTGTAAATGAGACGAGACAGATCGCGAGCTACTCGAGCTCGACTCGATCAAAGCTCGGTCAAAGCTCGACTCGATTGGACTCGACTCGAGCTCGAACTCGGCTCGAGTTCTTGACGAGCCGAGCCGAGCTACTGGATACCCGACTCGAAAAGCTCACGAGCTACTCGAAAATATAATATATTAATTTTTTTAATTTTTTATAATTTAAAATCTAAATTCTTAAACTTAAAAGCCTAAATATAAACCCTAAACATAAGTATTAAACCCTAAAAATCTAAATCATAAATTCTAAACCCAACAATCTAAACTTTTAAACCCTAAACTAACACCCTAAACCCTAAAATTAACAAGGTTGAGTTTACAAAATATGTGTATCAAAGTTTTTTCTTCATAGGACTTTAAATGAGACATAATAAATGAAGATTTACTTGACTCCAATGCGATAAAAATTGGTCAACACTTGACTCGATTGGGCTCGAATCAAGCTCGAACTCGACTCGAGTTCTAAACGAGCCGAGTCGAGCTCAGATTTCTCAGGCTCGTTAGAAATTACTCAAGCTCGAACTCGACTCGAAATCTTAACGAGCCGAGCTGAGCTTAGCACTACTCGAGCTCGACTCGGCTCGTTTACACCCCTAATTCTTATAGTATTTCCTCAATTAGTACTCACTAAGGCTATTATACCAAATGCGCCAAAATATTCAATGAGACATGTCTAAATAAATTTCCTAAGAAATTTTTAAATGTTTCTAACATTTTAAATCCTTCAAGGATAAATAGGGATCCACAAAATAATTAGACACATATAAAATATTTCATAATTGCTAAAGTAATTGCATCCACCATGAAGTAATTAAAACTCTTCATAAATCATAATTCAAGTCGTATTTACGACTATTTATTTGTGCCTCACTTGCATTACTCCTTTAGGTGTTTGGACTGATGGTCTAAATACTTCTCTTTTGAAAGTTCAAAGCGTCTTTCTATATTGGCCAATCATTTCAACATCTATATATTCTTATACAAGATCCTCGTTTTCTTTCTTTACTTCTACATAAGTATTCTATGTAAAATCGTTTGTAAAATTGTTGTCGACAACTTTTTAATTTTTTGGTTCCATTCTCGTAGCAACATAACTCATCGAGATCTCTTCAAGATTTCAATCTTTATTTTAGGTACCTGAAACTCTTCAAGAGTTTTATTATTAGTTATGCATTAGGTCTCTTTAGGAGCACTCGCCTTCAATATATGATCATCTCATACTATTTTTTATTTACGAGAATTTTGATCATTGGAACCAATTTTCATGTTTCATGCATGATTTACATATATTCGCTCTAACATGTAATTCAAATTTAGAGCATTTCATTTGGTATATGAGACTTAGTTACTCTCATTGGGTTAGTAAATATGTCTGGCAGTTGACATGTAATAACATGAATTATCTTATGAACTTCTGATTCATATACGAGGATTTAGATAATGATAATTCATTTTCCTTTATCCAACTGATTATTATCTCCCCCTAATGTTGAGAAAAATCATGTCATAAATGATTCTCCAATTAATGTTTAAGAATTTAAACATAAAATGAGGCTCATACTTAATATATATTCTCAACCCTTTTATTTACCCATTTTGTGCATTGTGGTGGAGCAATTCAACAATATATTGCAAATTCAAAATTATAAAATAAAAAATATATGGCTTCTGACCAAAAACCAATCATAACAGGGAGTTTATTATAACTCTTTGGCTTGATGCGTATATGTGCTGCTATATAGAAATATCATATAAATAATAACTTGCATGTTCTCATAGTTTATCTATTAAAGAGGAGGCATCCAATTGAAATTTTGCTAAACTATTTTTTTCATAATCAATAGGCTTTGTATCAACTGATATAGCCTAAAATATAAACCCACTAGCTTTTGCAAGACGAATAGTCTAATTGCATAATCTGAATTTTTTTAGAATCAATCTCACAAACTTATGGTTATAAGTTGATAAAACAATATAGATGCATCTACTAAAATCATATAAAACTTTCCACATTTGTGGATATATGGGCCCATATTTCATTCAGATATGCAAGACATGTAGTCTCAACTTTAGTA
Source organism: Hibiscus tridactylites (assembly GCA_958450335.1). NCBI lineage: Eukaryota > Viridiplantae > Streptophyta > Magnoliopsida > Malvales > Malvaceae > Hibiscus > Hibiscus tridactylites. Next base: position 36,132,331 of record OY288273.1, on the reverse strand, counting down.
CAAGAACTTCATGTTTTTTTGGTAAGTGGGATCTTAATCATTTCCTTTGAGAACAAGCAACACAAGAACTTTGTGTTCTTTCAGTAAATGAAATTTAATCAATTCTTTTGAGAACAAACACCACAAGAACTTCATGTTCTTTTCATAAATGTGCATATAAATCTCAATAGCTTTCGCATCATTATTGATTAGGATGGTCTAATCGATCATGCCAACTATATCAAGTGTGTATATACATTTCTGAATTTGGTAAATCAGAACATGTGATTCAATCTCACTCGTACACGTCTAGTACGACCATCAAAATTGTTCCTTTAAATAGGAATATTTAGCTCTTTCGGAACTTTTAATAGAAATTATCTTTTGGTAGCAATATATAGCTTTTCTAGAGCTTTCAACTAACTTTTTGGCTACCAGAACTTATATCTACATTGGTTTATTTCAAATGTCAATTGATAATATATGTTATCTATAATTCTCAAAGGGATATTTTGCGAACTCATATTGCTCTCTTAAAATTTCCACTTCTAGTGGTGACGATATTATTACTATTAGCGATAATTATTGCAATATTTACAATTCTGTACTTTTCATAATGTGCTTTCTCTCAAGAATTTATTGTTTTTCTAGAGCATCGATATTTTCAGTACTTTGAGATATAGTACTCACATTTTTCCCTTGCATTTAGATGGGACTTATGCTTCTACTAAGCATAAATCGTCACCATGAATTGTATTTGATAAGTAATCATGTTAAACAAAATAAATAAATATCATAATATATAAATATAAATATAAATATAAATATAAATATAAATATAAAACATAAATAATTAATGTGTAAAGTAAATAAACATAAAGCAAAAATAAATAAAAGATAAATAATTCTCTTTAAAGTTTTAAGAATAATTAGAAGATGATTTATTCCCTTCAAGGGTTGTAAGGAAATCAACAATGCTCAAATAAGTTGGACCAACAACATCCAAATGAGTTGGAGCAATATCATCTTCATCATTTTCACAAACCAAATTTGCTTTTATTTTCTTTCTTTTATCATTCAATGATTGTTGTTTTTTTTCAGCGTACGATAAGTACGAGGCCAATGGTTTATAATATCACATTGGTAAAAGGATTTCACTTACTTAGAATCATCTTTATCACTCTTGTCATCTTTATAATTTCATTACCGATGGGTAGAAGTATTCTTAAAATGGCCATATTTTCATGTATATATTCATAGCCTCGACCACGACCACAACTTCTAATGTGACTTTTATTCTTTCCATAATATAATCTCACATTCACTTCAGGGAATGGAGTAGAGCCAATGGGCTTTTAAAACTTTTTCACGGTATTGTGTTTGAGGAGAACATTATTTTTTGTGAAAAGTGCAGTATGTTTTTATTAATATATCCTTATCGCAGAGAACAAAGATTTAATCATCGTACGCTGCATTGTTAAACTAGTTCACAAGGTCCTTTAAAAACCTCCTTTGAGACCAGTAGCCTCGCAGAACGAGATGTCCAACCAATATACTTAGATCATATCGAAATTATGTCACCAACTAAATAGTGATACACCATGTTTGCATTCGCTTCAGGGAATATAACAGATCCAATAATCGCATGGAATAAACACCATGTTTGCATTGACTTCATGGAATGCCCCATCATTGATAATTGCATGGAATAAACATCCTGCTTTGCATTCACTTTAGGGAATGTCTCCCATGGAAATTCTTGTCAAGATGAATTTTTGTAACATGAACTTGGGAGAAGTCTATAGTTGATTTTTTTTCGACGTAGAAAAAATATTGTTTTCGAGCAAATATAGAGTTTATAACAATCTTTTTTGTAGATTCAAAATCACCATGATATATCAGACTTTAAAATAATAATTTAAAGAATAAAAATAAAATTAGAATTTATCGATGTTGATTTTCCTCTTAAGGACAATGAAGACATAGCAAACGGCCAAAATGACTTATCATAATCTCTTTCTGTCATGTCTCTTACCACGTCATTCAAACATATCATGTAAAACTCAAAACACGGTTAAAAATATCAAATATCATCAATAGGATAAAATAAATTAAATATTGATAAATAAATCACAACAAGTATGTAGGGACTAAAGTAAATAAACCAGAAAAATATGAAGAACTTGACAGAAATTTACCATTTTCTCATAAATTTTACGCATATACAAAACACAACATATGAAACTATTTTTTTATCGAAACGGTGAAATGCACTAACAAAATAAAAAAAATAATCAATCGATACTGAAATTAAAATACAACCAATCATGGTATACTCATCTCTGTTAATTCGTCCTTTGATTTGTGAGAAACCACAAATTCATCTTTACCCAATGCTTAAATACAATCGAACACGCTCCTCTTTGGTTTTTCAAAAAAAATCAAGTTAAAATATAAAGAGAAAGATAATCAATAACAAAAAGAAAATTAAGGAAGAAAAAAACTTATCTTTGGTTCACCCTGGAATTGAATTCTTTCTAATATTTTTTTTAGATTCGAACGATGAAGATTTCAGTTGATTAGAACTCGTGTTGATAACGTGTTGTAAATAAAATAAAGAAGAATGATAACAAGAATAAAGAACAAGAATAAAAGAACAAAGAGATGAAAGAAAGAGGGAGATTCATATTATTATCCAAACTTGTTGAGTTGATCACACAATTGCAAATGGCCAAGAGGGGGGTGAATTGGCAATAAAAATTTTGGTGGGAAGAATGAGTGAAAAATAAAAGATGACACAAGTGGTTAGAGTGGTTCAAGTTCTCCAAATGAACTCTACATCCACTACCTTAGTTCCCACTAAAGATTTTCAACCAATTCACTACTTGAATTCTTCCCCTTTTCTTGGATGAGGAGGTAACCTTACAAATTTGATTAAGCTTTCTACCCAAAGCTTAATCCACTCAATTTACAAAGAGAAGGTTTTGGTAAACTCAAATAATTCCTCACAAAGGATAAATGTCTACCCAATTACAATTTCAATTACCTCAAACTCACAATACAAGATAACAATGAAAACACTAGAGTTGGGTACAAGAATTTGACTTTTAAGAGCACAAGGGTTTGGATTTTTGCTTTGATGATGCTTGTAGGTTGAATAGTTGTTGCTGACCTTCAAAGGGCTTCAATTTATATCTCCTCTATTAATTCTAGCCGTTTGGGTGGTTGGGGACTTGAATAGAGCCGTTGGAAGTGTTATCTCACCTCTATCAATGCAGTCTGCAACCACCCGTTTCGGAACGCGGGAACCTGTTTCGAAACGGACCAAAATAGAAAGAGTCGTTGGGGGTGCATTTAAGAGCCCGTTTCGAAACGAATTGAACTCGTTTCGAAACACTTTTGCCACTGTCAAGGGTCGTTTCGAAACGGCTTGAACACGTTTCGAAACGCCTTAACGATTTCTGAAAAATCAGTTAAAAACTTGCAACGGTCATATTTTTCAAATTTAAATGAAGAACCGTTTCGAAACACTTGAAGTCGTTTCGATACGGGTTCTCTATGTTCTAAAGTTGTTTCGATACTTGTTTCGAAACATGGGTTGGCAGTGGTGAAAATGTTTCGAAACGCCTTAGGCCGTTTCGAAATAGGGACTCGAAAAACACTGTTTCGGCTTTAAGAACACTTAGAAAATATTTGGAAATCTTAGTTTTTAACTTAGGCATATTCTTTAAATCATATGGAGATGTTTGAGGACTTAAAAATTCGTTTTGACATTTTCAATTTAGTCCTTAGGTTCTTTAGTTATATCAAAACTAAAATATCGGTTTCACAATCTCCCCCTTTTTGATATAACAAAACCAAAGTTAGAATTTTAAGAGTTTTGAAAATTTTAAACACATTCTAACTCCCCCTTAATTTAAGATAGGTTTTTAAAGTTTTAAAAAGATTTTAACTTTGAAATTCAAGTTTTAAAACTTAAAAACACTTTAGACTTTTAAAACAAATTTTTGGCTCTTAAATTTCTTCTCCCCCTTTTTGTTAGATCAAAAATAATAAACAAGGCTCATAGAGAAGATAAAGGGTTAGTACCAATAAGCAACAATAATATTAATTCATAAAATTAAAATATCTAAACCATAAATCAACATTAAGTTCAAAGCATAATCCCAAATAAAACTAAAAGCATAGGTTCATAAAACATAATGGAAATAAAGATGAAAACTTAATCCTAAAATGCATAGATAATATGATATGTCATGAATGTCCTAGGCCTCGTCGTCACCATCATCATCCAAAGTCTCATCATCGCTCTTGACTTGAGAACGGCGAAACTTCATCCATTGGCCATAGAAGGTAGAGAAGGACATGTCCATGGATGAGTGTGAGTTCTCAAGGGATAGGAGGCGATCCTCGACACTTTGCAAGCGAGTGTTGATGGCACTAAAACCTGAAGCCATGTTAGTGTCCATGGCATTGAACCGCTCGGTAATTAAAGCCGTGAGAGCTTCATTGTTCGCAACTTGAGCTTGAGGTTGAGGTTCAACGGGAGGAGGAGGAGGAGGTGCGACTCTACCAACACGTTCCCAAGCATCGTTCACATAGTGAAAACCAGACTTGCGAAGAGAGGACTCACCAATTTTTGACTTGCGGGGTTCCGGAGAGTCGTAGGTGCAATCGAGACCAATCGAGCTAAAGATGTGACTTAAGATCGTGCCATAAGTAAAGGATTTCAAGGCATCGGTGTCAATAAGCTTAACATTATTAACCATCTCAGCAAATATGATCTTAGCAACATTAGGGCGCTCACCACGACGGAAACACTCAAGCAAAAAGTACTCAACTTGACGGATATGAGAATATTTACCTCCGGAGGGGCGAAGGAACCATGATACCATCAACTGAAGGAAACGATCATGCGCATCCAAGGTAAGCACTTGATCGGTGTGAGAACCAAATTGACTCTCATTCTCAATTCCTCCATCCTTAAGGGAAAAAGTAGACTCCAAGAGAGGAACATTAACAACAAACTTTTTCCCTAAAATATAATATTCAATCCCAACAACCTCGGTATTTGTTTCATCATTAATAAGGTGAGAATTTGAGTAAAAGATAAGTACCATGTGTTTGTAGCAAATGTCTGGGATGCTCAACAAAGGAAGAAGATCCCATTCGCTCAAACGCTCGAGGTAACGGAAAAGAAAACGCTCGGAGTTAAGGAATTCGAGATCAATCACACGCTCATGACGAACTTCGTAATCCTTGACATATTTGAAACGAGCTCTTATCTCTGGAGTTCGAAGAGATTTTTGAAAAAGCTGAGCGAGATTCGGACGCATACTCGATTCACCGGATTGAACGGACTTACTCTTTTTGCTAACATTTTCTGACATCCTAAAAACATAAGCAAGCAAGTTTAAAAAAAATTAAGTGTATGCATAGATTTCTTAATTCAATCCAATGATAAATCCCACTTAGGTTTTGAATAAAAAATTAAAAAGAAATTTAAAAGAAAAACAGTAAAAGAAAATACGAGTGAAAATTTTTTATATTCGAATAAGAAATTTGAAGATTTTGAAAAAAATTTACAAGATGTGAAAAACCCAAGTGTAACACCCGTATTTTGGGCCTAGGAGTTAACCGAGTATAATTCGAGTCAAATTAAATTTAATTAAAATAATTCAACTTCTAGTGATGACCTAATTGAGCTTAAATAAAAGGGGAGGGACCAAATATGTAATTTAACCCTAAAGAATTTAAAAGGATGACACTTTTTGTATAATTAAAAAAAAGTTGTCTTCACACTCCCCACTCCCCCATTCCCACGTGAAAACCCAAACCCCATCTTCAAAACCCTCCCAAGTTCCAAGTTACTATTTCATTGATTTGCAACTCAATTTCAAGACCATTTTCAAAGGTAATTATGTTTTCTAACTCTCCTCTTCAACCCCTATCTAACCATGGTCTTGGATTTCAAAAATAGTAGGTTTTGAAAATTAGGGTTCATATAAAATTTGGGGTTTTTGATGGGGCTTTTTAATTCGTTTTGTTAAATTAAGTTGGGGGTTTGTTTAAGCTTGATGAAACACACCACATACTTAAATTTGGTTGAATTTTGATAGAAATTCGTAGAGATGTCTAAAGGCTAGATTTAAGATGTCAAAAATTGGGTTTTGGTAGGTTTAAGGGTGAAATTGATGGGCTGTTGGTTTACCTATGGTATGAGAGTGTTTTGGGATGGTTTGGAAGCCATTTGGATGTTGGGAAATTGATTTTTCAGCAAGTTCTTAGGGGAGCACGAAAATTGGGTTTTTAGGAGATTGTGTGATTTGAGAAATGGAAGAATTTGAGTTGTGATTGCAAAGTGGGTTGAAGGTTAAATTAGCATTGAATTGGGAAGTAATATATGTGTTTTTGTTTGACTAGAAGCAAGAGGAAACGCGGAAGAGACTTTGGGACCGAATCCGGGTGCGTAGGAGGATTGTTCGATTTGCTAAGGAAGGACGGTGAGTGGTCTAAACTTGTTTTAAAGTTGGTTCGAGCATGAGTAGTGTGTGTGTGTGTGCAAGTGTGCTTGGTAGGCCACTTCCCTTTAATCCAAGTAGTTAACTTAGTCTAATTTCCTTAAATGCTATGTGCTTGATGACTATGCTCAAATGCTTGTGATTAGATGGTGCATCTATATGTATATCATGATGTGGATATATGTGTTGAGCATGAATGTGTTGATGATATGTGGTTGGTGATACATGTTGTGGTTATAATAATTGGCACTAAAAATTACCAGTTGTAAATGATCGATCATTAGGATAGTGTGCACACAAATTGAGTCAAAACGTACGTGGCCTTGATGGCGTTAAGTCATCAAGGAGGAGTACGGTGATGTAGCATTCCACCGGAAGCTTATTATATTTCTACGGGATGATGAGTGGAATCCCATCCGTAGGGCATGTGGCGATGAGTGGAATCCCGCACATGCAAGGTCCGGTGATGAGTGGAATCCCACCGAGGTAAAGTGTTGTCGAGGTTTTAATCCGCACAATCGGGGTAATTAAAGTGGCCAATTAAACTTGTTTATGTAATGTGATATATGATGGTGATATGTGGTTTTGATATATGGTATTGCATGATGATCTATAATGATGCTTAATCTTGCTAGGATTGAGAGACCATATTTGCCACTTGAAAGACTAGCTAGGTCTACTTGGTTATATGCAATGCTTGATATGTAGGAGTTTAGGATTACATGCTTGAGCCCTACATTGTTGTTGTTTTTCGTTTTAGAGCACCCTCACTAAGCTTATAGCTTACGCTCTCAATGTTCAACAATGCAGATCATTAGCGTGGTGTTAGCTCGAGGCAAGGCAAGAAGGGCATCCAAGTTTGTAGCTCAAGTATGGTTACCGATTTTGTAATAGCTAGCAATGTGGCAAGTGTCTTTGTATGAGCATGTGTGACTCATTTGATGGATGTTGATTTTGGTTTGATTATGGATTGTATGCATGTAATGCCTTGATGATGGTTGATGTGTATGATGGCATGCTTTAGGGTGTTTAGGTTGCCTTATGTATGGATGCAAACCTCTTGAGTTTGACTTGTGCTTTTAAGACCATTTGAGCCTTCAAGTATGCTTATTAATGCCTATATCGCTCATTAAATTGAATGCTATGTATGATTGCTTAAATCCATGTTTGATTGACTCCCTTGGCTTAAATATGCATGCTTTATGGTTGGCTTGCCTTAGGGATTGATGATAGTGTGTTGGTTGAAGGGTTAGAGGGATTTAGGGGCCTCCTTGTGCTCTAAATCAGCTCAAACCTGCAGTTTCGTAGCTGGGGTATCGATACCGTTGATCTGGTATCGATACTACCCTGTGGTTTCAGGCTTCGTGTATCGATACTCGAGGGGGGGTATCGATACCTTTTTGGCCACTGGTGCTACTGTCGATTTCGGTATCGATACTCATCTCAAGGGTATCGATACCGTTGTCTTGGCTTTGACCGTGGGAAGTCAACTTTAGGGGAGGGTATCGATACCCTCATTTGGGGTATCGATACTGTCTCCTCAGGTTGACCAAACCTTGTTGACCTAGTCACAGGGGTATCGATACCCCTCTTAAGGGTATCGATACCGCCTGCAGTTTAACATTAAAAATGGGCTTTTAAGTGCTAGTTTGTGTTCGATTGATTTCTTCATAAATTTTGTTCCGCTGTATGATCACTTAGGATGTAATTCTCATCTAGACAATATTAAAATGAAAAAAAAAATAGGGTTGCTAACCGAGGGAGAGTTCCTTAGGGAGTTTTCACTCGGTTTTCCCCGTGTAGCCCACTCGGACCGGTAATCCGGCCAGACCGGGACGAGGGGGTTACATTTGTTGGTATCAGAGCCTGAGGTTACCGAGACCTCGGGCAGGTAAGTGAGGTAAGATTAATGTGTTAAATGCTTGTGTTGTTCGATGCATGATTTGCCATGAATCCTTGATGCTTGATTGATCGTATGATGTGTTGAATGCATAAATGGTCGTGTCTCGTGTGAGTGTGTGCCCATTGCTACTACTACTTAATTAAAAAAAAAGATTTTTTTGAAAGAGGAATACTTGAGCACTATTGGACCCTTGCTTTGGCTAACGTAATCCTATTTGTTTCTTGTTGTAGTTTATACCTTGCTAGTTGAACCATGAGACCACGTGGGAGGCCTAGGATGGTTCGACCGGAACCACGGGCAGAGGCTCCGAGAGTTGAGCCAATTGTGAGAGTTGAGGCTCAAGTGGGAGAGCCAGTGGTTGGAGTTGGAGCTCCTCCACCACCTCCACCACCACCACCTCCTCCACCGGGAGTGGGAGGCGAGGCCGGGCCCGAAGGAATGGGACCACAAGGAGGCCAAAGTGGCCAGGGTGGCCAAGGACCGGCCGGAATTGACTTAGCTCCGTTGGTTCAGGCAATAGCCGGAGCGTTCCAGGCTGCAGTTGCTGGGGGTCAGGCAGCTCATCATCAGGGTGAGGGCACCGGGTTGCCATTAGAGAGACTTCGGGGCCTTGGGGCCGAAGAGTTTAGAGGTGCTACTCCGGAGAGGTCAGAGATGTGGTTAGAGAAGACCGTCCGTATCCTTGCTCAGATGGGGTGTACTGGTGATCGTAAGTTGGGCTGTGTTGAGTCCTTGCTTCAGGGTGATGCCTACACCTGGTGGGTCACCGTTACTTCGGGGATGGATGAGGCCGAGATCAATTGGGAGTTCTTTGAGACAGCTTTCCGGAAGAAGTATTTGGGTCCGCGATACCTCGATGAGAGGAAGAGAGAGTTTATGGCATTGTCTCAGGGGAGTATGTCCGTGACTGATTACGAGATTCGATTTGTCAGGCTGAGTCAGTATGCACCTGAACTTGTACCTACTGAGGTGGAGCGTTGTAACCGCTTCCGATATGGGCTGAATGAGGAGATCAAGACTTATACTCTAGCTTCTGATTACTTTGATTTTGATGTCTTGGTCTCGAGGGCCAAGGACTTGGAGCACAGTTTGAGTTTGACCAGGCGGTCAGGTGGATCTAGTTCAGGTAAGAGGTCCAGCAACTTTGATAGAGGAGATGCCAAGAGGCATCGGGACAACCGGCATCAGTATGATCATAGGCGTGGTGGCAGTAACCACGGTAGGGGCCACCAGGGCCAGAGAGCTGGTGGGAAGTTGCCCACATGTGCTTCCTGCGGGAGGAACCACACCGGTGAGTGTTGGGGAAATTATCATTCGTGTTGGAGTTGTGGTGCTAGGGACCACATTAGGCGTGACTGTCCACATCAGGTGGGACAGGCACCAGCTCAGGCTCCTGCTAGAGCCAACGACTTTCAGAGAGGCCGCGAGCGCGGTAGAGGAAACTTCCAGCCAAGGAACGATGGTCAGAGAAACTTAGCTCATGTAGTTGCAGTCCAGCCGGAGGGCGGAGGACAGGCTAGGGTTTACGCTCAGCGCGGGGAGCAGCATGACACCGATGTGATCGCAGGTAATTTCTCGATACAGTCTTTGGGTTTGCTTTCTTTGATTGACTCTGGGTCTACACATTCCTACATATTGAGTGAGCATGCACAGTCTTTGAATTTGCCTTGTGAGTTGTTAGAGGTAGGGGTTAGTGTTACTAGTTCCTTTGGGGACACGGTAGTGGTTAGGAAGGTGTACCGAAGGTGTCCGTTGATGGTTCAGGGGCATGTATTTCCAGTGGATATGATGGAACTTCCCTTCTATGGTTTTGATGTGATTCTGGGTATGGATTGGCTCACGGAGCATAGAGCTAGGATAGATTTTGAAACTAAGCGGATTTCTTTGAAGCTCACAGATGATTATGAGATTGTTGTGGTGGGTGAGAATGTGAAGTTCTTATCCAATGTGGTTTCAGTGTTAGAGGCCAAGAAATTAGTTGAGTTAGGGTGTGAAGCATACTTAGCGTATGTGATGAACCCTAACATGAGTGAGGTTAGACCTCAGGACATCCGGACAGTATGTGACTTTCCTAGTGTGTTTCCGGAAGAATTGCCAGGGTTACCACCGGACAGAGAGGTAGAGTTCAGCATTGAGACTTATTCTGATTCAGCTCATGTTTCGATTGCTCCGTATCGTATGGCACCGAAAGAATTGAAAGAGTTGAAGACTCAGTTGCAAGAATTGACAGATAGAGGTTTTATTAGGCCTAGTTCTTCACCTTGGGGTGCACCAGTGTTGTTTGTGAAGAAGAAAGATGGAAGTATGAGAATGTGCATAGATTACAGACAGTTAAATCAGTTGACAGTGAAGAACAAATATCTGTTGCCTAGAATTGATGACTTGTTTGATCAGTTGAGGGGAGCATCGGTCTTTTCGAAGATTGATTTGAGATCAGGTTACTACCAGCTAAAGGTTAGGGAGGTTGATGTACCGAAGACGGCCTTTAGGACTAGGTATGGACACTATGAGTTTTTAGTCATGCCATTTGGGTTGACTAATGCGCCGGCAGCTTTCATGGACATGATGAATAGGATTTTTCATCAGTATCTAGATCAGTTTGTGGTTGTATTTATTGATGACATTTTGGTGTACTCGCGAACTGAAGAAGACCATGACCGACATTTGAGACTTGTTTTGAAGACTTTGCTAGATCATCAGTTGTATGCGAAGCTCAGCAAGTGTGAGTTCTGGATACGAGAGGTAGTCTTCTTAGGACATGTAGTATCAGCTGAAGGCATTAGAGTTGATCCGAAGAAGATTGAAGCCATTGTTGAGTGGAAGCAACCGAAGTCAGTGACAGAAGTACGTAGCTTCCTAGGCTTAGCCGGATACTATAGAAGATTTGTGGAAGGTTTCTCTAAGTTAGCCGCTCCATTGACACAGTTACTTCAGAAGAGTGTTCAGTTTGAGTGGACAGATGCAAGACAGAGAGCCTTTGAAAAATTGAAAGAAGCTTTGACCCAAGCACCGATCTTGATTCAGCCTAAGTCCGGGAAGGACTATGTGATTTATAGTGATGCCTCGTATGTAGGGTTAGGATGTGTTCTGATGCAAGACCGAAGAGTAGTGGCTTATGCCTCAAGACAGTTGAAGACTCATGAACGCAACTATCCGACCCATGACATAGAGTTAGCTGTAGTTGTGTTTGCTCTGAAGATTTGGAGACACTATTTGTATGGTGAGAAATGCACAGTATACACCGACCACAAGAGTTTGAAGTACATTATGACTCAGCGAGATTTGAATCTCAGACAGCGTAGATGGTTAGAGTTGCTAAAGGACTATGATCTCACTATTGAGTACCATCCGGGTAAGGCCAATGTAGTGGCCGATGCATTGAGTAGGAAGGTGGCCGTGGACTTGAGGGCCATGTTTGCTAGATTGAGTTTGTCCGGAGATGGTGGCTTAGTAGCCGAGCTTCAGGTTAGACCTACTCTAGGTCAGATGATTCGAGAGAAACAGCTCTTAGATAGATCTTTGGCACCTCACGTGCAAGATATAGCCGAAGGTAGATCTTCAGACTACAGTTTCAGTTCCGATGGGGTCTTATGTTTCAAGGACAGAATAGTTGTGCCTGAAGACAGTGATTTGAGACGTACGATCTTGACTGAAGCTCACAGTATCCCGTTTGCTATGCATCCTGGAAGTACGAAGATGTACCGTGATTTGAAGAATGAGTACTTTTGGGTTGGCTTGAAGAGAGATGTAGCCGACTTTGTGAGTAAGTGCTTAGTGTGTCAGAGGGTGAAGGCGGAACATCAGGTTCCCTCAGGTTTGTTACAGCCGTTGAGAATTCTGGAATGGAAATGGGAGAACATCACCATGGATTTTGTTTCGGGTTTGCCTTTGACACCTACGAAGAAGAACTCAGTTTGGGTGATAGTGGATCGTTTTACGAAGTGTGCTCACTTCTTGGCAGTCAACACTACTTACACCTTAGATAGATTGGCCGATTTGTACATTGGTGAGATTGTGAGGTTACATGGTGTGCCGAAGTCCATTGTGTCAGATAGAGATCCACGGTTTACTTCGAGATTTTGGGAGTGTCTGCATACAGCTTTGGGTACCCGTTTGAACTTCAGCACTTCTTATCATCCTCAGTCAGATGGTCAGTCAGAGAGGGTTATTCAGATCTTAGATGATATGTTGCGATGTTGTATCATTGACTTTCAGGGTACTTGGGAGAAGCATCTGCCTCTAGTGGAGTTTGCGTACAACAACAGTTTTCAGTCGAGCATTTAGATGGCTCCGTATGAGGCCTTGTATGGTCGAAAGTGTAGAACTCCAGTATGTTGGGCCGAGGTAGGACAGAAACTGTTACCTATGCCGGATTTGCTAAAGGGGACAACCGACAAGGTAAAATTGATTTGTGATCGCTTGAAGGCTGCTTCGGATAGGCAGAAGTCCTATGCCGATTTGAAGAGGAAGGAAGTTGAGTTCTCAGTGGGTGAGAAGGTGTTCTTGAAAGTGTCTCCGTGGAAGAAAGTGATGAGATTTGGCCGAAAGGGGAAGTTGAGTCCGAGGTACATAGGACCGTATGAGATTGTGAAGAGAGTTGGTCCCGTTGCTTATCAGTTGCGTTTGCCATCCGAGCTTGAGAAGATACATGATGTGTTCCATGTATCCATGCTTCGTAAGTATAGGTCCGATCCATCACATGTTATGCCCGTAGAAGAAATTGAATTGAATCCGGATTTAACTTATGAAGAAGAGCCAGTGGAGATCTTAGCTTCAGACAGTAAAGTGTTGAGGGGTAGATCAATTGTGTTAGTGAAGGTGAGGTGGCAACGTAGAGGTGTGGACGAGGCCACTTGGGAGAGGAAGGAGGATATGGAAAAGCAGTTTCCGTATCTCTTTCAGTCAGGTAATTTCGGGGACGAAATTCCTTAAGTGGGAGAGAGTTGTAACACCCGTGTTTTGGGCCTAGGAGTTAACCAAGTATAATTCGAGTCAAATTAAATTTAACTAAAATAATTCAACTTCTAGTGATGACCTAATTGAGCTTAAATAAAAGGGGAGGGACCAAAGATGTAATTTAACCCTAAAGAATTTAAAAGGATGACACTTTTTGTATAATTAAAAAAAAAGTTGTCTTCACACTCCCCACTCCCCCATTCCCACGTGAAAACCCAAACCCCATCTTCAAAACCCTCCCAAGTTCCAAGTTACTATTTCATTGATTTGCAACTCAATTTCAAGACCATTTTCAAAGGTAATTATGTTTTCTAACTCTCCTCTTCAACCCCTATCTAACCATGGTCTTGGATTTCAAAAATAGTAGGTTTTGAAAATTAGGGTTCATATAAAATTTGGGGTTTTTGATGGGGCTTTTTAATTCGTTTTGTTAAATTAAGTTGGGGGTTTGTTTAAGCTTGATGAAATACACCACATACTTAAATTTGGTTGAATTTTGATAGAAATTCGTAGAGATGTCTAAAGGCTAGATTTAAGATGTCAAAAATTGGGTTTTGGTAGGTTTAAGGGTGAAATTGATGGGCTGTTGGTTTACCTATGGTATGAGAGTGTTTTGGGATGGTTTGGAAGCCATTTGGATGTTGGGAAATTGATTTTTCAGCAAGTTCTTAGGGGAGCACGAAAATTGGGTTTTTAGGAGATTGTGTGATTTGAGAAATGGAAGAATTTGAGTTGTGATTGAAAAGTGGGTTGAAGGTTGAATTAGCATTGAATTGGGAAGTAATATATGTGTTTTTGTTTGACTAGAAGCAAGAGGAAACGCGGAAGAGACTTTGGGACCGAATCCAGGTGCGTATGAGGATTGTTCGATTTGCTAAGGAAGGACGGTGAGTGGTCTAAACTTGTTTTAAAGTTGGTTCGAGCATGAGTAGTGTGTGTGTGTGTGTGTGCAAGTGTGCTTGGTAGGCCACTTCCCTTTAATCCAAGTAGTTAACTTAGTCTAATTTCCTTAAATGCTATGTGCTTGATGACTATGCTCAAATGCTTGTGATTAGATGGTGCATGTATATGTATATCATGATGTGGATATATGTGTTGAGCATGAATGTGTTGATGATATGTGGTTGGTGATACATGTTGTGGTTATAATAATTGGCACTAAAAATTACCGGTTGTAAATGATCGATCATTAGGATAGTGTGCACACAAATTGAGTCAAAACGTACGTGGCCTTGATGGCGTTAAGTCATCAAGGAGGAGTACGGTGATGTAGCATTCCACCGGAAGCTTATTATATTTCTACGGGATGATGAGTGGAATCCCATCCGTAGGGCATGTGGCGATGAGTGGAATCCCGCACATGCAAGGTCCGGTGATGAGTGGAATCCCACCGAGGTAAAGTGTTGTCGAGGTTTTAATCCGCACAATCGGGGTAATTAAAGTGGCCAATTAAACTTGTTTATGTAATGTGATATATGATGGTGATATGTGGTTTTGATATATGGTATTGCATGATGATCTATAATGATGCTTAATCTTGCTAGGATTGAGAGACCATATTTGCCACTTGAAAGACTAGCTAGGTCTACTTGGTTATATGCAATGCTTGATATGTAGGAGTTTAGGATTACATGCTTGAGCCCTACATTGTTGTTGTTTTTCGTTTTAGAGCACCCTCACTAAGCTTATAGCTTACGCTCTCAATGTTCAACAATGCAGATCATTAGCGTGGTGTTAGCTCGAGGCAAGGCAAGAAGGGCATCCAAGTTTGTAGCTCAAGTATGGTTACCGATTTTGTAATAGCTAGCAATGTGGCAAGTGTCTTTGTATGAGCATGTGTGACTCATTTGATGGATGTTGATTTTGGTTTGATTATGGATTGTATGCATGTAATGCCTTGATGATGGTTGATGTGTATGATGGCATGCTTTAGGGTGTTTAGGTTGCCTTATGTATGGATGCAAACCTCTTGAGTTTGACTTGTGCTTTTAAGACCATTTGAGCCTTCAAGTATGCTTATTAATGCCTATATCGCTCATTAAATTGAATGCTATGTATGATTGCTTAAATCCATGTTTGATTGACTCCCTTGGCTTAAATATGCATGCTTTATGGTTGGCTTGCCTTAGGGATTGATGATAGTGTGTTGGTTGAAGGGTTAGAGGGATTTAGGGGCCTCCTTGTGCTCTAAATCAGCTCAAACCTGCAGTTTCGTAGCTGGGGTATCGATACCGTTGATCTGGTATCGATACTACCCTGTGGTTTCAGGCTTCGTGTATCGATACTCGAGGGGGGGTATCGATACCTTTTTGGCCACTGGTGCTACTGTCGATTTCGGTATCGATACTCATCTCAAGGGTATCGATACCGTTGTCTTGGCTTTGACCGTGGGAAGTCAACTTTAGGGGAGGGTATCGATACCCTCATTTGGGGTATCGATACTGTCTCCTCAGGTTGACCAAACCTTGTTGACCTAGTCACAGGGGTATCGATACCCCTCTTAAGGGTATCGATACCGCCTGCAGTTTAACATTAAAAATGGGCTTTTAAGTGCTAGTTTGGGTTCGATTGATTTCTTCATAAATTTTGTTCCGCTGTATGATCACTTAGGATGTAATTCTCATCTAGACAATATTAAAATGAAAAAAATAGGGTTGCTAACCGAGGGAGAGTTCCTTAGGGAGTTTTCACTCGGTTTTCCCCGTGTAGCCCACTCGGACCGGTCATCCGGCCAGACCGGGACGAGGGGGTTACACCAAGCATAAAAACATATAAACTATACAAAAATAAAATTTTCTAACCTAAGATTCGAACATAAATTGAAGGAAAAAGAAAAAGAAGAAAAATACCTTAGTTTGGGATTTTGGATGAATGTATGAAAATCCTTGCACAATATTGATGAATCTTGCTTAGACTAGTGTTTTAGAGAAAACCCCTCAAGATTTGGTGAAAAACAAAGAGGTTTAAAGGGTTTTTATAGGGAAAAATTTGGGTTAGGGTTTTTAGGGGTTGAGAGAGTTTTAATTTAAAGTGAACTTTATCATTAAAAGCCCTACTTAAAGCTGTCCGCGAAACCGTTTCGGAACGGTCCTGACCGTTCCGAAACGCGAGCACGAGAGTTTGACCGTTTTTAGAATTTCAGCTCACCGTTTCGATACGGGGTTGACCATATCGAAGCCCCTTTGACTCGTATCGAAACTTGTTTCGATACACCCCTTGGCAGTAGCCAAAACGTTTCGAAACCCTTTTACGGCGTTTCGAAACGCCCTTCTCTTAGACATGATTTTAAAGCATCCGTATCGAAACAGGTTGACCCGTTTCGATACACATGGGCCTGGAAGTGCAGATGAGGCTCTAAAAGTGCAGAAAATTGAATTTTTCTAAGGCCTAACTTGCATGAATGACATGAATGAGTAGGCAAAACATATGCAAACATAAACATACTCCCCCTTGCTATAGGCATGGATGAAATTAGGAGTAAAAACACATAAACATGACATTTCACAAGATCAAGCAATTTTAAGCACAAAGAGGTCCTAAAAGGTCAAGATAGGCTAGCTAGACCTAACTCTCTCCTAAGGGACCAAAAACGCTCTTTATCTAAAGGTTTTGTAAATATATCCACTAATTGGTTCAAGGAGTCAACATATTCTATAACAACATCATTTTTCAAAACATGATCTCTAATGAAATGATGTCTAATTTCTATGTGTTTAGTTCTAGAGTGTTGGATGGGATTCTTAGTGAGACAAATAGCACTAGTGTTGTCACACTTAAGGGGTATGGTTTCTATTTCAACATCATAATCTAAGAGTTGTTGCTTCATCCAAAGGACTTGAGCACAACAACTCCCTAAGGATATGTACTCCGCTTCGGTGGTAGATAAGGTTACGCTATTTTGTTTCTTAGAGAACCAAGATACGAGCATACTACCTAAGAATTGGCATGTCCCGGAAGTACTTTTCCTATCTATCTTACATCCCCCATAATCCGCATCCGAATAAGCATGAAGGCTAAAGGAAGAATCTTTAGGATACCAAAGGCCTAAAGTAGGTGTGTCTCTAAGGTATCTAAAAATTCTCTTAATGGCAACTAAGTGTGATTCTCTAGGACTAGCTTGAAACCTAGCATACAAGCAAACACTAAACATAATATCCGGTCTACGTACGGTAAGGTAAAGTAAAGAGCCTATCATGGATCTATAAAGCTTATAATCAACACACTTACCTCCTTCATCTTTGTCAAGCTTTATGGAAGAACTCATAGGTGTGGCTTGAGGTTTTGCATTCTCCAAGCCAAACTTTTTGAGCATATCATTCACGTACTTAGCTTGATTTATGAAGGTGCCATCTTTCTTTTGTTTGATTTGGAGTCCCAAAAAGAATGAGAGCTCCCCCATCATGCTCATCTCGATCTCACCTTGCATTAGCTTAGAAAATTCTTTACAATAACACTCATTAGTATAACCAAAAATGATATCATCAACATAGATTTGTACTACTAAGATGTCATTGTTATATCTTTTTATGAAGAGTGTAGTATCCACCTTTCCTTTTTCAAAACCCTTTTCAATTAAGAAATTTGAAAGTCTCTCATACCAAGCTCTAGGAGCTTGTTTTAAACCATAGAGAGCTTTTGTAAGTTTAAACACATGGTTTGGAAATTTTGAATCCTCAAAACTCGGTGGTTGTTCAACATACACTTCTTCATTTATAAAACCATTTAAAAAGGCACTTTTCACATCCATTTGAAAAAGCTTGAAATTATGATAACATGCAAATGCAAGCAACATCCTAATGGCTTCCATTCTAGCTACGGGTGCATATGTCTCATCAAAATCAATTCCCTCTTCTTGGGTATAGCCTTGAGCAACAAGCCTAGCCTTGTTTCTCATTATATTACCACTTTCATCTAATTTATTCCTAAAAACCCACTTTGTTCCTATAGTAGATTGATTATTAGGCCTTTCAACTAATGTCCAAACTTTACTTCTATTAAATTGATTTAATTCCTCTTGCATGGCCAAAATCCAAAAATCATCTTTTAAAGCTTCTTTAATATTTTTAGGCTCAATGCATGAAAGGAATGCAACATGATTCATTAATTTGAGAGAGGATCTAGTAGTTACCCCCTTGGATGGATCACCCAAGATTTCACCACCTTTGACATAGTTGAACTCCCTTGGGTAAGACACCTCCTTTTCCTCAAGAGCCAAGTCCTTCAAGGCTTCAAGAGGTGGATCTTGTGCATCCTCATCTTTAGTTGGAACCTCATCCACCTTTGACATTTGTCCTCCATCAATGGCATCAAGGATTCCTACATCATCATCATCACAAGATTCCTTCCTCGGAAAGAGGTTATCATCGAAAACAACATGTATAGACTCTTCAACTACTAGAGTTCTTTTATTAAATACACAATAGGCTTTAGAGTTTAAAGAGTACCCTAAGAAAATAGCTTCATCACTTTTAGCATCAAATTTACCTAAGTTTTCTTTACCATTATTCAAAACAAAACACTTGCAACCAAAAGGATGAAAATAGATAATGTTAGGCTTCTTAGATTTTAAAATCTCATAAGGTGTTTTCTTCAAAATAGGCCTAATCATTACTCGATTTATAATATAGCAAGCGATATGTGGCTTCCGCCTAAAAATATTTAGGTAAATTATTTTCGCAAAGCATGGTTCTAGCCATTTCTTCTAAAGTTCGATTTTTCCTCTCAACTACCTCATTTTATTGAGGAGTGCGAGGTGGGGAAAATTGTGGCTAATCCCATTTTCATTTAAAAACTCATCGAAACCTAGATTTTGAAATTCGATTCCATGATCACTTCTAATGTGAGAAATTTTAAGTTCAAGATCATTTTGAGTTATTTTAGAAAATGTGATGAATTTTTCTAAAGCCTCATCTTTTGTACTTAAGAATAGAACCCAAGTAAACCTAGAATAGTCATCTATAAGCACAAAAGCATATGATTTTCCACCCAAGCTCATTGTTCTAATAGGCCCAAAAAGATCCATATGAATCAATTGTAAACATCTACTAGTAGAGACATCATTAATGGATTTAAATGAAGTTCTATGTTGTTTACCTTTTGAACATGCATCACAAATTTTATCATTAGAAAATTTAAGTTTGGGTAAACCTCTAACTAGATTAAGGGAAATTAATTTCTCTAAGACACCCATGCTAGCATGTCCTAATTTTCTAAGCCAAAGCCACGAGTCATGTTCATCATGTGCAACTAAGCATGTATAAATGAATGAATGTCATCTAGATGCCCCATGTATATGTTCCCTATGCGATGACCAATGAGCATTAGTTGATTTGTTTTAATGTTTACAATTTTGCAACCACTTTTATCAAATAAAACATTAAAACCTTTATCACATAATTGACTAATGCTCAATAAATTATGTTTAAGACCGTTGACATACAAAACATTTTCAATGAAAATAGAAAAGTGATTACCAATGGAGCCTATTCCTTCAATGTGACCTTTAGAGTTTTCACCGGAAGTTACCACTCCACCACTCTTTGGCTTTAGTTCCACAAATCTACTCTTGTCACCGGTCATATATCTTGAGCATCCACTATCAAGGTACCAAGAATTTTGGCTTGAAGCTTTAGCCTTATAGCAATGCTCCCCCTACAAACAAAGAAATTAGGCCTTGACTTTTGGTACCCAAATCATTTTGGGTCCATGTGTGTTAGCCTTCAAAATTTTGGTTCCCTTGGGAATCCAAGAAGCAATAGCACTCATATTATTAGAAATAATGAGTTCCTTAGGAACCCAAACACTCCTAACTTTTTGACCTCTAGATTGCTTATTAAAATTTCTTTGTTTAGGAATAAAGGGTTTTCTTTTTATATATTGGGATTTAGAATGATTTCCTTTTTCAAAGTTTTTTTTCCCAATAGCAATAGATGTTTTAAGATTATTCACTTCCTTTGTGTGATAATCTTGAAAATCGGAAAGAAGTTTTTCAAGTTCAAGATTTTTTGTTTTAAGATCATTTGAAAGATTTACTAAAAACAAAACTTTCTTTTCCAATTCGGAGTTAGCTTTTGAAAATGTCTCATTTTGATTTTTCAAATCGGAAATGGTTTTCTTGTTTTTCAAAATGGATTCTTTATATTTTCCTACTAACTCATCGTAAACCTCTTGCAATTCATCATAAGCATCTTGAAGTTCATCAAAAGTAAAATCAAAATTGGATAAGTTAGAATTTACCTTTGGTTCATCATCAATGGCCATGAGACATAGATTGGCCACTTCCTCCTCTTCCTCGGATGACTCATCGTCACTCCAAGTTGCTATTTGAGCTTTGAGCTTGTTCTTCTTCCCAAAGATCTTCCTCTTCAATTGAGGATATTCGGAACGGATGTGACCCGGCTTCTTGCATTTATAGCAAGTGATTTGGTCCTTCTCCTCTTCCTTACTCTTGCTCTTGAAGTCTCCCTTTCTAATAAACTTTCTTCCACGATTGGACTTCATGAACCGAGTAAACCGTTTGGCCAACATGGCCATCTCCTCATCTTCATCTTCACTTGAATCGCTTTCTTGACATGAAGCTTTTAGAGCGATTCCAACTTTCTTCTTCTCAACATCCTTCTTCTCAACCATTTTCTTCTCTTATTCTCTTCCCTTCCTCATGATCTCATGGGTGAGTAGAGATCCAACAAGAGCAACAAGCTTGAGAGTCTTCAAATCTCGAGCTTCAATAATAGTCGTTCTCTTGCCATCCCATGACTCCGGAAGAGAGTACAACAATTTTCTCACTAGTTTGTCTTCGGGGATGATCTCACCGAACCCCTTCAATCCGTTGACAATGTCCGAGAATCGATCAAACATCTTGGAGACACTTTCATCGGGATCCATCTTGAAATTTTCATAGCTTAGATTGAGTAGCCCAATCTTTGTCTCCTTGACATCACTAGTTCCCTCATATGTTGTCTCGAGGGTATCCCAAACCTCCTTGGCATTTTCGATTGAAGACACCTTGGAGTAGATATCCGGACCAAGTGCACAAAATATCACATGGAGTGTTTTGTCATTCATTTGCATCCTTCTTCTTTCATCATCCGTCATCTCGGCTTTTATTTTTGGGACAAGTCTTTCTCCATCTCTCTTCATAGGAATGTATGGACCTTCTTCAACCACATCTCACACCATGTAGTCGGTAGACTTGATGAAGAGCCTCATCCTATTCTTCCAATATGGGTAGTTATCCCCATTGAAGAATGGTGGCTTGGTGGTAGATTGGGACTCATAGTTGGAGGTGGATGTCATTGCTTGACTAGTTGTTGATCAAACTCTCCTAGAATCGACTCAAGAGGGTTGTAATCCTTCCAATGAGTGTAGCTCTGATACAAATTGTTGAGTTGATCACACAATTGCAAATGGCCAAGAGGGGGTGAATTGGCAATAAAAATTTTGGTGGGAAGAATGAGTGAAAAATAAAAGATGACACAAGTGGTTAGAGTGGTTCAAGTTCTCCAAATGAACTCTACATCCACTACCTTAGTTCACACTAAGATTTTTCAACCAATTCACTACTTGAATTCTTCCCCTTTTCTTGGATGAGGAGGTAACCTTACAAATTCGATTAAGCTTTCTACCCAAAGCTTAATCCACTCAATTTACAAAGAGGAGGTTTTGGTAAACTCAAATAATTCCTCACAAAGGATAAATGTCTACCCAATTACAATTTCAATTACCCCAAACTCACAATACAAGATAACAATGAAAACACTAGAGTTGGGTACAAGAATTTGACTTTTAAGAGCACAAGGGTTTGGATTTTTGCTTTGATGATGCTTGTAGGTTGAATAGTTGTTGCTGACCTTCAAAGAGCTTCAATTTATATCTCCTCTATTAATTCTAGCCGTTTGGGTGGTTGGGGACTTGAATAGAGCCGTTGGAAGTGTTATCTCACCTCCATTAATGCAGTCTGCAACCACCCGTTTCGGAACGCGGGAACTTGTTTCGAAACGGACCAAAATAGAAAGAGCCGTTGATGTGCATTTAAGAGCTCGTTTCGAAACGGATTGAACTCGTTTCGAAACACTTTTGCCACTGTCAAGGGTCGTTTCGAAACGGCTTGAACTCGTTTCGAAACGCCTTAACGGTTTCTGAAAAATCAGTTAAAAACTTGCAACGTTCATATTTTTCAAATTTAAATGAAGAACTGTTTCGAAACACTTGAAGTCGTTTCGATACGGGTTCTCTATGTTCTAAAGCCGTTTCGATACTTGTTTCAAAACATGTGTTGGCAGTGGTGAAAACGTTTCGAAACGCCTTAGGCCGTTTCGAAATAGGGACTCGAAAAATACTGTTTCAGCTTTAAGATCACTTAGAAAATATTTGGAAATCTTAGTTTTTAACTTAGGCATATTCTTTAAATCATATGGGGATGTTTGAGGACTTAAAAATTTGTTTTGACATTTTCAATTTAGTCCTTAGGTTCTTTAGTTATATCAAAATTAAAATATCGGTTTCACAAAACTAAACTTGTATACAATGCTTTCATCTATTTATAGGCATAAGAAGTACATACTACATTAAACTCTAATTAAAGGAGATAATATTCTTAATAGTAAAGTAAATCAAATCTCCTATATAAAATTTTTATCATTATAGACATCCATATAGATAAATATTCATAACAAATTTTTATTATTATTCAATCACACAATTATGTTCCACTAATAATAAATATATTTATCAATTGAATGCTTAAAACTTTTTTGTTATATTAAAAAATCACGTGACGATTATAATGATATTATCAATTTAAATCTATTGGTATTATAAAAATTAAATGATGAAATCACTATTTAAATAAGGCTTACCCGTCAGAAAGCTGCTTAAATTATATTTTTTTATAGTTAGGTGTCTGAACTTTGTTTCGGGCTAAATATGTGCACAAAATTCACTTTCGTGATCAAAATAAGATTTTTCCACTAACAACTGCTAAAAAAAATTTATCATCCAATTCTAACTTGACATGCGGTCTAATTTTTATTTATTTAATTTTTAAACTTCTTTAAAAATTTCTAAGTTTTTAATTTTTTTCAATCAAGCCCTCCCCCCAAGTGTGGCGACCTTACTGTTCAGCATCCTCCACCCTTTAGTCGTCTGTCAAAAACTCAATCAACCTCTTTTTTTTATTGTTGAATATCCGTCAACAGTATAATCGATAGTTCATTCGTCAATTTTCGACGATGGGATGATAAGATTTTTACTTGTGGGTCCGGTGAAGGCAAAAATGGCCGATGGTGGTTGATTCAATGGGCAGAGGAGAAAAATTTAGGGATTTAAGTGTTTTAGAGTTAGGGTTTGGGGTTTTTTTTAGAGAAATTATAGGTTTTGAATTTTTTTTATAAAACTAAATTTTGTTATGTTTTAAAAATAAAAATAAAGAAAATAACATAAATAGGTCACGTTTTGCGTTTTTATTATAAAACGAAAAAAACTTAATAACCGTCACGAAAAAGCTTATTTGGATTATAGAATGAAATATTATACATTTATTTGGTTCGAAATAAAGTTTAATCATCTAACTGATAAAAGTATTCTTTTTTATGATTAAGCCTTTAAATAATGGATTAATATCCTATACACTGGCGGTGGAAACTTAAAGTTTCCACAAGCGCCTTAGTTTTAGGGTTTAGAGAGTTAGTTTAGGGTATATGGTTTAGGGGTTTAGGTGTAGGGGTTTAGAATTTAGGGATAGTTGTTTCAATTTAAGGTTTAGGGTTATAATTTAGGGTTTATTGGTTAGGGTTTAGTTTTTAGGGTAATATGGCGAGGATTTAGGTTTTAACCTATAAACCCTAAATTATAACCCTAAACCTTAAATTGAAACAACTATCCCTAAATTCTAACCCTCCATACCTAAACCCCTAAACCCTATACCCTAAACTAACTACCTATACCCTAGAATTAAGGCGCTTGTGGAAACTTTCAGTTTCCACCGCCTGTGTATAGAAAATTTATTCTTAAATAATATATGTTATCAATTTAATCAGATTTTGTGAGGCGAAAGTAGAACGTACGTATTGGAGAATGAAAATTATATGTACCTTTTAGGTGCTCTTATTTATACTCTCACACACAAAATTAAATTTGTGATTAAAATTTAATGTTAGGGTTTATGGTTAAGGTTTATGAAATTAGGTGTATGGTCTATTTTTATGGTTTATGATTTAAGATTTAGAATTTAGGGTTAGAGTTTAAAATTTAAAATTTTAATGTTAGGGTATCGAAAAGGGTTTGAAGATTTTTGTTCCGTAATGGACATATTTTATTTTGTGATTATATAATATGTTAAAACTAAAACACATTAACTATTGTGTTGGTCTCAATTCTCTAACGCTTTGGACTTAGATTTTAGGAGTAAAGGTTGTGACTTTTTAAGCTAGAAATCAGATGCAGAAATCGGAGCAAATTCAGGTTAAGAACGTTCTTTTTGACATCCAATAAATTTGGATTCGGAGCCATAAACAACAAGGCTGCACATGCTTATAAATCCGTCACCCGCGAGTTTAACGGATTAATTCAGTTGATTCATGCAGTCATTCTGGACTGGACGTCGTTCGAATATTCAAGAATCACATTGTTGGTGGTTGTTTCCGACAGTGCAGGAACAAGGCAACCAAACTTGAAACTACAAAACCCCAAAAGATTCCGACAATGTAGATCTTTTCCGACAGTTTGATTTTACAAAAGACATTATAAATAACAGGGAAACAAAGGGTTTGTACCAAATGAATCTCCATTGTCTCCTTCATTTTGCAGCAATGGTGGTGGCTTTCGCCATTGTTATCATCTTGAGCTTAGCTTTCATCCATGGTTGCCATTGCGAGGGTCTATTTAATGCGGCGGCGGCTTTACATACAGCTAAAGATGCCGCGAGCGGCATTGTCGGCCCCGGCGTCAAAGCTTTCAGTGTGTTGGAACATGGTGCAAAGCCTGATGGAAAGACTGATAGTTCAATCGTATGTGTGTGTGGATGCATGTATAGTTATGGGTATTTTACATTGAATTTGTTGTTGATTTTTTCTGCAGAGTTTCAGAAGGACTTTCGAAGCTGCTTGCAACTTCCATGGAAATGCAATGATGGTAATCCCCGGTGGCGTGTTCTTAATTGGACCGGTTTTATTTTCGGGACCCTGTTTCAATCCATCTTTGTTGATTATTCAAGTTAACGGTACTGTTAAAGCTCAACCTAATATGGGGTATTATGGAGGTGGTGGAGAAGACGATATAGATTGGATCACGTTTCAGGGCATCGACGGGTTGATTCTTACCGGACATGGTACTTTCCATGGCCAAGGTTCCAAGGTTTGGAGGTTCAATGGCTGCTCTAGGAAGTCTAACTGCGCCCGTTTGCCCGCCGTAAGCTCGGAAAGTGCCCGGTGCTTTGTTTCGAAGCACTATATGTCTATATGATTGAGTTTACATTTTGTTGTGTATGATTGCAGACATTGAAGTTCATCAAGGTAAGCCATGCAATCATCCGAGGAATAAAATCAATTGATCCCAAAGGGTTCCACATCATGATCAGCATGAGCAGGAACTTGAGGATTTTCAAGGTTGATTTGCGAGCTCCCGGAAATAGCCCCAACACTGATGGCATTCACATGAGCAAATCAGACCTTGTCAAAATATCCAAAACTATCATTGCCACGGGCGATGATTGCGTCTCCATGATCCATGGATCTACCAACATCAGCATCAACAAAGTCATTTGCGGCCCCGGTCATGGTTTCAGGTATCTACTTCCTTTTCTCATATTCAAAACGATATTACCACAATCATGGATTTGCTCGGAGCCTGTTCATGTTTGATCACAGTATCGGTAGCCTTGGCCACTACGACGATGAGGCGGATGTAAGTGGGATCATCGTGAAGAACTGCTCTTTAAGAGAGACAAAGAACGGAGTTAGAATCAAAACATACAAAACCAACTCCCCAAGTAAAGCTTGGGGCATAATTTTTCAGGACTTGATCATGACTCGAGTTCGGAACCCCATCATCATAGATCAAGAATATGGAAACAAGAAACACAGTCGGGTTAATTTCCCTTTCTCCATTACTCTTTTCACAAAGTACTGTAACACGAAGTTACGACTACTGTTTTTATTGTTTTTTTTTTTTGTATTGTTTTGTGAAGTCATCAAAAGTCCGAATCAGCGACGTTCACTACATAAACATCCGGGGAACTTCAACCAGCAAAGTCGCTGTTGATCTACTTTGCAGCGCATCGAATCCTTGCCGAGGCATTCATATAGACAATGTCAACTTGCAGTACGCCGGTCCTCAGAATGACAACCTGCCTTTCAGTTCCAGCTGTCGTAATGCTAAGGTCGCCTACCGTGGTTTCCAAAGCCCTCCGCCTTGCCGTTAGGCAGTTTACTGTGATCCGAAATGATGTTTCTCGCTGTCTGAGTCCAGGAATTCATGGAAATATAGAGAATATATGTAAAAAAAGCAGCAGCAGTAGGTTTAGCTAAGTGTACTATAACTATATTGATGTCAAGAATGAACATAGATCTGATCCATTTGTAATTCCCAGATTTTACTGTACATTAATTCCTCATCCAACTGATGCATGGTGTTGATCCATGTTGCACTGGTACGGAAACGGGGACATGAAATGGCAATTTTCAAAATTACAGGTACATGTACAATAAAGGTACATATTATCAAATTACAGCGGTTGGTTTGGCAGATTATCCCAGGTTTATCTTAAATTTGATAATCTGCTTGTTCAATTTGTAACAGATTATCAGATTCAAATCCATATAGATACTAAATTATTCGGATTCTAGATTCAGAAGTGTCGGGTATGAATATCTTGAATTCGGAAAAGGTTTCAAAAGTAAGAACATTGACTTACCAAGGAACAGAGAAATTAAATCTTGGATTCAAACTCGACTTCAGAAACTCTTTTCCATGCCCCAGTTTTCTGGAACTAGTCAGATCCGACACCCATATTACACATATATGATAATACAACCTTCTGATTATGTTAAAAAGGCTTCTAAAAACTTAAATGCACGAATCCAAACCCGGATAACACAGTGACAAGAGTGCAAATTTAAGATAATTTTCCCAGCACTGACATCACAAACTTCAAGTCTCTGCCATGAAACTTTAACAACTACAAACAAACTATCACAATATTTTCAACATTCAATTCAACAGCATTCACTAAATCAACATAAATAATTACAGCAACAACGGGAATCTCTGGTCAAATGTGTACATAACTTGAATTTTATATACATATCAAAGGAAGAGATTTTAACAATACCCATTGATCTTAAAATCACCAAACTGAACTCAGTCACATCGGAACCTTCTCTCTATCGCCGGCTTCACCACAATTCTAACCATCTTCTTAAAGGCGAAATGAACACAATTCGACAATGCGATCCATGAAATCACCTCGTAAACAAAATCTAGAGCTGTACCCGTCCACGGGGACGGAGACGAAGATCCATCCCAATTCTGCCCTCCAAACCCGCCAAAATTCCAATTACTCCCTCCGCCGCCGCCGAAATTACCATATCCGTCGCCGCCGTCACCACCAAATAAGAACCCGTAATCTTCACTGTCGTTGGAATCCTCGCCAGTGAACAACTTCCGCTTAGTGCGGCGCTTTCTTCGGAGGATAGTTCGAGGTAATGTCTTGTAGGAGTTGGGCTTTACGGGAGGAGGTGCGACGGCGTCGATGGGGACTATTCCGGCTGTTATGTGGAATATTCCCAGATTACCGGCGGATGAATCGGAGGAGAGGGAAAGGCAATTGTTTCCAGCCAAGTAAGGGTGACGATCGAGGATTAATTTCGCAAATCCTAGTCCTTGACAAGTGGATATCGTTAGCGTATCGCAAATTAAAGAGGGATCCATCTGGGTAAAATAGCAATTGAATTTGACAAAAAAAATAGGGCTTTTGTCCGAAAATAGAGGGAAATTGTGAAATTTGGGGATTTTTGCGGAGCGGACTGCGGAGGTCAAGAACGGTTGGTTTATAGTGAAACCGACAACGAGTTAAATCGGATCAATAGTGTACTTAGGGTGCCATTCTCTATTATGTTTGTAACACTTGCATTAAAATAATAAAAAATACACGATATAATAACACAGTTTTAAGCATTTTATATATTTAATCATAATTTTTTATATTTAAAATTATCAATATTGGATCATTTTGACACATCTTTCGACCACTTACCGCACTTAGTGCTATTGTCCATCAGTTTGATAATCCACAAATGTGATAGCTCAATAGACACGATTATTTTTTTCGTGCTAATTGACAGTATAACGGAAAAGACACATTATGACCTTAACGTCGTCTAGTAGTAAACATAATTACTTTACTAATAAAAATTGTAGATAGGAAGGATTTAGATTATTGAATTATTTTTAAATTATGATCAAATTAATATATTACATAAGTTTTAACGACTAAAAATGTTATTATACCATAGCATTATTTCAATTTAATGACAATGTGACTTGTTTATCACAAAATTTAATTGAGTTACATGTTCGTTTCTAAACCTATAATTGAGTAATTGAAGTGTTACTTTTAGAGGAAGAGTGACTTGTTTGTTCTTAAACCCATAATTGAGTGACTCAATTGTTATTTTTAGAAGAAGAGTGACATGTTTGTCACTAAATCTATAATTAAGTGACCTATAGTCTATTTTATCCTAATAATTTTAGTCTCTAAACTTATGCATTCTATCAATTTGGTCTTAATAAAAGAATCAATAAAACTAATCTTTCATATTTAAACATTCTAACAATGCACCATATGACCACTTGTCGCATTCTTATTAATGTCCATCAACTTGAAAAACAATGTGATAACTTAACAAACACAATCACTTCATTAATAAAATTTTTAAACGTAATTAGTTAAATTTACTAAATTATTTTGAATTAGAACCAAATTAATATAATATAGAAATTTTTGAGACTATAATTACTATTGTACCAAGTAGTCTTTCAATGACAAAGTAATCTATTTACAACAAAATCTTAATCAAATGACTAAATTATTATTTTTGGAAGAAAAATGGCATTATTATTATCAAATAAATAATTAAATGACGTAGTGTATTTTACTCATGTAAATATCGTTGGGCTGAAATTAATCAATGTATTGGGGCAGAATCTAACTTAAGCCCAGTAACTAACAAACTGGGCCAACCGTTCAATTATTTTCAAGATCGACACCAAAACCCTAAATCTAACACAAAAAAGGTTATGGTTATAAGGGCCGCGTCCGCCATTTTGTGCAAAAAACACTCGAGTTTTCCACGGGTAGACGGGTAAGGAAGACAACGATGGTTTCTTTGGAGTTACAGAAGCGGCTCGCCGCCAGCGTCCTGAAGTGCGGCCGTGGCAAGGTTTGGCTCGACCCTAACGAAATCAATGAAATCTCAATGGCCAACTCCAGTAAGTTGCTCCAACTCTCTATACTCTATTATCCTGATTCAATTAATTTCCATCTGTAGTGTTTGTGTGTATATCTAGCTGTTATATGTTTTTGAACAAAAAAAGCTGTTATGTGTTCATCTTTGATTGTGTAGGTTTTGTTTGGTTCCTTAGTAAATGTTGGAAATGAAATGATTGATTTAGATTTGTATTTCTGCTTATTCCTAGCTAATAATTGTAGTAAAAACAGCTTTAGAAGTGTTGTTTCCTGAAAAATTAGTTTGCGAAATGAAAAAAATGACCCTGCGATACTTTTTTTATCTGTCGGATTCTCGTTTATGTTCTATTGATTCTTAAACTATTTGCGAGTATAATTTTTGGGGCTTCATGATTTGTAGCTACTTCCGATCTTTGTTTCTGTTGTGTCCAACTTGAATGTATGTTAAAAATTCGATGACTGGTTTGCAGGGCAGAACGTCAGGAAACTTGTGAAGGATGGTTTTATCATCCGGAAGCCTACCAAGATTCATTCCCGTTCTCGTGCACGCAGAATGAAGGAGGCCAAGAGAAAGGGCCGACACTCGGGATATGGTATAATTAATACACAATTCAGTAGCCTGTATTTACCACCTTTGATTCACGGTTGGGTTCCCGTTGTTCCTTGAAGTTTCTTGGGCGTTATTGTCATCTAAATGCTTTCAGGTAAGAGGAAGGGTACCCGGGAGGCAAGATTGCCAACAAAAATCCTTTGGATGAGGAGAATGCGTGTGCTGAGGCGTTTGCTTCGTAAGTACAGGGAATCTAAGAAGATCGACAAGCACATGTACCATGACATGTACATGAAGGTGAAGGGTAATGTGTTTAAGAACAAGCGTGTCTTGATGGAAAGCATCCACAAGTCCAAGGCCGAGAAGGCAAGAGAAAAGACGCTTTCTGACCAGTTTGAGGCCAAGCGTGCTAAGAACAAGGCTAGCAGGGAGAGAAAGATGGCCAGAAGGGAAGAACGCCTTGCACAGGTAATTTAACACGTCTGTTTCGAAGAATGAATCATAGGTTCTGAATGTATGAACATGTGCAAGTAATCTAATGTTGAACCAAAATTGCACCTTAGAAGAAAGCTGGAAACAAGCACACCTTTCAATTTGATATCCAGACCCTTCATTTCCCCCCGAAAGCATTTGTCTTCAACACATGCCAATTGTTTTTTGTTTGACCATTGCAGGGACCTGGTGTGAAGGCAGCACCCGTGGCTGCGGCTGCACCGCAACAGGCCGAGTAAGATGCATGACAGAATTGCTTTGTTTATGTTTCATGTGTTTCAACTGCTCTAATTCGGATTTCTTTTGATATCTGCAGGGGGGTTAAAAAGTCAAAGAAGTGAATGTAGCCTGTAAGAGTTTGGATTAAACAATTAGCTGTGCTTTTATGTCTTAAATTTTCAGTTTATATGATAATTGAATTTTGAAAAAACCACGGAGCTGTTATATGATATGATTATTTAGTGTATTAATGTACACTTGTGTTTGAATGTGTTATGATTTTTAAGTGGTTGATAGAATTGGTGTGTCAACTCGACATCAATTAAAGATTATAATAAATATTTTTTTGATAATGTTCAAAATATTTATATGATATTGATAATTCATCTTATATAATTTTTATTCTATTTATATATTTTTTAATGTTGTGTGATGTCTATTTTAATTTTTTTATTAGATATTTTGATAAATTTGAGAGACTAATAAACAAGCTAGCCAGTTTTCCCTTAAATCAAGGGTTGAATGTAACTAACTAGAACCAGTAAATTAACTGATACTTGGAAGTAATGGTTTTGCTTTATGAGTTGCCAATGGAACTCTTTTTTATATATGAAATAAAAGTAAATAGCAAGTAAATTTTTTAGTTTAATTTGTTGGTGAACGTTTCATCTAAACTCATGTCAGTTTACTCGTAAAATACTTCACTTCGTTATTATATTTTGATTTTAAAATTAAATAAAATTTTAATTAAATTCGGTAAGAGCTTTTATCTAGTGTCTACATAAATATAGATTATTAATTTTTTTATACTATTTCTTTTCATTTTATTTGTAAACAGAAAAGAATAAAATAGATATATAAGTGAGAACAATAAAGAATAAGGGATCCATAAAGTATATGTTTTGATATAAATGTATCATTTTTAAAAAGTTATAATTTAGTCACCCTATTGATATTTTATTACATACAATCGTTTAAAGTGAAACATTGTGTAATAATAATTTTAGCCTGTAAACGTTTATATTTTATCAATTCCATACATTTGTATAATTATACATTTAATCTTTATTACTTCAATATCTTATAAAATATGATCATTTTTGTTAAATTTCAACGATTAGAGACTTAATTGATATCATTTAAATAGTTAAGTGGTCTGATTGATAAAAATAAAAGATCTATGGTCAAAATAGAAGTTATCCCATAGTTAAGTGACAATATAAGTAGTTTAGCCATTTAATTAATTAATCTATATATTCCAAACAAATGAAGTATAGCATTCAAAAGACAAGCCAAGCCAAGCTGAGCGAAACTATTTCTATCACTCGATAATCAACACATTCTCTCGAGTCTCATATTCTTCGAGTTTCAAATTTATCAGATCAAATCCAAAAGGAAAAAGTAAAACAACAAAAAAGAAATTCTCGGATCTTTAGTTTGCGAATCAAATCATTTTTTTTTAAAAAAATTAAATCAATGGAGTCGGATCAAGGTGGTGTACAGTACTCACAGATGCAGCCGGAGCCAGCACCGTCGATGATGTCACAATTATTCTCGTTCACTCCAGGTGTAGCCCCCGAGTCGACTCGCATTTTCGACGAGTTACCTAAAGCAACCATCGTTTCCGTCTCTAGGCCCGACGCCGGCGATATCAGCCCCATGCTTTTGTCTTACACCATCGAATTCCGATACAAACATGCAAGTTTTTTTTTGTTTGATCAAATTCCTTATTTCTCTTATTTGTTTGAAATTTTGAAATTCGAATTACGTCTTTTTCGATCTTAACTTTTTCTACTTGCGGTTGTTTCAGTTTAAGTGGCGGTTATTGAAGAGTGGTTCACACGTTTTTTACTTACACTTTGCTTTGAAGAAGCGATTGTTTATTGAAGAAATTCACGAGAAGCAAGAACAGGTCTGTGTAGATATAATTACAGTGTTTTATATGTATCTCGCCGTACTTTGAGATTTTTGAAAAGTTCTTGTTTATTGATCACTGTTTGGTTAGGAATGGTTTAGGATTTTGATGTGATTTTCATTATGAATATTGTTATATTAAAGGTTAAAGAATGGCTTCAAAATCTAGGAATAGGAGACCACGTAACTTCGCCGGTTCTGCACGAGGATGATGAACCGGATGAAGATGCTAGTTTATTACATCATGATGAAAGTGTGAGAAATAGGTAATTGTTATTGTTGTGAGCTTTCCTATGTAAAGGAAAAGAAATTTTAACTCCCGGTGCTTATGAGTGTTTTTCTTTCGTTTCTTCTTCCTTTTGTATCTATTCAGAGATGTTCCATCAAGTGCTGCTCTTCCGGTTATTAGACCAGCCTTGGGAAGGCAGTCTTCTATGTCTGATAGAGCAAAGGTTGCAATGCACAAATATTTGAATAACTTTCTTGGAAATTTGGATATTGTTAACTCTCGAGAGGTATGCATTTGTCCGTCTATGTTTGTCTTCATAGGTATTAGACCTTCCTTTAATAGATGACCAAATTTAACTTTTCTTTTTCTTTATGCAACAATCATAAAGTAGATGAATCCTCCTAAATGCCGTTTCAGTAAACTATCAACTGATAAATTGAAAGGGTTGTTTAGTTCTAGTCAGATTTTGTAATTGAAGAGCCAAAACTTGGAAATTTGAATGTGTACTAAGTACTATGTGTTCAATGTTTAGATATTTGTTGTTCCATTTCCCTCTTTTATTGTTTGTATTGGCATCTCTGTCAATTTTCTTGTAGGTTTGCAGGTTTTTGGAGGTTTCATCCTTGTCATTTTTACCAGAATATGGCCCTAAGCTAAAGGAAGAGTATGTAATGGTGAAACATCTACCAAAAATTGACAAGAATGATGACTCTGATAGATGTTGTGCATGCCATTGGTTCAATTGCTGCAATGACAACTGGCAAAAGGTAATGTGATTTCATTCAACTTAAAATGCACTTGTTCCAGTCCAGAACCTACTTTGCATATGCTTGTGGTGCAGAAAGTACTAGTGTAGTTGACCCTCTTCAATATTTAAATATTCTTGGGTGGGTGGGTGGGAAAAGGGACTGTCCGTTTGCATATGTTGTGCTCCTGCAAGAGATATCACTTGGTCAACTGTGCTTAGTGAGATAGCATGTATAGTAATAGCCTGCTGTTACATAATGGGGAGATGGGTTAAAGTTAAACTAAAAGAAGGTTAATGATTTGGGGAGAGGGTTTTGAAGATGTTGTCATACTTAGATTCTAATGCTTGAGAGCATTGGCGTTTGCAGTATCTTAGCTTGCTAAAATGTTTAGATTTTTTGTACCGTAATTTTTCCATATGAACAGTAACTCTCCAGTTAGACCATAAAGCGGCACTCCTTTGGTATTATTTGCAGGTGTGGGCTGTACTAAAACCTGGATTCTTGGCCTTGCTGGAAGATCCCTTTGATAACAAGCCTTTAGATATAATTGTTTTCGATGTACTACCTGCCTCAGATGGTAACGGCGAGGGCTGGGTATCATTAGCAGCAGTAGTGAGGGAACCTAATCCTTTGCGTCATGCTTTTAAGGTCAGCAGAATACTTGTTGTCCTTTCTCTGGAAATTCTTTCTTCTGATGGGCATACTATTCAATTTAACATTTTAGTAGGATTTTAAAGTTCAAGACAGTGTTGTTCATAATCAATGACCTTTTATTGCTTCTTCTTTTACTCGTTATGTTTTGGATAAAATCCCTGACAAAAAAAAAATCTTTCACTAGAAAACCTATGGTGATGGATACTTCTGCCATCCAAACAGATATTTAATCCTAAAATTCCTGATCATTAATTAATCTTTATTGACATCGCATTAAGCATCAAACATATAGTATCAAGATAAATTTATGGGTTTTTTACACAATAAAACAACTATTTACCTCTATAATGGTGGGTTAAGTTGTATGTCTGATGAATATATCTAGAGAAATTCACTTTCTAACAGATAATTGGGAACTTCAAAAGGTCACATGTGGAGTCCGGAGCATAAGGTTAAGAACAAAGAGCAGTGCTAGAGCTAAAGACTGGGTTGCTGCAATTAATGATGCCGGGCTTAGGCCTCCAGAGGGCTGGTGTCATCCTCATCGTTTTGGCTCTTTTGCTCCTCCAAGGGGTTTGACAGATGATGGTAGTCAGGCTCAATGGTTTATAGATGGTAGCGCAGCTTTTAATGCTATAGCATCATCAATTGAGGATGCTAAATTAGAGGTCTGTCCTTTCTACTCTTGCAGGTTGACCTGAGCTGAATACAAACTGACGTTTTTCTTTAGCATAAAAAACCTGTTTTTTGATTCTAAAATTTGTGCAGATATTTATGTGTGGGTGGTGGCTTTGCCCAGAATTGTATCTACGCCGCCCTTTCCGTGAGCATGCATCTTCCAGGCTAGATGCCTTGCTGGAAGCCAAAGCTAAGGAAGGGGTTCAGGTACTGTAATTTTCATTTATATATTTCTAAGAAGTTCATAAGAACCTTTTTTTCTAAAGACTTTTGGTTTCATATGGACCCCTTTAAAAGTTACAATCCTTATTTAACTGTTACACAATGTTTTTATCATATCTTTTGAAACAAATTAAATTTCTTGTTCTACTATATATATGTACACGTCCAATCCTCACGTGAAGATGTTGCATGCTTAACTAACTAGTTTTTAGTTATTTACTTTATAGTGGTCTGAACGTGTCTATGATTGCAGATACACATCCTTCTTTACAAAGAACTTGCTCTTGCCTTGAAAATCAACAGCGTCTATAGCAAGAAAAAGCTTCTTAGCATTCATGAGAATGTGAGGGTATTGCGTTATCCTGACCACTTCTCTGCCGGTATCTATCTATGGTATGCATTACTTGGAGAATTGAGTATGCAGATGCATTTATGTTGAAACCTTTATCCTTATAATATATTGGATATTTTTACTCTGAATATGTATTTCTTTTACATATAGGTCCCACCATGAAAAACTTGTAATTGTTGATAACCAAATTTGTTTTATTGGAGGACTTGATTTATGCTTCGGCCGCTATGACACATTTGAACACAAAGTGAGCGATAATCCTCCTGTAATATGGCCTGGAAAAGACTATTATAATCCAAGGTAAACTTCTAGCTTAAGCAAAGATTCTCCTTTGAATATTTGAGAATATTTTTCAGAAAATGTTTTCAAATTCAACTTATCCATTCATTTTGGCCTTTCATGAGCTTGTCACATGTCAGTGGTCATTCAGTATTATATGCTTAATTTAGACACTATCATGTTGTTGTGTGCCATTACCATGACGTCATTAGAAGTAGTGTGACGGATGTTTTTGGCTGATTTTTCACAATCTATCATAAATTTGACATGGCAACTTGCTTTTGCTTAAATGTATTTACCACTTGCAAGGTTTTGGGCTAGTTCCTTGATAGATGTTCCCCAGCAGTTGCTGAATTCTATTCAATGGGATTAACTCGTTTGTTTAAAGAGGTCATGAGTTTCCAAGCCTCAAAGTGTTTGTGACTGCTTATTCTGTCCCTCCCTCTTCCCACTCTTTTTTGATAATGTTCTTGAAAAAAAAGGTTAAATATTTGTGGTTATGATAATGGGTTTGTTAGAAGCTGCTTCTGTTTCTAACCAATTTCTAATTTTGTCTTCCAGGGAATCTGAACCAAATTCATGGGAAGATACAATGAAAGATGAGTTGGATCGTGGAAAATATCCTCGAATGCCTTGGCATGATGTACATTGTGCACTATGGGGACCACCTTGTCGAGACATAGCACGGCATTTTGTTCAGCGCTGGAACTACGCCAAGGTCATTTTTATTCAGAATTAAAATGTGAACAGTAAAAATGTCATAACTTTTCTATTTAACAAAAGTTTGCTGCTTTTTTTTACCATAAATAGAGAAATAAAGCTCCATATGAGAAAGCAATTCCACTACTTATGCCTCAGCAGCATATGGTGATTCCACATTATATGGGAAGCAGCAAAGAGATTGCTCAGGACAGTAGTAGTCATAAAGGCCACAGACAGGATTCCTTTTCTTCTATATCATCTTTACAAGATATTCCTCTACTTTTGCCTCAAGAGGCTGATTGCAGTTTGTTTCCAAAATCAAACGAGCCAGAGTCTACTGCTGGTAAAAGTACTTATTTTGCTTTCCGAAAATCCAAAATAGAACCGGTTGCAGATACACCCATGACAAGCTTTGTTGATGACCTTGGCTCTGGAAGCAAACTTATAGACCCTGAGTGGTGGGAAACACAGGAAAGGGGTGATCAAGTTGGTGTCGTGGATGAAACTGGACAGGTTGGTCCACGAACTTCATGTCGTTGTCAGGTGGGTTCTATTCTAGTCGAGACTTATAAAGTTTTGTATCTGCCTTATGATGTTTGTTTATTTTTCATTATTTAGATATCCCAATTTCTTAGTCTTATTTCCTAACATTCATAAACATGTCATTGAAATTCTTGTCATATACCTTGTTAGACAGCATATGGCTGTAACAAGATAAGAAAAAGTAAACTTACAAGGATGAAGTCACAAAAGTAATATCTATGGTTAATTTCGGCTCATGTATTCAGTGCTGCGCATTTGCAGCCCATGGAGTTCTTTTGTGCCTAATGAACTTCTAGTTTCACTAATGAAAGGAAGGCTATTATTCAGCTTCTGCTGTTTGTTTTGGCTAGGTACAATGAAATATTAATGTGACCTGCTACTATTTCTACTGTTTATTTGACTTTCGTCTTCATTTAAAGTGAGACGTTTTAGCTTATAAGTAGTATCAACAAGATCTATGATTTTCAGATTATAAGGAGTGTAAGTCAGTGGTCTGCTGGAACCAGTCAAACAGAAGAGAGCGTTCACTGTGCTTATTGCTCCCTCATTGAGAAAGCAGAACACTTTGTTTATATAGAGGTATATGCTGATTTTTATTTGTTTTGTAAAAGAACTTTTATTGATGTTCATATGAATCTATTAATTACACGCCTTATACTCACTGTTGGTTTCATTCTTCCACAACCTTTCCCAGAACCAATTTTTCATATCAGGCCTCGCAGGAGATGAAATTATCAAGAATCGAGTCTTGGAAGCATTATACCAGCGTATTTTACGAGCACACAGTGAAAACAAGTGTTTCAGGGTTATCATTATCATACCCCTGCTTCCTGGTTTCCAGGTTCTGGCCTATACTCATTTAACTTGTATTTCAGATCATGGCCTTAAGCTTGAACTCATAG
This sequence comes from Hibiscus tridactylites, assembly GCA_958450335.1. Classification (NCBI taxonomy): domain Eukaryota; kingdom Viridiplantae; phylum Streptophyta; class Magnoliopsida; order Malvales; family Malvaceae; genus Hibiscus; species Hibiscus tridactylites. The sequence continues at coordinate 36,094,025 of OY288273.1, read as the reverse complement.
TTAATTTTAACAGGGAGGTCTTGATGATGCTGGTGCAGCATCAGTGAGAGCCATAATGCATTGGCAGTATCGAACCATTCGTAGAGGCCACAATTCAATATTGCATAATCTTTATGATCGTATAGGTCCTAAAACTCATGATTACATATCATTCTACGGTCTTAGATCATATGGAGAACTTTTCGATGGTGGCCCTGTGGCTACCAGTCCGGTATGTTTTTGCATTAACATTTTTCTTCCTCTTTAGCGTTCGCAGTTTATGCTTAATTCTCTTGACAGTGGCATAAGGTGTCAAAAGTTTAGCATGTAGCATACCCTTGTTTAACCAGTTATTCACCCTACTGTTTCTGCAGATATATGTTCATAGTAAAATCATGTTAATTGACGACTCGGCAGCCATAATCGGATCCGCTAATATTAATGATAGAAGTTTACTCGGCTCAAGAGATTCAGAGGTATCACTGCATTCTGGATTTTGCTTAAACATTTCGGTGAAATTCAGGTATTTTAGGGACTGAAAAGATAAAATATAGTTCGGGTGTAAAATGGAGGTAGTAAAGGACAAAATATAATTGAATCAGGATTACAGGTTGTTGGCAATTTAGCATAAAAATATAGTTGAAATTCGGATAAAACCATTTTGATGGTTCGTTTATGGAACACTTCCGTATTATGTAAAAATCCTTGACTGATATTTAACATCTGTATTACTTCTATATGAAGTTTGATTTCACAATTAATACTTCAGATCGGTGTGCTTATTGAAGACAAGGAATTTGTTGATTCACGGATGGGAGGAAATCCATGGAACGCTGGGAAATTTGTTTTGAGTCTTCGCCTTTCGTTGTGGTCTGAACATCTTGGTCTTCGGAAAGGAGAGGTTAGTCTGCCAGCATCCATTCATAATTATTATGCTTAATGAACTGAACTTGGAGATCAGTCTTGGTATATATATGTGTGTGTGTGTGTGTGTGTATATATATATATATATTGAATATCTTGTTCATACAGCCTGATAAATGTGTTCTTCCTTTTTCCTTTTCTTCTCGCCTCAGGTAAATCAAATAATCGACCCCATTTGTGATTCGAGTTATAAAGATATATGGGTTGCGACGGCAATGGTAAGGGCTGGAATTGTATTTTTATACCGGAATTAGACTTCTTAATCACATGGTTTAAGAACTCAGCTCTGTTTGATGACTCGATACATGCCTAGTATTTATATGACATATAGCTAATGATTTATATGGCAGTTGAATACAAACATTTACCAGGAGGTCTTTTCATGTGTCCCGAACGATCTCATCCATTCTCGGTACACGATTACATCTCTTTCCGACTCCTTTCCGTTGCTCTCCAGTTACCCTTTCCCGACTCTTAACTTGATGTTCCGTGTCATGCAGGCTTGCACTTAGACAAATCCTCAAGGAAAGACAGTCTCACACTACGATTGATTTAGGAATATCACCTCAGAAACCGGAATCATCCCAGGCTGGCGAAATCGAAAAAACCGATCCGTTGGATCGATTAAAATCAGTTCGAGGGCATCTTGTTTGTTTCCCCATGGATTTCATGTGCAAAGAAGATTTAAGGCCAGTGTTTAATGAGAGTGAGTATTATGCATCTCCTCAAGTTTTTCATTGAAGTACAAACCCTCAAGTCATTTTGCTTAGAAATCACATAGAGAAAAAAGAACAAACAAAAAAGAAGAAAACATTGGTTGGTTATGTTTTTGTAAGCCTTATTAAGAGAAAAATATGTAATTCTAATCGTTTTCTTTCTTTCTGCCTTTTTTTAAAATATTTTGACACATTTGATTTATTTTCAACTTGCCTAGGATTTCTGTGATGAGTGTTGCGTTCTGGTTTTAAATTGGTACAAATACCTCAGGTCTTATTCCATTTTGAAATTGGACAAATTAGTAAGGCGGTAAATAAACGGAGTTTAAAAGAACATATTTTTGTTCACATTTTTGTAAGTTTGTTTTTTTGTTGGTTTAATATTTATGAATTCGTTTGTTTAATGTACATTATAAACGAGAAATTATTATATGAATCCGGTTCACCACCTCATCCGTGGTGGAAAGAGGTGAAAATTCACCTTAAAAAAGGAGATGGATAGACTTTATTAACTGAAACTACAAATAACGTGGTGAGCCGGGTCTATGTAACGAATTTTCATTTTAAACATACTCATTCAACATGTTTTCAAATGTTTGTGAACAATTAAAAAATTATTTGTGAATAATAAACAAACCATAGATGAACGTAATTCTAATTTTTCAGATATAAAATAGTACAAAAATATTAATTATATTATAGATAAATAAATAGATAAAATATAAAATAATTTTAGGAAAAAATCCTAATATACAAACTTATAAACTTTAGTTTACACAAACCTTTTAATTTTAGGTATTTTTATGGTAAGATATGAAATTGAAATGAACTTATAAACAAAATAACAAATGTTGTTAAAAAAAAACAGACATGTTTGTGAATATAAACAATTATACACACCTTTGTTCAAATTCGTTTGTTTGATAAAGGAACGTAAAGTTTTTGTTCGTTCTTATTTATTTAACTTAATAACAAACATAAATAAAAAATATACAAACAGTTCAAGAATAATTTGTTGAATGCTCTATTAATTTACAGTCTTACAAATTGGTCCAACGATTCACTCCTTCCAATTTCGAAAGTAAGCAATTAAGGTCGGTTAACAATGAAGCTAATGTTTTCCAACGATTTTTATATGATTTTGATAGACATATTACCAAATTCAGCCTATAATGTTTATACATTATGCCAATTCGATCCTATTTTTTAAAAATCAACAAACATAACCCTTAACATTTGCGAAATGTGTAAATTATGTGATGAATGTTTTAAAATTATGATCAAACTGACATAACATGCAAACACAAAGAGCTAAATTTGCCCAGCTATCAATCGAATTAAGTAAAAATGATGGAAATCATTAATATCGTGATTAATTGTCTTTAACTATCCACTTTTAAAATTGAAAGGGACTAAACTGTTATTTTATAGAGGGTCAGTTTGTCAAATTTCAAAACTAGATAGGTCTATTATAAGGACAACCCTCCTAGCCTCGTTTACTTCATCACAGCGTTGAAATTTAAATTTTAAGCATTATATAAGAAACAAAACATAACAGGGTGAGGCAACTCATGGTAATGCTAAAATGAGCCGCTACATAAATTTTTACTAAATGATAAGAATTTTTGTAGGACCGAGTAATAATTTAGGTAGAATCAAAATTCTTAGTAGCTAAGAAAATATTTTTATAACTACATAAATTTTTATCAACTAGATAAGAATTTGTATAGGTTTTTTCTTATGTAAGAATTCGTATAATTACACAAATTGAAATATTATAACCTAAGTTCTTAGCATTTGTAAGAATTTGTGTAACTACACAAATTCTTATATTATAACCTAAATTTTTACCCAAATAATAAGAATTAGATTATAAGAATTTGTGTAGTCTGCCTCATTTTAATTGCACTTTTAAGGGGCCTCACTTTAGAATTTTCTTAACATCTTATCCAGTTTTTAACATGTTAAATGATTGAATCCAAGTTTAAAATGTATATATCATTTAAGCTTTGTTGGTTGAGCGGAAAGTAAATTGAAATGATCAAAACATAAAGTGGCAGAAAAGTGGAAATGTAAAAAAAAAAAAATTCTTTTCATTTATGTGCTTGATAGTAAGATGAAAAAATTAAAAGAAAATTATATTTTATTTATTCATTGTTGAGTAAAGTTAAAAATTGAAAGAAAAAAAAAACTAAATTTTAATATTTTTAATAAACTCGGGTCGCTTTCATATTTTCTCTCATCTTTTCCTTTCAATGTTGAGAAGATTTATTTTTATAAATAAGTATGGAAATTGATCATCGCTCTAGTTTTTTTTTCTCACTTTTCTTTCCTTCAAACACATCCAATTTTTTTTAAAATTTTCATCCTTCATATCCTTTTATTTTTTTTTCACCCAACCGATATCCATTAAATTTAATTCAAGTATATGAATTTATACAACTGAATTTAATTCGATCTCAATCAACAAAAAAAAACAATTTGTGATAAAAAAATAGCGGGACGAATCCATGATTCTTTAACATTTGTGAATTGTCTGGATAAAGGGGTTGAAAAATATCCATAGAATGTGAAATTTTATGTGATCCACAGCCACACACATTGGAAGAGCTCCAATAATTTGATTGAAACACTTTCCCTTTTTAAAGCATGCTCAAATGTTGGCAAAACTATTAACAAGATTTGTCATTTTTTTAGAGAAATCAACATTATTTTTAGTTTCGATCAGGATGGACATATATAATTTTATGTTAAAAGGTGTAAATTTTTGAAGTATTATATTAAAATTTTAGATGACGTGGAATTACAAAATTAAAGAGTACAAAATTGGATTATTAAGAGAAAACAAAAAAAAATTAAACTATATAAAAATTAAAAACTTCCAAAAGTATGACTGTACCTCTCGATTCATCTTGATTTCCATAAAATTCATAAAATTTTATTTTGAAGTTATTAAATAGATCTGTTGGTTTCTATCAACCAATCTTTATCCATGTTTTTTAGCATAGTGTTACTATTAATTGTTTCGTTATTAATAGTTTTATTTATTTTTCTTTTTTTAAAAAAATATTTTTTATTCTCTATCTCGAATATTCAATTCTACTATTTGACATTCCTCAAACTATTGGATTCCATAATTATTCATGCATCATTGTCCAACTTCGTTATCCCCACCACCCTTTATTATTATTATCCTTTTTAATTTTTTATGATTAAATCAGTTTTACGGTTTATGTTTGAAAATCGAATTAATTTTATAGTCTATGTACACAATATACAATCCGGTGTAAACTTGAATTCATTTTTTAAGAGTGTAATGTGTCTTACTATTACATCTAACATTTGTTAGTATTATTATTTTAATTCTATTTTTATGTTTTTATTATTCTAAGTACAATCAAAATACACCCGGATTAAGAACTTAAATCAAATTTAATTTAGACTCAAACTCATATATGGTTGGACGCAAACATAAAATTATAAAAAGTTTAACACTTTAATCTTGCTATTAAGTCAAAATTTTCTAGTGTAAAATTTATGAAATGTATCAAATATTAAATTTTTATGAAATACTTTAATCTTACTCGTATATGTTTTCAAACACTCTTTGTAGAATTATAATATTCCACTAAAAATGTATCTAATATTAATTTTTTATGAAATACATTTTCATATACGGTCTGCGTAAAATTTATTTTACACAACTTAACTATTTTAACTATAAACTCTAAATTCTAAGTATTGAATAAAATTCATAAACCTCAATTTTTTTGATTAAATATAGAGATATTATATTTTCATTGCAAATGTTAGGATTCAAACTCATATAAGATTGTGACATAAATCCTTCGCCTCTTTTCAGTGCACCCTATTTACGCCTTTACACTAAAAAAATAGGTTTAAAATTTAGAGTTAAGGTTTAGTATTAGGGGGTATGATTTGTAAATTAGGGTTAAGGCTTAGAATTTAATTTTTTAGTGTTGGAGCATGAATATAAATACCAAAAAGAGACAAAAATATTTATTTACAAGATGATACAATATGGACATTCTAAACCACTCAGCTAATTAATAAATCTCTCACAAAATATAAAATTAATAAATTTTAATTTACACGAACAACATATCAAAATATTTTCTTACCTTTATTATGGGGTCACAATCTATGGTCCCTTGATCTCGTCTAGCTAATTGACAGCCATGTGTTTGGTCTTTTGTTAGAGCTATAATTCTTATTATTTATTATTATTATTAGTCATCTTTGTCTACCATTATTAATCTATTCATAGTGGCCTTAAACATCATTAGTTTAGTTCTAATGATAATACTAATTTTATCTCAACAATTCTCATCCATGAAAATCATATTATTTAATTACCATTTCCTCTAATTTAATTTATTTCTTAAAAATATTTTACTAACTTCCGACCGACTTTCTTTCATTAAATCAAAATCTTTGGGTTAAGGTTGAGGTTGATGATGTTGACGATGAGGTATGCCCTTGTTTTTTTATTACAAAGAATTGTTTGGAAAATGTCCAAAATGCCCATTGTTTTCGTATGATTCAACTAACAAGTCCATGATATTTTAGTCTTTTTACGAACGCTGTTTCATCGTTTGCTGCGGAAGACGTAGATTACGTACTTAAAAACTAAGCTTGCCTTTGTTTTGCAGAAGAATATTACAAATGGAGTATAAGAAAATTGAGACTTCTTCCTATTCGAGAATCCGTTGGATTCGATTTAGCGATTCGAGGATCGAGATTCAGGCGATCGGCAGCCGCGCCACCCAGTAACTGTTCTTGGATACAAATTCCAGCAAAAGCAAAGGTATATATATATATATATATATATATATATATATATATAAAGTTCATGTTAAAATTTTGTACATGATCAAAGACTTTGTTCTTACTTAGTTTTATTCGTTTAATTCTTATATTCGAAGGAATATATGTAATTCATATTCATATCGAAATATGCATGGAATTCATATATCGAATAGAACGAGATCATTAATCAAAGGGTGTTGTTTGTGTTTGTGTGGTTGATGAAGTAAAATAGTAGAAGAAGATCAAGAGGAAATGGTGCTTTTACCGTCGTTTCTCGATGGACTGGCGCGAAGTGTTTCGATGAAGAAAGGGAAGAATCAGATGGATGTGGGAAGAGAAGCAGCAGAAGCCATGGCCAAAGATGCCAAGAAGAATGAGATGGTGCTCAGCAATTCCTCTGCTACACTCAAGCTCAACAAGTCCAATACTTTTGCCTCCATCTGCTCCAAGAAAGGCCAAAAAGGAATCAACCAGGATTGTGCAATTGTTTGGGAGGTAAGCTAATCATGCATATGGTGTCCTTGGTTAAGTTCGGGATTCGAATCTCAGAATCTGCATCATCTAACAAGTTTTTGATTCGAATATAGGAATTCGGGTGCCAAGATGATATGGTATTTTGTGGTATTTTTGATGGACATGGACCTTGGGGTCATATTGTGGCCAAAAGGGTGAAGGAATCTGTGCCTCCTTCTTTGCTCTGCAACTGGCAAAAAGCTCTTTCCTTAGCCTTACATGGCCATGAATTGGAGACAGAACTCAACCCTAATGTTCATCACTTTGATGTCTGGAAACAATCTTATTTGAAAACTTATGCTGATATTGACCTCGAGCTTAAGCACCATCCCGGCATCGATTCCTTCCGTAGCGGGACTACAGCTTTGACAATCATTAAACAGGTAAATTTTTGTTACCTTTTTTATGTCACTTGGGTACTCTTCGTTTTCCTTGAAGTATTTGTTTCTCATGCTTGTATTCGAACATACTTGACGTCGATGGATTAGGGAGAACATCTGGTTATAGCAAACGTTGGCGATTCTCGGGCTGTCCTTGCAACTACTTCAGATGATGGCACATTGGTACCTCTTCAGCTTACAGTTGACTTCAAGCCTAACATTCCTGGTTAGATAATGAACTTGTCACCACCTTATTTTGCATAGTTTGTGTAATGACTCGGTTCCACGACGTTTCACCCTATGCATCTGAATTTAGCCTATGGGTGCTCAGAGCGGATAATACCTTTGATGTAACTGCATGCGGGAGCGATGCAGAGGAGAACCAGTCATTACAACTTTTGAAGATCTTATCTTTTGTTTATGTTAATATATCTTTGTGTATGTATATATATGAAACAGAGGAGGCCAAGAGAATAAGACAGTGCAACGGGCGAGTATTCAGCTTACAAGATGAACCGGGCGTATACAGGGTGTGGATGCCAAATGGAAACACACCGGGGCTAGCTTTATCGAGAGCCATCGGTGACCACTGTGTTAAAGAGTTCGGCCTCATCTCGGTGCCCGATGTCACCCAAAGAAACATCACGAACAAAGACCAATTTGTCATTTTAGCAACAGATGGGGTATGGATTGTATTCACCTTCTAATTCCCTAACCTTTCATTTTCCATTCCTTTCGTGCCGTGTAGTCCAAGAAAACAAGTAACACGAAAAAGGGTTAGTCCGATCGATCAAGATACCAGTTATTTGACACATGTTTTCCAATGTTTGATTAAATTAGGTGTGGGATGTTATTTCGAACGAAGAAGCAGTCGAGATTGTTTCATCGACAGAAGATCGGGAGAAATCAGCAAAGAAATTGGTTCAATGTGCCATACGAGGATGGAAATATAAGAAGAGAGGTATTGCAATGGATGATATTTCAGCAGTCTGCCTTTTCTTCCACCCTAAGCTGTCTCAACAAGTTGACTTCGTCAAGGTCTCCACCTTTGCCGGCACGGCAAAACTCGGGTAACCGATCATTGCCGCTGGCCGTTCTTCGCCTTTGTATTACAGAACTATGTATGGATGTAATGTTAAACCTATTTGGGTGTGCTATATTGAAATAGTTTAATAAGATGTATATGCTTGAACAGATCTTTCAAGTTTCATCCATGTACTAATGCAATACGGATATGTTCAACTTTTTTCCGAGTATACTCGAATCAAATATACGTATTATCAGAAAAATGAAGAATCGGAGCAGCTTCGAACGTAACAATAATATCTTTAGCACATTCATTTTTACACGGAAATGAAAGTGGATTGCAGAATCGATTCTTCCAGCACTTACAAGCATGGAATCTATACCTCTCCTTCATCATTTCCAATTTCCTTTCTATTTTTCTCTCCTTTTCTGCACATGCCGTCTCAATATTCTTTAATTACTTTCTACATAATTATGCAGGCATTCGGATTTTCGTCGCTGAACATTGACGAAATATTTCCATTCCCGTTGCCATTGCTGCTGCTGCTGCCATAGCTGTAATTGCTGTAATAGTCATCGTTGTAATGATCGATCCTACTGTAATGAGAGTATCGCGGCGGTGAACGGACGTATTCGTATTCAGTTACGCATGGAGACGGCTTGTAAGTGTTGTAGCTGTGAGTTACAAAGGGTGGTTGCGGTTGTGGTTGCAGTTGTGGTTCATGGTGGAAAGGTTGACCATTAGGATAGAAACTGCATTGGCTATGGCAAGTAGGGTATTGTCTGCCCCAGGGTCCTCCTCCTCCGTAACTGTGAACGTATCCGTATCTATGTCCGTAATCAGGTGGATGGTGACATATTACATGAACTTCTCCGGCATCTTTCGGTCCCAAAGGTTGATTTGGATGCTGGCCGGCACCCTCACCTGCACCTGCACCTGCAGGTGTCTGCGGCTCGGGTTGTGGATTCTCCAGCGGTGGTTGGTCTTTCGGTAGCTCTGCTGCTACTGCTTCAGGTTGTGGAGGAGCAGCAGCAGCTTCATCTGGCGGTGGAGCTTCCGATTGAGTCGGATTTCCTGCCTCTGGTGCAACTGTCTGACCCTGGCCAGGCAGTTGTTCTGGTGGCTGCGCAGCCGCTTCCGAATGGGAACAGATTGTTACAGCCTTCCTAGTTTTCCGAATTGCCTTAACGATCTTGTCCGGATCCGCCCATCCTACGACTGTCAACTTCTGTTGAGCAATATCTGGATAGACTTCATAAATACCTATAAAGAAAAACCATTATGATTGAAGCGACAAAACAGGTAAAACCATCTGCAAATCTTAACCACTTGTGTTACCATGAATGCCATGAAGCGCCTTCCTAATCTTCTGAACGCATCCGTTGCAATCCATTCGGACTTGGAGCTCGGTAATTCCAGGTTTCTGCAAAAAAAACAGAGTGGTTGGTTAGTCGGGATTGTAGCGGATGTTTGATGGACGAATTAGGAGGTTTACCTCGATGTCGGACGCCATGAGGCGGAGGAAGATGGCGGAGAGAAACCTGGAGGGAAAGAATGGTATGTATTGAGAGGAAGATGGAGAATGGAGAATGGAGAATCAATAGGTGCATTTTATTTGTAAAGGAATATTTGAAAGGCAAAAGAGGTGGGGTATGTAAGGAATCAACTCTTTTTGTGCTGCCACCTTTGTTACTATCATCTCATAAAGGAAGAGAGGGAAATAGTAGTTGATTCATATGGGTTATCATTAATAAATGCTAAATGGTATTAAGTAAATCAAATCCAGTTATATTTATCAACGTGAAATAAAGAAATCACCCTAGACCGGAAATAAATTATATAAAATCAATCGATTCAATCGTAAAATCCCTCTACTTACATTTTTTTACTTCTTTTCGTTGATATGATCAAATGGTATAGCTCTTTTGTTGTTGGTTTAGAGGATTAGAAACACGACTATTACTTTTCAATGAGTTGTTTTTGTATTATCAGAGCCGTCCCTGGGCATGGGCAATAGGGGCGCCCGCCCAGGGCCCCTACCCTGCTCATGGCTCATTTTTTTCGAATATTTATAGTTAAAGTTTAATATTTTTTAATATTTATTGTTTAAAATTTAATTTTTTAATAATTGTTATTAGAGTTCTATTCTTAAAATTTGTTTTTTTGATATTTTTTATTAGGGATATAATTTTTTTCAATACTTGTTATTATAGGCTCATTTTTTTGAATACTTGTAATTAGGTGCCCATTTTTATTATTTATTGTTATTTCAATACTTGTTATTATGGTACAAATTTTTCAATACTTGTTATTATGAAGCTAATTTTTCAATACTTGTTACTAGGGGCCTATCTTTTCTAATATTTGTTATTAGGGCCCTACTTTTAAATTTTAATTTTTTCCAATACTTGTTATTACGAGTCCAATTTTTTTTAGATAATTGTTCATTTTATTATTCAAGAAGCAGGAAATCCCTGCTACAAAACAGTCTGTACAACCAAATTAAACAATAAACAATAGCTATATTCCTATACCCCAACTAGAACAAAGCTGAATATTAACAGTATCTATCGTATTCATCTTCTTGCCAACAAGCCTCGAACGAACAGTATCCTTGATAGCTGGAAGAATGGATTCAGCAGAATCCACCACACCACGGAAAATCCTATGATTCCTTTCCCTCCATACGAAGTAAATGTATGCACTTCAAGCAAGTCGAAGAATAGTCACAAGGAGTGATTTACCCTTAAGGTGCCTTATCGCCCAGTAAAATTCGTCCTTCCAAGCACCCACACTTCTGGAAATTCCACACAAGATCAATACCTCCTTCAATATACATTTAGTGCTTGAACAAGAGAAAAATAAATGATCCCTTGACTCACTCTCACATCCACACAAAACACAACCGTTCTCCTCAAGGACCCCCCATTTGGACAATCTGTCTCTCGTTGGGAGCCTTCCCCATATAGCCATCCAGGCAATAATGGCATGTCTGGAAATGTGAAATCCATTCCAAATTAATTTCTGCCAAACCACCTTCTCTTTGCTAACTCTCATCTCGAACCAAACGCGAGCAGCAGGCAAAGACAAACCTTCAGTAGTCGTTCTCCTAATCAAAAGGCCATACTGATCTCTGATCTTCAATAGCCTCTTCCAAAACCAACTCATGGAACCCTTCACTTGAAGCTGCCAGAAATTCAAACCTTTAAGAACATAGGCCTTTGCCCAAGCAATCCACAATGATCCTTGCCCAGCAAGAAGGTTGCGAACAAGCTGCACCAGGCAAGCAATATCCCAGCTTATCACTTCACGCAAGCCCAATCCCCCTTCTGACTTGAGAGTGCAAATATCCTCCCATTTGACACGAGCACCCGCAGCTGGAGAATCACTACCCTTCCAAAGAAATCTAGAACATAACTGATTGATTCTCTTGAAAATAGCTTTAGGCAAAATAAGCTGCATACTCCAAAAATTCAGGATCCCATACAAAGTGGACTTGATCAACTCCAACCTCCCCGCAAAATTTAATGTCAACAAAGACCATTGATGAATTTTATTCTGTTGGGTTGTGTGGAGCTCGATTCGATCAACCAATTTATGCTCACCAAGTGGTGGAGAGGTGGATATTTGGATGGAAGGGTTAAGGAAGCTAAAAAGAATATTGACACAAGGATTTATAGTGGTTCGGCCTTCTAACAAGCACCTACATCCACTACCTTAGCTTCCCACTAAGGATTTCACAATCAATCCACTAATTGATTCGTCCCCTTTTCTAGGATTAGGAGGAAACCCTTACAACCGATCAAGCTTCTACCCAAGCCTTGATCAAACCCTCTTTTACAAAGAGAAATAAGAAAGCAAACTTAAACCCTCTAATAGGTGTTTGTTTGCACTTTTAAGCACTCACCCAAAACCTAAAACACTTGAGCAAATTTAACAATTTTGGCTCACTAGTGTTTGTCTATACAAGAATTGACAATTTAAGTGCTAAGACATTTTCTTGATCAATTGATGTTTGACAATATGAGCATTAGTCTTCTCTTGATGCTTGGAGGTCCCTTTTATACTCCCAATTGAGTTTATAGCCGTTTAGGACCGTTGGGGATGAAATAGAGTCGTTGGAGCCTTTAATTCCCTCCATAAATGCAGTTCTGCAGCTCCCCGTTTCGAAACGCTCGAAGCCGTTTCGGAACGCCCTCAATATAGAAAGAGTCGTTGCAGTCTGTCAGGGTACCCGTTTCGGAACACCCCTTTGCCGTTTCGGAACGCGTATCGGAACGCCCTTAGCCCGTATCGAAACGACCTGCATTTAAAAGTTAGTTGGGAAAGAGCCGTTGGGTTTATGACCGTTGGGGTCAGTGCCACGTGGGCGTATCGAAACGGCCTAGCCTGTTTCGAAACGCTGGCCCCGTTTCGATACGAGTATCGAAACATTTGGCCACTGGAAGGCACCCGTTTCGAAACGCCCTAGGGTGTTTCGAAACACTTGGTCTGATTTGTGAAAATAGGCCTTTGAAAACATGAAAAACCTTAATGAAAAATTCCTTAAATAATATTTCAAGTTGTTTGGACTTTGGAGATGTTTTAAATACTTTTTAAATCAGTCCAAAACATTTTTCAATTATTATATCAAAACATTAGTTCTACATATTCTGCACCTTATCCAATAAGGGTTGGCAATCCTTAATAGTAAGCTTCTTAGGCACCAAGGGAACGCCCAAGTAGCGCACAGGAAACTTGCCCAGCCTAAACCCAGTACAAGCTACCATGTCTTGAATCACAGCACTAGAAATACCAGCAGCAAATAGCTCACTCTTCGCAGCATTAAATTGAAGTCCAGACATTTGATAAAATTCATCCAAAATACAACAAACGCCCAAACAGAATCCAAATTACCCTTTGCAAAGATCATCAAATCGTCAGCAAAGTAAAGATGGGTCAACTGTACTCTATGGCACTTAGGATGAAATTAAAAGATGCCCTGTTTAGCACCAAGGTCAAGCATCCTTGAGAGAATATTCATCACCAAGACAAAAAGATAAGGGGACAAAGGATCCCCTTGTCTAACACCCCTAGCACCAGGAAAGTACCCATGAAGCCCTCCATTAATAACTACTGAAAACTTTGGACCAGTAATACAAGCAACCACCCATTTAATAAACTGGGGAGGAAGGTTCAAAGCCTCAAGAACAGACAAGATGAAGTCCCAACTTATAGAATCAAACGCCTTTTGTAAATCCACCTTAATTGTACATCTAGGGGATACATTAGCTCTTCCATACCCTCTAACCAGCTCCTGAGCTATAAGAGTATTGTCCACTATGCTACGACCTTTAACAAATGCACTCTGACTCAAAGAAATGATATAAGGCAAAATAGGACTCAATCGACCCACTAAAATTTTAGTGATGCACTTATAGATCACTGAACAGGAAGAAATAGACCTAAAATCTTTAACCTGACTAGGGCTAATAGATTTAGGCACCATCACTATAGAGGTTGCGTTGAACCCAGGAAACAAATTAGAAGAGGCAAAAAAATACCTCATTGCTTGAAGAACATCAGGCCCCACAATATCCCAAACAGATTTAAAAAAACCAGCTGAATAACCATCTGGACCAGGGGATTTCTCATTACCCTGTTCAAAAATAGCCCCCTTAATTTCCTCATCAGAAACCTCACGCACCAATAAGTCCGCATCCTCATTAGACAAAACATGAGCCATCAATGCACGCAACAGATCTTTGTCCACCGTTCGCACCCCTGGATCCCTCTTCCCAATCAAATTAGAGAAGAACTGAACAATCTCAGAAGAAATTTCTTGCTGAGATTCAAGCTTGACACCAGAAGCAGTAACCAAAGAATAAATAGTCTGCTGACGATTCCTAACTTTTACCATAGAATAAAAGACTTAATGCTCTGATCCATATCATTAATCCACTGTAGCTTAGCCTTCTGCCTCAAAAAGCCTTTTTCAGCTTCAACAAGATGAGCTAATTCACGTTGTAGGGCAGTCATATTTGCCACAGTTTCCCCCCTAACTCCCACAGAAAGATTAGTAAGCTGAGCATCTTCCAACTCCTTCCTCTTCCTACGAACCCGCTCTGCAATCTCACCAAACACTTCAGTATTGAACTGCTTCAAAGAGGTCTTAAGCCTCTTCAGCTTTAGAAACAGTCTCTTCATAGGATTACCATCCACAGCATCCCCCCAAGAGGCAGCCACAATCCCTAAGAATTGAGGATGAGAACTCCAAAAATTAAAAAACCGAAAAGGCTTAGGAGGAGAAACAATAGGCCTAGTAGTCCAGATAAAACTAGGCGAATGATCAGATCCTCCAGGAGCTGCAAACTCAACCTGGGAATGAGGAAAAGAATCATACCACTGCAAGTTAGTCAGAACTCTATCTAACTTCCTTGCCAGGGGCCTCCCCTCTTGGTGATTCGACCAGGTATACATCGGACCAGAACAAGGGTAATCCAGAACTCCCAAGCTAGCAACACACTGCTTAAAGTCATCAATGTCACTAGAATTAACATACCCCTCAGGAAAGTCAGAGCTCTCATTAGGGTGAAGTAGCACATTAAAATCACCAGATAAAATCCAAGGTCCATCACTAGGCTTAATACCTTCCAAAAAGACCACAAACCCCTTCGCTGAATACCATCATTCCATTCATAAATTGCAGAAAGGAAGAAAAAAAATCACCACAATGCACAATACCATGCATACACTGGTCCATAGCAGACAATAGATCAAATCTAATACCATCTCTCCACAATAGCCAAATCCGACCATTATAAGCAGAGTCATAATTAGCAAGCCAATTCCAACCACGAAACTTCCTTCTAATAATAATCTGGGCACTATCTTTCTTAACTCTAGTCTCAAGCAAACATACAAAATCAACCTTAAGACTATACATTCTCTTAATAATCTCATCTTGTTTAAGGGGATTATTCATTCCCCTAACATTCCAGGTGCATATAATCATGAAATAGGAATGGAATTACCTACCCCAGCATCTCCAGCACCCTTCAACTTGCTTTTGTTTCCCTTGATCTTCTTCTTAGCCTTTATATCATCCATCAGCTTAGCAACACCAAGAGCAGCAACCCTGGCCTTCCTTGGAGAGGCTACTACGTCTGCAACAACATCAGGCACATAATTAATCTCCAATTCTGCCCCTACAGAACTACTGCTAGCCACTGAATTTTCCATCAGACTAGCAAACTTGTTAGAAGAGCCACTTAAACCCCCTCGAACTGGTAAAGGAGTAACAACAATCTTCTGAGTTAAAGGAGATTGCGAAACTGCACCCAAGTCTTTCGCAACAACAGCAATCTACTGAGTCAAAGGAGGCTGCGAACCTTCTTTCGCAACAGCAATCTTCTGAGTCAAAGGAGGCTGCGAACCTTCTTTCGCAACAGCAATCTTAGAAGGCTGCGAACCTTCTTTCGCAACAGCAATCTTAGAAGGCTGCGAACCTTCACCCAAAACTTTCTCAACAGCAATCTGAGAACCCAGAACCTCAGGGACTGACTTCTCCTTAACAACCAACGGAGCCGGCCTCGCCGGAGAGCTTGCCCCCTTTCCCTCCACTATCACACCAGAAGGTTTAGAATCAGCCTTATTCGCAGTACAGATTTTACTAGAGTGCCCAAAAATAGAACAATGCTCACATTTAGAAGGAAACCACGCCACCTCCACACCAACAGAGACAATAGAACGATCCTGCAAAATTACATTAATCGCACGAGGTAGAGTGGTCGTCACCGAGATCTCAACACAAACCTTAGCATACGCCAACCTCTGCCGAGACGCAGTGATGCTATCCATAAAGAGAGGGACGCCCACAGCGCTGGCTATGTAACTCAACCCCTTCTTCGAAAACAACTCAAGAGGAACCCCATACAGATGAATCCAAATCGGAACCCTATCCATAGCAAAACTCAAGCTCTTCATATTAGGAGCCCATTTCCTCAAAATCAACGGCTTATTTTGAATATGCCAAGGACTGTTTTCAATTACCCAGTCTCTGGCACCCTCATTGACAAACCGAAAAAGGAACAAATTATCCCCAGCATAACTGACCTCCACATCCCCCTGCTTACCCCAGAGCAAGCTCACCGTCTTCTGAAGCAAATTGAAGTTGGGAGCCTTCCTAATAAACTGCCCAACTAACACATGCTTCCAAGCCTGCAAACCCTCTGAGAAAGCATCCGCCGGAGGCTCAACCGTGAAAACCCCCTCTCGATTCGCGACGGAAAGTGCTCCAAGGAATTATCAGAAGAGCCCACAAACAAACTCTTCCAATCAGCTTTCGCAGCACCAGACAGATCACCCATAAACCCTAACAATCACCTCTAGAGAACCAGAAGATCGAAGTAGAAGAAAAGAAAAGAGAGAGAAGCGAAGGAAAATCACGAACAATGAAAGACCTGCTATCATGCGCCGAGAGCATTTCCTAAACGTGCGCTCCTCATTTGACGGAATATAAGTTGCCTCTTCCGAGTCTAATTTTTTTCAATACTTGTTATTTATGATCTATTTTCCCTAATATTTGTTGTTACATGCATACTCTTAAATTTTAATTTTTCAATACTTGTTATTAGGGTTCTATTTTTTCCTATATTTGTTATTACAAGAATACTCTTAAAATTTATTTTTTTTTCAAAAATTTGTTAATAGGGACCATTTTTGTATATATCACTTGTTACTAAGGGTCTAATTTTAAATTTTATTTTTTTTCCAATACTAGTTATTAAGGGAAAGAGTGAGCAAAACTCCACTCGACTCGATTTTTCGATTTGACTCGAAAAAAAATTTCAAATAAAGTTTGAGTTGTAAATTAAAAATTCTAATAACTCAAAATTTTAGTATTTAGTAGATAAATTTTTAAGTTCGAATCGTAAGCACTCGTAAACTTGCATAACTTGAATTTTTTTACTCAATTTAACTCGATTGACCGCTCACCCTTAATTAGAGGCCTATTTTTTATATTCACCCATAGGCCACCAAAATCTCAGAAACGGGAATTATTGATTAGTGTACAACATTCACCTCGTTAAATTAAATGACAGTCGGTAGTCGAAAAGATGTTGAGACAAAGAGAAAGGTTTAGTTTAGTTTGGTATGGCAGGCTGCCATACTTGAAGATGAGGTTACCATATCCTAAACCGACCATTGAAAAGAAATAAATCTAAAGCGTGAGAGCTAATATCATTATCATATTTATATGTGTGAATGCAAGGGCTTCATCAGTCAAAACAATCAAACCAACTTTTAATTTATTTTTGGATATCCACTAATGAATGATCCGAAAGGAATCAATTTATTACTATTAATATTTAGAATTATATATATATTTTTATAAAGAAACCTTATTAAATGATATAACAAACAATTAGTTCTCATAATGCACAAAAACAAACAGAATAGTTGTGTTTTCTTCTTACAAATAGACTCAGTTCTCATTTAATCTTTTGGAACTTACCAAAACCATCTTAGAAGACTTGTTTCTCCAAAAAAAAAATAGTTGGTTCATCATGTAACACTATTCATACATATTATAATTATAGATGGCTGTTCATCAAACAACTAAATTTCTCCGAAAATTAGAAGAAGAAAAACGAAAATTTAAATCGAAAAGAGCCGCCGGATCCACATCTACGTTGCTGCTGCCGTAACCACAGGATCCGTATTGCAAACACTTGAAGATGGCATTTGCCCAAAATGAATCACATAAAGTCGTAATCATCGGCATCATCGTAAACATTAACAACCAAATCATCGTCTGGTTTGTCGACATGGAGCTGCTTTTTCTTCCCGCCTGAAAATTAAAAATAAAAGCACGGTTGGAGAATTGCCGCATTTAAATTTGATTACGAGCATAATATGATATATAATCAAAACAATTTGTTATGAAGATGAATTAGTCAAGCACATAGCTTCTCTATACAATAATATAACCAGGGCTCAAACACCTACATCAGGTGTCGGAAGTTCTTTCTTACTAAGACCTTTGTGAAAGTAAATAGGTATCATTAGGGGTGAGCGTTCGAGCGAGTCAAGTCAAAAAATTTTAAGTTATTCGAGTTAACGCATCATATTTTACGACTTAAACTTAATTTGAAATTTTTTCGATTCAAGTCGATTTATGAAATTCGAGTTAAGTTCGATTCGAGTTTTCGAGTTCCTATACAAATTTAATTGTAATTATTTACCATATTATAGTACAATTTAATTCCAATTTAAACAATTTTCTCTAATCATATAAGGTATATATATATATATATTTCTTCATATTATTTTTCACATGCATAAGTAAGATTTGTAATGTTATTTAATAAAAAAATTATCTAAACTTCTAAAATATATTTATAATATTATTTTTAAATAAGGAACTTTTGAGATAGAGTATAAATGAGTCAATGCATTGATGTAAAGAAAAAAATTACAAAAATTCAGTTGAATGATCAAATTGAATAAAATATTAAAGGGCTAAATTCAAAAAAGAAGAAGAATATATTTGTTAAAAATATGAATTGAAGTTAGATAGATATTATATAGTGTTAGTGAACCATGTGGTTTAATTTTGGTAAAAAATAAGACTTAAAACGAAAGAGAGATTGAAGAAATAGGAAACATTCAAAGTTTAGGGGCTATATTACAAAAGTAGGAAATTTAATTTAAAAATATGAATTGAAGCTAAACAAGTATTCTAGTTTCTACATTGGTTTAGGAGCATGTGGCTCAAATTTGGTAAAAATTGACTTAAAATGAAGTAGATATTGAAGAAATGATGAAATCATACAAAATTAAGGGGTTGAATTGAAAAATATGAAATTTATTTTCAAAAATATAAATTGAAGATAGATACGTATTCTACGCTGGTTTAGGAATACGTGGTTCAAATTTGGTCAAAAATGGACTTAAAATGAAGGAGAAATTGAAGAAAAATGAAATCAGTGACTAAATTGCAAAACTGTAAAATTCGGTTTTTTGAGTTGGGCAAATTTCAAACCGACTCGAAATCAAAATTTTTTCGAGTTAATCGAGTTGACTCGAATAACTCGACTCAAATAACTCGAAATTGAAAAAAATATCGATTTTTTCGAATCGAGTCGAGTTTTGCTCACCCTAGGTATCATACAACATCGTAGTGTCTCGTGAACTTTAGGTTTAATGCATAAAATTATGGAAGGGAGCTGCAATCACCTACCATTAAGGAGATGCATTTACCTACCCTCACTATGCGCATAATGCTCAATTATATATGCAAGCAATTCTGCTTAATTATAGTCGGACATGCTTTTCCTTAAAAATA
The DNA here is from genome assembly GCA_958450335.1 of Hibiscus tridactylites. NCBI lineage: Eukaryota > Viridiplantae > Streptophyta > Magnoliopsida > Malvales > Malvaceae > Hibiscus > Hibiscus tridactylites. The sequence continues at coordinate 36,074,327 of OY288273.1, read as the reverse complement.
GAGTCGATTTCTTTTTCTCCCACAATTGATTTAAAATTCTCAATTAAGAGAAATTTGAACCATGGAATGTTTCTATTTTCTCTTTTGACAGAAGCATATAACACGGCCACAAGAATGAAAGGAACGGCAGATTGGTTACCTGTCTTCTTTTTAGTGGTAGCTTCTTTTTCTGCTTTTAGCTTTTCATTCGCAATTGCTGTGACTGAAGATGCAACATCTTTGACATCAGCCGCTTTCAAATTAGACAATGATAGTCTCATCACGGCCTTGAGTAGCGCAATATAATGGTAACTTTTCTGCATCAAAGGATGCATTTAGGAGACATGAGAACTTCCTCAATGCATTGCAAATGAAGGAAAAGAAGGATGGTTAAACTCACCTCATGTGGACGAAGCTTGTGAGAAATAAGCTCGGCATACTCCATAAAGTCACTTTCAGATTTGGGAATAAAGTTCTCAAGAGTTTTATCATCACCTTTCTTGGAAAAAAGTTCAGCAGTTGACCTATAATCGGCTTCTTCCACAAGCCTACGGAAAAAAGCAAAATGTCAGATCATGGTGCCTTACCAAGAAAAGCAACGAAGCATGAGAAAAATATCAATTTTGGATATATGTGTGTGTATACACAGAAGTTAAAAACGATGCCTCAACATTTTGAAGATCTAAGCATGTGAATAGGTGAAAAAAAAACAGTAAGACTTCAGCTAATTAAGAAAACAAACTACAACAAAATAGCGAGTAAATTTAAGTTCTAGCAATCACATTGTGCTGCAATATCCACCCGAATGACCAAGGAAAGACTTCATTGTCATCAGAATGGAAGTTAAAAATACTAAATTTCTACCTTTGTTGGCGAAGTTTCTCGGCCACTGGATCAAGGGGTTCTTCCTTGGCTACTTCAATACTTTTCCCTTTCTTTTCACTAGCTTTGGTCGCAGTCTTTTGGGGAGCCTTCTCTGCTGGAGCTTTTACAACAGGTTGCTGATACCAAATAATGTAAACAATAAGTACAAGCAAATAATCTTTACTCCATTATCAGATATACGACACAAAAGCCTTGTGCATTGCATAGAACATGAAGCAGCTAAGTCTTGAAACATTTACACTAATGAGTTTGTAACGATAGGTATTCTATAAAACACTATTATTCTGCCAATATCCCCACGACTGTAATAGGTGACACCATTTAAAAAAGGGATGCATGTTTAGAAGACAATAACAACTCTAGGTAGGAGATACTCTATCTGCTTGATTCTAACTCCAAATGGTAAGAATTGAGAGCAGCCAATCACTCTTAATCATCAAGCAGATTTCTTTAACCGATGTGTCAGATGTTAATTGGTCCCAATAAGGAGCGAGTTACCAAATCTAAGTTATAAAACAGGTTTCTAATTCAAGATTAGATGCTATTTATCCATCCAACAATGCCCAGAGATACATATATCAAAATCAATCCATAAAGAACTAATAACTTTCAGAATAACAACAAGAAGATCCACACACCATGTTACAATGAAAACCATCATACCTGTGGAGGTTCAGGTTCATCTTCATCCTCCCAAGATTCCTTGACATCGGAATCATCAATATCTTCATCATCCCATTTGCTTTTAGGTATCACCTTTGTAGGGGTAGGCGGAATCTCTTCCTCTGTGACAATAGCATACAACTTCATGAGCCAAAAAAGAGGTTAAAGAAAACAAATTAATGAAAAGTAGCAGATCGAAACAAGAAGAATGACAGAATGCAATAGGTTCATGAAGAAGATAGTTTTAGCACTTAATAAAACCTTAAAAGCATATGAAATATTGAATAGAATTGAAGGAGCTTTAAGGCCTCTTTACACTTTATTGAAGTGAAAATACCCTAAATTTCTCTTTTTCACCCGGAAACACCATAACCAAATTCCCAATAAATTTTTACTCAAAGCAATCAGCTTTGAAACATAACAACTCAACCCCCATTAAAATCAAAAGCAAAAAACAAATAAAAGCCCTAAATTTCAATAAACCCAATCAACTTCTAGCCCTTAAAAAGAAAAAGAAGAAGAAGGAATCTTCCACATTCAAGTTCATACATAATGAAAGAGACAAAAGAAAATAGAATCACTAATGAATCAAAGCCATGCCTATAAACAACAAATTTGGGCAAAAAGAAACGTACCCCAATCTTCCATCTTCACTTCTCGAAATTCCACGAATCAAAGAACAATCCTGAATACCACAGAATCAAAATATAATCTTTTAGATTTAAAAGAAAATCCAAAAAGAAATTAACAAGAAACCCAAGAATAAATGTACCTGCCTTTAAAATAGTTATAGTTGTTTGAAGTTGTAGGGGTTTATGCGAAAATCCCTTTTTCCTTCTCAGTTCAGATCAGATGCCAGAGAATCAACTCAAGGAAGATGAAATATTTTAGGGTTTTTATATTGTTTATTTTTTTCCCAATAAACCAGACTAATAATCCTTAGGTGACTAAATTATTTTTTAACCCTAATGAGTAGGGATGGGGCACGGATTGGGTTTTTGCCCACCCGAATTTGACCTGAAACTAATAAACTTAAAATCGAATTCGATTCAACCCGATTTCATTTTTTAAAAGTTCGACTTGACCCAAAAAGTAAATATTCTAAATTCGACCTGACTTATAGAAAAAAATTAATTTTAGGGACTTAATTGTAAAAAAATAATTTTAAAAGACATAATTATAAAAAATAATAAATTTAACGACTAAATTGTAAATAAAAAACTAATTTTAAGAACTAAATTATAAAAAAAATATATAAAGAAGGGGTATTATTACAAATATCCCTAAAAATTTAGGGGAAAATTATACTATTACTCTCGGGTCGGATTTTTTCACCCTAAAACTCGAACCCGACCTTGCCATACACAAAAACCCGACCCGACCCATTTTTTCCATAAAAATACCCGACCCGATCGGCCCGGGTCGGGTCAAAACTCGCCAGGCCCGGGTGAAATGCCCATCCCTATTTTTAAGTGCTCAAATTATTATTTTTTGGTCAAAGTAGATGCTCAAATTATAATTTTTTGATTAAAGTAGGTACCTTAATTTAACTTTAAAAAGAAAAAAAACAATAATTTAAGCACCTAAAAAGGATAAAAAAGTTTAAACATCTAAAATGGATATACATAATAGTTTAAACACCTAAAAAAGCAAAAAAAAAAAAAAAAATTAAACATTAAAAACCATGATAATTTGGACACTTATTTCGACATTATGTATTTTTTTAACGTCTATTTTATAATAGAGAAAAAAAAAATCCCATACCCTAATACAAAATCTTGGGCTCATTATTTAGCCCATTCCGATATTAACTTGAATTACCAAAATCATCTGATTCATAAGGGGAGATGAGTCTGGGTATTATAAATATTGTACCAAATTCTATATAAAAAAAATCACGACTAGTCTTAGAATGATGGTAATCGTCTCTTTTTTTTTATATTTAAAAAAACATTTTAATAATATTTGTTGTTATATTAAAGTCTTATAGAAGTAAATTTTACTGATGATATATCAAATAATAATATATTATATATAATAATCTATGTATAACTATTCGATGAAGTTAGGGATGAGCATTCAATCAAGTAGAGTCAAAAAATTTGCGAGTTAAAGAGTCATATTTCATAATTCAATTTTTTGAAATTTTTTCTAGTCGAGTTTATGAAATTCGAGCCGAGTTGAGTTGAGCTGTTTGAATTTTCGTTCAAATTTTATTCTAAACATTTATAATGTTATGTTACTAATTAGTTCCAATTTAAACAATTTTCTATAGTTGTAACATCCGGGTCTGAAGGTCGGGTGAAATAAATAAATAAGATAATGTCTTAGTTTTTGTTTTGCAAAATTTAATTGAAAGTGTTGGACCAAATTTTTGATGATAAAGCCCAATAGCCATTTTAATGACATTTTTGTAAATAGTTGGTCTTTCAAATTTTAAACCCCTTTTTATTAAAATATCCCCTTTGTCATCTCCTCCCCATTCCATTTTTACAATCTCACGACCAAAGAGAGAGCCCTCACCTTCATTCACTATTCCATCACTTTCCAACTTCATCCTTAGTGCTTTTCAAGAGGTAATGACATTTCTGACTTGACCTTGGTCTCCTCTTCATTTTGGTATTTTTAGATTTCATTTTCATCCATGTTTTTTGAATTTGGTTTTTCATGGAAAAATACTAAAGATTGTGGCTTTATGAGTCTTTATCAAAGCTATTGATTTAATAATGTTAGATATGTTGTTTATGAACCTTGACGTCCAACATATATGAATTTCAAAGTGTTTTAACATGATTTTCGTATTTGGGTTTTCATGGGGTTCTTGAAGGGTTTTAAGGGAATTTTTGGGGTTGTTTTAGGTTGGAAATGGAAGGCTAATTGTAACACCCGGGTTTAGGGGTTGGGTGAAAATAATATTTTAATATTATTTTGGGCTCAGTTTTATAATTAAAATAATCTTTTAAGTTTCGGGTTTCAAAAACAAATATTTTACGTTGGACCAAATTGAAGAAATTGCAAAGTGAAGAATTTTTAAAGAATAAAGAAGAGAGCCATTCATTAATGGCCATTTTGTAATTAGCCCAACTTTGATTTTTAAATCCCCCTTTATCCAACACTTTCACTATTCATCCTCTTCCTCAACCAAATACCAACGTGAAAAGAGCTCTCCCATCTCTTTCACTTTTCCATCTCATTTCTCCTCCATTTTAGCTCGGTTTTGAAAGGTAATTACATTTCTGACTTGCTCTCATCTTCCTCTACTTGGAAGTACAAATATATTTCATTTTCATCAATGTTTTAGAAATTGGGTTTTTGAAAGTTTAGGTTAAAGGATGGAACTTTATGGGTTTTTACTAAAGCTTTTGATTTATAATGGTTAGATATGATGTTTGTGAATCAAATAGTCCAACATATATGATTTTTTAGAGTATTTTAAATGAATTCCCGAAATTGGGTAAAAATGGGTTTTTTGGAGGGTTTTGGGTGAGTTTTGGGGGTTGTTTTAGGTGGAAATTGATAGCCCAATGGTAGTACTATGGTTAGGGGTTGATTTGAGATTGTTTGTGGGTGCTATGGATGTTGGAAACATGGTTTTTGGACATGGTTTAGGGGTTGCCCGAATTTGATAAAAATGGGATTTGTTCATGGTTTGCAACATGGTAAATTGCATTTGAATTGTATTCCGGGTTGGTATTTTGATGTTGGGCTGATTTGGAATTGTTTGAAATGTGTTTGAGGTTGTTAAGAAGCGGGAATTTGTGTTGGGGAAGCTTCGGGAAGAAATCCGGAAATTTGAGGGAGGTTGCTTGCTTGGCTTGGAGCTTGGAAGCTTAGGTGAGTGGTTAAATATTTTCAAAATGGTTTTGAGTATTTGGTTCAAGCATGTGAACCTAGGATGGGCTTGGTAAACCCACCTAGAGTTGGGATTAGAGTGGTAGCCTAATCCCAAGCTTTGATTAGAGACTTTGGTTGCACTTTTTAATGGTTGTATATGCCCCATGTTAAATTGTGATGGTGTTGATTATGTATATGTTGTATACATGTATGTTGAGGCATGTTGGATGCATTGTTATATGCATGTTGAAGATAGATATGATATGGTTATACACATGTGTAAAATATAATGTGATGTGGGTGTTAATTATGTACATGTGGTGTTGATGTGTGAAATGATATTATGAGGTGGTTTCATGATCCGAGGATCATGGTGAGTACATGCTAGGCATGTAAATGTGGTTTGTGCATGACGGTAAGTCATGGTGAGTACATGCTAAGCACGGAAGTGTTATGAATTGATATTATGAATGATTAATGAAATGTGTAGTATTGGCACTAGTATGCTTGGGTACAAATGATCGATCATTAGGATGTTAGTGTGTACACATGAGTCAAAAGTCGCGCGTGGCCTTGGTGGCGTTGAGTCACCAAGGAGGAGTACGGGTTCGCCCGGAAATTGTATTTATATTTCTATGTGATGATGAGTGGAATCCCATCCGTAGGGCATGTGGCGATGAGTGGAATCCCGCACATGCAAGGACCGGTGATGAGTGGAATCCCACCGAGGTAATGTTGTTGTTGGAAATGCGTTCCAACGGGTTATCCGCGTATTCGAGTCATAGCTAGGTGCCAATACAGATTGTAGTTTATGTTGCCAATATGTGGTTAATTGTGAGCCAATGTGTTTTGGGAGGTGTTGCTAACATGGTTTAATATATGTGATTTCATATGTTGTGGATTTAAACATGTTGAGCATGACATGATATTGAATATATGTTCATGCATCATCTGTATTTATGGCTCGCGTGAATCGGAGGTAAGATCATGCATTTTATCTTGGTTGTAGCTCGTGCTTGGACCCTGCATTGTCGAGGTTTGTTTTAGAGAGCTTACCCTCACTAAGCTTTTATGCTTACGCTCTCTTTTGTTCGACAATGCAGATCAATAGCTTGAGGGTGGCAAGGGCAAGGAAAGGCCTCCAAGTGTTGCTTACGGTTAGCTCAAGTATGATGTTTAAATTTAAAGATGGTAATAGTAAAGCAATGGGATAGGAATTATTGATTCGAGTCTTGATGTATGTCTATGGTTGACTTGAATTGTAAGCATGATATATCTTGCCAAATGCTAGTTCGATGGATGTTTTATGAATGCTTAAGTTGCTTTGAATGGCATGTAAACTCATTTGATATGTATGATGCTTATTGGTTCTTTTTAATGTCTTCAAGCATGCTTGTATGAAAGGCTCTACATGTGTAATTTACTATGTACGAAAGATTGTCCAAACCCATGCTTGTATGTGTTTGAGTATGTTAAATCTAGGATGTATGCCTCTAGATTATGTTTGATGGTTTTGTGTGCCTTTAGGGGTCCTATGGGACCTTTAGACTTGTCAAAACACCCTTAAATCTGTATTTCAAAGGCTACAGACTGCCAGCGTTTCGAAACGGGAGGGATCGTTCCGGAACGGGTAGGCTTCAGGGACCCCGTATCGGAACGCGTTTTGATACGGTATGGCCTTTGGAACCCCTGTTCCGAAACACGTATCGGAACGTTTTGGCTACTGGAATTATGAGAAATTCACGAGATGAAGGTGTTTCGAAACGGGTGTAAAGGTTTCGAAACGGTCAAAATCTCGTTGACCACGAGATATTGACCGTCGTGGGCGTTTCGAAACGGTTGACCACCGTTTCGATACGACCCCTTGTAAAGGCTCTAGGACAGTTGACCTGGTCAAGGCGTTTCGATACGCCTCAAGGGCGTTTCGAAACGGCTTGTTTAAGAGATTAAAATTGGGCTGTTTAACTACTGTTTTGGGTTCGAATGTTTGTCTCATGTGTTTTATTCCGCTGTTTGATCACATAGGACTAAAATGAACTTTAGAAAGGATTAAGTAAAAGAAAAGAAAAAAAATAGGGTTGCTAACCGAGGGGGAACCTTAACGGGTTTCGCTTCGGTTTTCCCCGTGTGGCCCACTCGGACCGGTCATCCGGCCAGACCGGGACGAGGGGGTTACATTTGTTGGTATCAGAGCCTAAGGTTACCGAGACCTTGGGCGGGTGAGTGAGGTAAGTTTAAGTTTTGAATTGATATGCACGGTGTTTGCTTGTTTTGTAAGTATGATTGCTCGTATGACAAGTATGTTGACTGTTTGTTTAAAAGCATGTTGCTCGTTACCCGTGTATGATGTGATGTGTGATTGTTTGATTGAGAATGCATGTTGTTGATCGTACGCATGTGTTGCTTGTTTAGCAAGTAATCCTTGTTATATGCTTGGTTAAGCATGTATGTGTGTTGATTTGTTTGAAACATGTTTAGTAGAGTCCCATTGCTTCTATTACATCGGAAAAAGGATTTTAAGTGAGGGAAATCATACTTGAGCCACTTGGACCTCTCCTTTGCTAACCCAATTTTGTATGTTAAATTGTGATTGATTTATTGCTTTTAGTAAGTTTAGGGCCAGTGTGTGGGCCGTGAATCGGTAAGTGGAAGTTGTGGTTTTGAAAATGGGGATGATGTAGAGGAAATTCTTTGCTATAGTTAGAGGAGTATGGTTGTACCGGAGTTGAAGTACAATTTGTTTGCTCGAGTCCGCGTGTATGTGAGTTGATTCTTGTTGGTGAGGGACGAATGAGACCGATTCTGGTATTAGTTGGTAAAGAGAAGCAAAGACCTTTGAGTGGGAGTCAGGTGGTATCTATGTTATAGTGGATAAGCCCTTGGTACAGTTTTGAGTTGTCTCTTCTGATTGGTTCTGAGTTCGTACTTCCGTATGTCGTTAACAAGCATGCAAGTTTGAATGTGCTCGATGAGGTAGGTATGAGTACCTTAGTTCTTTTGGCGAGATTGAGGTAGAGGTCTCGTGTGAGTAATCTAAATTTCAGAAGTGTTAGTGGTGACCGTTGGGGTTCAGCCTATGATTTCGATGCAAGACAGCCGATCAGTGTCCGTGAATGGGAACCGATTTGTGTGTTTGGGGCCAGTATACGTCTGGGTGGTTTTCCAGCATGGTTGTCTATGTGTGCTCAGAACTGCGTTTTTGAAGTTTTGAAATGCTCTACGAATAGTCTAGAAGAGTCAGATTTTGTTGAAGAATCAGTCTGAAAACAAGAGGACCGAAGACTATCATTTGTGTACTTGTGAAGTTGTCATCTCTGCAGATTCGTCCGTTTGTGTGAACATGCAAAGAAGTTAGATATCCTTGTTGAGACCTTAGATGTAGGGACACATGTGACTAGCCTTTTGGGAGATAGTAGTGATCAGAAAGATGTACAGAAGATGTTTGTTGGTGGTTCAGAGTTACCAATTTCTAGCAGATGTGAAGTGACTGTCTTCTTACAGTTTCGGTGTGCCTTTTGACAAGGCTCGGCTTGTAGAGCAAAGAGTTAGTGTATACGTTGAGACAAAGAAAGAGTTGACTTGAAGTTGCAGATTTATGTGTGACTGTGGTGGTAGGTGAGGAGGTGAACTTCTTGTTGAATGTTGATCCAGATTTAGAGGTCAAAGATTGATTTAGTTTAGTTGGCAGGCTTGCTTAGCAAGCGTGACAAATTTGATTTTGAATGAAGATTAGACCACATAATACTAAATTAGTTTGTGTTTGCCTAGAAGTGTTTGGAAGATTCACCCAGTTTGTCTCTTGATAGAGAATAAGAGTTTGTTATTGAGACCGTCTCCGAGGTTGCTTCAGTTTTGTTGTTCTATAACTTATGTATTCCGGAAGAATTGAGAATGTTGAAGAATTAACTTCGAGACTTGTTAGATCTTAGATTCATTAGACCTAGTGCATCATCTCAGAGTTCTACAGTGAAATTTGTGAAGAAGAAGAAGACAATACGAGAATGTGTTTAGATTCAGACAGTTGAAACAAGTGGCAGTGATTAATTAGCAACCGTTTTCGAGTGTCAGTGATTTGTTGGTCAGTTAGTGTGTGCTTTAGTCTATTTGAAGATTAATTCGAGATCCGATTACTGCCCGTTGGAAGTGTGAGAAGCTGAAGTTTTGAAGACAACTTTTGGAGCAAGATGTGATCGCCTTGAGTTCCGAGTTATGCCGTTTTATTTGACTAGTGTGTTAGTTACTCTTACAAATATGTTGAGCAGAATGATTCCCGAGTTCCTTGATCAGTTGTAGTAGTTCTCATAGGTGACACACGAGTATATTCAAGTACCAAAGAAGACCATGGCAAGCTTTAGAGTTAGTATTGTAGATTCTATTAGAGAATCAGTGGTATGCCAAGTTGAGCCAACGTGAACTCCGAGATTAACGAAGATGTCTTCCTAGGACATGTAGATCAGCTGAGTGTGCTAGAGTAAATCCTTAGTAGGCAAAAGAAGATACGAGTTGGAAGAAATTGAAGACTGTGACATATATCTATAGTTCCTAGGTCTAGCCTTGTTACTCTAAGAGAATTGTAAATAGTGTTTGAAGACAATTGCTCCATTGATAGATTGCTACAGAAGAATGTTCAGTTGTGTGGTTAGATGCGAGACAACGAGCCCCTGAGAAATTGAAGGAGACTTTGAAGAGAGCTTCGACCTTGAATCAACTTATGTCAGAGAAAGAGTTGTGAACCACAGTGATGCATTACATGTAGAGTTAGGTTGTGTGCTTATGCAAGACAGAAGATTGTGGCTTGTTCATCAAGATAGTTGGAAGACCGTGAGAAGAGTTATTCGATATGAGTCATAGAGTTAATTACAGTTGTGTTTGCTTCGAAGACTTAGAGACAAAGCTTGTATAGTAAGAAATGCACAATGTATATGCACGTATCATCAGAACTTGAATTGTTAGACAACCTAGGAAGGGTTGGAACCTGAACAACATGAGTTGTTAGAATTGCTTGAAGACTGTGATCTCAAGATTGAGTACTATCTGAAGAGAGTCTACGTAGCAACCGAGTTCCGAGTTGTATTTGCTGTTAGATTAGTAGTTGAGTTACGAGTTGCAATTGCCGAATTCCGTATATCAAATGATAGTAGTTTTGTGGCCGAGTTTCGGGTTGAGACTACTTTGAGTCAGAATGGTTGATGAAAAACAGTTGCAAGACAGATTCTTGGCACCTCACGTGCAAGACATAGTGGAAAGAAGACCTTCAGAATACTGTCCAGAGATGATAGAGTTTTGCATTTCAGAGACAGAATAGTTGTACCGACTGACCTAGTGTTTTGAGATGTATTGTTTTGGCCGAAGCGCACGGTGGTTCATTTGTATTGCATCTGAGTAGTATGAAGACGTATTGTGGGTTGAAGATGAGTACTTCCGGAATGAGTGGATGAATAATGTGGTTTAGTATGAGAGTAAGTATGTAAATTGCCAGCGTGTCAAGACTGAGCTTCAGTTTTCTTCTAGTTTGTTACATCCGTGGAAGATTCGCAGTAAAAGTGAGTAATAAAGATCCGAGATTTCAACTAGAATAATTTTGAAGACGTCTGCATAGTGTTTGGTTAATTGATGAAGACAGAGGATCAGTCAGAGAAAGTTATGAGTCAAGTGTTCAAGCAGTATTGTATGAGTTTGTGAATCGGGCTAGTTCTGTTGTTATCTGTTGCAGTTACCACCAGAATTAGAAAGGGGTTTGAGATGTGTTACGTGTATCTATGATTCAGAAATGTGAGTCAGATCTGTTCCGTGCTATTTTTGTTGAAGAGATTGAGTTGAGTTTGAAATTGGCATGCCTTGAAGAATCAGTTGAGATCTTAGTGTAAGATAGCAAGTGTTGCGTGGTAAGTCTTTCGAGTTGGTTAGTATGTTGTGGTGAGAGAGGAATGCGTGGAGGTGCATGTTTCAGTGGCCCTCCGTGTTCGATAAATTTCGAGGACGAAATTTCCTTAAGTGGGGAAGAGTTGTAACACCCGGGTTTAGGGGTTGGGTGAAAATAATATTTTAATATTATTTTGGGCTCAGTTTTATAATTAAAATAATCTTTTAAGTTTCGGGTTTCAAAAACAAATATTTTACGTTGGACCAAATTGAAGAAATTGCAAAGTGAAGAATTTTTAAAGAATAAAGAAGAGAGCCATTCATTAATGGCCATTTTGTAATTAGCCCAACTTTGATTTTTAAATCCCCCTTTATCCAACACTTTCACTATTCATCCTCTTCCTCAACCAAATACCAACGTGAAAAGAGCTCTCCCATCTCTTTCACTTTTCCATCTCATTTCTCCTCCATTTTAGCTCGGTTTTGAAAGGTAATTACATTTCTGACTTGCTCTCATCTTCCTCTACTTGGAAGTACAAATATATTTCATTTTCATCAATGTTTTAGAAATTGGGTTTTTGAAAGTTTAGGTTAAAGGATGGAACTTTATGGGTTTTTACTAAAGCTTTTGATTTATAATGGTTAGATATGATGTTTGTGAATCAAATAGTCCAACATATATGATTTTTAGAGTATTTTAAATGAATTCCCGAAATTGGGTAAAAATGGGTTTTTTGGAGGGTTTTGGGTGAGTTTTGGGGGTTGTTTTAGGTGGAAATTGATAGCCCAATGGTAGTACTATGGTTAGGGGTTGATTTGAGATTGTTTGTGGGTGCTATGGATGTTGGAAACATGGTTTTTGGACATGGTTTAGGGGCTGCCCGAATTTGATAAAAATGGGATTTGTTCATGGTTTGCAACATGGTAAATTGCATTTGAATTGTATTCCGGGTTGGTATTTTGATGTTGGGCTGATTTGGAATTGTTTGAAATGTGTTTGAGGTTGTTAAGAAGCGGGAATTTGTGTTGGGGAAGCTTCGGGAAGAAATCCGGAAATTTGAGGGAGGTTGCTTGCTTGGCTTGGAGCTTGGAAGCTTAGGTGAGTGGTTAAATATTTTCAAAATGGTTTTGAGTATTTGGTTCAAGCATGTGAACCTAGGATGGGCTTGGTAAACCCACCTAGAGTTGGGATTAGAGTGGTAGCCTAATCCCAAGCTTTGATTAGAGACTTTGGTTGCACTTTTTAATGGTTGTATATGCCCCATGTTAAATTGTGATGGTGTTGATTATGTATATGTTGTATACATGTATGTTGAGGCATGTTGGATGCATTGTTATATGCATGTTGAAGATAGATATGATATGGTTATACACATGTGTAAAATATAATGTGATGTGGGTGTTAATTATGTACATGTGGTGTTGATGTGTGAAATGATATTATGAGGTGGTTTCATGATCCGAGGATCATGGTGAGTACATGCTAGGCATGTAAATGTGGTTTGTGCATGACGGTAAGTCATGGTGAGTACATGCTAAGCACGGAAGTGTTATGAATTGATATTATGAATGATTAATGAAATGTGTAGTATTGGCACTAGTATGCTTGGGTACAAATGATCGATCATTAGGATGTTAGTGTGTACACATGAGTCAAAAGTCGCGCGTGGCCTTGGTGGCGTTGAGTCACCAAGGAGGAGTACGGGTTCGCCCGGAAATTGTATTTATATTTCTACGTGATGATGAGTGGAATCCCATCCGTAGGGCATGTGGCGATGAGTGGAATCCCGCACATGCAAGGACCGGTGATGAGTGGAATCCCACCGAGGTAATGTTGTTGTTGGAAATGCGTTCCAACGGGTTATCCGCGTATTCGAGTCATAGCTAGGTGCCAATACAGATTGTAGTTTATGTTGCCAATATGTGGTTAATTGTGAGCCAATGTGTTTTGGGAGGTGTTGCTAACATGGTTTAATATATGTGATTTCATATGTTGTGGATTTAAACATGTTGAGCATGACATGATATTGAATATATGTTCATGCATCATCTGTATTTATGGCTCGCGTGAATCGGAGGTAAGATCATGCATTTTATCTTGGTTGTAGCTCGTGCTTGGACCCTGCATTGTCGAGGTTTGTTTTAGAGAGCTTACCCTCACTAAGCTTTTATGCTTACGCTCTCTTTTGTTCGACAATGCAGATCAATAGCTTGAGGGTGGCAAGGGCAAGGAAAGGCCTCCAAGTGTTGCTTACGGTTAGCTCAAGTATGATGTTTAAATTTAAAGATGGTAATAGTAAAGCAATGGGATAGGAATTATTGATTCGAGTCTTGATGTATGTCTATGGTTGACTTGAATTGTAAGCATGATATATCTTGCCAAATGCTAGTTCGATGGATGTTTTATGAATGCTTAAGTTGCTTTGAATGGCATGTAAACTCATTTGATATGTATGATGCTTATTGGTTCTTTTTAATGTCTTCAAGCATGCTTGTATGAAAGGCTCTACATGTGTAATTTACTATGTACGAAAGATTGTCCAAACCCATGCTTGTATGTGTTTGAGTATGTTAAATCTAGGATGTATGCCTCTAGATTATGTTTGATGGTTTTGTGTGCCTTTAGGGGTCCTATGGGACCTTTAGACTTGTCAAAACACCCTTAAATCTGTATTTCAAAGGCTACAGACTGCCAGCGTTTCGAAACGGGAGGGATCGTTCCGGAACGGGTAGGCTTCAGGGACCCCGTATCGGAACGCGTTTTGATACGGTATGGCCTTTGGAACCCCTGTTCCGAAACACGTATCGGAACGTTTTGGCTACTGGAATTCTGAGAAATTCACGAGATGAAGGTGTTTCGAAACGGGTGTAAAGGTTTCGAAACGGTCAAAATCTCGTTGACCACGAGATATTGACCGTCGTGGGCGTTTCGAAACGGTTGACCACCGTTTCGATACGACCCCTTGTAAAGGCTCTAGGACAGTTGACCTGGTCAAGGCGTTTCGATACGCCTCAAGGGCGTTTCGAAACGGCTTGTTTAAGAGATTAAAATTGGGCTGTTTAACTACTGTTTTGGGTTCGAATGTTTGTCTCATGTGTTTTATTCCGCTGTTTGATCACATAGGACTAAAATGAACTTTAGAAAGGATTAAGTAAAAGAAAAGAAAAAAAATAGGGTTGCTAACCGAGGGGGAACCTTAACGGGTTTCGCTTCGGTTTTCCCCGTGTGGCCCACTCGGACCGGTCATCCGGCCAGACCGGGACGAGGGGGTTACACTAATGTTAGTATGTTAGTTAAGGGTTGTTTTGGAATCATTTGGGAGTGTTAAAAGTGTTGAAATCAAAGGTTTTGGACTGTGCTTTAGGGCTGCTCGAGTTTGATGATTTTGGGGTTGTTCATAGTTTGAAATCTTGTGTTTGATGCTTGAATAGTGTTCCGGGTTTGCTACTTTGTGTGTGGACTGATTCGAAGTTGTTTTGTTTGTTTGAGATGATTAAAAGCAAGAGATTGTGTTGGTGAAGCATCGAGAGTGAATCCAGAAGCTTGAAGGTCTTGGTTGCTTGGTAGTTGAGCTTGAAAGTGAAGGTGAGTGGTTTAATGTTTTTAAAATGGTTTTGAGTATTTGGTTCAAGTATGTGGACTAGGTTGGGCTTGGTAGACCCACCTAGAGTTGAGATTAGAGTGGTAGCCTAATCCTAAGCTTTAATTAGAGACTTTGGTTGCACTCTTTAATTGTTGTTTATGCCTCATGATGATTTGTGTTTATGATGGTTATGTATAAATGTGTTATACATGTATGTTGAGGCATGATTGTGATGCATTGTTATATGCATGAGGTATGGGCATGATGTTAATCATGGTGAGTACGTGCTAAGCACAGAAATGGTTGTGAATCGATATTGTGGATTGTGTTTGGTATTGGCACTAGTATGCTTGGGTACAAATGATCGATCATTAGGATGTTAGTGTGCACACGTGAGTCAAATGCGCGCGTGATCTTGATGATGGTAGTCATCAAGATGGAGTACGGGTTCGCCCGTAAAACCTTTTTATATATATTAGTCGGTGATGAGTGTAATCCCATCGACGGGGCGTGAGGATGAGTGGAATCCCCTCCGCGTGAACGGTGATGAGTGTAATCCCACCGTAAGGTAAAGGTTGTGTTGGATGTGAGTTCCAACGTGTTTATCCGCGTATTTGAGTCATAGCTAGGTGCCAATATGAGTTGATATGTGTATCAATGTAATATGAAATGTGATTCTTATATGGATTATCATATGTGTCTACATATGATGTGGATTTGAGCTTGTTGAGCATGGCATAATATTGAATATATGTTCATGCATCATGTATATTTTGGCTCATGAGGATCGAAGGTAAGATCATACATTCTACCTTGGTTGTGCTCGTGCTTGGACTCTGCATTGTCGAGGTTTGTTTTTAATGAGCTTACCCTCACTAAGCTTTATGCTTACACTCTCTTTTGTTCGACAATGCATATCCTTAGTTCGTGGGTTGCTAGTGCAAGAAGGGGCCTCCAAGTGTGCTAGTTGAGCTTTTGAATTTTTCAAGTATGAATTTTATATTATATGATGTAATTGTCAAGCAATGAGACATGTATGTGTTGTTTGAGCCTTTGAAGTATGTTGGTATTGGTTGTTTAGGAGCATGTTAGACTCCTTTAAATGTCATGTTGTTGGTTGGCTTTTGGTTGCCTTGAATGCTTGTAAACCATGTTGAGTTACCTTCTAAAATGCCTAAGTGTATGTCTTGTGATGTATGATCTTTTGAATGGATGCCCTATCTTATATCTTTATGAATCTTGAGTATGTTTGCAATAGGGTGCATGCCTCTAGAATGTGTTTGTATGTTGTGTTTGCTTCTTGGGGTCATTACGGATGTTTGGAATCATTTGGAGATGTTTAAAACTGATTTTGGGAATTCGCAGGCAACAAGTGTTTCGAAACGGGTTGCCTTATTTCGAAACGGGTGTGGTTCCAGGGCCCCCGTATCGGAACTCGTTTCGATACGTTTTGCCTACTGTGAGCTCTTGTTTCGAAACAAGTTTTGAAACACTTTGGCTACTGGAATTGCCTGTTCCGAAACGGGTTTCGAAACGCTTAGGCAAAATGGGACCATGTTCCGAAACGGGGTGTATGCGTTTTGGTACGGGTGTTTGGCTTTTCAAATTGGAGCCCGTGTTTCGAAACGGGCTATGACTGTTTCGAAACACAGGCTTGTAAATGGGCTTTTTGACATCTCTAAAGGGTTTCAAGGGTTGGGCTTAGGCCCTGTTTGTTGTTAGGCTTCTCGTGAGCCTTGTTTTCGTTGTCGTTTCACGCTTAGGTTTAATTAACGCATCTAGATAAGATAATAAATGAAAAAAGTTTTTCCTAGGGTCGGTAACCGAAGTGGAGCCTTAACGGGTTTCATCTCGGTTACCCCCGTGTAGCCCACTTGGATCGGTCAAGCGTCCGGACCGGGACGAGGGGGTTACAATAATCATATACGATACACATATATATTTCTTTGTATTTTTCATATGAAATATATATACATATACCAGGTAGAATTGAGAGACTCAACTCGAACCTAAAAATTATTCTATTAATTACTAAAAAATTCGAGTTATTAAAATTTCTATTTTACAACTCGAACTTTATTTGAATATTTTTAAGTTGAGTTTATGAAATTACGATTTGTGTTAAGTCAAGTCAAGTCATGTTTTTTCGCGTCGTGTCGTGTTTTGCTCACCCCTTGATTGAGTATTTCTTTACTCTATAAGTGATTTGAAAAAATATAAAATATTTTGATACACAGGTTGTGTACATTTTAATTTACACAAACATGCCAACTTTAAAGTTTACAATTTATAGTTTAGAATTTATTGTTTATAGTTAAGAATTTAGAGTTTTGAGTTTTGAGTTTTAGTGTTTTAGATTATAAGATTATATTTAAAATAAACAAACTATGTAAAACTATAAGATTATATTTAAAATAAACAAACTATGTAAAATAAATTTATGCAATTTGTATATAAAAATAACTCTTGAAAAATTACAATGTGTCTCATTTATTTATTTCCTAGTTTAAATATCAATGAATTACATATGATAATTTTTGACATAACACGTTTTTCTCTACTTTCATAGCATGTTTTCTTTGTTTCGTTATTGGTTCTCTTTCTTCTTTTGTGGAAGTATTCTTTTTTTCACTATAGGATTGTGTGGTCTATTGATGGACAATGTTGAGGATAATTTGGCTAGTTTGAGAATTGGAGAGGCAGAAGATGAGATCTTGCCACTGGGTACACCGGAAACTGTCTTAGACATGTCATTTAAGAATTGTTTTGTTGGATCTTTTTTAACCAGTAGTGTTGTTCACTTTCAATCCACGAGAGCTACATTAGCAAATGTTTGACATTCGATTGGAGGCATCTCAATTTCGAAACTGGGGGAGGGAAGGTATCTATTCAGGTTGTATTTTGAAGTGGATGTGGATCAAATTGAGAAGGGTTCACCTTGGAATTTTAATAATCACTTATTGACCATGCATCGATTATTAGAGGGAGAGGATCCAATAACGGTTCCACTCTTCCGTATGAATATTTGGGTTCTTGTTCATGATTTGCCTCAAGGTTTTATGTTGGTAGCAGTGTCAAAGCAGCTCGAGAACTTCATAGGTACTTTTATTGAGTATGATACGAGTTCAGTTCAATTGGAATATAAGAGAATCATGTGAATTCATGCTAAAATTGATATTTGCTTGCCTTTAAAAAGACGCAAACGATTTGGCCTTCCGAATGGTGCAATGTGTTATTCCCGATTTGAGTATGAAAAGCTTACAATGTTCTGTTTTATTTGTGGGAAACTAGGTCATGGTGAAAGTTTTTGTCCATTACGAGTGTTACACCCTGCCAAGGAATTTGTGTTTGTAACTCCCTCGACCAGGCCTAGCCACTAGACCGCATCGAACAGGTTACACAGGGAAAACCGAAGAGAAACCCGTTAAGGCTTCACACCGATTAGCAACCCTATTTTTTATTATATCTTGTCTAAATGCCATTTTAAAACCTATGTGAGGAGACTAGCAGCAAAAAAGCAAACACGAACATGAACCAAGCAATAAATACATTAGAGGTTAACTTTTAATGATTTTACTACAGGCCGTATCGATACCCTAAAGGCTGGTATTGATATGCCTTCTACGGTCAAACCCCCGAAGTCAACTTCAAGACACTGTATCGATACCCTTCAAGGCTGGTATCGATACGCCCTTGATGGTCAAGCTCCCAAAGTCAACACCAGGGTCTGTATCGATACACCTAAGGCCCGTACCGATACCCAAATTTCTCGCCAAAATCTCGGATTTCCAGTGACCAAAACAGGTTTCAGTACGCCCCCGCATATCGATACAATAAGCTTAAAATAGGAGACCATATAAATACTGCCCTTAAGCGTATCGATATCCTATGCCCAGAAAACAGATTTCTGCAGATTTAAACATAAGGAAGCAAACACAAAACACACGAAGCAAACATTCATTCAATTCATAAACACACATATAACATAAGGCAACCATGAAAACTCATTTAAAACAAGATAGACATTCCACAAGACAAGATTCAACATGACAAGATTCATAAAAGGGAAAACATTCATACTTAACATTCATAAAAAGGTTAAAAGCCAAACCAAGGCATACTTCAACATGTTAAGAGGCATTACAAGCCAAACATGACCAAACAAACTTGTCTAAAGCAAGGAGACATATCAACAACCCCTTAAACCAAAAGGTCCTATCCCATTACTTAATACTATTTATTGAAGTCTAAAAACCATACTTGAGCAAACCAATCCCTTGGATTTTCCCTTGTTCCCCGAGCTGCTCCGAAAATCTAAGGACCTGCATTGTTGGGAATGTAACCCCCTCGTTTCGGTCTGGACGACTGACCGGTCCAAGTAGGCTACACGGGGAAAACCGAAGTGAAACCCGCTAAGGCTCCCCTTCGGTTAGCAACCTTAGAAAATTTCTTTGATTATTATCTTGTCTAAATGGATTAATTTAATCCTATGTGAAAGGACAACAACGAAAGCAACAAACGAGGCAATCAACCCAAACAACATATAAAAAACAGTCCATTTTAGCTTAAATTGCAGGCCGTATCGAAATGTCTAGAGGGTGTATCGATACGCCTTGACTAGGTCAACTGGCAAAAGTCAACCCGAGGAGACCGTTTCAAAACGGGGGTAGACTGTATCGAAACGCCCTCAACGGTCAACTTCTCGTGGTCAACGCTACGAAGACCATTCCGGAACGCCTAGGACTATTTCGATACCCTCAATTTCTCGTCAAAATCTTAGATTTACAATAGCAAAAACGTATTGAAACGCCCCCTTAGCGTACCGAAACGCCTGGCCTGAAATAAGGGGCCGTATCGAAACGGGACCAACTGTTTCAATACACCTGCTGCGGATAGACAAGTTTTAGCTGGTTTATGGCACAAGGCAGCCCCAAACTCCAACTAAAACCTCCCACAACCAAACACATAACAACTTTAGATGCTAGGCACCCTAAAACAACATGCTTAGCACTCATCATACATATAAAAGCCATTCAAAGAGAATCATCTATTCAACAAGGATTCATACATAGCATTTAGGATAACATGCCTTAGACAAACACACGTATCATTCATAGGAATGGTATAAGTCCTCAAACACAAGGCAAACATGCATCAAGTAAACATGGTCTATAAACCACGACATAAAGGCATAAACATGGCCAACATAAATCAACAATTTAACATGCTCATCCAAACACAAACCAAACTAAGGAGTTTGACACCAACTCCATCAAGTCCACACCCCCATCGTCTAGGCATTATTACAAACACGTAAATCATACTTGAGCTACTTGAGAACTCCAAAAGCTCCTCCCTTGCCCACTTGCCTCCCGAACTCTAACGATCTGCATGTTGGAAATAAAGGAGAGCGTAAGCTAACTAGCTAAGTGACTGAAGCTCTAAAACTCAACAAGCATGCAGTTTTCAAAACACTTTTCATAATTGACAAATAAATCAATGGATGCACGAATGATATCACAACAAGACCACACATGGTTTGCACATGCACAACCAACACACACGGTGGGACCACACATCACCGTTTGACTAGTAGTTTTCCGATGGGACCACTCATCACCTTACTCTACTACTAGTCACTACCGGTGGGACCACTCATCACTGTAGTCATGACAACCATCACATGAGGCTCGACTTCAACACGACTACACAACAACAACGGTGTGAAACAACTCAAGATGCACATGATACCACAATATATAGCCACTCATCAACACATAACAAAAAGGTAGGAGTAGTAACTTACACTCGGGTTTAGGTGAACCCTCTAGGTCCCAACCAAACCCCCAAGAGTCCCATTTCGAAAGCAAAAACAAAGTTTGACATTTCTACTCACCGTTGCTACCCAAATGAAAGCTGAAAACCAAGCTCAAGTCTCCAAATTCTCCGGATTCGTTCCCGAGGCTTCACCAACAAAATTCCTTTCTTCTAATCATCCAAACACAATCAAAACAACCATAATTCAGTCTACAATTCAATGTAGAAAACCCCGGACACAAACCAAGCACAACATACATAATTTCAAGCTAAAAACAACCCCAAATTCCTCATTCCCGAGCAGCCCTAAAACACAACCTAAAACCAATGATTCCAACACTTATATTACTCCCAAAAGCTTCCAAAACAACCTTTATATATAGCCTAACCATCAGCCAAAAAATTTCCACATTAAACACCCCCAAAACTCAACCTAAAACCCTTCAAAAACCTCCATAAAACCCAATTTCGGGAAACACCATAAAACCTTGTAAAAATCGAACATGTTGGACCTTATAAGATGCTTTTAACTTATCTAACAACATTAAATCAAAAACTCGTCTAAAGGTTATCAAAGTTTGGATTTTATCTTCAAAACTTAAAAACTCAAAATCTAAAAATTATGAGCTTTCATGAAAATAAAGGTATGAGCTTGTAGAGGAAAGAGAGATGATGGAATAGTAGAATTGGGGAAGGGGAGTTCTTTTGTCGTTGAAATGAAATGGAAGAGGAGAGAAGAAGATGATGAATAGTTTGGGTGTTTTGAAATAAGGGTGTTTTATTTTACAAGTCAAAATATTTACCACTTTGCCATTAATGAGATGACTATCTCAAAAATCCTAAAATCCATGGAATTGGGCTTTAAATCAAAACAAGTCCAACATAAAATCTTTTGTTTTGAAACACGGGGCCTAAAATAATATTTTATTATTTTAATTCACCGACCCCAAACTTGGGTGTTATAGGGAAAAGGAGCGTAAGCATTTAAGCTTAGTAAGTGATGCTCAAAACAATAGCTACAATAATGCAATTTTAAAACCATAGTTTGTTTGAAACCAAAAACCATTCCCAAATCATTTCCCTCATGCTTGAACACATAACAAACGTGCATTTAACATCTCATGCATTTACCGAATGCATCCACAAGCCACAAGCTTACCTCATGCTCATTTCTCATCATACATACACATAGCCAAAAACATGCATAAGCATAAATGGAAAAGAACAATATAACATGCTTAACATGAGAATTTTAGAGCACCATGGGTATATTGACATTTAACACTTTTACTCGGATATGCAGATAGTTCTCAAAACCACTAGACACTTCCGGTAGAATCTCATTTCATCATACTCACTCGTCTAGTAAAACATAGCTTCCGGTGGAATCTCACGTCACCGTACTCCTCCTTAGTGGAATCTAGCATCACTAAGGCCACGCACGACTTTTACCTCGAGTGCACTCACATTCTATTGGTCGACCAACTATATCCGTTAATAAGATTTCACATTGTCAATAACTCACTAAACCAACACTTATCTTGTGTTCTCATAGTCACAACCATAACCAACATGGGATCAATTAACGCAATCATATCATAACACAAGGATATTCATGGCAATATGCACTATGGAAATCATTCAAAACGCATAGTAGAATTCCTCGAAAATAAAGACTAAACCACTTTAAAACTTACTCTTGAGCTTAGATTGGATTATCAAGCTCAATATAACCCCCCAAAACATATCCTTAACCAAGTCAAGGCTTAGAAAACAACTCCACTCACCAGCCAACGCATAAGCAAAAGCTGAAACACCGATTCAAGCCTCTGAACTACCTGGTCTCGCGTCTGAAGTGCCCAATTCAATTTCCTCTGCTTTTAGGCAACCAAAAACAGAACATTAGGATGCTAATATACTTGTAAACCAGTAGTAACTCAGAATCCAACTTCATGCACCAAAAACACATTGATTCAAACCTAAATTTCAACCAAAACCTCACCAATTTCGTTCTAACTAAACCCCAAATTGAACCCATCAATTTCAAACTTCAAAACACATCAAATATCATCTAAAAACATCCCCCAACAACTAAGGAACCAACAAACACGCAATCAACCCAAAGCCAAGCCAAAAAAAAACTCCACATTTTCAACTCAAAAATCTCATTTTGACTAATTTCGGGTTTCCCATTATTAAGCCAATATCCCAACATGTCTAACCACTCAAAACTTAGCTTAAAGCACATGTAAAACCATGGATAATCAAACCCACAAAAATCAAGTGAAAAATACCCATTTTTCTAACTCAAAACCAAAATGAAATATAATGGGTTTAGTAGAAAGATTTCATTGATGACAAGTCAAATAAGTAAAAACCAAAGCAAATGAGAAGTTACCTTGAAATCCTTGATGAAGGAAAGGTTTTGGATTGAAGGGGGGGGGGGAAACCAACGTGAAAAACCCTTGTTCAAACTGAAGAGGATAGCCTTTTTGTGAAAAATGGCCTTTTTTGATTCAAAATACCCTTTTTAATTTCATTTGGGAAAATTCATCTTTTTCCATTCAAAAACTTCATTTTTGCCCAAATATACTTTAAAAACCATTTTATTAGAAAGGGGTCCCCGAAATTAGACCTAACCAACCAATTAACCTGAACATAACTTGAACCAGATCCGATTATCTTCCGGACCCTAAACTCGGGCATTACAACTCTCCCCCACTTAAGGAATTTTGTCCTCGAAATTTACCTGTCGAAAAGAGATACGAAAACTGTTTCTTCATGTCATATTTTCTCTCCCAAGTGGCTTCTCCCACTCCTTGGTGTCGCCACTTCGCTTTGACCAACTCAATGGTCCTTCCTTGCAACACTTTGCTGTCTGACACCAAAATCTCAACTGGTTCTTCGTCATAGGTCAAATCCAGATTCAATTCTATCTCTTCAACATGCATAACATGTGACGAATCTGATCTATACCTCCGAAACATCGAAACATGAAACACATCGTGAATCTTTTCTAACTCGGCTGGCAATCTCAATCTATAAGCAACGAGACCAACTCGCTCAACTATCTCATACGGGCCAATGAATCTCGGACTCAACTTACCCTTCCTACCAAATCTCATCACCTTCTTCCAAGGTGAGAGTTTCAAGAACACTTTGTCTTCCACGACATACTCTATCTATCTTCTTTTCAAATCAGCATAAGACTTTTTTCTATCCGAAGCTGCCTTCAAACGATCACATATCAACTGCACTTTCTCGGTAGTACCTTTAAGCATATCAGGCAAGAGTATCAATTTCTATCCCACTTCGGCCCAACAAACAAGTGTTCTACATTTCCTACCATACAGAGCTTCATAAGGTGCCATCTGAATACTCACTTGATAACTGTTATTGTACACAAACTCTACTAACGGCAGGTGCTTCTCCCACGAACCCTGAAATTCAATAATGCAACATCTCAACATGTCTTCCAACACTTGTATGACTCTCTCCGACTGACCATCGGTCTGAGGATGATACGAATTGCTGAAATTCAATAGAGTTCCTAAAGCACTATGCAAACTCTCCCAAAATCTAGTTATGAATCTCAGATATCTGTCTGACACTATAGACTTTGGTACACCATGCAATCTCACAATCTTACTGATATACAAATCGACCAACTTATCTAAGGTATAAGTAGTGTGAACAAATAAGAAGTGTGCACATTTCGTGAAATGATCAACGATCACCCAAACTGAATTCTTCTTAGATGGTGGCAACAATAAACCAGATACAAAATCCATGGCAATTCTCTCCCACTTCCACTCAGGAATTCTCAACGGTTGTAACAAACCTGAAGGAAACTAATGTTCGACCTTAACTCGCTGACAAACTATACACTTACTCACAAACACGGCAACATATTTCTTCAAACCAACCCAAAAGTACTCATGTTTCAAATCGTGATACATCTTCGTACTTCCCGAATGCATAGCAAACGAACTACTGTGAGCTTCATTTAGAATGGTGCGTCTCAACTCAACATCTTCCAGAACAACTACTCTACTTTTGAAACACAAGATTCCATCACTACTAAAACATAAATATGTCGGTTTACCCTCCGCCATGTCTTGCACATGTGATGCTAATGATCTATCTTGCAACTGTTTCTCCCTAATCAACTAAATCAACGAAGGTTTAACTTGCAATTTGGCCACTAAACCACCATCTTGAGACAAACATAGCTAGAAAACATAGCTCGTAACTCGACTGCCACCTTCCTACTCAAAGCATTGGCCACTATATTGGCTTTACCCGGATGACACTCAATCGTGAGATCATAGTCCATAAGTAATTCTAGCCATCTACGCTATCTAAGGTTCAATTCCTTCTGTGTCATCAAATACTTCAAGCTCTTATGATTGATGTACACTGTGCACGTCTCACCGTAAAGGTAATGTCTCCAAACTTTCAAAGCAAAAACACTGCAGCCAATCCTATGTCGTGTGTAGGGTAATTACGCTCGTGAGTCTTCAACTGTCTAGACGCATAAACCACTACTCTTCTCTCTTGCATAAGCACACAACCTAAGCCAACATACGATGCATCAATGTAGATTACGAACACTTTCCCTGACACGGGCTGAATCAAAACATGAACTTTTGTCAAGGCTTCTTTCAAATTTTCAAATGCTTGTTGTCTTGCATCAGTCCACTCAAACCGAACATCCTTATGTAGCAATTTAGTCAAAGAAGCTGCAACATTTGAGAAACCCTTAACAAAACGTCTATAGTAACCGGCCAAACCTAAGAAACTACGAATTTCGGTCATAGACTTCGGTTGTTTCAAATTCACAACTGCCTCAACTTTCTTAGGATCCACTCGGATTCCTTCGGCTGATACAATATGACCTAGGAAGACTACATCCCTAATCCAAAACTCAAATTTTCTCAACTTGGCATACAACTAGTTGTCTAACAATTTCTGCAATACTAAACGCAAATGCTGATCATGATCCTTCTCGGTACGAGAGTACAATAAGATATCATCAATGATTACTACCACAAACTGATCCAAGTACTCATGAAACACCATATTCATCATATCCATAAAAGTTGTTGGTGCATTCGTTAAACCAAAGGGCATCACTAAGAATTCATAACGTCCATAACGTGTGGAAAGCCGTCTTCGGTACATCTTAATCTCTTACCTTCAACTGATAATAACCGGATCTCAAATCTATCTTCGAAAACACTGAAGCACCTCATAACTGATCAAACAGATCATCAATCCTCGACAAAGGGTATTTGTTCTTCACTGTCACCTTATTCAACTGTCTGTAACCGATACACATCCTCAAACTGCCATCTTTCTTTTTCACAAACAACACTGGTGCACCCCAAGGTAAAATTCTCGGACGAATGAACCCTCGGTCTATCAGTTCCTGAAGCTATGTCTTCAACTCTTTCATTTCTTTAGGAGCCATTTGATACGGAGCAATCGATACTGGAGCAGAATCAACATAAGCCTCTATAGAAAACTCCACCTCTCTATCAGGCGGCAAACCAGACAATTCTTCCGAAAATACCTCGATAAATTCACAAACAGTTCTGATATCTTGCGGTCGTGCCTCACTCATATTTGGGTTCCTAACATAAGCTAAGTATGCCTGACAACCAACATCCAATAACTTCTGAGCCTCTAAAGCCGAAACAACATTGGACAAGAACTTAACGTTCTCGCCCACTACTACTACTTTGTAATCATCTAAAAGCCTCAAGGACACACGCTTTGCCTCGAAATCTATACTAGCCCTAAGTTCCACAAGCCAATCCATGCCCAAAATTATATCAAAACCATAAACGACAATTCCATCATATCCACGGGAAATATATGACCCTGAACCATCAAAAGACATGTTCTGTACATCTTTCTAACTACAACTGTCTCACCAAAAGAACTTGTGACACTCATACCCACATCTAATATCTCAACCGGAATATCTAACAGCTTCGCATGCTCACTCAATATATATGAATGTGTAGAACCGGAATCAATGAAAGAAAGCAAAGTCAAAGACTGTAACGAGAAATTACCTGGAGTCACATCTGTGTCATTCCTGTCCTCACGATGCTCATACACTCTAGCCGGTCCACCTCCCTCGGGCTGAACTGCCACAACATGAGCCACATTCCTCTGACCATCATTCCTAGGCTGAAAGTTACCTCGACCGCGCCTACGGCTTCTCTGATGCTCGACAGCTCGTGTATGAGCCTGTCCATCCCTAGCCAGATGTGGACAATCACGCTTCAAGTGTGCTCGAGACCTGCAGTTCTAACATGAGCCATAAGTGCCCCAACACTCGCCGGAATGACGTCTACCACACTTGGTACACTCAAGAGTACGATTTTCAGCCCCTTGGTTGTGATGGCCTCGCCCTGGATTACCACCTCCACGCCTATGATCATGATGGGTTCTCCTATCCTTGTGACTCTTAGCACAGTCTCTATCTCACTCGTCGGTCCTTTTCCCTGAACTAGATCCATCTCTACGATCATCGAGTCCCAAAGACTGTTTAATATCCTTGGCCCTAGCGACCAATACATCAAAATCTGTATAGTCAAAAGCCAACATGTAGGTCTTCACCTCATGGATCAAACCGTATCGAAAATGCTCACATCTTTCCCTCTCAGTAGGAACCAACTCAGAAGCGCACTGACTAAGACGTACGAACTGTACCTCATACTCAAACACGGTCATGCTACCCTGAACTAGAGCCATGAACTCTCTCTTTTTCCCGTCTAGGTATCCAGGACCTAGATACTTCTTACGAAAAGTAGTCCTAAAGAATTCCCAAGTAACCTTGGCCACTAGTATACCCGTTGTGATGGTAGTCCCCCAAGTAAAGGGATCTCCATGAAGCAAAGAGATGGTGCAACCTAGCTTACGTGCATCAGAGCACTCCATCTATCCCAAAATACGAACTGTGCTCTCAAACCATGCCTCTGAACCATCGGGTGACAATCCTCGAAACTTGACCCCGCCCAAGCTACAAAGTCATTCTAACGGCAGACCAGAACCTGCACCTTGAGGCGGTGCTGCAACCTAAACACCCGCTAAAGCTGTTTGAATAGCCCCGACTATAGCCTGAATCAATGGATTCACATTAATGCCAACATGTCCCTGGACAACCTGAGGTCCAAAACCTGCGACATTCGCTCCACCACCAGAGGATGAGAAGGCAAGTTCTCCCCTTGCACATCCTCAACGTTCTTAATCCGCTCAACCCTCGAATTATCCATTCTAGGCCTTCCCCTCGGTCTCACCATGCTAACATGTGCAAAACTAAACGATAAACATAACAAGTGAAATGATTTGGGGTCAGCAAGGAACAAGGTCCAAGGAGCTCAAGTCTTTAAACTTAAAACCACTTACAATAATAGTATACTAGCATGGGTGCCTTTAACTATCTCCCAACCAACACAAAGAAAACCATAAGCATGCTTACAATCACCGTGCATCACAACCAACAACCATACACCATAAAACGTACCTCACTTACCTTTTGGCTTTGTAGAAAATCAACGAACCAAGGCGAAATCTAGGCTCTGGTACCAACAAATGTAACCCCCTCAGCCCGGCCTAGCCACCAGACCGTATCGAACGAGTTACACAGAGAAAACTGAAGAGATACCTGTTAAAGCTTCACTCTGATTAGCAACCCTAATTTTTTTTTATTATTGTATCTTGTCTAAATACCATTTTAAAACCTATGTGAAGAGACTAGCAGTGGAAAAGCAAACACGAACATGAACCAAGCAATACAAACATTAGAGGTTAACTTTTAATGATTCTACTACAGGCCGTATCGATACCCCAAAGGCTGGTATCGATACGCCTTCTACAGTCAAACCCCCAAAGTCAACTTCACGAGACTGTATCGATACCCTTCAAGGCTGGTATTGATATGCCATTGATGGTCAAGCTCCCAAAGTCAAAACCAGGGACCGTATCGATACACCTAAGTCCCGTACTGATACCCCAATTTCTCGCCAAAATCTCAGATTTCTAGTGACCAAAATAGGTATCGGTATGCCCCCACGTATCGATACGATAGGCTTAAAATAAAGGACCATATCGATACTGCCCTTGAGCGTATCGATACCCTATGCCCAGAAAAATAGATTTCTGCAGATTTAAACACAAGGAAGCCATCACAAAACACACGAAGAAAACATTCATTCAATTCGTAAACACACATGCAAAATAAGACAACCATGAAAACTCATTTAAAACAAGATAGACATTCCATGAGACAAGATTCAACATAGCAAGATTCATATAGGGAAAACATTCATACTTAACATTCATAAAAAGGTCAAAAGCCAATCCAAGGCATACTTCAACATGTTAAGCGGCATTACAAGCCAAACATGACCAAACAAACTTGTCTAAAGCAAGGAGACATATCAACAACCCTTTAAACCAAAAGGTCCTATCCCATTGCCTAATACTATTTATTGAAGTCTAAAAACCATATTGTAGGGCGTGTAGGTGTTTCCTTTTGTAAGAGCGCAAGTGCACACTCCTGTCAAGTCATAGTATAAAAGATGTCGAATCCCACGAGGATTGGACTGCTTGTCTCGTTCTTTATTCCTGCACAACGGTAAAAGAAAAACACAAGTGAATAACTGGTGGAGATCAAAAAGTAAATAAAAACACAAGTAAAAGATAAGCGAAGAATCAGGTTGATAGAGTAGGCATGGTTATGCTTCCACTTAGTGTGAAAACTGCGTTGAATCAGGTATGAGTTATCCTTTGCTACCACGATATGCTGCCTTGGCGGGTAGATGGACGGCAAAGTATGACCCTGTCACACGGCCTCAGCAGGTCACTGCCACTGGAGGGGTGTGTACTGTCTCGGTAGGTGGAATGGAAAAACGTCCTGGCGGCAAGTCTGGCAATTACTCCAAGTTTGGTAGGATAGTCGATAGTGATCCCTCCTATTTCTAGGTTAGGATGCTTGAGATTGATAACTTGAGGACTAGTGTGGAACCAAATCAATCAACTCGGTTAGAGATCCCTTTTAGCCTCTGAAACTTGTGGACTAGTGTGGAACCAAGTTAGTCACGCCTCCCGTTGTGACCGTACTTAACCCTTTCGTGAGCCTTGCACTTTTGTGCCCGACAAATAGATTCTCTCAAACGACTGGTGTGGAAAGATTGAAAGAATGAAGAACAATGTAGTAAGTAAACTTGGAATATTTTTTTGAAGAAATAACTCAAAAACCTAAAACAACCGTTTCTCACTAGTTACAACATAACCCTAACCCAATGAAGATTTAAACATGGCGACAAAGAAGAGCACAAGAAAAGCCTATAAAAAACCTAGGATGATTTAAACTAGAAGTGTAATGAGTATTTATAGACTTAAAACTAGGTCAAGTCCTCCTTGGAGTAGAAGTCCTCTAAAGTAGCTTTTCTTCTTTAATGTAGCTTTAAATGCTGACTTCTTTGCTTGGAATATGGACTCTTCCTCGTTTTACGTAGCCCGTAAGTAAGCTTGGGAATTTCACTTCGGCAGCCCTACCCACTACTACAGATGTCGGAAAATCACGTGAACACCGTCGATAGAATCAGGAGTTTTAGCTCTACAAATCGCGCTCTGGTTCTCTAAACTTCCATAGTCAGCTGCCGCGGGCAGCAAGGTTGGCAGCAACTTTGCTCGGTAGGCACTTGGAAGCAACTTATCTTTAGCTGGAACTGCTTCAGTACAACTCTTGGGTTTGCTTCTCAGCATTGTGTCCTCCGATCCTCGACTCTCTCGTTCAGCTGTTAATACCTACAAGCAAGAATACACTAAAACAATATCTCTTGTTCACCAAATAAATGATAAGTTATAAAGGCAAGGTAGAACAATGAAATACTGTAAAATGCTATGCATGAACCTGGTTATGCCTAAAATGAGCTGGAAAACAGTAATAATAAGAGTTGGAAAGTTCATGAAATATAGGACTTTTGGACACTTTACACATACTTGAGCAAATAAACCGCTTGGATTTTCCCTTGTTCCCCAGCTGCTTTGAAAGTCTAAGGACCTACATTGTTGGGAAAAGGAGCGTAAACATTTAAGCTTATTGAGCGGTGCTCAAAATAGTAGCTACAACAATGCAGTTTTAAAACCATAGTTTGCTTTAAACCAAAAACCATTCCCAAATCATTTCCCTCATGCTTGAACAAATAACAAACGTGCATTCAACATCTCACGCATTTACCGAATGCATCCACGAGCGACAAACTTACCTCATGCTCATTCCTCATCATACATACACGTAGCCAAAAACATGCATAAACATAAATGGAAAAGAACAATATAACATGCTTAACATGAGAATTTAGAGCACCATGGGTATATTGACATTGTAACACCCCGAAAACCAGTCTAGTCGAAATTGAATTCCGATGATCGGAGTAAAGTTATTAAAATAGTGAAATATCTGTAGAGCGTTTGGGTGTTCTCTATTTATGAGCGACAATGCACACTCTTGTCAAGTTATAGTATAAAAGATATCGTCTCCCACAGGGATTGGAGCAGCTTCTATGAATGGTTTCCTGCACAAGGATTTAGTAAATTGCACAATCAAATCTCTAAATGTGGATGTATAAAAACACAAATAAAATAAAGATAGTGATGAAAGGGATGATAGGGAGAGATAAGGTCGATAGATTGGGTAAGGTAATTGTAGTTAAGTAGTGTACAAACGGCATTGTAAAGCCTAAGTGTGTTGTGCTACCACGATATACTACCTCGGAGGGTAATGACGGACGACAGCTACGACCCTGTCACGTGGCCGTAGCGGGTCTCTCCTCTTACAACTTTCGCTGTCTCGACATGTGGAATGGAAATAAGTCATGACAGCAAGTTTGGCAGATACTCTAAGTTCGGCAGAGAAATTCTTAAGTGACCCTTCCTATGTCTAGGCAAGGATTCTGTCACCACGTGATGTTGACAATATATAGCAATCTCAGCGTAAACCTAACACAAACAGTCAACGTTTGGTTGCTCCTTTTAGCCTTTTAAACTCGAACTTATGTCTAAGCCAAATTAGTCAACACCTCGACATGATGAGACCGTACTTAATCCTTTCGTGCCCGACAAATGGATTTCTTCAACTAGACTTTTGGAACTAATTGAAGAAGTGAAGATCATGAATTAAGCAAACTTAGAATATTTTATTGAACACACACTTAAACTATTACAACCGTTTCTCACAACTACTTTACATACAAAAACCTAAACCCTAGGAGAGTTGGGCCGCGACCTACAACACCTTCAATCTATCTATCTATCTCTCCGCTATGCTTCTATGCATCCGTGCATCCCTCCATGCCCATATAACCTCACATACATGGGTATATATAAGGCTCATGGCTTAAATTTGAGTCCTCCTTGGAGTAGAAGTTCTTAAAGTAACTTTACATTAAATGCTGACTCCTTTTTGACTTGAATAGGGACTCTTTGGACGCTGCCTTCTTCAGCAAGTAAAGATAAGTACTCTTACTTATCAATCTTGGAGCAGCTCTACCGGCCGCTACAGGCTTCAAAAAATTACAAGACTGAGCTCAGGGAATTGCCCTCTTTCAATCGAAACTCATCTTGACTAAGTCGATGTAACTTCTACCTGGGCATCACTTGGTGGCATTACTGCTATGGCGGCATCCTCAGTGGCACCTGGAACTGCTTTAGTACAACTCCTTTTGTTCCCAGCTTTCCTATCCTCTTCAATCCTCTGCTCCTCTACACAGCTACAACACCTGAAAATAAAAATCTAAACTAAAACAATATCTTTTCTTAAACAAACATAAAATATTTAACAAAAGCATGGTTAAAGAGAAAATACTTGTTATTATGCATGCAATGCACCTAAATATGCCTAAATGAGCTTAAGAATAGCAATAATAAGGGCAAGAATGTGTACAAAATATAGAACTCGTGGACACTCTACAATATCGAATCTTTATTATAGATTATATTGTTATAGGATCTTAATTAAGCCAAGTTCTTAGTCCAGACTGCTTTATGAAGGCTCAAATTAGTGTTTTAATCTAGGCGTTTCGATACGATCAGACCCATATCGAAACGGCCTCTGCAAGATGTTTCGAAACGTTTTAGGCGTTCCGATACGAATCAAATGGTAATAACTAACTTTTGGACTTTTGCTTGAGTGTTTCGATACAGTTCCTCTAATTTCGAAATGAGTCCCTTGTTTCGAATAAGTTTAAAAGATAAATTTTAAAAGAAATGTTTAGGTGATGACTCACCAGCTTGCCTATCACTCTCTCTCACGTGAATGATCAGAAATGATGATTTATAGTCATGTATTGTTTAATTTAGATACGATAAAGAAAAGAAAGAATATTATATTTTAAGCTTTCCCTTAGTTGAAGGAAAGCTTCCTATTGGATATAGGTGTGGTGAGTAATGATTATTGTGATAAATCCCTTAAAATGAATTGAAGAAAAGAGAGCTTCTCATCTTTGTTTAGCTTCACTGAGAATTGTTTCACCCTTTAGTTTTGAAAGAACAAGCACACACCTCCATTGTCATCTTCTCCGCCAAGCTCAAGCATACACCTCTCCATTTGTGAACTCTAAACTTAGGTTTTCCTTGTTTTAAGAACACCAAGTTATAGCTATCGATCGGGTAAGTGAAAGCCCTAAGTTAATAATCGAATCTCTTGATTATTAGATAATCAATCTCAAGCTTAAATATAAGCTTTGTCTATAGATAATGACTATTCAAGTATCAATATTGTTATATTGATCCTAATGACTCCTTATTGCTTTTCCTAACTCAAGAAGGGGAACAGATTAATCTGTCGCTTCCATTGAAAGCTAGAGATAAGAGTATCGCCATCCAAGAGCCTTAGGAGCTTTAGATTGTCAAGGTGAGTGTAGTCGGAGTATCGAGAGCGGCTTGGTGCCATCTCGAATCATTATTTATTGATTTACTAACCAATTATTTTAAGGGCTTTACATGAAACATTATTGTAAGACATGTTGGTAAGTTTTGATAAGTATTGCATCGACTCATTGTCCATGGTATTGCTATCATTGTCATAGAAATCATCGAAGCTTGACATGTTAGAATCATTGATATGAATCATCCTTATTGCTTATTGACATGGAAATCATGATTGTTGAGTCATTGATATGATACTATTGTCATTGAATTATTGATATTGATGTGGAAATATTGTTAATGAATCATGTATATTGAACTATTGATTATTGGACCTTGGATTCGAAGTATTGGATACAATTGGCATGCCATAGAATTCATGAGCTCATTGGTACGGGTGGACTACAGTCTTATGGCTACGTCCTATATTGATTTGGTGAGGCGGAGGGATGTATTGTGTATTGGTCTTATTGGCGACGTCGGCGGGAATGGCCATTTATTGATTTGGCGAGGAGGTGGAATTTGTGTATCCATATACCATGAACCGATCCAATGGAACTATTGATTAATGATATTGATTTGCTATGAAATCATGATATTGACATTGATGACATGATACTATGTTTTGTTATGAATAAGGAGCATGTTATGTTTATTGTATAACTAATATCATGATTATATTTGGAGCATGTTACATGACACATTATGTTCATTCATTGTTTATGACTACCTCACTAGGCAAAGTATGCCTAATGCATTTTGTTGCATCAATTTCAGGTTAGTCAAGTTTTGGAGTTAGGATCGGAGAAGTTGAAGCGTTGCACAAGTTACAATCATGCTCTAAGTAATGTATATGTTAAAGTTGAAGCGTTGAACTCCTAGATAGTGGCAAGGTCTATTTATAAGTCTATTAAGTCTCTTTTGATGTGCCTATGTTGTGGTTAAGTGCTAAAAGTATGATATGTTAAAGTTGAGTCTTTATGTGGTAAGAAATGACCCTAAACGCGTGTTTTGGTACTAAAAGATAAAAACTGGGTAAATGGATTTATATCACTCTATAATTTGACATGATAGAAGAATTTATGTTTATAATGTTGTGTGTAAAATTTCACCGCATTTGGACATTGCTGGATAAGGTAAAATGAATAAAAACCAGCAATAATCTGTCATTATAGGTTAGGCCGTATCGAAACGGGTCACGATGTTTCGATACGGGTAAGCATAATTAAGCCCAGGGGTCAAGGCGTATCGAAACAATTTAAGGTCGTTCTGAAACATTTTGTCTCTAGAATCCCCTGTTTCGATACGCGTTCATAGCATATCAAAACGAGTCAAAGTCAAAGTAAGTCAACCCGTACCGATACAGGGCTTGCTCGTATCGATACGATCAAAAGAGAAAAGTCAACAAGGTTGATCATCATCCACCCGTATCAAAACGACTCTAAGCGTTACGATACATGGTTAGTTAAAGCAGTTAAAGTCTAATCTGAAAGTCTGCATTGTTTACATTTTGGTCACTGAGTTTTGCATGAGTAAAGTGAATGGGTAAATGATCACCGTTATGCATGAAATTTTGCAAGCTAATCAATGTTATACTGAATTTCATTGTGGTATTGTCTAATGCATCGAAGAACCTATAGTTTGTAAGATTTACAGAATAGTCCTTAAAACTTGTAAAAGTTATAAAATGGTCCTAAATGGTTAATTATGGTCTTCTTATGAATGAATTGGACTAAGATGTATATTGGTAATGTTTTTTTTGTGTAATATTGATTAAGTGTTATTAACAAGTTGAAATTTTATTGCACCGATCATCACATCGTCCATCGGTAAAACGCTCCGACCCGGTTCCCAACCAGCCCGGGAAGGGAGTGTTACAGTCATTTAACACTTTTACTCGGATATGATGATAGTTCTCAAAACTACTAGACACTTCTGGTGGAATCTCACATCACCGTACTCACTCTTCTAGTAAAACATAGCTTCCGGTGGAATCTCACATCACCATACTCCTCCTTAGTGGAATCTAGCTTCACTAAGGCCACACGCGACTTTCACCCCGAGTGCACTAACATCCTATTGGTCGACCAACTATATCCGGTAATAAGATTTCATATTGTCAATAATCCATCAAAGCAACACTTAACTTGTGTTCTCATGGTCACAACCATAACCAACATAGGATCAATTAACGCAATCATATGCATGACAATATGCACTATGGAAATCATTCAAAAAGCATAGTAGAATTTATCGAAAATAAAGACTAAAACGCATTAAAACTTACTCTTGAGCTTAAATTGGCTTACCGAGCTACCTTAGCCATTCGTGCGCTAACTCCAATAGCCCACTCACTTCCTTACCTTAGTCGTTCGTGTGCTATCTCCAATACCCACTCACTTCCTTACCTTAGTCGTTCGTGTGCTATCTCCAATAGCCCACTCACTTCCTCTTGCTTGTTAGAGACAATTTCTCTGACAGAAGCCCCATGCTTAGACTGACTGACAGAAGCCCCCTGCTTAGACTGACTGACAGATGCTTAGCTTAGACTGACAGACAGACTGACAAATGCTTAGCTTAGACTGACAGATAGATGCTTAGCTTAGACTGACTGACAGACATAAGCCTTGTGCTTAGGAGGAGCTGACTGACTGCGTTCATGTGCTTAGGAGGAGCTGACTGACTGCGTTCCTATGCTTAAGAGGAGCTGACAGACTGACAAATGCTTAGACTGACTGACTGACAGATGCTTAGCTTAGACTGACTGACTGACTGACAGATGCTTAGCTTAGACTGACCGACTGACAGAAGCAAGCCCCTAACCAAGTCAAGGCTTAGAAAACAATTCCACTCACCAGCCAACGCACAAGAAAAAGCTGAAACACCAATTTAAGCCTCCGAACTACCCGGTCTCGCGTCCGAAGTGCCCAATTCAATTTCCTCTGCTTTTAGGCAACCCAAAATAGAACATTAGGATGCTAATATACTTTTAAACAATCAGCAACTCGGAATCCAACTTCATGCATCAAAAACACATTGATTCAAACCCAAGTTTCACCCAAAACCTCACCGATTTCGTTCTAACTAAACCCCAAACTGAACCCATCGATTTCAAACATCAAAACACATCAAATATCATTTAAAAACATCCCCAACATCTAAGGAACCAACAACCATGAAATCAATCCAAAGCCGAGCAAAAAAACTTCGCATTTTCAACTAAAAAATCCCATTTTTGACCAATTTCGGGTTTCCCATTATTAAGCCAATACTCCAACATGTCTAACCACTCAAAACTTATCTTAAAGTACACGTAAAACCATGGATAATCAAACCTATGAAAATCAAGTGAAAAATACCAATTTTTCTAGCTCAAAACCAAAATAAAATATAATGGGTTTAGAAGAAAGATTTCATTGATGACAAGTCAAATAAGTAAAAAACAAAGTAAAGGAGAAGCTACCTTGAAATCCTTGATGAAGGAAAGGTTTTGGATTGAAGGGAGGAAAACCAACGTGAATAACCCTTGTTCAAAATGAAAAGGATAGCCTTTTTGTGAAAAAATGGCCTTTTTTGATTCAAAATACCCTTTTTAATTTCATTTGGTAAAATTCCTCTTTTTCCATTCAAAAACTTCATTTTTCCCAAATATACATTTAAAACCATTTTATTAGAAAGAGGTCCCCGAAATTAAACCTAACCAACTAACTAACCCGAACCGAACTTGAGCCAGATCTGATTATCTTTCGGACTCTAAACTCAGGCGTTACAGTGTTTAATTGGGACACATCACTTCGAGCTTCTCCAGGCATGGCGATAGCGCAAAAAGTAAGTGGCTGGTTAAGGAGGTTGCCGATATAATTTCAATCCACAATTTTGTATGAGAAAATTCAGGGAAAATAATTAATGGGGTCAAAACTATCTGCAGAAACTGTTGGTAACACTGGGGTGTATGGAACAATAGCAACTGGGCAAATGACAAGTGTGGACTTAGTGGGGTCAGTTGATTGTGATAAGCAAAGTGGCCCGAGTTTAGGCCCAAAACATTTTCATAGTGTTGTTGTTGGTCCAATACGACATTCTTCACTTCCTATGATGGATGAGGACATGGGAGTGGAAAATGAGGATAATCATTTGAAGTATTATGCTAATTTATTAGTAACTCAAATTGATTAAAAGACATCATTGGATTAGAGAGTTGATTAATCAAAGACTAATTAGTGAAATTGGGAAGTTTGCTAGCTATTATGACAGACCTAATTAAAATTCTAAATTGGTAGAAGGTTTGCATGCTAAATCATTGAAAATGGGAGGACTAATACACGTGTCAATCTACGAAGTAACCATGTGTAATGGTGATGGAAGAACCGATCATGTAGGGGAGAATAACCAAATTCATGGTTATTATCATCTCCTTCATGGAACTGAAATTTTCTAGAGAGAGATAAGTGAGGAAAACCTTTCGAATGGAGTATTAGAGGAAGGTAATCTTTTGTCTTTTCATGTTTGATGAATCTTTGGTTTAATTGAAGAATTGTGTGTGTGTGTGTGTGTGTGTGTGTGTGTGTGTGTGTGATGTTGTGCTTGCATTTGGAATTGTTGTTACATTGCTGGTAGAAATTGTCACGGGCCAATTAACTTAATTAGGGACTAAATGATCATTTTAGGACTACTTTGAAACTGTTTTGAATCGTTAAAATCAGAGGAGGGGTTGATTTTACTTTGTTAAAGGGCTATTTTTGCACCTTTAGGGATTGTTTTGTGGAAAATGAAAGTTGGGAGTGTTTTTTTTTACAAAAACAAGGGACTACTTTATAAATATATTTAATGGATTAGAGTACATATTGATCAAGGGCTGTTTTGTGTAAGCTAGGAGCTGTTCAAAGACTAGTTTAGCATGTAAACATGAAGTGTAAAAAAACTTGTTAATAAAGTATGTACATGATATTGTAATTCTAAGTTAGGGGATGAGTTTTGTTGCATAATGGATGAATACTTATTAGTAGGCTGTTTGAATGAAATGATATGTACACATGAGTGAATTAATTTTTCTAATGCATGGTTACACTTCTTGTTGCAATTCGACCAAGAAGAAGTTGACGGAGTGAGGGATAAGGTAGATCCAATCGTAGATAAGCAAAAGGGAATAGTGATCCGGGAACGCAATTAGCATGAAATAATCTATGAGTGTAGTTTAAAGTTTTGGGATAGATTGAAACTATCCCGAACATGTTATTTGTTTTAGTTTATATTGATGTTTATCAAGTTAAATTGCGCTTGTGCTTCTAAGCTTGGACTACAAGGTATGTATTATATTACAAGTACTATATGATTGAATATGTTCAAGTTGTTATGAAATGCGTGCTAGTTTAAATGTTACAAGCTTGATAGAAACCTTTGCTATGCTTTGCTATAATTTGAATGTTACATGCGGTAATATATATTCGATATGAAAAGTTTTAAAACTTACTTATGTAAGTAAAGTAAATTGAAACTATACTTACCTCTGATAAGAACCAATATATGTTCTTTTGATTATATGATCTTGGAGATATGATCATATTGAGATCTATTTGTATATGGGCTTGATAAGTCAAGCAATGTGATATGTTATTTGATCATCTGAATAAGGAGTTAAGCACAATTTTTTATTATGATAAGATAAGATATATTTGAAAAGCCTTGGTTTTGAGTCAGTCTTAAGTATAGTTGGCATGCCATAGTCCATAAAGCTCGTTTTTGGGGTGGACTACGGTCCTTATTTGGCGATAGTAGGAGGGAAGTGTTGTGGTCACTTGGCGACATTGGGAGGGATTGGCTGGTATTGTGAGTACCTTTATTTGGCGACAGTTTGTTTGAGATTCGTGTACCTAGGTTGTTACTTGATTTTCAAGGCTATGTTAAATACAAATAATGAAGTTGGTAAACCAAGTCAAAGAATTATCTAAATACTACTTGTGACCAATAATCCATGTTTATGTTATGCTATGCTTGACATCCTACATGATAAGTAACATGTGATTATGAGATGATATGTTTTGTTTTGTACCTTTGGTGATAAATAATCCATGTTTATGTTATGCTATGCTTGACATCCAACATGATAAGTAACATGTGATTATAAGATGTTATGTTTTGTTTTGTACCTTTGGTGATAAATAATCCATGTTTATGTTATACTATGCTTAATATCTTACATGATAAGTAACATGAGATTATGAGATGATATGTTATGTACCTTTGGTGATAAGTAATTCACGCTTACAATATGTTATGCGTGTTATCTTCTAGGACAAGTAACTTATGCCTATTTTTGGTACATTATGCGACAAATAGATCATGTCTAAAATATGTTATGTCAAACATTTAGTATGATAAGTGAATTTTAAGTTTAAAATATGCCATGTTCGATAACTTACATGATAAGTAGTACCTACTTATATATATATATGTGTATATATATATATGTATATATATATATATATATATATATATATATATATATATATATATATATATATATATATATATATATATATATGAAATGTTATGTTCGAAAAGATTAAGGACTATTTTTGTCTAAATATAATTATGTTATGGACTGTTTTGAAACTATAAATGTATATATATGCTTTATGGGCAGCTTTGAATAAGATACAAGTATACGTGGACTGTTTTGAAACTATAAATGTATATATATGTTTTATGGGCAGTTTTAAATAAGATACAAGTATACATAGACTGTTTTGAAACTATAAATGTATATATATGGTTTATGGGCAGTTTAGAATAAGATACAAGTATACATGGACTATTTTGAAACTATATATATATATATATATATGCTTTATGGGTAATTTTTGAATAAGATACAAGTATACATGAACTATTTCGAAACTATAAATGTATATATATATATATATATGCTTTATGGGTAGTTTTTGAATAAGATACAAGTATACATGAACTATTTCGAAACTATAAATGTATATATATGCTTTATGGGCATTTTTGAATAAGATACAAGTATACATGGACTGTTTTGAAACTATAAATGTATATATTTGCTTTATAGGCCGTTTTGAATAAGATACAAGTATACATAGACTGTTTTGAATATATAAATGAGTATTCATGAATTAGAGGTTCTACGGATGATAAAAAAATAAATAATAGATATACAAGTGAAATAAGATGCTTAAATCACAAGGCTATAGTAAAAGAAAATAAGAAAGTTTATTTGATAAGTAATGAATTATGACAACTCGTATGGCAAGCAATGTCTATTTTGCGTGTCCAATTGGGTGAATAGTTATGCTCTATTCGAATACCTATATGCATTTATGAACATGCCTAGCTCGAATCACCCATGTATATGTGCAATTTCTTGATTGAATGTCTTGACTTAGAAGGGTCAACTTCCGTCCAAGTTTAGAATCATATGTGCATGAGTAAAAGATCTAAGTGAAAGGATGGATTATTGTTCCATGCTTTAGATGCTTTAAGTTACCTCACTAAGTATTCATACTTATACATCATTTCACTATCTTTTAGGTTAAGTTCATTTTTGGTTAGCTACGAGCCTGGACAAGATCACCGGAAGTTGAGATTGTATGTCTTGAATTTCCTTAAAGAACTCCTAGATGGTGGCACATAGTTGTTAAGTTGCATAATGCATTTAGATTCCATTTTGGCTATATATGTGTATAAATTTGATAAGTACTCAAGGTTTTGTAATGAGTCTTTAATTATTTCTTGGTGGTTGCTTGCGTTATATGATTTAATAGCTAGCAAGATTGAGTAGTTGCTTCATAGATGAGCTATGCTAGAGATATATTCGAATGTTTGCTTGTCAAATAAGTTATGTGAGTTATAACACTTTAATGAATTGAGATCATGAATGATTGGTAGGACACCTCATAATTCAAATAAGATTAAAGGTTATAAACAAAATGATTGTTAAGCTAATGAATAGTGGTTGATATATATTGCATATGATATGTTGTTTAAATATCTGTAGGGGTCTTAAGTTGATAGATTACCTTGATGGCATGTGTATTGCAAGCTGATATATATATATAATATCATGTGTTAAACCACAAATACAAGTGGTGTAGTACGAATGGCTAGTTTAATGATTAGAATAAGTAAATGATTAGATGTCAATGAATTTTTCAATTGGTCTTGCTATGTGTTGACGTAATATTGCATGAAAAAAGATTAAGTATTCAGTGTAATTATGTAAGTAAAAACAATGCCAAGAATACGTATTTTATGTGCAAGCATACACGGTCAACAAGTAATATAATAGTGAGTTGAGTATCGTCTCCACAAGGATTTCCTAGAAATTAATTGTCACGATTATTACTTGTGAACTAGAAGATAAAAGATGATTGTAATAGATTGAGGCAATGATTGAAGTAAGAGACTAGAAATAAATAAGCTAAAGTAAAGTAAAAGTTACAGTGATGAGTTGATAACAATCTAGCAAACAATGGGTGCAAGAATGATAGAAATGTTTTGGCAAAAAAATGTCTGAATTTCATGATAGCAATGTCGACTAGTAATAATGTCCTGCCTTGGCACTGATTGCCGAACATATTCAAAGTTGGCATTGCCTCTCTTGATGGTAATGCCCGAAATTAACCATGCAAAACTCCTATATCTCTATAGTGATGATTTCCATACATCAATTTAATTAAGTCTCAATATATACTTCTAAGGGGTAAACTCATTCCCGAAGTAAGTTCATCTACTTGAACATATTCTCTCGAAGCATCTTGCCTTAGTATTGTTGTCACTGAATTTTCACCTAAGTCTATACTTATTTTTGGTGTTATATTATTATCATTTGTTTTATTATTATGTATTGTAATTATTTGTATACTAGTACTATATTTAGCCCCTTTAATAAATAGAGGACCCATTCAAAATAAAAATAAAGCCCAAATATAAACAATCCATTTGATTAAAATAAAACCTATTTCATAGGAGTCCATTAAATAAATTACATGCCCATTGTTTTTAAAATACATACCTAATTAGATAATAAGGCCCGATCAGCCTAGAACTAAATCCAAATGCCATTTCTTTTATGCCCAACTGAAGGACGGCTGTTGGATCAAGAGCTGATCCAACGATGCTTATTACACCTAGAGACCCTAGATGAGGAAGAACTAGCACCGCATTCGCGTAGCCGTTAGATAAGGAGTGATCTAATGAACCAGATTGCTTCGAGGTAAACCATGTGGATTGCATGTGGACGTCAGCTGGAGGAGATCAAGCAGTGCACCTTCTCAACTGTTAGATCAAAAATGATCTAATTGTTCAGATCACTTCGAAGCAGGTCATGCAGATCGCCACACGCGTGTGGCAGCCACCTGCATTCAGTCTCAAGCACTGAGCCTGCTCAACTAATGATCTGTTCATCC
This sequence comes from Hibiscus tridactylites, assembly GCA_958450335.1. Classification (NCBI taxonomy): domain Eukaryota; kingdom Viridiplantae; phylum Streptophyta; class Magnoliopsida; order Malvales; family Malvaceae; genus Hibiscus; species Hibiscus tridactylites. Next base: position 36,031,324 of record OY288273.1, on the reverse strand, counting down.
TTTCAGCAATGCCATTTTGTTGTGGCGTTTTTCACACTGAAAAATGTCTCTGAAACCCATGCTCCTCACATAACTTCAAAAACTGCGAATTTGTGTACTCTGTGCCATTATTAGACCTTAAATACTTGATCTTTCTACCCGTTTGGTTCTCCACCTCAGCTTTCCACACCTTGAATTTGGAAAAGACTTCAGATTTCTGTTTCAAGAAATACAGCTAAACTTTCTTAGAAATATCATCAATAAAAGTAACAAAATACACAGATCCACCCAATAATGATCCTCTGGTAGGCCCCCATACATCAGAATGCACATAATCTAGAATCCCTTCAGTTTTATGCTTTCTAGTCGTGAAACCGACTTTAGTCTGTTTACCAAGAACACAAAATTCACAAAAATCGAGCTTGCAACTTTTGACACCATGCAACAAAGTTCTTTTATGCAATTCAATCATTCCACATTCACTAAGATGACCAAGACGCATATGCCACAATTTTATATTATCATCATATGACTCAATAGAATGAGCTCCACCTATAATTGTACTCCCTAACAGTTTATAAATATTCCCTGCAGATATCTTTCCTTTCATCACAGTCAATGCACCTTTAACAATCCTAATGGTTTCTCTATCCTCATCAGCTTTGGAAATTAAATCATTCTTATGCAAAGTGCCCAAAGAAATTAGATTCTTTTTCAAATCTGGTATATGCCTAACATCACATAATGTTCTAACAGTACCATCATACATCTTAATTCTGACTTCACCAATACCGACAATATTGCCACATCTATCATCACCTAAATAGACAAAACCAAAATTAACATACATATAGGTAGAAAATCACTCCATGTTAGGCATTATATGATAAGATCTTATTGAATCAAGAATCCAAGCATCCGTGAACTGAGTTGTTGAAATAGAAAGCATATCATCATCACTGCAATACGAATTCTCATTCTGTACCACATTTACAGTTTTGGATGATGCATCATGTTTATCATCTGACTCCTTTTTCCACTTTGGACAGTCTCGTTTCATATGTCTTGGCTCCTTGCACTTGTAGCAACAAAACGTCTTCTTGCCTCTAGACTTTTATCTAGAATTCCGTCTTCCAAAACCCTCCTTCTTTGACTTCCTTGCATGATCGTGATTACCCTTAACATATAAACCATCAACGTGAGAGCTTTCGCCTATATTCTACCTTCGCTGGTTGTGGGCCAACAAGGCTGCAGTAATCTCTTCAACTTTGATTGTTTCTTTCCCATATGTAAGAGTAGTCACCATGTGTTCATAAGAAGAAGGCAACGAACACAACAAAATCATTGCTTTGTCTTCATCTTCAATCTTCACATCAAGTTGAGTTAAATCGGTGATTATTTGATTGAAGATATTCACGTGCTGTGCCAAATCCTGACCTTCCTACATCTTCAACCCATACAACCTCTACTTTAGATACAATTTATCTGTCAAAGACTTGGACATAAATTGACTTTCCAACTTTCTCCATATCTCTCCTAGAGACGCCAAATCCATGATGTGATACATAATCTCATCTGCCAAACATAACCGTATAGTTCCAGTCGCTCATTGTTGTAGTTCTTCCCAATCGTCATCCTTCATCGATGTTGGTTTTTTAGATCGTAAAGCCTTTACAATCCCTTATTGTGCTAACAGATCCTTTACCCTCGTCTGCCACAATCCGAAGTGACCTTCACCATTAAACTTGACCACTTCAAATTTCGCATCGGACATAGCCATCGCAACGAGGCTCTAATACTAGTTGTTGTACACGCGATAAACGAAAAAAGAAAACTAAACAAGCAAGAACACAAGATATTTAACGAGGTTCTGCAGTGTGCTTATGTCCTCGAGGAGTAAAGAGCGGCTTTTTTCTTTTATTCAATCGGTGGTCCTTAGGTTACAAATAGCACATCTATTTATAGACCTGAATACATGGTCACCAAGAAACCTTATTCAATAAGATCTCCTACTTAAAATAGATTTATACTCATATAAGTAACCCTACTCAGTAAAATTACAAAGATACCCCGTACCGTACTGCGGGGGCTCCGCTCCAGCATCTTTCCTTTTACAGTATATGAGCCATACTTAACAGTAGCCAAATTAATTGGGGTTAAGGATGGAAACTAAAAAGATTTGATTTGATAAGTGGTTAAGTGATAAGGGTGATGTGATATAGTTGTAAGTGATAGGATATGGTTAAAGTGATAAGGGTGTAAGTGATTAGGATGGGGTTAAAGTGGTAAGGGTTATATGATAAGGTTGTAAGTGATTGGATAAGGTCAAATTGATATAGGGTTAATATATTTAAATTGAATTTAAATTCAACTTAAATATTGGACGACTAGGGTTGAAATTGAATGAAAATTAATATCTCTCTTCAATGGGCCGAATTTAATCAAGCTAGGGTAAATTCTTCTTCCAAAATTCCAATTCACCGTATGCCAAGCCTCTATGCTGGCATTGCTCTTGGCACACTGGATTCTCTCATTCTGCAAACTCCTAATGCCAATTTGCTGCCCTGGCACGGTGTCTGGCACAGAAATCTGCACACGCTTGAATCTCCTGATTTGTAGTCATTTCATGCTAAGTCCATGCCTTGGCATTACACATGATGTACTCAATCTGCACATACTCAAAGCAAACCTTTCAACACAAAAAAGGAATAAAAAGGAAAATTAAAAGAAAGAAAAACTACTGAAAATCATGAAACCTAAAAACAAAGAAAAACAACAAACATAATATTTACAAAGATTCAAACATGCTGGCGATGTTACGATACCTCTGCCAAGAGGATAGCCTCCTTGACTTTGTTCTGGTCAACTTCCAAATAGTGCCTCAAATGTTGGCCCTTGGTTGGTAGGTGATAGGTTGTGGCAATTCTTTGTTTGAATAGCCAACATAGAAAGCCGAAGAATTTCATACCTTTAAGTATGACGAACCCTCGATTGCACAATAAAACAGGATGTTTTACCATGGTGTCTTCGAACAACCACCTTAGGAAACCGAAGTATCTCTTTGATGTAGGACTCGAGAACCTTTGATTTAACTCAGCACCCCAGTAGTGCTTAGGCTCTGCCGCTCTTTTCTCCTTTGATGTCGAGGCATGTTTGAGGTGACTTGACAATTGTTTCAGTTCCAAGTTTTGCATCTCCTCACTAGATGGATTTGGTGCTCTGATCTCTCTGCCAACCAAATTGAATGGCTTAGATCTATCAAAAAAACTTATTACCTAGTCCAACAAGGTCGGTTCTTCAGAATCCTCACTCGACGTATCCTCGTCATCCAGTTCTCTGGCATCGTCATCAGTGCATTGGCAAAGTTGTGTTATGACCTCATCGAAGATAGATTGATACGAATCCCTTTAGAAGGTCCAATTTTTGAAATCAAGGACCGAATTGGTGATGTCTTCACTTGAAGGGACAACTCGATCTATGATTGTTCCCGGACCTAGAAGGCAGGAAAATATCCCTCCGAATATAAGTATTCCTGCACAAACAAATACTTGATACAACAAAGTAAAATATTGGTATAGGTTAATATAGAGAATAGTGGAAGAAATTGAGAGAATTTTGGCTAGGAAGGGTGGTAGGTTCGAATAAGGCTGGTTGAACAATTTTCGGGTATGGTACTTTAAGGGTTCGATTGGAAAGGTAAAAGGTTTTGGAAAGGGCTGAATTTTTGGTATGTTGTAGATGGGATGTAAGGCTACGATTTAGAGTCAATAAATTTGGAAAAAGGTTTATGAACGAGAAAGGTATAGGGCTAGAAAGTATGGTGGTCGAAACATGCTTGAAGGGTAGTCTTTAAAGGTAGGTTGGAAAGAAATCTTCAATTGACTAACCAAATGAAATTGGAAAATTATGAAACTTTCCAGATTTTCAATTGGAATATAAATGAAGAGATTGGTCGAAAGAATTGAAGAATTTGGTTGAGAATTGAAGGATTTCAAAGGATAGGAAGAATGGGTTGTTTTGGTGTTTTGGTGATGAAGTAGGGTGAAAGATGGGTGAAATTAAAGGGGCTAGAATGAGATGAAAGTTTCCAGATCTCAAATTGAAATATGTAAGTTGAAAATGAACAAAAGAAATCGAAGATGAGATGATGATAGATGGAGAATTAAATCGATGGAAGTAGAAGGAATGATGGGTGGCTTTCAAAGGTAAGGTGAACCTTAAGTAATAGAGACTTAAGACCCAAATCTTATGACACTTATCTAGCCGATTGGGGGTGGACTTGGACCCTCTAGATAGCAATCTAGGAACCACAAGTATCAACAGATGGAATTGAAGACACCAAAGTAAACAATGCTACCTTGAAAGTGATATGTTCGCAAAGAGCAAAGTGAAGGAAAAACCTCACAAATGAAATTTGATTTTAATAATTCAAGAGTATGACAAACGATGTTTTTCAATTGATGTTACAAGGCTATTTATAATGCTAAAATGCTCCTTAGGCCTAAAAGACATGAAATTATTCGGCCATGAAGGGTTCCAATTTGAAAATGAAATAATGGCTCTTGAATGGTTGCATTGGTTAGGCTAGAATGAAGAGTCTCCTTAGGCTGCCGAATAGTTGCTTCATAATTGGGCTTGAATTCTTGATTATTTTATAATTATATCATATAATATAATTATATGGTTGATCAATTTCATGTTGCTTGCATTAATTTGAACGCTGGAGTCCAAAGAACACAATGTTTTACTTTGAAAATTTTGCTTTCTTCCTTGTTGTAGCCGAATCCAGGTAGACATCTTTTATGATTTTATTCTACATGCATGGATGGTATTTTGTTCATCCAAAAGCTTAGTTCTCATCTTCATATATCTATCTCTCGTATGAGTTTTTGTCCTTGAAAAATAATAAACAATGGTAAGTGAAATGTGTCTCACAATATAGGTAGTTAATCATGAATTGAACTAAGGAATATAACTTAAGATAATGAAAATTAGTTAAGTTAAAATTGTGAACTCATATGTTAAATTCTATCATCATAAAATTAATATTAAAGTAAGGTGATGAAGGAACTCCCTGAATTAAAGGTCAAATGATCCTTGTAGAAATCCTTCATTATGGTGGAAGAAAGTCTTTGAATTTGATCACATCATCCTCCCTTCTTTGAGGAAAATTTTCCCCAAATTGAAGACTTCTGTAGGAGTGATGTTGTCTTCTCGGAATCCCTCTTCTTTGTAATGATGTTTTCTTTCTGAAATATAAGAAATGGAAGAGAAAAGTATTTGTTGAGGTGGCCTTCACATCCATGAACGTGTCCCCCTCTTTTTGAATGAACATAATGTTTCATGTGTAGGGCCACATTTCTTCATTTCAATAGTCCTCTTTTCATCACGAGTCACCTTGCTTTTCCCTTTGTTTTGTGCCCGTTCAAGTTTGACCTTTAAATTTTCAATGTACTTCTTCATTTGCACTTGGTCATGCCTCACTTGTTTAGACGTCAAGGGAGTAAGGTTCACTAACTTGCCTTGGTGCTTGAATGAATAAAAATTCGTGTAACCATCATGTATGACCTTCTTGTCATACAACCAAGGACGTCCAAATAGTAGATGACTTGCATACACGAGTACCACGTCACACAGTACTTCATCTTTATAGTGTCCAATGGAGATAGGCACTAAGGTTTGCTTATTCACTTTCAACTATCCTCCATTGTTAAGCCATTGAAGTTTATAGGGATTTGGATGCTTGTAGGTCTTCAACCCTAACTTGTTAATCAAGAAAGTGCTAGCCGCATTAGTGCAACTACCACTATCAATGATTAAAGAGCATACCTCCTTTTCCACCCGACAACTTGTGTAGAAAATGTTTTCCCTTTGCTCTTTGTCTTCTTCCTTGGCTTAAACACTTAAGGCCTTCTTCGCTACATGGATTTCTCCGGTTGGCATTGTGAGTTCCTCTAACTCCTCTTCCTTTTCTTCTAAGTTTTCTTCTTTTAGTGGGGGGACTTCCTTTTCCTCTTCTTCATGGTTGGACATAATGTCACCGTTATCTAGGACAAGAATAGTGTTCTTGTTAGGACATTGGCTGGAAATGTGTCCTCTTCCAAGGCACTTGAAGCACTGAATGTCTCTTGTCCTTTCTTGGTTGACCATAGGCTTAGTCTTGTTATCCCCCACTAAGTTTTGCTTTGGTTTAGGCAATGACTCCTTTGGAATGGGCGTGATCTTCTTAGGAGGCTCGTGATTCCACCGTGAACTTGAAGCACTTGGATTACTCCTATATGGCTTCCTCTTATTTTGCCTCTCTATCTTAATGGCCATATGCACCATGTCTTCTAACTCAACATAGTGTTGGAGTTCAAGGACATTGGCTATGTCAACATTAAGTTCGGAGAGGAACCTTGCCATAGTGGCTTCTCGGTCTTCATTGATGTTGGCACGAATCATGGCAATCTATATTTCTTTATAGTAGTCTTCCACGCTTTTATTGCCTTGCCTTAGTGATTGTAACCTTTGAAGGAGGTCTCTATGGTAGTGTGTAGGAACAAAACGTCTTCTCATGATGGCCTTCATTTCTCGCCATGTTGTTACGGTACCTTCTCCACTATATCTCCGAGAAATGTTTAATTGATCCCACCATATGAGAGCATAGTCAATGAATTCAAGAGCAGCCATTTGCACCTTCTTTTGCTCTGAATAATTATGGCAATCAAAGATGTGCTCAATCTTGCTCTCCCATGCTAAGTATGCCTCGGGATCAGATCTTCCTTGAAATTGTGGCACACTAACTTTGATGTTGCTAAGGCCATCATCCAAGGGCTCTCTTAACCTTTGATCATTTCTCCTAGCATTTGGTCGAGGTGCTTGATGGACGTTATTGGCTCCAGACTCAGCCTCTTGTTCCTCTTGTGGTTCAACTAGAGTAGTACAATCTCTTTGAGAAATTTTGAGTTGTGTTATGCATACATGAATAGGCTCCAGTTTGGCTCTCATGACTCTTGTAATGTCCCTCATTAAGATTTATTTGTCTTCTTCTTGAGCCTCTTGACCATGTATACTTCCCCTACTAGACATGATTAAAAAAGTAATAAAACAAACAAAAATATAAATCCTCACTTAGTCACATTTAAAAAAGTGGAATTTGATGTCACTTCACTTAATCTCTTGTGTTTGCACTCGGGAATGTGCTAGGCTTTTTTTCAATTCCCCTTCTAAGATCGCACGCTCAAATGCCTTTTACCACTCCATTTCCTTGAACAAAGTTATTGTTTGAACAACTCAAACATGTCAAAGGAAAACAATTGTAGACTATGGAGTCTTCAAATGTTGGTGTACTTGTAGTCCAAGATGGGTGAAATGATCCAAATGATTTAGTGAAGAGTTAAAAAAGGTAGGAATGGTTTGAAAAGGTAAGAATGAAAGGGTAGAAAGTGAAAAGAAAGGATGAAAAGATGTAAGGAAAGGTTAGGAAGGAAAATGAAAAGCAATATTTGAAAATGTATCACTTACAACTCTTTGGAAGAGTCACCAACCTCCTTGGCACGAGAACAATCAATGTCTTGACGTTCTTCAAAAATTCGGTCGTTATCATCTTATAGATTTGTAATTCCACCTTTTGATTCTTCAATTTATTGTTGGATACCAGTTTCGGGCACTCTCCGTTGCTTTTCTTTCTTTCTTTTTTCATTTTCTTTTGTAGGAGACCGATTGCGAGCATTCTCCTTGTACTTTCTTTTCTTCAATAATTGCACTTAATTTTTATTGTGCAATTGGTGGAGACTTGTCTTGGCTTCAAATATCTCTGATATCACTTGATACAAACCCCTTTGGGAGGTCCAATTTTTGCAACCAAGGATCGAATTGGTGATGTCTTCACTTGAAGGAACAACTCGATCTATGATTGTTCCTGGACCTAGAAGGCAAGCAAATCTCCCTCCAAATGCAAGTATTCCTACACAAACAAATACTTGATACAACAAAGTACAATATTGGTATATGTTAGTATAGAGAATATCAGAAGCAATTGATAGAATTTTGGCTAGGAAGGGTGGTAGGGTCGAATAAGGCTGGTTGGACAGTTTTCAGGTAGGATACTTTGAGGGTTCGATTGGAAGGGTAAACGATTTTGGAAAGGGATGAATTTTCGGTATGTTGTAGATGGGATGTAAGGCTACGGTTTAGAGTCAAGAACTTTGGAAAAAGATTTAGGAATGAGAAAGGTATAGGGCTAGAAAGTATGGTGGTCGAAACAGGCTGGAAGGGTAGTCTTTATAGGCATGTTGGAAAGAAGTCTTCAATTGACCAACCAAATGAAATTGGAAAATTATGAAACTTTTTAGATTTTCAATTGGAATATAAATGAAGAGATTGGTCGAAAGAATTGAAGAATTTGTGTAACGCCCCGATTTAGGGCCCGAGAGTTTATCGGTGTTAATCTAAGATTAGTTCGGGTTAAAATTAGATTTAAAATGATGATTTTTTAAAAATATCATGTATTTACAAAAATGCCATTAATGAAAATAGAAGATGGGGATTTGAGTAAAAGGGATAAAGAAAGAAAAGGAAAAGTTTGAAAAGAAAAACAAAAAGTGTCATCTTCTTCAAAATCCCTTTTTCTACCAAAACCTCTCTTAAACCCTAAAACCACTATTCCATTGCCCAATCCCTTTTTCAAGGCAAGTTTTCCAAGGTAAGAAATCCATTGTTTAATTTCTTTTATCCTTAAGTTGTCACTAGTTAGATTCTCCTTAAAAATCCATTATTTTGGGGTTATTTCAAAATGCTTTGAGTTTGAAAATGGTAAAATGGAGGGATTTTCGTGTAGGTTTTCTAATGTAATGTTTAAGGGTGTTTTTAATCATGCTTAGGTGTCTTAAAAATGTTAAAAAGATGACAAATGGTAGGAAACCCGAAATGGGTATAAAAATGAGATTTTTAGGTTGAAAATGATGAGTTTTTGGGTTGGTCTTGGGTTGAAAACGTGGATGGTGGTTCCTTTGATGTTGGAGAGTATTTCTAGAAGATTTTGGATATGTTTTGGTGGTTGAAATGGCTGGTTTCATTGTAGGGTTTGTCTAGAACAAAAATTGTGAAGTTTGGATGAAATTTGGGTTTGAATCAAAGTGTTTTGGTTGCAAGGAGTAGAATTCCGGGTTGTTGCTGGTTTACATGTGTATTAGCATCCTAATAGTTTGTTTTGGGTATTCTTGAAGCAGCGGATATTGATTCAGGTACTTTGGGTGCGATATTGGATACTACGGAGGCTTGAGAATGGTGTTTCGGCTTTCGTTGGGCTTAATTGGTGAGTGGAAACTGTTTTGAGACTTTAAATGCGTTCAATGAAGGTTTTTGGGGTTTGGGTGGAGTCTTAGAGACTAACCTAGACCCGAGTGTAAGTTTATCTACTCTCGCTTGTTTGGTTGATTATGGGCGTACTCGATTATGTGTGTTGTGGTGTGTTTTGGATTGTTTTTACTCTCCGTTTAATGTTGGTGTGTAGTCATTTGTTGGTGTCGAGCCTCATGTGATGGTTGTCGTTGCTACGGTGATGTGTAGTCCCACCGGTAGTGACTAGTAAAAGAGTACGATGATGTGTAGTCCCATCGGAAAACTACTAGTTGTTGTGAACGGTGATGTGTAGTCCCATCGGGTTTTGGTTATGCATGTGCATACCATGTATTGTTATGATTGTGTTTCATTATTTCCTTCCCTTAAATGGTTTTGCCCTAAATCTAAGTTTTATGTTTTAAAAATTGCATTGTTGTTGTGTTTTAGAGCTCCGCTCACTAAGCTTTAAGCTTACGCTCTCTCCTTCTTCCAACAATGCAGGCCGTTAGAGGCTTGTGAGGAAGTGGGCAAGGAAGGGTTTCTCGGAGTTCTTGGTTGGCTTAAGTATGGTTTTATAGTTTGTAATAACACTTAGACAATGAGATTGCTAGATTTTTATGTTAAGAAGTTGGTGATCAAACTCATATTCTATGGCTTATTTATGTTTCTAGCATGTTTGAAATTGTGATACTATGTTATGTTGAGGTTTAATGTGGTCTTGTATGAATTGCTTCGTGTTTTGGCATGTTAGTGTTTTTGAGTCTAAATGTTCATGTGAGCTTGGGGCTTGAAATCCAATTTGTTGCCTGAATGCATGTCTAATAATGTGATTAGGGTACTTTGCATTTAGAATGTATGTATGACATGCTGCCATGTGGTTTTTGATGATTCGGGATAGGTTTGGGGACGTTTGGGGGTGTCAAGTATGATTTCGGGCCAGACTATGTGCAGGCATTTTGAAACGCTCGATATGGTTTCAGAACGGTTGGCAACTCCAGGGGTACTCGTATCGGAATGGGGTGGTGTCGTTTCGATACGATTTTCCACTGTGTGCCCCCGTTTCGGAACCCATTTCGATACGGTTCGCCATTGTGAGCCTTTATTTCGGGAACACGTTCCGATATGTTTTGTCTTTGGAAGCCCCCATTACGGAACAACGTGGGATCGTTTCAGAACGGCTTGGATTTTACTCTTTAAATGGAGCCCGCATTTTGGAACGGGCAAGTCTGTTTCGAAACACATGTAGTTAAAACGATTAAATGGCACCTTTGAGGGTTTCCGAATGTTGCATCTTAGTCCCTAAAGCTTGTATGTTTTCTTATTAAGTTTATATGTATCCCTTTATGATGGTTTGCCCCGTATACGTGTAATTTGACTAACAAACTATATGGTAAGTTTAAATTATTGTATGCTCTCTGCTCGACTCGAATCTATGTTCGCTTTTTCGCTGTTGTTTTCACACTTAGGATTAAATGTGGTATTTAAACAAGATAAATAAAAAATAGGGTTACTAATCGGAGTGAGGCCTTAGCGAGTTTTGCTTCGATTTTCCCCGTGTAACCCGTTCGGTCCGGTCTGTTGGCTAGGCCGGGATGAGATGGTTACATTTTGGTTGAGAATTGAAGGATTTCGAATGATAGGAAGAATGGGCTATTTTGGTGTTTTGGTGATGAAGATGGGTGAAAGATGGGTTAAATTGAAGAGGCTAGAAAGGATAGAATAAAATGAAAGTTTCCATATCTCAAATTGAAATATGAAAGTTGAAAATGAATAAAAGAAATGGAAGAAGAGATTATGGTAGATGGATAATTAAGTCGATGAAAGTAGAAGGAAAGAAGGTTGGCTTTCAAATGTAAGATGAACCTTAAGTATTAGAGACTTAAGACCCGAATCTTATGACACTTATCTGGCCGATTGGGAGTGGACTTGGACCCTCTAGATAGTAATCTAGGAACCACAAGTATCAATGGATGAAATCGAAGACGCCAAAGTAAACAATGCTGCCTTGAAAGTGATACGTTCGCAAAGAACAAAGTGAAGGAAAAACCTCACAAATGAAATTTGATTTCAATAATTCAAGAGTATGACAAAAGATATTTTTCAATTGAAGTTACAAGGCTATTTATAATGCTCGAATGCTCCTTTGGCCGAAAATACATGAAATTATTCGGCCATGAAGGGTTCCAATTTGAAAATGAAACAATGGATCTTGAATGGTTGCATTGGTTCGGCTAGAATGAAGAGTCTCCATAGGTTGTCGAATAGTTGCTTCATAATTGGGCTTGAATTCTTGATTATTTTATAATTATATCATATGATATAATTATATATTTGATCAATTTCATGTTGCTTGCATTAATTTGAACGTTGGAGTCCAAAGAACATAATGCTTCACTTTGAAAATTTTGCTTTCTTCCTTGTTGTAGCTGAATCCAAGTAGGCATCTTCTATGATTTTATTCTACGTGCATGGCTGGTATTTTGTCCATCCAAAAGCTTGGTTCTCATCTTCATATATACATCTCTCATATGAATTTTTGTCCTTGCAAAATAATAAATAATGGTAAGTGAAATGTGTCTCAAAATATAGGTAGTTAATCATGAATTGAACTAAGGAATATAACTTAAAATAATGAAAATTAGTTAAGTTAAAATTGTGAACTCATATGTTAAATGCTATCATCATAAAACTAATATTAAAGTGAGGTGATGAAGAAACTCCCTGAATTAAAGTTCAATCGATCCTTGTAGAAATCCTTCATTAAGGTGGTGGAAAGTCCTTGAATTGGATCACATCATAGATTCCATGATCTCGACAGCTTGGCATTGATCAGTTTCATTTTCCCACTTAAGAGCTTTGAAAATGTCAACAATAATACCTTCTTGTTTTACCAAGGTAGAGTTAGGAAATGCTGGCTCCATTGGTTTTACCGAGCTGGTGCTGGCATCAGATTAAGATATGGTATTACTGGTTCTTGCTTCCCCTTTCTCAACTTCCTTGGTTTCTTCTTTTGGCAATGATTTCTCTTCCTAGAAATTAATCGATTGCTTGGTAGATGTTTCATTCTCAATTGGTTTGCCACTTCGGAGAGTGGCAAGTTGGCTTTGTTCTCTCCTTGTTTGTTGATCATTCCCTTTATCACTTGGCAGGGTCCTTGAAGGTCTAGCACTAAGTGCGCTGAAAATCTGTCTATTATGAACTTCCAAGTTCCTCATTGATGCTACAAGACTCTGGATGGTGACATCGTTATGCTCCAAATAATCCTTCAGGGTATTCTCATCGAAAGATCTTTGCACTGGCAGTAGATTATTCTAGGCTCTCTATGGCATGGCATTTTGGTTGAATCTTGGTATGGAATTCTAATTGAATCTTGGCATGGTATTGTTGTTATGTCGTTGGCATTGTTGAGTGTGTAAAAGTTCTATTATTTACACCCTTTTTAACCCATATTTCTGCTGCATTCAAGCATCATTGCATTGCATTTAGGTTAGTTTACAGCAAAACATCACAAATATATTAAAGGCACGGATTCTACTAAAAGATGACTCATTTTGCAGGTTGCTGCCATAGTTGACGGAGAAGGCGGGCGCAGGGCAGAGAAGCAGAAGAGCTGAACTGGACAAGTAGACAAAGAGGATGATGCTGCCATGGATCTGTCGTGACAGCATGGTGACAGCCGTTTGACGGAGAGAAAAAGTAAAGTGGACCTCGATAGATAGAGAAAATTATGCTCGTCTGTCGTGTGAAAACCAAATAATTTTCCAAGCCCCGGATCAAAAGATATGTCAAGCCAAAGCTCAAGGAGAGGAAATCCCTAGAAACAAGGAGGGCGGCTGAAAAGTAGGATACTTGAAGATTAAGTCTTTATTAGAATCTTACTTTTAATTAAAGTTGTAATCCTTGTTAACTTAGAATACTTGAGCCCAAAGCTTATATAAGGGCATAGATTTTAACCTAGGGGAGATGAGACCCCATAACCGATAACCTAAATCCCCCTGCCGTTTACCCGCCAACGTTATGTTCTAAAAAAACCCCTAGGGCCACGGGTTGTTTTGTAAAGTAGTTGCAAGGGTTGTTTTGTTTTAGGATTTTTCAAGTTCAATAAAATAAACTTCAAGTTCTCTTATTTTGGTTATTAATATCTTGCAAGAGCATCGGGAGAGCATTGTGAGGTTATCCATTTACCTAGCATCGGGAGAGTTAAGTATATGAAAGAAATAAGAGCAAGTTCTCTAGTTTATAGTTGAACTATCTTGTGCCTAGGGATAGGTCAAGGTTAAGTGGCTAAGGAAGAATTCATACACATTGGTGTTCATCCTTCGATTCACGCCGGGAGGTATCATCAAAGACGTGATCATCGACAGACTTGGACCTAGGGATAGGCCAAGGCAGATCTGGGATTCTTGCCAAACTTGGAGTACGGAGTTGGTGTGTTCACTGCCGCGACAGCTAACGGACAGCCGCCGCGACAGGTGCTGTCGGCGACGGGTGCGACGACAGAACTGGTTTTCCTAAGCATTACAATACCTGCACTACTGAGCAATTCAATACCAGCCTATTCTCTCTATCTTGATATTCCAACTCTTTTATTTACGTTTGCTTTATTATTCTCGTGACAACTCTCAAATATTTCCTTTACTTTCGTGCAGTGAATTAAGGTGAAGCTATTAGCCCAATCCCTGTGGAGACGATATCCGATACTTCGTATCACTTTACTACTTGCGTCGTGTACACTTGCACTACAATTGCGATAGACTCTTTTACACGCAACAAGTTTTTGGCGCCGTTGCCGGGGATTGGCAACATAACTACACCTTTCTTATATTGCACTTTCGTTTTTATTTTTATTTTTGTTTTTCTTTTAATTTTTCTTTTTCTATTTTTTGTTAGTACTTTCAACTCTTGCTTTTCACGAGGTTTTCTTGTTTATGCGCAGATCTAAAAGAGGTGAAGATCCTGAATATAAATTAGATCCGGAAGTTGAACGTTCCTTCAATCTCAAGAAACAACTTCGCCACCTCTTAGATAGGAACGAGTACCTTGAGGAATAGCTAGAGAAGATGGCCCGTAATCCGCCCGCTGGTGGAGGTATACTGACTGTCGGCGACCCGCCCGTAGCAGATGGACGACGGACATGTCGTGACTACATGTTGAACGATCATGTAGAGCTGGAGACCACGCTGCTTGATATTGATGTTGATAACTTCGAGCTTAAGCCTGTCATGTTTAGTATGATCAACAACGCCGGGCAGTTTAGTGGTGCTGTGACAGAAGATGCCAGGGAGCATCTCAAAATGTTCCAGGAGATCTGTGGTTCGTTTAGACTACCAGGAGTTAGCTCGGAGATACTGAGGCTTCGGTTATTCCCCCCTTCATTGAGGGACAGAGCTAAAACTTGGTGGAATAAACTTACACCGGGTTCAATCGTAACTTGGGCAGATTTATCTCGTGAATTCTTATCTCGTTTTAATCCTTCGCATTTATCTGAGCGATTACGTAACGAAATTGCTACTTTTCAACAGGAAGATGACGAGCCAATGCACGAGGCCTGGGACAGATTTACTACTCTTCTTCGAAACTGCCCAATGCATGGATTCCCCGTCTGGAATCAGGTTACAAAATTCTATAATGCTGCCAACCTACAAACTCGCATTCGAATTGATTCTGCAGCAAATGGATTATTATTGGATAAAGATCCGGACGAGGCGTTGCAAGTTTTGAAAATTTTGGCTAAGAATGACGAGCAATTTCCGACTGCGAGAAGAGGGGGTAAACGGGTACTTGCTGTCAAGGACTATGAGGCCGACAGCAGAATGAAATCACAGGTAGCATTCCTTACTAAATCAATGAAAAGGTTATTGAATGAAGATGAATTACAAGGATTTGTTGTCGAGGAAGTTTGTACCATCTGTGAGGGAAATCATAGTCGGGATGAGTGCCCAATACAAATAGAAGAGGGAAAATATGTTGGAAATTACAAGTCGAATTACAACTCCAACAATTACAATCCCAATTGGAGGAAGGATCCCAAATTTTCCTGGAGTAACCCTAACAATGCCCTGAATCCGCAAGCACACAATCAGAATCAAGGAGGACCTAGATTGCTAACGCGACAGCACCTGCCGTAGCAACTGCCGCCGCAGCAGCAACAGCAGCCACCACCTGCCATGAGCAGTATATTGGAACAGACTCTGGCCACCTTTATGTCTCAGACCGGTACGTATATGGAGAATATGAATCAGTTTGTCAAAAAGACAAAAACCTTTATGGATAAAACCGAGATGAGGATGACAAATCATGAAGCTACATTGAAATCTCTAGAGACACAAATGGGTCAGGTTTCACAACATATTAAGCCAAGGCAGAATGGAGGATTCCCTAGCAATACTGAAAATGCTAGACTACCCACACATGAGCAATGTAAGGCAATTACTACTAGGAGTGGGAAGAAACTACGAGGGCCAGAAAAAGAAGCTGAAACAGGAAAGGAGCCTGCCTGGGATAAACCTGCCGAGGAAGCTGCCCCAACAGGTGATAAAAAGACTGCTGCCGATGAGCCTGTCACGACAGCAGAAGCGACAGAGGAGAAAAAAGATAACTACCGTCCTCATATTCGCATGCAGTGGGAAGGACGTATTGCTGATTACCGTCCCCTGCCACCTTTCCCTCAACGGATACAACAAGCTAAGCAAGAATCTCAACTTAAAAAGATTTATGATATTTTTAAGCAGGTTCATATTAATATTCCGCTATTAGATGTCGTTAGGGAAATGCCCGGTTATGCTAAATTTCTCAAGGATGTTATGTCGAAAAAATCTAAACTTGGGGAGTTTGAAACGGTAAAGATGACAGAGGGTTGCATGAGTATTCTTCATCGGCAGCCTCCCCAGAAAAAGAAGGATCTGGGGAGCTTCATCATACCTTGCGTAATCGGAAATAAATTCGTGGGTAAGGCACTTTGTGATCTTGGTGCTAGTGTTAATTTAATGCCAAAGTCTGTTTTTCAGAAATTAGGTATTGGAAAGGCGTGGCCCACGACAGTAACTCTGCAGCTGGCAGACTGCTCTTACGTTCATCCAGAAGGAAAAATTGAAGATATTTTGGTAAGAGTGGATAAGTTTATTTTTCCTGCTGACATTCTTGTTTTAGATTATGGAACAGATGAAAATGCACCAATCATCCTTGGGCGACCCTTCTTAGCCACATGAAGATCACTGATTGATGTGGAAAAAGGAGAACTCACCATGAGAGTGAACGATCAAGAAATTAAGTTGAATGTTCTCCAAGCGATGAAACATGCTGATGTGGATGAGGAGTGCAAGGCAACACTGACGTTACCTTTGATCAACCCTGCATCAGGTCGAGCTGTCACGATATTCAATTTGGTCACTGCCGCGGCAGCCACCTACAGGCCTGTCACGACAGCAACGACGACAGCACCGACGACAGCAACTCCTCTAAATCTGATTCATCTGATACTGAAGATCAGGAGGAGGTAAACTGGATAGGCAATCGTCCAGGTAAGTTATTCGAACCTTTGAATTACACTTCGGATAACCATTTAATCCAAAAGCCATATACTATTGAACCACCTGCCTTAGAACTTAAGCCCCTGCCAGGGCAGCTAAAATATGTTTTTCTTGGTTCAAATGATACGTTGCCCGTAATCATCTCTTCTAAGCTGTCGTAGGAACAGGAACGACAGCTAATCGACATGCTAAGGCAGCACAAGAAGGCGATTGGATGGACGATAGCAGACATTCAAGGCATTAGTCCGGCATTATGCATGCACAAAATCCTTCTAGAGGAAGATCATAAGCCGACTATTGATGCCCAAAGGCGGCTAAACCATGCGATGAAAGAGGTAGTGCGTAAGGAGATAATTAAATGGTTAGATGCTGGTATTATTTACGCCATCTCTGATAGCAAATGGGTGAGCCCGGTGCAATGCGTCCCAAAGAAAGGAGGAATGACCGTGGTGACCAATGAGAACAATGAGTTAATCCCAACCAGGACTATGACCGGTTGGAGGGTTTGTATGGACTATCAGAAGCTTAACAAAGCTACCCGAAAGGACCACTTTCCTTTACCCTTTATTGATCAAATGCTTGATAGATTAGCGGGTAAACCTTACTATTGTTTTCTTGATGGTTATTCAGGTTATAACCAAATTGCTATCGCACTGGAGGATCAAGAAAAAATGACTTTCACATGCCCCTACGGAACGTATGCTTTTAGGAGGATGCCGTTTGGATTATGTAACGCACCCGCCACCTTCCAAAGGTGCATGATGGCTATATTCTCCGACATGTTAGAAGACTTCCTTGAGATTTTTATGGATGATTTTTCCGTCTTTGGAGACGATTTTGAGAGCTGCCTCGGCAATCTACAAAAGGTGCTTGAAAGATGTGAAAAAGCTAATCTAGTTTTGAATTGGGAAAAATGCCAATTTATGGTGGATGAAGGGATAGTCCTAGGCCATAAGATTAGCTGTCGTGGGATAGAAGTCGACAGGGCAAAAATAGAAGTGATCGAGAAGCTGCCGCCGCCGACTACAGTCAAGGGCATTAGAAGTTTTTTAGGGCATGCTGGTTTTTATCGGAGATTTATTGCTAATTTCTCAAAAATCACGAAGCCCCTATGCCATCTTTTGGAGCAGAACCGACCCTTTGACTTTAATGATGAATGTACTGAAGCATTCAAGGTTCTGAAGGAAAAATTAGTAACAGCCCCCACAGTACAACCACCAGACTGGACACGGCCATTTGAGATTATGTGTGATGCTAGTGACTATGCTGTCGGGGCAGCACTTGGGCAGCGCAAAGATAAGCTATTTCATGTTATATACTATGCTAGCAAGACATTGAATGACGCCCAAGTGAACTACACCACCACAGAAAAGGAGCTGTTAGCTGTGGTGTTCTCCATTGACAAGTTTCGTTCTTACATACTTGGGACGAAAGTAATAGTGCACACAGACCATTCTGCCCTGAAGTATTTGTTCGCAAAGAAGGATGCAAAGCCTAGATTGATACGGTGGATCCTGCTATTGCAAGAATTCGACCTTGAGATCAAGGACAAAAAGGGGATAGAAAATCAGGTGGCAGATCACTTGTCAAGATTGGAGACGGGACAGAGTCTACCAATAGACGAGACACACATACTGGAGACCTTCCCGGATGAGCAGATCTTTGCTGCAACAATCGCTGCCGCGACAGCCATGGCGGCAGGTAAGTATTCTGAACTTCCCTGGTATGTTGATTTTGTTAATTTTATAGTTAGCGGAATACTTCCTTCTGATCTTAATTATCAAGCCAGGAAGAGGTCCCAAAATGATGTTAAGCATTATTATTGGGACGAACCTCTTCTTTTCAAAATGTGCGTAGATCAGGTTATAAGGAGGTGTGTACCACAAGAAGAGCAAGAAGACATTCTCCATCACTGCCACGCTTCACAATATGGAGGTCACTTAGGAGGCAACAAAACTGCTGCCAAGGTGCTGCAGTCAGGGTTCTACTGGCCGACACTGTATAAGGATGCACAGGACTTCTACAAGAACTGTGACAGGTGCCAGCGGACAGGTAACATCTCGAGGAGAAACGAGATGCCACTGCAGAACATTCTAGAAGTCGAAATCTTCGACATTTGGGGGATTGATTTTGTGGGACCTTTTCCATCTTCATGTGGAAATCTTTACATCCTCCTAGCAGTGGATTATGTCTCTAAGTGGGTTGAAGCTATCGCCACTCAAAAGAATGATGCCAAAACGGTCCAAAAATTTTTACACAAAAATATTTTTTTCTAGATTTGGCATCCCTAAGGCGATTATCAGTGATGAAGGGAGACATTTTGACAATAGGGTTATTGTTGCCGCCTTGAAGAAATATGGTGTATAAGCATAGGATCGCGACAGCATATCACCCACAGACCAATGGACAAGCTGAGATATCCAATAGGGAAGTGAAGAACATTCTTGAGAAGATGGTTAAGCCAACTAGGAAAGATTGGTCTTTACTTTTAAATGATGCATTATGGGCATATAGGACAGCTTTTAAGACTCCATTGGGCATGTCTCCATACCGGCTGATTTATGGGAAAACCTGTCATCTACCTGTCGAGATAAAGCACAAAGCATATTGGGCAATCAAGGCAGTGAATATGGACTTGGACAAGGCAGGCCAGAAAAGGCTATTAGATCTGAACGAGATAGAAGAAATACGGACAATGGCCTACGACAATGCAAGAATTTACAAGGAGAAAACTAAAAAGTGGCAGGATAGGAAGTTGTTGCCACGACAGTTCTGCCCAGGGCAGCTTGTATTGTTGTTCAATTCTAGGTTGAAACTCTTCCCAGGGAAACTAAAATCTAGATGGTCTGGCCCGTTCCAAGTGGTACAAGTTTTTCCTCATGGTGTCATCACAATCCGATCATTAAAAGACGGGCACCAATTCAAAGTCAATGGACAGCGCCTCAAGCACTATCAGGGGACTGAAGCCCCAGGAATACAGGAAGTGGTTACCTTAGGAGATGCCCCAAAAGGTATCCCTAATTTAACCTAAATTTTATTTTATTTTATTTTATTATTTATTATTTATTAGGAAATAAGGTTTATTTTTCGAATAATGCTTTTATATTTTCTGTTTTTAGGAAATAAAGGAGTCAAGAAGAAAAGAAGAAGTGACCCAAGCCCACCATCCATCCATCAGCCCAACAGAGCCCATTTACTGAAGCCTGTCGTTCCAGCTACCGCGCAAACACGGATATGACAAGCTGTCAACAGACTGACACGGCAGACGCAGAAGCGTGTGGCAGACGCGTAACAGACGCATAAATGCGTGTCAGACGCGTCAGACACGCCACATCTCAACAGTCGCCCCGTTATTCACGCCTGCCGTTACAGCATTAAACGGGCAGCAACTCGACCGCTATAAAACCCCGTTTTCATTTTAATTTTCCTCACTTCTGCTTATTCTAACTTGCTTTCTCCTCTCGTTTTTCTTTGTTTTCTTTACTTTCAAAACCCTTGCAACTAATATGTCTTCTAGACAGACCCGCCGTAGTGCCGCTTCAGCCTCTACATCAGCAGCAGCGTCACCCTTCGCAACCAAGGAGTTATGGGAAGAAAGAGGTTTCATCTACATCCGAAAGGTACCGAACATGGGACTTCGACCATTCATCGCGAAGGCAATAAGGGCTCAACTATGGGAGCAGTTCGCTGAACAACCAGCAGAATTAAATGACACGTTGGTGAGGGAGTTCTATGCTGCCATCGACAGCAAAACGGCAACATCAGTCACCGTCCGAGGGGTAGAGGTACCATTTACAGCTGACAGCATCAACTACATGTATGGCCTATATTTTGGGCCCAACGATGATGCCCATCAGAAATTTTTAGACACCCTCGATTCAGCCGCCTACGGTGCTGTCATGGCGGAGGTGACAGAGGAAGGAACAACATGGACCATGAGCAAAAAGAACCCCAACTCTGTAAAAAGGGGGCAGCTGCTCCCAAAAGCAAAGTTATGGAACGCTTTCATCAAAAAGCGTATCCTGCCGTCCTCCCATCACACGCGGTGAACCAGCAGCGGCTCGCCCTCATTCATTCGATCATACACGACCGGCCTATCAATGTGGGCCGCTATATGAGGGAAAGCGTCTTGGACTACACATATCGATCAACCTCCCACCTCTGCCTACCGTTCATGATCACCTCTCTCTGTCGCTGCGCTGCTGTCCGGGAGGCATCCATCGATAAACTAGTCCAAGGACGAGGCTGGACCGATAACAACATTACCAGCCTCATGGAGCTGATAGTCGCAACACCTATCTCCTCCTTCAACCCGGCTGCCTCCCCAGCAGAATCATCCGAGAAGCCTGCCACTGAACCTGCCGCAGCAGCCACCCAGACAGACCAATCTGCTCAGATCCTTGCCGCCATACAGAGGGTAGAAGCCAGACGAATGGGGCTGATGACGTTCATCCGAGATTTCGCCAACTCAACGGTAAATTTTATTACCAATACTTTAAATTATCCCGATGTTATTTTCCCCTCTTTCCCTGCCCACTATTTCCACATCCCCTCCCCTGTCCACACACCTACGCCACCTGCCTCCCCCCATGCACACTCTGCTGCTTCCACCCCATCACTTTCCCCGACGGCAGCTGGCAGCCCAACGGCAGAAACCTCCGTACGAGGAACGAAGCGACCTGCCTCCGATGACAGCGAGTCCGACCCTCCTATTAGGAGGAATTTGGCAAAGGAGTTCACGCCTGTCAAGAGGCAGAAACACGTGGCAGACAGAAAACTAATGCCCAAGGCCAGCACCACCACCACCAGCACTTGGGATAGTGGCAGCAGCTCAGACATCCGGGTCGTGGAGCAACCTGCCCAGCCTCCCCCACAGCCCAGACGCTGCCGCCAGATCCGTGTCAGCAACAGCAGTGAAGACACCGATTAAAAATTTAAGTCTTTTATTTTCTTTTTATTGATGCCTGCTTTATATATATTTTGTGATGTACATGCCTTCATTTTATCTGTCATTTGCATTGAGGGCAATGCAACCCTCGAGTTTGGGGGTGGCACCCTCCATTTTAATGGAGTCTTAGTACATCTTTAAATTATTGTTGTGTCTTTTATTTAATTAAGTTCTCTAAAAAAACCTTGTTGGCTTAAAACTGTGAAGTAAACTTACCTGTCATGACAGCTCTGTCGTGGCAGCATCTTTAGGACAGTTTAAGGAGAAGTTTATAGCCTTTCTATAGTTCTGAAAACTTAAAACACCATTGTGACTGTTATATTGCTTAGATTTCTTTTAGCCAAACTAGAATAGGATGCTTAGTACTTGAATAGCCCCTAGAGGTGCCTAACACTGGCTCTAGGAAAGAAGTTTAGCAAAAGAAACTCAAAAACCTAGAGGTGCCCGAAACCGGCTCTAGGAAGCTAACTAGAGGTGCCCAAAACTGGCTCTAGTAAAACTTAGCTTGAAAATAGAAAAGAAGCATGAAAATGTGCCTTCCAAAAAATAAACTTTGGCATAAAAATTCGAGTTAAAGAGTTGAATATTCTAGTGAAACTAAGAGAGTCTTAGCATATAACTGTTCACAAGCATGCACACACTGCACGAGGACTATAGGGAGATTCCGGACAGATCCTAATCTTTCCGACAGGTTGCTGCCGCCACAGAGAATGAGCGACGGGTAAGGGACAGTTCACTGTTTGAAAGCCAACACAAAAATAATCATTTTCTTTTAGGTCTTAATTGCTTGAGGGCAAGCAAAAACTTGAGTTTGGGGGTGTGTTGAGTGTGTAAAAGTTCTATTATTTACACCCTTTTTAACCCATATTTCTGCTGCATTCAAGCATCATTGCATTGCATTTAGGTTAGTTTACAGCAAAACATCACAAATATATTAAAGGCACGGATTCTACTAAAAGATGACTCATTTTGCAGGTTGCTGCCATAGTTGACGGAGAAGGCGGGCGCAGGGCAGAGAAGCAGAAGAGCTGAACTGGACAAGCAGACAAAGAGGATGATGCTGCCATGGATCTGTCGTGACAGCATGGTGACAGCCGTTTGACGGAGAGAAAAAGTAAAGTGGACCTCGATAGATAGAGAAAATTATGCTCGTCTATCGTGTGAAAACCAAATAATTTTCCAAGCCCCGGATCAAAAGATATGTCAAGCCAAAGCTCAAGGAGAGGAAATCCCTAGACACAAGGAGGGCGGCTGAAAAGTAGGATACTTGAAGATTAAGTCTTTATTAGAATCTTACTTTTAATTAAAGTTGTAATCCTTGTTAACTTAGAATACTTGAGCCCAAAGCTTATATAAGGGCATAGATTTTAACCTAGGGGAGATGAGACCCCATAACCGATAACCTAAATCCCCCTGCCGTTTACCCGCTGTCGTTATGTTCTAAAAAACCCCCTAGGGCCACGGGTTGTTTTGTAAAGTAGTTGCAAGGGTTGTTTTGTTTTAGGATTTTTCAAGTTCAATAAAATAAACTTCAAGTTCTCTTATTTTGGTTATTAATATCTTGCAAGAGCATCGGGAGAGCATTGTGAGGTTATCCATTTACTTAGCATCGGGAGAGTTAAGTATACGAAAGAAATAAGAGCAAGTTCTTTAGTTTATAGTTGAACTATCTTGTGCCTAGGGATAGGGCAAGGTTAAGCGGCTAAGGAAGAATTCATACACATCGGTGTTCATCCTTCGATTCACGCCGGGATGTATCATCAAAGACGTGATCATCGACAGACTTGGAACTAGGGATAGGCCAAGGCAGATCTGGGATTCTTGCCAAACTTGGAGTACGGAGTTGGTGTGTTCGCTACCGCGACAGCTAACGGACAGCCGCCACGACAGGTGCTATCGGCGACGGGTGCGACGACAGAACTGGTTTTCCTAAGCATTACAATACCTGCACTACTGAGCAATTCAATACCAGCCCATTCTATCTATCTTGATATTCCAACTCTTTTATTTACGTTTGCTTTATTATTCTCGTGACAACTCTCAAATATTTCCTTTACTTTCGTGTAGTGAATTAAGGTGAAGCTATTAGCCCAATCCCTGTGGAGACGATATCCGATACTTCGTATCACTTTACTACTTGCGTCGTGTACACTTGCACTACAATTGCGATAGACTCTTTTACACGCAACATGCATTGTTTTGGTCACCGCTTTGATTCACCCAAGAAAAGTTGGGATGCTGCTTCCAACCTGCAACATAAGTATTGGAATGTGGGTTAAATTTTTTATTAAAATTACTGGCAAAATTTACCAATTCAGGGTTGGCATGGCAATCATCCACATAATGATCCTCTCCACATATCGGGCAAAATGGTTTCAATGCCTTGACTTCTTAGGATTCATTACTCTTTTGCAAAGTTTTCACAATGCCAGTGAGATTGGAATCTGGCATTGAAGAATGTTAATGTATCAAGCTCCAATTTTCTGGTTGTTTTTATACTTGTCCCTAGTCTGGTAGTGGGATACTCAAAATCGTTTGCAACAATCTTCTCAAGGATGCCAACTGCCTCTGTGTATTTCTTGTCCGGTAATGAACCATTTGCCCAAGGATCAACAACAATTTTGGCATGATCATTGAGTCCAATGTAGGAAATCTCTATCTAAATCCAAGTAGGGAATCCATGCATAGGGCATCTTCTAAACAGGTCTTTGAATTGCTCCCAAGTATCATTGAAAGTTTCATCATCTTCTTGCCTAAAGGTAATGCTTTCGCATCGCAACTTGGCATTAAGTCTAGGTGACTGGAATCTCATAAGGAACTTCTGGCATAGTTTTGCCCACATAGTGACAAAACCTAATGGCAATGAATTTAGCCAAAAATTTGCCTTATCTCGTAAGAAAAATGAAAAGAGCTTCAGTCTTATTGTCTCTTCACTCATACTAGGCAGGCGAAATAGTTGGCAAACCTCCATGAATTGCTTCAAATGTTGTTTTAGGTCTCCATTAGGTGATCCATCAAATTGACCTACATCTATTAGCAATTGAATCATTATTGGTTTAAGCTTAAATTAAGCCATATTTACCTCTGGCATGATCAGTCCTAACATCAAATCATTTATGGTGGGTGCTAGATGTTCTCTGATAGATCGTTCTTCACGTATATGAGAAGCAACAATAGGAGTTGGCGGTATAATTGCATGTATTGTCGACATCTTCTGGTTGTTGGCATTGATTATGGCACTGTCTAGTTCACCATTGCTGTCACGACCCTTTTCTTGACGTTCTCTTCTTAACCTTCGTAGTGTTAGGTCATCTTGTAAGTCTTCATTCACAGTGTTGCTCATGTACATATACCAAACGAAATAAATTAAATAAAAAAATAAAAACAAGTAAAAATCAAAACAATAATTTTGTTGCAATTCTTAGAAACGACGCCAAAAACTTGTTGACATAATATTGCATGGCAAAAGATTAAGTATTCAGTGTAAATATGCAAGTAAAAACAATACCAAGAATATGTCTTTTACGTGCAAGTATACACGGTTAGCAATTAATATAATAATGAGTTGAGTATCGTCTCCACAAGGATTGCCTAGGAATTAATTGTCACGGTTATTACTTGTGAATTAGAAGATAAAAGATGATTGTAATAGATTGAGGCAACGAATAAAGTAAGAGACTAGAAGTAAAATAAGCTAAAGTAAAGATTACAATGATAAATTGATAATAATCTGGCAAGCAATGGGTACAAGAATGATAACAAAGTTTTGGCAAAGAATGTCTAAATTTCATGCTAGCAATGCCGGCTAGTAATAATGTCCTGCCTTGGCATTGATTGCCGAGCATATTCAAAGCTAAATTAACCATGCAAAAACTCATATACCTCTATAGCGATGCTTTTCATAAATCAATTTAATTAAGTCTCAATCTATACTCCTAAGAGGTAGACTTACTCCCGAAGTAAGTTCATCTACTTGAACATCTTTTCTCGAAGCATCTCGCCTTAGTGTCCAACAACTGATCATTTCCACTCAAGTTTGTTAAGATATTGAGGACCAATAGGCCAACAATGACAGCTCTCGCTTCGCAAAGTATTTAAAAAACAGTAATGCCAGCTCTCACTTAGAAAGACAGTTAGAAAACAGTAAAGCATGCTAGATAAACCAACAATGCTAGGGAGTTTGAATTATTAACAACTAAACATAAAACACAACAAAGATAGTTTTGAAATCATTCTTGAACACATGAAAGAAATACAAAAGATCAATAAGAATTAAAGCAAGGAAGGAGGTATCTCAATGCAGCCCTTCAATGGATTCCCGATGTCTCATGGAATCTTCAAGCCTTTGATCTTGTTGTCTCTGATTCATCCTCCATTGTTGCAGACTGCTTCTCAAGTTTAAGCCTTCGTCTCTTTCATCGTCTTTTTCTCCTTCTTCAATTTGTTGTTCCCCAAATGCTTGCTTGCATGGTGTTTAAATAGGAGTGCAGAGAGGGCTAGGATAAGTCTTTGATTTGAATTTGAACGTCCAAGGGATAAGGATGTGGCCGTCTTATCCTTGATAAGCTGATCAAGACGTGTGAAAAGCTAATTGAATTAGGGTTGACGTCATCGTGCCAACGCTGCCTTGGCAACCAAGCTTTGCATGCGAGGAAGCCGTAGGATAAGCCATTGCATTTGAATTTTAAATGCTGAAGGGATAAGAGATGAGATCTTATCCAAATTTGAATGTGATAAGCTGATCAAGTGATGAGTTTATCAGGTGAACAGTTGATAAGGTTAGGGCTAACGTCATCATGCCGATGTTGCCTTGGCATCCAAGCTTGACATGTATTTGCTAACATAACTAAGCATCACCTTATCCGTTATTTTTTTGGAGATTGAACCAATTGTGATCTTTTAGAAGCCTATTCTTATCCCATTTTCTCGAAGTTCAACCGCCTCTTGTTGTGGCATCAAGTTCACTTCTCTGCCAATAGGTGCTTGACATTGTGTAGTCCTTCTGTGCCAATAACACTTGGCATTCTCCTTGGCAATCCTAACTCTGTTGATGTTTTGTGCCAAATACTATGTCAAACCTGCAAAATTGTCAACAAAACAACCTTTCATACTGGCATAGACAGAGTTCCTTACTCCTTATATAAATGCATGACTTTAACATCCTAATGCACCTAAATGTACCTAAAAACAAGAAAAAAACATTGTAAGATTGACATTAAAAACAATACTTTTAGAGAGGTAACACAATGCAAAAGTTATATGTGTCTAGTTATAAATGGTTTAACCTTCAAATTAATTTGATCTTAGAAATTGAAGGGGGCTATCTCCCTTTTTCAAACAATTTAATAAAATTCATGATAGCTTAATAGCTTAAGCTAAGTTAGATATGAAGTTTCATAGATTTCTTGTGGGTGAAGCTATGTTAGGCATAAGCTTGAAAGCTTGTTGGTAAGGATACTTGATTGGTAGTGATACATGTTGTTTAGTTGGTAATCTTGATTAATAAGTCTTGAGATTAAATGGTATAACAAGAAGATGGTTATTAAGTTAAGGGTTTTAGGATGTATCATTAACGAATGAACCAGTATAATTCAGTTGGCGTATTTTGTAATGAACCTTAAAAGATTTACATCGAAGTCTAATTCATCTTTGTAAAGAATGGTTGAATGTCTTTATACAGTAAAAGACTTAGAATTTTTATGATATGAAAGGTTTTAAATTCGATGATTGACGAACAAGTTATGTACTTGAATCCTTATAATAACTTGAGTTAAGGTTTTAAAGTTTTACTATATTTGAGTAATTTGAGGTGAAATCTTGTCTTTGATTTACCTTCAGTGTTTTGAAATCAAGACATCATGTGATTAATCTTTCCTTGTTTGATTTATAACACTTTCTAATTCGGTTTACTCTTAATTTGGGTTAGGGATGTTACAGATGTTGTAGAGTCATCGAAAGGAGAAATTGAAAGCGGGGAGGTTATAGATGGTTCAAACATTGAGATATCAGCATGTCTGTATAATCAGGCCAGCTGGATGCCATAAAACTCTTAAGTTGGAATGTCTGAGGTTTGGGGAAGCCTCGGACAGTGCGATGTCTCCAACATGTTTTGCGAGACTTAAACCATTTCATAATTTTTCTTATTGAGACAAAGCTTTGGAGTGCACAAATGGCGCAAGTTAGAAGGAGATGAGGATTTCAAAATGGAATTTATATAGACGTGATTGGACGTAGTAGAGGTATTTCTATTGGGTGGAAGAATAATTGTGATGTTACCCTTCGCTCATATTCTCAGAGGCATGTTGATGTTTTTATTAACGATGACTCAGATTGAAAGTTATGGCGTTGTACTGGATTCTATGGGGCTCTAGAGGAACAAAACAAAGCTGCTGCATGGAATCTAATTAGACAGGCCAATGATTCTCCAAACACTCCTTGGAGGGTTATCGGGGATTTTAATGATATTGCATTTCTTAATGAGAAGAAGGGGCCTCATTCGTAATGAGCGACAGATATGAGAATTTAGATGTGTCCTTGCAGAACGAGAATTAGAAGATTTAGGTTACACAGGTTGATGGTATACTTGAGAAAATGGGAGATTACAGTCAAATAATATTCAGGAAAGGCTTGATCGTGGTGTTTCAAATGCTTCATGGCTCAATTTGTTTCCAAATTTTACCCTTGAACATCTTACCCATTCTTTTTTGGATCATTTCTCGCTTCTGGTGAATACAATGGCTACCCCAGATGTGAATTGTGCCTAGCATTTTCGATTCGAGGCGTCATGGCTGTTTTAGGAGTCATGTGAACCTGAGGTGCGTTGACTTAGGGAGGCTTCTGTTGGTTCAACGCCGGAAAGGTTAAAGAAAGTGGGGGAAGGACTTGACTGTTGGTTTCGAAGACTAAAAAAGAATCACAAAATTACTATTTAGGGGTGCGAGATAGGTTACCTCAGTTGCGCAATCAAAACCCAACAAATCACATATTAGCAGACATAACAGATACATAGTTGAACCTAAATATCGAAACTGATAAAGAGGAGCTTTATTGGGAGCAGCGAGCTTGAGTGAACTGGTTGCGTCATGGGGATAAGAACTCATCCTTTTTTCACAGGTTTGCTTCCCACCGTCGAAAACACAACAAAGTTGAAAGGTTAGTTGATGATACTGGAAATTCTTTTGATATAAATGATGAACCGTTAAATTTGAAAACATATTATAATAGCACATTATTTCATTGGAATGGTGTTTGTGATCATGGGCCAATCTTAAAGTGTGTTCACTCATGTATTTCGGAGGATATGAATGAGGATTTGGATCGAGAATTTATTAGTGCTGAAGCCTATACTGCTTTACAAGTTATGAGTCCATTAAAAGCATCGGGGAAAGATGGGTTAGAGGTTGTTTTTTACCAAAGGTTTTGGCATATTGTGGGTTTTGAGGTTTTAAAATAATGCATTGATGTGTTGAATGAGGAGTATGATATCAAGCAGATTAATCACACGCTAATTATGCTCATTCCCAAGGTTGGAAGGTCAAAACGCATGTCCCAATTCAGACCAGTAAGCTTATGTAATGTCTTATATAAGCTTATATCAAGAATGCTTGTGAACATGTTCCAGAAGGTCCTTAATTTATGCATAGATGAAGCTCAGTTTGCATTTGTCCCAAGAAGGCTTATAACGGATAATATTCTTCTTGCCTATGAGATTTTGTATTGTTTTAAGAACAGTAGATATGGAAGAAATGGGTTCTTCGCTCTCAAGTTAGACATGAGTAAAGCATATGATAGGGTTGAATGGCCTTTTCTTGAATTTATGATGTATAAAATGGGATTTTAAATCTTTGGATTCTCCGTATCATGCTTTGTGTGAAGATAGTTTCGTATTCTACAGTTCTTAATGGTTCGATTGGTCATACCTTCTCTCTAACAAGGGGTCTTCGTCAAGGGGCTCCACTAAGTCCTTACTTTTTTCTAATCTGCATTGAAGGTTTATAGGCATTGTTGCGAATTGCAGCAGAAAATAATACTCTAAAAGGGGATCGTATTAATAGACATGCACCGATTGTTACTCATCTACTATTTGCATATGATAGCTTAGTCTTTGGAGATTCTACAACTAGTGGTGCAACAACTATTAAGGGTTTGTTGGACACATATTCTCTGTACTCAGGGCAAGAGGTTAATTTTGTAAAATTTAGGATATTTTCAGTACAAATGTGTACAGATCAACCAACGAGATGTTTGCCAAATACCGCAGTTCTAAAATAGTACAAATCCAAATAGAGATTTGGGCTTCCCAGCTGTTGTTGGGAGAAATAAGAATTAGACTTTTAGAGAAATTAGAGAGAAGTTTTAAAAAAGAACTAAGGACTAGAATATTAGACCTTTGTCTATTGGAGGGAGAGAAATCTTCACCAAATCTGTCCTGCAGGCAACCCCTTTTTGCCATGAATTGTTTCCATCTCTCGTCTTCATTATGTAGAGAGTTAAAAGGGATAGCTGCTCGATTTTGGTGGCAAAAGTCGGAAAATAAAAGTGGGATTCACTAGTGCTCTTGGTCCTATTTATGTTCCCTCAAGGAGGATGGTGGTATGGGCTTTCATGACTTATCGAAATTTAATATGGCTCTACTAGCCAAGCAAGCATGACGCTTAATCGAAAACCTTCACTCTAATTGCGAGGGTTTTTAAAGCTATATATTTCTCCAGTTCAACATTCCTCAATTCGAGGCTGGGAGCTAATCCATCTTATACGTGGTGCAATGTTAGGAGTGCAAAAGGTCTTATCGAGAAGGGCTTAAAGTGGAGCATAGGGGATGGGACTAGTATCTATTTGGGAGGATTTTTGGGTACCAAAGAATGTTAATAAACGTGTGGAATCACATAGAGTTGTTGGCTTGTACACTGTGAGAGATCTCATGCTTGGGGATTCCAACACATTGAATACATAATTAATAGAAAGCACATTTAATCAGCAAGATGCAGCTGCAATCCTCAGTATCATTTTGGCAAATTCCCAACTTCATGATAAGCTAGTTTGGAGAGGCGAACAATCTAGAATTTATACAGTTCTAAGTGGTTATAGATTACTGCTAGATCAAGCTCACACAACGATGGAGGATAGAAAGATGTTTAAACGAGTTTGGAGCCTTCAATGCCCCTCTAAGGTTCGAATTTTTATATAGAAATCACTATGAAACTATTTGCCTAGTTATCAAAATCTTTTTCAGGGTCATGCATGATAGTAAATGTCTACGGTGCAATCATGCTCCAGAGTGTATAGAGCATGTATTTCGAGACTGCAATTTCACAAAGCAAGTGTGGAATCGACTAAATATAAGTTGGTCAACTAATGTTAGTTATATGTCATATTTTGAATGGTTATCGTGACCTTAGTTTTAAAGGGCGCTAGGCGCTCCAAGGCGCAAAAGGTCCTTGGAGCCGAAGCGCTAGGCGCTAGGCGAAGGCGCTCGCCTTTCGTAGGTGAGACACACTCTTTATCCTAAAAATTTATAAATTAACCCTATAGCATATTTTGTACTTAAAAACCTCATAATTTATATTATATATTCTAAAATATCAAAATATTTTAATTAGATGTAAATTTCAAAACTATTAAAAATAAATATATTAAAATATTAATAAATTTATATTATTTAAATATGTAAGTTTAATATTTTATTTAAATTATTAAATATTTAAAAATATATGTTATTTTATTATATTAGTTTATATTAAAATAATATTAAAATTAATTTTTTGGTTTAGATTAATTATCTGGGTAACAAAATAATAATATAATTTTCATAAAATTTAAATAATAATAACAAAATCCTATAATAAAAGAATAATGTAGAAAAAAACTCATATTTATTTTGAACAAGAGCTTATGCATGTTTTTTATAATATGTGAAGAGAAAATAATTAAAATAATAAAATCTGACATTCTTGGAATCAATCCAAGACCCACTAACACAACTTTTAAGACGTAATAAATGCAATAAAGTGAACAGTCGGTTCACTAAAACCAACCCACTTCTTTTTTTTCTTCAACTTAAAATTTTTAGGGTAAACTATACTAATGACCACAGAACTATAGGGTTGGTGTCGATTTGACCACTATATTTTCAATTGTGTCAAATATACCACTTAACTATTTAAATGGTTCCAATTAAGCCACTCGCCGTTAAAAAAAACGAAAAAGTTGACGGAACTGTTAAAAAAATTGGTATAATTACTCATTTGGTCCTTTATATTTATACAATATATCAATTTAGTCCTAATTTTAATCTAATAAAATAAATTAATTATTCAATAAGATGGTGACACGTGTCACCACCTTATTTGAGAGATTTATTTATTTTTATTAAATTTATTTTCCTTCCCCAATCAGGTGATGACACGTGTCACCACCAATTGGAGTAAGAAAATTGAAATGGTGGAAATTGGCCCCAAGGGAAATCAAACCCAGGTTCTTAGGTTGAGAAAGCAACGCTCTTGCCAATGTGCTAAGCGTTTTTCTGGTACATGGATTTACATGGAATTTTGCAACTGAAGTATGGAGCTTCTATGCAGGAAAAATGCTCACATCCGGCTACTGTTGTCTATTGGTCTCCCCCTCTAAGGAATTGGATGAAGCTTAATGTTGACGCATGCAGAAGGAAATGCATATTCAGGATTCATAATCTGAAATGAATTTGGGACTCCTTGTGGGATCTGGTGTACAATCCCATCCTAATTTAGCAGAAGCAAGGGCAGCTAAACATGGACTCCTCTTTGCAGTTGATTTAGGGCTTCAAATGGTGACTCACGAACCCTAATCCAAGATAATGACTCCTTAGAAATTCGTAATATAAAGCTTATTGCCCTCCGGTTTGCTAGCTGTCGCTTCAGTTCCTTGGGAGGAGAAGGAACGTTGATGGTTTCTGGGTTGAAGGCGCATCGCACCAGGTTTCGCATATAATCGATGATGATCTTACGTTTTTTTCAAACATTATACTTTAATACAAAGCAGCATTATTTTCAAAAATTACATATGATAATATTTAACGAGCCTAAAAATTTTAACGGTTATGTTTAAAATAATAATAATTTATATATTATTAGTTGATTCTTAACTTAATTAACATTTGGGTAAAATATAAAAAATCATCACTCAATTTTTTTCTCTATTATTTTGGTCACTTAACTTTAACTTTTTTAAATTTAATAACTGAACTTTCGAATTGCTTCTATTTTGATCACTCTAGATTATTTTATTATTTTTTTGGTATGACATGGCATTTATTATTATTATTATTATTTAATATAAAAATAATTTAAAAAAAAATAATAAAAATAATAATTTATTATTATTAAATTTAAAAATATTTAAAATAACTGCCACCGCCTGTCGTCGCCGTTGTCCATCGTCGGCCTTCTGAATCGACGGTCGTTTGATCTTAAATTGCACTGGGGAACTCGCTTTGACACGCTAAGTCTGAATCCGGTGGTTGTTTCACCAGTAAATATCTTGAAACTTGCGAATCTCGACGAAAACGTTTTGGTTCCCTCACTTTCGATCTCCTTTTCATGGAGTTCGGAGCATTTTCCGATAAAATGGAGGTCAAATTCAAACTTAGGGGGTCGAGACGAAGTGACAAGTAAAATTTGGGATCGAACGGCCACCGTCTATGGCTGTCAGCAGTGACATCCTATGTCGATGAACAATACCGACGAACAATTGGGTTTCTTTTTTATTTTTTATTATAAATTATTTTTATATTAAATAAGAATAAAAAATATCATCTCATACCAAAAAATAATAAAATAATTTAGAGTGATCAAAACATGAGTAATTCGAAAATTCAGTTATTAAATTAAAAACAATTAAAGTTGAGTGACCAAAACATGAGAGAGAAGAAAGTTGAGTGATGATTTTTGGATTTTACCCTTAATATTTTTAAAGTAGGAATTAGACATTAGATCCTTTAAGCAAGCTCATATGTTCAAATTCTAACGTTGTGAATGGACCAGTTTAATTGGGAGGGTTGCCCCTATCATGAGCCTTTGTAATACCCAACTCCTATTAGTCAAATATATAGTTAGATATCATTGGTCAATAAAAGATTTTTATAGATCATATGTTATGGTAGGCTTAGACGGAAGCACGAGTGTAACGAAATTTAATTAATGTAAAACTTAAATAGTTTATAGACATTTTTTGGGGTAAAAATAGAGATACGCACATGAATATCGTTAAAAATCTCCTTAAATCTAAGTGGAAGAAAAAAATACTCATAATTGTATTACAAGTTGGAGGTTAAAAAACCAAAAACTTAAAAGAAATAAAATTCAAATAGTTTATAGACATTTTTGAATTATGAACTTTATTTTTTTATTAATAACATTTAGGCTTAAAGGTATAGTAAATCCTTGATTTAAAAAAAAATCAATTCACCCCTGAATTTAGTTTGCAATTAAGTTTTTATACTCCAATTTTAATCAATTCACCCCTTTGACCATCGTTAACTGTTAAACTTAACAAATTTTTTGATCAATTGATGCAATGTGTCGTGTTACAATGTTGTCATTTGTTATTTTAAAAAAATATATTTATTTAAATAATACTTTAAAGATTCTACAAATTCTAAAAAAACTTATAAAAATAGTTTTTTAAAATATGTAAATGTCACATGACATAATTGTAGTGTGTCACGTGACAGTAATATCTCAAAAAAATCTTCGTCAAAAATTGATGGTTGAAATTGGTCAAAATATTTAATTGATTTAATTTATTAGTTTAAAAACTTAATTGGATAAAAAATATTAAAGAACTTACGTAAATTTTGTTTTCAAAAGTTAAAGAAATTATTATACCTTTAAGCCTAATATTTATTTATCATTTAGTATTAATATACAATGGCCTCTTTCGCCAAGAATCATGATGTTTGCTTTCTAGATAGTCTAAGCCTTCACATTTGCCTGTATTTTTTAATTATTATTTTTATTTGAATATTCATTTCTCACTAGAAATAAACTAATAAATTAAAAAAGTTTGCCTCATCTTTGAATTGAAATTCAGCGGTTAATTTTCAATAAATGAGATTTCTTTTGGTGATTCAACATTATCAAAAAAAATTGTATGAACAAGCTTCCATTTTTTAATTAAATAAAGAGATATTTATATTTTCAAAACAAATATAAAAATGTAATTTTTACCAGTGGTTCTTTTCGTTTAGGATGTGTTCTATTTTAGTCACAAAAATTTAAAAAGATTATTTTGGTCACTTGCGTTTAGAATCGTTTCTATTTTGATCTCTTAGCCGTTAGTCTCTGTTACTTAAAAAATTAGTTTTTAATTTAACCCCAAACTTTTAAAATTTTATTTTTCACCATCTTCTCCAAAAATTATAAAACCCTAAAAAATTAAATCAATGGCTATAACCCAACACTACAATCCATTACCCCAAGATTAAAAGCACTAGCTTCCATTCCAAAGATCAAACAGATATCCTCAAAATGTTGAGGCCATTGCCAATAGCTATGATCTGATACGGATTCTAGTTCGTCTACCTGTGCAATCGATTCTCTGATTCAAATCAGTTTCGAAAACCTGACACTCTCTCATATCAGATTAACATGAGCCACCATTATTTCTTTCGTTCTTTTAAGTGCTTTCGCAAAGCAACTCCGAAAAACTTATATTCACCCATCAGCTTTGTCCATCTCTCTACCTTTTCCTTGTATAAGGTGAGCAATTCTCCAATGGGGTGAACATGAAGTTTCCATAAAACATAGCTTCTTTATCTGCATATTAGATGCCAAACTCCATGTTAAGCTTAAAGATATCGAATTTGACAATCTATAAAGGATTCAACATCAGAAACTCAGAGTCTGTCGTAAACATTCGAAACAATCGCCATCTTGTTGAAATAACAAAACAAAACCTACCAGTTAATGCGAGGAAACAAACTTCACGACGAAAATATATTTCTATTGCTTGGTGACAAAAGCGTAAAGACTCAGACGTACTGTGACGATTCAATATTTCAATTCAACACAAACTTATGGTGTTCATACTTCATTTCATGTTATGAGCAGAGTCACTCTTCTCCAATAGGTTGAAAGATGGATACATTGGCATTTCAAAATAGAATGAACCAACACCACATCCTACATAGCTGTAAATTATAACGGCATACGAAAAGATAAGAACATGCCTGGATTGTACGTAATGCACCAACATCTGGCTTGGATGTACCATCGTCAGAAAATATATTCCTGAAAAATTCAAACCAATATTGAACACGAGCGAATAAATTTCCCAAGATATAGTTTAATTCTTGCACCAAAATGTCATGGGTTATCAACTAGAGTTTAGGCCACATGCAAATCACCGAGTTTCAGTATAACAAATTACATCCGATTAATATAGTTTCAAATAGTAGGCATACCAATTATCAAACAAAATTGATCTTTCTTCCAAGGGCATATAATTTATAGAGAAGTTGCAATTAAGATCTTTCCATTCAGTTAGACGAACTCATCATTTTCTGTTGCAATGTAAGCTGACGCTTTTAATTTTGGGGGAATGGGTTGTAGTGTTGGATAATAGCCATTGATTTAATTTTTTGAGGTTTTAGTTTTATAATTTTTGGGGAAGATGGTGAAAAATAAAATTTTAAAAGTTTGGGGGTTAAATTAAAAACTATTTTTTTTAAGTAACGGAGACTAACGGCCAAGGGACCAAAATAGAAACGATTCTAAACGTAAGTGACCAA
Source organism: Hibiscus tridactylites (assembly GCA_958450335.1). Classification (NCBI taxonomy): domain Eukaryota; kingdom Viridiplantae; phylum Streptophyta; class Magnoliopsida; order Malvales; family Malvaceae; genus Hibiscus; species Hibiscus tridactylites. Next base: position 35,994,780 of record OY288273.1, on the reverse strand, counting down.
AATAATCTTTTTTGAATTCTGGTGACCAAAATAGAACACACTCTAAACGAAAGGGACCACTGGTGAAGATTACTCATATAAAAATCTGAACTTATACAAAATAAAATAATATCAATAATTTTGAATACTCGACCAATTAATGAATCTCATGAACAAGCTTCAATTTGAGTATATAAATACCATCTTAATCATGTAAAAATAATTAACACGGATCTGCACGAACCAACTTGACTCAGTGGTTAAGGGAACGATTGTTGTTCCTAGAGGTCACGGGTTCGAGCACCAGCAGCTATAGCAGGGTGATTGAGCGTTCATTGTCAAATGATTGAGAGTATATTTAGAACAGATATTACTTGTAATCACTTTAGCTTTCATAAAAAAAAAATTAACACAGATCTTGAAGCTCAATAAAATATTAGAGTCATAAACAAAACACAATGCATAAAACAATCTAACCAAAACATAATAATATATCATCACATGCATCATAATATACACTTAACGTAATTTAACATATAATATCAATTCTTATTTAGAGCAATTCATATTATTTATCAGGCATAATGCTAAAAATGCTATTAACGTTTGATCAGATAGTCATTTTGGCTTTTATTCTTATTTTTTAAAGTAATTTAACCCCTAATATTTTATTTTGGGTCAAAATGCTCTCTCTACGAATGAAAATCGTTAGTCAACTAACGCTAAATGACTTGAAATGACGTGATGAACCTACATGGCAGTGCACGTCGCGATAGTAGTGTTATATAAACAAATATACTAACTTTACATAATGATACATCAGCCGAAAAATAATTTCATAAAATTATATAAAATATAAAATATTTTTTCTTCTGACATGTCATTCTGACAAGTCATTCCAAGTCGTAAATTAGCGTTAGTTGACTAACAATTTTCATCCGCGGATGGGCCATTTTGACCCGAAATAAAATATCGAAGGTTAAATTACTTTAAAAAAATAAGAGCCAAAATAACTATTCAATAAGACGTTAGGGACATTTTTTGGTATTATAGCTATTTCTTATATGCAAAGTCACATAAACTTAATCATTCATCGAGAACATTTCCTTTGGGTTTAACCCGATGGTATATTTATAATAGGTAAAATACTTAAATCATCACTCAATTTTGTTCCGTGACCTATTTTGGTCACTTAATTTTTAAAATACTCAATTGTATCATTGAACTTTAAATATTGACCTATTTTGGTCACTTCACCGTTAAATCTCTAACACTGTTATGACGTGAAAATAAAAAATAATATATATATATATATATATATATATATATATATATATATATATATATATATATATATTTAATACACATCATTAAATAAAATAAAATTATTTAAATTAAAAAAATTAAAATTTAACTTTCATCCTCATCCTCCTTTACCCTCACCCACTCATTCCCCAAACAACCATTGTCCATCACTGCATCACCGTCACCCTCAACCTCCACCGAACAGAATCTATTGCCACCTAAACTGTTGATCATTCAACAACCTTCACCTCTCGACACAAAATCGAGAAACCCCATCTTAAACCTTCACCAACACCAGCCCCTCACACACCCATTTTTCCTTAAACGATGACCTAAATTAATCCATGTAGCTACCGAGCATCCTTCACCATTGAGCCCTCAATCGTGCCTCATTCAAGCCAACCAATCCCTAAATCAAAAATTTCATTACCATCGATACCCCTCAACTACCACCCAAGCTTTTACTGTCCTCACCCAAGATAAAACTGAGCCTCGTATCCCAATAATTAGCAGCAGCAACAGAAGAATAAAGAAAAACCTAAAAAATACAAAAAGAAAAGAAAAAAAAAGAAAAAAATAGTATATCTCCCTGCCAAAGTTCGCTGTCGGCAACTGAGGCTTCATATCGAAAATCTGAACGGTCAAAGTGCAGTTCGTACAGTGGATAGTGACATATCTCAAAATTAAAGCAATCCAACAGTGGGCAGTGTAGATCCGGCACCGACGAGTTTCAAATATTTGGATTGTTTTTGTGGGTTTTGAGTAGTTGAGGAAAAATCTAGTTTGAGGGAGAGGAAGAGGACAACGTGTTAAAATGTATATTTTATTATTATTATTATTTATTTTCACGTCATAATAGTGTTAGAGATTTAACGGTAGAGTGACGAAAATAGGTTAATATTTAAAGTTCAGTAATAACATTGAGCATTTTAAAATTTGAGTGACCAACATAGGTCACGGAACAAAGTTGAGTGATGATTTAAGTATCTTACCCTTTATAATATACAAATACTCGGGTTTCAATTTATTTAAAATTTATTTTTTTAATAATTAATTATACTTTATAATCATCTTATAATCACTTTTTTAATAATAAATTATACTTTATTTTTTTAATTTTGATTCCTTTTAATTATTATACACGTGTGTGTTGTCTTTTGCAATAATTGACAACTATAATTTGTTGGCCCTTTCCATTTGACACATCACCTTGTAAATTCCACAATTTATAGTAATTACCTTAATGGAATAATTACACTCGCAAAGCTCCTTTGTTACTAATTTTGCAATTTAGCCCTTTTACTTCCAATTCCACTTATTAGTTTTCAATTTAATCCCAAATGAACCAATATTCAGTACAACGAACTTAATTCAATTTTTTGTTAAAAAAAACTTAATTCAATTAGACATATTTTTCAATAATAATTATTATTAGGGTAATCTTCACTGATGGTCACTTTTGTTTTGGGTTTGTTTTATTATGGTCACCCGAATTCAAAAAAGATTATCCTGACCACTTACGTTCGAAACCGTTTCTGTTTTGGTCGCTGGACCGTTAACCTCCGTTAATTAAAAATAATAATTTCTAATTTGACCCCCAAACTTTCAAAACTTCATTTTTTACCATCTTCCCCAAAACTCAATGAACAAATAGAGAAGATTAAAGATAAGATTGAAGATTAAAGATTAAAGTTGGAGGATAGCAAATAGAGAAGCATGAGGTCTTAACATATAGTTGTATATTGCTATTTTTTCTTTATTCTTTACCTGTTATATCAATATGGAAGAAAATTCATGTACTTGTAGCGGTTTGCTACTGTTCGGGAATAATACATATTCACCCAGAAAAATTATAATAAAACAATAACAATCCCTTGTTTTAAAACAATTTTTCATTGGAAAATAAAACAATTAATGGTTTTCACTTCACGTTAATGCAGATTAACATGTTTCTATTTAAAGTTTGTGAAATTTCATTGGGCAAGTTAAGGTTTTGAATTAGAGAAATTCGGTGTTATAGATAGTAATAAAGATGAAGCTTTAAGATGTGTTCGCATTGCTGAAGAAGCAATTGCTTCTGGTAACAAACAGCGTGCCCTCAAATTCATTAAAATCGCTCAGCGCCTGAATCGTACTTTATCTGTTGATAAGCAATATACAACTATATGTTAAGACCTCAGGCTTCTCTATTTGCTATCCTCCAACTTTAATCTTTAATCTTCAATCTTATCTTTAATCTTCTCTATTTGTTCATTGAGTTTTGGGGAAGATGGTAAAAAATGAAGTTTTGAAAGTTTGGGGGTCAAATTAGAAATTATTATTTTTAATTAACGGAGGTTAACGGTCCAATGACCAAAACAGAAACGGTTTCGAACGTAAGTGGCCAAAATAATATTTTTTTGAATTCGGGTGACCATAATAAAACAAACTCAAAACAAAAGTGACCATCAGTGAAGATTACCCTTATTATTATTACTATTATTATTATTAAAAATATTTTTTAATTGCCAGACAAAAATTCCAGTCTAGAGAATCGAGTATGTTACAAAAATACGTTTAAATTAATTATTAATATAATATCAAAATTCAAGCTCACATAAAAAGAAAACAATAGACATTCTCAACAAGATAACAACCTCTAGATAAGTGATTAAAGTTCTCAATTGACACCCATCCTTTTCCTCTAGATTGTGGGTTCGAAACTTACTAAGAGCAAATCTCCCCTCCCCTAGGTAGAAATAGTTCAAAAAAAATAATAAATTAATATTTTTTGATTAAAAATCGTTTGATCTCTGGGTTTTTTTTTGGCTTAAGGGTATCATAAGTCCTCGTACTCTAAAATTTCATCAATTCACCCATTTGACCAACGTTAACTATTAAATCTAACATTCTTTTGGACAGTTAGTACAACACGTTGTGTTACACTGTTGTCACTTGGGATTTCCAGAAATTTTATATTTTATTAAAAAAAATTAAAAGTTCTAAAAAATTTAAAAAATTATATAACTTATAAAAAATAATTCTCTTAAAAAAATCTGTAAATGTTACATGACAGAACTATAGTGTATCATGTGATAGTAATATTTCAAGAAAAATTGTCAAAAATTGATAGTAAAAAAATTTAATTAATATAATTTATTAGTTCAGAATTTAATTGAGTATAAAAAGTGCTGAAACTTAATTATTTTTTAAGTTTAAGTAACTTAATAAAAAGAGTTCTAAAATTATTTACAAAATAACCCAACTTTGTGTGGTTCTTGACAAAATATTATTGAAATAGAAAATTATAAGGCAAATTTGTCCGGATATTTCCTTTTGGGGAATTCCCTTTGGAAAAATATTTCCTAAGGGGAACATTTGGAAAATACCCCCCATTTGGCCCACATCTGGAAAAATTGTGTCCTGCAAGAAGCGAGATCCAAAATCGCGTTGTACACAGAGCGACTTCAGTCCGATGTGGATTATATTATCCAATATTTATTTTTTAAAAAATAAATTGAAGTCGCGTTCTGTAGGACGCGACTTCCACGAGAATTTCAAACGACTCGTCGCGAATTTATCGAGTATTATGCAGAAGTCACATTATGCAAAACACGACTTTTGCGTAAATCTGTTGTTTATACAATTCTGAATATGGTTGTTTAGGGTAAATTTACATGGTCCTGGGGGATAATTTTCATGATTTTAATGTTTTACCTCGTAGTGGTGATGTTTCTCTTCAAAATGGTGTAAAAATCGACGTATATAAAGCATCGGAAACGATGTTTAAATCACGTTAAAAATGCTACCTTGCCATGTTTCTTTGATTGAAGAAAATGGGAACATGGGTTGGTGGGGTTGTTTAAGGTTAATTTGCATGGTCTTGGGGATAATTTTTTATGATTTTAATATTTTACCAATGATGTTTCTCTTCAAAACGATGTAAAAATTAGCGTATATAAAGCATCGAAAACGGTATTTAAATCGCGTTAAAATGTTACCTTGCCATGTTTCTTTGATGGAAGAAAATGGAAATATGGGTTGGTAGAGTTGTTTAGGGTTGATTTGCATAGGAATTTCACGTTTTTTTATTTAACTTTGATGTCGTAGTACAGGAGCACATGTTTACAATGGTGCAAAAATTGACGTGTAAAAAAGGCATCCTAAAGATTGTAGAAATTGTGTTAAAATGCTATTTTGGTATATTCCCTTGCATTAATAAAATGAAAACATGAGTCGATATTCATGTTTTAGTCGATTTTGTTGTTTTAGTGTATGTTCGTGACGTTTTTTGTTATATAACTTTCATGTGGTAGTACGAGAACACATGTTTAAAATCATACAAGAACACATGTTATTTAAGATTAAAACATTAGAGTTACAAATTACAATTAGTTGATTCGAGGTTGGCTCTTAAAAGGACATTTTCTGATGTCGTGTCCAGGGTTCCTACAACTTCCATATAACTTAGGTTGGTCGGTCGGTTCTCGGGGAACCATATCCTCGTCACAATGGATCCTAGTCGACTTCGGACGACCTTTTTTTTTGCGTTGCAGGGATTCATTTGGCCGAATCTTAGGTTCATTTTGAACCACATGAGGATGATGTTCATTTCCGATCGAAGGAAACTCGGATTGGTATACCTTAAAAGCGTTTTCAAGTTTGTATACATGATCAACGAGTGTTATTGCGTCGAGATGAACAGATGCACATATAGCGAAGACGTGAACACACGAGTACTTGAATGTCCAAAAGACTCCGCAATCACATGTTCGCCCTTGTAGATTAACAATGTAGTTGTGGTGTATAATTTCTTCAAGTGGTCGTGGAAATTCATCAACCGTAAACTTATGTTGGTGACGTGAGAAGCATGTGGCACCTATCGTGTTTTCTTGCACACGGTATATCTGAAATTTTTGTTGGAGATCTGGATGGAACCTGTGACCACTTGCCATCTAGTTCATAGCTTGTTTTCCGATGGATGCAAAAAGGGTATCAAAATTGGGCTTTCATGTTGTATAAGGACATTTGGACTATTTTTTAGATATATGGGATTTTATTATTAGGTTTATTATTTATTTATGGTCCTAGTTATAGGGACATGTATGTCTATATATGGGTACCTAGACAAAATACGAGTATTACATTAACTATTCACTTTCAAAAGACATGTTCATTCATATTTCAGCACTGATGAAGATGTTATATGCATCATCTTAAATGAAAGAAGGACTTTTGGCCTTACATATTCTTTGTAAGCCTATAAATAGAAGGTTTTTGGTCATTTGAAAACACAACTCGAAATTTGAATATACTTGTGAGATTGTTCTCCTCATTGTTCTTCATTAAACTTCTTGACTTCCAAGCTTGTTCTTGTAATTGCCAATCTCTACTTTCCATCATCTTATAACGTTGGTTCGCATATAACTAGCGGGTCACGTTCCATCATCTACCTTTCCATCTAATTATAGCGTTGGTTCCTAGATCTTAATATCTAGTGGGTCACGTTCCATCCCAAACTATCCTTTAACCTATCCGAACGTCCACTACCTTCCACCCAATCATCCACGCCATCCATAATCTTTACTATTTTCATCTTCTTTATTTTACCTCATCGAACCTTTTTGCTAGCCTTCAACAACAATTTCAAATACACCTTGATTTATGATCGAGAACAAATACGTCTCAACTTTAACCTACGATGGCGAGCGCATATCATTATATCTAGATCGGACACAAGTCATGGAATAGTCACACTTGTGTAGTTCATATAATATTTTTTATATCTTGAGTAGACTATTATAAACGAATAATTATGATATCTCATATCAATTTATTCGAGCATGACCAAGCATTTCTACTCTCACTCAATCAAGTGGCCTATGATATTACTTCTATTATATAGGAGAGACAAATCCTATCGTGATCAACCATATTCCGCTACATAGATTGCAACATATCCAATATCAGTCTTTATAGTGTAGTCAGTTACGACACACGTTTGATTGTATCAAAATATGTCACTCACAATGTTGAAATAATGATGATCTCATGTCTGAGGATCATACATGTAGTTATCACTATGAGCAATGTTGTGACCGTCACATAATAATCCAAGAAACATACTCGTAGCGGGTCAGTCTAGTATGTCGTTCTCTAACACATACTTAAGATATTATTGTTATCCATGTCAATGAAAATACTTTGTCATCAATCAACTACATATTAGTCTTTATATATTATTGTTATTCATGCTCACGATAATACTCGACTAACACTACAAGAATATAGGTTTTTAGTGACAAATTGATAGTGACTGGGAATAATTTTTTCACAAATATTAACTTTTTGTGACAATTTTTTTGTGCGACACAATTAGTATAAGTAATTGTGACATATTTTTATTTGGCCACTGTAACAGTAGTAATTGTGACGATTGTATTTTTCACAAATGAATTCTCACTATAAGTATACAATTGTGACACAAAGTTTATTGTCACTAAAACTTTGACACATGATAGTGACGATATGTGAAGTGGTCACTATTATTTGATATTTGTTGTTACAATGAAATTACTTGTCACTTAAAGTTTCACTTTTTGTTGTGATAAATTTTGTCACAAATAAAAAAAATAAAAGTAATGACAAATTAGACATTGTCACAATGATAAATTTATTTTTATAATTATAAAAATTAAAGTTATCATAAACTAGTTTGTCAAAAGTTAAAATATTTCTATAGTCTATACCATGTGTAAATTGTTGTTTTAGTCAATCTATTTTTGATCAACTTTAGTCTCTATATTTTTCAAATTTTCAAATTTTAATCATAATCCTAACGAGGCACCGACAATATGACTAAATTGCAAGGACTAAAAATGATCAAATTAAAGAAAAAAAATTAAATAAACAACTTATGTATAACAAATTAGCTAAAAAGAAAATTTTACTTAACATATTTAAATACGACCATTCATGTCAGGATAAAAAATTCAAAATATAAAAAGTATAGAAATTTAAAGTGACCAAATTAGAGCACAAAGACTACTATGTGATTTTAGCATAATATATGATAGAATTTTTTTTGAAAATTTTAACAGATATATTCCATTTTGATTAGTTTTTCCTACAGAAAAAAAATCTTAATGGTTTCTTTAACATACGTACTTCGTATAAGAAACCATAGAAAAATTAGGAAAATTATTATTATAATAATGTGTTATAATTAATAAATATTTTTAAAATTAATTTCAATTACAATTAAACCTAAATATTATTTTTCTTTCAAAATAGTATAAAATTTCTTGCCTAGCCTAGTGGATAAGTATTGCACTCTCACCCTAAAGGTTCTAGGTTCGATCCTTCTTGAAGCCATGCATTGCATTTATTTACTAAAAATTGATATTTGAATATGGTACATCATCTATAATTAAATTTCAGTGATCTAGTGAAAACTTAAAAGTTTGTGGACTAAAATGCAAAAACTCCATTAAATTTCAAGGACAATTAGTGATTAGTTTAAACCCTAAATAAAATGGTTACAACTAAAAATATAATTAATTTTTAATTATTGACAGTGACGATATATTTTAGACACTATTTAAATATGTATTTGTGATAGAATGTTTGTCACTAGTAAGAATAACATTAGTGTCTAAATTTTAGTCACTATTAATAATCATTTGTGTCAAATAGTGTGGTCATAAAAAACATAACTATTGTGATGAAATACATGAAAGTTGTCACTAATATAATAGTGACGGAGTTTTTAGTGACGACTCAGAAAAATAGTCACTGTAAATTTCAGTGACTAAATTTAACACTTTTTGTGACTATTTTCAATGGCACTACAAATGCATTTTCTTGTAGTGTAAGGACATTTAAAAATAACTATATTGTTCTAAAGACTTTATTATAATTCAGTTTATTTATAAACACACAGATCGAATGAAATAATAATAATAGCTTTATATTAATAAAACAAAATAAAATATATATATCTTTTACAACAATTTCATAATTGGTCTTAGAGCATAATAAAATTGCTAACAACTCAGCGTTAAGAACTTAACATCTACCTATGCTGCAGCTAAATCCGAACAGCCCACAAAAGTTTGGTAAAACTTCAAACTACCCTTATCCTACCGCACCTAAAATCTTTAATAAAATTTAATGGCACATCTTATCTATGTTTTTTTAACTATCGGTACTATTAATGCTGCAGCTAAATCCGAACAGCCCACAAAAGTTTGGTAAAACTTCAAACTACCCTATCCTACCGCACCTAAAATCTTTAATAAAATTTAATGGCACATCTTATCTATGTTTTTTATCTATAGGTACTATTAATCTACTAATTTAGGTCAGGTTTTGTAGAGTCCGAGTACGGAGATAACTTTCCTAATCTAGTTTTCTTTACTCACAACGTCAAGATTTAAACTTTCAACCTTGCTTAAAGGATCTAGCGCCTCATCCTACTAAACCAATTGGTTATCGGTACATCTTGTCTACCTCTAAATCGACCCATTTCAATTGTGAATTAAACAACCTCAAGAATCAAGGGATAGCTTCTGCAATAGGTTATAGATAATAAAAGTTGGGTAAAATTTGATACAAAGACGTGTAAAATTTATTTTATACAAAAATACATATTTATACTATAAAATTAAAATTCTAAATTTTTAACTCTAGCCGTAAAAAAATAAACTCTAAGCTCTAAATTCTAAATATTAACCGTAAAATATAAACCTTAAAATCTAAATCTCAAAACTTCAAACTTATAACCAGGGGATTGCGCTTATGGGAACCTAGGGAGCCATGGGCTCTCAAAATTTTTAAAAATTCAAATTAAATTTTAAAATTTTAAATATTTTTGATTAAGTTCACTCTCATAATTTTTAAAATTTGTCATTAAATCTCTTAAAATTATTAAAATTTTTAGTTAGATTCTCAAAGTTTTTTCAAATTTTAATCTAAGCCTTCAATTTTTTTAAAAAATTTAAGTTAGTCTCCCCAAACTCTTTCATCAAGTTCTACTACTACTTATGACCCCTAAAACTAACATGTTTATGTAAACTTTAGTTCACATATCTCCTGTCAAAGTTTTTTCTATCAAAGTTTGCCTTCATTTTGGAGTTGAAACTAAACAGCCTATAAATACAATCTCACTCCACATTTCTTCCCACATCTCAAATGCTCTTCAGCTCATAAAATTCCGTGTAATCTTTGAAGAATTTCAAAGTTATAAATTATGGGTGTTTTCACACGTGAAATGGAGATTATTTCCCCAATCCCCCCATCCAAACTATTCAAGGCCTTTGCTCTTGATTTCGACACCCTTTTCCCCAAGGCCATCCCTAATGCAATCACGACCGTCAAGCTAATCGAAGGAGATGGCGGCGTCGGAAGTGTAAAGAAGGTCACATTTGCTCAAGGTAATTAATTGTGTGTTCAGTACGTTTATGTTCGACGTAATTATCTTACTAGGCTGATAAACAAATGCAGGGTGGGGATTGAATTATTTGAAGCACAGGGTTGATGAATTAGACGAAGACAGGTTGTCGTATGCTTACACCGTGTTGGAAGGCGATATTTTGAGGAACATATACGAGAGAATCAGGTTCGAGACCAAATTCGTCGGGGCACCGAACGGAGGAACAATCTGTACAATGACGGCCAAGTTTTACACCGTCGGCGACATTGAGATCGACGAAGAGCAGATCAAGGCCGAGACCGAGAAGCGAGGCCGAGCTTTCAAGGCTGTTGCGGATTATGTCTTGGCAAATCCCGATGCCTAGGCTTCAGTGGCGTGTCTTCATATGTTTTTTTTAGAGCAGAAAACTGTATTTGATAGGCAATAAGAGTGATGGAATCTGGAATTGAGTTGGACTATTTTGTATGAAAATGAAAATCATATGCTTGAAAGTATACCAGGAAAGAAAGAAATAATTCCCACCGATTCTCATCATCACGTACCACAGCAATAAAAATACAACAATAGTAAAGTTCACAAATGACAATTAAATTATTTTAAAATATTTGAGGTATCAAAATAAAAATATGAAAATAGTTGAGTTACTAAATATGTAATTTTTTCTTATTAAAAAATTTAAAATTTTAATATATAGAAAAAATAATTTAATTGATTTTTTAAAATAATTATTAATTATATGTTAAGTGATTCATATTTTCAATCTTTATCAATTAATTTAATACTGTTTAACGACGTTTAGTGTTAATAGTATTTAACAATATTCGTCGCACATCGTAGAATTTTTTAGTAATAAATTTATGAACTTTTAAATACACAAATATCAACACATACACAACTTTTATGTCTCGCTTCTCTTCTTTTAAGTGTTATTAGTCTTATATTTTAATGTTGTTTTTATTAGAGAACTATATATTTTTTTGTTATTTATAATAGCTTACCGAGGTTGGCATATTTCGAAAAAAAAACGATGAATATAAAAATATTAGAAAAACAAATTAAGAAAGTATTTAGGGAAGTACGACTATAGCATGTGGTGAAGTCGGCTACATCACTTTTTTGTATTGTAATGCTTATGATCTAAAGATGTTAGTTTTTTACTTTGTTTGGTAATTAGTGGATAGCTGATAGCGGATAGTGGTTTGCATTAGCTGATAGCTTATTGCATTAGCTGATTGTATAAAAGTGTTTGGTAAAATTAACTGATAGATGATAGCTGTTAGATTATTTAAACAAGCAAAATGACATATAAGGACATGATTATATTCAATACTTGTTTGAATAGTTTATTAGTTATCAATATTTTGTATCTAATTAATATTAATTAGATTGTAAAATTATTTTTAATATAATTTTTCTAAACATATTCGAATTATTTATATATTAATTTATTATTTATATAATTGTTTTAATATAATTTAATTAATTAATAAATTTAAATACACGTATAAATATGTGATAATAAAAAGAAAAAGTATATAGGATTAGCTTATAAATAGGGTGAGAAAATATTTAATTTAGGTTATTTTGAGATTTTTGGTAACTAGTAAGGGTAAAAGAGTCTTTACAACTCTAATATCAAACCTCTAATATCAAAAAGCTGTTATTATGAGCTTTTTCAAAATTAGTGGTTTCACCACAATCCGCTTTTTTAATCCGTTATTCACCAAACAACAATATTAACGAATTTAACTTGTCAAAACTCTAATTTTTTGCCCAAACTCATGTTTACCAAACATGGCCAAAATATTTTTAAGGGAGATATTCAGATTAAATTTGTTTTTCTAAGTTGTAAATTTTTATTGGCCCTGTTTGGTAGCAGGTTCGTTTCTTATTGTAGCAATTCCAAACCTTTCTGGAAACAATGGTGAAGCACACAAACTAGCAAAAAGATGGAGTAAAGAGACAAGTGGAACTGCTGAAATTTTTTCCAGAAAGATAGCAGGTTTATTTTTTATTGTAGCAGGGTTAAAAAGCTGATGGGCCATGGGTGACGAAGCTACCAGATCAGGTGTTGTCATGATTTCCCAGCTTGGTTGGGTGAAAAAACAAGGAGTTTTATGCTGCAGATTGATTCCTTTCGCTAGGTAAAGGGTAATTGAGGTGGTAGAGATGTGAAGAGCAGTTGAGTGAAGGCCTTTTAATGACAGATTAGTATTGAAAGTTTTATTCGCCTACAGTGTAATTTGGGTGCGGGATTCGTATGTGTGGAGCTTATAATCCTCAGATATGTGTGTAACGTGTAAAAGCAAGCAGCGCCATCGTGCACTCTTTTTCTTTCATAGGTTTTAGGAAGAATTTTTAACGAGGCCGATGGTGCTAGCTATTTTCTCAATAAAATTTCTTACCTTTTCAAAAAAAAAAGTATTGCATCAAATAATTTGATACGGCTTATTATAAAAAAATAGATGATAAAATATGTTGACTGCTTTCATGATCCATGGTTTTGTTCTTTACGATGAGCTTATCTGTTACATATCGAAAAACATGTAAATTCATTACGCCAACCAGAATATTGTTGTAAAATAGATTTTCAACTAATAAATTAACATTAATCCAATAAAATACGAAGAAATCAATTAAACGCCTAGCTATGATTTCAATGAGGCCAATTCAGGAGCGGAGCTTAGGCGAGGCCCAAGAGGGAAAATTTAAAATTTTCGTAATTAATTTTTTAATGTTTTTAAAAATATTTAATTTGACATCCTCAAATTTTTAAAAATTTATATTAAAAATTATATTTTTTTAATATTGTTAATTAAATTTTCTAAAATTTTATTTTAGTCCCTTTTATTTTTTTGGTCTAATGACAATTTAAGTCATTATAAATTTAAATATTAGATAAATTAAGTATTGTCCCTCAATTTTAAGCTTAAATACTTAATAAATTTTTATATTTTTAAAATTATGTAACTTGTCTCCTCCTGACATTAGATCTTGACTACGTGCCCGGGCCAATTCTTCATTATTCCGAGCTTATAAATACTTCATCTTCTGGTTTACATCTCATTTCTGAAACTCAGTAGAAAATCATGGGAGTTTTCACATACGAATCCGAGATCGTTTCGGCAATCCCACCGGCCAAGATGTTTAAGGCTTGTGTTCTCGATGGAGACAGTCTCATTCCCAGGATTGTTCCTCAGGCTTTTAAGAGTGTGGAGTACATTCAAGGCAATGGTGAGCCCGGGAGCATCAGGAAAGTCACCTTTGCACAAGGTCACCTCATTTATACAACTTTATATATACTTTGAATCATATATATTATCAATTTTGATAGGGGAAAAAAAGAAAATTGTTAATTTGACATGCAGGGAGCCAATTCAATTACATGAAACAGAAGGTAGAAGCACTTGACAAAGAGAATTTCAAGTACGTTTACAGTGTGATCGAAGGCGATCCGTTGATGAATAAGCTCGAGAAAATCACATACGAAATAAAGTTAGAGGCCTCTCCGGCCGGGGGATCCATCTGCAAGACTACCAGCAAGTATTACACCATTGGTGACGTTGAGCTCAAGGAAGGCAAAGAAAAAGCTTCCGGAATACTATTCAAGGCCATTGAAGCTTACCTTCTGGCAAATCCTGATGCCTACTGAAGTTCCCAGTTTTAAAATGGCATCAACTTCAATGGATATCAAGAAAATGGGACTTCTTTTTCTGTTATAGTTTATAGTTTTGCAGTTGCCGGTTCATATGAACTTGAGATTGCTAATAAGAGTTCATAGCTTTCCCTGATGGAAGCTTGAACTGCAATTAATGTCTAGCCTTTGATAATAAAGAGCATCCAGTTAATTTACTAAATCTTGTTGGATAAGTTATATGTCATCGAATTATAGTAGATAGGTGTGAGCAAAACTCGACTCAACATTCTCCAACTTTTTATTACCAGTTTCATTCAACAAATTCACCACCTTTGAGTTATTGAAATTCTCTTCCCTTTCCACCTTATAGAACTCTAATGAAACCTTCTTCACCATTTCCAGCAGCTCCTCTTTTTATGCCATGGTTCACTAGCTGCAACTAATACGCGTATACTTACATAAACATCGACCAAATCTAACATCATCATTGTTGGTTATGTTGCTCAAACAGACATGTAAGTGTTAGATTTGAGTATGTGAACATTACGTTATATCTATGTTTTTCATGTTTTTAGTGAGTCTTCCGAGGTATATATATTTGTATTGATAGCCGGATACCATCACACTAATGTTTAAAACGAGTATTTCAAAAAATAAATATATATGCAATATTCAATCTTTTTTATAGTTTTTTAAAAGTATTTAGAGGAACTTTGAAGATTTATACATGGATAAATATTCTATACACAGGCGGTGGAAACTAAAAGTTTCTACAAGCGCCTTAGTTTTAATGTATAGGGTTTAAGGGTTTAGGTGTAAGGGGTTAGAATTTAGGGATAGTTATTTCAGTTTAAAGTTTAGGGTTATAATTTAGGGTTTATAGGTTAAAACCTAAATCCTCGACATATTACCCTAAAACTAAACCCTAACCTATAAACCTTAAATTGCAACAACTATCCTTAAATTCTAAACCCTTACACCTAAACCCCTAAACCCTATACCCTAAATTAACTCCATATACCCTAAAAACTAAGGCGCTCGCCAGCGTATAAGATATTAATCCTTTATACATAGAAATGATTGAAAAAAAATAAAAGAATACGAACAAATACTACACTTGACATTGGATAATAAGTACTATCAACTTAAACTAAAATCAATATGTTAATTATGGTATGTTAAAAAGATGGCTTTATCACAATTTAAGTACAATCTATATGATGAGATGATTAGTACTTATCAATATGAGAGAATCAACTTAATGATTCAAACTAGAGATAAATTAACAAAATAACTAAATGAATGTCTACTAAAATGATGACATCGATTTTAATATTAAAAAAGAAAAACATAATACAAAAATAGAAAAAAACTTACTATAGAAACATGTAAAGGAACATTAAATATTTTCTTAAGAGAAAACAAAAGGGCCAAAGTTTGAATATGTAAAATTAAAAGAACAAAGAAATAGAAAATAAAAAGAAAAGCTAATCAAAAAGAAATAGAAAGAAAAAGAGGTAAAGAAGAAAAAAAAGAAACAAATTAAGAAGAAATGAGGCAACTCTATATGCATAAAATAAAGGGAAAATATTTTTACACAACTTTGTGTAAATTTTATGTTTCATAAATATAGAGATTTTAGGGTTTAGTTTAAGGTTTATGGTTTAAAGGTTTAGATTATTAAGTTTAAAATTTTGTATTATAGTTTAGAATTTAGGGTTTAAAGTCTTAGAGTTAGAGATTTAGATTTTAAAGAATGATTGTAATTTTTTTACACATATTATGTATCAAAATATAACCATAAAGCAAAATAAAATTTTATATTTTCATCTTTTAAAACTTGAATTATTTTTATTAAATTATAATATTAATTAGTTTTATTGGTTGTATTATTTTTTATTAATGTGAATTTTTAAAATATATTAGTGTGATTATATAGTAGTATGTGTTAGATTTTTTTAACCTTTTGACAATGTATACATACTTTACACACAAATATTTAAAGGGTAAAATACCTAAATCGTCACTTAACTTTGCTCTCGGACCTATTTTGGTCACTGAACTTTTAAAACGTTCAATTTACTCATTAAACTTTACTTGTTGACCTATTTTAGTCATTTTGAATTATTTTATTAATATTTTGGTATGATGTGGCATATTTTATTATTATTAAATATAAAAATAATTTAAATAAAAACAAAAATTATATTTTATTATTATTAAATAAAAAATAAAATAAAATCTCCCAATCCCCCAACACTCAAACCCCTTCGCCGGTAATACCTTCACCAGTCACTCACCCCTTCGTCGGCGTTACCTTTACCGGCCACCCACCCCTTCACCGGCATTACCTCACCGGCCACCCACCCCTTCGCCATATATCATCATGGAATAAAATTAAATTCTACTACAAAACCATTGCTAAAGTTGAGATGCAAGTGCAAACTATCGACCTTTGATTCAAATACGAGATCAAAACACATGATGAGATTCATTAAAAAAATGGCAATTGATGAAGAAAGTTTCACAAACAAAACCGATGTTGGTTTGGATCGGATTCTTGTTTGGGTTTGTCCTTCGATTTTTTGACAGGAAAATGTTTATAGAAGGCATTTACTGCACCTGCAACTCTATCTTCACCTTCCATGGCTTTTGCTAAATCAACGACACTCATTTTCACCTGCATCAAACCATTTCCCGTTAAACATTTAGGAAAAACATATAAGAATGCTAAGCTCAAAACCATTGTAATTCTGTTCATGTTTCCCCTTGTTAATCGTTAACTTAAGTTGCCCTACGTTACTCGGATTTGGGAGTGAATGTCCTAATGCAGATATGTATTTGAAAAATTCTTAGAAAGTCAGATCATGTCAAAGATAAATCAGGAAAAATTAAACATAGTTTTTTTTATCAACTTAAATCCACAAAATCTAGATCCCAACAAAGCAACCAAACCATCACTAAACTCCAATTACTTCATATATGTTGCTAAAATACATGATTCGGCCCCTAAATAACTGAACGCTAAAGAAACAAATTTCATAAAAACAGATGCAAAGATTTATGGGTTTTAACTGAAAATCCAGATGAGCCAAAGGAATTGAAAGAAGGTATATTACCTGTACAGACGGCAGCCGGGGACATCCTCTTTGAAGACCAGGGGAATACAATGGATCCCATTCTCAACGACGACAATGTTTTTTCAATGGCAGAACTGTTGATTAGAGGTTTTGTGGAAAGAAGAAAGAAGGGTCGGGACCGAGGCAACCACAAGGTGTTTTTTGAGGTTTTGAGTGTTGGGTAACGCCGATGAAAGGGTGGGTGGCCAGTAAAAGTAACGCCGGCGAAGGGAGGGTGACCAATGAGGTAACACCGGCGAAGGGGTTTGAGATAGGGATGGGCACGGGTCAGGTCGGGCCGGGTTTTTGGCCCACTCGAAACCGACCCGATCATATCTTTTAAAAAACCCGACCCGACCCGAAAATAAATACCTTAAAACCGACTCCGACCCCACCTATATAAAAAATCAATTTTAGGGACTAAATTGTAAAAAAAAATAATTTTAAGAGACTTAATTGTAAAAAATAATAAATTTAAGGACTAAGTTGTAAATAAAAAAATCAATTTTAAGGACCTAATTATAAAAAAATATATAAAAAGGAGTATTATTACAAATATCCCTAAAAAAATTAGGAAAAAATTATACTATTAGTCCCGGGTCGAGTCAGGTCGGATTTTTTTCATAAAAATACCCGACTCGATCGGGCCGGGTCGGGTCGGAACCCGTCGGGTCCGGGTATCGTGCCCATTCCTAGTTTGAGAGTTGGGAGATTGGAGGGTTTTATTTTATTTTTTTATTTAATAATAATAATATATATTTTTATTTTAAATTATTTTTATACTTAATAATAATAAAATATGCCACGTCATAATAAAATATTAATAAAATAATTCAAAGTGATTAAAATAGATAAAAAGTAAAGTCTAGGGAGTAAATTAAGCGTTTTGAAAGTTCGGTGACCAAAATAAATCTGAGAATAAAATTGAGTAATAATTTAAATATTTTAACTATATTTAAATTTAGGTCTTCTAAGATAAATATTATCTTCTTTTCGCCCTGAGCCCCTCGTTGGATTCTAAATGGGAAATCCTTCTAACTAATATACCAATGTTTGACATATCCAAATAATATAGAATAATCTAATAGTCCAATCGCTTGCATTCACCAGCGGAGATAGCTTTATCATTGGGGTCATTTGACACCTAGTTTTTTTTAATATATATATTTAGGGTAATGTTCACAAATAGTCCCTTTCGTTTGGTGTTTGTTTTAGTTTGGTTACCAGATTTCAAAACAGCTTATTGTGGTCCCTTACGTTTATAATCTGTTTTATTTTAGTCATTTTTTCGTCATTCTCCGTTAGAGGAGTAACGGTCGGCTGACATGACAATTTTAAAATTAAAAAATTTTACGTGTATAATACACGTGTATTATGTTTATACACATGGACTGCTCTCTCTTTAACCTAGCTGAATCTCTTCCTTCCTCTCTCTTTTACCAAATCCCTCACTTTTATCTACTGTTTTCTTCAGTGTCTGAAAACCCAGATAAAGCTATAAGCTTTGTGGGTGTGTTGAGGTTGAATGCATAATCATTTCCAAACCCTGAATTCTTGTTTCTTCAGTGTCTGAAAATCAAGAGGTTAGTTTTTCTTTTGGCTTAGAACTCAGCTCCTTGTCATAAAAAGAGGAAGCGTTCCTGATCCACTTGGTTCTTCCTTTTCCTTTTTTCTTCTTCCTTTTATTTAAAGAACCCATGTCCCTCATTGTAGCCCATGCCTGTAGAAGGCATTTGCATTGGCTATGGTACTCCAGGTAAACACATAGGGTACAAACTCATTCCATTTCTCATCGACAACATCTGCAATGACAATGGAACTAAGATTTAAAAATAAGTGCACTATTTTATCATTTCATCTAATCTCGGTGTTTAAGAACTTCCAATGCTATCATGTGCAGCAAATCAAACAAATGATCTTATCATCATAACAAATTATAAATGTACAAAATAAAAATCCCTCTCCTTGGATCATGTCCGCGGCCATCACTAGAAACAAAACAATCTAAGCGTGAAACTAAACGCATTGATGCCTAACCGCCCCCGTTTCTCCTAAATGCAGGCTCATTAGTAGAAAACAATTGCAGAAACTGCTTTGTCCTATTGTTGTTGGATAATAGAGTATTATGTAGTAGACATTATCAAACTTAGTGCCATGAAATTGTTAAATGCCAATATTGCAGAATCTTTAACAAAGATTTTTAAATCCAGAAAGGCATAGTTAATTAAAATTCAGTCTTTAGAAAACATGGGGCAGCTGTGATGTCGTATTTGAGTAATAAACAACAAAATCTAATACGTAATAATTAACACTAAAAATTGAGAACAACATAGTAAGAGAACACAAACAGATATGGCAGAAGCATAAGAGAATACTCACCTGTACTTGAAGCTGAAGCTGTTTTAAATACTCGATGGCCTCGTCAAGCATTGAAGCCTTGTCCGTCTATCACTCCAAAAAGAAAGGATCAAAATAATTTATTAGAAGAAAAAAGGGCTTTTTTTCTGGTTATGGATTATTTTAGTCTTTAGATACCTTGTTAGAGTTTGGAATTAGATTCTGTAAAGCTTTCATTTTCTCATTAATCCGTCTCCTCCTCCTCTGCCAAACAAAAATATATCAAATTTCTTATAGATTCTTCTATTCTAAAAAAAAATTACAAAAAAACTGTTAAGGAAGTCAAACCTTTTCTGACAAATTATGAACTCCGGCTGCTCTACTTCGCTTCGATGAACTCCGTGGCCGTTCTTGATTTGATGGAAACTCTGATGCATCCGAAACCTTCCAGATTAAATAGTAACCTTATTCAAAGATTTCCCGATTGGAGAAAAAAAGTCTAAATCTTTCACCATTTTTTCTTTTTTTATTAAATGGAAAAGATCTTTGCAACTTTAAGAATATTATTTCAAATTCTTTTACCTCGCTGTCATAACTGAAACCGCCAGCAGAAAATAACGCATTGTCCGAGCTATCTTTAACGTTGGCTCTAAAATACATTTCAAGATCAGAGAATTTTACTCGAGGCCCTGATTCTGCTCCAACAGCAAATCCGCCGAGGCCGTACCGATCCACAACCGGAATCGCCATCGCAACGCCGGAGTTAGATGCCAGCGCCAAAATTCCTGGCACTTGAGACGGAAGAGAATGAATGTTCTTTCCCTTGAATTGCATGCACGAAGATGAAGATGACGAAGATGAAGGATTGTGAAGGAGTTGGTTAAGGATAGTGGAAATTTCTTCGGGTTCCGGATTCGAGTATGGCGCGCCACCGTACAGATCCGCCATGAAAATGTGCATGCTCCTATGTTGGGATTGACACGTGCAGATTCACACGTGAGGGTATTATACACGTGAGGGTGCAGTCCATGTGTATAAACATAATACACGTGTATTATACACGTGGATTTTTTTTAATTTTAAAATTGCCATGTCAGCCGGCCGTTACTCCTCTAACGGAGAATGACGGAAAAGTGACTAAAATAAAACAAATTATAAACGTAAGGGACTACAATAAGCTGTTTTGAAATCTGGTGACCAAACTAGAACAAACACCAAACGAAAGGGACTATTTATGAACATTACCCATATATTTATAAGTTTGATATAAAAACGTTAAAAAAATATTGAAATTTTATGACTTTATCACTGTTTGCCTTCAGAGTTTTGATTGCTTAAAATATTAGTGTATTAGAGTTCTTCTCATTTCAATTTCTTCTTAAGTTCCAACAAATATTGCTTTCAAGATTCAATAATTTGTTCTTTTGTGGTAAGCTTGAAAATGCATATTGAAGAGACAAAGTACACAAACTCACAACAGCTAATTAAATCTTGAAGATGGCACTATAAATACTGCACTTATATCAGACATATGCATCTGCAACCATAAAAAAACATCCTCTGCAAAGTAATCAAATCCCAAATCAGTCGAAACCATGGGTGTTTTCACTTATGAATCCGAGATTATTACAGCAATCCCACCAGGCAAGATGTTCAAGGCTTGTATCCTTGATGGGGACAACCTTATTCCCAGGGTTGTTCCTCAGGCTTTTAAGAGTGTCGAGTACATTCAAGGCAACGGTGAGCCGGGTAGCATCAAGAAGGTCACCTTTGGAGAAGGTTACATCATTTATCTAACTTTATATACTTTCAATCATATATATATATATATAGTTTATAGGGAAAAAAGGGTAAAAGTTATGCGTCCTGAACATGCAGGAAGCCAATTCAAGTACATGAAACAGAAGGTCGAAGCAGTAGACGAAGAAAATTTTGCGTACACTTACAGTGTGATCGAAGGTGATGCGTTGATGAACAAGCTCGAGAAAATCACTTACGAGACGAAGATGGAAGCGTCTCTGGATGGGGGATCTGTATGCAAGACTACTAGTAAGTATTACACCATTGGTGACTTCGAGCTCAAGGAAGAGGGAATTAAGGCCGGCAAAGAGAAGGCATTAGGAATGTTCAAGGCCATTGAAGCATACCTCCTGGCAAATCCTGATGCCTACTGAAAATCCCAGTATTAAGATGGCATCCACTGAAATGAGTATCAAGGAATTGGACCTTTCCGCTTCGAGTTTTTAGCTTTGCAGTTGCTGGTTCAAATGACCTTCAAACTGCTAATAAAGTGTTCATTGTCAATAATGTTATCCGAGCTTTTGGAAACATATTAGGGATGTAATAAAGTGTTCATTGTCTATAATTTTATTTGAATTTGATTAAGCACATGAGTTGCTCTAGTGACAATCAACTGTAAGTTGCTGCAAGAATAATCTAATAGTCCAAGCACTTGAAGTCAAGGTTTTGCTTGCTTAAAATATTAGTCTATCAGATTCCCCAGTTTGTTCTTTTATGGATTACAATGATGCTTTCTCTGCAAAAGTACAGAATTTCAACGAACATCTGTTGATGGTTACATTGTTAAAATGGCTGGCACGGCATTCAATCACTTGTAAACAAATATCATCTGCAAAATAATCAATCAGATCTGCCTTTCTAGTTTGATCATTTCCAGTTATGGGTGTTTTCACTTACGAATATGAAGTTATTACAGCAATCCCACCAGCCAAGATGTTCAAAGCTTGTATCCTTGATGGACAAAACCTTATCCCGAAAATCGTTCCCGACCAGGCTTTCAAGAGTGTCCAGTTCATAAAAGGCCATGGCGAGCCTGGTACCATCAAGAAGATTACATTTGCAGAAGGTCAGTTCATTTATACAAACTTCAAATCATATATGTATGGTGAACTGATGTGTTTTTCGACATGTAGGGAGCCGGTTCGATTATATGGTGGAAGAGGTAGAAGCATTAGACAAAGATGAGCTTGTGTACAGCTACAGTGTGATCGAAGGGGGTGCCTTGATGAACAAACTGGAGAAAGATCGGTTATGAACTTATGAATCCGAGTTCAAGGCGTCACCGGACGGGGGATCCGTTTGTAAGATCAGGTGCAAGTATCACACCGTCGGTGACTTTGAGATCACAGAAGAAGGAACCAAGGCTGGCAAAGAAAAAGCAGTGGAAATACTCAAGGCTGTTGAAGTTTATCTCCTGGAAAATCCTGAACATTATTGAACATATCCCAATATTAATGTAAATTGCATCCTTTGCATATAGATCATAGTGGATTCTTCCGAAACTCGAGTTTGTTATGTTCAATATATAATCAGTTGATCTACAAAATGAAAGATAATGATCTCTTTATTCTCAATGGATGTCTCACACAGCAAGATTCAGTAAATAAATTGGACTCTTTATTACAAGTCTGCAAAAGTAAAAACTCGAAACTAAACAGGCCAATTCCTTGACATTCATTTCAGTGGATGCCATCTTAATACTGGGATTTTCAGTAGGCATCAGGATTTGACTGCAGATAGGCTTCAATTGCCTTGAACATTCCCAATGCCTTTTCTTTGCCGGCCTTGATTCCCTCTTCCTTGAGCTCGAAGTCACCAATGGTGTAATACTTACTAGTAGTCTTGCATACGGATCCCCCATCCGGAGACGCTTCCATCTTCGTCTCGTAAGTGATTTTCTCGAGCTTGTTCATCAACGCATCGCCTTCAATCACACTGTAAGTGTACGCAAAATTCTCTTCGTCTACTGCTTCGACCTTCTGTTTCATGTACTTGAATTGGCTTCCTGCATGTTCAGGACACATAACTTTTACCCTTTTTCCCCTATAAACTATATATATGATTGAAAGTATATAAAG
Source organism: Hibiscus tridactylites (assembly GCA_958450335.1). Taxonomy (NCBI): domain Eukaryota; kingdom Viridiplantae; phylum Streptophyta; class Magnoliopsida; order Malvales; family Malvaceae; genus Hibiscus; species Hibiscus tridactylites. Next base: position 35,971,113 of record OY288273.1, on the reverse strand, counting down.
TTAGATAAATGATGTAACCTTCTCCAAAGGTGACCTTCTTGATGCTACCCGGCTCACCGTTGCCTTGAATGTACTCGACACTCTTAAAAGCCTGAGGAACAACCTTGGGAATAAGGTTGTCCCCATCAAGGATACAAGCCTTGAACATCTTGCCTGGTGGGATTGCTGTAATAATCTCGGATTCATAAGTGAAAACACCCATGGTTTCGACTGATTTGGGATTTGATTACTTTGCAGAGGATGTTTTTTTATGGTTGCAGATGCATATGTCTGATATAAGTGCAGTATTTATAGGTTAAACACTCAGCTCCAAGACTAGATTAGATGCATGGATTTAAAATGAAAGTTTGTAATGTACTATTCAGACAAATAAATGAACACTTTCAATTGATTCTAGTTTCTGTACTTATCTTAATTCTATAATAAAAATAAAACATCAAACTTACCATGAAAAACAAATTATTGAATCTTTAGAGCAATATTATTGGAACTTAGAAAAGATTGAAATGAAAAGAACTCTAAGAGACTACTAATATTCTTATCTATTCTTTTAATTTTCTTCCTTTCTTCTTGTTTTCTCTGCTTCAAGCTTTGTACCCGCCGGTACATGATATTTCAGCCGGCATGGGAGAAGCAGCCCGAAATGTCCCAGTATGAGCGGAATAGTCCAGTATTTTTGCCGAAACGAAATTTAGGCTATGTGGTTCCGGGAATATACCAACCATGCTTATATCCCTGTACTGATTTAGTTTTTGTTTTGACATTGCAATCAATTAATTATTCATAGTTATTTGAATTTTCAAACAAAAGTATATAGTTGACGCTGTTATTTTCCTTAAAATTATATTTTGAAGTATTTGGTCGATCCTATGAAAGTTATATCTTATATTATAAGATACGAAAGATACAAACATACGTGGTTTGTTAATTTCAGAAAATAAAACATGTTGTAGTGAAAGAAATTATCTGAAATCCGGACGAAACATGTTATTACAGCCACCCATCCATTTTGATCTGTGATTTATGTGCCAAATTTAACATGATTATGTTTTTTAAGATAAAACAAAAATGTGAAACCTAGGACTTCCCGTAACTACTTGACCCCATTTTCCTATTGTGGTGTAAGGTTTCCTGCAGTCCATGAGTATTTAAAATATATATATATATATATATATTGATATATAATCTTTGTAAATTTTAGTATGTTAATTTTAAGGTTTGAAGATTCCATTTAAAGCTTAAGATTTAAAAGTTTAGATTCGAGGAGTTTTAGGGTTTGGAATTTAGGTTTTGAATTAGCGTTTAGAATTTAGAATTAAATATTTAAATTTGAGATTTTATATTTTATATTTTAAAGAGAAAAAATTGTATAATTCTTTTGTTACATAATTTGTATATCAAAATATAACTCCGTTTTTTTGTTTTTTTTTGTGTGAATAATCTAAAGCTAATTAGAAATATACAAAATAAAGTGTCTCAGGTACAAAAATAAATTATTGTGTAAGCTATTTTACAAGTTTGGAACATCATCCAATGTTGGGTAATTTACAATTTTGATCATTCAACTTAACATCAACTTTCATTTAGATTACAAATCTTTAATTTAATCAAATTATAGTATTCAACTTTTAATATTAATAAACTAAGTCACTTATACTAACATCGTCAAATAATTTTAACGAAAAAAAAACTGAAATTGACACTTTTACTTAATATATTTCGTTCACATATCATCATCGAATAACATTTAATTGATAATTTTAACAATTTTCTCAATCATTTCATTTAAATTCAAAGGAAAATAAGTTAAATTCCTATAAATACTAACAGAAAATATTTAAATTGTAAATTGAACATTATTTGATGATAATATGTGGGAAAATATTTTAATTAAAAGTGACAATTATAGTTTTTTCGTTAGAATTATTGAACAATGTTAGTATAAGTGACTTAATTTATTAATAATAAAGTTGAATGATATGTTTTGAGTAAACTAAAAATTTGTGATCTAAATGAAAGTTAAAGTTAAATTTAGTGATTAAGAATGCAAATTACCCCCAAATGTTTGACTAAATTTTGATAGGATCTAACCATTTCTAGGTTGAGATATATTTTTATGAATTTATTAACTTTTTTTAGTTTACCGACACATTTTGAAGCACGTCAATCTAATATTGAAAGTTTAAATTATGTTAGTTTTACTTCATTGTGTGAGCAGAAATTTGTATACAAGTTTAATACACAAATTATTATTTATTATGAATTTTTAATAATTTTAATTATTCTATTAGTCCTTTTATTTTTGGATTATATATGAAATAAAAAATTATAATTGTCAAAAGACAAATTCTTTAGCGGTGTTTTGAAAATCAAACGCCACTATACATAAGGTATTTAGCGGCGTTTTGAGATACAAGCGCTGTAAAAGATATGGTATTAAGTTATGTATTAAATTTCAAACGCTGCTTTAAAACTCGACACTTCTTGCGGCGCTTTTTCTAACGCCAAGAAAATTTTTTACGTCGCTATAAAACAAAAAACGCTACTAAAAACTTGTTTTTTGTAGTGATAGAAGGATAGTATCAAGACCGAAACCATTCCAATTTGATAACGTATAACTTAACCAACATTAATTGCAGTTCAAGCTTCAGGGGAAGCTATGAACTCTTATTAGCAATCTCAAGTTCATATGAACGGGCAACTGTAAAACTATAAACTATAACATAGAAAAAGGGTCCCATGTTCTTGATATCCATTGAAGCGGATGCCATTTTAAAACTGGGAATTTCAGTAGGCATCAGGATTTGCCAGAAGGTAAGCTTCAATGGCCTTGAATAGTATTCCAGAAGCTTTTTCTTTGCCTTCCTTGATTGCTTCTTCCTTGAGCTCAACGTCACCAATGGTGTAATACTTGCTGGTAGTCTTGCAGATGGATCCCCCGGCCGGAGACGCCTCTAACTTAATTTCGTAAGTGATTTTCTCGAGCTTGTTCATCAATGGATCGCCTTCGATCACACTGTAAATGTACTCGAAATTCTCTTTGTCAAGTGCTTCCACCTTCTGTATCATGCAATTGAATTGGCTTCCTGCATGTCAAATTAACAATTTACTTATTTTTCCCTTCAAAATCAATAATATGTAAATTACGTACATCATCATCGAACTTTATTCTCAAATTTATTTTGGTTATTGATGTTTCAAAACGTTCAATTTACTCACTGAAGTTTAGACATTAAATGTTTTTTGTCACTTCTTTATTAACTTTTTGACCACGTCCATTTATCGGAGAACGAAAGAACCATTTCAAGATTCAAACGGTGAAAAATTTAATCGGCACGAGAAAATCAACTTATTGAAAAACGGGCTTCATCCAACTACGGAAGAAAGAGATCAATGAGAGAGAAACCAGAAGGTTTTTGACCTATTCGTGAACTTCGGAGCATTTTCCAGCAAAATGAAGGTCGGATTTAGACTCAGGGGTGAGACAAAGTGACTGGTGAAATTTTGGACCGAACGACCATTATTTATGACCGTTTAGGGTTTAAGAGTGACAAAAAATATTTAATGTCTAAACTTTAGTAACAAAAAATGTTTAATGTCTAAATTTGAGTGAGTAAATTAAAAGTTTTAAAACTTCAATGACCAAAATAAATTTGGGGAGCAGAGTTCAATGATGATTTACGTAATTTATCTCCATAAGATTCAAAGTATATATAAAGTTGTATAAATGAGGTGACCTTGTGCAAAGGCGACCTTCCTGATGCTCCCAGGCTCACCATTGCCTTGGATGTACTCTACACTCTTAAAAGCCTGAGGAACAATCTTGGGAATCAGACTGTCGCCATCGAGAACACAAGCCTTGAACATCTTGGCCGGCGGGATTGCCGAAACGATCTCGGATTCGTATGTGAAAACTCCCATGATTTTCTACTGAGACGTGAACCAGAAGATGAAGTATTTATAGGCTCGGAATTAAGAAGACTGACCTCTTTGAAATCCTAGCTAGGTGATTAATTTGTTAATATTTTATTGGATTAATGTTAATTTAGCTAAGAAAACTTACCACAACATTCTGGTATAGTTCTGAACTCACATGTTTTTCGATATGAAACGGATAAGCTTATCGAAAAGAACAAAATCATGGATCTTGAAATCAGACGAAGATCAAAAAGCAAGAACTCTAATATTTTAATTTAAAGCCTTGAATTCAAGTGCTTGGACGATTAGAAATGTGGTAATTTGGTAAATTATAGTTTTTCTGCCGAAAAATAATAAATTAATCTTTGTACATTTCAAACGGAACAAATTGGTCGTAAAGACTAAAGTTGAAATATTATTTTTTTTGTCAGGAGATGATGTTGCAATTTTAAAAAGATTAATATCATATACACTAGTGGTGGAAACTGAAAGTTTCCATAAACGTCTTAATTTTAGGGTATATGGAGTTAGTTTAGGGGTTTAGGTGTAAATGTTTAGAATTTAGGGATATGTGTTTTGATTTAAGGTTTAGGGTTATAATTTAGGGTTTATAGGTTAGAGTTTAGTTTTTAAGGTAATATGGTAAAGATTTAGGTTTTAATCTATAAACCCTAAATTATAACCCTAAACCTTAAATTAAAACAACTATCCCTAAATTTTAACCCACTACACCTAAACCCTTAAACCACATACCCTAAACTAACTCCCTATACCTTAAAACTAAGGCACTTGTGAAGTTTCCACCGCCTATGTACATAATATTTATCCTTTTAAAAATACAGATTTGCGAAAAATTCTAAAAAAAGAGTTGTGGGATTTTATTTTCTTAATCTATTGCTGGTATCAAAATAATTTCTGAAATATTGCACATTGAATAGTACAAAGTGAAGTTAGATTCTAATGGCCACGGTTTCAAAAAAAAAAACTAAAGTCTCCCCCGAAAGGATCCGACTTTGGGGGGAAAATTCCTTAAAGTCGGACTCTAATGGGCACGGATTTTCAAAAAAAATCTCCTAAACTCTTATTTATTAGAACCCAACTTTGGGTGGAATCTCTGCAGGCTTTGCTTGTGCATGCATGAGGAGGCTGAGGGGCACGGTATGAGAATCTGATTCTCAATCAAGTGGGTGACGAGACCAGTCAATGAATTCTGATTCGAATATAGATTTAGGCTGGGTTTTATTTTTTGGGGAAGGGTTCTGATTCGAATATAGATATAGGTTGGGTTTACTGTTTTTTTGGAAGAGTGGGTAGCAAATTAATTTTTTGGGAGTGGTGGATGTGATTTTTGACTGGTGATGGGTTTAGGATATTTTAAAATGTATAGGGTAGAGGTTAAAAATTTATAGTTGTTAATTAGGCAGAGATAGAGGTAGTACAAGGGATAAAAAAATATTTTTTTTGTTAAATTAAGGTTGAATTGAAAGGAAGTTAAGATTGAAGGAGTAGAAGAAGAAGAAGATAAAGAAAATAGTGAAGAAAAGATTGTAAGTATATTCGAATTTCTTTAGAGTTTTGTTTTTTTAGTTTGGTAATTTATTTTGTTATTTTTTAAGCAGATTTGAATTTTTGAGTTTAGAAATTTTTTCAGTTTCGTATTTTGTTATTTTGTATGTTTCATATATTTTTATTTTTTCATGTGGTTTATTTGAGTTTGTTCGAATTTGGATTGGACAAATGGTATATTTTTCATGTAGTTTTTTTGAGTTAGTTTGGTAATTTTAATTTTTAATTTTAGTTTATTTTTGTAAGTTGATTTACTATGTTAGAAAAAATATATTCTAAATATATTTATTTTTTTATTTTATTATGAGCATTTTGATTTAGTATGTTTTATTTCGATCATGCAGAGAAAATGAGCAACAACAAATTTATGGTGATTGTTCATTACAATGGACAAATGGTGAAAACTTGTAACACTCCGGTTTTGGGCCTAGGAGTTTTGAGAGTCGGGTTGGGCCGGTAGAACAGGTAACCGATTGTTCGAATCGTTAAGAGGTGGTTTAAGGAAATAAAGGTTCGGGATGGGATAAAAATTTGATTAAAATTCTTAAAATCCTCTAAAATTATATTTGAGAGGTTGGTTAAATCGATTTTGCAAAACGGGTTTTGGAAGGCATACATTTTGGGTAGTGACCAAAATGTAAAGTTTTAAAGTTGATGGAAAAATGGTGTTTTTCAAAAAGAGTCAAGATCTTAGAATCTTTAGGGAGCTTAATGGAAATTAAGCCTTTTCTCTAATTTGACATGTGTTTTAAATGCTTTATTAAATATTAAAATGGTTTTAATTGATTTAATTAAAGAGGTAGTTATTTTGGTTAAAGGATTTTGACGATCATTTTCATTCTCTCCTTTTTCAACTCATCCAAACACTCTCCAATTTCTCTCAATTTCTAGATTTCAATCATTTTCATTTCCTCTCTTGATTTCCAACTTCTTCTTTGTGATTTCTCTCACATTTCTTCAAGATTCTTAAAAGCTAAACTTGCCAAATAAGAAGAGAATCAATGATTGGAGGTAAATTTCGCGCTAACACTCCAATCTGTAACACCCACAAAGAGGTATAATTATATATAAAAAAAGGGGAGACGTGTTGCCATGGGGTTTTGAACCCATGGCCTATGGTTGGTAAACTCAAACCTTAGCCATCTCAGCCAAGGTTCTTTTCTGATATTTGTCCTCACCGTTTTAATTTTAATCTTTGTTTTATTTTGTATGAACCAATATAATTCAAGTCTGACTCTTCACCTGCCATTTTTTTTGAAAATGGAAAACAAATCAGAGAGATTCTAGAGTTCTCTCATACCGTCACCTCAGCCACCACCGTTCGACCTCTCCAATCTCACTCACCGGGCCGTTGTGGACACCACCGCCACCATTGGCGTGTGCGCCGTCCCACCCCGTTCTGTTCGCCGTCGGTCACGCGCGCTCCCGTGCCGTCGTTCGCAGTTAAACTGAGCCAAAAGTTCGGCGAGTTTGGCCTCTGTTCTCCCTCTTTTCCGGCCGTGCCGTCGCCGTTTCGCCTCACCGTCAGTACGGCCGAGCTTCTCACACCGAGTAGAGCAAAACCCAGGCGCTCCCTTGTTTGATCGACGCCGGCAAAGCCACCATCGGAGCTACGTAAGTTCCGGTGAACCTTTTTATTTCGCAAGGATTTTCGGTTCATTTCCGGCTTGTTTTGCGTTGATAAGGTATGGGTTGAAACCATGGTTGACTGATCTACATTTTTCTGGCAGAAATGGTGCATTTCGGGACTCCGGCGACCACTCCGGCGACCGTCCGGTGACCGGAATATTTGGGTAAGTAAACCGGGTTCAACCCGGTCTATATTGGTCCGAACCGGTTTGGCCCAAAGCCCAAACCTAGTTAACTCGTCCGACCCGACCCGACTCGCCCGACCCGTCCGACCCGACCCGTCCCGTCCGACCTGACCCGTCAACCCGAGTCAACTCAGTCCGAGTCAGCTCAATGAGTCAGCCGAGTCAACTCAGTTGACCCTGTTGGTTGCTAACGTCATCATGACGTCATCGGTTGACCTGGCCCCGTTGACTTTGACCTGCTGACGTCAGCGTTGACTTGCTGACGTCAGCGTTGACTTGCTGACGTCAGCGTTGACTGTAACCCCCGTAGCCCGGTCTGGACGGTTGACCCGAACTACGAAGATTACACGGGGAAAACCAAAGTCAACCCGAAAGTCAACCTTGATTAACGACCCTTTTTTTTCTTTTTAATCTTGTCTAGATGCACATTAACCTTAGATGTGATCACACAAACACCATGCTCAAAGATCACAAACATCAGAGATCAAACAGGGACCCAATTGAACAAATTACAACTTTAGGGACCAAATTGTAATTTCTGAAAACTTTAAGGACTTAACCAGATTTTAAGTTACCAACTTGAAATTAATCATGTTTCATGCTTCTCTGCCAAATTTCAGCTCAAACGGACATCCTGAACTCATACAATTGCACAAACAAGATTCAGGACCAAAATGCAAACATTTTGAAACATTTAACCGCCCATGTCAGCCCCCAACGGTCACCCGTTCCGAAACAGGCCAAGGCCGTTCCGAAACACGGGCCGTTCCGCAACGCGTTCCGCAACGGGGGTCTGGCAGAATGCTTTCCGTTTCGGAACGGTGACACCCGTTTCGGACGCCTGGGTTCATGCAGGGCACCCGTTCCGAAACGGTGTTGCCTGTTCCGAAACGCCTAGCCCAGAATGTTGCATTTTGCTCACTCAAACACACAATTGATCAATCAAACATGCTCCAAAAGCCACCAAACTTTGCCAACATGCAATTCAACATAAAAGGGACATACTTGCATCAACAATTCAACAAATAACCATCACATACGGAAAGCCCCAAATCTATAGGCATGCTTCCTACACAAGCAACCATTTAAGCACAAACCTTTCAATTCAACCTCAATTAAGCCAAATCATGTTTCAACAACATTAACAACAGTATTTAAACATTCATGATCAACACATACGATCACAATAACAACAAATCGAGAGATTCTACCCCATTGCTCTTATTAACTATAGCTATTCACCGAGACATACATCTCCATTGGAGTCCACCTTGAATCCCTTGCTCCTTGCTGTCCAAACTTCAAGAATCTGCATTGATGGACAAAAAGGAGCGTAAGCACATAATGCTTAGTGAGGAATGCTCAAAACCAAAACACCATCAATGCAGCGGGTCTTTAAAACACTTTAAAACCAACCCGATTTGCTTTCCAAAACCATGTTCGAAAACTCTTCCAACATCAAGCTCAAAACATGCATAAACACCATATGCCAAGCTTAAACAAAACCATGGAAAGCACATCCTTTCCACAACATACCTTTCTTTAACTTGAAAACCACATCAAGCAAGAAACCATTTAAAACCATAGTTCAATTAAACCATTTCATGCATTTAATCAAGGCATTATAAAACCATAACATCATATTCACATGCCTTTAACAACAAGTCATACATGACTCCAATGCAACATAGGTAATCCATGCTCTCATGCATCATTTATCAAATGATAACCAACACTTGTTCAACATACAAGTAGCATGCTTTTACTAGCATCATACACATCTCATGCAACAATGCATCTTACCAAGCAATCTCATGCTTCTCATGCAACATGCATCAATTCAAGCATCCCATGCTTCACATGCAACCATGCATCATTTCAAGCAATCCCATGCTTCACATGCAACTATGCATCATTTCAAGCATCTCATGCTTCACATGCAACCATGCATCATTTCAAGCATCTCATGCCTCACTATGATCAAGAACATTACATTGGCATCCAAGTGATCAACCACATTCACTTTCCAACTTATCGATTCGATCGGATACGCGGATTACAAGCGTGTCCCAACGCTTCCTACACACTACCCAATCCAAGGTCTTCCAAATGGGCAACAACCTCCATTTGACCTTAACAACCTAAGGTTCCCATGTATGGACTTTTAAACACCATACAACCTTAGCTTTTCCTCAAGGTTACCATGTATGGACTTTCAACCACCATACACCCTTGACATGCACAAGGTCTTCCCGTATGGACTTTCAACCACCATACAACCTTTGCATAACCGATTGGTAGTTGTAGACATCATCTAACGAGGAACGGGACATCACACACAAGATCCACACATGGACTTAACCACTGCCATTGTGATCTTAACAAGTACAAGGTTCTCACATAAGGACTTTTAACCACCTTATAACCTTTACTTAACCAAGGTCCTCGAATGGGCAACAACCTCCATTATGACCTTAACAACTTAGGTCCTCGAGTGGGCAACAACCTCCACTATGACCTCTTCTCGTTAGGAATACTTGAGGGGAGTCTAACCGGTCCACACTTGACCACTCCGCCTTCAAGGCGACTTTATTCACGGTGCACCCAATCCTATAGCCGGCTAATTATACCCGATCAATGAACCAAGAACCTTTCGCATCACTTGCCAATATAACCATCTTACCATATTATCAAATATTCCACATGCATAAACAAAATGCAAGGCCATCTCATCATTAGCTCAATGATTCACATGCATACACATAATGCAAAACCATCACATCATTAGCTCAATGATTCACATGCATAAACAATATGCACAAGGTAACAATTATCATCATTAATCATCATCAACTCACTGTTTTTAAGCATCATACAAAGCCAATGAACAACATGCAACTCTATGCATCAAAATCACAATTTCCATAAACATAACCAAGGATCTCTTACCTTGAGCATCCTTCTCAATTGACTTTCAAAACTAGCATTAAACCATGCTAAAACATGCTTACAAAACAGAATTTAACCATGCAAATCACATGCATATCAATCATCATCCACTTTTGATTTTTAAAGCCAAAACATACACAATCCAAGAGCAAAAACTCATCCACTTACTCTTGAGCTTAGCAAAGTTGTTTAGACTTAAACTAAGCTCCCAAAAACCTTCAAACCATGTTTCAAAAGCTGAAATCCCAACTTCACTCACCGATTACCAAACAAGCCTAGCCAACAAGCTTTCCAAGCTTCCGAAACCTTCCGAAAACACCTCCAAAGCTCAAGGATCAACCTCCCCTGTTTCAAGCACACAAAAACAGAACATTAATGCATCCATATGCATTAAAACACCAGCAACATCAACACAACTCGCTGCTCACCACAAATCTAACAATTTGGCTACCAAACACAACCGAAATCACCTCCAAACACTTCCAAAACTTAACCCAGCCAAGATCCATCACTTCTAACCATTTTTATACATCAAATAACATGCAAAATGATTACAACCACGTCCTTATACCTCCAGGTATAACAGATCACCAAAAACACTCCAAAAACAACCAAAAACTCAAGCCAAACTTAGGAAATTCAACATATCCGGGATTGCATTGATTAAACCTCAACTTCTAATCATTTTAGCATTCATTTAACATCAATTTAACACCTCAAAACCCTGCTTAAACAGATCACACGAAATTTTCACCAAAATCACCAAATCTTGCATTTTAGCCAAAAATCAAGATCTCAATTGAAAAGCCTTTAATAAAACATGAATCAAGGATTGAGAACTTAGGAATTTCAGTAAAGAACTGATAGTTTAGAGGAGAAGGACGTTCTTACCTCCAAACTTGAATTTCTCCATTTTAGAGCCAAAATGCTTGATGAATCAACTTGTAAATTGAGAGGTTTTGTTGATGAGATGATTAGGAATCAAATGAGAATTGAAATGAGAGATTAAGATGTCAAAATCAGAGAAAGAAATCTGGAGAATCTTGTTTGGGTAGAGAGAAAATGAGAGAAAAGAGAATTTGAGAGAAAATGGAAAATTAGTTGGAAATTAGTTACAAATGATTTTCCCTCCTTTTCTAAATCTTTAAAATCAGATTTGAGTCATAAAATATCTTAGAAAAATCTGGAGAAATCCTTTTTGGAATAATAGCTCCTTAAAGATTCAAAGTTTCAATCCTTTATAAAACTGTCCCGCAACTTTCAAAAATTACATTTTGGTCACTAGCCAAAATGTCAACCTTCCGAACCTCATTTTCCAAAATTGATTTCACAGTTCACTTATATATATTAAAATATGATTTTAGAACATTTTTCCATATTTTTAATGCAACCCGAACTAGGCTTTCCCAAATTCCCTCTTATATATTCGATCAGCACTTTGACCGAACCGGTCAACACCCAAAACTTCTGAGCCCAAAACCGGGGCGTTACAACTCTCCCCCCCTTAGGAAATTTCGTCCTCGAAATTTCAACCGGCGAAAAGAGAACAACAACCTTCTCAAAGCAATACACAAGGCAACACAAAAGCCTCAACCAATAACACTGATCACTTCCCATACAAAACTTCCACCACACACTGTCCACAAATCCACACTCTCAAGGGTAACCACAACTTAACCTTCCACACAACCGGATTATACACAATCTCAACATCAACCTGAAAACTTCAACTCTTACAGCAAACAACACTGTAATACACATCTTCCAAGACTTGCCTACACAAAGACAACAACCAAACCAACTCAACCACTAGGCAACCTCTCAGCCTCTAAAACTCTTGCGATTCCCAAACCTCTTCCAAAGATTTTCCCAACAAGCAGAAATCCTTAAACATCAACTGTTCACATAAGCTCTTCAACGAAGCTGACAATCCTTCACACCCGTCAAAAACATTACCATATCAGCTCACCAGGACTACTCACCCAGATACCAAAAATTACATCACAACCCCAACTTGAAACCTTCAGCCGTTCCACATACCATCAACAGACTTCAAACAGAACTTTCTTAACCACAGCTAGCCAACCACTGCTCACAAGAACCCAAACAACCAACATAAATCCTCGATCTTTCACAGCCCTTCACTACAAACTTCAACCAGAATACTTGCACTACCAGAACACTACTTAACCAAAACACACATAACAGCTTCAGAACTCTCCAAAGATTGCTAAGAACCAACACAACCCCTTCACAACAACTTAAAAGCTAAACAACCTCAGCTGCAACAACACTTAACACCAAGGAACTACCGCTTCCTTTAAACTAAACAAACCACTTAGCAGATACTAACCTCAAACAGATATCCTTCACCACCAAACCACTAAACTCTCAGAGCATCAAACAATATCCTTCTACCAACAAGCCATTCCACTCTCACTATCACTAGCAACTAGATAACAAACTCCAGCACTTCTAACTCCCACTCAGCACCAACAACCTCTAAAAACCATCATCCCACTTAATCCAACCACAACACTAACAGATTCGATTAGTTATTAGGGAGTGTGAACATCGTATGCATGATCACCTACATGCCCTATCAATGTCTGATGTACATGTATGCAAAACCTCTAATGTCATGCCACATGTATGCATGGACCAACATATATAATATAGTATATATCAATGCTTTTAACTGTGCATGAATGCCAGTTCACACCCTCCAATAACATCCTCAAAATCTGTCTAAGAACAACCTCCTTACTCACCTTTAACTTATCTAACTCCATCATACCAACAACCATTAACCACAAGATACTTACCCAAGCCTTCTTCATACCCAAGATATCACCAAACCACAACTACCATTACTCCAAACATGCTAGCAACAAGGCTAAACTTACCACGCAAGGAAAAACCAGCAGAAACCAAACTAAGGCAACTAAAGCAAAGATCACATAACAAGGTTACCTGAAAACACAACACCACCCTGAAGCTTCATCGAACGAGCTCTCCTCCTTGCGGAACCAACATCCTTCGGTTGCACCCTTGCAGCACCAACAAACACTCCTTGGTCACCACCAACTCCTTGCGATAAGAAACCTTGACTGTTCCGCGCCAACATCAAGCAATCACGCTTCATGTGTCCAGCAGACCCACACTTCCAGCAAACTTCATCTTCCAAACTCTTCACAACCTTCTGCTTTTTACGCCACCTCTGAACCTCGCCTCGGCCGCACCCACGACCTTTCAAAGATCCTTTGGCCAACATCAAAGCTGACTTCACTCCATGAGGACAATCACGCTTAACATGCAACTTGGAACCACAATTCCAACAAACACCTGCGCCCCAACAATTTCCAACATGTTGCCTTTTACAACAGTCACACACAGATGACTGAGCTCCCACTCCTTGCTCAAGAAACACTTGCTCACCAACAGCATTAGCCGCACCTTGCTTAACCCTTGGAAATTCCCTTCCAAGATACCTTTCATAGAAAGCAGATACGAAGAAATCCCAATCAATATCAAGGATATGTGACGCCACAGCCACAGATGTCCACCAAGAACAAACATCCTCCAGCATCAGAGAAACAACACTCCCCAGCTTACAGGCATAATCACAGCCTTCCTGATCCAAAATCAGAACTACATTGGCCAACCAGGCCTCAAACATCTCCGGGGAAGAACCATGATACTCCTCAGCACCCAAATCAAGCAAATGCTGCTTCGGCAAACCCACACATTTAACCAGCACATCCACTGATCCCACCTCAACCATAGCCTGAGATGTTCCCAACACCTCCTGAACAACATGTAAAGAACTTTCCATCCCGGAACCAGCTTCCTTCCCTTGCCTTACCAACTCAACTTCAGTCACAGAAGACTGAGACAAAACACCTTTACAAAAGGGTGAATCCTTTGACTTAACAACCTGCCCCAAGGCAGCAACCATTTCACTCATCCTCCACTCTTTCATCATCTTTGCCATACCACTAACAACAAACAACATACAATCACAACAAACAAACAAAACCTGTTAGACCAGCATTAAGCAAGGATTCAAACTCCAACTCCAAATAACACAATAGCTATATTAATAAGGCAATGGGTATCCCGAATCCTCCCCTTACATGACATAACAGCCAACACAACATGGATATCACAACATCAAGCATATCAACCACATACCTTGATCATGCTTACACCAAACAACATCCAACAGCACTAGCACATTAGCAACATAACATGCTCAAAACACATTCATCATGCATAGCATCCGCTCATAACATCCACACATATCCATATGATCTCAACCAAGATTCATAACCACAAATCATGCTTGCATACACCAGCAACATGCTCAAAACATCAACAACATATACAGAAACACATGCTTCAACCAGCTTTCAACCATACAACAAGGTAAACATCAAGCACACTTACCACAACAACCTTCCGTTTTCCCCAACCTTCGCAACTCAGCTCTGATACCACCAAATGTAACCCCCGTAGCCCGGTCTGGACGGTTGACCCGAACTACGAAGATTACACGGGGAAAACCAAAGTCAACCCGAAAGTCAACCTTGATTAACGACCCTTTTTTTTTCTTTTTAATCTTGTCTAGATGCACATTAACCTTAGATGTGATCACACAAACACCATGCTCAAAGATCACAAACATCAGAGATCAAACAGGGACCCAATTGAACAAATTACAACTTTAGGGACCAAATTGTAATTTCTGAAAACTTTAAGGACTTAACCAGATTTTAAGTTACCAACTTGAAATTAATCATGTTTCATGCTTCTCTGCCAAATTTCAGCTCAAACGGACATCCTGAACTCATACAATTGCACAAACAAGATTCAGGACCAAAATGCAAACATTTTGAAACATTTAACCGCCCATGTCAGCCCCCAACGGTCACCCGTTCCGAAACAGGCCAAGGCCGTTCCGAAACACGGGCCGTTCCGCAACGCGTTCCGCAACGGGGGTCTGGCAGAATGCTTTCCGTTTCGGAACGGTGACACCCGTTTCGGACGCCTGGGTTCATGCAGGGCACCCGTTCCGAAACGGTGTTGCCTGTTCCGAAACGCCTAGCCCAGAATGTTGCATTTTGCTCACTCAAACACACAATTGATCAATCAAACATGCTCCAAAAGCCACCAAACTTTGCCAACATGCAATTCAACATAAAAGGGACATACTTGCATCAACAATTCAACAAATAACCATCACATACGGAAAGCCCTAAATCTATAGGCATGCTTCCTACACAAGCAACCATTTAAGCACAAACCTTTCAATTCAACCTCAATTAAGCCAAATCATGTTTCAACAACATTAACAACAGTATTTAAACATTCATGATCAACACATACGATCACAATAACAACAAATCGAGAGATTCTACCCCATTGCTCTTATTAACTATAGCTATTCACCGAGACATACATCTCCATTGGAGTCCACCTTGAATCCCTTGCTCCTTGCTGTCCAAACTTCAAGAATCTGCATTGATGGACAAAAAGGAGCGTAAGCACATAATGCTTAGTGAGGAATGCTCAAAACCAAAACACCATCAATGTAGCGGGTCTTTAAAACACTTTAAAACCAACCCGATTTGCTTTCCAAAACCATGTTCGAAAACTCTTCCAACATCAAGCTCAAAACATGCATAAACACCATATGCCAAGCTTAAACAAAACCATGGAAAGCACATCCTTTCCACAACATACCTTTCTTTAACTTGAAAACCACATCAAGCAAGAAACCATTTAAAACCATAGTTCAATTAAACCATTTCATGCATTTAATCAAGGCATTATAAAACCATAACATCATATTCACATGCCTTTAACAACAAGTCATACATGACTCCAATGCAACATAGGTAATCCATGCTCTCATGCATCATTTATCAAATGATAACCAACACTTGTTCAACATACAAGTAGCATGCTTTTACTAGCATCATACACATCTCATGCAACAATGCATCTTACCAAGCAATCTCATGCTTCTCATGCAACATGCATCAATTCAAGCATCCCATGCTTCACATGCAACCATGCATCATTTCAAGCAATCCCATGCTTCACATGCAACTATGCATCATTTCAAGCATCTCATGCTTCACATGCAACCATGCATCATTTCAAGCATCTCATGCCTCACTATGATCAAGAACATTACATTGGCATCCAAGTGATCAACCACATTCACTTTCCAACTTATCGATTCGATCGGATACGCGGATTACAAGCGTGTCCCAACGCTTCCTACACACTACCCAATCCAAGGTCTTCCAAATGGGCAACAACCTCCATTTGACCTTAACAACCTAAGGTTCCCATGTATGGACTTTTAAACACCATACAACCTTAGCTTTTCCTCAAGGTTACCATGTATGGACTTTCAACCACCATACACCCTTGACATGCACAAGGTCTTCCCGTATGGACTTTCAACCACCATACAACCTTTGCATAACCGATTGGTAGTTGTAGACATCATCTAACGAGGAACGGGACATCACACACAAGATCCACACATGGACTTAACCACTGCCATTGTGATCTTAACAAGTACAAGGTTCTCACATAAGGACTTTTAACCACCTTATAACCTTTACTTAACCAAGGTCCTCGAATGGGCAACAACCTCCATTATGACCTTAACAACTTAGGTCCTCGAGTGGGCAACAACCTCCACTATGACCTCTTCTCGTTAGGAATACTTGAGGGGAGTCTAACCGGTCCACACTTGACCACTCCGCCTTCAAGGCGACTTTATTCACGGTGCACCCAATCCTATAGCCGGCTAATTATACCCGATCAATGAACCAAGAACCTTTCGCATCACTTGCCAATATAACCATCTTACCATATTATCAAATATTCCACATGCATAAACAAAATGCAAGGCCATCTCATCATTAGCTCAATGATTCACATGCATACACATAATGCAAAACCATCACATCATTAGCTCAATGATTCACATGCATAAACAATATGCACAAGGTAACAATTATCATCATTAATCATCATCAACTCACTGTTTTTAAGCATCATACAAAGCCAATGAACAACATGCAACTCTATGCATCAAAATCACAATTTCCATAAACATAACCAAGGATCTCTTACCTTGAGCATCCTTCTCAATTGACTTTCAAAACTAGCATTAAACCATGCTAAAACATGCTTACAAAACAGAATTTAACCATGCAAATCACATGCATATCAATCATCATCCACTTTTGATTTTTAAAGCCAAAACATACACAATCCAAGAGCAAAAACTCATCCACTTACTCTTGAGCTTAGCAAAGTTGTTTAGACTTAAACTAAGCTCCCAAAAACCTTCAAACCATGTTTCAAAAGCTGAAATCCCAACTTCACTCACCGATTACCAAACAAGCCTAGCCAACAAGCTTTCCAAGCTTCCGAAACCTTCCGAAAACACCTCCAAAGCTCAAGGATCAACCTCCCCTGTTTCAAGCACACAAAAACAGAACATTAATGCATCCATATGCATTAAAACACCAGCAACATCAACACAACTCGCTGCTCACCACAAATCTAACAATTTGGCTACCAAACACAACCGAAATCACCTCCAAACACTTCCAAAACTTAACCCAGCCAAGATCCATCACTTCTAACCATTTTTATACATCAAATAACATGCAAAATGATTACAACCACGTCCTTATACCTCCAGGTATAACAGATCACCAAAAACACTCCAAAAACAACCAAAAACTCAAGCCAAACTTAGGAAATTCAACATATCCGGGATTGCATTGATTAAACCTCAACTTCTAATCATTTTAGCATTCATTTAACATCAATTTAACACCTCAAAACCCTGCTTAAACAGATCACACGAAATTTTCACCAAAATCACCAAATCTTGCATTTTAGCCAAAAATCAAGATCTCAATTGAAAAGCCTTTAATAAAACATGAATCAAGGATTGAGAACTTAGGAATTTCAGTAAAGAACTGATAGTTTAGAGGAGAAGGACGTTCTTACCTCCAAACTTGAATTTCTCCATTTTAGAGCCAAAATGCTTGATGAATCAACTTGTAAATTGAGAGGTTTTGTTGATGAGATGATTAGGAATCAAATGAGAATTGAAATGAGAGATTAAGATGTCAAAATCAGAGAAAGAAATCTGGAGAATCTTGTTTGGGTAGAGAGAAAATGAGAGAAAAGAGAATTTGAGAGAAAATGGAAAATTAGTTGGAAATTAGTTACAAATGATTTTCCCTCCTTTTCTAAATCTTTAAAATCAGATTTGAGTCATAAAATATCTTAGAAAAATCTGGAGAAATCCTTTTTGGAATAATAGCTCCTTAAAGATTCAAAGTTTCAATCCTTTATAAAACTGTCCCGCAACTTTCAAAAATTACATTTTGGTCACTAGCCAAAATGTCAACCTTCCGAACCTCATTTTCCAAAATTGATTTCACAGTTCACTTATATATATTAAAATATGATTTTAGAACATTTTTCCATATTTTTAATGCAACCCGAACTAGGCTTTCCCAAATTCCCTCTTATATATTCGATCAGCACTTTGACCGAACCGGTCAACACCCAAAACTTCTGAGCCCAAAACCGGGGCGTTACATTGACTTTGACCAAAAAGTCAAATTTTCCGAAAACTCCTATTTTATGTTTTTCGACGTTCTGAGTCCATTTTTGAAGCCCGTTTTGCAAAATTCCAACCCGAAAGCCTCCGAATCTGACCTTGAATCCGAGTTTGCTTATATGTATTTAATTTTGGTTATGAGCTCTGAATAAGGACTGAAATGTGAATCTATGTCGTTGAAGGTATCAAGGTACCCTTATACCTTGGTGTTCGTGATGTCGTGGGACGTCCATTTTGGGATTCGAGTGCGGTTGAATAAAGTTTCATGAGTCGGCCGATGTAGCTCGGAGTTAAGGTAATACATTACTACCCCTTGTATGCTTTATGTACATGTTGATATCTGGTTATAGCATGCATGCTTATGATGAGTGTTTTGTGAACTCTGCTTAAGGTGAATTCGATACGGAAAATAAGTATGAGAGTCAGTAAGAGTAAAATACTCGGATAAGAATATTAATAGACCAGGAGTGTCGAAAGTGCTAATGATAATAATAATACAGTTAATTCTGAATCTCTATCAATGGTGTCTAAGAACCAATGTTCAGAATGCGGAGTATGAGATGTTGGATATGAAATTACGAAAATACCCTTAGAGCATAAGTATGACTAAACTACCCCTCCGATAAAGGAAATGACCTAAAATCTGCATTCGTCCTAATTATGCAATTTACACTACCCAAGATGTATGTTTTAATGGAAAGACTTCGGCATCATTATGCAATACGTACGATACAAACTTGGATAATCTCTCAAACTCTGTATAACACATGAATGAGAATTTTCTGAAAATATTGTTGAAATCCTAAGTCGATCCTTATGACAGTAGTGCGTGAATTAAATGAGAATGATCGTAATGACGATATACCCTCAAGTTCTGTAATGAATGAATCGTCTGTAAAGGGTCGGAGAGTTAGGACGCCTTAATCTCGTTTGAGTACGTGAATGATAAAGGTACCAAATGGTAATTCAGAAAGAAATGGTAGATTTTATCTCAGTCTAAAATAACCGAAATACCCTCATGAGTTAATCGGTAGCTATGTATTTGACGAAATTCTGGATTTGTTAATAAGACTTAAATAGCTAAGGCTTCCTTAAGTGTTGAGAAATACGACACGTGTATGCTCATCGCTCACCATATCGATGTAAGGTAAGAAGATCCGCTTAGATTGCATGTTCAATTACTCAAAATTAAACCGTATAGTAAAGTATGAGGGCGACTTTTCAGACATATAATACAGTCAGTGTTAAGTTCTGATGCACGCTAATTACTCATATCTGAACGTTGGTAAGTATTGTCAAGTTGGATTACGCCGCATTAAACAAATTCTGGAGATATAATAAATTGTTAGAGCCCCTGAGAATTATAATTTTCGTTCTGATATGATTGTGCCATAGTATAAAATTTGTCATGACAGTCAAATAACTAAAAGGCCATGATAGCCTAAATAATCGGAACATCACTGAAAATATCTGATAACTTAAAAGACTTTAATTTAGAAATTCTTGAATGTCCGATTAGAAAACTAATGAGCAAATAGGATACCTGGGTTCTGTGAACCATTGCTTATTCAATGTTGGTATAATTATCAGATTGTCCAGGAATGTCGAAATGACCATAATGCCCTTGTATACTTAAATGACTAAAGTACTCATAAAATATCTGAACCTTCTAAGATCTTGATGCATCAATTCTTGAATACATGATATGAATTGTTTTACGAACCCCCTTTGTAATAGGGACCTCATTTCAGAAATCTGTTCAAATTGTCAAAAGTTTAATGTGTCCCCTTTCTGTAAATGCCAAGTATCTTCAGGAAATAAAATATTTCATCTAGTGTGTTCCGTGTGTGATATATTCTGTTAATAGATTGTATAATTGTTTAATCGTGAATAATATTATGTTTGATAAACTTGATATATGATGACATTCTCTGCCTACCTGATATATATGTCTGCTCAATATGTATACTTGGTATGTGATCGTTTGATCCGTGATGGTATTGTCTGACTGTTTGATGAATTTGTTAGTATGATCTGTTAGTTTGACCTATGATGGTACAATCTGTGTGCATGATGAATGCTGAAAATGTTTGCTCTGTTCAATAGTATGCCCATTTATCTGTCAAAAGCATGAATTCTTCCGTTTCTGATGTTCTGAATAAAATATATCTGTCACATGTATTCTGTTACCCATGTCTGGAATCTGAACACTGATTACTATCTGGGGTATACTGTTGGGTTATGTTATGAAGTCTCTGTTGGTACAGCCCTGATCAAGCTGGTAAATCCTTATGGACTCAAGGTCTCCCCTTGAGTGGCACCTACGCCCATCGGGCCTAGGGTAAGTCCTTATGGACTCAAGGTCTCCCCTTGAGTGGCACCTATGCCCATCGGGCCTAGGGTAAGTCCTTATGGACCTAAGGCAGCTCCTTAGGTGGCACCTATGCCCATCGGGCCTAGGGTAAGTCCTTATGGATGCAGTTCTGGGGGACTGCATATTGGTGTAAGGTTGGAGGGTAGTTCTTGTAAATTTTTGTATGAACATTGAACATTTGCATTTAATATGTTATGTGCTCATATGATATGATGTTAAGTACTTATGTAGGTTGATCTGCACTTATTGGAACACACTAGACGTCACATCTCTGATTCCTACCTCGTATGTTACCAGCCTATATAATTTCTGTCTAATTTCTCAAGGTATGATTAGAGAACAAATACCATTATTCTTAGGGATGATGTAACCTCGAAATAGTAGAACATAAATAGAGGTTTATCACTGCTTGAAACATCATGAAAATGTCATGCCTACCATATGTCTGCATGAGCTTATAGCATCTTTTGGTAGTTCTGTATTACTGAGCTTTCCCAAGCTCACGTTGTTTTTTTACCATCGCAGGTTAAAAAGAAAATATCATGACCTAATGTTTGACATCAGTGTTCGGAGTTCTCTCGGTGTTGCCTCTGGAGTACGGTATTGTATAGTTAGTGGGCATGTATGTCGTGTATGTCATGTATGGTTCTGTGATAGAGTCTGTAAAGCATTTTCTGAAAATTTTTGTTATGCGTTTAAATGTTTTCCTGAATTGTATTTTAAACAGAAGTTAATTTTACAGTTTAATAAGTGTTTTGAGAAAGAAAAATCTTTTCATGTGTATTTTCATTATGGGTCGCTCTTGTGACCCTAATGTGGCTTCCTAGGACCCGTTGTAACGCATAGGCGGGTCTAGGGGGTTACATTATGTTCTTTAATGAAATTCCCAAGATATTTGACTCTTTATCTATGTTTTTGATTGAGGTTTTGTTATTGGTTTGATAAAATGGTGAAATCTTGTTAGAAAAGATGGTTTTAATGTGATTTTCGGAGGAGTCTTGATTTGATCTGTTTGAGATGATTTCTAAACAATTTTTGGAAGATTTATGATGTTGAAATAAAGTCTTAATCATATTAATCTCGAAATCCTTGAGATCATTGGTTTTTTAATGTTTTTGGTTGGGTTTTTGGGGTGTAATGTGAGATCTGAGTTGTTGGAGGAATAAAGATGGTTTTAGGTTGTTTTTGGATGTGGATTTATGGTTAAAATGTGTTGGATGATGGCTGGGCTAAGTTTAGAGATCAATCGATTGAGTTTTCGGTTGTATCGATTGGGTAAATTGATGCTATAGAGCAGAGCTGCAGGTTTTCTTTTGAGTGATGATGTTTGAATGTATTATGATGCATTGAACCTCTATTTTTAATGTGTTGAAAACAAGGGATAGTGTTCCGGAATTGAACAAAGTGGTTTTGAAGGCTTCGGACGATTGATATTTGCGTCGGCAAGTGTGGTTTCGCAAGTTGGTGAGTGGAACTTGGTTTTCCAGCATGGAAACGTTTTAGAAAAGGTTTTAGGAACTTAGTAAGAGCTTGAAACGCTTTACTAAGTTCAGAAGTAAGTAAAGTGAATTTCTCTCCCGGATTGTGCTAGTTTAAGCCTTTGGTTGCACTTGATTTTAATTGCATTTACCTACTATTTTAAAGCATGTTTTGGGTATATGAAACGTGGTTGATGATGTCATATGGTTTAAGGATGCACTGGGTAAGTGATCCTTGTATGCATGTGTTGATGCATGAGGTTTGAAGCATGGTTTAATGCAAGTGATATGACTTTTTATAAATGCTTTGTAAAAATAGTGAGGTGTGCATGAAATGTGGATTATATTGGCAAGTGATGTTGTATAAAGTGTTTTGTAAATGAAATCGGATATAATTAACTGGCTATAGGATTGAGTGCACTATAGACAAGTCGTCTTGGATGTTTAGGGGTTGTGATTGTACCGAAAACTCCATCCAAGTACCCTAACGATTAATGATTCTTTAAGGTTGCAACGGTTGAGGGTAGCTCCCGGGTGCGAACCTTGTGTGTGTCTCGTCTTTCGTTAGTGGGCTATACATCTACTGTAACACCCCCAATTTTGGGCTTGGAAGTTTAGGGTCTGAACCGGACCGGTCTGATTTTCGGTTCGAATATAAAAGATGGTTTTAGGGAAAGCCTAGTTCGGGTTGCATTAAAAATATGGAAAAATATCTAAAAATCCTCTTTTAATATATATAAGAGAGTGGTGAAATCAATTTTACAAAATAAGGTTTGGAAGTGTGACATTTCGAATTAGTGACTAAAATGTAATTTTTAAAAGTTTAGTGGTGACTGTTTTGTAAGGATTGAAACTTTAAATCTTTGAGGAGCTAATTTACCCAAGATTGATTTCTCCAGATTTTTCTTAGTTTTAAATGATTCATTTAATGTTTAATTAATTAAAAGGAAGATGGGAAAAACTAATTTTGAGATTTCATAACTAACTTTCTTTAAAATTTTCTCATCTCATTTTCTCTCAAAATTCTCTCAGCCAAACACATTTCCACAGCAGCTTTTCTTTTGATTTTCACACCAAATGATGAGATTTCAACCCTCAAATGATTCCTAATCATTTCTACATCAAATCCTCTTCATTTGCTTATTGAATTTTCAAGGATTTTGGCTCTAATCAAGGAGAAATCTACATTTAGAGGTAAGGATGTTCTTCTCCTCTAAATACTCAGTTCTTTACTGAAATTCCCAAGTTCTCAATCCTTAAATTAAGTTTTATTAAAGGTTTTAATGTTGTGATCATGATTTTGGCTTAAAACTCAAGATTTGGATTAAATCTTAAAGAAATTCGTGGTGATTGTTTGGGCTCTGTTTTGAGATGGCTTTTTAATGTATTTTGGATGTTTAATGATGTATAATTGAGGTTTAATCAATGCAATCCCGAATAGGTTGATTTTCCTAAGTTTTTGCTTATGAAAATGGTGGTTTTTGGGGTGATTTTGGTGTTTTGTTATAGCTGGAGGTATAAGGATGAGTTTAGGTTCTTTTTGGATGTTAATTGATGTCTAAGAATGTTTAGAAGTGATGGATCTTGGCTGGGTAATGTTGTGGAAGAGTTTGGATGTGATTTCGGATGTGTTTGGTAGCCGAAATGTGAGTTTTGGTGAGAGCAGCGAGTTTAGGTGTAATGGCTAAAGATTTTAATGCATGATGATGCATTAATCCTCTGCTTTGATGTGTTTAAAACAAGGAGACATCCTCGGATCCTTGTGGTGTTGATCTGGAGGCTTGAACGACGTTTCGACAAGCTTGCGAAATGAAATTGGTGAGTGGAGTTGGATCTTCAGCTTTGTATTGAATGTTTGAAGGTTTGGGAGCTTAGTTTAAGTCTAAACAACTTAACTAAGCTCAAGAGTAAGTTTTCGGGGAAACTCTCTCTCTTGAATGAACCATGAAATGGTTGGATGCAATGTGTTTAATTTGCATGTTTAAATTCTGTTTTGAAAGCATGTTTTAACATGATTAATGCTGGTTTTGAAAGCCATGTGTTGAAGGATGCTTGAGGTAAGAGATCATTGGTTTGATATTGATAATTGTGGCTTGATGCATAGTGATGCATGATGGTTTAATGGCTTTGATTTGGATGCTTTAAAACAGTGGATTAATGATGATAATTGATGTATATTGGCAAGTGATGTGTTGGTTTTAAAGTACTTGAATCGGATATAGTTAGTCGGCTATAGGATTGGGTGCACCGTGAATAAAGTCGCATTGGATGCTGAGGGGTTGTAATGGTACCGTAAACTCCATCCAAGTACACTAACGAGATGTTTAAGATCACAATGGTGGTTAAAAGTCCATGTGTGGATCTTGTGTTGAGTGTCTCGTGTTCTCGTTAGTGATGTTATACAACTACCAATGAGTGATGTGGAGGGGTTGTAATTGTACCGATAAACTCCATCACGGGTGTTGAGGGGTTGTGATTGTACCGGTAAACTCCACCTTGTGTGTTTGGTAGTGTGTATGAAGCGTATGGGACAACGCTTGTAATCCGTGTATCCGATTGTGTTTTATGTTGTAAAAGGTTGTGGTTTATCACTTGAAAGCCAATATGACATGTTAATGAATTTGAAGCACGAGATGCTTGTTGTAAATGCAATGTTGCATGAATGATGTTGATGTGTGTTAAAAGGCTTTTTGGAAAGTATTTTATAATGTGCATTATTGTGTTGTTTCCTTAGAGCATGCCTCACTAAGCATTTGTGCTTACTCTCTCTCTCTCTCTTGAACCAATAATGCATATAATTGAGGTATTTGTGGGCAGCAAGGAGGTTAAGAATCCAAGGGAAGGCTAAGCTCATGTATGGTGTCTATTTTACAACATTATTAGATTTTGATATTTGGCAATGGGAACCTATGTTGTGTTTTTGGGAGATGTTTATGGACTCCCTAGTTGTGGCATGATGCCTTAAGTGTTTTGGATATGTAATTGGCCACTTTGGTGCTTGCTTTGATGATTTGATGAATGATTGCTTTGGACATTAGGATGCATGCCTATAGTATTACAAATTTTCCTAATTGATGCCATGATCGTTTTTTGATGATGCAAACATGTACCCAATATTTATGATTACTTGTTGGCATGATTAGGAAGTCATTAGGTCGTGTTTGATTGATTAAATGTATGTTAAACCAGCAAAACCTGCACTTTCTGGGCAGTCCGTATCGGAACGGGCACTAACGTTTCGAAACGGGGGGCCTGTAATGGCCTTCGTGTATCGAAACGGATAGGGCCGTTCCGAAACATTTTTGCCACTGCCAGGCCCTGTTTCGGAACTAGTCTCGAAACGAACCCGCGTTTCGGAACGGTCAACCCCCGTTCCGAAACACTTGACCGTTGGGCACTGATTTGAATGGTTTATGGTTTGCAAGTTTTACGTTTTAGTCCTAAATTTTGTATTTGCAATTGCTTGAGTTTGAGATGTCTGTTTGAGGTGAAATTTGACAGGGAAGCATGTAATGAGACTAATTTGATATTGGTAATTTTAAAATCGGTAAAGTCCTCCATCTCTCCAGAATTTACATTTTGGTCCCTAACTTTGTATGTTGTGCAATTGAGTCCCTTATTGCTTTCCGATTGCTGTGATTTTCAAGTATGCATTTCTCGAGTGTACGCTTAGGGTTAAGGAGCATCTAGATAAGAATAAAAAGAGAAAAAAAGGGTCGTTAATCAAGGTTGACTTTCGGGTTGACTTTGGTTTTCCCCGTGTAATCTTCGTAGTTCGGTTCAACCATCTAGGCCGGGCTAAGGGGGTCACATTTGGTGGTATCAGAGCCAGGTTCTCGAGTAAACGGGAATGGTTATGTGGGTGATGTATGTATGATTGCATGATGTGTTTTTTTGAATGAAAGTATGATGTGTGAATTGTAAGTATGTTGCAATTGTGATGTATGCTGTGGTGAAACATGTTAGAGGAACCCATTGCCATGTCAAAATTAATGAAATGCTTTGTTTTTATTTGGAAATTAGCTTGAGTACTTCGATTTCTTACCTTGCTGAACCTGATTATGTTTATTGCATTTGTGTTAGTGCATTGTTTAGTGAATGGGACCTCGTAGAGAGACGAGAATTAATACGCGAGCTATGGCTCAGAATGAGAATGAGAACAATGCTGAAAATGTGGTGGATATACCTCGTCCTCCTGGTGGTGGACCGCCCGGTGGTGGTGGTGTTGGAGGTGATGGAGCTGGTGCTGGGGTCGCTGGACCTGAAGCTGGGCAGGGGCAAGCCGCTCTTGACATGACAATGTTGATACAGGCTATTGTTGGAGCCTTTCAGGCAGCAGTAGCTGGAGCTCATGGAGTTGGGCATCAGGGTGATGCTAATGCTAGACTACCTTTGGAACGTTTGCGTAGTCTGTGATGGACTAAGTTCAGAGGTTTGTCTGCGGAGGGTTCCGAAACTTGGTTGGAAAGTACCAAGAGGATACAGGGACAGATGAACTGCAATGATGTGCAGAAGCTAGGATGTGTGGTGTCGCTGTTGCATGATGATGCGTACACCTAGTGGACGACCACTGTCTCCGGAATGGAGGAAGTTGATGTAACTTGGACGTTCTTTCTGAACGCGTTCAAGAGGAAGTATCTGGGTGTGCGATACCTGGATGAAAAGAAAAGAGAGTTCATGTCTCTTACTCAAGGGAGCATGACAGTGGCTGAGTACGAGATCCAGTTTGTTCGTCTCAGTCAATACGCACCTGAGCTTATTCCTGATGAGCGGGAAAGGTGTGAGCGTTTCTGGTATGGTTTGGTGACGGATGTAAAGACCTTTATGCTTGCCGTTGAGTACACTGATTTTGATGTGCTGGTTAGTAGGGCGAAGGATATTGAGCTGAATTTGGGTTTGTCCTCTAGGGGTGCTGGTTCTAGCTCGGGCAAGAGAGCTGCTGAGTATAGTTCCGGTGGTAGACGGAACAAGAGGGGACGAGATAGGAGATATTAGTCTTCTGCTAGACGTGGTGGTGGAGGGCATGGTGCGCCTGTTCAGGGAGACAGGGCGAGAGCTGATCAGAACACATGAGGGGCGTGTGGATCACGTGGTCACTTGAGGCGTGATTGTCCTCGGGCGGTGAGAGAGGTGCAAGCTCCTGTTGTAGTGACCGGTAACTCGTGCTGGAATTGTGGTTCGGCAGACCACATGAGGAGGGAGTGTCCTTTGTTGGCCGGTGGTGGTCAGGGACGTGCTCCTGGTGTTGTTGCACCACATAGAGGTCGTGGGCGCGCCCGTGGTAACTTCCAGTGCAGAGATGATGGTGGAAGAAATGTGGAACATGTGGTGGCTGTCCAGCTTGAGGGTGGTGGCCAAGCTCGAGTGTATGCTCAGCGGGAAGGGAGGAATGAAACGGATGTGATCGCAGGTACCTTCACTTTGCAATCCTTGTCATTACTTTCCTTGATTGATTCTGGATCTACACACTCATACATATTGCGTGAACATGCTTAATTGCTTGGTTTACCTGTTGAGTCTTTGGATGTTGGTATGCGTGTAACTAGTTCCTTTGGTGAGACCGTTGTGACACGGAAGTTATATAGAAGATGTCCTTTGGTTGTGCAAAACCATGTTTTTCATGCTGATCTCATGGAATTGCCTTTCTATGGTTTTGATGTAATCCTTGGTATGGATTGGCTTGTTGAATATCGAGTTGTGGTGGATTTTGAGAACAAGCGAATTTCGTTGAAGCTTGCGAATGATTATGAGGTAGTGGTGGTTGGTGAGAATGTGAAGTTTCTTGCCAAAGTGGTGTCTACATTGGAAGCGAGCCGAATGCTGAGGCAAGGTTGTGAAGCCTACCTAGCCTTCGTGATGAATCCTAGCCCTAAGGAGCTGCGAGTTCAAGATATCAGGACTGTGCGAGTGTTTCCTGGTGTGTTTCCGGAGGAGTTACCTGGATTGCCTCCTAATCGTGAAGTGGAGTTTGGAATTGAGCTGTATGAAAACACAACTCCAGTGTCCATTACTCCTTATCGTATGGCACCTAAAGAGTTGAAGGAGCTGAAGACGCAACTTGAGGAGTTGCTTGATTGTGGTTTCATTCGGCCGAGTGTGTCACCTTGGGGTGCACCGGTCTTGTTTGTGAAGAAAAAGGATGGCATTATGAGAATGTGCATCGATTACCGTCAGCTGAACAAGTTGACTATCAAGAATCGGTCTCCATTGCCGAGGATTGATGATCTTTTTGATCAATTTCAGGGAGCGGCTGTGTTCTCTAAAATTGACTTAAGGTCAGGGTATTACCAGTTGAAGGTGAAGGATGTGGATGTGCCAAAGACAGCCTTCAGAACGAGGTATGGGCATTATGAGTTCCTTGTGATGCCGTTTGGTTTGACGAATGCTCCTGCAGCTTTTATGGACATGATGAATAGAGTGTTCCATGAATACTTGGATAAATTTGTCGTGGTGTTCATTGATGATATCCTCGTGTACTCTCGTACTGAGGAGGAGCATGAGGGGCATTTGCGGATTGTGTTGCAGGCTTTGTTAGAGAATCAGCTTTATGCTAAGTTAAGCAAGTGTGAGTTTTGGCTCGGGGAAGATGTGTTCCTTGGTCATGTGGTTTCTGCTGAGGGGATTTGTGTTGATCCTCAGAAGATTGAGGCAGTGATGAATTGGAAGCCTCCTAAGTCTGTTCATGAAGTCCGTAGTTTCCTTGGTTTGGCGGGATACTATCGGAGGTTCGTGGATGGATTTTCGAAGATTGTTGCACCTTTGACGAAGTTGTTGCATAAGGATGTTAAGTATGAGTGGACGGAAGCGAGACAGCAGGCTTTTGAGAAGCTTAAGGCAGCTTTGACACAAGCTTCTATCTTGGTTCAACCTGAATCAGGGAAAGAGTTTGTGGTGTATAGTGACACATTCTACGTTGGTTTAGGGTGTGTGTTGATGCAAGAGGGTAAGGTGGTGGCTTATGCATCGCGCCAGTTGAAGGTGCATGAGCGCAATTATCCTACGCATGACATTGAGCTAGCTTCGATGGTTTTTGCTTTGAAAATTTGGAGACATTACCTATATGGTGAGAAGTGTATTGTGTACACGGATCACAAAAGTTTGAAGTATCTGATGTCTCAGAAAGAGTTGAATCTTAGGCAACGACGTTGGGTGGAGTTGCTTAAAGATTATGATCTGACGATCGAGTACCGTCCGGGTAAAGCTAATGTTGTAGCGGATGCCTTGAGTAGGAAGGTGGCAGTGGAATTGAGGGATATGTTTGCCAGTTTGAGCATTTCGCGAGATGGCGGTCTTGTGGCTGAATTGCAAGTAAAACCATCCTTGGTTCAGTTGATAAAGGATAAGCAGCTGTTGGATGATTCCTTGGTGCCACATGTTCAGGATATTGCTGAGGATAGGCCATCGGAATTTTGCTTTAATGATGATGGAGTTTTATGTTTTGGGAGTCGGATAGTAGTGCCCAATGATGCGGAGTTGAGGCGTGCTATTCTGACTGAAGCTCATAGTAGTCCTTTTGCTATGCACCCTGGTAGTACTAAGATGTATCGTGATCTTCGAGATGAGTATTATTGGGTGGGTTTAAAGAAAGATGTTGCTGAGTACGTGAGCAAGTGCATGGTTTGTCAGCGAGTTAAGGCTGAGCATCAGTTTCCTTCTGGGTTGTTGCAACCGTTGAGGATTCTTGAGTGGAAGTGGGAAAGGATTACCATGGACTTTGTGTCTGGTTTGCCTTTGTCGCCATCGAAGAAGAATTCGGTGTGGGTGATTGTGGATCGCCTTACGAAGTGTGCGCATTTCTTGCCTGTGCATACTACGTATACTTTGGACAAGCTTGCGGAGCTGTACATTTGCTGAGATTGTGCAGCTGCATGGTGTGCCAAAGTCTATAGTGTCGGATCGAGATCCGAGGTTTACATCGCGTTTCTGGGAGTGTTTACATCAGGCTTTGGGTACACGGTTGAATTTCAGTACTTCTTATCATCCATAGTCGGATGGATAGTCTGAGCGTGTTATCCAAGTGCTGGAGGATATGTTGAGGTGCTGTGTGATTGAGTTTCAAGGTTCTTGGGAGAAACATTTTCCTTTGGTGGAGTTTGCTTATAACAATAGCTATCAGGCGAGTATTCAAATGGCACCTTATGAAGCCTTGTACGGGAGGAAGTGCAGAACTCCTCTTTGTTGGGCTGAAACATGTCAGAAGTTGGTTTCGATGCCAGCTTTGTTGAAAGGGACCACCGAGAAGGTGAAGCTCATTTGTGAGCGATTGAAGGCAGCTTCTGATCGATAGAAGTCTTATGCGGATTTGAAGCGTAAGGAGATCGAGTATGCGGTAGGTGACCGTGTGTTTTTGAAAGTTTCACTTTGGAAAAAGGTGACGAGGTTTGTCCGAAAGGGTAAGTTGAGCCCTAGGTACATTGGACCATACGAGGTGATTGAGCGTGTGGGTCCTGTTGCGTACAAGTTGAGATTGCCACAAGAGTTGGAAAAGATTCATGATGTGTTTCATGTTTCTATGCTTCAGAGGTATAGATTGGATCCTTCGCATGTTATGCCTGTGGAGGAAGTGGAATTGAATCCAGACTTGACCTATGATGAGGAACCAATGGAAATTCTGGATTCAGATAGTAAAGTTCTTCTAGGCAAGACCATTGATTTGGTAAAGGTGTTGTGGAAGCATCGTGGTGTTGAGGAAGCCACGTGGGAACGAAAGGATGACATGAAGAAGCAGTTTCCGTACCTTTTTCCTCCAGGTAAATTTCGAGGACGAAATTTCTTTAGGGGGGGAGTTGTAACACCCCAATTTTGGGCTTGGAAGTTTAGGGTCTGAACCGGACCGGTCTGATTTTCGGTTCAAATATAAAAGATGGTTTTAGAGAAAGCCTATTTCGGGTTACATTAAAAATATGGAAAAATATCTAAAAATCCTCTTTTAATATATATAAGAGAGTGGTGAAATCAATTTTACAAAATAAGGTTTGGAAGTGTGACATTTCGAATTAGTGACTAAAATGTAATTTTTGAAAAGTTTAGTGGTGACTGTTTTGTAAGGATTGAAACTTTGAATCCTTAAGGAGCTAATTTACCCAAGATTGATTTCTCCAGATTTTTCTTAGTTTTAAATGATTCATTTAATGTTTAATTAATTAAAAGGAAGATGGGAAAAACTAATTTTGAGATTTCATAACTAACTTTCTTTAAAATTTTCTCATCTCATTTTCTCTCAAAATTCTCTCAGCCAAACACATTTCCACAGCAGCTTTTCTTTTGATTTTCACACCAAATGATGAGATTTCAACCCTAAAATGATTCCTAATCATTTCTACATCAAATCCTCTTCATTTGCTTATTGAATTTTCAAGGATTTTGGCTCCAATCAAGGAGAAATCTACATTTAGAGGTAAGGATGTTCTTCTCCTCTAAATACTCAGTTCTTTACTGAAATTCCCAAGTTCTCAATCCTTAAATTAAGTTTTATTAAAGGTTTTAATGTTGTGATCATGATTTTGGCTTAAAACTCAAGATTTGGATTAAATCTTAAAGAAATTCGTGGTGATTGTTTGAGCTCTGTTTTGAGATGGCTTTTTAATGTATTTTGGATGTTTAATGATGTGTAATTGAGGTTTAATCAATGCAATCTCGAATAGGTTGATTTTCCTAAGTTTTTGCTTATGAAAATGGTGGTTTTTAGGGTGATTTTGGTGTTCTGTTATAGCTGGAGGTATAAGGATGAGTTTAGGTTCTTTTTGGATGTTAATTGATGTCTAAGAATGTTTAGAAGTGATGGATCTTGGCTGGGTAATGTTGTGGAAGAGTTTGGATGTGATTTCAGTTGTGTTTGGTAGCTGAAATGTGAGTTTTGGTGAGAGCAACGAGTTTAGGTGTAATGGCTGAAGATTTTAATGCATGATGATGCATTAATCCTTTGCTTTGATGTGTTTAAAACATGGGAGACATCCTCGGATCCTTGTGGTGTTGATCCGGAGGCTTGAACGGTGTTTCGGCAAGCTTGCGAAACGAAATTGGTGAGTGGAGTTTGATCTTCAGTTTTGTATTGAATGTTTGAAGGTTTGGGAGCTTAGTTTAAGTCTAAACAACTTAACTAAGCTGAAGAGTAAGTTTTCGGGGAAACTCTCTCTCTTGAATGAACCATGAAATGGTTGGATGCAATGTGTTTAATTTGCATGTTTAAATTTTGTTTTGAAAGCATGTTTTAGCATGATTAATGCTGGATTTGAAAGCCATGTGTTGAAGGGTGCTCAAGGTAAAAAATCCTTGGTTTGATATTGATAATTGTGGCTTGATGCATAGTGATGCATGATGGTTTAATGGCTTTGATTTGGATGCTTTAAAATAGTGGATTAATGATGATAATTGATGTATATTGGCAAGTGATGTATTGGTTTTAAAGTACTTGAATCGGATATAGTTAGCCGGCTATAGGATTGGGTGCACCGTGAATAAAGTCGCCCTGGATGTTGAGGGGTTGTAATGGTACCGTAAACTCCATCCAAGTACACTAACGAGATGTTTAAGATCACAATGGTAGTTAAAAGTCCATGTGTGGATCTTGTGTTGAGTGTCTCGTGTTCTCGTTAGTGATGTTATACAACTACCAATAAGTGATGTGGAAGGGTTGTAATTGTACCGATAAACTCCATCACGGGTGTTGAGGGGTTGTGATTGTACCGGTAAACTCCACCTTGTGTGTTTGGTAGTGTGTATGAAGCGTATGGGACAACGCTTGTAATCCGCGCATCCGATTGTGTTTTATGTTGTAAAAGGTTGTGGTTTATCACTTGAAAGCCAATATGACATGTTAATGAATTTGAAGCATGAGATGCTTGTTGTAAATGCAATGTTGCATGAATGATGTTGATGTGTGTTAAAAGGCTTTTTGGAAAGTATTTTATAATGTGCATTATTGTGTTGTTTCATTAGAGCATGCCTCACTAAGCATTTGTGCTTACGCTCTCTGTCTTGAACCAATAATGCAGATAATTGAGGTATTTTTGGGCAGCAAGGAGGTTAAGAATCCAAGGGAAGGCTAAGCTCATGTATGGTGTCTATTTTACAACATTATTAGATTTTGATATTTGGCAATGGGAACCTAGGTTGTGTTTTTGGGAGATGTTTATGGACTCCCTAGTTGTGGTATGATGCCTTAAGTGTTTTGGATATGTAATTGGCCACTTTGGTGCTTGCTTTGATGATTTGATGAATGATTGCTTTGGACATTAGGATGCATGCCTATAGTATTACAAATTTTCCTAATTGATGCCATGATCGTGTTTTGATGATGCAAACATGTACCCAATATGTATGATGACTTGTTGGCATGATTAGGAAGTCATTAGGTCGTGTTTGAGTGATTAAATGTATGTTAAACCAGCAAAACCTGCACTTTCTGGGCATTTCGTATCGGAACGGGCACTAACGTTTCGAAACGGGGGCCTGTAATGGCCTTCGTGTATCGAAACGGATAGGGCCGTTCCGAAACACTTTTGCCCCTGCCAGGCCCTGTTTCGGAACTGGTCTCGAAACGAACCCGCGTTTCGGAACGGTCAACCCCTGTTCCGAAACACTTGACCGTTGGGCACTGATTTGAATGGTTTATGGTTTGCAAGTTTTTTGTTTTAGTCCTAAATTTTGTATTTGCAATTGCTTGAGTTTGAGATGTCCGTTTGAGGTGAAATTTGACAGGGAAGCATGTAATGAGACTAATTTGATATTGGTAATTTTAAAATCGGTAAAGTCCTCCATCTTTCCAGAATTTACATTTTGGTCCCTAACTTTGTATGTTGTGCAATTGAGTCCCTTATTGCTTTCCGATCGCTGTGATTTTCATGTATGCATTTCTCGAGTGTATGCTTAGGGTTAAGGATCATCTAGATAAGAATAAAAAGAGAAAAAAAGGGTCGTTAATCAAGGTTGACTTTTGGGTTGACTTTGGTTTTCCCCGTGTAATCTTCGTAGTTCGGTTCAACCGTCTAGGCCGGGCTAAGGGGGTTACATCTACCGATGAGTGGTGTTGAGGGGTTGTAATTGTTTCGAATACTCCACCACTAGTGTCACAACGATGGAGGATTCTCCCGTGTGTGAGCCTTGAGAAGCCGGTAGAGTGTATGAAGGGTTTGGGACAACCCTTGGTAATCCGTGTATCTGATATGTTTTTGATAATTGAGATTGTTTTTAATCACTTAAAAGCCAATATAATGGATTGTAATGTTATGGAAATATTGTTGATGCATATTGTGAAAAATGCATGTTTTACCTTAAGCTTAGCATAATAGTGTTTATGCTTCGAAGGCTTGATGTTGTGTAGCAATGGTTTAACTGCTGGAAATTATGTGATTCATGTTGCATGGTGTTTAGCATGATGATTTTAATGATAAAGTGCATGGTTTTCCAAAGGAGGCATAATGGTTTTGAAAAGAGTGAAAATGGTTTTGTGCATTGATGATGATTTTGGTTTTGAGCAATCCTCACTAAGCTTGTATGCTTATGCTCCCTTTGTTCATTAATGCAGATAATTAGGTGTTTTGGAGGCAGGGACTTCAAGGAATTTTTCCAAGAGATTTCATTAAATGTATGTTGAGGTTTTGAACTAGTGTAATAAAGGCAATGTGGGTGTCCAATGCTATGAATGTTGGTTATTTTGGTATTCTCCGTTTTAGTACAAGTTTGATGTGCATATTTGGGGTATGTAAATGTCCTTTAAGTTTTGGTATTTGCTTGGATTTAGGAATTGACCTTTTTGGTGCTTGAATTTCTTAGGAAGCATGCCTTTAGATTCCATTGATGTTGCTAGTGATGCCTTGATGTTATGTTTTCTACGTGAACTTGGTTGTTGAAGTGCTTTTGAGTTTCAAGCATGCTTAGTTATGTGTTGAAATGGGTTGAGAAGAGTATGGTAGTGTTAAACCATCATTTGAGAGTATTGCAGACTGAAGTGTATCGATACACTTCATAGTGTATCGATACGACCTTCATAAATGGAAGGAGCGTACCGATACACGGGGGCGTATCGATACCCTCTTTAGTCACTAGATGAAGGCGTATTGATACAAGGCCATGGCGTACCGATACGGTCTTGTAATGCTGGGTTAGGAAGCTTGATTGTCAGGGGCGTATCGATACCCTCCCTAAGGGTATCGATACACTGCTCGTTAATTTGGTTGAAGAGCATCTTTGAATGTTTTGAATCTTCACGCTTTAGTCCCTGTTTCTTGTGGGTGTAATTAGATGAGTTATATATGTTAATTTGAGCTGAGTTTTGACCGAGATGCATGTAATGAACTTAATTAAAGGTTGGTAATCCGAGTTTGGTAATAACTTTTACAAATTGTTAAATTTACAAAATAGTCCCTAAACCCGAAATTGGTATTAATCGGTGAATGTTCGTGTTGTTTTTTAATCCGTTGCTTGTTGATCACATAGGAATGTAACTTGCATGTAGATAAGATAAAAAGAAAAAAATAGGGTTGTTTATTGAGGTAAACCTTCCCGGTTT
The DNA here is from genome assembly GCA_958450335.1 of Hibiscus tridactylites. Taxonomy (NCBI): domain Eukaryota; kingdom Viridiplantae; phylum Streptophyta; class Magnoliopsida; order Malvales; family Malvaceae; genus Hibiscus; species Hibiscus tridactylites. The sequence goes on along the minus strand of OY288273.1, from coordinate 35,934,833 downwards.
ACTTCAATATTCCCCGTGTGACCTGTTCGGTTTGGTCTATCAGCTAGGCTGAGTCGATGGGTTACGAAACTGATGTTGGGGTTGTATTTGACTGTGAAAGCAGTACGAAGATGAGATTCGAGAAGGAAATCATGCTTTGAGAAATGAAGAGGAAAATATCACAGAAAATTAGGAAAGAGATTCATGGTTTACGTTACTAATGGATGACATGTGACAATCTGGTCAGATATTGTGCAATCACTCTCCAAGATGATGACGATGTTTCTTTGATGATCGCAGAGCATGATTCTATAGGAATTCGATAATCGAGTTGTTTGCCGAGGTGCGTGATATTCCCGACCCATCTACAAACGTAGTTGGAGAATCAACTCAAATGAACTTTGGTGATGAGATTGATATGCCCGGAGGCAGTTTTGTTGCAATGTTAACAAGTGGGACATCAAATACATTTCATGAAGTTAGGCCTTCAACATATGCTTCATCACACAGGCTGATTGTTGATTCTACTGTTGAAGCTGATGTGGAACCCTCATAAGGTCGATGGGGAGAACCACTTGCAGAATCTAGTGAAGATATTGGGGATCATGATTTGTTCTCGGATGACGTCGGTACAGCCTCTGATTTTGGTGTTGGCAAATTTGTTTCGTTCAAGGGGCGACATTACATTTTATGAACCTCATTCTCACATGAGTTCGGTGGATTTCGATGCAATGAGGGCGCTTGAATTCTCGGATTTGCCCCGATTAACCTCGAGTCAACATGATGAATTATATGTTAAGCTTCAATTTGATGACAAGAATGAAGCTATATTGGCAGTGAAAGAGTACAACACCAAGAACCACGTGGACTACTTTGTCGTAGAATCCGGCCAGAGGACCTTCTTTGCCAAATGTGTGAAATACGAACAAGAGTGCAATTGGAAGATCCGAGTGACAAAGCTGCAGAGGTCAAATCGTTGGGAGGTTACAAAGTATAATGGTGTTCACACATGTTTATGAACTTCCATCAACCAGGATCAAAACTTCCATCAACAGAACCACCGGAAATTGGACTCCAGCGTAATAACTGTCACGTAATGAAGTTGGTTGAAGCAAATCCACGGGTTCTAGTTTCAACGATTCAGGCAAGCATTGCGCATCAATTTGAATACCAAATAGAATACAAGAAGGCATGGCGTGCAAAGGATAAGGCAATGGACTTGGTGTATGGTGATTACGATAAGTCGTACAACGAGCTACCAGCTTTATTACTAGCACTGACACATTTTATCCTGAGCACCATAGTGAGGTATCAAACCAAGGATGCAAAAGACCGAGAAGGCCAAATTGTTGAAGGCTATAAATTTTTTCATCGACTTTTCTGGGCATTCAAGCCTACTATCGAAGGCTTTCCCTATTGCATGCGTATGATCCAAGTCGATGGCACATGGTTGTACGTGAGATACTCTCATATACTGTTGGTTGCTGTTGCGCAAGATGGTGACAACAATGTCTTCCCGATTGCATTCACAATTGTTGAGCAGTAGACGTCAGAAGCTTGAAATTTCTTTTTGACGAATTTACGTGAGCATGTCGTCAAAGAAGATGGGGTATGTATTAGATCTGATAAAGGGATGAGTATCAAAGCAGCATTTAATCGAGACAGAAGTCATTGGACACCACCGAACGCATACCATGCCTACTATATTCGTCATATCAATAAGAACTGCTACGAGCGGTTCAAAAATAAATATCTTCGCAGTGAGATTGAAAGCATGGGTAAGCATCTTTTTTCAAAATAAATTATATTTGCATTTATTTATTTATTTGTTTGTTTATTTATTTATATTTGATTTGTGTCGATACTAATAATATTGTGACACAGGATATCTACTAACGCAACCACATTTTGAGAGGAAGATGACAAATTTAATGAAGTACGACGAGCAAGTTTGGAGTTGGGCAAATGAAATCGAGAAGGAAAGATGGGCCCAATCATATGGCGAAGGTGGTAGACGATACATGCAAATGATTACCAACCTTGTGGAGTGCATAAATGGAGTACTAAAAAGATCACGTCATCTCCCAATAGCAAGCCTGGTGAAAGAGACATACTAGAGGTTGGAGAAAGTTTGGGTAGTTAAAGGAAAGTACTATAGGTTGGCGAAAGTTTGGGTAGTTAAAGGAAAGGAAATTGAGGCCTTATTAAATAGGGGCCAAAGTTGGGCTCCCACTCTTGTGACAAAAATGACACAGAACATGACGAAAGTAACATCGCTAAAGGTTTACAGCTTCGACCGAACTAATCAGACATTTGATGTTGTTGGTGCCAGACGCAACAATGAAACATCGCACTCAACTGTATTTCGAGTCGTTTTCAGACATAGTTGGTGTGATTGTGGAGCATTCTAAGCATGGCGATATCCATGCATTCATGCAGTTGCAGCGTGTATGCATGTAGGGGTTGACCCGTACACTTTTGTTGATGAATACTTCGATCCCCAAAGGATGGTCAATATTTACAGAAGTGAGTTCCCACCGATTGCAAATTCAATTTATTAGTCATCGGTAGAGCATGAAAAATGGTTACCAGATCCTACACTCCGTAGATCTCCACATGGCCGACCTAGATCGACTCGCATATATACCAATATGGATCTTCATGATAGGGAGAAGGGACAACGGAAGAGATGCACCATATGTAGGGCCGAAGGACATTCCAGATCAAACTGTCCAAATGAACCAAGATTCGTGTCAATGCCTCGGTGATTTCCAATGTTTGTATTTGAAAAATGTTATGTTATGTTATGTTATGTTATGTTATGTTGTGTTGTGTTGTGTTGTGTTGTGTTGTGTTGTGTTGTGTTGTGTTGTGTTGTGTTGTGTTGTGTTGTGTTGTGTTGTGTTGTGTTGTGTTGTGTTAAGTTGTGTTGTGTTATGTTATGTTATGTTTTCTTTTGTTTTGTTGTGTTGTGTTGTGTTGTGAAACAATTCAATTTAATCACTTAATTTGAATGGTTCTAATATAATCGATTAAGTCGAAAAACATTTTTCTTTTAAATTTCTAGATATAAAATAAAAATAAAAAACTTATTCAAACATTGCATTTTAACATAGTCCAAGTTATTAACTACTTGAAATAAAAAAAGTTAACAATGCTTATGTCCACCGGTACCACACCCCGGTGGATGACGAGACCGATTGGAATTGCGTCGACGACGAGGCTGAAGTTGCTGCTCATCATCATCATCATCATCATCATTATCATCGTTCTCGGTTCCAATTGGACCACATGTGAAGAATAAGGACTGTGGTGGTGTTTGTTGAACACAAGGGGTCCTAAAATCAGGTTGATATGGATACATATGAATCGATCTTTGAGGAACACTAGACGAGGCAGTCATCATCGGTGAAACTGCATTGTAGGGGTTGACCATAATAGGTGTAAAAAATCCATGTTTTCTCCCAAGTTAGTGTAATTGGGTGTCTGTGGCGAAAGAAACTCGGGTCTGTATAAATTAAGATCATCAAATCCTACATTACCTGAAAAGCTCCCTCCCACATTACTTGAATAGCACGAGCTCACTGTTGGATATACAAATGTAGCAGGCTGAAAAAACCCTGTATTATCCGAGGATCTCGGGGCCACTTCCGGTTGTACAAAAGTAAGAGTCGGTTCTTTTTCCCATATAGCCATTGGTGGGCCCACTAGTGGCTCCCATGTCGTTGGCCAACCCGTAGGGTCTCTACTACCAATCTGTTGCCCTTGTGATGAGCTCGTTGCAACCTTCGATGATTTACTTTTTCCTCCATATTTATTCCGAAACCTTTCGCATTCCTCCCGTTCAGACTGATTTGTTAAGTACAGTATTCCATGACTACGATAGTAGATCATGTACTCTGAACTCTCGAAATAAAAATCAGCTGCTTCCATTGGACGACGTTCTAGCAATGATGAACCTCTATTGTTCCACAAAGGAATATACTCGCTATGTTTAACTTCCCAATCCGTATCTGGCCTGCCAGGTCCATCATAGGCATGATGTAACCCCCTCGTCCTTGCCTAGCCAACAGACCGAACGGGTTACACGGGGCTAACCGAAGAGAAACCTGAGGATTTCCCACTAATTAACAACCCAAGGTATATATTTTTATATTTTTATCTTTTATAAAGGCTTCATATTATCCTATATGTTCGTGCAAGCAGCGGTTACAACCTCACTTCAATCGGACATCGATTCGAAGTCCAATTGGCCTTTTTAGCGATTAGGGACTAAAACGTAAGAACAGTTAAGAACAAGGACTTTTAAGAAATTAAAGTTACCAATATGCGATTAGTCAAGTTTCACGCTCTCATGTTAAATTTCAGCTCTAAAAGATCATTCAAACTCACCCAAATACATGTTAAACAATCAGAGACCAAAACATAACTTTTCAAACTAATTTTCAACTTTACTAAACAAAGGTTTCGAAACCTTCTCTAAGGTTTCGAAACTTTCCTGCAGATTTCTAGATAATTCAACAAGTTTCGAAACCTTAAGGCTGGTTTCAGAACCAGCTTTAAAAGGTTTCGAAACATATTCAACTAGTTTCGAAACTTACCTGCAGATTTGCAGAAAATTCACATTCGAGACACTTTAAAACCTTCCTAGACATAACTGAAACTACCCCCAAAACTCTTACAAACTTCAAACATAACCACACCATGATTAAAGATCAAACCTCATCTACATAACACATAAACATCATCAATACATAGCAATCGTGCGTTAAAAGGAATCTAGACGCAAACCACCCTAATACAAGCATCAAACATGCATACTCACACAAATATGAATCTCAAACCCAAAAGCTCATAAGAACACTAAGCACAAAAACACTAACATGCCAAAACACATAGCAATTAACCAAAAGCCATAACAAGCCTCAACATAACATGGTATCAACATTCAAAACATGTTAGCGACAAAAACAACTACAAAGGAGTTTGGACACCAACTCCCAAATACAAGAGTCTAGAATTCTCATTGCCTAAGTATTATTACAACCATAAAAACCATACTTTCAGCTAGCAAAGAACTCCTAGACTCCTCCCTTTCCCTGCTTGCCTTCCGAAGCAACTAACAATCTGCATTGTTAGAAAAGAGAGCGTAAGCTTAAAAGCTTAGTGAGCGGAGCTCAAAATCACAACAACAACAATGCAGTTCAAACATATATTTTAGTTTAAAGACAAAATTATTTAGAAAGGGAGATACGATAATCCGAAAGCATAAACAAAACATGGTGTGCACATGCACAACCATTTCCAGCGGGACTACACATCACCGTTCAAAACAACTAGCATGATTCCGGTGGGGCTACACATCACCGTATTCATCTACTAGTCACTACCGGTGGGACTACACATCATCGTATTCAACAACCTACTTCCCAATAACCATCACGTGAGGTTTCGACAACAACAACAACAACAACATAATAACATTCAAAGGATGTAAAAGCAAATAGTACCTCACCCAACAACACATATAATCACATTCACCAACACTTAACGAAATAAGGCGAGATTAGCTAAACTTACGCTTGGGTTTAGGTCGGCCCCTCAAGCTCAACCCAAACCCCAAGAAAACCTCTTTGAAAAATTGTAAAACTTTAAAACATTACCACCCACCAGCCAACACACAAATGCTATCCAAGATGTTGATTCAAGCCTCCAAACTACCCAGATTCGCGTCCACGATGCCCAAATCTGTTTTTGCTGCTTTAGGCAACCCAAAACAGAACATTAGGATGCTAATATACTCACAAACATAGCAGCAACTCGGAACTCAACATTCTTGCAACAAAACACATCGATTCGAGCCCAAATTTCATCCAAAACATATTCAATTCAGCCCCAAACTACTTGCAGCTAATCCCAACGAATTTATCATCAAAAATCTATCTTTTAACATCCAAAACATCAACCTAGAGCTACCAAACCATCAGCTATCATTTAGACCCAAAACCTATCCAAAAACTCAAGATTTCCAACTTTCAAAGTTACCCACAATACCCATTTCGGGTTTCCTATAACAACCCATCATTTCCATGTTATTTTAGAAATAAGACAAAGTTAAAAAACACACCTAAACCCAGCCACAAACAATCCCTAAAAAATCCATTTAACTCCCTTCCACTTCAAACCAAACTTTAAAATCAAAATAAGTTTAAACCATGGGTTTTTGCAAAAATCTTAGTATCTACGACTCAAGGAAGATAAAATCAAGTTAAAGAATCAATTACCTTGATGAAATCGCTTGGATAGAAAGCCATGAGAAATGGAATAGTGAAATGGGGTTTTGGGGAGGTTTAACGTGAAAATGGTTTTGAGAGAGGAGATGATATGAGAATTTTGAAATATTGTATTCCGTTTTAATTTAAAATTTATCTCCAAATACTCATTTGTCCACATTTTACCAAAAGGCCCTTTTAAATCCCTTTTTTCTCCAAAAACTCTAAAATGGTATATTTTAAATTGTTTCTCCAAGATTAGCTTAACCCGGACTGGCTTAACCAAACCCGAGTATCTCCTAGGTCCCAAACGTTACAACTCTCCCCCGCTTAAGGAATTTCGTCCTCGAAATTCACCTGATGGAAAGAGATACGAAAACTGTTTCTCCATGTCATCCTTTCTCTCCCAAGTTGCCTCTTTCACACAACGGTGTCTCCACAAAACCATTGACTAACTCGATAGAACTCCCACGCAACACTTTACTATCCGTAGCAAGAATTTCAATTGGCTCTTCATCATACGAAAAATCTGGGTTCAACTCGATCTCTTCCACTGGCATTACATGGGACGGATCTGATCTATACTTTCAAAGCATCGAAATGTGGAACACATCATGAATCTTTTCTAACTCGGTCGGTAATCTTAGTCTATAAGCAACGAGACAAATTCTCCCTACTACCTCGTAAGGATCAATGAATCTCAGACTTAGCTTACCCTTCTTACAAAACCTCATCACCTTCTTCCAAGGTGAGACTTTCAAAAATACTTTGTCACCCACAACATACTCTATCTCTTTCCTCTTCAAATCAACATACAATTTCTTTCTGTCTGAAGCTGCCTTCAAGCGATCACAGATCAGTTTTACCTTCTCGGTAGTGCCCTTAAGCAAATCTGGCATAGGTACAAGCTTCTATCCGACATCAACCCAACAAACAGGTGTTCTACATTTCCTACTATATAGAGCTTCATACGGTGCCATCTGAATACTAGCCCGATAACTGTTATTGTACGCAAACTCTACCAGCGGTAGATGTTTCTCCCATGAACCCTGAAAGTCGATGATGCAACATCTCAACATGTCCTCCAACACCTAAATCACTCTCTCTGACTACCATCTGGCTGTGGGTGATACGAAGTACTGAAGTTCAACCAAGTACCCAAGGCACAATGCAAACACTTCAAAAATCTAGCTGTAAACATCGGATCTTTGTCTGACACAATCGACTTCGGTACACCATGCAATCTCACTATCTCACTGATGTACATATCGGCCAACTTATCTAAGGTGTAGGTAGTATGAACATGTATGAAATGGGCACACTTAGTGAATCTTTCGACTATCACCCATATTGAATTCTTCTTCAAAGGAGTCAACGATAAACCTTACACAAAATTCATAGTAATACGTTCCCACTTCCATTATGGAATCTTTAACGACTGTAACAAACCTAAAGGAAACTGATGCTCGGCCTTAACACGCTGGAAAACCATACACCTACTCACATAATCGGCCACATCTTTCTTTAACCCAATCCTGTAGTACTCATCTTTCAACCTGTCGCAACCGCCTTTTTACGGGAGGCTTCGACTATTTTGGAAAAACACTTTTAATAAACACACGGAGTCGCCACAAATCTTTTTTGAAAAAAAGTGTGATTGGATCACTTTTAAAAATAGGGTTATTTTAATAAAACATTTTTTTGTTTTAATAAAACAATGTTTTGGTCTGCGAAAAACAAGAAATAGGTTCGGGGGTCGGTTACGCGTGGGGAAGGGTTAGCACCCCCACGACGCCCAAAATTGGTACCTAATTGGTTTTAAAATCATTTTCAAAATTGGAATTTACAAGTTCAAAAAAAGGTTCGACTTTACTTCTCCGTTTAATGAATATTAGTCTATTTTAACGACCTTATCGCCCGAGAGATTAACTTTAATCACCGCCAACATTTCTGGCGCTAACCCGTCATTCCCATTTGATACGACACCGCATTAAATTATGTTTTCACTTTTCAATCAACAAAGAAATTTTAGTGCGTTGAGCATTTTATTCTATTCTAGGTTCGATTATTAAAAGCCCTGGAAAACGTCTAAGTCTTTTATTCCTAAGTTAAGGTTTAAGTATGTTTAAGTGTATTTTATTTTTTAATGAATAACATTTTTCAACAAAACAAAGTCTCTATCTAAGCTTTAGTCCATAATCCTAAGTTTTCACTTATTTCTAAAACAAGCAAGCAAACTTTTATTCTTTTGATTTTTACCATTTTTTATTATTTCATTTAAAAACCTTTATTTCCTTTTATTTCTTTTTATTATTTTCTAAGCTAAAACTCTTTTTTATATCATTTTACTTTTTCATTTTTTTATGTTTTTTACCTTTTCTATTTTTATGTTTTCTCCTTAAAAGTTTTTTATTCCTTTTAAATTCATTTTCATTTTTTTACTTTAAAACAACCCATTTCTAAAATAAACTTTATTTTTCTAAGAACTTTTTTTTAAAGTTTTTTTCCTTTTCAAAGATTTAATTTTATCCTAGCCCCCTAACTTTATTTAAAACCCTTTTTTATATTTCTTTAAAAAATTTATTTCTTTTTCCTTTTTCTTTTAAAAAAACTCGTTTGATACCAATCTGTCCACTTCATTTTCAATTTTTTTATTTCACTCCTCACTTTATTATTTTTCCTAATTAAATCCCTAATTTCAAGTTTTTGAATTTAACCTCATTTATTTATTTTTATTCATGCATTAAAAAAGATCCAAAACACCTTTTAAATTAAATCCAACATTTCTAAAGATCAAAATCACTTTAACAACATTTTTAGTATCAAGCAAAAAGTTTAAGATCAAACTAGAAATGTTAACGAAATTTAAAACAAAAATGTTACCGAAATCGCGAACAATTTTCCAACCACGTGAAAACAACCTAAAAAACACAAACAACACAAAACAAAACACCAAAATTCAACCAAGAACAACAATAAAATCAACATAAAAAAACAAAGAAAGGATAAAAAATTTACCGAGAAATCGACGAACGATGAACTCGAACTAAAGCTTCTTGAAATGCTTCAAACCACCTCGGAAAATTGCTCCAAACTCGAATTTCTCCTCCGAAAATTTCCAGCCAACTCAAGAAAAATTCAAAGAAATTTTCCGACTTTTCTTGAACCTCTTTTAGTGTTTTTCTCTCTGAAATCTGGTGTGTTGAATAAAATGAAAAAGATGGTATTTATACTTGAATTTTAGCTTCAAATTCAAGCCAAATTCGGATTTCAATCCTCGAATTGAAGCTAAAATCAGACAAGAAACTTAATTCTAGGAAAAACCCTCAAATCCTATCCGATTTGGTTGAATATTCGAGCTGAATTTTTCCCGTGATTCGAGTCTAGGGTTTGACTATTTATCTCGGTTTTTTGCATATTCCGGCGAGCACAAGCGACGGCGACGAGCGGGGTTGGTTGCATTGGGACGGCAACGACGAGGCGGATCGGCCGGTACCAACGGCATTGGTAGCCGTGGCATGTAGGCACCGGCCGACCACCGTGAACGCGCGGTTGAGGTTGAATTTGGGGAACCATCCCGCGCGCGTGCAGCCCATGCGATGGTTTCCCTTTTTTATTTTTTTATTTTTCTTTCTTCTTTTTTTCCTTTTTTTTCTAATTTTGACTTCTTTTTTGCTGTTTTTATTACATTTTCATAATTATTACCACACTTTATTTCCTTTTTCAAAATTATTAAACATCATAACAACATTTTTTTCTTTTTTTTCTTTTTTTCCTTTTCTTTCTTTTTTCCTTTTACTTTTAAAAAAGGGCTTCAACATAAGAAAAATGGGCTTTGTTCTCTTTATTTTAAAAGTGGGCTTTTGAAATGGGTTTTATTTATTTAAAAGGTGGGCTTTAAAAAGATTTTATTTATTTAAAAGGTGGGCTTCAAAATGATTTTATTTATTTTGGATTATTTAAAACCGAGGTGAAAATTTAGTGACAACAACTTCCTCTCTTTGCTTATCTCTGTGCAACAGAAATAAAGCAAAGACCAAAAAGACACTAATTTTCACCGACTTTCCAAATTGGCTCAATTCTTCAAATGCCCGAACGAATAGGCTTGTTCTATTTTCCTTTTGTCCGAATAGATGAGCGGATTCCATTCTCCAAACACCCGAACGAATAGGCTGCTTCTATTCTCCTTATGCTCGAATAGTTGAATTGGGTTCCACGCTCGAACAGATAGGCTGATTCTATTCTCCTTACGCCCGAATAGCTGAGCTGTGTTCTATTCTCCCAAATGCCCGAATTGTTGAGTTGAGTTCTATTTTCCCAGATACTCAAACATGCAAATTCTTCTGAAAACTTCATCCTCCTTATGCTTGGAAGAATAAGAAAACTCTTAAAATATTTCATCCTCCTCATGCTTGGATGAATAAGAAAACATTCTATTTCCCCTCGAAGGGATAGGTGAATCTTCTAAAAAAATTCATCCTCCTTATGCTTGAATGAATAAGCGAACTCCATGGATAAGCGAATTTTCTGAAAAATTTCATCCTCCTTGTGCTTGGATGAATAAGCGAACTTCTGGAAAAAAAAGTTCATCCTCTTTATGCTTGGATGAGTAAGCGAATTCCATTCTCCTTATGCCTGAACGGATAAGCGAATTTTCTGAAGAATTTTCATCCTTCTTATGCTTGGATGAATAAGCAAACCTCTGAAAAATTTCATCATCCTTATGCTTGGATGAATAAGCGAGTTCTATTCTCCTTGTGCTTGTATAAATAAGCAGATCTTCTGGAAAACTTCATCCTCCTTATGCTTGGATGAATAAGCAAACTCTATTTTCCTTGCGCCCAAACAGATAGGCGAATCTTCAGAAAAAAAAACTTCATCCTCCTTATGCTTGGATGAATAAGCAACCTCCATTTTCCTTATGACTGGCTAGGCGAATCTCCTAGAAAAAAAACTTCATCCTTCTTATGTTTGGATGAATAAACGGGTTCTAAAAAAAGGTTCCATCCTCCTCATACTCGAATGAATAAGCAGGTTTCAAAAAGTGTTTCATCCACCTTGCGCTTGAATGAGTAAGCAGGTTCTATAAAAGGGTCCCATCCTCCTCATGCTCGGATGAATAAGCAGTTTCCAAAAAGTGTTTCATCCTCCTTACGCTTGGATGAATAAGCAGGTTCTAAAAAAAGGTTCCATCCTCTTCATGCTCGGATGAATAAGCAGGTTCCAAAAAGTATTTCATCCACCTTACGCTTGGATGAATAAGCGGGTTCCATTCTCCAAATGCCCGAACAGATAGGCAGGTTCTTTTGCTGAAAGGTCCTTCGTGTACCTAAAAAATGTGATATTCAATGCAATTATGATGTGCATGCCCCTAGGGATGCCTAAAACATGAATGCAAGTCTCATTTCTTTTTTCTTTTTTGAAACTTTTTCAAAATTAATTTTTCCACATGTTTACTTGTTTAAATCTAGATAAGCATTTGTACTTTTTCACTGTATTCTTTTCGACTCATGGGAAAACATCCGATCTTTGCTCGTTTAATCCAGTGATCATGTACTCTTGATTGGAAGAACATGCTCCTTCTATTGTCATTGCTTTGTAATTCTCATTCTTCATATCTCTTTGCTTCATTGGAAACATTCGACCCTCATAGTCAACTGTCTCAAGATCTTCTACCAATGTAGTTGATACATCAATGTTGAGTGAAAAGCTTCCTTTTGTGGTTTTGAAAGCTTCAAGTCTTCGTATGCCCCTAATCTAGCATCTTCAATGCTTCTTGTGAATTCTCAAACTCTTGCCCTTGCAGGACATCTTGAATTGATTGCGTATAAATCCTTGCAGCAAATCTTATTTCTACCTTGAATATCTTCGAATGATGTTGGCGTTTCAATCTCTTCTTCTCATGCCTATTAATATTGAGGGCCTGTGGACTGCCCCAATCTGATGGCATCATTTGCTTATTAAGTGCAATTCTATCTCTTTTCATGCTTTTGAGCTTTTTCATTTTATATGTGGATCTTTCTTGACAACACGACCCACATCAAACTCTTCAACACATGTTCTTCTTCTTTTTCTTTTTACCTTCTCATGCCAGGCGATGCCCCCATTCAAATTGAGGTTCAATTGTTTTATGAAATGATGAAAATATCTGTTCAACACATGTTCTTCTTTTTCTTTTTCATTAATATATGTCAGCCTACTTGTAGGATGCAAGAAAAGGCTAGAAAAGATAGTTCAAGAAAGAAGTCATAGCAAACACAAAAAAGAGGCTAAAAATAGGGATCTCAAGAAAAATAGTCATGGCAAACACAAGAAAAGGGCAAAATCAGATGTACAAAATTCAAAGCATGAATGATTCAAGAATCCATCAACCAGATAGTGTCCCATTTTTCGTGGCTCTCTTGTACTCACACACTCCCCAATTTTTAAATTTCCCACTTTTCGAATCTCAATCAGACATTAGAAGCTCGAGGTCCCTGAAGAAAGGTTAACTCAATTAGGCGGAATGTGTTCTGAAGACGAACTCCTTTTCTCAAATATTCATGTGTGATCCAAATGGTCTTTTAAGCTTGTAATGTAGGCTAGGCTCAAGTTTCCAAAGAAAGGATATAAAGGCTCAAATTCATATTTTAAAGGTGATTAAACCAAGGATCAACTTTTCTAATGAAATCTCTGTTCTTCTTCTTTTATTCTTTAGAGCACTCTAGACTGCCCATTTTGGGTTTTCACCCTAGAGTTCATTTCCTTTTCTGATAAAATCTTGTTTGAAGGATTTCAAATTTTCCTTTGCATTTCTTCTTTTCTTTTCTTTTTCTATCTTTTTTTTTCTCTTCTCTTCTCTTCTTTTTTTCTTTTTCTTCTCTTTCTTTTTTTCTTTTCTTTTTTACTGTTTTTCTTTTTGTGTCCCTTTTTCATTTGGAATTTAGGATATTCAACTTAATCTAACATGTTTCTTTCAAACAGTTTTTCATTTTCTTTGCCCCCGGTGTGGGGAGTGATCCTTGGTTAGGGTTAAATCACAAGAAAAATAATACCAGGCTCAAAGGGGACAACAAAGTAATTATTCTTATTCGTGAAGGGAAATGAAGGAATGCCAAATGTCATTTCACACACAAACATCGTCAAAGAAAAGTAGTCTTCAATTGGTAGATGTTTTAGAGTTATCACTTCATTCAAGGACCCTAACAACAATGTCTGAGATGAAAATGCACTCATAATCTGTATATGTGATTTCCCTATTAATCATGAACACACATTTCCCCCCTCTATCTCAGGATTAGATTCAAGGATCATTCATACAATCAATAATTGGGACTCTGCAAAGAAGATGTATGCTTAAAAAGATAAAAAAAATACAAAGAAGGGAAAAGGACAAAAATGAGAAACGTTTGCCATTTGAAGAAAATAAATGCATCATTAAACAAATAAACTGACATAGAAGCCCTTACAGAAGATCCCTAATGCTCGCAGGCAAAAGCAAGAGGGTTGGTTCTAAGCATGATCCTAACTATCTAGAGAAAATTAGGTTTTATTCCATGACTTCGTGACAAAACTCTAAACACGCTCATCCTCGTCATCTTCTTCTCTCTCGAGTCTTCCACTTCTAATGGCTGCTAATATCAATTCTCCATTCACGACCATGTCGGCAAAACCTTCTATGGCATGATTTAACATGTAGTCATAAAAAGGTCCATCTAGTGTCTCCACAAACATTGGAGTAACCTCATTTTCTGACAGTGTGGGTTGAACTTGGGCTGCCACATCTCGCCATCTCTGGGCATACTGGCGGAAGCTCTCATTGGGCTTTTGTTCCATATTCTGTAGCACAATCTTGCTTGGGGCTATATATGTTACATACCTGTACTGCTTGAGGAAGGCTTTCGACAGATCTCTCTAAGTGCGTATGTTGGCCCGACTCAATTGAGCATACCAACGGATAGCAGACCCAGATAAACTGTCTTGGAAACAGTGGATCAACAACTTCTAATTTTCTAAATGCGGTGACATTTTTCGACAGTACATGGTCAAGTGTGCCAACAGGCATGTAGTTCCATTATACTTTTCGAAGTCTGGGGCTTTAAACTTTGGAGGAGCAACCAAGTCAGAAACTAGACTCGAGTCTCTAGCATCCATACCACCATAAATGCTTCCTTCTTGATAAACTTTAAACATTTCCGCTAGTTTCTTGTAGCGGTCTTCCCATTTCTTCTCGACCTTTACCATGTTAGTTTCTTCATTAAGGTTAGGCATCTTGGGGTTGCGAACCTCGTCGATGTTGTCTTCAGTACGGGCAGAAGATTCTAAGATCTTGACTTTAGGTGAAGCCACTTCCTTTTGTACGAAAGCCATCCCCGAGAAAGTGTTGGTGTCTTCTCTTGTTTCTGGGTCCTTGAACCCAAGCATGGTTGCGATTTGGCTAACTGTTTTCTGGTGTGATATCTCAATCTCTTTCTTCAAGTTATTTACCATCTTCTCAAGCTTGTCACAAATATTTTTCTGGTTTGCTTCTAGAGTTGTCAATCTTTCCTCAGTGCTCATGGCTCAAGTCGTGTTTGTGCGGGATCTTTACTATTTAAATGGAATGTCCAAAAGTAATCTTTTTATTTTACATGAATGAATGCAATGATGCAAACAAAAAAAACAAATGTATGTGAGCAAATGTATGTATGCAAAAGCAAACAACAAAGCAAGCAAAGCAGTGCAAATGCATGAATGCAGTCGAAGGGCCATCAATTACATTGGAAATCTGCTCACGAAAGGAAACTCTTTATTAAATTCGAAAGCCTTTATTACATCTATTTTTTAATAATACTTTTTTTCTTTCTTGAACGCCTAACTCCTTGATTTCTTCAACTAGCCACATGAGCCTTGGTCCAACTTCTCCAACGGGCTTGATGTACTGACGAAGGGCTGCAGCTTCATTTGCCAATGTTGTCACGTGCTTGGTTCTCCTCCTTTTAAAAGCTTTCCATTCATAATTGAACAATTTTCCAGAATCAACCCCTTCTAAATATGAAATGATGCATGCAATAAATAAATATACTATTCACACCCAAAAGGGTTAGTAATAAACATGCTACAAAATCAACACAAAAAGGCTAGTAACAAATAAATATGCTACAAAACAAAACTCACACATACAAAGGTTAGTAACAAATATGCTACAAAAACAAAACCAAACTCACACACAAAAGAGTTAGTAATAAATATGCCACAAAAACAAAACTCACATAAAGAGGTTAGTGAACTTTTAAAAACAGAAACAAAACCTAAAACAATTCAGGGCAACCATTCCAATATTTAAGGACATGTCTCCACGAATTATTCATGCGACTCAACACCCTAGGCTTTCTGCATGGCTCTATTAGGGGTAGGCTCTAAATTCTCAAACTTGGTTTGGTTCTAAAAAGGTACCCGAGCTGTCCTTGCTGTCCTCTACTAAGAGTAGCAAGGCCCTCGATTCTTACCCATTATAGGCTACAAACGAATCGAGTTCAACTCAGGAGAACTCACCACCGAAGCCTTCTCGAAGAATCAATATCCTTACGAAGGCAAAGTGATTGAGTTCTGAAGGTACTTTGCGATGGTTATACGAAGAATCAATATTCTTACATGAGCAAAGCGTGTTCCCCCCACTTAATACGAACGAGACAAAGCTCGGGAATTAAGTCTTAAATGCGTAAAATAGAGCTATATTCATTTAAACGCACAAATAAATAGAACGTATGATGAACTTGCAAATTCCATATTTTTTTAAAAAATATTTTTTTTTGAAAATCACTTAAAACCAATTTGTGGCCTGACCCTATTTGTTTTTATTTAACAAAACAAAAACACGTTCCCAGTGGAGTCACCAAGCTGTCGCAACCGCCTATTTACAGGAGGCTTCGAATATTTTGGAAAAACACTTTTAATAAATACACGGAGTCGCCACCAATCTTTTTTTGAAAAAAAAATGTGATTGGATCACTTTTAAAAAGGGGTTATTTTAATAAAACATTTTTGGTTTTAATAAAACAACGTTTTGGTCTGCGAAAATCAAGAAACAAGTTTTAGGGTCAGTTATGTGTGGGGAAGGGTTAACACCCCCACGACGCCCAAAATTGGTACATAATTGGTTTTAAAATCATTTTCAAAATTAGAATTTGCAAGTTCAAAAAAAGGTTCGACTTTACTTGTTCGTTTAATGAATATTAGTCTATTTTAACGGCCTTATCGCCCGAGAGATGAACTTTAATCACCGCCAATATTTCTGGCGCTAACCCGTCATTCCCATTTGATACAACACCACATTAAATTATGTTTTCACTTTTCAAGCAACAAAGAAATTTAAGTGCGTTGAACATTTTATTCAATTTTAGGTTCGATTATTAAAAGCCCTGAAAAACGTCTAAGTCTTTTATTCCTAAGTTAAGGTTTAAGTATGTTTAAGTGTATTTTAGTTTTAATGAAGAACATTTTTCAACAAAACAAAGTCTCTATCTAGGCTTTAGTCCCTAATCCTAAGTTTTCACTTATTTCTAGAACAAGCAAGCAAACTTTTATTCTTTTAATTTTTACCCCTTTTTATTATTCCTTTTAAAAGCCTTTATTTCCTTTTATTATTTTCTAAGCTAAAACTCTTTTTTACATCATTTTACTTTTTCATTTTTTTTTATCTTTTTTACCTTTTCTATTTTTTATGTTTTCTCCTTAAAAGATTTTTATTCCTTTTAAACTCACTTTCATTTTTTTACATTTTTAAGTTATAAAACAACCCATTTCTAAACTAAACTTTATTTTTCTAAGAACTCTTTTTTTAAGGTTTTTCCCTTTTTAAAGATTTATTTTTATCATAGCCCCCTAACTTTATTTAAAACCCTTTTTATTTTTCTTTAAAAAAATTATTTCTTTTTCCTTTTTCTTTTAAAAAAACTCGTTTGATACCAATCCGTCCACTTCATCTTCATTTTTTTTATTTCACTCCTCACTTTATTATTTTTCCTAATTAAATTCCCAATTTCATGTTTTTCAATTTAACCACATTTATTTATTTTTATTCATGCATTAAAAAAGATCAAAAATACCTTTTAAATTAAATCCAACATTTCTAAAGATCAAAATCACTTTAACAACTTTTTTAGAATCAAGCAAAAAGTTTAAGATCAAACTAGAAATTTTAACGAAATTTAAAACAAAAAGGTTACCGAAATCGCGGACAATTTTCCAACCTAAAAAACACAAACAAAACACCAAAATTCAACCAAGAACAACAATAAAATCAACATAAAAAAACAAAGAAAGGATAAAAAATTTACCAAGAAATCGAAGAATGATGAACTCGAACTAAAGCTTCTTGAAATGCTTCGAACCACCTCCGGAAAATTGCTCCAAACTCGAATTTCTCCTCCGAAAATTTCCAGCCAACTCAAGGAAAATTCAGAGAATTTTTCGGACTTTTCTTGAACCCCTTTTAGTGTTTTTTCTCTCAAATTTGGTGTGTTGAACAAATGAAAAGGGGTATTTATACTTGAATTTTAGCTTCAAATTCAAGTCAAATTCGGATTTTAATCCCCGAATTGAAGCTAAAATCAGACAAGAAACTTGATTCTAGGAAAAACCCCTCATATCCTATCCGATTTGGTGGAATATTCGAGCTGAATTTTCCCCTTGATTCGAGCCTAGGGTTTGACTATTTATCTCGATTTTGCAGATTCCGGCAAGCACAGGCGGCGACGAAGAGCAGGGTTGGTGGCATTGGGACAACGGCGGCGAGGCGGACCAGCCGATACCAACAGCGTTGGCGGCCGTGGTTTGTAGGCACCAACCGACCACCGTGAACACGCGGCTTGGGTTAAATTTTGGGATCCAACCCGCGCGCTGGTTCCCCTTTTTTTATTTTTTTTGTTTTTCTTTCTTTTTTTCCTGATTTTGACTTCTATTTTGCTGTTTTTATCACATTTTCATAATTATTACCACACTTTATTTTCTTTTTCAAAATTATTAAACATCATAATAACATTTTTTCTTGTTTTTCCTTTTCTTTCTTTTTTCCTTTTACTTTTAAAAATAGGCTTAACCATAAGAAAAATTGGCTTCGTTCTCTTTATTTTAAAAGTGGGCTTTCTTTGAAAATGGGTTTTATTTATTTAAAAGGTGGGCTTTAAAAAGATTTTATTTATTTAAAAGGTAGGCTTCAAAAGGATTTATTTATTTATTTATTTGGATTTATTTAAAACCGCAGTGAAAATTTAGTGACAACACAACACACGATACATCTTCGTACTACCCGGATTCGTAGCAAAAGGATTGTTATGAGCTTCATTCAAGATAGTACGCCTCAACTCAGCATCTTCTAGAACAACTACCCTATCCTTGAAACATAAGATCACATTCTCACCAAAGCAGGAATCTGTGGGTTTACCCTCGGCTATATCTTGCACACGAGGTGCCAAAGACTCATCTTGCAACTGTTTCTCTCGAATCAACTGAACCAACGAAGGTTTAACCTTTAGCTCGGCTATCAAATCGCCATCTCGTGACACACTCAATCTCGAAAACATAGCTCGCAACCCAACTGCCACTTTTCTACTCAAAGCATTAGCCACTATGTTTGCCTTACCCGGATGGTACTCTACCGTAAGGTCAAAGTCCTTAAGAAGCTCTAACCACCTACGCTGTCTAAGGTTCAACTCCCTCTGAGTCATCAAATATTTCAAACTTTTGTGGTCGATATAGACTGTGCATTTCTCACCATAAAGGTGGTTTCTCCAAATCTTCAAAGCAAACACTACAGCAGCTAACTCTATGTCATGAGTGGGGTAATTCTTCTCGTGAACCTTCAACTGCCTCAAAGCGTAAGCTACAACTTTTCCTCCCTGCATAAGCACACAACCTAAACCTACATATGATGCATCACTGTAGATTACGAACTCTTTCCCTGGTTTAGGCTGAATCAAAATAGGAGCTTCTGTCAAAGCTTTCTTCAACTTTTCAAACGCTTGCTGCCTTGCATTTGTCCACTCATACTGAACATTCTTCTGAAGCAATTTAGTAAAAGGTGTCGTAATCTTCGAGAATCCCTCAACAAATCTTCGATAATACCCCGCCAAGTCTAGGAAACTATGGATTTCGGTCACTGACTTCGGTTGTTTCCAATTCACTATGGCTTCTATCTTCTTGGGATCCACACAAATCCCATCACCTGAGATCACATGACCTAAAAAGACTATCTCCCTAATCTAAAACTTGCACTTACTCAACTTGGCATACAACCGGTTCTCAAGCAAGGTCTGAAGCACTAATCGCAAATGCTCATCATGCTCTTCCTCGGTTCTTGAGTACACTAAGATGTCATCTATGAACACTACTACAAACCTATCCAAAAACTCGTGGAACACTCGGTTCATCATGTCCATAAATGCAGCTAGAGCATTAGTCAAACCGAAAGGCATTACCAAGAACTTATAGTGCCCATATCGTGTACGGAATGCAGTCTTCGGTATATCCACATCCTTTACCTTCAACTGATAGTAACCCGATCTCAAATCAATCTTCAAAAACACTGAAGCACCTCTCAACCGATCAAGCAAATCATCTATTCGTGGCAAAGGATACTTGTTCTTTACCGTTACCTTGTTCAAATGCCTATAGTCTATACACATCCTTATACTGTCGTCCTTTTTCTTCACAAACAAGACCGTAGCACCTCACGGGGAAATACTAGGCCTAATGAAACCTCTATCTGACAGTTCCTAAGTCTGTGTCTTCAACTCTTTCGGTGCCATTCTATACGGAGCAATAGACACGGGTGCAGAATCTGAATACGTCTCGATAGCAAACTCAGCATTCCTGTCTGGAGGCAAACCCGACAACTCTTCTGGAAAGACACTTAAAAAATCACAAATTGTTCTTATGTCTTGCGGTCTCACCTTACTCATGTTCGGGTTCATCACATAGGCCAACTACGCTTGACAACCCAAATCCATCAATTTTTTAGCTTCTAAAGCAGAAACAACATTGGACAAGAACTTAATGTTCTCGCCAACTACTACAACCTCAAAATCATCTGTAAGTCTCAAGGAAACTCTCTTGGTCTCAAAGTCTACCCTAGCTCTATGCTCTACGAGCCAATCCATGCCCAAAATCACATCGAAACCATAGAACGTCAATTCCATCATATCAACCAGGAACACATGGCCCTCAGTCATCAAAGGACACCTCTTATACATCTTCCTAGCTACCACGGTCTCGCAAAAAAAACTAGTAACATTCACACCTACCTCTAACCACTCATACGGTAAATCTAGAGATCTTGCATGTTCACCCAAAATGTATGAATGTGTCGAACTCGAATCTATCAACGAAAGTAAGGATAAAGACTGTAACAAGAAATTACTCGCGATGACATCCGTGTCATTCCCAGCCTCTCGCTGTGCATACACGCTAACTGGTCCTCCACCCTCGAGCTGAACTACCACCACATGAGCTAAGTTCCTCTGACCATCATTCCTCGGCTGAAAATTACCTCGACCGCGCCCACGACCTCTTTGATGCTCAAAACCTCTAATTGGAGCCTATCCGCCCCTAGCCGGGTGAGGATAGTTACACCTCAAATGATCTCGGGAACCACAGTTCCAACATACCCCAAAGGTACCCATACACTCGCTCAGATGGCGTCTCCCACACCTAGTGCACTCAAGAGTGTGAACAACAGCTCCTTGGCCCTGGTGGCCACATCCATGGTTACCGCCTCTATGTCTCGAATCGAGCTGATACCTCTTATCTCTGTGCCTCTTGGCATGTTCTCTGTCCCAATCCGCATGTCTCTTCCCCGAATCGGACCCACTAGCACGAGTGTTCGAGCCTAAATTTTGCTCAATATCTTTGGCCCTAGAGACCAAAACATCAAACTCGGTGTAATCAGAAGCGAGCATATAAGTCTTCACATCCCTAGTCAAACTGTAACAAAAGCGCTCACACCGTTCTCTCTCACTAGGAACCAACTCGGGAGCATACTGGCTCAACCTCACAAACTGGACCTCATATTCTGACACCATCTTACCACCCTGCACCAAAGCCATAAATTCCCAAGTGACATCAGCTTCTGGCATACCCGAAGTAACTGTGATCCACCAAGCATACGTGTCTCCCAGAAGCAAGGAGACAACACAACCTAACTTACGAGTGTTTTAGCATTCCATCTGACCTACGATTCGTGTAGTGCTCTCGAGCCAAGCCTCTAAACCCTCAGTAGTCAAACCACAAAACTCAACTCTGCCCAAACTACAAAGTCTCTCAAGGGGCAAACCAGTCCCCGCACCCTGAGGTGGTGCTGCAACATGTATACCGGCTAAAGCTGTCTGAAAAGCCCCAACTATGGTCTGAATCAACTGAGTCATGTCCGCACCTACTTGACCCTAACCCGCCTAAGCTCCATTACCAACATTCACCCTAGCTTGAGGTACATTATCTTTGACATCTGCCCCATTACCATCGGGAGCAGGAGGAGGAGGAGGAGGCACAACCCTGGGTGCCTGGTCACACGCTCTAGGCCTTCCCCTCGGTCTCACCGTAACAAAGATGAAATCTAAAACAATAAAAACATCACAAACAAGAAAACATTGGGTCAGCAAGGGCAAGGATCCACGTGCTCAAGCTCTTTTAACTAAAATCATTTTCCAATAACGATACTTAGCAATGGGGACGCTCGACTAAACTTCAACCAACAACAAGAACGAGAAAACATACTTTCACACACCGTGCATTGGCAAACAAACCAACTTACCTGACTTACCTTCCCGGGAGACCTCGAAGCCGAGGCTCTGATACCACCAAATGTAACCCCTTCGTCCCTGCCTAGCCAACAGACCGAACCGAATGAGTTACTCGGGGATAACCAGAGAGAAACCTGAGAATTTCCCACCGATTAACAACCCAAGGTATATATTTTTTTCTTTTTATCTTTTATAAAGGCTTCATTATTATCCTATATGTTCGTGCAAGCATTGGTTAAAACCTCACTTCAATCGAACATCGATTCGAAGTCCAATTAGCATTTTTAGCGACTAGGGACTAAAACGTAAGAACATATAAGAATAGGGACTTTTAAGAAATTAAAGTTACCAATATGCGATTAGTCAAGTTTCATGCTCTCATGTTAAATTTCAGCTCTAAAACATCATTCAAACTCACCTAAATACATGTTAAACAATCAGGGACCAAAACATAACTTTTCAAACTAATTTTCAAATTTACCAAACAAAGGTTTCGAAACTTTCCTGTAGATTTCCAGAAAATTCAACAAGTTTCGAAACCTTAAGGCTGGTTTCAGAACTAGCTTTAAAAGGTGTCGAAACCTATTCAACTAGTTTCGAAACTTACTTGCATATTTGCAGAAAATTCACATTCTTGACACTTTAGAACCTTCCTAAACATAACCGAAACTACCCCCAAAACTCTAACAAACTTCAAACATAACCATAACATGATTAAAGATCAAACATCATCTATAACACATAAACATCATCAAAACATAGCAGTTGTGCGTTAAAAAGGAATCTAGAGGCAAACCACCCTAATACAAGCATCAAACATGCATACTCACACAAATATGAATCTCAAACCCAAAAGCTTATAAGAACACTTAGCACAAAAATACTAACATGCCAAAACACATAGCAATTAACCAAAAGCCATAACAAGCCTCAACATAGCATGGTATCAACATTCAAAACATGTTAGCGACAAAAACAACTACAAAGGAGTTTTGAAACAAACTCCCAATCACAAGAGTCTAACATTCACATTGCCTAAGAATTATTACAACCATAAAAACCATGCTTTGAGCTAGCAAAGAACTCCAAGACTCCTCCCTTGCCACGCTTGCCTTCCGAAGCCACTAACGATCTGCATTGTTGGAAAAGAGAGTGTATGCTTAAAAGCTTAGTGAGCGGAGCTCAAAATCACAACAACAATGCAATTCAAACATATATTTTAGTTTAAAGACAAAATCATTTAGAAAGGGAGATACGATAATCCAAAAGCACAAACAAAACATGGTGTGCACATGCACAACCATTTCTGGTTGGACTACACATCATCGTTCACAACAACTAGCATGATTCTGGTGGGACTACACATCACCGTACTCATCTACTAGTCACTACCGGTAGGACTACACATCATCGTATTCAACAACCTACTTCCCAATAACCATCACGTGAGGTTTCAACAACAACATAATAATAGCATTCAAATGATGTAAAAGCAAATAGTACCTCACCCAACAACACATATAATCACATTCACCAATACTTAACGAAATAAGACAAGATTAGCTAAACTTACGCTTGGGTTTAGGTCGGCCCCTCAAGCTCAACCCAAACCCCAAGAAAACCTCTTTGAAACATTGCAAAACTTTAAAACATTACCACTCACCAGCCAACACACAAACGTTATCCAAGATGCCGATTCAAGCCTCCGAACTACCCGGATTTGCGTCCACGAAGCCCAAATTTGTTTCCCCTGCTTTAGGCAACCCAAAAACAGAACATTATGATGCTAATATACTCACAAACATAGCAGCTGCTCGGAACTCAACATTCTTGCAACAAAATACATCGATTCGAGCCCAAATTTCACCCAAAACATATTCAATTTAGCTCCAAACTACTTGCAGCCAATCCCAACGAATTTGTCATCGAAAATCTATCTTTTAACATCCAAAACATCAACCCAAAGCTACCAAACCATCAGATGTAATTTTGTCCCAAAACCCATCCAAAAACTCAAGATTTCCAACTTTCAAAGTTACCCACAATACCCATTTCGGGTTTCCTATAACAACCCATCATTTCCATGTTATTTTAGAAATAAGACAAAATTAAAAAACACACCTAAACCCAGCCAAAACCAATCCCCGACGAAAATCCCATAAACTCTCTTCCACTTCAAACCAAACTTTAAAATCAAAACAAGTTTAAACCATGGGGTTTTTTTTTTTTTTGCAAAAATCTTAGTATCTACGACTCAATGAAGATAAAATCAAGTTAAAGAATCAATTACCTTGATGAAATCGCTTGGATAGAAAGCTAGGAGCAATGGAATAGTGAAATGGGGTTTTGGTGAGGTTTAACGTGAAAATGGTTTTAGGGAAGGAGATAAGATGAGAATTTCAAAATATTGTATTTTGCTTTAATTTAAAATTTATCTCCAAAAACCCATTTGTCCACATTTTACCAAAAGGCCCTTTTTAAATTCCTTTTTTCTCTGAAAATTCTAAAATGGTATATTTTAAATTGTTTCTCCAAGATTAGCTTAACTCGGACCGACTTAACCAAACTCGAGTATCTCCCGGGCCCCAAACTCGGGCGTTACACATGAAGGTGGTAATGGTCACGTGGAATGCACGGAATAGGCTGGTGGAAGCCAAATTGCCTTAACACTCTATCTGCAAAGTGGAACTCGACTGTAGAGAAATGGATCAACGGTGTAACACCACACCATGAAAGTGAATCCTTCGTCAAATATTCTGGTACAAATATATGGTCATCTTTGTAGGCCTTCCAAATAATCTGCAAAACAAAATATTGGTTTAAAATAATACATTTAACTAACTAAGATGTGAAAAACACATTTAACGTCAAAAATTATCTTCCATTCATATACCTGCTCTTGACAATGAGAATCAATAAGAGATCTACAAACTCTGACGTTGTTGTGCGCCAACCCCATCTCATGCTTCTCCTCACACCATCTGCATACAAATCACAATATATTTAAATAACAAGCTAATTTAACTAATTTATAGATTCAACTAAGAATACGGATATATATTTACCTTGCAACGAGATGAAACTGCACATGTGTTCGAGTGAGTGGTGTAAAAAAGGGAAGCCATTGCCAAGCCCATGCTTGCAACAATAATAGGCAACCACCAATATCACCTACCATCTGCCCCTTTTGCAGTAAAGCACCTTTGCACAACGCGCGATACAAGCACGCTAATATAGCTGATCCCCAACTAAATTGACAATCAGGTTCCCAATGAGTACCCAAAAAACAAAGATACCTTACACTGACCATATTGCCAGATTTATCTGGCATCAATATACCTCCGATCATTTGTAGGATATATGCTCGACTGACCATATAAATTTCTTCAACAGTATTATACTCAGTGAGTTGAAATTCTCTCTCTAGCCAACTTATTTTCACACGAGACCCTTTCACGTTACTTCCATACGGTTCCTTCCCAAGGAACCTTTGACAAATTTCAGCCGTTGAGCCATTGGTACGCTCGACCACTGACTTCCCGTTTACTATGACCCCAATAAGATAAACCACGCCCTCGAGGGTGATCGTGCATTCTCCTCAAGGCATATAGAAGGTAAGCGTTTCAGGTCTTCAACGCTCAATTAGAGCGGTAATCAATACGGGCACCAACTTGTACCCACGGAGGAATGTGGCATGATAAAATCCTAGCATATATAAAAAAATTCTCGATTCTGTGGTCTAGGGGTTTGTCTACCATGCACAAATAATGTTTAAATGTTTCCTTTGCGTCTTGTAAATAACACATTATTTAAACATAATTACTAACAAAAAAACACAGAAGTGACATATTTCGTAATGAAATAATTTTTAAAAAATTATACCAGCTCATCAACTTTAAGGCTAGTAATGTGTCGATTCTGTAAATGCAACAATGGAGCTTGTTCAGCCATCCTAAATGACAAGTATGAAAATATTAATAAACTGAGATCACGTTAAAAAATGACGATTAAAATAAATGTCATATTTGCTTATTGTCTATTAAATCATCAATTTAACATCGTTTTTTATTCAACCACCTATAAAATAAATATAAATAAATTAACAAACTTAAATAAAATAATAAATATATCCACCTATTTTTCTATATTCTCAAAATAAATGTTTCTTCTCTTATATTCAAACAATTTTTCTATATTCTCAAAATCTCTCCACTTATTATTTAACACAAAATATTTAAACTATATTCTCTCCAAATAGCATCAAAAATTCAAACATCAAATAAAAATTAAAAAAAATTACGAACTTAAGTTAAACAATAAAATATTAATTTACTTACTATATTTTCTTCTAAAATCTTCACCTATTTAACAAAAAAAATTCAAATTATATTCTCTCCAAATAACATCAAAAATTCAAGGAACGTCAAAATGAAAATTAAAAAATTAACGAATTTAACACAAAATTAAAAAAAAATTAAGGAACAACAAAATATATCTCAAATCCCCACCTATTTAACACAAAATTCAAACAACTTCAAATTTAATCAAACAAATAACTTAACTTACTATATTCTCTTCAACCACCTATTTAACACAAAAAAAAATCATAAATTTTAACTAAAAACACAAAAATCTGATTTTCATAATTACTATAAAATAAAATATACAAAAACAAATAAATTAAAAAAAATAATACTCACTATAATTCAAAATAATAAGCATAAATTACAAAAATAAAATACTTACTTTAATAAAATTCTCAAAATCTTCAACTTCTTCTCCTTCAAAATATTTTTTCTCCCTCTACACTATCTACCTTCAACCCACCCCTCTTTTAACCTCACAAAAATTAAGTCTCAACCACTCATCACCTAGCCAATTAAATTTCATCATTCATCCAACCAATCCTAAAAAATTTATGAATGGAACATGCATGCCTTCTGCCTGCACCCCCCTCTGCCACCCATGCCCCTCATGCATGTAGCACTGCTCGTGTGCAGGATTTGCAGTAGACCGTCAACATCAAAGTCGGATCCAGGTGATCAAGACTTTAGGGAATATTTTTTAAACCGTGGCCATTAGAGTCCGACTTTAGGAGATTTTTTTTCCCAAATTTTTTTTAAAGTCGGATCCTTTTGGGAGAGACTTCAGTTTTTTTGAAACCGTGACCATTAAAATTCGACTTCTACTTGTACTGTTCAAAGTGCAATATTTCGAGAATTACTCTGGTATCAGCCATAGATTAGGAAAAAAATCTCACATCAAATTTTTTGAGATTTTTCCCAGATTTACGTACAATTATTTTTGTCTCCCGTTGGTGCTTCTTCCTATCCTTCAGATTAAAAATATTAAATTTTTAATCTTAATTTTAAATTCTAAACCCTAACCTCTACCTTTAAAAATACACACCTTACACCAGCGGCGAAACATAGGAAAAAAAGGGATTTGGTCCCCGCCAACTTGAATAGATTTTTTAGAAAAAAAGGTAAAATTATTTCTATAAACCCTTCAAAGTTTTTAAAATCTTAGTATGACCCCCTTAAAAATTTTAATTTCATTTTGCCCCCTTTATAAATTTCTAGATTTTTTAATTTTATTTTGGTCCCCTTATAAATTTCTAATTCCGCCCCTGCCTTACACTCAATTCTCTAATCCCTAACCTTAAACCTAGTTTTTAGGGTTGAGGCATAAATGGGGTACCAAAAAAGTACATAAAATTTCTATTCCAAGAAGACATGGATTTGAATATACTTAAATGCTCGATATTTACTAATATAGTTATTGTATTATATTTCGTCCAAACATATAAGTTCCTTTAATCCTTCTTTTAGTTAATTACCGGCATCTAACTCATTGGTTGACTAATCCATATAGAGTATTGCATGGGCCTATTATGCAGACAACCCTCTCAAACAAATTTGCTTTATTCACAACTACAGGATTCTAATCTATGACCTTACTTAAGGAATCCAGTGCCTTATCCCACTAAACCAACCGATTGTTGGTTAAATTCTTTACATATTTTAATATAAATTTGTTATTATATATGTATAATATTCTATTGTACATCATATAGGAGATTGAATTTTAACAACTTTGTAATGGTAGCATGAATTTAAATAGTTGTTCATAACCGTAATAGTGACGACTACATGACGGTATAAGCATCGTCTGAAACTAAGAAACCCGCACCATCAATTTTATTACCCAACAAAATAGGGTTTTTTTCGGCTAGCAAACAACACGCGAAAGCATTGAAATCACACCATGAAAGCACACCACTGAAGCTATATGTGTATTTAGGCATCGGGATTTGCCACGACATAGTCTTCGACAGCCTTGAAAACTCTGGCCCGGCTCTGGATCACTTGCTTGATCTCGTCCTCCTTAAACTCAGCGTCACCGACGGTGTGGAACTTGGTCGTGATCTTAACGATCGTTCCTCCATTTGGCGCCGGATCGAACTTGTTCTCGTCGCTGATTTTCTCGAGCTTGTCGCTCAAAACGTCGCCTTCGATCACACTGAAATTGTAGTACCTGTTGTCCTTGTCAAGTACATGAACTTGATGTTTCACATACTTTATCCCCATGCCTGCATTTGTTATCAACCGAGCAAGTCATTGAATCAGACATGAGTACGCAGATATATTCGTCGTCGACACATATTTATATTCGATAAAATTAAATACCTTCAGCAAAGTTGATCTTCTTGATAGTACCAGGGCCACCATCTCCTTGGAGGACCTCAACGCTCTTGATTGCATGAGGGACAACCTTGGGGAAAAGGGTGTCGTAATCTAGGACAAAGACCTTAAATGCCTTTTCCGGCGGGATTGGGGAAGTGACCTCCATTTCATGAGTGAAAACTCCCATTTTTAATTCGAACACGAAAATTAAACCGAGAATTTAATGAAGTGATGGTGTTGGAGGTGTGGGATGAGACTGAGAAACTGAGATGGTATTTATAGATTCAAATTGAAGCTTGTTCATGTAATTTTATTTTTTATTTATTTTTTTGGATAATGTTGAATCACCAAGAAATAGTCAAGAATGCCATACTGCAAAAAGAATGACATATAATAATGGCCAACTTTATAATTTCAAATGCTGCACAAATTCCTCCGTTGCTTACATATTTGATTTGATTGCTATTTATTTACTAATGGAAACTTGCTAACGCAATTTCAATTCTTAGATGAAGGCTGTATATAATATATATAAAAGATTTTTTAATTTTTACACGTTTTTTGGATCGTTAGATGGGTCAAACAAATAACTGAGATTAAAATAGGATAGATAAAGGTTAATCCCAGTTATTCATTTCACTTATCCAACGATCCCAAAAAATGTGTAAAACTCAGAGTTTTACATTGTGTGTAAATGAATCCTAATCATATATATTATGTTGATCTATATTAGAGTAGACGTTGGTCACAAATTTTAAAGTTATTTCATATCTAAGGTGTGATTTGAATCATCAACAATAGGTTAAAGTAGGAGACAGGCTTATCATCTTAGCTAAGTCTCTTAGTTAAATATGATAATTTTTTAATGTACATGTCTTTAAAAAACATTACACAAATTAACATATTTACTCTTTAAAAATAAAATTTAAATCTCTAATTTTAAAATATGAATCATAAATTATAATCATAAACCTTAAATTTTAGATCTGACAACTCTTTTTTTTAACTCGACGAAATAAACTCGGTCAACTAAATTCTTAAACTTTAGGTGGTAAACTAAATCTCTAACCTCTAGACAGAAAAATAGACGATATGGTATATATCAAATAGTTTTTCATATAAATATATAAGTCAGAAATGAAAATAAAGAATAATTGAAAACAGTCAAATGCGTGAAAAAATAATTAAAAAAATCAAATGCTTGAGAAGACTAAACTATCTAGAAGGCAAATAATTTAGTAAAAGAGGTCATGGTTTGCGGGGTTTTTTTTTTCTTGTAAAACTAACCCATTGCTTATTTTTGAGTATTGAACAAGAAGTACATTCGATTTTGTAATTGAAATTATAAATTTTAATCATTTTGGTCATCCATATTACATGACAGTTATAAAATTGATATAATAATATATTTATATTTTAATATTTACATAATTTATCGATTCATTTTTAATTTTAAACAATTTAATAAGTTTAGCGTTTTAAATTTACAATTTTTATCTATTTGATCTCAGAAACTAAAAATCATTCAATAACAGTATTTATTTTTCAAATTTTCGGTTTGTTTGCCCTATAAATATACATGTGATCAAACATGGAAAAAAGCAAGATGTTTATTATTCACAATTTCTAGTCACTATGTTTCAGCTAAAAACACTGTTTTAAAGGTAGTATCAATGACTTGGTTTTATTGTTTTTAGGATTTAAATCCTATTAAAACATCAAAGAACTTTTACGATGAAAGTTATCATCACTACAACAAAACAGTTCTTTAGCGGCGTTTTTTTAACTCTATAGCGGCGTTTTTTAGCGCCGCTAAAAACTTCCCCGGCGCTTAAGAAAACGCCGCAAAAAACGCCGCTTAAAGCAACGCCGCAATAGTTCGCGGCGTTTTTAGGTAAAAAAACGCCGCAAAAAGTCAAGATCTATAGCGGCGTTTGTATTTATAAACGCCGTGAATAAGTGTTCTTTAGTGGCGTTTGTATTTCAAACGCCGCAAAAAGTCAAGTTCGAACACAAACGTCGCGAGAACATGTTCTTAATGGCGTTTGTACATACAAACGCCGCGAGAACATGTTCTATAGTGGCGTTTGTAAATACAAACACCGCGAGAACATGTTCTATAGTGGCGTTTGTATGTACAAACGCCGCGAATAACACCATATTTCAAAAAAAAATCAAATAAAGCATACACATATTATATAATAATTTAAAATGTATTACACATATTAATTATGAAAACAACAGGTAGCACAACAGTCCTCCATGTTAGTGTACACACACCTAAAAAATCTAAACTATATGTAAATGAAAAAGAAAAACTAAAAAACATGGTCACATGATTTATCCGCAGCAGTGTACACACATGTTTTCCATTGCTTACTTGTAAAATCTTTTGCTTCTAAACTTGATATGCTGCCTTCCTTTGAAAATTTCAAAGCATTGCCAACAATATTCAAAAATGTTTGCATCAATCGCTTCTTATCACCAACAGCATATTCCGGCAAGTCTGGACCCAAACTTAATGAAACACGAATCTTTTTAAGTGATGCAATCGGCTTGATCAATTTTAGAACCTACGAAAGTATTTAATTAACATCATAGAGTTCATAAAAGCTCAAAAAAGGGAAAAAAATAAGAACTAAATAATGTAGACGAATATGATAATCCCTTATGTAAGATTCGAGTCACAAGTAGAGAATTTCAGTGCTTATAAGTCACTCAAGACTGACAAAAAACTAAAATTCAACCTGGCTATTGGCCAATCATCCCAAAAATAGAGAATTCCAGCAGACAAAGCCAAACACAAGAACCAACCTTTAAAATGTCGAATCTCTTGACCAAAGTTGCAAATATGAAGGTTGCTGCAACACCCATAAAAGCACATAATCCACTAAATCCCCTGATAATAGATGGATTTAAACCTGTAAAACAAACCCAGGTAGCACTTTGGAGTCAAAAATGAATTTATGCAATAATTCAAGGCTATTTTCCTCAGCTTAATATAAAACTGATTCAAGTAATCAGAAGTAATCTAGCAAATGAAGAAAAAAAGACTAATTTAAAAGCAATCAGAAAATGATTCGACTTCAATAACAAGTCTAGTGATATACACAAACGTGGAGGATTTTGGCAGAGGAGAAACACACATTCAAAAGGCAAACCGTATCTTCACTCGGGTAAATTCAGACAGTAAACAAAAATTTGACAGAAAACACATTACCTCAGATCACCGTCCAGCAAGAATGAGTTCGAGGCCAGATATTGGTTGTCCTTGTTCAACATCTCTCTCATTTCAGCAACAACCTGGTGATAGATAATGTCAGAAACCCCAAGTGACATGATAAAACACACATTTACCATAGATAGCGAATCCATGATTCACCTCATTTAACACACTCTGGGTGCCATATTTGTCATCCCAGTACATAGTACTTATTCGGTAAATTTGCCTAATAGTCAATGCCTGCACAAGTTCCACAAGAGAAGGAAACGCGATTAACCATGGCTTGATAGCTTCCAAACATGTATTAACTGGTCATCCACAAAAGAAAATCAGTTAAGCAAGCATAAATCAATTTTTGGAAAAGATGCAATTCCTAAATATAGCAGGAAGGAAGTCGGGATTTGAATAGTAATCAGATGAACAAATTTTACCAAAGTTATTAGAATCTGGAAGAGGCCCCTCATCAGAGCAATCTGAAGAATGTTGCTAGAAATTAGAAGAGGAAGTAGATCCTTTCTCCAAATAATATAGATAATCAGAACAAGAATACCCAAATCGAAGAAAACCCCTAAAATCACTTTAATCCTAGAATAAAGAAGGTAAGTACAATCGGGAACTTTCTTCTGAGTTACAACGCAGACGAAATATTTTCCTCGAACACCAGTAGATGTAAACGGAACAAGTTCAAGCGAGGGAAACGCATAAACAAAATGAAAGGGGAGTTATACCTGAGATTTTTACTTCCGATTTTGTGGACAGCTTTGGTTAAACGGTGAAGAGGGAAACCCAAAATTTGTTGTTGCTTCACTTGGAGACAAACGGGGGAAACCAAATTTTGCTGCTGCTGCTTCTCTTGGAGACGAACGGTGAAGGGGGTTAGAGACGACTGAGATGAGGGGATTAGGGATTTTGTGGGTTTGATTCGAGGATCGGGTGAGGGTACCTATTGAGTTTTATTTTCTATCGTGGCGTTTGTTTATTCAAACGCCGCTACACCACTCACTATTGCGGCATTAGAAATAAAAACGCCACTACATTCAAGCATTTATGGCGCTTGTAAAATAAACGCCACTAAGAAACGATCTATAGTGGCGTTTTTGCCTAAAAACGCCGCTATTTTTGTTATTTGTGGCGTTTTATAAAAAAACGCTGCGATAAGTTCAAAATTAGTAGCATTTGCTATTAAAACGCCGCTAAAAGTGCCGCTATATACCAAATTTGGTGTAGTGCATATAGATGTTGTTGAACGTGCTCCGATGTAGCAACGACGGCCGCGAAGAGGCAAGGAAAGTTAAAGGACGGCGTAAAAGGAGAAAGAGAGAAAGGATAACAAACCCTAGATCCAAACAGATTTTAGAGAGAAAATAACTACTTTTGTTATTAATTTTGTAAAAAAAATGATTACAAAATAATGAGCTTGAGTTAATCAATAACCCAAATGACCATTATATACCCAAGTTTTAATCGCCTACCCATAACAAGCTTCTGCCAAGTATATTGGGCCAGCTGTAAACATACTGGAGCCCAACTAACTAGAACCTTCTGAGCTAATGACATAGAACATTCTGGGCTTCTTATGGAATGACCCAGATCTATTTGTTGCTTGCTCTAACATTCATCTCGCTTTCTTCTGTTTGCTATATTTGAGAGAAAGGAATCACATTTAGTTTATTCCTAACATATATAAACTATTGTGTTGTCAGAGGCTTTGTCATTAAATCTGCAACTTGACAATTGGCTGGCACATAGTTAACCTGCAAAGTATTTCCCATAACTTTTTCCCTAATAAAGTGTAAGTCCAAGTCAACGTGTTTCGTCTGTTGGGACCGTCGGCGCACCGTGTGGCGCAGCGGAAACAAACTCGACGGTCTCGCTAGCGATCCATGTACGAAAAAATCAAATTCAGGAGGAAAGGATACGATCACTTACATTGAGTTTCTTGATAAACAACAAGACTACAGTTGCGGTAGAGCAATCACGAAGGGTTCAAATCGCAAGCCTCCACGACAAAACGTCTCGGCCTCTTCTTAGTTCACCCGGTTGAAAAACAATTGAGAGCAATTTTTCTTTTCTCAAAAACTGTTCTTGAGAAAATTCATTAGCGAGGGATAAAAACGACTGCTAGATCAAAATTATCCTTTTATATCGTGCTGCCCTAACCCTTAGAGATTTAATTCCGGTAGTTTAAAAGAGAGTATAATTACTCCAAAAATATTCTTTTAATTAAATTTGAAATTCCATGTATAATTAAAATTACAACTTGATATATATTAATGTTAATTATACATTTTATACACGCACAATTAAAATTGTACATGTGCAACTCATTTTCAAATTGCTCCTTTCAACCCTGGGTGTAACCCTATAGGTTCCTGTAACATTAGTAGTAATCATTATAATCGTTCTAATATTACAAACAATGAGTGACATCTAGAAATATATTATTGTCACCTAAGTTACATGAAGTGATGATTCAACACACCATCTTCGTGATTAACTTTTCTATTGTATTAAATCCTTTTGTCCTTTATATCTAGAATAAGTACAAGTCTTGGAATAGTCACACTTGTATAGCTCATCTATTATTTCTTGACATCTGGAGTAGACTATATTAAACGAATAATTTGTGATATCTCATATCAACTTATTTGAGCATGGCCGTGCATTTCTAGTCTCACTCAATCAAGTGGCATGTTATATGTTTCCTATTGTGTAGGAAGGAAAAATCCTATCTCAATCATTCACACCTCATTACATAGATCTTGATATGTTCAATATCAGTCTTTATAGTGCATCTAGTTACGGAGCATGATTAACTATATCAAAACATAAAACAATATATGATGAGATAGTAATGATCTCAAGTCTAAGGATCATACAAATAGTTGTCAACATGAGCAATATCGTGACCGTTACATGATAATCCAAGACATATGCTCATATCGGGTCAATCCAATATATTGTCCATGCCCATAATAATACGCAACTAAGGATCTTTTAATAATAATCATATTATTATATGGACATTATCTTCTTTTAGTTTATTTTATACACAGAAATATAACAAAAGAAATAATGGTAATGCTTTTATTCAATAAATACGGTAAAGATAATATGTCAATACAATCATCATATGATTGGTCTTTGGGCACACTCTAACAATTTCTCACTAGCACTAAGACCAATCACTCACATATCTAATACCAAGTGACTAAGTGTGACGATCATGCTTCTGATGTGCCAGAGGTTTTGTCAAGGGATCAGCAATGTTATCATCTGTGTGTACTATGCACATCTCAACATCTCATGGATCTATGATCTCTCGGATGAGATGAAAGTGCCTCAGAATATGTTTGGATCGTTGATGAGATCTGAGTTTTTTTTGCTTGTGCAATGGCCCTATTGTTGTCACAATGAAGTTCTATAGCATATGATATGTTGGGAATAACCCCTAGTTCATATATGAACTTTTTGATCCAACCTCTTTTGCTGCTTCACTGGCTGTAATGTATTCGGCCTTTGTTGTATAATCAACTACGGTGTCTTGCTTTGAACTCTTCTAGCTCACAACACCTCCATTAAGACAAAACACAAAACATGATTGCGATCGTGAGTCATCCTTGTCAATTTGGAAGCTGGCGTTAGTGTAACCTTTTACACTAAGCTCATCTTCGCCTCCATAGACAAGAAATGTATCCTTAGTTCTTCTTAAGTACTTAAGGATATTTTTAACTACAACCCAGTGATCTTCACCAGGAAATAAACAATACCCCCATTAGCCTTTTTGTAAACACAATGCCCATCTTCGTTTTTGATAAATCCAAACTCTTTGATTGCATCGTTGAAACGAAGCTTCCAACTTCGAGAAGCCTGCTTTAGTCCATAAATGGACCTTTGTAGCTTACAAACCTTTCCAACATTTCCAGGAGCAACAAAACCTTTTGGTTGTGTCATATACACGTCTTCTTCAAGTTTTCTATTAAGGAAAGCGGTTTTGACGTCCATTTGCCAGATTTCATAATCATGGAATGCAGTTATTGCAAGCAAGATCCGAATGGATTTAAACATAGCTACAGGGGAGAAAGTTTTGTCATAGTCTATACCATGAACTTGTCGAAAACTTTTAGCGACCAATTGCCCCTTGTATGTCTGTACATTACCTCTATGTCGGTTTTCTTCTTGAAAACCCATTTACACCTTATAGGTTTGACCCCTTCAGGTGGTTCAACCAAATACCATACTCAGTTTTCAGACATGGAATCCATCTCAGACTCATGGCTTCAAGCCATTTCTCAAGTTCTGGGCTCGACACTGCCTCTTGATAAGTTCTAGTCTCATCTTGATCCATAAGGAGAACGTATCCATGCGTGGTAATGAGAAATCCATATCTCTCAGTTACATGGCGTTCTCTTATGGATTTTCACAGTGGTTTTGTTTCTAAATCTTTTGATTGTTCCTCAACAACTTGTGGAACGTGCTCAACCTTTGGTTCATTAATCTGTTGCTCTTGAACTTCTCCAAGTTCAATGTTTCTACCCTTCCCTTTCTTTGAGAGAAATTCTCTTTTGAGAAAGACTCTCGTTCGGGTAACGAACACTTTGTTCTCATTAGGGTTGAAGAATTAATACCCTTTAGTTTCTTTAGGATATCCAACAAATATGCATTTATGAGATTTAGGTTCGAGCTTTGTAGACATTTGATGTTTGACATAAGCTTCACAACCCCAAATCTTCATAAAAGACATACTAAGATGTTTCCCAGTCCATATCTCGTATGGTGTCTTTTGAACCGATTTAAATGGGACACAATTTTGTGTGGAAGCGGCTGTTACAAGTACATGTCCCCGAAAAGAAGTCGGAAGATCACCATGACTCATCATTGATCGAACCAAGTCTAACAATGTTCGATTCCTTCTCTCAAAAACTCCATTCCACTATGGTTTACTAGGTGGCGTAAGTTGTGAGACAATCCCACATTCTTTTAGGAGCTCGTCAAACTCTATGATCAAGTATTCTCCACCTCAATCTGATCAAAGTGCCTTAATACTCTTGCCTAGTTGATTTTGTACTTCATTTTTTAATTGTTTGAACTTTTCAAGTGCTTCAGATTTATGGCGCATAAGGTAAACATACCCATACCGACTGAATTCACCAGTAAACGTGATGAAGTATTGGAATCCACCTCTGGCTTGCGTATTCATTGGCCCACATACATCACTATGTATTAGTCCCAATAAATCACTTGCTAATTCACCTTTACTATTAAAGGGAGCTTTAGTCATTTTTCCCAACAAGCAGCATTCGCATACATCATATTGCTCGAAAATAAATGAATCTAAGAATCCATATTTATGGAGCTTTGATATGTGTTTCTCACTTATATGGGCTAAACGATAGTGCCAAAGATAAGTTTGATTTGAGTCACTTGTTTTTTATCTCTTCGTATTTATGTTATAAATAGTATTATCTTGATTCAAAATATAAAGACCATTAACCAGTTGTAACACCCGGGTTTGGGGGTCGGGTGAAAATATTATTAAAATAATGTTTTGGGTTTCGGTTTCACAATTAAAATAATAAAATATTATTTTGGGCCTCAGGTTTTCAAAACAAATAATTTATGTTGGACATGTTTTGATTTTTAAGCCCAAATCCATGGAATTTGGAAATTTAGATAGCTATCCTCATTAATGGCATTATGGTAATTAAATGAACTTTCAATTAAAACCCTTTTTAATTTTAAAACACCCTTTATTTCATCTCCTTCCCTCTTCACTTTCCCATTTTCAACGACATTGGAGCTCTTCTCTTCAAAATCACTATTCCATCACATCCTTTGCTCCTTGTTGGTGATTTTCAAAAGGTAATTACGTTTTTTGACTTGCCCTCGTCTTCCCCTTCATTTTGGTACCATTAGTTTTCATTGAAACCATGTGTTTTGTATTTTGGTCTTTCAAAGTTTTTGTTAAAGGTTGAAGCTTTATGGATTGTTAACAAAGCTTTTGATTTATTATTGTTAAATACGTTATTTGTGAACCATAAGGTCCAACATGTATGAATTTTAAAAGGTTTTATGAAGATTCTCGGATTTGGGTTTTAGAGGGGGTTTTTGAGGGGTTTAAAGGTTGGTTTTGGGGTTGCTATGTGTTGGAAATTGAGGGATGATGTTAGTATGATAGTTAGGGGATGTTTTGGGAGCATTTAAGTGTGTTAAAAAGGTTGAAATCAAGGGTTGTGGACTGTGCTAAAGGGCTGCTCGGGATTGACGTTTTGGGAGTTGATATTAGCTTGAAATCTTGTGTTTATGTGCTTGAATTGTGTTCCGGGTTACTACTTTGAATTGTGGACTGATTTGTGGCTATTTTAATTGTGTTGGGATGATTAGAAGCAAGGAATTTAGTTGGTGAAGCTTCAGGGACGAATCCGGAGATCTTGGAGTCTTGAGCTTGGTTTTCTGTCTTTTTTTAGGTAGCAACAGTGAGTAGAATTGTTAACCTTTGTTTTGTTTTCGGAATGGAACTCTTGGGGGTTTGGGTGGGACCTAGAGGGTTCACCTAAACTCGAGTGTATGTTACAACTCCTACCTTTTGTTATGTGTTGATGAATGGCTATATGTCGTGTATTCTTGTGAATCATGAGTTGTTTTACACCGTTATTGTTGTGTAGTCATGTTGAAGTTGAGCCTCACGTGATGGTTGTCTTAACTATGGTGATGAGTGGTCCCACCAGTAGTGACTAGTAGTAGAGTAAGATGATGAGTGGTCCCATCGAAAAACTACTAGTCGAACGGTGATGAGTGGTCCCACCGTGCGTATGTTGGTTGTGCTTGTGCAAACCATGTGTAGTCTTGTTGTGATAAACATTCGTGCATTCATTGATTTATTATCAATTATGAAAAGTGTTTTGAAAACCGCATGCTTGTGGAATTGTAGAGCTTCTTTCACTAAGCTAGTTAGCTTACGCTCTCTTTTGTTTCCAACATGCAGATCGTTAGAGTTCGGGAGGCATGTGGGCAAGGGAGGAGCTTTTGGAGTTCTCAAATTAGCTCAAGTATGATTTACGTGTTTGTAATAATGCCTAGACGATGGGGGTGTAGACTTGTAGGAGTTGGTGTCAAACTCCTTAGTTGTTTTGTGTTTAGATGAGAATGTTAAATTGTTGATGTTATGTTTGGATGTGTTATGCTTTATGTCATGGATTGAGGACCATTTCTATTTTGTTGCTTAATTTCTTGTGGTTAAGAGTTTACGAACTTGGCCTATGGATGCCCTTTGTATGGTTGTTTTAAGCATGAAGTCTTATAGATGTTAAGCAGGCCTCCTTTGAATGTATGGTTCTTATTAGTTTCGAATGCCTCATATGCTGAATCTTGGTTGATAAATGTCATATGTATTCTTGCTTGTGCCTAGGCAAGTCTTAATTTGCATCTAGAGTTGTGGTTTGGGGTCCTTAGCTGCAATTTTGAGTGTTGCAGTGCAGGGCGTATCGGTACGACCAAGTGCCGTATCGATACAGTCTTGCACTTATGGGCTCAATTTAAGCCTAGCATACTGATATGCGTGGGCGTATCGATACGCCAAAGCCTTAATGGAAATATGAGATTTTAACGAGATTTTGGCGTATCAGTATGAGTCTAGGGTGTATCGGTACGGTCTTGTATCATTGACCAGTCAGGGAGTATCGGTACGGTCAACCTGTGTACCGATACGGTCTCTCTGGTTTGACCTTGGGTTGTTAACCTAGTCAAGGCGTATCGATACCCTCTCTTAGTGTATCGATACGACCTGCTTAATAAATAAAAATGGACTCTTTTTCATTAGTTTGCTTGGTTGTTCGCATCGCTTGTTGTCCTTCTGTTGTCGTGTCACGTATAGGATGTATGAATGCCTCTAGACAAGATAAAAATAAAAAGAATTTTCCTAGGGTTGCTAACCGAAGTGGGTCCCTAGCAGGTTTCATTTCGGTTTTCCCTGTGTAGCCCACTCGGACCGGTTCGCTGTCCAGACCGGGACGAGGGGGTTACATTTAGTGGTATCATAGCCTGAGGTTTCCGAGACCTCGGGCAGGTAAGTGAGGTAAGTTGACGTGTTTTGTGTTGTTGTATCTCGGTGAGTGTTTTGCCATGTATGCTTGAAATCTGTTGCTAGCACGGTGTATGAATGCATGTTGTGATGACCTTGTTGTTGTTTGAGAGTTGGTCCAATGCCCCCATTGTTAGGCGTTGTTGTCAAAATAAAAAGAAAATTGTTTTGATTTAACGAGCTTGAGAATGAAGTCCTTGCCCTTTTGCTAACCTAACATTTTCCCTATTTGTTGTGTGTTTATTGTTTTAGATCTTGTTTTGCTATGATGAGACCAAAGGGGCAACCTAGAGCGGGTGACCAGGCACCCGGAGGTGAGCCTCCTGCTCCTGTTCCTGGTGGTAATGGAGTGGGTGGTGAAGGTGATGTGCCTCAGGCTGGTGCTCAAGTCGAAGGTGATGGTAATGGGCCTCAGGCCGGGGCTAATGTTGGAGGTGTTGGGGCTCAGGCGGGTCAGGGTCCAGCGGGCGCGGACATGACTCAGCTACTTCAGACCATAGCTGGGGTGTTTCAGACAACTTTGGTCGGTGCACAAGCTGCAGTACCACCTGAGGGTGTGGGAAC
Source organism: Hibiscus tridactylites (assembly GCA_958450335.1). Taxonomy (NCBI): domain Eukaryota; kingdom Viridiplantae; phylum Streptophyta; class Magnoliopsida; order Malvales; family Malvaceae; genus Hibiscus; species Hibiscus tridactylites. The sequence continues at coordinate 35,894,274 of OY288273.1, read as the reverse complement.
ATGATTACCCCTAGAGAGGCTAAGTAACTTGGGAGCAGTTGAGTATCATGGATTGACTCCCGAGGGTTCTGAGGGGTGGCTTGAGAGCACTACTCGCATCTTGGGCCAGATGGGGTGTTCAGATGCCCGTAAGTTGGGTTGCATCGTCTCCTTGCTTCATGGGAACGCTTATACTTGGTGTACCACTGTTACCTCTGGTATGGCCAAGGCGGATATCACATGGGAGTTCTTTAGAAATGCCTTCAAGAGGAAGTATCTTGGGGTCCGGTACTTAGATGAAAAGAAGAGAGTTTATAGCTTTGGTTCAAGGTAATAGGACCGTGTCTGAATACGAGGTTCAATTTGTGAGATTGAGCCAGTATGCACCTGAGTTGGTTCCTAGTGAGAAGGAACGGTGTGACCACTTCAGGTATGGGTTGACTACAGATGTGAAGACCTACATGCTTGCCTCTGACTACACCGAGTTCGATGTCTTGGTCTCTAGGGCCAAGGATAAAGAGTAGAACCTAGGCTCTAGAGCACGTGCTAGTGGGTCCGATTCTGGAAAGAGACATGCGAACTGGGATAGAGATCATGCCAAGAGGCATAGGGATAGAAGGTACCAGCCGGATTCAAAGCAAAGGGGTGGTAACTATGGTCAGGGCCATCAGGGCCAAGGAGCTGTTATGCACACACCTTAGTGCAATAGGTGTGGGAGACGCCACCAGGGCGAGTGTGCGGGTACCTTTGGACCGTGTTGGAACTGTGGATCTCGAGACCACATGAGGCGTAACTGTCCACACCCAGCTAGGGGCGGACCGACTCCAGCTAGGGGCTTTGAGCATCAGAGAAGCCGTGGGCACGGTCGCGGAAATTTCAGCCAAGGAATGAGGGTCAGAGGAACTTGGCTCATGTAGTAGTAGTCCAGCCCGAGGGAGGAGGACCGGCTAGGGTGTATGCTCAGCGAGAGGCTGGGAATGACACTGATGTCATTGCAGGTAATTTCTCATTACAGTTTTGGAGTTTGCTTTCTTTGATAGATTCGGGGTCAACACATTCGTATATATTGGGTGAGCACGCAAGGTCATTAGGGTTACCATATGATTGGTTAGGGGTAGGTGTGAATGTTACTAGCTCTTTTGGTGATACAGTGGTAGTTAGGAAGGTGTATAGGAGGTGTCCCTTGATGGTTCAGGGCCACGTATTTCCAGTCGATATGATGGAGTTACCCTTTTACGGTTTTGATGTGATTTTGGGCATGGATTGGCTTGTAGAGCATAGAGTTCGGGTTGACTTCGAGAGCAAAAGAGTCTCCTTGAGGCTTACCGATGACCTTGAGGTTGTAGTAGTTAGTGAGAACGTCCGGTTCTTGTCCAATGTGGTTTCGGCTTTGGAAGCTCAGAGGTTGTTGAGTTCGGGGTGTCAGGCTTACTTGACTTATGTAATGAATTCGGATATGAGTGAGGTGAGACCTTAGGACATCATAACAGTATGTGATTTTCTGAGTGTTTTTTCGGAAGAGCTACCAGGGTTGCCTCCAGACAGAGCAGTTGAGTTTGCTTTTGAGAAGTATTCTGATTCTGCACCAGTGTCGATTGCTCCGTATAGACTGGCACCGAAAGAGTTGAAAGAGTTGAAGACACAGCTTCAGAAGTTGACTGATAGAGGCCTCATTAGGCCTAGTATTTCTCCGTGGGGTGCTCTGGTCTTGTTTGTGAAAAAGAAATATGGTAGTATGAGGATGTGTATAGATTATAGGCAGTTGAATAAGGTGACAGTGAAGAACAAATATCCTTTGCCTAGGATAAATGACTTGCTAGACCAGTTGAGAGGTGTTTCGGTGTTTTCGAAGATTGACTTGAGGTCCGGGTACTACCAGTTGAAGGTAAAGGATGTGGACATACCGAAGATGGCTTTTCGTACACGTTATGGACATTATGAGTTTTTCGTGATGCCTTTTGGGTTGACTAACGCTCCGGCAGCCTTCATGGATATGATGAACCATGTGTTCCATGAGTTCTTGGACAAGTTTGTGGTAGTGTTCATAGACGACATCTTGGTATATTCTAGGACCGAAGAGGAGCATGATGAGCATTTGCGGCTAGTACTTCAGACCCTACTTGAGAATCAGTTGTATGCCAAGTTAAGCAAATGTGAGTTTTGGATTAGGGAGGTAGTCTTCCTAGGTCACGTGATCTCGGCTAGTGGGATAAGTGTGGATCCCAAGAAGATAGAAATCCGCAGTTTCCTAGGTTTGGCGGGATACTATAGAAGGTTTGTTGAGGGGTTTTCTAGAATAGCGGCTCCGTTGACTAAGTTGCTACAGAAGAATGTACCGTATGAGTGGTCAGATGTAAGACAAGAAGCGTTTGAGAAATTGAAGAAAGCTTTGACTGAAGCTCCTATCTTGATTTAGCCTGAACCGGGGAGAGAATTTGTGATTTATAGTGATGCATCCTATGTAGGGCTAGGTTGTGTGCTTATGCAAGAGGGTAAGGTAGTAGCATATACTTTGTGACAGTTGAAAGTTCATGAGAAGAACTATCCCACCCATGATATAGAACTAGCCGCAGTGGTGTTCGCATTGAAGATTTGGAGACACCATCTTTATGGTGAGAAGTGCACCGTGTACACCAACCACAAGAGTTTGAAGTATTTGATGTCTCAGAGGGAGTTGAACATCAGGCAACGTAGGTGGTTAGAGATACTCAAGGATTATGACCTCACTATAGAGTACCATCAGGGTAAGGCAAACGTAGTGGTCGATGCCTTGAGTAGAAAGGTGGACGTTGAGTTGCGAGTGATGTTTGCAAGGTTGAGTGTGTCTAAGGATGGTGGGTTAATAGCCGAGCTTCAGGCTAAGCCTTCGTTAGTTCAGTTAATCCGAGAGAAGCAGTTGCGAGATGAGTCTTTGGCACCTCACGTGCAAGACATAGCCGAAGATAGGCCTACCGAGTATTGTTTTGGTGAGAATGGGATCCTATGTTACAAGGATGGGATAGTGGTTCCGGAGGATGCCGAGTTGAGGCGTACGATCTTGAATGAAGCTCATAATAGTAATTTTGCTATGCATCCGGGTAGCACGAAGATGCATCGAAGGTTAAAAGAAGAGTACTACTGGGTTGGTTTGAAGAAGGACGTGGCCGAGTTTGTCAGTAGATGTATGGTTTGTCAGAGGGTCAAGGTTGAGCATCAGTTCCCCTCAGGATTGTTACATCCATTGAAGATTTCGGAATGGAAGTGGGAACGCATTACCATGGACTTTGTGTCAGGGCTACCGTTGACTCCTTCGAAGAAGAATTCAGTATGGGTGATCGTAGATAGGTTTACTAAGTGTGCCCACTTCATACCAGTTCATACCACATATAATTTAGACAAGTTGGCCGATCTGTATATCTGTGAGATAGTGAGACTGCATGGGGTACCGAAATCGATTGTGTCAGACCGAGATCTGAGATTTACGGCTAGATTTTGAGAGAGTTTGCATCGAGCCTTGGGTACTTGGTTGAACTTCAGCACTTTGTATCATCCGCAGTCAGATGGTCAGTCTGAGAGAGTGATTCAGGTGTTGGAAGATAAGTTGAGGTGTTGTATCATTGATTTTTAGGGGTCGTGGGAGAAACATCTACCGTTAGTGGAGTTTGCATACAACAACAGTTTTCAGTCGAGTATTCAGATGGCTCCTTATGAGGCCTTGTATGGTAGGAAGTGTAGAACCCCGATTTGTTGGGCCGAAGCAGAACAGAAGCTTGTACCGATGCCTGAATTGCTTAGGGGCACCACCGAGAAGGTAAAATTGATATGTGATCGCTTGAAGGCAGCATCAGATCGACAGAAGTCCTATGCCAATTTAAAGAGGAAAGATGTAGAGTATTTCGTGGGAGATAAAGTGTTTTTGAAAGTCTCACCTTGGAAAAAGGTGATGAGATTTGGGAGGAAGGGCAAGTTAAGCCCAAGATTCATTGGACCTTATGAGATATTTGAGAGGATTGGCCCCGTTGCGTATAGATTGAGGCTCCCGACTGAACTAGAGAAGATTCATGATGTCTTTCATGTGTCGATGCTTAGGAGGTATAGATCGGATCCGCCTCATGTAATTCTCGTAGAAGATATTGGTCTAAATCCGGACTTGTCTTACAACGAAGAACCAATGAAGATACTCGCTTCTGATAGCAAGGTGTTGCGTGGCAAGACCATAGAGTTGGTAAAGGTATTACGGAGACATAGAGGTGTGGAGGAGGCCACGTGGGAAAGGAAAGCTGATATGCTTGAGCAGTTTCCGTACTTGCTTCCGTCAGGTAATTTTGGGGATGAAATTCCTTAAGTGGGGGAGAGTTGTAACACTCGGGTTTGGGGGTTGGGTGAAAATATTATTAAAATAATGTTTCAGGTTTCGGTTTCACAATTAAAATAATAAAATATTATTTTGGGCCTCGGGTTTTCAAAACAAATAATTTATGTTGGACATGTTTTGATTTTCAAGCCCAATTCCATAGAATTTGGAAATTTAGATAGCTATACTTATTAATGGCATTATGGTAATTAAATGAACTTTCAATTAAAACCCTTTTTAATTTTAAAACACCCTTTATTTCATCTCTTTCCCTCTTCACTTCCCCATTTTCAACGACATTGGAGCTCTTCTCTTAAAAATCACTATTCCATCACATCCTTCACTTCCCCATTCTCGGATTTGGGTTTTCGAGTGGTTTAAAGGTTGGTTTTGGGGTTGCTATGTGTTGGAAATTGAGGGCTGATGTTAGTATGATAGTTATGGGTTGTTTTGGGAGCATTTAAGTGTGTTAAAAAGGTTGAAATCAAGGGTTGTGGACTGTGCTAAAGGGCTGCTCGGGATTGAAGTTTTGGGAGTTGATACTAGCTTGAAATCTTGTGTTTATGTGCTTGAATTGTGTTCCGGGTTACTACTTTGAACTGTGGACTGATTTGTGGCTATTTTAATCGTGTTGGGATGATTAGAAGCAAGGAATTTAGTTGGTGAAGCTTCGGGGACGAATCTGGAGATCTTGGAGTCTTGAGCTTGGTTTTCGGTCTTCTTTTGGGTAGCAACGGTGAGTAGAATTGTTAACCTTTTATTTGTTTTCGGAATGGAACTCTTGGGGGTTTGGGTGGGACCTAGAGGGTTCACCTAAACCCGAGTGTAAGTTACTACTCCTACCTTTTGTTATGTGTTGATGAATGACTATATGTCGTGTATTCATGTGCATCATGAGTTGTTTTACATCGTTGTTGTTGTGTAGTCGTGTTTAAGTCGAGCCTCACGTGATGGTTGTCTTAACTAAGGTGATGAGTGGTCCCACCGGTAGTGACTAGTAGTAGAGTAAGATGATGAGTGGTCCCATCGGAAAACTACTAGTCGAACGGTGATGAGTGGTCCCACCGTGTGTATGTTGGTTGTGTTTGTGCAAACCATGTGTAGTCTTGTTGTGATAACCATTCATGCATTCATTGATTTATTATGAATTATGAAAAGTGTTTTGAAAACGCATGCTTGTGGAATTGTAGAGCTTCTTTCACTAAGCTAGTTAGCTTACGCTCTCTTTTGTTTCCAACATGCATATCGTTAGAGTTCGAGAGGCAAGTGGGCAAGGGAGGAGCTTTTGGAGTTTTCAAATTAGCTCAAGTATGATTTACGTGTTTGTAATAATGCGTAGACGATGGGGGTGTAGACTTGTAGGAGTTGGTGTTAAACTCTTTAGTTGTTTTGTGTTTAGATGAGCATGTTAAATTGTTGATGTTATGTTTGGATGTGTTATGTTTTATGTCATGGATTGAGGACCATGTCTATTTTGTTGCTTAATTGCCCGTGGTTAAGAGTTTATGAACTTGGCCTATGAATGTCCTTTGTATGGTTGTTTTTAGCATGAAGCCTTATAGATGTCAAGCAGACCTCCTTTGAATATATGGTTCTTATTAGTTTCGAATGCCTCATATGCTGAATCTTGGTTGATAAATGTCATATGTATGCTTTCTTGTGCCTAGGCGAGTCTTAATTTTCATCTAGAGTTGTGGTTTGGGGTCCTTAGCTGCAATTTTGAGTGTTGCAGTGCAGGGCGTATCGGTACGCCCAAAGGCCGTGCCGATAGGGTCTTGCACTTAGGGGCTCAGTTTAAGCCTACCGTACCGATACGTATGGGCGTATCGATATGCCAAAGCCTCACTGGAAATTTGAGATTTTGACGAGATTTTGGCGTATCGGTACGGGTCTAGGGTGTATCGGTACGGTCTTGTATCGTTGACCGTGAGAAGTTGACCAGTCAAGGCGTATCGGTACGGTCAACCTGTGTACCGATACGGTCTCCCTGGTTTGACCTTGGGCTGTTGACCTAGTCAAGGCGTATCGGTACCCTTTCTTAGTGTATCGATACGACCTACTTAATAAATGAAAATGGACTCTTTTTCATTAGTTTGCTTGGTTGCTCGCATCGCTTGTTGTCCTTCCGTTGTCGTGTCACGTATAGGATGTAGGAATGCCTCTAGACAAGATAAAAATAAAAAGAAATTTCCTAGGGTTGCTAACCAAAGTGAAGCCTTAGTAGGTTTCATTTCGGTTTTCCCCGTGTAGCCCACTCGGACCGGTCAGCCGTCCAGACCAGGACGAGGGCGTTACACCAATTGTGCAGAACAATAGAAAACATTATCAAGATAAAACAAACAACAATTATTCTTTATAATTATCTCAAAACCTATCTTATCCAAACAAGAAATAGAAATAATGTTTCTAGTCAAACTAGACACAAAATAACAATCATTTAAATTTAAATCAAGTCCACTAGGCAAAGATGAAACATATGTCCCTATAACTAATGCAGCAACTCTTGCTGCATTTTCAACTCGTAGGTCCACATCTCCTTTAGCTAGATTCCTTCTCTTTTGCAGTCTCTGTACAGAAGTACAAATATGAGAACCACAACCGGTATCTAATATCCAAGAAATAGATGTTGATAAATTAACATCAATAACATAAATACTTGCAACAGTCGTTTCGTTTGCTTTTGCTTTCTTGACCTCTTCAAGGTAAACATGGCAGTTTCTTTTCCAGTGTCATGTCTTGTCATAGTGGAAAAATTTTCCTTCCTTGCTAAATCATCCTTTAGTGTTCAATGTATTTTTTCCTTTGGGCTTGGTCTTGCCATTACCCTTAAACTTTGCGATTGTTTTGTTCCTTTCCTTTCCTTTGTCCTTGCGGACCATCAGAATGGGCTTAGGTCTAACCTTTTTCATGTTACTTTCAACAGTTCGTAACATGTCAAGTAACTGTGGCAAAGTCTTGTCAATTTCATTCATATTGAAATTAAGGACAAATTGGTTGTAGCTATTCGACAACGATTGCAGGATGACATCAGTGGCCAATTCATCCTTGAGTGGAAATCCCAACTTCTTCAATGTTTAGATATAACCCATCATCTTGATGACGTGAGCTCCTACAAGAGATCCCTCACTGATTTTGCATTGAAATATAGCTTTAGATGTCTCTTACCTCTCTTGACATGCTTGCCTTTCATATAATTCCTTGAGATTTTGAATCATCTCATATGCAACTATAGAACTAATGTTTTGATATAATAATTGAAAATGTTTTGGACTGATTTAAAAAGTATTTAAAACATTTCCAAAGTCCAAGCAACTTGAAATTATGTTTAGGGAAATTTTTAAAAAGGGTTTTACATGTTTTTCAAAGCCAAACATCACAAAACGTTCCAGGCGTTTCGAAACACCTTATGGCATTTCGATACGGGAATTCCAGTAGCAAAAACGTTTCGATACTCGTATCGAAACGGGCATTCCATGGATGAGATTTTTGCCAGCGTTTCGGAACGGGCTATTCCGTTTCGATACGCCTACGTGGCATTGACCACAATGGTCATAAACCCCAACGGCTATTTCCCAACAAACTTTTAAATGCAGGTCGTTTCGATACGGGGACAAGCGTTTCGAAACGGGTGTTTCAAAACGGACTAAAGCATTTCGATATGGGTCCACGTCAGACTCCAACGGCTCTTTCTACTTAAAGGGTGTTTCGAAACGGGTGTAATCACCTATTTTGTCCGGGGTGTTTAACCCGTTTTTCTTCTTTTAAATAATGGGCTTTAATTATATGGTGATTAATAATAAGAACTAAAAAAAGGAAAAAGGAAATAAAAATAGAATATATATATATTATTACTATATTGTTAATTATCTATTACTCTTATTATGTTACTATACTATTATTATCTTATCATTGTCACATACCATATATTATTATTATTATTATTATTATTATTATTATTATTATTATTATTATTATTATTATTATTATTATTATTATTATTATTATTATTAATCAAATCTAAAAAAAACAAAAAAATTAAATAAAAGCTCAACAGTTTATTTAATAGAGTCCATTTACAGAATTATGAAAAAACCCAAAAATAAATAAAATTACAAGGCCTGTTTAGGCCAAAAAATAAACTCTAATCTGCTAAAAACCCTAATCTAATATGCCCCTTGTCTTTGCAGCCGCCACCACCTCTCCACCGTCAGATCTGATCTAGATCTGACGGTCCAGATCGCACCAGAGATGAAAACCCTAGAAGCCCTCAACAGCTCCAGCGCCGCACTCTGCATTAGCCGTCGGATCTAGAGCGTGATCGACGGCTCGGATCAAGCCACACAGGCGCGTGTGATCCACGCGAGACTGTCTGCCTCCTCCACGCGCGCGTGCGAGGCACGCCCAACCCCTTGAATCCCCCACGACCGTTCAGATCCTTCCGACGTTTGGGATCGACTCCACGTCCTCAGAACAGCCGAGCCCTCTGGTCCCCTCCTCGGGTCACATGCAACAAACAAAAAACGTAAATGTCAGAGGAATTTCAGAAACAAAAAACGCAACAAATTGCAGAGGCAAAACAGAAATCACAGGGCGACAGCAACAAATTCAGAGATGCATCCGGTAAAATAGAATAGCAGAACCAATCACATATTTTGTAAGGGTTTTACAAATGCAAAAATGATGTAATATCGGGGCTATAAATACCCGAAACAAAATGTAATGATGGGGACGAAGAGCATGAGAGGTTTTCTTTAGAGAGAGAGGAAATTGTAACAAAACTTTCAAAAGCAATACAAACAAAAGGCAGTTTCAGAGGTATCCCTCTTTTCCATTTCAGTTTTGCAAAAAAAGGGTGAAAGGTCAAGCTTTTTACCTTCGTTTCGAGTCGGGATCTGCCGTTTTCGGTCTTTCGTTGCTGGCGACAAGCCTCGTGACCCTCTTCGGGCCATGCATGGTGAGCCGGTGAACGGAGATCGCCGGTAGAAGGTTTTTTATTTTTTGGGGGGTTTTCGATCGAAAGAAAAGGGAAGGAAAATAAGTTTTTTTGGTTCGGCCTTCATCAAAACAAAGGTTTTTTTAAGGGTTTTGGGGTTTCGGAAGGCTAAAAAACTGTTTTTTTATGGTTCCGGCGCCGACAACGGCGACCAGAACCCCTTTGCAGCGCCGGAGAAGTAACAAAGGGGGGAGAGTTCCGGTTTAGGTTAGGGTTTTGATTTGAAGAAAACAAAAAGGTTTAAAATGTTTGAGTTTGGTTTATATAATGTTTTTCTTTTCTAAAATTGGTTTAATTTCATCTTTAGGACCTCCGTGTCGCTTTAATCGCGCACGAGAGGCTTCCGTGTTTTCAAACCCCATCCCAAGTCCCTCTGCTTTTTAAACGTTTTTCAATTTCGTCACCATTTTCATCTCGATTGGCATCCGGATGGTAAAATCGCCGTTTTGGTCCCCCTGGTTTTCCGCGTCCTTTTAATTTAGCCTTTATTTCGTGTTTTAATTGTTTTTTATGGGTTAATTACCATTGCGGTCCCTGTCTGTTTGCATTTTATTTATATTGCATATTATTTTGGTCATATTGTGATATGTGATGTATGCATTTTTAATAAGTGTATGTTATCTGCTTTCATGTGGTTCGAATATACTTTTTGTGACATGCATTTTAATTGTCATTGCATGTGATTTTTTTAGTATTTTAATTTGTATGTTAATGAATTTTAATTATAAAACGGAGATACCTATTAATTCGCATATTCGGGTCGACATGCCTAGCTTATTGGATGTCCCGCGAATATTCGGATTAATTCGAATCGTCTAAAGGTAAATCCGTAAATAAAAAGGACAAGACCATAGCATCATATTTTATCTGCTTGCATCATGCATAAAGGTGACGTACGGGATCCAAACCCTAAACTAACACGGCAGTCAGTCTTATATGATGTCGGTTTAGTCTTTGGTCCGGTGTACCGTCATCCTTTTTAATTAAATGTTTAATTAAGTCGAAACCACCAGTTTGAAAAAGCTCGCATTATTAAAGTCCGATATTCAATCAAGAACCCCCAATTAAAGTCTTCTTAAATTTTAAATAATTTCCATCAATTAAAGGCAACAATTGTTTTGGTACCGATTTCCGGGCGTGATGGGGTGCTAACCCTTCCCCACGCGTAACCAACTCCTGAACCCTTTCAAAAGAATCTCTGGTTTTGTTTTCTTACGGTGTCTGGCCTACCATAGTGGCCGGTGGCGACTCCAAACCGAGAAAAAAAAATTTTTTTAAAAGGTTTTCTTTCCAAAACCCGAACCGAATTAATTTTTTAAAATTCCCCCTTTTTTAAATTGAATATTTTTCAAAAGTAGCAGGAACTTGATTTGCGGAGAAAAAACCCCGTTACAGTTTGGCAACTCTGCTGGGGACAAATTTTGTTTTTCAAAACAAAAAGAGAGTTAGGCCAAAGAAATAATTGTTGCTTTTAATGATGAAAATTTTTGAAATTTAATTTGACTTTAGCGAGATGGTTCCTCCTCGAAAATAGAACTTGAATTATACGAGCTTCGATAATTGGTGGTCTTGAATTAATTCTTCATTTAATTTCAAAGGAATCATCGACATGTGTTGCATCACGCATTAAGCTCTATACCCGAGCTTCGTCCCTTAAGTGGGAGTGAAACGCCCATACCCACGTGAGTCTCCCTCCACGGGTCGGTAATTCACTTCCGGAATCCACGCCTTTGACATGTGAGCAGCCCTCTACGTCACTAGGTTGTGCCTTCCCTCGAACCGAAACCAATTCGCAAGCTTGTAATGGGCCAGAATTGGGGTTCTTGTCGCCTTAGTAGGTGGTAAGATAGGTTCGGGTACCCTTGCTAGAACCAAACCACATGTGTGAGAATTTAAGAAGCCTACCCCAGTTAGAGCCATGCGGTTAACCGTAGAATTATAATTTATGCTATTAGGTCCTGCGTCGTTAATTTGCTTTGATGTGTTTCCTTTTGCTTGTTTTATCAAGTATTCATTATTGGTGTTACTAACCCAGTTGCCTTCTTGTCTTGTTTTGATTATTTTTGCATGTTCATCGCATTTTCATACGAAGTGTTGATTCGAGAACAGTCTAAGGTTGAAAACTTTCACAATGGGAGAAAGAATCCATAGCAACGGAGTTTTTCGGGACCCTAATTTGAAGGAAGGGAACAAAAAAGGAGAGAGAGAAAGAAAGATCGGGCCCTGTGTATTTATTACCTCGTTGTAACAAGATTTGATCTCCATTATGGAAAGTTGTTTAATGAGGATGTTCGTCGAATCAACATTTCCTTGCATTCGATTTTGTGTTTTTAATTTCTTGCCTTTAATCATATGCTTCCATTTTGCATATGACATATCATGCATTACATCATTAAATCATGGAATTAATTGTTCGGGGTCATGGCAGCATTCGTGACTATCGAAGATTCCGCACTCACACTTTACTCGCCACCAAAGGAAGCAAATGGAGGAGAGTTTTGCTAAGTTGGAAGCTGATTTGAGTGGTCAATTAGAGCAAGCCAAGCAAGAGTTGAGGGACACCATTATCAAGTTCCAAAAAGATATGATGAACGAATTATCTCAGTTGCTGCAAGGAAAGGGTGCTGTTGGAAACCCTAGTCAGGATAAGGGAGACCCCTCGTTTTCTCCCGGTTTTGTTACCAATACCCCTAAGTCCTCGCAAGGAGCGACTACTCAAGGAGATGAGGCAACATCACATCCAGAAGAGGATAGAGCTCGAATAAGATGGAGACTAGACCCCCCAAGAAAGAAGATGAAAATATGTATTCTACCCCAATCCCAGTATCCAGCGCTGACTTGTACAAGGTAGAATTAGTTCGACCATACCATATCACAGCCTCAAGCCGCAATCAGGAATGCGCAAGGCTCAAACCGAAGGGAGAATAGGGCTCCCAGGAAGGAACGAGAGAGAATGACCTTTACCCCTCCACCTATGCCGTACAAAGAGGTGTACAAGAACTTATACGAGGCTGATCTGGTTCGCCCGTATCATGTTCCCCCTTCCAGCCACCCTACCCTTCGTGGTACGATGAGAAGGCACATTGTGAGTATCACGGCGGAATACCGGGGCACACAATAGAAAATTGCACAGCGTTCAAGAAGCTAGTACAAAACATGATCAACACCGGGGCCCTCGACTTAGGGAAGCCCAATGTGACGACCAATCCGCTTCTGAGCCATGGAGGTCGAGGCGTGAATGCCCTCAAAGTGGTAGATGCGAAGAAAGTAAGGATGACAGTGTCAGAAATTAAAGCCCCTCTGAGGTGGGTGTACGAGCAGTTGTGTGCAATAGGTGTGATTGAGAAGGGTCCGAATGGGGCATATGACACCCATGAGTCATTCTGTGAGTACCATCGGACTCTGGGCATGAGATTCAGAGTTGTCCCGAATTCAAGCAGTTGGTTCGAGATTTGATGGACAATAAGGAGGTCGAGTTCCTCGAAGAAGTTTGAATGGTGGAATGGATGGTCAGCTCAGCAGTATTTAAGAGTTTTATGCATCCAAGTTTGCTTCCATTTCAATGCATTTTAATCTTTCCTTGAAGTGATGTGTGGAATCCACTTTGCTACCCTTTGCCCAAAGGTAGCAAGGATTTTTGTAAGGGCCTGAGATTGCTTTTTAAAATTTCAATGAAAGGATGCATTATGTTTCAATTGCCTTTTCATGTTGTGTGTATATATTTGCCTATTGAGCCCCCGTATATCGATTGCACAAGGGACATTGGCCTTGACCCCAAAGGTTGACTTCGAGCCGCCTTTGTCTAGTGGAAATCGAAAGCTTTGAAGATGATGAATATGTGGCTTACACTCCAAGTTAATTTGGTCACCTAATCAAACACACATGGAATTATGACCTTCGGAAGAATAACCGGAAGTCTTTCGGGCTAAAAAAATCGAGAATACTAAGCCTAACAATGTTCGAAGCCTGGTAATAGGCATTTTCGGATACAAATGTGGAATTTTTGGGGCACTCCGCTGTAGAAAAAGACCAATAAGGTTGCTATGCACCATCCACTTTAGCTACATGAGTGATGGTAAAATCGTGACAATGCCGAGTAACTCGGGGTATCGTTGTATGCTCCATCTTTATTCTCGAGCCAAAGGAATGTAATGAGTTGACTTCCCCACAATTATAAAGAATTGATAAAGGCGAAGCCTATTGAAGATAAATCTAATTTTTGGGGCACTCCGCTGTAGCAAATAACCAATAAGGTTTCTATGCACCATCCACTTTAGCTACATGAGTGATGATAATATTCTCAAATCGAGACAATGCCGAGTAACTCGGGGTATCGCTGTATGATCCATCTTTATTCTCGAGCCAAAGGAATGTGATGAGTTGACTTCCCCACAATTATAAAGAATTGAAAAAGGCGAAGCCTATTAAAGATAAACCTAATTGATTAAAAAGCCGAAATAACTTGGAGAGTATGTCATATTTTCAGACATCAGCTCAGCCTTCAAGGTCTCCTAGACACATGATGCTTGAGGCAATCATTGGTAAGCCATAACAGTGTCATTCGTGCGCTTAATATTCAGGGTATTTAATCCAGCTTGATATACCCATGATTTGAAAGAGAAAATTTTGTTTTAAAAAAAATGCATCTCATGTTGAGATTAGAAGATGCAATCTGAATCTTTTGTGAACACAATAATTTTTCCCCATTGCTTCGGGATAAAGTTTAGAATGCAATTTCATGAATACAAATGACAGCTTTTCAGTGGCTATGGTGAAGATTGTAATAAGTTCCTACATGCTACAGTTCAGGGACTTGAAGCAAATTTTTGTCGAAATGTTTCGATCGCTTCAGAAGATGAAAGTGGACCTTGATGAACTTAAAAGAAAAGTTCAGGGACTTGGGGGCATGCTTTTCCCCATTATTGAGAAGAGATGAAGTCGTCATTTAGCACCCAGTTTGAGAAGGGGGCAATGTGTTGAGAGCGAGCACTACGAGAAGTGTTATTTCTAGTTTGACCAGCGAAAGTTAGCGATCATCTTTCGAGAAGAGACCAAAAGATTGAGATTTGGCAAAGATAAGAAAGCCAAAAGAGATTGAGAAGAAGAAGAGACAAGAAGAAGGTCGAGATTGACCAACTCGGAGAGTAGAAGCATCCGAGCATTTTGATGTCCTAATTCATGCATCACTTGTAGTTAGGCATCCCTAGGATTAGGGGGCATGCTAACTCACATGATCATATCATTTTGACCTACTTTCGACAGGTATTTTAAAGCTTTCCCCGTAAAAGGAAACCGGCCTATCTATTCAGGCTCTTGGAGAATAGAACCCGCATATCCGATCAGGCACTTGGAGAATGGAACCCGCCTATCCGATCAGGCTCTTAAAGAATGGAACCCGCCTATCCGGTCAGGCTCTTGGAGAATGGAACCCGCCTATTCAGTCAGGCTCTTAAAGAATGGAACACGCCTATCCGATCAGGCCCTTGGAGAATGAAACCCGCCTATCCGATCAGGCTCTTAAAGAATGGAACCCGCCTATCCGGTCAGGCTCTTGGAGAATGGAACCCGCCTATCCGGTCAGGCTCTTAAAGAATGGAACACGCCTATCCGATCAGGCCCTTGGAGAATAGAACCCGCCTATCCGATCAGGCTCTTAAAGAATGGAACCCGCCTATCCGGTCAGGCTCTTGGAGAATGGAACCCGCCTATCCGGTCAGGCTCTTAAATAATGGAACACGCCTATCCGATCAGGCCCTTGGAGAATGGAACCCGCCTATCCGATCAGGCTCTTAAAGAATGGAACCCGCCTATCCGGTCAGGCTCTTGGAGAATGGAATCCGCCTATCCGGTCAGGCTCTTGAAGAATGGAACCCGCCTATACGTTCAGGCTCTTGGAGAAGGGAACCCGCCTATACGTTCAGGCTCTCGGAAAATGGAACTCGCCTATCTGTTCGGGCTTTCGGAGAATAGAACCCGCCTATCCGTTCGGGCATTTGGAGAATGGACCTTCTGCTAATTATCTGTTTGATCAGACCTCAAAGGGTTGAAGAGTGTTGAAATGAGAAAAACAGCTTCAGGCCTCCGCGACCGTTGCATTTTCCTGTACTGACTTCTGAACCGCCAGTAGTCCAAGTGCATGGTGACTCGGAATCCAAACAGGGAAGTTGGAAAAAATTGGCGCTTATGGCCTTTGCTTTATCCTTGTTCTACAAGTATAAGCAAAGGGGGCAGCTGTAATCACCTATTTTGTCCGGGGTGTTTAACCCGTTTTTCTTCTGTTAAATAATGGGCTTTAATTATATGGTGATTAATAATAAGAACTAAAAAAAGGAAAAGGAAATAAAAACAGAATATATATATATATATATATATTATTACTATATTGTTAATTATCTATTACTCTTATTATGTTACTATACTATTATTATCTTATCATTGTCACATACCATATATTATTATTATTATCCTATTATTATTATTATTATTATTATTATTATTATTATTATTATTATTATTATTAATCAAATCTAAAAAAACAAAAAATTAAATAAAAGCCCAACATTTTATTTAATAGAGTCCATTTACAGAATTATGAAAAAACCCAAAAATAAATAAAATTACAAGGCCTGTTTAGGCCCAAAAATAAACCCTAATCTGCTAAAAACCCTAATCTAATATGCCCCTTGTCTTTGCAGCCGCCACCACCTCTCCACCGTCACATCTGATCTAGATCTGACGGTCCATATCGCAGCAGAGATGAAAACCCTAGAAGCCCTCAACAGCTCCAACGCCGCACTCTGCATCAGCCGTCGGATCTAGAGCGTGATCGACGGCTCGGATCAAGCCACACAGGCGCGTGTGATCCACGCGGGACTGTCTGCCTCCTCCACGCGCGCGTGCGAGGCACGCCCAACCCCTTGAATCCCCCACGACCGTTCAGATCCCTCCGACGTTTGGGATCGACTCCACGTCCTCAGAACAGCCGAGCCCTCTGGTCCCCTCCTCGGGTCACATGCAACAAACAAAAAACGTAAATGTCAGAGGAATTTCAGAAACAAAAAACGCAACAAATTGCAGAGGCAAAACAGAAATCACAGGGCGGCAGCAACAAATTCAGAGATGCATCCGGCCAAAATAGAATAGCATAACCAATCACATATTTTGTAAGGGTTTTACAAATGCAAAAATGATGTAATTCCGGGGCTATAAATACCCGAAACAAAATGTAATGAGGGGGACGGAGAGCATGAGAGGTTTTCTTTAGAGAGAGGAAATTGTAACAAAACTTTCAAAAGCAATACAAGCAAAAGGCAGTTTCAGAGGTATCCCTCTTTTCCATTTCAGTTTCGCAAAAAAAAAGGGTAAAAGGTTAAGCTTTTTACCTTCGTTTCGAGCTGGGATCTGCCGTTTTCGGTCTTTCGTTGCTGGAGACAAGCCTCCTGACCCTCTTCGGGCCATGCATGGTGAGCCGGTGAACGAAGATCGCCGGTAGAAGGTTTTTTATTTTTTGGGGGGGTTTCGATCGAAAGAAAAGGGAAGGAAAATAAGTTTTTTTTTTGGTTCGGCCTTCATCAAAACAAAGGTTTTTTTAAGGGTTTTGGGGTTTCGGAAGGCTAAAAAACTGTTTTTTATGGTTCCGGCGCCGGCAACGGCGACCAGAACCCCTTTGCGGCGCCGGAGAAGTAACAGAGGGGGGAGAGTTCCGGTTTAGGTTAGGGTTTTGATTTGAAGAAAACAAAAAGGTTTAAAATGTTTGAGTTTGGTTTATATAATGTTTTTCTTTTCTAAAATTGGTTTAATTTCATCTTTAGGACCTCCGTGTCACTTTAATCGCGCACGAGAGGCTTCCGCATTTTCAAACCCCATCCCAAGTCCCTCTGCTTTTTAAACGTTTTTCAATTCCGTCACCATTTTCATATCGATTGGCATCCGGATGGTAAAATCGCCGTTTTGGTCCCCCTGGTTTTCCGCGTCCTTTTCATTTAGCCCCTATTTCGTGTTTTAATTGTTTTTATGGGTTAATTACCATTGCGGTCCCTGTCTGTTTGCATTTTATTTATATTGCATGTTATTTTGGTCATATTGTGATATGTGATGTATGCATTTTTAATAAGTGTATGTTATCTGCTTTCATGTGGTTCGAATATACTTTTTGTGACATGCATTTTAATTGTCATTGCATGTGATTTTTTTAGTATTTTAATTTGTATGTTAATGAATTTTAATTATAAAACGGAGATACCTATTAATTCGCGTATTCGGGTCGACATGCCTAGCTTATTGGATGTCCCGCGAATATTCGGATTAATTCGAATCGTCTAAAGGTAAATCCGTAAATAAAAAGGACAAGACCATAGCATCATATTTTATCTGCTTGCATCATGCATAAAGGTGACGTACGGGATCCGAACCTTAAACTAACACGGCAGTCAGTCTTATATGATGTCGGTTTAGTCTTTGGTCCGGTGTACCGTCATCCTTTTTAATTAAATGTTTAATTAAGTCGAAACCACCAGTTCGAAAAAGCTCGCATTATTAAAGTCCGATTTTCAATCAAGAATCCCCAATTAAAGTCTTCTTGAATTTTAAATAATTTCCATCAATTAAAGGCAACAATTGTTTTGGTACCGATTTCTGGGCGTGATGGGGGTGCTAACCCTTCCCCACGCGTAACTAACTCCCGAACCCTTTCAAAAGAATCTCTGGTTTTGTTTTCTTACGGTGTCTGGCCTACCATAGTGGCCGGTGGCGACTCCAAACCGAGAAAAAGATTTTTTTAAAAGGTTTTCTTTCCAAAACCCGAACCGAATTAATTTTTTAAAATTTCCCCTTTTTTAAATTGAATATTTTTCAAAAGTAGCGGGAACTTGATTTGCGGAGAAAAAAACCCGTTACAACGGGCACGGCTGTTTCGAAACGGAGAGCTGCAGAACTGCATTTATGGTGGGAATTAAAGTCTTCAACGACTCCAATTCAGTCCCAACGGCTAATAACGACCACAAACTCATCAAGGAGTATAAAAGGGACCTCCAAGCATCAAGTAAAGGCTAATGCTCATATTGTCAAACAACAAATGATCAAAGATTGTCTTAGAGCTTAAATTGTCATTTATTGTATAGACAAACACTAGTGAGCCAAAATTGTCAAACTTGCTCAAGTGTTTTAGGTTTTGGGTGAGTGCTAAATTGTGCAAACAAATACCTATTAGAGTGATTTAAGTTTGCTTATTGTTTCTCTTTGAAAGAGAGGGTTTCAATCAAGGCTTTGGGTAGAAAGCTTGATTGTGTATAAGGGTTACCTCCTAAGCCTAGAAAAGGGGACGAATCAATAGTGGATTGATTGAAAATTCTTAGTGAGAAGCTAATGTAGTGGATGTAGACCTTGGTTAGAAGGTTGAACCACTATAATTCATTGTGTCAATTATCTTTGTAGCTTCCACAACCCTTCCACCCAAAAATCCACCTCTCCACCACTTGGTGAGCCTTATCGGTTGAACGAATCGAGCTCCTCACAACTCAAAAATCGCTATCAGAGCTTAGCTCAATTGAGGAGGATTCACATCCTATTGAGAAGATCCAGCAAGCTCGATCACTATTTCATCAACCGGCTCAAATGGCACAATCAATCGACAAACCGCCTTTCTTTGACAGAACCCACTATGCCCATTGGAAGACAAAGATGAAGTTCTTTATCAAATCAAGAGATTACAAGTTATGGGATATAGTTGAAGATGGTCCGTTCGTGCCTCAAAGAAGCAAAGCAGAGTGGAGTGCCGACGATCGCAAGAAGACGGAGCTTAATTGCAAAGCCTTGCACATCTTGTTTTGTGCTTTTGGCCCAACCATCTACGAGAAGATGTCTTCTTGTGAGAGTGCCAAGGAGGTATGAGACAAGCTTGAAGTCACATACGAGGAGACCGATGAAGTCAAGGAGACCAAGATTGGGCTCCTAACCTTAGAGTATGAGAACTTCAAAATGGATCCGAAAGAGAACATTGAGAAGATGTTTGATAGGTTCTCCACTATCACCAATGGTCTCAAAGGCTATGGAGAAGCCATCCCGGAGGAAAAGCTTGTTCGAAAGCTCATCTACTCACTTCCCGAGTCTTAGGACTCAAAGAGGACCGCCATCATCGAAGCCAAGAATTTGAAGACCTTGAAGCTTGATGAACTCATGGGGTCACTCCATACTCATCAAATCATGAAGAAGAATAAAGAATATAAGAAGAAGAGGGAAGAAATTAGAGCTATGGGAGAGAAGAAAATCAAAGGGCTTGGCATCAATGCAAGTTCCATGGCTCTCAAATCCTCCACTTGTCATCATGTCTACTCAAGTGAAGAGGAGGATGAAGATGAAGAGATAGTTCATCTCTTCAAGAAGTGTGCCCCGTTCATGAAGAAAGCCTTGAGAGAGCTTGAATGAGATTCCAAGAAAAAGGAGAGGGCAAGCATTTCAAGCCATAAGAAGAAGGCACGTGTGGCTACTTGGAGTGATGAGGACTCCACCGACGATGAACAAGCCAACCTTTGCCTTATGGCCATCGAAGAAGATTTAAGGGTAACTTCTAATTCATCTACTTCATGTTCTTACTCTTTTGATGAATTACAATATGCCTAGATTTTAGAGTTTAAAAATCACATTTTGAAAAACAATAAAGTGATTTCAAAGTTGAAAATTCAAAATCATTTGATTTCTAAAACCAAACTTGAACTTGAAGCAAGACTTGAAGAGTTTGAACAAAAATGTTTTGATTTACAAAAATTGCTTCAAAAAGTTCAAGAAGAAAATGATTTGATTTCCAAAGAACTTGAAAAGAAATTTTTTTTGGAAAATCAATTTTTTATGTAAGACAATCTAGTGCCCCTAGATTCAAAAATGGTAAATGTTTTAGAAGTTTTTGGGTCCCAAAAGGACTAACCATTTCAACTAAAAGGGATGACATTGAAAAATGGATTCCTAAGGGGACTAAAATTTGTGCTACTAATGTTCATGGATCCAAAGCAATTTGGATACCAAAAATTACTTGATTGTCTTTTGCTAGGTGTGATGGAGATGTTCAACAAGTCAAACATTGAGGGGGGAGCTCCATGCACACAAGGAAGAACACTTGAAGAAGGAAGGCTTCACATCCTCCCTTAGGTTCAAGTGTTGGTAAAAATCTAGTTGTTTTTTGCATTTATTTGTTTTAATTTTTATTTAATTCAACTAGATGATCATATATGTTGGACTAACATTTTTAATGATGCTTTGAGTAAGGGGGAGCCATTTTAAAACCAAATTCTTATTTTTGTCAATTTTTACCTCTATTGTTATTTTGAACTTAATGTTTTAAATTCTTTTTGATATAACAAAAAGGGGGAGAAATGGTTTGAAAATTTGAAATTTCAAATGAATAAGGGGGAGCTTTATTTGATTTCATATCTTCAATCTCTTATTCACATTTTTAAAGTTAAAGGGGGAGAGAATCCCAAACAAATTTTCAAGTGAGTTTTATTATATCAAAAAGGGGGAGATTGTAGAACTAATGTTTTGATATAATAATTGAAAAATGTTTTGGACTGATTTAAAAAGAATTTAAAACATTCCCAAAGTCCAAACAACTTGAAATTATGTTTAGGGAAGTTTTTAAAAAGGGTTTTACATATTTTTCAAAGCCAAACTTCACAAAACTGTCCAGGCGTTTCGAAACACCATGGGGCGTTTCGATACAGGAATTCCAGTAGCAAAAACGTTTCGATACTCGTATCGAAACGGACATTCCATGGATGAGATTTTTGCCAGAATTTCGAAACGGGCTATTCCATTTCGATACACCTACGTGGCATTGACCACAACGGTCATAAACTCCAACGGCTATTTCCCAACTAACTTTTAAATACAGGTCGTTTTGATACGGGGACAAGCATTTCGAAAAGGGTGTTTCGAAACGGACTAAAGCGTTTCGATACGGGTCCACGTTAGACTGCAACGACTCTTTCTACTTAAAGGGTGTTTCGAAACGGGCATGGCTATTTCGAAACGGAGAGCTGCAGAACTGCATTTATGGTGGGAATTAAAGTCCTCAACGGCTCCAATTCAATCCCAACGGCTAGTAACGACCACAGACTCATCAAGGAGTATAAAATGGACCTCCAAGCATCAAGTAAAGGCTAATGCTCATATTTTCAAACAACAAATGATCAAAGATTGTCTTAGAGCTTAAATTGTCATTTATTGTATAGACAAACACTAGTGAGCCAAAATTGTCAAATTTTCTCAAGTGTTTTAGGTTTTGGGTGAGTGCTAAATTGTGCAAACAAATATCTATTAGAGGGATTTAAGTTTGCTTATTGTTTCTCTTTGAAAGTGAGGGTTTCAATCAAGGCTTTGGGTAGAAAGCTTTATTGTGTATAAGGGTTACCTCCTAAGCCTAGAAAAGGGGACGAATCAATAGTGGATTGATTGGAAATCCTTAGTGGGAAGCTAAGGTAGTGGATGTAGACCTTGGTTAGAAGGTTGAACCACTATAATTCATTGTGCCAATTATCTTTTTAGCTTCCACAACCCTTCCACCCAAAAATCCACCTCTCCACCACTTGGTGAGCCTTATCGGTTGAACGAATCGAGCTCCTCACAACTCAAAAATTGGTATCAGAGCTTGGCTCAATTGAGGAGGATTCACATCCTATTGAGAAGATCCGGCAAGCTAGATCACTATTTCATCAATCGGCTCAAATGACACAATCAATCCACAAATCGCCTTTCTTTGAAGGAACCCACTATGCCCATTGGAAGACAAAGATGAAGTTCTTCATCAAATCAAGAGATTACAAGCTATGGGATATAGTTGAATATGGTCCGTTCATGCCTCAAATAAGCAAAATGAAGTGGAGTGTCGACGATCGCAAGAAGATGGAGCTTAATTGCAAAGTCTTGCACATCTTGTTTTGTTCTTTTGGCCCAACCATCTATGAGAATATGTCTTCTTGTGAGAGTGCCAAGGAGGTATGGGACAAGCTTGAAGTCACATACGAGGGGACCGATGAAGTCAAGGAGAATAATATTGGGCTCCTAACCTTAGAGTATGAGAACTTCAAAATGGATCCGGAAGAGAACTTTGAGAAGATGTTTGATAGGATCTCCACTATCACCAATGGTCTCAAAGGCTATGGAGAAGCCATCCCGGAGGAAAAGCTTGTTCGAAAGCTCATCTACTCACTTCCCGAGTCTTGGGACTCAAAGAGGACCGCCATCATCGAAGCCAAGAATTTGAAGACCTTGAAGCTTGATGAACTCCTGGGGTCACTCCTTACTCATCAAATCATGAAGAAAAATAAAGAAGATGAGAAGAAGAGGGGAGAAATTAGAGCTATGAGAGAGAAGAAAATCAAAGGGCTTGACATCAATGCAAGTGCCATGGCTCTCAAATCCTCCACTTGTCATCATGTCTACTCAAGTGAAGAGGAGGATGAAGATGAAGAGATAGTTCATCTCTTCATGAAGTGTGCCCCGTTCATGAAGAAAGCCTTGAGAGAGCTTGAACGAGATTCTAAGAAAAAGGAGAGGGCAAGCACTTCAAGCTATAAGAAGAAGGCACATGTGGCTACTTGGAGTGATGAGGACTCCACCGACGATGAACAATCCAACCTTTGCCTTATGGCCAACGAAGAAGATTCAAGGGTAACTTCTAATTCATCTACTTCATGTTCTTACTCTTTTGATGAATTAAAAGATGCCTATGATGATTTGGTTTTAAATTTTAAAAATCACATTTTGAAAAACAATAAAGTAATTTCAAAGTTGAAAATTCAAAATGATTTGATTTCTAAAACCAAACTTGAACTTGTAGCAAGACTTGAAGAGTTTGAACAAAAATGTTTTGATTTACAAAAATTGCTTCAAAAAGTTCAAGAAGAAAATGATTTGATTTCCAAAGAACTTGAAAAGAATTTTTTTTTTCGAAAATCAAATTTTTATGTAAGACAATCTAGTGCTCCGAGATTCAGAAATGGTAAATGTTTTAGAAGTTTTTGGGTCCCAAAAGGACTAACCATTTCAACTAAAAGGGATGACATTGAAAAATGGATTCCTAAGGGGACTAAAATTTGTGCTACTAATGTTCATGGATCCAAAGCAATTTGGATACCAAAAATTACTTGATTGTCTTTTGCTAGGTGTGATGGAGATGTTCAACAAGTCAAACATTGAGGGGGGAGCTCCATGCACACAAGGAAGAACACTTGAAGAAGGAAGGCTTCACATCCTCCCTTGGGTTCAAGTGTTGGTAAAAATCTAGTTGTTTTTTGCATTTATTTGTTTTAATTTTTATTTAATTCAACTAGATGATCATATATGTTAGACTAACATTTTTAATGATGCTTTGAGTAAGGGGGAGCCATTTTAAAACCAAATTCTTATTTTTATCAATTTTTACCTCTATTGTTATTTTGAACTTAATGTTTTAAATTTTTTTTGATATAACAAAAAGGGGGAGAAATGGTTTGAAAATTTGAAATTTCAAATGAATAAGGGGAGCTTTATTTGATTTCATATCTTCAATCTCTTATTCACATTTTTAAAGTTAAAGGGGGAGAGAATCCGAAACAATTTTTCAAGTGAGTTTTATTATATCAAAAAAGGGGAGATTGTAGAACTAATGTTTTGATATAATAATTGAAAAATGTTTTGGACTAAATTTAAAAAGTATTTAAAACATTTCTAAAGTCCAAACAACTTGAAATTATGTTTATGGAAGTTTTTAAAAAGGGTTTTACATGTTTTTCAAAGCCAAACTTCACAAAACTGTCCAGGCGTTTCGAAACACCATGGGGCGTTTCGGTACGGGAATTACAGTAGCAAAAACGTTTCGATACTCATATCGAAACGGGCATTCCATGGATGAGATTTTTGCCAGCGTTTCGAAACGGGCTATTCCGTTTCGATACTCCTACGTGGCATTGACCACAATGGTCATAAACCCCAACGACTATTTCCCAACTAACTTTTAAATGCAGGTCGTTTTGATACGGGGACAGGTGTTTCGAAACGGGTGTTTCGAAACGGACTAAAGTGTTTCAATACGGGTCCACGTCAGACTGCAACGACTCTTTCTACTTAAAGGGTGTTTCGAAACTGGCACGCCTGTTTCGAAACGGAGAGCTGCAGAACTGCATTTATGGTGGGAATTAAAGTCCTCAACGGCTCCAATTCAATCCCAACGGCTAGTAACGACTACAAACTCATCAAGGAGTATAAAAGGGATCTCCAAGAATCAAGTAAAGGCTAATGCTCACATTGTCAAACAACAAATGATCAAAGGTTGTCTTAGAGCTTAAATTGTCATTTATTGTATAGACAAACACTAGTGAGCCAAAATTTTCAAATTTGGTCAAGTGTTTTAGGTTTTGGGTGAGTGCTAAATTGTGAAAACAAATATCTATTAGAGGGATTTAAGTTTGCTTATTGTTTCTCTTTGAAAGTGAGGGTTTCAATCAAGGCTTTGGGTAGAAAGCTTGATTGTGTATAAGGGTTACCAACCTAAGCCTAGAAAAGGGGACGAATCAATAGTGGATTGATTGGAAATCCTTAGTGGGAAGCTAAGGTAGTGGATGTAGACCTTGGTTAGAAGGTTGAACCACTATAATTCATTGTGCCAATTATCTTTTTAGCTTCCACAACCCTTCCACCCAAAAATCCACCTCTCCACCACTTGGTGAGCCTTATCGGTTAAACGAATCGAGCTCCTCACATCTCAAAAATTGGTATCAGAGCTTGGCTCAATTGAGGAGGATTCACATCCTATTGAGAAGATCCGGCAAGCTAGATCACTATTTCATCAACCGGATCAAATGACACAATCAATCTACAAATCGCCTTTCTTTGAAGGAACCCACTATGCCCATTGGAAGACAAAAATGAAGTTCTTCATCAAATCAAGAGATTACAAGCTATGGGATATAGTTGAATATGGTCCGTTCGTGCCTCAAATAAGCAAAATGGAGTGGAGTACCGACGATCGCAAGAAGATGGAGCTTAATTGCAAAGTCTTGCACATCTTGTTTTGTTCTTTTGGCCCAACCATCTATGAGAAGATGTCTTCTTGTGAGAGTGCCAAGGAGGTATGGGACAAGCTTGAAGTCACATACGAGGGGACCGATGAAGTCAAGGAGACCAATATTGGGCTCCTAACCTTAGAGTATGAGAACTTCAAAATGGATTCGGAAAAGAACATTGAGAAGATGTTTGATAGGATCTCCACTATCACCAATGGTCTCAAAGGCTATGGAGAAGCCATCCCGGAGGAAAAGCTTGTTCGAAAGCTCATCTACTCACTTCCCGAGTCTTGGGACTCAAAGAGGACCGCCATCATCGAAGCCAAGAATTTGAAGACCTTGAAGCTTGATGAACTCCTGGGGTCACTCCTTACTCATCAAATCATGAAGAAGAATAAAGAAGATGAGAAGAAGATGGGAGAAATTAGAGCTATGAGAGAGAAGAAAATCAAAGGGCTTGACATCAATGCAAGTGTCAAGGCTCTCAAATCCTCCACTTGTCATCATGTCTACTCAAGTGAAGAGGAGGATGAAGATGAAGAGATAGTTCATCTCTTCAAGAAGTGTGCCCCGTTCATGAAGAAAGCCTTGAGAGAGCTTGAACGAGATTCCAAGAAAAAGGAGAGGGCTAGCACTTCAAGTTATAAGAAGAAGGCCCATGTGGCTACTTGGAGTGATGAGGACTCCACCGACGATGAACAATCCAACCTTTGCCTTATGGCCATCGAAGAAGATTCAAGGATAACTTCTAATTCATCTACTTCATGTTCTTACTCTTTTGATGAATTACAAGATGCCTATGATGATTTGGTTTTAAATTTTAAAAATCACATTTTGAAAAACAATAAAGTAATTTCAAAGTTGAAAATTCAAAATGATTTGATTTCTAAAACCAAACTTGAACTTGAAGCAAGACTTGAAGAGTTTGAACAAAAATGTTTTGATTTACAAAAATTGCTTCAAAAAGTTCAAGAAGAAAATGATTTGATTTCCAAAGAACTTGAAAAGAAAAATAATTTTGGAAAATCAAATTTTTATGTAAGACAATCTAGTGCCCCTAGATTCAAAAATGGTAAATGTTTTAGAAGTGTTTGGGTCCCAAAAGGACTAACCACTTCAACTAAAAGGGATGACATTGAAAAATGGATTCCTAAGGGGACTAAAATTTGTGCTACTAATGTTCATGGATCCAAAGCAATTTGGATACCAAAAATTACTTGATTGTCTTTTGCTAGGTGTGATGGAGATGTTCAACAAGTCAAACATTGAGGGGGAGCTCCATGCACACAAGGAAGAACACTTGAAGAAGGAAGGCTTCACATCCTCCCTTGGGTTCAAGTGTTGGTAAAAATCTAGTTGTTTTTTTTTTGCATTTATTTGTTTTAATTTTTATTTAATTCAACTAGATGATCACATATGTTGGACTAACATTTTTAATGATCCTTTGAGTAAGGGGGAGCCATTTTAAAACCAAATTCTTATTTTTGTCAATTTTTACCTCTATTGTTATTTTGAACTTAATGTGTTAAATTCTTTTTGATATAACAAAAAGGGGAGAAATGGTTTGAAAAATTGAAATTTCAAATGAATAAGGGGGAGCTTTATTTGATTTCATATCTTCAACCTCTTATTTATATTTTTAAAGTTAAAGGGGGAGAGAATCCCAAACAATTTTTCAAGTGAGTTTTATTATATCAAAAAAGGGGAGATTGTAGAACTAATGTTTTGATATAATAATTGAAAAAAGTTTTGGACTAAATTTAAAAAGTATTTAAAACATTTCCAAAGTCCAAACAACTTGAAATTATGTTTATGGAGGTTTTTAAAAAGGGTTTTACATGTTTTTCAAAGCCAAACTTCACAAAACTGTCCAGGCGTTTCGAAACACCTTAGGGCGTTTCGGTACGGGAATTACAGTAGCAAAAACGTTTCGATACTCATATCGAAACGGGCATTCCATGGATGAGATTTTTTCCAGCGTTTCGAAACAGGCTATTCCGTTTCGATACTCCTACGTGGCATTGACCACAACAGTCATAAACCCCAACGACTATTTCCCAACTAACTTTTAAATGCAGGTCGTTTCGATACGGGGACAGGCGTTTCGAAATGGTTGTTTCGAAACAGACTAAAGTGTTTCGATACGGGTCCTCGTCAGACTGCAACGACTCTTTCTACTTAAAGGGTGTTTCGAAACTGGCATGGCTGTTTTGAAACGGAGTGCTGCAGAACTGCATTTATGGTGGGAATTAAAGTCCTCAACGGCTCCAATTCAATCCCAATGGCTAGTAACGGCCACAAACTCATCAAGGAGTATAAAAGGGACCTCCAAGAATCAAGTAAAGACTAATGCTCATATTGTCAAACAACAAATGATCAAAGGTTGTCTTAGAGCTTAAATTGTCATTTATTGTATAGACAAACACTAGTGAGCCAAAATTGTCAAATTTGGTCAAGTGTTTTAGGTTTTGGGTGAGTGCTAAAT
This sequence comes from Hibiscus tridactylites, assembly GCA_958450335.1. NCBI lineage: Eukaryota > Viridiplantae > Streptophyta > Magnoliopsida > Malvales > Malvaceae > Hibiscus > Hibiscus tridactylites. The sequence continues at coordinate 35,866,453 of OY288273.1, read as the reverse complement.
TGTGCAAACAAATACCTATTATAGGGATTTAAGTTTGCTTATTGTTTCTCTTTGAAAGAGAGGGTTTCAATCAAGGCTTTGGGTAGAAAGCTTGATTGTGTATAAGGGTTACCTCCTAAGCCTAGAAAAGGGGACGAATCAATAGTGGATTGATTGGAAATCCTTAGTGGGAAGCTAAGGTAGTGGATGTAGACCTTGGTTAGAAGGTTGAACCACTATAATTCATTATGCCAATTATCTTTTTAGCTTCCACAACCCTTCCACCCAAAAATCCACCTCTCCACCACTTGGTGAGCCTTATCGGGTTAACGAATCGAGCTCCTCACAACTCAACAGCAACCATGTCCACATGTTGCTTCTGAAGCTCATGGGTCATGGTGGTAAGAATAAGACATCCTACATCTAGCATGTCATCCATGTGTTTCTTAAACTTGTCTTTATCAGCTCTAGAAGCATTAGCTGCTGGCTCGACATGAACTGGTTATTCAATGACATATTACTTCCTTTCATGTTTGAGAACAATTCTCAAATTACGGAACCAATCAAGGAAGTTTAAGCCATTCAGTTTATCCTTCTCAAGGATTGATCGAAATGAAAGTGTGTTGTTTTCCATTAAGTCTACAACAATGAAATATACAAAGTAAGTAAATTTACCGAATTTAAATTTTATAAATAGGTCATTATTTACAAAATGCTCCCACTATTTTATTCAAAATTAAAAACCCTCTAGTTTTAATTTCAGAAAAATTCATGGAAAATTTTTCTAGTGAGTAAGGTTCCATAATACACCATTTTCCTAAATCAGCTTTGACCTTTCTTTTAGGATAGCGGTTATTTAGGTAAGTAACACTTTACTAATTACATCTCACTTAACTCCTTCATTTGGTGAACAACTCTTGTTCAAGTCATCTCATGACTTGTCCAAAAACTTAAGTACCTCTAGGTTTTTAATCCTATTAGAATAACCTAGCTAAGTTATTACCAATATTTCAACCAGGGAATATCACTTGCTTATTTTTCGCGTCTAACCAAGATAGATTTATGTGTCATTGCTTTGGCAAAACCCACATAATACTGATCGGAGCCTTAACGAGGGTAAATATTGGACGGCTAAATTAACTTAGATTATTTAGAGGGATTTCATAATTATCTCATCATTGTTCATTTTAATATTAGGCCCTTATTGATCTCATCAATTTTCATTTTAACATTAGCATACTAACATTTCATTCATTGCATCACTTACATGATAGATATAAGCAGTAAATAAGATGCAATGGTTATAGCCCAAAATAGAACTTAAGGTGGCCCATCCCAAAGCCAATGGGAGAACCAAGAATGTCGAAACTAAGATTACTTCTCAAGCATATCCTCGCCTTTAAGCCAAGTTGTTCTTCTGCTCCTTGAATTTCCATAGGATTATAATTTTAGAAACTCATTTTACATACGAAGGAGTAAGATGGGAAGAGAAATAGAACAAAAGTGTAGAGAGGCACGACACACAGGTCGTATTTTATTAAAAAATACAACCAATGAAAATAAAGAGGCTATAACCATGCAAAACAAATCTATCATAAATATGTCATTACATGTTTATTATTAATAACCGATATGGGCCTACAATCTTTGTTGCCTATGATGGGGTTAATGGGCGAAGCCTTTTACGGGGTTTAGGGGCAGAAATTTTGAAAAACGACACCCACTGTTATTATGGAAAAACTTCATGATTTGATAACTTTTATCAACTAATCTTGTTTTTGAGATTTTTCAACCCCTAACGTTTTTTCACACTAGAACAACCATAGTTCTCTATCGGACCTGACTTTTCATCATAACCGCGAGTTCATAATATTAACGATTAATATACAAACACCGAATCGAACAACAACAATTATATGATTAACACCTTAATCAACACTTGTAATTATTATTAATTTTTTATAGGATTAACAGATTAATCACAACATACGTTGATTTGAACACAAAAGAAATACATGCATGCCGAAAGCAATAAAAAGAACATGTATCTCATACATATCGCACCAACCAAGTATTTAACTCGAATCTGAAACATACAAGTGGCTCTGATACCACTGTTGGGACCGTTGGCGTACCCCGTGGCGCAGTGGAAACAAACTCGACGGTCTCGCCAGCGATCCATGTACGAAAAAACCGAATTCAGGAGGAAGGGATACGATCACTTACATTGGGTTCATTGATAAACAACAAGACTACAGTTGTGGTAGAGCAAACACGAACGGTTCAAATCGCAAGCCTCTACGACAAAACGTCTCGGCCACTACTCAGTTAGAGTATAATTACTCTAATTATATTCTTTTAATTAAATTCAGAATTCCATGTATAATTAAAATTAGGGTTAACTACTGGAATAGTCACTTATGTTTTCTCCCAGTACAGAGTTGGTCACCAATTTTGAAAAACGACCAGTAAGGTCACTTACGTTTTCGGGGCATAAACTTTTGGTCACTCAGTCATTTGTTGCCGTTAAACATTGACGGATTGCTGACCTGGCAACGAAAAAATAAGGGTAAAATACTGCAATGACCATTAAATCTCATGTACATTTTTGCTCTTCAATTTAAAAAAATAAACATTATAGTCACTAATGAAAATGTTTCTTTATAATTTCACCCTTGAATTTTTAAAAATTAATTTTCCAACCCTAAAACTTTACAATCAATTAGTATAATAATATTATAAAGGCTTAAATGAAAAATAGGTGCCCAAAGTATACCCTTTCTAAATTTAGGTGCTCAAATTACTCTTATTTAATAACTAAACTTTCAAATTACTCCTATTTTTTCACTCTGGATTGTTTTTAATATTATTGTAACATGACATGTCATTTTTTATTATTGTAAAATTAAAAATAATTTTAAAATAAAATAAAATTATTTTTATTATTATTAAATTTAAAATATTTTTTAAAAAATATTACTTCTTAAAATAATTTAGGTGTTTAAAGTATTTTTTTGTAAAAATAGGTGCCCAAATTTACCATAGTTATAATTTTAAGTGTCCGACTGTTAAGTGAGTGTTAAAAAATTGTCAACCAATCGATAGTTGACACGTGACATTAATTTTATTAATTTTTAATGGAAAATACTTAGAAGTTTCAAATTATTATAAAATCTCAAAATTTGACAAGCTTCACAAAACAGTCTCTAAATCCCTAAAAATTCCCAAACTTCCGCCGTCGATTGATGCCACTTCCGCTGCCAGTTTTCGTCGCTAACCGCACCCACTTGGTCGCCGGACCAAGGCGATCATTTTTCCCAACACAGCGTCGTTAGAAATGCCCAACGGCGTGCAGCCAAACGTCAAACACGAAATCAACGTTTGCGTTTGACGTTCAGCTACACAACATTGGGCGTTTTAGGTGACGTCGTGTTAGGGAAAATTGTCGCCTTGGCCCGGTGACCAAGTGGGTGCGGTCAGCGATGACAACGGGCGGCGGAAGCGGCGGCAGTCAACGACAAAAGTTGTGGAATTTTTAGGGATTTAAGGATTATTTTGTGAAGCTTGTAAAATTTTGAGATTTTATAATAATTTGAAAATTCTGAGTATTTTCCATTAAAAAATTTTAAAATAAAATTAATGTAACACCCCTAAAATTTATGCACATAATAAAAAAAAGAAGAAGAATGAAAATAATGAAATGGAAATGAAAGGGGTGAAAGTAGAAAAAAAATAATGGGAGAAGGTGATACCATGGGGTGTTGAACCCATGACCTGTGCTTGGCAAGCCTAAACCTTAACCATTCAGGCTAAAGCATTTACTGGTGTTGTTCTGCACTCTTTTAATTTTAAATCATATTTTATGTAATGTATCAATAATGATTATAGCCAACTAACTCATCTACCCCAATCAATGCCCCATTTTGGATCTGGAAATACCCAGAGAGATCTGGCTTTTTCTCCTCCTTAGACGTTTCAACTACCCAACCTCGACCGACCGCCGATCTGCCTCAACCGTCGCGCGGTGACTATCACCGCCACCATCAATGAAAACGTCGCCTCGTGCCAATCGCACCCATAGCCTCCACTTGCGACAAACAGCCACCGTTCTTCGCGGAGATTCGGTTGAAGGTCCATTCGAAACCCATGGTTCGCCGCCCCTCAAGTCTTCGACGATACCGGCGCCGTTAGGCGTCCGTTCGCCACACCGCTGCCACCCTTGGAATCTCTGTCACAAGGCGAACAAAATCGTATCGGATTCGCAGCCGCTCTCGTTGTTTCGCACCTTGCCGGAGATCCATCTCGTTCGTCCGATTTGCGGTAAGTTGGGTGAAATTTCCGATCTGTTTTTGAGTTAAAAGTTGTGTGGGTTGTGAAATCAGGAGGAATGAAGCATTTTAGGCCATTTCCGGCCATTTTTGGACGTGCATGGGTGTCACGCGCCGTCACCGGCGATGTTCTGGCCGCTCTAGGCTGTGAGTGTTGAACCGGCCTGCTTAGACCCGGTTTGGCCTTGAACCGAGCCGCTCGAACCGGCCCAAACCCAGTGGTAAGCCAAGCCTGATAACCGACCCGACCCGACCCGTTAACCGACCCGTTGACCGAGTCAACTTAGTGAGTCAACTCGTCTAAGGCAACTCAGTGAGTCAACTCGTCCAAGTCAGCCATTGGACCAGTGACGTCAGCAAGACATCAGCGTTGACTTTGACCGCTGACGTCAGCGTTGACTTTGGCCAAAAAGTCAACTTTTTCTGAAAAGTCCTATTTTATGTTTTTCGACGTCTTGGGTCCGGTTTTAAAGACCGTTTTGCGAAATTCTAACCCGAAAACTTCCAAATTGGAATTTGAACCCGAGAATGCATGTGTTTAGTTTTTCAATTTAGGAGTTATATGATCAATTAAGGATTGATTATGGATTGTATTTAATTGAAGGTATTCATGTGTCGTCGTATCCGAGAAGTAAAGGACGTTGAATTCGGGTTCGAGTTTGATCGAATGGAGTACCACAGTCGACCTATATAGTAAGGATTCAAGGTAATACATTACTACCTCTTGTATGCCTTATGAACATGTTAGTATTCGGTTAATGCATGCACACATATGATGATGAGTATCGTTAATTCTTTTTAAGTCTATCCGAATATGAAAATGTACGACGTTATAGATAAGTTTGGAATAATCGAATGAGAAAGATGATAAATCAAAGAATCTGAAATCCTACAAATAATTAATGAGGCGGTAAATCTCCAAGCCCGATTAATACTGTTAATTTGTCAAATGATAGAAATATTAGAGTATATAATTACGAAAATATCATCGACGTGAAAATAATAGAAATACCCCTGATAATGAAAGTGGTGCTGAAACCTACACTAGATTCGATAAAATAATTGATTCATCTAAAAGTCTCGAATTACTCAAAGATATATGATAATAAGACTTAAACATTCAAGAAAGATAAGCACTCGGATCTAGCATAAATCCTGAATAAACCTCTAAAGATAAATTTGTGGGGGAAACTCTTTATATGTTCAGATCAATCAAACTATCAGAAGATACATAATTGCTATTAATGGATGAATCAAGTAAAAGAATTGAAAATACAGATACAATCGAGTCATTAAATGACCAAAATGTGATTGGGCATTGGAATTTCTAAATTAACAGAGATGATGGGTCTATCCTCGTGTTTTGGAAATAATGGATGGTTGGAAAATGGTCAAAAAGACCGAAATAATTGAAAGAATTGAAAATACCGACATGTATGAATTACTTAAAGAGACTAAGATGCCACCAGGCACCCAAAACTACCGAATTAACCATATGACGAGATATAAACTAGTGATTAAGATGATTAAGTGGTTCAAAAGGCCCGAAAGAACGTGAACGACCGCACTTTAAATAATTAGGATGTCCTCTTGGCTGAGATAAGTTAAAGCTTCAAAATCTTGAACTTTTGATTGCACACAAATGATTGCAACATTCAAATGGGTTGAAGTTTGGTTAAGTATGTCAATCATTTCTTAATACCCAAATTGGCATAAATGCATGTTCAACCTCTCGAGGCATGTTTCGAGATAATGTTACAGCGATTCATACAGATGTATAACACATTCAGAATTAAATAGTGAACACAGGGAAAGTGCACCGATTTGAATGTTTGGAGAGTAATTTATCGAAGAGATGAGTATAGTGGAATGGTCTTTGAAGCCTAGTAAACCGTCAGAAATCTTCAGCGCGACAAATCATTGGCCTATCCCCTCAGGATCAGATTATGGAACTGCCTCGAAGTGTTAAATGACCAAATTGCCTTATTGGTCAAATGATCAGAACAATCTTGACATATTTGAGATCCTAACCGATCGTATCGTATCAATTTTCGAATGCATGGTCGGAGACATTGATTACAAGGCCCCCTTGAGTTAGGGACATCGTTTCTGAAATCGGTTCAGAATTGTCAAAAGTTCAGTGTTTTATCTCTCCTTGTAAATACCAAGTATCTCTGAGAAATAAATGGTTCCTTTTAGTGTGTTCCAAGTGCACATAAATAGTCTACCGTCCTGAACCCCAGGTTGTCTTTCGATACGAAATATAATTTTTATCAAATTGAAATGTACCTATGAATCTGAACAAAAAAAAGAAGAGAAAAAGAAAATAAAATAAAAATTTATATGCTCGCTAGTTATCGTTTAATTGAAAACTAAAGTTTACTTTATATTCCATGTTATTATTGATTAACAATGATTGCTACCGGATATTATTATTATCGATCATTATTGACTATCACCGATTACTATTGTCACTACCTAGACCGTTACCGGGATATTTTGGGATAGAGTATGAAGTTACCGTAGGTTCAGCCCTGATCAGGCTGGTAATTCCTTACCATTTCAGGTTCCTATGCTTCGGCTAGGGTAATTCCTTACCGTACCTAAGGTATCCCCTTAGGCTGGCACCTACGCCCAATGGGCCTGGGTTAATGCCCGTGATAGTTGTAGTTCTGGGGAACTGCATATCGCAGTTTTGTTGGAGGGTAGATAGAAAATCTAAAATGAAGCTTATTTTTAAAATTATATAACCGTGAAATAGCGTTCACCACAACGTTACTTTGTATGTGTTAACTTTGCACTGTTGGAACACACACTAAGCCTCTGATTTAACTATTGCAATCAATATCTTGTCTAACTCTCCGGTCTATATATTCCTAGCATGATACTCAGTGATTGAATAAAGAGCAATTCTATTATCTTCATGTATACCGCTTCTTTGAAATATCTAACCGTATTTTTGGAGCCTATTGTCCCCCGAAACATTATGACAGTGTTATGCCTACCATATATCTACATGTTACTTATAGCATCCATTGGTAGTTCTATATTACTGAGCTTTTCGAAGATCACGCTGTTTTTACCACCGCAGGTTAAAAGAAACTTAACATGGCTCGATGACCGACAACAGCGTTGGAGTTCTCTCGGTGTTGCTTTTGGAGTACGGTACCGACATAGATAGTTTGCATGCATGTTATGTATTATTTCATGATAGTGTCTGTAAAACATTTTTTTTAAATCCTGTTGTATGTTTAAATAAGTTCTTGAAAGAGTATTTTCAACAAAAGTTACCGTTATAATTTAATATGTGTTTTTTAGAGGAAATATTTTATGTGGATTTTTTTCGGTGGGTCACTCTTGTGACCCTAATGTGACTTCCTAGGATTCGCGAAACGCGTGTTCAACCTCTCGAGGCATGTTTCGAGATAATGTGACAGCGATTCATACAGATGTATAACACAGTCGGAATTAAATAGTGAACACAGGGAAAGTGCACCGATTTGAATATTTGGAGAGTAATGTATCGGCGAGATGAGTATAGTGGAATGGTCTTTATAGCCTAGTAAACTATCGGAAATCTTAAGCCCGACAAATCATTGACCTATCCCTTAGGATCAGATTATAGCTATGCTCGGAGTGTTAAATGACCAAAATGCCCTTATTAGTCAAATGATCAGAACAATCTTGACATATTTGAGATCCTAACCGATCGTATCGTATCAATTTTCGAATGCTTGGTCGGAGACATTGATTACGAGGCCCCCTTGAGTTAGGGACATCGTTTCTGAAATCGGTTCAGAATTGTCAAAAGTTCAGTATTTCATCTCTCCTTGTAAATACCAAGTATCTCTGAGAAATAAATGGTTCCTTTTAGTGTGTTCCAAGTGCACATAAATAGTCTACCGTCCTGAACCCCAGGCTGTCTTTCGATACTAAATATAGTTTTTATCAAATCGAAATATACATATGTATCTGAACAAAAAAAAGAAGAGAAAAAGAAAATAAAATAAAAATTTATATGCTCGCTAGTTATTGTTTAATTGAAAACTAAAGTTTACTTTATATTCCATGTTATTACTGATTAACAAAGATTGCTACCGGATATTATTATTATCGATCATTATCGACTATCACCGATTACTACTGATTACTATTGTCACTACCTAGACCGTTACCGGGATATTTTGGGATAGAGTATGAAGTTACCGTAGGTTCAGCCCTGATCAGGCTGGTAATTCCTTACCGTTTCAGGTTCCTATGCTTCGGCTAGGGTAATTCCTTACCATACCTAAGGTATCCCCTTAGGATGGCACCTACGCCCAATGGGCCTGGGTTAATGCTCGTTATAGTTGTAGTTCTGGGGAACTGCATACCGGAGTTTGGTTGGAGGGTAGATAGAAAATCTAAAATGAACCTTATTGTTAAAATCATATAATCGTGAAATAGTGTTCACCACAGCGTTACTTTGTGTGTGTTAACTTTGCATTGTTGGAACACACACTAAGCCTCTGATTTAACTATTGCAATCAATATCTTGTCTAACTCTTCGGTCTATATATTCCTTGCAAGATACTTAGTGTTTGAATAAAGAGAAATTCTGTTATCTTCATGTATACTGCTTCTTTGAAATATCTGACCGTATTTTCGGAGCCTATTGTCCCCCGAAACATTATGACAGTGTTATGTCTACCATATATCTACATGTTACTTATAGCATCCATTGGTAGTTCTGTATTACTGAGCTTTTCGAAGCTCACGTTGTTTTTACCACCGCATGTTAAAAGAAACTTAACATGGCTCGATGACCGACAACAAAGTTGGAATTCTCTCGGTGTTGCTTTTGGAGTACGGTACCGACATAGATAGTGGGCATGCATGTTATGTATTATTTTATGATAGTGTCTGTAAAACATTTTTTTAAATCATGTTATATGTTTAAATAAGTTCTTGAAAGAGTATTTTCAACAAAAGTTACCGTTATAATTTAATATGTGTTTTTCAGAGGAAATATTTTATGTGGATTTTTTTCGGTGGGTCGCTCTTGTGACCCTAATGTGACTTCCTAGGATTCGCGAAACGCATAGGCGGGTCTAGGGGGTTACAATTAATGTCACGTGTCAAGCACCAATTGATTGGCAATTGTTTTAACACCCATTTAACTACCGGGCACCTAAAATTGTACCTATAGAAACTTTGGGCACCAATTTTTACAAAAAAAAATACTTTAGACACCTAAATTATTTTAAAAACTAATATTTTTAAGGGTTAACTACTATAATTGTCACTTATGTTTTCACCCAGTACAAAGTTGGTCACTGATTTTGAAAAACGACCAGTAAGGTCACTTACGTTTTCGGAGCGTAAACTTTATGTCACTCTGCCGTTAAACATTGACGGCTTGCTGACTTGGCAGCGAAATAAATAAGGATAAACTACTACAATGACCACTAAAGTTTATCTCATGTACATTTCTACTCCCCAATTTTAAAAAATAAACGTTATGGTCACTATTAAAAAGGTTTCTTTATAATTTTACCCTTGAATTTTTAAAAATTTATTTTTCAACCCTAAAACTTTACAATCAGTTAGTACAATAATATTATAAAAGGCTTAAATGAAAAATAGGTACCCAAAGTTTAAATTTTAGGTGTCTAAATTGCTCCTATTTTTCACTCTAAATTATTCTATTATTGCTTAATCAAAAGGGTGAATTGACAAAATTTTGAAGTATAAAGGCTCAATTAGTTATAAAAAAAATTCTAAGACTTAATTATTTTTTTTAAAGTTCAAGGATTTATAGTACCATTGAACCTAAAAAAAGAATTGGAAGTCCTCGTACCCACTGTTGCTAGTTTACAGTGCCATTTACTGCATAATTTGCTGGTTTAAAATAAATTTTTAAAAATTCAAGGGTAAAAATATAAAGAAACCTTTTAAATAGTGACCATAATGTTTATTTTTTAAAATTGGGGAGAAGAAATGTACATATGATAAATTTTAGTGGCCATTGAAGTAGTTTACCCTTATTTTTTAACTGGCAGGTCAGCAAGTCGTCAATGTCTAACGGCAACAAACGGCCAAGTGACCAAAAGTTTGCGTTCCGAAAATGTAAGCGACCTTACTGGTCGTTTTTCAAAATCGGTGACCAACTCTATATTGGGGAAAAACATAAGTGATTATTTCAGTAATTAACCCTATTTTTAAAATATTTTAAATTTAATAATAATAAAAATTATTTTATTTTAAAATTATTTTTAATTTAAAAATAATAAAAAATGACATGACATGACATGACACGACATGACATGACATGACATGTTATAATAATAATAATAATAATAATAATAATAATAATAATAATAATAATAATTCAGAGTGAACAAATAGGAGCAATTTGAAAGTTTAGTTATTAAATAGGAGCAATTTGGGCACCTAAGTTTAAAAAGGGTATACTTTGGGCACCTATTTTTCATCTAAGCATTTTTATTAGTGACTATAATGTTTATTTTTTAAAATTCGGGAGCAAAAATGTACATGAGATAAACTTTAATGGCCATTGCAGTAATTTACCCTTATTTTTCGTTGCCAGGTCAGTAATCTGTCAGTGTTTAACGGTAACAAACGACTGGGTGACCAAAAGTTTACGCCCCGAAAACTTAAGTGACCTTACTGGTCGTTTTTCAAAATCGGTGACCAACTATGTACTGGAGGAAAACATAAATGACTATTCCAGTAGTTAACCCTTAAAATTACAACTTGATATACATATATATATATATATATATATATATATATCAAATATATATTAATGTGAATTATACATTTTATACATGCTCAATTAAAATTGTACATGTGTAACTCATTTATAAATTGCTCTTTTCAACCCTAGGGTGTGACCCTGTAGGTTCCTGTAACATTAGTAGTAATCATTATAACTATTCTAATATTACAAACAATGAATGACATCTAGCAATATATCATTGTCACCTAAGTTGCAGGAAGTGATGATTCAACACACCATCTTCGTGATTAACTTTTCTATTGTATTAAATCCTTTTGTCATTTATATCTAGAATAGGCACAAGTCTTGGAATAGTCACACTTGTATAGCCCATCTATTATTTCTTGACATCTAGAGTAGACTATATTAAAAGAATAATTTGTGATTTCTCATATCAACTTATTTGAGCATGGCCATGCATTTCTAGTCTCACTCAATCAAGTGGCTTGTGATATGTTTCCTATTGTGTTTGAAGGACAAATCATATCTCAATCATTCACACCTCACTATATAGATCGTGATATGTTCAATATCAGTCTTTATAGAGCATTCAGTTACGGAGCATGTTTAACTGTATCAAAACATACAAATATATATGTTGAGATAGTAATGATCTCAAGTCTAAGAATCATACAAATAGTTGTCACCATGAGCAATATCGTGACCTTTACATAATAATCCAAGACATATGCTCATAACGGGTCAATCCAATATATTGTTCTCTAACAACATATTCATGCTTTGATTCTAACATCTCTATGTCAATGACAATGCTTTGTCATCAATCAACAATGTGTTAGCTTTAAACGTATTATTACTGTCCATGCCCATAATAATACTCAACTAAGGATCTTTTAATAATAATCATATTATTATATGGACATTATTTTCTTTTAGTTTATTTGATACATAGAAATATAACAAAAGTAATAACGGCAATGCCTTTATTCAATAAATGCGGTAAAGATAGTATGTCAATACAATCATCATATGATTGGTCTTTGGGCATACTCTAACATTAGCATGCATTACAGGATTTTCTGCCATGGCAATGGTGCTAGTGTTGTCGCACCATATTTTTAGCAAGTCTTGTGCCAGAATCTCCATTTCTTGTAACAAATTCCGAACCCACAAAATTTCGGATGTTGCATCCGCAAGACTTCTATATTCGGACTCGGTAGTAGACCTAGAAACAAATCGTTGTTTCTTTGAACTCCACGATAGAAGATGGTCTCCATAATATGCACAATGTCCGAAAACTGACCGTATATCATCTTCATCGCTTCCCCAATCCGCATCAAAAAAAAAAGAAACAAGACTGGGAAGACTAAGTTTCTATGTTGTAGCTGAAAACCACAATCCAAAATCAAGTGTTCCCTTTAGATATCGCAGAATACGCTTGACAGCACTCCAATGATTTATAGTTGGACATTGGATATATTGTGCGACTTTACTGACAATGTACGATATGTCTGGACGTGAGTGACATATATACAACAAGGACCTAACAACACTTCGAAACTTAGTAACATCTAGAAATATTTCTTCATCATGCTTATTGAGCTTTGGTGTGATAGCCATTAGGGGTGTGCAAAATAAGCAGTAACCGTTAACCGGTATAACAGTTCATTTTATAGGTTAATTAACCTAACCGTTAAGGTTAAACGGTTTCGGTTAACTAAACCGCTAAAAAGGACGATTAATGGTTAACCTATAGGTACATTATTTTAACTAAGTATTAAGTTTGTGTTTAAAATTTATCTATTTAAGTTAATTTTTTAAAAAAATTAATACAATATTTATCGGAGAGATATATTTATTACTTTAAAAAAGAAATAATGAACATTTGAAAAGAAAATTCGTAATAGGTTACAGGTTAACCTGTAAACGATCTATTCCTTAATGGTTACCCACTATAATGGTTAACCATTTAAAAAATTAACGGTTAACCGTTTCTTAACGATTAGTAATGGTTAAGTTACGAATAATAACCGCTATAACGATTAACCAACCGTTTAAGCTAAACGATACAGTTAATCTACCATGAACACCCCTAATAGCCATGGGTGTGTCCACTGCCTTAGCATCTTGCATTTGAGTTCTTTGTAAAACCTCTGAGATGTACCGCTTTTGTGAAAGAAATACTCCAGTGGCACTAGTGATTGCCTCAATGCCCAAAAAATAGTTTAGACGACCAAGATCTTTCAACGTAAACAGATCGTGAAGCTGCTTTTTAACCTGCACTATATGCTCCTCAGAATTTCCAGAGATCAAAATGTCATCAACATACAAGATGATATAAGTAGTCACATTTTCAGTTTTGAACTTGAACAGAGAATTATCAACGAGAGTGCATTGAAAATGTATTGAAAGTAGAAAGGTTTTGAGCTTGATGAACCAACTACGTGGTGCTTGTTGAAGTCCGTACAATGCTTTAACGAGTTTTCATACAAGAGGTGCTCCATTTGGACCGGTTTGCTCGAAACCAAGAGGTTGTTGCATGTATACCTCCGCATGGAGATCTCCTTTTAAGAATGCATTATTTATGTCCACTTGATGTACAACTCAAATGTTTGTGACAGCCAATGAAATTAAAACATTTATAAACGATTACTTTTCGGTCAGGTGGAACTTCAACCAATTTCCACGATCCATTTGCCATCAAGGTTGTGTAATCATCCATGACATCACCTCTCCATTCAACATGCTCCATGGCTCCATGAATGTTCTTAGGCTCTTCATCATAGCTGGAGTATCATGGGATACTGTGAAGCTGATATTATTCACTTTTTCCTTGAGAGATAGAGCCAAGACTTGGCTCAATTCTTTGTCACCTAGTTCAGTCACCTCATGGGGAGACCTATTCCAAAAGTTTCTGACACATTTCCAACCGCCAACACTCACTGTCAAGCTATGGGGTAAGATCATTACATTCAGGAAAGCTGAGGATGAGACCTTATATGATGCTTGGAAAAGATTTAAGGATCTGTTGAGAAGGTGTCTTATATATGGATTCCCAAATTACACTCAAATACAAACCTTCTACAACTGATTGAATGCGCAAACGAGGACTGTCGTTGATGCTTCGACAGCTGATTTATTGCTTGACAAGAACTACACAGAGGTTGTTGGCATCCTTGAGAGGATTTCAATAAACAATTTTGAATATCATGTTGCCAAACAAGGGACTACAACCAAAACCAGTGGGAAATTGAAGGTTGATGAACTAACGTCCATTCATGTCAAGATTTCCAACCTCACTAGTATGGTGAGAACTTTGCAAAAGAATAACGAGTCCCAAGAAGTTAAAGCATTTGAACTATTCTGCACCATCTGTGGAGAGAGCCACCATGTGGATGATTGCCCTACCAACCCTGAGTCGGTAAATTATGTTGGCAATGTAAATCGCAATTTTAATCCTAACTCAAATACTTATAATGCAAGATGGAGACAGCACCCTAACTTGGCTTGGGAAAACCAAGGAGGCAACCAATACAATACCCAACGATAGAATGCTCAGAGGCAGAATAAAAATTTCATGCCAGCATTCAATCAGAATGTCATGCCACACAAAGCCCAAAATAACTTTTAGCAAGGGTAGAGACTTAACCAGGGAGGCACTCTCACGCAGTACATGGAGATGAATGATACCATAGTTTAGATTTTGGCAGTATCAATGAGGAATTTGGAAGTTCAGATTGGGCAGATTGCTAATGCACTCAGCAATCGACCCCAAGGAACATTACCAAGTGATACAGAGGATGCTCGGCACAAGGATAATGATAAATGTAAAGTTGTAACTCTTTAGAGTGGTAATCAATGAGAGATGGAGAAGGCTACCAAGCAGCCAACTGATTATCAAGTTGGAAAGCCCGTGCCAGCAGATCCCAAAGAAGCAGAGAAAGAGGAAACAAAATCAGATAATGCCAGAACTGATGCCAGACAAACTGGTCCCAACACCATTTTGGCAAAGCCAATGGTGCTGGCTTTTGCTTATCTGCCGCCACCATTTCCAACAAGGCTTCAAAAGCATAAGCAAGATCAGAAATTTATGTGCTTCTTGGAAGTTCTTAAGCATCTGCAAATTAACATACTATTGGTAGAAGCTCTTAAGCAAATTCCCAACTATGTCAAATTCATGAAGAACATCTTGTCCAAAAAGAGGAAGTTGGGAGACTTTGAAACTGTACCTCTCACCGAGGGATGTAGTGCCATGATCCTAAACCGACTGCCACCTAAGTTGAAAGATCCGGGAAGTTTCACTATCCCATGTACCATTGGCAACAAATTTATGGGCTAGGCACTCTGTGACTTAGGAGCCAGCATCAACTTGATGTCGTTGTCCGTTTTCAAGGAGCTTGGCATTGAAGCAAGACCTACCACGATAAAACTTCAGTTGGCATATCGATCTTTTGTACATCCCAAGGGTAAGATTGATGATGTGTTGATAAAAGTAGATAAATTTATTTTTCCAACTGATTTCATCATTTTGGATTATGAGGCCGATGGTAATGTCTCAATTATTTTGGGTAGACCATTCCTTGCTACGGGTAGGACTTTTAATTGATGTTCATAAAGGTGAGATGACAATGCACATGAATGATCAATATGTTACATTTAATGTGTTTCTAGCTTTTAAATGCGTAGATGAACTCGAGGAATGCCAAGTTAAGTAAATTATGGAGCCCATTTTTACTTTGGACATGGCACAGTTATGCCAAGACGCAGATTCTGATGATAGCAAACTGGTTGGCAATGATGAGACGAGTGAAGAATCTAAAGAACCAGTCTTGGAGGCTGAAGAAGTGAGCTATTTTGAGCCACTAGAGTTGGCCGATAGAAAGGTCAAGGCACCTAAACCATTAATTGAGGAGCCGCCAGAATTGGAGTTGAAACCATTACCAGGCCATCTAAAGTGTGCTTATCTAGGTAAACGCTCAACTCTGCCAGTAATCATTGTTGTTAATCTCACTAATGATCAGAAGGAAGGATTTCTGAAGATTCTAAGCGAATATAAGCAAGCTTTGTGTTGGACCTTGGCCGATATCTGAGGTATTAGCCCAATCATTTGCATACACCAGATGATCTTGGAAGAGTACCATGGCAAGACCATTGAAGGCCAGAGAAGGTTGAATCCGAGCATGAAAGAGGTGGTGAAGAAAGAGATCATAATTTGGCTTGATGTCGGGATCATTTATCCCATATCTTATAGCTCGTGGGTCAGCCCGAGATCATTTATCCCATATCTCAGTGCCTTTCATCGACCAAATGTTAGATAAGTTGGCAGGTAAAACTTTCTATTGTTTTTTGGATGGTTATTCAAGTTACAACCAGATTGCCATCGCCCCCGGTGATCAAGAGAAGACCACATTCACGTGTCCATATTGGACATTCACCTTTAGAAGGATACCGTTTGGGTTGTGTAATTCCCCAGCAACGTTTCAACGTTGCATAATGTCCATTTTTTCCGACATGATAGAGCATAATATGGAAGTATTCATGGATGATTTCTCAGTGTTTTGCAAAAGATTTGAGGAATGCCTTCAAAGTTTGGAGCAAGTATTAAGGAGATGCATTGAGACAAACCTAGTATTGAATTGGAAAAATACCACCTCATGGTGAAGGAGGGCATTGTTCTTGGGCACAAGGTAACCAAAAGAGGATTGGAGGTCGATCAAGCAAAAGTGGAGGTAATTAAACAGTTTCTACCACCTAGAGTGTGAAAGGTATAAGAAGATTTTTAGGACATGCAGGTTTTTACCGACATTTTATTAAATATTTTTCTAAAATCTCTAAACCTTTATGCTTGTTATTAGAACACAATGTCGCTTTTTCATATGATGATTCTTGTTTAAGAGTTTTTCAAGAACTTAAAGAGAAGCTAAGCAACACCCCTATAGTTGTGGCACCGAATTGGAATGAGCCCTTTGAGTTCATGTGCGATGCCAACGACTATGACGTTGGAGCAGTATTGGGACAACGACGTGATAAAGTTTTCCATGCTATATACTATGACAGTCAAACACTTAGTGTAGCACAGCGAAATTACTCCACAACCGAGAAAGACTTTCTTGCATTTGTTATTACTTTTGATAAATTTAGATCTTATTTAGTTGGTAACAAAGTTGTGATGTATACAGATCATTCGGCATTGAAGTATCTCTTGGGAAAGAAGGATGCCAAGCCCACACTAACCCAATAGATGATTCTTCTATAAGAATTTGATCTTGAGATCTGAGACAAGAAGGGCAGTGAAAACTTAGTAGTTGATCACCTCTCACGACTAGAACATCACCTTAAAGATGGTAAGACCACTGCCATAAGAGATGAATTTCCTAACGAGTATTTACTTGCAGTTAATGCCATGCCATGGTACACTAACATTGTCAACTACCTGGTAAGCAATATTCTACCACCAGACTTGGCATACAAGGCTAGGAAAAGATTCCTACTAGAAGTGAGGCAATACTATTGGGATGAGCCAATATTGTTCAAACAGTGTGTTGATCAAGTGATCTCCGGGTGTGTGCCAGAGGATGAGCAGCATAACATATTGCATTTATGTCATGCCGCACCATATGAAGGTCATTTTGTTGGGATGAAGACTGCTGCAAAGGTGTTGCAGTCAGGATTCTTTTAGCCCACGCTATACAAGGATGCCCACGAATATGCCAAGGCATGTGAACGATGCCAACAGACAGGAAACATCTCTAGAATACACCAATTGCCGCTCCAAAACATTATGCATGTAGACTTATTTGATGTATGGGGGATAGACTTTATGGGTCCATTTCCTCTATCATTTGGTAATGTATACATTCTTGTGGCTGTTGACTATGTATCAAAGTGGGTAGAGTCTGTTGCCCTGCCAAAAAATGATGCCAAGGCCGTTGCAATATAATTTCTAAAGCTTTGTGCAGGTATGGAATTCAACATAGGATTGCCACGGCATACAATCCACAAACAAACGGGCAAGCCGAAATTTCAAACAAGGAGCTCAAAAATATGTTGGAGAAGACTGTAAATCCATCAAGGAAAGGCTGGTCCTTGAGACTAGATGAGTCCTTGTGGGCTTATAGAACTACCTTTAAAACTCCTTTGGGTATGTCACCATTTAGACTTGTTTTTGGAAAACCATGCCATCTGCTAGTGGAGATCGAACATAAGGGCTATTGGATCATCAGAACACTTGACATGGCATGGAGAGTTGTTGGAGAAACGAGGTTGCTTAACTTAAACGAGTTAGAGGAATTCAGAACACAAGCCTGTGAAAACGTCAGAATCTACAAGGAGAAGGCCAAGCGTTGGTCTGATAGTAGGATAATGCCAAGACAGATTGAGGTAGGCCAATATTTTTTGTTATTTAACTCACGGCTTAAATTGTTTCCAAGAAAACTGTTGTGTGTAATAAGTGCTACGCAATTGTGCAAGTATACATGTCACAAGTAATAAAGTGATATAAGTATTGAGTATCGTCTCCACAGGGATTGGTTTGGGCCACTTTTCTTAAGTTATTGCATTGTAGAAAATAAAAACAAAAATAGGTGATATGAAGAGTTCTATCTAACAAGTAAACTAAAGAACAATAAAAGTAAAAGATAGAGGAAATCAAATAAGAGAGAAGAGTAGGTCGGGTTATCGTGAGTTGAGGAGTGAAATCTGAATAGAAAAATCTCGGTTTTGTGTGCAAGAAGAAACTCGATTGCCTCGGTAGTGAGCAAAATAGTTGCCTCGGCAATGGGCAATGCACAAAGTGATTGCTTGGGCAATTGGTAAGGCGGTTGCTTAGGCAATTGGTAAGGCGGTTTCCTGGGCAATGAGTGAAGCTACTGCCTAGGAAATGGGGTGACAACCTTCAAGGTTCGGCAAAGCGCTCTTTAATGGTTTCTCCTTATCCCTAAGTCGAAACTCTATCAATGTATAAGCCTTGATAATACCTCCCAACGTGAATCAAGGGTGAACGTCAACCTATCTTGTGCCTCTTTTAGCTGTTGAAATTCGTACTTATTCCTAAGCCAAATTAGTCTTCACCGAATTGGGAAAAAACCATGCTTATTCGTTTCTTGAATCTAACTCTCCCGATATTAGATAATTGGATGCAATCACAATTTACTCTCCCAATTCAATTGCAAGTAAGATAAACATCAAGAATAAGCAAACCTTGAATTAAATTTGCAACTTCAAAAACCTAACCAAAACTAATCGTTTATTAAAACCACAAACCCGAAATAACCCAAGCCAAACAAGTTAGTTCATGATTGAGTTTTGAAAGACATACAAAGAATAATTCTCAACCATGAATCTAACTGAAAAACTAAGAAGAAAAAGATGAAGAATCGATGTAGCCTTCTTAGTCGAACTCTCTTCCTAACGATCTCTCATCCCTGGCTTTTGAATGGGCGGCTTGGCTTTCTTTATATAAGAGATGGATAGGTCAAAGTCTTTCTTGAAGAGGAAGTTAAGCTGAAATTAAATTGAATAAAAGAAATATTAAAACCCCTTTAATTTTATTCCAACTAAAACTCCTATTTTCTTGGGATTTAATCTCTTTTTCACCTCTTCATGAATATCCAAGCTCTGATCTTCATACAAATTATATCTAAAAATTCATCTCTTTACACTCTTCAAGCCGCCTACCACTTTGCTCTTTTTCTTCCTTGTCAGAAATTACTCGGGCATTGCCTCGGCAATGGCTCGGCATAGTTTAGCGCGACAATGACCTGGTAGTGGTCTCTCGGTCGTCTTCGCTCGGCCAGGTGTGCTTAGCATCACTCGATCGTCTCTGTTTGGCATCACTCGGTAGGGTTTGGCATGGTTCCACGCGGCAAGGCTCGGTCAGCATCGCACAGCACGGCTTGGTTTTGCTCGATCATGATCACTCAGCAGGGTTTGGTAATGAATTTTCGCGACAAGGCTCGAAAATCCCTAGCATAACCTGTAAATACACAAAATGCATACCTAGTAGTACCTTTTTCCACAAAATAACTAAATTATGAACTCAAGCATAACGGTGAAGGAAATTATGAAAATATGCATGAATGCCTAATAATGCAACTAAAATGTGCCTAAGTCTAACAATAATATAAGTAAAAAGGGTAATAAAAAATATTACTTTTGAACACTCATCAAAAACTCAGATCAAGATGGATGGGCCCTTTTGAGGTTGTCAAACCCTATATCCATAGAGTTGTGGACATCCAGAATTTGAAAACGAGAGAAATTTTTAAGGTGAATGGTCAATGTTTGAAGCACTATTTGGAAGGTGATCAGTACAATGCCAAGGAGGTTATCCTCTTGGCAGAGGTACCATAATACCATCATCGTGGTTTTGAATCTTTGTAAATATTAGGATTAGATATTTTGTTTTTAGCTTTTTCTTTATTTGTTTATTTTTTCTTTTAGTTTTTAATTTTCCTTTACTGCGTTGAAAGGATCTCTTTGAGTTTGTGCAAATTTGGTATGCCAGGAACAATGCCAAGGCGAGGCTTGGCATGAGACGATGACACATTGAGCGAATGCTGCGTGCCAAGCATAATGCCAACACTGAGGCTTGACATGCGATGGATTGGAATATTGAAAGAAGAGATTTATCCTAGATTGATTAAATCCGGCCCATTAAGAAGAGGGGTTATTTTTCTTTGAGTGTTAACCCTAGCCGCACAAAAATTAAGTTGAATTTAAATTCAACTTAATCACCTTATCCCTCCACTCTTTAAACATATCTTATCACTTAACACTTTATCCTTTTATCAAATCAAACCTTTTTTTATTTTCCATTATTATCCCCATTAAATTCGGTCACCTTTATTACAACTATTAAAACACTCAAACTCTTTATATTTCACCTACCCCATCCACTTCAAGAACCAAATCTCTCTCATTTTTTCTTTTTCAAGCAAGAAACCAAGAATCACATTTTCCTTTCTTCTTCCTCCTTTGTCCAACTCGTTCCAAGTTTTCTTTTCATTCCAATGGATTCCTCATCGTCTACTTTTAAGAGGATTTTCAACGAGGAGATCCGAAAGAAGTTTGAAGCAAACTTTGCTTCAAGATCCTTTTGCTTCGAGAAGCACTTCGACTTTGAGACTAAGGCAACCGTTGAATTTCCTCCTCAGCTCATGGCTTTAGTCGATCAACACAAGTGGAACAAGTTCTACCAGCAAAAAGGGGAGATTTACGCCACCCTTGATCAAGAATTCTACGCTCATCTTGTAACTAAAGATTCGCTTTTCTTGATGATTCAAGGTATGTGTGTGCGTTTTGATGAAGAGTATATTAACACAATGTTTGAGTTTGAAGGTGCAAGGGATGAACATTTTGAGTTCATCGAATCGATGAGTGCCGCCAAGAGAAAGAAATTGTTGACTGATTTGTGTGAACCTGGCATGGCATGGATCGTATCGTCAAAAGAACACCGGACGATGAAACGAATGGCATTAAAGCCTCAACTGAGGGGTTGGAACCACTTCTTAAAGGCAAATATGATGCCAACATCACACAATGAAACAGTATCGGGGGAGAGGCTGGCATTATTGCACTTGATCATCGTCGGCCAGAAAATCAATATTGGTCGGCTCATCATTGAAGAGACCTATAAGTGTGCAGCGATAGATAATGGTAGTTTGTTTTTCCCTCTATTAATTTCTAACATTTACATGCAACATGGTGTGCCCAAGCTTGATATAGATAAGGGCCAAATGATTAAGGGAACTACAATCACAAGTGTACCGCGCCAGGAAATGGCAAAGGGAAGGCAAAAGTACCAACGCCAAAGCCCAAAGTGCCGAAGGCAGAGCCAGATCCAATGCCAACTAATGCAGTGGCATTGCTCTCCCAGATCTACCGTGCCAGGAGATTATCCTCCAAAAATTAGAGACAACTGAGGAGCGAAATCTTAAGTTTTGGCATTATGCTCATGCCAAGGATGTTGCCACCAAAGCAAACTCTTGAAGGCTTATTCCTAGGTGTCTTTCTAGACTTCCCAGATTTCCCTGCCTAGATCTTTTCCAGCGATGAGACCATGCCAGCCAGTCCTCAATCTGTTCATACCCCATCTAATGCCACAGTCTCGTTGTCTCTAGTTCAAGTTGAATCTGCCAGCTCTAAGTCCCCAGTTAAGTTGAAGGAACCCCAAACCAAGTCTGCCAAAGCTAAGTCTATTACAAAGCCTGCCACTACACCTAGTGCACTTGCTTATTCTTATGCATCTGCTACTCCTGTCGCGTCGGACCTTGTCAAGATTGTGGAGGAAGTTCTCCGAGATGTTGGAGCCTCCACTCTCACTGCAAAGCCAAGCATGAATGGAAGGAAAAGGATGGCCTCTGATCGTAGGACCTTTTTGAAGTGAAAGACCCGTGCCACACGAGAAGTATCATCCGAAGGGGAGTCATCCTCTTCCTAAACTCCTTTGCATTCCATTTGCATTTTCATGATCATGCATTTTTTATTTTTTTGTTTTATTTAATATATATATATATATGTGTGTGTGTGTGTGTGTGTGTGTGTGTGTGTGTGTGTGTGTGTGTGTGTGTGTGTGTGTGTGTGTGTGTGTGTGTGTGTGTGTGTGTTGTGTGTGTGTGTTGTTTTCATGCATTGAGAACAATGCACATCTTGAGTTCAGGGTATGAGTTGAAGAGAAAGCCTAGTGATATTTGGATTAATGTGGGGTTCGTGGTATGCTCCCTCTTATTTCTCACGCCAAACAATGTCATGAAGCAAGTCTAAATTAAGCCAATAAAAACCCCCCTTGGAAAGAAGAAAACAAAATGAAATCTGAGTTTGGGTAGTAAAATTGACTAAGGAAGTAAAAGGATACTTGATACATATTACCTACACATCATGCACTCATCATACCCTTAGACTAGAGTTATATTGATGCACTTGAATTACTACCTGCTTGGCATTGTTGCACTGAGATACTTGAGGGCAGAAATAGAGCCAACTTCTGTTTGCCAGCACTTGTTGGCATTCCAACCAAAACTTTGCTGAGGTACTATTTTCAAAATTTTTGTTTTTCTTTGCATTACTTAAGGACAAGCAATGAGCTAGGTTTGGGTGTGTTAGCTCCTCAAAAGTACTAATATTTATGTCATTCTTACAATGTTTTTGCTTGGTTTTGAATACATTTAGTTACACTAAGATCTTAAATTCATGCATTTGCATGAGTTTAGATTGTTGTCTATGCCAGTGTGAAGGGTTGTTTTGTTGGCAATTTTGCAAGATTGATATAACAATTGGAAAAAAAGACCGACGCATGAATAAATGTCAGAGAAAATGCCGAGATGTTGTTGGCATTGATGGACCAAACAATGCCAAGCACCGATGGCGGAGAAGAGGAATTTGATGCCAGGCCAAGTAGTTGTTGAACACGAAAAAAATAGGACCAGATCAGGCTGCGAGAAAATAGCAATTGGATCAATCTCTGAAAAAATAGCGGATAAATGGTGCTAAGTGTAACCCCCTAAACTCGACCTAGGAGAATATACCGAATTTAGAAAGTTACATTTGAAAACTTTTCCCTCAAGAAATCCAATTTGAAAATTATACTTTAATTAAAATAAAATAACATAAATTTAGTACAAATAAAATATAAATATCATAATAAATATTGGAATGATTATATAAAATCTCTGAATTAAAATAACAGTAAATGAATGCTAAAAATAATCCCAAAACATAAATAGTCTAAAATTACATTCATGTCGCAAAATATTAAATAGAAATCTTATTAAACTAAAATAGTTTCGTATTGTATAATAAAATAACCGGATAAAATTTGAGATCCTTCAAGTACTAAGTTGCCTAGAGTCCAAGATATCTGTAAAAGAAAAACTATGGGGGGTAAGCTAAAGAGCTTAGTGTGTCTCTAAAGTGCAAGAAAACCATAATTATAAAATATAGTATTATTTTCTTAAAATCTTTTAAAAAATCATAACACAAATATCACATTCACAATGCAATGCACCCAACTACAACCGCCATAAAAAGAGGTAGGTTCCCCAGAACCACTCACTACATCGTCACCATCTGAAGTGGAACTCAGCCCGAAGAGTGGAACCACTGATTCGGAGTGGAATTCAGCCCGAAGGATGAAACCACTAAACTTCCTCCATACAAATCTCAACCCATGCTCATACATACATGATGATTAAAAATCAAATTTCATAAACAAAGTTCCATAAATCCGATATTCCATAAACATACTTCATAAAACATAGTCCATAAATCCATAAATCATATATTCGTAAATCGGATGTTTCATAAATCAGAATTAAAACACGTTTTGAAAATCGTATGCACATGATGTCAACTATACAAGCTATAATACATATAATAATCACACAAGGTGTAAAACACGTTTTGAAAATCGTATGCACATGATGTCAACCATACAAGCCATAATACATATAATAATCACACAAGGTGTAAAACACCAACACATAGAAAAAATATCATATAATTTATTTATAGCACCGGAAGAAAACACACCTTAAGCAAACAATAGTTATAACGACGACAAAGGGCGGTTGCGGCTTCGATGTAAGGTGATAACAACGTCAATCCGAGAGGAATTCATAAAGCATGGGAATAACTAAGAGTGACAACACTTTAAAACTTAAGGCTTATGTTTATTTCTGTACGTACTAACTATGACTATATATATATAGTTGAGCGGTGGTAATCTAAACAAATTAGGTTTAGAATATAATAATAATAATAATAATAATAATAATAATAATAATAATAATAATAATAATAATAATAATAATAATAATAATAATAATAATAATAATAATAATAATAATGAAAAGGCTTATCCTAGACTTCCTTGCACGCCTATTTAAAGACCGATAGATCAAGCAATGAAGGGAGGACTTACTTTGGATAGTGACACTCGACGACCGGCTGCACCAAGGAGACGTGGTTCGACCCACTTGACTGAGCACCTGGATCTTGAAGGGTTGCATCGAGAGACCCTTTCTCGCCCATTCTCTTTGTCTAGTGATTTTATTTTCTTTTTAATGATGATGTGTTCTTAAAACGTTGAAGGTTTTTTGGTTGATACCTTCACCATGAACTAATTTAATAGTTGGTGGGGGATGTTTGCGTTGAATGTTGTTTTTATGTTAAGTTTTTAATAATGAAAATGCTTCGGCATTGTGTCTTCTATCTGGCATACTTTACTGTTTCCTAAACACTATGCCAAGCGCAGCTGGCACTGTTGGCCTATTGCACCTCAATATCTTAACAGACTTGGGTGACAATGATCAAGTTGATGGATACTAAGGCGAGATGCTTCGATAGAAGATGTTCAAGTAGATGAACTTACTTCGGAAGTGAAATCTACCCCTTAGAAGTATAGATTGGATCTTAATCAAATTGGTTTCTGAAAAAACATTCACTATAGAGATATAGGGGTTTATACATAATCAATTTAGGGCAAAAACCATCAAGAGGCTTTGCCAATTTAAATCTGCCCGGCAAACAATGCCAAGGCATGTCATTATTAGAAGTTGGCATGGCATGAATAGCGCGAAAACCAAGCATCCCTTACCAACGCTCATCATTCATTTGATACTCCTTGTCAACGTTGTTTTATTTTCATTTCTTTTCTTTTAAATTGTTTTCAAAACCACTTTCAAATCAAATCAACTTTTTTTCAACAAGTAAATCATTCAAAGCAATCAAATTCCAAGTCAATCTCTATGAGATCGATACTCAGCTTACTATTGTATCACTTGTCGATCGTGTATACTTGCATGCAAAAGACTCAGCCTTTGGCACGATTTTTACTACATTTCCAATACGTTTTCTGCCCCTTTTGCCAACACTCACGCGAGTCAACAACATCCTTATTTTTAGAAGTATGATTCACCACGATGATTGAGAACTAGAACAAACTGGAAACAAGTACAATCCACCTTCTTGTAACTCTCGTAACAGAACTGCCCATGTCTCTTCATCCTTTACACAACAATCAGTAGAGTGAAATTAAAAAACATGTGATTATCTGCAGCAAACTTAGAGACAAAAAATAGACTTCGAGATATTTAAGCCACATGAAGCAATTTATCTATAATAAGGTTTCTAAAATGTGTAAGGATGGAAGAACGACCAATGTGAGCTATAGGAATTGTAGTATTATCACCCAAATGCACCTTACCCTGACCAGTGTAGCTTAAAGATGATGCAACTGTGGACTTGTCATTGTTTACATGGTGTGTGGCACCAAAGTCAGGGTACCACCAAACTAAGCCAAGACTCGAACCAGTCGCAGTCAGAGAATTCACTTGAACCGTTTCCACACTTTGTTTACTCTTTGTGACAGTAGATGGTCCGGAAGAAGGATCCACAAAGGGTTCATAAAACTGCTCAAATGTGTCAGCCTCACAGTGATAAGTATTAGCTTGATGAAGTGCATCAGACTATTTGGGATGCTGCATAGGAACGCCTTTGAAAAATTCATCAAAATGATGCCAACATGTCTGACCATATGGCCAATTTTGCCATACAATTGGAACTATGGCCTACCAGAAGAACGGCCTTGCGAGCTTCAACCTCGGTAAGGTCCTGATCTTACTCCATTGCTAAGACTCAGACTATATCGTGAATAGTCAGCATCACCAGTGTATTCACCATGCTGAAACTTAGACAAGTTAATACCAATGAAAGCTGCAACAGTGTCTAGGAGTCGAGATTCAGCATTCACGAGGACTGAGACTACTCCATCAAGAGTATAAAGCACTTGACTTGCCGTTATTACGGCAACAAATGGAGCAAACTCCAATGGAAGACCATTCAGAATAGTCGCAATATGTTCGACTTTGGAGATCTTGTTTCCAGACAACGCTAGGAGATTGCAAATTTCATTTAACTTCATAGTGTAATCTCGCATGCGTAAAGAGCCTTTCTTTATTGATTGAAGCTTGCAATGAAGGTGCATCACCTTTGTTGTCGATAGCTTCGAGAAGAGTCCTGTAATCACAGACCAGATTTCAAAAGAGGTTTATGCTCTAACCAATTAAGGAAGGATATCAGAGCTCATCGTGGATAATAGCCAATATGCCAAGGAGCTTTCATGTTTGACGAACTTTATGTACGTTGGATTCATGATCCGATCTTCAGAGGCCCGCTTGAGAATCTTCACCGACTTTAGAGTGTTTGGATCTATGAATTCTTCCAATCCAAGAACTTTATTCTCTTATTTAAGAACATCTGAAAGGAGACATCACCATTAACATGAGCCACATCCTCATCGCCAGTTGAAACAAGTGAGTTCACCATAGTTGTGCTTCTGAAAAACATTGTCGCGCTCCGAAAGAGAGAAAAAAAAGAGCACAAGAACTGACCAAGAACATTGATCAGGAGAAACGCCAATCGAAATGCTGATAAAGAGAGATGGCGTAGCTCTGATACCATGGTATACGTGCTTCGATGCAGCAACGACGGGTGTGAAGAGACAAAGAAAGCTGAAGAACGGCTGTAACTTCCTAGACCTGCCTATGCGTTATCACGGATCCTAAGAGGTCACATTAGGGTCACAAGAGCGACCCACACTAAAAACCCACATTAAAAATGTTTTCCCTTAAATTCATTAGAAATTTTAATACAAACCTTTCCAAAAATTATTTGGCATGTAACGGGAACTTAGAAACATTTTACATACTCGGACATAAAATAATACACAACATACATGCCCACTAACTTTACTAGTACCGTATTTCAAAAGAAAAGCCGAGAGAACTCCAACCACAGATGTCGGTCACTATACCATGATGGATTTCTTCTAACTCGCGATACAAAAACAACGTGAGCTTCGTAAATCTCAGTAATACATTACTACCAAGTGATGTTGTAAGAACATGCATGCATACCACTATCACGATGTTTCAAAAAGTAACAAGTTCTAAAATTTATAGTTCATTAATCGATCACCGAGTATCGAGCGAGAAGCCTATGAATCAATGGATCAGGAGAGTGAATGATTAAATTAAACTTGAAAGTTTAGTGTGTCCCAACATCGCTAACTGTATCAATGTGGTAACATTTTATTTCACAGGTACATAATTCAAGCAACAATAAGGTTTATTTTTCATTCTTTTTTTCTTATCTATATGTTGTTCAAAATCCGGTATGTAATTTTCTAAAATTGTATCTATAAAGGCCATAAAATATACGGTATCAATTAAGAGGTTCGTGCTATCATATGAAAACAAACAGTTTGAGCGATAGAAACATTTTAACAAAATAATATATATTAAATCTTTTAATATAAATTTGTTATTATATATGTATAATATTCTATTGTACATCATATAGGAGATTGAATTTTAACAACTTTGTAATGGTAGCATGGATTTAAATAGCTGTTCATAACCGTAATAGTGACGGCTACATGACGGTATAATCATAGTCTGAAACTAAGATACCCGCACAATCAGTTTTATTACCCGACCAAATAGGGTTTTTTCGGCTAGCAAACAACACGCGAAAACATTGAAATCACACCATGAAAGCACACCACTGAAGCTATATGTGTATTTAGGCAACGAGATTTGCCACGACATAGTCTTCGACAGCCTTGAAAACTCTGGCCAGGCTCTGTGGTCTAGAAGTTTGTCTACCATGCACAAATAATGTTTAATTGTTTCCTCTGCATCTTGTAAATAACACATTATTTAAACATAATTACTAACAAAAAACACAGAAGTGACATATTTCGTAATGAAACAATTTTTAAAAAATTATACCAGCTCATCAACTTTAAGGCTAGTAATGTGTCGATTCTGTAAATGCAACAATAGAGCTTGCTCAGCCATCCTAAATGACAAGTAAGAAAATATTAGTAAATCAAGATCACGTTTAAAATGACGATTAAAATAAATGTTGTATTTGCTTATTGTCTATTAAATCATCAATTTAACATCATTTTTTATTCAACCACCTATAAAATAAATATAAATAAATTAACGAACTTAAATAAAATAATAAATATATCCACCTATTTTTCTATATTCTCAAAATAAATGTTTCTTCTCTTATATTCAAACAATTTTTCTATATTCTCAAAATCTCTCCTCTTATTATTTAACACAAAATATTTAAACTATATTCTCTCCAAATAGCATAAAAAATTCAAACATCAAATAAAAATTACAAAAAATTACGAACTTAAGTTAAACAATAAAATATTAATTTACTTACTATATTTTCTTTTAAAATCTTCACCTATTTAGCAAAAAAATTTCAAATTATATTCTCTCCAAATAACATCAAAATTCAAGGAACATCAAAATAAAAAAATTAACGAATTTAACACAAAATAAAAAAAAATCAAGGAACAACAAAATATTTCTCAAATCCCCACCTATTTAACAGAAAATTCAAGCAACTTCAAATTTAATCAAACAAATAACTTAACTTACTATATTCTCTTTAACCACCTATTTAACACAAAAAAATCATAAATTTCAACTAAAAAACACAAAAATCTAATTTTCATAATTACTATAAAATAAAATATAAAAAACAAATAAATTACAAAAAATAATATTTAATATAATTCAAAATAATAAGAATAAATTACAAAAATAAAATACTTACTTTAATAAAAATTTCCAAATCATCAAATCTTCATTTTCTTCTTCTTCAAAATATTTTCTCTCCCTCTACACTATCTACCTTCAACCCACCCCTCTTTTAACCTCACAAAAATTAAATCTCAACCACTCATCACCTACCCAATTAAATTCTATCATTCATCTAACCAATCCTAAAAAAATCTTGTGCCCCCTCTGCCACCTCGTGCCCCTCATGAATGCAACATGCATGCCCTCTGCCTGCACCCCCCTCTGCCACCCATGCCCCTCATGCATGCAACACTGCACGTGTGCAGGCTTCGCAGTAGACCATCTACCTCAAAGTCGGATCCAGGTAATCAAGAATTTAGGGATTCTTTTTGAAACTATGGCTATTAGAGTCCGACTTTAGGGGATTTTTTTCTCTTAAAATTTTCTCAAAGTCGGATTCTTTTGGGAGAGACTTTAGTTTTTTTGAGACCGTGGCCAGTAGAATCCGACTACTCCTTGCGCTGTTCAAAGTGCAATATTTCAAGAATTATTCTGGTATCAACCGTAGATTGGGAAAAAATCTCACATCAATTTTTTTGAGATTTTTCCCAGATTTGCGTACATTTTTTTTTTGTCTCTTGCTGGTGCTTCTTCCTATCTTTAATATTAACAAAAATAAATTTTTAATCTTAATTTTAAATTTTAAACCCTAACCCCTACCTTTAAAAATACACACCTTACACCAGGGGGAAACATAGGAAAAAAAGGGATTTGGTCCCCGCTAACTTGAATAGATTTTTAGAAAAAAGGTAAAATTACTTCTATAAACCCTTCAAAGTTTTTAAAATCTTAGTATGACCCCTTTAAAATTTTTAATTTCATTTTGCCCCTTTATAAATTTCTAGTTATTTTATTTTATTTTATTTTGGTCCTCTTATAAATTTCTAGTTCTGCCCCTATCTTACACTAAATTCTCTAATCTCTAACCTTAAACCTAGTTTTTAGGGTTGAGGTATAAATGGGGTACCAAAAAAGGACAGAAGATTTCTATTCCAAGAAGACATGGATTTGAATATACTTAAACGCTCAATATTTACTAATATAGTTATTGTATTATATATCACCCAAACGTATAAATTCCTTTAATCCTTTTTTTAGTTAATTACCGGCATCCAACTCATTGGTTGACTAATCCATATAGAGAATTGCAGGGGCCTATTATGCAGACAATCCTCTCAAACCAATTTGCTCCATTCACAACTACAAGATTCTAATCTATGACCTTACTTAAGGAATCTAGTGCATTATCCCACTAAACCAACCGGTTGTTAGTTAAATTCTTTAAATCTTTTAATATAAATTTGTTATTATATATGTATAATATTCTATTGTACATTGTTGAGTGTGTAAAAGTTCTATTATTTACACCCGTTTTAACCCATATTTCTGCTGCATTCAAGCATCATTGCATTGCATTTAGGTTAGTTTTCAATAAAACATCACAATTATATAAAAGGCACGGATTCTACTAAAAGATGGCATATTTTGCAGGTAGCTGCCATGGTTGACGATGAAGGCAGGCGCAAGGCAGATAAGCAGGAAAGCTGAGCTGGACAAGCAGCCGAAGAAGACGAACCTGTCATGGACCTGTCATGACAGCATGGTGACAACAGACTTATGAGGAGGAAAAGCAAAGTGGACCTCGATAGATAGAGAAAAATCTACTCGTCTGTCGTGTCAAAGCCACATATTTTTCCAAGCCCCGGATCAAAAGATATGTCAAGCCAAAGCCCAAGGAGAGGAAATTCCTAAAAGCAAGGATGCGGCTGGAAAGTAGGAGTCTTTAGAGATTTAGTCTTTATTAGAATCTTACTTTTAATTAAAGTTGTAATCCTTGTTACCTTAGATAACTTGAGCCCAAAGCTTATATAAGGGCATAGATTTAACCTAGGGCATAACGGATGACCCCATAACCGAAACCAAAAAAAACCCTGTCGTTTACCTGTCACCGACATGTTCTAAATTCCCCCTAGGGCTACGGGTTGTTTTGTAAAGTAGTTGCAAGGATTGCTTTGTTTTAGGATTTTCCAAGTTCAATAAAATAGACTTCAAGTTCTCTTATTTTGGTTTTAATATCTTGCAAGAGCATCGGGAGAG
The DNA here is from genome assembly GCA_958450335.1 of Hibiscus tridactylites. Taxonomy (NCBI): domain Eukaryota; kingdom Viridiplantae; phylum Streptophyta; class Magnoliopsida; order Malvales; family Malvaceae; genus Hibiscus; species Hibiscus tridactylites. The sequence continues at coordinate 35,834,639 of OY288273.1, read as the reverse complement.
CATTGTGAGGTTATCCATTTACTTAGCATCGGGAGAGTTAAGTATACGAAAGAAATAAGAGCGCGTTCTCTAGTTTATAGTTGAACCATCTCGTGCCTAGGGATAGGGCGAGGTTAAGTGGCTAAGGAAGAATTCATACACATCGGTGTTCATCCTTCGATTCACGCCGGGAGGTATCATCAAAAACGTGATCGCCGACAGACTTGGACCTAGGGATAGGACAAGGCAGATCTGGGATTCTTGCCAAGCTTGAAGTACGAAGTTAGTGTTCGCTGCCGCGACAGCTAACGGACAGCCGCTGCGACAGGTGCTGTCGGCGACGGGCGCGACGACAGAACTGGAGATCCTAAGCAATCCAATACCTGCACTACTGAGCAACTCAATACCAGCCCATTCTCTCTATCTTGATAACTCAATTCTTTTATTTGCGTTTTTACTCTATTATTCGTGACAACTTCTCAAAATTATTTCCTTTACTTCGTGCAGTGAATTTAGGTGAAGCTATTAGCCCAATCCCTGTGGAGACGATATTCGATACTTCGTATCACTTACTACTTGCGTCGTGTACACTTGCACTACAATTGCGATAGACTCTTTTACACGCAACAAGTTTTTGGCGCCGTTGCCGGGGATTGGCAACATAACTACACCTTTCTTTTATTGCACTTTCGTTTTTATTTTTATTTTCGTTTTTGTTTTTATTTTTCTTTAATTTTTATTTTTTGCTTCCAACTCTTGCTTTTCACGAGGTTTTCTTGTTTATGCGCAGATCTAAAAGAGGCGAAGATCCTAAATATAAATTAGATCCGGAAATCGAACGTTCCTTCAATCTCAAGAAACAACTTCGCCGCCTTTTAGACAGAAACGAATACCTTAAGGAACAGCTAGAGCAGATGGCCCGTAATCAGCCCGATGATGGAATTATACCGCCTGTCGGTGACCCGCCCGCGGCAGATGGACGACGGTCATGTCGTGACTACATGCTGAACGATCATGTAGAGCTGGAGACCACGCTGCCGGATATTGATGTTGACAACTTCGAACTAAAACCTGTCATGTTTAGTATGATCAACAACGCCGGACAGTTTAGTGGTTCTGCGACAGAAGATGCCAGGGAGCATCTCAAAACGTTCCAGGAGATCTGTGGTTCGTTTAGACTGCCAGGAGTTAGTCCGGAGATACTGAGGCTTCGGTTATTCCCCCATTCATTGAGGGACAGAGCTAAAACTTGGTGGAATAAACTTACGCCGGGTTCTATTATGACTTGGGCGGATTTAACTCGTGAATTTTTGTCTCGTTTTAATCCTTCACATTTAGCTGAGCGATTACGTAATGAAATTGCTACTTTTCAACAGGAAGATGACGAGCCGATGCACGAGGCCTGGGACAGATTTACAACTCTTCTTCGAAACTGCCCAATGCATGGATTCCCCGTCTGGAATCAGGTAACTAAGTTCTATAATGCTGCTAACTTACAAACTCGCATTCGGATTGATTCTGCAGCAAATGGACTATTATTGGATAAAGATCCAGACGAGGCATTGCAAGTTTTGAAAAATTTAGCTAAGAACGAGGAGCAGTTTCCGACCGCTAGAAGAGGAGGTAAACGGGTACTTGCTGTCAAGGACTATGAGGCCGACAGCACTATGAAATCGCAGGTAGCATTCCTTACTAAAGCAATGAAAAAGTTATTGAATGATGATGAATTACAAGGATTTGCTGTCGAGGAAGTTTGTGCTACTTGTGAGGGAAATCATAGTAGGGATGAGTGCCCAATAAATATAGAAGAGGGAAAATATGTTGGAAATTACAAGCCGAACTATAATTCCAACAACTACAACCCTAATTGGAGGAAGGATCCCAAATTTTCCTGGAGTAACCCTAACAACGCCCTGAATCCGCAAGCACATAATCAGAATTAGGGAGGTCCTAGATTGTTGACGCGACAGCATCTGCCGCAGAACCTGCCGCAGAACCTGCCGCCGCAGCAGCAACAGCAGCCACCACCTGCCACGAGTAGTATATTGGAGCAGACTCTGGCCACCTTTATGTCTCAGACTGGTACGTATATGGAGAATATTAATCAGTTTGTCAAGAAGACGGAAACCTTTATGGATAAAACCGAGATGAGAATGACAAATCATGAGGCTACCTTGAAATCTCTAGAGACACAAATGGGTCAGGTGTCGCAACATATTAAGCCGAGGCAGAACGGAGGATTCCCTAGCAATACTGAAAATGCTAGACCGCCCCCACATGAGCAATGTAAGGCGATTACTACTAGGAGTGGGAAGAAGCTACCAGGGCCAGAAAAAGCTGAAACAGAAAAGGATCCAGCCTTAGATAAACCTGCCGAGGAAGCTGCCCCGACAGGTGATAAATAGACTGCTGCCGATGAGCCTGTCACGACAGCAGAAGCGACAGAGGAGAAGAAAGATGAATACCGTCCTCAGATTCGCATGCAGTGGGAAGGACGTATTGCTGATTACCGTCCCCCACCACCCTTCCCTCAACGGGTACAGCAAGCTAAGCATGAATCTCAACTTAAAAAGATTTATGATATTTTTAAACAGGTTCATATTAATATTCTGTTGTTAGATGCTGTTAGGGAGATGCCCGGTTATGCTAAATTTCTCAAGGATGTTATGTCAAAAAAATCAAAACTTGGGGAATTTGAAACGGTAAAGATGACAGAAGGTTGCATGAGTATTCTTCATAGGCAGCCGCCCCAGAAAAAGAAGGATCCGGGGAGCTTCATCATACCTTGCGTAATCGGCGACAGATTTGTGGGTAAGGCATTATGTGATCTTGGTGCTAGTGTTAATCTAATGCCCAAATCTGTTTTTCAGAAACTAGGTATTGGCAAGGCGCGGCCCACGACAGTTACCTTACAGCTAGCCGACCGCTCTTACGTTCACCCCGAGGGAAAAATTGAAGATATTTTGGTAAGAGTGGATAAGCTTATATTTCCTGCTGACTTTCTTATTTTAGATTGTGAGGCAGATGAGAACGCACCAGTCATCCTCGGGCGACCCTTCTTAGCCACGGGAAGATCATTGATTGATGTAGAAAAAGGAGAACTCACCATGCGCGTGAACGATCAAGAAATTAAGTTGAATGTTCTCCAAGCAATGAAACATGCTGACGTGGACGAGGAGTGTAAGGCCATCATTGAGGTGACCTTTGATCAACCCTGCATCAGGTCGGGCTGCCGTGATATAGAATTTGGTCACTGCCACGACAGCCACTTACAGGCCTGTCATGACAGTAACGACGACAGCACCGACGACAGCGACTCCTCTGAATCCGATACATCTACTGAAGGTCATGAGGAGGTAGACTGGTTAGACCATCGTCCAGGTAAGTTATTCGAACCCTTGAATTACACTTCGGATTACCATTTAATCCAAAAGCCATCTACTGTTGAACCACCTGTCTTAGAACTTAAGCCCCTGCCAGGGCAGCTTAAATATTCTTATCTTGGTTGTGATGACACACTGCCCGTAATCATCTCTGCTAAGCTGCCGCAGGAACAGGAACGACAGCTGATCGACATGTTAAGGCAGCACAAGAGGGCGATTGGATGGACGATAGCAGACATACAGGGCATTAGTCCGGCAATATGCATGCACAAAATCCTCCTAGAGGAAGATCATAAGCCGACTATTGATGCCCAAAGGCGGTTAAACCTTGCGATGAATGAGGTAGTGCGTAAAGAGATAATCAAATGGTTAGATGCTGGTATTATTTACGCCATCTCCGACAGCAAATGGGTAAGCCCGGTGCAATGTGTTCCCAAGAAAGGAGGCATGACCGTGATAACCAACGAAAACAATGAGTTAATCCCAACCAGGACTGTGACCGATTGGAGGGTTTGTATGGACTATCGGAAGCTTAATAAAGCTACCCGAAAAGACCACTTTCCTTTACCCTTTATTGATCAAATGCTTGATAGATTAGCGGGTAAACCTTACTATTGTTTTCTTGATGGTTACTCAGGTTATAACCAAATTGCTATTGCACCAGAGGATCAAGAGAAAACGACTTTCACATGCCCCTACGGTACGTACGTGTTTAGGAGGATGCCGTTTGGACTCTGTAATGCACCTGCCACCTTCCAAAGGTGCATGATGGCTATATTCTCCGACATGGTAGAGGACTTCCTAGAAATTTTCATGGATGATTTTTCCGTCTTTGGAGATGATTTTGAGAGCTGCCTCGGCAACTTACAAAAGGTACTTAAAAGATGTGAAAAAGCTAATCTTGTTTTAAATTGGGAAAAATGCCACTTTATGGTGGATGAGGGGATAGTCCTTGGCCATAAGATTAGCTGCCGTGGGATAGAAGTCGACATGGCTAAGATTGAAGTCATTGAGAAGCTGCCGCCGCCAACCACAGTCAAGGGCATTAGGAGTTTTCTAGGGCATGCTGGTTTTTATCGAAGATTTATCGCGAATTTCTCAAAAATCACGAAGCCCCTATGTCATCTCTTAGAGCAGAACCGACCCTTTGACTTTGACGATGAATGTACTGAAGCATTCAAGGTTCTGAAAGAAAAGCTAGTGACAGCCCCCATAGTACAGCCACCAGACTGGACACAGCCGTTTGAGATTATGTGTGATGCTAGTGACTATGCTGTCGGGGCAGCACTTGGGCAGCGCAGAGATAAGTTGTTTCACGTCATATACTATGCCAGCAAAACGTTGAATGATGCCCAAGTGAACTACACCACCACAGAAAAGGAGCTGTTAGCTGTGGTGTTCTCCATCGACAAGTTTCGTTCTTACATACTTGGGACGAAAGTAATAGTGCACACAGACCACTCTGCCCTTAAGTATTTGTTCGCAAAGAAGGATGCAAAGCCTAGATTGATACGGTGGATCTTGCTACTACAAGAATTCGACCTTGAGATCAAGGACAAAAAGGGGACAGAAAATCAGGTGGCAGACCACTTGTCGAGATTGGAGAAGGGACAGAGTCTAAAGTTCGATGAAACACACATACTGGAGACCTTCCTAGATGAGCAGCTCTTTGCTGCCGCAATCGCTGTCGCGACAGCCATAGCGGCAGGTAAGTCTTCTGACCTTCCCTGGTATGCTGATTTCGTTAATTTTATAGTTAGCGGAATATTACCTTCTGATCTTAATTATCAAGCCAGGAAGAGGTTCCGCAATGATGTTAAGCATTATTATTGGGGCGAACCTCTTCTTTCCAAAATGTGCGCAGATCAGGTTATTAGGAGGTGTGTACCATAAGAAGAGCAAGAAGACATTCTCCATCACTGCCATGCTTCACAATATGGAGGTCACTTAGGAGGCAATAAGACTGCTGCCAAGGTGCTGCAGTCAGGGTTCTACTAGCCGATACTATATAAAGATGCACAGGAATTTTACAAGAACTGTGACAGGTGCCAGCGGACAGGCAACATCTCGAGGAGAAACGAGATGCCACTGCAAAACATTCTAGAAGTCGAGATCTTCGACGTTTGGGGGATCGATTTTATGGGACCTTTTCCATCTTCGTGTGGAAATCTTTATATTCTCCTAGCAGTGGATTATGTCTCCAAGTGGGTAGAAGCAATCGCAACTCAAAAGAATGATGCCAAAACGGTCCAAAAGTTTTTGCACAAAAACATTTTTTCTAGATTTGGCATCCCTAAGGCGATTATCAGTGATGAGGGGAGACATTTTGATAATAGGGTAATTGTTGCCGCCTTGAAGAAATATGGTGTCAAGCACAGGATCGCGACAGCATACCACCCACAAACCAAGGATCACATCAAAACCATAAAAGGGCAACTCCATAAGATCAACATGAAAGACATGCTCTTGAACAACCAAAGGACACCTTCTATAAAGCTTACGAGTCACAACAGTTTCACCAAAAGAACTAGTGACTCTAACACCAACATCCAAAGACTCAACAGGCAAACCAAGCAATTCAGCATGCTCATGCAGAATGTATGAATGCGTAGATCCAGAATCAATCAAAGAAAGCAATGACAAGGATTGCAAAGTAAAGGTACCTGCAATCACATCTGCATCATTCCTTCCTTCGCGCTGAGCATACACTCTCGCCTGGCCTCCACCCTCAGGCTGAATAGCTACAACATGAGCTACTCCACGACCACCTTCCTCACGCCTCTGAAAATTTCCACGGCCGCGCCCACGACCTCTCTGCGGTGCTGCAACAACAGGAGCACGCTCTTGACCACCAGCCATCCTCGGACAATCTCGCCTCAAGTGGTCAGCAGAACCACAATTTCAGCACTCATAACCAGCTGCCACTACAGGAGCTTGCACCTCCCTCCCAGCACGAGGACAATCACGCTTCAAGTGACCACGCGAACCGCAAATCCAACAAGCACTAGGGTCAGCTCTAGCATTGCCACCCCTAGCAGGTGCACCTCCACCTCTCTTAGCTGAGGACTGAAACCTCTGATCACGTCCCCTCTTGTTCCGTCCACCTCCGGAACTATACTCAGCAGCTCTCTTCCCAGAACTAGCTCCAGCACCTTTCGCAGACAAACTCAGATTCATCTCAATGTCCTTGGATCGACTAACCAACACATCAAAATCATTGTACTCAGCAGCCAACATGTAGGTCTTTACTTCCGTCACCAAGCCATAACGGAACCTTCCGCACCTCTCACGCTCATCAGGTATCAGCTCCGGTGCATACTGACTGAGGCGTACGAACTGTACCTCATACTCAGCCACACTCATGCTCCCTTGGGTAAGAGACATGAATTCTTGCTTTTTCTCATCCAGATATCTAACTCCCAGATATCTCCTTTTGAACGCATTCTGAAAGAATGTCCAAGTGATGTCAGCTTCAGCCATCCCAGAGATTGTGGTCGTCCACCACGTATAAGCATCACTCTGCAGCAAAGACACAACACATCCCAGCTTTTGCACATCCGTGCAACTCATCTGCCCCAAGATATGCTTGGTACTTTCCAGCCAAGCTTCCGACCTCTCAGCTGACATACCCCTAAACTCAGTCCCACCAAGACTGCGCAGACGCTCTAAGGGTAGTCTCACACCAGCATCTCCCTGATGCCCAGCTCCTTGAGCTCCAGCTACTGCTGCTCGAAAAGCACCCGCAATAGCTTGCACCAGCATCGTCATGTCAGGCATCGCTTGCCCCTGACCAACCTCAGGTCCTGCAGCTCTAGCACCAGCTGCCTCAGCTCCAGCTCTTTCCCTCTCCGCACCACCACCACCAGGTGGAGGAGGAGGTAACACAGCACTACCCGTATTCTCTTCATTCACATTCCCTTCCGGGGTCGTAGCTCTCACGCTACTCCTTAACTCTCTACGTGGTGCCATACTTTTACCATGCATAACAATACAAAATAAAACAAAGTCAGGACCAGCAAGGTAAGCAATTCCAAGTATTCAAGCTCAATTTCTTTCAAAATCAACATCATTTCTTTAGCTTTTGTTTGGCAATGGGTACCCACATCACGCATCATCACAACATACATCTCAAAAGCATCAACATCTCAAACCACTGAACATGCTTTCAAACAACAAGCATACAAGCCAAACCATGCTTCAATCATGCATACATACATTCCCAGTTACTCGCAAACTCAGCTCTGATACCACCAAATGTAACCCCCTTAACTCGGTCTAGACGGTTGACCCGAATTAAGAAAGTCACACGGGGAAAACCAAAGTCAACCCGAAAGTCAACCTTGATTAACGACCCTTTTTTTTTCTTTTTAATCTTATCTAGATGCACATTAACCCTAATTGTGATCACTCAAACAACATACTCAAAGATTACAAACATCAGAGATCAAATAGGGACCCAATTGAACGAATTACAACTTTAGGGACCAAAATGTAAATTCTGATAAATATGAGGACTTAGTCCAAATTAAAGTTACCATCTTGAAATTAGTCAGGTTTCATGCTTCCCTGTGAAATTTCAGCTCAAAAGGACTTCTCAAACACATTCAATTGAACAAACAAGATTCAGGACCAAAACGTAAACAAAACAAAACAAAACATATAAAGATACTTTTAACCGAATTAACGGTCAGGTATCGATACGCCAGGTGTCGTATCGATACTCGGGGAAGGCAGTGACCAAACTTCAGAGACGGTATCGATACGTGATCCCGTGTATCGATACGGCCTTCATACGGTATCGATACCCGTACAACCGTACCGATACGCCTGGGCAGAAATGAGCATATTTGGCTCAGGCGTATCGATACGCAAGCCCGAGTACCGATACCCCTGCCTGATTTCGACTCAAAACCACCATCATACATGCTTCAAACTTCAATTAAACATCACCAAATCATACCACATAGATATACAACATGCAGGGACCATAAATGCATCATCAATTCAACATGTAACCAACACATAAGAAAAGCCCCAATTTAAAAGACATGCTTCCTACTTAAGCTAACATTTCATGCATAAACCTTCATAATCAAGCAATATAAAGCCAATCCAAAAACCAGCAATTCAAACAACATTCAATATACTTAGGGAGTTCCAACATCTCCCAAAAACACACTCATAGGTCCCCCATTGCCAAATCACCCCAAAAGCTAAAAGCACTTATAAAACCTTCATACATTGAGCTTTACTTGAACTTGTTTGCTTGCCCCTTCTTGCTGCCCTTCAAAGTACTCTAATGCTATGCATTATTGAATTAAGAAAACGAGAGAGCGTAAGCAAAAGCTTAGTGAGGAGTGCTCTTTAAAAACCATTCAATAATGCAAATTAAACCATTTATAAAACATACTTATAATCAACCTTTGCACATGCTCAAGCATACTTTAAATCAAGCAATCCCATGCTTCAAATAACATTTAAACAAGCATCTCATGCTTCAACATAATCATTTAAACAAGCATCACATGCTTCACAATGTACTTTACATGTCATATTGGCTCAAGTGATACATTTCATTTATTAAAACAAGTTCACAACTTTCCCCAAGGACTTTTAAACACCTTGGCCATGGACTTTTAAACACCATGAATGAGGACCACACAAGGACTTTTAACCACCTTTGTGTCCAATGCTTGAATCACCCCAAGGACTTTTAAACACATTGGCCCCAAGGACTTTTAAACACCTTGGCCCTATGGACTTTTAAACACCATGGAAAGGAGCACCTAAGGACTTTTAACCACCTTAGTGTCCGCAACAAGATTCATCCAAGGACTTTTAACCACCTTGATGATCTTAAGTAACAAGGCTCACTCAAGGACTTTTAACCACCTTAGTGACCTTCACTTTTACAAAACATCACTTGCCAATATACATCTTATACATCATATAATCCACTGTTTTAAAGCATTAAACCAAGCCATTTCATCATGCATTTCAAAGCATCAAATCCACATTTAATCAATGCATAAAAGCAAGGTACTCCTACCTAGAGTTACCTTCAACACATGGCTTAAAACATCAGCAAATATCATGCTAAAACATCAACAATTATCATGCTAAAACATGCTTTCAAAACAGTAATCAAAACATGCAAATCATCATTTTGCATCACACCAAAACATGGCCACCACTTAGAGAGAAATCCGAAAACTTACACTTGAGCTTAGCAAAGTTGTTTAGACTTAAACTAAGCCCCCAAAACCTTGGTTTCAAAGCCGAAAACCATTTTCACTCACCGATTTCCACTTTGCTTCAAGCCAAAGCACCAAATCAAGCCTCCAGATCAACAATTCTTGGATCCAAGGATGCCTCCCCTGTTTCAACACATTAAAGCAGAGGATTAATGCATCATCATGCATTAATTGCTTCAATGAAAGCACCTAAACTCGCTGCTCTCACATAACCTCCATTTTCGGCCACCAAACACAACCGAAAATGCATCCAAAACACTTCTAAACAAAGCCCAGCCATAAACCAGCAAAACCTCACTTCCATTAACATCAAAGAACATCTAAAAACAACCTAACAACATCCTTATACCTCCAGCAACATCAGATCACCAAGATCACCTCAAAAACTACCTTAAAACACAAGCTAAACTTAGGAAACTCAACCTATCCGGGTTTGCATCAATCAAAACTCATTTCCTTATCAATTTAGAGATCATTTTACATCAAAAACACCTCTCAAAACACAGATCAAACAGATCTAACGAAAATCATGTGAAATCATCAAAATCTTGCATAATTAGCCAAGATCCATAAATCAACTTAAAAGCCTTTAATTAAACATCAATTTAGGATTGAAAACTTAGGAATTTCAGTAAAGAACTTGAAGTTCAGAGGAGAAGGACGTTCTTACCTCCAAACTTGAGTTTCTCCTCTTTTTGGAATGAAAAACCTTGATGAAACTTGTAGCAATTGAAGAGGTTTTGAAGATACAATGATTTGGAATCAAATGAGAGTTGAAAGGAGGATTTTAGGTGAGAAAATCAGAAACAAAACTCTGGAAATGGAGTGTTTGGGTTGAGAGAAAAAGAGAGAAAGAAAATGAGAAGTTAGTTGAGAAAATGACTAAAATGAGTTTTCCCTCCTTTATGAAATCTTTAAAATCAGAATTATAACTCAAAATATCTTAGAAAAATCTGGAGAAACTCCCTTTGAGTAAATAGCTCCTTAAAGATTCAAAGTTTCAACCCTTTATAAAACAGCCACCAAACTTTCAAAAATTACATTTTGGTCACTAGCCAAAATGTCACACTTCCAAAACTCATTTTCCAAAATTGATTTCACAGTTCACTTAATTATATTAAAAGATGATTTTAGAACATTTTTCCATATTTTTAATGCAACCCGAACCAGGTTTTCCTAATTTAACCTCTTACGATTCGAACAGCACTTTGACCAGCCGGTCAACGCCCAAGACTTCCAAGCCCAAAACCGGGGCGTTACAACTCTCCCCCCCCCCCCCTTAAGAAATTTCGTCCTCGAAATTTACCTGAAGGAAAGAGATAAGGAAACTGCTTCAGCATGTCTTCCTTCCGCTCCCACGTGGCTTCCTCAACACCGCGATGCTTCCACAGCACCTTCACCAATTCAATGGTCTTGCCACGAAGAACCTTGCTATCTGAATCCAGAACCTTCACCGGTTCCTCATCATAGGTTAAATCCGGATTCAATTCCACTTCCTCCACAGGCATCACATGCGAAGGATCAGATCTATACTTTCGGAGCATAGAAACATGGAACACATCATGAATCTTCTCCAGCTCCTGAGGTAACCTCAACCGATACGCAACAGGACCCACTCGCTCAACAACCTCATACGGTCCAATGTATCTAGGGCTCAGCTTACCCTTCCGACCAAACCTCATCACCTTCTTCCAAGGCGAAACCTTCAAGAATACACGATCACCCACCGCATACTCTATCTCCTTACGCTTCAAATCCGCGTAAGATTTCTGCCGGTCAAAAGCAACCTTCAACCGCTCACAAATGAGCTTCACCTTTTCGGTGGTCCCCTTCAACAAAGCCGGCATCGAAACCAACTTTTGACCAGTTTCAGCCCAACAAAGAGGAGTCCTACACTTCCTCCCATACAGAGCCTCATAAGGTGCCATCTGTATACTCGCCTGATAACTGTTGTTATAAGCGAACTCAACCAAAGGCAGATGTTTCTCCCAAGAACCTTGGAACTCTATCACGCAGCATCTCAACATATCCTCCAAGATCTGAATAACTCGCTCAGACTGACCATCCGACTGAGGATGATAGGATGTACTGAAATGCAACCTTGTACCCAGAGCTTGATGCAAACACTGCCAGAAACGCGATGTGAACCTCGGATCCCTATCCGACACGATCGACTTAGGCACACCATGCAGCCTCACAATCTCAGCAATGTACAACTCTGCCAGCTTATCCAAAGAAAACGTAGTATGCACAGGCAAGAAATGCGCACACTTCGTCAAGCGATCCACAATCACCCAAACAGAATTCTTCTTTGATGGAGACAAAGGTAAACCAGATACAAAATCCATGGTAACCCTCTCCCACTTCCATTCAGGGATTTTCAACGGTTGCAACAAACCAGAAGGAACCTGATGTTCAGCCTTAACCCGCTGACACACCAAACACTTGCTCACAAACTCTGCAACATCCTTCTTCAAGCCCACCCAATAGTACTCATCACGAAGATCACGATACATCTTTGTACTACCAGGGTGCATAGCAAAAGGACTACTATGACCTTCAGTCAGAATAGCACGCCTCAACTCAGCATCAGCAGGCACTACTATCCGACTACCAAAACACAACACTCCATCCTCATTAAAGCAGAAATCCGGAGGTCTACCCTCCGCGATATCCTGAACATGAGACACCAAGGAATCATCCAACAACTGCTTATCCTTGATCAACTGAACCAACGATGGTTTCACCTGCAACTCAGCAACAAGACCACCATCCCGCGATATACTCAAGCTAGCAAACATAGCTCTCAGCTCAACAGCTACCTTCCTACTCAAGGCATCCGCAACAACATTAGCCTTTCCAGGATGATACTCTATCGTCAGATCATAATCCTTGAGCAACTCCAACCAACGCCGCTGCCTAAGATTCAACTCCTTCTGAGACATCAGATACCTCAAACTCTTGTGATTCGTGTACACAGTACACTTCTCACCATACAGATAATGCCTCCAGATCTTCAGAGCAAAAACCACTGCAGCCAGCTCAATATCATGCGTAGGATAATTGCGCTCATGCACCTTCAACTGCCGCGACGCATAAGCCACAACCTTACCTTCTTGCATCAGCACACACCCCAAACCAACATAGGATGCATCACTGTAGACCACAAACTCTTTCCCTGATTCAGGCTGAATCAAGATAGGAGCTTGCGTCAAAGCCATCTTCAGCTTCTCAAAAGCCTGCTGTCTCGCTTCCGTCCACTCATACTTAACATCTTTCTGCAACAACTTCGTCAAAGGAGCAGCAATCTTGGAAAAACCATCCACAAACCTTCGGTAGTATCCTGCCAAACCAAGGAAACTACGAACCTCCTGAACAGACTTAGGAACTTTCCAGTTCATCACTGCTTCAATCTTCTGAGGATCAACACGAATCCCCTCAGCTGAGACCACATGCCCAAGAAAAACCACCTCTCTAAGCCAAAACTCACACTTGCTCAGCTTAGCATAAAGCTGATTCTCCAACAAAGCTTGCAGCACAATCCTCAAATGCTCTTCGTGCTCTTCCTCAGTACGCGAGTACACAAGGATATCATCAATGAACACCACAACGAACTTGTCCAGGTATTCATGGAAAACACGATTCATCATGTCCATGAAAGCAGCAGGAGCATTTGTCAAACCAAACGGCATCACAAGGAACTCATAATGCCCATACCTTGTCCTGAAAGCTGTCTTAGGCACATCCACATCCTTCACCTTCAACTGATAATATCCTGACCTCAAGTCAATCTTAGAGAACACTGCAGCTCCCCGAAATTGATCAAAGAGATCATCAATCCTCGGCAAAGGATACTGATTCTTGATAGTCAACTTGTTCAGCTGACGGTAATCAATGCACATCCTCATAGTGCCATCTTTCTTCTTCACAAACAAAACAGGAGCACCCCAAGGCGACACACTCGGCCGGATGAAAACCATGATCAAGCAGCTCTTGCAACTGCGTCTTCAACTCCTTCAGCTCCTTAGGTGCCATTCTATAGGGAGTAATGGACACAGGAGTGGTATTCTCATACAGCTCAATTCCAAACTCCACCTCGCGATTGGGAGGTAAACCAGGCAACTCTTCAGGAAAAACACCAGGAAACTCCTTCACAACCCTGATATCTTGCACCCTCAACTCCTTAGAACAAGGATTCATCACAAAAGCCAGATAAGCTTCACAACCTTGCCTCAGCATCCTACTCGCCTCCAAGGTAGAAACAACATTGGCAAGAAACTTCACATTCTCACCAACCACCACCACTTCATAATCATCCGCAAGCTTAAGCGAAACCCGCTTATTCTCACAATCCACAACAGCACGATGCTCAGCAAGCCAATCCATACCAAGGATCACATCAAAACCATAAAAGGGCAACTCCATAAGATCAACATGAAAGACATGCTCTTGAACAACCAAAGGACACCTTCTATAAAGCTTACGAGTCACAACAGTTTCACCAAAAGAACTAGTGACTCTAACACCAACATCCAAAGACTCAACAGGCAAACCAAGCAATTCAGCATGCTCACGCAAAATGTATGAATGCGTAGATCCAGAATCAATCAAAGAAAGCAATGACAAGGATTGCAAAGTAAAGGTACCTGCAATCACATCTGCATCATTCCTTCCTTCGCGCTGAGCATACACTCTCGCCTGGCCTCCACCCTCAGGCTGAATAGCTACAACATGAGCTACTCCACGACCACCTTCCTCACGCCTCTGAAAATTTCCACGGCCGCGCCCACGACCTCTCTGCGGTGCTGCAACAACAGGAGCACGCTCTTGACCACCAGCCATCCTCGGACAATCTCGCCTCAAGTGGTCAGCAGAACCACAATTCCAGCACTCATAACCAGCTGCCACTACAGGAGCTTGCACCTCCCTCCCAGCACGAGGACAATCACGCTTCAAGTGACCACGCGAACCGCAAATCCAACAAGCACTAGGGTCAGCTCTAGCATTGCCACCCCTAGCAGGTGCACCTCCACCTCTCTTAGCTGAGGACTGAAACCTCTGATCACGTCCCCTCTTGTTCCGTCCACCTCCGGAACTATACTCAGCAGCTCTCTTCCCAGAACTAGCTCCAGCACCTTTCGCAGACAAACTCAGATTCATCTCAATGTCCTTGGATCGACTAACAACCACATCAAAATCATTGTACTCAGCAGCCAACATGTAGGTCTTTACTTCCGTCACCAAGCCATAACGGAACCTTTCGCACCTCTCACGCTCATCAGGTATCAGCTCCGGTGCATACTGACTGAGGCGTACGAATTGTACCTCATACTCAGCCACACTCATGCTCCCTTGGGTAAGAGACATGAATTCTCGCTTTTTCTCATCCAGATATCTAACTCCCAGATATCTCCTTTTGAACGCATTCTGAAAGAATGTCTAAGTGATGTCAGCTTCATCCATCCCAGAGATTGTGGTCGTCCACCACGTATAAGCATCACTCTGCAGCAAAGACACAACACATCCCAGCTTTTGCACATCCGTGCAACTCATCTGCCCCAAGATACGCTTGGTACTTTCCAGCCAAGCTTCCGACCTCTCAGCTGACATACCCCTAAACTCAGTCCCACCAAGACTGCGCAGACGCTCTAAGGGTAGTCTCACACCAGCATCTCCCTGATGCCCAGCTCCTTGAGCTCCAGCTACTGCTGCTCGAAAAGCACCCGCAATAGCTTGCACCAGCATCGTCATGTCAGGCATCGCTTGCCCCTGACCAACCTCAGGTCCTGCAGCTCTAGCACCAGCTGCCTCAGCTCCAGCTCTTTCCCTCTCCGCACCACCACCACCAGGTGGAGGAGGAGGTAACACAGCACTACCCGTATTCTCTTCATTCACATTCCCTTCCGGGGTCGTAGCTCTCACGCTACTCCTTAACTCTCTACGTGGTGCCATACTTTTACCATGCATAACAATACAAAATAAAACAAAGTCAGGACCAGCAAGGTAAGCAATTCCAAGTATTCAAGCTCAATTTCTTTCAAAATCAACATCATTTCTTTAGCTTTTGTTTGGCAATGGGTACCCACATCACGCATCATCACAACATACATCTCAAAAGCATCAACATCTCAAACCACTGAACATGCTTTCATACAACAAGCATACAAGCCAAACCATGCTTCAATCATGCATACATACATTCCCAATTACTCGCAAACTCAGCTCTGATACCACCAAATGTAACCCCCTTAACCCGGTCTAGACGGTTGACCCGAATTAAGAAAGTCACACGGGGAAAACCAAAGTCAACCCGAAAGTCAACCTTGATTAACGACCCTTTTTTTCTTTTTAATCTTATCTAGATGCACATTAACCCTAATTGTGATCACTCAAACAACATACTCAAAGATTACAAACATCAGAGATCAAACAGGGACCCAATTGAACGAATTACAACTTTAGGGACCAAAATGTAAATTCTGATAAATATGAGGACTTAGTCCAAATTAAAGTTACCATCTTGAAATTAGTCAGGTTTCATGCTTCCCTGTGAAATTTCAGCTCAAAAGGACTTCTCAAACACATTCAATTGAACAAACAAGATTCAGGACCAAAACGTAAACAAAACAAAACATATAAAGATACTTTTAACCGAATTAACGGTCAGGTATCGATACGCCAGGTGTCGTATCGATACTCGGGGAAGGCAGTGACCAAACTTCAGAGACGGTATCGATACGTGATCCCGTGTATCGATACGGCCTTCATACGGTATCGATACCCGTACAACCGTACCGATACGCCTGGGCAGAAATGAGCATATTTGGCTCAAGCGTATCGATACGCAAGCCCGAGTACCGATACCCCTGCCTGATTTCGACTCAAAACCACCATCATACATGCTTCAAACTTCAATTAAACATCACCAAATCATACCACATAGATATACAACATGCAGGGACCATAAATGCATCATCAATTCAACATGTAACCAACACATAAGAAAAGCCCCAATTTAAAAGACATGCTTCCTACTTAAGCTAACATTTCATGCATAAACCTTCATAATCAAGCAATATAAAGTCAATCCAAAAACCAGCAATTCAAACAACATTCAATATACTTAGGGAGTTCCAACATCTCCCAAAAACACACTCATAGGTCCCCCATTGCCAAATCACCCCAAAAGCTAAAAGCACTTATAAAACCTTCATACATTGAGCTTTACTTGAACTTGTTTGCTTGCCCCTTCTTGCTGCCCTTCAAAGTACTCTAATGCTCTGCATTATTGAATTAAGAAAACGAGAGAGCGTAAGCAAAAGCTTAGTGAGGAGTGCTCTTTAAAAACCATTCAATAATGCAAATTAAACCATTTATAAAACATACTTATAATCAACCTTTGCACATGCTCAAGCATACTTTAAATCAAGCAATCACATGCTTCAAATAACATTTAAACAAGCATCTCATGCTTCAACATAATCATTTAAACAAGCATCACATGCTTCACAATGTACTTTACATGTCATATTGGCTCAAGTGATACATTTCATTTATTAAAACAAGTTCACAACTTTCCCCAAGGACTTTTAAACACCTTGGCCATGGACTTTTAAACACCATGAATGAGGACCACACAAGGACTTTTAACCACCTTTGTGTCCAATGCTTGAATCACCCCAAGGACTTTTAAACACCTTGGCCCCAAGGACTTTTAAACACCTTGGCCCCATGGACTTTTAAACACCATGGAAAGGAGCACCTAAGGACTTTTAACCACCTTAGTGTCCGCAACAAGATTCATCCAAGGACTTTTAACCACCTTGATGATCTTAAGTAACAAGGCTCACTCAAGGACTTTTAACCACCTTAGTGACCTTCACTTTTACAAAACATCACTTGCCAATATACATCTTATACATCATATAATCCACTGTTTTAAAGCATTAAACCAAGCCATTTCATCATGCATTTCAAAGCATCAAATCTACATTTAATCAATGCATAAAAGCAAGGTACTCCTACCTAGAGTTACCTTCAACACATGGCTTAAAACATCAGCAAATATCATGCTAAAACATCAGCAATTATCATGCTAAAACATGCTTTCAAAACAGTAATCAAAACATGCAAATCATCATTTTGCATCACACCAAAACATGGCCACCACTTAGAGAGAAATCCGAAAACTTACACTTGAGCTTAGCAAAGTTGTTTAGACTTAAACTAAGCCCCCAAAACCTTGGTTTCAAAGCCGAAAACCATTTTCACTCACCGATTTCCACTTTGCTTCAAGCCAAAGCACCAAATCAAGCCTCCGGATCAACAATTCTTGGATCCAAGGATGCCTCCCCTGTTTCAACACATTAAAGCAGAGGATTAATGCATCATCTTGCATTAATTGCTTCAATGAAAGCACCTAAACTCGCTGCTCTCACATAACCTCCATTTTCGGCCACCAAACACAACCGAAAATGCATCCAAAACACTTCTAAACAAAGCCCAGCCATAAACCAGCAAAACCTCACTTCCATTAACATCAAAGAACATCTAAAAACAACCTAACAACATCCTTATACCTCCAGCAACATCAGATCACCAAGATCACCTCAAAAACTACCTTAAAACACAAGCTAAACTTAGGAAACTCAACCTATCCGGGTTTGCATCAATCAAAACTCATTTCCTTATCAATTTAGAGATCATTTTACATCAAAAACACCTCTCAAAACACAGATCAAACAGATCTAACGAAAATCATGTGAAATCATCAAAATCTTGCATAATTAGCCAAGATCCATAAATCAACTTAAAAGCCTTTAATTAAACATCAATTTAGGATTGAAAACTTAGGAATTTCAGTAAAGAACTTGAAGTTCAGAGGAGAAGGACGTTCTTACCTCCAAACTTGAGTTTCTCCTCTTTTTGGAATGAAAAACCTTGATGAAACTTGTAGCAATTGAAGAGGTTTTGAAGATACAATGATTTGGAATCAAATGAGAGTTGAAAGGAGGATTTTAGGTGAGAAAATCAGAAACAAAACTCTGGAAATGGAGTGTTTGGGTTGAGAGAAAAAGAGAGAAAGAAAATGAGAAGTTAGTTGAGAAAATGACTAAAATGAGTTTTCCCTCCTTTATGAAATCTTTAAAATCAGAATTATAACTCAAAATATCTTAGAAAAATCTGGAGAAACTCCCTTTGGGTAAATAGCTCCTTAAAGATTCAAAGTTTCAACCCTTTATAAAACAGCCACCAAACTTTCAAAAATTACATTTTGGTCACTAGCCAAAATGTCACACTTCCAAAACTCATTTTCCAAAATTGATTTCACAGTTCACTTAATTATATTAAAAGATGATTTTAGAACATTTTTCCATATTTTTAATGCAACCCGAACCAGGTTTTCCTAATTTAACCTCTTACGATTCGAACAGCACTTTGACCAGCCGGTCAACGCCCAAGACTTCCAAGCCCAAAACCGGGGCGTTACGTTTTCCCCATGGTGCCATTACAATTCAATCATTAAAGGACGGGCACCAATTCAAAGTCAATGGACAACGCCTCAAGCATTATCAGGGGACTGAAGCCCCAGGAATACAGGAAGTGGTTACTTTAGGAGATGCCCCACAAGGCATCCCTAATTTAACCTAATTTTTATTTTTTATTTATTTTATTATTATTTATTAGGAAATTAGGTTTATTTTATTCGAATAATGTTTTTTTTTTCTAATTTCAGTTTTTAGGAAATAAAGGAGTCAAGAAGGAAAGGAGAAGTGAGCCAAGCCCACCGCCCATCCATCAGCCCAATACAGCCCATTTATGGAAACCTGTCGTTTCGGCTGCCGCCGCGGACGGATATGACAGGCTGTCAACAGAATGACACGGCAGACGCAGAAGCGTGCGGCAGACGCGTAACAGACGCATAAATGCGTGTCAGACGTGTCAGACACGCTAAATCCGATTTGCTGCCCCGTTATTCACGCCTGCCGTTGCGACATTAAATGGGCAGCTACCCGACCGCTATAAAACCCCACTCTCATTTTCATTTTTTCTCACTTCTTCTTATTCTTCTTTGCTTTCTCCTCTAGTTTTATTTGTTTTCTTTCTTTCACAGCCCTTGCAACTAAAATGTCGTCGAGACAGACCCGTCGTACCGCTGCTGCCGCTTCTTCTTCTGCAGCAGCGTCACCCTTCGCCAACAAAGAATTATGGGAGGAGCGTGGCTTCATCTACAACAGAAATGCCCCCCATATGGGACTCCGGCCGTTCATCATAAAGGCCATCACGGCACAGCTATGGGAAGATTTTGCCGAACAGCCGGCAGAGCTAAATGATACCTTGGTCCGGGAGTTTTACGAGGCCATAGACGGCAAAACGACGACATCTGTCACCGTCCGAGGCGTGGAAGTACCCTTCACTGCCAACAGCATCAACCATATGTTCGGCCTCTTCTTTGGCCCCGATGATGATGCTCACCAACAATTTCTCGACACCCTTGACGCTGCTGCCTATGATGCTATCATGGTGGAGCTGACAGAGGCTGGTACATCATGGACAACCAGCAAGAAGAACCCCCACTCCGTCAACAGGGGGCAGCTCCTCCCCGAGGCAAAACTTTGGAACGCTTTCATCAAAAAGCGGATCCTGCCCTCTTCCCACCACACGACAGTCAACCGACAGCGGCTAGCCCTTATCCACTCCATTATGCACGACAGGCCCATCAATGTGGGCAGATATATGAGGGACAGCATCCTCGATTGTGCCTTCCGCTCCGACTCTCGCTTGTGCTTGCCGTTCACCATTACTTCCCTCTGCCGATGTGATGCTGTACCCGAAGAGCCCTCCGACAAAATGAAGATGGGCAGTGGCTGGACTGACAACAACATCTCCAGCCTCATGGAGGTCATAGTCGTATCACTCATCAACGCCTTCGACCCAAATGCCCCTCCTGCTGACTCCGATGAAGAACCTGCCACCGACCCTGCCCCAGAAGCTGCCGCCGACACCGCTCCGACAGACCAGTCTGCCTACATCCTTGCTGCGCTCCAACGGGTAGAGGAGCGACAAATGGGATTGATGACTTTCATCCGTGATTTCACCAACGCAACGGTAAATTTCATTACCGACACTTTACATTATTCTGATGTCATCTTCCCCACCTTCCCCGCCCATTATTTCCATATCCCCTCCCCTACACCTACACCACCTGTCTCTCCCCATACACATACTGCCGCTTCCACCCAATCACCTGCCCCGACGGCAGCAGGCAGTCCACCGGCCGACACCCCTGCTAGAGGAACAAAGAGGCCTGCCATCGACGACAGCCCTCTGATCAGGAGGAATTTGGAGCGGGAATTTACGCCGGTCAAGCGGATCAAACATGTGGCAAACAAGAAACGGCTGCCCAAGGCTAGCACCACCACCAGCAGCTCTTGGGACAGTGGCAGCAGTTCCGATATCCAACTCGTAGAGCAGCCTGCTCCTGAACCTGCCCCTGAACCTGCCCAGCCCCCTTCACAGCCCAGACGCCGCCGTCAGATCTGTCTCAGCAGCAGCAACGAGGGCAGCGACTAAAAATTTAAGTTCTTATTTTCCTTTCTTGCTGCCTGCTTAATTTATATTTTGTGATGTACCTGCCTTTTATTTTTTCTGTCATTTTGCATTGAGGGCAATGCAACCCTTGAGTTTGGGGGTGGCAACCCTCCATCATTAAATGGAGTCTTAATTGCATCTTTTTATTATCTGTTGTGTCTTTTATTTTATTTAAGTTCTCTTAAAAAAAATTCAGAAAATTTAAACTGTTGGCTTAAAACTGTGAAGTTAACTTACCTGTCATGACGGCTCTGTCGTGGCAGCATCTTTAGGACAGGTTAAGGAAAAGTTTAGAGCCTTTCTATAGTTCTGAAAAACTTAAACACTTTTGTGACTGTTATATTGCTTAGATTTCTTTTAGCCAAACTAGAATAGGAAGCTTAGAACTTGGATAGCCCCTAGAGGTGCCTAACACTGGCTCTAGGAAAGAAGTTTAGCAAAAGAAAATCAAAAACCTAGAGGTGCCCGAAACCGGCTCTAGGAAGCTAACTAGAGGTGCCCGAAACTGGCTCTAGAAAAACTAGCTTGAAAATAGAAGAAAAAGAAGCATGAAAATGTGCCTTCTAAAAAAATAAACTTTGGCATAAAAATTCGAGTTAAGAAGTTGAATATTCTAGTGAAACTAAGAGAGTCTTAGCATATAACTGTTCACAAGCATGCACACACTGCACGAGAGCTATAGGGAGATTCCGGACAGATCCTAATCTTTTCCGACAGGTTGCTGCCGCCATAGAGAATGAGCGACGGGTAAGGGACAGTTCACTGTTTGAAGGCCAACACAAAAATTTTCAGTTTTCTTTTAAGTCTTCATTGCTTGAGGGCAAGCAAAAACTTGAGTTTGGGGGTGTGTTGAGTGTGTAAAAGTTCTATTATTTACACCCGTTTTAACCCATATTTCTGCTGCATTCAAGCATCATTGCATTGCATTTAGGTTAGTTTTCAATAAAACATCACAATTATATAAAAGGCACGGATTCTACTAAAAGATGGCATATTTTGCAGGTAGCTGCCATGGTTGACGATGAAGGCAGGCGCAGGGCAGATAAGCAGGAAAGCTGAACTGGACAAGCAGCCGAAGAAGACGAACCTGTCGTGACAGCATGGTGACAGCAGACTTATGAGGAGGAAAAGCAAAGTGGACCTCGATAGATAGAGAAAAATCTGCTCGTCTGTCGTGTCAAAGCCACATATTTTTCCAAGTCCCGGATCAAAAGATATGTCAAGCCAAAGCCCAAGGAGAGGAAATTCCTAAAAGCAAGGATGCGGCTGGAAAGTAGGAGTCTTTAGAGATTTAGTCTTTATTAGAATCTTACTTTTAATTAAAGTTGTAATCCTTGTTACCTTAGATAACTTGAGCCCAAAGCTTATATAAGGGCATAGATTTAACCTAGGGCATAACGGATGACCCCATAATCGAAACCAAAAAAACCCCTGCCGTTTACCTGTCATCGACATGTTCTAAATTCCCCCTAGGGCTACGGGTTGTTTTGTAAAGTAGTTGCAAGGATTGCTTTGTTTTAGGATTTTCCAAGTTCAATAAAATAGACTTCAAGTTCTCTTATTTTGGTTTTAATATCTTGCAAGAGCATCGGGAGAGCATTGTGAGGTTATCCATTTACTTAGCATCGGGAGAGTTAAGTATACGAAAGAAATAAGAGCGCGTTCTCTAGTTTATAGTTGAACCATCTCGTGCCTAGGGATAGGGCGAGGTTAAGTGGCTAAGGAAGAATTCATACACATCGGTGTTCATCCTTCGATTCACGCCGGGAGGTATCATCAAAGACGTGATCGCTGACAGACTTGGACCTAGGGATAGGACAAGGCAGATCTGGGATTCTTGCCAAGCTTGAAGTACGGAGTTAGTGTTCGCTGCCGCGACAGCTAACAGACAGCCGCTGCGACAGGTGCTGTCGGCGACGGGCGCGACGATAGAACTGGAGATCCTAAGCAATCCAATACCTGCACTACTGAGCAACTCAATACCAGCCCATTCTCTCTATCTTGATAACTCAATTCTTTTATTTGCGTTTTTACTCTATTATTCGTGACAACTTCTCAAAATTATTTCCTTTACTTCGTGCAGTGAATTTAGGTGAAGCTATTAGTCCAATCCCTGTGGAGACGATATTTGATACTTCGTATCACTTACTACTTGCGTCGTGTACACTTGCACTACAATTGCGATAGACTCTTTTACACGCAACATACATCATATAGGAGATTGAATTTTAACAACTTTGTAATGGTAGCATGGATTTAAATATCTGTTTATAACCGTAATAGTGATGGCTACATGACGGTATAAGCATAGTCTGAAACTAAGAAACCCGCACCATCAGTTTTATTACCCGACCAAATAGGATTTTTTCGGCTAGCAAACAACACGCGAAAACATTGAAATCACACCATGAAAGCACACCACTGAAGCTATATGTGTATTTAGGCATCGGGATTTGCCACGACATAGTCTTCGACAGCCTTGAAAACTCTGGCCCGGCTCTGGATCACTTGCTTGATCTCGTCCTCCTTAAACTCGGCATCACCGACGGTGTGGAACTTGGTCGTGATCTTAACGATCGTTCCTCCATTCGGCGCCGGATCGAACTTGTTCTCGTCGCTGATTTTCTCGAGCTTGTCGCTCAAAACGTCGCCTTCGATCACACTGAAATTGTAGTACCTGTTGTCCTTGTCAAGTACATGAACCTGATGTTTCACATACTTTATCCCCATGCCTGCATTTGTTATCAACCGAGCAAGCCATTGAATCAGACATGAGTACGCAGATATATTCGTCGTCGACACATATTTATATTCGATAAAATTAAATACCTTCAGCAAAGTTGATCTTCTTGATAGTACCAGGGCCACCATCTCCTTGGAGGACCTCAACGCTCTTGATTGCATGAGGGACAACCTTGGGGAAAAGGGTGTCGTAATCTAGGACAAAGACCTTAAATGCCTTTTCCGGCGGGATTGGGGAAGTGACCTCCATTTCATGAGTGAAAACTCCCATTTTTAATTCGAACACGAAAATTAAACCGAGAATTTAATGAAGTGATGGTGTTGGAGGTGTGGGATGAGACTGAGAAACTGAGATGGTATTTATAGATTCAAATTGAAGCTTGTTCGTGTAATTTTATTTTTTATTCATTTTTTTTTGGATAATGTTGAATCACCAAGAAATAGTCAAGAATGCCATACTGCCAAAAGAATGACATATAATAATGGCCAACTTTATAATTTCAAATGCTGCACAAATTCCTCCGTTGCTTACATATTTGATTTGATTGCTATTTATTTACTATTGGAAACTTGCTTACGCAATTTCAATTCTTAGATAAAAGCAATATATATTTTTTTTTATTTTTCAAAAGATATATATTAGAACGAATCTAATCACTGATCTTTCATGTTCTGTTGACATATACTAAGATAAACGTTGGCCAAAAGTTTTAAAACTGTTTCATATCCAGAGCGATGACCGAACTTTCTACTATTAGTTAAGGTAGGAGAGATTCTTACTATCTCACCTAAGTCGTGATTAAAATAGAGTATTTTTTATACTAATGTTGCGTAAAAAATTTACAAGTTTGTATATTTACTCTTTAAAATATAAATTCAAAATATCCAACTCTAAACTCTAAATTCTAAACTCTTAAACTTTAATTCTTATATTAAATTTATAAACGCTAAAACAGCTAGAATTGTATAGTATAAACTAGATTACACGTGTGTAGTCTAAAGTGTATTGAACAATTTTTCATATAAATATAAGTCAGAAATGAAAATTAAAAGTAAATGAAAAACAGTCAAATGCTTGAGAAAAATAATTAAAAAATCAAATTCTTGAGAAAAATAATTAAAAATCAAATGCTTGCAAAAGACTTAACATCTAGAAGGCAAATATTTTAGTGAAAGTGGTCATTGTTTGCGGTTTGTTTGTTTTTTTTTTTTTTTTTTTTTGTAAATTACATCATCAGTTATTTGATTATCAAATAAAAAGTACTTTTAATTTCTTAACCAAACTTATAAATTTTAACCATTTTAGTCATACGTTTTTTTAGATGATGTGACAATTAACAATATATTTATTTTTAAATATTTACATAATCTATCGAGTCGCTCTAATTTTTAAATAATTTAACAAATTTAATCTTTTATATTTATAATTTCTATCAATTTAATTTTATGAACTCTAAAAATAATTCAATAATGTCTAACCCTAAAAACATATATTTGATCAAACAAGGAGAAAAGGTTATAGTCACTATGTTTTAGCTAAGGGTGATAAAGAGCCTCACAGGCTCGCGAGCTATTCGGGCTCGACTCGATCAAAGCTCGGTTCGAGTGAGTTCAACTCAGGCTCGGGTTCGGCTCGAGACCTTAACAAGTCGAGTCGAGCTGACCCAAGTTCGGCTCGAAAAGCTTGTGAACAGGCTCGAAATAATTATATATATATATGTGTGTGTGTGTGTGTGTTACATATGCACTAAAAGTACTCTCTTTAGCAAAAGAAAAGCAATAAAATAAATTGGCGGAAAATCTACTAAAAATAAATTAACTAAAATAAATTGGGCATTATGTGTTTGTATTGTAATAATATTTATTGGTTATTTGGATTAATCTACTTTTTGGGCACTATTTTCCCCTTTTCTGACATTAAATTTCGATTCGTTGTTGGTTATGAAAGGGTTCTTTAACGAGGCCACATCTTTTATAAAAAAAATTATAGCAAAATTGTCTATTTCGAGCCGAGCCTGCCGAGCCCAATAGTATTATCTTCAAATCGAGCTCGAGCCTAAAATTTCAAGCTCGTCGAGCCTCGAACCCGAGCCGAACCCTGTGTGTGTGTGTGTGTGTGTGTGTGTGTGTGTGTGTGTGTGTGTGTGTGTGTGTGTGTGTGTGTGTGTGTGTGTGTGTGTGTGTGTGTGTGTGTGTGTGTGTGTGTGTGTGTGTGTGTGTGTGTGTGTGTGTGTGTGTGTGTGTGTGTGTGTGTGTGTGTGTGTGTGTGTGTGTGTGTGTGTGTGTGTGTGTGTGTGTGTGTGTGTGTGTGTGTGTGTGTGTGTGTGTGTGTGTGTGTGTGTGTGTGTGTGTGTGTGTGTGTGTGTGTGTGTGTGTGTGTGTGTGTGTGTGTGTGTGTGTGTGTGTGTGTGTGTGTGTGTGTGTGTGTGTGTGTGTGTGTGTGTGTGTGTGTGTGTGTGTGTGTGTGTGTGTGTGTGTGTGTGTGTGTGTGTGTGTGTGTGTGTGTGTGTGTGTGTGTGTGTGTGTGTGTGTGTGTGTGTGTGTGTGTGTGTGTGTGTGTGTGTGTGTGTGTGTGTGTGTGTGTGTGTGTGTGTGTGTGTGTGTGTGTGTGTGTGTGTGTGTGTGTGTGTGTGTGTGTGTGTGTGTGTGTGTGTGTGTGTGTGTGTGTGTGTGTGTGTGTGTGTGTGTGTGTGTGTGTGTGTGTGTGTGTGTGTGTGTGTGTGTGTGTGTGTGTGTGTGTGTGTGTGTGTGTGTGTGTGTGTGATTTCAAACTATAGCCCTCATTCTAAATTTGTCCCCAAACTTTTCGATGTTCCAATTCCATCCTCGTATTATCATTTATGCCACACCATATTAATACATAATACACTTCAATGTTTACATGGCAATTAACAATTTCTATAATTGTTTTATTAACATGGGACATAAGTAGCATATATTGATAGTTTGGAGTGAAATTAGAATATTCAAAAGTTTGGATGACCAAATTAGAATGGGGGTCATAGTTTAGGGTTGAAATTGAAATGCTAAAAACTTGAGAACTAATTTAGAATAAGAGTTATAGTTTAAGGATAAAATTGTAACATTTAAAAGTTTGTGAACCAATTTAAAATGTGTGATATAGTTAAGGAATGTGTGGTGCAGTTAATATTATTAAATTTAAATTAAGATAATATTAGTCAGAGTTAATACGTATGGTAAGTAGATTCGAATTTTAAAATGGCTATGTAAATTAGAATTCAAATATTAAAGAGAAAATTACATAAATCCACTAATTGACCGAATGGTAAAAGATGCTCATATTGTTTTATCGTGTTTGAGTTCAAATCTTGACATTTATCATAGGAATGTAATATGTCTCTATTTAATAAAAAAAATTACAAATGTCTCAATTGTATATCATTTATACTCTTGGCCTAACATTTATGAAAATCCAAATCTGAATACTAAAAAAATTGAGAACTAATTTAGAATAGGAGTCATAGTTTAAGGGAAAAATGTAATATTTAAAAGTTTGTGAACCAATTTAAAATGTGTGTTATAGTTAAGGAATGTGTGGTGCAGTTAATACTATTAATTTAAATTAAGATAATATTAGTCGTAGTTAATACAGAAGGTAAGTAAATTCAAATTTTAAAATAGCTATGTAAATTAAGTTGAAACCCTAGCCGCTCTACATACCAAAATTCTTAGCCGCTCTTCATACCAAAATTTCTTTGATTCTATCTATTTTCTACATTGATCAATCCCTTTGATCGGTGGTCGACAATCAATTTTAATATTGGTTGTCGACCACCAAATCTATTAGTTTTCTTATTTTTTATTTTAATAAGAATCTCTTTCTCTGTCTTTGTGACACGTTTTTTTCCTCTGTCCTTGTGACATGTTTTTGTTTTTGTTTTGTGGTTTGATCCATCTGTCTTTGTGGCATGTTTCAGCATACCCTAGCGATCAATTGTTGTTCGCTCAGAGATTCAATCGGTGCTAGTTTCTAATTTATATTTTTGTCGGTGGTCACTTGGAAAGTTATATCTCCACTCGGTTGATTGTTGTTTGCCGATAAAATCAGTCCTGGGTAGCGGTACTTTTTGCTTGAAAGCTTGGATCGTGCACCACTCCTTCTTCCTTCTTTATGCGTCTCGTTTGGACAGAGACAAGGAGATTCAGGAGGCTGTTAAATTTTGTTGGTATGCTTATCTCCATAGAAGTTTTCATTTTTCTTTGTTTTTAGGTTGTAAGGATTTTTTTGAGTTGTTTAATCCAAATATTCTTCTTCTTGGATGCATTGTAATTGTGATTTTTCTATGAATTTAATAAAAATTTAGTGGTTTTTATCAAAAAAAAATAGCTATGTAAATTAGAATCAAAATATTAAAGAGAAAATTACATATATCTACTAATTGACCGAATGGTCAAGGCACTAAAGGTAGTGTCGTCCCTGGGCATGGGCAGGAGGGGCCTCGCTCAGGGGCCCTTTTTTATAATATTTGTTATTAAAAATTAATTTTTTAATATTTATTATTAGGGTTGTACTCTTAAAATTTATTTATTTAACCCTTATTATTAGGACTCAATTTTTTTTCAACATTTATTATTAGGGGACTACTCTTAAAATTTAATTTTTCTCAATATTTGTTATAAGGGGTCCAATTTTTTCAATAATTATTATTAAGGGCCTATTTTTTTCCCAATATTTATTATTAGTAACATACTCTTAATTTTTTTTCAATACTTGTTATTAGACCCGATTTTTTTATACTTATAATTAGGGGTCCAATTCCCCCATATTTGTTATTAGAGACATTCTCTTAAAAATTAATTTTTTAATATTTGTTATTAGAGGTCCAATTGTGACATGATTTTTCCCAATATTTGTTATTATGAACATACTCTTAAATTTTAATTTTTTTTCTAATGTTTGTTATTAGAAACATAATTTTTTTCTAATACTTGTTATTAGGGGATTACTTTTAAAATTCATTTTTAATATTTATTATTAGGGGACTAATTTTTTTTTCTAATATTTGTTATTAGGGGTCTACTTTCAAATTTTATTTTTTAATATTTACTATTAGGGGCCTAATTTTTTGGTTCACTCTTGGGCCACTAAAATCTCAGAAACGGCTCTGAGTCAAGGATGCTCATATTATCTCATCGTGTCTGGGTTCAAATCTCGACATTTACCATATGATTGTAATATATCTCTACTTAATAAAAAAATACAAATATCTCAATTGTACGTCATTTATAATCTTGAACCTAACATTTATGAAAATCAAAATCTGAATTAATTCTCGATATCACGTAATTTTTCAAAGTAAAAATTAAAAAGATTTTTATAATATTCTTAATATGGTCCTGTTATAATATTTGTTCGTTTTTAATCTTAAAACTCACGCACGTTATGCAAACAAAATTACTCGAATTCAAATATTTTATGAGAAATAGCATTTCATTTGAACTAAAAAAATTAAAGTGGATGATAAAAAGGTTCTTTATAAATCATCTAACAAATTTAGATTAAATAATACATAGCCTCATTATAACATGTTATTATTAATCTAATTTTTTTATTTATAATATCAAAATTTGAATTTATGATCTTGTTTAAATTATCTAATCTCTCATTCATTAATTAGAATAGTGGATGAGAATATTTTTTCTCTTACATTGAATGATTAATAATATTCTTGAGAAGACTTGACTATCTAGAAGGGAAATATTAAAGTGAAAGAGGTCATTGTTTGTTATTTAATTCAAATATCTAGAAGACAAATTATTTAATTCACCATTTGTTATTGGTTTTATTACGAAATAATTGTTCAAATATCTAGAAGGCAAATTATTTAATTCACCATTTGTTATTGGTCTTATTACGAAATAATGTTCAAATATCTGGAAGACAAATTATTTGATTCACCATTTTTTATTTTAGGTGTTTAAAATAATTTTTAAGTAAAATGCGTGTTTATTGTTTTGTTTTATTATATTTAAGGTTGATTCATTAATTATGATAATAAAAAATTATCCAATGAGTGCGTGACACGTGGTCTCTTTATTATTTTATTAAATTTTTGTTTTCCTTTAAATTTTTAATTAGAAAACATAAAATTATAATTTTTTTCTCAAAATTACCCCAAAGTTTCATTTCTTTAAAAAGAACCCACAAATTCCTAAATCAAACATCATCGCCAATTCAACCATCGACCACTCCCCGTTGCCGGAAACCTTTCCCATCTTCATCGTCCTATCACCATCATCAAAGCCCACTGTCACCCTTATACAGTTACACCCATTCTCATCGTTCGATAACCCCACCCATTCTGTGGTATGTCTCAGCACGTCGTCTTCCCAACACCGACAACGTCCACCTTCTACTGAACAAATTTGGGAATTTAGGATTAGAGATTTAAGAATATGGGACTTTTGGAGAAATTCTGAAAAAAAAATTGGGTGTTTAGAAAATATTTTTTATTTTTTAAGAAAACAAAAGACAATTAAATTTTTATTCAACGTGTCAAGCAACCATTGGTTGGCGTAATTTTTTAATAGTTGTTAACAGATTGACCTTAAAATTATTACATGATGAAATGTCAGTTACATATTTTAACCAAAAAGAAAATGTTAGACTTTTTTTTTGTTTAAAAATACTTTAGGCACCTAAAGTAGAAAACGATATACCATGGACACTAATTTTATAATTAAGCTTTTGTTATTTATAATTCATTAATAATTTTCCTTAAGACAAAATCTAACAATGCCGATCTTATAAGAGGAATGGAAAATATTACATTAAGAGAATGAACTTTTAAAATGTAACACACGGGTTTAGGGGTCGGTGAAAATAATATTTTAATATTATTTTAGGTTCGGTTTTATAATTAAAATAATCTTTTGGGCCACGAGTTTCAAAAACAAACATTTTTGTGTTGGACTAAATTGAATGAAATACAATTTGGAGAGATTTTAAAGAAAATGGAAAATAGTCATTCATTAATGGCAAACTTGTAAATAATGCAATTTTCAATTTAAATCCCCTTTTATCATCTTTTCACTATTCATTCTCTTCTCCAAAACAAAAACCAACATGAAAGAGAGCTCTCACCCTCCTTCCACTATTCCATCACATTGCTTCTTCATTTCAACTCGGTTTTGAAAGGTAATATCATTTTTGACTTGTCCTCAACTTCCTCTATTCAAAAGTACAAATAGTTTTCATTTTCTTCAATGTTTTGGAAATTGAGTTTTTAGAGGTTTTGATTAAAAATGATAGCTTAATGATGTTTGACTTAAAATTTCGGTTTAATGAGGTTAGATGTGAAGTCTATGAGTCAAATGGTTCAACATATATAAATTTTACATGGTTTTAAGCTCATTCCCAGATTTGGGTTTAATGGGGGGTTTTGAAGGGTTTTGGATAGTTTTGGGGGTTGTTTTAGATTGGAATTGGTGGGGTAATGTTAGTACTATGGTTGGGGGTTGTTTTGGAATCATTTGTGGATATTAAAAGTGTTGGAAACATGAGTTTTGATTGAGGTTTATAGGTTGCACGAGTTTGGTAAATTTGGGGTTTGTTCAAGGCTTGAAATGTTGTGGTTGATGTTTGAATTGTGTTTCGGGTTAGTTACTTTGATGCTTGGGCTGATTTGAAGTTGTTTGGATTGTGTTGAGGTTGTTTAGAGGCAAGAGCTTGTGTTGGTGAAGCATCGGGAGCGAATCCGGAAGCTTGAAGTTGGTTGCTTGCTTGGTAAATTGAGCTTGGAAGTGAAGGTGAGTGGTTAATGTTTTCAAAGTGTTTTCTAAGTGTTTGGTTCGAGTATATGGACTAGGTCAGGCTTGGTATACCCACCTAGAGTTAGGATTGGGGTGGTAGCCTAATCCTAAGCTTAAACTAGAGACATTGGTTGAACTTTTACTTGATGTTTATGCCTCGTGATGTTTATGATATGATGGTTTATGTATAATGTGTTATACATGTGTGATGAGGCATGGTTGTGATGCATTGTGATATGCATGTGGATTGTTCATGATTGTGATCATGGTGAGTACGTGCTAAGCACGAAATTGGTTGTAAATGATATTGTGGATGGAGTTAAATGTTGGCACTAGTATGCCTGGGTACAAATGATCGATCATTAGGATGTTAGTGTGCACACGTGAGTCGAATTCGCGTGTGGCCTTGGTGGCGTTGAGTCACCAAGGAGGAGTACGGCTTCGCTCGGAAATTGTTATATATATATATGTTAGTCGATGAAGAGTGGAATCCCATCGACGGGGCATGAGGATGAGTGGAATCCCCTCCGCGAGACCGGTGATGAGTGGAATCCCCTCCGCGAGACCGGTGATGAGTGTAATCCCATCGTGAGGTAAAGTGGTTGTTGGATGTGAGTTTCCAACGTGGTTATCCGCGTATTCGAGTCATAGCTAGGTGCCAATATAAATGGATATGTGTATCAATGTGATGTGGAAATGTGTTTCCTTTTTGGATGACTATATGTGCTTACACATGTTGTGGAAATGAGCTTGTTGAGCATGACATATTATTGGATATTTGTTCATGCATTCATTGACATTTGGCTCTTGAGGATCGAAGGTATGATCATGCATTTACCATGGTTGTGAGAATGCTCAGACCCTGCATTGTCGAGGTTTGTTTTAAAGAGCTTACCCTCACTAAGCTTTATTGCTTATGCTCTTTTTGTTCGATAGTGCAGATCAGTAGCTCGTGGGTTACTAAGTGCAAGAAGGGGCCTCCAAGTGTGCTTCGTGGTGCTTGTTAGCTATCAAGTATGGGTATTTTAATTATGATGTAATGGTCAAGCAATGAGACATGTGATTGTGGTGTGATGCCTTTTGAAGTATGATGTTGTTGTTTAGGAGCATGTTAGACTCCTTTTATATGTTTGTTAATTTGGCTTTTGGATGTATGTCTTGCTTGTAAACCATGTCGGTATTTGCCTACCTTAAATTTGTCTAAGTGTTGACCTTGTTGAAGCATGCTATTTGTAATGCCATGTATGGTCTTTGGAATGAATGCCTCTTTGTATATCTTGTGTATGTCGAGTATGGTTGTTAGGGAGCATGCCTCTAGAAGGTATTTGTACGATTTGTATGCATCATGGGGTCGTTTTGGACGTTTAGAATCAATTGGAGATGTCTAAAACTGATTTTTGGAAGTTGCAGGCAACAGGTGTTTCGAAACGGGTTGTCCTGTTTCGAAACGGGTATGGTTCTAGGGCCCCCGTATCGGAACTCATTTCGATACGTTTTGGCTACTGTGAGCCCCTATTTCGAAACACTTTTGCCACTAGAATTGCTTGTTTCGAAACTGGTATCGAAACGGCAAGGCAAATCGAGACCCTGTTCCGAAACGGGGTGGATGCGTTTCGAAACGGGTGTCTGCCTTTTTAAATTGAAGCTGGTGTTTCGAAATGGGCTTTGACTGTTTCGAAACACAGGCCTGTTTTTGGACTTTTTGACATCTCTAAAGGGTTCCAAAGGTTGGGCTTAGGCCCAATTTGTTGTTGGGCTTCCGCTTAGGTTTAGACAATGCTTTTATATAAGATAAAAATGAAAAAAATTCTCTAGGGTCGGTAACCGAAGTGGAGCCTTAACGGGTTTCATCTCGGTTATCCCCGTGTAGCCCACTCGGATCGGTCAAACGTCCGGACCGGGGCGAGGGGGTTACACTTGTTGGTATCAGAACCTAAGGTTACCAAGACCTTGGGCAGGTAAGTGAGGTAAGTTTAAGTTTTGTATTGATATGCACGGTGTATGCTTGCCTTGTAAGCATGATTGCTTGTGTGACAAGTATGCTGATTGTTTTGTTTAAAAGCATGTTGTTTAGAGTTCCATTGCTACTATTACATCGAAAAAGAATTTTTAAGTGAGGGAAAAGTACTTGAGCACTTGGAAGCCTTGCCTTGCTAACCCAACTCTTGTATGTTTTGTTGTTGTGGTTGTAGTTATTGTTTGTGAGCGATGTCTAGGCCGAGAGGTAGGCCGAGGGTGGTTCGTCAGGAACCACGGGTTGCGGCTCCTGTTAATGAGCCGGTGGCTGGAGTTGAGGCTCACGTATTGGAGCCTGCTGCTGGAGTGGGAGCTCCTCCACCACCACCACCTCTTCCGCCTGGAGTTGGAGGCGAGGATGGAGCTGAAGGAGAGGGTCTTCAGGGTGGCCAGGGTGGCCAAGGTCCAGCCGGAATTGATATGACTCCGTTAGTGCAAGCTATAGCGGGAGCATTTCAGGCCGCAGTTGCGGAAGCTCAGGCTGCAGCTCAGCCTAGGTGTGACGATGCTAGTCTACCGTTGGAGAGGCTCCGTAGTTTGGGGGCCGAAGAGTTCAGAGGGTCTACTCCGGAGAGGTCTGAGTTGTGGTTAGAGAAGACCGTTCGCATCTTAGCTCAGATGGGTTGTGTGGGTGCTCGTAGATTGGGCTGTGTGATCTCCTTGCTTCAGGGTGATGCCTACACCTGGTGGGTCACCATTACTACCAGAGTTCCAGAGGCCGAGAGAGGCTGGGATTTCTTTGAGTCTGCTTTCCGGAAGAGATATTTGGGACCAAGGTATCTTGATGAGAAGAAGCGAGAGTTTATGACCCTTACTCAAGGAGATGCTTCTGTGACCGACTATGAGATCTGTTTTGTTCGTTTGAGTCAGTACGCTCCAGAGTTGGTTCTTGCTGAAGTGGAACGTTGTAACTGTTTCCGCTATGGGCTGAATGAAAAGATCAAGAGGTACACTTTAGCTTCTGACTACACAGATTTTGATGTCTTGGTCGCGAGGGCCAAGGACTTAGAGCACAGTTTGGGCTTGACCAAACGATCTGGAGGTTCTAGTGCTGGTAAGAGGCATAACCACTTTGATAGTAGAGATGCCAAGAGGCATAGAGGTGGCGGACAACAGTTTGACCATAGGTGTGGCAGTGGCCACCATGGTAGGGGCCATCAGGGCCATAGAGGTGGAGGGCGTTTGCCCGAGTGTCCGCGTAGTGGGAGACAGCACACTAGTGAGTGCTGGGGTAACTTCTATGCTTGTTGGAACTGTGGTTCGAGGGACCACTTTAGGAGGGATTGTCCGCATCAGGCGGCACAGGCACCGAACATAGCTCAGGCTCCTGCGAGAGCGAATGATTTTCAGAGAGGCCGTGGGTGCGGTCGTGGCTACTTCCAGCCTAGGGCTGATGCACCTAGGGTAGATGCTCAGAGGAACCTTGCTCATGTTGTGGCAGTGCCACTAGAGGCATGAGGACCAGCGAGAGTCTATGCTCAGAGGGAGGCCGGGAACGACACTGATGTGATAGCAGGTAATTTTGAGTTATAGTATATGTCTTTGCTTTCTTTGGTTGATTCAGGTTCTACACATTCCTACATTTTGAGTGAGCATGCACGGAAGTTAGATATACCTGTTGAGATCTTAGATGTAGGTATGCATGTGACTAGTTCTTTTGGTGAGACAGTTGTAGTTAGACGTATGTATAGGAGATGTCCACTGAAGATTCAGGGTCATGTGTTTTCTGTTGATATGATGGAGCTTTCTTTTTATGGCTTTGATATTATCTTGGGTATGGATTGGTTAGTTGAACACCGAGCTAGTGTGGATTTTGAGACGAAGAGGATTTCTTTGAAACTTTATGATGACTACGAGGTAGTAGTAGTAGGCGAGAACATTAAGTTCTTGTCTAATGTTGTGTCAGCTTTAGAGGCTCATAGGTTGATGGATTCTGGATGTGAGGCTTACTTAGCTTATGTGATGAATCTGAATATGAGTGAGGCTAGACCGAAAGATATTAGAACAATTTGTGATTTTCAGGATGTGTTTCCTGAAGAGTTACCAGGTTTGCCTCCTGACAGATATATTGAGTTTATGATTGGTCTAATCCAGTTTCGATAGCTCTGTATCGTATGGCTCCGAAAGAGTTGAAAGAATTGAAGAGTCAGTTGCAAGAGTTATTAGACCGTGGTTTCATTAGGCCTAGTAGTTCTCCTTGGGGTGATCTTGTGTTGTTTGTGAAGAAGAAAAATGGTAGCATGTGTATGTGTATTGACTACAGGCAGTTGAATCAGTTGACTGTGAAGAACAAGTATCCGTTGCCTCGCATAGATGATTTGTTTGATCAGTTGAGAGGTGCTTCAGTTTTCTCGAAGATAGACTTGAGATATGGGTACTACCAGTTGAAAGTGAAAGAGTGTGATGTTCCGAACACAGCTTTTAGAACTAGATATAGTCATTATGAGTTCCTTGTGATGTCGTTTGGGCTCACAAATGCACCTGCAGCATTCATGGATATAATGAACAGAATTTTTAGAGACTACCTAGACCGTTTTGTAGTTGTCTTCGTAGATGATATACTTGTGTACTCGAAGACAGAAGAGGAGCATAATGAGCACTTGAGATTTGTGTTACAGAGATTGTTGAGCAATCAGTTGTATGCGAAGCTTAGCAAATGTGAGTTCTGGATTCGAGAGGTTGTATTTCTTGGCCATGTTGTTTTGGCCGAAAGAATCTGTGTTGATCCATCGAAGATTGAGGCTATTTTGGAGTGGAAACAACCCAAGTCTGTGACTGAGATTAGGAGTTTCCTAGGACTAGTCGGTTACTATAGGAGATTTGTTGATGGTTTCTCTAGGGTAGCCGCTCTTTTGACTAAATTGTTGCAAAAGGGAGTTAAGTTTGAATGGTCAGATGCGAGACAGAAGGCCTTTGAGAAATTGAAAGAAGCTTTGACAAATGCTCCAGTGTTAGTGCAACCAGTTTCAGGTAAAGAGTTTGTGATTTATAGTGATGCTTCCTACATAGGTTTAGGTTGTGTTTTGATGCAAGAAAGAAGAGTTGTTGCTTATGCTTCTAGGCAATTGAAGGTTCGTGAGAAGAACTATCCTACTCACGATATAGAGTTAGCCGCAGTTGTGTTTGCATTTAAGATTTGGCGTCATTACTTGTATGGTGAGAAGTGTATAGTTTACACCGATCATAAGAGCTTGAAGTATTTGATGACACAGAAAGAGTTGAACTTGAGATGGAGAAGGTGGCTTGAGTTGTTAAAAGATTATGATTTGACCATTGAGTACCATCAGGGTAAGGCAAATGTAGTAGCCGATGCTTTGAGTAGAAAAGTTGTTGAGTTGAGAGCTATGTTTGCTAGATTGAGTGCATCCGATGATGGTGGTTTGATCACCGAGTTGCAAGTGAAGCCTTCTTTGATTCAGTTGATTAGAGAGAAGCAGTTGCAAGATGTGACTCTAGTTCCTCATGTTCAGGACATAGCCGAAGGAAGACCGACCGAGTATAGTTTCAGTGGTGAGAACTTGTTGTACTTTAGAGATAGAGTGGTTGTACCAGAAGATGTTGAGTTGAGACGTCAGATTCTGGGTGAAGCACATTCGAGTCCTTTTTCTATGCATCCGGGTAGTACCAAGATGTACCGTGACTTGAAAATGATTACTTCTGGGTTGGTTTGAAGAAGGATGTAGCCGAGTATGTGAGTCGTTGTATGGTTTGTCATAGAGTGAAGGCAGAACATTAGGTTCCTTCAGGTTTGTTACAGCCTTTGAAGATTCCGGAATGGAAATGGGAGAGGATCACCATGGATTTTGTATCGGGGTTACCATTGTCTCCTTCGAAGAAGAATTCTGTTTGGGTGATTGTTGACAGATTCGCTAAGTGTGCTCACTTCTTAGCAGTGAACACTACAGATTCCTGAGACAAGTTGGCAAATTTGTACATCCATGAGATTGTGAGACGTCATGGAGTTCAGAAGTCTATTGTTTCAGATAGAGATCCTAGATTCACTTCGAGGTTCTGGGTTGCTTGCATAGTGCTCTAGGTAGCCGTTTGCATTTTAGTACATCTTATCATCTGCAGTCTGATGGACAGTCAGAGCGAGTGATACAGATTTTAGAGGATATGCTTCGTTGTTGTGTGATTGACTTCCAGGGTTCTTGGGAGAAGCACTTGCCTTTAGTCGAGTTTTCTTACAACAACAGTTATCAGTCTAGTATTCAGATGGCTCCCTACGAGGCTTTGTATGGTTGACGATGTAAGACTCCGATTTGTTGGGATGAAACAGGTCAGAGATTGTTACATATGTCGGATTTGCTTAAGGGGACTACCGACAAAGTGAAGTTGATTTGTGACCGTTTGAAAGCAGCTTCCGATCGTCAGAAGTCTTATGCAGATTTGAAGAGGAAAGAGATTGAGTTCTCCGTGGGTGAGAAAGTGTTTCTGAAAGTATCTCCGTGGAAGAAGGTGATGAGATTTGGCCGGAAGGGCAAGTTGAGTCCGAGGTTCATTGGTCCGTATGAAATAGTTGAGCGGATTGGGCCGGTAGCTTACCGTTTGAGGTTGCCTTCTGAGTTAGAGAAAATCCGTGATGTCTTTCATGTGTCGATGCTTAGGAGATATAGATCAGACCCTTCTCATGTTATGCCCGTTGAGGAGATAGAGTTGAATCCGGATTTGTCATACAATGAAGAGCCTGTTGAGATACTTGCTTCTGATAGCAAGGTGTTGCGTGGTAAGACCATAGAGTTGGTCAAGGTGTTGTGGAGACATAAAGGTGTGGAAGAGGCCACGTGGGAGAGGAAAGCTGATATGCTTGAGCAGTTTCCGTACTTGTTTCCGTTAGGTAATTTTGGGGACGAAATTCCTTAGGTGGGGGAGAGTTGTAACACTCGGGTTTAGGGGTCGGGTGAAAATAATATTTTAATATTATTTTGGGTTCGGTTTTATAATTAAAATAATCTTTTGGGCCTCGAGTTTCAAAAACAAACATTTTGTATTGGACTAAATTGAATGAAATACAATTTGGAGAGATTTTAAAGAAAATGGAAAATAGCCATTCATTAATGGCAAACTTGTAAATAATACAATTTTCAATTTAAATCCCCTTTTATCATCTTTTCACTATTCATTCTCTTCTCCAAAACAAAAACCAACGTGAAAGAGAGCTCTCACCCTCCTTCCACTATTCCATCACATTGCTTCTTCATTTCAACTCGGTTTTGAAAGGTAATATCATTTTTGACTTGTCCTCAACTTCCTCTCTTCAAAAGTACAAATAGTTTTCATTTTCTTCAATGTTTTGGAAATTGAGTTTTTAGAGGTTTTGATTAAAAATGATAGCTTTATGATGTTTGACTTAAAATTTCGGTTTAATGAGGTTAGATATGAAGTCTATAAGTCAAATGGTTCAACATATATGAATTTTACATGGTTTTAA
The DNA here is from genome assembly GCA_958450335.1 of Hibiscus tridactylites. Classification (NCBI taxonomy): domain Eukaryota; kingdom Viridiplantae; phylum Streptophyta; class Magnoliopsida; order Malvales; family Malvaceae; genus Hibiscus; species Hibiscus tridactylites. Next base: position 35,795,469 of record OY288273.1, on the reverse strand, counting down.
GCTCATTCCCGGATTTGGGTTTAATGGGGGTTTTTGAAGGGTTTTGGATGAGTTTTGGGGGTTGTTTTAGGTTGGAATTAGTGGGCTAATGTTAGTACTATGGTTGGGGGTTGTTTTGGAATCATTTGGGGGTATTAAAAGTGTTGGAAACATGAGTTTTGATTGAGGTTTATAGGCTGCACGAGTTTGGCAAATTTGAGGTTTGTTCATGGCTTGAAATGTTGTGGTTGATGTTTGAATTGTGTTCCGGGTTAGTTACTTTGATGCTTGGACTGATTTGAAGTTGTTTGGATTGTGTTGAGGTTGTTTAGAGGCAAGAGCTTGTGTTGGTGCAGCATCGGGAGCGAATCCGGAAGCTTGAAGTTGGTTGCTTGCTTGGTAAATTGAGCTTGGAAATGAAGGTGAGTGGTTAATGTTTTCAAAGTGTTTTCTAAGTGTTTGGTTCAAGCATGTGAACTATGTCGGGCTTCGTAGACCCACCTAGAGTTAGGATTGGGGTGGTAGCCTAATCCTAAGCTTAAACTAGAGACATTGGTTGAACTTTTACTTGATGTTTATGCCTCGTGATGTTTATGATATAATGGTTTATGTATAATGTGTTATACATGTGTGATGAGGCATGGTTGTGATGCATTGTGATATGCATGTGGATTGTTCATGATTGTGATCATGGTGAGTACGTGCTAAGCACGGAATTGGTTGTAAATGATATTGTGGATGGAGTTAAATGTTGGCACTAGTATGCTTGGGTACAAATGATCGATCATTAGGATGTTAGTGTGCACACATGAGTCAAATTCGCGCGTGGCCTTGGTGGCGTTGAGTCACCAAGGAGGAGTACGGGTTCGCCCGGAAATTGTTATATATATATATATATATATATATATATATATATATATATATATATGTTAGTCGATGATGAGTGGAATCCCATCGACGGAGCGTGAGGATGAGTGGAATCCCCTCCGCGAGACCAGTGATGAGTGTAATCCCACCGTGAGGTAAAGTGGTTGTTGGATGTGAGTTTCCAACGTGGTTATCCGCGTATTCGAGTCATAGCTAGGTGCCAATATAAATGGATATGTGTATCAATGTGATGTGGTAATGTGTTTCCTTTTTGGATGATTATATGTGCTTACATGTGTTGTGGAAATGAGCTTGTTGAGCATGACATATTATTGGATATTTGTTCATGCATTCATTGACATTTGGCTCTTGAGGATCGAAGGTATGATCATGCATTTACCATGGTTGTGAGAGTGCTCGGACCCTGCATTGTCGAGGTTTGTTTTAAAGAGCTTACCCTCACTAAGCTTTATTACTTACGCTCTTTTTGTTCGACAATGCAGATCAGTAGCTCGTGGGTTACTAAGTGCAAGAAGGGGCCTCCAAGTGTGCTTCGTGGCGCTTGTTAGCTATCAAGTATGGGTATTTTAATTATGATGTAATAGTCAAGCAATGGGACATGTGATTGTGGTGTGATGCCTTTTGAAGTATGATGTTGTTTAGGAGCATGTTAGACTCCTTTTATATGTTTGTTAATTTGGCTTTTGGATGTATGCCTTGCTTGTAAACCATGTTGGTATTTGCCTAAGTGTTGACCTTGTTGAAGCATGCTATTTGTAATGTCATGTATGGTCTTTGGAATGAATGCCTCTTTGTATATCTTGTGTATGTCGAGTATGGTTTTTAGGGAGCATGCCTCTAGAAGGTATTTGTATGATTTGTATGCATCGTGGGGTCGTTTTGGACGTTTGGAATCAATTGGAGATGTCTAAAACTGATTTTTGGAAGTTGCAGGCAGCAGGTGTTTCGAAACGGGTTGTCCTGTTTCGAAACGGGTATGGTTCCAGGGCCCCCGTATCATAACTCGTTTCGATACGTTTTGGCTATTGTGAGCCCCTGTTTCGAAACCAATTTCGAAACACTTTTGCCACTGGAATTGACTGTTTCGAAACTGGTATCGAAACGGCAAGGCAAATCGAGACCTTGTTCCGAAACGGGGTGGATGCGTTTCGAAACGGGTGTCTGGCTTTTTAAATTGAAGCTGGTGTTTCGAAATGGTCTTTGACTGTTTCGAAACACGGGCCTGTTTTTGGACTTTTTGACATCTCTAAAGGGTTCCAAAGGTTGGGCTTAGGCCCAGTTTGTTGTTGGGCTTCCGCTTAGGTTTAGACAATGCTTTTAGATAAGATAAAAATGAAAAAAATTCTCTAGGGTCGGTAACCGAAGTGGAGCCTTAACGGGTTTCATCTCGGTTATCCCCGTGTAGCCCACTCGGATCGGTCAAGCGTCCGGACCGAGGCGAGGGAGTTACATAAAAAGTTATACTAAAAGTTAAAATACGAAATTATAAAATTTTAAAGGAAGGTTCAGAATACAAACTCAATATTGAGATATTTTCAATAGGCATTAGGGTTTGCCATGAGGTAGGCTTCAATGGCCTTGAACATTTCCAAAGCCTTTTCTTTCCCTGCCTTGATTCCCTCTTCCTTGAGCTCAAAGTCACCAATGGCGTAATATTTGCTAGTATTCTTGCATATGGAGAAATTAGGGGAATATTGCCTCGTAAATTCTTAAATATTTTCAAATATCCCCTATTTTCCAAAATTTAATTCCTAAACACCTTATATATTCGACAAAGCCCTTGCTTATGGATCCCCCATATAGAGACGCTTCCATCTTCGTCTCGCAAGTGATTTTCTCGAGCTTGTTCATCAACGCATCACCTTCGATCACATTGTAAGCGTAAGCAAAATTTTCTTCATCTAGTGTTTTGACCTTTTGTTTCATATATTCGAATCGGCTTCCTGCATGTTGAGAACACTCCTTGTAAGATATATATATATATATATATATATATAATTGAAATTTCAAAGAATAAAGTTGGATAAATGATGTAACCTTGTCCAAAGGTGACCTTGATGCTACCAGGCTCACCGTTGCCTTGAATATACTCAACACTCTTAAAAGGAATTTCACATTAATAAGAAATAATACAATCAATAAAATTAATTAATATTATAATTTAATAAAATAATAATTTTAGTTTCAGAAGTCGAAATTATAAAATTTTAATTTGTTTTAGATTTATATTATGATACACAATATGTGTAAAAAAATTACACAACTCTTCTTTAAAATCTAAAATGTAATTTCTTAACTTTAAGACCTTAAATCTTAACCCTTAAATTTTAAACCCTCCAACTTAAACCCTTAAATTTTAGATATAAACTATAATTTAATAAAATTAACTCTTCCTTAAAAAGTTGGGAAACATTGTAATTACAGGTGATTTTTATTAGTTTTATGCAAAGAGCTAATTGCAACATATGTTCTTCAGCTATAATTTTTATTTTAAATTTGTCTCTAAATTTTTAAATATTTTAATTTCATCCTCAAATTATGACTCTCGCTCTAAAGTGGTCCCAAAACATTTAAAATTTTCAATTTCATCCTCAAGCTATGACCCTCATTCTAATTTGGTTCCTAAACTTTTGAACGTTCTGATTTTATCTCCAAATTATCAATATATGCTAATAATATCTCATGCTAATAAAATAGTTATAAAAATTGTTGATTGTCATGTAAGCATTGGTGTGTATTATATAATATGATTTTGCATAAACGATAATTTGGAACATTTAAAACTTTTGAAATATTTAAAAGTTTAAGGACCAATTTAAAATAAAAGTCATAATTTCGGTGTAAAATTAGAACATTCAAAAAAATTATGGACTAATTTAAAATGAAGGTTATAGTTTGAGGGCATGTGATCTAATTAACTCTTGTGAAAATAAAAAATATTACAGAAAAGTATTGTTAGAGAGATCGTGATTCGAAATATGTGTGCTGATATTTAACTGAAATTTTATTATAAATCTATTGTCCAGAGGTTAGTTGGTAAATGTTAAATTTACGGGTAAATTACTAAAGTTGTCACTTCATAAGTGTTCATTTTTATGATAAATTTTGAAAGTTACATTATTTATCATTTATGTTATCGATTTATTACATTTCGGTCACATATATTATCAACTTATTACATTTTAGCCACTTATGATGTTGATTTGTTACGTTTTGGTCACTAAATTTGTCAACTCCTAATAGTTTGATGACGTCGTATGTTAGTAAAAAGGATTATTTTTTAACTGTACACATACAATTTAGATAGAATACTAGTTTAACCCATGAACTTTAAATGAAATATCATTTAACCCCTAAACATTAGGGGTGGGCAAAAAACCCGATTACCCGGTCCCGGTCCTGGACTCGGTCGGATCCAGTGGATTTTTACCCGGTATTAGTTCCGGTGGAACCGGGATTGGATCCTAAATTTAGGTCCCGACTGTAATCGGGACCGGGACTGGATCCTGCTTTTTTGGACCCGGTACCCAGTGGGTACCCAATGAGACTGAGACTTGTACCAGGTACCCGATACTGGTCTGGTATCGAATGGCGTTGAAGAGGTTGAAAGCAACTGTAGGGGCTCCTTTATTTCTCTTTGTGTATGAATATTATGAGTATGACTCGTTTTAAGACTTCAAGCTTTAAGCCTATAATATTCTGACTTTGTTATTTAATATTATTATTGATGGTTGGAATTTTTTCCCATGCTGCTCAAATTTTATTAATAATAGATTAATTAACCGGGTACCCGGTATTAGTACCGGTTCCCACTGGTACCGGGACCAGTTCCTGAAATCTTGGACCCGGACTAACCGGGACCGGGACTGATTCTAATTTTCAGGAACCGGTGGTTACCGGGACCGGGACCAATTCTAGACAAATTGGCCGGGTACCCGGTCTTGCCCACCCCTACTAAACATTATGTGAAATATTAATTTAACCTTTGAATTCGATTAATTTCTCTCGTCGTGGGTCACTATCGGCCGTCAACAACCGTTTGACCCCAAAATTTTTAGTTCTCTCTTTTGGCTTTTTGGCCGTGAATTTGGTGTTTGTTTCACTAAAAATATCTTGAACTCCATAAGTCTAATAATCAAAAAAGAAAAAAAAAATTAAAATTTTCATTTGACTATGTCCTTTATCGTCCATAAAAATCCAACAAGCAAATTTTCATATCTCAATTTAACTAGACGCATAAGTAGTGATGTAGGAGAAGTGATCGACAAAATTAATAGTTTTGAAAACATCGATAAACTGTCACAAAAAGAGGTCTAAACAATCAACACCGTCGCATTTCATGATTAGAAACGTACCGTGTGATGATCACTGCACGAACAAAAAATTTCACAAAAATAAATGAATTGCATACTAAAGGCTGACGAAAAAATATCACAAAGGCTGATAAAATAAAAAACAATAAGATGTGTAAAAAATCCAAAACAAAATTTTTATTAAAAATAAAAAATAAATAAGATAAAAAAATATTACCAACTAATGTCGTCATCGAGAAATAAAAAATAAATAAAAAGAGCCGAGGAAAAGAGAAAAATGAGCTAATAAATAGGTTATAATTTTTAAATTAAGAAAAATGATAGACCAACCATATAAAAATCGGCTCAGATTGATATTATCATAGATGTCATTCGAATTCGATTTGGATTCAGTTTTTTTAAACAAATAAATCATAATAATACCACACACTAAACACATCTTATACCTTTTTACCCTAATTTCCTAATTATTGACATGAGATTACACCTAATCCTTTTTTGTAAAAACTTGTTTGCATAAGCAAAGAAGAAACTGCATATTATTTAGTTATAATACATATACATATACATGTGATAGAAAAGTCATTCCATCTTTCCATTATGCACAAAATCCCTAAATACAATAGGGATACAAAGTTTGTTTGATTTTTAACCAACCCACTTGCCATTTCTGAGGTAGATTGAAGATCTTCCTCTTTATGTTTTACTCTCAGACCTAATATTATATTTTTCCAATAGATTCAACAAATACCCTCATTAACTTATAAACTCTCATCCAGTATAGTCGACATCAACAGTTCTCGGACAAATTCACACCTTCGAGCCTTCTCCTCGTGCTCCTTGTCTGACAGTTGCAACTGTTGAGGTTTTCTGTCATGATAAACTGATGTTAGAAACTTGAAACCAATCCAAAACTATGGGTTGATAGGGAAGTAAAATGCATGCAAACCCTAAGCATTGATTGCGTTCGTAAACATGAGTACAACCGACAACTTTCTTCAGACTGTAAGTGCCGGTATCTGCTTTCGGGCCAGCAAGGCCAACTATAACAGCGAAGTAAATACAATTCCTAACATCGGCGACTTGCTCAAAGTTGTTCAACATATCGAAGGGCAGAGTGGACTACCAACAGCCCAGTCATTTTTACAGGACCAGATAAAGAAACAAAAGGGCTCGTATCACAAGAATAAATGACACCAGAATTTATACCTTTCTAGAACTTCTTTGTCCGCACTTTCCTTCTCTGCACTTGATTCAGCAATCGAAAGAGACTGCAAGCTTAAAGGCTCATCGGCTGTGGGTGGATTAAACATAAAGGATGACAATAAAGGATCGGCTTCAACATTGGAGGGAGGAACAATGCATGAAGATCCCGCAAGAACGGCATGCAAGTTTCCTTCTCGCAGTTCTTTTCTCAACATAGAAAATGTCAAATTCGATCCACCCTTTCGTAATCTTCGCCTGCGCTGCACGTAAAATCCAGTCAAGGAATAACCTGAACCTTTCATCAAGACATGCCAACTCACAAAGGAGAAAAATCTTAAACATACAAAGAAAAATGGAAACTGTGCAAAAGAAAAGACTTTTACGGGGCAAACAAAGTATAAGAATGGCAATTATGAGCATAAATGCATTCATGTTTCACATGCATTGCACCATGGCAAATGTCATCAAGCACCATGGTGAAGATCAAATCAAATTAAGCCCAAGACAAAACCATCATACAAAGGATATCTTTAAGAAATTCCCATGCTGCATGGTAATGTGGCTAACAACATCCATCCCGACCCTCTTTGCGCAAACTGGGCACACCTGAATCGGTAACATTCAACCAAATGTGTCTGAGAACAAAAAATAGATTCTGCTCTGATGTGAAAAAAACAAAGAAAGTACAAAAGCATGAAGAATCGCATAACTTATCCAATTAATTTTGAATCTAAACAGCCTAATGATATACACCAGAAATGAGAAAAATATTCAAACAAACATCATCCATAACTCTAGAAGCAGTGAAATTCACAATGAAAGACACATGATAGCAAAACTAACAAGAATCTTATGTTATGAACAGAGCACTCAAGGAATGAAGAAACTGTCCATGACAAGTACAGCCACGTTAGTTTTTGAATAGCAAACTGTTATATATATATTCAAGGGTTGTGCTTGTTTTTATTATGTAAAAACTTATGAACCAACTTGTTCTTCCTCTCTAAAATCTATTTTCTCTTTCTCTTCCTATAATTCTATCTCTAGTTCTATTTCCTTTTCTGTGAATTCGTGTAATTGCAGGAAAGTTCATGACATCTTACTGAAGTTAAATCCCCATTTCAACACCAACTCAGCTGTAAAATCCCATTTCGATTTTTTAAAAAAATCCAATTATGAACCACTACACATACATTTCTTCTACTCATATACACTACAAAAATACTCCGTCAATATGCAAACTATCTAAACAAAGTTCATAGTTTTTTTCCAATAAATTCAATAAGAAATACAAATTTGATCAACAGAAAGTAAAAAAATATGAGAAATTTGGAAAATGGTTACCCCATTTTTTACTTCAACAGGATGTTCCTCATCCACGTGACAACAAAGCCCAACAATATCGAAATTCTCAGCGCAGAACGGACATAAAAACTCCGCCTTGAAATCCTCGTCTCCATCAACTTCTTCATATCCTCCTCCCAGAAACAGATCTAAAACACACACAAAAAAAGGCAAAATTTATCACAATTTTTTAAAATAAATTCCTCATTTTCTCTAGAACCAAACAGAAAGGGGGAAAATACAAACCAGATCGAGATTGATGACGCCCTGAGGGAGACGAAGAAGAAGATTTGGAAAAGCGGAATCTCCATGAATTTGAGTCCATTTTTGCTTTCCTTCTGTTGAGAAAAGAACGTCCCTTTCCCCCTCTCGTTTGAGTTTTGATAACTTTTTATAATTTATTGAAATGGAGATCCTAAAAAGCCAATAAATTGTTGGTTTTACGTCAAATAAAAACCCTAAGCAGGAAGAAATTAAGAAATTAAAAGAGAGAGAGAGCAGAAACAGAAAGGGGGAGAAATACAGAGCAGAGAGAGACTCTCCACCGAACTTCTGGTATGAGATCCAGGCAGGCGTTCAGCTTCTTTAATAAACACGTTGTTTTTTTAATTTATTGGGTTTTTACATACTTGCCCATTAAGTCTTCCTAAATTGTGGAAATGTCCCTCCCCACCTTATAATTTTCACATGATTGTATCTTATTTTTATTCAGTCTTTAAAAACACACACTATACTGTTTAGATTTAGATTACATAAAAGTAACAACATTATCTTTTACAACTAGAATCACTTAATGGGTTCAAAAATTATTCTTTATGCAATGTGTTGAATGTAACAATCTATCGATAATTATATGATAGTGTTTTATTTTTATTCATAATCTTTTAAAAATACACACTATATATATTACGTTGATTCAATTCAGGTCACATAAAAATAATATAATCCGTTTACAATTGAGATCATTTAATAAGTTCTGAAGTAATCCTTTATACAATACATGAATAGTCTTTATCTTTACACACTCATAAATTAAATGAAACTATGTAATCAAGTACATTCGAATTTATGTTAACATCATACATTACAATAATGTTTAGAATTTAACAAAACTCAGTCGCTTCGAAGAATTGTGCTATTAACTTTTTTTTATTGATGTATCATTTTCATGAATTTGACAAATAATCATTTTTACTGAGTTACATTAATTTGTTGACCGGCGGTATCTCGACCCTTAACTACTAAAGCATTGTAAATATTAGGCATCTTGCCCGGGGGAAAGGCTACATCCAGTACTGGACCGATGATTACACTAACTTCAAAATTTAAATCTAAATCTTAAAATCCAAACTCTTAAATCTATTTCTTTTTAACAAAATCTTAAACATATTTTAATAAATATTAGATATTTTTCACCAGTATATATAAACTAAAAATAATTAGGGTAAAATACACAAATGATCACTAAACTATACCTAAAAATATAAAATGGTCATCAGACTTTTAAAAATTACATAATGGTCATTAAACTTTATTTTTTTATTATAAAATGGTCAATGGACCGTTAACTGGAAGACGTGGCAGGTACAAAAATTTTTATAATAACATATTTAATTCTCAATATTTACACATTCAATCAATTTAGACATTAATAATGAGGGTTAGATTAGGAATAAATTGATTAAATGTGTCAATATGGATGATTAAATATTATATTATTTAAATTTCTGTAACTGTCACGTCACCCAATTAACAATAGTTAACGGCTCAGTGACTATTTTGTAACGAAAACTAGAGTTTAATGCCCATTATTTAACATTTGAAAGTCTGATGACCATTTTGTATTTTTAGAGATAATTCAGTGACCATTTGTATACTTTACCGAAATTATTATTATTATGTGAGTGATTTTCATGGTAAATGACATATTTTATTTTTAGTTTACAAGTATATTATAATTGGAATGTATCCCTTAAAAGTGTAAAATTACGAATTTTACATTTTTGTATGAGTAGATCTTAACTTTTAAAGAATATTTTTTTGTTGTCTTCTTATTCTTTTATTCTTTATTATTTTTTGTTTGTCGACGACGACATTAATTTAGTGTTGATTACCAACTGTCGAAGATCCATCATTTTCTTTATTATCCAATTTTCCATCGTCTGTCTTATATTTAAAATTTAAAATAAATATTGAACTTGTTCACTTTGACAATATGAAAGAAATCAATTGATAGAATTTTTTAATAGGATAAACTACATAGATGACCACTCAATTATAGAGTTGATGTCAATTTGTTCACTATACTTTAAATTTTGACAAATATACCACTAAATTATTTAATTGGTTCCAATCAGGCCACTAACCGTTAAAAACGGAAATACTGACATGTCCTATTAAATAAAACCGGTATAATTACACATTTGATCCTTGTTATTCATATAATTTATCAATTTGTCCCTAATTTTAATTAAATAAAATAAATTAATTATTTAATTAGGTGGTGACACGTTTTTTGTGATATGAGTTACAACATTTAATATATGTCTTAAATGCTTGTTAATGACCGGAAAATGGAAACAAGAAAATATGGACCTAGGTGGATTCAAACCAGCAACCTTAGAGTGAAGGTGGGGTATGCTTACCAAGGAACCAAGCATATTTTTAAGATACAAAGTACAACAATTAATATTTATCCCATATCGTTGTTAATGCCTAGAAAAGAAAGAAAGAAATGAGATTTTAGGAAACTCGAACATGATATACTTATGATGCATAAGAACATCTAACTCAATTAAATAAACCTAATAATTAAATTAAATTTTAAAATATTTTGTATATATTTTGAATTATAGTTAGTGCACGATTTAAAATCAAAAAGTTTAAAATTATATTGAATTCATTTAGTGAATCCAAACTCACGAACATAATTCAATATTTTATTTATTTAACATAAAAATGATTTTAAGATCCATTTAATTAAATTATTATATATATAATTATATTAAAAACAAAAAAAAAATTAAAATTATATTAAATTCATTTAGCGAATCCAAACTCACGAACATAATATAATTTTGATATGTGTTCGTGAGTTTGGATTCACTAAATTAATTTAATATAATTTTAAACTTTTTATTTTAAATCGTGCACTAAATAAAATTTAAAATATATATAAATATTTTTAAATTTATTTTAATTATTAGATTTATTTAATTAGGTTAGATGTTTTTATGCATCATAAGTATGTCGTGTTTGTAACACCACTCGCTCAGGTTAAGAGCGAGAAGCGTTACGACACGAAAACGGGACGAGTAGAACACAAAAAATACGGGGAGTTTAAAAAATTTTCTCGTATCATTTAAAACTCAGCTTCTAAAAGCTGAGTTGCTTATCTATCAATTATCATTAACACTCAAACTTAATAAAGTTTATAATTATTTAGGATATTACAGACTTAGACACTTATGACTTTTATTCAAGAATGTTATCGTTTATCATACAATAAAACTTGGTTAACCAATTAACTTAGTATCTTATGCATATTCGAGTGACATTAGGGTAAGTTAATCTCATACGTGTTTCATCTATATCTCATTACTATAGACAAGTTTAAGTATCCTTATTCCATGCTTCTATTCAAATTGAACAACTTACATATAATTCTAAACCATTCATTTTCAAGACATTAACATAGTGTTTACAAAGACCAATATTTATATACATCATAAGCCAGTAAAAGCATTATAAATATTATCAAGATTATACCTATACATACTCCTTAGTCAAGTACAATGCATGACAAACTATGTACCACCAACTAAGAGAATACAATTAAATACATAATCATACATCGAGTCTCACTTATCTTGCTTCAAGTCTAAGAAAGATAACTTTACCGTCAAGCTACTGATCGGGATGGATATTATCTGAGGTTTGGGAAGAATGCAAACAAGAGTGATAAGTATGATATTGTACTTAGTGAGGTAGCAGCTAAAGTCTATCAAGATTATTAGGTTTTAAAGGTATTTAATCTATTTACAACTTAAGTAAGTCTTAGTCAAGTTAGATTGAAGCATAACTCTGAGTCAATCATCAATTGAGTAAATAATTATACAATGAACAAGGGATTCAACTCAAGGGTTTACATTTACTCATTCAACGAGCAACTCATAATTAATGACTAGACACCAATCAAATGTTCCTTTATTTCATTCGATTTAGGTCACCAAGCAGACAATCAAATCTTCCTATTTAATTTAGATTCATTTATGTTTTAGTTTATCTTTTCAAGTAACAAAGAATCTTGACACTCCATTTATCTAGTGTCCTAAATGACATTATACATTTATGCATTACACAATTCATTTCATTACTTCATTTAACATGTATATTAGACTTTTCGGTTAAACTTAGTATTTCATGCTAATTAGCTCTTTGACTTGGTTTCTAGTATGATTATCTAAGGTGATACATTATTCAAGGTTAAGACTTCACTTAGGGCAGTAACTAAATTGTCCATAATGTTTACAAAACAGTTTACAATATTATCCAACTCGCCTGGACTGTTATTAGTTGGCAGCTTGTGCATTGTTTTCTTAAACGTACGATATTTTCATTCCGTGAGTCGAAACTTCAATAAGTTTACACCGTTTAAAAGCTTACTTAACCCTTTTTACAACCTTTTAAAGATTTCATATTAATATCTTTTCAATTAATACAATTTTTAAATAAAAGTCAGGACAATTATATTTATGGACAGTTTGCACTGTCCAGAGGTTTTCATCTCCAGATTTCAGCTCATAAATCAGAATTTAATTATGTTTTCTTGTAATGAAAATAGACATACTAAGGTTCATTCCACATAAATTTCAGGTTTTAATTAGACCTATACAGTTTATGGTGAATTTTTAAAGTTGCTACCAAGAACAGAATTTCCTGGGCATAATTTACTAGATTCGATTTTAACTTCATTATTCATTTAGGTCAAGTTTCTAACATTATTATTCAACGTGTACACATATTCCTACTAGTCTAGGTCAGTCCAATTTACTTATTAATGTGATTAAAACAGGGCATGATAACACTATATTATAATTAATTCATTCGTTACACAACATTCCTTTATTTCACTATTGATGTAATTCATCCTCTAATCATAGCCAATTCGATTATATGTGGTTGTGGTTGATCTTAATCCATTAAACAAGCATGTATAATCAGACCCGTTTTTGAGATTTTGGTGGCCCATGAGCGAACTTAAAAAATAGGCCCCTAATTAAGGGTGAGCGTTCGATCGAGTTAAGTTAAGTAAAAAAAATTCAAGTTATGCGAGTTTACGAGTCCCTACGACTCGAACTTAAAAATTTATCTACTAAATATTAAAATTTTGAGTTATTAGAATTTTTATTTTACAACTCAAACTTTATTTGAATTTTTTTCGAGTCAAAAAATCAATTTTTTCGAGTCGAGTGGAGTTTTTCTCACCATTTCCCCTAATAATTTGAAATTAGACCCTTAGTAACAAGTGATATATATAAAAATGGGTCCCTATTAACAAATTTTGAAAAAAATGAATTTTAAGAGTATTCTTGTAACAACAAATATAGGGAAAATGGAACCCTAATAACAAGTATCAAAAAATTAAAATTTAAGAGTATGCATGTAATAACAAATATTAGGGAAAATAGACCATAAATAACAAGTATTGAAAAAATTGGACTCGTAATAACAAATATCGGGAAAAAAAATTAAGAGTATGGCTCTAATAACAAATATTAGAAAAGATAGGCCCCTAGTAACAAGTATTGAAAAATTGGCCTCATAATAACAAGTATTGAAAAATTTGTGCCCTAATAACAAGTATTGAAATAACAATAAATAATAAAAAATGGGCCCCGAATTACAAGTATTCGAAAGAATGAGCCTATAATAACAAGTATTGAAAAAAATTATACACCTAATAATAAATATCGAAAAAAATAAATTTTAAGAATAAAACTCTAATAACTATTATTAAAAAAATATTAAACCTTAACTATAACTATTCGAAAAAATGGGCTATGGGCAGGGTAGGGGCCCTGGGTGAGCGCCCCTATTGCCCATGCCTAGGGACAGCCCTATGTATAATCCCTTATTTTGAATATGGACTTCTAATTCATTTTAGGTTGAACTAGACAAGTCACTTAGTACTCTAGTCCCATTTGAACAACACAAAGTAAACTTGTTTCATATAGCATCATTCAAACCATAATTTAAAACTCAAATCTAAACAATGAGTTTCTTAGCTATCAAGTTACCATTAGATTCATCTAGATCAAGAATAATTTATTTTAATTACTACTTATCCAAATTACATATATGCAAGACAAACTCCATCTTATTAAGATACTAATCTTGATTATCTAAAATGTCCATTCAAACACGCACCATTCAAATAGTTGTCTAAGTTTAAGACTCTTAATAGTTCATTTTCAAACAACACTAGTAAGCATTTCACAAGCACAATAAGATCAAGTTTACATTCAAGCTCATGTAGCATACAAGTCTAGCATCAATTACTCATTATTCAATCTATGACAAACTATTACTCGAGAGTTTAAATCACATATATCATAGGAGACTGCATACTCAAGAAATCAAGAATCATTTTGTTACTCATATTGAACAAGTCAAGCAATTATGCAATATCAAAAGCAAGATAAGCTAGCAAGCAAGGTTCTCTCAAGAATCAACCAATTGATCTCAAAAGGATCCATAAGCCTCTATTTAAATAGGGCTCCATTTCTATATAACTTATCTTTCAAATAATGAGCATTTCAAGATAACATTTTCTTTCATTTTATTCTTGTAACTTCACTTCACTAAAGCTCAATAACAAGAGTCAAATTTGATCATTCATTATCGTGTTATCATGTCCTATTTCAAGCTTTATAATTTTGTTTTGCTTTGGTAGATAGTAGGACTAGGTAATCAAGTCTTAGTATGGTACTCAAAGTACCCAAATAGTAGGGTGTATCCAACACCAATCAGTAGGGTACACAAAGTACTAGAACTAGTAGGGTGTTGTCTTAAAGTACCAGAATCAGTAGGGTACACAAAGTACCAGAATCAGTAGGGTACACAAAGTACCAGAATAATCGAGCTCTAAACTCTAAGGCATGTCGTTCTACCATAAACCAACTAGCAACCAAAGGCTTATTGAGTCTTTTATTTTCAAGCATTCACACCACAAGTGATTAAGCAATCAAGCGTGATAAGGCAAGTTTATTTAAAGTCTCTAGATCATGTGAATCGTAGATCATTTTCAGGGTTATATAACATGAATTTCTAGTATACTCCCATTCAATATTAGCAAGCATCAATAATCATCAAACAAGAATCATATCAACCATTCGGACAACAACAATACTAAGAAAGAGTACAAGCAAGAATTCCATGCTTCAAACTCACTAGTTACCAGTTACCAGTTACCATGTATCAATATCAATTCAATTATCAATTTTTCATTAGTCCATTCTATCATAAGAATCAAGCATCATATTTCACATTCTATTTTCCATTATCAAGTCATGTACATTTTACCAAGTTTCCAATTAGGCATTCTTCCCTAATTCATTTACCAAGTAGAAATTAAGTTCATTTCATGGCATATTTATTTGAACAATAAAGTAGACATGTAGGGATGGTTAGGACCTAAGTATCAACCCTAAGTATAGCTACACTCACTTTGTATCCCGAAGTTACGAAATACTCGATTCCTCATTCTCATCTTGATACTTACCCATACTTTCCATTATTTTCTTAATCTAGTATTCATACAACACAAGCATGTATTAAAATCATATCAAATTCAATTCACACCTTTTATTACAAGCATTAAATTGTTTTCTAGATTCTGGTAGTTTGCACACCCTTTACTAATCTACCAATATCTTTTAATCTATACGTCGCAATTTCGATTAATTTACACCTTTAGAAAGATAATTCACTTACCTATTCATCCATATATTGCTTATATATTTAGCTTTTCTAGATCGATACAAGTTTTTAGTTAAATTCAAACTAATTTTCCAGTTTTTGAAACTGCCAGATTCATTCAAGTCAACTTTAGTGAGTAATTTCACCTAGGACCTTTACTAGTTCATTTTAGCCCCTTTTACCTTAGTTTCCCCTATTTTTCCCTTAACTTTTTATGTCCATATTAGTCCCTAATTTGTCCATCTAAATCCTTAATTTAACAGATTTTCTAGATTGGTCCCAAATTCACTAATATGTCAATTAACATATCTAAGCAATCAATTTTAGTTACAATTCATGCAATTCAATTATCCAGCATTCAATTTAATCATTCCTCTGCTTTTAACTTAATTTTTTAGAATTTAATCCTAACCAATTCAATCTTGGATTCCTTAATTTTCTCAAAACATTCCCTATTCACCAATTAAGCTATTTTAGTGACTAGTTTCATTACCTAAGCTTAATTTTTCAGCAAGCATGTCATCTATTCCATGTATACACACATGCAACAATCAAATTTCATGAATCAACAAACAAATCAATTTAAATCCCTATTTCAAGCTATTCGAATGAAATGGAAGGAATAATACTTACATTGCTAACATGAATCCCTACTCATGGATAAATTCAAGCTTAATTCCTTGATTAATCCATGGATGAACACTCCCCTCTGTATCTAAGATTTCATCTCTCTCCCTCTTTCTTTATTCAATTCGGTGGTATGGGGTAACAAGGAAGATGACAACAAGTTGTCATCCTTGTATTCATGTTGTTGTCGGGTGGAAAGATAGGTGTACACACGCCCTCTTCATTTTAATCACATGTGGTTTAGTCTAAATTTTGGAGATTTTACATCCATGCTTCTCCATTTGTTAATTATTCATTTTAGTCATCTTAATTTTGTCACTCATCTTTCATTTCTTTCATTTTAATCATTAATTATCCTAATTAGTTTAGGACCAAGCTCAATTTAATTAATCTAACTTAGATGACAAACTTTAATTCTTCTAGGGTACGTTTTAGGGTATTACAACTCTCCCCCTTTAAAGAAATTTGCCCTCTAATTTCTTCCGAGACACTATACTATCAACTTAGAACTTGTATTCATTTTGAGCTTCAATCAATCAATAAAGTTGTATTGGTTTCCAATTGCCAATACCACACAATGTATAACTCCAAGGTGGCACAACTTTCCTATATGATGTATGATTGGCTCGGTTTAGTGTGAGATACGGCTAAACTTAAGTTCTGATACCAAACATATAACACCCCTCGTATGGGTTAGAAGCGAGAAGTGTTACGACGAGAAAACGAGACAAGCATAACACAAAAAAATATGGGACAATTAAAAATTTTCTCTTATCATTTAGAACTCAACTTCTAAAAGCTGGGTTGCTTATCTATCAAGTTATTATTAACACTCAAACTTAATAAAGCTTATAATCATTTAGGATATTACAGACTTAGACAATTATGACTTTTATTCTAGAATGTCATCGTTTACCATACACTGAAGCTTGGTTAACCAATTAACTTAGTATCTTATGCCTATTCGAGTGACATTAGGGTAAGTTAATCTCATACGTGTTTCATCTATATCTAATTACTATAGACAAGTTCAAGTATCCTTATTCCATGCTTTTATTCGAATTGAACAACTTACATATAGTTCTAAACCATTCATTTTCAAGATATGAACATAGTGTTTACAAAGACCAATATTTATATACATCATAAGCCACTAAAACCAATATAAATATTATCAAGATTATATCTATACATATTCCTTAGTCAAGTACAATGCATGACAAATTATGTGCCACCAACTAGGAGAATACAATTAAATACACAATCATACATCAAGTCTCGCTTATCTTGCTTCGAATCCAAGAAAGATAACTTCATTATCAAGCTATTGATGGGGATGGATATTACTGAGGTTTGGGAAGAATGAAAACAAGAGTGATAAGTACAAGATTGTACTTAGTGAGGTAGCACCTAAAGTCTATTAAGATTATTAGGTTTTAAAGGTCTTTAATCCATTTACAACTTAATTAAGTCTTAGTCAAGTTAGGTTGAAGCATAACTCAGAGTTCAATCATCAATTGAGTAAACAGTCATACAATGAACAAGGGATTCAACTCAAGGGTTTACATTACTCATTCAACGAGCAACTCATAATAAAAAAACTAGACACCAATCAAATGTTCTTTTATTTCATTCGATTTAGGTCACCAAGCAGACAATCAAATCTTTCTATTCAATTTAGATTCATTTATGTTTTAGCTTATCTTTTCAAATAACAAGGAATCTTGACACTCCATTTATCTAGTGTCCTAAATGACATTATACCTTTATACATTACATAATTCATTTCATTACTTCATTTAACATGTAAACTTATTAGACTTTTCGGTTAAGCTTAGTATTCCATGCTAATTAGCTCTTTGACTTGGTTTCTAGTATGATTATCTAAGGTGATACGTTATTCAAGGTTAAGACTTCAGTTAGGGCAGTAACTAAATTGTCCATAATGTTTACAAAACAGCTTACAATATTATCCAGCTCGCTTAGACTGTTATTAACTGGCAGCTTGCTCACTGTTTGCTTAAACGTACGAAATTTACATTATGTGCGTCAAAATTTCAATTAGTTTACACCGTTGAAAAGCTTACTTAACCCTTTTTAAGACTGTTTAAATTTTTCATATTAATATCTTTTCAATTAATACAATTTTTAAATCAAAGTCAGAACAATTACATTTCTAAATAGTTTGAACTGTCCAGAGATTTTTATCTCCAGATTTCAGCTCACAAATCAGAATTTAATTATGTTTTCTCCTAATGAAACTAGACATACTAAGGTTCATTCCACATAAATTTCAGCTTTTAATTAGACCTACAAAATTCATGGTTAATTTTTAAAGTTGCAGCCAAGAATAGAACTTCCTGGGCAGATTTTACTAGACTCGATTTTAACTTCATTATTCATTTAGGCCATGTTTCCAAAATTATTATTCAACGTGTACACATATTCTTACTAGTCTAGGTCAGTCCAATTTACCTATTAATGCGATTAAAACAATGCATGATAACACTATATTCGAATTAATTCATTCGTTACACAATATTCCTTTATTTCACTATTGATGTAATTCATCCTCTAATCTTAGCCAATTCGATTACATGTGGTTATGGTTCATTTTAATCCATTAAACAAGCATGTATAGTCCCTTATTTTAAATCTAAACTTCTAATTCATTTTAGGTTGAACTAGACAAGTCACTTAGGACTCTAGTCCCATTTGAACAACACAAAGTAAACATGTTTCATATAGCATCATTCGAACCATCTTTTAAAACTCAAATCAAAACAATGAGTTTCTTGGCTATCAAGTTACCATTAGATTCATCTAGATCAAGAATAATTCATTTTAATTACTACTTACCCAAATTACATATATGTAAGACAAGACTTCATCTTATTATTAAGTTACTAATCTTGATTATCTAATATGTCCATTCAAACACACACCATTCGAATAGTCATCTAAGTTTAAGACTCCTAGTAGTTCATTTTCAAACAAGACTAGTAAGCATTTCACAAGCACAATAAGATCAAGTTTATATCCAAGCTCATGTAGTATACAAGTCTAGCATCAATTACTCATTATTCAATCCATGACAAGCTATTACTCAAGAGTTTAAATCACATGTATCATAGAAGATTGCATACTTAAGAAATCAAGAATCATTATGTTACTCATAATTAACATGTCAAGCAATTAGGCAATAGCAAGAGCAAGATAAGCTAGCAAGCACGGTCCTCTCAAGAATCAACCAATTGAACACAATGATCCACAAGCCTCTATTCGAATGGGGCTCCATTTCTATATAGCTTATCTTTCAAATAATGAGCATTTCAAGATAACATTTTCTTTCATTTTATTCTTGTAAATGTATTTCACTAAAGCTCAATAACAAGAGTCAAATTTGATATACATAACACTCATCTCCAATAAAAGAAAATGACGCAAGGCGAGACTTCACAGGAGCATCGGTGTTGGTCTTTGTTCATCTCCAATTTACCTGTACAATTGCATTGGAAAGGGGTTTGGCAAGTGTTTGATCACCATGGGGTAGTCGTGGATGTATTTATCCCTAGGAAGACAACATTGGACGGTACTCGATTTGGTTTTGTGGGGATGAAATCAAAAGAAGATGCTCTTAGGGTAATTGAGCGTTTCGATGGCTTTCACCTCTATAGCTTTCGATTACGAGTGGGTTTTGCACGGCGAGATCCTCGGGACCAATTTTGGAGAAAGAGACAATTGAATTCAACGCAACGATCGGATGGGAGGATGCAGCGATCGGAAAAGGTTCGTAGTACAGTGGAAGGGAATAATAGGGTTGACGATAAAAAGGATGCAGAAGAAAGTAGGGAACATGTTGTACGAAGTGTGGAAGGAGAAGTAGGTCTGGACAAATTGAAAATTCTCCAAATGTGCGCATTGGGGTTTTGTAAACAAAACATTAAAATTAGGGATTTGGCTCTTGAATTTAAGAGAGCAAAGTTGGAGGGTTTCTCAGTGATGCGAGCAACTGGTTCGACAGTATTATTGTTGTTTGAAGACATAGAGACTTGTCAGCGATTGTTGGAGGGGAATTGCTTCGAGACATGGTTGGAAAATGTGATGATATGGGAGCCGTCAATTGGAATGCCGAATCGGCATCTTTGGTTATCAGTCAGTGGTTTACCATACATGCGTGGTCGGAGAAAACGTTTGCGAATATTGCATCGTTATAGGGTGAACTGGTGCAAATAGACACGGAGACATTGGCACCTTCGACTTTCGAAAGGTGTCGCTTTCAGATTGCAACAGATTGGGTTTCGATGATTGATGAAACGTTGGATATTCGTGTAGGGGAACACATTTTTAGGATTCGGGTAGTCGAAATGGAGGAGGTGCTTGGTTGGAAGTGTGAATGCTGTTGTGGAGTGAATTTGGAGAAGACTATTGACGATGACGAGATGAATGAAGATATTCGTAGTGAGAATACATTGGGTGATACGGA
Source organism: Hibiscus tridactylites (assembly GCA_958450335.1). Classification (NCBI taxonomy): domain Eukaryota; kingdom Viridiplantae; phylum Streptophyta; class Magnoliopsida; order Malvales; family Malvaceae; genus Hibiscus; species Hibiscus tridactylites. The sequence continues at coordinate 35,774,646 of OY288273.1, read as the reverse complement.
CAACAGTAAAAAGAATGAGATGCTTGACAAACAACAAGATACACTGGTTCCGGATACTTTTAATTCGGAGCTACCAAGTATGGAGTTGAATCATATGTGGGAGGATAATCAAAGGGTGGATTTGCGAGTGATCGAGGTGACATCGAGGGGGAAAGAATGGATGGCAGATGAAGAAGTGGGGATGGTGTCGAGGTCGTTGGAACATGTGGTGGAATCCGAGTCCTTTGTGGAAACATTGGTGTGGGAAAAGGAATGTTGGGGGAAGGATATGAGGGATGAACACACGAGTCGATGCATGGCACAGCACGCAAATGTAGCGGATATTAATGGGCCAAGGTCCGAGTTACCAAGGGCTGGACTAGCAGATGTGGTAGAAACAAATGGAGAAAAAAAAGTTCAAAATATATCAGAAATAAACTTGAGTTTTCTGTCTCCTGAAAAGCGACATGAAGCAGTGTTGAAAGCCACTAAGCGAGGCCGAGGGAGACCACAGAAGAACACAAAGGCCCAGCACGAAATTGTCAATGGGTCTTTATTGGATACTGATCTTGAGACTCGCAAACAATCCATTCTTCTGGAGGCAAGGGAGACGTTGGAACTGGGAAGGTTTATTGGGGCAGAGATAGTGGGAAAGGAGGAGGAAATTGTTAGTGACATCGCGCGATTGATAGAAGCGCGAGAGCCGAATCAATAGCAGCGAGACATGAGGATGTTGTCGTGGAATGTGCGTGGGTTGGGTTCGACAAGAAAACAAAGAGCAATTCAATACCTCATACGGCAACATCGATGCGAGATGGCGATGTTCCAAGAAACAAAATTGGTGGAAATTACAGGTATGATGGTGAGTAGTTTGTGGATTTCGGATGACTTTGAATTTATTTATGTTCCTTCAATGGGGAAATCGGGTGGGATACTTTTGGTTTGGGAAAAATCGAGGTTTCGGATGACTAGTTCACTTGTGGGTGCACGTTTTATTTTGGTTGAGGGATGCTGGGTTATGGAAAATTGGAAGTGTGTTATGGTGGGGGTGTATGTTTCATGTGTGTTGGAAGAACAATGTATGTTTTGGCATGATATCAATGCATTATTTCATACGCGTGAGTTACCATGGTCCATTAGCGGGGACTTTAACATGGTGTTGCATCTGAGGGAGAGGAAGAATTGTTTGAAGATTTCTCGGGGGATGGTGGTGTTTAATGAATTTGTGGAGAGCCATGGTTTGATTGATTTGTCGTTACAAGGAAAAGCATTTACTTGGTTTGGCCCGGGCTCGAGTTGTAGTCGCATAGATAGGATTTTTGTATCATCAGAATGGTTGGATGAATTTGCCAATATGCGCGTTCTTTCCTTGCCAAGGGGGCTATCCGATCACACCTCGTTGTTGTTCTTAATGAAAGCGTTGGATGGTGGTCTACGGCCATTTCGTTTCATTAATGCGTGGTTATTTAATAAAGGCTCGATACTTGAGATGAAGGAGGAATGGCTCAGGTTGTCTACGGCTGATAAGGCGGGGAATTTTGTGGAAAAATTGCGAGGTATGAAGCATTATTTGAGGGGGTGGAATCGGACAAATTTTGGAGATATGGATGGCAACATTTCCCGCGTCACAAAAGAAATTGAAAACATTGATCGGAGGATGGGAGAGGAGGGGGTATCAAATGACGTTTTGGTGGAAATGGGTCGGTTAACGGCTGAGCTTTGGAGGTGTTCTAAGTTGCGCGAGTCAATTTGGCGACAAAAATCGCGTGTCAAGTGGCTTAAGGAGGGAGATCAGAACACGAGTTTTTTTCACAAGGCTGCCAAGTTGCGTGCATTGTGAAATGGAATTCATGGTTTGCGTATTGAGGGTGAGTGGGTGCAAGAGCAAGACCGTCTCAAGGAATTTATTTTCAAAGCATTCCGAAGACATTTTGATAGACAAGTGACATCGGGTTCGATGCATGCGAAGGTTGAGTTTCATCGACTATCTAAGGAGTATGCGGAAAGGTTAGAATTGGTGATCACGGAGGAGGAAGTGAAGGCAGCAATTTGGGGTTGTGAAGGGTCGAAGGCTCCAGGTCCGGATGGTTTTACATTCGAGTTCTATAATAATGGATAGGAGTTCCTTCGAGGGGACGTGATGGACTTTGTGCAGAAGTTTTGTACTTCATGTCAGTTGCCAAGTGGGGTTAATGCCACGTTTGTTGTGCTACTTCCAAAGAAGGATATTCCGCAAGGGGTAGGCGATTTTCGCCCGATATGTCTTCTGAATTCTCTTTATAAGATCCTTGCGAAGTGTTTAGCGAAACGGTTGCAAACGGTGCTACCAATGTTGATAAGCAATGTTCAGTCGGGTTTTGTCTGAGGTAGACAAATTTTTGATGGAATTATGCTCGCAAATGAGACGATACATTCGCTACAAAAGAGTCAATACAGCGAGGGAGGTATTATACTAAATCTAGATTTCGCAAAGGCATACGATTTCATTAAATGGGAGTGCTTGGATCATGTATTGAATCATATGGGGTTTGATTTGGTTTGGCGACGGTGGATTTGGACTTGTGTGAGCACGGTGAGGATGGCGATTTTAGTGAATGGATGTCTGACAAGGGAATTTGCTATGAAGCGTGAACTTAGACAAGGTGATCCGTTATCGCCTTTGTTGTTTGTCATGGTTGCTGAAATTATGCATCAATATATTTGTAATGCTGCTCGATTGGGGAAGATTGAGGGTGTGCAGGTTGCCGATGGGTTTGTCATGACACATCTTCAGTTTGCGGATGACACAATATTATTTTTTAAGGAGAATCTTCAATATGCGGTGAACTTAAAAAGAGTACTGACATGCTTTGAATATACGACGGGGTTACAAATAAATTATGAAAAGTCGAGCATTTATGGAATTCGGGTTGAGGAAGCTGTGGTGAACGACATTGCGAGGGTGTTAGGTTGTAGATGTGGGGTGCTTTCGATTGTGTATTTGGGACTCCCATTAGGAGTTAATCCGTGAGGTATGCAGATTTGGGAACCATTGATACATCGGTTTCACAAGAAATTGTCTAGTTGGAAGCGCGGATCTTTATCGTTTGCTGGGAGGCTTCTATTGGTAAATTGGGTTTTGTCTGCTTTGCCTTTATATTATATGGGCGTGTTCGTCGTGCCGCGTGGTGTAATTCTGAAGTTGGATAGGATTAGACGTAGGTTCTTATGGGGGGAATCGGAAGATAAATTGCGAATGAGTAGAGTAAGTTGGGAGGTGGCGTGTCGTCCGAAGGAATGTGGAGGTTTGGGTGTGGTTAACTTGCGTGCGCGTAATTTAGCGCTCCTTGCGAAATGGAGCTGGAAATATGCGATGAGTGAGACGTCTCTTTGGCGTTCAATTATAGAGGCGAAGTATGGGCGCGACACCTTTTTGTGGCGTCCGAATGAGGGAGGGAGGAGGCATATGTCATTAGTTTGGCGTAGTTTGGTTGATGTGTAGCGGGATGAAATGGTGCAAAGGCTTATGGGGTTTTCGCATTTCATGTGGCAAGTGGGGGATGGTTCTAAAGTTTTATTTTGGCGTGATTGTTGGTGTATGGAGAAGCCGCTTCAATTTGTTTATCCAAGGCTGTTTCGGAATTCCTCGTGTAAGGAGGCGTTGGTGTACGATTACGTGAGGCTTGGAAATTTTAAGCATGAGGAGTGGGAGGCGATGTTTAAGCGGCCTTTACGGACATTTGAATTGAGGCAATTACATGAACTAAAAGTGTGTGTGCGGGGCTTGCAGCTCATGGCGAATGAGATGGATCATCTTGTGTGGAAGCCGGATCGGAGGGGGTATTCATGGTGAGTTCGTTGTATGGCTTGATGGTGTCGTTTGGGTTGGAATCTATGTCCGAATTGAATGCTATTTGGAGGTTGCAAGTGCCACCTAAAATCTAGTATTTTGTTTGGTTTGTGTTGTTGGGTAGATTGCCAACGATGGACCATTTGCAACTTAGGGGTATCGTGATTGACGCATCGAGAGGGAGTTGTTATTGGTGTCGGGAGGCGGCTGAAACGTTAAATCATATTCTTTTTTAGTGCACGAATATGTGGGAGATATGGTTTTTGTTTTTTCAATGGTGGAGGGTGGATATAGTAAGGTCGCGGACATTTTTGGAGTTTATGCGGATGATGTTCGATAGCTTCTTCCACGGGATGGTGAGGGAATGGTGGTTAGCGGGGTGTGCGGCGATTTTATGGTCGATGTGGTTGGGTCGAAATGGAGTGATATTTCGTGAGCAACGAATGACGGTGTATGAGATGATGTTTCTTATTAAAATTCGTTCGATGTATTGGGCTCAAAATGGTACTACCGAAATCATCGTGGAACATAGGTGGTGGGACTGCCCTTGGCTTTTCGAAATTCGACACAATCCGAGAGATAGTCGTGTGAATGTGGTGTGGGAAAAACCGCCGATGGGGGTGCTGAAATTTAATGTTGATGGCTCATCGCAGGGGAAACCGAGTAAGGCGGGATGTGGTGGGGTGTTGAGAGATGCTTGTGGGCGGATACTAGCGTTGTTTTCAGGACCGATTGGGGTGGTGGACTCGAATGAAGCGGAGTTACAAGCGATTTGTGCTGCATTAGAATTATTGTGTTGATCGACATGGCGTGAGTCGCAAGCTATTGTGATTGAATCTGACTCTGCGATTGTTATAGCGTGGGTGTTACAACAGGAGAAACGACCGTGGCGTTTAGCACAGTGGTTTTCTAGGATTGATGAAGCTTGTTGTATTCTGGTGGATGTTTGCTTTCATCATGTTTTTCGTGAGGCAAATTGTATGGCGGATGCGTTAGCTAAGAGCGGGGTTGATCGCCCATCGTGGGTTCGGATACTTGGGTGATTGTTTGTAAGGTTCTTTTCGCATTACCGGGGTACTCTTTTCCTCCATTTAGGATTAGGGAGGTTTTTAACGAGGCCACCGGTAATGTTTTCATGTATGATTCTTTCGTAATAAAATCATACATTTTGAGCAAAAAAAAGAGTCAAATTTGATCATTCATTATCGTGTTATCATGTCTTATTTCAAGCTTTATAATTTTGTTTTGCCTTGGTAGATAATATGAGTAGGTAATCAAGCCTCAGTAGGGTACTCAAAGTACCAAAACAGTAGGGTATATCTAACACCAATCAGTAGGGTACAAAAAATACCAGAATTAGTAAGGTGTCTGCAACATCAATTAGTAGGGTACACAAAGTACCAGAATAATCGAGCTCTAAACTCTAAGGCATGTCGTTCTACCTTAGACCAACTAGCAACCAAAGGCTTATTAAGTCTTTTATTTTCAAGCATTCACACCACAAGTGATTAAGCAATCAAGCGTGATAAGGCAAGTTCATTTAAAGTCTCTAGATCTTGTGAATCTTAGATCATTTTTAGGGTTATATAACATGAATTTCCAGCATACTCTCTTTCAACATCAGCAAGCATCAATAATCATCAAACAAGAATCATATCATCCATTCGGGAAATACCAAACAAGAGTAGAAGCAAGAATTCTATGCTTCAAACTCACTAGTTACCATGTATCAATATCAATCCAATTATCAATTTTCTATTAGTTCATTCTATCATAAGAATCAAACATCATATTTCACATTCCATTTTCCATTAAGTCATGTACATTTTACCAAGCTTCCAATTAGGCATTCTTCCCTTATTCATTTACCAAGTAGAAATTAAGTTCATTTCATGGCATATTTATTTTAACAATAAAGTAGATATGTTGGGGTGGTTAGGACCTAAGTATCAACCCTAAGTATAGCTACACTCACTTTGTATCCCGAAATTACGGGATACTTGATTCCTCATTCTCATCTCGATATTTACCCATACTTTCCATCATTTTTATAATATAGTATTCATACAACACAAGCATGTATTAAAATCATATAAAATTCAATTCACACTTTTTATTACAAGCATTAAATTATTTTCTAGATTCTGGCAGTTTGCAAACCCTTTACTAATTTATCAATATCTTTTAATCTACACGTCGGAATTTCTATTAATTTACATATTTATAAAGCTAATTCAATTATCTATTCATCCATATATGGCTTATATATTTATCATTTCTAGATCGATGCATGTTTTTAGTTAAATTCAGGTAATTTTCCAGTTTTTGAAACTGCCAGATTCATTCAAGTCAACTTTAGTGAGTAATTTCACCTAGGACCTTTACTAGTTCATTTTAGCCCCTTTACCTTAGTTTCCCCTTATTTTTCCTATACCTTTTTATGTCCATATTAATCCCTAATTTGTCCATCTAAGTCTTCAATTTAACATATTTTCTAGGTTGGTCCCAAATTCACTAATATGTCAATTAACATATCTAAGCAATCAATTTTAGTTACAATTCATGCAATTAAATTATCCAGCATTCAATTTAATCGTTCCCCTTCTTTTAACTTAATTTTCCAGAATTTAATCCTAACCAATTCAGTCTCGGATTCCTTAATTTTCTCAAAACAGTCCCTATTCACCAATTAAGCTACTTTAGTGACTAGTTTCATTACTAGCCTAATTTTCAGCTTATAACCATTTTATTAACTTGTTCAATGAATCAATTCTATCCCATATACATGTTTTCAAGCAAGATCTTATACAAATTAAGTATTATTCCTTCCATTCCATTCGAATAGCTTTAAATCACAAGAGTCAAATTTGATCATTCATTATCGTGTTATCATGTCTTATTTCAAGCTTTATAATTTTGTTTTGTCTTGGTAGATAGTATGAGTAGGTAATCCAGTCTCAGTAGGGTACACAAAGTACCAAAACAGTAGGGTATATCCAACATCAATCAGTAGGGTACAAAAAGTACGAAAATCAGTAGGGTGTCTACAACACCAATCAGTAGGGTACACAAGTACCAGAATCAGTAGGTTGTTACAACACTAATCAGTAGCGTACCCAAAGTACCAGAATAATCGAGCTCTAAACTCTAAGGCAAGTCGTTCTACCTAAGACCAACTAGCAACCAAGGGCTTATTGATTCTTTTATTTTCATGCATTCACACCACAAGTGATTAAGCAATCAAGCGTGATAAGGCAAGTTCATTTAAAGTCTCTAGATCATGTGAATCCTAGATCATTTTCAGGGTTATATAACATGAATTTCTGACATACTCTCTTTCAACATCAGCAAGCATCAATAATCATCAAACAAGAATCATATCATCCATTCGGGCAATACCAAGCAAGAGTAGAAGCATGAATTCCATGCTTCAAACTCACTAGTTACAATATCAATCCAATTATCGATTTTCCATTAGTCTATTCTATCATAAGAATCGAGCATCATATTTCACATTCCATTTTCTATTATCAAGTCATGTACATTTTACCAAGGTTTCAATTAGGCATTCTTCCCTTAATCATTTACCAAGTAGAAATTAGGTTCATTTCATGGCATATTTATTTGAACAATAAAGTAAACATGTAGTGGTGGTTAGAATCTAAGTCTCAACCCTAAGTATAGTTACACTCACCTTGTATCCCGAAGTTACGGAATACTCGAATCCTCATTCTCATCCCGGTACTTATCCATACATTCCACCATTTTCTTAATCTAGTATTCATTCAACACAAGCATGTATTAAAATCATATCAAATTCAATTCACACCTTTTATTACAATCATTAAATTGTTTTTCAGATGCTGGTAGTTTGCATACCCTTCAATAATCTGCATGTTTCTTTTAATCTACACATCGAAAATTCGATTAATTTACACCGTTAAAAAGCTAATTCAATTTCCTATTCATCCATGTATTGATCATATTTTTAGCCTCTCTAGATTGATATAGGTTTTTAGTTAAAGTCAGGTTAATTTTCTAGTTTTTGAAACTACCAGATTCATTCAAGTCTAGGGGTGAGCAAAACTCGACTCGACTCGAAAAAACCGAATAACTTGACTCGACTCGAGGCAAAAATACTCGACTCGTCTTGACTCGACTCGAAATTTCATAAACTCGAATAACTCGAAAAAATTTCAAATAAAGTTTGAGTTGTAAAATGGATATTCGAATAACTCGAAATTTTTAGTAATTAGTGGATTTATTTTTGTAACTCCCTCGTCCCGGCCTGGCCAGATGGCCGGTTCGAGTGGGCCACACGGGGAAAACCGAGAGGGAATGTAACCCCCTCGTCCCGGTCTGGCCGGATGACCGGTCCGAGTGAGCTACACGGGGAAAACCGAGTGAAAACCCCTAAGGATTCCCCCTCGGTTAGCAACCCTATTTTTTTTATTTTAAATCTTGTCTAGATGAGTATTTAATCTTATGTGATCATACGGCGGAACAACATTCACGAGGCAAACAAACGAACTCAGCCCAACATCTTACAGCCCAATTTTAAGCTTTAACTACAGGCGGTATCGATACCCTTAAGGGGTGTATCGATACCCTCTTGACTAGGTCAACTGGTCAAAGTCAATCCGTAGAGACCGTATCGATACACCCAAGGAGTGTATCGATACCCTCCCCAACGGTTGACTTCCCACGGTCAACGCTAAGATGACGGTATCGATACAATTTTTAAGTTCGAGACGAGTCCCTCTATTTTTTTATGATATATACATACTGATATATAAAAATATGAAGAAATATTGCCACATGTGAAAAAATATATATGTGCATATCTTATATGATTAGAGAAAGGAATTTAAATTGGAATCAAGCCCTACTATAACATGATAAATAATTACAGTTAAATTTTTATAGGAACTCGAAAATTCGACTCGACTCGACTCGAATTTCTTAAACTCGACTCGAATCGAAAAAATTTCAAATAAAGTTTGAGTTGTAAAATATAACTCGTCAACTCGAATAACTCGAAATTTTTTGACTCGACTCGACTCGACTCGATCGAATACTCACCCCTATTCAAGTCTACTTTAGTGAGTAATTTCACCTAGGATCTTTACTAGTTCATTTTAGCCCTTTTTACCTTAGTTTCCCATTTTTTCCTATGTCTTTTCATGTCCAGATTAGTTCTTGATTTTTCCATCTAAGTTCTCAATTTAACAAAATTTTCAGATTGGTCCCTGATTCACTAATATGCCAATTAACATATCTAAGCAATCAATTTTTGTTACAATTCATGCAATTCAATTATCCAACATTTAATTTAATCGCTCCCTGATTTTAACTTAATTTTTCAGCATTTAATCCTAACCAATTCAGTCACGAATTCTTTAATTTCCTCAAACAGTCCCTATTCACCAATTAAGCTATTTTAGTGACTAGTTTCATTAATAGCCTAATTTTCAGCATATAACCATTTTATTACCTTGTTCAATGAATCAATTCTATCCCATATACATGTTTTCCAGAAAGATCTTATACAAATTAAGTCTCAATCTTACGAATTTAATCAAAATAGTCCATAGTGTCAATTTAATCATCTAGGTAACTAATTTCCTTACAAATTCAATTTCCCATCACCTAAGCTTAATTTTCCAGCAAGCATGTGATCTATTCCATGTATACACACATGCAACAATCAAATTTCATGAATCAACAAACAAATCAATTTAAATCCCTATTTCAAGCTATTCAAATGGAATGGATGGAATAATACTTACATTGCTAACAGAAATCCCTACTCAAGGATGAATTCAAGCTTAATTCCTTGATTAATCCATGGATGAACATTCCTCTCTATCTCTAAGATTTCATCTCTCTCTTTCTCTCTTTCTCTATTCAATTCGGTGGTATGTGGTAACAAGGAAGATGACAACAAGTTTTCATCCTTGTATTCATGTTGTTGTCGGTTGGAAAGGTAGGTGTACACATGTCCTCTTCATTTTAATCAGATGTGGTTTAGTCTAAATTTTGAAGATTTTACATGCATGCTTCTCTATTTGTTAATTATTCATTCTAACCATCTTAATTTGGTCACCCATCTTTCATTTCTTTCATTTTAATCATTAATTATCCTGATTAGTTTAGGACAAAGCTCAATTAAATTAATCTAACTTAGATGACAAGCTTTAATTCTTTTAGGATACATTTTAGGGTATTACAACTCCCCCCTTTAAAGAAATTCGCCCTCGAATTTCTTCCGAGACACTATACTATCAGCTCAAAACTTGTATTCATTCTGAGCTTCAATCAATCAATAAAGTTGTATTGGTTTCCAATTGCCAATATCATACAATGTATAACTCCTAGGTGGCACAACTTTCCTATATGATGCATGATTGGCCCGTTTTAGTCTGAGAATCGACTAAACCTAAGCTCTGATACCAAACATATAACACCTCTCGCCCAGGTTTGGAGCGAGAAGCGTTACGATAAGAAAACGGGACGAGCGGAACACAAAAATTACGGGGCAATTAAAATGTTTTCTCTTATCATTTAGAACCCAACATCACTGAAAACACAATCATTAACCAAGAAGTCATTCATTCGATGAAATCCTCCAAACGAAAAGAGGGATGGATGGTAATCAAGGTCGATCTTGAAAAAGCCTTTGATAGAATTAAATGGGAGTTCATCTCGAATTCCATGATTGATGCGGGCTTCCCACCTAATCTCCATCGTATCATTATAGAATGCTTCACTACATCTTTGATGCAAATCCAATGGAACGACAAATTCTCGAAAGTTGTTCTACCGAAAAAATGCGTTAGACAAGGAGACCCTTTATCCCCCTATCTTTTCGTCCTTTCCATGGAATGCTTAGGTCACTTGATCAACAAGGCAGACTCGGATCATACTTGGGACCCCTTTCAATTCACTCGAAATGGCACCCCTGTCTCGCACCTCTTTTTCGCGGATGACTTAATCCTATATGCTACAGCCAACATGGCACAAGCAGGAGCCATTCATAATATCATGCGAGTCTTTAGTACCTTCTCTAGACACTGCGTGCGCCAACAAAAAACTCAAATCTACTTCTCTCCAAATACCAATGCTGATACGATGAAAGAAATTAGAACTTTCCTTGGCTACCAGGTTGTCGATTCACTTGGGAAATACCTAGGAGTATCGGTTCTTCATGGGAGACCAAAATGCTCGAACTATAAGTTTATACTTGAAAAAATGCGGAGTTGACTAATTGGATGGGCTGTCCATTCTCTATCCATGGCCGGCAGAATCACCCTAGCTAAATCGGTTTTCACGGCCATTCTAGTATATTTTATGCAAACCTCGATGCTTCCCCGAAAAATCTATAATGAAATTGAAAAATCATGCGCAATTTTATTTGGGGCTCTACTAGTTCTGCACCTAAAATGTCACTCATTAATTGGGAATCCTTATGCCAACCTTTTGATCGTGGTGGCCTCGGCATCTGACGCGTTTACCAGTTCAATCTGACCTTTATCTTAAAGATTAGATATGCACTTGTCACCAAACTCGATTCCATGTGGATTCAGCTCCTACGAGAAAAATATAAAATGGATACTCTTTGTCCACTATCCATATCGAGAAACAACAGTTCACCGCTGTGGAAAGCCATATCGGCATCCTGGTCGGACCTTCGCACAAGCATTGCGTGGTCTATCAGAAATGGAAACCTTGCTCAGCCTCTTGATGATATTTGGATTCCATGTCTAGGACCCCTGCAATTGCATTTAAAACCTAAAAATATTACAACAACCTCCTTGAGCTTCTCAGATTTACTAGATGACACGGGACAATGGGATGTAACAAAATTACTGGCCTTCTTTTCCGAGGAAGTTGTCCCCCGTATCCTCAGCGTGACATGCCCTGGACCCCTCGACAATGATGATTGCCTATTCTGGCACAAGAGTGCCAAACATGTGTTTGAAACAAAATCGGCATATGAAATGATAGCCTCGCCTTACTGGGATCCTAAACACTTGATCTGGGAACATATTTGGACTCTACCTGTTCCACAACGAATACGACTCTTCTTGTGGCTAGCCTTCAAGCATAAATTGGTGACCAACCATGAACGTTGCAGGTGCTCTGTGAGCAACCAGCCCTTGTGCCCAATTTGCCATGACACAACAGAGACAACGCTCCATGTCCTGCGCAATTGCAACACAGCTAGAGCTGTGTGGTTATTAGTTCTTCCCCCTTCGATGGTGAACAACTTCTTCCAATCAGACCTTCGGGACTAGATATCTGCTAATTTAAAATCTCACTTAGTAGTTACCCAATGGTCTTTGCCATGGAAAGTGTTATTTGCTTCGATCACTTGGCAACTATGGAAAAACCCAAATGATAAGGTATTCAATGGCAACATGAAACCCCTGGATGTTATTTACAAAAGAAGTATCATGTGGGCACGCTTCTATACTGAAAGATCCTCCCAATCTACTATCGAGCCTGCATCAACTCCTGCTCCTGCCCATTGGCAGAACCATGATCCATGATGGCTTTGCTTAAATATTGACGGTGTTGTTTCACCCAGCACATGTGTTGGAACTGTTGGCAGACTCTTTCGCGATCATGAAGGATCTTGGATCCTAGGGTTTAACAAAACCATTGGCGTCATGCAACCTTTACATGACGAGCTATGGGCGATATATCTTGGTCTCCAACTCGCTTGGGACCAAGGTTTTGGCGCATTAATGGTACAATCTGATTCCTTGGAGGCAATTAAACTCTTAAACCATCTAGACGCGATTAATAGCTCAATAGCACTTGTTCGAGCAATTATCAGAATCAAACAGAAAGCATGGACTACAACATTCCACTGGATCCTACGACGACAAAACTCCTCTTGCCGATGCACTGGCAAAATTTGTTGAACCCCTTCAAAAACCTATGTCTATTTTTTATGCACCTCCACATCCACATCCTCTTATACAGCTTTTAGAAGATACAATTTAGGCTCCAAATTAGTTTCTAGTTTAATGTAAGAACTTTTGATTTTATCTATCTCATTTTAATTCGAAAAAAATAGAATGCAAACCACAATTTTCTTACACTTTCCTTCCTCAAATCCAAAAATCCTTCTCCAAATACCCATAGATTACCAATAATGTTAGTCAATACTTAAAAGTCCTACAAATTAACCAAACGTTACACTTAAAAATTGTTAGATACCCATTAAAGATCATGTTATTTTTGTTCCAAAATGAGAACATAAGATCGAATTTTGGAGAAGACACTGTCAGGAGAAAGATCCACGAATCCGAACATTAAACATAAAACGGACAAGTACGGTACCCAAAAAAAAACAAACGAAGCATGAACAGAGCCATAAGAGAGAGCCATCAAAAGCAACTTGTTCTTCCTCTCCCAACTTTCTTCTTTGCATCAAATCATCTCCTAAATCTGTACTGATTCTTGAATTACTACTCTTTTTTTTGTTGCTGTTTCCTTTCTTTGATTTCTTGTCTTCTTTTTTGTTTAATCCAAGAGCTGCTCTCCACTTTTTCCTACTTCTGATCCCACATGCATTGCATAGAGACTGTAAGAAAACAGCCAAACAAGTTGAATAAAACACCAAATCATATCAAATCAAAAGGAAATAAATATTTAAAAACGTGAAAATGGTTTTTGAAAGAAGAAAAATTACCTTGGGACCAACTGGGCCGCCTCTCCAAAGAGGGGTTTTAGAGGTACCACAATAGGCACAATTCTTCTTTGTTTCGAAGCCGATGTTTTGATTCGGTGATCCTTTTGGTGAAATACAATCTGGCTTGTTCTTGTTTTGATCATCGGAACCCAATGCCTGCAAAAACAAAAGCAGAAAAGTGAATCAGATAAGAGAAATGGGAGGCTAAAGCTGAAGAACAGATGAATATGGATCACTCACTTTTTCCCTTTGATCCGGCATTTTTTACATCATATTCCGAAGATCTGGATCCAACCCAAGATTCGAAACGCAGAAACTTGAAATGGGTAGTGAATATTAAAGCTAATTTGGATAAGAAAAAATGGTTAAAGAGATCAAAGAAATGAAGGTTTTAGGGAGGAAAGTGAGAGACGGTGGATTCTGTCTGCGGAGGCGGAGAGATTTGGAGAGAAGTATGGTAGGAAGGAGGAGGGGAGTATATAAACCGACACGTGTCACCACCTGGTTAAAGGAAATTTTAAGAAGAAAATCATAAGGGGCTTATAGTGGTTTGAACTTTGGACCAAAGGGATAAAACCCCAAGCTTTTACCATTGAACCAAACTACTCTTAGTGCAATTATTTGCACATTTTATATACATATCTCATAGTGTAGTAAAAGCTAGAGAAAAAAGAAGAAAACAAGAGGGCATTACGATGGTTCAAACCTGGGATCAAAGGGGTTAATCCCAAGCTTTTACCATTGAGCCAAACTGCTCTTAGTGAAAATATTTGCACCTTTTATATACATATCTTATAGTGCAGTAAAAGTTAGGGAAAAAGAAGTAAAAATGGTTGAAATACGACTCGAACATAGATTACTTGGGATGTGTATAATCACACAAACATCCGATTTAATTTAAATCTGAAAACTATTAAATATTTGATTTTAAAAAATATTCGATTTAAAAGAAAAGAAATTTGATTTAAAATATTTGAATATATTTTTTCTTTTTTCATATTTAAATCGAATATTTAAATATGAAAAAGAAAAAATATTCGAATATTTAAATATGAAAGAGAAAAATTACGAAAAAAAAATATTCGAATATTTTTAATCAAATTTATTTTTTAGATATTCGATTTAAATATGAAAAAAGGAAAAATATTTGAATATTTTAAATCGAATTTCTTTTCTTTTAAATCTAATATTTAATAGTTTTCAAATTTAAATTAAATCGGATGTTTGTGTGATTATACACATCCCAAGTAATCTATGTTCGAGTCGTATTTCAACAATTTTTACTTCTTTTTTCCCTAACTTTTATTGCACTATAAGATATGTATATAAAAGGTGCAAATATTTTTACTAAGAGCAGTTTGGCTCAATGGTAAAAGCTTGGGGATTAACCCCTTTGGTCTCAAGTTCAAACCACCGTATTGCCCTCTTGTTTTCTTCTTTTTTCCCTAACTTTTACTACACTATAAAATATGTATATAAAAGGTGCAAATAATAGCACTAAGAGCAGTTTGGTTCAATGGTAAAAGCTTAAGGTTTTATCCCCTTGGTCCTAGGTTCGAACCACTATAAGCCCCTTTATGATTTTCTTCTTGAAATTTCCTTTAACCAGGTGGTGACATGTCACCACCTGATTCGAGGAAAAAATATATTAAATAAAATAAATTAAAACTAATTAAATTAATCCAATTGGGTGATGACACGTGTCCTCATTTGATTGGTTGATTAATTTTTATTTAATTAAAATAAAATTAGGATCAAATTGATTTAATAAGTAAATAATAGGGACTAAACATGTAATTTTAAAAATATCTTGTTAACTGCCACGTGTCACTCCCGTCACCCCTCCGTTAACTTTTTAACGGCGGTGGTCAAAATAGGTTGATTTAATAAGTTTGGTGGTGTGATTGACGTTTTTTATAGTTCGGTGGTTCAAATAGGTATCCTTAATTTATTTGGTGGTCAGAAGTGTAGTTTTCCCTTTCTATAAAGGAAACGGATTATTTGAGTACAATACAAAATTTAATGTTAACAAATATTTTATTTTGACGAAGTTTTGGTAAAATTTTATACGACAATTTATATTTAATTCATCGGCAGATTGATTTGAATTAAATGTTTTTTTTTAATTTATTTTGGCATACTTTAAAACGTGTACGAAAATAGTGATGCCATAACCATTGATTCATCATATTAAAATGAGCGTCATAATTTAATAATAAAATTAGACCATATAATTGACTAAGTGGCTTGTTTATTGTGAAGTTTTAATTAAGGGATATATTTGTTTAAAAATCTATAATTGAGTAATTAAGTTTTTACTTTTAGAAGAATAATGATATTTTATATTTGTTCCTAAATCTATAATTAAGTGACTGAGTTGTTATTTTTATAAAAAGAAAGAGTAACATATTTGTTCTAAAGGTAATTACAATATAATATATGTTCATACATACTCTTAACTTTTTGACAAAGGACATACACCTTGAAGAAAAAGTGATTTGAACACGTGTTTCATAGGATGAAGATTATACGTTTTTCCACTAGGACATACTTGTTTTTAAATATATAATTAAGTGACGTCTTATATAATTTACCCAATTTTAATTTAGTTGAACATAAAAGGGAGTTTGATTTTCTTAGGAGTCGATATACAGAATGATTGTTAACCAGGATGACCACAAGACACTATGTTAGGAGGAGAACCTATAAATTTTAGGAGGCAAATTTATAAAATTTTAAGAGGCGAAAATAAATTTTCAATAAAAAATACATAAAAATTAAAAAAAATCTAATTAAGATACACATTTCAAATTTTCAAAAGAACAATCATCCCTCCAACCTCTCAGTCCACCTTTTATCCTAGGCAATTTTAAATCGAAACCCTTTTTATTATTATTTAAAAAATGAACTCGTGGACCTATATTTAGAAGAAAAAAATGACCCTTAAATCTGCCACGTATGAAGAACTCGCTTTCTGGGAATAGTGAGACCTAAACTCGCTTTCTGCAGAAAGCGAGTTCTTCATACGTGGTAACGTTTTTCAGTATAACGAACTTAGTAGGAACTCGCTTTCTGCAAAAAAAAATGAGTTATTTGTAAATCGGGCTGGCAGACCAAGCATCCATAGGCATGTTCGAGCAATATTTTGGGGTTATTAATCGTATAATTTTAGTAAACATTGAGTTTAAGTACCTAGTACAGGAACTTGTCTTTCATTCGACGCCAATATGGGCAAGTTCGGTGCATTTTAAACCGAGTAAAATTCGCGTTGAAAATGGTTCCATAGATTGTTTTTGTGAATGGTTTTACTTTTAAAAAGGCGTGATAGGCTTGTTCGGTTTATTAATCGAATAATGTAGATTATTGTTTATCCGAAAAAGATCGAAAATAAATATTAAATCCAAAAACTATGTAAAAAAAATAAGGCAAAATAAAATAATGGTAATTATAAAATTAGAAATAAAGTCTTGCATAAACATAATTAAATTTTTTTAGACATCCCCTCGTCCTAATGATGCTTATGTTCACCCGTTCTGCAGCTGGGTGCACGACGATCTCGTGGCGGATTCCTTCGAATGTCATGTGCTCTATCGTTGTTCTTATCAGCAGCTTCGTCATCATCGGCATCATGATCGTCCCCGAAACGCGGACCATCGCTGGCACCGAGGCCGGTGTAGAACAAGCTCTGCGACATCAGTTGCTCGATATTGCTGTAGTCGAACGGTGCTGCCAACGGTGGAACATTGAACACCGGAGGAACATATGTTGAATGCATCGGCATGAAGGGACAAAAGGCATCCATGAAGCAGAACTCGGGTGGAGGCCTCATCTACTGAAACGTCTCAAGACGACTCATCTACAGAAACGATGACGAAGTGGAGTGCATGAATGTCAATCCTGGCGCTGGTGTCGAACGTTGTGCCACGGAGTGATCTGGTGCTTGCGCTGTTATAAACGATGAGTCCCATATAGTGTGAGTTCGTTGTCTTTGGCTTTCAGTCCCCATTCTAGTACCGCGCTGCGTCGGCTGGCTCTAAGTGGCTTAACGTTGTGCGGGCGGACGATTTTTGGGAGGCAGCTCAATTTCTCGCTCACGCTCTTCCGAAGTTAGTTTATGTGACTTCCCATTTTATTGGTACCACTGCATATAGTCGAATGTGAAGTCCTGGTTCACAATGGGTGCACAGATGGGTAGCCGTCTGCCATACCTTGTCATCCATTGCCCGACCCAATTAGCATGATGATGGCCTTAATGGACTTGTCTTCCCCTGCCGCGTCAACCGATGTAATTCGTACAAATTGTGTGGCAGCTCCAGAACCCCTTGGACATAGCCAAATTGTCGTATAACCCGGTCGGTAGGATGCCACTCGACAATTTCGTAGTTGATGAGTGGCACTAGTAGCAGCCAGACGTGAGAGGTGTACATAACGTCATGCAGAATACAGTCCCGAATCAGAGGAGCATTGTACGGAGTCCACAGGAACTGGAAAAAAATTTGAACGTGAGATATATAAAGTTTAATTAGAAAAAGAATTTGAGGAATTAAGAAAAAAATGGTCTGAATTCCTGACCTCATCTTGTATCTTGTCGATCAACACTATATAATTTCGTTGTGTATCTAGCAGTCCCTGGTGATTGAGTGGAAGGCACCACCTGTCATTAATAAAAAAGAATTGAAAAATTGTAATAATTTAAAAAATATTTATAAAATAAAATAAATAGTTTTAATAGTACCTCCGAATAAGTGGGAATAGGTATTGGGTCTGGTGTCTAGGCCGCTGGCTTAAAAACGGCATCCGAAACCAAGCCCAAGACTGCAACAGTAAAAGACATCCTCCGATTGCAGCTCTATCAGGGTTGACGGTCCTGAAAAGCTCCCTGAACAGAAAGGCCAAGATCGTTGCTCCCCAACATTTTTTTATTGATTCGGCAAAATTACGAAGATGGTACAGCCACATCAGATGGACTTTGTTGCGAGATTTGTCATGCATCAAAATACCTCCAATAATTCATAGGATATGGACACGAGCAAACCGCTACGAAAATAATAAGTACCGTTATAAAAATATTTTAATTATTAAAAAAATAGAAAATGAAATATATATAATAAAATAAATATATTTACATGCTTTTTTTCGTCATCCGTATAGGGGGATTGTAAAATTCTGCTCCAAAAAAGTTAGTAAGATTTTGCCACCGTCGAACTTATCTGAAACCACTCCCAGTAGGTCAGCACACAGGGTCGCCCAGTCACCGTCGGCAATACTGGTAATAACCTCGCCGTTAGTAGGCAAGCCAAGATGATATGCAACATCTTCTAGTGTAATTGTAGCCTCGCCACACAGAAGATGAAAGGTGTGCATCTTTGGCCTCCATCGATCTAATAAGGCGTTAATAAAGGGACGGTTCAACTTCGTACCGCTAAAGATAGTAGCTACGTGGCCAAAACCAGCTTCGACAATAAACGAAACAATATATGCATTTGGCGCGGCTGTGATACGATTTAAATAGCATGTCAATGCTCGTTCGTAGTTCTTGAAGAAAAATAATAAAACAAAATAATATATATATATAAGAAGAAATAAATAAAAGAATAAAGAAATAATTTAAAGTTGAAAAAAAATTACCTCCCCATTTATCCGCTAGTAGTCGAAGACGTGTCGTGCATCTAACCTCAATAAAGTCGTCGTTGTATAGAAAATAAATAGGAAAAGAAGAAGAAGATAGAAGAATTTGAGGTGTGGGGTAAATCTGAATGTAAGGCCGCTATTTATAAGAGGCCTCGCACTCCTTGGGAAGCGACATAAAAGGGAACTCGCGTTATGCAAAACGTGGTATTTAAGGGACCGAGCATTAAAGCGAGTTCCGTTGAGAAGATGCGTCTACTGAACGGTCAGAAGGGACCTCGCGTTCTACAGAAAGTGAGGTCCCTTAAATGCTGCATTTTGCAGAAACCGAGGTCACGGGGTTTTGATTCCAGTTTAAATACTGGATTTTTTATTGTATTATATTTTTTATTCGAATTAAATTTACTCACGCGGTGTTTTTCCTTTACTATAAAACCCACGCTCCAATTATGTTTATTTCACCAAAACATCCAACTCTTTGCCCCTCCCATGGCTAAATTTTTCACAACATTTTATTTTCTCGGTATCTATTTCAACTCAACAATCACCAAAAATATGTCACTCCACGATTTATTGCATTTGATATCAAACGAGGTTAGTAAACGCACTAACAAGCAAATTTCTTACTTGGAATGTAAAATTCCAACATCGACGGCAGCTGAAACGCACTACATTCTGAAGCTTACCAACGAAACCGACGTACGTAACATGTATGACCAGCTCAATTCTGTAGGAGCTAAATACATCCATTTATATGTTAAGTTTGATGAGGCCAATGCTGGCAAAGGTAGTACGTCTGCACCCGTAGAAGTTGCTCCGTCCGCAATCGCATCGATCACTGAACAAGCTCTGTCTTCAACGAATGTTGATGCAGCTGCCGAAGAATTGCAGCTTTTTATGTACAGGCACAGACAATAAAAACAACAACTGATCGAAGAACTTAACTTAAGTTCAGACATTCCAACTGACTGCGATGATTCTGATTAACCTTTTAGTCCTAAATCATCGTCAAATTATGTTTTATGAGTTAGTTTAGGGTCCTTAATTAATGTTCTAAGTATGTGCAACGCTGCAATTTATCATCATTTATTTATGTGAAACATTTTTAGGTACAAATCATCTTAAATTATAGTTTTCCAGCACGTTACGATAGAAAGATACAATTTACCTCAAATATTCAAACAACATTACCTCAATTATTCAAACAAGCATTCCATTCTGCCTGATATAAGGTTACAAAAGACCAATATTATTCACCTGGAAAATTTGGAAGGATTTTGCTTTTGCAGACATGTCAAACACGTTGTGTCAACATCTGAGTAACCAAGGAACTCGCTTTCTAGAAAAAGCAAGATCCGGGAATCTCAAAGGAACTCGCTTTCTACAAAAAGTGAGTTTTTTTCTAAGTCAGTAATCCTGACACAACGTGTCTGACACGTCTGTAAAAGCAAAATTCTTCCAGATTTTCCGGATGAATAATATTGGTCTGCTTATAAATGCTTGCATTGTATAGTTTTCATTAAAGTCTTTCAATTGCTGGGAAAATGTCGAGACGATGAGGTGTTGTTGTTCTAATATACTATGATGGCAAGATAATCGTTGATGCCTCACTCGACATCGTTTTTCAGTCCGCGAATATTGTAACAATAATGATTCTGAGGATACTATCGTACAAGAAGTTGATTAAGGAAGTGGAAAACAGTGTCTCGCGTGGCCTTGGGGAAAATCTGGATGAGTTGAAGTATCGTCTTCCGATCTCTTTAGAACTATTAACCTACTCAATATGCCGCATTGGGGACAATGGTGATGTGGAGTTGATATTGGCTACCCACTTGGAGTATTTATTAGGAGGGCCCCTCGAGCTGCATACGTCGTTTTCTGATTCTAATGCTGGTATCGAAATCCCAAGCTGGAAACAGGTGAATTTCGACTTGGACCCTAATGCCAATGGTGATAGCCCGACGGCCAGTTTAGGAAATGATTTCAACCTACTAACTACATACAATCCACGCAACGAGTTCGGTGCATCGTCGTCTTTTATGCCAAGACATTCGTGCGTAGCAAGTTTTGGGTACAACTTGAACCAGCCCCCAAACGATGAATTCGATGCACCATCCTCTCCAATGCAAAGACATGCAAAGTAAAATTTGTATAGTATAAGGGAGGCAGCGTCATCATCCTACAACTACATGAGGTCATCCGACCATAAAGCGTCCAACCCCTTTGATGATTTCTTATATGGACGATACTCAGCGTATGTCCCTGGTACGGAGAACATTTAACCATCTATGGGGAGACATTCTTGTGTTGGTGCGCACAATTTTGATCTTGATAATACGATTCGTGAGCGGTCTTGTAAGCGGTCTCGCGATCGACGACTAGTCTGCTCGCCTGAAAGGGTAGCAATCGACGATGCAAAACTATAGTAGTTTGAGCGGGATATTTATGACGCAGAACCGGTTATGAAACCTGGACCCAATGGCGACGAGCAAGGGCCCTTCTTTGAAGACCCAGCAGACGTGAACATTCCAGCAGGGTCCTTCGAAGATTTAGAAGGCAACGAAGAACACCCGGTAGAAAACAACGTTCTAATACCGGCCACACATATTTCTTATTACCAGCCACCATCTCACTTCACAACGGTTGATATGGATGCCTTGAATGTTTCAGAATTTTCACAATACCCAACAATTGACGGTTACAACCACCGTGCTGATGGTGAACTGGCTATTGGGATGACATTCTTGACAAAAGAACTTGATGTGGGTGCTATTAAGCACTACAACATTCGTCGGGTAGTTACGACTACTGTGAAGAAAACCCAACCGGATTTCTACATTATGGAGTGTGCCCAAGAGAACCAGGGATATAGGTGGAGGGTTCGTGTATCATCCTTGAAGATGATGAGCGGGCTGTGGAGAATCACGAAATTGGAAGGGCCTCATACATGCACCATAAGTAGCCTAAGTCAGGATCACAAGAACTTGGACGTGCACGTCCTATATGATACCTTCATGCCACTGGTAATAGCAAATCCTCGGGTGACGGTTGCCACCTGTATCGCTGCAGCTCAAATGTAGTACGGCTATATTCCTGATTACCATAAAGCATGGTATACAAAGTGGCGGGTTGTATAAAAACTGTTTGGCAAATGGGAGGAATCTTACAATGAGTTGCGCCCGTGGCTAAAACTGATGCAGAAACACATACCCGGAACAGTTGTGAAACTTGAGAGGATTCCGGCATACGAAAATGATTGTGTCGTACCATGTGTTTGTCAATTCTACCAGCTATTTTGGATATTTCCGCAGTGCATTAATGCATTCATGCACTGCAAGCCGATGGTTCAGATCAACGGTACTTGGTTGTACGAGAAATATACACAGGTCTTACTTCTGGCGGTTGCACAAGACAACAATCGAAAAATCGTTCATGTAGTCTTTGCAATAGTCCAAAAGGAGGATCTCGAGTCTTAGGTGTTCTTTCTTAAGAACCTACGGAGACATGTTCTTTCTCTTGTAATGCGAGCAAGGGATGATGGGATATGTGTTATTTCCGACAGAGGCACATCGAACAAGTGGGCAATAGAATGTTTGGGCCGGTATTGGCAGCCTCCCCATATTTACCACCGTTACTGCTTACAACACATTGTAGCCAACTACTTGCAGAACTACAAGAACCAAGATGAACATGATATGGTGCTTCGAATGGGTACATCTTTTAGTTCATTTGCATTTACGATATCTTTGCATGTATTGTTCGCCCCTAATTATTCAACTGTCATTCCCTAGGCAACTCGCATTACGTACATGAGGTAGACCAGTTGTTCGAAGAACTAAGAGCCAGGAATAAAGATGGCGTGGACTACCTTGCCAAAATCCCGAGGGAAAAAATGGCTTCGATCATATGACGGGGGTAAACGATATGGTCACATGACAACGAATTTGGCTAAGGCGGTCAACGCAGCACTCAAGGGAGTGCGGCATTTGTCTATCACTTCCGTTGTCAAAGCGACCTATTATCGTTTGGCTACCCTATTTGCAACCCTAGGAAGGCAAGCAACTGAGTATATGGCAGGTGGCCACAAATTCCACCCGGACCTCCTCGAATAATTGCAAACTTATGTGTGAAATTCAAATGTGATGACTGCAACTCTCTTCTCTCGAGAAGGCCATTCGTTCCGTGTTTCAGAATTTTCGAGGTCGTTGGAAGGCATACAGCACAACGCGTACGTGGTAAATCTTAGGCAAAGAACCTGCGAGTACAGAGTCTTCAAAACATTCAAATACTCGTGCGCACACACTATTGCTGCTTGTTCTTCCCAACGGATTCACTACATGAGACTGCTTGATCTGGTATACTTGCTAGAAATGGTATTCAAGGTTTACGAAAAAATTTTCTTCCCATCAAAAATGAAATTGATCTGTATGTCGTTGACACTGAGCCCACCATACTCCTAGATCCTGCACTACTATGAGAAAAGGGACGTCCACGGTCAACACGAATTTACTGTGCGGAGGATATGGTCGAACATAGAGAATGAACTGGACAAAAGAAACTTTGCACTATATGTAGAAATCCCAAACACATGCGTAACAAGTGTCCTAATTGCTCAGGCCCTCGTATCAACTAAGTGATTATAATTTCTTACTGTTTGCGTCCCTCAAGTTTCGGTTTAAATAATAAGGTCTAATTTGTTTTAAAAATTCTCTTTCCAACTTGTCGTTCCTGCACAAAACCACACTTTGGAATCATTTTCAACGCAAATTTTATACCATTCTCCATGTATCGTGCGTGTCAATACCTGTCTTAGATGGAAAACAAGTTCCACTACAACGCCTCCAAGGTCAAAAATTGCAACAATTCTCGGATTAAAAACCCGGAAAATTTGACAGAACAAGCCTATCATGTCATTTTATATTTTCATTCATTCACAAAAATAAGCTATGGAATCGTTTTCAACGCGAATTTTACTCAGTTTAAAATGCACCGAACTTGCCCATATTGGTGTCGAATGAAAGACAAGTTCCAGTACTACGTACCTAAACTCAATGTTTACTAAAATTATACGATTAATAACCCTGAAATATTGCTCGAACATGCCTATAGACGCTTGGTCTGCCATCCCGATTTACAAAGAACTCACTTTTTTGTAGAAAGCGAGTTCCCCACGATAAATTATGTCGACTCCTCAAATTCTCGAGAAACTCACTTTCTGCAGAAAGCGAGTTCCTGTTAAGTTTGTTATACTGAAAAGCATTGCCACGTATGAAGAACTCGCTCTCTGCGAAAAACGAGGTTGGGTCTCGCTATTCCCAGAAAGTGAGTTCTTCATAAATGGCAAATTTGGAGGCCATTTTTCTAAATTTAGGTCGACATGATCACTTCTTTAAATAATAATAAAATATGTTTTGATTTAAAATTGCCCTTATCCTAGACAAAAAGGAAATCTTTGAACCGGGTTTTTTTGTTGTTGTTTAATCGGAGAAGGGGAAGAGCAGGTGGTTTTTGTGGTGCACAAAGCTCAAAACCAATGAGAAGTGAGCATCAAACAGCTGTTGAAAGGGAGCAGTGAACTCATTGAAACCTTTTCAAATAATAAGTCAACACCTGTCACTAAGGGCCCGTTTCGATTGAGTATGAAGGCTAAAATTACTTTTCTATCGATGAACCTGATGACCGAATAAATATTTTGTACAAAGTTTGTTATAAATCATTAACATAGTTTGTTACTACTTTGTAAGAGAAAAAAGTTTGTACTGAATTTTTTATCAAAAGTTACCAAAGACCAACCTGACTCATAGTCTTGTAAGAAATTTTGTACATACCTTATTTGGTACAGATATACATAATTTCTTACAAGTTATGTAAGGATTTTTGTATATACCGAACTTATTATCAAAATGTACACTGTTTGTTACCACTTTGTAATAAAATAAGGTTTGTACCGAATTTCTTACCAAAGGTTTCCAAAGACTAAAAGGGCTCATGGTCTTGTAAGGATTTTTGTGCATGCCCTATTTAGTACAAATGTACATAATTTCTTAGAAGTTATGTAAGGATTTTTGTATGTACCAAACTTATTACCAAAAGGTACACAGTTTCTTAGAATTTTGTAATAAAAAAAATTGTACCGAATTTCTTACCAATGGTTACCAAAGACCAAAAGGGCTCATGGTCTTGTAAGGAATTTTGTACATACCCTATTTGTTACAGTAAAACATAATTTCTTAGAAGTTATGTAAGGATTTTTGTATGTACCGAACTTATTACCAAAATGTACACAGTTTCTTAGTATTTTGTAATAAAAAAAAATTGTACCGAATTTCTTACCAAAGGTTTCTAAAGACCAAAAGGGCTCATGGTCTTGTAAGGATTTTTGTACATAATCTATTTGTTACAATAAAACATAATTTTTTACAACTTTTGTAAGGATTTTTGTATGTGCCGAATTTATTACCAAAATGTACACAGTTTGTTACCACTTTGTAATAAAATAAAGTTTGTACCGAATTTCTTACCAAATGTTTCGAAAGACCAAAAGGATTGATGGTCTTGTAAGGATTTTTGTACATACCATATTTTTTATGGTAAAACATAATTTCTTACAAGTTATGTAAGGATTTTTGTATGTACCGAACTTATTACCAAAATGTACACAGTTTGTTACCACTTTGTAATAAAAAAAAATTTGTACCAATTTTCTTACCAAAGGTTGTCAAAGACCAAAAGAGCTCATGGTCTTGTAAGGATTTTTGTACATACTCTATTTGTTACAATAAAACATAATTTTTTTACAACTTTTGTAAGGATTTTTGTATGTACCGAACTTATTACCAAAATGTACGCAGTTTGTTACCACTTTGTAACAAAATAAAGTTTGTACCGAATTTATTACCAAAGGTTCCGAAAGACTAAAATGGTTGATGGTCTTGTAAGGATTTTTTCTATATACCGTATTTGTTAAAGTAAAATATAATTTCTTACAAGTTGTGTAAGGATTTTTGTATGTACCGAACTTATTACCAAAATGTACACATTTTGTTACCACTTTATAATAAAAAAATTACTGAATTTCTAACCAAAGGTTGCCAAGGACCAAAAGGGCTCATGGTCTTGTAAGGATTTTTGTGCATACTCTATTTGTTACAAAAAAACATAATTTTTTACAATTTCTATAAGAATTTTTGTATGTACCGAACTTATTACCAAAATGTCACAGTTTGTTACCACTTTGTAATAAAATAAAGTTTATACCGAGTTTCTTACCAAAGGTTTCGAAAGACCAAAAGGGCTGATGAACTTATAAGGATTTTTGTACATATCTTATTTGTTACAATAAAACATAATTTCTTACAAGTTATGTAAGGATTCTTGTATGTACCGAACTTATTACCAAAATGTACACAGTTTGTTACCACTTTGTAATAAAATAAGGTTTGTACCAAATTTCTTACCAAAGGTTTCCAAAGACCAAAAGGGCTCATGGTCTTGTAAGGATTTTTGTACATACCCTATTTGATACAAATGTACATAATTTCTTAGAAGTAATGTAAAGTTTTTTGTATGTACCGAACTTATTATCAAAAGGTACATAGTTTCTTAGTATTTTGTAATAAATAAAAGTTTGTACCGAATTTCTTACCAATGGTTGCCAAAGACCAAAAGGGCTAATGGTTTTGTAAGGAATTTTGTACATACCCTATTTCTTACAATAAAACATATTTTTTTTAGGGTAAAGTACACAGACGGTCACTGAACTTTGATGCAAAAAACAAAATGGTAACCAACCTTTCAAAAATCACGAAGTAGCAATTAAACTTTAGATTTTGAAACAAAATGGTAACTGGGGCGTTAAACCCCGTTAACCCCTAACGGAAATCTGACTGGGTATGCCACATCCCCACCTATTTTCCACCTCATATTTAAAAAACAATAAAACATATTCCACGTCATATTTAAAAATTAAATATATACTATTCCCATTGACATTTTCTGCATCGGATTCCAAGGCCTTGTTGAAGCTCAAGAAGTCATTAACCAATGCCGGTGCTCTCGATTCTTGGGTGACGGGATCGTCCCCTTGCAATGGTCCCCAAGGATCTTGGAGAGGGCTCGTTTGTCAGGGCAGCGCTGTCACGTGTTTGCGTCTCGAAGGGATGGGATTATCGGGAACTATTGATGTCGATGCCTTGGTCGGGATGCCGGGTTTGTCTACTTTCAGTGTCGAAAACAATTCTTTCACGGGCATCATTCCCGGAATCAATCGTTTGGGAGCGTTGAAGGTTTTATCGTTGTCGAGGAACCAGTTTTCAGGCGATATTCCGTCTGAGTATTTTGTGAAAATGGGATCTCTGAAGAAAGTTCGGTTATCGTACAACAAATTTACTGGGGGAATTCCGGTTTCATTAGCTCGTTTACCTAATCTCGTTGGCTTACATCTCCAAAACAACCATTTTACCGGACGTATTCCGTCTTTTGATAGCCCGAGTTTGAACTCTCTCAATGTATCAAACAATCGACTCGCGGGAGAGATTCCTTCTAGTTTGTCGAAATTCAGTGCAAGTCCATTCGTCGAAAATCCAAATCTAAGCGGAGAACAGGTTGGCTTTCAGTGTCCGTCAGCTCCAAACAATACTTCCAAAAACATTATTACTGCATTAATGGTTACGCTAGGAGCCATTCTATTCTTGATGATTATATTCTTCGCAATTCAATGGAGGACAAAGAAACAAGAGATTTTAGAGGTGGTGCAAGTGCAACCATGTGGAAGCTCTAACGACGCAGTCGAGGTGCCGATTTCAATGGTGGCTGAAACAGAAGAGAGAAGAAAGAGTGCATGCTCAGAGTCGGACAGCAGTATTTCTAACGACGGAAAGCCCAGTGTAGCAGAACTAGTGATGGTGAACGATGAAAAGGGTGTTTTCGGGTTGACTGATTTGATGAATGGGGGTTTGATTATTTGGGTTTTTTTTTGTTTTTTAAATGTGATTAAAAATAATTTATTTTTAATTTTTAAATATGACGTGGATTATAATTTTATTATTTTTTAGATATGATGTGGAAAATTGGGTGGGATGTGGCATACCCAGTCAGATTTCCGTTAGGGGTTAACGGGGTTTAACGCCCCAGTTACCGTTTTGTTTCAAAATCTAAAGTTTAATTGCTACTTCGTGATTTTTGAAAGGTTGGTTACCATTTTATTTTTTGCATCAAAGTTCAGTGACCGTCTGTGTACTTTACCCTTTTTTTTACAAATTATGTAAGGATTTTTGTATGTACCGAACTTATTACCAAAACGTACACAGTTTATTACCACTTTGTAATAAAATAAGATTTGTACCAAATTTCTTACCAAAGGTTTTTAAAAACCAAAATGGCTCATTGTCTTTATAAGGATTTTTGTACATGCTCTATTTGGTACAAATGTACATAATTTCTTAGAAGTTATGTAAGGATTTGTGTATGTAGCAAACTTATTACCAAAAGGTACACAGTTTCTTAGTATTTTGTAATAAAAAAAGTTTGTACCGAATTTCTTACCAATGGTTGCCAAAGACCAAAAAGGCTCATGGTCTTGTAAGTAATTTTGTACATACCTTATTTGTTACAATAAAACATAATTTCTTACAACTTATATAAGAATTTTTGTATGTACCGAACTTATTACCAAAATGTATACATTTTGTTACCACTTTATAATAAAATAAGGTTTGTACCGAATTTCTTTCTCACTTGATATTCCCTCTTCAAACTCACGCTTTTGATTTTTAAAGCAAAACAACTCTTACCTGTTCGACAGGTAACCGTTTATTTTTTTCGATCCTACGATTGTTATTTAACCAGTTTGATCCAACGGTTAAAATTTAAGGGCTAGTTTTTAGTTGGTATTTAAGCCTCATGTATTTAGAATTTCCCCTAATAATTATGAAAAACACTTAAATTTTAATTACTCAATTAAAGTTTTTAAAATATATTTTCAGTTTTTATCGATAATAAAAAGTCAAAAATAAAGGATTTGATGGACAAAAAAACCAATAAATAGCAATTTTAATGAGACTGGGAAAACATAATTTTATTTTCATAATTTACATGGGAATTAAAAAACAAGTACTACATATTTATTGGAAGTAAAAGGTGGAGTGTGATTTGTGAAGGTACGTGATCGTTTTTAATGGTCATGGGATTTTCAAAAGTCGGGAACTGAAAATGATTGGCTAATAAAACAGGATCATCATTCTCATCTTTTTCCAGATATAACGAGTAAAACTCACTAATTTATTAAGGGTAATCTTCACTCGTGGTCACTTTTGTTTTGAGTTTGTTTTATTTTAGACACCTGAATTCAAAAAAACTATTCTGGTCACTTACGTTTGAAACCGTTTCTATTTTGGTCATTGGACCGTTAACCTCCGTTAATTAAAAATAATAATTTCTAATTTGACCCCCCAAACTTTTAAAACTTCATTTTTCACATCTTCCCCAAAACTCAATGAACTTCCCCAAAACTACATTAAATGTCTTCCTAAAAGTTAAAGAATCTCGCCAAGTTAATGAATCTGCAAGTGCTGGATTTGAGTGGAAACAAATTTGGTTCTCGTTTGCCAACACTTCCCAATGGGTTGTTTATGTTTTCCCTCCAAAAAAACACATTCACTGGTGAAATCCCAACGCAATGTACTCGTCTAACTCAGTTTCAATACATTGATATCTCATTCAATAAGCTGAGTGGCACACCTCCAGCTCTACTTTTCTCTTTGCTGAACATCGGGTCAAATTAAAAATGAAGATGGTGAAAAATGAAGTTTTTTTTAGGTACATATTTGAATTTTTTTAGCGGGCTACTATGAGACCAGGTACTCATTTCAGTATTTATTTGTATGGTTGTCATGGATTAAATTATTTATTGTATGGATCAATGTTTTGTTCTAAACTTCACAGGTTCAGAGATCTGTTGCTCGCAATTCTAATTTCAAGTTACTTCAAGATTCTTCTCACTGCCATGATGGTTTGCTTTCTAATGCCACTTGGCCTGCTGACTAGAATAGCATCTTATTTCGAGAAAACACAGCACTAGTCTATCTTTATCTTTGTATTCAATGATCATACATCTAACTTCAGATTACTTTCTGCAGGTCTGGGAGTTTCCACCTGCAGTGATTTACATCATTGATTTATTTGTTTTTTCATCTAACACAGTGGCACTAAAAGGTCAGATAATCTATACTGTGAAGTTTTCACGTGATAGATAATCAACCTTCGTGTTTATATTCATTCTTCATAGTTGTGATTGTTGTTTCCTAACTACTGTGTCAACTGCATGAGCCTCGAATGTGGTCAAGTAGGATTTTTGCTTTCCTTGGGATTGTAGATTAATATGTCCCTGGTGGAACTTGGAATTTAGATGGTATTTAGTAATTGTCATAACTGACCCTAGCTGAAGGGATGGGGAAGGGTAATGGATGAGGTATTATGAATGAGATTAAAAATTCTATCCATGCAAAATATTATCAATTGTGTTGGATATCATGTTTCTGTTATGATTTCATTGGCACTTTGGCATCTGAGATCTCAAATATTTTCCTGAATTAGTTTATTTTTTGCTTCAACTTTAACAAACACCATTGCGTTTGTCAGAAGCTGGGTTGTTTAATGTAGTTTTGGAGAAGTTCATTGAGTTTTGGGAAAAATGGTGAAAAATAAAATTTTGAAAGTTTAGGGGTCAGATTAAAAATTATTATTTTTAATTAACAGAGATTAACGGTCCAATGACCAAAACAGAAACGGTTTCAAACGTAAGTGACCAGAATAGTCTTTTTTAAATTCGAGTGACCAAAATAGAACAAACCCAAAACAAAAGTAACCACGAGTGAAGATTACCCATTTATTAAATACAAAATATTAGATATTTAAACACGATAAAAAAACAAATTATAAATATCATATTTATATTTAAACCTACTGAAACTAATTTTTACTCTAAAAACAGATCTAGAGTGAAATATATTGATCTCATTTCCGGTCCAATCAATTTGATGGTTTTGTTATTTTATGTTTAAACATTGATTTAATGTAAAATAAACATTAAACGACGTTTAATATTATTCTATACATGTACTGCTAACTTCTTTGATTTCCTCTTGCAAACAGAGACAATAAAATGAGGTTTATCAATACCCAGCATTCAAACTCTATTTCATGTGATTTGTGACATGTGACCATCTAAAAATCGAAACAAATTAAGATTTAAGACATGACACAGACACGACGCAACTACCGCAACGGGGCAACACTTACGGACATATCCATTTGAGTGGAAGGGGCCTACTTATACAACGATAAAACTCAAGGAACCCCTCCCAGCCTTAGCATTAGGGTGTACCAGTTCACATGTAATTTCTTAGTCTCACAACAGTAACCACTCCCTCCGTAATCGGAAATCATATTTTGATAAGACTTACCTCCGCACAATGTTCACCACAGTGAAACTGGACCGACAACTGGACACATCGAGGTGTCCTGACCAAACTCGACCAAACTATGACCCCCAAGTATCAATCATTAACCCGTCACGAACCGCTTGCTTCACCCAACCAGCTGAAGACCTGCTGTGGAATTAACAGTTTACTTCAGCAAACAAGTAAATAAACAACCCTTCAAGTTTAGGATTAAAGAATACAAACCTTCAACTGAAGTTGAATCCACCAGATGGAACCTTAACCTCATTTCCTCCAAACTGGAAATTTTGCTGAGTGCCATCACCAGGAGGCAGGGTCTCATCCTCCTCCTCCAGCCAGTAAGACTCGAGAATCTTGACTGCTTTCTCATAGATCTCGTTATTGTCATGACTCTGTAGATTTTCAATCTTTTCTAATCCCTCGGCATCTTCTATCAGCTGGGCACAATAGTTAAGCTCTCCACCAGTAGCAGCCTTCTCAGCTTCACCAACCTTCAGAATGTTCTCCAACCCTTCTAGACAGACTGTTATAATTCTTGGATCAGGGCATGCAAGGAGATCGCACAAAGGTCTTATGCATCCTTGACTGACCAGGTACCTACATGTTCACATAACAAGAATGATTTAGGGCTTTGTTCAATAAGAATGAAACGAAGGAATCAACAACAGAAAACATATAAACAAATAACATACTTGATTTGATCGTGAGTACCACCAGAGGTAGCATTTGAAATCGCCCATGCTGCTTCTTTCTTTATATCAAACTCGGCATTTTGAAGTAGGTTCACCAGGGGACCAAATATCCCAGCATTGATCACAGCCTAGAACAATTTTAAATATAATGATAAACATAGCAATAAGGGAGAACTTCTAGTAGTAAAAAGGGGCAGTGAATCAGTAAATTCAGACAACTAGAAACAAGCTTGAAGCAAATATTGCCATGATTACTCACCTGAATCTGTTCCTTGTTACCGGCTGTAATGTTTGAGATAGTCCAGCAAGCTTCTTTTTTTATGCTCTTTTTATGGTTATGGGTCAACAGGCTCAAAAGGCAAGTTAATGCTCCATGGTCAATAATAAACTGAAAATGAAGGCCATAAATTCATAACAACATAAGGTAAAAACCAACTGAAGCACAAAACCAACTAAGAATGTAGCT
Organism: Hibiscus tridactylites; assembly: GCA_958450335.1. Classification (NCBI taxonomy): domain Eukaryota; kingdom Viridiplantae; phylum Streptophyta; class Magnoliopsida; order Malvales; family Malvaceae; genus Hibiscus; species Hibiscus tridactylites. The sequence goes on along the minus strand of OY288273.1, from coordinate 35,741,891 downwards.
GATCTTAAACTATACCTGAGTCTGTAGATCATCTCCTGTCACAATATTTCCAACCGTACGGAGAGCTGGAATCAGTACCGAAGGGGACGGATTACTGCAAAATACATGTGTAAACCATATGGTCCACAGAAAAATAAATAAGACGACCTGAAGGTGTTATACTCACAGTAGGAGCTCAACGAGTCGTGGGCAAACTCCTGCCTCAATCACAGCTTGAATTTTGTCATTTGTACCATCAGACAGATACGATAGAGCCCAACAGGCATCAGTGAGAACTTCTTCATCATTTGAGTGAATGAGACGTTCAAGCGCAGGAAGAGCAGGCCTCACCTATCCAACAGATATCCAACATTTAAAAGCTCGATTAAAGATGCAAAATAGAGGAGAGGACTGAGGAGTACAAAATAACAATGCACAAAACAAGATGAAAACCTGATCAAATGGAGGCTGCGGCTTGCCCCTGCAGAAATTCGATAAAGTCCAGGTCGCATTTCTCAGCATTGACAACTTCGAGTGTTCATTCAACTGCGCTAACAGTGGCATCAAAGCCCCATGACTGAGAACAAGATCACGACATCTAGGGGAATCTCCAGCAACATTCCCCAATGCCCACACAGCCTAAATATTGACAAACATATCACCCATCATCATTACAAGTTAAAAGTTAAAACAACAACAATCCCATAATTGCAAGTCTCAAACTTAATCCAAAGGATAAAACTTCAAAGATTACCTGCTCGCGAACATCATCACTTGGGGAACCAAGAAGCTTTACAAATAAAGGAACGGCCCCATGATCAATAACTACCTTTGTATTCTCAGATGTTCCAGAAGCAATATTTGTAAGTGCCCAAGCAGCCTCAAACTACAAGTTTTCCAAATAAACCAATAATGACATATAATGAAACCCCAATAAATGGTTATAGCAATCGAGAAGCAGCATTCGTAATTGCACAAGCAGCCACAAAATAAACCCAAAAAATGGTTATTAGCAATCAAGAACTCGTACCTGAAGCTGTGGGAAATCTTCCCTCATAAGAAACTCAACAAAGCGAGGAACGACGCCAGACAGTATCACTTCTTCAATTGGGGGACTCCGCTCTGTTCATTAAATAAAAAATTTAAAAGCCGAATTTCTTTAAATAAACTCAGTTAACAACTGATTAAAAAGATTGAAATGTATGAAAAATTACCAATTGAAAGCAATTTCCGGAACTGAGTTGTCGCTTCTAGCTGTGCTGCGCCGTCATCGGACCAAACGCCGGCGACCATCGAAGGAAGACTCTCTAACTGCAATAACGAAACCCTAAATCAATCAAATTTCAGGGGGGAATGATAAATTGAAAGATTAGCATAAGCGATTGTGGTTTACTTTTTTCTCGACGTTTGAAGATTGAAGAGAAGCGGACAATTGTTGAGCTTGGAGGCCTTCACGACGCTTCTTCTGTAAACTCTCTTCGCGCTTGCTTTTTCGGATCTCCACCATGTTGTCTTCCCTTCTACGGCGGCCTTCCTCCACGTCAACCGCCACCTTGTAGCGGTTACGACGGACCTCGGTTCTAGTGCTCGGTCTCAACGACATATTGGCGGCTGCTTTTCTTCGAAAATGAAACCAGGGAAAGGACAATTCTCGAAGAAATTTCGGATTTTATAGAAATGGATCGAAACAAGAAAAACCCTAGAGAGTTTTTGGGATTTTGAATTATATATATTGTGTGTGTATTAGGATATAATTTTAAATCATAATAAATTATTATTTATCAGGATATTTATTATTTTATGTGTAAACTACTTAAATGGTCACCGAATTTTTAGAGCGTATTTATTTTAGTCACTGTACTTTTAAAATATTCGATAAAGTCAACCAACTTTTATTTCGTATTTGATACGGTCCCTCCCATTATGTTCCGTTAACTGATGCTGATGTGGCCGTTTAGTGTGATTTTTCTCATTAAAATAATACATTAAATAAATTTAGATGAATTAAAATAATATCTTTCCTAAATTATTTTTAAAACTCAAAAAGTTTAACCTTTTATCTCATCTTCTTCTCTTTCTATTGTTCTCACTCTAAACCAGCAATAAAGGAAGCAAATCTACATGAATACATCTTCAAATCTGTTAATATGCATTGCTTATTATTTTAGAGAATTGAAAACGTATTCAAGTATAACTTAAAAAAATGCAAGTTGAAATTGATAAACAAAAATTACATTGATAAAGAAAGAATGCAATTTCATAATTCATATTAAAATTCACAATTTCAAGTTTTATCTAAATCTTTAATTACATGTTAAACTCCAAATTTCAGCTTCCCAAAATTAACCTTAAAAATCTTAAACTAAATAAATCCTAAACACCAAATTTTAATTTCCCAAAATTAACCTTAAAAACCCTAAACTAAATAAATCATAAAGACTAAGTTGCAGTTTTCCAATTAGCTTTACCTAACGAAATCAACTATAATAAATTCTCAAACAAAAGACCCAAATGATTCACTCACTTCTTCTTCCTCTTTTCATAGCTCTAATTCTCCTTAATAAATCAATAATAACAGCTCTTAAATGTGAATTCAATGGGTCATACCAACTAAAAAATTACAGTTTTTTAAATCGTGCCCATAATTCGCGCACCCAAAAAATCCCTTTTTAACATTATTATTCGTCCAAGAAGTACGTAAAGCAGTTGATCTTCCGCAAAAGCATGATAGAAAATTTCCTTCCTCCGTTGTTTGTTCAGAGTGAGAACAAAAAGAAGAGAAAAAGATGAGATAAAAAGTTAAATTTTTAGGGTTTTAAATATAATATAGTAAAGATATTATTTTAATTCATCTAAAATTTATTTAATGTATTATTTTAATGAAAAAATCACACCAAACGGGCCACAGCGGCATCAATTAAAGGAATATAACGTGAGGAACCTTATCGAATACGAAATAAAAATTGGATGACTTTATCAAATATTTTAAAAGTATGCTAACTAGAATAAATTTACCCTAAAAATTTGATGACTATTTATGTAGTTTACCCTTATTTTATATATTGATTTCTCATTTTTTTAGTATCTATTAATTCCTTATCATTTTGGCCGTTAACACTAGTTTTATATTAAAAAAAGTCAATTTAAATTTTAAAAACTTTAACTGTCATTTTTCAAAAAAAAACTTTAACCTTTAAAAAAATATCAAATTGTTGTGAATAAAGTAAATAATAACAAGAGAGATAAGCAAAGATGAGAGACAAAGACAGAGACTTATATTATATTCTCAATGTAGGGTTCTGTACAATGCTTTCTTCAAAAGTCTATATTTATAGGCATAAGATAAAAATTCTAACTCCAATTGATATTAAACCCTAATAATAAAGCTCATTAAAGTCTCATTTAATATATGGATATCCACCATAAATAAAGATATTCATAACACTCCCCTTGGATATACATAAAGATAATGTGTCTCGTTAAAACCTTACTAAGATAAAAACATTGTGAGAAAAAAATTCTTAGTGAAGGAAAAAGAGTACACACATCTTTGATACGCATAACATGCCGCCTCATTAAAAACCTTACTAGGAAAACCCACTGGGATAAAACCTCGGTTAAGGGAAAAAGAGTGCAACGCGTATTTACCCCCTCATAAAAATATCACATAAGATCTTTGAATCTTCATAATTCAATCTTGAATATAATCTTCAATGTTGAAGTAGAGTATGCACTAGTTGATAAATCTTCCAAATTATTGCTTGAAATGATTCATCAAATACTATTCTTCTGAAAATCACGAGGGACGAAACTTTAGATAGATATGTTTCGTTTTATCAAATTTGATGTATCCACCTTGAGATATAAATTCTGCATTATCTCTACATAAGATAGCTTGCATCTTATCTTGTGAGAGCAATTCACATATCTTCTGGATATGTTTAGCTAAACACATATTTCAGTTTTGTCTTATGCATAACAATTATTTAAAGGTAATGGTCTCGTAGCACTTAGATAGTATTTCTGGACCAGCTAAGATACGATGCTTCTAGATCAATTAATGTATATATGGTACTTTTAGACCAAGAATATCATCACTTTTTTTTTCGAGGGCGGAATGGATATTTGTTTGCATTAAGAGACCTCAACCAAATAGTGATTGACGAATATGCATTATGCATGTAAAGTCTCTTTAAACATTTTTCTGTGTATGTCGATTGATGCACATGAATTTCATTGTTAAGGAGATCTCTTCATGAGTCTCAATAAATCGCCAACATACAAAATAAAAACAAAGACAAATCCAGAGCTAAACCTCTTAATAAAATTCTTTGAAAATTAAATCATTCTTATAGCCTTCTGCTAATAAGTATTCAATGGGGCGATTATATCAAATGTGCCCAAAATGTTTTAATCCATAAAAAGATATATTCAATATAATTGAATAATATTCTCGAGAACTTGAATTAACTGCTTCTGGTAGTCTAAATCCTTCTAGAAGCTTCATGTAAATGTTGTTATCAAGAGGCTCATACAAATAAGATGTAACAACATCTATTAGGCGAAAATTGAGTTATTTCATTTATTGTCAGACTATCTAAAAGTAACTGCATCCACCACCGAGGAATATATTTTCCTTATAATCAATTTCATGTCTCTGTGAGAATTTTTGTGCAACCAAACGAGCTTATATCTCGTGATTTCTCTTTCTCACAAAGGCTCATTAATATCCACGAGCTTTACACATTTCAATATACGGGCTATAGGCCCAAATACTTCTCTTTTCGAAAGAGAACTTAGTTTCGCTTCAATTGCCTCTTTTCATATTGGCCAATCATTTCTTTGATTACATTGTCCAATTGACAATGATTCATGATCCACATCATCAAATAAAACCTCTAGTGCTATATTGTATGCAAATGTATTATCGACGTCGATTTGATTTTAGTTCCACTTTTTACCAGACATGACATAATCTATTGAGGTCTCTTTATTATCAGGTACCTGAGTCATGTTAATGTCTCTATTGGAGACCTTTTAATCTCTTCTTAAGATTTTTCATAATTTATTGATTCCTCGATCAGACCATTATAACTATAGCTCCCTTCCTTTTTTTCGAAGATTTTTATATTTGGAACCTACTTGTCTACCACGCTACAGGTATAAGTTAGACTCATTAGCAACTAGAGTTTCTCTTTCCGGGACATCAAATTTAAATGGAGCATTCATAGCTGATATATGTGACTTAGTCACTCTATTAGGGTCAGCAAAATCATCTGGCAATTGATTTGCTAAATGAATTATCCTTTGAACTTATAGTTCACATTGTTGAGTACGTGGATCAAACTAAGATAATGATAATTCTTTCTAATTTATTTTTTCCATTTATTTTATTTTCTCTCTAATGTTGGGAAAACTGACTCATTAAAGTAATAGTTAGTAAATTGAGCTGTGAATAAATTCTCTATTAGAAGCTCAAGATATTTAATTATCAAGGGGAGTTTGAATCTGACATATATTCTTAACCTCCTTTGAGAACTCATCTTTGTGCGTTGTGGTGGAGTAATTAGAACATATATCGCACACCAAAAAATATAAGATGAGAAATATTTAGTTCCTGACCAAAAACCATTTGTAATGGGGAGAAGTTATGATCATTTGTTGGCTTGATGCGAATTAGTGATACTATATGTAAAATGACATGTCATTAGCATTATCAAAACCGATTGTCTTAATAAGATAATCTGAAAAGGTGCTTATAATTTTATCAATTGAGCAAGTAGCCTTGCAAATACCAAGTTGTAGGTTGATAACAAGGATACATATGACCATTTAGTCGATGCATCGATTAAAATTGTAAAATATCTAGATGGACTGTAAGAAAGGTGTATGGGCCCACATATATCACCTTATATTCGTTCCAGAAAATTAATAGATTCACAATCTATCTTAGTTAATGATGATTGAATAATCAGTTTGCTTTGATAGCAAGTATCACATGAAAAATGTTACCTTGAAGAAAATTTTAGTTATTCAATAATTGACCACATGAAAGTGTCAACAAATTTTCACATCATAATTGAACTGGGATGGCCTAACCGATCATGCCAAATAATAAAGTTATCAGTAAACTTTTGACTTGCAATAGCATGAGCTTCAATTTGTACTAATTCTTGTGTAGTACAATATGGATGACAGTGCATATATTTTTTTCAAGATTTTATTATTGCCTTGAGTTATACTCGTAATATTGAGATAGTTGGCACCCCCTCGACTAATATTCTCAATATATTTATGCAAATATATTTAAAATTTAATAAGTCTCTTTGTGTAACCCCCTCGTCCCGGTCTGGCCGGATGACCGGTCCGAGTAGGCCACACGGGGAAAACTGAAGCGAAACCCATTAAGGTTCCCCCTCGGTTAGCAACCCTAAATTTTTTTCTTTTAATTTAATCTTTTCTAAAGGCTCATTTAAATCCTATGTGATCATAACAGCGTAATAGAATGAAGAAAGCAATTATCTGAACCCAAAACAACATTTAAACAGCCCAATTTTACTTCATTTGACAGGCCGTTTCGAAACACCGTTGAGGCGTATCGAAACGCCCTTGACCAGGTCAACTGCCCCAAGCCATACAAGGAGGCCGTATCGAAACGGAGGTCAACCGTTCCGAAACACCCTCAACGGTCAACTTCTCGTGGTCAACGAGATTTTGACCGTTTCAAAACCCTTAGACCCGTTTCGAAACGCTATCATCTCGTCATTTTCTCAGATTTCCAGTAGCCAAAATGTTCCGAAACCCGTATCGGAACAGGGGCTCTCAGTGGCCAAACCGTATCGAAACACGTTCCGATACGGGGTCCCTAAAGCCTACCCGTTCTGAAACGGCCCAGCTCGTTTCGAAACACGGGCTGTCTACAACCTTTGAAAACCAGACTTAGGCGTTTTTCAACAGTTCTAAAGGTCTCAAACGACCTCTAAAGGCACTCAACACAAGCATACAAGGTTTATAGGCATGTATCCTATATCAAACAAGCTCAAACACACAAGACATAGATTGAAGCATTCATTCATGGTATTTACACATTAGCAACATTTCATATAGGGCATGCTTGAAGACATTAAAAGCCAAAAGGCACAATTCAGCTCAAATAGGTATTCATGCCGTCAAAGCAACTTAAACATCCATAAGGCATACCATCCCACAAGCATTTGGCAAGTCATCACAAGTTTACAATCAAGTCAATCCTTAAACATCAACACATGTAAGAGTCATACATAGCTCATACAAAAACACACCCTTGCCACATTGCTAAACTACTACATTAATTGTTAAATCATACTTGAGCAACAAAAACTTGAAAAGCCCCCTTACGCCTTGCTCCGATCTAACACCACGCTAATGATCTGCATTGTTGAAAATAAGAGCGTAAGCTATAAGCTTAGTAAGGATGCTCTAAAATCGAAAACATCAACAATGCATGGTTCAAGCATGCAATCCCTTAACCTCACATACAACATACATAGGTAAATCAACGAGTAGACCTAGCTAGTCTTTCAAGAGTCATAATATGGCATCTCACATCATACTAGGCTCAAATATCACATATCAATATCATACATCACAATTATAAGAACAAGTTCAATTGGCCACTATTAGTTTACCCGGATGTGCGGATTTAATCTCAACAATCACATTACCTCGGTGGGATTACACTCATCATCGGACCTTGCATGGGCGGGATTCCACTCATCACCACATGCCCTACGGATGGGATTCCACTCATCATCTCGTAGATTATATATAAATTTCTGATGGAATGTTACATCACCGTACTCCTCATTGATGACTCAACACCATCAAGGCCACGTACGTTTTGACTCAATTTGTGTGCACACTAATCCTAATGATCAATCATTTACACCCGGTAAGTTAATTAGTGTCAATTTCATTTACCACATAACACATCCACCATTTACATCACATGCTCATCATATACATATGTCAAGATATACATATACATATCAAACCACATTTCACAATGGCAAATAGGCAAAGCATAAATAGCATTTAATGGAATCAAAGAGCTAAGTTACCAATTTAACTCCATATAGAAATGGCCTACCAAACACATTCCAACTCATACACTGCACACACTTGAACCAACTTTAAAACACATTTAAAGTCACTCACCACCCTTCCTTAGCAACCAAAGCAAGCCTCCTACAAGCCCGGATTCGATCTCGATGCCTCTACAACGCCTCCTCTTGCTTCTAGCCAATCAAAAACACATCCATTACTCTCAATCAATGCTAAAACTCAGTCATCAACTCAACTCTTAAGCCCAAGCCAAACTTCTTCAATTTCCAATCAAATTAATCCCCCAAAATGCCCATTTTCGTGCTCCTTCAAAAACTAGCTGAAAAATCCTATTTTCAAACACCCAAATGACACCCAATTGGCCCCAAAACACCTTCCTATCATACTTAACCCATCAGCCCTTCAATTTAATCCTAAAACCCACCAAAAACCAAGTTTTAGACACTTTAAAATTGGCCACAAGAACCCATTTTGGGTTTTCACCCAAACCTAACCATTTTAACATATCATATGTATTTTAAGGTGGCTAAATCAAAACCCAACATAACATTTCAAAACAAGTTGAAAAACTCCATAAAAACCCAAACTTTCATTAAACCCTAAAACTCCAAAAGATGATAGTTTCAAAATCTATAACCAAGTAAAGATAGAGAATGAAGAGGAGAGTCCAAAAATATGTTTACCTTTGAAAATGGCCTTGAGATGAAGATGGAATTTAATGGAATAGTAATTTAGGGTATTAGGGAGGTTTTGAAGGTTTCCAACGTTGGAAGAGAGGAGAGGGGAGAGAAGATGATGACTTTTCTTTTTTGTTCTCTTTTAAAATTCTAAAAGTTGTCTAGCTTTTAAATTCTTTTGGGTTAAATTACCAAGATGGTCCTTCCTCTTTATTTTAAAACCCAATTAGGTCAAGCCTAGGCCAAATTGATTTAATTTACTTTTACCGGCTCGGACCACTAACCCGACTAACTCCTAACCCCAAAACACAGGTGTTACAACTCTCTCCCACTTAAGGAATTTCGTCCCCGAAATTACCTGACTGAAAGAGATACGGAAACTGCCTTTCCATATCCTCCTTCCTCTCCCAACTGGCCTCGTCCACACCTCGACGTTGCCACCGCACCTTTACTAACTCAATCGATCTACCACGCAACACCTTACTATCAGAAGCTAGGATCTCAACCGGTTCCTCTTCATAAGTCAAATCTGGATTCAATTCAATCTCCTCTACAGGCATAACATGTGATGGATTGGTCCTATACTTACGAAGCATCGAAACATGAAATACATCGTGTATCTTCTCTAGCTCGGATGGCAAACGCAACTGATAAGCAACTAGACCAACCCTCTTCACAATCTCATATGGTCCTATGTACCTCAGACTCAACTTCCCCTTTCAGCCAAATCTCATTACTTTCTTCCACGGAGACACTTTCAAGAATACCTTCTCACCCACTGAGAACTCAACTTCCTTCCTCTTCAAGTCAGCATAGGACTTCTGCCTATGTAACACTTTCAAGAAGCAGCCTTCAATCGATCACAAATCAATTTTACCTTGTCAGATGTCCCCTTGAGCAAATCCGGCATAGGTAACAACTTCTGTCCCACTTCGGCCCAACAAACTGGACTTCTACACTTCCGGCCATACAAGGCCTCATACGGAGCCATCTGAATGCTCGACTGGAAGCTATTATTGTAAGCAAACTCTACTAGAGGCAAGTGATTCTCCCACGTACCCTGAAAATCAATGATGCAACAACGCAACATATCCTCTAAGATCTGTATAACTCTCTCTGACTGACCATCTGACTGAGGATGATAAGACGTGCTGAAGTTCAAACGGGTACCCAAAGCTGTATGCAGACACTCCCAAAATCGAGATGTAAACCTCGGATCTCTATCGGACACAATAGACTTCGGCACACCATGCAATCTAACAATCTCACCAATGTACAAGTAGGCCAATCTATCTAAGGTGTAAGTAGTATTGACTGCCAAGAAGTGAGCACACTTCGTAAAATGATCTACTATCACCCAAACTGAGTTCTTCTTCGTAAGAGTCAAAGGCAAACCCGAAACAAAATTCATGGTGATGTTCTCTCATTTCCATTCCGGAATCCTCAACGGTTGCAACAAACTTGAGGGAACCTGATGTTCCGCCTTCACCCTCTGACATACTAAACACTTACTCACAAAGTCGGCTACATCTCTCTTCAAGCCAACCCAAAAGTACTCATTCTTCAAATCACAGTACATCTTCGTACTTCCTGGATGCATAGCAAACGGACTACTGTGTGCTTCAGTCAAGATCGTACGTCTCAAGTCACTGTCCTCTGGCACAACTATCCTATTTTTGAAACATAAAACCCCATCGGTACTGAAATTGTAGCCTGAAGATCTACCTTCGGCTATATCTTGCACGTGAGGTGCCAAAGATCTATCTAAGAGCTGCTTCTCTCTAATCAACTGACCTAGAGTAGGTCTAACCTGAAGCTCGGCTACTAAGCCACCATCTCCGGACAAGCTCAATCTAGTAAACATGGCTCTCAAGTCCACAACTATTTTTCTACTCAATGCATCGGCCACTACATTGGCTTTACCCGGATGGTACTCAATGGTAAGATCGTAGTCTTTTAGCAACTCTAACCACCTACGCTGTCTGAGATTCAAATCTCGCTGAGTCATGATGTATTTCAAACTCTTGTGATCGGTGTACACTGTGCATCTCACACTGTACAAATAATGTCTCCAAATCTTTAGAGCAAACACAACTACATCTAACTCTATGTCATGGGTCGGATAGTTACGCTCGTGAGTCTTCAACTGTCTTGAGGCATAAGCCACCACTCTCTTGTCTTGCATGAGAACACAACCTAGGCCTACGTAGGAAGCATCACTGTAGACTACATAGTCCTTCCCGGACTCTGGCTGAATCAAGATCGGTGCTTGGGTCAAAGCTTCTTTCAATTTCTCAAAGGCTCTCTGTCTTGCATCTGTCCACTCAAACTGAACACTCTTCTGAAGTAACTGAGTCAATGGAGCGGCTAACTTAGAAAAACCTTCTACAAATCTTCTATAGTATCCAGCTAAGCCTAGGAAGCTACGTACCTCTGTTACAGACTTTGGTTGCTTCCATTCAACAATGGCCTCAATCTTCTTCGGATCAACTCTAATCCCATCGGCTGACACTACATGTCCTAAGAAGACTACCTCTCAGATCCAAAATTCACACTTGCTCAACTTCGCATACAACTGATGATCTAGCAAAGTCTTCAAAACTAGTCTCAAGTGTCGGTCATGGTCTTCCTCAGTTCGTGAATACACCAAGATGTCATCTATAAACACAACTACAAACTGATCTAGGCACTGATGAAAAATCATATTCATCATATCCATGAAAGCAGCAGGTGCATTAGTCAACCCAAAAGGCATGACTAAGAACTCATAGTGACCATACCTAGTCCTAAAGGTCGTCTTCGGTACATCAACCTCTCTTACCATTAGCTGATAGTAACTCGATCTCAAGTCAATCTTCGAAAAGACTGATGCTCCTCTCAACTGATCAAACAAGTCATCAATTCTAGGCAACGGATATTTATTCTTCACTGTCAACTAATTCAACTGTCTGTAATCTATACACATTCTCATGCTTCCATCTTTCTTCTTCACAAACAAAACTGGTGCACCCCAAGGTGAAGAACTAGGTCGAATGAAGCCTCTATCTGTCAACTCTTGCAACTGAGTCTTCAACTCTTTCAGTTCTTTCGGTGCCATGCGATACGGAGCAATCGAAATAGGAGCTGAATCAGAATAAGTCTCAATGATGAACTCTACCTCTCTGTCCGGTGGTAACCCTGGCAACTCTTCCGGAAACACACTAGGGAAGTTACACACTGTCCGGATGTCTTGAGGTCTAACCTCACTCATATTAGGGTTCATCACATATGCCAAGTATGCTTCACACCCCAACTCAACTAACCTCTTAGCCTCTAGAACTGAAACTACATTGGACAAGAACTTCACGTTCTCACCCACCACTACAATCTCATAATCATCCGTGAGCCTCAAAGAAATCCTCTTAGTTTCAAAGTCTATCCTAGCTCTATGCTCCGTGAGCCAATCCATACCCAGAATTACATCGAAACCGTAGAAAGGAAGATCCATCATATCCACTGGAAACACATGCCCCTAAACCATCAACGGACACCTTATGTACATTTTTCTAACTACTACCGTGTCCCCAAAGGAACTAGTAACACTAACTACTACCTCTAACATTTCACAAGGGAAGTTCAGCAACTGTGCATGCTCACTCAATATGTAGGAATGTGTAGACCCAGAGTCAATCAAAGAAAGCAAACCCAAAGACTGTATCGAGAAGTTACCTGCGATCAAATCGGTGTCATGTTGATCCCCACGCTGAGCGTAAACTCTAGCATGGCCTCCGCCCTCCGGCTGAACTACAACTACATGTGCTATGTTCCTCTGACCATCATTCCTCGGCTGGAAGTTACCTCCACCGCGCTCGCGACCTCTCTGAAAGTCATTGGCTCTAGCAGGAGCCTGAGCTGGTGCCTGCCCCACCTGATGTGGACAGTCACGCCTAATGTGGTCTCTAGCTCCACAACTCCAACACGAGTGGAAATTTCCCCAACACTCATCGGTGTGGTTCCTCCCGCAAGTAGCACATGTGGGCAACTTCCCACCAGCCCTCTGGCCCTGTCGGCCCCTACCGTGGTAACCGCCACCACGTCTATGATCATAATGATGCTTGTTGTCCCGATGCCTCTTGGCATCACCTCTATCATAATCACTGGACCTCTTACCCGAACTAGAACCACCAGATCGTTTGGTCAAGCCCAAACTGTGCTCTAAGTCCTTGGCCCTCGCGACCAAGACATCAAAATCAGTGTAGTCTGAAGCTAGAGTATACCTCTTGATTTCTTCATTCAGCCCATAACAAAATCGGTTACATCGTTCCACCTCGGTAGGAACAAGCTCAGAAGCATACTGACTCAGTCTGACAAATCGGATCTCATAATCGGTCACGGTCATACTCCCCTGAAGCAAAGCCGTAAACTCCCTCTGCCTCTCATCGAGGTATCGCGGACCCATATACTTCTTACGGAATGCTGACTCGAAGAACTCCCAAGTAATCTCGGCCTCATCCATACCCGAAGTAATGGTGACCCACCAAGTGTAGGCATCACTCTGAAGTAGAGACTCAACACACCCTAACTTGCACTCACCAATACATCCCATTTGTACAAGGATACGAACAGTCTTCTCAAACCACAACTCGGATCTCTCTGGAGTAGATCCTCTGAACTCTTCGGCTCCTAGACCACAGAGTCTCTCCAATGGCAAACCAGTGCCCTCTCCCTGATGATGTGCTACTGCCTGACCCCCAGCTACTGTAGCCTGAAATGCTCCGGCTATCGCCTGAACCAAAGAAGCTAAGTCTATTCCGGCCAGTCCTTGGCCACCCTGGCCTCCCTGAGGTCCCTTTCCTTCGGCCCCGGCCTCGCCTCCTACTCCTGGTGGAGGAGGTGGTGGTGGTGGTGGAGGGGCTCCAAGTCCAACCACAGGCTCTCCCACTTGAGCCTCAACTCTAACTACTGGCTCAACTCTCGGAGCCCCTGCCCGTGGTTCCGGTCGAACCATTCTAGGCCTCCCACGTGGTCTCATGGTACAGCTGGCAAGGTAATAACTACAACAACAAACAAATAAGGATTACGTTAGCCAAAGCAAGGGTCCAATAGTGCTCAAGTACTCCCTTTACTTTAAAATCTTTTTAAATTAAGTAATAGTAGCAATGGGCACTCACTCTACACCAAACGCAACAACTCATGCTTCAAAACATCATGCGAATAGTCAAACATTAAGAATTCATGGCAAGACATGCATCGAACAATACAATCACTTAACATATCAAGCTTACCTCACTTACTTGCCTGAGGTCTCGGTAACCTCAGGCTCTGATACCAACAAATGTAACCCCCTCGTCCTGGTCTGGCCGAATGACCGGTCCGAGTAGGCCACACGGGGAAAACCGAAGCGAAACTCGTTAAGGTTCCCCCTCGGTTAGCAACCCTAAATTTTTTTCTTTTAATTTAATCTTTTCTAAAGGCTCATTTAAATCATATGTGATCATAACAGCGGAATAGAATGAAGAAAGCAATCATCTGAACCCAAAACAACATTTAAACAGCCCAATTTTACTTCATTTGACAGGCCATTTCGAAACACCGTTGAGGCGTATAGAAACGCCCTTGACCAGGTCAACTGCCCTAGGCCATTCAAGGAGGCCGTATCGAAACGGAGGCCAACCGTTCCAAAACACCCTCAACGGTCAACTTCTCGTGGTCAACGAGATTTTGACCGTTTCGAAACCCTTAGACCCGTTTCGAAACGCTTTCATCTCGTCATTTTCTCAGATTTCCAGTAGCCAAAATGTTCCGAAACCCGTATCGGAACAGGGGCTCTCAGTGGCCAAACCGTATCGAAACACGTTCCGATACGGGGTCCCTGAAGCCTACCCGTTTCGAAACGGCCCAGCTCGTTTCGAAACACGGACTGTCTACAACCTTTGAAAACCAGACTTAGCCATTTTTCAACAATTCTAAAGGTCTCAAACGACCTCTAAAGGCACTCAACACAAGCATACAAGGTTTAGAGGCATGTATCCTATATCAAACAAGCTCAAACACACAAGACATAGATTGAAGCATTCATTCATGGTATTTACACGTTAGCAACATTTCATATAAGACATGCTTGAAGACAATAAAAGCCAAAAGGCACAATTCAGCTCAAATAGGTATTCATGCCATCAAAGCAACTTAAACATCCATAAGGCATACCATCACACAAGCATTTGGCAAGTCATCACAAGTTTACAATCAAGTCAATCCTTAAACATCAACACATGTAAGAGTCATACATAGCTCATACAAAAACACACCCTTGCCACATTGCTAAACTACTACATTAATTGTTAAACCATACTTGAGCAACAAAAACTTGGAAAGCCCCCTTACGCCTTGCTCCGGGCTAACACCACGCTAATGATCTGCATTGTTGAAAATGAGAGCGTAAGCTATAAGCTTAGTGAGGATGCTCTAAAATCGAAAACATCAACAATGCAGGGTTCAAGCATGCAATCCCTTAACCTCACATACAACATACATAGGTAAATCAACGAGTAGACCTAGCTAGTCATTCAAGAGTCATAATATGTCATCTCACATCATACTAGGCTCAAATATCACATATCAATATCATACATCACAATTATAAAAACAAGTTCAATTGGCCACTATTAGTTTACCCGGATGTGCGGATTTAATCTCAACAATCACATTACCTCGGTGGGATTACACTCATCACCGGACCTTGCATGGGCGAGATTCCACTCATCACCACATGCCCTACGGATGGGATTCCACTCATCATCCCGTAGATTATATATAAATTTCCGGTGGAATGTTACATCATCGTACTCCTCCTTGATGACTCAACGCCATCAAGGCCACGTACGTTTTGACTCAATTTGTGTGCACACTAATCCTAATGATCGATCATTTACACCCGGTAAGTTAATTAGTGCCAATTTCATTTACCACATCACACATCCACCATTTACATCACATGCTCATCATATACATATGTCAAGATATACATATACATATCAAACCACATTTCACAATGGCAAATAGGCAAAGCATAAATAGCATTTAATGGAATCAAAGAGCTAAGTTACCAATTTAACTCCATATAGAAATGGCCTACCAAGCACATTCCAACTCATACACTACACACACTTGAACCAACTTTAAAACACATTTAAAGTCACTCACCACCCTTCCTTAGCAACCAAAGCAAGCCTCCTACAAGCCCGGATTCGATCCCGATGCCTCTCCAACGCCTCCTCTTGCTTTTAGCCAATCAAAAACACATCCATTACTCTCAATCAATGCTAAAACTCAGTCATCAACTCAACTCTTAAGCCTAAGCCAAACTTCTTCAATTTCCAATCAAATTAATCCCCCAAAATGCCCATTTTCGTGCTCCTTCAAAAACTAGCTGAAAAATCCTATTTTCAAACACCCAAATGACACCCAATTGGCCCCAAAACACCTTCCTATCATACTTAACCCATCAGCCCTTCAATTTAAACCTAAAACCCACCAAAACCAAGTTTTAGACACTTTAAAATTGGCCACAAGAACCCATTTCGGGTTTTCACCCAAACCTAACCATTTTAACATATCATATGTATTTTAAGGTGGCTAAATCAAAACCCAACCTAACATTTCAAAACAAGTTGAAAAACTCCATAAAAACCCAAACTTTCATTAAACCCTAAAACTCCAAAAGATGATAGTTTCAAAATCTATAACCAAGTAAAGATAAAGAATGGAGAGGAGAGTCCAAAAATATGTTTACCTTTGAAAATGGCCTTGAGATGAAGATGGAATTTAATGGAATAGTAATTTAGGGTATTAGGGAGGTTTTGAAGGTTTCCAACGTTGGAAGAGAGGAGAGGGGAGAGAAGATGGTGACTTTTCTTTTTTGTTCTCTTTTAAAATTCTAAAAGTTGTCTAGCTTTTAAATTCTTTTGGGTTAAATTACCAAGGTGGTCCCTCCTCTTTATTTTAAAACCCAATTAGGTCAAGCCTAGGCCAAATTGATTTAATTTAATTTTACCGACTCGGACCACTAACCCGACTAACTCCTAACCCCAAAACACGAGTGTTACACTTTGTGTCTTTGACGAGTATAATGCACTATGAAAATGGAATAGAGTTCCATTTGGCAATAATATATTTGCTTAGTCGAAGCCTTCTGTGATATTAGTACTTTCGGATATAGTACTCACATTATTCTCTTGCATTTTAAATGGGAAAATATGCATAGTTATGCACCTTTCAAAGTGTGCTTTGTTTCATTCACTTTGGGAAATGAAAACTCTTAAATATAGCACATCATATCAAATCGGTTATCTATCAAGATAAACCCTCAAGAACTTATTGATCTTACGAAGCATTGATATTTTAGTACTTTGAGAAATATTACTCACATTTTCCCCTTGCATTTAAATGAGAAAATATTTCTTACGCTTAAGTATAGTATGAGTACTTGCACTGTCTGCTAGGCATAAATAGCCACAATTCATTGTATATTTTATTCCGAAAGTAATCATATTCTTCAAAAAATAAATTAACATAAATCATAAATAAATAATATGTAAAATAAGTTAATATAAAGTAAATTAACATAAATAAATAATAAAATTAACATAAAACAAAATAAATAAAAGATCAATTATTTCCTTTAGAGGTTATAAAGGAAATAAAATAAATGGCGAATTATTCTCTTCAAGGGTTATGAAGAAATTAACAATATCCAATTGAGTTGGACTAAAACGCCATAAACAAAACTTGTTTATATTATTTTTCATTTATCATTCATGCTTATGGATAAAGTCCATAATACTTTGGCGTTTGGCAAGTACGAGACCAATGGTTTGTACCATCGTATTGATAACATAAAGATTTTGATATGATATCTATCATTCTTGGCATCCTTATAATCCCACTTTCGGTGGATATAAACATTCTCAAAAGGATCATCTTATCCATGTCTGTTTTTTATGGCCTCAATTGCGACCACAATTGCTAATGTGACATTTATTTTTTCCGCTATAAACATTCTCAGGGAATGTAGCGGAGGCCAATAGATCTTTAAAACCTCATCAGTGATACTCTAGCACATAACTGAGTTTTATTCACTAACCATATAGTGAATTATCATGTTTGCATTCACATCCATGAATAAAACAAATCCAATAATCGCATGAAATAAACATTATATTTGCATTTACTTCAAGGAATGAAGTAAGTCTAATAATCGCATGCAATAAACATCATGCTTGCATTCACTTCAGGGAATGCCTTCCATAATTTTTTTTGGATCAAGACGATTTTCGTAACTTGAACTTGGGAGAAGTCTATAGTTAAATTTTTCGACACAAAAATAATATTGCTTTCAAGCAAATATAGACTTTATAACAATCATACTATTAAAGAGTAGAGTAAACTACATAAATGACCACCATACTATTAGAAAAGTCACGATTTGACCACCTTACTTTTTTCGAAGCAATTAAACTATCATACTATTAAATTGGGTGCAATTTGACCACCAGCTGTTAGAGGTTAACGGCAAGGTGACGTGGCAGTTAAAAAAATATGGGTAAAATAACACATTTGGTCCTTATTAATCAAATATAAATAATTAAACCCTTCCAATAAGGTAGTGACACGTGTCATCACCTAATTAAAGGATGAAAATGGAAAAATCAATAACGCACCCAAGGGGAGTCAAACATGTGTCTCCATAGCACAAGGAGAGCCAGCTTACCACCACGCCAAATATTGTTTTGTGATCTGATTCCTGCAATATATTATATGTACTTATTTCTTTTCGAAGGCAGCACCCTAACTGGATAGAATCCAAGCATAGTCCCTCACAGACTCAGGCCGAAAAAATGGTATTATCAAACCGAGACAAATGTCAAACTGAAATAATAAGATAGGATGTTATTATATGTTGAACTGAAATAAAGAATGCTAATGAAACATGTTATTGTAGTGATCTAATTTCCTGATATTTTCATTTGTTTTGTAGTCGGTAAAGACTCGTGTCATAAAGAACAACCTAAATCCGGTCTGGAATGAAAGTCTAATGTTGTCAATTCCAGAAAATGTTCCTCCTTTAAAAGTGGTGAGTTTGATTCTTTCACACCAAAAGGAAAACATGAAATTTGTTGTCTGGAATTTACATATAGAAACATGGAAGCTTAAACTCACTCTACCTTGTTTTATACTTTGCAACATAAGTTTTGCTACGCTGATACTCGTGTGTATGACGCCTATATTCGATTCATGTATAGGCACAAATACAGGTATATGACCCTCTTAAGACTTCTAAATGCATGAAAAAACTAGAAAATTTTGAACATACTTGCATTTGAGTTGGAAGTTTTAGGTCCAAATGCATTGAAAAATTTAGAATGCATATCTGACACTACATCCAAGTCTAGTTAGATAGACTGGTGTTCTTGCATTCATGAATATGCTGTATGCCGATTATGGTTCAGTAAATGATACCTGGGATTTATATGCAGTTTGTGTATGATAAAGATACTTTCACGACCGATGATTTTATGGGAGATGCCGAGATTGACATTCAGCCGCTTGTTGCGGCGGCGAAAGCCTATGAAAAGTCTGAGATTAATGAATCGATGCAGCTCGGAAAATGGGTGTCAAACAAAGACAACCAACTAATAAGCGATAGTATCATAACATTGACAGATGGGAAAGTTAAACAGGAGATCTCGTTTAGGCTGCAAAATGTTGAGAGAGGAACGTTAGAGATTGAACTCGAATGCGTCTTAGAGATTGAACTCGAATGCGTCCCGCTAACGCAGTAGTGGTCGTAAATATTTAGGTACATGTTGAAATGTCTTAACTTGACTCGATCGATTCGACATTTGTCTCGGTTTGATAATACTATTGGCTCGGCCTGAGTCTGTGTTCGAAAAGAAATAAGTACATATAATATATTGCAGGAATCAGATCACAAAACAGCACTTGGCGTGGTGGTAAGCCAGCTCTCCTTGTGCTATGGAGATATAGGTTCGACTCCCCTTGGGTGTGTTATTAATTTTTCCAATAAGGTAGTGACACGTGTCACCACCTAATTAAATAATTAATTTATTTTAATAAATTAAAATTATGACTAAATTGAAAGAATGTGTAAATAATAAGGACCAAATGTGTTATTTTACCCATATTTTTTTAACTGCCACGTCACCCTGCCGTTAACCTCTAACGGCTGGTGGTCAAATTGCATCCAATTTAATAGTATGATGGTTTAATTGCTTCGAAAAAAATAAGGTGGTCAAATCGCGACTTTTCCAATAGTATGGTAGTCATTTATGTAGTTTACCCTAAAGAATAATTGAGCAACCAATATATATATATATATATATATATAATACTTATAGAGAACAAAGATTTAATCCTCATACGTGGCATTGTTAAACCAGTCCACAAGGTCCTTTAAAAAGAACCTCATTTGAGACCAGTAGCCTCGCAGAACGGGATGTCCAGCCAATATACTTAGATTAAACCATCAAAATAAAAAAACATAAATCACCATAATTTATAACACCTTAAAATCATAAATTAAAGAATAAAAATAAAAATAGAGTTTACCGATATTGATTTTCCTCTCAAGGACAATGGAGATATACATGACTAAGACAACTCCTCACAATCTCTTTTGTCTTTCCAAACCATTTAAAGATATCATGTAAAACTCAAAATATGATTAAAATACCAACTTTAACAAAAAAACATAAATATAATCACTACAAAATAATTGTCATTCTTAAACAAATAAACAACCGTAAGGATGTATAAATAAGAATGATTAATCAATCGCTATATCGAAATATATGGTAGATGTAGTTATCAATATCTTGTTAAAATCTTTTTCGGGAATTGTCGACAAGAACCACGGTACTTGAGTCACTCTATGGCTACACTAACACCAAACAACCAAAGATTTTTCAAAAATTAAAAGTCAAGTTAAAGATCAAAGAAAGAAAGAGAATTGATAATTAAAATATAATTGATGGAGAAGAACTTATGTTTGATTCATGCTAGTATCAAATTCTTTTCAATAACCCCTTTAGGATTCGAACGACAAAACACCTCAGTTGGTTAGAATCTCGTGTTGATAACGTGTTGTGAATAAAGTAAATAAAAACAAGAGAGATAAGTAAAGATGAGAGACAAAGATAGAAACTTTTATTATATTCTCAATGTAGGGTTGTGTACAATGCTTTCTTCAAAAGTTTATATTTATATGCATAAGATGAAAATCCTAACTCCAATAGGTATTAAACCCTAGTAATAAAGCTCATTAAAGTCTCATTTAATATATGGATATCCACCATAAATAAAGATATTCATAACACAAATAGAAGTTTGGAACAAATAGAAGTTTGGATATATAAAGATTTTTTAAAATTTTTAATACAATTTTTTTATTAAATAAAGATATTATATTCTCATGTCGAGAACCCAAACAAGATCAGACAAGATAAATATCTTTAGCCATTAGACCAATTGGTGGATCTCTAATATGACTATATTATAGTATATGTTATGTTTTGACTTTTAAGAAAAGGACTAACATCATATACACTGGCAGTGAAAATTGAAAGTTTCCACAAGCGTTTTAGTTTTAGGGTATAGAGAGTTTGTTTAGGGTTATAACTTAGGCTTTATAGGTTAGGGTTTATTTTTAGGGTAATATGATGATGATTTGGGTTTTAACCTATAAACCCTAAATTATAACCATAAACTTTAGATTAAAACAACTATCACTAAATTTTAACCCCCTAAACCATATACCCTAAACTAACCCCATATACCCTAAAACTAAGACGCTTGTGGAAACTTTTAGTTTCCACCGCCTGTGTATAAAATATTTATCCTTAATAAAATGTATACATTTTACAGATAAAATTACTCAAACTCATAACAATAATAAGCTCAAAAATTAAATATTATTGTCATGTAAAATACGAGATAAGTAAGATTAATGATTTTATTTTTCCGGAGGAAGGGATAATTTAATTAAACCCTTAATTCAAATGTTAGGTTAGATAGAGTGTTTTAGGAATGTCCAAGATTCTTCTGATAAATATTTGTCAGTGTCAAATTGGACTTCAATTATAAATTTTATTATTTATTATAAAAGTTAGTATTTTTAAATGGTATAACAAATTGAGTTCTCTGAATACTTTCGATAAAAATGGAATGATAATACTACTAAAAAAAATTATAATATTTGACGAACATCGTTGAACACTATTAACAATAAATATCACTGAATATTATTAAATTAATTAATAAAGATTAAAATTTTAAAAACTAAATATATAATTAAATAAAATTTTAATTAAATTATTATATATATAATATTTTTAATCTATTATCAAAAAATATAATTTTTTTGAAAATAATTGGATCAAATACCAACTTTAGTCAATTTAAAAATAAAAACTCTAAACTTAAAATCCTAAACCCTAAACCTTAAATCTTAAACCCAAAACATGAAACCCAAAACCCTAAATCATAAACCTAAAACCCAAAATTCAAAACACTAAACACAAAACCCCAAACCTTAAATTCAAACATTGGATTTAAGTCTTATGGTTTAAGGTTTAGGGATTTAGAGTTTTTGGTTTAGAATTTAGGGTTTTTATTTTTTAAATTGACTAAAGTAAGTATTTGATCCAATTATGTAAAAAAATAAAATAATATATATATGTGTGAAAAATAATTTAATTGAAATTTTATTTTAAATAAGTTATAATTATATGTTGAGTCCTTGAGATTTTTAATCTTTATTAATTAACTTAACGGTATTCATCGATGTTCAGCATTAGTGGTGTTCAACGATGTTTATCAAGCGCGGTAAACTTATTTTTTTCTAGTAGACCCGAGTTTAAGTAATTTGTATGTAAGGTTTATGCGTTATAAAAGAATTAAAAATTTGTTGTGGTGTTGTTGTAGAAGATATTGATCACATCCCGCGACAATGCATGTTGGTCATTTTCATATGGACATATCTGGTTTATCGGGATAAGGTGCTCGAATTTTTTCATATAAGTATTACGGAATGGGTGTTTCATAACTTAACGATTTCCGATTATTTTTCTCGTAAAGATTTGGATTGGGACGTTTTATTTGGGAGTTTAGCTTGGAATATATGGTTAAGGAGAAACATGTTGATTTTCAATCCTAGTGCAGTTGGGCAAAAACCGGTGGTGGTTTAGAGTCGGGAGATGTTGGTCGAGTTTAGGGAGGTGACAGTAGGAATGCTACAAAGACAATCCATGGTGCAAAGAGTCGACCGCTCCTTGGTCCGACGGGAAGCTCCACCGCAAAATTAGGCTAAAGCAAACGTTGATGGAGCAAGAGATTCGATCACGAGTATTACATCTTGTGGTGGTGTTGTTCACAATACGAATGATTGTTAGTTGATTGGGTTTACATGACAGCTAGGTGTGTGTTCGGTTTTGGAGTCAGAACTTTGGGACATGTATAAGCGAATGCTATATGCTTGATCAGTAGGTATCAAAATTAATCTTGGAGTCGGACAAGCTCGAGGTAATTCGGTTAGCGCCGAGGGTAATTGTAAGATTTCTTCCTTAATTTCTCATGTTATGCTCTTGATGAGATGAAAATAGGAGGTAAAGATTGTGCATGTTTTCCAGAAAGATAACTAAGTAGCGGACAATATGGTTAAAATTGCTTGAAAAGAAAATTTATTATGTCATTATTTTTTATCGTCGCCATATGATATTTCATCGTTTTTACGTTGATCTTATTATGTAAACAGATATGAGCTGACTTGTAATATGTTATTACTGTTAACGAGGTACATGATAACAACTCTTTTAGAGATCTCTTTCGTGGGGGGGAAAGAAACCATGGTGGCGAAAGTAATGAAAATTGAAATGAAGAGTAAAGGAGGTAAGCCCTAATCCATAGCCTCTTTCTGTCTAAATAGGTTCCTTTTTTATTTGTGATGGAATGGTCTATAATTTCGTGGAACATCAGAGGACTTGGAAGGTTTGAAAAGGCTAGTGCTGTTAGAAGGCTCCTTTTGTGGAAGAAACCAAAAATGTTATTTCTGCAGGAAACTAAAACGCAGGAATTCAATGTTTCTTTGTTCAGATGGTTGGGTGTAAAGCAAGATTTAGGAAAAGTGTTTTCGCCGTCAGAAGGTTCTGCAGGAGGCCTCTTGTGTGTATGGGAAAAGGATTTCTTTTCAATTTCTGATAAAATCGTAACCAGAAGATTCATTGCTCTGATCGGACAAATTAAAGGCAGTCAATTGTCCTATGGATTTCTGAACATCTATGGTCCATCAGTAGAATCCGAGAAAGCTTTGTTTTTTACAGAACTGGAGACTTTTATGGAAAATATCAAGTTATATGGTGTTTAGGTGGAGACTTTAACGCCTATTTGAGTACAGAAGAGAAGATAGGCATTTCCGTGAATAGAGCCTCTATCGAGTTGTTTAGAAGGTTTATTCAGGATCTTTAGTTGGTTGATCTCCCATTATCAGGTGGAACTTTCACGTGGTCAAATAACCGTGAGCCTCCGACATTCATCAGACTTGATCGGTTCTTGGTGGGAGATAAATTTTTGATAGAGTTTCCAACGCTATCTCAAATATTTCTTCCCAAGTCGATATCAGACCATAATCCTATAAGGTTGGAAGTTTCCGGCTCAGTGGGGGGCCCTCGACCATTCAGACTCAACAATTACTTGATGGAAGAGGAGGGGTTCTCAGATTTAGTTGTTTCTGCACTCTCGAATCCAAGAAAAAGACAGAAGAACGTTGGTCTTTTTAGGATCTTAAATAATCTTAAAAGTGATATTAAAAAGTGGTCCAAGGATAAGCAAGGCGGTACGAAAAATCATATTCAGTGGCTTGAAAGTCAAATTGCAGTTGAAGAGCGTAAACAACAGCAGGGGCAGGTTAGTTCTAACATTGGGATTCTTAGGAAGCAACTATGGGCATGTATTCGTAAGGAAGAAAGCATTTGGTTACAAAATTCTCGGGTAAAATGGTTCTTAGAAGGAGATAGGAATACTCATTATTTTCATTTGATTGCATCTAATCGGAGACGATCTAATCTGATCAAGTCCATTGATGTTGAAGGAAGAAACGTTACTGGCCAGCAACAAATTAAAGAGTGCTTTCATGACTTTTTTTACAAAGCTTATAGAAATAAGAACACCATTGAAGTAGATACTTTGCTTCTGGATTTTATGAAACTCTCGAATGCACAACAATCTGAGCTAGAGAAAGCCTTTACCGCAGGAGAAGTTTGGGCTGCTATCGCTGATATGGATACCTCTCGTGCCCCCGGCCCGATGGGTATAATATGGGCTTTTTTAAAAAATATTGGGCCGTCATCAAGGATGAACTTATGTCAGTCTTTTCGGACCTATTTGATGATCGAGATTGGGATCCATGTATTAACCATGCCTTTATTACTTTAATACCAAAAAAATTAGGCCCTTCTTGTCCAGAGGATTATCGCCCGATTAGTTTAGTCGGCGGTATTTACAAAATTGTCTCTAAAGTTCTCTCTCGGAGGCTTCGTCGGTGTATTAATTCAATGGTAAGAAAGGCTCAGTTTGCTTTTATCCCGGGTCGAAGTATTCTGGAATGCTCACTAATCGCGAATGAAGGTATATATTATATCTGTAAAATGGGACTGCATGGTTCTCTCTTCAAAATTGATTTTAAAAGAGCGTATGACTCGGTGGACTGGGATTTCTTACTGAGAATTATGAAGGAGATGGTCTTTGGTAACCTTTGGTGTCGATGGATCTACAGATGCATTTCTACTGCCTCGATATCGGTCCTAGTTAACGACAGTCCAACAACCAGTTTCTTGATGGCTAGAGGGTTTCGACAGGGATGCCCGTTGTCTCCACTTCTGTTCAATCTAATTGGTGAAGCTTTACACCAAATGTTAGAGAAAGCTACACGAGCTGGTTTGTTCAAGGGGTTTCTCATAGGCCGTGGCGAAAATACCTAAAATTTGACTCACCTACAGTATGCCGATGACTTGATAATCTTCTACAATGCAGCCTTGGGGGAAATTTTGAATGTCAAACGTATTTTAAGGGTATTCGAAATTGCAGCAGGTTTACAACTCAACTTGTGTAAAAGTATATTGTTCGGAGTGAATGTTGACGATGAAGTAATTTTCAATTGGGCTAATATGATGGGTTGTTTGAGCGATAAGTTGCCTTCGAAATACTTAGGCCTTCCGTTAGGCCCAATTAGAAATTCGGAATCCTTATGAGAACCGGTGATCGATAAGTTCTATAAAGCACTGGCTTCGTGGAAAAGTAAGCACCTATCTTATAGTGGGAGACTAGTGCTTATAAAATCTGTGTTAACCTCGCTTCCGATCTACTTCCTATCTATTTTTAAAATGCCCGCAGTAGTTTCCACTAAGCTTAACAGGTTAATGGCGAATTTTTTGTGGGGTGATATTGAGACCCATAAGTCGATACACTAGGTAAAGTGGTCAGATATGTGTCTTCCTAAGGATTTTGGAGGTCTTGGAATTCACAATTTAACCCTAAAAAATCAGGCGTTGCTCGGGAAATGGGTGTGGAATTTTGCAAATTCGAGGGATTGTGAATGGAGGAAGGTGATATGTAGCAAACTTAACTGGGATCCAAATAGTCTGGTCTTAGGAGATACAAAACACAGACTTAATTCATGGGTTTGGAAAGGAATTTCAAATTCTTTTTATTCTAAGGACTCCTCGAGTTTGCTTTTGGAAGATCAACTATCTCTCCACGTAGGTGATGGCAAGTCAATTCTCTTTTGGACTGACAAATGGATCGACGATGCCCCTCTTCAGGTAAATTTCCCCAGAAGCTTTGCCCTTGCCATAAATAAAACTGGGAAAATTGTGGAGTATGGAATAAGACAAGGCTTGATGTGGGTTTGGAACATCCCCCTAAGACGTGAGCGTTTTGACTGGGAAATAGAGCAAATGAATGCTTTTATGGCATGTGTGAAACAAACATTTTAATTTTGATATAACTAAAAACCTAAGGACTAATTTGAAAAAGTCAAAACGAATTTTAAGTCCTCAATATATCCCCATATAGTTTCAATATTATGCCTAAGTTAAAAACATACCTTTCAAATATTTTTTTTTCAAGTGTTTCAAACCAGAAACAGTGATTTTCAAGCACCCGTTTCGAAACGGCCCAAAGGCGTTTCGAAACATTTTCATCATTGTCGACCACCATTCCGGAACGCGTATCGAAACACTTGTAAACGTTTCGAAACGGGATAAATCGTTTCGAAACTGTTCTTCATATTGGATTTAAAAAGGGCTAACGGTTTCAAATATTTGCTGAATTTTTAAATATAAAAGGGGTGTTTCGAAACGGATCAAGGCCGTTCCGAAACAACCCTTGACAGTAGCATTTTCGTTTCGAAACGGGTTCATATCGTTTCGAAACAGGGCTTAAAATGAATTCAAAATTATGACCGTTATAAGTTTTTAACTGAGTTTTTAAAAGTAGTTAAGGCGTTTCGAAACGGGATAAGACCGTTCCGAAACGACCCTTGACAGTGGCAATATCGTTCCGAAACGGCCCTAAGGCGTTTCGAAACGGGCTCTTAAATGCACCCCAACGGCTCTTTCTATTTTAGTCCGTTCCGAAACAGGTTCCCCGTGTTCCGAAACGGGTTGGTGCAGACTGCATTTATGGTGGCAAGAGAGGGTTCCAACGGCTCCATTTATGTTCCCAACCACCCAAACGGCTAGAAATCAATGAGAAGGTATAAAAGAGACATCCAAAAGCATCAGCAACAACTATTGATCCTAAAGCAAACATCCAAACATCAAATTCAAGCATTTGAGCAAAAATCCCAAATTGTGTAAAATCCCAATTTGTGTTCTTCATTCATATTTTGTAAAATTGGGTTGAGTGCTTGTATTGGGGCTATCATTTGTATTGAGAGATATCTAATTAGCCTACAAATTTCTTTGTTCTCTTGTGTGAGGGTTGGGTTGATTTTTGGGTAGAAAAATCAACCGAAATTGTAAAGGGTTGCCTCCTTGTCCTAGAAAAGGGGAAGATCAATTTAGTGAAATTGTTGCAAATCCTTAGTGAGACTAAGGTAGTGGATGTAGAGTTCATTTGGAACTTGAACCACTCTAAATCCCTTGTTCATCATTTTTAATTTGCCAATTTCCACTCACAATCCTTTAAAATTCCAATTCACCCCCCCTCTTGGTAATTATCGATCTTTCGATCCACTCAACAATTGGTATCAGAGCTTAACTCTTTGAGGATTAACAACCACAAGAGGAGATCCTTGGAAGAGTGTGATCATCAAAATATCAAGAGATGGCTTCAACCTCCGGTTCCGGCATGTACGAGTCACAATCAACCACCAAGCCTCCTTTCTTCAATGGTGACAACTATTCCTTTCGGAAGAACAAAATGAGGCTATTCATCAAGTCAAGTGACTATCTTGTGTGGGATGTCATTGAGGATGGGCCATACATTCCATTGAAGCAAGATGGTGAAGGCAAGATGGTGTTGAAGAAGAAAGCCGAAATGAGTGAAGAGGAGAGGAAGAAGATTCAAGTCAACGATAAAGCTCTCCACATGCTTTTTTGTGCTTTCGGTCCGGACATCTACTCAAAGGTCTCAACCATTGAAAGTGCCAAGGAAGTGTGGGACACTCTTGAGACCACTTATGAAGGCACCAATGATGTCAAAGAAACTAAGATTGGACTTCTCAATCTTAGTTATGAAAACTTCAAGATGGAGCCCGATGAGACGGTGTCAAAGATGTTTGATCGATTCTCCACAATCGTCAACGGTCTAAAGGGATATGGAGAGATCATACCGGAAGACAAGCTTGTCCGGAAGCTACTCTATTCACTTCCCGAATCTTGGGATGGGAAGAGAACCGCTATCATCGAAGCAAAGAATTTGAAGACATTAAAGCTTGATGAGCTTGTGGGTTCTCTCCTTACTCATGAGATCATGAAGCAAGGAAGGGAAGATGAGAAGAAGAAAGAAGAGAAAAGGGTAGAGAAGCTTGAGGTTGAGAAGAAGAAGAAGATGGGTATAGCTCTCAAGGCTAAAGCTTCTCAACTTGATGAGAGCTCATCTAGCGATGAGAATGAACTTGAAGAATTGGCTATGATAGCCAAACGGTTCTCACGCTTCATGAGGTCCAACCGGGGTAGAAAAATCCAAAGAAAAATGGACTTCAAAAGCAAGAACAAAGAAGAAGGAAAGGATCCCATCATTTGCTATGAGTGCAAACAACCTGGCCACATCCGTTCGGAGTGCCCTCAACTCAAGAAGAAGGGCTTTGAGAAGAAGAAGAAACTCAAAGCCAAGCTTGCTACTTGGAGTGATGAGGAGTCATCGGAGGATGACGAACAAGAAGTGGCTAATCTTTGTCTCATGGCACTTGAGGAAGATTCCTCCTTGGTAACCTCTAACTCATCTACTTTAGATTTTTCATATGAAGAGTTAAATGATGCATATGATGAGTTACAAGAGGTATATGATGAATTAGTTGAGAAGTTTAAGGAGTCGGTCATTAAAAACAAGAAAATCATTTTAGAGCTAAATGAGAAAAATGACTCACTCACTCAAGCTAATTCTAAATTTGAGAAAAAGATTTTAGGATTAAAAGATGAACTTAAATTCTTTCAAGATGAAAATGTTGATCTTAATAATCTTTTGTCTCAATGCAATAGTGAACACCAAAAGGTGTTAGGTGAGCTAAATGAGCTCAAAAAGTCCTTAAAAAATGTTGGAAGTGTCAAGCATGAAGTAGGAGAATCATCTAGAACACACCAACCTAAGAAAAGGACTAATTACTACAAACAAGGTAGCTACCCTAGACATAGTAGAGCTAAAAGAATTAGAAGTGTATGGATTCCTAAGGAACTTGTAAAATCTAATAATATTATTGCTATGTCATCTTGGAGTCCTAAGGGAACCAAGGTTTTGGGAGCTAACACTCATGGACCCAAAATGATTTGGGTACCAAAAACCAAGGTTTAATATCTTTGTTTGTAGGGGGAGCATTGCTTCAAGGCCAAAGCACAAAGTCAAAACTCATGGTACCTTGATAGTGGATGCTCGAGACACATGACCGAAGACAAGAGTCGATTCATGGATTTAAAGCCAAAAAGTGGAGGAGTAGTAACATTTGGTGACAACTCCAAAGGCCGCATTAAAGGTATTGGCTCCATAGGTAATCACTCTACCATTCTCATTGAAAATGTCTTATATGTCGATGGTCTTAAACACAATTTATTGAGCATAAGTCAATTATGTGATAAGGGATTTAATGTTCTTTTTGATAAAAATGGATGCAAAATTGTAGACATTAAATCTAATAGTATTATGCTCATAGGTCATCGCATAGGAAACATATACATGGTGCATTTAGATGATATTCATACATCTCATGCATGCTTAGTTGCTCAAAATGAAAATGATGCTTGGTTGTGGCATAGGAAGCTAGGACATGCTAGCATTAGTGTTTTGGAAAAACTAGTCTCTCTAAATCTAGTTAGAGGTTTGCCCAAAATAAAATTTTCAAATGATAAAATTTGTGATGCATGCTCAAAGGGTAAACAACATAGGTCTTCCTTTAAATCCATTAATGATGTTTCTACTAGTAGATGCTTACAATTAATTCACATGGATTTATTTGGGCCAATTAGGACTATGAGCTTGGGTGGTAAATCGTATGCTTTTGTGCTAGTTGATGATTTTTCTAGATTTACTTGGGTTCTCTTTTTAAGTACTAAAGATGAGGCTTTGGAAAAATTCATCACATTTTCAAAATTAACCCAAAATGATCTTGAGCTTAAAATTTCTCATATTAGGAGTGATCATGGAACCGAGTTTCAAAATTTAGGATTTGAAGAATTTTTAAATGATAATGGTATTAGCCATAATTTTTCGGCTCCTCGAACTCCTCAACAAAATGGGGTAGTTGAGAGGAAAAATAGAACTTTACAAGAAATGGCTAGAACTATGCTTTGTGAAAATAATTTACTTAAATATTTTTGGGCAGAAGCCACAAACACCGCTTGTTATATTGTAAATCGAGTTATGATTAGGCCAATTTTAAAGAAAACACCTTATGAGATTTTAAAATCTAAAAAGCCTAACATTAGCTATTTTTACCCTTTTGGGTGCAAGTGTTTTGTTTTAAATAATGGAAAAGATAACTTAGGTAAATTTGATGCAAAAAGTGATGAAGCCATTTTTATAGGTTACTCTTTAACCTCTAAAGCCTATCGAGTATTTAACAAAAGAACTTTAGTAGTAGAAGAATCTATCCATGTTGTATTCGATGATAACCTCCTTCCTAGGAAGGATTCTTGTGATGATGATGATGTAGGAATCATAAATGCCTTTGATGGAGGTCAAACTTCAAAGGAGGATGAGATTCAACCAAAAGAAGAAGACACACAAGATCCACCTCTTGAAGCCTTGAAGGACTTGGCTATTGAGGAAAAGGAAGTGAGCTACCCAAGGGAGTTGAACTATGTCAAAGATGGTGAAATCTTGGGTGATCCATCCAAGGGGGTAACCACTCGTTCTTCTCTTAAATTAATGAACCATGTAGCATTTATCTCATGCATAGAGCCTAAAAATATAAAAGAAGCTTTGAAAGATGATTTTTGGATTATGGCTATGCAAGAAGAGTTAAATCAATCTGAGAGAAGTAATGTATGGACATTAGTTGATAGGCCTAGTAATCAATCTACAATAGGAACTAAATGGTCTTTAGGAACAAACTAGATGAGAGTGGTAACATTGTAAGAAATAAAGCTAGACTTGTAGCACAAGGTTACACTCAAGAAGAGGGAATAGATTTTGATGAAACCTATGCACCCGTAGCTAGAATGGAAGCCATTAGGATGTTGCTTGCATATGCATGTTATCATAATTTCAAGCTTTTTCAAATGGATGTTAAAAGCGCATTTTTAAATGGTTTTATAAATGAAGAAGTGTATGTGGAACAACCACCGGGTTTTGAAGATTCAAAATTTCCAAATCATGTTTTTAAACTTACCAAAGCCCTTTATGGTTTAAAACAAGCTCCTAGAGCTTGGTATGAAAGGCTTTCAAATTTTTTGATTGAAAAAGGATTTGAAAAAGGTAAGGTGGACACTACACTCTTTATAAAAATGTATAAAAATGACATCTTAGTAGTTCAAATTTATGTTGATGATATTATTTTTTGTTCTACTAATGAATGTCATTGTCAAGAGTTTGCTAAGTTAATGCAAGGTGAATTTGAGATGAGCATGATGGGGGAGCTCTCGTTCTTTTTGGGACTCCAAATCAAGCAAAAGAAGGATGACACCTTCATCAACCAAGCAAAATACATAAAGGATATGCTTAAGAAGTTTGGCTTGGAGAATGCAAAGCCTCAAGCCACTCCTATGAGCTCATCTACAAAGCTTGACAAAGATGAAGGAGGTAAGTGTGTTGACTCTAAGCTTTATCGTTCTATGATTGGATCTTTGCTTTACCTTACCGTAAGTAGACCGGATATCTTGTTTAGTGTTTGCTTGTGTGCTAGGTTTCAAGCTAGTCCTAGAGAGTCTCACCTTATAGCCGTTAAGAGAATCTTTAGGTATCTTAGAGACACTCCTTGTTTAGGTCTTTGGTACCCTAGAGACTCTACCTTCAACCTTCATGCTTACTCGGATGCGGATTATGGGGGTTGCAAAATTGATAGGAAAAGTACTTCGGGAACTTGCCAATTCTTAGGTAGTATGCTCATATCTTGGTTCTCTAAGAAACAAAATAGTGTAGCCTTATCTACCACCGAAGCCGAGTACATATCCTTAGGGAGTTGTTGTGCTCAAGTCCTTTGGATGAAGCAACAACTCTTAGATTATGGAATTAAAGTTGGAACCATACCCCTAAAATGTGACAACACTAGTGCAATATGCTTAACTAAAAATCCCATCCAACACTCTAGAACCAAACATATAGAAATAAGGCATTATTTCATTAGAGATCATGTCCTTAAGGAAGATGTGGTTATAGAATATGTAGACACCTTGAATCAATTAGCGGACATTTTTACAAAACCCTTAGACAAAGAGCGTTTTTGGTCCCTTAGGAGAGAGTTAGGTCTAGCTAGCCTATCTTGACCTTTTAGGACCTCTTTTGTGCTTAAATATGCTTGTTTTTGTGAAATGCCATGTTGATGTGTTTAAACTCCTAATTTCATCCATGCTTATAGTTAGGGGAGTATGTTTATGCTTAAATATGTTTTGCCTGCTCATTCATGACATTTATGCATGTTAGGCCTCTTAAAAGATCATTTTTCTGCATTTTTAGAGCCTCATCTGCACTTCCAGGCCCAGGTGTATCGAAACGGGTGAACCTGTTTCGATACGGATACCTTAAATCCAGCTCTGAGAGAAGGGCGTTTCGAAACGCCTCAAAAGCGTTCCGAAACGTTTTTGATTCTGCCAAGGGGTGTATCGGAACGCGTTCCAATACGGGTCAAAGGGAGTTTCGATACAGTCAACACCGTATCGAAACAATCTGTTTATGGTTTTAAAATGGTCAAAACCCTAGCCGCCCGTTCCAAAACGGTCTTGACCGTTCCGAAACGGCATCACGGACTGCTTTAAATTAGGGCTTTTAATGATACAAACTCACTTTATATCAAACTCTTAAAACCCTAAACCGCCTCCCTCTCTATAAATACCCTCTAAAACTCTTTGATTTTCACAAAATTGTGAGGGGTTTTTCTCTACAACTCAAGTCTAAGCAAGTTTCATCAATCTTGTGCAAGGATTTTTCTCAAATCATCCAAAATCCCAAACTAAGGTAATTTTTCTATTTTTCTTTTTTTCTTTCAATTTATGTTCGAATCTTAGGTTAGAAAATTTTATTTTTGTGTAAATTATATGTTCTTGTTGTGGGTTTTCAAAATCTTGTGAAAATTTTTTCAAATCTCAAAATTTTTTATTCGAATATAAAATTTTTCAATCGTATTTTTTTTAAAACTGTTTTTTTATTATTTTAATTTTGTTTTCAAAAACCTAAGTGGGATTTATTACTGGATTGATTTTAATTATCAATGCATACACTCAATTTTAAAACACTTGCTTAATGTTTTTAGATGGCGGATCAATCGAACAAAAAGCGCAAGGCCGTTCAATCCGGTGATTCGAGCATTCGTCCAAACATCACTATGCTTTTTCAGAAATCTCTTAAAAATCCGGACGCGCGTGCTCGCTTTGCTTATGTCAAGGATTTCGCGGTTCGTAAGGAACGTGTCATTGATCTTGAGTTCCTCAATTCCGAGTGATTCTTTTTTCGTTATCTCTCTCGTTTGGATGAGTGGAATCTCATGGATTTCTTGAGCCTTCCGGATGTTTGCTACAAAAACATGGTACTCCTCTTTTACTCAAATGCTCGTTTTCTTTATGATGAGACCAAAACCGAAATCATAGGAATTGAATCATCCTTATTAGGCAGAAAGTTTGTTGTTAATGTTGCACTTTTAGAGTCTGCTCTTAAGCTTAAGGATGAGGGTCTTGAGGATGAACGCCACTTTGGCCATTTTACCGGCAAAGCTCTTTTCTTGGATGTCCATGATCGAGTTCTTCACTTGATGGTGTCTTGGTTTATTCGTCCTTCCGGAGGCAAATACTCTCATATCCGTCACACTGATCATTTTTGGCTAGAGTGTTTCCGTAAAGGTGAGCGCCCAAATGTGCCTAAGATAATTTTTGCCGAGATAGTCAATAATATCAAGCTTATTGACACGAATGAGTTGAAGTCTTTCACATATGGCATTGTCTTGAGCGCCTTATTTGATAATCTTGGCATTGATTGTACCTACGACTCTCCGATCCCTCGCAAGACCAAGATTGGTGAGTCATCCCTTCGAAAGTCCGGGTTCCAATATGTGAATGGTGTTTGGGAAAGAGTTGATAGAGAAGCGGATCCTGCTCCCGTTGCTCCTCCACCGCAAGTTCCAGTTGCAAACAATGAAGCCCTCACGGCCTTCCTCACCGAGCGGTTCAATGCTTTGGACACTCGGATGAATGCTTTGGACACTAGCATTGCTTCGGGCTTTGAAACAATGGGCAATCGTTTGAAGAATGTCGAGGATCGCCTTCTTTCTCTTGAGACTTCTCATTCCAACTTGGACCTTTCCTTCTCCACTCTTTATGGGCAATGGACGAAGTTTCACCGTTCTCAAGCCAAGAGCGATGATGATGATGACGAGGATGATGATGACGAGGCCTAGGATCTTCATATCATATCATATTATTTATGCTTTTAGGATTAAGATTGCATCTTTATGTTTTCTCATGTTTTTAGGACCTATGCTTATGGCTATTTTATTTGGGTTTTTATGTTTGAACTAAATGTTTGAATTATGTTTTGGATATTTTGATTATGAATTTATAATATGGTTGCTTATTATTGCTTATTGGTACTAATCCTTTATCTTCTCTATGAGCTTTTATTGTTCTTTTTGATCTAACAAAAAGGGGGAGAAGAAATTTAAGAGCCACACTTTAAACTAAAATTCGTTTTAAAATGTTAAAAGGTTTTTAAAGGTTTACAACTTGGATTTCAAATCAAAAATTTATTTTAACTTTAAAAACCTATCTTAATTTAAGGGGGAGTTAGAATATTTTCAAAACTTTCAAATTTCCCAAAAATTCTAACTTTAGTTTTGTTATATCAAAAAGGGGGAGATTGTGACACAAACATTTTAATTTTGATATAACTAAAAACCTAAGGTCTAATTTGAAAAAGTCAAAACGAATTTTAAGTCCTCAATATATCCCCATATAGTTTCAATATTATGCCTAAGTTAAAAACATACCTTTCAAATATTTTTTTTCCAAGTGTTTCAAACCAGAAACAGTGATTTTCAAGCACCCGTTTCGAAACGGCCAAAAGGCGTTTCGAAACATTTTCATCACTGTCGACCACCGTTCCGGAACGCGTATCGAAACACTTGTAAACGTTTCGAAACGGGATAAATCGTTTCGAAACTGTTCTTCATATTGGATTTAAAAAGGGCTAACAGTTTCAAATATTTGCTGAATTTTTAAATATAAAAGGGGTGTTTCGAAACGGATCAAGGCCGTTCCGAAACAACCCTTGGCAGTAGCATTTTCGTTTCGAAACGGGTTCATATCGTTTCGAAACAGGGCTTAAAATGAATTCAAAATTATGACCGTTATAAGTTTTTAACTAAATTTTTAAAAGTAGTTAAGGCGTTTCGAAACGGGATAAGACCGTTCCGAAACGACCCTTGACAGTGGCAATATCATTCCGAAACGGCCCTAAGGCGTTTCAAAACGGGCTCTTAAATGCACCCCAACGGCTCTTTCTATTTTAGTCCGTTCCGAAACAGGTTCCCCGTGTTCCGAAACGGGTTGGTGCAGACTGCATTTATGGTGGCAAGAGAGGGTTCCAACGGCTCCATTTATGTTCCCAACCACCCAAACGGCTAGAAATCAATGAGAAGGTATAAAAGAGGCATCCAAAAGCATCAGCAACAACTATTGATCCTAAAGCAAACATCCAAACATCAAATTCAAGCATTTGAGCAAAAATCCCAAATTGTGTAAAATCCCAATTTGTGTTCTTCATTCATATTTTGTAAAATTGGGTTGAGTGCTTGTATTGGGGCTATCATTTGTATTGAGAGATATCTAATTAGCCTGCAAATTTCTTTGTTCTCTTGTGTGAGGGTTGGGTTGATTTTTGGGTAAAAAAATCAACCGAAATTGTAAAGGGTTGCCTCCTTGTCCTAGAAAAGGGGAAGATCAATTTAGTGAAATTGTTGCAAATCCTTAGTGAGACTAAGGTAGTGGATGTAGAGTTCATTTGGAACTTGAACCACTCTAAATCCCTTGTTCATTATTTTTAATTTGCCAATTTCCACTCACAATCCTTTAAAATTCCAATTCACCCCCTCTTGGTAATTATCAATCTTTCGATCCACTCAACAGCATGTTTAAACTCCTTCAAGCATGAAGGTTTAGACAGGGATTGTTTCACGTGGAAAGGCTCGGGAGATGGGATCTACTCAGTGAAGTCGTGCTACAAGATCCTAAACCGGCATGGAAGCATAAATCATCTGTGGAAGAAGATGGTCTAGTCAGGGCTAGCTCCACCCCGCACTGAGTTTTTCATATGACATGCCACCATGAACAAAATTCCAGTTCGCGCATTACTCATCTCCAAAGGTATGCCTCAAGACTTCGATATCCGTTGTCCTTTGTGCAAGGAGTCGGCCGAAACCACCTCCCACCTCCTTCTTCATTGTATGTATGCTTGGCAATTATGGTTGCACATAGTGTCCTACTGGAATATCTTCTTTACAATGCCAGAGGATATTTCCTCTTTACTTCTTATGTGGAAGGAGCTTCCTTCGATGCTGAATTTTAACTCTCTGTGGCTCTACATACCTGCTGCTATTATATGGTCTATTTGGCTAAATAGGAATGAGATAGTATTTCAAGGGAAGCCACTTGATATGTGTAATCTTAAATTTATTGCGCGCTTTCGACTCGTAACATGGTTCAAGACCAAAAACCCGGATTGTCTGGTCAGTTTTGATGATCTTATGGCTAACCCTGCCTGCAATGTTTCATTAAGGACAAGCTCCAAGGTTAAGACTGATACTAGCAAGTGGCAACCACCACCGTTGGGTTTCCTCAAACTCAACGTGGATGGGGAAATGCCCAGGAATGGTAACTCCGGTGGTATCGGTGGGGTGCTTCGCAATCACCTAGGTACAAAGCTCTTCTCTTTCTATGAAGCTACTAGTCATGGTCCAGCTATTATGGGCGAGCTGCAGGCAATCAAAGTTATCTTATCCAAACTTACTTCCTCCGCGGACTACGGCAAGCACAGAATCATCGTTGAAAGTGACTCAGCCCTGGCTATCGAGTGGATCAAGTCCCCTCTTCAGTGTCCATGCCTGTACGACGGGATAGTAAAGGAAATAATAGAGTTAGGTCACTCTCTAGACTGCATTTTCAAATTCACCCCAATGGTTTGTAATATGGAGGCAGATCGCCTTGCGAAAGAAGGTATTGGGTAATGTGGGGGATATGATTATAGGTCTTGTAAAACAATAATTCTAGCTTTCGTGATATTATGTAGTTTGGCTCACATATAATGTAATTCTCTTGAGTAATAATAAAAGAGGTACTTTTTCCCTCTTTCCGCTTTTACCGTTCCTTTTACTAGGGATGGTTAAAATGAAGGGGGGTTTTAACGAGGCCTAATTTCCTATAAAAAAATATAGACATATCTGGTTTACTGGGATAAGGTGCTCGAATTTTTTCATATAAGTATTACGGAATGGGTGTTTCATAACTTAACGATTTCCGATTATTTTGCTCGTGAAGATTTGGGTTGGGACGTTTTATTTGGGAGTTTAGCTTGGAATATATGGTTAAGGAGAAACATGTTGATTTTCAATCCTAGTGCAGTTGGGCAAAAACCGGTGGTGGTTTAGAGTCGGAAGATGTTGGTCGAGTTTAGGGAGGTGACAATAGGAATGCTACAAAGACAATCCATGGTGCAAAGAGTCGACCGCTCCTTGGTCCGACGAGAAGCTCCACCGCAAAATTAGGCTAAAGCAAACGTTGATGGAGCAAGAGATTCGAGCACGAGTATTACATCTTGTGGTG
Organism: Hibiscus tridactylites; assembly: GCA_958450335.1. Lineage (NCBI taxonomy): Eukaryota > Viridiplantae > Streptophyta > Magnoliopsida > Malvales > Malvaceae > Hibiscus > Hibiscus tridactylites. The sequence continues at coordinate 35,703,406 of OY288273.1, read as the reverse complement.
GTGTTGTCTACAATACGAATGATTGTTAGTTGATTGGGTTTACATGACAGCTAAGTGTGTGTTCGGTTTTTTGAGTCAGAACTGTGGGACATGTATGAGCTAATGCTATATGCTTAATCAGTAAGTATCAAAATTAATCTTGGAGTCGGACAAGCTCGAGGTAATTCGGTTAGCGCTGAGGGTAATTGTAAGATTTCTTCCTTAATTTCTCATGTTATGCTCTTGATGAGACGAAAATAGGAGGTAAAGATTGTGCATGTTTTCTAGAAAGATAACTAAGTAGCGGACAATATGGTTAAAATTGCTTGAAAAGAAAATTTATTATGTCATTGTTCTTTATCGTCGTCATATGATATTTCATCGTTTTTACGTTGATCTTATTATATAAACAAATATGAGCTGACTTGTAATATGTTATTACTGTTAACGAGGTACATGATAACAACTCTTTTATTATCAAAAAATAAAAACAAAAAATGAACGATACCGTATGCTAAAAATACAATATAAAAAACTGTCGAATGAAATTATAAGTAATTATGAATGAATCATACACAAAACCAAAACTTACTTTTCTTGGGATTTGACTCTAGGACGTGTAGTGTATACTGCATCAAACTCAACTACTATGCCAAGCAGAGATGGATAGAAGGGATTGGAAGGGGCGCTCACTAAGGACATTTATAACTGGTCTAATAGGTATTTAGAGGTTCAATAAGTTTATAATGCAAGTTAATGAAGTGAAAGGGGGATGGAACATAATAATACTATGGTAGTAATATTGTACTTATTGGGCCTCTTGGTGGGTACCCTCTGACCCGGTTATGAACACCCCTAAAGGTCGCCATCTAAAAATTTGAAATTTGAAATTCGAATATGAATTTGATTTTTTTTAGAATTTTTCTACGTATTTTTTATTAAAAATATGTTTTTACCCCCTAAAGTTTTATAAGTTTGCATCTAAAATTTTATAGATTTGTTCTCTTTAACATAGAATCATATGTCTGTCCCTGATACCAAGCTCATTTTTAAAAAAATTTTACAACAAAAATTATTAAAAATTAGATTGTGAAAAAAAAAATTAAAGAAGTAAAAACAAGGTTTAGAAGAGATTCAACCTAAGTATTTAAAAAAAAGGGCCCTACTACTTATAATGTTATACCATCGTTATAAAAAATACTTTGATACACAAGCTTGTATAAACTAAAGCCTTTCAATTTTAGGGTTTAGGATCTTAAGTTATGATTTAGGGGTTTAGTGTATATAGTGTAAAATTTAAGGTTTATGAGTAGAATTTAGAGTTTAGGGTTTAAGGTTTAGATTTCAAGGTGATAAAATTTGAGATTTAGGTTTTAAATTTTTTAAAATAATTGTGTAATTTTTTTTTACACAATTTATGTATCAAAATATAACCTATCATTAAGCATTTATTCTTATGAGATAAATTCCAACAAAAAAGGGGGCTTAATAGAAATTTCCGAAGCCCGCAACGAGGCCCAATAAACGAGTTCCGGGGCATTATCGTCTTTCAAATCCCAACATCAATAAATTAGGGTTTCAAACTTCCCCCATATATAAACATCATAGAAAGCCGTAAGTAAGAACATCAGCATCTCGATATCCATCAGGTCAGCTTCTAATTCATTTTCTTTTACGTTTAGAGAAATTCACTTATTTCCTTCAGGAAATCAAATTAACATTGCATCCTATTTCCCATTTTAATTTTGGCTGGATTTGATTCAGATTTGAGTTGAACAGATATGGCGAAGTCGAAGAACCACACCGCCCACAACCAGTCTTACAAGGCTCACAAGAACGGCATCAAGAAGCCCAAGAGGCATCGCCATACTTCCACCAAAGGGGTATTCTTTTTGTTTCCTTTTTGCGATCGATTTCCGAGATAAATCTTACGTTTTCTATATATATATATATATATATTTAAATTTCTGTTCTTTTGATTATGTATAGATGGATCCGAAGTTCTTGAGGAACCAGAGGTATGCGAGGAAGCACAACAAGAAGAATGGAGAGTCTGCCACTGAGGAAGAGTAAATTTTAATTGGAAATTGATTTAGCCTTGATTAGGGTTATCTAATTAGGGCTAATCTACTGTTTACCGAGCTTTAGAAGTGGTGTTACCTTTTGTTTTCTGGATTGTTGATTATGTATTTGTTAGAAAAGATTTGAAGTTGTGAGCTTATTAGTTACATGCTTTGAGCCTGTTAATCACTTCCTTCACTCCCTCTTATTTTGTTCATTGATTTGGCATTAAAAATTTTGTGGTTTCTAGCCATGGATGATGCATTAGGTGCTCTGAATAGAAAATTTAGAAACTGTGTTACTCGGACTCTGCTGTTAGAGTTTTGGACTAAAATGTTAAATTTTCAAACTTATAGGGACCTACCTTTTTACAGTAGGGATTAAAATGAACTCTTATGTACGGTACATGGACCAAAATATTTTTTATAGCAAGATCTTTAGTTTTTTTATTAGATTATATTGTTTTATCTTTCTATTAAAACATCTTTATTAGTCATTTGTTTTTAGAAATTATAATTTCTCTACTTTGTTTTTACCAATAGATGTTGATTGATAAATATTTCCTACTTATGTTATGTGGATTATCAAAACTAGGAAATAGACTATCCAATGAAAATTTATGTTTCAAAGAATCAAAAGCTGAAATAATATGAATGAAATTCAAACTAAAGGTATTGTTCAAACTAAATTTATGTTGAGGGATGTGTGCCATTATGAGCGAATTTTTCTTTCCTTTTCTTCGGTATAGGAATTGTCCATAAAAAGTTTAAAATATAATATATTATATTTTTTAGGCTTTTTAATTTGGGTAACAAGTAGTTTGGCTTGTCTCGTTAAAAATAAGTTGCTTTTACTTGAATCTAATGTTGATTGATTCAAATTTGAGTAGTTTGTGATCCGAAAATCTTATTTAAGTGAAAATCTTTTTTTTTTTTTTTGTAGTAGATTTGAGTTAAAATAGTTTTGTTTAAAGTGTGCACAAAATGTTGAAAGGTGGAAGTTAAATAAATACCACTAAGAAAGTACAAATATGAAACAAGCTTATAGGTAGTATGTTGCGGAAGTACTTCATGGGAAATTACGTAATGGATTAAGGCCTTTTTTTGGTTGAGTTTGAAGGGTCAAAATCACTTTTCCACTTAATAATTAACGAGAACCACATACTCAAAGTTATTATTTTTAGTTTTTGTGGTTGAAAATTTTGTTTGGATTTAAAATGACAAGTTTAATCTTTATTAGTTCATAAATTTATTTTGACAGTATATCTAAAATAAAGTTTATTTTATCTTTCCAATTATACTATTTAATAACAATATTAAATACTATATTCTTAAACATAACTTTTGAAAATTATTTTTTATAACACTTTTTTAAATTACTTTTCAAAATTAAAGCCCAACTATTGGAAAAATTATTGCATGGTCTCGGACCACCACGTCATTTATAGTCCCTCCCACTAAAAATCAGCCACATAATTTGCTTTTTTTCATGTCATTTTTTTTAAAGATGAATCTTCGCCTTTTTAAGTCATATAAATAGGGTGAGTGATTATATAAAATTTGATTATAAATAAAATATTAACATAAAAAAAGAAAATTATATGACTTATCTTTAGTGAATAGAGACCATAGGTGACGTGGTGGTCCAAGATCATGTAACAATTTCTCTAACTATTGACAACCTTAATTATATGTAACAAGTGTTTTGAGAGGTGATTAAATGACAATTTGAGTATCTCCGCGATTAGACAAATATTCTTTACATTTTAAAAAGAATTAATATCCTATACACTGGCGGTAGAAATTGAAAGTTTCCACAAGCGCCTTAGTTTTAGGGTATAGGAAGTTAGTTTAGGGTATAGAGTTTATGGGTTTAGGTGTAGGGATTTAGAATTTAGGGATAGTTGTTTCAATTTAAGGTTTAGGGTTATAATCTAGGGTTTGTAGGTTAGGGTTTAGTTTTTAGAGTAATATGGTGAGGATTTAGGTTTTAACCTATAAACCCTAAATTATAACCCTAAACCTTAAATTGAAACAGCTATCCCTAAATTCTAACCCCCTGCACCTAAACCCCTAAACCATATACCCTAAACTAGCTTCCTATACCCTAAAACTAAGGCGCTTGTGGAAACTTTCAGTTTCCACCGCCTGTGTATAGAATATTTATCCTTTTAAAAATATAAAAATGGATAATATTTAGGGTAAAATATATAAATGGTAATTAAACTTTGTTAAAAAATACAGAATGGTAACTAAATTTTCAAATGTTACAAAATGACAATTAAACTTTGTATTTTGAAACAAAATGGTAACTCGACTGTTAAATACTTAACGTAACTGTTATGAAACTTTGTGTAATAGCACATTTAGTTCTCTATATTTACACATTTAATTAATTTAGTTTTAATTTAAAAAAAATTAATACATTTGACCTTCATTATTTACACATTCTTTTTAATTTGGTCTTGTTTATAATTGAAAATTATATTAGATATTTAAATTTGCATGACCCCTTTGTTTTATTGCCTTTTACGATTATAAGCCTGACGAGCTGAAGCAATTGAAATCGATTTTTTAAGAAATAAATCAAATAGGAAAAATGAGGTGAAGCAACAACAACCTGTACAAATAGCACCATAAGTTGAGGGTTGAAGTCACGTTAAGAATCAAAGGCTCACAAGTCATAAATCATATAACAAGTAAATAAGGCGGAGTCCAATCAATAGAGCTGTTCAAAACTAACTTCATAAACTTACAACAATCAAAACCGAAGGTGAGCATATCATAAAAAGCACTGTTGAAGACTTGGTTGACAACCGGGAGTAAATCCAATTTGTATTTGGTAGTTTAGAGTGTGGGAAAGTTGCAGATTCATACCACTCATTGATGGCATCCACAATGCACATTCCTCCACACCTAATTCAACAAGGCTGCTCTTCAATATCGTCTGCTTCTAATTTCATGAGTTAGCATCCTTACATGCCTTCCACTTTCTTCTTCAGTGAGAATAAGGCCCATTTCCCTGTCCAGCTGTTCAACCTTGTGCCTTGGAAATAATCCAACTTTGTTATAAAAAAAAGAAAAGGCTTAATACAACTTTTCCCCCTAAAGTATACCCGATTTCTCAACTTGCCCCCTAAACTTCATTTTGCCCACTTTTCCGCCTTAAACAATTTGCCGTTACCCATTTTGCCCCATTCCGTCACCCTTTTCCGTTAAAATTTTTTTAGCCAATAACATCCTGACACATCATCAACGGATTGATTAAGTCAATCCGTCTGGTTTTATTTAAAGGGTAAATGACATGTAAAGTCTGTCAGGTTTGTTTTTTGTTCAATTTAGTCACTGAAAAGTCTATTTTTACCTTAAATTGACCCCTATTTGTTTCTAATTTTTATAATTTCATCCATTATTTGTTATTATTAATAATATTATTTTATTAAAATGTTAATATTTAATAAAAATAAATAAAAATAAATATTTTAATACTAAATTAGTAATTTTTTAGATTCGAATTACAATTATATTCTAATTATTAATTCTAATTTCACTATATTTGAATTATAGTTTTTGAGTAAAAATTAAATTATATTCGAATCATGTTCGTATTATATTCAAATCATATTCAAATTATATTTGAATCATCTTCTAATTATATTCGAATTATTAATTCGAATTTTGCTATATTCGAAATATATTTTTTGAGCAAAATTCAAATTATATTAGAATTACATTTTAACCATGTCTATATTATATTCGAATCATATTCAAATTATTTTCGAAATATAATTTGAATATGATATTTCGAATGTAATTCGAATATAGTTCGAATATAATATGAACAGGATTTGAATATAATTCTAATATAATTACATGTTTTTTCAACTATTATATTCGAATCATGTTCATAGTATATTCGAATCATGTTTAACATGTAATTATATTCGAATCATGTTTAACATGTAATTATATTCGTATTATGTTCATATTATATTCGAAGCATATTAAAATTATTTTCGAAATATAATTTGAATATGATATTTCGAATGTAATTTGAATATGATTCGAATATAATATGAACATGATTCGAATATAATTCTTATATAATTACATATTTTTTGAACTATTATATTCGAATCATGTTCATATTATATTCGAATTACATTCGAAATATCATATTCAAATTATATTTCGAAAATAATTTGAATATGATTCGAATATAATATAGACATGGTTCAAATATAATTCTAATATAATTTGAATTTTTCTCAAAAAATATATTTCAAATATAGCAAAATTCGAATTAATAATTCGAATATAATTAGAAGATGATTCAAATATAATTAGAAGATGATTCGAATATAATACGAACATGTTTCGAATATAATTTAAATTTTACTCAAAAACTATAATTCAAATATAGTGAAATTAGAATTAATAATTAGAATATAATTGTAATTCGAATATAAAAAATTACTAATTTAGTATTAAAATATTTGTTTTTATTTATTTTTATTAAATATTAACATTTTAATAAAATAATATTTTTAATAATAACAAATAATGGATGAAATTATAAAAATTAGAAACAAATAGGGGTCAACTTAAGGTAAAAATAGACTTTTCAGTGACTAAATTGAACACAAAACAAACCTGACAGACTTGACATGTCATTTACCCTTTAAATAAAACCAGACGGATTGACTTAGTCAATCCGTTGATGACGTGGCAGGATGTTATTGGCTAAAATTTTTAACAGAAAAGGGTAACGGAATGAGGCAAAATGGGTAACGACGAATTGTTTAAGGGGAAAAAGTGGGCAAAATGAAATTTAGGGGGCAAGTTAAAAAATCGGGTATACTTTAGGGGGAAAAAGTTGTATTAAGCCAAAAGAAAACAAAGTTTCAATTGCTTCAGCTCGTTAGGCTTATACTCAAATTTGAAACGTAAAGGGCAAGAAACAAATGGGTCATGCAAATTTAAATATTTAATATCATTTTCAATTATAAATAAGACTAAATTGATAGAATTTGTAAATAATAAGGGTCAAATGTATTGAACTTTTTTGAATTAAGACTAAATTGATTGAATGTATAAATATGAAGGACTAAATGTGTTATTATACAAAGTTTCATAATAATCCCGTTAAGTATTTAACAGCCAAGTTACCATTTTGTTTCCAAATACAAAGTTTAAGTTTAATTACCATTTTATAACATTTGAAAGTTTAATTATCATTTTATTTTTTTCAACAAAGTTTGGTTATTATTTATGAACTTTACCCTAATATTTATTTAATAAACGTCACACAACGTGAAAATAAACCACTTCAAAATATTTGATGTTGATTAACAAACAAAATAACTTCATTTGGAGCTGAATATATATAAAAAAGAGTTCTGATTTATTGATACAGTATGAAAATAGGATTGTCTGTTAAATGAGTTAAAAATAATAACAAAGATTTACTGTAGGTAATAAGAAGATTTTTATGGAAAGTAAATAAAATTTAAAATTAATACTTAAAAGTGTTATACTATTAAATTGGATTTTTTTTTGAATATGTTAGTGTGATGCAAGGGTAAATTTGTTCAAAATTTTTTAGTCTTTTTTAAAAAGATACAAACATGGCAACACTAGTACTTGAACTCAGGTCACCAAAATGATGAACATTATCCTTTGCCACTAGGACAAAAGAGGTTGATCTACTAAAGTGGATCTTAACCTATAAATAAATATGATTAAAAATAATAAAATTTTTAAAAAATTATATTATGAGTTTTTTTCACCACGTCATTTATGGGCCAACTAATAAAATGCATTTATTTCATTAATTTTTAATTCATCTTTTTAACAAGTGAATCTTCACTCATTTTTATTGTAAATTAAATTTGAAAATAAATTTTACCAAGTGAACCTTCACTTGATAAAAAAATGACTGAAAAAATTAATAAAATAAATATATTTTATTAGTTTGTCATATAGATAACGTGGTACAAATGACTAATGATCTAATTTAAAGAAATGGTTACGTTTGTCAGAAACACATAATAGTAATACATGCTTTGTAAATGACCCAATGATATATGATCACCATGTGTAATGACGTTTTCTCGAAGGAAACCTTCAAATGTCTTTCTTTTTTGAAACATTTGATTAAAAGGGGATTTTTAAAAGTTCGAGTTTCAAGAAAAAATTTAAAAATTTTAAAGTCGCCACCAGCCACTAAGGTAAGGCGGACACTGTAAAAAATCAAAATCAGAGATTCATTTGAAAGGGTTCGAGAATTGGTTACGTGTGGGGAAGGGTTAGCACCCCATCACGCCCGAAAATCCGTACAAAAACAATTGTTGCTTTTAATTGATGGAAATTATTTGAAAGTTAAAAATGAGTTTAATTAGGGATTTTTAATTGAAAATTAAACTTTAATTATACAAGCTTATTTAAATTGGCGGTTTCGAATTAATTAGACATTTAATTAAAAAGGATGATGGTACACCGAACCAAAGACTAAACCGACATCATATAAGTCTGACTGCCGTGTTAGTTTAGCGTTCGGATCCCGTACGTCACCTTTATGCATGATGCAAGCAGATAAAGTATGATGTCATGGTCTTGGTCGTTTTAATTATTTACGACTTCACCTTTAGACGATACAAATTAATCCGAATATTCGGGGATATCCAATAAGCTAGGATATTTCGACTCGAATAGGCGAATCAATAAGTATCTCCTTTTTATGATTATAATTGATTAACATGCAAATTAGGACATTAAAATTCACATGAATGACGATTAAAAGTGCATGCCAAAAATACATGTTCGAGCAATATAAAAAAAGGCTAAGATATGCACACATTAGAACCATGCATGTTGATGTAACATATATAATAAAACTATATTATATGTAAAATTATATATTAACCAACATAATAAAAAAACAAGGTCAACATGTATAAAGTAAATGAATAAAATAGGGACTAAAATTAAATAAATATAAATACGAGGCAAAAAGGAAAATGCATGATGCAGGGACCAAAACAGTAATAAAACCATTAAAAACTAATTCAATTGCAAAATGAAGGACCAAATTGAGAAGACGCGGAAACCTAAAAGGGCCAAAATGGCAATTAAACCACTCGAAAATCAATTAACGTCAGAACATGGACGAAATTAAATTTTTTTTGAAAAGCTGAAGGGACTGGGGAAAGGATTTTAAAATGAGAAAGCCCTTGCGGCGCGATTAAAGGGACACGGAAGGGTTAAAAAGGAATTAAACCGATTTTAAAAAGTAAAAACACTATAAAAAAGGGTTTAAAATGTTTTAGATTTCTTTTGCCTAACCTAAAACTCTCTCAGACTCACTCTTTCTTTCACTCTCTGTCGAACGCTACTTCGGTCGCCGCTAGCCAGCGCCGAAAACTTAAAAACCATTCATTTGTAGAAACAGAACCCAAAAACCCATTCTTCAACGCTTCAACACTAAACCGACACCCAAAAACTAAAAACAGAATCCCCCCTTTTCGAACCTAGAGGTTCGTAACTTGGAAAAAGAAAAAAAGAAAAAGGCATCTTCCACCCCTTTGCCTCACTGATTCACCCCGTCACTCTAGAAGGGAAGCATGAGCTTATCACCGGTAAATCAGAGGATGAAGAAGCTGAGACGGCGAAGGTAAAAAACACAAAATCCTCACTGCTTTTGTTTTTTTATATGATGCGAAACTGAAAATGGAAGACGATATACCTCTAAATCTGAGGTTTTTTCGTTGCTTCTCTATTGCTCTGAAATTTCATCTCTTTTCAAACTTAGATTTACAGTTTGGTTTCGGGTTTTTATAACACCGAAAATTACAATTTTTGGATTACATAAAATCGAAATGAAAAAAGGCTATTGGTTCTGCTATTCTTATCTGTATTCATCTCTGATTTTTGTTGGTTTGGCCTCTGAAATTTCGGTTATTCATTCTGACATTTGTTTGTTTCTTGCATGTGACGGCCGGCTGGTGAGAGGGGACCATGGGAGAGCCGAGGGACGTGGACGTTCGTGCGGGAGCTGGAGCAAATCTGGATAATCGAGCGGCGCGTGTGGGCAGAACCGGGAGCTGAACCGAAGTACGTGGCCTCAACGCAGGTAGGGGAGCGTCGTGCACGCACGCATATAGGAGTCTGAGAGTCGCGCGTGGGCGCGTGGAGGTTCTGGAGGCTTCCCTGCTTCGATCCTGGCCGTTGATGGTGATCTCGATCTAACGGCTCGAGAGCTGGCGGCGCGGAGCAATGGTTAGGGCACCCTAGGGTTTCCATCCGCGGCGCGATCGGGACCGTCAGATCTAAATGAGATCTGACGGTGGTGCTTTGGCTGCGCAAGACACAAAAATGGTCATCAGATTAGGGTTTTTTTATGTAATTAGGGTTTGGGCTAAACGGGCCTTATATTATATATAATATTTGTGGGTGTTGTTTTGTAAATGGACACTGTTTTTATTAAAAAAATTTGGGCTTGCATTATTTAATGATAGTGTATTTATATTATTTTTGTGTTTTCAGATTTGTTTCATAATATAAAACCTATGTTTTATTTTGATATAATTAAATTGTTAAGGATTAAATTGAAAACTTGAAATTGATTTATAAGTCCCTTTAATAATTTATTAATCACCAACACTTTAAAACTGATTTGAAAAACTCAAACTCTAAATATTTTCTAAGTATTCCAAGGCCAAAGTATTGAAAATCGTCCAGGTGTATCGATACGCCTTCAGCTGTATCGATACCTTTTTTACAAAGTTGGCTACTGGAAAGACGCGTTTCGATACGTTCTTAACCGTATCGAAACATCGTATCGAAACAGATTCAATCTGTATCGATACGCCCCTCTGCAAAAATTGAAGGAGTTTGAATGGTGTACCGATACGGCTTAACCCGTATCGATACGATTTTAATTGAATTTTTAATTCGAAGTGTTTTAAATATTTTCGATCGTTGGTGTCAGTCGTTAGGTAACTAACATTTAATGTGGCAGTTGACCCGTATCGATACGGTGAACCCCCGTATCGAAACGGAAACTTCCAGTGAGCTAAGTTGAGAAAAAGTATCGATACGGTCCTTCCTATCAGAACGGTCCCTGTCCCGTACCGATACGCTAACGTGCGTTTCGATACGCCCTCTTTATTATGTACAACGGCTCTTTCTGTTTTGAGACAGGTATCGATACGGCTCCCCGTGTACCGATATAAATAGCTGCAGAAGTGCATTTATGGTGGAAAAAGACGGACCCAACGGCTATAATCAATTCCTTAACCACCCAAACGACTAGAATTGATAGAGAATGTATAAATTGAAGCTCTTTGAAGACCAACAACAACTATTGCATTAAAGAAAAACATCCAAGCAAAAATCCAACCTCAAGTGTGCCTATTTTCCAATTTCTTGTAAACCCCAAATTGAGTTGTATTCAATTCTTATTCTATCTTCAAATTTGGGTTGAGTGTTGTACTTCAAGGGACATAATTGTATTTGAGAGATATATTTCTTGTCCAATTTCTTCTTTGTGTATTTGTGAGGGTTTGGTCAAATTTTGGGTAGAAAATTTGACCGGTTGTGTAAAGGTTACCTCCTAAGCCTTGAAAAGGAGAAGAACAAATTAGTGAATTGTTGCAAATCCTTAGTGGTTGCTAAGGTAGTGGATGTAGAGTTCATTTGGAACTTGAACCACTCTAAAATCCTTCGTTCTTCATTTTTAATTGTCCATTCACTCCAACAAAGTTTTAAAATCCCAATTCACCCCCTCTTGGTCTTGATCATTCAATCGATCCACTCAACAATTGGTATCAGAGCCTACCTCTTTGAAGGATTAACAACCACAAGAAGAGTTCCTAGGAAGAGTGTGATCAACCAAAAAATCAAGCCATGGCATCTACCTCCGGATCGAGTATGTACGAGTCGCAATCCACCACAAAGCAACCATTCTTCAATGGTGACAACTATCCATTTTGGAAGAACCGGGTGCACCTCTTCATCAAGTCCAACGATTACTTAGTTTGGGATGTCATTGAAGATGGTCTCTACATTCATTTGAAGAGAGATGATGATGGAAAGATTGTTCTAAAGAAGAAGATAGAGATGAGTGAAGATGAGAGGAAGAAGATCCAAATAAATGACAAAGCTCTTCACATGCTCTTTTGCTCCTTCGGTCCCGACATCTACTCCAAAGTCTCCTCCATTGAGAGTGCCAAGAAAGTGTGGGATACTCTTGAGACCACCTATGAAAGAACCAATGATGCGAAGGAAACCAAGATTGGAATTCTCAATCTTAGCTATGAGAATTTCAAGATGGAGCCCGATGAAACGGTGTCCAAGATGTTTGATCGCTTCTCAACCATAGTCAACGGGCTCAAAGGATTTGAAGAGACTATTCCGGAAGACAAGCTTGTCCGGAAGCTACTCTACTCACTTCCTGAATCTTGGGACGGGAAGAGAACCGCCATCATCGAGGCCAAAAACTTGAAGACTCTAAAACTTGATGAGCTAGTGGGTTCTCTCCTTACTCATGAGATTATGAAGTAAGGAAGGGAAGAAGAAAAGAAGAAGGAAGAGAAAAGAGTAGAGAAGCTAGAGGTAGAAAAGAAGAAGAAAATGGGAGTGGCTCTCAAAGCTTCATTACTTGAGGAGAGCTCTTCTAGTGAGGAGGATGACCTTGAAGAATTGACTATGATAGCCAAAAAGTTCTCTCGATTCATGACGTCCAACCGTGTAAGAAAAATTTAAAGAAATATGGGCTTCAAAGGTAAAAGCAAAGAAGAAGAGAGGGGTCAAATCATTTGCTTCGAGTGCAATAAGCCCAGTCACATTCGTTTGGAGTGCCCTCAACTCAAGAAGAAGGGCTTTGAGAAGAAGAAAAAGCTCAAAGCCAAGCTTGCTACTTGGAGTGATGAGGAGTCATCCGAGGATGACGAACAAGAAGTGGCCAACTTTTGCCTCATGGCACTTGAGGAAGATTCCTCCATGGTAACCTCTAACTCATCATCCTTTGAATTTTCATTTGATGAATTAAGTGATGCATATGATGAGTTGCAAGAGGTTTATGATGAGTTAGTTGAGAAATACAAAGAGTCGGTCATTAGGAATAAGAAAATTATTTCGGAATTAAATGATAAGAATGACTCACTATCTCAAGCTAACTTAAAATTTAAGAAAAAGATTTTAGGTTTGAAAGATGAACTTAAATTTTTTCAAGATGAAAATGTAGACCTAAATAATCTTCTTTCTCAATGCAATGGTGAACACCAAAAGGTGTTAGGTGAGCTTAACAAGCTCAAAGAGTCTTTTAAATATGTTGGTAGTGTGAAGCATGAAAAATGTGAATCTTCTAAAACAAACCAACCTAGGAGAAAGACTAATAACTACAAACAAAGTAGCTTCCCTAGACATAATAGAACTAAAAAGATTAGAAGTGTATGAGTTCCTAAGGAACTTGTAAAATCTAATAATATTGTTGCTATGTCACATTGGATTCCTAAGGGAACCAAGCTATTGGGAGCTAACACTCGTGGACCCAAAATGATTTGGGTACCAAAAAACAAAAGTTTAATATCTTTGTTTGTAGGGGGAGCATTGCTACAAGGCCAAAGCACAAAGTCAAAACTCATGGTACCTTGATAGTGGATGCTCGAGGCATATGACCGGAAACAAGAGTAGATTCATGGATTTAAAGCCAAAAAGTGGAGGAGTGGTGACATTTGGTGACAACTCCAAAGGCCACTTTAAAGGTATTGGCTCCATAGGTAATCACTCTACCATTCTTATTGAAAATGTCTTGTATGTCGATGGTCTTAAACATAATTTGTTGAGCATAAGCCAATTATGTGATAAAGGATTTAATGTTGTTTTATTTGATAAAAATGGGTGCAAAATTGTTGACATTAAATATAATAATATTATACTCATAGGTCATCGCATAGGTAACATTTACGTGGTGCATTTAGATGACATACATACATCCCATGCATGTTTAGTTGCTCAAAATGAAAATGATGCATGACTATGGCATAGGAAACTAGGACATGCTAGCATTAGTGTTTTAGAAAAAATAGTTTCCCTTGATCTAGTTAGAGGTTTACCCAAGATTAAGTTCTCAAACGATAAAATTTGTGATGCATGCTCTAAGGGTAAACAACATAAGTCATCTTTTAAATCCATTAATGATGTTTCTACAAGTAGGTGTTTACAACTTATCCACATGGATTTATTTGGGCCAATTAGGACTATGAGCTTGGGTGGTAAATCTTATGCATTTGTTCTTGTTGATGATTTTTCTAGATTTACTTGAGTTCTATTTTTAAGTACTAAAGATGAGGCTTTAGAAAAATTCATCACATTTTCAAAACTAACCCAAAATGATCTTGAACTTAGAATTTCTCATATTAGAAGTGATCATTGAACCGAATTTCAAAATTTAAGGTTTGAAGAGTTTTTAAATGAAAATGGTATTAGCCACAATTTCTCGACTCCTCGAACTCCTCAACAAAATGGGGTAGTTGAGAGGGAAAATAGAACTTTACAAGAAATGGCTAGAACCATGCTTTGTGAAAACAATTTACCTAAATATATTTGGGCGGAAGCCACAAACACCGCTTGCTACATTGTAAACCGAGTAATGATTAGGTCAATTTTAAAGAAAACACCATATGAGATTTTAAAATCTAAAAAACCTAACATTAGCTATTTTCATCCATTTGGTTGCAAGTATTTTATTTTAAATAATGGAAAAGACAACTTAGGTAAATTTGATGCAAAAAGTGATGAAGTTATTTTCATAGGATATTCTTTAACCTTTAAAGCCTATCGTGTATTTACCAAAAGAACTGGTATCAGAGATGGTGAAATCTTGGGTGATCCATCCAAGAGGGTAACCACTAGATCTTCTCTTAAACTTATGAATCATGTTGCATTTATCTCATGCATAGAGCCTAAGAATATAAAAGAAGCATTGAAAGATGATTTTTGGATTATGGCTATGCAAGAAGAGTTAAATCAATTTGAGAGAAGTAATGTTTGGACATTAGTTGATAGGCCTAGTAATCAATCTACTATAGGAACTAAATGGGTCTTTAGGAACAAACTAGATGAGAGTGGTAACATTGTGAGAAATAAAGCTAGACTAGTAGCACAAGGTTACACTCAAGAAGAGGGAATAGATTTTGATGAAACCTATGCAGCTGTAGCTAGAATGGAAGCCATTAGGATGTTGCTTGCATATGCATGTTATCATGATTTCAAGTTTTTTCAAATGGATGTTAAAAACGCATTTTTATAAATGAGGATGTGTATGTGGAACAACCACCGGGTTTTGAAGACTCAAAATTTCCAAATCATGTTTTCAAACTTACTAAAGCACTTTATGGTTTAAAACAAGCTCCTAGAGCTTGGTATGAAAGACTTTCAAACCTTTTGATTGAAAAAGGTAAGGTGGACACTACACTTTTCATAAAAATGTATAAAAATGACATATTAGTAGTGCAAATTTATGTTGATGATATCATTTTTGGATCTACTAATGAGTGTCATTGCAAGGAGTTTGCTAAGTTAATGCAAGGTGAATTCGAGATGAGCATGATGGGGGAGCTCTCATTCTTTTTGGGACTCCAAATCAAGCAAAGTACATCAAGGATATGCTCAAGAAGTTTGGCTTGGAGAATGCAAAGCCTCAAGCCACACCTATGAACTCATCTACAAAGCTTGACAAAGATGAAAGAGGTAAGTGTGTTGACTCTAAGCTTTACCGTTCTAGGATTGGATCATTGATTTACCTTACCGCAAGTAGACCAAATATCTTGTTTAGTGTTTGCTTGTGTGCTAGGTTTCAAGCTAGTCCTAGAGAGTCTCACCTTATAGCCGTTAAAAGAATCTTTAGGTACCTTAGAGATACCCCTTGTTTAGGTCTTTGGTACCCTAGAGACTCTACCTTCAACCTTCATGCTTATTCGGATGCGGATTATGGGGGGTGTAAAATCGATAGAAAAGTATTTCGGGAACTTGTCAATTCTTAGGTAGTATGCTCATATCTTGGTTCTCTAAGAAACAAAATAGTGTAGCCTTATCTACCACCGAAGCCGAGTACATATCTTTAGGGAGTTGTTGTGCTCAAGTCCTTTGGATGAAGCAACAACTCTTAGATTATGGTTTTAAAGTTGAAACCATACCCCTTAAGTGTGATAACACTAGTGCCATATGTTTGACAAAAAATCCCATCCAACACTCTAGAACCAAACATATAGAAATAAGGCATCATTTCATTAAAGATCACGTCCTTAAGGAAGATGTTGTTATAGAGTATGTTGACACCTTAAATCAACTAGCGGACATCTTTACAAAACCTTTAGATAAAGAGCGTTTTTGGTCCCTTAGGAGAGAGTTAGGTCTAACTAGACTATCTTGACCTTTTAGGACCTCTTCTGTGCTTAAAATTGCTTGATCTTGTGAAATTACATGTTTGTGTGTTATAGCTCTTGAAAATTTCCATGCCTATAGCTAGGGGGAGTATGTTTCTATTAAAATATGCTTAGAACTGCTCATTCATCATTTGCATTCCTTTAGGAGGTGCTAGAATCGAGCTTTTGGTTGTTCTTTAGACCTAAAATGTATTTCTGGGCATAGGTATCGATACGGTCCTACGAGTATCGATACGTGTACTATATTAGCTTCCTAGACTTCATTTTGCCTCAAACGGGTATCGATACGGTTAAACCCGTTTCGATACGAGCTATAATCGTTTCGATACGGATTGCATCCGTTTTGATATGATCCTTCAACGGGCATTTTTATTGGAATTACGTTTTTCCCCCCGTATCGATACACCCTCAGGCGTATCGATACACGATTGCGCAGACAACTTTAATTTGGCATTTAAGAGTTCAACTTTTACCAAAATTAAAATTTCTCAAAACCCTAAAAACCCTAGCTGTTTTCAGCCTATAAATAGCCTCTTCCTCCCTCATATTTTCACACCACAACTCAAAATATCAAGAGGGTTTCAAAATCAAGCAAAGCTCTAAGGCTTTTTCATCAATTTGGTGCTAAGTCTTTCTTCCATTCGTCTCTAATCAAAATCAAGGTAAAACTCTTTCTTTTTCTTTTAATTTTTCTTATTATTTTCGTTTTCAAACTTTTTCTTGTTTTTGTTTTTATTTTTGCCTTCTCAACCAAACTTTTTTTAATTTTGGTTTTAAATTTTTTTAACCTTGATTCTTGTTTTTTAATGAGTTGAATGAAGAAATCTTAATGCATACATTGTTTTCTCTAGTTCATAGCACCTTCTAGGAAGAGATCACGTCTTAATGAAACCGGTGAAGGATCCAATACCGGAGATGGTGCTCGTCCGAATCTCACTCAAATCTATCAACACTCTTTTCAATCCCCCTGAGCTCTCACCTATTTTCGTCAATTCCAAAACTATAGGATCCGTCCGGAGAGGGTAATCTCTATTCATTTTCTTAACTCAGAGCGATTCAAGTTTGAATATCTACCTTTGCTCCAACAATGCAAGTTTATGGATTTTCTCTATATTCCCGGGTTTTACTTTCGCATTTTGGTTTTAATCTTTTATGCTAATGCCAAATGTTGTGCCAATCGAGATGGTGTTGTTACGGCTGTTAATTCCTATCTTATGGGTAAAAAGGTCACTATAGATGTTAAATCTATTTGTGAAGTGTTCAAGTTGGAGGATGAAGGATATGATGATGAGAATGCCACTGGCCATGTTCTTAGTGGTTCCGTCACCGCCCTAAATGCTCAGGATTGGATCCTCCATTTGATGGTCTCTTGGTGGTTTAGGCCCTCGGGAGGGAAGTATTCTACTATCCACCAAGTTGATGACTTTTGGATTCGATGCTTCCGTGAGAGAAAACGTCCGAACCTTGCTCGTATCATGTTTCCGGAGATCGTCTATCTCGTGCAACATCGCCACACCACACTTGTCACTTTCTTCACCTATGGCACGACCCTAAGCTACTTCTTCCTACAAAAGGAGATTGATTGCTCGCATGACTTTCCAACTCCCCTCACCGATCCTATCGATGAACTCTCTCTTGCAAGGGGTAAGTTCCATTACTTTAATGGTAATTGGTTACGTCTATCCGAGCTCCCTAGTGAGGCCGCGGAACAAATTGCTAATCCTCAAGTTGAACAAGTTCCTCAAGCTCCTCCTCCTCCACCTTCCATGAATGCTCTAATGACTTTTCTCAATGAGCAATTCACGGGTTTGCACACGGACATGGCTTCGGGGTTTACCACGATTGATACTCATTTTACAAGCCTTGAAGAACGGATGACGAACGTGGAGACTCGACTCACTTCTCTTGAAGGCGGTCATAACTCAATGAATATCTCTCTCACCATTTTCCATGATGAGTGGCGACAAACCTTGAGGAATGATGATCCAATTGAGGAAGATGATGAAGATGATGAAGAAGGCGATGATGATGCATAGTAGCCTATCTTTGCATACCATTCATATCATCTAGGATATTTATTTTATGCACCTTTGCTTTATGTTTTTAGGATTAAGTTTGAATTATTTTAAACCAATGCTTTGATTTTCTGTTGTTTGGATTTTTAAGTTGATGTTATCCTTTATTTGAGCTTAATGATATTTATGTTGCTTGCCTATTTATACCTTTTGCCTAATTTATGCACTTTACATTATGTCTCAATTATTTTTGATCTAACAAAAAGGGGAGAGGGAAGCTCACACTTAAAATTTTTTATTTTCAACTTAAAAGTTACCTAGCTAATATTAAGGGGGGTTATTTTGCAAAGTTTTTCAAAGTGTCAAAAATTTCAAGTTTTGGTTTTGTTATATCAAAAAGGGGGAGATTGTAAAACCTATGTTTGATTTTGATATAATTAAATTGTTAAGGATTAAATTGAAAACTTGAAATTAATTTATAAGTCCCTTTAATAATTTATAAATCACCAACACTTTAAAACTGATTTGAAAAACTTTAAATATTTTTTAAGTATTCCAAGGCCAAAGTATTGAAAATCGTCCAGGTGTATCGATACCTTTTTTATAAAGTTGGCTACTAGAAAGACGCGTTTCGATACGCTCTTAACCGTATCTAAACAGATTCAATCTGTATCGATACGACTCTCTGCAAAAACTGAAGGAGTTTGAATGGTGTACCGATATGGCTTAACCCGTATCGATACGGTTTTAATTGAATTTTTAATTCGATGTGTTTTAAATGTTTTCGACCGTTGGTGTCAGTCGTTAGGTAACTAACATTTAAAGTGGCAGTTGACCCGTATCGATACGGTGAACCCCCGTATCGAAACGAAAACTTCCAGTGAGCTAAGTTGAGAAAAAGATATCGATATGGTATCAACCGTATCGAAACGACCCCTATCCCGTACCGATACGCTTATGTGCGTTTTGATACGCCCTCTTTATTATGTACAATGACTCTTTCTATTTTGAGACATGTATCGATACGGCTCCCCGTGTACCGATACGGATAGCTGCAGAAGTGCATTTATGGTGGAAAGAGAGGGTCCCAACGGCTACAATCAATTCCCTAACCACCCAAACGGCTAGAATTGATAGAGAAGGTATAAATTGAAGCTCTTTGAAGACCAGCAACAACTATTGCATTAAAGACAAACATTCAAGCAAAAATCCAACCTCAAGTGTGCCTATTTTCCAATTTCTTGTAAACCCCAAATTGAGTTGTATTCAATTCTTATTCTATCTTCAAATTTTGGTTGAGTGTTGTACTTCAAGGGACAAAATTGTATTTGAGAGATATATTTCTTGTCCAATTTCTTCTTTGTGTATTTGTGAAGGTTTGGTCAAATTTTGGGTAGAAAATTTGACCGGTTGTGTAAATGTTGCCTCCTAAGCATTGAAAAGGGGAAGAACAAATTAGTGAATTGTTGTAAATCCTTAGTGGTTGCTAAGGTATTGGATGTAGAGTTCATTTGGAACTTGAACCACTCTAAAATTCTTTGTTCTTCATTTTTAATTGTCCATTCACTCCAACAAAGTTTTAAAATTCCAATTCACCCCCTCTTAGTCTTGATCATTCAATCGATCCACTCAACACATAATAATAATAATAATAATAATAATAATAATAATAATAATAATAATAATAATAATAATAATAATAATGATAATAATAGTAATATTTAGGGTTTTTGAAATGAACAATAATGTAATAAGAAACAAGCATCATATATATATACATATATTACTAATACTGTTTTTGTTTGTTTTTTAGTCTTTTTAATTATATTTTAGTTAAAGTAAATGAACAAAGCTCATTATTACAAAAAAATAAAAACGGGTCAACACCCCGGATAAAATTGGTGATTACACCATGATCGAACTTTCACAATACTTACCGTTGGATCTCAATCAAAATCCTTCCGGAGAACATCAAGCGTTTCAAAAAGATGGAAACACCATACATCTAGGGATGGTAAACGAGTTGTTCAGTTTGGGTTCAGTTCGGATCATTTCGATTTGAGTTATTTTAGGTTTGACTACATTTAATTTTGGTTCAGGTTTAGTTCGGGTCTATAGTGATTCGGATCATATCGAGTCGGTTGATTTCGATTCAAGTTAACTTTTGGATCGACTGGTTTCAGTCATGTTTTCAAGTCGGATCAGTTTTTCACACTCGTATATATGACTTTTTAGTGAGTTCAAGCCCATTTCAGTTCAATTAAAATTCGGGTCAGTTTCGATTTAGTTCAATTTTTTTGAGTTTCGTATCAATTTTAGATCGCTATAAAATCTTAAATAAATCAATTCTTGTCTCGAGTCAAGTTTGTCATGAATATAGATACCAATACCACAAACCGTATTCTCTGGCTTATACAAGACTTTTTCCGGGTCTCTCTCGTCCCTATTCTTTCACTGAACTCGCGCTCCTCCTTTTTCCATTTTCGTGGATCGCCTATTTATTTGGCTGTTTTCCATTGTTGAATTTATAAAAACACACACTCAGATTTTCTCCACAAGAATTAACACAGATCAATCCCGAAGAAGAAGAAGAAGATCAATCCATACGTATATTTTAGCTTGAGAAAAGAGAGAGAGAAAGAGATGGCGGATGCAGAAAGGAGAATCGGACTGGCCATGGATTTCTCACCCAGCAGCAAGAATGCGTTGAAATGGGCAATGGAAAACGTTATTCGGAAAGGGGATCATCTTATCCTTATTACCATACGGCCTGAAGCGCATTATGAGAAGGGCGAGATGCAACTCTGGGAAGTCACCGGTTCACGTATTTAATCTCCCCCCTCTCTCTTTTTTTGGTAAATTATTTAAATGGTCATCTATTTTTTACTGTGCTAACGTTTTAGTCACCCATCTAGTTTTCAATCTGTCGTCAATAATTTGGTTGAGTGGCTAAAATATCAAAAAAATAAACATTTGATGATAAAACACTAGTACCTAAAATTGGGTGACTAAAACGTTAATTGAGTGATTAAATTAAAAGGAACTTTTAAGATTAAAATATTAGCGTCATGAAAGTTAAATGACTATTTAAGTAATTTATTTTTTTTTATAAAGTTTTTGGATGTTGTTTGTTTCTCCAGAAAAAAAAAACAGATTTGTACTAGAATCAGATACAAAACACGTTTTGTTTGCAGAAACTGACCAATTTAATTAGTTTTGAAATTATACACTTTCTATGAAAGCTAGAAATTAAGGGAATATGTATAGTCATTTCAATTTAAGATTTAAACCCGAATCATTATAAGTTCGGATCATTTTGATTCTGTATATTTCAAATTCAGATCGTTTTGAATTAAATTAAAAATTATTTAAAAATTCGATTAAACACGTTTAAATTAATGGGTTATTACTCTTTAGTCTTTAGGACAGAATCAAATTAACTCGAGTTAAATTCAACTTATATAGAATGAGTTTTCGAATTGAGTTAGGATCCACTTACACTTAATGTAAAATTATTAGTTTTACCTTTTTTTGATATAATTTTATATATCATACTGTTAATCGTAACTATTCATTTCATAAAAACTCTTACACTGTGTAAATATATATATATATATATATATATATATATATATATATATATATATATATATATATATATATATATATATATATGTGCAACATCATTTGTTGATTAGTGATTGATTCATTTATTGAAGCTTTTATCCCATTATCGGATCTGTCTGATCCTGCCGTCATGAAGAAGTATGGAGTAAAGCAGCATGACCCTGAAATCGTAGACATTGTTGCCGCCGGTGCCAAGCAAAAAGAAGTAATCAACCTTCATCTAATTCAACTCTATTTATATGTATCATCGTCATCGATATTCAAAAACTCTTAACAAACTGTGTTTTTAACAATCCATATTTGTGTATGATCATGGACGGACTATACTGTAGGCTGGGAGCAATTCTCACATTAATTAAAATATTTATCTATATGAATTCTTAATTTTAATTCGTTTAAATTTAATTTCTGATTTTGTCCCTACTACGATTCTCAGGTCCAGGTTCTCATGAAAATATACTGGGGTGATCCACGTGAAAAGTTATGCGAGGCCATTGATGGCATCCCTCTCACCTGCATAATTGTAGGGAATAGAGGCCTCGGCAAGCTTAAAAGGTTAATTTATTACATTTTGGTAGCATAAAAATAAATTTGATAATTACAAATAACTCTGTCGGAATATTAGATTTGAAATTTTTTAGGTAATGTATTTAGATTTAAGTTGAAGTGTAGATTTTTCTTTTTTTAAATTTTCATGTGTTTGAAAGACTATAAACGACTGGAGGATTTAATAATGTTGTTATTTTTCAGGGCTATAATGGGGAGTGTAAGCAACTATGTGGTGAACAATGCTTCCTGCCCCGTCACTGTGGTGAAGCACCACCATGACTAAGCTCCCAAAACCTTCTTCCCACCATGTTTATTTTAACTGCTTTCTGGTTTGGTTAATGTTTTTGAATGGGATTAATAACTTTTTATGAAATAAGCTTTGTAAAATTATCCTATTTTTTTTCAAAAGAATCATTTTAGCTCTCTTTTTCGTTTCTTTTAACTCTAAAATTTGTCTTTGTCAATTTAAATTAATTATGAAAAAAGTAACGATTTTTTAAATATTTTTGTGTGATGAATATTATCTATGTATAATAACTTTATCTATCGGATTTGATTACTTTATCATTAAGAATATTATCTTCATTAATTAGAGTTCCATGTATTATATACTACTTATGCCTGCCTATAAATAGATGATTCGATAAAGAAATTGTACACAACTTCAATATTGAGAATAAATACAAATATCCTCTTTTCTTTTTTCTCTTTATTTTTATTTTTAAATTAAGATTAGTATATTCGGATCTATTGTTTGGTTATTGCTTCTTTCTAATATCTGTATTTCCTCTTGAAATAATAGATCAAGTTGATGACTCAGCTAATAAGTTATTTTCTTAAAAAATACGTTAAAAAAGGCAATAGAAAATATAGCTTTTTTATGTTTAAAGGTTCAATAAGCTTAGAAAAAAATATTAATTAAATTTTTATTTTTTTTCACCGAATTAAGTCTTTCAACTTACATTTTAAAATATTTTAATCTTTTGTAGAATTATTATTTATTATTTTTAAATTATTTATATTTTTAATGATTTTTAAAATTAAATTTAAAAAAATCTCAATTTTTTTTAAAAACTGTTTGGCATTGGTAAAAAGGTTAAATTGATTTTTTCCCTGAGCTAAGGGATTAATTGGGTGTAAAAATATTAAGGGCTGAATTAATTTTTTTAGTAAAGTTTAAGGGATTATTGAATCCTTAAGCCTTTTTTTACAGCTAAGGACAAAATGTAAGTCAATTACTTGGCTGTCAATCTCAAAGCTCCAGTCTTTGTTGCAGGCTGCATTGTACTACCCATTTCCATGTCCTATTCAAAGTTTTACTTTATGATTCTTCAAAGCTATTTGATCATTTTTTTCTTGTTAACATTCTATGTTTTTCTTAGTGCTTGTAACCATACAATTGTCTGATCCATTATTTCTCTGATAATATGATATCAGTCATATATGCGAAAAAGAATACACGAAATTTGTTCATACTCGAGTTCGAGTAACATAGTCTTAATCCGGACACCAACTGTTTGTGTAATTGTGTCAGAGAGTTTATTATTCCAAGTGGCATTCAAGGGAAAACGGTCGATTCCCATAAATGGTGCAGGCCACATTGGAAACATCAAAATATATTGAGGTTGTCGTATTAGATGTAAGATTGTTTCATAGAACAATATGATATAATGTTATGTTCCTTGTTCATAAAACAAATCTTGTTTACAGCATAGAAATAGTTGAAGTTGTTCACTGCTTTCTATTTAGTTCCCATTGCTGTATACAATGGGGAATGATGTGTATTATTGGGATGATTTTGATATTTGTGCAGCTCTGGATAAGTCGAGTTCTTCCGATAAAGGATTCGCGAGCTTTAATGGCGGTAATCGAGTGAAACAAAGTGAGTATTACGGAGTTGAAGACGGGGGTGGAACCAGAGCTTTTGATTCCTTTCCTTCTGGTTATGGATTCTATGGAGATGAATCAATGGCTGCCGCAGGTTTCGGTTTATCGAAACAAGATCTTCAGCAGCAGCAGCAGGAACAGAATTTTACGGATTATGGTCTTCTTGATGGAGTGAGTTTCAATGCTCAATCTCCATTGATTCCGGATTGTTTCGGTTTATCGAAACAAGATCTTCAGCAGCAGCAGCAGGAACAGAATTTTACGGATTATGGTCTTCTTGATGGAGTGAGTTTCAATGCTCAATCTCCATTGATTCCGGCTTGTTTCGATGAAATTGCGGAGCTTGTTCACAGGCAAAGAAGAACTGATGATGATATAACCGTATCCGATGCTCGGGACGACCAAGATCGGAATTTTTCGACCGAAGAAATCATGAGGATTGCTGGAGAGATGTTTATAAAGTCATGTGGCCAAACTGTTGATGGAATCTCCATGATTGATCATCCTTTCAATGTTTCTTTTTCGGGATTGTCGGACCGGGAGACTAATGATGTTAAGCTTGTCGTGCTTCTTCTAGCTGCTGCAGAGAAAATAGGGTACCAACAATATGAAAGTGCAAGCAGGTTGCTCAAACAATGTGATTACATGTCGTCGAAAACCGGAAATCCGGTTCAGCGAGTGGTCTATTATTTCACCGAGGCGCTTCGAGAGAAGATCGAAAGAAGTTCGTCGAAGGGTTTAGGGTGGAAACCGTTGTTCAAGATCGATGAGGCGATGATGACCATGAATTCGTCTGTATTGGCATGCTATCATGAATTTCCTTTTGCCAAGGTTACACAACTTGCAGGGATCCAGGCCATTGTGGAAAATGTTGCCGAGGCAAAAAAGATTCACATAATTGATCTTGCAATAAGACATGGTGTACATTGGACTATCTTAATGCAAGCTCTTGCATCTCGACTACACGAATGCCGAGTGGAGCTCCTGAAAATAACCGCCGTTTCAACCGGAGAAAAGGCTCTAGTCGAGGGCACCGGCGAGAGGCTCTCGAGTTTTGCTCAGAGCTTGGGAATACCCTTTGCTTTTAAGGTTGTTATGGTCTCGGACATGTTAGATCTCAAAGAAGATAACTTCGAAATTGATGCCGAAGAATCGATTATCGCATACGCAGCGTTTACTTTCCGGATGATGCTCGCGATGCCGAACCGGATCGAAAACATAATGAGGGTACTCAGAGTTATGAATCCTTGTTTAATGGTGGTGACCGAAATCGAAGCCAACCATAACTCGCCCGTCTTCGACAACCGTTTCATTGAAGTACTGTTTTACTTCAGTGCATACTTCGATTGTTGCGCAACATGCATGAAACATGCTGTTAGAAACAGAGAGATCCTGGAATCAGTGTTCTTTAGTGAGGGAATTCGGAACATGGTAGCGACCGAAGGTGACGAACGGAAGGTCCGGCACGTGAAGTTCGATGTTTGGAGAGCGTTTTTCGTTAGGTACGGGATGGAGGAGGCTGAATTAAGCATGTCATCCATGTACCAGGTAGACCTTGTCCTCGAAACTTTTGCTTGTGGGACTAGTTGTACGCTCGACATGAACGGAAAAACCCTACTCGCCGGTTGGAAGGGAACTCCGATGCTTTCGATTTCGGTTTGGAAATTTCTATGAACCGACGAATTAACGTATCTAATCTTTGATGTTTCCACTCAACTGTTTGAAGTATGAAGTCTCTATAAGATAATTATCATCTAAATACATGTTCGATGTCATGTCCTCGTATATGTGATTAGAAACCTACTTGACTGTTGGGAGGGAACTTTGATGCTTTCCCTTTCGATTCGGAAATTTTTATGAAATGGCGGATTAACGCCTCTAATCTTTGATGTTTTTACTCAACCGTTAAAAGTATGAAAGTATCTATATGATAATTATCTAAACGCATGTTCGATCTCATGTCTTTTTATATGTGATCAGAAGCGATTTAAAGATTCATGAGGTTAAATGCAACTTTTTAAAAATAGACAGTTGAAATTTTTTAAATATTTGTTGACTTGTTGTGAGTGTGGTAACTGACTTTAGAATAAAAATAAGCATAACATCACTCAAAATCTACGAAGTATAAATACATTTTTTTCTTCATAATCTTCGCTATTAATCCACAATCAATCTTTGTTTCTTCCTTATAAATATTTAATTTAATTTGTTTTAGACTATCCTCTTTCTGAAGGCCTTGTGTAGTGTTCCTAATCCTATTGGTGATGTTGAAAACCATCCCTGTATATAATTATTATCTTTTATAATTGAAAATGAATATAAAATAGAGATGTGACGATTTTTTTAGAAGAAAAAGGGAATTATTATCAGGCCTCACTAAAAGATTTTTTAAAACTTAGAAAAAATTAAATATACCCATATATTATATGCATGTTTGAAATATGTGGATAACATATGGAATCACATGTATGCATATATTAAGATCGAGTAAATGACAAGCAACTAAAAGGTTCTTCGATATTATTCTTGCAATCTTTGACTTGATGGTCCAAAATTCTGTCTATTAAGATATAAATGAAAGTTTTAATTTTTTTAAGAAAATAAATGAAAGTTTTAATTTAAACACATAATATGATTCTTTGTTGGAAAATTTGGCAGCGGAGGAATAGGATGATCTTCGATCCTGATGTGGTGGAGAACGAAGAAGTGCTTAGAGCGTGCTTGTGCTACATGAATGAGGTGGTCGGTGCGAGGACCACGTTGAGCGCTATGGTTGGGCCGCCAAGTGTTGTAAAAAGAGGTGCGGGTTCGGATTGGAAATGTCCTCCGGCTACTTGGGTCAAGCTCAATGTTGATAGGGCGGTGAACACGACCACCAAGGCGGCTGCCATTGGAGGTGTTTGTAGAACGGATGGTGGAGATTGGTTGTTTGGCTTCAATAGACGACTTGGTTGTTGCTCGGTTCTAAACGCTGAGCTTTGGGCAGTCCTTGAAGGCCTTCGTCACGCATGGAGGTGTGGTTTTCATCGTGTTGAAGTAGAATCGGATAGCCGAGAAGCGGTGGACTGTGTAGTAGCGGGATCCCGGATCCGAACGGCAAACGCCTTGGTTATTGTGATCGAGGAGTATTTGAAACGAGACTGGGAGGTGGCGTTGAAATGCGTTGGGCGGGAGTCGAACGCGGTAGCGGACTGGTTTGCAAAAGAGGCGCGCGACAATGAATTGGGTGAGTGGCTTTACGATACGCCACCGTTGGAGGTGCAGCTGCTGTTGGAGAACGATCAGCATCAGCGCTAACTGCGTTGGGTCTTGGCTGGCTGTTAGTTGCTGCTTCGGGTAGGTTGTTGGTTTGTTTGTTGTTGCCGTGGGCAGCTGCTTTGGCTTTGTCCATGTGATGTTTTGATGTTCGTTTTAGCCCTACGACATGCACTCTTTTTCCTCCGTTAGGTTTAGGGAGGTTTTTTAACGAGGCATGCTCGTAGGTGCTCCCAACCCTTATTAATCGAAAAAAAAGAATATTTTTTTATACATGTACTATATAAAAGAAATTTACATAAATATACATATAAATAATTATTCTATGCATAAATATTTGTGAAAATATTTTAGGGTTTAGAAATTTTATTTAGGACTTAGTGTTTAAGGTTTTAATGGACGAGTTTTGAATTTAAGGGACGTGAACCATGTGATTAAAATTTAAAATTTATAAATTAAAACATAAATCTCTAATCATAACTCTTACGCTTAAACTCAAACCTGGCTAAGAGCAGGAGCACCTTTAGCGCCTGCTCAAGCCCCACTCTTATGGGCTCTCATAAAATGGGTAGAAGTCGATAAGCGCCTGCCATTTGAGCTTCTACCATTGCTTTTACATAAAATTTTTACACAAAATGGCCCCACTTTGTCATTTATTGTTGCCAATTTTCAATTATTCTGCTGCTTTTTTCATTGATAGTAAACAATTAAATTTTTTTAAAAGATATTATATTGAAAACAAACCAAACCAAACCTCCAAATAAAAAAACGAAGAATAAACATTTATTTTAGACAAATTGATTATAAAAACAGAAAATAGTTGTCTGAAACCAGAGTCGTCTTCGATATTTTCAGGGCTCTGAGCGAAAGCTCAAAAAATAGGCCATTATAGAATAAAAATATAATTCATTTATTTGAACTATTAATTTAAAATTTTATTAATTAATCACAGAAACACGATTAAACTCTTTTAGCACATTGTTTTATTGTTAGATAATTAAAACCGCAGGTAAAAACTAAAAATGCAATTAAATAATGTAATAAAAATTTTAAAAAAACTAATTAAAAATGTAAGAGTATAAGCAACACAACATGATTTTTGAGCCAAATAATTTTAGAAATTAAAAGAGTCTGATATGGTTCTTTGGAGAATCGAGAGAGTGAAGTGTTGGTTCGTAACAAGTGTACCAGAGGCAACTGACAACTGCAGTTTGAAAAGAAAACATTTTCCTCTTTTTTTTTTTAAATAATTCTAGTGTAGATATACTATTTTAAGGCAATTACTCTTAATATTTGTTTGAATATTCAATTGATAGGTATTAAATAGAAATTGGATGTCTTAAAATTTAATTTTTTTAATGTCAATCTTAAATTATATTACCGTTTATTTATTTTAAGGCAATTTGAACTATTTTTTTTCTCATTTTCAATATAATACTATTTGTTTAAAGTAATTGTTTCCTGCTATATGTTTTATAAGTTAAGAAAGTGAAAACAATTATTTTAGACAATTATTTAACGTTTGTATACAACAATTTTTTCTAAAATAAATACTTATTCTAAAGTATGGTTTGGTTTCAATATAATACCGTTTAATTTTTTTAATTGTTTACAAACTAATGAGAAAAGTAGTAAAAAAGTATCTCAAACTGTGGGTTTATATATATGTTCCAATTGATTAGCTAGAACGCGCCTCACGCGCCCCCAAATCTCCCCTTACCCAGAATTTCGAGAAGCCACATATCGAAGTTTTGATTCCATAACCCAGCAATTGAGACCAGTTTTTGGTTCGCGTGGCTTTGTTCCCCCACCTAGAGACTGCCCGTTGCCGGAGCGTGAAGAGAACGAGCTCGGTCGGTGGTTTGCTTCAAGGAATCGAAGGTGTGTTTTAGGGGTAGAGCTGGGTATTCCGTGGTTGTATCTGGCATTTTTCGACGTCCTCTCGGCAGCTTCTAATATTGCGCTACCGCAGCGTTTTCCTACTGTGCTCGTCCGACATTGTTTGACCTTCATTGAGACTCTACGTTGCTGTTTCAAACAAGATAAGGATTTCGTGCTCCGGTGGCTTTTTTTCTCTCTGACGTGTCATCCATTCACCTGCGTTTAGAGCTAACTGTGGGAGGCTCGTTTGGAGGTAGCACCGACTCTCCTCATGGAGGTAACACGATTTTCCCTCTATCTCGTCTGATCCCGCCCCTGGTTCCTCATCCCGTTCTCCCCAAATGATGCCCCAACTCCTGGTATCTTAATCCCCTTCACCCTTTCTATTCATATTCATCTCGAACATCTTCTCCTGAATTTTGGAAGAAAACGTGGAATCCAACAGTCTTGAAGGACTTAAAATCAAGA
Source organism: Hibiscus tridactylites (assembly GCA_958450335.1). Taxonomy (NCBI): domain Eukaryota; kingdom Viridiplantae; phylum Streptophyta; class Magnoliopsida; order Malvales; family Malvaceae; genus Hibiscus; species Hibiscus tridactylites. The sequence continues at coordinate 35,673,238 of OY288273.1, read as the reverse complement.
GGAGATGCCCTACCATTAGCCACCTGATGTTTACTGACAACTGCCTGATGTTTTCCATTGCTAATGATATTAACTGTCACTCAGTCCTGGACATCCTTTAGTTGTTCCAGCGCACGACTGGACAAACAGTGAACTTCCAAAAATCTTCAGTATATTTCTCTCCCAACGTCAGTGACAACCTCAAAAGCCACCTCTCTAATGTCCTGGGATTCAGAATCTTGGAGGAGGACAGTAAATATCTTGGCCTCCCTTCCCTCTTGGGGCGCAGCAAAAAGGAAGCCCTTGCATTTATTAAGGAAAGAGTTCAGAACAAGCTGCGAAGCAGGAAAACAAAATTCATGAACCAAGCTGGGAAAGAGGTGCTGATCAAGGCAATTACCCAAGCTATCCCAACATATGTTATGCAATGCTTTCTCCTTCCTGTCACTTTCTGTGATGAAATCAGTTCGATGGTGGCAAAATTTTGGTGGAACAACTGTAGTTCTAAAGAGAGGAGCATACATTGGATCAATTGGAAGGATCTTTGTTGCCCCAAGGATCAGAGTGGAATGAGTTTTCGGGATATCAGGTCCTTCAACAAAGCCCTGATTTCTAAAGTGACATGGAAAATTCTCAAGAACCCTGATTCCCTACTAATTAAGACTCTTCGAGGCATTTACTTCCCGAATGGCAATATCTTTGAAGCTCCAAAATGTAATAACTCGTCCTGAGCCTGGGCAGGGATAAAAGAAGGAATTGAGGTGATCAGAGAAGGCTTTTTATGGCGTGTAGGCGATGGACGAAGCATATCCACTTGGCATGACAACTGGATACCGAAACTCCCAAAGTTTCGCATAGCGTCACAACCTCCACCCCACTCTTCCTTTCTATCTGTGTCAAGTCTTCTGAATTCTGACCAAAGGTCATGGGATCGAGCAAAACTTGACCTCCTTTTCGAGCCTCGGGTAGTGGAAGCTATTCTTGTTATCCCTGTTGGAGGACCAGGTATCAAAGACTCCCTTATTTGGGCTGGAACGAAAAATAGAGACTATTCAACGAAATCATGGTATCGGTTCATTGAGGATAATCAACGATCGGCTGAGGACCCCACATCAAGTAATGAGTCGGGCAATTGTAAAGGCTTTTGGAACTCCATCTAAGATCTGAAGGTGCCACCTAAAATTCGCTCATTCATCTGGAAGCTCTGCCATGATATTGTTCCCACCAAAGAGACCCTTGCTGCCCGCTTCCATGGCAGATTCAAAGATTCTAACTGTTGTCCGAGATGTGGAACGGAAACGGAATCCATTGAGCACCTCATGTTCTTCTGCCCTTTCGCACAAGCAGTATGGAGAGCTTCAGGTTTTAACTACTCTTCATCGCCTTCGGGTTTCCCTGGTTTCTCACGTTGGTGGCTCAAAATAAACGACTTCCGGAAACTGGGCAATTTCGACGGTTGTGCTCTTATTGCTTTTCTGCTTTGGGTAATATGGAAATCAAGGAATGCCTTTGTGTTTGAGAACGTGAAGGATCTTCCTTGGGAAGTGTGGTTACGAGCGGACAGTGCCTTCCAGGAATTCTCTCGAGAATTTCCGACACGCCCGAACGGTGATCCCTCAAAAGCTAAGGAATAGACGAGATGGACACCCCCTCCATCGGGAACCATCAAGATCAACTGTGATGCCATCTTCGATCGCATCACTGGGAAAACCATTGCGGCAACCATTGCGGCAACCATTGCACGAGATTTCTCTGGAAGTTTTATCCAAGGTGTCTCGGAGCCCATGCTTGCCCCTTCTGTGGCAGTAGCCAAAGTTATGGCCATTAGACTTGGATTATCCCTCGCTTCTTTGAATGGATTCTCTCATATCATCATCGAGGCTGATTGCCAAACAGTCATCAATAGGCCCCGATCAGGATCGTTGCCATAATGGGTATCCTCGGCAGTTGAAGAAGACATTAGACACAAAGCGGAAGCTTTTCAAGCTTGCTCTTTTTTTTTTGTTAATAGATCTTGTAATCAGGCTACCGACGAGCTGGCCAAATTTGCTAAGGACCTTCAGGTCATAACTTACTGGGGACCATCTTTCCCCTTGCCTCCCTGTATTATTTTACTTTAGTTAATAAAATTCTTTCTTTGGATAAAAAAAGAAAAACAGTAAAAGCATTGAATGTTGGCATCACAAATGACAAAGTAGGGCCCATTTTGTGTAAAAAATTTGTTTGCAAGAAATGTAGAAGCAACGTTTGTTAATTTCTATCCATTTTATGAGGCTCCATGAGGAGTGTGGCCCTTCTCTTAGTTGGGTCTGTCTGAAACAATTGCTTTAACCAAACTATATTATATTGAAAATGGAAAGAATTAATCTAAATTGTTTAAAAAATAAATAAACAATAATATAATTAAATATTGACCTTAAAAAATTAAATTCCATGAGATTTAATTTTTATTTAATCTTTATTAATTAAATATTCAAAAAAATATTAAGAGTAATTGTCTTAAAAATAATATATCCACACTAGAATTATTAAAGAAAAAGAAAAAATATTTTGAAGTTGTTGTTGTCGGGTACACTTGTTGTGAACCAACACCTCATTTTATCGATTCTCCGAAGAACCATATCATTCTCTTTTAGTATATGAAGTTATTTAGCTCAAAATCATGTTGTGTTGCTTCTACTCTTGCATTTTTAATTAACTTTTTAGTTTTTTATCGCATTTTTAGTTTTTACCAACATTTTTTTAATTATCTAACAATTAAAATAATGTGTTAAAAGAGTTTAATCGTGTTTCTTTGATTAATTAATGAAATTTTAAATTAATAGATAAAATGTATTTTCGCTCTATAGGGGCCTAATTTTGAGTTTTCGCGCAGGGCCCAAAAATATTCGAGACGGTCTTGCCTAAACTCATAAACTCATAAACCCTAAACCCTAAACAACACTAGAAGTACGACGCTTGTGAATACTTTTCATTTCCACCGTTAGTACATGTGATATTTTCCTTATACATATTCACTATTTAAAAATTAAATATAAATCTCTATATCTTAGATTCTAACTAAAAACTCTAAATTCTAATTAAATTATGCACTATACGCTAAATTTTAAATTTCTAAAACAAGAAGAATTATATAATCAACATATATATTGAATAATATTTTTTGATCCGAATTTGAGTACTATAAAATTATTAAAATCTAAATGTACTATTCTAAAAAATGGACTTGTCAAATCATATATTTAAATATTTTGAAACCTCCAAGGCTTCAAGCAGAAGATCAAAGAAATAATTAACAATGAATTCACAATGCTAACTCCTAATTTGCTGTCAATAATATGAACTATACACCGTGTTTAATTCCTGTAAGGAATATATGTAGCTTTACTTTCCGATTTCAACCACAAACTATATTCTTCTTCCTGTGTTTTATTTTTCGTATTCGAATATAAAGATTAAATATTAAGAAAAATCATATTTTCGTATCTATATCTGAATGTGTCACATTGGAAAAAATATAGATAAATTCTTCATTATAAATATGAAGGTGTAGGACAAGCCCGGCCATAAGCAAAGTGTAAAAACGAAACAAAGAAAACCTGAGGCCATGAGGAGGAACCTGCAGGTGAGGAACCATGTGGGTGATTCAGTAGAACATGGAATCGATAAGCTGCACAGCGTCGCCGGTCGTTTCCTGGTTTACCCTTTGGCCGCCGCTGAAGGTGCAATCCAAGGCGCCGCTCGAGGTGTTCACAACGTCACCGCTGGTAAACCACATGGTTCTGCATGTGGATCACAGCATGTTGGAGTTGGACCATCACCCTATGAGTTTTACAGTTATACTACCGGTGCTGCTGCTCCTCTGCCTCCGCCAGCATCGGCGGCGCCACCATCGCAGTTTCAGTATCGCTACCATGCTGCGTTTCCGGTTCCTTGCCGCCCTCCCTACTAGTTTATGAGAGCAACTGTTGTGGTCTTATAGCAATAACCATAAAGTATGCATGAATAATGACAAATACTATATATATTAAGTGTTGGTCTATTTTGTTCAGTGTTTATTTTTAGAAATGTATTCTTATTTTAAATGAAATTTGAAAATAAATAAAAGGTTTTGTTTAGATTTAAATTTCAGAAAGATTAAGGACTCCTTAAAGACTTTGAATTTTAACCATTTAAGTAACAATTTTTTATACTTCTACATTTTTCATTCTTCATAGTGTTCGCCCTTCCATTCTAATTCCTTATGGCAGCCGAATATGGTATTCTTATCTCAAGGAACTTATTTAAAACCATCTACTCAAGTAATAATTTAAGATAAAAGGCTCCGTACCTGATTTTAGGATAATTTATTTTTACACTGACAAAAAATAAAAGTTCTTACAATTATATTAGTGCTAGAGTTTTATGTTAGGATGTAAAGTTTAGGGGTTATAATTTAATATTTAGAGTTAGAAATTAGAGTTTATCAATTAAAATCTAAATCACTCTAAAACCTAAACCATAATATATAAACCCCATTATTTTTAAACTATAAACCTTTAAACATAAGCTCATAAATTAAATTTCTAAACTTTAAAACTAAAACACTTATGAATCTTAAAAAAAATTATACCCTAAAATTAAAATACTTATGAAAACTTTTAGTTTCCCATTCATGTATAAAATATAATGAAAATAAAATTAATCTTTCCATGTGTCAATCGATCCGAATTATATATAAACAATTTCGATGTTTCTTATTTACACTTCTACATTTTTTCTGTTAAAAGTACTAGAAAAAGTCATCACATGACTCTCTTTCCTATAAAACTACACCAACAATGATCAAAGTAATAATATTATTTCGGGTAAACTATGCCAGGGAAGGTACCACTAAATTTTTGGACTTGACTCGTTTATACCACAAATTTTTTAATTAGTTTAAATTTTGCCATCAAATTTTATTTTTAATTTATTTATATCATCAAACCGTTAATTTTTTAACGACGTGATTACTTGAATGCTAGACCAAAACAATGTCATTTTAGTGCCGTTATTTTAATACCAATTTGCCCAAAATTGCATCGTTTTGCTGGAGGAAAGTATGAAAAATTATGCATTCAATGGGATTTGAACTTAAAACCTTTAAAATTAAAGTTAACCTCCTAACCACTAAGCCAACTTAACATCCCTGTTTTATTTTCAGCAGAAGAAATATATACTCCAAACTGCAGCTGAGATTAATTCAATTTATTTTATTATATAAATAATATTACTTTATATAAATAAGTATTTATATTCAATACACCGGCGGCGGAAATTTTTAGTTTCCACAAGCTATGATAAAGGCGTTGCTTGGTGAAAACAACGTGTCCTTGTTGTTACGGATCTAGGATTATAATACGCACTTCGCTGCAATTAAACAAAACGAAAATGGGTGTTAAAAGGCTGCAAATTATGACGAAAATTGAAAGAAAAAAACGAAAGGAAAACAAAGAGAAGAAATCTGAAAATTTTGGACAGATTCAAGGTTGAAGATGAAGGCTTTTGAGGGCTTCCATGGCAGCAACTTTGGACAGCAAAATCGGTAGATTCTTCAAGGGAAAACAACGAACAAATTTGAAGGAAGAAATCGAACAATATTCTGAACGAATCTGAACCTTATAACGATTTGTTCAACGCATACTTGGACCCATTGAATATAACGATTCAAGAACCCAAAGTATCCAGCAATTTGAAAAGGTTAGAACAAGTCTAAAAATGCAAAGAAATTCTAAAAAGAACCGGTTTTGAAAAAATTCTCAAAAGTGATTTTTATTCAGCAAAAAGTTTTATCTTTTACATTAAAATGTCACAAATATATAGTCAAAGGGAGGGGCTGGCCGAATTTGAATGTGTGGCCATAATTTGAAGGAAACAAATTCAAAAAAAATGCAACTTACAACTCCTTTTGGGTGGCACTTGTTTTCAGCCACAATTTTGAATTAAACACATGATAAATGTGTTACAAATTCAAAAAGGGGTGCCACTTTAAGGGGAAAAGGCTGATGCATTCTGCCACATGTTTGGCGTGCGTGGAGCATGTCGAGCACATGCGTGGATGGTGTCACATGCTTAGGACACCTTCCCTTGGCGTAGGACAGGTTTCAGCTGCTGCAGGTCACTTGAGCTGGAGTTGAGCTAGCTGAGCTGAAGTTGAGCTAGCTGGAGTTGAGTTGAGCTAAAACGAGCTAGCTAAGAGTGTTATGAGCTGAGTTGAGCTGGGAGCTAAGCCTCTGGGCTGGCTCGAGCTGGAATCGAGCTGCATACACTACCTTGAGCTGACATCGAGCTAACATACATGAAAAATAACACAACTTCTATCAATGCCTTGAAACACATTGTAACATAAGTATTTAAGCTGTGAACACTTGCACATATATTTAATTACACACAAACAAATTTAAAACGTCACAAACATATCCAAACCAATATGAAAACATAATATGTACATAGCAAACATACATATATAAGTAATATAGCATAAATATGTTACATATCAGCATGTAACAAGTGAAAAAGCAAACTTCCCTAAAAGTTTGAAGTTGCATTCGTTGGGTGGCAAAAACGTGCTCACATCACCCCCCCTTCTTTAATGAGATTTGTCCCCAAATCGACACTCATTATAAAAGGGAACAATTTTGACTTTCGTTTGGCAGGGAATGTCTTCATCCTTCTTATTCTGCACAAAAGCCATCCACCCAGTACAAATTCTTTTTCAAGAACAACAAAATTTGCTGGTGCAAGATGGACCTTCTTTCTTGTACCTCTCCAAATAATGCACATCATATATACAAACAATGCTCTTCGCGCATCCTTAAACATGCAAATGGCGACATACAAAGACATCTCCAACGAACTATTACAATCTCGACATGTAACCAGAATCACAACACTAGGTTGTTCACAATCCAATGTACACCTAAAGAAATCAACATATAAAAATGAAAAATCAATAGCACAATGGAAATGAACGACAAACTATGGTAAAGAAGGTTGTTGAATCTCTAAAAGGAACGTAAATGCATTATACATTTCAACGTTAGCAACCTTGGGAACTCCACGTGGCATCACTTTACCCTGCAATTCAGAAGAAGAAGTAGAAGAAAATGCCGAATCAGATAATACCTGTGAATTTCCCTTCTTCTTTTTGCATTCATTCTTCTCCTTGTTGGTCTTCCAAGCTGCAGTACTCGCTTTCAAACGAACTTGGTCTTCATGTACTTCACTTGGAGTCAAAGGTGCCAAAATTACCCTTTTACCCTCATGATCAAAAGAGTATCGATTGGTGTAACAATCATGTATAACTCTCCTATCATACTGCCACGACCTTCCTAACAACAAATGACAAGCATTCATAGAACAAACATCACAAGTTACCTTATCAGTATACCGTCCAACAGAAAATGGAACAACCTGTTTAGTGACTTTTACTTCTCCACCATCATTTAGCCACTGTAACTTGTACGGATTGGGATGCTTCAACGTCATCAGACCTAGCTTTTCAACCATAAGAGAACTAGCAACATTAGTGCAACTACCACCATCACTAATCACAACACATACCTTGTCATTGATGAGACATCTTGTATGAAAGATGCTCTCTCGTTGCTGTTCATCCTTGATCGGTTGTGTGCTCAAACTTCTCTTGACAACAAGTGCTTCATCAGTTTCAAATGTATGCACGTTGTTACCATCTTCATCAACATCTACTGTAGTGGGCTCATGTTCATCTTTTTCAGAGTCTGACTCGATCTTGCCACTTTCTAACATCAATATGGTCATTCGATTTGGGCATTGACTGGCGATATGTCCTCGTCCTAGACATTTGAAACACAGAATGTCCCTCGAACGTTCCTGTGTCACCACCTGCTTGTCACACCTATTCTCAGTAATAGGAGTCTTCAGCTTGCTTGATTCTGCCTTTTCGTGAATCTGGAGTGGTGCTTGTGGTGCAGACTTCCTGAAATTGTTAAGGGCACTCAAAGGATTTGTAAAAGACTTAAATGGAATATTACCTCGATTTTAAGACTTTCTATGTTTTTATCGTTCAATCTTTATCACCATGTCATCCACCTCGACATAATGTTGCAATTCAACAACGTTAGTAATTTCTGGGTTCAAACCTGCAAGAAAACGTGCCATGGTAGCTTCTCAATCTTCCTTGATGTTCGCATGCATCATGGCCATCTCCATTTCCTTGAAGTAGTCTTCAACACTCCGATTACCCCCGTTTCAAAGATTGTAATTTCTGATATAAATCACAATGGTAATAAGATGGAACAAACCATTTTCGCATTATTCGCTTCATTTCGTCCCATGTAGTCACTAGACCTTCGCATGTACGTCTCCGGCTAAGCAGTAACTGATCCCACCATATCAGGGCATAATCGACAAACTCCATTGATGCTAATCGAACCTTATTTTGTTCTGAGTAGTTGTAACACTCGAAAACGTGCTCAACTTTGCTTTCTCAAGCTAGGTACACATCAGGATCTGTACGTCCCTGAAAAGAAGGAATAGCAACCTTAATGTTAGTCAAATTGCCATCTACTTGTTGAACACGTCTTTGTCTAGGAGTATGTCTCGGTGACTATTCGACTTCATTGTCGTTTAGTCCTTCATGGGCAGAATTGGATCCTCCATTAATTTTATCCATTCTAGACTGTAACAGCTCTAATGCATTAGCAACCACTCGTTGCATCATGCGATCCAATGCTTGCATTTGGAGATTCGATGGTTGTTATTCACCCGAATTATCATCAAAACCTGCCATTTTGAATGACCAAAAACAACAAACAAAAACACACAATATATATGTTAGTGAAATAAAAAAATAGACCTCACTGCACTCTCAACAAAATCTCACAGATCGCTCCAAGGAAAGATCGCTCAACAATTGCACTCAACACTCGTGTTTTGCTCGGGAGAAAACTTAAATGGCTCTTTTCGTCTCCCCTTCGGATCTCACACGCTCAATTGCCCTTTCTACTCAATTCCTCACAATCAGTTCTTTAAAGAACTAACTTAAAATTTTGGACATGTTAACTATGTCAAATTACAAGAATAATTGGCAAGGTGTAAAGAACGATGGTTAGAAAAACAATTAGAGTTGGAAATTAAAGAAAAGTGAGGTTATAAAGTTAAAACAACAAGGCTGGAAAAAATAAAATGTATAAGGCTGGAAAATAACATAAAAAGGGTTGGAAATTGCAAAAATAAGGCTGAAAAATGAAGAACAAGTGAAATGAAGAATTTAGAATGCCAAACAAGGAGAAAACGTAAAATTCACTACAAAAGAAATACTTACGACAATCATATCACCGAACAAACAAGAATAAGTTGTTTCGGATGATTTCCAAGCATTTCATGGAACTCTTGAATCTTCTTCATCACTTCACACACGAACAACACTATTTTCTTTGTTTTGCTTCTGTTTTCTTGTTTTGTTTCGAATCTGTTTGTTTTTTATTTTGAATTTTGACTTTGACTTTTTGAAATTCGTTGTAACACCCAGGGTTTGGGGCCTATGAGATAACCGAGTTTGGTTTAACCGGTTCGGGTTAATTTATTTGAAAGAAAACATTATTAAATAACACTAAAAGGGTTTTTATTGAATAAGGGCAAAAAAGGGAATTTGGGATTTTAAAACAAAAGGATTTCTATCTCATCTCTTCTCAAAATCAAAAAGAAAAGCTATCATTTTTTTGAAAGGCAAAAACTCATAACCTTTTCAAGTGCAAACATTTCTTCATCAAATCTTCAGTTGTGGTGATTTCTTCAAGGTAAATGTCTTAATCTATTAACCTTTACTAGATTAAGATAGATTTCAACATAGTTTTCCATTTACCCAATGATTTCTAAGTTTACCTTAAAACCCATTATTTCGAAAATGGTGAGTTCTTGATGATTTTCGAGTGGGCTTTGATATCTGTGTTTTTGGGTGGTTAAAAATCACATTTTGGTGTTAATAAAGTGTTGAAATGAAGCTTTAAATCAATAAACCCGAAACTAGGGCAGTGGATAATTTTTGAAGGTGAAAAGTGGTGTTTTTGGCTTAGTTTTGTGATAAAACGAGGGCTGGAGGTATACAGACCTAGGATGGGTGTTCCTAGATGATATTGGATGTGTTTTGATGGTTGAAATCGATGGATTCGATTTGGGGTTTGTCTAGAATGAAATTGGTGAAGTTTTGGGTGAAATTTGGGTTTGAATCAATGTGTTTTGGTTGCAAGGAGTTGGATTTCCAGGTTGTTGCTCGTTTACAAGTATATTAGCATCCTAATATTCTGTTTTGGGTTGTCTTGAAGCAGAGAAGATTGGTTCGGGTACTTCGGGCGCGATATCGGGTGTTACGGAAGCTTGAGATCGGTGTTTCGGCTTTCGTTTGGGCTCTATCGGTGAGTGGTAATGTTTTGAAGCTTTAAATGATTCAAAGAGGTTTTCTTGGGGGTTTGGGTGGAGTCTTAAGGGCTAACCTAAACCCAAGTGTAAGTTTGTCTAATTTGCCTTGTTTCGTTAATTGTTGGTATGTGCGGATATTAGTGTTGTTGTGTGAAATGTGGATTGCTTTTACTCCCCGTTTTAATGTTGTTGTGTAGTCGTTGTTGATGTCAAGCCTCACGTGATGGTTAGTCATTATATACGGTGATGTGTAGTCCCACCGGTAGTGACTAGTAGATGAGTACGATGATGTGTAGTCCCACCAAGGATGGTTGTGCTTGTGCAAACCATGTTTTCGTCTATGTTTCCATTTCATTGTATCTCTTATTAAGTGGTTTCATTTTTAAAACTAAGATATATGTTTTGAACTACATTGTTGTTGTGTTTTAGAGCTCCACTCATTAAGCTTTTAAGCTTACGCTCTCTTTTTCCAACAATGCAGATCGTTAAAGGCTCCGGGAGGCAAGTGGTCAAGGGGGAGTTCTCGGAGTTCTTGGCTAGCTCAAAGTATGGTTTTACTAGTTGTAATAACACTTAGGCAATGGAAATGCTAGGCTTTTTGTTAGGGAGTTGGTGTTCAAACTCCTATGTTTGGCTTTTGTCAATGTTGCTCGCATGTTTTAAATGATGATATCATGTTATTTTGAGGTTTTTTATGGCCTTGGATAAATTGCTATGCGTTTTGACTCGTTGGTGTTTTTGAAACTAAGTGTTCTTATGAGTTTTGGGTTTGAGATCCATTTTGTTGTGTGTATCATTGTTTGAAGTTGTGTTCAGGGTGTTTTGCCTCTAGATTGTTTGTATAATAAGTTGTCATGTGGTTTGTGATGTTTCGAGGCAAGTTTGAGAACATTTGGAGATGCCAAAATGCATTTTCGTGCCAAACTGTGTCCGGGCATTTCGAAACGTCTGATATGGTTTCGGAACGTCCAAGCTCCATAGGCACCCGTATCGAAATGGAGGTGGTGCCGTTTCGGGATGATTTGCCACTGGAGGGTCCTGTTTCGAAACCATGTAGGGTCGTTCCGGTACGTTTGGCCACTGGAGGCTCCTATTCTGGAACCATGAGGGACGGTTCCGGAACGGCTTGGTGTTACTTTTTGAATGAAGCCTGTGTTTCGAAACGGGCAGCCCTATTCTGAAACGCAGGTAATTAAAACAGATAAAAGGCATCTTCGAGGGATTCCAAATGTTACATTTTAGTCCCTAATGCTTGTATGTTTCCTAGTTGAATTTCTATGTGACCTTTGTGATGGTTATGCCTCGTGTGCATGTAACTGGACTAATAAACTACTTGGTAAGTTTAAATTATCGTATGCTCTCTGCTCGGTTCGTATCTGTGTTCGCTTTTCCGATGGTTGCCCTTACACCTAGGGTTAAATGTGACATCTAGACAAGACTAATAAAATGAAAAAAAATAGGGTTGCTAATCGGAGTGAGGCCTTAGCGGGTTTCGCTTTGATTTTCCCCGTGTAACTCGTTCGGTTCGGTCTGTTTGCTAGGTCGAGACGAGGGGATTACATTTGGCGGTATCAGAGCCTCTGTTACGAGGTCTTCCGGGAAGGTAAGTCGGGAAATTTGGTTTGTTTGTTTTGTTTGCCATTGCACGGTGTGTGAAAGCATGTTTTTTTCTTGTTGTTGGTTGAAGTTTAGTCGAGTGTTCCCATTGCTAGGTGTTGTTATTGGAAAATGGTTTTGGTTTAAAGAGCTTGAGAACTTGGATCCTTGCCCTTGCTAACCCAATGTTGTCTTGTGTGTGATGTGTTTATTCTTTAGATTTTATCTTCATTATGGTAAGACCGAGAGGACGACCTAGAGCGGGTGACCAGGCACTCGGGGATGTGCCTCATGTTCCTCTTGCTACAGATGGTAATGGGGTGGATGTAGGAGGTAATGTGCCTCAGGCTGGTGCGAATGTTGGAGGTGATGGTAATGGACCTCAGGCCGGTGCAAATGTTAGGGGTAATGGAGCTCAAGCGGGTCAGGGTCCGGCAGGTGAAGACATGACTCATTTGATTCAGACTATAGTTGGGGCTTTTGAGACAGCTTTGGCTGGTATACATGCTGCAGCACCACCTCAGGGTGCGGGGACAGGTTTACCCCTTGAGAGGCTTCGTAGCTTGGGTGGAGTTGAGTTCCATGGTTTGACTCCCGAGGGTTCAGAGGCTTGGCTCGAGAGTACTACACGAATCTTAGGCCATATGGAGTGCTCAGACACTCGTAAGTTGGGTTGTGTTGTCTTCTTGCTTCAGGGAGATGCGTATGCTTGGTGGGCTACCGTTACTTCGGGTATGGCAGAAGCAGATGTCACTTGAGAATTCTTCCGAACAACCTTTAAGAAGAAGTATCTTGGAGTCCGATATTAGGATGAAAAGAAGAGATAATTTATGGCCTTGGTTTAGGGTAGTAGGATAGTGTCTGAGTATGAGGTTCAGTTTGTGAGGTTGAGCCAGTATGCTCCCGAGTTGGTTCCTAGTGAGAGGGAACGGTGTGAGCCCTTCCGTTATGGTTTGACTAGGGATGTGAAGACTTATATGCTCACTTCTGATTACACTGAGTTTGATGTGTTGGTCTCTATGGCCAAAGATATTGAGCAGAACTTAGGCTCGAGTACTCGTGCTAGCGGGTCTAATTCTGGAAAGAGACACACAAATTGGGACATGGACCATGCCAAGAGGCATAGAGATAGGAGGTATCAGCCCGATTCGAGACATAGGGGCGGTAGCCATGGACGGGGCCATCAGGGCCAAGGGGCTGTTGTTCACACTCCTGAGTGCACTAGATACGGAATACGCCATCTGGGCGAGTGTATGGGTACCTTTGGGGTATGTTGGAACTGTGGTTCCCGAGATCATTTGAGGCATAACTGTTCACACTCGGCTAGGGGCAGACCGGCTCCAGCTAGGGGGGTTAAGCATCTGAGAGGTCATGGGTGCGGTCGAGGTAATTTTCAGCCGAGGAACGATGGTTAGAGGAACTTGGCTCATGTGGTGGCAGTTCAGCCCGAGGGTGGAGGACTAGCTAGGGTGTATGCACATCGAGAGGCTAGGAATGACACGGATATCATCGCAGGTAATTTCTCGTTGCAGTCATTGACTTTGCTTTCTTTGATAGATTTAGGTTCGACACATTCGTACATCTTAAGTGAACATGCAAGATCTCTAGGTTTATCGTATGGGTGGTTAGAAGTAGGTGTGAATGTTACTAGTTCCTTCGGTGAGACCGTGGTAGTTAGGAAGATGTATAGGAGGTGTTCTTTGATGATTCAGGGCCATGTGTTTCTGGTTAACATGATGGAATTGTCGTTCTATGGTTTTGATGTGATTTTGGGCATGGATTGGCTCGTAGAGCAAAGAGCTAGGGTATACTTTGAGACTAAGAGAGTCTCCTTGAGGCTTACGGATGATTTTGAAGTTGTAGTGGTTGGCGAGAATATTAAGTTATTGTCCAATGTTGTTTCTTCTTTAGAAGCTCAGAGATTGATGGATTCGGGTTGTCAGGCGTATTTGGCTTATATGATGAATCCGAATATGAGTGAGGTTAGATCGCAAGACATCAAAATAGTATGTGATTTTCGAGTGTTTTTTCGAAAGAGTTATCGGGTTTGCCTCTAGATAGGGAAGTTGAGTTTGCTATTGAGACGTATTCTGATACTGCACATGTGTCTATTGCTCCGTATAGAATGACATCGGAAGAGTTGAAAGAGTTGAAGACACAACTTTAGGAGCCGTCAAATAGAGGTTTCATTAGGCCTAATATTTCTCCATGGGGTGCTCCGGTCTTGTTTGTGAAGAAAACGATGGCAGTATGAGGATGTGTATAGACTATAGATAGTTGAACAAGGTAACAGTGAAGAACAAGTATCCCTTGCCACGGATAGATGACTTGCTTGATCAGTTGAGAGATGCTTCAGTGTTTTCGAAGATTGATTTGAGATCTGGTTACTATCAGTTGAAGGTGAAAGATGTGGACATACCGAAGACCGCTTTTTGTACACATTATGGGCACTATGAGTTCTTGGTAATGCCTTTCGGTTTGACTAATGCTCCAACTGTATTTATGGATATGATGAACCGAGTGTTCCATGAGTTTTTGGATAGGTTTGTGGTAGTGTTCATAGATGATATCTTAGTGTACTCTAGGATCGAGAAAGAGCATGATGAGCATTTGCGGCTAGTGCTCCCAACTTTGCTTGAAAATCAGTTGTATGCCAAGTTGAGTAAGTTCGAGTTTTAGATTAAGGAGGTAGTCTTCTTAGATCATGTGATCTCAGCCAATGAGATTAGTGTGGACCCCAAGAAAATAGAAGCCATAGTGAATTGGAAGCAACCAAAGTCAGTGACCGAAATTCGTAGTTTCCTAGGCTTGGTGGGGTACTATCAAAGATTTGTCGAGGGATTTTCGAAGATTGAAGCACCCTTGACTAAATTGCTTCATAAGAATGTTCCGAATGAGTGGTCAGATGCAAGACAACAAGCGTTTGAGAAGTTAAAGAAAGCTTTGACCGAAGCTCTTATTTTGATTGAGCCTGAACCGAGGAAAGAGTTTGTGATTTACAATGATGCGTCGTATGTAGGTTTAGGTTGTGTGCTTATGCAAGGGGGTAAGGTTGTAGCTTATGCTTCGAGACAGTTGAAGGTTCACGAGAAGAACTACCCCACTCATGATATAGAGTTAGCCGCAATAGTGTTTGCTCTGAAGATTTGGAGACAACGTCTTTATGGTGAGAAGTGCACAGTTTATACCGACCATAAGAGTTTGAAGTACTTGATGACTCAGAGAGAGCTGAACCTTAGACAACGTAGGTGGATAGAGATTC
Source organism: Hibiscus tridactylites (assembly GCA_958450335.1). NCBI lineage: Eukaryota > Viridiplantae > Streptophyta > Magnoliopsida > Malvales > Malvaceae > Hibiscus > Hibiscus tridactylites. The sequence goes on along the minus strand of OY288273.1, from coordinate 35,657,979 downwards.
TTAAGGATTATAACCTTACGATAGAGTACCATCTGGGTAAGGCAAACGTAATGGCCGATGCTTTGAGTAGAAAAGTGGCAGTTGAGTTGCGAGCCATGTTTGTGAGATTGAGTGTGTCACGAGATGGCGGTTTGATAGCCGAGCTACAGGTTAAACCTTCATTGGTTCAGTTGATTCGAGAGAAACAATTGTAAGACGAGTCTTTGGCACCTCACGTGCAAGATATAGCCGAGGGTAGACCCACATATTTCTACTTTGGTGAGAATGGGATCCTACGTTTCAAGGATAGGATAGTAGTTCTAGAAGATGTCGAGTTAAGGCGTACCATATTGAATGAAGCCCATAATAGTCTGTTTGCTATGCATCCAGGTAGTACGAAGATGTATCGTGGGTTAAAGGAAGAGTACTAATGGATTGGGTTGAAGAGAGATGTGGCCGAGTTTGTGAGTAAGTGTATGGTTTGTCAGCGAGTTAAGGTCGAGCATCAGTTTCCTTCAGGTTTGTTACAGCCGTTGAAGATTCCGGAATGGAAGTGGGAACGTATTACCATGGACTTTGTGGCGGGTTTACCGTTGACTCCTTCGAAGAAGATTTCAGTGTGGGTGATAGTCGACAGATTCACTAAGTGTGCCCATTTCATACATGTTCATACTTCCTACACCTTAGATAAGTCTGCAGATATGTACATTAGTGAGATAGTGAGATTGCTTGGGGTACCGAAGTCAATCGTATCAGACCGAGATCTGAGGTTTACAATTAGATTTTTGGAGTGTTTGCATTGTACCTTGGGTACTTGGTTGAACTTCAGTACTTCGTATCACCCGCAGTCAGATGGTTAGTTAGAGAGAGTTATTCATATGTTAGAGGACATGTTGAGGTGTTGCATCATCGACTTTCAGGGTTCTTGGGAGAAACACCTACCGTTAGTGGAGTTTGCATACAACAACGGTTATCAGGCTAGTATTTAGATGGCATCGTATGAAGCTCTATATGGTAGGAAGTGTAGAACACTTATATGTTGGATCGAGGCCCGACAAAAGTTTGTACCGATGCCAGACTTGCTCAAAGGCACTACCGAGAAGGTAAAACTAATCTGTGATCACTTGAAGGCAGCCTCAGACAAACAGAAATTGTGTGCCGATTTGAAAAGAAAGGATATAGAGTATGTCGTGGGCGACAGAGTGTTCTTGAAAGTCTCACCTTGGAAGAAGGTGATGAGGTTTGGTAGGAAAGGTAAGTTGAGTCCGAGATTCATTGGTCTTTACGAGGTAGTTGAGAGGATTGGTCTCGTTGCTTATATATTAAGATTGTCGACAGAGTTAGAGAAGATTCATGATGTGTTCCACGTTTCAATGCTTCGGAAGTATAGGTCGGATCCGTCTCATATAATGCCAGTGGAAGATATCGAGTTGAACCCCAACCTATCGTATGATGAAAAGCCGGTTGAAATTCTTGCTACGGATAGAAAATTGTTGCGTGAGAGATCTATCGAGTTAGTCAAGGTTTTGTGGAGACACCGAGGTGTGGAAGAGGCTACTTGGGAGAGGAAGGAAGACATGGAAAAACAATTTCCATATCTTTTTCGTCAGGTGATTTCGGGGATGAAATTCCTTAAGTGGGGGAGAGTTGTAACGCCTGGGGTTTGGGGCCCGGGAGATAACCATGTTTGGTTAAACCGGTTTGGGTTAATTTATTTAAAAGAAAACATTATTAAATAACACTAAAAATGGTTTTTATTGAATAAGGGAAAAATAGGAATTTGGGATTTTAAAACAAAAGGGTTTTTATCTCATCTCTTCTCAAAATCAAAAATAAAAGCTATCATTTTTTTTTGAAAGGCAAAAACTCATAACTTTTTCAAGAGCAAGCATTTCTTCATCAAATCTTCAGTTGTGGTGATTTCTTCAAGGTAAACATCTTAATCTATTGACCTTTACTAGATTAAGATAGATTTCAACATAGTTTTCCATTTACCCAATAATTTCTAAGTTTACCCTAAAACCTATTACTTCGAAAATGGCGAGTTCTTGGTGATTTTCGAGTGGGCTTTGATATTTGTGTTTTTTGGTGGTTAAAAATCATATTTTGGTGTTAATAAAGAGTTGAAATGAAGCTTTTAAATCAATAAACCCGAAACTAGGGCAGTAGATAATGTTTGAAGGTGAAAAATGGTGTTTTGGCTTAGTTTTGTGGTAAAACGAGGGCTAGATGTATACGGACCTAGGATGTGTGTTCTGATAACTGCACAAATATCCTTGTTTTCATACCTTTTTGCTATAGCATTTTCCTGTTCTTAAGTCCATACCATAGCATTTAGACTACATTTAGGTTGCATTTTCTTCTTTTGGGTGCATCTTATCTTTGCTGGTTATTGGTCCATATTGAGGGGTACTGCTCGGAAGGTTGGTTTTGGATTTGTTGGTGTGCAAGAAAGGAGTCAAGAGAGAAATCCGGTGCCGAGAATTGATATAACATGATGGAAGTGGATATTGGCAAGCACGTGAGATATACGTGAGCTGCAGAAGCACGTGAACATGCAGAAAATGACGATCTTACATGTGCAGCAGCCGGTACCCACCTGCAGACTGTCCTCCTTGTCCCCTCGTGGCAGACCTTGTCGGTGGATATTCCTTGGGATTATCAAGGCATCTTTAGGGCACAAAACCCTAGAAGCCTCTACTATATAAAGGGAGAGAAGCTTGGAGAAAAGAGGAGGCAAGTGTTGTGAAAGAGAGGCGAAAGAGAAAGAAAGTCACAAGGAGAGAGAAGTTTTCACCTTCATCTTCTCCAGCTTGGTGTCCTCCATCGTTGAAGCTCCAAGGAGTGGCCTCACCGGCCTCGAGAGAGGTGGTGGGCCTAAGACAGTCGGGCAGTCCATGGCGGAGAGGGAGTTCACCTTTCTTTCTGTCGCTATAGCATTTCCTTTTCATATCTTTATCTTTGGTAATGTTATCGCAATGATGCGTTGGATGATATTGCCCAGCCACGAACTATTTTAGGTGGCTTGGATTTGATAGATGATTTTATTTTGAGTACTTTTTAATGCATGCTATGGCTTTTTCAGTGTTTATCATGTTCTATGCTTTCCTTATGCATTTCTCATTTCCTTAAAGTTGTAAGAGCCCTCGAGAGTTGGCCGTTCTTTAAGTGTTTGTTAGGGTTAGTAATCGAAAGAGCTAGCCTTAGAACCCTCATAAGCAATAGAGTGGTTGTCGAGAGGCAGACTCTAACCTACTTTAGAGATAAGTGTTAGGTTTCAAGGGCTAAAAAGGATAGTTCGTGAATGGTAGGGGAGTGTTAAGAGTTTACGCCGAGAGGTATGGTTGTAGCATTTCTGACTCCCAGTTTCCTGGCTAGAGATAGTTTAGGAACATTTTTAGCAAATCCTGCCTAGTATAGAAGATAGCTGAAGAGCCTTAGTATCGTTAAAAAGCTTAAGTTAGGTTGTCCATCATTCCCAGCCAGCCATTCCGTAGTAAGTTTCGCATACGAAAGGGGACATGTTTATCATATTGTTACCTCATCTTTCTTTGCATTGTTTTGCTTCAGCATTATTTTACATCATCTATTTTATTATAGCATTGTCATCTACAAAAAGTTCAATCTTTATTGTTACAGCAACCGTGAATACCTCTAATCCCTGTGGAGACAATACTCACTCATCACTTTGTTACTCTTTCGACGTGTATACTTGCACCATATTTGCGTATCATTTATAGTACATTACACGCAAGCAACATGTTCCTAGATGATATTGGATGTGTTTTGATGGTTGAAATTGATGGATTCAATTTGAAGTTTGTCTAGAACGAAATTGGTGAAGTTTTGGGTGAAATTTGGGTTTGAATCAATGTGTTTTGGTTGCAAGAAGTTGGATTTCCAGATTGTTGCTGGTTTACAAGTATATTAGCATCATAATATTCTGTTTTGGGTTGTCTTGAAGTAGAGGAGATTGATTCGGGTACTTCAGGCACGATACCGGTGTTACGGAGGCTTGAGATCGGTGTTTCGGCTTTCGTTTGGGCTCTATCGGTGAGTGGTAATGTTTTAAAGCTTTAAATGATTCAAAGAGGTTTTCTTGGGGGTTTGGGTGGAATCTTAAGGGCTAACCTAAACCCAAGTGTAAGTTTGCCTAATTTGCCTTGTTTCGTTAATTGTTGGTGTGTGCGGATATTCTTGTTGTTTGTGTGATATGTTGTTGTGTAGTCATTGTTGATGTCAAGCCTCACGTGATGGTTAGTCGTTGTATACGATGATGTGTAGTCCCACCGGTAGTGACTAGTATATGAGTACGGTGATGTGTAGTCCCATTGGAAAAATGCTAGTTGTTGTGTACGGTGATGTGTAGTCCCACCGGGGATGGTTGTGCTTGTGCAAACCATGTTTTCATCTATGTTTCCATTTCATTGTATCTCTTATTAAGTGGTTTCATTTTTAAAACTAAGATATATGTTTTGAACTGCATTATTGTTGTGTTTTAGAGCTCCGCTCACTAAGCTTTTAAGCTTACGCTCTATTTTTCCAACAATGCAGATCGTTATAGGATCCGGGAGGCAAGTGGGCAAGGGAGGAGTTCTCAGAGTTCTTGGCTAGCTCAAAGTATGGTTTTACTAGTTGTAATAACACTTAGGTAATGGGAATGCTAGGCTTTTTGTTAGGGAGTTGGTGTTCAAACTCCTATGTTTGGCTTTTGTTAATGTTGCTCGCATGTTTTAAATGATAATGTCATGTTATGTTGAGGTTTGTTATGGCCTTGGATAAATTGTTATGCGTTTTGACTTGTTGGTATTTTTGAAACTAAGTGTTCTTATGAGCTTTGGGTTTGAGATCTACTTTGTTGTGTGTATGCATGTTTGAAGTTGTGTTTAGGGTGTTTGTATAATAAGTTGTCATGTGGTTTGTGATTTTTCGGGGCAAGTTTGAGAACGTTTGGGGATGCCAAAATACATTTTCGGGCCAAACTATGTCCAGGCATTTCGGAACGTCTCATATGGTTTCGAAACGGCCAAGCTCCAGGGGTACTCGTATCGAAACGGGGGTGGTGCCGTTTCGGTACGATTTGCCACTAGAGGCTCCTTTTTCGAAATCATGTAGGGTCGTTCCGGTACGTTTTGCCACTGGAGGCTCCTGTTCCGGAACCATGAGGGACCGTTCCGAAATGGCTTGGTGTTACTTTTTGAATGAAGCTCGCGTTTCAAAACGGGCAGCCCTGTTCTGAAACGCAGGTAATTAAAACGGATAAAAGGCATCTTCAAGAGATTCCAAATGTTACATTTTAGTCCCTAATGCTTGTATGTTTCCTAGTTGAGTTTATATGTGACCTTTGTGATGGTTATGCCTCGTGTGCATGTAACTGGACTAATAAACTACTTGGTAAGTTTAAATTATCGTATGCCCTCTGCTCGGTTCGTATCTGTGTTCGCTTTTTCGCTGGTTTCCCTTACATCTAGGGTTAAAAGTGACATCTAGACAAGACTAATAAAATGAAAAAAATAGGGTTGCTAATCGGAGTGAGGCCTTAGCGGGTTTCGCTTTGGTTTTCCCTTACATTCGTGCACAATAAATTTTTTTATTTTTTTCACTTTTGTTTTGTTTTCTTGATTTTGAGTGCAAAACGTGCTAAAATCCAACCGAGGCTCTGATTACCATATGATAAGGGCGTTGCTTGGTGAAACAACGTGTCCCTGTTGTTATGGATCTAGAATTATAATAAGCACTTCTCTACAATTAAACAACACGAAAATGGGTGTTAAAAGGCTGTAAATTATGACGAAAATTGAAAGAAAAAAAAGCGTAAGGAAAACAAATAGAAGAAATTTGGAAATTTTGGGCAGATTCAAGGTTGAAGATGAAGGTTTTTGAGGGCTTCCATGGCAGCAACTTTGCACAGCAAAATCGACAGATTCTTCAAGGGAAAACAACGAACAAATTTGAAGGAAGAACTTGTTGGGTTTTTAGGTGCTCGATTCTTTCAACCGTTCTTGCTCGTCAAGTGGTGGAGAAGTGGAATTTTGGGTGATAGAGGTGTGAAAGATAAAAAGAATAAAGACAAGATGATTTATAGTGGTTCAACCTTCTAACCAAGGTCTACATCCACTACCTTAGCTTCCCTCTAAGGATTTCCAATCAATCCACTATTGATTCGTCCCTTTTTCTAGGCTTAAGAGGAAACCCTTACAAAACCGATCAAGCTTTCTACCCAAAGCCTTGATCAAACCCTCTTTACAAAGAGATAAAAGTAAGCAAACTCAAATCTCTCTAATAGGTATTTGTTTTCAAAATTAAGCTCTCACCCAATCCTAAAACACTTGAGCAAATATAATAATTTTGGCTCACTAGTATTTGTCTATACAAGGAATTGACAATTAGGCACTAAGACACATTTTGATCATATGTTGTATTACAATTGAAGCATTAACCATTACTTGATGCTTGAAGGTCCCTATTATACTCCTAATTGAGTTTGTAGCCGTTACTAGTCGTTGGGGTTGAATTCGAGCCGTTGGAGACTTTATTTCCCACCATAAATGCAGTTCTGCAACTCCCCGTTTCAAAACGCCCGACCCTATTTCGAAACACCTTTAAAATAGAAATAGTCGTTGCAGTCTAATGCAGCACCTATTTCGGAACACCCTTGGCCGTATCGAAACGGTCGTATCGAAACGCTTGTTCCCGTATCGAAACGCCCTGCAATCAAAAGTTAGTTAGGAAATAGTCGTTGGGGTTTATGACCATTGAGGTCTTGCCACATAGGCGTATCGAAACGGAATTGGCCGTATCGAAACGCTGGGTAAAATTCTCACCCAGATCAGGCCCCATTTCAAAACAGACAATGTTGTATCGAAACGTTTTGCCACTGTGAAGTTCAGTATCGAAACACCTAGAGGCGTTTCGAAACGCCTGGATGGTTTTGTTAAATTTGGCTTTGAAAACACATAAAACCTTTTTGAAATATCCCATAAACATAGTTTCAAGTTGTTTGGACTTAGAAATGGTTTTGAATTCTTTTTAACTTTGTCCAAAACATTTTTCAAATATTATATCAAAACATTAGTTCTACAATCTCCCCTTTTTTGATATAATAAAACCAACTTGAAAATTTGTTTAGAATTCTCCCCCTTTAAGTTGAAAAATGTGAATAAGAGATGAAAAATTGAAAAGTAAGTAAAGCTCCCCCTTATTCATTTAAAGATACTATTTTGCAAACCAAACTCTTACCTTTTTGTTATATTAAAACGAATTCAAAAGACATTAAGTTCAAAATAACTTAGGAAGTTTAAAAAGATGACAAAAATAAGGATTTTGGTTTTAAAATGCCCCCCCTTACTCAAAGCATCATCAAAGAATGTTAGTCCAACATATGTCATAATCTAGTTGAAATAAAAAATAAATCAAATTAAACAAATAAAACAACTAGATTTTTACCACACTTGAACACAAGGGAGAATGTGAAGCATTCCTTCTTCAAGTGTTCTTCCTTGTGTGCATGGAGCCCCCCTCAATTTTGGACTTGTTGATCAATATCCATCACACCTAAACAAGACAATCATACAAATTTTGGTATCCAAATTGCTTTGGATCCATAAATGTTAGTTGCACAAAATTTTGTCCCCTTAGGAATCCATTTTTCAATTTCATCCTTTTTAGTTGAAGTAATTAGTCCTTTTGGGACCCAAATACTTCTAAAAAAGTTACCGTTCACAAATCTAGGGGCACTAGATTGTCTTACATAAAAATTTGATTTTCCTAAATTATTTTTCTTTTGAAGTTCATTGAAAATCAAATCTTTTTCTTCTTGAACTTTATGAAGAAAATTTTGTAAATCAAAACATTTTTGTTCAAACTCATTGAGTTTTGCTTCAAGTTCAATTTTGGTTTTAGAAATCAAGTCATTTTGAATTTTCAAATTTGAAATCACTTTCTTGTTTTTCAAAATGTGATTTTTAAACTCTAAAACCAATTCGTCATAGGCATCTTGTAATTCATCAAAAGAATATGAACATGGAGTAGATGAATTAGAAGTTACCCTTGAATCTTCTTCGATGGCCATAAGACAAAGGTTGGCTTGTTCATCGTCGGTGGAGTATTCATCACTCCAAGTTGCCACATATGCCTTCTTCTTATGGCTTGAAGTGATTGCCCTCTTCTTTTTCATGGATTCTCGTTCAAGTTCTTTCAAGGCTTTCTTCATGAAAGGGGCACACTTCTTGAACAGATGAACTATCTCTTCTTCTTCATCCTCCTCTTCACTTGAATCTACGTGATGGCATGTGGAGGATTTGAGAGCAATGGCATTTGTGTTGATGCCAAGCCCTTTCAGCTTCTTCTCCCCCATAGCTCGAATCTTGTCTTTCTTCTTCTCCTCTTCTTTGTTTTTCTTCATTATTTGGTGAGTGAGAAGTGGCCCCAGGAGCTCATCAAGCTTCAAAGTCTCGAGATTCTTGGCTTTAATGATGGCGGTCCTTTTTGAGTCTCATGACTCGGGAAGGGAGTAGATGAGCTTTCGGACAAGCTTCTCTTTCGGAATGACTTCTCCATAACCCTTGAGTCCATTGGTGATGGTGGAGAATCGGTGGAACATCTTCTCAATTTCCTCTTTTGGGTCCATCTTGAAGTTTTCATACTCTAGGTTGAGGAGGCCGATCTTGGTCTCCTTTACTTCGTTTGTCCCCTCGTATGTAACTTCGAGCTTGTCCCAAACTTCCTTGTCACTCTCGCAAGAAGACATCTTCTCGTATATGTTGAGGCTAAGTGCACAAAAGATGAAGTGCAAAGCCTTGCAATTTAGCTCTATCTTTTTACGATCGTCGGCACTCCACTCCACTTTGCTTCCTTGTGGTACGAACGAGCCATCTTCTATGATATCCCAAAGCTTGTAGTCTTTGGATTTGACAAAGAAAATCATCCTCGTCTTCTAATAAGCATAATTTGTCCCGTCGAAGAAGGGCGGTTTGTCGATGGATTGCGTCATTGAGCCGGTTGTTTGAAAAGTTGATCAAGCTTACCGGATCGCCTCAATAGGGTATTAATCCTCTTCAATTGAGCCAAGCTCTGATACCAATTGTTGGGGTTTTAGGTGCTCAATTCCTTCAACCGTTCTTGCTCGTGAAGTGGTGGGAAGTGAAATTTTGGGTGATAGAGGTGTGGAAGCTAAAAAGAATAAAGACAATATGATTTATAGTGGTTCAACCTTCTAACCAAGGTCTACATCCACTACCTTAGCTTCCCACTAAGAATTTTCAATCAATCCACTATTGATTCGTCCCCTTTTCCAGGCTTAGGAGGAAACCCTTACAAAACTGATCAAGCTTTCTACCCAAAGCCTTGATCAAACCCTCTTTACAAAGAGATAAAAATAAGCAAACTCAAACCCCTCTAATAGGTATTTGTTTGCACAATTAAGCTCTCACCCAATCCTAAAACACTTGAGCAAATATAAAATTTTTGGCTCACTAGTGTTTGTCTATACAAGGAATTGACAATTAGGCACTAAGACGCATTTTGATCATATGTTGTATTACAATTGAAGCATTAACCATTACTTAATGTTTGGAGGTCCCTTTTATACTCCTAATTGAGTTTGTAGCCGCTGGGGTTGAATTGGAGCCGTTGGAGACTTTATTTCCCACCATAAGTGCAGTTCTGCAACTCCTCATTTCGAAACACCCGACCCTGTTTCGAAACACCCTTGAAATAGAAAGAGTCGTTGCAGTCTGATGCAGCACCCGTTTCGAAACACCCTTGGTCGTATCGAAACGCTTGTTCCCGTATCGAAATGCCCTGCAATCAAAAGTTAGTTGGGAAATAGTCGTTGGGGGTTTATGACCGTTGAGGTCTTGCCACATAGGTGTATTGAAATGGCAGTGGTCGTATCGAAACGTTTGGATGATTTTGTTAAATTTGGCTTTGAAAACACATAAAACCTTTTTGAAATATCCCATAAACATAGTTTCAAGTTGTTTGGACTTAGAAATTGTTTTGAATTCTTTTTAACTTTGTCCAAAACATTTTTCAATTATTATATCAAACTTTAGTTCTACAGAACTCGAACAATATTTTGAACAAACTCGAACCTTATAACAATTTGTTCAACGCCTACTTGGACCCATCGAATATAACGATTCAAGAACCCAAAGTATCCAGCAATTTGACAAAGTTAGAACAAGTCTAAAGTGCCAAGAAGTTCTAAAAAGAACCGATTTTGAGGAAATTCTCACAAGTGATTTTTATTCAGCAAAAAGTATAACCTTTTACATTAAAATGTCACAAATATATAGCCAATGGGAGGGGTTGGCCGAATTTGAATGTGTGGCCATAATTTGAAGGAAACAAATTTAAAAAAATGCAAGTTATAACTCCTTTTGGGCGGCACTTGTTTTCAGCCACAATTTTGAATTAAACACATGATAAATGTGTTAAAAATTTAAAAAGGGCGCCACTTTAAGGGGAAAAGACTGATACAATCTGCCACACGCTTGGCGCGTATGGAGCATGGCAAGGCTTCCCAAGCATGCCGAGCACATGTGTGGATGGTGTCACATGCTTAGGACACATTCCCTTGGTGTAGGACAGGTTTCAGTTGCTGTAGGTCACTTGAGCTGGAGTTGAGCTAGCTGGAGTTGAGTTGAGCTGAAACGAGCTAACTGAGAGTGTTATGAGCTGAGTTGAGCTGGGAGCTAAGCCTCTGGGCTGGCTCGAACTGGAATCGAGCTACATACATTACCTTGAGCTGACATCGAACTAACATGATTGTCCTGAACTGTTGTAGCGCAATGTACATGCATGAAAAACAACACAACTTCTATCAAAACCTTGAAACACATTATAACATAAGTATTTAAGCTGTGAACACTTGCACATTTATTTAATTACACACAAACAAAGTTAAAACGTCACGAAAATATCCAAACTAATCTGAAAACATATTTAGCATAATATGTACATAGCAAACACACATATATAAGTAATATAGCATAAAGATGTTACATATCAGCATTTAACAAGTGAAAAAATAAACTTCCCTGAAAGTTTGAAGTTGCATTCGTTGGGTGGTAGAAACGTGCTCACATCAGCCTTGATACTAGGCTTTAGGGAGTTAGTTTATGTTGTAGGGTTTAAGGGGTTAGGTGTAGGTGTTTATAATTTAGGGATAATGATTAGAATTTAGGGGTTGGGTTAGGATTTAGAGTTTAAATGTTAAGGCTTAAGTTGTTGGGTAATATGTTGAGGATTTAGGTTTTAACATATAAACCCTAAATTCTAGCCCTAAACACTAAATTCTATTCACAATCTCTAAATTCTAAACTACTAAACCTAAACCCCTAAACCATACACCTTAAATTGAGTCCCTAAACCCCAAAACTAAGACGCCTATAGTTTCCACCGCCAGTGTATCAAATAATTATCTTATAAATAATATAGTTAATATTATATTAATATATAACTAATAAATAAAATATTTATATTATCAATATTATTAAATATAAAAATAAATAATATATTATTATAAAAAAAATAAAAATTAATTTAAAAAACCCCAAAATTTACAAAAAAACATCAAAATTCACCAAAACATTAAATTCTAACCTATAAACCATAAATCATAAACCTTAAAACCATAAACACATTAGCAACCACAATGGATGGATTTGGGGTTTAAGCTTCAAGGTTTTGGTGAATTTTTAGAGTTTTTTTTTGTAAATTTTGTAAATTTTAATTTTTTAAATCAATTTTTTTTAGTTTTTATAATAATATATTATTTGTTTTTATATTTTAATATTATTTGTTTATGAATAAAATTTTAAGGGTTAAAATTTATAGGTTAAGGTTAAGGTTTATGGGTTGGGGATTTAAGGTTTAAGGTTTTGTTGGATTTTGGGCTATTTAAAATGTTTGGGATTTTAAAAAAATAGTCTTTTAATTTTTATAATAATATATTTATATATTTAATATTATTTATAATATAAAAATATGTATATTTTTATTTTATTTATCATTTATATATTAATATATGTATACTAATATATGTATAATATATTTATATTATTTATATAGAGTAATATTATTTATATGATAAACTGCAATTTGGAATATATATATTATTTGTGATGGAAACTAAATAAAGATGTTAAGTTAGCTTAGTGATTAAGAGGTTGCCTTTGATTCTAAAAGTTTCAGGTTTAAATCTCAATGATTGTATAATTTTTCATATTTTCCTCCAGCAAAACGACGTCGTTTTGGGCAATTTAGTATCAAGATGGCGACACCAAAACGACATCGTTTTAATCTAGCATTCAAATCATCACGCCGTTAATTCAAAAAATAAAATTTAATAGCGAATCTTGACCAATTAAAAAGTTAGCGGTATAAACAGGTCATCCACACTAATTCGATGATACCTGACATAATTTACCCTATTATTTTTAACGATTAAGTGAAGGGGTGTGAATTCAAACACGTGATTTCTTTTAATTTATTTAAAGAGATAAAAAATTAGGTAAACTACATCGGATACCACTAAACTATGGCCCCTGAGTCGAAAATACCACTGAACTTTAAAATTCTTCAAAACTAACACTGAAGTTTAATATTTGAGTCGAAAATGCCACTCCGCTGTTAACTGTTAACTCTTCCGTTAAGTCAAAACAACATTGTTTTACTAGAGGGAAAAAATTAAAACCATGCACTTATGTGTTTTGAACCCAAGACCTTTAAGAGAAAGAGCTAAGCCATAACCACTAAACCAACATAAGATTATATAATATTTTATCACAAATATTATCTATCTCAAACTAATTAAGATTAATTTAAATTATTTTATAAAATAAATAATATTAAAATATATCATTTGTATATATAAAATATATAAAAATAAGAGTGTATTATTTTTATTTTGCATATAATATTTATAATAATAAATATATTATTTAAAAAACTAAAATATTTATAAAAATAATATATTTATATTATAAATATTATATAAAAACTCTAAATTCTAAACTTAAACTACAAAGCTCAAAGCTCAAAACCTAAACTTATGATTTGAGGTTTGTAGTTTAAAATTTTTTATATATTATTTGTAATATAAATATATTGTGTTATGAATATTTTTTGTTTTTAAAAAATAATATTTTTCATTGATATATGTAAAAATAATATATTTTATATCATTTATAGAATTATTTTTATAAAATAATTCGGTTGAACCAAATAGATTAGTTTATATAATTTAAATAAAAATATTTATTTTTATATTATTTATAATATAAATATACTATTTTAAAAATATAAAATTTAAATATAAAAAATTCTTAAACCTTAAATCCTAAACTCTAAAGTTTAGAATTTAAGTTCGAGGGTTGGAGTTTGTGGATTAACAATTTAGAATTTAAGGTTTTTATATATTATAATAATATAAATATATTATTTTTATAAATATTTTGGGGTTTTTTTAATAATATATTTATATTATTAATAATATATAAAAGCAATATATTTTTATTTATATATATATATATATGCAAATAATATATATTTATATGTTAATATTATTTATAATATTATTTATTTTATAAAATAATTTGAATTAACTTGAAATAGTTTGAGATATATAATATTTGTGGTAAAATATTATACAATGATATATTGGTTAAATGGTTAAAGCTTGATTTCTTTTATAGGTCTTGGGTTTAAAACTCCGCATGGTTTCCACATTTTTCTTCCAACAAAACGACGTCGTTTTGGTGTGGCTTAATGATGGAGTGACATTTTTTACTCAAATATTAAAATTCAATGCTAGTTTTGAAGAGATTTAAAGTTCGGTAGTTTTCAACTCAGGGATCATATTTAGTGGTATCCGGTGTAGTTTAACAAAAAAAAATTGGTAGCGTCAAAAATACATACATATTATAAAGTATTGTATAAAAAAACACAAGGAAAATGAAATTTTAAATCTGCGTCCTACAAATAATGAAATTATGGCATTTTCCATCTAACCAATTGTAATAATATTATAACCTTTCCTCTTTATAACAGCAGCAGCCACACCCACCACAAAAACTCAACAAAGGGGACACTAACACTTGTGCATGCCAAATTTTACTTCCCATTCTCTCAGTTGGTTCGCAAAGCTAGAAAAAAGTAGAATAATTGATTTTTTAAGGGAAAAGGTGAAAAAATAGACAAAAAAAAGATGTTCTACAGAAGCAACATTTTGTTGGTGAGGCTAAAAGCATAAAGTCCAAAGCTCAGCTCAAAGCATCAGAAAAGGCCTGGTCGTAATCTTGGCATTGCATAATTTGAGTATAATTTTCCACTGGCCTCCGCTTGCAGCATAACAGTTTATACAGGATCATCCATCGCCTCCCACCGACAAACAACCCGAATTTCCTTCTCATCGACTTCCTGGTGTTTCTCCGAATCCAGTTCTTTGGTAGCCCATACCGAGAACCTTTAGTCACCAACCACATCCTTGAGTCGAATACAACAAACAAGAAAACGAGTTAAACTGCGCATAATGATTCTCCGAAATTACCCTTAAGATCCATTAACAGCCATTTCAGGTGAGGATTTTGGTGGTATCAAGGGGCAGTCCTCGCCGCTTAATTGTCTATTGTCTGAGGGACTATGCAGGCAATCTGAACAGTTTCTTGGAGGTTCCTTCTCTCTGTGGTTGTCCTCTTCTGAACTACTTTTATCAGAACTTCTCGGACTGCTAGACTCTTTCTCTTTATGATTTTCCTCACCCGAGCCTTTGTTCCCATCAGCTGATCGACTAGATAAAGGTATGGCGTTTGCAGTTTTCTTACTTGGCAGCACCGCATTGCTTAGGGTTGAACACAAAGCTGCAAAAACACTCTCTTTTGATTTGGAGCTTTTACCCAGACGCTGCTTCTTATGAGCAAGCTCATTCTCATGCTCCCTAGAAATCAACTTTCGCTTCAACCGAAAGGACTCCAGTGCTCCTTCATCCTCCTCTGAGGTTTCATTCTGCTTCTTGGGAGGTGGTCTGTAGTCTTCATCGTCCTCATCATCATCATAGTCGACAAGTCCACCAGATATTGGGCTACAAAATCAGAGCAAAAATATAAATTACGAACCCAAGCACACCGTACAGCATTTTCAGTCATCAATCATCTAGGATGAGGTCACTGAAATACCTCAAAGATGAGTGGCTTGCAGCAACTCCACCAGATGAAACAGGCTGAGACTGTACTTTCCGAGTGCGAGATTCAGATGCTGTATTCTCTTCATCACTGCTTATGCATCCAGATATAATCACTATAGTGAAAATGGCTCAGTGAAAAGTGTCAATTAATCTGTTGATGAAAGCATACCTGTCCTCGTTGAAATAGTCTTCCTCCTCTTTCTCCAGAGCACGCTCATCAATTCGTTTTCTCGAGTCCAACACATTAACATTCGCTTTTGTTCCACAATTTTCCAAGCACTGCAAACAGACGAGTCATATCAATGGAATTTTAGATATGGAAGTCTCTGCAGTAAATAGGTAAGTTACTGGATACCTGTTCATATTTGACTTTCAGGGAGTGAATGGATCCCAAATTCTCGAACTTAACCAACTGATCCCAAAATGAATCAACTATATATTTAACTAATAATTTCAGATTTTCCTGCGTGAAACAGAGTTATTAGCAGAAAGAATCATCAAGATAAGCCTAACATCCCTATGTAGTGCAGATAGACATGCACCTTACGGATATATTCAAAAAGTTCCAAGACTGCAGAGTTCAGCACATTGTAACGATTTCCATTAGCAACAAAAGCATCTACGACTGGTTTGAGAAGGTTTTTCTTAACAAAATGATTTATCAGATGTTCATCCTGCAAGATGAAAGCTTAATTCAACCAGTTAAAAACATGCAACAGCTTTTAATCAAATTGCCAAAAGTATTTAGCATCCATAAAATTGCTAATTTGCAATAAATTGAAATAATTATAAAAGGCAGAAAACCATAGTCCTGGAAATTATAACTTACAAATGCAAAAGATGAAAAAGTACCAAAAAAAATCACAAGCACAAGCAAGTAGGTGGAAAAGTTCAGTCATGAGAGTGAAAATACGTCTATCCTTTCCCATCAATAATTCTGCTGACAAATAACAAACCATATTATATTGTTCATAGTACTCCTATATGAGATGGTATGTGTCCATAATAATTTGGAGTCTCTGGTCCCCAAGATTATATCCGATTTGAGAAAGGTGTCAAATGAGTATCTGACGTAACATCAGGTAAAAATGTAAGAATCAAAGCCACATATGCATACCGCATCTCAAAAGATAAATAGACCTTTAAACTGAGAAACTAATTCCCCACGTCTCCATAAGTAACCAAAAACAGTTAAAAGCAAAGTCGAACACTAATTCACATAGTAAATAGTTTCACATCCAATTTCATTCATATCATCAATGCCATTTTTCATTCAAAAGATAGCATCAAGGGCAAGTGTGAACAATTCAAGTTTGATGGGATAGAATTTATTTTAAAGCTTAAACTAAACTCGCTTACACGACGAGAGAGAATAGTGCGAACAAAGCGAACTGCAGCAACTACTAGGTATTTTTCCCTTCTTCGTGTAAGTAACAAAACTTTGTCTATAACGTTGTTAAGGAGAAAATTACACCTGAACAATTAAGAAAAAGCCAATTAATATGTTAGATTAATATGACAAAATTTCCTAGATGATACACAAGAAGTATCCAAGAGATTACTTTATTCTATAAGGATGGTGCACAACACAAAAGCAAAGCAATTCACATATGTTTAAGAGAATTTCAGGCTTTGTGCTATTTTGACTTTCAACTCTTTCGGCACTGCTTGCCAAATTACTCGTTGACTGGCCAACCTCATCAGGACATGATAATATTATGACATCAATTAGCTGACCCAAATGCTTCTCATAAAAGATATCAATAATCGTATCTCTCTGCAGTAAAAACAATATGAAGTCAATCACTTACAGGAAAAAATGGAACTAGTATAAAAAAAAGAATCAGCAATGGAACCAGCAGAAAGAAAATAAATTAAATCTGATCTGAAAGTTTGACATTTTTGCAATAATAAACAGATCCATATAATAAAACGAAGTTCAACATCCAAAACTTTTACAGCTGCACAAGTGAACACAAAAAATGTTGTGGATTCCAAATATTGTAACAACCAAAAATAAGGCATGGAAATCAACTGCTATTCTTCTGCCATGACATCTAAGTTATACGGTAACAACCTCAGTAATCTACAGCAACCAGAGGATCAAACATAAGCCTAATAAATTTCGACTGGGCATGCTAGACGTGAAAGTAAGAACTTAGCCAACTTTTGTGAGAACTCATCTTATTAATTGACTCTATAACTCTATGCATAAGAAGCCAGTTCAACTAGTTTCCAGAATTCTCATCTTCAAACCATGCTAGAATCTGATTTATTGAATTTTGTGCTTCTCTAAGAACTGCAGTAAAGAAAAGCACCATATTCTCGTGCAGTAAAGCAACATAAGACAGGTAAAGGTTGGAAAAGAGGATAAGCTAGACCCCTAAGTCATGTGACCTGGAAAAATCCACATAACCTACCCCAATTGTTTTGTAATTTAGGTTGAGTGTAACTCTATGCAAATTCCCTATCTACCAAAATATAACATTTGCACATAAAAATAAAGATAAAGGCAAGCACCTGGGCTCCTGACAATGCGAACGAATCCAGTAAACTACGAAGAATTTCAAGAAACTGGCAGTGCATATCATCTCCAAAATCTGTTATCATCCCTTTAACCTGTGAGCATACAACTATATTAGTTCTAATTCTATGTCCACATAAAAAATATGTAACACAGTGATGGATGTCTCGTAAGTTTATCCAAATAATGGTATTGCTTCCATACAATAAGTACATCATATTATCCAAATATCTCAAATAAAATATGTACCAAAAGTCCTAAAAGTGAAATTCCTTCAGGGCGAACAACATAAGAGCGCAGAAGGTTTGGATCCTGATTCAAGAACAGTATGAGGATGTCTGTCCTGCATCCATTATTCAGACCCTATTATTAGGACTGTAATTACGGGAAAGAAGTTCCCACACTAAGCTGGAAGGCAGAAACATATTAAAGAGATACTAGAATTGCATTACCCCGTTAGTACAAGCTTTTTATCTTGACTCTGCAGAGTATCAGCGATAATGTCAAAGATACCTTCATTTATAAGATCCCTAAATGATAGGAAAAAAAAGGGAACCCTTCAGCCATAAAATATAAACAACTAATTGTTTAAAATATAGCTATGGAGAAGTGGTAGGTTTCAGAATCAAGATAGCAACATAACATGAATGCTGACAAGATGTCTAACTTGTAGAAAAGCGTACCTAAATAGTTGAAGCTGCTGCACCATCTGCAGGCTCTTGCTTAAACTACAAAAATCGCGCAAGAAATATACCTATTGAAAAAAGAAAAAGCCAACACGATTGATGCCAAATCAATTGGAATAAATCATATAGTTAAACCCTGAAAAAAGCCACAGATAACAGATATTCTAGTGTGTTAAGGCACACGCATAGGCGCTAAAGCGCAGTGGGATATGGAAATTTAGCCTTCAATCTTTTCAGGCGAAGCAATTTTATTAGGCACTCACCCAAGTGCACTTTATTGCCCTTTGGGCTTGAAGGCTAGGTGACAAAAAAGGTAGCCTGGGTGAAGCGGCAGCCAACTTTTAAGATTTTGTTTTAATTTAGAACTTAAAACCCACTGAGCTGAAGTGGTGGTGCCAACTTTTAAATCTCTCTCTCATGCTCTTTTTTTCTTTAAAACAAAAATACCCATTGAAGCTGATTTTTAAAAGTTTCCTCATTTTCTTTTTTTTAAAAAAAAAGGTCGATACGACGACTTTCTGAAGCCGACCTTTAATTTTAAGCTTTTTAAATATCATTTTCTTATTTTATTAATTACAAACATACTACCAGCTAATTGTGTTGAACTCTGTTAAATCATTAAAACTCAAAACCTAACCACCCTCAAACCCTCTTCAAACATTTAAGTTCTAGGTAAACATTTTTATTTTTTAATTACTATTCTCTAGTTATTCTAATATTTGTTTTTTTCTTTTAATTCCTTTTCTCTGTCTTTTATTTTCTCTATTATAAATTTTTCACTAATTATTAAACCTGAACAGCGATTTGAATTTATAGAATGTATTATACAAAAATCATCTTAACTAGTTATTGTTTATCAAGTATTAGATATTTTTATATACATTTTACACATCTATTTATTATTATATGTATGCGCCCTTGACAACACTGAGATATTCAAAATCGAAAACATCCAAATATTTAACCTCACCCAAAGCAAGACCTTTCAGGACCTAATAAAAATCCAGTATCTAAATGCATAGAAGAAAACACAAAATTGATCGCCTTAGACAAAGTACAAGCAAGGGAGGGCTATGAAAACTCACAATCCAGACCTAAGCATTAATTCAATTAACCTCAGTTAAATATAAAACAATTTATGAATGAACTAAAATATATGGTAAAAATAAAAATACTAAAAGAAACTCCAAAACTGTTTTCACTTGTTAATTAAAACCCCTACACTTTTATTGTACCCAAATAATCCCTTATTCTTCGATTTGTATCCATATAGGCCTTTATATCAAATGAATGAAAGATTTATTTTAAGGGCTTTCATACAAATTAAAAGTTAAGGGCTTATTCAAGTACTAATGAAGGTAAAGGGCATACTTCAATGCAAATTAAATATTAATGGCATATTTTGGTTAAATTAGGTTAATGTCATATTGGTTACAATAGAAGCATAAGGACTTACCTTGACAGAGTAGCAGAGTTTAAAGGAATTTTTTTGTTATTTCAGCCTAAATATAGGTTAACGTCGTAGTTGGGTAGACTAGAAGTATAAGGATGTTACGGTCTCTTGAACTGGATCTAGTTGTGGATCTATTTAACAAGGGAATGGGGTACGAAGATGAGGGAAGTGAGGTTTTTCTTCTCTCAACCTTTGATTGCAATTGTTCAGGCTCTAAGGACAGAATCTGAAGACCTCTTGAGAATAAGATGAAGTCTGAACAATACTGTTTACGAATTTTCTGATGTCATAAATACAGAAGAGAAACTGAAGCTAACAGAGGAAGAACACCCTCCCTAAAAAAACATAAAATATAACAGCAGAAATTAGACTGGAGGAACCCCTCTTACAAAACAGGAAACACACCTGCGTAGAAAATAACTGAAGTAAAAGAACTTCTCAAGATTATTTAACTAATTATTTTGCAGCCTACTCTTCGGCCCATAAGTGTAGCACTTGTAAACCTGATATGGCTTGCTAACAAAGGACTTACCTAGACAAAGTGATGAAGTTCAAAGGATTCTACTCTTAACATCTAAATGGATTAAAAAGGTACAAAATCAATCATCTCACTCATATTCCTAAAAGAGAAGGGCTAAAACTGAAAGTCAACAAAGTTATATCTCCAAGAATCTGCCGCTCATAACAATTAGCTTCATAATAAATGAAGCAGAGCATTCATAACCGAATGAAAAATAATTATACAATTAAACTTTAATGTCAGTAATTACCAAATTTTTCTTAGATTCAGCAGATGTGGTGGGTGATCTCAGCCTAGCAAACAATTCCTGAATAAAGGTGCTGTCATCCTTCAATAAAGAAATAACCTATAAAACAATACTGCAATTAGTTAAGTGGGAAAGAAACAAATAGCCTAATATATTAACAACAAGCAATAAAAATCTTACTAGAGCATTGTTAGAATGAATTATAGAATTGAGACTGGCAACTGTGGCCTCATCCAATATCCTTGCCAAAACAACATCCTGAAAGAAGCAATCAGAAGCAAGAATTACAAAACTAAAGACATGAGACGGACTCATAAGTAAACATTTAAGATCCTTACCTTCAAATAACCAACTCGGTATGTCTGGTGTATTTTTGATAGGACCATTGGGTTTTTAATTGGAACAGCCTGTAGAGCAATATGAATAAACTACTTTTACATTCTTTCACCGGATCTAAACTCCCTATATACACCTCAGTAAGACTCATTGAAGAATAAATTACCTCCTTAAAAACAACATGTTCTTTCAGAAAATTACGATAGTGTTGCACCCGAGGAACATCAGGATCATCTGCAAACCAATGAAGAAGAAACCATCTTACCAAAACAAGCTAAATTATCAAGTAATAACCAAATTTGAGGGAATAAACTTGAAACGTAGAACTTTCAAAATGACAATTAAAAAGATCATTAGCATAAAAAAATAATTGTACATGATTTTGTAACTGAAAGGCTGTTCCAAACAGCTATATATGTAAAGTTGCAAATTGAATATCGAATTCAATCCAGCAATGGTCATTGATGATAAATCTGTAAACAAACAGAGATATACTTACATTCAAGAGAACCAATAACATCCATTATCAATTCATCCCCAAATATTTTCTCGAAAATTTGAACACTATTGAGCAAAACTGTAAGAGAACCAATAACATAAATTATGGATTCATGAATCAGCTGTAAATACAAGCATATGTTAATAAAGTAATAATAAGAGCATTCAAGTGAAAGTGTACTAACTGATCCCCTTGACTATTTTAAATATCATGTGAAGACCATCCATATTTTCCAAGTCTTCACAGATTCTAAATAGCTCCATCAGCTTTTGAAAGAAATCTTGCTGCATTGAGATCAAACTCAGTTTAGCATGTCTGAATATTTAGAATTGACACAGGTAGAAAGTCAAGACAAAGTTACTAATCTATAAAGTTGAAACAGAAACAAAGAAAATCAGGAAATAAAACAATAAAAACATAGGGAAATAAGAAAATGACCAAGAAATCAAGTTCATAGTTACATGTATAAGAAAGATGTTTACACTCTCTCTCCCATATGACATGGAAGATCACTGAGATTACACAATCTCAGAAGGTTGAGAAGCCAGAGGAAACCAAATTATTAACTTCATAAGCCATAACACAGCCACAAAAAATAACTTAATATGACAGAATACCAACGCTATCAATGGTTCAAATTCAATGGCAGTTAATCACAGAATACTAAACTTCACAAGATATACAGAAGAAATTAATATGTTTGAGCGAAGTTTTCAAAGAATCATACATTATTTAATATTAGTTCTGTCAGCCGTATCTGATCAGCAATGCCACTCTCAGTCACAGTCTGCAGGGAAATATCGATCAACTTAATGAAAAATGTATAAACTGGTATTTCTGAATAGAGTAATCTGAAGAAGCTTTCCAAGAAATATAAGCAGAGCATACAGAAAATATAGGGAGTAAAAACATCACGTAAAAGAAAAAGAAATTAGACCACTTACTCTATGTTTCAATTTACAAGTGATTATAACATAAGCTCAAATACAGATAACCAAGACAGGCATAAATAAAAAATGAATAAATAAATAAACCCCCTTAAATTCATACAAAATAAGGAATAAAGGAGGAAGAAAAGCATTGCCACTGAAAATATCCAATATTTTTGAAAAGGAAAGAACCCCAAAAATCACACCATGCAACAAAAATAAAGATAAACAGAATGCAATCAAAAGGACTGAAACATTCATTAGAACCTTGAGGATTATGGGTAGAGAGGAAAGCTCCACAGCTGGCAACTCCCTCAACTCACTATTCATTGAGTGAAATGTTTCACCTGCGGTAATAACATATGAAACAGTCGTTATTCATGATGGTATTCCAAAATTGCACTACGATAACATTGATATCATGTCTGGTACAAAAACATTGCACATTTTCAGAAAATTATCATTCTGTGCATCAAGGCCAAAAATCATGACCACTCAACAAAAGAATCCCATTTAATTAAGGCCTTCTTACCTCTAAGGCAGAAGAAAAATATATTATTTTATTGAAAAGAACTTTTTACAAAATCTCCAGTTTCTGGAACTTGAAGTCTTTGTTTGAACAAGAGTTACAAAGAGACTTAACCATTTACATAGACTTGAGTGAAGAGTTAAGAGCTTCAAGGATTTCAAAAAAAACTTACTGTTGAGAGAACTGAAATGCATACTTCTTTGCACGTTACAGATGTGGTCCCTGCAATAGAGAAAGAGCATAAATAAAGGGGAGAAGAAGGGGAACTAAAGGTTGACATTATAAACTTCCAGCAGGTGAACTGTAAGAAAAAGGATATAAAAATTGAGATCAAAAGCATTAAAAGAGGATGAAGCAATTTATAAATATTATTACCATATGTAAGAGCATCCTGTGTTCTCTTGAAAACTAAGTGCTAATTCTGTAGAATGCTCAGAGTCTCTCCATGATATGATTGTATCTGATGATAAATCATAAATGCACATATCATCCAATCAAACTGATGCTTTTATGAGCAACAGACATGGCTATTAGTAAAGTCAGAAGAATACCTTCTTGTTTTCTGTAAATATCATCAGGGCGGATATGATGCAAAAGCAACGTCTCATTGTCTTCTTCATTAAAAACAAACAAAGCCAGCTCTTCTGATCTCTGAATTATGAAGAAGACACTGTCATCTAAATAATTTGTTTTCAAAACCTAAATCCAGTATATCCAGATTCAAAACACAAAAACCTGAATCAAATAGAAGATTTGAACAGACCTCCACATAATCAACAGTGACATGCCCGGTTCCTTGATCATCCCATTTACCGTCCTCACTCAAGCGATAGAACTTTACTCGCTGAATTTACAATTAAAATAATTTGAACCAGAAGGGAAAGAAGAAGAAGAGAGGAGTTAAATAGAATCCAAAGACATGCAAAATTCAAGAAACAAACATCAGAGACTGAAAAGGGGGAAATTATTTTATGAACCCTTCACACCACCTCATCTATGATCCGCAGTCCCCACCAATTAAACCACCCACTTCACCTTTTTTTCTCCATGTCATCCTTTTTGAGGGTGAATCTTCACTTTTTTCCAAGTAAACTTTTTTTATGGGTGGTTACTTGGAAGTTATGATTTGTGTGGATTGATGACATGTAAAAATGATGAGATGGAAGGTTTTAATTGGTAAGGTTCATGGAATATTTTTTTCCTGAAAAAGGGTCTGGTGTATCAAAGGATTGTATCGTGAAAACACTGCATAGTCCAACAGCATGAAATTAAACCTTTAGCTGCGATCCGAGCCATTCTCTCATGTCATTTGACCAAAAAATGAAGAGAATGTTTAAATAGAATTCCCAAACTCGTGCTGAATTCACAGAATATACAACACAGGCGGAGTATAAAACTAGTTCACTAAACAATGATATCATTGCATAGTCCCATTAACATAAATTGGACCTGGAATGTTATTTAAACTATGGCACTCCAATATAACAGAAAGTTAAAATCTGACACTAAAATTCATCTATCCACACAGCCAGGAAAAAAATTACAGTTAGCTAACATAGCAAACAAGAATCCCAGTTTAACTAGTAACCTAACCAAAATAAGCATGATGCCAGGTGGAATGAATAACTACTTTTTCCATGCAGACAGTACAGTCTAGTTACTCTAGCACACATCCTTTGACATCAACTAAAGTAGAATCGTACTGCAAACTGAATCATGACTTATTCCAAATTTCTTGTGCGTAAAATTTATTGAAGACTAAAACACAGCCCTGACCACATTTCATAAGCTAATTCACTTCACCAGATACTTCAAACCAAAACCTAATAACTGATACTATGAAACGGGGAAAAAGAGTCGCAACTTCACCTATAAAGCATGAATTAATTTAAAATTAATCAAAAGATAAGAACTTGACTTCGTAAATTCCAATTATTCCTCTATGATGAAAAATAGAACACCAAAAACCAACACTGAATACCAAACCCGCCTAGGAGTGAACTAGCAGAAAATAAGGCAAACTTCTAGGGTCCAAAAGAGGACAGCGAGAAATGAACTGACCTGCAGCGAATTGGAGTTGCCTTGAGATTTATCTTGAGCGCCCATCGCAGCTTCTCGCTCTCCGATTTCAAAATTTCTCGAATCCCAGTATAGCCACGTGGAATCTTAAAGATTGAGAAGTCGGGAGTTGAAATTGAGAGATTTAGGGGAGACTCTGGGATTAGGGCTTTTGGGAGACGATAAGAGAGAGAGAAAAGCGCGGGCTATTGGAATAGTAGGCGGGAGAGAAATGAGATTCTCCTTTGTGAAAAGGGGATCAATAGAAAACCCTAACCGCCATTAACGAAAGCTGAAGAAACTTTCTTTTGTTTTTCCGCTCTTACCCTCTTTTCTTTTCTTTTTTCTATTTTCTGCGCTAAGAAAAGCTCGTTGTCCTTCCCCCGACCTTCGATGAGCGAAGGAAAAGAAAAAGAAAAAAAAGGAAATTAAAAAATGTAATAAAAAATTCAAGAGAATTGTTGTTTTTTATATAAGAAATTATTGTTGTTTCAACAAACTTAATACACAGTTTATCCCTACAGTATACTGTCTTTCTCATGTTTGCTCTATTTTTTTGTTTCACTTTATCTAAAGTTAACCTCATTATAGTTATGAGTATAAAATTATAACATACAAAAATTTAAAAATTAATTTAAAATAAAAATTATAATTTGAGGATGTGTGGAACAATTAATTTGTTTTAAAAATGTAAAAATTAAAATTATTTAAAAAAGCTTAAAAAATAGTTTTGTCCTCAAGTTTGGACCAAATAAACAACTTAACCTCGTGAAATGTATCCAATTAGACCCTTAAACTCGCGAATGAATCACTTTGCCCTTCGACAGATGTTGATTGTTATTGTGCTAACACGACCGTTAACGATGTTTATGGGTGACGAGCCGAGTTGAGCTTGAGTAGTGTTGAGCTCGGCTCGTTAAAAACTCGAGTCAAGCCCAGTAGTGCTAAGCTTGGCTCATCTCGTTAAAAACTCGAGCCGAGTTCGAGTTGAGTCCAATAAAATCGAATATTGACCTAACTTGACTGAGTCGGACTTGAGTAGCTCGCAATCTGTCTTGTCTCATTTATAATAATAATAATAATTGTTTAGTGGATTTATTCGACAACAATAACAATAATATCCAACAACAAACGTTTTATTTCAGTTTAACTTAAAAAAATTAAAAATTTTAGAATATTATATGTTCGAGTAGCTCAACTATACTAGTTAAATAACTCAAGCTGAATTCGAGCTCGAGTCAAACCGAGTCAAGCTTTGACCAAGTTGAGCTTAAGTAGCTCGTGGTATATCTCGTTTCACTTACAACCTTAACGATGTTGACATGGAAGTTCATTGTGTTAACATGGTGGTTTACTATGTCGAGGTGATAATTCACGTGTGAATGATAGCATAGTAAAGGAACAATATTGATATTTTAGGAAGTTTGAGGATTTTTTTATAAATTCGAATGCTTCATTATTTTTCATACTATTTAAATAAAAAAATATGAATATAAAATATTTAAATAAATTTTCAAAATAAAATACTATTAAATTTTTAATATATATATTAAGAATATCAAAAATTATAAAATAATAAATTATTAATTATTAAAAATTTATTAATAAAAATTAGCTTTCCTTCTTCCTCTATGTGTATTTGAGATTTTGTTTTTTTTTATTTCCCCCTCACTGAACTATGTTGGACTAATGCATTACTTGATACGAATAATGAAAAATTAATTAATCAAATGATTAAGATTCATAACCACTTTAAATTTTAACCATTTGATTAGTTAAGTTTCCATTCTTCATACCAAGTAATTTGTTATACCGTTATATAACGATGACAAACACAATAACAACGAAACAAGAAAAGATGGTGATCGCAAACAAAACAAGAAAAATAAACAACATTAAAATTTATGTAGAAAACGAAAAAATTTAAGACGGATGATGACAACTTTTACTATAATAAAGAATAAAAGATTATAATTTGTTTTGCGTTTTAATGCTATATAGAATTCTTCATCTACATGTTATATCGTGTGTTGTATCTAAAACTCTAACTTAAATTTTGTGAATTAATGAAAATATTTAATTTTAAAAAAATAATTAAAATTATTTACATTTTTTGAAACATAGTAAAAGTAAAATATTAATAGGGATAAAAGGAATTTTAAAAAATTCTAAGGATTAGTTTGAGGTTGCTTTTAAAAAGTGGTGAAAAAAGTGACTTTCAAACTAGCTGTAGAAAAGTAGTTTTGAAAAACTGGTTAGTGTTTATCATTGATGTCAAAAAGTGATTTTGAGGAGATAAAGTGTTTATTTTAGACATGATATTGAAAAATAAAAATAAACTTGAGTGATGCTCAAATTAGTTAATGTTATAGTATATGAAATAAATCAATTTTAATTATAATAAAAATTTTATTTTTGGAAAAAAATAATTTGAAAATATAAAGTACATTGTAGATTATGTACGGACATACCACTTACAAATTAATAATAAATATAAAATAAATTACAAATAAAACAATTTTATTCTCAATATAAATATTATAAAATATATATTATTTTAACAATAAATAATAATTAAATAACAAAAATAAAAAACAATTTTATTTTCAAACTAGCTTTTCCACCCAAGAAGCTATAAAATCTAGCTTTTAGCTTTTTGGTTTGGGTAAAAAAATTAGTTTTAAAAATAACAAAAAAACAACCTATTTTAACTAAAAGCACTTTTAAAATATTTTTAAGTTGCTAAACGCAACAAAAAAAAGGCCCTAAATCAAATATTGGTCTTCCAAAATTTTGAAGGCCATGTCCCTCTTGTCATAAGGTTCCGCCCCTACTCGTCATAATTAAGCATAGATTTTTATAGGCTTAACCGTTAAAAAATATCTAATTTATATTTTTCTTCCTTTAGTTTGGTACTTAATGTTTTTTCGAGCGTGCATAACGTTTTTTAACTAAAGTTATTTTTTTGTTAATAGACATAAAAAAATATCGTCATCCAATTATAACACGAAACATGATCTATTTTTTATTTATTTAATTTCTAAATTTCATAAAAAATATGAACTTCTTAAAAAATTTAAAAATTTAATTTCTTTCAATCAAACCCTCAAATCACATATTTCTCACCGTCCGACATCCTCACAAGTCGGTGGTTCATCGTTCACCACTCAAGCATCGTGTACCTCATCATTCAACATTCCCTACCCTCTAGTAGTCAGTTAGAAGCTAAATCGCTCTATTTTTTCTTTATTGTTGGATGTTCGTCGATGGAGCAATCGACGTTTCATTCATCGATTTTCGACGACATAATGATGGGGTTGTCAGCCGTTAGGGTTAGATGAAGGCAAGGGTGGCCGGTGGTGGGAGGAGAAGATTTTAGGGTTTGGTTTGGGCTCCAGAGAAATTAAATTTTTTGTTTTTTTATAAAATTAAAGAATTTCTCATTTTAAAAAATAAAAATTAAAAAATTACAAGAAATATGTCACGTGTCGTGTTTTTAATAAATAAATAAAAAATTAATGTCTGTCACGAAAAAACCTAATTTGAGTTACAAAATAAAACATTAAATGACCCAGAAAACGTTAATTACTAGATTAAAAAAAATATAGGTCGTACAACTTTCTGACGTTTAAGCCATTTTAATAATTCTTTATATTTTTACATTTTAAAATCTATTTCCTTGAACCTTGTTTTAAATCATACGCAGCCTTTGTACTAACTCTACGTAACACTAAAATAAAATAACCAATTGCTAAAGTCTTGAACTCAATGAGTGGACTAGTACGTAAAAGAATGGGGTTCATTTTAACATATTTAAATTTAAGTAATTTTATTTATAAGGTATAAATATACGCGCTTTATTAAAATGTTATGACCAAATATGAACAAATATTATCTAAAAAATTTAACGTTTTATCCCGTCATAAAACGAAAAATTTAGTAGCTTTAAAAGTGAAAAAACAAAAAAATTGAAGTTTATGAAACTTGACCCACTTAGCTGAGATTTAAGTTTCTGACATTGATTAGTTTAAAGATTAAATGTTTCGTCCTAATAAATCAATTAGTTATTGATAATTTTTTATTTATTTGTTTATACATATTCTTAACCCTTTGACAATCTGAAACACTTGTCGAGTTGTATTTAGAGTAGAGATTTGATTTAGAATTTAAGAGCTATTCATTTATATTATAAAATTTAAAATTTAAGTTTAATTTTTTTTGAATATGCTAGTGTGATATTAGATAGGGGTGAGAGAAAATACCCGACCCGATTGACCCGACCCGAAAACCCGACGACTCGAAACTAAAATACCGGGTAATTCACGAAAAAAATTACCCGACCGGACCAGGTACCCGACCCGACAAATTTCCCGGGACACGTGCCGAAAGTTTTCTTTTACCGGGTACCCGACCCGACCCGATAAAATTTAATATATATTTTTATATTTAAAATTATATTTTTATTTTATGTTTCTTAATATTTTTACTCTAAAATTAAGTTTAAATCCCTACATTTTTTCTATGTTTGTATTATATTCTTTTAAGTTTTAAGTTTAATTTTTTTTTAAATATTTTTGTGTTTAACATGTGATTTTTTTTAATTTTAAAATAAAAAAAGGAACCGAGTACTTGGTACCCAATTACCCGGGTACCCGAATTTTACGGGTACCCTAATTTCAGGTACCCGGATATAATGGGCCGGGACACGGGCCGTTTAATGAGGTACTCGAATGAACCGGGTACCCAGTTTTCCGAGTACCCGAATTTCGGGTACCCGACAATTCCCACCCCTAATATTAGACATCCGTCCAACTTTTAGAAGATAGGGTTAGAGTATAGAGTTAAAAATTTCGATTTTATATTTAAAAATTAAAATACGTATATTTGTATATTTTTTTCCTCACTAAAAGTGTATTATATCCAAATAGGAGTAATAGATAAAGAAATTGCTCACTTTCTATAGTTTACTTGAGAGCAGTTCTTCGGTCATCTTCAAGATCAAAAGTTCTCTGTCTCCGGAGATCGAAAACGATGCCGTTTTGGTGGCCGATCATCGTTCTCGCCTTTGCTTATGCGATCTGTCGTTTCTTACTGATGCTCATTCCCCCAAATGTTCCGTCCGTTGATGTCGATGCCTCCGACGGTACGTATATGGATACTGAAAATACGTATAAATCGTTCTCTTTGCTTATACGTATTCTTTTACTTGCTGCAGCTGACAACTTCTTCTTTTAATTTGTTTAATCAATACAGTGTTGGATGACGGGAACCAAACGCAAGAAAACAGCTTCATTTACGTGAGTAATTCTTAGTTGCTTCTGTTGTTATTTTTTTAATTATTAATTTTCAATTTGTTTTCCCCTTTTTAAGTAATTTATTCAATTCAAACTTCAAAGATTCGGTTTGTTCTGTGGTAGTTTGTTTTTGTTACTTAAACGGGATTTATGAGTGCCGATTTAATGCAATAGCTTAGCGAGTTATTACAATGTGGTTCAGATTGGAGCCTGTTTTCCACTTAAACCTTAGATCAGAGTATTTTTTTTAATTACTTTCTTTAAGTGGACTGAAATGAATCTTAAGATAAATCCGATTGAAATTACTTTAGTAATTGAATGTAATTTTTGCATGTAAAATTAGAATATAAACTTTGTATATGATAAATTTGTAGCAGAGCATTATGAATCTAACATTGTGTTTGATTGTATTTTTGACTGCTTGCCTTTTACTCTTGGGAGAAAAAAAGTTATAAGCAAAAGAGTGTAGTTTTTGGTTATTTGAATCTCATGTGGAAATGCTGCGCAGATACCGCCGAGGGGAAGGACACAACAATCAGATAGAAAAGTTCAATGCTATGAGCCAGCTACTATGAAATACTTGGGCTTTTTCCCAGCATTAACACCTGCCGAGGTTAGTGGTGTTCCGGGTTACATTTACTATAATTACTAACAAAAGAGTATTTATCTGTTCATTGCTAGACCCTAAATGGTTCACATTGTTATTTTTTGGCCGAAGCTTCTGGGTGGATGCATGTACATACATGTAGACACAGACAACTTCTGTGTTTGCTTGTTTGTGAATGGATGCATAATGTTTCTACTGCGCATTGTTATTACCGTCTCTATGGTATGCTTAGGTCAAGGAGCGTGTGGCACAAGCCCGGAAAGCACAGAAAATTTGGGCAAAAAGTAGTTTCAAGCAAAGGCGTCAGTTTTTGCTGATTCTTTTAAAATATATTCTTGAACACCAAAAGCTTATATGCGAGTAAGGATTCTGTTCTTTATATGGAGAGTGATTTTCTTATTTTTTATTTTGTCATTTCCCCTTTTCCTCACATAAAAAACTTTATATTCTGCATTTTTCTTTATGTATTTTCTATTTTCTGTATACCAGAAAGGTTAAGTGCTTTACTTGAATGCTTTTATGTGACCTATTGTTTCATTGTCTTACTTAAGAATCTCTTCACGCGATACTGGGAAAACAATGGTTGATGCCTCTTTATGAGAAATAATGACTACATGCGAGAAGATAACCTGGCTTCTTTCAGAGGGTGAAAAGTGGCTCAAGCCTGAATACCGGTAATTCCTGCTTTTGAATACTGTTTATCCTTTCTAGATATTCTTGGCTGTATCCAGACACGATATTATCCATAATAGCATGCATCTTACTTTTTATCAGTGAATTTGTAGACTACACCGACCTTTATTTGCTTGTGGAAAATCAAGCAATTATTTGTTGCATGTGTTTACTTTGTTGTGCCATCAACATTCTGTCTGCAAGCTTTGTGCCATAATCATTGAAAATGAATGCCTTTATTCTACAGCAGCATTATTTTTAATTCTTACTTCTTAAAAATTAGCTTTTAAGTGGCTTACTGTTATTTCGGAATCAGTTACCAGTGTTTGCTATCATTAAACTCTGTGTTTCTATGTCAATATTCATTTGAACTTGTGCAGATCTTCTGGAAGATCAATGCTTCACAAGATATCCAAAGTGGAATTTCACCCGCTTGGGGTAATTGGGGCTATTGTTTCATGGAATTACCCTTTTCATAATATTTTTAATCCAATGCTTGCAGCTGTGTTCTCAGGAAATGGTGTCGTAATTAAGGTACTTAGTGATGGATCCTAATGCTTTAGTCTGTTTTTATCCTTTATCTTTTTTAGTTCCAGAACTGCTCTCTTGTCTCACTGGAATTGACAGTCATTTTTGACACTTTATCACTATGCTGATTGCAAACTATGTGATTGTAAGTGTAGGTTTCTGAGCACGCAAGCTTTTCTGGATGTTTCTAACTTTCGGATAATCCAAGCAGCTCTTGCGGCTGTTGGAGCTCCTGAAAATCTAGTTGAGGTAATCACAGGGTATGTATTTATCCCAATTATTCTGGACATACTATGCTCTTGGTTTCTATTCATCTAATTTTAATGGACTTTTCTTTCATAGCTTTGCTGAAACAGGAGAAGCACTGGTATCTTCTGTTGACAAAATCATATTTGTTGGATCACCAGGTGTAGGGAAGATGGTATGATCTCATGAATGGCTCTGCTGTATCAAATGTGTTTATCTTCTCGAGACTAAATTACAAATTTGATTTCACCTTCCTATTATTCAGTTTGGATTTTATCATTATAGATTATGTGATCTTCAAGCATGTCATGATATTTACATAAAGCATATATTGAGAAACTACTGTTCTTTAGTACTAATAAACTACTTTCTCTTTTTCCTCTGTTCATATGTTAGTTTTCAGAGCTAGGAATCTTGTTGCTGAGGGAATTCGTTATAAATTTAGTTTTATCTTGATGGGACTTCTTTTATTGTTTTAATTTCAAATGGATTAACATGTTTGCTTTTATTGCAGATAATGACAAAGGCTGCTGAAACCCTTATACCAGTTACACTTGAGCTTGGTGGGAAAGATGCTTTTATTGTGCGTGAAGACGTAGATATTCCACATGTATGGACCCTTCCCCCCTGTTTCGACAACTAGTATGGTTGAGCATATCTATAGTTTGATTGAGAGCTGAAATCGAACAGATCAGTAATGTTGAGAATGACTGTTTTCCATGATATAGGTTGCGCAAGTTGCTGTTAGAGCCGCTCTTCAGTCAAGTGGACAGAACTGTGCTGGTGCTGAGAGATTTTATGTTCACAGGGATATTTATACTTCATTTGTCAGTCAAGTGACCAAGATTGTGAATTCTGTTTCAGCTGTAAGATGTCCCTTTTAATACATCCTCCGTGAAAGATGTGTTTGTCTGTTTGGGCCAGTATGTTCTCTACAATGTTAAATTAATGTTAAATCTAAATTAGTGTTGTCAAGGCATGTGCTGCCTGCACCTTATGCCTTAGCATTTTCAATTAAAGCGCCTCAAACCTTTTTGGGTCAGGTGCACGCTTAATATGTCTAGGCATGGTTTTTTGTAGGGCGATAGGCATAAAAAAAGTCCGCCTTATTGAATTTCACTTTAATTTCTTTTATGTTTTCATTGATATACTTTTACTACTAACAAAAGGATAATATCAAACGCTATACTTCGTAAAACGTTGACCATAAGGAAATCATGTGTTATTGACCAATAAAATGGTTGCATATTTTGTAGACAAACTAGACTCAACTTTAGAGTATATTATATATCTTAAGCATTACACATACACGCATATATGTTACAAAAACTCGGTCATACTTATTGCAGTTTACTTCACTCAGGTTAGCGCGATTTTGCACCTTACGCCTGAGGCAATGTAAGGGTTTAAGCACATAGAGTGCCTCTTGCACCCTTGACAACATTTATCTAAATAATAAATATTTACCCGCTATCCGTGGCCATTTGGCTGTTGCATAAGTCTGTGGCTGATAAAGTATAACCTGCAGTTTCAGCTTTCTGTTAGGTCTATAACTTGTGTGCTTAATTTGGGAGTTGAAGTGCTGCACTGATTGTTGAACTGTCATGAATTTACGAACTACCTTGGCCTTCTGTGAAATGAAATTAGATTTCTGATATTTGGATTTCTTTTATAGGGACCACCACTAGCAGCAAGATATGATACGGGTGCCATATGTTTGCAAGAGCATTCTGAAAAGCTTCAACACCTTGTAGATGATGCTGTAGATAAAGGAGCTGAAATTGTGGCTCGTGGAAGTTTCGGCCATCTAGGTGAAGGCGCAGTTGATCAATTTTCCCCCCGACGGTGCTCATAAATGCAAACCATACAATGAAGTTGATGCAAGAAGAGGTAAGAAAAGTTCTGCTATTTTAATTAGAATTGCTGGTACCGAACTTTTATTTGCACTTGACTAGTTTCCTCTATTTTAATAAACTAGAATACCAATGAATATTCCTCTGAAAACGAAGGCCTGTGAACATAGGTATGTAGGGAGTATTTGCTAATTTGTTATAAAACTTGAGTGGCATGCAGACTTTTGGACCGATCATGCCAATAATGAAATTCAGCACGGATGAAGAAGTTGTCAAGCTTGCAAATGATTCAAGATATGGGCTTGGCTGTGCTGTTTTTTCAGGCAGTCTAAGGCGTGCCAGGGGTATAGCTTCCCAAATACATTGTGGAGTTGCTCCAATTAATGATTTTGCATCAAGCTATACGTGCCAGGTATTTTTCTTTTCCTTCTTGTACCGTGTATGAGATGACCACCTTTCATATTCCCTTGAGTGTGAAATCCATGAAATTTTCTTCATCCCTATTAAAACAGTTGTATTGATCTTCCAGTCCCTGCTTTTTGGTGGCGTAAAAGATAGTGGGTTTGGGCGATTTGCCGGTGTTGAGGGATTGAGAGCTTGCTGTCTGGTGAAGTCGGTTGTCGAGGATAGATGGTGGCCTTGGGATTGAGAGCTAAAGATAGTCGTTTTCTATGCCAAACACAATAGTATCCTGTTGCTGAAAACGGATTCGAGTTTCAAGAGTCGCTGGTGGAGGCGCTTTATGGGTTGAACATTTGGGACCGACTACGGGCACTGGTGAATGTTCTAAAGATCATTTCGGAGCAAAACCCTATTGTCAGTAGCAGGAGAAATGATTGAGTTCCACAAACCCACCCTCAACTAGTTAGTTATTCTTTCTCAAGCATTTGTATTTAGTATTTCAGTAATTTAATGTTGTGAATGAAGCAAATTAGATTAAAAATGTTGTCTTGTAATTAGCCTATGTTATACCCAATCCGATTATTCAACTAAAGATCAAGATATATATAATTATAAAAAAAATAACAATTCTCATACTTTAATTTAGAGTTGAAAGATAATAACAGGTAGGGTTTCTACAATTTTTTAAAAACCCAAATTTTAATATGCAAAGTCTGTTATAAAATCCAAATCATTTATTTTCACATCAAATTTAACTATTATCATCCGAATTAATTAAATTGTCTCTTGGTATCCAGATCCTCTAAAAACCTGCATTTAATAACTAGCAAAAATGTTTTAAAAGTCAAATCCATAATCAAAATTTTAAAAGGTCATATATATTATAAGTCAAATTTGACGCTATGTTTTGTCAGTGTTTTTGATATATAAATATTTAATAATGACTATTTTTTTAAAAAAATATCTGAGGATCGAATTATAAATTTTCAAATCCCCCCTGATTCTACTAGGTTCCGCCATTGCCCATAATGGATATGGATATTCGAATTCTTTATTCATAAAACGGGTCTAGATAATAAATAAAAGTAAAATGAATTTAATTAAAGAATATTAGAACTTTAATATTTCTATATGATCTAATTCTACTGAGGATAGTAATTAAAACATCTAAAATTTGAGCTAAATGTTCGAATTTGCACTGTCAATGTAGATTTGTCCAAACAAATATATTACAACCTTAAAGCTGGTTAAAACAGAATGACTATAAAAAAAGTGAAGTAAATACAAAGATGTATATGTTCGCCAAGCAGCAGTTTAGTATCGAATACAAAGTATATATTAAATATGGACATTAATTAAAATGAATATGCTGAAAATAATATATATTTGAATACAAATATAAAAAAATTTGTTAAACATGCATATACAAAAATATTGAACATATACAAATCCTTTACAGTGATTAGAAGAAAAACCTCAAATTTCTTGTTGCAGTGTCACATTGATGATCCCTTCAGGAGATGTAGGCCTGTAATGTTTATCGGTATCAACCCCTTCAATTTCCTAAATGCCATGTTCCAACATTAAAGGGTTTGTCTCAGCATTCATCTAAATCAAATTACTAAACTTCTTAATTTGATTCGGTCTTTATCAAATCAAGCTCTAGGAATCGAACAATTCAGGTACCTAATGCTTGAATCAAGTAGTATACTGAAATTCTTTTAGAATTATTATTGAAAACTTTCGATTCAAAATCAAGCAACTTATAATTGAACTCAAGTTTTACTAGATATATGAAACTAATCGAATGAGTTTAAGCAGAACTTGGTATCTCAAATTCCAATCGAGGTCAAGATTTTTACGACTTGAGCTCAACTTTACTTGATTAGACAAGACCAGAATTCACTATAAGAAAAAGAACAATTTTTTACCTGAACCACATCTTCACCCTTGATGACTCGTCCAAACACGGTTAGTTTCTCGTTTAAATCCGATATCGGTGCAGTTGTGATAAAAAGCTGAAATGCTTTGCTATCTTCTTTACTCATTGTAGTTCCAATCATAAAAGCTTCATGCTTTGGACTGTTTTATCAAGAGCAAAGATTTTGGGTTGTCAAAAACACATGCACACACAAAGGGCAAAGGCACAAACACATAGATGTACACATACATACATAACATGCACGTACCTGTACGTGTACGTACGCCCGTGCATATGTACGTACGCGTACATGTATGTACATACATGTTATGTATGCCAAGAAAAAGTACATTAAAGATGACCTTATGGGCAGCCGCCTGTGAAGCTTTCTTTTTGATGTCCAATCTTCAATGCCTCCAACATCTTGTGAATGTCCTCCTAGAATCACATAGTCTTTTATCACGTGGTGGAAAGGCATGCCCTTGAAATGCCCCTTTTGACTGCAAAATTCGCCCGGTTTAGATCTTTGATGAATGACATATATGGACTTGCATCACTCACAACTGTGAAACTTAAATGTCTTCTTTTTTCACTAATCTTAATCATGTCACTAGAATTCGAACTCGGTTGAGCCTCGGATATGAATATCTAACAATGAGAGTATATTTAGATTTTCCTAATATTTTAAAAAATCTTTGAAGAGTCATCCAAATACACATACTCGAATATGTGTTGAAAGCCAATATCAAAGACGAATATTCCAACACAAAGATCTGCCAAAATAAAGCTGACATTTGTGCGGAAAACTCTCATCCTGACAAAAGAAAAAGATATCATGCTATTAAACGGATGCAACTATTCCTACTTGAGCATCAGATACGATGAATATATATCCAATCACGATAAATTCAAATATTTTTTTTAATCTTTTCATATATTTAGAGAATTCTCAAAGAATCTCATGTAAAACTCATATTCCAATATGTGCTGAACATGAATGTCAAACACAACTATAAAAAAAGAACCTATTATCATCTTTAAATAATGATGAAAAGCAGCACTCAGAAAGACTAGAAATCTACAGCCATTTCTTCCTCTATAAACCTTATGTATCAAGTTCATACTACTCTAAAGCAAACAAGAAAAGGTCAAACTAGCCTCGACCATATTGCTCCGACCCTTCAGTTTTCTCTAGGTACTCGTATTTGACACTCACACACGAGTCCAACGAATATAAATACTTGGTAAACTTACCACAAGTCGAGAAATTTGTCGACAGCCTCAGGAGAAGCATCTTTGAAGAGTTCTACAGTTATATAGCCTTTTGATGTATTTAGAACCTGCAAAAGGGAAATGGATTAACATGGTAAGAAAGGTATAGGCAAACAAATAGACATGATTTATGCAATCACTCCATTGGAGAAACTTACAGCATATCCAGGCAGATTATACTTCTTTGAAACTGCAATCTCATCGACGTGCTGAATGAAAAGATGAACTATTTAGCGTTTCAACGAAATACTAATGTTGTAAATGACCAGACCATTCGATGACGACTTCATGAACAGTTCAATTTCAATTTATTTTCAAGAACAAACTTGTTTATGATTCATGTTTATTGTTCGGTTTTTATATAATAAATAGTATCTATGCTTTATTGGCTATATGTTCATAAACATATCTGTTTAGTGTTTGTGAATAAATTCGTTTAATTCAGAAGAAGCAACTCAAACATGATTAAGAAATCCAGGTTGAGCATAATTTTGAAATTTTTAACGAATATGAGAAGATTAAAAAATAATCGAACAAACATGAACACGGATTTGATTAAACTGGGTTTAAGCTTAGATGGAGAACAAATTTACCTCAAAATTTGACAATCCAGTTCCTATTTGATCCCTTGACCTGCATCAATTAATAACGGAAACCGTTTCCCACATAAATAACTTTCAGATGAAATTAAAAAAAATGAAGAACATCGAACAAGCAAACGCGTATAAGATTGAAAAATGGCAAACCTTAGAGACCAGTGCCTGTAAGTAGCAATTATAGACGATAAAATCAACAGAACGATCAAACCGCAAAAGAGAATCGTAGCAGCACCGATCCGAGCTGGCCTCTTCTGCATTTTGCTTTGAATTAACAAAGCCTGAGGTTTTATTCTTGCCATGGAAGCTTATCTTCAACTGTAGACAAACAAATCCCTATGAATTTGGAAATCTTCGAATATTTATCCAAACAGAAAATGAAAAACAGAAACAGATTCGGAATATAATCACATCAAAGCAGGTCCATCACTATGCCGTTATCTGGAAAAGTCGAACTGATTACAAAGCAAAATCTTAATGAAAGTCGATTATTT
Organism: Hibiscus tridactylites; assembly: GCA_958450335.1. Taxonomy (NCBI): domain Eukaryota; kingdom Viridiplantae; phylum Streptophyta; class Magnoliopsida; order Malvales; family Malvaceae; genus Hibiscus; species Hibiscus tridactylites. The sequence goes on along the minus strand of OY288273.1, from coordinate 35,619,147 downwards.
GAAAAGTTACCTTTGAAATTAATGGAGTTTGAGCTTTGCTTGTTCGAAGGAGTAATTTGGAAGGCTCGATTCAAAGATTTGCTTATAATCGTTTTTAATAAGAGATTTAGGTGAAGGATTTGATTATTTTAGAGGGCCGCCATGAACGAGTTGAGCAGTTCCTCGCTGGAAGTCGAATTTGTTTCTCTGAAATCAACGGCTGTGATTATATCAGGAGTTCGATGTTGGCGCCACAGGGGCCCACTGGCCTTACTTTTTTCTCTTATAAGGCTTTAAGATTTTTCTTCTCTCTCTCTCTTTTTTTTTGAAAACAAGATTTTTCTTCTTTCTTAACACCTAATCTTTGAGTTTGAAATTTATTGAAATCTTTTTATTAAAATGGGGTTAATTATAGCAAACATCTTGAAACTATCATCCGAATTTTAAGTTGATCACTAAACTTTTACTCTTTTCAATTGAATCCACAAAGACGCGTGGATTTGGAATTTATTGGAAATGGTTTACAAATTTGCAGTGGCGGATCCAGAATTTTTTTTGAGGGTGGGCACAAATTAAAACACTTTTTAGGATGGGTACAAATCATAAAAATCTCAAAATTTCAGGGTGGGCACAAGTCATAAAATTTAAGGACTAATTCATAAAAATTATAAAAATTGAAGCTAAATATGTAAGGTTTGAAAAATTCAGGGTGGGCACAGGCCCAACCAAGGCAACATGTGGATCCGCCACTGCAAATTTGTTTATTGAACAAAACACATTTCAAACCGTTTCTGAAATTTTAAACTGGTCCCTCAACTTCAATTTTTTTTAAAAATTAAATTCATAAAAAATCAATCAAGTCCTTTTGTCAATCTAGTTGTCAATCTAGCATTAAATTATAGTTTGGATTTAGTGCATAGCATATTTAAAACATGGGACATATGCCTACTATGCACAGCTTAGATCCAATGAATTGAAACTAACATGTAGTATCAATAAAATTCAGAAGTAAAATTTAATAGATACTACCTTATAATCACCTTAAAATTATTTTTAAAAAAGTACTTCAGAAGTACAATGTGTTTACAATTTGTTGAATGTTCATCTTAGATGACCCGAGTTCAAATCACTTTGTCTGCATGGTATATGTATTGTCAAATGATTAAGAATATGTATGAACAAATATTACTTTAAAATCACCTTAAGACTATTAAAAAAATCATAAGTACAATGTATTTAAATCTTGTTGAGTGTATTCTAAATATACTCGTATCTTGAGGTAGCATTTAATACTTAGGCAAATGACTAGACTTGCGAGAGGATTTTATTAAGGATTTTGTTATATGCAATTTTGAGGGTTATTTTTAAGTTTTAGGGTTGTATGGTATGTGTATAGGGTTTAAGGTTATGATACGTGAGATTTAGAGTTTAAGGTTTATGGGTGTGTGGAGTTTAGAATTTAGGGTTTATGTGGTGTGTGGTTTAGGGTCTACGAGGTTGTGGTTTAGGGTTTATGAGTTTATGGATGATGTTTATTGTTTATATAGTTTAAAGTTTAGAGTTTATGGTTTATGATGCGGTGTTTATGGCTTATAATATATGTTTAGGGTTTAAGGTTTATGATGTGGGTTTAGGGTTTATGGTTTATGATTTAGTATTTAGGATTTAGGTGGTATTCAAATGTCATAAATTTGATGTTTTTAGGATAATTAATGAAATAATATTCTTTTGATAAATATTAATTATATCTACAATTAATCATCCTAGTATATTTTATTAAAAAAAGAAATAAACATTAATTATAAGAATCTAATAGGTTTTAAACATAACCCTCAAGGTTACGTATAACAAAACCCTTTTATTAATACGATATTAATATTTTTATGACTCAATTAAAATGTTTTAAAGTTCAAATATCAATTTAAAATTTAGGTGACAAATTAAGTACATTTGATGAAATTAATTTAATAAAGTTTCATCATATTTCAGAAAATAGATAATATATAGAAATTGGATAAAATATACAATTTACTTACTCCTAATCATCGGTTGATGGTTAATTTGATGTACTGGATTGAATGAGTTAAGAGTTCGAATCTTAATGTTGTGAATAAAGTAAAATTTGTTGGAAGGGTCGTCCCCATAACAAGTCTCTACAATACTCGATTTAAGGCGTGTCAATATATTTTGAGGTGTTTGGATGATGTCTCATGATAATATCTATTTTTTTGTCATAAAACTTACATATCATATGAATAAAACTGCTCAAACATAAATTTCTCAGAAAAAATAACACATTTTTTCACCCGAACCATTAAAATTTCAACTTAACTAATATAGTAACTACATTGTCTTTAGTTGAAATTAACCACTTAATAATAATTATCAAAAGTATTTAGAATTATTTAATATATACTTGAAAATTAAAAACAACCAAATATATAATAGTTAGGGGCAAGATATAGTTAGACGATGTAAAAACTATAATATATACACACTAATTTAGAAGAAATTATATCATGGTACTTCCCACCATGTTATCTATATGGTTGACTAATAAAATCATCCATTTTATTAATTTTTTTCATCTCATCTCTTTACTAAGTGAATCTTCACTTGGTAAAAGTTGTTTTTAAATTTAATTTGAAGTAAATATGAGTAAAGATTCACTTGATAAAAATATGAGATGAAAAAAATTAATAAAATAAATTCATTTTATTGGTTAGTCACATAAATGACGTGGTGAGAATGACCCATAATATAATTCCTCCTAATTTAAGATTATTAATGAGTACAAATTGATGACAATAATTGTCTATTTTTTCTTTTTTTATTAAAAAAACATGTTCAAATTTTGTTAGTCTTAATCATCAATTTACATTTATCCCCTAACGAAATCATTAAAAAAACGGGGTGTCTCGTCAACACCAAAAAGTTTTTCTTTTTTTAAAAAATAAAACATTTTTTTGTAATTTATATAAAAATATTAAAAAGTAAAATAAACACCTTGTTAAGCTTGATAGGCTCGATTTCCTTCAACTGTTATTGATTGCCAAGAGAGAAGTTGGATTTTTGGGTGATTGAGGTGTGGAATCTAAAAGATAAAAAGACACGATAATTTAGAGTGGTTTGGCCTTCTAACAAGTTCCTACATCCACTACCATAGCTTCCCACTAAGGATTTCACAATCAATTCACTAATTGATTCCTCCCCTTTTCTAGGATGAGAAGGAAACCCTTACAACGATCAAAACTTTCTAGCCCAAAGCTTGATCAAACTCTCTCTACATGAGATAAAGATAAGGAAACTAAAATCCCTCTTACAAGGTTGATGTTTGCACACTAAAGCACTCACCAAACCTAAACACTTGAGCAAATTTGACAATTTAGTCTCACAAGTGTTGTCTATACAAAGAATGAATAATTTAAACCCTAAGACAAATTTCTCATCATATGATTGTTGACAACTGAAGCATTAGCCTTTCCTTGATGCTTGGAGGTCCCTTTTATACTCCCAATTGAGTTTGTAGCCATTGAGGACCGTTGAGGTTGAATTAGAGTCGTTGGAGATTTTATTTCCCACCATAAATGCAGTTTTGATGATGCCTGTTACGATACACTGATAGCTGTATCGAAACGCCCTTCTTCAGAACTAGCAGTTGGAGTCTAATGCAGTATGCCGTATCAAAACGCTTTGGGCTGTATCGAAACGCCGATATCGAAACATTTAGTGTCGTATCGAAACAGCCTGCAATTCAAATAGCCGTTGGGGGGTTTTAGCCGTTAGGGTGTATGCCACGTAGGCGTATCGAAACACCAAAGGGTGTTTCGAAACAACACCTATCTATATCGAAATAGGTAAGCTCTGTATCGAAATAGGTACATTAAAAGCACTTGTTTGGCTACTTAAAAACGTTTCAAACATTGCCAAAACCTTTTGAAAACACCTCAAACTTATTTTCAAGTTGTTTTTGACTTAGAGAGTATTTTAAATTCTTTTCAATTAAGTCCAAAACATTTTTCAATTATTATATCAAAACATATATGTCTGCACACCTTATTAAAAGGCTAATTAATTTGTCTGAATATTTTCTTTTAAGGAATTATTTTGAATTCCAGCCCCAATGTAGATCATTTAGAAAGACAATCCCCCTTCAGTCCACGTAAGGCCAACCTGCGGTTTGTAGCACGCAGATTATGAATACGCGTCTCGTTAAACGCGTGTAACACCCCTGTTGCGTGTAAAATAGTCTATCGCAATGGTAGTGCAAGTATACACGACGCAAGTAGTAAAGTGATACGAAGTATCGGATATCGTCTCTACAGGGATTGGGCTAATAGCTTCACCTTAATTCACTGCACGAAAGTAAAGGAAATAATTGAGAAGGTGTCACGAATATAATAAAGAAAACTTAAATAATAGAGTGGAGAAATCAAGATAGAGAGAATGGGCTGATATTGAATTGCTCAGTAGTGCAGGTATTGCTAAGTCTCGGAACTCCAGTTCTGTCGCCGTCCCTGTCGCGGCAGCAGTCCGTTGCTTGTCGCGGCAGCGAACAATCAACTCAGTGCTTCAAGTTTGGCAAGAATCCCAGATGTGCCTTGGCCTATACCTAGGTCCAAGTCTGTCGATGATCACGTCTTTGATGATACCTCCCGGCGTGAATCGAAGGATGAACACCGATGTGTATGAATTCTTCTTTAGCCACTTAACCTCGTCCTATCCCTAGGTCCGAGATAGTTCAACTATAAACTAGAGAACTTGCTCTTATTTCTTTCGTATACTTAACTCTCCCAATGCTAAGTAAATAGATAACCTCACAATGCTCTCCCGATGCTCTTGCAAGATATTAATAACCAAAATAAGAGAACTTGAAGTTTATTTTATTGAACTGAAAATTCCTAAAACAAAACAACCCTTGCAACTACTTTACAAATCAACCCGTGGCCCTAGGGGGAATTTAGAACATGTTGTGGGAAGGAAAACGGTTAGAGTTTTGGGAAGGAAGCTAGGGTAATCGGTTATGCCCTCCTAGGTCGAAATATATGCCCTTATATAGGCTTTGGGTCCAAGTTATCTAAAATAGCAAGAATACAACTTTATATGAAAGTACAATTCTAATAAAGACTAAATCTTCAAGGAATCTACTTTCCAGCCGTCATCTTTCTTGCTTGAGATTTTCTCTCCTTGAACTTTGGGCTTGACATTCCTTTCGATCTGGGGCTTGGAAAAATATGGTGGTTTCACACGACAGACGGGCTGAATTTTCTCTATCTGTCGAGGTCCACTTTGTTTCTTCTCCTCAAAACTGCTGTCGTCCTCTGCTGTCACGGCAACAACCATGGCAGCATCGTCCTCTTTGACTGCTCGTCCAGTTCCAGCTCTTATGCTTCACTGCCCAGCGCCTGCCCATTCCGTCTGCTACAGCAGCAACCTGCAAAAACATGCATTTTTAGTAGAAACTGTGCCTTTTAATATATTTGTGATGTTTTGCTGTAAACTGACCTAAATGCAATACATAATGCTTGAATGCAGCATAAATATTGGTTAAATAGGGTGTAAATAATAGAACTTTTACACACTCAACACACCCCCAAACTCAAGTTTTTGCTTGCCCTCAAGCAACTAAGACCTAAAAAAGAAAATTAATGTTTTCGTTTGGCTTAAAACAATGAACTTTTCTTTGCCTTCCACTCCGTTGCTGTCGACAGCAGCACCTTGTCGGATATTTCTGGACTTACTCTGAACCATGCTATAATTCTAGTGACGTGTGTGCGGCTTTTGTGAACACTTAAGCATCTAGACTACCTTAGTATACCAGAATAGTTATGACTACAAATTGAGATTTATGCCAAATCAATTTTTTTTTCTGGAGGCAATTCTTAGGCTCCTTTAGTTTTTGACTCTTTATTTGACTGCATCTTTTCTGGAGGCAATTCTTAGGCTCCTTTAGTTTTTGACTCTTTATTCAACTGCATCTTTTCTGGAGGCAATTCTTAGGCTCCTTTAGTTTTTTCTAACATTAACCTAAAAAGAAATCTCCTAAAATAAGTGCAAGGCAGTTTTGCAAGCTATAGAGTCTGATTATTTTTCTTTCTTTTCTTATCTTCCTAGAGCCAGTGATAGGCACCTCTAGGGGCAGTTTCAAGTGGGTACTCATTCCTATGCCAGTGTACTAAAGAAATCTAAACAACTTAAGAGTCACAAAGAGTTTTTTACAGGGCAAGATCATAGCAAGGCTCTAAACAAATCCTAAAATATTCTAAAGGTACTATCACGACAGCATATGTCGCGGCAGGTAAGTGAAGTTCAAAGACTTAAGCCAAACTGTTATTTTTATATTTTTGTTTTGTTTTGTGTTTTTTTAGGAGAACATAAACTAAGCTAAAGACACAACTTTAAAATTAAATTAGACTCCATTAATGGGGATGTCACCCCCAAACTCGAGGGTTGCATTGCCCTCAATGCAAATGACAAGATGCAATAAAGACAGTACATCACAAAATATATTAGCAGACATCAATAGTAAGATAAGAAACTTAAATTTTAATCGTTGTCTTCGCTGCTGCTGCTGAGTCGGATCTGGCGGCGGGCACGGGCCCTTGGAGCTGGCTGAGGCACGGGGGAGGCTGATGTGTTCTTTGCTTTGGCCTTCCGTGGTGGCTGGATCCTGGTAGGAGAGATGTGAGGCGGTTGCTCCACAACCTGAACTTCAGAGCCGCTGCTACTGCTCTCACCACAGTTGCTGTCGTCACCGCCGCTGCTGCTGGCTTTTGGCATGTTACCTTTGTCTGCCATCCGCTTTTGCCTCTTCATCGGTGAGAACTCTTTTGACAGATTCCTCTGGATCGAGGGTTCATTATCACTTGCGGCCCAAACAGAAGAGGAAGAGAACCCAGCAACAAAGGCATCAAGATCCTCCAATGCCATACGATGTTTTGTGCCTTGGGCAGATGGTTCAGCATGGGTGCTGTCTGCTGCTGTCGGGGCAGACGATGGTGTTGAGGTGGAAGAAGGCGTTCGTAGGGTAGTAGCAGGTGTAGGGGTGTGGGAAAGAGTAGTGACAGTAAAGTAATGGGCAGGAAAAGTAGGAAAGGCAACATCAGGAAAATTTAAAGAACTTTGTATGAATGTTACCGTAGAGGCAGCAAAGTCCCTGATGAAGGCCATTAAGCCCAGCTGTCTTTCCTCTAGTTTCTGAATGGCAGCTAATATCCGGGCGGAGGAGTCTGTCGGGGCAGCTGCTGCGATAGCTGGTTTAGTGTGTTGCTGCTCTTTCGTTTCTGCTGTGGCGGCAACGGGGTCGAATGATGACAGAGGGGTGGCAGCAGTCAGCTCCATAAGGTTGAGGATGTTCTTTTTAGTCCACCCTCTTCCTTCGACTATCAAATCAGTGTGCACTTCGGGGACATTATGGCCGCGTCAGAGCGAGGTGATGAGGTACGACAGGTAGAGGGGACCCGTCGGTCTATCGCACACTCCAAAATACTTTCTCGAATAAAGCTGCCCACATTAATGGGTCGTTCGTGTAGAATAGAGTGTATCAACGCTAACCTTGGTTGGTCGACGGTGGTGTTGTGGTGTAACACCCGAGTTTAGGGGTCGGGTGAAAATAATATTTTAATATTATTTGGGCTCGAGTTTATAATCAAAATGATCCTTTAAAATTTCGGGTTTCAAAGTAAATGTTTGAAATGGGACCAAATTGATTTAATTGCAAGTTGAAGAGCTATTTAAAGAACAAGGGAATAGCCATTCATTAATGGCCTTTTGGTAATTTACCCATTTTCTAATTTAAATCCCCTTTATACAAATAAAACACCCTTTTACTATTCATCATCTTCTTCTTCAACGGGTTTGAAGAGCTCCCTCCCCCTTTCACTATTCCATCTCCTTCCTCCCTCATTTTGGCTCGGTTTTGAAAGGTAAACACGTTTTCAACTTGCTATCACCTTCCTCTTTTCAAAAGTACAAGTAACTTTCATTTTCATCCATGTTTTAGAATTTGGATTTTTGGGAGTTTTGAATAAAAGTGGTAGCTTTATGGTGTTTAACTTGAGATTTTGATTTAATATTGATAGATATGGTGTTTATGAATCTAATGGTCCAACATATATGATTTTTATAGTGTTTTAAATGAATTCCCGAATTTGGGTTTTGGTGGGTTTTTAGGAGGGTTTTTAGTTGAGTTTTGGGTGTGGTTTGTGTTGGAAATTGAGGGTTGATGTTAGGGTATTGGTTGGGGGTCGTTTTGGAAACATTTGGAAGTGTTAAATGTGTTGAAATCACAAGTTTTGGACTGTGCAAAGGGGCTGCTCGGGAATGGCTTTTTGGGGGTTGTTCTTGGTTCGAAAAACAAGTGTTTGATGTTTGAATTTCATTCCGGGTTTGCTACATTGTGTTGTGGACTGATATGAGGTTAATTTACTTGTGTTGAGGCGATTGGAAGCAAGGATTTGCATTGGTAAAGCGTTGGGATCGAATCCGGATGTGAGGAGGCTTGAGTCGGCTTTGCTTGTTTAGCTTAAGGAAATGAGGTGAGTGGTTAATGTTTTAAATTGATTTCAAAGGTTGGTTCAAGCATGTAGATGTGAAAATGTTTTCAAGTAATGTTTTGGTTCAAAGATGGTTTTGAAAGAATTTAGATTGGGCTTGAAAAGTCGAATTAAACTCAAGAGTAAGTTGTTGTGAGTTGGCTCTTTAATTTTCCCCTTTTACCATTTGTTCTCATTACTTGTGGTGATGTTTTGTTAAGCATGAAATTTAATTAAATTGGGAAGAAGTATGATTGCTTAATATTATATCGTTGATCATGTATGATGGTATTAATGATGTTGATATGCCTTGTAAGGTGTGAGTAAGTTGGTGCAAGTTGTGCACGAAAATGGTGAGTAAGACCATTTGTGATTTGGTAAGATTCCAAGTAGTAAGTGATGCCTAATTGTGGATTTTGTTACATCTTGATTTGGTTGCGCATGATATAGTGAGTACATGTTGCATGATAGTGATTGCATATCGTGTTGCATGGTTGGTGTCGAACCTCACGTGATGGTTGTCGTTGCTCCGGTGATGTGTAGTCCCGCCGGTAGCGAGTGGTATAAGACTCCGGTGATGTGTAGTCCCGCCGGTAGTGACTAGTAGAAGATTACTTTGATGTGTAGTCCCATTGGAAAACTACTAGTCGAAACGGTGATGTGTAGTCCCACCGTGTGTGTTTTGGTTATGCTTGTGCATGCCATTTAACATCCATGTTGTATCTCACTATATCATTGTCTTCTTATTGTTTTGCTTTAATCTAGGATTATGTCCTCATGCATACCATGAAGTGTAATGCCATGTTAAATGCCTATATCGTTAAACTTTGGTTGAACTTGCATGATAGAAGAAGGATTAGGTCGTTGGATGATTTGTATGCGTTGATCTTTACTTTTAAAGAAATCTTTGAACCCTGCATTGTCGTAGTTATGTTTTAGAGCCCCGCTCACTAAGCTTTATGCTTACGCTCTCCTTTTTCCGACGATGCAGATCTTTAGCTGAAGTTAGCAAGGAGCAAGATAAGGGCGTCCAAGCGTGTGGTAATTGCTCAAGTATGGTTTATTAAATAATGTAGTAGTTAAGCAATGGGATAGGTTTTGATGTATGTCGATATTGGTTTGATTCTTGGATGCCTTGTTTGATCTATAAATATCGTTGTTGTTGCATGCCTTGAATGTCTATTTGTTTGGTTGCTAAGGCATGAAATCTTACGTGCTTGGATGACCATATATGCATAGATTGCCCTTTGTATGAATGATATGTATGGATGCCTTGTTAATTGCTTGATTGCTATCTATGGTTCATGTATGGTTGCTTAAAAATTAGTATGTGCAAGTCTTACAAGTGTTAATACATGCCTTTGGTCCTTCGTAAGCTCTTATGTATGTCTATGCATGATCTTAATGTTCTTCATAGTTAGGAAGTCCTTAGGTTGGGCAGTAAGTGATCCCCTGCACTAAGGTTTCGAAACCATGGATAAGGTTTCGAAACCTTTGCAGAAATCTGGGCTTCCAGACCTTACTGCCAACCAAAGTTTCGAGACCTTTGGGTAAGGTTTCGAAACTATGGTCAAAGGTTTCGAAACCTTCCCCTTGGTGAAGGTTTCGAAACCTTTGCTTAAGACGGCACTGAAATTGACGGTTATATGTTTTGAAATCCTTGCGTTTTGGTCCTGAACTTTGTATATGCAATTGGATGTGTTTGAGATGCCCGCTTGAGTTGAAATTTGGCAGAGATGCATGAAACATGATTAATTTCATGTTGGTAACTTAAAAACTGATTGAGTCCCCCTAATTTTCAGATTTTACAATTTGGTCCCTAAACTTGTAAATTGTGCAATTGAGTCCCTAAATGTTTTCCGTTCGCTACGATTTTTGAGTATGTTGATTGTTTGATCAAATCTAAGGTTAATATGCATTTAGATAAGTTTTAAAAGAAAAAAATAGGGTTGTTAACCGAGGGGGAATCCTTAAAGGGTTTTCACTCGGTTTTCCCCGTGTAGCTCACTCGGACCGGCCATCCGGCCAGACCGGGACGAGGGGGTTACATGTGGGATGATGGCATGATTCTCTTCTTTATGAAGGCATTCCACAACTTTGCCTCTGGCAGCAACTGGGTCCTTCTCACAGTCCTTGGATTCTTTCTGCTGGTGTTCCATTGAGTCCCAGCATTAGTCAACTCTGCCATGACAGCGTCGTAGGCAGCAGTGTCTAGTGTATTCAGGAATTGCTGGTGGGCGTCGTCATTGATACCGATGTAGAAGCCATAGAGGGTATTAATGTATTCTGCTTCAAACGGCACCTCCTTCCCTCGAACAAACACTGCTGTTGCAGTCCTGCTGCTGATGGCAGCATAGAACTCTCGAACCAGCGTAACATTCATCTCCTCCGGCTGCTCCGCAAATGTTTGCCACTATAAAGCTCTAATCTTCCGGGCTATGAATGGTTTGAGGCCCAGATTTTCCTCCGTCGGTGCGTAGATGAAGCCTCGCTCCTACCACATGTCTCTGCTAGCAAAGGAACGTGGGGGAGTTGCTGTCGGTGAGGAAGTGGAGGCAACATTGCGTCGGGTTTTCCTAGAAGACATATTTGTGCAAGGGTTGTGAAAAATAAAAAGAAAGCAAATAAAAACTAAAGAGGGAGAGCAAGTAAGAAAGGCAGAAGTGAGTGAAAATGAAAATGAAACGGGGTTATATAGAGAAAAAATTGCTGCCCGTTGAAGCTGTAACGACAGGCACGAATAACGGGGCCAGCTGTTGTACGTTAGCGTGTCTGACGCGTCTGACACACGTTTCTGCGTCTGTTACGCGTATGTGACGTGTTTCCGCGTCTGTCGTGACAGCCTGTATTTTCCACGTTCGTCGCGGCAGCTGTAACGACAAGCTTCAATATTTGGGCTTTGTTGGGTTGATGGATGGATGGTGGGCTGAGTTCACTTCTCCTGTTCTTCTTATCTCCTTTATTTCCTAAAAACAATAAGCATAAAAATATTATTCAAATAAAATAAAACTTATTCCTAATAAATATTAAGTAATAATAAAACTAAAAATAAAGAAAATAAAAATTAGGTTAAATTAGGAATGCCAGGTGGGGCATCTCCTAAGGTAACCACTTCCTGTAATCATGGGGCTTCAGTCCCCTGATAATTCTTCAAGCGTTGTCCGTTGACTTTGAATTGGTGCCCGTCTTTTAATGATCGAATTGTGATGGCACCGTGGGGAAAGACATATACGACTTGGAACGGGCCTGACCATCTAGATTTCATATTCCCTGGGAAGAGTTTCAGTCTAGAATTGAATAACAATACAAGCTGCCCTGGGCAGAACTGTCGTGGCAGCAACTTCTTGTCATGCCACTTCTTAGTTTTATCCTTGTAGATTCTTGCATTGTCATAGGCCATAGTCCGGATTTCTTCAATTTCGTTCAAATCTAACAGCCTTTTCTGCCCTGCCCTGTCCAAGTCCAAATTCACTGCCTTGATTGCCTAGTATGCTCTGTGCTCTATCTCGACAAGTAGATGACATGTTTTCCCATAAATCAATCGGTACGAAGACATTCCTAATGGAGTTTTAAAAGCTGTCCTATATGCCCATTACGCATCATTGAGGAGTAAAGACCAGTCTTTCCTAGTTGGCTTAACCATCTTCTCAAGAATGTTCTTAACTTCCCTATTAGATATTTCAGCTTGTCCATTGGTCTGTGGGTGATATGCTGTCGCGATCCGATGCTTAACACCATATTTCTTCAAGGCAGCAGCTATAACCCTGTTGTCGAAGTGTCTCCCTTCATCACTGATAATCGCCTTAGGGATGCCAAACCTAGAAAAGATATTTTTGTGTAAAAACCTTTGAACTGTCTTGGCATCATTCTTTTGAGTGGCGATAGCTTCAACCCACTTAGAGACATAATCTACTGCCAGGAGGATGTATAGATTTCCACAAGAAGATGGAAAATGTCCCATGAAATCAATCCCCCAAACGTCGAAGATTTCGACTTCTAGAATGTTCTGCAGTGGCATCTCGTTTCTCCTTGAGATGTTTCCTGTCCTTTGGCACCTGTCACAGCTCTTGTAGAAGATTTGTGCATCTTTATACAGTGACGGCCAGTAGAACCCTGACTACAGCACCTTGGCAGCAGTTTTGTTGCCTCATAAGTGACCTCCATACTGTGAAGCATGGCAGTGATGAAGTATGTCTTCTTGCTCTTCTTGTGGTACACACCTCCTTATAACCTGATCTGCACATATTTTGAAAAGAAGATGTTCGTCCCAATAATAATGCTTAGCATCATTTTGAAACCTCTTCCTGGCTTGATAATTAAGATCAGAAGGAATTATTCCGCTAACTAAGAAATTATCGAAATCAGCATACCAGGGGAGTTCAGAAGACTTACCTGCCGCCATGGCTGTCGCGGCAGTGATTGCGGCAGCAAAGAGCTGCTCGTCTGGGAAGGTCTCCAGTATGTTTGTTTCATCTGTTGGTAGACTCTGTCCCTTCTCCAACCTTGACAAGTGATCTGCCACTTGATTTTCTGTCCCCTTTTTGTCCTTGATTTCAAGATCGAATTCTTGCAGTAGCAGGATCCAACGTATCAATCGAGGCTTTGCATCATTTTTCGCGAACAGATACTTCAAGGCAGAATGGTCTGTGTGTACTATGACCTTCGTTCCAAGTATGTAAGAACGAAACTTGTCGATGGAGAACACTACAGCTAATAACTCCTTTTCTGTGGTGGTATAGTTTACTTGGGCATCGTTCAGTGTCTTGTTGGCATAGTATATGACATGAAATAATTTGTCTCTCCGCTGCCCAAGTGCTACCCCGACAGCATAGTCACTAGCATCACACATGATCTCGAATGGCTGTGTCCAGTCTGGTGGCTGTACTATTGGGGCTGTTACCAGTTTTTCCTTCAGAACCTTGAATGCTTCAGTACATTCCTTATTAAAGTCAAAGGGTCGGTTCTGCTCTAAAAGATGACATAGGGGCTTGGTGATTTTTGAGAAATTTGCAATGAATCTTCGATAAAAACCAACATGTCCCAAAAAACTTCTAATACCCTTGACTGTGGTTGGCGGCGGCAGCTTTTCGATCACTTCTATCTTAGCCCTGTCAACTTCTATCCCACGACAGCTAATCTTATGGCCAAGGACTATCCCTTCGTCCACCATAAAGTGGCATTTTTCCCAATTTAAAACCAAGTTTGCTTTTTCACATCTTTCAAGTACCTTTTGTAGATTGCCTAGGCAGCTCTCAAAATCGTCTCCAAAGACCGAAAAATCATCCATAAAAATTTCAAGGAAGTCCTCCACCATATCGGAGAATATGGCCATCATGCACCTTTGGAAGGTGGCGGGTGCATTGCATAATCCAAACAGCATCCTCCTAAAAGCATATGTTCCGTAGGGGCATGTGAAAGTCGTCTTTTCTTGATCTTCTGGTGCGATAGCTATCTGATTATAACCTGAATAACCATCAAGAAAACAATAGTAAGGCTTACCCACTAGTCTATCAAGCATTTGATCAATAAAGGGTAAAGGGAAGTGGTCCTTTCGGGTAGCTTTGTTAAGCTTCCGATAGTCCATACAAACCCTCCAACCGGTCACAATCCTGGTTGGGATTAACTCATTGTTTTCATTGGTCACCACGGTCATTCCTCCTTTCTTGGGAATGCATTGCACCGAGCTCACCCATTTGCTGTCGGATATGGCATAAATTATCCCAGCATCTAACCATTTGATTATCTCTTTACGCACCACCTCTTTCATCGCATGGTTTAGCCGCCTTTGAGCATCTACAGTCGGCTTATGATCATCCTCTAAAAGTATTTTATGCATATATAACGCCGGACTAATGCCTTGAATATCATCGATTGTCCATACAATAGCCTTTTTGTGCTGCTTCAGCATCCCTATTAACTGCTGTTCCTGTTCCTGCATCAACTTGGAAGAGATGATTACGGGCAACGTATCATTTGAACCAAGAAAAGCATATTTTAGCTGCCCTGGCAGGGGCTTCAATTATAAAACAGGGGGCTCAACAGTGGAAGGCTTTTGGATTGCATGGTTATCCGAAGTATAATTTAAAGGTTCGAATAACTTACCTGGACGATCGCCTATCCAGTTTACCTCCTCCTGATCTTCAGTATCAGATATATCGGATTTTGAGGAGTTGCTATCGTCGGTGCTGTCGTGACAGTCCTGTAAGTGGCTGCCGAGGCAGTGACCAATTTTTATGTCGTGACAGCCCGACCTGATGCATGGTTGATCAAGGGTAACTTCAGTGATAGCCTTGCATTCCTCGTCTGCATCAGCATGCTTCATAGCTTGGAGAACATTCAACTTAATCTCTTGGTCGTTCACTCTCATGGTGAGTTCTCCTTTTTCCACATCAATCAGTGATCTTCCCGTGGCTAAGAAGGGTCACCCCAGGATGATTGGTGCGTTTTCATCTGCTTCACAATCTAAAACAAGAAAGTCAGGAGGAAAAATAAATTTATCCACTCTTACCAGAATATCTTCGATTTTTCCTTCCGGATGAACATAAGAGCGGTCTGCCAGCTGCAGAATTACTGTCGTGGGCCGAGCTTTTCCAATACCTAATTTCTGAAAAGCAGATTTTGGCATTAAATTAATACTAGCACCAAGATCACAAAGTGCCTTACCCACATATTTATCTCCGATTACACAAGGTATGATGAAGCTCTCTGGATCCTTCTTTTTCTGGGGTGGCTGCCTATGAAAAATACTCATGCATCCTTCTGTCATCTTAACCGTTTCAAATTCCCCAAGTTTAGATTTCTTCGACATAACTTCCTTGAGAAACTTGGCGTAACCGGGCATCTCCCTCACGGCATCCAACAACGGAATATTAATGTGAACATGCTTAAAAATATCATAAATCTTTTTGAGCTGAGATTCTTGCTTCGCTTGCTATAACCGTTGAGGAAAAGGAGGTGGGGGACGATAATCAGCAATACGTCCTTCCCACTGCATACGAATCTGATGAGGTTTGGGATCATCATTTTTCTCCTCTGTCGCTTCTGCTGTCGTAACAGGTTTATCGGCAGCAGTCTCTTTGTTACCTGTTAGGGCAGCTTCCTCGGCAGGTCTGTCCAAGGCTGGTTTCTTCACTGTTTCAGCTTCCTTCTCTGGCCCTGGTAGGTTCTTCCCACTCCTAGTAGTAATAGCTTTACACTGCTTATGTGTGGGCTGCCTAGCATTTTCAGTATTACTAGGAAATCCTTCAGTCTTCCTTGGATTGATATGCTGTGAAACCTGACCCATTTGTATCTCCAAAGATTTCAGAGTAGCTTCATGATTTGTCATCCGCATCTCTGTTTTATCCATGAACGTCTCTGTCTTCTTGACAAACTGATTCATGTTCTCAATATAAGTACCTGTCTGAGACATAAACGTAGCCAGAGTCTGTTCCAGTATACTGTTAGTGGCAGCTGGTGGCTGTTGCTGCTGCTGTTGTGGCTGCAGTTGCTGTCGAGTCAGCAATCTAGGTCCTCCCTGATTCTGATTATTGTGTGCTTGAGGATTTAGGGCATTATTAGGATTACTCCAAGAAAACTTGGGATCCTTTCTCCAGTTGGGATTATAGTTGTTGGAGATGTAATTCGGCTTATAGTTTCCAACATACTTTCCCTCTTCTAACTGTATAGGACATTCATCCGAACTATGATTTCCTTCACAGATTTCACACACCTCCTCAACAGCAAATCCATGTTGTGCATCATCATTCAAAAGCTTTTTCATTGCCTTTGTAAGGTATGCCACCTGTGATTTCATTGTGCTGTCGGCCTCATAATCTTTAACAGCTAGTACCCGTTTACCCCCTCTTCTTGCTGTCAGAAACTGCTTCTCATTCTTGGCCAGATTTTTCAATACTAGCATTGCCTCGTCCGGGTGTTTATCCAACAATAGTCCGTTTGTTGCTGAATCAATTCGAATACGGGTTTGTAAGTTGGCAGCATTATAAAACTTAGTTACCTGATTCCAGACGGGGAATCCATGCATTGGGCAGTTCCGTAGAAGAGTGGTAAATCTATCCCAGGCCTCGTGCATCGGCTCGTCATCTTCCTGTTGAAAAGTAGCAATTTCATTACGTAATCGCTCAGATAAATGCGAAGGATTAAAACGAGATAAAAATTCACGAGATAAATCTGCCCAATTTCTAATTGAACCCGGCGTAAGTTTATTCCACCAAGTCTTTGCGCTATCCCTCAATGAATGGGGAAATAGCCGAAGCCTCAGTATCTTCGGATTAACTCCTGACAGTCTAAACGAACCACAGATCTCCTGGAAAGTTTTGAGATGCTCCCTAGCATCCTCTGTTACAACACCACTGAATTGACCGGCATTGTTGATCATGCTAAACATGACAGGTTTTAGCTCGAAGTTGTCAACATCTATGTCCGGCAGCGTGGTTTCCAGTTCTACATGATCGTTCAACATGTAGTCACGACAGGACCGTCGTCCGGCAGCGGCAGCAGGATCGATGACAGGCTGTCTACCCTCTCCATCTCCAACAGGAGGGTCATCTCCTCAGTGTGCCATTGTCTCTAACTGTTCCTCAAGGTACTCGTTTCTGGCTAGTAAGTGACGAAGTCGGTTCTCGAGATTGAATGAACGTTCGATTTCTGGATCTAATGGATACTCAAGATCTTCACCTCGTTTCGATCTGCGCATAAACAAGAAACCTTATGAAAAGCAAGAGTTGAACACGCCAAAGAAAAACAGAAAAATAAAAATAAAGATAAAAATAAAAATAAAAACAAAAAGTGCAGTAAAAGAAAAGGTAGAGTTATGTTGCCAATCCCCGGCAACGGCGCCAAAAACTTGTTGTGTGTAAAATAGTCTATCGCAATGGTAGTGCAAGTATACACGACGCAAGTAGTAAAGTGATACGAAGTATCGGATATCGTCTCCACAGGGATTGAGCTAATAACTTCACCTTAATTCACTGCACGAAAGTAAAGGAAATAATTGAGAAGTTGTCACGAATATAATAAAGAAAACTTAAATAATAGAGTGGAGAAATCAAGATAGAGAGAATGGGCTGGTATTGAATTGCTCAGTAGTGCAGGTATTGCTAAGTCTCGGAACTCCAGTTCTGTCGTCGTCCCTGTCGCGGCAGCACCTGTCGCGGCAGCAGTCCGTTGCTTGTCGCGGCAGCGAACAATCAACTCAGTGCTTCAAGTTTGGCAAGAATCCCAGATGTGCCTTGGCCTATCCCTAGGTCCAAGTCTGTCGATGATCACGTCTTTGATGATACCTCCCGGCGTGAATCGAAGGATGAACACCGATGTGTATGAATTCTTCTTTAGCCACTTAACCTCGTCCTATCCCTAGGTCCGAGATAGTTCAACTATAAACTAGAGAACTTGCTCTTATTTCTTTGTATACTTAACTCTCCCGATGCTAAGTAAATAGATAACCTCACAATGCTCTCCCGATGCTCTTGCAAGATATTAATAACCAAAATAAGAGAACTTGAAGTTTATTTTATTGAACTGAAAATTCCTAAAACAAAACAACCCTTGCAACTACTTTACAAATCAACCCGTGGCCCTAGGGGGAATTTAGAACATGTTGTGGGAAGGAAAACGGCTAGAGTTTTGGGAAGGAAGCTAGGGTAATCGGTTATGCCCTCCTAGGTCGAAATATATGCCCTTATATAGGCTTTGGGTCCAAGTTATCTAGAATAGCAAGAATACAACTTTATATGAAAGTACAATTCTAATAAAGACTAAATCTTTAAGGAATCTACTTTCCAGCCGTCATCTTTCTTGCTTGGGATTTTCTCTCCTTGAACTTTGGGCTTGACATTCCTTTCGATCTGGGGCTTGGAAAAATATGGTGGTTTCACACGACAGACGGGCTGAATTTTCTCTATCTGTCGAGGTCCACTTTGCTTCTTCTCCTCAAAACTGCTGTCGTCCTCTGCTGTCACGATGGCAACCATGGCAGCATCGTCCTCTTTAACTGCTCATCCAGTTCCAGCTCTTCTGCTTCACTGCCCAGCGCCTGCCCATTCCGTCTGTTACAGCAGCAACCTGCAAAAACAACCTTTTTAGTAGAAACTATGCCTTTTAATATATTTGTGATGTTTTGCTGTAAACTGACCTAAATGCAATACATAATGCTTGAATGCAGGAGAAATATTGATTAAATAAGGTGTAAATAATAGAACTTTTACACACTCAACAATCCCCCTTCAGTCCACGTAAGGCCAACCTGCGGTTTGTAGCACACAGATTATGAATACGCGTCTCGTTAAACGCGTATAAGACCCCAACCCAGATGTCACAGTTGAGCCTCAAGCTCAACCCAAAATCCATAAAATTTACCACTAGATTTAGCCCAAATACCAACATTTCATAAAATCCAATAAGTTCAAATACTTGACATAAACTAAATAGTTAAAAACGTTACATGGGAGCTCCAATTGAAATACATAATTAAAAGCATTCGACTCATAGGTTAAAATCCAAAATGAGAGTTACAATACAACATAGGGTCCTACGAATACATATACCAAATAAGTCTAAGTATTGTACTCGAACACAAGTCGATGTTGGGATCCTACTCCGATGGTGCTCCAACGATGCATGCCAATCTACTAACCTGCAAACGGAAACAATAATTTCGAACATTGAGCTAACGAAGCTTAGTGGATACACTTCCACTCAACCATGCTTCATGCAAATCATAAATAGGAGCATGCTACAAGTATGATATCATGGTAGGATAAACAATGTCGCTACCATAACCGTCTAAACACATAACAAGCAAGGATGTATTATCTCACACAACATATATATATAACACCCCCTTCCCGGCTTGGTAGAGAACTGAGTCGAAGAGCGTTATCGGTAAACAAAGCGGTGAACGATGCGATTTTTTTAACTTTTTAATCAATATTTTAATGCCATCGATCTTTACCAAACATTATTAAACAATTTAACAAATCTATTTATTCCAATATGAAACAATGCTTACTTAATTCAGGATTAAAATGTAAATTTTACTAAATAAGGGTCATAATCAAAATTTTAAGTTATCATACTAAAATTGAACTTACTAATTATTAACTTGTGAAATTTCATTACTAACGGAGGTCATTTACCTAACCGATTAGACGATACAAAATTTAGTGGCTATTTTGTAAATTGTTCAAAACTGTTTCCATTCGAATCAACCTATCAAACAAAGTCCAAATCTTACCATATTTTATCAGAAAGTATGAAATCTATATTTCTAATAGCAGGTCAAGTTCTAAGGCGTTTCGAATCAATTTACCTAGCTTTCACCTTTTAGCACATATAAGCTAATTTTATCAGTTTTAACCATTCACAAATATGCCAAAAATCATATTTAACCCTTGCACAACATTAGGCTATTATACACATATAAAAAAGTACATATATGACATGTTTAGACCATATGCCACCTTACTAGGAGTTCAGGGCAGAAGATTAACATACATATGATTTGTGGAAGTGACTTGCAACCACAACAACACGATCGAATGTCAGAATTCTTATGGTTCTGAAATGCATGAGACACACGAATGTTAGGCTTACATAGCCTAGTGAGGTAGTTATAACAATTATAATAAATGGTATGCAACAATACATATTTTAACTATACATAACTAATATGGCATCAATAAAGCATGTTATTCAATAATTAAAATCAAATCACCATAACAAAAGTAATATCAATAATCAACATTTTCCTTGGATCGATTCAACAGTATTTGGATACACGAATTCCACCACTACACAAACAATGAACAAATATGGTCCAATGTCCTCCACTACACCATTTTTGACCATTACACGTCACATCCCTGCACTACACCATAAAAACTTCGTACCAATGAGCTCATAAATTCTATGGCATGCCAACTGTATCCAATACTTCGATCCCAAGGTTCAAATATCAATAGCTCAATAAGCACATATCATATCGTATCAAATGTCATATTGATGAGTGATTTAAATAGTTATATTCTTGTTGTTAATTACTCCTTATTTATCGGTTTAGGTAGCTAATTTGGACGTTTTCTCTTATTTTCTATGCAAGACATTAGATTCCAGA
This sequence comes from Hibiscus tridactylites, assembly GCA_958450335.1. Classification (NCBI taxonomy): domain Eukaryota; kingdom Viridiplantae; phylum Streptophyta; class Magnoliopsida; order Malvales; family Malvaceae; genus Hibiscus; species Hibiscus tridactylites. The sequence continues at coordinate 35,598,522 of OY288273.1, read as the reverse complement.
AACTGTGCTAAAAGTGGCTGGATTCTGCAATTTTTCTGGATTCATGGCTGGATTAGTGGGCATGAATTGAGGCATAAAAGTGCTGACTGGGCGACACATCAGCAACTTCTAGAAGATAATGTCAGCAGCGCTTGATAGCTTATCAACCGCGTATCAGATGACTTATCAGCCATATTTTAAATTCAAACTTTGAAATTATCTTTTGTATTTTATTTAAATAATTTAGGAATTATCTTCTATCTTTTTGGGGTTTTTAGGGTTTTAGGATGCTATAAATACCCCTTTTGAGGGTGAAACTCAAATCATCACTTGCTCTTGTTCTCATTTTCACTTTGGAGTTTTATAAATTTCCTTTCTCTCAATTTTCAATTTTCTTTACTTTCCCTTTGTTAAAAAAGCTAAGTATGGTTTCTTTGCAAGCTATGCTTAGCTAAATTTCCCTTTAGCCAAAAGCTAAGCTAAACCCGATTTACCTCGTGAAAATAGACAAAGTTCTTCAAAACCTTCGATTTCTTTCTTGATTTTCAGTAAAATTTGAATGGCAATCGACCTTTCCTTTAGGCATCACGATTACTTCATTTTGAAAGCACGCGTCGGGTTGACGTGGTTTTAATCCACCGTTGGGGACGAGATTAGGCCTGTAGAAGAGTCAACTCCCTAAGAACAAACTTAGTGCTGGTCCACTAAGAGGAATCAAGATCGGATACAATTCTCGTGGAGATAATCCATCCGAGCATAGGCTTTTCTAGCACTAAACGAAGAATTTGCATTAGCATCGATCGACGAAGCTAATCAAATAAAAACTGGATTTCAAGGATTGGCCTTGGGATTTAGTTTACCGTAGAGAAGCAAGTTACAAGGGTTGGGCCTTGTAGACTGTAACCGGCAAGAACTCAAAGCAATATCCCTTTCAGTGATCGAGACAAGTCGAGGCAAAGCAAAGCTGGAGGATACCAAGGTATGTTCGTCGTTCCTTGTAAAATAGGTAAGGGTGGAATTAAGCGTGCAATGTGTGATTTGGGTGCCTCTATTAATGTAATGCCTTTATCCGTCTATAATTTAATTTCTACTGAGCTCTTGAAGGATACCAGAGTTACAATACAGTTGGCGGATCGCTCGATTATTTATCCCGAAGGACTCTTGGAGAATGTCTTAGTAAAGGTAAATAAACTCATCTTTCTGGCGGATTTCTATGTTATTGACATGGAAAATGACTAGACAAATACAACTTCTGAAATTCTCTTTGGGCGCCCATTCCTTAGTACGACACATACGAAGATAGACGTAAGAAGCGAAATTCTTACGATGGAATTTGATAGTGAGGTTGTGAAATTCGATGTATACAAAGCGACGCGGCATCTTGATAATGTTGCTAGTATAAATTTTATTGATGTTATTGAGCCTGTTGAAACTAACTTATCTGATGATTTGTGCAGGGAATTGAAGGACTTTAAAGACGACATCAGGGAGTTTGAGAATTTTTTTCATTCAATAATGAATTAAGCCATACTCCATCAAAAATTAAATACATGCACTGGATATCGAGTTAAAATTACCGCTGGATAAATTAAAGGGTAAAAGAGACATTTTTTTTCAGAAAAAATGAAGGAACGCCATGGTCGTAAAATTTCTCGTAGGGGAATTCTAAGTTGGACAAAGCGCATGAATTGGAGGAAATATTTGTCGCAGTACCTGTAGTCTGAACCAGGTTGTCGAGCTAACGACTTAAAAAAAGCGCTAAATGGGAGGCAACCCATTTTATTTTTTTATTTTTCTAATTCACTCACATTTCTGTTTTTATTTATTTATTATTCTTTCATTTCATTTAAATTTTTAGGTACCCAAATCCCAAGTACAACATTAATTATTGGGACAATTCTTGCGACAGATGCTGATGAAATTACAAGGAGCAGGTGCAAGTTAGCACAATCCAAATCCACAAGAGCGAGTTAGCATTGTTTAAATTGTCGGATAATTACCAACATCCTTTCACCAATTATTTTTTTTCCTTTTTCTTAAAAAAAACAAACCCCCACCGTAGGCCCTAGCTTTTCCCACGTGAGCCTATATATATCATTTATTTTTAAATTTTCTACTTTTCCCTTTACTGCAGCACGACCCTATCCTCATCTTTTCACAATATCATTTATTTTTAAATTTTAAATTTACGGTAACCCAATTCTTATCCTACTCGATTATCATTTTTAAAAATTTCACCCAGTCAAATCTCTTCATAATTTATTTTAATTCACGCGACTAACCTTTGTAACTTTCATGGACCCCACCATTATCCCATCAACCTTTCAAATACATGTGCATGCCTATCCTCATCTTTTCAAATAATTCTTTCCTTTTCAAACTTAAATAGGCACACCATATGCCACGCACCTTTTGACCAAGCTTTAAACCCACCTTTTCCTGATTTCAACTTCCCCTAAAAACCTTCACATGATCTTTCAAATTTATTTTCCCTTCCTTTTCCTTTTCCAAGACGCATACCCCACCCACTTTGTTTTCTATCAGCCGTCTCAACCTTCACTAGCCGCATATTCCCTTTCTCCCATCTCCCTAAACCTTCAACAACCATCTCCACACCTCAAGCTCTCCGGTAAACCATGGTCCGCGCAAGATAACAGCCTGCCGTCACAGTAGACATGGACAACACCTAGCCACAACTGACCAGCCACACCAACCTGCACTGGACCCGTAACCTACAGCCGAAACATGCTCTTCTGCACTCGGGGAGTATTCCTTTTCCCTCTCTTTTACTTTAAACTTGATATACATTTTGGGATAAAATAACTTAAGTGAAGGGGTGGAATCGAATTAACTCTTGCTTATGCTTTGTGATTGAAATTGAGCTATTTCTTGGTTAGAATTGTTGATAATCTTAGTTTCCAATCTCTTGTTTGATTTAATTTCTTTGTGAATTGAATCTCATTCTTGTTGAATTTAGTATGTAAGATAGCATGGCATAACTAATTGATATAAAATTTTCTTGGTAATTTCATGATTTTTTTGATTGAATTGGATGCATGACTTAGTTCAATAAACCTTTCATGTGAGTTTTGAGCTTAATGAGCATATCTTTTATTCTTGCTCTTTGTTTCAATTGAGTGTGCCGAAATAATCGATTGCTTTCTAGAAAAATCGTCCATGAAGATTTCCAGGAAATCCTCTACCATGTCTGAGAAAATGGTCATCATACACCGTTGGAAGGTTGCTGGTGCGTTGTAGAGTCCGAACGACATTCTTCTAAAGGTATATGTTCCGTATGGGCATGTGAAGGTGGGTTTCTCTTGGTCCTCTTGGGCAATAGCAATCTGGTTGTATCCTAAGTAACCATCAAGAAAATAGTAGTAAGGTTTTCCTGCCAACCTATCTAACATTTGGTCTAAGAAAGGTAAGAGGAAGTGGTCCTTTCGAGTGGCTTTGTTCAGCTTTCTGTAGTCCATACAAACCCTCCAACCGGTCATAGTCCTGGTTGGGATTAATTTGTTGTCTTCGTTTGTAATGACTGTCATCCCTCCTTTCTTTGGCACACATTGGACGGAGCTCACCCGCTTGCTATCGGATATGGTGCAGATGATTCCTGCATCGAGCCACTTGATTATTTCTTTTCTCACCACATCTTTCATGGCCTCATTTAGCTGCCTTTGAGCATCAACTGTCGGCTTATGATCATCCTCTAGGAGGATCTTGTGCATGCAAATTGCCGGACTGATTCCCTTTAGGTCAGCTATTGTCCACCCAATGGCTTTCTTATGCCACCCGAGCATCGTAACTAATCGTCATTCCTGTTCCTGCGTTAACTTGGAAGAGATGATTACATGTATAGTATCATTTGTCCAAGGTAAACATATTTTAGTTGTTCGGGCAGGGGTTTCATTTCTAGTTTAGGCGTCTGTTCAATAGACGGCTTTTCAATGGTACTCTCTTTTGTTGTATATTTAAGAGGTTCGAAGTACTTACCTGGACAAGTACCAGTCTAGTTTACCTCTTCAGTGTCATCAAAGAAGTCATCATGCAAGCTGCCGAGGTAGATGCCAATGCAGTCGTATGAATATCTTGCCTCGACAGTATTCAGGATCTCTGCCTGGACAATGACTATTAAAACATGGGGCATCCAATGCAAAAAGTAGTTCCGTCTTTTTCTGGATCAGTTGGCACTCTTCTTTGCTATCTGCTTTCTTGAGGGTCTGAAGTACATTGAGTTTTATGTGTTGGTCGTTTACTCTCATGGTCAGTTCTCCTTTCTCCACATCAATTAGCGTTCTGCCCGTGGCCAGGAATGGTCTTCCCAATATGATTGGTGCATTCTCATATTCTTCACAATCTAAAATGAAGAAGTTAGCCGAAAAAATAAATTTATCCACTCTTACCAAGATGTCTTCAATTTTTCCTTCTGGATGCACGTATGAGCTGTCAGCTAACTGGAGCATGACTGTGGTGGGTTGAGCTTTCCCAATTCCCAGCTTTTCGAACACCAATTTGGGCATTAAGTTAATGCTTGCTCCGAGGTCACATAAGGCTTTCCCTTTGTAAAGGTTCCCAATGGCACATGGAATGAGGAAGCTGCATGGGTCTCTTAATTTAGGTGGCGCTCGGTCTTGGTACATTGCCATGCAACCTTCTATCGTAGACACTGTTTCGAATTCCCCTATCCTTGCTCTTCTTGACACCATGTCCTTGAGGAACTTTGCATAATTTGGAATTTGCTCTATGACCTCGATAAAGGATATGTTGACGTGTACTTGTTTGAGAATGTCCATGTGAGACCCTAAAACTACCCTAGTTGAAAATCCCTAAGTTAGTTAATAAAGAAGGTAAAAATAGGTTGTAACCTAAAATGTAGTGTAAAAATAGGTTGTAACCTAAAATGTTGTGCGAGTAGTGTGTAACCTAAAATGTAGTGCAAAAATAGGTTGTAACCTAAAATGTGGTGTGAGTATTGTGTAACCTGAAATGTAGTGCAAAAATAGGTTGTAACCTAAAATATGGTGCGAGTGTAGTGTAACCTGAAATATGGTACAAAAAGAGGTTGTAACCTAAAATGTGAAACGACTTTGAGAAGTTAAAGGACCAAGAAAATGGGTTATTAGTGAGAATTAAAATATAACATAATAAGGCCATAATGGGTTTTAGGTGGATAAATACATGGTGAGAGACCTATCCAAGTGTCCCTTTCTCCATGAAGAACCAACCATGCATAGAAACAAGGGTAGCACTTGTTTCATTTTATTTTCTTCATCATCTTTCTCCTTCACAAAACTCCACTGGAAATTAGAGAAAATATAAAGAGAGAGGGCTGAGAATTTGAAGGCTTAAAGGGCTGGAAATTCACTAGAAATTGCATGCATGTTCATCTAAAGATTTAAGTAAGTTCATGTAGTTACCAATTTTGTTCTTGAGTTTATATGATTATTTTGATCAATTTTTTGTGAAACTGTTGCTGGAAAAATATTGTTGGATGCTTTATCATGTTAAAATGTTGTTGGGTTCATGTTGGTGTTGAAACAAAGCTGGAAATATGCATGAATTTAATTTAGAACTCCAATCTGCCCAGATTCGAATATGTAAACTGCCCTGTAGAAAGCTGATTTTTTGGCCATGTTAGAGTTCAAATTAGAAAAATATCTGTAGGTCAAAGTTGTAGAGGATGAAAAATAATATAAGATAAAGGTATTACTTGACTGGAAATGATGTTATAATGACTGAAAAATATGTTGGAAGTAAACTGGTCACTTTCGAAATGAATCTTGAAACTGTCTGGATTAAAATTAAATTCTGAAAATGTTTAGGGGTTATTTTGATGATTATAAAATTTGGAGAAATTGTTATGAAACAGGGTAACTCAGTAATGAATGGTTAGTATCATGTTTAAAGTGATTAATGACTTAGAATTAGTGTTTAAAGTCAATAATATGATTAAATGACTAGTTTGCTGGAAAAATGGAAAATTAAGGGACCTTAATGCCCTATTTTTGAAGCTACTAGAACTTGATAATAATGTTATTAGATGTGTTTAAAAGTGGTTAAAAACTCAGAATCAATTGTGTAATGGATCATAGGTTAAATGGTCACTAGAGTTACATGTTGTAAACAATGGACATATTAGGCCACTGTAAATGCCCTGTATTAAAGTATTAAACTGTATTGATGTAGAAATGGGAAAAATATGAGCCATACGTAGAATTAAATTTGTGAAAATAAGCTTTCTAGAATGGTAAAGAACTCTTAATTTGGAGTTGTGTGTAAAAAGTCATGGACATATTAGTGTAAGGTGCTCAAAACTGCCAAAATAAGGGCAATTTCATAATGCATTGAGTTTATATTGATTTATATGATTGAATATGACTGGAAAGAATTCTAATATGTGTTTTATGTTGATTTTTTAAGACCAAATTGGAGAAGAATTGTTGGAGGAATCAAGGCTTGATCAAGCTAACAAGAGGGGAAAAGGCTTGCTAATCAAGGATTCCAACTAAGCTTTGGAGTATTGTGAGTGTGGTTGTCTTTAGGGTTAAGAATACTGTCTTAACCACTTCTTTGTGTTATGAGTTGACACATATGATGTATGAAATGAACCGAAAGTATAGTTGGTAAACTAAAATGGAATTAGAAGAAGGATTAAAAGGAAATGAATTTAGATGATAATGCTTAATACTAGTGTTAGCTACGAGTGTACATTGTAATTCGAATGGTTTGATACTGATTGTGGCCTTTGATATGGATGTTCTTATGCTGATATGCTATTGTTATGAAGAATGAAATGAATGATATAGATGATATATGATGCTGGAAATTGGTTGTTTATTTACCTTGAATTATTCAAGTGCAATGTTGACATGAACATGTAATGACATGAACATGTTATATATATATATATATACTTGGTTGATTTGGTTGAAAATTTAAAAGACTTAATAAGTCCTTGGTTGACTAATGGTACTTAGGTAGAAGGGAATGCCTTAGAGTTTAAGCTCTACTAATTTAAAGGTGGTTAGTCACCTACTGATGCTTTGAGCATCTATTGTTACAAGTTACAAGTTGAATGGTGTAGTTAGACACCTCGATACATTGTGTATCTATTGATCTTTGGTGCTTTGAGCATCTACTGCTATATGTTGGTACTTGGTACCTGTTGACTTGATTACCTAGTCTACTTAATCATCCAAGGAAAAACGTAATAAACTCACTATAAGACCTTTACATGATTAATGAAATGGTGAAATGATATATGGTTACATGCTATATGAAATAATATGATTGATATGGGTAATGACCCTATTCGAATGATATGAAGATGTGATCAATGATATGATACGATTCTTGTGCTTAGATTTTGTTATTCAACGGTATGATTGATTGATTTGGATTATGAGTTTTGTTTATATAACTTGAGTTCATGATATGAATGAAACTAGCTAAATCTACTTGAACATGTTTTGGACTAGCTAGGTTGTCTTGTCTATTTAAGCCTAGCTAGTAATCTTAAATATATGAAATAAGACATTAAAAAACTCAATTAGTAAGTTATAAGAACTGCCTCACTAAGTACATATTGTACTTATCACTCTTCTATTTCCTTCTTAAAAAAATAACAGGTTTTTAATCCTGAAAGCACTCTATTTTGATCCAAGAGCAATCACAAATCAAGACTCAAGTATGATATAGCTTTGCTTAGACTCCTATATGGTGGCATAGTTACATGTTTATAGTATGTCGCATGCATTTTGGAATCTTGTATATGTTAATATGGTTTGTATATGTTTAAGACATGATCTACATGATATGCAATGGATGAACCAGTTGATATGACTTTGTTTTGAGATGTCTATATAAGGATTTGACGAGTTATGTCTTGATATGGATTATGGATATGTTGCTTGAGAAGATGGCTATTCGAATGATGGTATATGTACATGGATGTTATGAATGTTTGATTTAGGTGAATATGCATCTAGAATGCTATTTGTTTCTTGCTTAGTTTAATTGAGTGAATGCTAAGGAACCAATGATCCTAGTTTTCCATTTTGTTCGAATGATGTATATATATATATGGGATTGTGGATGCATCTAGATATATCTTGAATATGAAATTGAATGATCTTATTGTGTTTGCTAGGGTTCGAATGGTTTAGTTGTGATGTAAAGATCATGAAATTATATGTTAGTTGATTGAACCTAGTAGTATTTATGCTAAAGTTGTCATGTATGTTAATGTTGGATAGTATAAGATTTGTTAAGTCATTAAGCATGTTGACCGAATGTATATAGGATGTAATGAAAGTAATATGAATCTTATATGAATGACTCAAATGTATATAAGTTCCACGATGAAAGCCGAAAGCTAATAGGTTTAATTAAATTATAGGTTTGAATGATAAGTTAGAATAAAAGTTAGATCGTTTGTTAGAAAGTTTTTGTTGGCTCACCTATATGTATAGATATTATATGGTTCATATGTTGTGCACTCTGATTGTCTGTTAGATTGTTATACGTTTTGATGTTCTGATTACATGTCTACATGATTAAATGATATGTTATATGTGTTCTATTTGCGTAACGCCTCTCGCTCATAACCCGGGCGTGGGGTGTTACAGTCCAGGAATTTCTTAAACTGGTACTCTTGCTTCTGTTGCTTCAGCCGCTGAGGAAATGGGGGAGGCAGCCGAACATTTTCAATACCCTTCTTGCATTGGAATCCGATTTGAGGGAGTGTGATCTGCTCTGGTTTTTATGGTTTCTCTTTAGTCTTGTCTGGGATATCAACATAATTGGATGCCGGAAGAGATAGTTCTGATTCTGCCGAGGCAGCGACACTGGGGTCTGCCGCAGAGACTGGATCTATCTCCTTTGGTTTGTCGATACATGGTTCCTTGAGTTGTTTTCCACTCTTGGTTGTGATTACCTTGCACTGTTCATGAGTGGATCTCCTTGCGACTTCAGTATCGCTGGGTAGTACTCCACTGTGTCCAGTATTCAGTAGACGCGCGAACACCCTACCTGAGTATCTAGCGAGTCTAAGGTTGCCTTGTGATTTTGCATTCTCATCTCGGTTCTATCCAAGGCACTGGATGCTGCCGGTTGTGGCGGTTGTTTCCGCGACATAGTTTGCTGGAATCCTTGCGATTGATTTGTCTGATTAGCTGGATTCAGAGCATTTTTTGGGTTGCTCCATGAAAAGTTAGGGTGCCTCTTCCAGCCAGGGTTGTAGGTGTTCGATGTAGGGTTGTTGTTTATGTTGAAGTTCCCCACAAAATAGCTGGTTTTGTAACCCCCTCGTCCTGGTCTGGACGACTGATCAGTCCGAGTAGGCTACACGGGGAAAAACGAAGTGAAACCCGTTAAGGCTCCCCTTCAGTTAGCAACCCTGAAAATTTCTTTTAAACATTATCTTCTTGTCTAAAGGCTTTAATATTTCCTATGTGAGACACGACAGCGGAAAGACATCGAAAAGATTCAAGCATACCAAGCAACAATTAAAATAGCCCATTTTAGTTTTTACAGCAGGCCGTATCGATACACGAGAAGTGCGTATCGATACGCCTTGACTAGGTCAACTGCCCAAAGTCAACATAGGGAGACCGTATCGGTACACTGGTTGACCGTACCGATACGCCCTCCACGGTCAACTTCTCACGGTCAAACGATAAAAAACTGTACCGATACACCCAAGACCCGTACTGATATGCCAAAATCTCATCAATTTCTCAGATTTCCAGAGAGCTTTTGGCGTATCGATACACCCCCGTGTACCGGTATGCTAAGCTTAAACTGAGACCCAAAGTATAGGACCATATCGATACAGCCCTTGGGCGTACCGATACGCCCTGCACTACAAGCCTTAATTTAGCTGCAAAACGCACTAAGACTCAACTCTAGATGCAATTTACGACTCACCTAACCACAAACAAACCTTCATACAACATATAACAACCATGAATCAGCATACGGAACAATTTAAACAAACAACGGAGCATCAACACCAAGGCAACCATACTTAAGAGAAACTTGCATTCTGAACATACATAAAGGGTCTAATTAGCCAAAAGATACATGCATCCACTAACAAGGTTTACATGCTCTCAAAACAACACATAGCATTCATGGAACAAAGGTCATAAGCCTTCAAAACATAAAGCATTAGTCAACAACATAACATGGTTTACAAATCCATATCAAGGCTTAAACAACAAACCAACATATTTGAGTCTAACAACGCTCATACAAATCACATAGCAGTCCCATTGCTAAACTACCACGTTATTTACTAAACCATACTTGAGCAACTACTAAAGCTTGGAAAGCCCCTTTCCCTGCTCCTTGCTAACTTCACGCTAATGATCTGCATTGTCGAAAACGAGAACGTAAGCTAGAAGCTTAGTGAGGGTGCTCTAAAACAAAAACAACGACAATGCATGGTTCAATCATACCATCCTTAAGACAACATACATGCATACATAAGCATCAACATAACATCAAGCTAACATCACATGAATGCACTAACATGGCATCTTACCTCATGTTATGCCCAACAAGATACAACAATTATCTTAACAACAAACCACATGAACAAGTATATTGGCAACTACTAGTTTACTCGGATATACGGATAACTTCCGCTGGGGTTTTCACCTCCAACGTACTCAACAACAACGTTACCTTGGGTGGGATTACACTCATCACCGGACCTTGCATGGATGGGATTACACTCATCATCACATGCCCTACGAATGAGATTCCACTCATCATCACATAATAATATAAAATTCCTGGTGGGATATTACATCACCGTACTCCTCCTTGATGACTTTACGCCACCAAGGCCACACACGAATTTGACTCAACCGTGTGCACACTCTCATCCTAATGATCAATCATTTATACCTGGTAATTTAACTAGTGCCAATCATACTATCAAGTCACACCATGACAACCCCTCATGCATTTCAACATATCAATCATCACATACATCAATGTATATAACACATACATAATCAACACATGCTTTTCAAGTCTACATCATGCATACTAAGCAAAGCTCATTAAACACACATGGGATTAAGCTACCAACTTAACCTTTACCTTGGATTGGCCTACCAAGCACAATCCAACTCCGCAACCATACACTTGAACCAATTTAAAAGATTCCACTCACCACACTTCCTTAAGCAAACCAAGTAAAACCAAGAAAAGCTTCAACAAACCTTCTATAGTATCCGGCTAAGCCTAGAAAGCTATGAATATCTGTTACAGACTTCGGGTTCTTCCACTCAACAATGGCTTCTATCTTCTTCGGATCGACTCTAATTCCATCGGCTGAAAGTACATGCCCTAGGAAGACTACTTCTCGGATCCAGAACTCACACTTGCTCAATTTTGCATACAACTGGTTGTCTAACAAAGTCTGCAAAACTAACCTCAAGTGCCGGTCATGATCTTCCTCGGTACGTGAATACACTAAAATGTCATATATGAAAACAACTACAAACTGGTCTAAGTACTGATAGAAGATTCTATTCATCATATCCATGAAAGCAGTCGATGCATTAGTCAACCCAAATGGCATGACTAAAAACTTATAGTGACCATATCTAGTCCTAAAAGCTGTCTTCGGTACATCTACCTCTTTTACCTTCAACTTGTAGTAACCGAATCTCAAGTCAATCTTCGAAAAGACTGATGCCCCTCTCAACTGATCAAACAAATCATCAATACGCGGCAAGGGATACTTGTTCTTCATTGTCAACTGATTCAACTGTCTATAGTCAATGCACATTCTCATACTTCCATCTTTCTTCTTCACAAACAAAACCGGAGTGCCCCAAGGCGAAGAACTCGGTCAGATAAAGCCTTTGTCTGACAACTCTTGCAACTGAGTCTTCAACTCTTTTAGTTCTTTCGGTGCCATACGGTATAGAGCAATCGAAACAGGAGTTGAATCTGAATAAGTCTCTATAGCAAACTCTACCTCTCTATCAGGCGGTAAACTCGACAATTCTTCTAGAAACACACTCGGAAAATCACACACTGTCCGGATATCTTGAGGTCTAACTTCACTCATGTTCGGATTCATCACGTAGGCCAAGTACGCCTCACAACCCAACTCAACTAACCTCTTAGCCTCTAAAGCTGAAACTACATTCGATAAGAACTTCACGTTCTCACCTACTACCACAATCTCATAATCATCCACAAGCTTCAAGAAAACCCTCTTAGTCTCAAAATCTATCCTAGCTCTATGTTTTGTAAGCCAGTACATACCCAGAATTACATCAAAGCCATAGAACAGTAACTCCATCATATCCACTGGAAACACATGCCCCTGAACCATTAGCGGACACCTTTTGTACATCTTCCTAACCACTACCGTATCCCTGAAGGAACTAGTAACACTAACTCCTACCTCTAATACCTCACAAGGTAAATTCAACAACTTTGCATGCTTACTCAAAATGTAAGAATGCGTAGACCCGGGGTCAATCAAAGAAAGAAAACTCAGAGACTGTATCGAGAAGTTACATGCAATCACATATGTGTCGTTCTAACCCTCACGCTGAGCGTAAACTCTAGCATGACCTCCGCCCTCTGGCCGAATAGCAACTACATGCGCTATGTTCCTCTGGCCATCATTTCTCGGCTGGAAGTTACCTCTACCGTGCCCACGACCTCTCTGAATATCATTAACTCTAGCAGGAGCTTGAGCCTGAACCAGTGTCTGCCCCACCTGATGTGGACAGTCACGCCTAATGTGATCCCTAGCTCCACAGCTCCAACAAGAGTGAAAGTTTCCCCAACACTCACCGGTGTGATTCCTCCCGCAACGAGCACACTCGGGCAAACGCCCACCAGCTCTCTGGCCCTGATGGCCCCTACCGTGGTTACCACCACCACGTCTATGGTCATAGTGATGCCTATTGTCCCGATGCCTCTTGGCATCACCTCTATCAAAGTCGCCAGACCTCTTTCCGGAACTAGAACCACCAGAATGTTTGGTCAAACCCAGACTGTGCTCTATGTCCTTGGCCCAAGCGACAAAGACATCAAAATCTGTGTAGTCAGTAGCCAAAGTGTACCTCTTGATCTCTTCACTCAACCCTTAGCGAAAACGGTCACAACGTTCCCTCTCAATAGGAACAAGCTCAGATGCATACTGACTCAACCTGACGAATCATATCTCTTACTCGGTTACGGTCAAGTTTCCCTGAAGCAAATCCATAAACTCTCTCTTCTTCTCATCGAGATAACGGGGACCCAGATACTTCTTATGGAAAGCTGACTTAAAGAACCCCAAGTGATCTCGGCCTCTGGCATACCCGTAGTAATGGTGACCCACCAAGTGTAGGCATCACCCTAAAGCAAAGATACAACACACCCTAACTTGCGCGCTCCAGTACAACCCATCTGAGACAAAATGCGAGCAGTCTTCTCAAACCAAACTTCGGACCTCTCGGGTGCCAACCCTCGGAACTCTTCACCTCTCAAACTACGAAGCCTCTCTAGTGGCAAACCGGTGCCCTCACCCTGAGGTTGCGCCACTGCCTGACCCCTAGCCACTGCTGCCTGAAAAGCCCCGGCTATCGCATGAACTAAAAGAGCTAAATCTATCCCGGCCGGTCCTTGGCCAACCTGAGGTTCTACGCCCCCGGCTCTCGCCTCACCTCCCTCTTGAAGAGGAGGACAAGGTGGAGGAGCCTGTGCCTCAACAACTGGCTCAACTCCCAGAGTTGCTGCCCGTGGTTCCGGTTGAACCATCCTAGGCCTCCCTCTGGGTCTCATTTCACAGCTAACAAGATAACAACTACAACAACAAACAGATAAGGATTAAGTCAGCAAAGGCAAGGGTCCAATCGTGCCCAAGTATATTCCTTTACAAAACCTTTTCAAATAAGTAATAGTAGCAATGGGAACTCGACATTACGCTTCAACACCACATTCATGCTAACACATGCTTTCAAACACTATACGAACGAACAAACAACAAGCGTACATGGCAAAACATTCACCGAGACATCACACACTTCAAACTTATCTCACTTACCTACCCGAGGTCTCGGAAACCTCAGGCTCTGATACCAACAAATGTAACCCCCTCGTCCCGGTCTAGACGACTGACTAGCCCGAGTAGGCTACACGGGGAAAACCAAAGTGAAACCCGTTGAGGCCCCCATTCGGTTAGCAACCCTGAAAATTTATTTTAAACATTATCTTGTCTAAAGGCTTTAATACTTCCTATGTGAGACACGACAACGGAAAGACATCGAAACGATACAAGCATACAAAGCATCAATTAAAACAACCCATTTTAGTTTTTACAGCATGCCGTATCAATACACGAGAAGTGCGTATCGATACGCCTTGACTAGGTTAACTGCCCAAAGTCAACATAGGGAGACCGTATCGGTACACTTGTTGACCGTACCGTTACGATCTCCACGGTCAACTTCTCACGGTCAAACGATAAAAAACCGTACCGATACACCCAAGACCCGTACCGATACGCCAAAATCTCGTCAATTTCTCAGATTTCCAGAGAGCTTTTGGCGTATCGATACACCCCCGTGTACCGGCACGCTAAGCTTAAACTGAGGCCCAAATTGTAGGATCGTATCAATACGGCCCTTGGGCGTATCGATACGCCCTGCACTGCAAGCCTCAATTTAGCTGCAAAACGTATTAAGACTCAACTCTAGATGCAATTTACGACTCACCTAGCCATAAACAAACCTTCATACAACATATAACAACCATGAATCAGCATACGGAATAATTTAAACAAACAACGGAGCATCAACACCAAGGCAACCATACTTAAGAGAAACTTGCATTCTGAACATACATAAAGGGTCTAATTAGCCAAAAGATACATGCATCCACTAGCAAGGTTTACATTCTCTCAAAACAACACATAGCATTAAAGGTCATAAGCCTTCAAAACACAAAGCATTAGTCAACAACATAACATGGTTTACAAATCCATATCAAGGCATAAAAAACAAACCAACATATTTGAGTCTAACAACGCTCATACAAATCACATAACAGTCTCATTGCTAAACTACCACATTATTTACTAAACCATACTTGAGCAACTACTAAAGCTTGGAAAGCCCCTTTCCTACTCCTTGCTAACTCCACGCAAATGATCTGTATTGTCGAAAACGAGAGCGTAAGCTAAAAGCTTAGTGAGGGTGCTCTAAAACAAAAACAACGACAATGCAGGGTTCAAGCATACCATCCTTAAGACAACACACATGCATATAGAAGCATCAACATAGCATCAAGCTAACATCACATGAAGGCACTAACATGGCATCTTACCTCATGTTATGCCCAATAAGATACAACAATTATCTTAACAACAAAACCACATGAACAAGTATATTGACAACTATTAGTTTACTCGGATATACATATAACTTCCATTGGGGTTTTCACCTCCAACGTACTCAACAACAACGTTACCTTTGATGGGATTACACTCATCACCAGACCTTGCATGGATGGGATTACACTCATCATCACATGCCCTACGAATGGGATTCCACTCATCATCACGTAATAATATAAAATTTCTGGTGGGATATTACATCACCGTACTCCTCCTTGTTGACTTTACGCCACCAAGGCCACGCGCGAACTTGACTCAACCGTGTGCACACTCTCATCCTAATGATCGATCATTTATACCCGGTAATTTAACTAGTGCCAATCATACTATCAAGTCACACCATGACAACCCGTCATGCATTTCAACATATCAATCATCACATACATCAATGTATATAACACATACATAATCAACACATGCTTTTCAAGTCTACATCATGCATACTAAGCAAAGCTCATTAAACACACATGAGATTAAGCTACCAACTTAACCTTTACCTTGGATTGGCCTAACAAGCACAATCCAACTCCGTAACCATACACTTGAACCAATTTAAACCAATTTAAAATATTCCACTCACCACACTTCCTTAAGCAAACCAAGAAAAGCCGAATCAAGTCTCCACAACTTCCGGAATCGTGCCCGAACCTTCTCCAACGTTTCCCCTTGATTCTAACCAATAAAAAACAACACATTACTACACAAAACATCCACAATACACTGTCACTACTCAGATTTCAACCATAACCCATTTCTCAACAACTTCAAGCCAAAGATAACAACCAAAAATCCAATTTTCGTACTCCCTCCAAACCCAGTAGAAAACTACTTATCCCAACACCCAAAACACCTCTCTAATATCACTATAACATTAACCCAACAACCTATCACAAAACCACTCCAAAAACACAAGTTTTGACACTTTTAAAATACCCCCAAAAACCCATTTCGAGATTTTTGACAAAACCCCACCATTTTAAGATATAATGTGTCTTAGGGCAAGATTAGTTCAAAACTTAACTCTACAAATCAAAAACAAGTCAAGAAGCCATTAAAGTTTCATCCTTTTCCTCAAACTTGAAAACTTGAAGAAATAAAAAGATGGTTCTTTGAAAATCTAAAACCATAGAAGTGTTCGAAATAGAGAGGAGAAGTCAAAAAGTGTTTACCTCGTTGAAATCACTTGAGATGATGAAGAACTTTGATGGAATAGTAACTATGGGGTTTGGGGAGGTTTTAACGTGAAAGGGGACCAAGGAGGAAGATGAACACTTTTGAAATAAAAACCCCCTTTTCATCATTTTTTTTCTTTTAATTTGAAAAGTACCTTTTTGCCCTTATTTAAAAATCACACTTTTGCCATTAGTGAAAAATCAAACTTTTTTTAAAATAAAACCAAAGTCTAATTCAATTAATTCGAGTCCAACGACTCGAACCCGACTCACACACTCAACTCCTGACCCCTAAACCCAGGTGTTACAGGTTTCGGTTCCCTGTTGGCACTAGGACGAGTCACGGTCTCCTCCACATTGGTCGCAAAAGGCATCGATGGCTTTAACTTGCTGTGTATTGTTCTGCCCTTGCATAGCTTATACAATCTTTGTCAACCGAGCGACTTGTGCGACGAGTGCATCTGATGTTCCTAGCTCGTTTGCTGTGGCTTGCCTTCTTATGCCGCCTCAATGGGCATTAGGGAACCGATATTCGTTTTTGACCATCCTGTTCAAGATCTGAAATGCTTCGACCGACTCCTTGTCGAGTAATGTACCATTGGCAAAGGAATCCAACATCATCCTTGTTGGCGTGTTTACACCATTGTAGAATATGGATACTAGTGTCCACTCTGGAAATCCATGGGAGGGGCATTTATTCAACAACTCGCAGTATCTCTCCCATGCCTCGTATATTGGTTCATCATCTACCTGTCGAAAAGTAGTGATGTTAGTTCACAATTTATTGGTCAAATTGACAGGATTAAATCGAGCTAAGAAATCTCTACATAGTTCTGTCCAAGATTCAATGGACTCTAATGGTAGGCTGTTGAACCAAGTCTTTGCCCTATCCCTCAGTGAATAGGGAAATAATCTGAGACGTAGCACGTCAGGATGAACTCCATGGATTTTGAAGGACTTGCAAATGTCTAAGAAAGATTTCATATGCTGGCGGGCATCTTTAGTGGCAGATCCTCCAAACTGTCCAAGTGTATTGAGCATGTTGAACATGACAAGTTTGAACTCGAAGTGGTCCGCTTCTATTTCTGGATCGATCATGAGGGTTGCCTGCCATTTCCTGCCACGACATTGTCGATTGGAGGCGGTAGGTTTTGGTTGTTCTCTGGAACACCCATGGCTTCTCGGTTTGCTTGTATAAGTCTGCGTGTAGTACGTTTAGGCTCTGGATCGTATTCTCGCAAGGGTGATTTCTGGTTGGCTTTGGTCATAAACCAAAGGAAACCCGGGGGTTAAACGAAAAAAAATAAATAGTGCAGAAAAATAAAAACAAAAAGTTGTACGCCAATCCCCGGCAACGGTGCCAAAAACTTGTTGCGTGCAAAAATTATGCGCAATTATCGTGCAGGTGTACACGATGCCAAGTTATAGTATTTAATATATCGTCTCCACAGGGATTGTGACAACCTTCAGGATTCACTTTTCTGCACAAGTTAAAGTAAAAACACAAATAATGAGAGTTGGTTTGATTAAAGCTAAAACTAAAGAAAATAAAGTAAAATGAGAAATCATAGGGAGAGAATGGGTTGATATTGGATGTTTCGTAGTGTGGAGAATTGATGTACTGTCTCAGCATAGTTTTGCAGATCAACTTAACAACTTCAAAAGCTGCCCACAAGTATGCCTCGACAGAGACCAATGAGACTGTCTGGGCAGTTAAGCGATGACTCAAGGTTCAACAAGGCTCCCTTCTATGACTTCCTCTTCTCCCGAAGCTTGAAGTACTATTGGCGAACACGTCTTGGATGATACCTTCCGGAGTGAATCTAAGGGTGAACACCAACCGATTATGAAACCTATCTTAGCCGCTGAACTTCTTAACTTATCCGTAAGCCGAAGTAGCTTTACCCTATGGTTAGATAAAACCGTGTTTACTCATTTCGTGAGTTCAACTCTCCTGATATTGAACAAATAGATTAAAGCTCTATTCTCTCCCGGTAAAGATTGCGACAATGAAGAACCAAGAGTAAACAAACCTTGAATTTTATTTCAAAACTGAAATCCTAAACAAATACAACAAAACTCTCATAACTACTACACAACAAACCCTTGGCCCCAGGGAAGGTTTAGAACATGATGGGGGTTGACGGCACTAGGGTTTCGAAAATAAGGAGTTTCTCTCTAATCTCAATTGTGTTTCTTCTTCAAGTCGATTATATATATATAGGGGAGGAGCATAGGCCTAAGTCGGTTTAGGGTAGGAATACTAGTTAGAATATAATTACAACTCATTAAAAGATCATTAAATCTTCCTAGATTCTCGTTTAACTTTTTTCCATCATGACTTTGAACCGACTTTTCTTTGTCTGCTGGGCTCCAATGCACGTGCAAGTGGTCTTTAAAAATTAGGCTTGATGAGCTCTTTCTATCGCATACCACTTTGTATTTTCCACTCTTCCTCGAGTTGCTACCTCAGCGGCATATTGTTGATTGCCTCAACAGAGGTATGGACTGGTGTGCAGGGGTTGACACAGCTCTTCATTCTGGTCCTCTCCTCCTCGATCAGCTCTCTAGATGGTCCAACAGCTTCCTCCTTCAGTTTCCAGCTTCTCCTCTTTTGCCCTCTTTGCTGCCTCGGCGGAATCTGCCTGGGCGAGTACCTGCGCACAGGAAGAAAACACACATTGTAACCCCATCGGCCCGACCTAGCCACCAGACCGACCCAAGGTGGTCACACGAGGCTACCCGATGAAAAACCTGAAGGTTTTCCTCCGGTTAGCAACCCTAAAAGAGAATACAATCCTTTTACTTTTTTATTTATCTTTTCTAGATGCTCATTTATAACTTAGGTGTGAAACACTCGCAGTGGATAAAAACATGAACAACGAGCATCGAACGATCAACCGAGCAGGTAGGGACCAAAATGCGATTCTAGCATAAAAAGGGCCTAATATGAAATTAAGGTTACTACTTTGAGATTAAGTCAATTTCATGCTCACATGATGAAATGTAGCTCAAAACAACAACCCAAACACTTCCGATTGATAACACATCAACCGAGGACCAAAACGCAAGAAAAACAATCTTAGAAGACACCTTTAACCGAAAATAACGACTACCGTTTCGAAACCAAGGAGCCTGTTTGGGAAAGGGTCTTCACCAAGATTTTCCAAAGAGCAAACGTTTCGGAACAAGCAAATTTCGCAACGCCAAGGTAAAAATGCATGGGCGTTCCGAAACTCTGGTGCCCGTTTTGAAACACTTGCCTGCATATTAGTTCTAAAACACTTTTTAGGTACCTCCAAGCTTGCTAAACTCGACTCAACAACACACATACAACAAAGGATCAACATAACATGCATTTCGCAGGCAAAGGAGCTTAACAACGTCAAATAAAAGCATAACAAATCTATGATTAAACAAGAACAAAACATATAATGATCCACATTTGCATAAAAGGTCAAACCACAAGATAAGCATTAAAACAACGAAACCATACTTCACACAACATCATAGGACCATAACAAACTTGTCTCAAACCATACATCCTCAAAACATCAAGTCTCCAAAGATAAAACATAGCATCCCCATTGCTAGTAGTATTATTACAAACTTAAAACGCATACTTGAGCCCAAGTGGAAAATTGGCCTCGCTCCCCTTGCTTGCTTGTTGCCCGGAACTCTAACGATCTGCATTGTTGGAAAAGAGAGCATAAGCATTTAAGCTTAGTGAGCGAAGCTCAAAACCAAACAACGACAATGCAGTTTTAAAACCAATTAGAGCTTTGAAAACCAAAACCTTTACCAAACCAAAATGTGCATACATCATCTCACAACAATATACTAACCAACAAGATCATCTTACCATACAACCATTCTTACAAAAGCACCACTTACACTTACAAGGCCTTACCAAACCTTAACCCAACTTACCATAACATAACAAAGTCTTACAAAGGAGAAGAGTAGCATATTGACATAATTAACAACAATACCCGGATATACGGATTTCTTACAATCTTACAAATCTTACAAGTCTTACAGGATGTCGATGAGAGTAAACTCAATCACCGCGCCCAAGCTAGTCTTACACGTACGAATTTGTCGGACACTGCCGAATTTTCTTACACGTAGGCAAATCAAATCACAAGTCTTACCATAATTTTATAGCACATCGCATAATATCAAAACATGGTGAAGTGTAAAACCACTTACTATTGAGTTTAGATTGGCTTATCAAGCCCAATCTAAACCCTCAAAATCATCTTTGAACATTTCCAAATGCTTTAAAACAATTCCACTCACCGGTAAACTTGTTCCAAAAAGCCGAAACCCACAATTAGCTAACGGTCACCCGGATTTGCTCCCAAACTAGAGTCCCATGTTTCTAAACAAGTTAAAACAGAGTATTAACACCCAAATAAGCTTCCAAACTTGCAGCAACACTGAAATCCAACAAATACTCTCAAATACCCAACAATCCAATACCGAAAATCATCAAAATCACTTCCAAAATGTCCAAAACACAAACCCAGCCATTACCTATCATTTCAACCATAAAAAACTTATCCATTATCATCAAAATCAGCAACTTAAACATGCTAAATTCACTACTGCCATTAAAAACCCGAAATCAAGCTTAACCTCAAAAATTTTCATACCAAACTCCACTCAAACTTCAAGTTTTAGTTTCCTTATGAACCTACCTTCATTTAAGAATCATTTAAACACCAAAACACCATTTAAAAACATTCTAAAACCCAGCCTAAGCCATTTGAACGAAAATCTTTCAAAAACCCATTTTATTTCAAGCTTTGAATCTTTAAATAAAAAAACGTAACCCATTTGATTTTGATAGAAGACTAATAAAAAGAAGTTTAATTAAATAAAGGCAAGGTGAAATCAAGTTTACCTCCAAAACCTTGATGGATAAACCCTTGGATTGAAAAAGGCTTCAATGGTGGCTTGGTTTTAGGAAACTAACGTGAAATTGAAAGTGGGGCTGATTCAAAAGTCTTTCTTTTTGTTTTAAAACCCTATTAAAATAAGTTTGGGTTTAATTAAAAACTAGAACCACACTCTTGGCTGATTTTACAAAATGGCTACCAACTTTTGAAAACTTGCAATTTGGTCACTAGACCGAAATCTCAACCTTCTAGAATTGATTTTCCAAAATTGTTTTCGCAAAACTCTTATACGTAATAAATAGTAATTTTAGAAATTATTCCCAAAATTTTAGGAATACTCAAAGAGGGTTTCCCTAGTCTAACCCCAAAATGTCAAACTAGCTCATCGAATATCAAAATCCATATCTGCAACATCTAGCCCCAAAATTGTGGTGTTACAATTCTCCCCCACTTAAGAAATTTTGTCCCCAAAATTTACTTGATGGGAAAAGATGCGAAAACTATTTCTTCATGTCATCCATTCTCTCCCAAGTGGCTTCCTCAACACCACGATGTAGCCACTTCACCTTAACAAGATCAATAGCTCTACCACGCAACACTTTGCTGTCAAATGCTAGGATCTCAACTGGTTCTTCATCGTAGGACAAATCCAAATTCAACTCATTCTCTTCTACCGGCATAACGTGCGACAGATCTGACTGATACTTTTGAAGCATAGAAACATAGAACACATCATGAATCTTCTCAAGTTTAGAAGGCAACCTGAATCTATAAGCAACCGGCACAATCCTCTCAACTATCTCATACGAACTGATAAACCTCAGACTCAATTTCCCTTTTTTACCAAACCTCATCACTTTCTTCCATGGCAAAACTTTCAAGAATACTCTATCTCCCACCGCATACTCAACCTCTTTTCTATTCAAGTCTGCATAAGATTTTTGTCTATCTGTAGCTGCCTTCAAACGATCACAAATCAGTTTCACTTTCTCGGTAGTACCCTTTAAAATGTCCGGCATCGCTACCAACCTCTGACCGGCTTCAGCCCAACATACAGGTGTTCTACATCTCCTACCATACAAAGCCTCATAAGGAGCCATCTGAATACTCGACTGATAACTGTTATTGTACGCAAACTCTACTAATGGTAGATATTTCTCCCATGAGCCCTGAAAATCAAAGATGCAACATCTCAACATGTCTTCCAAAATATGAATCACCTGTTCTGACTGACCATCCAACTGAGGATGATAAGATGTGCTGAAATTCAAACGAGAACCCAAAGCATTATGCAAACAATCACAAAATCTAGTTGTAAACCTTGGATCTCTATCATGCAAAATCGACTTCGTAACACCATGCAATCTCACAATCTCACGAATATATAATTAAGCCAATTCATCTAAAGAGTATGTAGTATGAACAAGCAAGAAATGAGCACATTTTGTAAATAGATCAACCACCACCAAGACTAAATTCTTCTTAGAAGGTGATAATGGCAAACCTATTACAAAGTCCATGGTGATTCTTTCCCACTTCCATTCAGGAATTCTCAACGGTTGCAACAAACCCGATGGAACTTGATGTTCCGCTTTCACTCTCTGACATACCATGCACTTACTTACAAATTCGGCCACATCCTTCTTCAAACCAATTCAGAAGTACTCATTCTTCAAATCACGATACATCTTTGTACAACTAGGATGCATAGTAAACAGACTACAATGTGCTTCAGTCAAAATGGTGCATCTCAACTCACTATCTTCCGGGACAACTACCTTGCTCTTGAAACACAAAATCTCATCATCACTGAAACGAAAATCAGTCAGTTTACCTTTCGCAATGTCTTGTACATGAGCAGCCAAAGATTTGTCTCACAACCGTTTCTCACGAATAAACTGAATTAAAGAAGGCTTCACTTGCAATTCAGTCACTAAGCCACCATCCTCTAACACACTTAATCTAGCAAACATAGCTTGCAATTCAACTGCCACTTTTCTGCTCAAGGCATCGGCTGCTACATTTGCTTTACCCGGATGGTACTCAATGGTAAGATCATAGTCTTTAAGTAATTCTACCCACCTTCGCTGTCTCAAATTCAATTATTTCTGTGTCATCAAATACTTCAAGCTCTTGTGATCTGTGTAAACTGTGCACTTCTCACCATACAAATAATGTTGCCAAATCTTCAATGCAAACACAAATGCGGCCAACTCTATGTCATGTGTAGGGTAGTTCTTCTCATGCACCTTCAGTAGCCTAGAAGCAGAAGAAACAACCCTTCCTTCTTGCATTAGGACACAACCTAAGCCCACATACGAAGCATCACTGTAGATTACGAACTCTTTCCCTAACACTGGCTGAACTAAAACTGGAGCATTAATCAAGGCTTCCTTCAATTTCTCAAAGGCTTGTTGTCTTGTATCTGTCCATTCAAATCTAACACCCTTTGTAACAATTTTGTCAACGGGGCAACCACTCTAGAGAAACCATCTAAAAATCTCCTATAGTAACCAGCTAAGCCTAGAAAACTTTGAATTTCAGTTACGAACTTTGGTTGCTTCCATTCCACAATAGCTTCTATTTAGTTAGGATCAACTATAATCCCTTCGGATGACACAACATGTCCAAGAAATACAACTTCTCTGATCCAAAATTTACATTTGCTCAACTTGGCATAAAGTTGATTACTTAACAACGTCTGTAGCACTAACCACAAATGCTCATCATGTTCTTCCTCGGACTGTGAATACACAAGAATGTCATCAATAAACACCACTAAAAACCAATCCAAGTACTCATGAAACACCCTATTCATCATATCCATGAAAGCTGCTGGTGCATTAGTTAACCCAAATGGCATTACCAGAAATTCATAATGTCTATACCTAGTCCTGAAAGCTGTCTTCGGCACATCAAGTCGTTCACCTTCAACTGATAATACCCTGATCTCAAATCAATCTTCGAAAATACCGATGCCCCTCTTAACTGATCAAACAAATCATCAATACGCGGCAAAAGGGTACTTGTTCTTTACTGTTAGCTGATTCAGTTGCCTATAGTCGATGTACATCCTCATACTACCATTTTTTTTCTTTACAAACAATATTGGAGCTCCCCACAGCGAAATACTGGGCCTAATGAAACCACGGTCTAAAAACTCCTGTAGTTGATTCTTTAACTCTTTCAGTTCTTTTGGAGCCATACAATACAGAGCAATCGACACAGGAGCAGAGTCAAAGATAGTCTCAATAGCAAACTCTCCCTTTCTATTAGGAGGCAAACCAGACAATTCTTCCAGAAATACCTCTAGAAAATCACAAATTGTCGTAATGTCCTTTGGTCTGACCTTACTCATGTTAGGATTCATCGCATAGACCAAATATGCTTGACAACCAGAGTTCATCAACCTCTGAGCCTTTAGAGCTGAAATGAAATTCGACAATAACTTAATGTTCTCGCCTACTACAACTACCTCATAGTCATCTGCAAGCTTCAATGTAATCCTTTTTGTCTCAAAGTCCACCCTAGCTCTATGCTCAACAAGCCAATCTATACCCAGAATAACATCAAAACCGTAGAACAATAGCTCCATCATATCAACCGGAAATACATGACCTTGAATCATCTACAAACACCTCTTGTACATCCGTGTAACTACAACGGTCTCACCAAAAGAGCTAGCCACATGCATTCCTACATCTAATATCTCAACACAGATGTCCAACAATTTCGCATGCTCACTTAGAATATATGAATGTGTAGAACCAGAATCAACCAAGGAAATCAATGACATAGACTGTAACATGAAATTACCTGCAATAACATCTGTCGTTCCCGGCCTCTCTCTGGGCATACACCCTAGCTGGTCCATCGCCCTCTGGCTGGACTGCAACAACATGAGCTACGTTCCTCGGAGCTTCAATTCTTGGCTGGAAGTTACCTCGACCGCGCCCACGACCTTTATGATGATCAACTGCTCTAACCGGCTGAGGACAGTTACGCCTCAAATGATCGCGAGATCCACAGTTCCAGAATGTACCAGGCACACCCCAGCACTCACCCGTATGATGTCTCCCGCATCTAGCACACTCTGGAGTATGAGCAACAACTCCTTGGCCCTGATGGCCACTGCCTGGGTTACCACCCCCACGCCTATGATCATAATGATGCCTATTATCCTTGTGCCTCTTGGCATCACCTCTGTCCCACTGGCTGTGCCTCTTCCTTGAGCTAGAACCACTAGCACGAGAAGACAAACCCAAGTTTTGCTCGATGTCTTTGGCCCGACTGACCAAAACATCAAAATCCACGTAGTCAGAAGCTAACATGTAAGTTTTCACATCCTTTACCAGCCCATAACGGAAGTGCTCACATCTTTCCTTCTCACTAGCACATCGCATAATATCAAAACACGATGAAGTGTAAAACCACTTACTCTAGAGTTTAGATTGGCTTATCAAGCCCAATCTAAACCCCCAAAATCATCTTTGAACATTTCCAAATGCTTTAAAACAATTCCACTCACCGATAAACTTGTTCCAAAAAGCTGAAACCCACAATTAGCTAACAGCCACCCGGATTTGCTCCCAAACTAGAGTCCCCTGTTTCTAAAGAAGTTAAAACAGAGTATTAACACCCAAATAAGCTTGCAAACTTGCAGCAACACTGAAATCCAACAAATACTCTCAAATACCCAACAATCCAATACCGAAAATCATCAAAATCACTTCCAAAACGTCCAAAACACAAAACCAGCCATTACCCATCATTTCAACCATCAAAAACCCATCTATTAACATCAAAATCAGCAACTTAAACATGCTAAATTCACTGCTGCCGTTAAAAACCTGAAATCAAGCTTAACCTCAAAATTTTTCATACTAAACTCCACTCAAACTTCAAGTTTTAGTTTCCTTATGAACCTACCTCCATTTAAGCATCATTTAAACACCAAAACGCCATTTAAAAACATTCTAAAACCCATCCTAAGCCATTTGAACGAAAATATTTCAAAAACTCATTTTATTTTAAGCTCTAAACCTTTAAATCAAAAGAGGTAACCCATTTGATTTTGATAAAAGACTAATAAAAAGAAGTTTAATTAAAGAAAGGCAAGTTGACATCAAGTTTACCTCCAAAACCTTGAAGGATAAACCCTTGGATTGAAAAAGGTTTCAATGGTGGCTTGGTTTTAGGAAACTAACGTGAAATTGAAAGTGGGGCTGATTCAAAAGTCTTTCCTTTTGTTTTAATACCCTATTAAAATAAGTTTGGGTTTAATTAAAAATTAGAACCACATTCTTGGCTAATTTTACAAAATGGCCACCAACTTTTGAAAACTTGCGATTTGGTCACTAGACCGAAATCTCAACCTTCTAGAATTGATTTTCCAAATTTTTTTTGCAAAACTCTTATACATAATAAATAGTAATTTTAGAAATTATTCCTAAAATTTTAGGAATACTCAAAGAGGGTTTTCCCTAGTCTAACCCCAAAATGTCAAACTAGCTCATCGAATATCAAAATCCACATCCGCAACATCTAGCCCCAAAATTGGGGTGTTACACACATGAGCAGTATCTTATATATAAAAACAATTAAGTTTATCAAATAAGGCAGAAAATCTAATATATGTCGTTTTGTGTATATTTTCCTAATAAATGCAACTAAACTATACTTAAGAACAACAATAATTGAGCTAAACTACGACATAAATATAGGACTTTTGCACACTTAAAAATGATAATGAGTCGATTAGTTTAGGCTTGAGCGATTGTTTCACCCAAAACACTTGAGCGAAATGAGTGAACCAATGTAAGGAGCTAAGTCTTGTATTCTTTGAAATTGGTAGATGATTGAAATACCTTGGTAGATTTACACTTAATTAATTATTTCCTTCTTGATTGATCTTTGAATTTCAGCATTTACTTGATTTAGTTTACTTAAGAAATCTTGGAAATTTTATTAAAATGGAGTTGGCAACTTAAGGTTTCTGGCATGATGATCGAGAAATGCTTGAGGACAAGCATTGAATAAGTGAAGGAGAATCTGATGACTGATTTAAATAGTTATATTCTTGTTGTTAATTACACCTTATTTGTCGATTTAGGTAGCTAATTTGTGCATTTTCCCTTATTTTCTATGCAGGACATTGGATTCTAGAAACTATGCTAAAAGTGGCTGGATTCTACAATTTTCTAGATTCATGGCAAGATTAGTGGGCATGAATTGGGGCATGAAAGTGCTAACTGGGTGACACGTCAGCAACTTCTAGAAGATGACGTCAGCAGTGCTTGATAGCTTATCAGCCGCGTATCAGATGACTTATCAGCCGAATTTTAAATTCAAACTTTGAAATTATCTTTTGTATTTTATCTAAATAAGTTAGGAATTATCTTCTATCTTTTTAGGGTTTTAGGATGTTATAAATACCCATTTGGGGTTAAACTCAAATTATCACTTGCTCTTGTTCTCATTTTCACTTTGGAGTTTTATAAATTTTATTTCTCTCCATTTTTATTTTTCTTTACTTTCCCTTTGTTAAAAAAGCTAAGTATGGTTTCTTCGCTAGCTATGCTTAGCTAAATCCCCATTTAGCCAAAAGCTAAGCTAAACCCGATTTACCTCGTGAGAATAGACAAAGTTCTTCAAAACCTTCGATTTCTTTCTTGATTTTCAGTAAAATTAGATTAGCAATCGGCCTTTCCTTTAGGCATCACGCTTACTTCATTCCAAAAGCACACACCGAGTTGACATGGTTTTGATCTACCGTTGGGGACGAGATTAGGCTTGTAGCAGATTCAACTCCCTAAGAACAAACTTAGTGGCGGTTCACTAAGGGGAATCAAGATCAGATACAATTCTCGTGGAGATAATCCATCCGAGCACGGGCTTTTCCAGCACTAAACGAAGAATTTGCATTAACATCGATTGCCGAAGCTAATCAAAGAAAAACTGGATTTTAAGGATTGACCTTGGGATTTAGTTTACCGTAGAGAAGCAAGTTACAAGGGTTGTGCCTTGTAGACTGTAACCGGCAAGAACTTGAAGCAATATCCCTTTCAGTGATCGAGACAAGTCTCGGCGAAGCAAAGCTGGAGGCTAACTCTTATCATAATCTATTTCAATTAGTTATTTTGCTTTATTTATTTTAATCTTCTCGAATTATTTCACTTAAACCCCCCTTTTGTTACTTGTAGATTGCTTGATAATCATCAAAATCAAATAGATATTGGGAACTCCTTAGTCCCTGCGAATCGACCCTTACTCTCAATATTCTACTTAAATTATTTCTTTAATTGAGTTTAAGGAATTTTATTTGACAGTCCATGACGCTTGTCACATATCACATTCATATCATAACATAATATGTACACAGGTCATTCATACCGAATTACATATTTTAATTATTTCATAAATACTTATAACCATATCAAAGCAATGTAGATCACTTACCATATTTACTAGTCGAACATAGTTACTCTACGTGATCCCTTAAACAAATACAAAATTTAAGTAATAATAAATAAATGCAATGGGGTTGCACTTAGCCGACTCCGTGACACAACTACACTCACCTCGATATTTAGGCTTTGTTGAAGATGTCGGATTTGCTTCTTTCTTTCTTTCTTATTATTATTATTATTATTATTATTATTATTATTTCCTATTTTCGTTGCACAATCAACATTTCTCCCCTATATATAAATGGTCGGTCCTCCTTTGAATCTTCTCCAAACTCCACATAAAAGTGGAGTTGGCATGACTTTAAAATCATGCTTGTTTTCTACTTGCCACCATTTTCCACCTTAATTCTACTTATGTCATGCTTTCATCTAACGTGGGAATTGCATGGCCACGTTGTGGGCAAGGCTTTCCACCTTGCCTTCACCAAGCTCGGTCCAACAAAGAGAGGTTCTACATTTTCTTTCATAAAGAGCTTCGTATGGGGCCAATTGAATCGAAGCTTAGTAATTATTATTTTACGTGAACTTCATTAGGGGTAGGGATTTCTTTCACGTATTTCCAAAATTGATATCACAAGCTCGTAACGTATCCTCCAAAATCTATAAGGAAGGATCAGAATTGGTACAAAATATTTATATATATGGATCGAAGGAAATTATAGGGTTGCCTGAACAACCCCTTTTAGATTAGCCATTGGTTTGAGGGTGGAAAGTAGTGCTTAGGTGCACTTGGGTTCGCAAAGCCTCATGTAAGGCCCTCCAAAATCGAGACATGGAACGTGGCTTGTGTTCAGAAATAATGGACATAGGAACTTTGTGCAAACAAACAACTTTACAAATATACAACTCATCGAGTTTAGATAAGTTAGAGTCCATTCTTACTGGAAGGAAATGAGAAAGTTTGGTGAATCGGTCCACACTGACCCAAATATTTTAATGCCATCGATCTTTAGCAAACATTATTAAACAATTTAACAAATCTATTTATTCCAATATGAAATAATGCTTACTCAATTCGGAACTAAAATGTAAATTTTACTAAATAAGGGTTATAATAAGAATTTCGTGTTATCATACTAAAATTAAACTTACTGTAATTATTATCATGTGAAATTTCATTACTAACGGAGGTCATTTACCTATCCAATTAGACAATACAAAACTTAGTGACTATTTTGTAAATTGTTCAAAAATATTTCCATTCAAATTAACCTATCAAACGAATTCCAAATCTTACCAAAATTTATCAGCAAGTATGAAATCTATATTTCTAATAGCATGTTAAGTTCTAAGGCGTTTGAATCAATTACCTAGTTTTCACCTTTTAGCACATATAAGCTAATTTTATCAGTTTTAACTATTCACAAATATGCCAAAAATCATATTTAACCCTTGCACAACATTAGGCTATTATACACATATCAAAAAGCACATATATGACATATTTATACCATATGCCACCTTACTAGGAGTTCAGGGCAGAAGATTAACATACATATGATTAGTGGAAGTGACTTACAACCACAACAACACAATCGAATGCCAGAATTCTTATGGTTCTGAAATGTATGAGACACACAAATGTTAGGCTTGCATAGTCTAGTGAGGTAGTTATAACAATTATAATAAATGGTATGCAATAATACATATTTTAACTATACATAACTAATATGGCATCAATAAAGCATGTTATTCAATAATCAATATCAAAGAACCATAACAAAAGTAATATCAATAATCAACATTTTTTCTTGGATTGATTCAATAGTATTTGGATACACGAATTCCATCACTACACCAAAAAAGAACAAATATGGTCTAATGTCCTCTACTACACCATTTTTGACCATTACACGTCACATCCCTCCACTACACCATAAAAACTCCGTACCAATAAGCTAATAAATTCTATGGCATGCCAACTGTATCCAATACTTCGATCCCAAGGTTCAAATATCAACAGCTCAATAAGCACATGTCATATCGTATCAAATGTCATATTGATGCGTGATTTAAATAGTTATATTCTTGTTGTTAATTACTCCTTATTTGTCGATTAAGGTAGCTAATTTGGGCATTTCCCCTTATTTTCTATACAGAACATTGGATTCCAGAAACTATGCTAAAAGTGGCTGGATTCTGCAATTTTTCTGAATTCAGGGTTGGATTAGTGTGCATGAATTGGGGCATGAAAGTGCTAAATGGGTGACACATCAACAACTTCTAGAAGATGACGTTAACAACTCTTGATAGCTTATCAGCCGTGTAATAGATGACTTATCAACCGAATTTTAAATTCAAACTTTGAAATTATCTTTTTTATTTTATTTAAATAATTTAGGAATTATCTTCTATCTTTTTAGGTTTTTTAGGGTTTTAGGATGCTATAAATACCCCATTTGGGGTGAAACTCAAATCATCACTTGCTCTTGTTCTCATTTTCACTTTGGAGTTTCATAAATTTCCTTTCTCTTCATTTTTAATTTTCTTTGCTTTCCCTTTGTTAAAAAAGCTAAGTATGGTTTCTTCGCAAGCTATGCTTAGCTAAATCCCCCTTTAGACAAAAGCTAATCTAAACCCGATTCACCTTGTAAGAATAGACAAAGTTCTTAAAAACCTTTGATTTTTGTCTTGATTTTCAGTAAAATTAGATTGGCAATCGACCTGTTCTTTAGGCATCACAATTACTTCATTCTGAAAGTGCGCGTTGGGTTGATGTGGTTTTGATCCACCGTTGGGGACGAGATTAGGCTTGTATCAGTTTCAACTCCCAAAGAACAAACCTTAGTGGTGGTCCACTAAGGGGAATCAAGATCGGATACAATTCTCGTGGAGATATTCCATCCGAGCACGGGCTTTTCCAGCACTAAACGGAGAATTTGCGTTAGCATCGATTGACGAAGCTAATCAAACAAAAACTGGATTTCAAGGATTGGCCTTGGGATTTAGTTTACCGTAGAGAAGCAAGTTACAAGGGTTGGGCCTTGTAGACTGTAACCGGCAATAACTCGAAGCAATATCCCTTTCATTGATCGAGACAAGTCGAGGCGAAACAAAACTAGAGGCTAACTCTTATCATAATCTAGTTCAATTATTTCTCTCACTTTATTTATTTTAATCTTATCAAATTATTTCGCTTAAACCCTTTTTTGTTACTTGCAGATTGCTTGATAATCATCAAATTCAAATGGATATTAGGAAATCCCTAGTCCCCGTGGATCGACCCTTACTCTCACTATTCCACTTAAATTTTTTTAATTGAGTTTAAGGAATTTTATTTGACAATCCACGGCGCTTGTCAAATTGGAGCCGTTGCCGGGGAGTTCGGCAAAGTTACTAATATTTGTTTTGTTTTGATTTATGACCAGAAATAATCTGGGAGAACATAAAGACTATATCCCGGAGATCAAAGCATACGCCGAAGACTACACGCTCAGACACTTCGGGATGAGAAACAAAGAGAACGACAACGTCTAGAATGTGCTATAGAATCAACATCTGAGGCAGATTCACATTTTGATTACACCAACGAAGAACATGTTCCAATGAGAGATAACGACCAAACAATCCAACAACTGACTAGGGCACCAGATGATCAACATCCAATGTGCATAACATTTCCGAATGGTACAACACCATTCGTACTGAAAATGGGTTTGATACATCTTTTATCAACTTTCCACGGCCCGCTTAGTGAAAATCCTCACAAGCACCTAAAAGAGTTCTACATGGTTTGTCTGAGTACAAAACCGTAGGAAATTTCTAAAGATCAAATAAAACTTCATGCCTTCTCTTTTTCTCTAGTTGGTATTGCCAAAGATTGACTATTTGATCTTCCTTCTAATTCGGTTACAACTTGGACTGATATGGCTCGCCTATTTCTTGATAGGTTCTTTCCAACGGCTAAGACGAGCAAGCTAAGGCGAAGCATTTTGGGTATCCGACAGAAGGATACTGAATCCTTAAATGAATACTGGGAGCGTTTCAAAAAGATGTGCGCTAACTGTCCTCAACACGGTTTTTCTGAGCAAACACTTATCCAGTATTTCTATGAGGGGTTAACACCTATGGACATAAAGGTAGTTGATGTAGCGAGTGGAGAAGCACTTGTTAACATGACCCCGACTTCAGCAAGAACCTTGATATCTATTATGGCTGCCAACTCGCAGCGGTTTTCACCCTTCAAGTGAACCATCTCAACGTGTTCACGAGGTAAGTACATTTTCCCTAGAGAATAAAATTGACAAACTAGCTGGAATAGTTCAATCCCTTGTTGCAGACAAAAGAAAAGCATCTAGACTTTGAGGGATATACACTAGTCTAGAACATCCGACAGACTGTTGTCCAATGATACAAGAAGAAGATACTACACAAGCAAATGCCATCGGTAATACGTGTAACCCAAGATGGAAAAATCAGCCGAATTTCAATCCTGCGCAAAACCAAAGACCAAATCAAGCTTATCAACCAACTGCACCACAACAATATCAACCGCAGAAGCCGTCGTTGGATTCAATTGTTGAAAGGTTAGCGCTAGCCCAATAAAAGTTTCAACTAAAGACCGAAGCACACTTTGAAGCAATTGAAAAACAGATGAGTCAACTAACATTAGCGGTGAGTCGTTTAGAATCCAGAGGGAAGCTTCCATTGCATACCGAGGCGAACTCAATAGACAATGTTAGCGCAATCACCCTTCGATGTGGCACTCTTGTCACACCGCCAGTCCCTAAAGATATTGACGCAGAACCCCAGAAGAAAGATGAATCAGAATCCTAAAAAGGGAAAGGGGTTGTTGACGCTGAAACCCAGAAGAAGAAAGTTGATTTACAAACTCCTCCTGCGCCATCTCCCTACGCTACTCCACCTCCATTTCCTTCGAGGTTGGTGAAGTGCGACAAACAAGCTGAGGAGAAAGAAATCTTGGATGTATTCCGAAAAGTAGAGATCAATATACCACTCCTTGAAATAATCCGGAAGGTTTTAAGGCGTGCTCAATTCCTTAAAGAACTTTGCACAACAAAAAGAAAGCTCACCGGGAATGAGAAAGTTAATTTGAGAGAGCACATTTCAGCTGTACTCACATGAAAACTTCCACCAAAACTAAAGGTCCAAGGTATGTTCGCCATTCCTTGTAAAATTGGTAAGGTTGGAATTAAGCGTGCAATCTGTGATTTGGGTGCCTCTATTAATGTAATGTCTTTATCCGTCTATAATTTAATTTCTGCTGAGCCCTTTAAGGATACCAGAGTTACAATACAGTTGGTGGATCGCTCGATTATTTATCCCGAAAGACTCTTGGAGAATGTCTTAGTAAAGGTAAATGAACTCATCTTTCCGGCGGATTTCTATGTCATTGACATGGAAAATGACCGGACAATTACAGCTTCTGAAATTCTCCTTGGGCGCCCATTCCTTAGTACGACACATACGGAGATAGACATAAGAAGAGGAATTCATACGATGGAATTTAATAGTGAGGTCGTGAAATTTGACGTATACAAAGCGATGCGACATCCTAATATTATTGCTAGTATAACTTTATTGATGTTATTGAGCCTGCTGAAACTAACTTATCTGATGATTTGTGTAGGTAATTGAAGGAATTTGAAGACGACATTAGGGAGTTTGGGAAATTTTTTTCATTCAATAATGAATTAAGCCATACTCTGTCAAAAATTAAAAAATTCCTTTCTATTTTACAGGTACTGGATATCGAGTTAAAATTACCACCGGATAAATTGAAGAGTAAAAGAGGCATTTTCAGAAAAATGAAAGAACGCCACGGTCGTAAAATTTCTCGTAGGGAAATTCTAAGTTGGACAAAGTGCATGAACTGGAGGAAATATTTGTCGCAGTACATGTAGTCTGAACCAGGCCGTCGAGCTAACGACGTTAAAAAAGCGTTGAATGGGAGGCAACCCTTTTTATTTTTCTAATGCACTCACATTTCTATTTTATTTATTTATTTATTATTCTTTCATTTCGTTTAAATTTTTAGGTACCCAAATCCCAAGTACAACGTTAATTATTGGGACAATTCTTGCGATGGCTGCTGATGAAATTACAAGGAGCAAGTGCAAGTTAGCACAACCCAAATCCACATGAGCGAGTTAGCATTGTTTAAATTGTCGAATAAATATCAACATCCTTTCACCAATTATCCTTTCCTTTTTCGTAAAAAAAAAACAAACCCCCACTGTAGGCCCTACCTTTTCCCATGTGAGCCCATATATATATATATATATATATATATATATTATTTTAACCTCAAAACGAATTTTCTACTTTTCCCTTCACTGCAACACGACCCTATCCTCATCTTTTCACCATATCATTTATTTTTAAATTTACGGTAGACCAATCCTTATCCTACTCAATTATCACTTTTAAAATTTTCACCCGGTCAAATCTCTTCAAATTTGTTTTAATTCACATGACTAACCTTTGTAACTTCTATGGATCCCACCATTATCCCATTAACCTTTCAAATACATGTGCATGCATATCCTCATCTTTTCAAACAATTCGTTCCTTTTCAAACTTAAATAGGCTCACTATAGGCCCCACACCTTTTGACCAAGCTTTAAACCCACATTTTCCTGATTTTAACTTCCCCTAAAAACCTTCACATAATCTTTCAAATTTATTTTTCATTCTTTTTCCTTTTCCAAAACGCAAACCCCACCCACTTTGTTTTCTATTAGTTATCTTCAACCTTCACCAGCCGCACCTTCCATTTCTCCCATCTCCTTAAACCTTCGAAAACCATCCCCACACCTCAAGCTTTCTGGTGACCCATGGTCCGCGCAAGATAACAGCATGCCGTCACGGCAGACATGGACATCACCTAGCTGCAACTGACCAGCCACACCAACCTGCACCAGACCTGGAGCCTACAGCCGAAACATGCTCTTCTGCACTCGGGGAGTATTCTTTTTCCCTCTCTTTTACTTTAAACTTGATATACATTTTGGGACAAAATGACTTAAGTGAGGGGGTGGAATCGAATTAACTCTTGCTTATGCTTTGTGATTGAAATTGAGCTATTTCTTGGTTAGAATTGTTGATAATCTTGGTTGTCAATCTCTTGTTTGATTTAATTAATTTTTGTTTTTTGTGAATTGAATCTCATTCTTGTTGAATCTAGTATGTAAGATAGCATGGCATAACTAATTGATATAAATTTTTCTTGGTAATTTCATGAATTTATTAATTGAATTGGATGCATGACTTAGTTCAATAAACCTTTCATGTGAGTTTTGAGCTTAATGAACATATCTTTTATTCATGCTCTTTGTTTCAATTGAGTGTGCCTAATTAATCAATTGCATTCTAGAAGTTGTAACTCGATACTTGTTGAGACTACACATTTTGATTATGATGCTTTAATATGTTAGAGGCATTAGGATTAAACCAATTTCTCTTCCCAAACAAAATGGCATACCCTTTATTTATTTTTCCTTTAGTGAACTATTTTTTAGCCTTGTCATTTTTTTGTTTACCACATCATTTAACCCAAACCTTTTTTCTATTTTTCACTCTTTTTGTCACCATTTTCAGGACAAAGCTAAGGTTATTTCGAAGTGAGAAAAGAAGAAAAAAATCATATTTGAATCGAACAAAACAATGCAGTGCAGAAAAAACACTATGCAAAAAAATAAATCAGTGCAGTTTGGTTCGAACAATGCTGAAAAATACAGCACAGAAAAATTACAGAACTATGCAGTGCAGTTCGAATATGATGTTCGATTCGAATATAATGTTTGAACAGTGAAAATGAGAAAAAATAAAAAAAAAAAGAAAAAGTAGAAAAAAGTTTGTTTCGAAGAAAAAAAAGAAAAACAGTTCGAATGAAAAAAATGATGTTGTTTGATTGCTTGTTTTCCTTTTCCCTTCGAATATTTCTTTGGGATAATCTTTTTCTTTGTCTTGAATTTTTAACCTCATTTTCGGCCTTTATCCTAACAGAACCTTAACCCCGTTACAACCCATTTTAAAGTCCTCTTGATTTTTGCATCATTTTCATATTAAGTAGTGGAGATTAGATCTAGTTACAAGCCTATGGTAATGAGTCGAATAATTTAGGCTTGAGCGGTTCTTTCACCCGAAACACTTGAGAGAAATGAGTGAACCAATGTGAGGAGCTAAGCCTTGTATTCTTTGAAATTAGTATACGATTGAAATACCTTGGTAGATTTACACTTAATTAATTATGCCCTGCTTGATAGATCTTTTAATTTCAGCATTTACTTGATTTAGTTTACTTAAGAAATCTTGGAAATTTTATTAAATTGGAGTTATCAACTTAAGGTTTCTGACATGATAATTGAGAAATGCTTGAGGAAAATCATTGAATAAGTGAGGAGGAATTTGATGAGTGATTTAAATAGTTATATTCTTGTTGTTAATTACTCCTTATTTGTCGGTTTAGGTAGCTAATTTGCGTGTTTCCTTTATTTTCTATGCAGAACATTAGATTCTAGAAACCGTGCTAAAAGTGGTTAGATTCTGCAATTTTTTTGGATTCATGGCTGGATTAGTGGGCATGAATTGAGGCATGAAAGTGTTGACTGGGCGACACGTCAGCAGCTGCTAGAAGATGACGTTAACATTGCTTGATAGCTTATCAGCCGCGTATCATATGACTTATCAGCCAGATTTTAAATTCAAACTTTGAAATTATCTTTTGTATTATATTTAAATAATTTAGGAATTATCTTCTATCTTTTTAGGTTTATTAAGGTT
Organism: Hibiscus tridactylites; assembly: GCA_958450335.1. Lineage (NCBI taxonomy): Eukaryota > Viridiplantae > Streptophyta > Magnoliopsida > Malvales > Malvaceae > Hibiscus > Hibiscus tridactylites. The sequence continues at coordinate 35,560,835 of OY288273.1, read as the reverse complement.
TTAGGATGCTATAAATACCCTCTTTCGGATGAAACTCAAATCATCACTTGCTCTTGTTCTCATTTTCACTTTGGAGTTTTATAAATTTCCTTTCTCTCCATTTTTAATTTTCTTTACTTTCCCTTTGTTAGAAAAACTAAGTATGGTTTCTTTGCAAGCTATGCTTAGCTAAATCCCCCTTTAGCCAAAAGCTAAGCTAAACTCGATTTACCTTGTGAGAATAGACAAAGTTCTTCAAAACCTTCGATTTCTTTCTCGATTCTCAGTAAAATTAGATTAGCAATCGGCCTATCCTTTAGGCATCACGATTACTTCATTCCGAAAGCACGCGCTGGGTTGACGTGGTTTTGATCCACCGTTGGGGACGAGGTTAGGCTTGTAGCAGATTCAACTCCCTAAGAACAAACTTAGTGGCGGTCCACTAAGGGGAATCAAGATCAGATACAATTCTCGTGGAGATAATCCATCCGAGCATGAGCTTTTCAAGCACTAAACGGAGAATTTGCATTAGCATCAATTGTTGATGCTAATCAAACAAAAACTTGATTTCAAGGTTTTGCCTTGGGATTTAGTTTACCATAGAGAAGCAAGTTACAAGGGTTGGGCCTTGTAGACTGTAACCGGCAGGAACTCGAAGTAATATCCCTTTCAGTGATCGAGACAAGTCGAGGCGAAGCAAAGCTGGAGGCTAACTCTTATCATAATCTATTTTAATTATTTCTTTCGTTTTATTTGTTTTAATCTTCTTGAATTATTTCGCTTAAAGTCCCCTTTTTCTTACTTGCAGATTTCTTAATAATCATCAAAATCAAATAGATGTTGGGAACTCCATAGTCCCTGCGGATCGACCCTTACTCTCATTATTCTACTTAAATTATTTCTTTAATTAAGTTTAAAGAATTTTACTTGACAGTCTATGACGCTTCTTACATATCACATTCATATCATAACATAAAATGTTCACATGTCATTCATACTGAATCACATATTTTAATTGTTTCATAAATATTTATAACCATATCAAAGCAATGTAGAGCACTTACCGGATTTACCAGTCAAACATAGTTACTCTACGTGAGCCCTTAAACAAATACAAAATTTAAGTAATAGTAAATAAATGCAATGGGGTGGCACCTAGCCGACCCCGTGACACGGCTACACTCACCTCGATATTAAGGCTTTGTTGCAGATGTCAGATTTGCTTCTTTCTTTTTTCGATATTTTTTTCTCCTTAATATTGATGTTAAAATGTTCAAATATCACATCTTTTCTGCCTAAGTGTAGATTATGTTGTTAAGGGACCTTAATTGAACTTATTCCTAGTTGAGGACCTCCTTAGAAAAAAAAACATAAAATGATGTTTTGAGCTAGGCGTTTCGATACAATAAGACACGTATCGAAACGGCCTAGGTAAGGCGTTTCGAAATGTTTATAGACGTTCCGATACGGTTATAACTGTATTAACTAACTTTTGGACTTTTGCTTAGCTGTTTGGATACGGCTATATGCGTTTCGAAACGGTCCCCCGTTTCGAATATGTTTGAAGGTTTAATTGAAAAGAAATGATGAGGTGATGACTCACCAACTTTTTTACCACCTTCTCTCACGTGAATGATTAGAAAAGTGGCTGAATAATTATCAAATTCTTTGGATTTGACAAAAGGCATGAATTGATAAGGTTCCTTGTAATAAGTAAACCCTTTAGCATAGGAAAGCTTCCTATTGGCTTTAAGAAAGGTGAGTAATGATTAAGTTTGTAATTCCCTTAAAGTGAACAAAAAGAAAGCTCTTATATTTGTTTTTCTTCATCGAGACCCATTCCCATCTTTTAGCTATGAATTAATAAGCACACACCTCCATTGTCTTCAACCTTGAGCTCCCAAGCATACACCTCTGCATTTGAGAACCTTGAGCTTAAGCTTTCCTTGATTTAAGAACATCTAGTCATAGCTATCGATCGGGTAAGTGGAAGCCCTAAGTTAATCATCGATTCTCTTAATCGTTGGATGTTCAATTTCAAGCTTTAAGATAAGCTTTGTCAAATAGCTAATAGCTATTCGAGTATCGATATTGTCATATTGATTCTAATAATCCCTTATTATTCTTCCTAGTTCAAGAAGTGGAAAAGACTAATCCATCGTCTCCAGCGAAAGCAAGGAATAAGGGAATTGCCATCTAAGAGCTTTAGAAGCTTCGAATTATCGAGGTGAGTGTAGTCGGAGTCTCGGAATTAGGCGAGAAGCCTTTCTGAATTCATTGTTATTGATTTAGGTTGTTTACTAACCATTGGATCAAAGGGGTTTTGCATAAAGCATTATTGAAAGCCATATTGGTAAGTTTTGGTAAGTATTGCATTGAATTATTGTCTGACGCATAGTTATTGTTGTCCTGGAAATCATTGAAGCATTGACATGTAGAATCATTGACATGAGTTTATTGCTATTGCTTATTGCTATGACTAAATGATTATTGAAATATCATCAATGAATCACGGATATTGAATTATTGTTATTGAACCTTGGATTCGAAGTATTGGATACAATTTACATGCCATAGAATTCATGAGCTCAGTGTACGGGTGGACTACGGTCCTAGGGCTACGACCTATATTGATTTGTCGAGGCGGAGGGATGTATTGTGTATTGGTCTTGTTGGCGATGTTGGCGGGTTGACCATTCATTGATTTGGTAAGAAGATGGAATTCATGTATCCATATACGGTGAATCAACCCAAGGGAACTATTGGTTATTGCTATTGACTTGCTATGAAATTAAGAATTTGACATTGATGATATGATGAATGATACTATACTCTTATTTTTCATGAGTAGCATGCCATGTTTATTACATAATTGATAGTATGATTGTCATTGAAGCATGATAAATGGCATACTATGTTCATCCATTGTTCTTATGACTACCACACTAGGCAATGTATGCCTAATGCATTTCATTGCATCCATTTCAGGTTAGTCAAGTTTTGGACTGAGATCGGAAGAGTTGAAGCGTTGCACAAGTCACAATCAAGCTATAAGTAATGTATATTGACCCTTTTGAACTCCTAGTTGATGGCAAGGTTTATGTACAAGTCTATTAAGTCTCTTTTGATGTGCCTATGTTTTAGTCAAGTGGTATAAGAGTGATATGTTTAAAATGAGTAATCCATATAGTGAGAAATGGCCTTAAATGCATGTTTTGGTACTAAAAGGTAAAAACCAGGTTAATGGATTTGTATGGCTCTAAAATTTGATCTGCAAGTAGTATTTATGGTTGTAATATTGTGTGTAAAGTTTCACTGCATTTGGACACTGTTTGATAAGTTAAATCGAATAAAAACCAGCAAAAATCTACCATTACAGGTTAGGCCGTATCGTAATGGTGATGGCGTTTCGATACAGTTAAACATAATTGAACCCAGGGAATAGGGCGTATCGAAACAGTCTAGGGTCGTACCGAAACATTTTTCTACTAGAACCCATCGTTTTGATACGGGCTCATAGCGTATCGAAACATGTCAAATTCAAAGGAAGTCAACCCGTACCGATACAGGGCTTGCCCGTATCGATACGATCAAAAGGGAAAAGTCAACATGGGTTGACCATCGTCCACCCGTATCGAAATAGCCATGAGCGTTTCGATACAAGGTTAGTTAAATTGGTTAAAAAGGCATAATATGAAGGTTTACATTGTTTACAATTTAGTCATTGAACTTTGGAAGATTAAATTGAATGAGTAAACGAACACCGTTTTGCATGAAATTTTACAGGCTAGTTAATATTGCACTGAATTTCATTGTGGTATAATATATTGCATCGAAAGACCTTTAATTTATTAGATTTATAGAATAGTCCCTAAATCTCGTATTAACTACGAATTAGTCATAATTGGTTAACTACTGCTTTCTAATGAGTGAATTGGACTAAGATGTATAACCGATAATGTTTTGTTTGTGTAATATTGTTTAAGTGTTGATAATAAAATGAAATTTTATCGCATCGGTCACCGTATCGTTCATTGGTAACACGCTTTGACCCAGTTCTCGACCATGCCGTGTAGTGGGTGTTACAATTTGTGGTATCAGAGTTAGAGTTTAGTCAGATCTGGACTAAACTTATGCAAGTTTGTATTATTTATTGTGATACTTTTCCACCTAGGAGTTATTATGTTGGGTATTGTGACTTGTCAACTAATCTAATCTCTTTGTAATATAGATATGTCTCAAACTAACGGAGCTCGTGATAATGAGCTTGCTACTGGCTCCTCGACTCAAGGCGAGGATATACGAGTAGGAAATCCTCTAAACCTTTCGAATCCATATAACCCTCTTGTTCAGGGTGTGGAGCCTGAAGCACCTACGGCTCAGGCAGAGTGTTATCGAAACATGGCTGACATGTTACAACAATTCATGAATATGATGAGAGCTAACCAGGTTGTGCAACCTACGCCACCCGTTGTTCGACCTCCTCGAGCCCCTATTGATAATTTATCTCAATATCAAGCCTACACCTTCGCTGGTCAAGATGATGACAATCCTGAAATTGCCGAGTATTGGTTAGACAATATCTTAAGAATCTTGAATAAGCAATTACGGTGTTCGGATGAACATAAGCTTCAATGCGCCCTTGTGTTGCTTGCTGATGAAGCTTTACAGTTGTGGGAGACTATTATTCTTACTATCTCTGAGGATACAGTGAATTGAAAGTTCTTTCTTAATGAATTTCGTAAGAAATACATAAGTGAATTCTATCTTGCCGAGAGGCGAAGCATCTTCCTTCATCTTAAATAAGGTGGACGGCCGATCGAACAGTACATCTACGACTTTTGCAAGTACTATAGATATTGTGCTAAATTTATCAAGAAAGTGGAAGAAAAGTGTCGGATGTTCATTGCTGGACTTAACGATGAGTTACGTCTTATGTTCACAGCATTGTGCATCACTGATTTCCAAGATCTTGTGAACAGAGTTAAAGCTACGGAAGGTGCACAAAGAACTCAAAGGACTAATGGGTCCAATAAGTCTGAAAAGAGAAATCGAGATGAGTGTCATTTCTCTGAATCTTTCAAGAAAGGGAAGCATCATGGCTCGGAGCAGAATGTGTATTCACAACCTTTCCAGTTCGAGTATTTTGCTAAACCTCAAGTTGTAGCTCGTTCTCTTTCAGGTGTCAATCCTTTTGGGAGCGTTGTTGGCTCTAGACAAGAGACAAGAATTTCCAAGTGTAATTTTTGTCAATGTCGACACCCTGAAGGGAAATGCCGTAAGAAATCCGGTGCTTGTTTCTTTTGTGGAGAGTTGGGTCACCTCATTCGAGAATGCCCCGAGAACCCTAACAAGCATGCATCTATATCAACTGATCCATCCCCTACTCAAGGATCCTTCGGAAAGTTTGGAGGTTCGTCCAAAGCATCGTACCGACCATAATCCAAAGCTTCTACGCAGATGTATCATGTAAGAGGCAAAGAACAAGTGGGTGATCACGACTTTATTCCAGATAAAAATCTGAGGACGATTTTTTTTAAAGGGGGAGTTGTAACACCCAGAAAACCGGTCTAGTCGAAATTGAATTTCGATGATCGGAATATTGATGTTAAAATGTTCAAATATCACATCTTTTATGCCTAAGTGTAGATTATGTTGTTAAGAGACCTTGATTGAACTTATCCCTAGTTAAGGATCTCCTTAGAAAAAAACCTAAAATAATGTTTTGAGCTAGGCGTTTCGATACAATAAGACCCGTATCGAAACATCCTAGGTAAGGCGTTTCGAAATGTTTATAGGCGTTCTTATATGGTTATAACTATATTAACCATCTTTTGGACTTTTGCTTAGCCGTTTCGATATGGCTCCCATGTTTCAAAAATGTTTGAAGGTTTAATTGAAAAGAAATGATGAGGTGATAACTCACTAGCTTGCTTACCACCTTCTCTCACGTGAATGATCAGAAAAGTAGCTGAATAATTATCAAATTCTTTGGATTTGACAAAAGGCATGAATTGATAAGGTTCCTTGTAATAAGCAAACCCTTTAGCATAGGAAAGCTTCCTATTGGCTTTAAGAAAGGTGGGTAATGATTAAGTTTGTAATTCCCTTAAAATGAACAAAAAGAAAGCTCTCATATTTGTTTTGCTTCATCGAGACCCATTCCCATGTTTTAGCTTTGAATTAATAAGCACACACCTCCATTGTCTTCAACCGTGAGCTCCCAAGCATACACCTCTCAATTTGAGAACCTTGAGCTTAAGCTTTCCTTGATTTAAGAACATTAAGTCATAGCTACAGATCGGGCAAGTGGAAGCCCTAAGTTAATCATCAATTCTCTTAATCGTTGGATGTTCAATTTCAAGCTTTAAGATAAGCTTTGTCAAATAGCTAATAGCTATTCGAGTATCGATATTGTCATATTGATTCTAATAATCCCTTATTATTCTTCCTAGTTCAAGAAGTGGAAAAGACTAATCCATCCTCTCCATCGAAAGCTGGGGATAAGGGAATCGCCATCCGAGAGCTTTAGAAGCTTCAGATTATCAAGGTGAGTGTAGTCGGAGTCTCGGAATTAGGCGAGGAGCCTTTCCGAATTCATCGTTATTGATTTAGGTTGTTTACTAACCATTGGATCAAAGGGGTTTTACATAAAGTATTATTGAAAGCCATACTGGTAAGTTTTTGTAAGTATTGCATTGAATTATTGTTTGAGGCATTGCTATTTTTTACATAGAAATCATTGAAGCATTGACATATAGAATAATTGACATGAGTTTATTGTTATTGCTTATTGCTATGACTAAATGATTATTGAAATATTATCAATGAATCATGGAAATTGAATTATTGTTATTGAACCTTGGATTTGAAGTATTGGATACGATTGGCATGCCATAGAATTCATGAGCTCAGTGTACGGGTGGACTACGGTCCTAGGGCTACGACCTATATTGGTTTGGCGAGGCAGAGGGATGTATTGTGTATTGGTCTTATTGGCGATGTCGGCGGGTTGACCATTCATTGATTTGGTGAGGAGGTGGAATTCGTGTATCCATATATTGTGAATTGATCCAAGGGAACTATTGGTTATTGCTATTACCTTGCTATGAAATTAAAAATTTGACATTGATGATATGATGAATGATACTATACTTTTATTTTCCATGAGTAGCATGCCATGTTTATTGCATAATTGGTAGTATGATTGTCATTGAAGCATGATAAATGGCATACTATGTTCATCCATTTTTTTTTTGTAACTACCTCACTAGGCAAGGTATGCCTAATGCATTTCATTGCATCCATTTCAGGTTAGTCAAGTTTTGGACTGAGATCGGAAGAGTTGAAGCGTTGCACAAGTCACAATCAAGCTATAAGTAATGTATATTGACCCTTTTGAACTCCTAGTTGATGGCAAGGTTTATGTACAAGTCTATTAAGTCTCTTTTGATGTGTCTATGTTTTAGTCAAGTGGTATAAGAGTGATATGTTTAAAATGAGTATTCCATATAGTGAGAAATGGCCTTAAATGCATGTTTTGGTACTAAAAGGTAAAAACCGGGTTAATGGATTTGTATGGCTCTAAAATTTGACGTGCAAGTAGTATTTATGGTTGTAATATTGTGTGTAAAGTTTTACTACATTTGGACATTGTTTGATAAGTTAAATCGAATAAAAACCAGAAAAAATCTGCCATTACAGGTCAGGCCGTATCGAAACGGGTGATGGCGTTTCGATACGGTTAATCATAATTGAACCCAGGGAATAGGGCGTATTGAAATAGTCTAGGGTCATACCGAAACATTTTGCTACTGGAACCCGTCGTTTCGATACGAGCTCATATCATATCGAAACGGGTCAAAGTCAAAGTCAAAGGAAGTCAACTCGTACCGATACAGGGCTTGCTCGTATCAATACGGTCAAAAGGGAAGAGTCAACATGGGTTGACCATCGTCCACCCGTAGCGAAACAACCATGAGCGTTTCGATACATGGTTAGTTAAATTGGTTAATAAGTCATAATATGACGGTTTACATTGTTTACAGTTTAGTCATTGAACTTTGGAAGATTAAATTGAATGAGTAAACGAACAACGTTTTGCATGAAATTTTACAGGCTAGTTAATATTGCACTGAATTTAATTATGGTATAATTTATTGCATCTGAAGAACTTTAATTTATTAGATTTAAAGAATAATCCATAAAACTTGTATTAACTACAAATAGTCCTAATTGGTTAACTACTACTTTCTAATGAGTGAATTGGACTAAGATGTATAACCGATAATGTTTTGTTTGTGTAATATTGTTTAAGTGTTGATAATAAAATTAAATTTTATCGCATCAGTCACCGTATTGTTCATCGGTAACACGCTCTGACCCGGTTCTTGACAAGGTCGGGTAAGGGGTGTTAGAGTTACCGAAAAACCGGACGGAGATCGGAGACATAAATCTTAAACTTTTAATCAATATTTTAGTGACAAATATACCATTTTACTACTTTTAAGTCAAACTAACATACCATTTTAAGCCCTTAAGCTTTATAAAATATAGTCTTTACAAATATAACAAAAGCATCATGACCAACTAGTTTAATGTGCTTTGACCCTTTAAACTCCTAGAATGGTGGCAAAGTAATTAAACTGGTTGATTATGATGCTTTTGATATGTTTGTAAAGACTATATTTTATAAAGCTTAATGGCTTAAAATTGTATGTTAGTTTAACTTAAAATTAATAAAAATGGTATATTTGGTACTAAAATATTGATTAAAATTTTAAGATTTATGCCTCTGTTCTTCGTTTTGTTTTTTTGGTAAAATTGTCCGACCCGGTTCTCTACCAGGCCAGGAAAGGGGTGTTACAATATATATGCATTATACCAAGAAACTTGGAGTGAGGCCTGGTGTCACACAGCCTCAAGAATGTACACTCAGAGTAAGACCCAGAGTCACACAGCCTCAGAAACATACACTCATACTCGAAATCTCTCATCGAGTATCATCGGATGAGGCCTGATGTCACACAGTCTCGGGAACGTACATCCAAAATCTCATCAACTTGTGTTACAACACTCTCAATGGGTATTTGAATCCCGTCAACCAAGATGACTCGACCATACAAGTGCCCTTACATAGAACGTCCACATATGATTTGTAGAACTAATGTTTTGATATAATAATTGAAAAATGTTTTGGACTAATTTGAAAAGAATTCAAAACTTGTCCTTAAGTCCAAACAACTTGAATTTATGTTTGAGGGATCTTAAAAGGTTTATGGCAAAGTTTTTGTTGATTTTAAATAGCCAAACTTGTATTTTGATGTTGCATGTACCGATATGGTCTAACCCGTATCGATACCTTTTTGCCCAAGTTTGGTCACTGCCAAAACTCGTATCGAAACAGGCTTTGTCATTTTGATACGGTGAGGGATCGTTTCGATACGCCTAGTGAGCATACCGATCCCCGTTTTAACAACCCAAACGGCTAGTTTCCCAACGGTCTTTTAAATGTCATATCGTACCGATACGCCCTCAAGCTTATCGATACGCCTAGGCTGGCAAGAGCCCAACGGCTAGTTTCTGATGAAGGTCGTACCGATACGGGTCCACGCGTATCGATACAGAAGGTTGTAGAACATCATTAAAGATGAGAAACAAAGTCTCCAATGGCTCCAATTTAACTCTAACAGCTACAAACTCATTACGGAGTATAAAAGGGACCTCCAAGCATTAAGTAATGGTTAATGCTTCAATTGTCAACAACAAATGATCAAGAAATTGTCTTTGTGCTAAATTGTCATTTCTTTGTATAGACAAACACGAGTGAGCCAAAATTGTTAAATTTGCTCAAGTGTTTTAGGTTTTGGGTGAGAGCTAAATTGTGCAAACAAATACCTATTAGAGGGATTTAAGTTTGCTTATCTTTTCTCTTGTAAAGAGGGTTTGATCAAGGCTTTAGGTAGAAAGCTTGATCGGTGTATAAGGGTTTCCTCCTAAGCCTAGAAAAGGGGATGAATAAATAGTGGATTGATTGGAAATCCTTAGTGGGAAGCTAAGGTTGTGTATGTAGACCTTATTTAGAAGGTTGAACCACTATAAATCATTATGTCCTTAATCTTTTTAGCTTCCACACAACTTACACCCAAAATTCCACTTCTCCACCACTTGGCGAGCAAGAACGGTTGAAGAAATCGAGCACCATATAACCCAACAATTGGTATCAGAGCTTGGCTCAATTGAAGAGGATTAACATCCTATTGAGAAGATTTGACAAGCTCGATCATCATTTTACTCAACCGGCTCAATGGCGCAATCCATCGACAAACCTCCCTTCTTCTACAGAACTCAATATGCCCATTGGAAGACAAAGATGAAGTTCATCATAAAGTCAAGGGACTACAAACTATGGGACATAGTAGAAGATGGTTCGTTCGTGCCTCAATGAAGTAAAGCAGAATGGAGTGCTGAAGATCGCAAGAAGATTGAGCTTAATTGCAAAGCCTTGCACATCCTCTTTTGTGCATTTGGCCCAACCATCTATGAGAAGATGTCTTCTTGTGAGAATGCCAAGGAGGTATGGGACAAGATTGAAGTCATATACGAAGGAACTGATGAAGTAAAGAAGACCAAGATCGGCCTCCTCAACCTTGCGTATGAGAACTTCAACATGGATCCGGAAGAGAACATCGAAAAGATGTTTGATAGGTTCTCCACTATCACCAATGGTCTCAAAGGCTATGAAGAAGCCATCCCGGAAGAGAAGCTTGTCCGAAAGCTTATCTACTCTCTTCCCGAGTCATGGGACTCAAAGAGGACCGCCATCATCGAAGCTAAGAATTTGAAGACCTTGAAGCTTGATGAGCTCATGGGGTCACTTCTCACTCATCAAATAATGAAGAAAAACAAGGAAAATAAGAAGAAGAGGGAAGAAATTAGAACTATGGGGGAGAAGGAGCTCAAAGGGCTTAGCATCAACACTAATGCCATTGCTCTCAAATCATCCGCATGTCATCATGTTGATTCAAGTGAAAAAGAGGATGAAGAAGAAGAGATAGTTCATCTCTTCAAGAAGTGTGTCCCGTTCATGAAGAAAGCCTTGAGAGAGCTTGAACGAGAATCCATGAAAAATAAAAGGGCAAGCACTTCTAGCCATAAGAAGAAGGCATATTTGGCTACTTGGAGTGATGAGGACTCCACCAACGATGAACAAGCCAACCTTTGCCTTATGGCCATCGAAGAAGATTCAAGGGCAACTTCTAATTCATCTACTTCATATTCATATTCTTTTGATGAATTACAAGATGCCTACGATGATTTGATTTTAGAGTTTAAAAATCACATTTTGAAAAACAATAAAATGATTTCAAAGTTGAAAATTCAAAATGATTTGATTTCTAAAACCAAACTTGAACTTGAAGCAAAACTCGAAGAGTTTGAACAAAAATGTTTTGATTTACAAAATTTGCTTCATAAAGTTCAAGAAGAAAAATAGTTGATTTCCAAAGAGCTTGAAAAGAAAAATAATTTTGGAAAATCAAAATTTTATGTAAGACAATCTAGTGCCCTAGATTTGTAAATGGTAAATGTTTTAGAAGTGTTTGGGTCCCAAAAGGACTAAACACTTCAATTAAAAAGGATGAAATTGAAAAATGGATTCCTAAGGGGACTAAGTTTTGTGCTACTAACGTCTATGGATCCAAAGCAATTTGGATACCAAAAATTACTTGATTGTCTTTTGCTAGGTGTGATGGAGAGTGATCAACAAGTCAAAAATTGAGGGGGAGCTCCATGCACACAAGGAAGAACACTTGAAGAAGGAAGGCTTCACATCCTCCCTTGAGTTCAAGTGTGGTAAAATCTAGTTGCTTTTGCTTTTATTTGATTTATTTTCATTTATGTCAACTAGATGATCATATATGTTGGACTAACACTTTAATGATGCTTTGAGTAAGGGGGGGCATTTTTAAAACCAAAATTCTAAATTTTTTTTTCATCTTTTATTCACATTTTTAAACTTAAAGGGGGAGAATCTCAAATAATTTTTCAAGTTGGTTTTATTATATCAAAAAGGGGGAGATTGTAGAACTAATGTTTTGATATAATAATTGAAAAATGTTTTGGACTAATTTGAAAAGAATTCAAAACTTGTCCTTAAGTCCAAACAACTTGAATTTATGTTTGAGGGATCTTAAAAGGTTTATGGCAAAGTTTTTGTTGATTTTAAATAGCCAAACTTGTATTTTGATGTTGCATGTACCGATATGGTCTAACCCGTATCGATACCTTTTTGCCCAAGTTTGGTCACTGCCAAAACTCGTATCGAAACAGGCTTTGTCATTTTGATACGGTGAGGGATCGTTTCGATACGCCTAGTGAGCATACCGATCCCCGTTTTAACAACCCAAACGGCTAGTTTCCCAATGGTCTTTTAAATGTCATATCGTACCGATACGCCCTCAAGCTTATCGATACGCCTAGGCTGGCAAGAGCCCAACGGCTAGTTTCTGATGAAGGTCGTACCGATACGGGTCCACGCGTATCGATACAGAAGGTTGTAGAACATCATTAAAGATGAGAAACAAAGTCTCCAATGGCTCCAATTTAACTCTAACAGCTACAAACTCATTACGGAGTATAAAAGGGACCTCCAAGCATTAAGTAATGGTTAATGCTTCAATTGTCAACAACAAATGATCAAGAAATTGTCTTTGTGCTAAATTGTCATTTCTTTGTATAGACAAACACGAGTGAGCCAAAATTGTTAAATTTGCTCAAGTGTTTTAGGTTTTGGGTGAGAGCTAAATTGTGCAAACAAATACCTATTAGAGGGATTTAAGTTTGCTTATCTTTTCTCTTGTAAAGAGGGTTTGATCAAGGCTTTAGGTAGAAAGCTTGATCGGTGTATAAGGGTTTCCTCCTAAGCCTAGAAAAGGGGATGAATAAATAGTGGATTGATTGGAAATCCTTAGTGGGAAGCTAAGGTTGTGTATGTAGACCTTATTTAGAAGGTTGAACCACTATAAATCATTATGTCCTTAATCTTTTTAGCTTCCACACAACTTACACCCAAAATTCCACTTCTCCACCACTTGGCGAGCAAGAACGGTTGAAGAAATCGAGCACCGTATAACCCAACAATTGGTATCAGAGCTTGGCTCAATTGAAGAGGATTAACATCCTATTGAGAAGATTTGACAAGCTCGATCATCATTTTACTCAACCGGCTCAATGGCGCAATCCATCGACAAACCTCCCTTCTTCTACAGAACTCAATATGCCCATTGGAAGACAAAGATGAAGTTCATCATAAAGTCAAGGGACTACAAACTATGGGACATAGTAGAAGATGGTTCGTTCGTGCCTCAATGAAGTAAAGCAGAATGGAGTGCTGAAGATCGCAAGAAGATTGAGCTTAATTGCAAAGCCTTGCACATCCTCTTTTGTGCATTTGGCCCAACCATCTATGAGAAGATGTCTTCTTGTGAGAATGCCAAGGAGGTATGGGACAAGATTGAAGTCATATACGAAGGAACTGATGAAGTAAAGAAGACCAAGATCGGCCTCCTCAACCTTGCGTATGAGAACTTCAACATGGATCCGGAAGAGAACATCGAAAAGATGTTTGATAGGTTCTCCACTATCACCAATGGTCTCAAAGGCTATGAAGAAGCCATCCCGGAAGAGAAGCTTGTCCGAAAGCTTATCTACTCTCTTCCCGAGTCATGGGACTCAAAGAGGACCGCCATCATCGAAGCTAAGAATTTGAAGACCTTGAAGCTTGATGAGCTCATGGGGTCACTTCTCACTCATCAAATAATGAAGAAAAACAAGGAAAATAAGAAGAAGAGGGAAGAAATTAGAACTATGGGGGAGAAGGAGCTCAAAGGGCTTAGCATCAACACTAATGCCATTGCTCTCAAATCATCCGCATGTCATCATGTTGATTCAAGTGAAAAAGAGGATGAAGAAGAAGAGATAGTTCATCTCTTCAAGAAGTGTGTCCCGTTCATGAAGAAAGCCTTGAGAGAGCTTGAACGAGAATCCATGAAAAATAAAAGGGCAAGCACTTCTAGCCATAAGAAGAAGGCATATTTGGCTACTTGGAGTGATGAGGACTCCACCAACGATGAACAAGCCAACCTTTGCCTTATGGCCATCGAAGAAGATTCAAGGGCAACTTCTAATTCATCTACTTCATATTCATATTCTTTTGATGAATTACAAGATGCCTACGATGATTTGATTTTAGAGTTTAAAAATCACATTTTGAAAAACAATAAAATGATTTCAAAGTTGAAAATTCAAAATGATTTGATTTCTAAAACCAAACTTGAACTTGAAGCAAAACTCGAAGAGTTTGAACAAAAATGTTTTGATTTACAAAATTTGCTTCATAAAGTTCAAGAAGAAAAATAGTTGATTTCCAAAGAGCTTGAAAAGAAAAATAATTTTGGAAAATCAAAATTTTATGTAAGACAATCTAGTGCCCTAGATTTGTAAATGGTAAATGTTTTAGAAGTGTTTGGGTCCCAAAAGGACTAAACACTTCAATTAAAAAGGATGAAATTGAAAAATGGATTCCTAAGGGGACTAAGTTTTGTGCTACTAACGTCTATGGATCCAAAGCAATTTGGATACCAAAAATTACTTGATTGTCTTTTGCTAGGTGTGATGGAGAGTGATCAACAAGTCAAAAATTGAGGGGGAGCTCCATGCACACAAGGAAGAACACTTGAAGAAGGAAGGCTTCACATCCTCCCTTGAGTTCAAGTGTGGTAAAATCTAGTTGCTTTTGCTTTTATTTGATTTATTTTCATTTATGTCAACTAGATGATCATATATGTTGGACTAACACTTTAATGATGCTTTGAGTAAGGGGGGGCATTTTTAAAACCAAAATTCTAAATTTTTTTTTCATCTTTTATTCACATTTTTAAACTTAAAGGGGGAGAATCTCAAATAATTTTTCAAGTTGGTTTTATTATATCAAAAAGGGGGAGATTGTAGAACTAATGTTTTGATATAATAATTGAAAAATGTTTTGGACTAATTTGAAAAGAATTCAAAACTTGTCCTTAAGTCCAAACAACTTGAATTTATGTTTGAGGGATCTTAAAAGGTTTTTGGCAAAGTTTTTGTTGATTTTAAATAGCCAAACTTGTATTTTCAAGTTGCCTGTACCGATACGGTCTAACCCGTATCGATACCTTTTTGCCCAAGTTTGGTCACTGCCAAAACCCGTATCGAAACATGCTTTGTCGTTTCGATATGGTGAGGGATCGTTTCGATACGCCTGGTAAGCATACTGATCCCTGTTTTAACAACCCAACGGCTAGTTTCCCAACGGTCTTTTAAATGTCATACCGTACCGATACGCCCTCAAGCGTATCGATACACCTAGGCTGGCAAGATCCCAACGGCTAGTTTCTGATGAAGGTCGTACCGATACGGGTCCACGCGTATCGATACGAAAGGCTGCAGAACAACATTAAAGATGGGAAATAAAGTCTCCTAAGGCTCCAATTTAACCCCAACGGCTAGTAACGGCTACAAACTCATTAAGGAGTATAAAAGGGACCTCTAAGCATCAAATAATGGTTAATGCTTCAATTGTCAACAACAAATGATCAAGAAATTGTCTTTGTGCTAAATTGTCATTTCTTTGTATAGACAAACACTAGTGAGCTAAAATTGTTAAATTTGCTCAAGTGTTTTAGGTGAGAGCTAAATTGTGCAAACAAATACCTATTAGAGGGATTTAAGTTTGCTTATCTTTTCTCTTGTAAAGAGGGTTTGATCAAGGCTTTGGGTAGAAAGCTTTATCGGTGTATAAGGGTTTCCTCTTAAGCCTAGAAAAAGGGACGAATCAATAGTGGATTGATTGGAAATCCTTAATGGGAAGCTAAGGTAGTGGATGTAGACCTTAGTTAGAAGGTTGAACCACTATAAATCATTGTGTCCTTAATCTTTTTAGCTTCCACACAACTTACACCCAAAATTCCACTTCTCCACCACTTGGCGAGCAAGAACGGTTGAAGAAATTGAGCACCGTATAACCCAACATGATCCATCGAGGATCCCTAAGGTTTGCTAATACAAGCAATTTCCCCTTTTATTTACCAAGTTATTAACCATTTAAACCACATACGGAGTTACTCAATTTCTCAATTTTACTATTCATTTTACCCCTTAGGAGACCCATTGGATTCTTGTCCTCGAATTATACGACCCACAAACTCAAAACAAAATTTCTTGGGTAAATTGCCTAACGAGTACCAATACTCACCTATGAGTATCGGTACGCCCCTATGGGTATCGACACTCCCCTTTGAGTGTCGATACTCAGGTGTTGATCTATTGGTTTAAGCCTAACCATACTTGTACACAAGCTCGCGTATCGATACTCAACCCTAGTACTGGTACACCCATTGGCGTACCGATACACAAAAATGCTACTAGATTTTTAATGAAACAGTAGTACCGGTACACCCCTAGCCCGTATCGATACCCCTTTTGCGATTCGCCTAAAAGAGGCTATCTTTCACAAATGGGGTACTGATACTGGTCCACCCAGTACCGGTACGTGAGCCCAGGTTTTGAATTCTGGAGCTCGAATCCCCCTCAAAACACCTCTTAACTTGTATAATAAATCCCCAATTTAATCCTACAAGTTATGAAAGGTCTATTAGGTGGATTCCTACCAGTTTTACACCCTTTCAACACCAAATTTAGAATTTACCATGGATGAAAACCAAGCTTTAATCCTAACAAAAAAAACATCATATAATCAAGCATGCAATTAAATTGATGATTTTAAGGAATACATAGAAGTTATGAGTGTACTAACCTTGAGTGATAAACTGAGAGAAAAGCCCCTAACCTTAAGCTTCAAGCCTTGCTCTACCCTTGGACCTTGGATGCCTCTCCAACCTCTTTCACTATAATAGAAGGTTGCAAAATCGTGTTATTACATTGTTGGGGGATCTAAGGAAGTAAAAAACATAGACATAACCCAAGGATTGAACTCCCAAAATCCAATCATGTTCTTCCCTACACCCCTCACCAAAACCTCTTCCTTCACCATTTCAAGCCATTCTTACCTTGGATTATAGATCCTTGATTGCTAAACAACTCTTCCTTAATGCTCAAAACGCGATTTACTCCACAAAACTCAAAGATTCAACCTTTGACTATGGCTTTTGGTTGGGAAAGGGGATATTAAATGAAGAATGAAGACAAGAGAACAACATGAGATCACCAATGTCTCTTTTTTTGCAGAGAAATAAACAGACCCCCTCCCATTCTTTCTTTTATTTGGGAAAATACCCTTTTACCCTCCCAAATCCATCCAAAGCCAACTAATGCAAGCTCAGCCACTCTAAACAAGCACAACAAGGTTCTCGAAAGCCCAACACCTCGATCCAAATGCGAAGACCAAGTTTCGAATTAACCCACTCTCAGATTCTAAAATTCGAGTCGTTATAATTCGGGTTTAATCTGAGGTGGCACCCCTTATCCTTTGGAGCCATTTAGTATTCTGTGATAAAACCTACGTCCTATTAAGCGTCGGTTTCACGAGAACTTCAAACAAAATGGCTTATCCGGTGAGTTGTTTGAAATTCTCGCAGAACCCACGCTTAGCAGGACGCGACTTCTTATCCAGAAATATTAAATGGCTCCAATGAATAAGGGGTGCCGCCTTAGATTGAACTCGCATCTGGCAGGAAACGTATTCATAATCCGCGTTTTACGAACTGCGTGTTTGGCCTTACGTGGCTAAAAGGGGTTATTTTTCTAAAAAATATGTATTGGGGGTTGGAATTCAAAATAATTCCCTAAAATGGAATATTGAGACAAAATAACCTTATTAAAAGAATATTGACAACACCAACGAGGTTGGTCCAAGTGGTAAACTGCTTGGTATCGCTTAAGCAAGTCTCGAGTTTGAGTCCTTGTGTATGTAGAAAATCCTCGCTGGGAGTCTCACCCACCAAAGTCAGGTGTGCGACGTGGGCTGGTCTGAATTAGTCATGACAAAGCCCTGAAAATCAGAAAGGCGACAAAAAAAAATATTGACACCACTTTAAAAGAGTATTACACCTCATTTAAAAAAATTTGATTGTCCCTACTCACTTAAAAAAATTATAATTTTTTATTAAAAATGTTATCACCTATATCTAATTTTTACTCCATTCCTGCATTAATCTAATGATATAAATCGCCGTAAATTCTTTATTTTTTTTACTTTGTATAACCAAATTCCACCTCATTTTTACTCCGTCTGGAGAAAAGAAGCAATGGTTAGAAGATTTATCTAACATACAATAAATTACGGTGTGGTTAGAAGATTTATCTAACATACATCACCAACTGAAAATGTAACTGAAAGTTTAAAATATAAAATTGAAAACATTTTAGTTGCGGTAAGTATTAGAACTTTAAAAATACCGTTAGATAAAAGTGTGTAACCGAAAGTGTATGTAGCCTGTAAGTTAAAAAATACGACACTTAAAATGTTACCCATCAACCTAAATGTTACCAAAAGATACAATATTTTAAGTTGATATGATAAGTTTAAAAACTTACTAACAAGTATGGAAACTTACCATAACATGTAACATTTTCGATTGCAACTTAAAATTTAAAAAACACGGCACTTAAAATGTTACCAATCAACCTAAATGTTAAGTTGACATGGTAGGTTTAGAAACTTACCAACAAATATCAAAACTTACTATGATATGTACCCACCAACCTAAATGTTACCAAAAGATATGACATTGTAAGTTGACATGATAAGTTCAGAAACTTACTAACAAGTATGAAAAACTTATCATATTATGTAACATTTTCGATTGCAACCTAAATTTAAAAAACACGACACTTAAAATGTTACCCACCAACCTAAATGTTAAGTTGACATAGTAAGTTAGAAACTTACTAACAAGTATCAAAACTTACTATGATATGTACCCACCAACCTAAATGTTACTCAAAGATATACATTTTAAGTTGACATGGTAAATTTTAAAATTTACTACTAAGTATGAAAACTTACCATAAAATGTAACATTTATGGTACCATTATATATAACATTTTAGGTTGCAACCTAAAATTTATAAATTTAGATAACATTTCTAATTGCAACCTAAAATGTTACTAAAAGATATAACATATGTAACTACAATGGATAACACTTGAGGTTGGAATGATACAATTTTTGTAAGTTTCAAAACTTCCGACTAAGTTTCAATATTTGTTCTGAGTCTAGCCGAGTTTCAAGTTCTTTAACTCTTTAATGGTGCTTTTGTTAATTCCAAATTAAAGCTAAAAAAAATTATTGGGTAATGAAGATTTCTTAGAGTATATGAGTAATCTAAACTTGATTTTAACAAATTATTCCTAGAAATAGGTATTTGAAGAAATAACTTATTTTTCAAGTTCTTTAACTTTTTAATGGTGATTTTGTTAATTCCAAACTAAAGCTAAAATTTTCTATTGAGTAATGTAGATTTCTTAAAGTATATGAGTAATGTAAACTCGATTTTAACAAATTAAATATGTAATTAGGCAATTGAGGAAAGAAATAATTTATCTTCAAGTTTTTAACTCTTTAATGGTGATTTTTTTAATTCCAGCTTAAAACTAAGATTTTGTATTGGGTATTGAAGATTTCTTAGAGTATATAAGTAATCTAAACTTGATTTTAACAATTCAAACCCATAATTTGGTAATTGATGAAAATTATAATATTACTTTTAAGTTAGAATTCTTGAATTTCAGTAAAACTTAGAGCAAGGTTATGATACTTGTCGTGAAATATTTTTATTCTTGGACGGTCAAATCTCATATAACAATTTAGGTTGAAGTGGGTAAAATTTTAAGTTTCAATCTAAAATGTTATACAAAATTATAAAAAAAATAAGTTGCAACCTAAAATGTTACCAATTTAGGTTTCAACCTAAAATATTACCGACAGATATAAAAATTTAATTTTGAAATCTAAACCTGAAATGTTACCCAAAGTCATAACATTTAGTAAAATTTTAAGTTTCAACCTAATATGTTATATAAAATTTTAACAATTTAAGTTGTGACCTAAAATGTTACCAATACATATAACATTTTAGTTTGAAAACTTAAACCTAAAATATTATTCAAATTTATAAGAATTTAGGTTGCAACTGAGATTGTTACTAATATATATAATATTTTAAGTTGATAACCGGATAAAAAAATGGTTACGTCTTATATTAGCCTTATTTTAACCTGTGTTACATTATACCTACCAATAAAGGGAAAAAATATCAAAATTTTCTTTCAGGCTCAACTGTACGAAAGCGTCGAGCACCATTAATGTGGTAAAGCTACAGCTAGCGCTTGATCCACTCAAAGCCAGACCTGGTAAAACTGGCAACGACTGGCGGGTGCTGCCGTATCATTCGTCCAACGCCTCTCATGTTGTTGCCTCTTGAGGCACCGACATGTCAGCCGTAAACGGCGGAATTGAACAAGATTAAACTGTCGTGGTAGCAAACGGCGTTTGAGTCAGGTTTGGCCCGTGATCGTCATGATTGAAACTGATACACTGATTCCGTCCGAGTCGATACGTACAAGTTGGGAGTTTTGATTGGATGGGGTTTAAACTTTAATCCACGCTTCATGTTATCATTAGTCTATCGATTTTTGTGCAACATGGCAACCTTCAGGTCCAATTTTGATAATATAATTATAGGGAAATCTGTATATTTAGTACTTTAACTATGCCTCCATTAGTGTTTTGGCACCACAATTATTTTTTTTTTGATAAAGTAGTACATAACGTCACATTTTTATTCTATTTTGGTATCTATGTCGTTTAAAATTAACAAAAATAGTGACGTGGCTGGGGTTAATAACAATTTTAGTCCAAAAACTAAATTAATCTATCAATTTAGTCTAAAATTTTATCAATTTAAACATTATTTTAATTTTTGAATCAAAATTGTAAATCCCTCATTTTTTTCTTCCAGCGAGCACTTTTTGGGGGGTTTTGGAGTTTTAAAAACACGATAGGGACAATCAAAACTTTAGAATTTGGGGATCAATGAGGGCTAATGCAGGGTCTACTAGAGGACCCAAACTCCACGATCAAGATACTAACGAGAATATGGGGGTGAGAAAAAGGCTGAGACAAAATTATATCAAAATTAAGATAATGATTTACCACCAAAATTAAGATGATGTTTTAAATTGATGAATTTTGGAATAAATTGATAACATATATATGTATATAAGTGTTTTGGACTAAAACTGTGATTATATCAAGTCACGACATCATCTCCAACAGTTTTTAACGATCGGGGTACCAAAACAGAACAAAAACGTAAAGTTAGATACCATTTTGCCAAAAATAATAGTTAGGCTACCAAAATAATAGCGCGGGCACAACTGGGGTACTATATATAGTAAAACATCTATAAATTAATACTCTTCAAATTAATAAACTATATTAAATAATAAATTTATCCGGTCCCGACTTGGGCCAATGTAAAAAATCATTAAATTCGATAAGATAATAATATAATATTTTTTTAGAGATCCCCTTTATAAATATAAAGGTCCCATCAAAACTATAAATTAATAATTCATAATTATTACAATTACTACTTTGGTAACTTGCTAAAATATAAATCTAATGTAATCTGTTTTTTTAATTCAAATCTAATTCAATTTCATCTCTAACTTTTCTAATTGCACCCACAAGTTCCGGCGTTGAGGTCTCCAACTGCAATAAAAAGTTGTGAAGAGTTGCTGCCGCATTCAATGCTTCCTTTCGTGTGACTAGTTCAAGTGGTGTTATTAAGTACATGCATTAGTCTAGTTAGATATAAATGAATTATTAAGTACATGCATTAGTCTAGTTAGATATAAATAATTTGATACATGAATATATTTAATAACATATACATGAATCTACTTATTTTTAATTAATTGGAATATTATGTACAATTTACAATTTATTTGCACACAATATCTTTATCAAAGTTATATTTGCTGAATTGAGGAATTTTCTTTTAATTAATAAATTATTAATTTATCGATATATTAATATCTCTCTAAATTAATAAATTTCATGGTCCCAAGTGTATTAATTTATAGAGGTTTTACTATATGTAGCTTTTCATAATTCTAACGCCTCGTTTGGTACGACGGATATAAAAGAAACGTGTTGTATTAAACAACACTTGTGTATTAAAAAGATGGATGAAAGATAGTGGTTACTACATCAAAGTATTTGGTTGATGAGATTTGGGATGAAGTTAAAAGATAAGTATTATATATGAATGTATCATTTTACTCTTAAAATTCTAGCTTCATATATTTTCATTGTTTTGACATTGATTATTATATTATTTTTTGACTTTATGATTTAAGATTTAGGGTTCATGGTTTATGGTTAGTGTTCATGGTTCATGGTTCATGATTTAGAGTCTAAGGTTTAGATAGTTCATGATTTAGTGGTTGTGGTTTAGGGTTTATGATTTTAGCATCTTAGGGCTTACGATTTAGAGTTTTAGGTTTTAAGATTTTGGATTTATGGGGTTAGGGTTTAAGATATAATACTTATGATTTAGAGTTTAGGGTTATTAGTTTAGGGCTTGGGTTAGCATATTTATATTGATGTAAATACGCGAAAACAATATGAGGTTATAATTGATAAAATTAGCGTAAAACAGACGTGTTAAATAAATACTATTCGTGGGTTAGTAATAAATATCATCCAACTTACTTATTAAATAACACGACGTATTAAGTATCATTTCTATTAAACTCATAGTTATTTGTGCTTTTTATAATACAAATGTGTTAAATAATACATCACGTCAATTACAAACCAACTAATTTTAGCGTAAATGATTAACTTAAACTAAATATTACAAAAATATTATTATTATTATAAAATAATTCTATCACCCCAATCTGAAATATTCACACATGGATATAAATTACACAATCATGAAACATGATCAGAAGTGTAAAGTATAATAAATATAAAAATTTGAAGAAGAAAATTCAAATGAATTGAAAATCGGAGGTTAAATTATATTTTTTATTAAACTTTGGGAAGCACAATCTCCAAGCTACCGCATGTAAACATGAGATACATACTAAGGTATTTGGGTAAAAAAAATTTATCACTAATCATGCTCTTTTTATGCTCCACACTAAAAATTACTTAAAAATTAAATTTTAAACTTTAACTTTAATTTTTACATCCTAAATCTTAAACCTTAAAAAATAGACCCTACATCTAATTCCCTAAACCCTAACTACAACTCCTAAATTTAAACCCTAAACCTACTATTTTAAAATGAGCATAAAAAGGACATGATAAAGGGCTGACAATTTCCATCAAATGTATTTATATTATTATTGTTGTGGTGGTTGTTTTTATTTTGTTATGATTCTAAGAAAAAAGCCTAGACATTATATGAGTAAATTATTTATTTTAAAATATTTTTCAATTTTAATTCAAAATTATTTTTAATATATATATTTTTTATTTTCAATTAGATAATGAATGTACATAATATTGAGTGAGAATTTCTTAATTTGTTTATGAAATTAAATTATTTATGACTATATCAACTTTTTGTAAATTATACCATGTCATTTTAATATTATTAAGTTTATAATTGATTAGCTTATTTCAAAGTTCTAATCAAATCACTCAAATTAATTAATTCTAACAATCATATCACTGTGGCGTTAAATTTCAAGTAACAATCTGACATGTCATATTTTATTCATGTAAAATCCACGTGATGTGCAAAATTTTATGAATAAATTACACATGTCATTATATTATTTGTAATTTACAATTGGGTCACCATATTTAAAAAAAGTCACAATTGAGCTGTTAGTGCCTCTGCTAGTAGTCCATCTACGGTGGTCGTTGAACTCCGAATTTCACCACAAAATTCACATCGATTTTCTTGTTCAATTTATTGGTTAGATTCTTGTTAATCTCTATTAGAATTCACAAAATCACTCCAAAATTTTCAAACTTCTTGAACCATGATCTACATAATCCGCCCTTTAAATAGCCTATGTCTCGAGATATATTCTTCCTCTCACCTACGGTGGCCTCTTCATTGTTTGGTTCATCGAATGGAGCCCTCAATCCTCAAGAAACACAAATGACTTCGACCACCACCACATGTAATAAAAATTTAATTAATTTTTTTTACTACACCTTTTAACCCCGGCTTCAGATTTAACTACACAATGACTTGACTATTATAATGGATCAATTATGTGACTTGATTGTAACTTTTTGAAACATGATAGTCGAATTGTAAATTTACTAATAATATATAGTGATCATGATACTATAATTTAACCTAAAGGTTTTTTTTTCTTCATATAAATAAGGTAGGTCCTTTTCTTAAAGTGCAATCCATGAGTCAGAAAAGTGCCAGTTTACAGAATAAGAGATGATACTATGATGTCACTAACTATTGTCTTCCCATGTTCCATGGAAATTCATGTTATCTCTTTTTTTCCACTATCAAAGAAGCTTTTACATATGTACCAACAACCAATTAATTTAATCGGATAGGACGACAGATTTCTTAAGTAAAGCTAAATATTCAAATTCCAACATTGTTTATGAAGTAACAAAAATGAGAGGGTCTCCCCCATAATAGACCTCTGCAAGACTGCAATATCTGTATGAACGTATCTAACATTGAATATATATATATATGTGTGTGTCAAATGCATAACCATATCTAACATTTAATATACAATATATAGTGAAAAGGTGCAGCCAAATGTTGGGAGTTTTGTAATGTAGGTTACAGGACAAAAGAAAGGGCAATGATAAGCTCCATGACTGCTTTTCAAAGAACAGCTTTGGGATGTGATTTATCATTGAAGATGGATGCATTATGATCACATGGGAATCTCATATGGAATTCAGATGAGTTTCAGGTTTCAGCTATGAAAAATAGGGCAACAGCAGGGAATATATTAGTTGCATAAACAACAAGCCGAATACCAACATCTCAATAACTCGGATTATATCTCTTTTCCAACCTTCAACCTCTTATACATATATATTATCTGCAAAACAAACAATCATTTCCTGTTCAAGAAAAAGCTGTTGCAGCCTTCAAGGCAGCTGTATACAGTAAAATTTTAGTTTAGACTCCAAGCCCAACCCTCCCGACCAAAAGCTTATTTACACAAGGTTTAAACTGTCAGGGGGCTAAAGTTGAATTAAACCAAAAATGTTTGGAAGGATGACCTTTTTACAAACCGTTGCTATTGACTAACTGATTGCATTAATTGATTGTATAAAATTGTTTGACAAAATTAACTGATAATTGATTGCCTATTTGAACAGACAAAATGACATGTATGGACATCATTATATTCAATACTTGTTTGAATAGTTATTGCTATCGATACTTGTTGACATGCAAAATAATGTCTTTCTAATATAACATTACTAAGCATATTTGAAAGTTTGTATACATTGATTTCTTATTTATGAAATTATCTTTTTAATTTAATTTTATTAATTAAATATAAATATATTTGAAGTATATTGTCACGGACCGCCAGCCCGCGACCGAGACAAGTGCAACAATTGCAGCCCAAAACTATCTTTACAACATTTTGGGCTTGCTAGATGACCCAGGAGAGCTGGCCCGATCACCTTGGTAAATAGTAAAGGCACAGTATTTACCATGGTAAATCCGATAAGCCATTATAGTTATCATTTATCTTATTTTGAAATTCCCCACATTATCTCTTGTTTAAAGTTCAAACAGAGATGTAGATAAGATAGGCTCAGATCTAGACCGTTGATGTACTATAATCTCGATCGTTGATTGTAAGGGGTTGCAGCTATAAAAGGAGGCTCACCCCAACTCATTTCTACACACTTCACTTTGTAAGCTCTTCTTCAGATTGAATACAAAGCCAAAACATTCACTCTAAGCTTTATGCCTTTCTTTTTACTTGCCATCACTTTTCCTTACATTTCTGCACTTCTCTAAGTTCTCTTACTTAGAGTGTTTAGCGTGACTTAGCCGACGTTTCAACAAGAAAGCGACTAAGGCCCGCACGGTTCAGCCATCAGAAGTCTAACCCCATGACAAGTGCCATCAGAGCAAAGGTTTTGCTAAGAAAATTTGCTGTTCGAGATGGCTCGTGATGGAGAAAGCACTACAGTGAAGAAGGGTGTTGAGACCACGGCTGAAAAAACCAAGAGGGGTTCGTCGAAGGACATGATCACATCGATCTAGGGGAGGGTTACCAAGATAGAGGAATCCATGGCAGAGGCCAAGGTAGCGTTGGAACCGTTGGAGTCATTGGACATGGAGAAGCTGAGTTCATTGGATTTCGAACAATTCGAGTCCTTAGAAAGAGTCAAGGATGATGTTCAGGCGGCTCTGAATAAGATGGATGTGAAGGTGTCGAAGCGTGGTGACTCTTTAGAGGCCACAATGGTTGCTCTAAATAGTGAGGTTGAGGAGCTCAAGGCAAAGAGTTCCGAGTCTGATGAACTGAAGAAGGAAATGGAGATGCTCAAGACTGAGATGCTCGTTTTAAAGGCTGCGGTTGGGAATGACATAACGACTTCAACTCCCAAGGCCTTGTGTGATATCTCCCAACCTGAAAAGTTCAAGGGGACAAGATCCGCCCAAGATGTGGAGAATTTTCTTTGGGGGATGGAGCAATACTTCAAAGTCGTAGGCATCGTGGAAGATGCTAAAAAGGTAAGCTTTGCGAGTATTTATTTAATTGATCTTACACAAACATGGTGGTGACGCAGGTGCGAGGATGTGAAGCGTGGGGAAGCTGTTATCGATACTTGGAAAGGGTTCCAAGATGAGTTTAAGGGGCAGTTCTACCATCAGTATGCCAAAGATGAGGCACGGTCGAAGCTGAGGCATCTCACACAAAGAGATGCACAGTCATTGAGAGACCATATCCGAAAGTTTGTGGAATTGAGTTTGCAAGTCCCGAGTTTGAGTGAAGAAGATGGTTTCTTTACCTTCATGGATGGGTTAGAACCTTGGGCGAAGATGGAGTTACAACGGAGGGATGTGATAAAATTCTCTGTTGCCTTGATAGCTGTCGAGTCCATCATCGAGATTGGGCACAGAAAGCCTGACTACTCCAAACCAAAGCACACTGGTAATTGTGAAGGTGATGAGAAGTCGCCCAAACCAGATAGGGATCTGAGTGGCACTGACAAGCCGTCGAATCAGGGGCAAAGAGTTAAGAGAGACAGGCAGTCTATCACTTGCTTCACTTGCAACAAGCGAGGACAATATGCCACTGAGTGCCCACAGAAGAAGATACTCGTTGCCGTCACTCATGAGAAGGATGACTCAGAAGAGGAGCCTATGAGAATCAGTGTGATTGCCTCTGTTAAAGCAGTCAAGCCAAAGGTTGGAGGGGCACAAAAGAAGTTTCACCAACGCAAGGAGCCCCAAAGGCCGAACCAAGTCAAGCCGTTCGAAGGAGAGGATAATCCCGAGAATAGTAAGGCTGCAAAACTTGGTTAAATGACATTGAGTTCTGCTAGGGCTAGGAAAGGCCAGAAGCAGAACGGATTGATGTTTGTGGACATCACCGTTGCGAGACAATCGAGGAGTGCCCTTGTGGACATTGGGGCATCCGATCTATTCATGTCTAAGAAGGCTGCTGAGAAACTTGGTCTTAGACTTGAGGGGTCAACCGGTAAGATCAAGATTGCGAATTCCGAGGAAGTTCTGATTGTTGGGGAGGCACGAAAAGTTGAGCTGCAGATTGGTGAATGGAAGGGCCAGGAAAATTTCAAGGTAATCAACCTAGATGACATTGATTTTGTTTTGGGACTGAGTTTCCTTGACCGTGTAGATGTTCTCATTGTTCCTTGTGCCGATGTTGTCTGCATTTTGGATAAAAAACAATGTATTGTACCCATTTGTCGAGATAAAGGGAAAGGAACCAAGACGCTGACTGCCATTCAGATTGTCGAGGGAGGCATCGCTTTGGGGGCAACTGTTGGGGACACTACCTTGGAGGGGCGAGAGTCGCCCAAGCCAGTTGGGGACATGAAACCCGTTGCAGATTCACATTTGGGGGGAGGTGAATGTTGCATTGGACTTCGAGCGGGAAGAACGGCCAATACAAGCAGCATCAAGCATCGCAAAAGAAGATAAGTTGATGCCCTTTAGAGTGAATGATGTTGAAAGTACTGCGAGGAAGGTATATCTCAACCATACTATGAATGGTTTTCAGTTTGATTTGCCGCTTCTGTTGGGTCTAAGGTGCAAAAAACCTAACCCATGTCAAAGTCCAAAGACTTGGCGAGAACACAAGAGGCCTTTCAGAGTTCTGCAGGATCGCCGATTGTTCAATATCGTGCCAACCAAGCCGAGGCGAATCGCAACTTGTAAGAGAGGACTCTTACGATCGAGATGTACACGATGACGAGGATCGAGATGTTAGACGATGGTATGAGCCGATGTGAGCAGTCCTTGTGGGAGGACATCTGTGCCCGATTCTGAGTTGGGAACCTGGCGAGACATTGTGGCGAGATCGAGATCAGAGTGACCAGTACAACTCTAGCCTCGCGACGAGGGCGTCGCTAGAACTAGTGGGGGAGAATGTCACGGACCGCCAGCCTGCGACCGAGACAAGTGCAACCATTCCAGCCCAAGACTATCTTTACAACATTTTGGGCTTGCTAGATGACCCGGAAGAGCTGGCCTGATCACCTTGGTAAATAGTAAAGGCATGGTATTTACCATGGTAAATCCGATAAGCCATTATACTTATCATTTATCTTATTTTGTAAAGATAATTCCCCACATTATCTCTTGTTTAAAGTTCAAACAGAGATGTAGATAAGATAGGCTCAGATCTAAACTGTTGATTGTAAGGGGCTGCAGCTATAAAAGGAGGCTCACCCCAACTCATTTGTACACACTTCACTTTGTAAGCTCTTCTTTAGATTGAATACAAAGTCAAATCATTCACTCTAAGCTTTCTGCCTTCCTTTTTACTTGCCATCACTTTTCCTTACGTTTCCACACTTCTCTAAGTTCTCTTATTTAGAGTGTTTATGTGACTTAGCCGACTTTTCAACCGAGAAAGCGACTAAGGTCCGCATGGTTCGGCCAACAGAAGTCTAGCCCCGTGACAATATGTATTAATTTCATCTATTTGAAGAGAAAACAATTATTTAAATTATATATAAAATATGATTTACTTGAAGCATATGTGACTTATCTTTATACTTATTAAGAAAAAAAAAAGTTTTTACAACTATTATATCCAATCCCCTAAATTAAAAAACTTTTCATAACAACTTTTTCAATTTTAGAAGATCCACTCCAATCTATTGTCCCAATCATATGTTTACCAAGACAACCAAATTAACAGATTTACTTATGAATCTTCTAAAAGTAGTTCAATCTTTTAATTTTGACTCAAAACTTTTATTACCAAACAAGATCGATATACATGATTGTATATGCTCTGGTGTGTGTAGATAGCTATCGATTGAGTTGTCCTTGATAGTTTGAACACAAGAAATGGAGGGAAAGGGCATATCTAGAAAGAACATGTGAATGATTGCAAAGATTCAGCGAATCACTTGATGACAACAATGTTCCTATTTTGTGGTGCAGGCCATGTAGCTGGTTTACCACTCATTGTCCTTGCTAAATAAGAAAACGACTCTCTCTTCCTCTCTGAAACACTGCCACCTGCTATCTTTCTTTCACTCGTTCAGTAAATTATAAAACTAAATGGCCAAATTTGCTTTCACATGAAAAACAGGAGCTTATATCTTCGAAAGTTGCATCAAATTTCTATGCAACTTGGTGATGTGGAGCTCATACAACCCACCATGAGATGAATGGATGAAAATGGTATAGAAATCCTCTTCCTTTCTTGGTGGTATTATGTATGTCCCAAAAAATTGAGTTTAAAATTGGGTTTTTTTGGATAATTGTTTAGGGTGTAAAGTACATGTTTAGTTTTAAGTCTAGAGTTTAGGGTTAGGAATTCCTGCGAAAATCAATGACCACATTTTGAGGCATTTATTAGTACCGGTACACCTGAGAATTCTTAATTTACTAGTTGTAAATAGCCTCGGGACAATGGAACAAAGGATTATCCCGGACACCTACACCAAGGTATTGGCAGTGGTTCTCAAATATCACAAAAGTGATACAATGAAATAGAATGCAATAGAAACAAAGACACCTACTCTTAATGGTCAAGGTAAACTCTATTTAGATTTTTAGTGTGGGGCATATATAAGGGCACGAGTGACCTAAAATCTTTGTTCATGAGGTTTATATAAGATTGAAAGTGAGGGGTTTTGCGGCAGTTATCCCATTGCAACAAAGATACAGTCATTGTCCAAGCTTGTTTCTTTTAGAGACAAAGGGAGAGACAATGGTTGACACTGTAGAGGATAAGGTTCTGGTTAGGGAATTTGATGGTGAAAAAGATATTGAAATGGTGGGGAAGCTTGAGAAAAACTGTGAAATAGGGTCTAATGATAAGGGGACCTCCATTTTTACAAACATGATGGGTGACCCTTTGTGTAGAGTTAGGTTCTTTCCACTTCATCTCATGCTGGTGAGTGATGTCAACTTCAACAACAACATATATAACCCTAGTAGCTTAGCTATCAATTTTCTTGTTTCAAACCCATTGTCCCCATTTGAGATCATTGTTGATGATGGCGGCTGATGTGCTTGAAAATAAAATGGCCTACAGGTAGCTGTGCTGCGTGAAAATGGGGAGCTTGTCGGAGTGATTCGAGGCTGCATCAAGCATGTGGGGACAAGATTTGGAGCAACATACTTCAAGTTGGGTTGCATTTTAGGTCTTCGAGTGTCTCCAAGACATCGGTATATATTCTGTCTCTCTCAGCTCCTTTATGTTCTTCCCTTGTTTCAATGTGCAGTCACTGTTTATCTTTTTCAATCACTTGTCTCTAGGGCAAAAATCCCATTTGAAAAACAATATACACTATTTATATCTATGAAAAATTACAAGTGATCTTCCAAGTTTCCCTTCCCTTATTTCCTTTCTTTTTCCTTCACTTTTTTGAACCTATTTGAACATATATCTACATGAAATACAAGAACTTAGGTATATATCAATTATAGTATGATATGTTTTAGTATCTTCGATATCTATTTCACCGTCTATTTCGAAATGTATCTCAAAACCCTAATTTTTGGCAAATAATTAGTATATTTTAACCAATGTAGTCACAACTTAGGCATATATCAATTATAGTGTGATTTTTTTTCTTTTTCTAGTATCTTTCGTATCTGTTTTATGGTCTATATTTGAAGTATTGTTAAAATATGGTTGACTAATATTTATCTCCGAGATGTATCCAAAACCCTAATTTTTGGAAAATAATTAGTATTTTTTAACCAATGTAGGAGAATGGGGATTGGATTAAAACTTGTGAGAGCAATGGAAGACTGGTTGATAAACAATGAAGCACACTACATATTCTTAGCAACAGAAAAGAACAATGATGCCTCAACAAATCTCTTCACTTCCAAATGCAATTACAGACACTTGAGTTCACTAGTGATATTTGTACAACCAATCAGTTTTGCAATGGACCATCAATGGAGTGTTTCTCAAGACATCAAAGTAGAGAAGCTAAACATAGAGCAAGCCATTTGTTTTTATGACAACAAGCTTAAAGGCAAAGACATATATTTGACAGACATTGAAGCAATCCTCAAGGAAAAGCTTAGTCTTGGCACATGGGTGTCTTATTTCAAACAAGATGAATGGATAGGTTTGCATAGTAAAGAGAAGGATGACAACGTCGATGATATTATTAGCACGAGTCCAAGCTCTTGGGCCATGTTTAGTATATGGAACTCATGTGAAGCTTACAAGATTCACATCAAAAAGTCTCATCATCCATTGAAGTTCTTTCATGAAACCTTGAGCCATGCAAGGGACAAGATCTTCCCTTGTCTTAAGATCCCAATATGTGACAATTCACTCGAGAAACCGTTCGGTTTCTTGTTCCTTTATGGACTCCTTGGTGAAGGGGAGAGGCTTGAGGAGCTGATGAAATCTGCGTGGAGCTTCGCATCGAGAGTGGCTGAGAATGTGAAGGACTGTAAGGTGATTATAACTGAGTTAGGGGTCTCTGATCCCCTCATGGAACATGTACCGCATCAGTCGTCGATGTCGAGAATCGACGATGTGTGGTACTTGAAGAAAGTGAATGGATCCATCAATGGTGAAGATGATCTAGGGATGGTAGGAGAACTGGGAAATGTGGTTGTTGATCCAAGAGACTTTTAGGGTTAAATGTAAACTGATGTTTAGTTTAGTTATGGGGTTTGTCGGAAAAGAAAGAAAAACATAAAAGCTTATTATAATTTGTAGCTTATGTCATATTGATTTAAGACTGTCTTTGCTTTCTCATTTGTATGTTTAATGAAACTTTCAAATCAGTTCAACTTTTGAGGAGGTAAGTGTACAAGTTCTCGAACACATATACGATCCTCTTATATTACGTAGAATTGAACATTGGATGAAAGTAAATGGATGAATCAAATTAACCGTAAAAAAATGTGAAGATTATCACTTGAAAAAAATCTTAGCTATTTATTATCATAATCTAAAGGTCTAAAAAATATGTAAAAGTATTTTTTTACCCAATATAAGTGGATCCTAAACTTATATATATATAATAAATAGTAAAAACAATTCTACATGAAATTAGATCCACTTAAATTATGTAAAATCTAATTAATTTTACACAAAATCATTAAATGAATAGAATGGATGGATGTGGTTAACGTTATAATTTTATAAATTAACAAATTTTATTAAAGATGTTAGCTCCGAGAAATTCAGATTCATTTTTTCATTGTTTTCTATTCTTTCATTTGTTCATATTCTTTCATTAATCTTTAGCTTTAATCGATAATGCTTCGAATGGATTCAATATGGTATTAGAGGCCAAGGGCTTAATGACAGTGAAAACTATGATCTAAACCATAACCCTAAATTCTAACTCTTAAATTATAAACTTTAAAAACTAAATCTTACACCCTAAACATTAAACACTAATTTTAAACCCCAACCGTGACTCTAAAACCTAAATACTAAACACTAATAATAAACTCTAACCCTAAACTCTAAACTTAATTTTTTTAAATGTTGGGTCATACATAAGTGTACCAAAAAGGAGGACATGAGTACTGTTCTATTTTTGGAAAACCATTTGGGAATTTTTTTTTGATGCACTGCTAATTAGGGGTTCATTCTCGGGTACCTGAAAAATCGGGTATTCTATACGTCGGCTTGTGTCTCGGTCTGCTCGATTCATATTTTTTTATTTATTTACTTTTAAATTTAAAAGTTAAAAAAATCACATAGTAAACTCATAAAATTTAAAAGTTCATAATACATAATCCAAACACAAAAATTAGTGATTTGAAGTTAGTTTTAAGACGGATATTTGAATATATATATATATATTTAAAGTTTCTCACCAAAGAGACATTAAAAATATTAATCACGTTTTTTTCTTTCGAATCTTGTTTTAACAAATTAATAAAAAAAATTAAAACTTAAAAGTACATAATACAAACATAGAAATAATTTAGAGAATTAAATTTAGTTTTAGGTAAAAGTATTATGGAACCTAAAATAAAAAGTATAATTTAAAACTAAAAAAAATAAATATATTAAAAGTATCGGATCGAGTATCTGGTTACCAAAAAAAATTCAGCCCAGACTACTCGAAAAAAATTCATGGTCGGGTACTCGGCCCGATCGAGTAATTTTTTTAGTAAAATACCCGGATTTTTCCTTTCGGGTTGTTGGGTAGCCGAGCTGGATCAACCGGGTCGAGTAGTTTTGAACACCACTACTGCCAGTGTAAACTTTAGTTCACACAAATATGAATAAGTTGTCTTTCCACTAAAATTTCAAAATTTACAAAACGGTCACTAACCTTATCATAAAATTAATTGAAAATGCTAAATAACATTAAACTATATTGAGGTTCAATGCAAATTGTTTTGAATACTATCTAAATTTGAGATGAGTTGCTTAAGAAAACATGGAGTCTCTCCTAGCAATAGAGAGAAGAAGATAGACGCAATTGAGGGGTAACAAAGGGAAAAGAGATGAAGGTCTAAACAACTTGTGAGTCAAAATTAGAAGTTAGGATATTTATGAAGATTTAATTTGTTAAATCTGTTAATTTAGATGTTTGGTAAATAGATGATTGTAATAACGGATTGTGATGAGTATGAGTGGGTAAAACTCGACTCGACTCGAAAAAAATGATTTATTTGACTCGACTCGAGATGAAAAAAGCGACTCGTTTTGATTCGATTCGTAATTTCATAAACTCGATTCGACTTGAAATTTTTTTAAATAAAGTTTGAGTTATGAAATATTGGAAATTCGAATAACTCGAAATTTTTAGCAATTAGTTGATTAGTTTTCATATTGGAGTTGATCCTGTCAATTTTGCATGATATATTATGTATATCACATGTGAAAATATGAAGAAATATATATGTATATTGTATATGCATATAGAAAGTCGTTAAAATTGGAATCAACATGTATTATAACATTATAAATAATCACAATTAAGTTTGTACAAAAACTCGACTCGAATTTCATAAACTCAACTCGATTAAAAAAAATTCAAATAAAATTTGAATCGTAAAATATGACTTGCAAACTCGAATAACTCAATTTTTTTGACTCAACTCGACTTGATCGAATGCCTAGCCCTAGGGATGAAATCTCTCAATTTGAAAAAATTCCTTTTATGAGTTTTTTACTTAGAGGTTTGAGTAAAAGAATTATAAAAACTATTTTGTCCTGAAAATTATAAAATATTTCTCTAAATGACATAAATTTTAATAAATAATAAAATCAAAAAATAATTTCATAAATTAGTATTAGGAAACCTCAAAACTAAAAGATAATGGAAGAATATAAGTGTTTCATTTCATTGAATTTGCATGCATTACATACACCAGCAAGGGCCTTTTTTATACACAAAGTTCATAACCTCCTAACCGTGTAACCTTCACCTAACAGACTAGGTTAAGATTACCAGCTTTGTAACCTCCTAATAGACTCAGAGAATTGCTGCATGAGATGCTGTTGCATGGTTCACAGTGCTGCCGCATGGAGTGCTTCTGCATGGAGTGTCACTGCATGATGCCAAGCTTGCGATTTGCTACCCTCTCCCTAACGAAATGAACATCAAGCTCCACATGCTTAGTTTTGGAGTGATAGACAGGGTTGGCGCTCATAGCAATAGCACTGGAGTTATCACTCCAGACTATATGGACTGAATCCATTGAAATCTTCATATCTTCAAGTAAAGCTTTCAACCAAGCAACCTCAGATGCAACATCGGCAAGGCTGTGATATTCAGCCTCGGTGGTAGACCTAGACACAGTCTTATGCTTCCTGGAGTTCCACAACAACATATTGTGCCCAAGGAACACACAATTGCCCGAGACTGATCGTCGATCGTCAAGACTCCCTCCCAATCAACATATGCAAACTTTACCAGCTGACATGGTCCTTGTATAGGAGAAAACACGAGCCCAAAGTCAAGCGTACCATTGAGATAACGCAACACTCTCTTAACAGCCACCATATGTTTCTCACACGACATATTCTTAAATTGTGCTAATTTGTTAACACTGTACACTATGTCAGGCCGTGTGTGACATACATACAACAACGCACCCACCGGACTTCGATACTCAGTCACATTCTTCAGTGGACTCCCAACATTATCTTGACTAAGCTTAGGGGTTGTGGCCATGGGTGTTGGTGTACAAGTTGCATTCTGCATCCCTGATTTAATCAGCAGCTCCATAATGTATTTTCGCTGACTAAGAACTAAAGCACTACCTTCACGCCTGACTTCAATGCCCCTGGAAGAAGCCAAGATCCCCAAGGTCCTTTAGGGAAAACTTTTCACCCAACTGTCGAACCACCTCCTCAATTGCATCCTTTAAAGGACAAGTGACAATTATGTCATCGACATAAACAAGCACATATATAGTCCCACCTTGATTGCCACGAGTGAATAGAGAGGCATCAACCCTGGACCCTTGAAAACCAATGCAAACAAGATGCTCCCTGAGCTTAGAGAACCAATTCCTAGGAGCCTGTCGAAGACCATATAGAGCCTTCTTCAGACGACACACAAGCTTGGTACCATCATCAGCAAAACGCTCGAATCCTGGTGGTTGATCCGTAAAAACCTCCTCTTGAAGATCTCCATGTAGAAATACATTGTTAACGTCAATCTGACGCAAACTCTAGTTGTTTGAAACGACAAGTGAAAGTATGACATTAATCGTGGCTGGTTTGATAACAAGACTAAATGTATCCTTGAAATCCTGACCAGGCATTTGAGAATAGCCCTTGGCTACAAGGCGTGCCTTATAACGTTGGATGGACCCATCAGCATTCCTCTTGATCTGAAAAAGCCATTTACACCCTACAACAGATCGTCCTGCAAGTAACGGAACAACCTCTCATGTACCATTTTTCTCAAGTGCATCGTATTTAGTTAAGACTGCATGCGTCCAATTATCAGACTGCAATGCTTGTTGAATCGTACTAGGCTCAGGTTCTTCCTCATTATGCATGGCCATGTAAATCTTGGGCTTAAAAATACCACGTTTGCTCCTAGTTGTCATGGGATAAAAACCCAGTGTAGATGTAGGAGGCATAGAGACAGTCTCACCTGCATCTAAGTCCACTGAAGGTGACAACATGGGTTCAACTGCTACGTGGGCAGGCATTTGAGACTGCGAGACCACAGTATTAGCCAAGTTTGGAGACTGTAAGATTGTAGTGCCCATCCCCAGTGCCTCATGACCATCAGTTGTAACTTCCTGAGCCATTGTTGCACGAGGGCTAGGGAGATCCTCTTGCATGGAACCAACAGACGTTTCATGCAGGGACGTGTCAGGCAAGATGCCATTTGTATCAGGACCAACATCGTGACTTGAGGCAGGTTGTGTTGTGGTAGACGTGCTAGGAGTATGAAGAGGAGGGAAACTATCATTTGTACCACGACATACCCTTTCTGCACCGCGAACAACGAGAAATTTCCCAGGTGTAGGGTTCCAAGACTTCTGCGTGACACAACCATGCTGCTGAAAACCATCTGCAAAAGGAAAGCACTCTTCATCAAAAAATAACATACCTGGAGATAAAAATTCGACCATCAGAGGATAAACATTGATAGCCTTTGTGGTGACTATTGTAACCAAGAAAAACACATGGTTGAGAATGATAATCAAGTTTGTGATTGTGATAAGCTCGCAAATGAGGGAAACAACGGCTGCCAAAAACTTTCATGGCTCGATAATCTAGGGCTTTCTTGTATAGCATCTCAAAAGGTGACTTATCATCCAACACTGAGGTGGGTAACCTGTTGATCAAGAATATCACAGTACACACAACAAATGACCAAAAACGAAATGGCAAGGAAGCTTGAGCCATAAGCACAAGAGCTGACTCAATTATGTGACAGTGTTTCCTCTCCACAACACCGTTCTGTTGTGAAGTATGAGGGCAAGACAACTGATGCTTAAAGCCATTGACTTGCAAAACTGTAGACAACCCCCTGTACTCTCCTCCCCAATCACTTTGAAATTCTTTAATGGTGGCATTGAATTGATTCTTGACCAGTGCTTGAAACAATTGGAAAGCCTGTAAAGCTTGATCATTTGACTTAAGCATGTACAACCAACTGAATTGAGTCTTGGCATCAACAAAAGATATATAATATCGAAAACCATCAACATATGTTATGTGAGAGGGTCCCTATAAATCAGAGAATACAAGTTGAAATGGTGTGGTGTATATTGTTGTAGAATCAGAAAAGGGTAAATTATGGCTTTTGCCCAGACGACATGGTACACAAACAAAGGAGCATTCTTTATTATTTCCAGAAGAAATTACAATATCAGCAGATTTACAGGCTTAGATTAAAGGTTTGTGAGAAGGATGGCCAAGTCTTCTGTGCAACAAATCGTAAACATTGGACTCCTATTGTTTGCTAGCAAGATTGGCTTGAACACAAGAGGATGAGTGCTGACATTACCTCGTGTTGTTTTTTGTATCAAATTCATACATACCACCAACTTCTCTACCTTCTAATAGCACATCACCAGTCCCTTCTTCACGAACCAGACACTTGGAGGCATGAAACTCAAAGTACACAAAATTATCTCTAGCAAACTTTGAGATAGAAAGCAGATTCTTAGTCAAAGAGGGTACATGAAATAGATCTTTAACCAGTAATGTACTAGAAGAAGTATTGAAAGAGGAATGACCAACTTTAACAATGTTTAAACTTTCACCATTTCCCACAATAAGCTTACCAGGGCCATTATAGTCCGTCCCATGTACAACCTTGCTCGCGTCTGGTGTAACATGATTGGTTGCCCCAGAGTCAATTACCCAACTATCAAAAGTGTCAGTCCCATTGGAGTTACCAAGATGAGAGTGAGTGCCCCTGCAACATGTGAAACAAGATGAATTTTCAAGAGAATTAACATGGGCACTAAATTGTCCTTCACGCCCATTGCTATGCCCACTGTCAACAAGAACCCCAAGAAAATTTTGATTGAACCTCTGCCAACAACGATCTACTGAATGACCATTGTTGCCACACAATTGGAACTGTAAATGCACACAGCCACACCCTCAACCACCAGATCGACCACCAAACTGTTAAGATCCATGATTGTAGTGTTGTTGCCCATGGTTATAAGTCTGCACAAAATGCACACGGCCACACCTTCAAGAGTCTTTTCTCTCTTTGTGCACCTGTGCAACATTAGCAAGTAACGACAATTAGGTTTGAGCTTGGAAACCCCTGATTTGAGCTTCAGCATCGATCAACACTCTTTTGACCCCATCCAAAGTAAACAGTTCTTTGCTCGCCGTGATGACTGCCATAAATGGTTGATACTCAGCTGGCAAACCATTTAAGATTGTGGCAATCTGCTCAATACTGGAAACAGAACTCCCACAGGCAGCTAACGCATCGCACACCTCCTTATTTTTGGTAAGATAAGCCCTCATGGTATCTTCACCTTTGCGAAATGCTCGAAGCTTACAGTGTAAGCTCATCGCAGTCGTCGTGGATTTGTTTGCAAAGAACTGCAACATTGTACTCCATACCGAAGCAGATGCTTCAGCACCAACGAATTCCGGCAAGAGATTGGAGCTGATGGTGGACAATAACCAAGAAGCTAACACACTATCTTGGGCGACAAACGTCTCATAATCATCGTTTGAAACCATCTGACAATCAGTATCGACAACAATTTCTGGAGGAGGTTTAAGATCACTCGTAAGAAGCTTCTCCAGCTTATGGCTACGAACAGTCAGCAACACTTGTTGCTTCCACAATAAGAAATTCATCTCATCCAGAACGACATTGATTCGTTTATTGGTGAACATCTTAGCGCCAGTGGACAAATCTTCAGAGTTGGTATCAGGTATTGAAACCTTGAACCAAGAATCAAAATAAAGAAGAAGAAGAACAAATAGAAAACAAAAGAGCTAGCGGAAGAAAGGCTCTAAGATCTATGGCGAATGATACCACATTAGGAAACCTCAAAACTAGAAGATAATGGAGGAATAGAAGTGTTTCATTTCATTGAATTTGCATGCATTACATACACTAGCAAGGGTCTCTTTTATACACAAAGTTCATAACCTCCTAACCGTGTAACCTTAACCTCTTAACAGACTCAGAGAATTGTTGCATGAGATGCTGCTGCATGGTTCACAACGCTGCTGCATGGAGTGTCACTGCATGATGCGTCTCATGAACTACATCCAACAATTAGAAATTAATATATATACATCTAAATTCAATAATTAATAAAATTATATTCATAATATAATTTCATAAATAATAAATTAATCTATACATCTAAATTTAATAATTATTAAATTATATTAAAAAATAATTTTCATAATCTAATTAATACTAATAGTAATAGATACAAAATATTTATAACTAATAAATTATTTAAACTGATATTAAAAATAATCATGTTCTTATATGTCGTATTGTTTGTTCAAATAATCGAACATCTATAAACTAGTAGTTAATTTCATCAAACACTATTATACAATCAGCTAATACAATCCGTTAATTAAAAAAAACTCTCACACTTTAGTGACTATTTGTATAGTTTACCCAATTTTTTCAGGATGAAGAGAAAAATGAAATGTTCTAATGTTGAATTTTTATAGTTAGTATCCGGGTCAGGCTCGACCCGTTCCAGGGCCTGCTCCTAGACATCGTGCAAGGCAACCAATGCCACATTTTTTTTTCTACTTTGATTAAATTACATGTATGGTTACGCTGATTTCACAGGTTAATCAATTTGGTCCTTAACTCGCGTGGATTGTTTGTTTGGTAATCATTTGCTTAGAGTAATTAATTAAAAATTGGTTTTAATTGTCAATTACATTTATTTTGGATCTTAATTGGTGTTTGACTTCCCCTTTTAGTTTAATTTAATCATATTAATGGATGGCAACTACCTCGTTTCATTTTCTAAGTCAGCTGGTTTTAT
The DNA here is from genome assembly GCA_958450335.1 of Hibiscus tridactylites. Classification (NCBI taxonomy): domain Eukaryota; kingdom Viridiplantae; phylum Streptophyta; class Magnoliopsida; order Malvales; family Malvaceae; genus Hibiscus; species Hibiscus tridactylites. Next base: position 35,520,185 of record OY288273.1, on the reverse strand, counting down.
TGATGTTCCAACAGTTGAGTTGCTTGCAATTAAGGAAGTATGTCTCCTCTTTTGTGTCTGAATGCTCTCTCGCCTTTTTAAGTATAGGGTAAACTACTGCAGGGGTCACTTTCGTTTCTCGTTTGTACAAATTTAGTCACCACTTTTGAAAAGTGTCAATAAGTGGTCATCTACGTTTTCGATGTGTAAAGACTTGATCACTCCGACGTTATAGTCCGTTAGTCCCCTAACGGATTGGGAATTAATTAAAGAAAAAATAAGGGTAAATTACTGCAATAGCCATTAAAATTTTATCTCATGTACATTTTTTCTCCTCAATTTAGAAAAGTAAACATTATAGTCACTAATAAAAATGTGTCTTTATAATTTTACCCTTAAATTTTTAAAAATTCATTTTTCAATCCTAAAACTTTACAATCAATTAGTACAACTATAAATAATGACCTTTTTGAACCATAATAATGAGGGAGGGACTTATATCGTGATTTTACCCAAAACTTTTAAAAGTAAGACCACTTTATTGTAAAGTGTCTTCTCTTTCCCCATTTCTTCCAAATTAACGTGAACCCCCCCCCCCCCTCCCATGCTCAAACTCTCCCAACTACACTAGTTACTATTCCATTCATCCCCTTCCTCAATCCGAGGTCTTTTTCAAAGGTAATTACGTTTTCCTAACCTCCTCTTTATCCACTATCCAACCATTGTTTTAAATTTCAAAAATAATGAGTTTTGGGAATTAGGGTTCATATGGAAATTTGGGGTTTTGATGGGGGTTTTCAATTTGTTTTGAGAAATTGTTTTGGGGTTATGCTTAATCATGATGAAACTTACAACATATCTTAATTTGGTTGATTTTGGGTGAATTTTCGTGGTGGGTCTTTAGGGCAAATTTTAGGGTATGAAAACTTGAGTTTTTGAGAGGTTTAGTGTTGGAATTGAAGGGCTGATGGTCTACCTATGTTAGGAGGGTGATTTGGGATGTTTTGGAAGTCATTTGGGTGCTTGGAATTGGGTATTTCAGTCCTTGGTTATGGGAGTCCGAAAATTTGGGGTTTTGGAAATGTTATGTGGTTTGGAAAATTGTGGAAATGGGCTGCGATTTGCAAAGTAGATTGATGATTGAATTAGCATTGAATTGAGAAGTAATGTATGGGTTTTGTTTGACTAGAAACAAGAGGAAACGTGGAAGAGGCTTTGGGATCGAACCCGGAAAGTTGAAGGTGATTGCTTGCTAGGAGCTTGGAAGCTTAGGTGAGTGGTTAATTATTTTAAACGGTTTTAAATTGGTTGGTTCGAGTATATGGACTAGGTTGGGCTTGGTAGACCCACCTAGAGTTAGGATTAGGGTGGTAGCCTAATCCTAAGTGTTGGGTTTTTAGCACGCTCGAATCGATCACCGAAACCGTCAAGGAGGGTTGTTTTTGTTTGGTGGTTGAATTGGCTAAAATCGAAATAAAATTAGACAAGGGACACAATGATTTTAGAGTGGTTCGGCCTTCTAACAAGCACCTACATCCACTACCTTAGCACACCACTAAGGATTTCCCAATTCACTCAACAATGAATTCGTCCCCTTTTCCCGGTTTAGGAGGAAACCGTTACAACCCTATCTTTTGGACTTGGCTAAGATAGAACCAACTCTAGTTTTTCTCTCAAGGCTAAACTAGAACCTCTCCTTTTACAAGGGATATGTTTGGTAAACTAAATACCTCTCTAGGTGGGTGTTTACACAACTTTTAAGCTCACAAGAGTGTACAAAGGATTTACAATAAAGCACTCTCTAAAGACTATGTACAAGAGAATAGTATAAATAAGACTTAGACTCTAATTCTCTTGATCATGTTGCTTGGATGTGGTCTCTAACAATCTTTAAGTGTTCCAGCCTTCAATTTATAGTCCCAATTGAGTTTGTAGCCGTTACTAGCCGTTGGGGATGAATTAGAGCCGTTGAGGACTTTAATTCCCACCATAAATGCAGTTCTGCAGCTCCCCGTTTCGAAACGCTCGACGCCGTTTCGGAACGCTCTCAATGTAGAAAGAGCCGTTGCAGTCTGTCAGGGTACCCGTTTCGGAACACCCCCTTGCCGTTTCGGAACGCGTATCGGAACGCCCTTAGCCCGTATCGAAACGACCTGCATTTAAAAGTTAGTTGGGAAAGAGCCGTTGGGGTTTATGACCGTTGTGGTCAGTGCCACGTAGGCGTATCGGAACGGCCTAGCCGTTTCGAAACGCTAAGGCCCGTTTCGATACGAGTATCGAAACGTTTTGGCCACTGAAGGCACCTGTTTCGAAACGCCCTAAGGTGTTTCGAAACACTAGGACAGTTTTGTGTAGATAGGCCTTTGAAAACATGAAAAACCCTTTTGAAAAATTCCATAGACATTATTTCAAGTTGTTTGGACTTTGTAAATGTTTTAAATACTTTTTTAAATCAGTCCAAAACATTTTTCAATTATTATATCAAAACATTAGTTCTACAATCTCCCCCTTTTTGATATAATAAAACCACTTGAAAAATTGTTTGGAATTCTCCCCCTTTAACTTTAAAAATGTGAATAAGAGATTAGAATTTTTAATTCAAATAAAGCTCCCCCTTATTCATTTGAAAAATGAATTTTTCAAACCATTTCTCCCCCTTTTTGTTATATAAAAAAGATTTAAAACATTAAGTTCAAAAATAACAATAGAGGTAAAAATTTGACAAAAATGAGAATTTGGTTTTAAAATGGCTCCCCCTTACTTAAAGCATCATTGAAATGTTAGTCCAACATATATGATCATCTAGTTGAATAAACTTAAAAATAAGACAAATAAAATCAAAACAACTAGAAATTTTACCAACACTTGAACCTAAGGGAGGATGTGAAGCCTTCCTTCTTCAAGTGTTCTTCCTTGTGTGTATGGATCACCGAAACCGTCAAGGAGGGTTGTTTTTGTTTGGTGGTTGAATTGGCTAAAATCGAAATAAAATTAGACAAGGGACACAATGATTTTAGAGTGGTTCGGCCTTCTAACAAGCACCTACATCCACTACCTTAGCACACCACTAAGGATTTCCCAATTCACTCAACAATGAATTCGTCCCCTTTTCCCGGTTTAGGAGGAAACCGTTACAACCCTATCTTTTGGACTTGGCTAAGATAGAACCAACTCTAGTTTTTCTCTCAAGGCTAAACTAGAACCTCTCCTTTTACAAGGGATATGTTTGGTAAACTAAATACCTCTTTAGGTGGGTGTTTACACAACTTTTAAGCTCACAAGAGTGTACAAAGGATTTACAATAAAGCACTCTCTAAAGACTATGTACAAGAGAATAGTATAAATAAGACTTAGACTCTAATTCTCTTGATCATGTTGCTTGGATGTGGTCTCTAACAATCTTTAAGTGTTCCAGCCTTCAATTTATAGTCCCAATTGAGTTTGTAGCCGTTACTAGCCGTTGGAGATGAATTAGAGCCGTTGAGGACTTTAATTCCCACCATAAATGCAGTTCTGCAGCTCCCCGTTTCGAAACGCTCGACGCCGTTTCGGAACGCTCTCAATGTAGAAAGAGCCGTTGCAGTCTGTCAGGGTACCCGTTTCGGAACACCCCCTTGCCGTTTCGGAACGCGTATCGGAACGCCCTTAGCCCGTATCGAAACGACCTACATTTAAAAGTTAGTTGGGAAAGAGCCGTTGGGGTTTATGACCGTTGTGGTCAGTGCCACGTGGGCGTATCGGAACGGCCTAGCCGTTTCGAAACGCTAAGGCCCGTTTCGATACGAGTATCGAAATGTTTTGGCCACTGGAGGCACCTGTTTCGAAACGCCCTAAGGTGTTTCGAAACACTAGGACAGTTTTGTGTAGATAGGCCTTTGAAAACATGAAAAACCCTTTTGAAAAATTCCCTAGACATTATTTCAAGTTGTTTGGACTTTGTAAATGTTTTAAATACTTTTTAAATCAGTCCAAAACATTTTTCAATTATTATATCAAAACATTAGTTCTACACTAAGCTTGATCTAGAGCCTTTGGTTGAACTCACTATATGGTTGTGTATGTCTCGTATATATTGTGGTATGAATGTCTATGTACATTGCTTTATACATGTGAAATGAGATTGGGCTTATGATGCTTGAGACATGCATGATGATGGTTGTTGGTGAATATGTGCTAAGCACAAGGTTAATGAAATGAGTAATGTGATGTGAGTAAATATTGGCACTAGTAAACTTGGATACAAATGATCGATCATTAGGATGTTAGTGTGTACACATGAGTCTAAAGTCGCGCGTGGCCTTGGTGGCGTTGAGTCACCAAGGAGGAGTACGGGTTCGCCCGGAAATGTATTTAAAATATAGTCGGTGATGAGTGGAATCCCATCGACGGGGCGTGAGGATGAGTGGAATCCCCTCCGCGAGGCCGGTGATGAGTGAAATCCCACCGAGGTAATGTGGTTGTTGGATGTGAGTTTCCAACGTGTCTATCCGCGTATTCGGGTATTAACTAGGTGCCAATGTTGTTTGATGTATATACCAATGTGTTGAGGTTCATGGTTCTTATTGGGATACTTGTTGGTGGTTACTTATGTTATGGAAATTGAGCTTATGATCATGGCATTAATATTGTTTATTGCTCATGCATTTTTAACTTGTGGACCTTTGGAATGGTTGTGTTTTACTTTGGCTAGATCGTGCTCGGACCCTGCAATGTTGAGGTTTGTTCTTAGAGCTTACCCTCACTAAGAATCATTGCTTACGCTCTCTTTGTTCAACATTGCAGATCCTTAGTTCGTGGGTTGCTCGGGCAAGTGGAGGGCCTCCAAGTGTGGTTTTTGGGACTTGAGTTCACCAATTATGGATTTCAAATGTTAGACTTGTAATAGCTTAAGCAATGGGACATGTATGGTTTGTTGGATTGTTGTTGGTTGTTTGGAGCATGTGTAGACTCCTTAGTATCTTGCTTTTGCATGGTTGTGTTGCCATGTTGAATGTTAACTCATGCCTAATTGCTTACTTGCATGTTAGCCTTATGCTTTAGGAGTTTATTTATGTGTTTGATTGATGTTTGAATGAATGCATGTTTGTGGGAATGTTGCCTTAGAGTTAGACATGTCTAAACCATGTTGAAGCATGCTAGTATGTTGTTAAGCCTTGGGTTGATTTAATGAGGTGTTGTGAGGTGTGTTGGGGGTGTTTTGGGGCACCTCTATGCCCTAAAACAGCCCAGACGAGTCTGCAGACAGGGGGTGTTTCGGAACGGGTCCCCCTGTTCCGGAACGACCCTTTTGCTTTTGGCATGCCGTTTCGAAACGGATGAGGGTCGTTTCGGAACATTTTGGCTACTGGAATTCTGAGAAATTGGCGAGATAAAGCCGTTCCGAAACGGGCCTCTGAAGTTCCGAAACGGTCAAATCTCGTTGACCTCGAGATATTGACCGTCAGGGTCGTTCCGATACGGGTCTCCCCTATTTCGGAACGGTCACCTTATGGTTGACCCTGGCCGTTGACTAAGTCAAGGCGTTTCGGAACACCCTATGGGCGTTTCGAAACGGCCTGCCGTAATGAAGAAAAATGGATTGTTTATGTTTTGTTTGGTCGGTGAATGTTTCGTTGTTTGTATCTTCCGCTGTTGTGCTTCACATAGGAATTAAATATGCATGTAGATAAGATTAAAGTTAAAAGAATTTTTCTGGGTCGTTAACCGAAGGGAAGCCTTAACGGGTTTCGCTTCGGTTTTCCCCGTGTGGCCCACTCGGACCGGTCATCCGACCAGACCGGGACGAGGGGGTTACAAGGTAAAGATAAAAGCCGAAGCAAGTTAAGATCGAGATACAAGAATCTTGAGTGTCATCATTGTGGTAAGAAAGGTCATATCAAGAAATATTGTTTCAAGCTGAAGAAAGAAAACAACGGTGGTGGTGATAAACATGATCGAAAGGATGATGAAAAATTCGAACGTGTTGCTATTGCTACTCATGATGATTTGTTAGTTATTTGTGATGAGAATTTGGTCAACCTAGCATGTGATGAGACTAGTTGGGTGATTGATATCGGTGCTTCACTTCATGTCACGTCGAGGAGAGATTTCTTCACATCTTATACTCCCAGTGATTTTGAGGTATTGAAGATGGGTAATGACAATTTGGTTCCGATTATTGGCATGGGAGATGTTAGCTTTGTGAGTAATAATGGTACAAAGTTAACTCTCAAGGATGTTAGACATGCACCGGATATCTGTTTGAATTTGATATCTGCAGAAAAGCTTGATGATGAGGGATTTTGTAACACCTTCAGTGAGGGGCAGTGGAAGCTGACTAAAGGCTCTTTGGTTGTAGCTCGAGGAAAGAAGAACTCAAATTTGTACTTGATGCAAGCTTCAACCTCTGGACACACTGTGAATGTGACAGTGAATGACAACTCAACTGAGTTGTGGCGTAAGCGGCTTAGTCACATGAGTGAGAATGGGCTTAACTGTTTAGCAAAAATGAATCAACTTCCCTCTTTGAAGAATGCTACACTGAAGAATTGTGTTCATTGTCTAGCGGGGAAGCAGAGAAGAGTTTCTTTTAGAAGCCGTCCTCCTCATAGAAGATCAGACTTGCTAGAGTTGGTCCATTCAAATGTTTGTTGTTCGATAAAGGTAAGTTCACATGGCGATGCACTTTACTTTGTGACTTTCATTGATGATTGTTCAAGAAAGCTGTGGGTCTATACTTTGAAGTCAAAAGATCAAGTATTTGAGGTGTTTAAAAAGTTTCAAGCATCAATTAAAAGAGAAACAAGGAAGAAGTTGAAGTGCATTCGTACAGATAACGGTGGCGAGTACACATGGCCATTTCATGAGTATTGTCTGCAATAGAGAATTAGACATCAAAGGACACCCACCTAAGACTCCACAATTGAATGGTTTTGCTGAAAGAATGAACCGAACATTGATTAAGAGAGTCAGATGTTTGTTGTCGGATGCAAAGCTTCCGAGATCGTTTTGGGCTGAAGCTTTAAATACAGTGACACATGTGATTAATTTGTCTCCTAGTGTTCCTTTGTTAGGTGATATACCAGATAGAGTCTGGTTTGGTAAAGGCATGTCATATGATCACCTTCGCGTGTTCGGTTGTAAAGCATTTGTTCATGTTCTGAAGGATGAAAGATTCAAGTTGGATGCCAAGACTCGACAATGCATCTTTATTGGTTATGGTCTAGATGGTGAGTTTGGTTATAGACTCTATGATCCACTTCAGAAGAAGCTCGTGAGAAGTCGAGATGTTATCTTTGTTGAAGATCAGACCATTGATGACATTGATAAGACGAAGAAAGCAGATTCACAAGATAGTGATGAATTGATCAATGTGAACCATGTTCCCCTAGACCCTTCACCGGATCCTATTCAGGGTGATGTGCATGGTGATGTTAATGATGACCAGCAAGATATAGGTGACCTTGATTCTCCCATAGATGATGTTGTGAATGATCAACAACATGAACTTATAGCTCCACCGACAGTTCCACTTTGGAGGTCTTCCAGAAATTGACGATCTTCTGTCAGGTATTCTTCTGATGAGTACGTTCTTTTGGCCGACGGGGGAGAACCTGAGTGTTATGAAGAGGCTATGGAGAGTGAATGCAAATATCAGTGGGTTGAAGCGATAAAAGATGAACTTCAATCCTTGCATGAAAACCATACCTTTGAGTTGGTAAAACTGCCTAAGTGCAAGAGAGCTTTGAAGAATCAGTGGGTTTACAGGTTGAAGCAAGAAGAGAACTCTTCACCTCCATGATAAAAAGATAGATTGGTTGTCAAGGGTTATACTCAAAAAAAGGGGTTGACTTTGAAGAGATATTTTCTCCAGTTGTGAAGATGTTCTCTATTAGAACTGTACTAAGTTTGACAGCTTGTTATGACTTAGAGGTTGAGCAAATGGACATGAAAACTGCTTTTCTTCATGGTGATTTGGAGGAAGAGCTTTACATGGAACAACTAGAGGGATTTGTTGCACAAGGAAAAGAGGACTACATGTGCAAGTTAAAGAAGAGCTTGTATGGTTTGAAGCAAGCTCCTAGGCAATGGTACAAGAAGTTTGAGTTTGTTATGGAGGAGAAAGGTTACAAGAAGACTACTTCTGATCATTGTGTGTTTATCAAGAGATTCTCTGGTGACGATTTTATTATCCTTTTTCTCCATGTTGATGATATGCTTATTGTTGGTCGCAATGCTTCTAGGATTGAGATGTTGAAGCAAGAGTTGAGTAAATCCTTTGCGATGAAGGATTTGGGACCAGTAAAGCAAATTCTTCGCATAAGGTTGACACGTGATAGAAAGGCCAAGAAATTGTGGTTATCACAATAGAGGTACATTAAGAAGGTACTTCAAAGGTTCGGTATGGACAAAGCTAAAGCGGTGAATACTCTCTTTGCTACACACTTTAGATTGAGTGCCAAGCATAATCCTTCCATAGGAAAATAGAAGGAGGAGATGCAGAAAGTTCCTTACTCTTTATTCGTGGGTAGTTTGATGTATGTGATGGTATGTACTAGACCTGACTTGGCTTACGATGTTGGTACAATTAGTCGGTTTCTTTCTAATCCAGGTAGAGAACATTGGAATGCAGTAAAATGGATTATGAGATATCTTCGTTGTACTTCCAACATGAAACTTTGTTTTGGTAATGAGAAACCTATTCTTGTTGGATATACAGATTCATATATGGCCAGAGATATTGACTCGAGGAGATCTACTTCAGGTTACTTAATCACTTATGCAAAGGGAGTTGTGGCATGGCAATCAAAATTGCAAAAGTGTGTTGCATTGTCCACCACCGAATTGGAGTTCATTATTGTAACCGAAGCATGCAAGAAGATGCTTTGGATGAAGAAGTTTGTGCAGGAACTCAGTTTTACTCAAGAGAGGTATGTCTTGTATTGTGATAGCCAGAGCGCGATTCATCTTGGTAAGAATTCAATTTTTTATGCTAGATCTAAGCATATTGATGTGAGGTACCATTGGATACGAGATGTTCTTGAAGCTAAGTTGTTAGGGCTTGAGAAGTTTCACACTAATGATAATGGTGTTGATATGTTGACGAAAGCCTTGCAAAGAGTGAGGTTTGAGGCGTGTTGTTTGACCTCCGGCATGGAGGCATTCCCCACATAGTTGGAGGGGGATATTTGTTGGGTGTGAGTCCTACTATATGGGGAACCCATTACCTTAAAAACGGGTTGCAACTTGATAATAGGTTACAACCTAAAATGTGGTGCAAATGTGGTGTAACTTGAAATGTGATGCAAAAGTGGTTACAACTCAAAATGTGGTGCAAATGTGGTGTAACCTGAAATGTGATGTAAACGTGGTTACAACCTAAAATGTGAAGCAACTTGAGAAAACATGTTGCATCTTGAATGGCAACCATAAAACAAGTTTGCTTGTTTTGCTGGAGAAGTTTTTTGCCATGCATTTATTAATTTTTGTCCTTTAACTTTTGGTGAAAAGCTATCTTTGGCTTTTGAGATAAAATGTGTGGGCAGTAGCAAAAGGTTATAAGATTAGCTATTTTCAAAAAGGGTTTCACCTTTTTGAGAGAAAAACAGAGGAGAAAACATATATTTCAAGTTTGGTGCAGCAGTGATCAACTCTTCGATCGGAGATCCATCCGTGGTTCGATTGAGCTGATTTTTGGACAGTAGCTAGGTGACAAGGTGTTCTTGATTGTGTACAGTCGGATTTTTCATCCGAGTCTTGTAGCGTCAGAAATACCCATTTTCAGCAGACTGCTTTTTGGTGATGTTCTCTCATTTTCTCTCTTTTGTTGAAGACTACTTGTTATTAGCTTTGTTGGAGCTATATGCTTGTTGTAGGTTGGATATTGTAGTCTTGTACTTGAACATTTGTTGATAGTGGAACTTTTGATCAGACTCTAAAGTCCTGTGGTTTTTACCCTTGATTTAAAGGGGTTTTCCACGTAAAAATTTCGGTGTCTCGATTTATTATTGTTGTGGTTGCTTTGGTTGATGTTTGAGATTGGTTTGTAGTGCTATAGAACATTTTCAGTGTTGTGGTGTTTGGTATAATTATCGACGTGCATTTTAGCGAGAGAAAGAACATTGATTGTGCTTCCGCTTGTCTCGGTTGTTCGGTCTCTTCCCCAACATGGATGTCTGAATTCTTCTCTGAAATTGTTAGATGGAGAGAAGACTTTAGCCCCATCAATCAAATCGCTTGGGTGGCCATTCACGGCGGGTCGATTTTCGCTTGGAACAATTTCACTTTCAATAATTTATTGAATCGGTGGGAAGAAATTTTGATTCTCGAAGATGAAGAGATGTTAGGAAGGGATTTTTTTAGTTAAAAGGGCAAAAATCCTAATAGACTCCATGAACTTCATTGAGGAAAGTGTTTAGCTGTCGTGTAATGGTACATGTTTTACAGTTAAGATAATTTAGCGGAGGTGTCTGGTCTCCTCATGAGATGGATGTCTCGGTTCCAGACATTGTTTGTAAAAGTGATTTGGATCCTCTAGGTTTGCAGTTTGCAGCCTCATTTCAGCCGAATCCTGATATTGGAGAAGTTGTCGAACCCTGCGGCTTTCATATGGGTGTTCCGATGCGAGCTTTAGATGATGTAAAGTCGATGGGTTCTTAAATGAAAACAGTGTAGCATATTGTGAACTGGTCCCTTGTTCGAATAAAGTGTCTTCCTGGGAAGCTAGTGTGGACTTGGCGAACGAAAATCATGAGATTGGTGTCTGCGATCGGGATAATAGTGCTGAGCAACAATCGTTTTTTCCGGAGTTACAAGACCATTGTTTTAGGGGAAAATACATCTCCTTAGCCGAAATGCAGGATAAATATTTATCAGCCAAGGAGAAAAAAGAAGAGGGATGTTACGACGAACGCCGGCGAGAGAAACCACCGTGAATCAAGACAGAAACCCTAGCATCACCGATAAACCAAAGAGACGCCGTCGACGGTTACCAAACGAAAGAAAGAAAAGCAAAAAAGAAAATGGGCTGAAAAGAAATTGGTGTTTATTTTTCTTTCAATGTAGGCCACCAGTCAAAATTAACTAACTGGGCCAATGCCACTTAGTGGTTTATATAGCCCAATACGGTTAGCAGACTGAAACTGATAATCCAGTCTGTTATAACCAACTTGGGGCAGTTACCAGATATTTTCTTTAATCCAATATTCACCCTACTTCATCACCTTCCTTGAGTAGCTTTCTTGATCTGACTTAACGAACACACACTTAGCTGATTGCGAAGTTCCTGAAAGCGTGAAACAGTCAAAGGTTTAGTGAAAACGTCAGCAGTTTGAAACTGAGCAGGGATGTAATTAACTTCAAGTTGTTTGTTGAGAACTCTTTCCCGCACAAAATGTAAGTCTAACTCAACATGCTTTGTCTTTGCATGAAGAACATGATTAGCCGCCATAGCCATTGTGCTAGTATTGTCACACCACAGCTTCAAAGGTTCGGTGTAAGTAACACCAAGATCACTTAGAACTGATTTAACCCAAGCAATTTCAGAAGCTACGTCTGCCAAACTCCTATATTCCGCCTCAGCTGTAGACCTTGACACAGAACGTTGCTTCTTCGAGCTCCAAGCAAGCAAATGAGATCCTCTATATACACAAAATCCTGAGATAGACCTACGATCATCAGTATCTCCAGCCCAATCTGCATCCGAAAAACCATGTAATTCAAACAACCCTTCAGCACTTAAGAACAAACCTTGTTGAATATGCACAGCTTCTATACCAAGAAAATAATGTACAAGTCCTAGATCTTTCAGGGAAAACTTATCATGCAAAGCTTGAATCACAGAATCAACATGACTCACAACATACCCAGTTATCAGAATATCGTCGACGTAGACAGCAAGAAAAGTCAAAACATTATCAGCTTTGTACACAAACAATGAAGGATCAGCACAAGAAGCAACAAAACCAAGTTCAAGTAGAAACTCTTTCAACTTACTGAACCAATTCCTTGGTGTTTGTCTCAGGCCATAAAGAGCCTTTTTCAGTTTACAAACAAAAGGCTTACCATCATTGGCATATTGAATAAAGCCATCAGGCTGCCTCATATACAAATCTTCTTGTAGATCACCTTTTAAAAAGGCGTTGTTGACATCCACTTGCCGAATCTTCCACTTCCTGGTAACAGCCAGTGAAAACAGAACATTAATAGTGAAAAATCTAACCACTGGGCTAAAAGTCTCACCAAAATCACATCCTGGAATTTGGGAGAAGCCTTTTGCCACAAGTCTGGCCTTGTAGCGACTGATCGATCCATCTGAATTGTATTTAATTCTGAAGATCCATTTGCATCCAATAGCCTTTCGGTTTGAAGGAAGTTGTACCAAATCCCATGTCTCATTATCAATAAGGGCATTGTATTCAGCATGGAAAGCTTCACTCCATTGAGAATGTGTAAGAGCTTGATGAACAGTTGCAGGTATGTCAGGATGTTCAACAGTGTAGACCTTCGGTTTAAAAGTTCCCACTTTGCTTCTCGTTACCATAGAATGTTGGTTGGAGGTAAATTGATCAGATCCAACAGCAGGATGAGAGACTTCAGAGGGAAGTGACACAACACAAATATGATCATTAGAACAATCTTGTAAAACAGAATTAGAGGAAGGAAAATTAGAGTCTTGAAAGTGTATAGCTTCCCTGACATTAGAATGAGAAGCTGCACCATGAGACAGATTGCTCTGGTCAACAGGTAGAATGGTCGCATCATGAGTATGCACAGGATCAGTAGAAGGAAACTCAAAAGCAACATCAAATTGTACATGACCACTATCAGGTAGCTGAGCTGAACCAGCACTATTAGCAGCAGGAGAACCTTCTGGTGACAACTCCTCAGCACAAGGCAACTGAGAAGAAGAAGAATGTTCTTGATCAATAGCATCTGGAACTGTTGGTGAAGAAGGAGACAATTGCACTTGAACAGCTTCAGGTGGACTAGAATGAACAATAGGAGTCCTTGGTGATGTCTGCTGTCGTGGTTCAGAAACTAGAACTTGCTCAGCTGGACTTGAAAAACTTTGAACATCAGGCTGAACTGTGGACGAGGGAGGAGACAATCGAACTGGAACATCTGTAGCTGGACTAGAATGAGTAGACTGAATCCTTGATGATGTCTGATGCTGTGGTTCTGAACTGGGAACTTGCTCAGCTTGTCTTGATGAACCCTGAATGTCAGCTGAACCAGAACTTTGTAAGGGACTATTGACACAAGCTGTGTGAGACAAAGGAAATGAAGGTGACATGAAGGACTTATCTCGAGCATGGGCCATTTTGAACGTTGCACCAGCAGCAAATGGAAAAACATGTTCATTGAAATTAACATGTCTTGAAATATAGATTCTCCCAGTGGAATCCATACATTGATAGCCATGATATTTGGGTGAATAGCCCAAGAAAACACAAGATTTTGACCTAAAGTCAAACTTATGTGTATTATAATCAGTAAGACAAGGAAAACATTCAGAGCCAAAGACCCTTAGAAACTTGTAATCTGGTTTTCGTCCATACAACTTTTGATGTGGTGAAACACCACCTAATGTATCAGTTGGTAATCTGTTAACTAAGTAAACAATACTTAGAACAGCAAAGGACCAATACTGAAATGGAACATGAGCTTGAGCTAAAAGAGTAAGAGCAGTATCAATTATATGTCGATGTTTCCTTTCGACAACTCCATTTTGCTGTGAAGTATGAGGACAAGTTACTCTGTGCTGAATACCTAAGCCAACAAGATAAGATTCTAAGGCCCTAAACTCACCACCACCATCTGTTCGCAGGGCAACAATAGAAGAAGAAAATTGATTCTTAACAATAGCAACAAAAGCTTTAAAAGCAGAAGCAACTTCTGATTTATTCCTTAATAAGAAGAGCCAACAGTTTCTGCTATACAAGTTACAAAAGACACATAATATTGCCACCCTAAGGACTTAATAGGTGCTGGACCCCACACATCCGCTTCAACAAGTTCAAAGGGTCTATTATATACAGTGACAGAAGAATGAAAAGGTAGACGATGAGATTTCCCTAGTTGACATGCATTGCACAAACTAGTTTTGTCTACAGGGACTTGTTTATCTAATATAGAGCTGACAACCTTGGCATTTGGATGACCAAGCCTTTGATGTCAGAGCCAATAAGTGTTGTACTGGCCAGTATTATTTGCAGTATGAACAATAGGTATAGAAGCATCAGAAGCAACATTGAAGGAGGTAGCATTACAACTCATCATACCAGACCCAGATGTACCAGAACCAAGACTAAAGCTGTAAAGACCATCCTCCAAAGCACCCTCCATCAGTATGGCCTTGGACCTGTTATCCTTAACAAAGCACTTAGTATCATGAAACTCAAAAAACACAGAATTGTCACGAGCAAACCGAGAGACAGACATTAAATTTCTTGTAATTTGAGGAACACAAAGTAACTGAGAAAGAACAAGAGACTTTGAACTTGTAGAAACAACAGACTCAGCAACATGTGAAATTTTTAACATTGAGCCATCACCAAGATAAACTTTTCCTTTACCTGAATAGGGTTGAACCAAACTTGCAGCAGGACACGCACTGGTGACATGGTGTGTAGCACCTGAATCAGGATACCACTTATCTACTGTGGTCAGAACCCCTTTTGCAATCAATGAATTGATGTGGACAGTGTCAATAGTATCTTCAGCTGTACCACCATCAGGACATGCATTCTGACTTACAAATGGATCATAACATTCATCTACAGCATTTTCAACAAACCTGCAAACATTAGCTTGAGTGTTCGTAGCCTGAACATCTCCAGTTTGCCTTGTTTGCTGAGAGCTAGATCCCTTAAAATCCTTATTATATCTATACCAACATCCGTCAGCCAAATGCCCCAATTTGTTACAGATTTGACATTGAATTCTAGGACGCCCATAAAACCTAGAATTAGACTGATTCCCAGTACGTTGATCCCGTGACTTAGAGTCAACAGAAGTACGAGCCAACTCTTTATCAGTATCCAACACATCTCGAGATCGATCTCCATTAAATCGAGTCAGATTAATACCTACAGGGACTCTTAAAGGATCTGTCAACCTAGATTTGGCATCCTTAAGAACTGAAGTGACTGACTCAAATGTATGAGGCTCTCGACTAACAGTCATAGCAGCAATAAATGACTCATACTCTACAGGCAATCCATTAAGAACAATTGCAATTTGCTCAATTTGAGAAACTGGACTTCCAGTGGTAGCTAATAGATCGCATATTTCTTTAATGGAAGTGGTATACTCACTGATTACCAACTGATACATTAGGTAAGTTACTAAAAATGTAAGAAATCTGAACAAGATGTTGCCTGCAGGGATTCGTATATACATGCTCCTACGAAATCAGATATTGCTAGAAAACATATTATTACTATATTAGTAAAAGAGAAAATCGAGCGAAGAAATTCTGATAAGAAAATTAGTGACGAGGCGATGTACTTAAAGGCGAAAGAAGCTCTTGAACTAGAGAAAAAGTTGAGAATGCATATTGTTGGAGATGAAGAAGTGTTCAAAGAAATGGTTAGGACCGAGTTACTTAATCAGTAAGTGGTTGTTACTTGTCGGGTTGATTTTGGGCACGACCTATTGAATTTCTTCTGTTGAATTTCTTGATGATCATAAGTTATTTGGGAGGCTTGGGTGATTTGGTGTTGGTCTTGTGTTCGATCGAGCAGTGTTAGCTCGGTTGCATGGTGCATCGATTTATCTTGTATTAATAGCTTTGGTTTGGTGAGTTGAAGTGTCAGGGGGAGAGGTTCTCCTCTGGAGGTTGTGTGTTGCCAATTCATATTTATCTGATTATTTATTTAAGGCAGTAAAGGTGATGTAATTGCTCATGTTGTTTCTTTTCTTGAGCTGCATTTTGGCGTTTTTCTAGGTCGTTTACAGTGAGAGTCATGTTCTTTGCTGCTAGTTTGGGAAGCTTGTAATTCGTGGTATGTAGTTTCTTGCTACGTTTTCTGGTCCATTCTAATTTTTTTTGGGAAAGCTAGTGTTTTGTTCTCAAATGGTTTCATTGAGGAGTTTGAGTAATTGGTGATTAGGAGATAAGCTTGATTATTGGGCTACATAAGATAGGTTAGTTCATTGTTTCTCTTAGGCAAAAATAATGGGATTTAGGGTGATCTTAGGGTGTTATTGTGTTTTTATATATAATGGGATAAGTGATGTTTCGGATATGTGTTGTACGTCGTTTGTGTGTACTCTTTTCCTCCAATTGAGTGTATGAAGGTTTTTAATGAGGCATACAACATAAGTGTTGGTTTTCTTTAACCATTAATAAATTCAAATTTGTCGAGCAAAAAAAGTATATGTTCATACATATTATTAACCCTTTGATAATGCGCATACACCTTGTAGACAAAGCGATTTGTACTCGTGTCTCCTAGGATGAACATCATCCGCTTTTTCACCGAGACACTTGTTGGGTTCTATTATTATCATTATTTTTTGAACAATTTTTACCTAGAGGGAGGGGAATGAGAATTTTGCTCCTATTGGGAATTTTACAAGGTAGTATTTGTTCACACTTTTCTTAATCCTTTGATGTGTCACACACCTTACAAACAAAGCGGATTAAACCCGGATCTCATAGGATGAATAACATCATTTCACGCTACCTTTAAAATAATAGTAGATTATTACTAATTTTAATAGAATGTTAAATTTTAATAATTTAATAATACTAGTTTATATTTTATTCATCGTTGATGACACCACCAACTTTGAGTTGGTCATTGATCTCTAATTTTTCCTTCGCTTTCCTTTCTTGCTCTTCTTCTCTCTTAATATATACTCCCTCCGTCCCACTAAAACTGTCATATGTTGACTTTTTTTTGGTCAAATTTTTTTAACTTTGACTATAATTTATTTAAATATTTTAATTAATTAAAAATTATAAAAAATATATTTAAAAACTAGTTGATTGAAAGTTTTTAAAATATATTTTTTCATATTTTTATCAATAATAAATTTTAAATTATAAGAGGTCAAAGTTAAAAAAATTTGACCCAAAAAAGTCAACATGTGACAGTTTTAGTGGGACAGAGGGAGTATTATTTTATTTTAATTAGTTGGTGTTTCGTTTTTCAAGAAAATGATGATTTTTTTATTTGCTCTTGTTACACATTTTTATGATATTTTTTAGGGTTAGATTTAACGTTGTCTCTTACCTTCTTCAAATGGCGTTTTATTATGTTATCTTGTTGAACAATATATACTTTAGACCCTCAAACTGAATATTGATAGACATTTGTAATCACTGAAGATAAGTCACTATAAGGTTGTGGTAATGTAAGTTTTTCAACAGATCATCATCGTTATATGTATTTTTATATTCGTGATAATGATGTTTATTCTTGATCGTCAACAATAATGTCTGTTTGTGTTTATTATTTGTCCGTTATTTGATAGGGTTCTTAATCCTTTATGTGTTTCATCTTATTTTATTTTTAGTTGACTAATTTTTGCACCATCATGGTTTTAAGGAAATATTTGAATTAATTTACTATTGTTTTATAAACTGTTTGTGTAATTTTAGGATATTTCTTATATATTTAATAAAATTAGTTATTATTTATAAAAATATATATTGTTTATCTATGCTTTATAATGCTTACAATTCTTTTAATTAAAAGGAATCGATGATGATTATTGTTAAATTTTTATAAAAAATAATTAATGTTAATTAATAATGCTTAGATGTTTAAAAAATATTGGAATTTTCATGTTTTTAATATATAATTTAATATAATATTTATTATGTCTAACCCTTCTCACCCATAAATCGAGGAGGATATTGAATTTTTAAATATGCTTAAGTATACATTCTCATCTATATTATACTAACAATATGCCAATCAACAAAATCTTTGTTTTGTTTAAAAAAATCCTAGCTATGTTGTTTTATCCTCTACAAATCTCAGAAGAATTTTTTTCGTGACCCCAACGCACGCCCGCCGGAGAACCTGGCTCCGCCGACGGACCCTGGGCTTGAGAAACTGCGTCGGCGGATGTTGTAAGGGTGTCGGTTGTGGATGGGGTGCAATTCCCACCGCTAGAACGTCCAGGTTCGCCTCTGCCAGTTGTTGATCAACAGGTGGCGAAGAGAGGCAGGGTTGTGGAAGCGGGTGCGGACACGGACTTGATGAAGGGCATGGAGGTTGATGATCACCCAGTGGTCGTTCCTGTCGGCGATGATTCTTTTGTGTTGGGTGAGGGCGTGAAGGAGGGTGTTGCTGCTCCGACAGCGTCATACGCTGGGATTGTGTCTGGACGGGTAAAAAAGTCACAAAAGAACCAATGCCAAGCCTAGACGATGTGATCGTGGAGTCGGGAGATGTTACAATGGATAGGAGTGGCCCGTTTTTGTCGGTGAATTTTTCTGAAAGGGGGCATGAGCGAATTGATCATAGTATGCGTCGCTCTCTCATTGTTCGACTCTTTGGTCGTTCGATTGGGTATAAGACTTTGATGGGTAGGATTAGGGTTCTCTGGCAGCCACAAGGGGCTTTCCAAGTTGTTGAACTCGCTAATGACTACTACCTGGTGATGTTTAAGAACGAGTATGATTATGAACATGTGCTGACAGGAGGGCCTTGGACTATTTTTTGGAGCTATCTTACAGTGCAATAGTGGACAAGGGAGTTTTCCACGCTTGAGTCATTCCCGGCGCAAATCATGGTTTGGGTAAGGATTCTGGGTCTTCCTTATCAGTACTACTCTAAATCTTTATTTCGGCACATTGCTGGCGTGATTGGAAAAGTGGTGAAGATTGATTATAGCACACATATGGGTGATCGGAGGAGTTTTGCGAGACTCACGGTGATGGTGTCGCTTAAGAGTCATTTGGTTTCGGGTGTGAAAATCAATGGAAAAGTCTTTCATCTCGAGTATGAGGGTCTCTAACGAATTTGCTTTACTTGTGGCATTTATGTCCATTCGTCGGAGATGTGTGCGGAGGGTCAGCACTTGGATGGCAATCATAAGGAACGAAACTTAGGTACCTCTACCTCTGCGGCCACTGCTTGCCCGTATAATCTTGGGAATGAGGTTTATGGGCCATAGATGGTTGCCGACACTAGGCGTCAACAGCCGCGCAAGGATGCAGGAAGGGACAAGGGCATGGCATCGTTGGACACTGGTTCAGAAGGGTCTTGTTTCTCAGTTTTGAGGGAGATGGAGGGTACAAGCCTAGGATTGAGCAGTGGCTATGATGAGGCAATTGCAGCGGGATTGGAGCAGAGCGAATCTGGTCTTGTTGGCAACACTAAGGTGCAGGCTCAAGATGGTTCGTCGTCTGCCTTTAGACTTGGAAAACTTGACCTGAAATCCAAGAACAGAACCGATTTACCCGAAGTGAGACCTGAAACCGACCCAAACATGATGACCCAAAATTCGATCTGAAACTGAAACCGAACCAAAATTGAACCGATTTTTAGTTGAACTGAAATGGACCCAAATCAAATGAACCCGAACCGAATGGACCCGAACCAAAGACAACTCGAAATAAATAAAAGATATCAATATTAATAAAGGAAGATGAGATATGAAAAGCCGCACAACTCACCAAAAAGTCAACTATATTGTCTTTATAAAGCCATATATAGGGTGTAAAAAATGACCAACCTAAAAACTTGATTAAAATCGACTGATCTCTCATTAACCTCAAATTGACCCGAACCAAAATAACCTAACTGAAATGACCCAAAGCAAAATAGAACTGAACTAGAACCAAACTGACACCGAATTTGAATCGAATGATATCAGACCCGAAATAACCGAACCGAAATGACCCGAACCAATTGACCCGTTTTCCACCTATATCTGTCACTCATGTACTTCTTGTTGAGGCTGATGGGGGTCGTACAGTTTAGGTTCGTAGGGTTTTCTTCGTTGGGGGGGGGGGGGGGGACTCAGGATCTACAGGTTGTGTCGCATAATGTTCACAATGTTGTCGACAATCATGATGCGGTTTTGATTCTAGATGCCGCAAATGAGAAAAAGAGGCAAAATTGGCGATAAGTGGAGGTAAGCAAAGTAGTACACAGAAAAGTGTTGGGGATGACCCAAAATAAGGCCTAAAAGTGAAAAAGAGGAAGGATAACAAGCCCCCGGCACGATCGCTTCTTGTGGATTGGATACCTCATGAATTTGGTAATTGGGGTGTTGGCTTCTCGAATGCATCAAGGTCCGACAAACCACCCATTGTAGACTTGAACATGGATGAGGGAGTTGAGAAGGTGGCTGATGTTGAGGCCATAGATGCTACGGCTACTGATTCTGGCAATGGTTTGGTGCCCGTGGTTCATAGTTAGTTTGGTGTCTTCGTTCTCTTTCTTTTCTTTTATCCATGATTAAGTTTCTTTTTGGAATTGCCAAGGAGCGACTAGATCTAAATTTCTTCGTTATTTTAAGGATTTTTGCAGGCACCATCATCCCCACTTGGTGGCGTTGTTGGAGCCACGTATTAGTGGTATTCGAGTTGACAAAGTGATCTCTCGATTTGTTTTTTCTAACTCGTTTCAGGTAGGGGCGAGTGGTCTCAGTGGCGGGATTTGGTTGTTTTGGAATGATGGGATTGATGTGGATATTTTGAAGATTTCTAATCAATTTGTGCATGGCAGGGCTTGTTTTGTCAGTTCTGCTAGATGGGTATTCTTTACTACAGTTTACGCAAGCCCTAATGCTACTATTCGGAAGAGGTTGTGGGATCGGTTACGGATCTTAATACGAGGAATGATATGCCATGGCTTCTTGGTAGGGATTTTAACTCCATCCTGTGCCTGGAGGAACGTGACGATGGCCCTATTCGGAGGAATGGTATTAGTCATTTGTTTTGTGATTTTATCTTTGATAATGGTCTGATAGAGGTAGAGTTTCGCGGAGATGAGTTTACCTGGAAGTGTGGTTTGGTTCGTAAGCGTTTTGATCGTTGTCTTTTTAATGAAGGGTGGGTGGATTGCTTTCTGACCTTGCTTGTCTCTCATTTGGATCGTGGGGGTTCTGACCATTGTCCTTTTCTTGTCCATTAGCCATGTCAAGATGGTAATCGTGAGGGTATACATTTCGCTTTATTACTACTTGGTGGGACCATCCTCGTTTTGAGGAGTTTTTTTAGAATACTTGGGATTTGAATGCTGATGTAGAGTCTAATGTACATGTGTTTGCTGAGAAGGCTCACCAATGGAATAATATGATTTTTGGGCATATTGGTTGAAAGAAGAAAGAGTTTTGTGTGCAGATCTGGGGGGTATTGATCGAGCTTTGCGCGTCAATCACTCAGATTTCCTTGTTCAACTAGATTTAGAGTTATGAGCTTAATTAGAGGAGGTGTTGCTATATAAGGAGCCTTTGGCTACAGAAATCGCGAGTTTATTGGGAAAGTCTTGGGGATAGGAATACTTCTTATTTTCACATATGTACTATGCAACGGAGACGGGCGAATTTTATTTCAGCCCTTAAAGATGTTAACGAGGTCTGGTGTTCCAATCAAGCTCGCTTGAGAAGCATGGTCATGCAGTTTTACCAGGGTATATTCACGAGTTGTGGTCGTATTGATCTTAGTACTTTATTGAGGGGCCCATTCCAACAGTGTAGTGAGGATATGCGTCGAGCTCTTTTGACACCAGTGTTGGATGGTGAGGTGAGTCGGGTGGTTTTCGATATGGGGTCGTTGAAGGTCTGGGTGTTGATGGTCTACACGCGATTTTCTATTAGAAAAATTAGAGTATTGTGGGTCCGTCAGTGTGTAAGTTGGTTTGGGATACTTTTGCAGGGCAGCCTATTTTTCCTTCTTTGAACCGTACTTTACTTGTGCTTTTGTCAAAGGTCAAATCGCCTGAGAATATTACGCAGTTTTGCCCTATCAGCTTATACTTTGTCCTGTATAAAATCATCATTAAAACAATTGTGAATCGGCTGAAGACTTATTTGTTGCATTGAGTTTCAATGAATCAAACAAGTTTGTGCCCGATCGTTCCATCATGGAAAATATCGTGATAGCTCAGGAAGTTGTCCATTCTATGCGAAATAAGAAAGGGAAAGTTGGTTATATGACGCTCAAAATTGACCTGGAAAAAGCCTATGATAGGCTTGAGTGGGCCTTTATTGATGACACGTTGAGAGATATTGGTTTGCTCGTTGATTTTCGACTTTTAGTCATGCATTGTGTATCCTCAGTCTCTATGTGGGTTCTTTAGAATGGTTCAGCATCTGATGTTTTCTTTCCTTCGTGTGGTATTAAGTAGGGGACCCTTTGTCTCCTTATTTGTTCGTACTTTGCATAGAAAGATTGGCGCAGTCAGTGCACCATGCAGTTCATAGTGGGGACTGGAAACCGGTTAGGCTTGCTCGGCAAGGTCCTGCGATTTTACAATTGTTTTTTGCTGACGACATGTTCTTGTTTGCCGAGGCTTCGACGACTCAGGTCTCTATTATTGATGACATTTTGAATAAATTTCGTGTTGCTTCTGGTCAAAAAGTAAGTGTGGTGAAGACCAATGTCTTTTTCTCCAAGAACGTTGTGTCGTCATTACGCTTGAGTATCAGCTCTAGTTTTAGCTTTTGCGAGGTCTCTGATTTAGGGAGATATTTGGGGGTTCCATTATTACATTCTATGGTAACTAAAGTGGTGTATCAGTATGTGATTCAGCGTGTTCAGGATAAATTGAATGGGTGGTCAGCAAGACACCTCTCCTTTGCAGGCCGTGTAGTTTTAACTAAGTCGGTTTTATCTTTCATTTCGTATTCTTCGATGCAGTTCGCTCTCTTATCGAAAGGTGTTTGTCTTGAAGTGGAAAAGATTATTCGAGGCTTCCTTTGAGGTCATATTGAGGGACGTCATGGGGTGCATCTGGTTTATTGGGAACATGTTTGTTCTCTTATTTCCAATGGCGGTCTGTGTTTCAAGGTTATAAAATGTCAGAATAAGGCCTTCTTGATGAAACTTGCTTTTAACCTTGTTCCTCAGCCTGATCAATTGTGGGTGCAAGTGTTAAGGACAAAATACAAGTGGCGCGATGTCATACCAGAAGATTTACGTCGGGCGAACTGTTCGCATCTATGGGATGTGCGTTCTATCGATTTCTGGATGGATGCGTGGTTGGGTGATATCTGCCCTTTACAACATCATATTGTGGACCAATCGCTCATGTCGAGTCTCCTCAAGGTGTCAATGAGTAGCATGGTGGATCACGCAGGGTCTTGCGTTAGAAGGATTGCATCGGGCTGCTCCCTACCTTGATCATGAATCATCTCGCGGCATGCATAGTGCCGCGACAGTCTAGTGGGGCTGATGGGGTGAGCTAGCGATGGACTGCTTTGCATGACTTTACGGTCAAGTCGGCTTATGTGTTGCACACTGGTGTGCATGTGTCTAACGAAAATAATTTGTGGAAGGTTATTGCACATTTTAAGGGAATTTCGCGCATTCATCGGTTCCTTTGGATAGTTGCAAGCTGTCGAGTGATCATGAATGTGGAAAGAGCTCGTCGACGCATGTCGGATACCATGGCTTGTGCGGCATGTGGAAGTGAGTTGGAAACTATTGATCACATTTTACGACACTGCTCGATGGCTGCTGCAATATGGTATACGACGGTAAGTGCGGACAAGATTGCTGAGTTTCTCTCTATGGATTTCTATGAGTGGCTTCGTATTAATTTGATGTGCCCTTCTTATTTTTTCCCGAATGTGCAGCATTGGGATTTGTTTTTGGTTCGGTTGTATGGGTTCTTTAGAAGTATCGAAATCTTTACGTTTTTGACCTTTACAAATGTGACGATTTTAGTGTTTGGAAGGAGATCCACTGCGTTTATGATCAATGCTTGGTAGTATTCTCGGCTACGACACGACACGCCCCCATTGGGCGCACAGTTGGCGGGCATGTTGATCGTTGGCATCCGCCTATGGCCGAGTAGGTTAAGCTGAATACAGCTGGATCTCGAATGGCAACGTCGGGGCTTGCTTCGTGTGGTGGGGTGGTTCGGAATAGTGAAGGAGATTGATTGCTTGGGTTTAGCAAGCATGTGAGGATTTGTTCGGTTGTTGAAGACGAGCTTTGAGGAGTTGTCGAAGGTCAGCGTCTTGCTTGGCCGAACGATTTTCGTCGGGTCTTTCTCGAGGTGGATAGCTTGGACGTGGTCCGTATTTTGCAGCAACGGCACGGGGGAGGTGATTTGGCATCTTTAGTTCATGTGATTTGTGACTTGCTTGATCGGTCTTGAGAGGTGAGAGTTTGTCATATTCATCGGTTAGCGAATTGAGTTGCTAATGGTTTAGCCAAGTCGGCTCGGGCTCATGATCTCCTTAACTTCGATGAAGTGGGGTTTACCCCTAGAAGTTTTTCAGTTCCACCAGTTGAGATAAGCACGTTGATGCAAGATGATTTGTTGCCCCATGTGGGCGCGGTTTGACGTTGTTAGCTTTATTTTTTGTGGCTTTTTAAATACTATCAAGCGCACTTTTTTTCCCCTCATATAGGTTTATGAGGATTTTTTAATGAGGCGCTTGGTAGTATGGTTCGCTCCCTTTATTTATCAAAAAAAGAATGATATGTTATAAACGTTTAAAATATTAGACTCCAAATTTAGATCACAACTCGTAAATATTATTTAAAAATTTAAGTTATAAAAGTTATCAGGTATATTACTTAAAGTTAAACATAGGTTTTGTTTGGCAAACATCGGTTTGAGCCAAAATTAGGGAAAATTCTATAACGTGCGACGAACACCGATGAACACCACTAATGATGAACACCGATGAACACCATTAAATTAATTAATAAAGATTTAAAATTTTAAGGACTCATCATACAATTAATAATTATTTTTAAAAATTCAATTAAATCATTTTTATATATATTAAAATTTTATTTTTTTAATAAGGATAAACTATATATTTAGTACCTCACCTATTTTCATATTTCTATTGAACCCTCATTATTTAAATATTATTTCAATTTGACCCTATTCTTTATAAAAAAATAATTTAACTCTTAACCCTCAACCTAAAACCCTAAACTATTAAACATTAAACCCTTAAACTCTTAAATTTATACCCTAAACCATATACCATTAAAAATAATTTCACCATCACCGATTCAATTCAATGAATTGAATTTGAGAGTTTACCCTTTTATTAACTATAAATTGAATCCCTAAACCTTAAAATTAAGATACTTGAAAAAAGGTTATTTTCAACGCCGGTGCTAGAATATTTTCCCTTTAAAATTATTATAGATATCTATTATATAAAAAGTGACGTAAATCAAGGTTACCAAAAGCAGGAATCGTTCCCTTCAATTTATTTCCATGTAGCTCAAGGTTTATCAAGTGACTTAAGTTGCCAATTTCACTTGGGATGCGACCGCTAATATTGCATCCAAAAGCAGAGAATGCTACGAGAGAACCTGAGAGATTCCCTACCAAGCCTGGAAGTTCACCACTGATTAATGGGTTCATGCCTAAAAGCAAGGTTTCCAAGCTTCTACATTTTGTAAAAGAAGAGAGAAAGCTAGCTCATTCGTTGGGAAATTAAATTATTACTCGCGAGGTTGAGACGCTTTAATTTTTTTAGATTACCCAGATTTTCAGGAATGTACCCTGAAATGTAATTACCTGGCATGTCAAAAAGAATAAGCTGAGAGGCATTGAGAATATTCCACTGAGTTGATTTACTTCAAGATATAATTCTTGGGAATGTACCCTGAATTGAATCGATGATGGTGAAATTATTTTTAATGGTATATGGTTTAGGGTATAAGTTTAAGAGTTTAAAGGTTTAAGGTTTAATAGTTTAGGGTTTTAGGTTGAGGGTTAAGGGTTAAATTATTTTTTATAAAGAATAAGGTCAAATTAAAATTATATTTAAATAATAAGGGTTCAATAGAAATACGAAAATAGGTGAGGTACTAAATATATAGTTTACCCTTATTAAAAAAATAAAATTTTAATATATATATAAAATAATTTAATTAAATTTTTAAAAATAATTATTAATATTATGATGAGTCCTTAAAATTTTAAATCTTTATTAATTAATTTAATGGTGTTCATCGGTGTTCATCATTAGTGGTGTTCATCGGTGTTCGTCGCACGTGGTAGACTCATCCCAAAATTAGAGGTTTAACCGATCAAATTCACTAATTTGGATGTTTGGTGGATAGCGGATTGGAATAGTAGATTGTGGTGAAACCTCCAATTTTGAAAAAGCGGCTAATATGAGCTTTTTGAAATTAAAGGTTTTTGACATAAGAGTTATAAAGACCATTTTAGCTTAGACAATTATAAAAAATATTCAAATAACCTAAATTTAACATTTTCTATTTTAATTCTTCACTCTCACGTATTAACATTGTGACATTTGTAAATTAATATTTTTTCTTTTAATTCTCACACATTTATATTCGTATTTAAATTTAACAACTAATTAAATTATATTAAAAATAATTATATAAATAATAAATCAATATATAGATCCTTCAAATATGCTTAGTAATGTTATGTTAAAAAATATTTTTCATATTCTAACTAATATTAATAGATACAAAATATTGATAATTAATAAGCTATTCAAATAAGTATTGAATATAAGCATGCCTTGTTATTTTTTGCTTGTTTAAATAATCAAACAGGTATCGACTATCAGTTAATTTTACTAAACACTTTTATACAATCAGCTAATAAAATCGGTTGATCAAATTAACTAATGCAATCAACTATCAGTTATCTGCTAATGTAATCCGCTATCAACTATCTGCTAGTTACCAAATAGGGTCATAGATTACTTAATAAAAGTAAATTTTTGAAAGATAATATAATTAAAAAAATAAATAAGAGAAAATTAATTGAATAAAGTTCACATTGAATAATACGTTGGGCTTATCTATTTATAGTTATATAAAAAAAGTTATATCACAAATAAGTATATAAAAGGTATACTATTTTTTTTATTTAGTTATCTAAAATATTTTTTTGTCAAAACAAATACTTAAAATATATTTTTGGTCAAAATAATATCTAAAATATTTTTTCGTCAAAGTAGGTACCTAATGTATTTTTAAATCAACGTTACATGTTAACTTTTACGAACCTAGATAAAATATACATATACATATATAAGGTACCTATTTGACCAAAAAATAGTTTTTAAATACCTATTTAAACTTAAAAATATTCTTTAGATATTTATTTTGACAAAAAATACTTTAAATACTTAAATAAAAAAATTGATACATGTATTGATTTGTTATATAAGCCTAAAATAGTAAAAAAAGTAAATGCAATACGATACAAATTCGTGCATCAAAACTAAGTAGATCTCAACTACCCTTGAGAATACATATATTCATTGAACTCTTATGTTTATCAACAATAGCAAGAGATTGATTTGTTTTAGGACTCTTGATTTGGATAGAAACAAATAATAATCTCAATCTGCATCTATTCTCACTCCTATATATATCCTTCCATGCACTCCTCGGAAATTCACTACTTTTCGATCACTTCAATTTCCTTTGTGAATCATAAACATGGAACTCGATCTTTCTCCAAAGTTGGCAAAGAAAGTGTACGGCGGCGACGGTGGAAGCTACTACGCTTGGTGCCCGAACGAACTCCCGATGCTGCGTGAAGGCAACATCGGTGCGGCCAAGTTGGCTCTTGAAAAGCACGGCTTTGCCCTCCCCCGTTACTCTGATTCTTCCATGGTTGCTTATGTTCTTCAAGGAGCCGGCGTTGCCGGTATTATTCTCCCCGAATCAGAGGAGAAAGTGGTGGCGATCAAGAAGGGCGATGGGATTGCTCTTCCGTTTGGTGTGATCACATGGTGGTATAACAAAGAGGACACTGAATTGGTGGTCCTCTTCATGGGAGATACCTCGAAAGGTCATAAAGCCGGCCAGTTTACCGATTTCTTTCTGACCGGAACTAATGGCATCTTCACCGGTTTCACGACGGAGTTTGTGAAAAGAGCATGGGATGTTGATGATGATACCGCTAAGGCCCTTATTGGCAACCAAACCGGCAAAGGCATTGTTAAGCTGGATGCCAATGTTAAGATGCCCGAACCGAAGCCGGATCACCGGAAGGGAATGGCCTTGAACTGCGAAGAAGCGCCGTTGGATACCGATATCAAGAATGCTGGAAACGTCGTGCTGTTGAACACTAAAAACCTTCCTTTGGTCGGTCAAGTCGGGCTCGGTGCCGACCTCGTTAGGTTGGAAGGGAATGCAATGTGTTCCCCAGGCTTCTCTTGCGACTCGGCCTTGCAGGTTACGTATATTGTGAAGGGCAGCGGCCGTCTCCAAGTCGTCGGTGTCGACGGCAAAAGGGTCCTCGAAACGGTGGTGAAAGCGGGTAATCTGTTGATTGTTCCGAGATTTTTTGTTGTTTCGAAGATTGCGGATCCAGACGGCTTGTCGTGGTTCTCGATTATCACTACTCCGAACCCGATGTTTACGCACTTAGCTGGAAGCATCGGAGCTTGGAAGGCCGTGTCGCCGGAAGTTCTTCAATCGGCGTTCAAGGTTCCGGCTGAGACGGAGAAGGTTTTCCGTTCTAAGAGAACCAATGATGCTATCTTCTTCCCACCACCAAAATGAAGAAACAGATGCCAAAGCTACTTTAGTTTTGATTTTTTTTCTTTCTAATAAATGCTTTTAAGTTTTGAGTTTTAATGTTTTTAATGATTGTGAATTGGACTTTTAGTTATAATAAATGCTTTTCAATTGGTTTATCCCAATAGCTCTTTCAAAGTGAGTTTAATTTAGATTTTATGTTATAAAGTTTAAATCAATATACCTACAGTTCCCCGAAAAATATTCACTTTATCATTCCTGAAGCAAGAAACACTGTTATTCTTTCTTTATAGCAATGAAATCCCCAGATATGATTGATTTGTGTATACCACCGGTTGATATTTTGAAAGTAACACGACTTTTGTGTGGGTATCATATTTTATCTATAAATAAAGACAAAATTTCAAGAAAAACTTATTGTATGATTTTTCCAAAAAATATATTGGGTAATTATTTCGTGTAAAAGTGCTTGTAGAAATTTTGTTTATACAAGCGTCTTAGTTTTAATGTTAAGAGACTTTATTTGGGTTTTAGTGTAGTAATTTTGAATTTAGGGGTCATTGGTAAGGTTTATAGGTTAAACCATATATTTCTAACTATATTACCCTAAACTCTAAATTCTAACTATGAACGTTGAACTCTAAACCCTAAATTAAAATACTAAACTCTAAATTTAAGGCGTTTTATCATTAAATTTATAAATACACATCTTTTGTTTATTTTTTTATTATTATTTATGTTCTCATAGACTATATTTTTAGAATTTAAGATTTAGGGTTAGAGTTTATAATTTAATTTTCTAGTGTTAAGACATAGAAAAAGACACCGAAAAATGATAAATTATATTAACAAGTGTTGGGTGTATTGGTAAAGCACATTGCACACCCAAAGAGAGGATATGAGTTCGAATCTTAAAAATAACATTGCTGAAATGAGTAATCTCGCACCTCAAATATGGAACAAAGATGCATATTGACCGCAAATGAATTTTTGTTCAAACTTAAGCAGTCACATACTCGAAATACAATTTTTACTCCCCACCACTTTGTATTGGCTGGAAATCCTTTGTAAATTTTTGTTTAAACCGAAGTATCAATCACTCGTAACTCTTAATATAACGGTACAATAAAATATAGATTATCATTATGATTACTTTCGATAACAATATCTCAAAATAAAATGTTTAATCGTGTCAATAGCATCCAAATTTTGTTTGAGCTACACGGTGAACCCAACTGTCTACATTTCAAAGTTGTAGGCTATATTCAGATTCAGGATTTTATATACAAATTATTAAGAAATTATATCAGAAATATAGAGATACAAAATTATAAGATTTTAAGAGTATAGAATTGAATATCAATACAAATATATATCTAAACTATTGAAAATTTTAAAATTTTTAACCAATATAACATGATGTTGTAGATCCTTTGGTCTGCACAGTAATGATGGGATTTTTTATTTTTAAAAAATAATCAAAGATAACAACTACCATTAAAAGATACATGTATGACGAGAAGGGATAGACCGATAGATTGGGGAGCAGTTGTTTCTTTTGAAATTTAAAATTGATATACAATTTAAAAAAATTCATGTATTTTATATTGAAATTTATTTTTACCCTTTAAAATTTTATAAAATTATTCATTTAAAATTTTATAAGTTCGTCCCTTAAACATAAAATTATGTGTTGGTCCGTGATAACAAGATAGAGAATCTATCATTATTCTTCAACATATTAGGCTACTTTTACATCGTAAGTGAGAGATCGTATTAGAACATGTGGTGCGAAAAGACAATAAATTTACGGGTGACATGACCAAGCTAGTAATTTTGGACAATCTATGAGTGTAGGTCCTTTCATTTGATGTATGATTTAAAATTGAACATTTTACATAAAGATTGTAGCACCACTTAAAGATCATTTGAGTCTTTAAGTTTATAGTAATTATTCTCATTATTTCACCAAAAAAATACATGTATGATATAAATTATTTATTTTTATCTCAAATTGAATATATATTACAGGTAAAACTAGAATTAAATATCAAAACACGAGTTTATTAGAGATGAAATATCAAATTTCAACATAAAAACAAAATTAAACCTTATTTTTGTTGTTAATGATTAGAAGACACCAATTTGAAGACTAATAAGATGAAACAAAAAAAAAGTAGATTTCTAGGTTTAAATCTTCTACTCTTCAAAAACTGATTCTAAGAGCCTGGTAACTTTGTTGTACAAGGATTGACAGAATTTTGGATGTTGAAATAACTAATTCGTAACTATGTGGGTCTAACTATTTCATTTTTCTTACTTACCATCCGTATCCGAGACATTTACATGAATACGAATATGTGTATGGAACTCATTGCCGGATCCATGTAGCATATGCATTATCTTCCTTTGGGATCGACGAGCATTGAGAAAACAGGATTTATCCGGTCCGAATCGACTTCCTTATTAGCCATCTCTTCATCAACGGTGATGGTTGCTGTATGTGTATCATATGCATCATTGGCCTTATCTTCAGCCACTTCAACCCCTCCCGGATTTTCCTGCAATTGAAGGCAGAACTCGAGGTTCCAAAGCACATCGCCGATCGAAGGTCGATCAATCCCCTGTTCCGATAAACACTTTCCCGCTACCTCTGCGAATTTCTTTAGGCACTCCGGGTTAATGTTGTCCTTAATATGAGGATCGATGATTTTATGGAGAGTCCCTTTCCTTTGGCAATGCTGAGCGTAATCGGCCAGACTAACTTGTTCTTTCTGCAAGCTCGAATCCAATACTGGCCTTGCGCACAACACCTCGAAAAGGACTACTCCGTAGGAGTAAACGTCGGATTTTTCGGTCAATTGTTGCCTACGGAAGTATTCGGGGTCCAAGTAACCGAAGCTACCTTTCACCATTGTACTAACATGAGTATCGTTAAGAGTAGAACCGGTTTTCGATAGTCCGAAATCGGAAACTTTGGCAACCCAATTCTCATCCAATAAAATGTTTGTAGTCTTAACATCTCTGTGTATGATGGTATGCCTTGCGCCAGTGTGAAGATAATGAAGTCCTCTAGCAGCTCCAATGCATATTTCCAATCTTTGCTTCCATGACAAGAGAGGGTTATTAGTGTGATACAAATGTTCCCTTAAGGTCCCATTAGCCATATAATCATAGACCAAGATCATCTCCCCGTCTTCTTCACAAAACCCGATCAACGACACTAAATGCTTGTGCCTAAGCTTCGAGAGCATCTCGATTTCGGTCTGGAATTCGTGAACTCCCTGTTCCGAGGAAGGGTTTGATCTTTTGATAGCAACTTTAGTCCCTCCATCTATAGTGCCCTTATAAACCTTGCCGAATCCTCCGACACCAATAACATGTGATTCACTGAAGTTCTTGGTTCCACTTTTTATATCCGACAAGGAGAAATGCCTACAGAGACCGGCGGCGATATTCATAAGGTGGCTGCCGCCGTGGGGTTTCCCCGATTTACTGTCATGGGAACTGCCATAAACCGGCAACGGATTGATCGTTTTACTACCACCACCATTGTGCTGCTTTTTCTTAACAAAAGCAACTAATGCAACCACTAAAGCACAACTTGCAACACCTCCAGCAACACCACCAATCAATGGCCCAACTTTAGACCCTGATGTGGAGAACTGTTTTTCCTCTGCTTCTGCATTAGTAAGCATCTCCGATGGCACCGGATTCGGACCGGCCAGATTCTGATTCGTGTCATTAACTTTGAAAAGCTCCAATCCGTTAAGAATCGAATCGTATAGCTCGAGCCTCGAACTTTGGGCCGGATGCAATGCCACCCATATCTCATCGGCTCCTTGTTGATCCGAAATATAGGTTGCATAATCTTTATAAACCGGCATCCCCTGAGATCCTGACCATGCAATTACATCAGCCCCCGGCTGTGCCGTTTGATTGTTGATAAAAATATCAAACACTCTTTCATTGACTTTAGGAAGCAGAAACTCACAAAAATGTAACCTAACAACATATGTGAAATTTGCATCAACTTGAAAAATCCAAGTAAGGTTAAATTTCTTATTAACATTCGAATCCGGCCCCATTGTCCGCGCCGAACTGTACACCTCCAACGGCGCAATGTCTTCCGTTACATCACCCGAATATCGGACATCAACCTTCTTTTTATCGGCCTGCGAGGTGACGCCGATCGACGAACCGAACAAGTACGGCGTATCGTCGTACCACGCTCGAGTAAGCCCCGAATCGTTGTTCGGTGCAATGTACTGTCCGCCTACGTTTAGCCTAAACATGGTTTGCAGAGTCGAGCTATGGAGATCAAGAGTCTCGTCTCCATATCCAACAAAAGCAGCCGGCTGGTGGAATATATCCGGCATAGGGATCACTTCAATGCCATTAATGAAAGCATACGATTTTTTCGAAGGAGCAATCGTGACGTTGAGATCGCCCGATCCGACGGGCATCAAGGAGAATTCCCTCAAAATATAAGCCTGGGTGAAAGCTTTGGCCGTGATGGCGGCGCTGAAGTTATTGAGAAGCGTGACGCCGTTGGCAACGACGGAGAAATATGAGCTGAAGGGGTCGAGGTTGCTGTAAGTGGCGGGGTAAAAGTGGAGCCTAAGCCACAGGCGGCTCTCCGACATAACCGGGAACTTGTAGGACGTCGAAGATGATCGGAAAATCCTCGCGTTCATGTACGGAACTGCCGACGGCAACGAAGGGTCCTGGAAATCAGCCGTGGCGGCCTCCGTATCATCTTTATTGTTGGATGAAGATAGAAACTTTTTGTCGGGAACCCATTTTCGACCATCGGCATCGGTCCCGTCGTCGTTTACGCCGCAAGAAAGGACGTAACCCACGGGTTCTGGTTCGGGACTAATTTCTCCAAGAACATGAAATGCGTTGATAGTGAAAGAACAGCAACAGAGAGCGAAAAACAGGGGAATGGGGATGGATTTCATGTTCGAGAGAGAAATGGGAGAAAGAGAAGAGAGAAATGGTCAAGAACAGGGGAGTTGGAAATCGTCTTTAATTCAGGAAAATGATGAAATCCATTGATTTTGTTGGGAATCTTGGAGAAGAGAAAGGTGAAGAAGGATGCATGAGGGGCGTTGAAAGAGTGGTGAATATTGGAGAGTATAACGTACAACAGAGAAACGCTACATTTTGCTGTTCAATGCATTTAATTTGGCTTTTTTATAGATTAGCCACTTGTCCTTAATCTTGTGTACATAAATGTTTTCCCAAAAAACATATGTTTAATGCTATAATTCAATACATTTAAAAGTAACTGAATTTGTAAGGATGGACAATGAATTATATATCTTTTAGGAAAAAAAATAATCGGTATAACTATTGTTATCCGACGTATTGACTGATTAGTCCGAATTAAGTATTGCATAGTCACATTATGGGGAACGAGTCTCCCAAACCTTTGATAACGTGCGCGCACACACAAGTACTCAAACTCGAGTCTCCTAAGATGAACATCATCTTCTTTGGTGACGTCATTCGTTAGATTCATATTCAATATACTTGAATCAAAGTGTATAGACCAAAACGATAATCACGGTTTGACTTGAATTTTATA
Source organism: Hibiscus tridactylites (assembly GCA_958450335.1). NCBI lineage: Eukaryota > Viridiplantae > Streptophyta > Magnoliopsida > Malvales > Malvaceae > Hibiscus > Hibiscus tridactylites. Next base: position 35,485,986 of record OY288273.1, on the reverse strand, counting down.
AACCAACATTTGGTATTAGTTTAAAATCTTTATTTCATTGTCCGGACGAAATTAAATAAATTGAAAGTTTCATAAATTATCGTACAACTAAGTTTCATAATATTTTTTACGAAATCTAATAATAATGATAAAAGTTTGATTCTGAACGTAAGTGTCAAGACTCAAACTCATACAAAATAAGATAACATAAATATCCTTTGTCATTCGGCTAATTAGTGAATCTCATAATAATAGTAGTAAAAAGTTAAACATTAACTTTGATCACTTAATTTAATTAATCAATAGTTCATTTTTTTGTTTAGTTACTAACAACATCCTTTTTATTGTAAACAATTATTTCCACTAACTCATCGTTAGAATTCATATTCTATTAGTATTATTGAGGTTATAAAAATATTTAATTTGTTGTGAATAAAATAATGAAGAACAACGAACAAGTATAAAAGAACAAAGAGATGAGAGAAAGAAGAAGATTCGTATTATTATCAAAATTAAACTTGTGTACAATGTCTTCATCTATTTATAGGCATAAAAAATATATAATACATTAAACTCTAATTAATAGAGATAATATTCTTAATGATAAAGTAAATCAAATCTCCTAGATAAAGTTCTTATCATTATAGACATCCATATAGATAAATATCCATAACACTCCCCCTTGGATGTCTATGAAGAAGATAATGTGCCTCGTTAAAACCTTACTAAAATAAAAATTCAGTGAGAAAAAAATTCTTTAGTAAAGGAAAAAGAGTACAATCATCTTTGATACGCATAACATGTTGCTTCATTAAAAACTTTATTAGGAAAATACATTGGGACAAAACCTCGGTTAAGGGAAAAAGAGTGCAATGCGTATTTACTCCCCCTCATGAAAACATCACATAAGATCTTTGAATCTCCATAATTAAATCTTGAATACTATTTTTGTAAAGATCGTGATGGATGAAACTTTGGAGTAATATGTTTCATGATGTATCCACCTTGCATTATCTCTACAAGATAGCATTTGTATCATATCTTGTGAAAGTAAATCACATATCTTCTGGATATGTTAGGTCAATGGTCTTAGCCAAACACATTTTTGGCTTGCCTCATTCATAATAATTATTTCTACAAGATTTTAGGAGGCATCGACGAATGTTTGAAGATCTATAAGTAATGATCTTTGTATATCCATGGATATTTCTTGACCAACTAATATATGATGCTTCAAGACCAAGAAAATATATAATTATCTTTATTCACATCCAACAATCTTACAATTATTGGGATACTCAATAGATATGATTTATCCATATTGAATCTTCTTTAAGATTCTTTCAGCTTGTGTCCATTCATAGACAAAAATACATATTTAAGTACTCGATCTTTAGGTCGAGACAAAACCACATCTCAAGATTCTTTTTCTCAAATACTTTCATTAAATACTTTGAAAGTTATTCATGAGTTTCTAATTTGAAGCTCTTTAGGAGTTTTAATAATATAATGAATCTTGATCCGAACTCCTTTATAAAATTACATAAGAAAACCTTATCATTCTTACAATATTTCCTCAATTAGTACTCACTAAGGCGATTATACCAAATGTGCCAAAAATATAAATATTCAATGAGACATGTCTAAATAAATTTTCTCATAAATTTCTAAATGCTTCTAGCATTTTTAAATCCTTCAAGGATAAATATGGATCCACAAAATAATTAGACGCACATAAAATATTTCATAACTGCCAAAGTAATTGCATTGACCATAAAGTAATTAAAACTCTTCATAAATCATAATTCAAGTCGAATTTATGACTACTTATTTGTGCCTCACTTGCATTACACTTTTAGGTGTTTGGACTGTCGGTCCAAATACTTCTCTTTTAGAAGTTCAAAACGTCTTTCTACATTGGCCAATTCAATATCTATACTTCTGAATAGATTTATATACAAGATCCTCATTATCTTTCTTAACTTCTATAGAAGTTCGTGTAAAATTGTTTGTAAAATTGTTGTCGGCAACTGTTTAATTATCTGATTTCATTCTCGTAGTGGCATAACTTATCGAGATCTCTTCAAGATTTTAATATTTATTTCAGGTACCTAAAACTCTTCAAGAGTTTTATTTTTAGTTATGTCTTGGGTCTCTTTATAAGCATCCGCCTCCAATATATGAACATCTCATACTATTTTTCATTTACGAGAATTTTTTTATCATTGGAACCAATTTTTCATGCTTCATGCATTATTTACATCTGTTTGGTCTAACATGTAATTCAAATTTAGAGCATTTCAGCTGATATATGAGACTTAGTTACTATCATTGGGTCAGTAAATATGTTTGGCAGTTGACATATAATAGCATGGATTATCTTATGAACTTCTGGTTCATATACGAGGATCTAGATAACGATAATTCATTTTCTTTTATCCAGATGATTATTATCCCCTTGATGTTGGGAAAAGGTCATATCATAAATGATTCTCTAATTAATGTTTAAGAACTTAAACCTTGTTTATTTACCCAATTTGTGCGTTATGATGGAGCAACTCAATAACATATCGCACATTCAAAAATTATAAAATGGGAATGTATGGCTTCTGACCAAAAACCAATCATAACATGGAGTTTATTATAACTCATTGGCTTGATGCGTATAAGTGTTGTTATATGGAAATACTATATAAATAATAATTGTCTTGTTCTCATAGTTTAGCTATTAAAGAGGAGACATCCAATTGAAATTTTGTTAAATTGTATTTTTCATAATCAATAGGCTTTGTATCAACTGATATAGCTTAAAATATAAACCCACAAGCTTTTGCAAGACGAATAGTCTAACTGCACAATCTGAATCCTTTTATAACTGTAACCCCCTCGTCCCGGTCTGGTCGGATGACCGGTCCGAGTGGGCCACACGGGGAAAACCGAAGCGAAACCCGTTAAGGCTTCCCCTCGGTTAACGACCCAAAAATTTCTTTTAACTTTAATCTCATCTAGATGCATATTTAATCCCTATGTGAAGCACAACAGCGGAAGATACAATCAACGAAACATTTACCGACCAAACAAACACGAACAGTCCATTTTACTTCATTTCAGCAGGCCGTTTCGAAACACCTATAGGGTGTTCCGAAACGCCCTGACCTGGTCAACGGGCCTGGGTCAACCACAAGGTGACCGTTCCGAAACAGGGGTGACCCGTATCGGAACGACCTTGACGGTCAATATCTCGTGGTCAACGAGATTTGACCGTTTCGGAACTTCAAAGGCCCGTTTCGGAACGGCTTCATCTCGCCAATTTCTCAAAATTCCAGTAGCGAAAACGTTCCGGAACGACCCTCATCCGTTTCGAAACGGCAGGCCATTTACACAGGGGCCGTTTCGGAACACGGGGACCCGTTCCGAAACACCCCCTGTCTGCAGATTTTTCTGGGCTGTTTTGAGGCACAAGGATGCCCCAAAACACCTCCAAAACATCAAGCAACATCAAGACAAGATAGCCTAAGGCCTAACAACCATGCAATCATGCTTCAACAATATTTAGACATGTCTAATACCAAAGCAACAATCCACAACATGTATTCATTCCAATTATATTCAAGCACAAGTAGAAACTCTTAAGCATAGGCCAACATATCAAGCAAGCAAAAAGGACATAAGTTAACATTCATCATGGCTACACAACCATGCATAAGCAATATATATAAAGGAGTCTACACATGCTCCTAACAACCAACAACAACCAACACATCCCATTGCTTAAACTATTACTTGTCTTAGCAAAAACCATACTTGATGAACTCAAGTCCAAAACCACACTTGGAGGCCCTCCACTTGCCCGAGCAACCCACGAACTAAGGATCTTCAATGTTGAACAAAGAGAGCGTAAGCAATAATGCTTAGTGAGGGTAAGCTCTAAAAACAAACCTCAACACTGCAGGATCCGAGCACGATCTAGCCAAGCAACTCACATTACCAAGAGTCCACAAGATATAGATGCATGAGCAATATATCACATATATGCCATAATCATGAGCTCAACACCACCATACATGTAATCACATTTAAACATCCAAACAGCTCATATATCACAACACATTGATACACATATCAATCCACATTGGCACCTAGTTATGACTCAAATACGCGGATAGACACGTTGGAAACTCATATCCAACAACCACATTACCTCGGTGGGATTCCACTCATCACCGGTCTCGCGGAGGGGATTCCACTCATCCTCACGCCCTGTCGATGGGATTCCACTCATCACCGACTATATTTAAATACCATTTCCGGGCGTACCCGTACTCCTCCTTGGTGACTCAACGCCACCAAGGCCACGCGCGACTTTGACTCATGTGTACACACTAACATCCTAATGATCGATCATTTGTATTTAAGTATACTAGTGCCAATATTTTACTCATTCCACATTACTCATTTCAATCATTCCCGTGCTTAGCACGTACTCACCATGGACACAACCATGAACCATCACCATGCATGCTTTAAGCAATACAATCCATGCCTCAATTCACATGTATAAAACAATATACATAAGCATTCATAACACAAGACATACGAGGCATATACATTCATGCATTCGAGTTCATCCAAAGGCTTAGATCAAGATTAGGATTAGGCTACCACCCTAATCCTAACTCTAGGTGGGTCTACCAAGCCCAACCTAGTCCATATACTCGAACCAATCAATTTAAAACCGTTTAAAACAATTAACCACTCACCTAAGCTTCCTAGCTCAAAGACCAAGCAAGCGCAACCTTCAATTCTCCGGATTCACTTCCGATGCTTCACCGATGCCCAAACTTGATTCTAACCAAACCCAAACACAAACAAAACGTCCACAATCAATATATCATCAATGGAATTAACCCGGATTAACATCAACAAGCATCCAACACTCAACACAAGCCCAAAACAGAATTTTCGAGTAGCCTACTTAACCCACCGAAATCTTCCATTTCAAGCCTCCAAACAAGCCTCAATTACATCCAAAATGATCCTCATATATCATACTACCTACAGCCCCCAACAACCAACCTTAAACAGCCCCAAAACACCCTTTAGAACCCTCTAAAAACCCTCTCAAACCCAATTCCGAAAATTGCCCCAAATCATTTGAAATTCATATATGTAGTATCATTTGGCCTCTATACACCATTACTAAACATATTAGATCAAAACATTTAACTTTGCAACATAAAGACACCATTTTTAATCAAAACATTCAAAATCTCTATTTTCTAAAAACTTCATGAAAATGAAAATAAAATGTACTTTTGAGAAGAGGGAGGTGAGGGGAGTTCAAAATTACCTTCACCTTTAAATTCGGAGTTGAAATGAAGAAGCTTTGAGAATGGAATAGTGAATGGAGAAGAGAGTTTGGTTTCCCGTTGGTGTGTTCTTGGAGAGGAAGATGAATAGTAGGGAAGTGGGTGTTTATTTGGCATGTGACTTATTTTAGGGCTCAAAGGACTACTTTGCCCTTAATGAAATAGATTATTCACATGAATATATTTTCCATGGTCATTTGGGGTTTTTAATTCCAAAACTTAGTCTATCATTAATTTAATTAATTTGAAAGCCAAACCCGGATCATTATTTAAATCATAGAACCGAACCCAAGATAATATCAAAATATTATTTTTACCTAACCCCTAAACCCGAGTGTTACAACTCTCCCCCACTTAAGGAAATTTCGTCCCCAAAATTACCTGGTGGAAACAGATACGGAAACTGCTCAACCATATCCGCTTTCCTCTCCCACGTGGCCTCTTCCACACCTCTATGCCTCCACAACACCTTGACCAACTCTATGGTCTTGCCACGCAACACCTTGCTATCCGAAGCAAGTATCTCAACGGGCTCTTCATTATAAGACAAATCCGGATTCAACTCTATCTCCTCAACGGGCATCACATGAGAAGGATCTGATCTATATCTCCTAAGCATGGATACATGAAAGACATCATGGATCTTCTCTAACTCAGAAGGTAACCTCAACCGATAAGCTACAGGCCCAATCCGCTCAACTATCTCATACGGACCAATGAACCTCGGACTCAACTTGCCCTTTCGGCCAAATCTCATTACCTTCTTCCACGGAGATACCTTCAGAAACACTTTCTCCCCCACTGAGTACTCAACCTCTTTCCTCTTCAAATCTGCATAGGACTTCTGACGATCGGAAGCTGCTTTCAAACGGTCACAAATCAATTTCACTTTTTCTGTGGTTCCTTTAAGCAAGTCTGGCATAGGTAACAACCTCTGACCCGTCTCAGCCCAACAAATCGGAGTCCTACACCGTCTACCATACAAAGCCTCATAAGGTGCCATCTGTATACTAGACTGATAACTGTTGTTGTAAGCAAACTCAACTAACGGTAAGTGCTTCTCCCAAGAACCCTGGAAATCAATCACACAACAACGAAGCATATCCTCTAGAATCTGTATCACTCGCTCTGACTGCCCATCGGACTGCGGATGATAAGATGTGCTGAAATGCAAACGACTACCCAAAGCACCATGCAAACAACTCCAGAACCTCGAAGTAAATCTAGGATCCCTATCTGAAACTATAGACTTTGGAACCCCATGAAGTCTCACAATCTCACGAATGTACAAGTTTGCCAACTTATCTAAGGAATCCGTAGTGTTCACTGCTAAGAAGTGAGCACACTTAGTGAACCTATCAACAATCACCCAAACTGAATTCTTCTTCGAAGGAGACAAAGGCAACCCCGATACAAAATCCATGGTGATCCTCTCCCATTTCCATTCCGGAATCTTCAAAGGCTGTAACAAACCTGAAGGAACCTGATGTTCTGCCTTCACTCTATGACAAACCATGCAACGGCTCACATACTCGGCTACATCTCTCTTCAAACCAACCCAATAGTAATCATTCTTCAAATCTCGGTACATCTTGGTACTACCCGGATGCATAGAAAAGGGACTCGAATGTGCTTCACTCAAAATTTGACGTCTCAGCTCAACATCTTCCGGTACCACAATTCTATCTCTAAAGCACAACAAGCTCTCACCACTGAAACTATACTCAGTCGGTCTTCCTTCGGCTATGTCTTGAACATGAGGAACTAGGCTCGCATCTTGCAACTGCTTCTCTCTAATCAACTGAATCAAAGAAGGCTTCACTTGCAACTCGGTGATCAAACCACCATCATCGGACACACTCAATCTAGCAAACATAGCTCTCAGCTCAACGGCCACTTTTCTACTCAAAGCATCGGCTACTACGTTTGCTTTACCCGGATGGTACTCGATAGTCAGATCATAATCTTTTAACAACTCTAGCCATCTCCTCTGTCTCAAGTTCAACTCTTTCTGTGTCATCAAGTACTTCAAGCTCTTGTGATCGGTGTAGACTATACACCTCTCACCATACAAATAGTGACGCCAAATTTTCAATGCAAACACAACTGCGGCTAGCTCTATGTCATGGGTAGGATAGTTCTTCTCATGAATCTTCAACTGTCTAGAAGCGTAAGCAACAACTCTCCTATCTTGCATCAAAACACATCCTAAGCCTACGTAGGAAGCATCACTGTAAATCACAAACTCCTTACCTGAAACAGGTTGCACTAACACTGGAGCATTCGTCAAAGCTTCTTTCAATTTTTCAAAGGCCTTTTGTCGTGCATCTGACCATTCAAACTTGACTCCCTTTTGCAACAACTTAGTCAAGGGAGCAGCTACTCTAGAGAAGCCATCAACGAACCTCCTATAGTAACCAGCTAATCCTAGGAAACTCCTAATCTCGGTCACGGACTTAGGTTGTTTCCACTCAACAATAGCCTCAATCTTCGATGGATCAACTCGAATGCCTTCGGCCGAAACAACATGGCCAAGAAATACGACCTCTCGAATCCAGAATTCACATTTGCTAAGCTTCGCATACAACTGATTACTCAACAACCTCTGCAAAACAAATCTCAAGTGCTCATCATGCTCTTCTTCTGTCTTCGAGTACACAAGTATATCATCAATGAAGACAACCACAAATCGGTCTAAATAGTCTCTAAAAATCCTGTTCATCATGTCCATGAATGCTGCTGGTGCATTCGTGAGCCCAAATGGCATCACGAGAAACTCATAGTGACCATATCTAGTCCTAAAAGCTGTATTCGGAACATCACACTCTTTCACTTTCAACTGATAGTACCCGGATCTCAAATCTATCTTCGAGAACACTGAAGCACCCCTCAACTGATCAAACAAATCATCTATACGCGGCAACGGATACTTGTTCTTCACAGTCAACTGATTCAGCTGTCTATAGTCAATACACATGCGCATGCTACCATCTTTCTTTTTCACAAACAACACTGGAGCACCCCACGGAGAACTACTAGGCCTAATGAAACCACGGTCTAATAATTCTTGCAACTGACTCTTCAATTCTTTCAACTCTTTCGGAGCCATACGATACGGAGCTATCGAAACCGGACTAGACCCTGAAACTGTCTCAATCACAAACTCAACATCTCTGTCAGGAGGCAAACCCGACAACTCTTCAGGAAACACATCTGGAAAGTCACACACTGTTCTGATATCCTTCGGTCTGGCTTCCCTCATATCCGGATTCATAACATAAGCTAAATAGGCCCCACATCCAGAGTCCATTAACCTATGAGCCTCTAAAGCTGACACCACATTAGACAAGAACTTAATGTTCTCGCCCACTACCACTACCTCGTAATCATCAGAGAGTTTCAAGGAGATTCTCTTTGTCTCAAAATCCACACTAGCCCGATGCTCAACCAACCAATCCATACCCAAAATAATATCAAAACCGTAGAAAGGAAGTTCCATCATGTCAACTGAGAACACATGACCCTGAATCTTCAGTGGACACCTCCTATACATACGTCTAACCACAACTGTCTCACCAAAAGAACTAGTAACATGCATACCTACATCTAAGATCTCAACAGGAATATCTAACTTCTGTGCATGCTTACTCAAAATGTAGGAATGCGTAGAACCCGAATCAACCAAAGAAAGCAAGGACATAGACTGTAACTCAAAATTACCTGCTATCACATCGGTGTCGTTCCCGGCCTCTCTCTGAGCATAGACCCTCGCTGGTCCTCCCGCCTCTGGCTGCACAACCACAACATGTGCAAGGTTCCTCTGAGCATCTACCCTAGGTGCACCAGCCCTCGGCTGGAAGTAGCCACGACCGCGCCCACGGCCTCTCTGAAAATCATGACCTCTCGCAGGAGCCTGAGCTATGTTTGGTGCCTGAGCTGCCTGACATGGACAGTCCCTCCTAAAGTGGTCCCTCGAACCATAGTTCCAACAAGCATGAAAGTTACCCCAGCACTCTCCAGTGTGCTGTCTCCCACACTGTGCACACTCGGGCAAGCGCCCTCCTCCTCTATGGCCCTGATGGCCCCTACCCTGGTGGCCACCGCCACGTCTCTGATCAAACTGATGTCCGCCACCTCTGTGCCTCTTAGCATCTCTACCATCAAAGTGGTTATGCCTCTTTCCAGAACCAGAACCACCAGCTCGTTTGGCTGAACCCAAACTATGCTCCAAATCCTTGGCCCTCGCGACCAACACATCAAAGTCTGAGTAGTCAGAAGCCAACGTGTACCTCTTAACCTCTTCATTCAATCCGTATCGGAATCGTTTGCAGCGTTCCACTTCAGTAGGAACCAACTCTGGGGCATACTGACTCAAGCGAACAAAGCGGATCTCATAATCAGTCACTGAAGCATCTCCCTGAGTGAGAGCCATGAACTCTCTCTTCTTCTCATCTAGGTACCTCGGTCCTAAGTACCTCTTCCGAAAAGCAGACTCAAAGAAATCCCAATCTATCTCGGCCTCTGGAATCCCGGTAGTGATGGTGACCCACCAGGTGTAGGCATCACCCTGAAGCAGTGAGATCACACAACCCAATCTACGTGCGCCCGCACAACCCATCTGAGCCAAAATACGAACTGTCTTCTCTAACCATAACTCCGACCTCTATGGAGTAGATCCTCTAAACTCCTCGGCCCCTAAGCTACGGAGCCTCTCCAACGGTAAGCTAGCATCATCACCCCTAGGCTGAGCTGCAGCCTGGGCTCCCGCAACTGCGCCCTGGAACGCTCCCGCTATTGCTTGCACAAGCGGAGTCATATCAATTCCAGCCGGACCTTGGCCACCTTGGCCACCTTGAGGTCCATTTCCCCCGGCTCCATCCTCGCCCCCAACTCCCGGTGGAGGAGGTGGTGGTGGTGGAGGAGCGCCAACTCCCGCTGCCCCTGGTCCCTCTATGTGAGCTCCCGCACCAACTACCGGCTCAACAGGAGCCACAACTCGTGGTTCCTGACGAACCAACCTCGGTCTACCTCTCGGTCTAGACATTGCTCTCTCAGATATTAACTACAACCACAACAAACAAACATACAAGTTGGGTTAGCAAGGCAAGGCTTCCAAGTGTCCAAGTATGTTTCCTCACTTAAAAATCATTTTTCCAATGTAATAGTAGCAATGGGACCCACACACACATGCTCAAAAGTAAAACAATCAGCATACTTGTCACATAAGCAACCATTCTTGTAGAACAAGCAAACACCGTGCAATTCAACTTAAAAACTTAAACTTACCTCACTTACCTGCCCAAGGTCTCGGTAACCTTAGGCTCTGATACCAACAAGTGTAACCCCCTCGTCCCGGTCTGGTCGGATGACCGGTCCGAGTGGGCCACACGGGGAAAACCGAAGCGAAACCCGTTAAGGCTTCCCCTCGGTTAACGACCCAAAAATTTCTTTTAACTTTAATCTCATCTAGATGCATATTTAATCCCTATGTGAAGCACAACAGCGGAAGATACAATCAACGAAACATTTACCGACCAAACAAACACGAACAGTCCATTTTACTTCATTTCAGCAGGCCGTTTCGAAACACCTATAGGGTGTTCCGAAACGCCCTGACCTGGTCAACGGGCCTAGGTCAACCACAAGGTGACCGTTTCGAAACAGGGGTGACCCGTATCGGAACGACCTTGACGGTCAATATCTCGTGGTCAACGAGATTTGACCGTTTCGGAACTTCAAAGGCCCGTTTCGGAACGGCTTCATCTCGCCAATTTCTCAAAATTCCAGTAGCGAAAACGTTCCGGAACGACCCTCATCCGTTTCGAAACGGCAGGCCATTTACACAGGGGCCGTTTCGGAACACGGGGACCCGTTCCGAAACACCCCCTGTCTGCAGATTTTTCTGGGCTGTTTTGAGGCACAAGGATGCCCCAAAACACCTCCAAAACATCAAGCAACATCAAGACAAGATAGCCTAAGGCCTAACAACCATGCAATCATGCTTCAACAATATTTAGACATGTCTAATACCAAAGCAACAATCCACAACATGTATTCATTCCAACTATATTCAAGCACAAGTAGAAACTCTTAAGCATAGGCCAACATATCAAGCAAGCAAAAAGGACATAAGTTAACATTCATCATGGCTACACAACCATGCATAAGCAATATATATAAAGGAGTCTATACATGCTCCTAACAACCAACAACAACCAACACATCCCATTGCTTAAACTATTACTTGTCTTAGCAAAAACCATACTTGATGAACTCAAGTCCAAAACCACACTTGGAGGCCCTCCACTTGCCCGAGCAACCCACGAACTAAGGATCTGCAATGTTGAACAAAGAGAGCGTAAGCAATAATGCTTAGTGAGGGTAAGCTCTAAAAACAAACCTCAACACTGCAGGATCCGAGCACGATCTAGCCAAGCAACTCACATTACCAAGAGTCCACAAGATATAGATGCATGAGCAATATATCACATATATGCCATAATCATGAGCTCAACACCACCATACATGTAATCACATTTAAACATCCAAACAGCTCATATATCACAACACATTGATACACATATCAATCCACATTGGCACCTAGTTATGACTCAAATACGCGGATAGACACGTTGGAAACTCATATCCAACAACCACATTACCTCGGTGGGATTCCACTCATCACCGGTCTCGCGGAGGGGATTCCACTCATCCTCACGCCCCGTCGATGGGATTCCACTCATCACCGACTATATTTAAATACCATTTTCGGGCGTACCCGTACTCCTCCTTGGTGACTCAACGCCACCAAGGCCATGCGCGACTTTGACTCATGTGTACACACTAACATCCTAATGATCGATCATTTGTATTTAAGTATACTAGTGCCAATATTTTACTCATTCCACATTACTCATTTCAATCATTCCCGTGCTTAGCACGTACTCACCATGGACACAACCATGAACCATCACCATGCATGCTTTAAGCAATACAATCCATGCCTCAATTCACATGTATAAAACAATATACATAAGCATTCATAACACAAGACATACGAGGCATATACATTCATGCATTCGAGTTCATCCAAAGGCTTAGATCAAGATTAGGATTAGGCTACCACCCTAATCCTAACTCTAGGTGGGTCTACCAAGCCCAACCTAGTCCATATACTCGAACCAATCAATTTAAAACCGTTTAAAACAATTAACCACTCACCTAAGCTTCCTAGCTCAAAGACCAAGCAAGCGCAACCTTCAATTCTCCGGATTCACTTCCGATGCTTCACCGATGCCCAAACTTGATTCTAACCAAACCCAAACACAAACAAAACGTCCACAATCAATATATCATCAATGGAATTAACCCGGATTAACATCAACAAGCATCCAACACTCAACACAAGCCCAAAACAGAATTTTCGAGTAGCCTACTTAACCCACCGAAATCTTCCATTTCAAGCCTCCAAACAAGCCTCAATTACATCCAAAATGATCCTCATATATCATACTACCTACAGCCCCCAACAACCAACCTTAAACAGCCCCAAAACACCCTTTAGAACCCTCTAAAAACCCTCTCAAACCCAATTCCGAAAATTGCCCCAAATCATTTGAAATTCATATATGTAGTATCATTTGGCCTCTATACACCATTACTAAACATATTAGATCAAAACATTTAACTTTGCAACATAAAGACACCATTTTTAATCAAAACATTCAAAATCTCTATTTTCTAAAAACTTCATGAAAATGAAAATAAAATGTACTTTTGAGAAGAGGGAGGTGAGGGGAGTTCAAAATTACCTTCACCTTTAAATTCGGAGTTGAAATGAAGAAGCTTTGAGAATGGAATAGTGAATGGAGAAGAGAGTTTGGTTTCCCGTTGGTGTGTTCTTGGAGAGGAAGATGAATAGTAGGGAAGTGGGTGTTTATTTGGCATGTGACTTATTTTAGGGCTCAAAGGACTACTTTGCCCTTAATGAAATAGATTATTCACATGAATATATTTTCCATGGTCATTTGGGGTTTTTAATTCCAAAACTTAGTCTATCATTAATTTAATTAATTTGAAAGCCAAACCCGGATCATTATTTAAATCATAGAACCGAACCCAAGATAATATCAAAATATTATTTTTACCTAACCCCTAAACCCGAGTGTTACAATAACCAATCTCACAAACTTCTTGTTGTAAATTGATAAAACAATGTAGATGCATCTACTAAAATCGTATAAAACTTTCCGCAATTGTGGATAAATAGGCCCATGTTTCATTCAGATATGTAAGACATGCAATCTCAACTTTAGTACAAGAACTTCAAGTTCTTTTGGTAAGTGAGATCTTAATCATTTCCTTTGGGAACAAACAACACAAGAACTTCGTGTTCTTTCAATAAGTGGAATTTAGTTAATTCCTTTGAGAACAAACACTACAAGAACTTCATGTTTTTTAATAAATGTGCTTATAAATCTCAATAGTTTTCGCATCATTATTGATCAGGATGGTATAACAAATCATGCCAACTATATACAAGTGTGTGTATATACATTTTGAATTTGGTAAATTTTTGGTTTACCATAACATGTGATTCAATCACACTCATACATGTCTAGTACGACTATCAAAATTGTTCATTTGAATAGAAATATTTAGCTCTTTTGGAGATTTCAATAAAACTTATCTTTTGGTAGCAATATATAGTTCTTCTAAAGCTTTCAACTGACTTTTTAACTACCAAAACTTATATCCACATTGGCTTATTTCAAATGTCAATTTATAATATATATTATTTATAATTCTCGAATGATTATTTTGCGAATTCATACTGCTCTTCTTAAAATTTCCACTTCTAGTGGTGATGATATTATTACCATCAACGGTAATTATTACAATAATCGCAATTATGCACTTTTCATAATATGCTTTCTCTCAATAATTTATTGTTCTTCTAGAGCATGAATATTTTCAGTACTTTGAGATATAGTAATCATATTTTCCCCTTGCATTTAGATGGGAAATATATCTTATGCTTTTGCTAAGTATAAATCGTCACCATAAATTGTATTTGATAAGTAATCATGTTAAACAAAATAAATAAATATCATAATATATAAATATAAAACGTAAATAATTAGCGTGTAAAATAAATAAAAATAAAGAAAAATAAATAAATAGATAAATAATTTTCTTCAAAGTTATTAGAATAATTAGAAGATGGTTTATTCCCTTCAAGGATTATAAGGAAATCAACAACCTCCAAAAGAGTTGGACCAACAATGTTCAAATAAGTTGGACCAACAATGTTCAAATAAGTTGGACCAATATAATCTTCGTCATTTTTCGCAAACAAAATTTGCTTCTATTTTCTTTCCTTTATCATTCAATGATTGTTGATTTTTCTAGCGTACGATAAGTACGAAACCAATGATTTATAACATTACATTGGTAATAAAAAAAGATTCTAATTTCTTAGAATGATCTTTATCACTCTTGTCATCCTTATAACCTCACAACCGGTGGGTAGAAGTATTCTTAAAATGACCATATTTTTCATGTCTATATTCATAGTCTCGGCCACAACTACAACTTCTAATGTGGCTTTTATTCTTTCCATAATATAACCTCACATTCACTTCAGGGAATGGAGTAGATCCAGTGGGCCTTTGAAACCTTTTTCACGATATTGTGTCCGAGGACAACATTATTTGTTGTGAAAAGTGGATTATGTTTTTATTAACATATCCTCATCACAGAGAACAAATATTTAATCCCCGTACGCGGCGTTGTTAAACCAGTCCATAAGTGTAACCCCCTCATCCCGGCCTGGCCAGATGACCGGTCCGAGTGAGCTACACGGGGAAAACCGAGTGAAAACCCCTAAGGATTCCCCCTCGGTTAGCAACCCTATTTTTTTCATTTTAAATCTTGTCTAGATGAGTATTTAATCCTATGTGATCATACAACGGAACAACATTCACGAGGCAAACAAACGAACTCAGCCCAACATCTTACAGCCCAATTTTTTTACTTGATCTGCAGGCGGTATCGATACACTTAAGGGGTGTATCGATACCCCTTGACTAGGTCAACTGGTCAAAGTCAATCCGTGGAGACCGTATCGATACACCCAAGGAGTGTATCGATACCCTCCCCAACGGTTGACTTCCCATGGTCAACGCTAAGATGACCGTATCGATACGCCAAAGGCCCGTATCGATACCGAACTGGACAGTAACTCCAGTGGCCAAAATGGTATCGGTACGCCCCCTCGCGTATCGAAACATAAGGCCTGAAACATGGAGGTCGTATCGATACGGGACCAACCGTATCGATACCCCTGCTACGAAATTACAGGTTTGAGCTGATTTAAGGCACAATGAGGCCCTTAAATCCCTCTCAAACCTCAACCATCACACTAACATGTATCCTATGTCAAACCAAGAGTATAGGCATGCTTAAACTTGAAACTAGAGTCACATTTCAACACAAGGTGATGATTCAATCATACAAGCAACTTGGCATATAAACATGGAACAAGGCATGCATACTTGACATTCCAACAAAGGCAATTAGGCATACAAGTCATACATGGAACTCAAAGGCCTTAAAAGGCACAAGGAAAGCATATGAGGTTTGGCCCTCTCTAACAAGGCAACCTAAACACCAATAGACATGCCAACACACACAACATCCATCATAGCATATCATGCATTACAAACCATAATCAAACCAAAACATCAACATAAGGCATTAACAACATGTGGCCAATACAAAGGAGTCTAGATACAAGCTCCTAAAACACGTAGCACTTCCTATTGCTAAACTACTACATTATTTAATTAAACCATACTTGAGCAAACTACCACACGCTTGGACGCCCTTATCTTGCCCCTCGCTAACTCCAAGCTAAAGATCTGCATTGTCGGAAAAAGGAGAGCGTAAGCATAAAGCTTAGTGAGCGGAGCTCAAAAACATAACTACGACAATGCAGGGTTGAAAGCTTTCTTTAAATAAAGGCCAACACAAAAGATCCATTCGACTACCTAATCCTCTTACTAACATGCAAGTTCAACCACAATTCAACAATATAAGCATTTAACATGGCATTACACTTCATGGTATGCATGAGGACATAATCCTAGATTAAAGCAAAACCATAAAAGAGAATGATATAGTGAGATACAACATGAGCACACATGGTATGCACAAGCATAACCGAAACACACACGGTGGGACTACACATCACTGTTTCGACTAGTAGTTTTCCAATGGGACTACACATCAAAGTACTCTTCTACTAGTCACTACCGGCGGGACTACACATCACCGGAGTCTTATACCACTCGCTACCGGCGGGACTACACATCACCGGAGCAACGACAACCATCACGTGAGGTTCGACACCAACCATGCAACACGATATACAATCACTACCATACGACATGTACTCACTATATCATGCACAACCAAATCAAGATGTAACAAAACCCACAATTAGGCATCATTTACTACTTGGAATCTTACCGATCACAAATGGTCTTACTCACCATTTTCGTGCACAACTTGCACCAACTTACTCACACCTTTCAAGACATATCAACGACATCATTAATACCATCATACGTGATCAACGATATAATATTAAGCAATCATACTTCTCCCCAAATTATTTAAATTTCATGCTTGACAAAACATCACCACAAGTAATGAAAACAAATGGAAAAAGGGGAAATTAAAGAGGCAATTCACAACAACTTACTCTTGAGTTTAATTCGACTTTTCAAGCCAAATCTAAATTCTTGCAAAACCATCTTTGAACCAAAACATTACTTGAAAATATTTTCACCTCCACATGCTAGAACCAACCTTTGAAATCAATTTAAAACATTAACCACTCACCTTACTTCCTTAAGCAATCCAAGCAAAGCCGACTCAAGTCTCCACAACTTCCGAAATCGTGCCCGAACCTCCTAAGGCCAAATACGATGTCTCTAATCAATCAAAGGCAATGTATTAACCTCTTAATCAACCACAATTTACTGGTACACATCAGCTCTCAATTCTCTAACATTTTCTCAACAATTCAAAGCCGAAACCTTCTCAAATAATCCCATTTTCGTACTCCAGCAAAACCCAACCATTACCTCCCAATTTTAACACTTAAAACACTCCAAAACATGTCCAAAACACCCTCATAATTTTGTACAACCACCAGCCCTTCATTTCCCCACACAAACACTTCAAAAACTCTTAATTTCCACTCCTAAAAACCACCTACAGCAGTAGCTACGAGAATCCCATCAAACTAACATTATAACCTCTCAAAAATCATCACAAAACATCTAAAAACACCCACCCAATGTTGCTATAACATCAACCCAACAATTTCTAACAAAACCATTCCAAAAACACAAATTTTTTACACTTTAAATACACCCCTAAAACCCATTTCGGAATTCTTTAGAAAACCCAACCAAATTGAGATGTAATGTTCCATTGGGCAAGGTTAGATCAAAACTCAACTTTATTAATCAAAACAACCCAAAAAGCTATTAAAGTTCCATGCTTTTCTTCAAACTTGAAAACTTCAAAAACTCAAAAAGATGATTTCTATGAAAATAAAGCTATGAAAATGTTGGAAATCATGAGGAGAATTCAAAATTACAATTACCTCAAAGAGAGCCTTTGAATTGATGAAGAGATTTGATGAAATAGTTCTTTTGGGGGTAAGAGGGGTTTTAGGTTTTCAACAATGGTGGAATGAAGAAGATGAGCATTTTTTCTTTCAAATAAAACCCCTTTTGTCATCTTATTTCTCATTCATTTTGCAATTGACCAAAATGCCATTAATGAATGGTCAAACCCACATCTCTTAAAGCCCATGGATTTGGACTTAAGAGATAGGCCCAACTTAGCCTTAAACATTTGAAATCCCGAGGCCCATAAAATATTTTATTATTTAATTTGCAAAACCGAACCCGAAATAAAATTAAAATATTATTTTCACCCGACCCCTAAACCCGAGTGTTACAATAAGGTCCTTTAAAAACCTCCTTTGAGACCAATAACCTTGCAGAACGAGATGTCCACCAAATATACTTGGATTATATCGAAGTTATGTTACCAATTGAATATTAATTTATCATGTTTGCATTCACTTTAAGGAATGAAACAGATCAAATAATTGCATGGAATAATCACTTCAGGGAATGCCTCCCATAAATTTTTTTTGGATCAAGACAAATTTTCATAACTTGAACTTGGGAGAAGTCAGTAGTCGAGTTTATCAACACATGAGAATTATTGCTTTCCAACAAATATAGACTTTATAATAATCTTCTTGTAAATTCAAAACCATCATGATTTATCGCACTTTAAAATCGTATAAATATAGAGTTTACTAGTATTGTGTTTCCTCCCGAGGACGATGGAGACATAGCAAATGACCGAGACAACTTCTCATAATCTCTTTATATCATGTCTCTCTCCAAGCCATTTAAATACATGTAAAATTTAAAACACGATTAAAAATATCAATTCTCATCAATAAAATAACATAAAATAATGACTATTTAAAGTCAGATTAAAATGTATAAAATAAGTCATGAGCTAAATTGAATTAAACATACGCATGAGTGATATGATTGAATTAATAATAATAATAATAATAATAATAATAATAATAATAATAATAATAATAATAAATGTTATATTTAGGACCAAGTTACTTACCAAACGCCATTTGATTATGCGTAGACTGAGGGTGGGAAAATTATTTCAATTTTAATATTAATGCATAAATATTGTTTTCTTCCATGATTTTAATGTTATCGCGTATAAACATGGTAGATATAGATTTAATAACATTTGGCTATAAATACATGATTAAATCCTTATGGAAGAAACATACCATTAAAATTATTTTCTCATGATTATCGATTTCAACAGTTCTGCTTAAAAATATTTTTTTCAGAGAGATATATTTTTCTATCTTAAAAGCTCCATGTAAACGCGAGAGACATCTGTTAATTAGTATGCTTTAAAAATAAAATAATTAATTAAGAGGAAATACGTTTTAAGAGGAAGTACAAATATTAGAATAAAATAATAACCAAATAATAAATCAAAATATACTAACCTTAATTTTAGAATGATTAACCAATCAATATAACGATATATAAATAAGCAAAACATACTATATATTTTCAAACTAACTTGAATAAATAGTAGATGCAGTCACCAATACCAAATTGAAATCTTTTTAGAGAATCACCAACAAGAACCATGATAATTGAGCAAAATCGTGATGTTACGTGTTGTGAATAAAATAATGAAGAACAACGAACAAGTATAAAAGAACAAAGAGATGAGAGAAAGAAGGAAATTTGTATTATTATCAAAACTAAACTTGTGTACAATGTGTAATCACTAATTTTGTCCAGACCTTAAACCTCCTCTAATTCGTGGCAGTGTAGGGCTTATCGGGCTATTATGTAATTTAAACGGAAATTATAAGAAAAAGAAAAAGAAAACAAAAAAAGAAGGAAAAAGAAAAAGCAGAGATTATACTATTACTACTAGGGTATATATATTATCAATGTATATATTATTATTAGTATTAGCATAATGTTACTATTATCTATTATTTGTTATAATAATCACTATTTACTATTATCTTGTTTTATTGATTATTTATTATTATTATTATTATTATTATTATTATTATTATTATTGTTGTTGTTGTTGTTGTTGTTGTTGTTGTTGTTGTTGTTGTTGTTGTTGTTGTTGTTGTTGTATTTATATTATATTTATTATTATTATTATTATATTTATTAGTATTGTTATTAGTATTATTATTATCATAACAGAAATAAAAAATAAAACATAAGTAAATGAAAGCCCAAAAAAATATTTGAAAAGAATAATGATAAGTCCATTAAATAAAACAGTCCAATTACATGCTGCCCGAGCCCGGTAAACCCTTTACAAAGCAAAACCCTAATGGCTATCTTGTTTCTTGTGCAGCCAGTTCTCGGCTGATCTGACGGTCCAGATCGCGTGATGGATGAAAGCCCTAGCAAACCCTAGCAAACTCTAGCGCCGCACCCTCCTCAGCCGTTAGATCTAGGCGCGATCTAACAACCCTAATCAACCGAGAGTTCTCTGGATCACGCATGCCCAACACGCGAGCCCCTTCGCATTTGACACGCGTGCGTCTATGGCGATCAGACTTCCCTCACGCACGCGTAGCCCGGTCTCGTGACCCCTCGTCTGCCTCGGACACGCCCTCTGTCGCCTCTGACCCGGTGCACGCCAAGGCCACCCCATTTCGGGAAAATTCGACATGAAACAGCAAAAAAAAAAGTAGAGATATCATATGCCGAAATTGCAACCCAAACAAAAACTCAACAAAATGTCAACGAGACAAAGGCCTGTTTTTTCCAGAAAGAAAAAACAAGTCTGAGGAGAAGAGAGTTTTGTTGTTCTATGTAAAAAAAAAAGTATAAAAGCAGGTAAAAAAATCACTGTAAGGAGAGGGATTGTTAGCAAAAAATTGTAAAAGCAGAGGATTTTCACATAATCAATAGAAAGCCAAAAAAAATGAAAAACAAGAAATTTCAGAGGTATTGCATCTTCTTTCGATTGCATGCATAAGAAAAAAACATAAGAAATAAATAGAGCAAGAGTCTTTCGTTTTTTACCTTCTTCGGCGTCTCGGGGAGCCGCCTCGATTTGCCTCCCGCTCCACTGTTACCCTTTCATCGGCGATAAGCCTCCGGACGCGCAAAGGTCGCGTGAGGTGAGACGATGGAAGGAAAGCACGCGACGACCTTTTGTTTCGAGTTCTCAAACCCTAATCGGGTGAATAAAAAACAAAAAGGTTTTTCTTTGACTTCAAAACAAGAAAATGGGGGGTTTGAGAGAATGCTCTCTGGTTTTTTAAAAAAAGAAATAGAGGGGGAATTTTGCCCGAAAAGAGAGAAAAGGCTATAAAAGTTTGGCTTTTATATTATTGAATGGTTTTGAAAATGGTTTTATTTCGTTTTAAGCCTCCCGTGCTTTTAAAATTACGCCCGCAGTCCCTTTAGCTTTCCAGACTCTCACAATTTCGCCCCTGTTCGTTTAATCGTCCCCTTTTCTTTTTGGAATAATTTCGTTCCAACCCTCCAATCTTCTTTTTATTTAATTTTCATCCTTAAATCAGTAGGCTATTTACATGTTTGATCCTATAATTTGTGTACGCTTACACTTTGATTTGCTTGCTGCTTATGTTAGTCTAATTTAGTTTTACCATGTTTCTTTTATGAGAATATTCATCATGTGTATTAATTCCATGTTTGTTACAAGTGCTATGTGATTTGTTATCTAGGGTGTTATGATGTTGAATATGGATGCATATATAATATGTAGTTTCCATGTAATCTTGTTTGTGTTAAATGGCTTCGCCCAAGTTTTTGCTAATCGTATATTTTATGTGGAATTTTATTTCTTGCATGCTTACCTTTTCATGGATATCGCTATGTCGTTTATATTATTATTATATGTCCTCGCATCATATTGTCATGTTCATCCTTCTTAAAATGTGTTACCATGTTAGTTAGGGATGTTTATGCCCAAAACTTACCACACTCGCACTCGCTTTTTATGTTTTATTTGATCACGTAATTTAATTGTTTCATTTATGAATTTATAAGCTGCATCTGGATTTTTTTTTAAAATATAATGTGAATGTCTTTTTATTCTAGAACGAACGAGGCTAGTACCAGTCGTAGTGGTGGTGGTTCAGACGTTCTTTCTCGAATATCAAGGCTTTTAAAATTTACTCATCCGTATAACTAAATTTCGATACGAATCATCACTTTAATTCGAAAAATTTAATGTTAACTAAGTGGTAATGGTTTTGGTACCGATTTTAGGGTACGACGGGGGTGTTCATCCTTCCCCGCGTGTAACCGACTCTCGAACCCCTTTTTAAAAGAAAAAATCTCTAGTTTTACATTCGGTGTCCGATCTACCATTTTTAAATGGCCGGTGGCGACTCCTTTTTTTCGAAATCCGATTAAATTTTCAAAACCAATCAAAACCCGGTTCCTCTATGTGACACCAGTATTTTTCTAAAATTTAGTCGCTACAGATGGCGACTCCGCTGAGGATAAATTTTTGTTTTCAAAAACAAAAAGAGAGTCGAGCCAAAAAAAACTTTACCGCTCAATTGATATTAGAAGTTGCGAATTAAAGTGACCGGATCAATCGATATTTTTTTTATAAGTGTGAGTTTATTTTAAAAGTTGAAGAGCTATCAAAATCAAGTTGAAAGTTACCGACATAAAAGTTGAAGAAATCAAAAGTGAAAGCACTAAAGTGAAAAGTGCATTTTGTAAAAGGAGAGAGAGTGAGAGGCAAATAAAGAAAAGAGCTACATGAGTCCCCTACCCAAATGAATCTCTACTTAGATTGATCAGAAGCATGCACCAATATAATATGAAGGCGCAACCTGATCCGAAAATACACTTGATGAAAGGAAATGAACTCTACGGTGAAAACCCGGAAATGGGCAGTCTAGAGCGATCTGAAAAATGAAAGGGAAATGTTTTTCATCCGAGCATATTCATATCAGACGGTAGACTTTCGGTTGGAAGAATTGATCCTTGGTTTCACCACCCTTAAACACTTGTTTGAGCCTATTTACCCTTTCTTTTGTAGCTGTGAGCCTTAACCTACATTACAAGCCTCAAAAGACCATTTGAACCATTCACGGATGGATGAATTTGTCTTCAGATCACATCCCGCCTATTAGGGTTAATGTTGTGTGATCTTGCAATACTATAAATGATACGCAAATGGTGCAAGTATACACGTTGAATGAGTAATAAAGTGATGAGTGAGTATCGTCTCCACAGAGATTGAAGGTGAACACAATTTTGTTTCCAAATTGCTATCGTAGTCAAGTTGTAATGTGAGTATGTTAAGGCAGAATGAAGGATGGGAAAAATGTTGTAGCAAAACAAGCAAACAACGAAAGGATAATCTATTAACAGATAGGTCCTCGCTCGGATACGAAGCTCTCTATGGAATGGTTGGCTAGCTCCTAAAGGATAATCCTCTAAAACCTCTTAACACTGCTAACGAATCCTAGTTCTCTCACTATGCTCGGCGGGATTTACTTAGGCTGCCTCTAAACTATCTCTAACAAGAAGCTGGGAGACTAAAATGCTACAACAGTACCTCTCGTCTTAACTCTAAACACTTTACTCTCCTAATCTCTATCCCTCTTAGCCGTTTAAACCCATCACTTATCTCTAAGGTAGGTTGGAGTCCTTCCCCTTGGTGGTTACTCCATTGTTTATGAAGATCTAAGGCTAGTTCTCTCGATCACTCCCCCAAGCCAATGCTAAAGCAATGACCCTCTCTCGAAGGTTATCACGCATTACTCTAACTGCCACTATTGGTTGAGGCTTGCTCTCTCAATCACTACCCCCATCTGTACCTAGGGAACGACCATTACTCGAAGGCATCTTAAGGAATGGCCTGTCTCTCGAGGCACTAACATCCCTAATCTCTTACAACCCTGGGTTGTTCCTAAAGAAAGGCCAACTCTCGAAGGCGCTTAAGGTAGGGCCTATATCTCAAAGCACTGATAACCCTAAGCTCTTACAACGTTAGGAAATTGAGCACACCACAAACAAAGCAAAGATCAAGAGAGGACAGTAAACATTAACATGATATTAAGAAAATAAATAGAGTATCATCCATCAAAACCCACACAATCTAAAATAGTTCATGGCTAGGTAATAATCAAACGTATCATCATCATACAACCCTCAAGATAAATAAATGTTATAGCAAAAAGGAAAGATAAACTCCCAGTTCACCAGTGGAATGCCATAACCGCCTTAGGCTCACCGCCTCAGAAGAGGACGGCGAAGCCACGCCTCGAGCTTCCCGATGAACGACACCAAGTCTGGTCAACGATGAAGTGTTTCTCCCCTCTTGTTGTTCTTTCTCTTACACATTTTTTTCTTTTTCTCCTTTTCTTCTCCTCCTCCTCCTCTGAAGAGATGAAGCTTTTATATAGTGGAGGGTCTTCTAATGTTTTGGTGCCTTGGTATCTCCTTGGGGATCCCAACGAATATCCTCCGACCAGCTCTGTTCATCAAGGGACAAAAAGGACGGTCCGCAGATGAAGTGCGGCTGCTGCATAAAGCTGTCTGACAGTGTCAGGCGTCCTTTTCTGCACTTCAAATGATTTTATTTTCGTGCGCCAGTTAGCCTTCTTTCTCCTCCTTTGCTATATCATTTTGTTCCTTGTTTCTTCCCTTGCATTCTGCTCTGTCATCATGCACACACAAACATCCAAAAACTACCTTTCACGCAGCATCAACTCCACACGAGCAATAAATTAAAAAGCACCCATAATATACTAAAAATGCAGCTACATGCAATGTAATGCACTTGAAAACAAGCAATTGCTATAGCAAAGAGGCATAAATATAGAGGTTATAGCATAGCTATCACACCCCCAAACTTAAGCTATTGCTTGTCCTCAAGAAATGAGTAAAAGTAAACAAAAAGGATGCTATGGCAAAGATTTAACGAGGAATAAATGCTACGACAGTGTTTCAGCTTTTAGAAAAAGATAGGCATTCAATAACATTTAATTGAGACTGACAAGAATTTCTCTTAAGAACAAGCTGCTAGTGATTGTGTGCACAAGATTACTTTCGAACTATGCATGATAGGCGAAGAAATTTTTTTCAAGGAAGCTCAATAATAATGCCTTAGCAATGAATTTTCAATAATTACAGACTTCTACAAGAATGCAAAAGGTACTGTTACGAAGGGTGTCAGCTCATCACACCTACCGTCCTTAACTCTAGATGAGTAGGGAGCATACCTCTCACCCCTGAGCTAGTAGGTAGAGTCATCTTGTGACAACTTTCATTCACTCATCTGCTTTTCATTGCCACTTATTTATTTTATTTCTTTTTCTATCTCTCTTCTCTCTTTTTTGGACAGTGGCCTAAAGACTGCACAGTGGAGTGTCCTTCTACAGTTATGCTTGTGATAAGGTTTTTTCTTGAAAATCGACTAAGTGAGGGCCTTATCACTATCTCTTCTTGAAAAAGGTTTTATTTAAAAATGGGGGAAATTCGGATTTATAAAAAGGATGAAAATTTGGAGTCGCCACCGGCCACTAAGGTAGGCCGGACACCACAAAACCAAAGATTTGTTAAAAACGGGTTCGGGAGTTGGTTACGCGTGGGGAAGGATTAGCACCCCTATCACGCCCGGAAATCGGTACCAAATTGCTTGTTGCCTTTTGATCGATAGAAATTAGTTAAAAACCGAAGTGGGTTTAATAAGATTGTTCTTAAATGAAAACATGGCTTAATTTGTACAGGCTTTATCGAATTTGTGACTTTGGAATTAATTAAACGTTTAACTAATAAGGATGACGGTACACCGGACCATAGACTAAACCGACATCATATAAGACTGACTACCGTGTTAGTTTAGGGTTCGGGTCCCGTACGTCACCTTTATGCATGATGCAGACAAATAAAGGATGATGCATGTTATTTTCCTTTTTAGGCTTTTGCTTACCTAGAGACGGTGAAAATTAAATCGAGTATTCGATCGAC
Source organism: Hibiscus tridactylites (assembly GCA_958450335.1). Taxonomy (NCBI): domain Eukaryota; kingdom Viridiplantae; phylum Streptophyta; class Magnoliopsida; order Malvales; family Malvaceae; genus Hibiscus; species Hibiscus tridactylites. The sequence continues at coordinate 35,459,987 of OY288273.1, read as the reverse complement.
ATCCATTAAGCTAGGACTGTCGTTTATCGGATACCGGGGCTAATTAATACCTCTCTTGGGGTTGATTTTTAAGTCCGGTTATCATGCTTAATTATCGGGCCTGATGAATGACAAGTATAAATATGCATGTCATAAAAGTGCTCAAAGTAAACACATAAAAAGCCCACTCAAGGCCCTAACCTAAAGGTCCAAATTATGGGATATTAATTAGTGACTTAATCATTTATCACATGACTCTAATATTATGCCCTAGATCATTTATACCCTAATTAAAGGTTCGGTCCAATTATGGATTATCTTGTTTAATTTTGTCTAAGTGTCACATTAATTCTAATTTATAAAAATGGGCGTGATTAAACCTAATAAAGGCCTTAAACCCGAGCCGGCCTAATTACTCGAATCATGCCCCTATAAGGCGGGCGCACAAACCGACATAATTAAACCGATCGAGATGACTTATCTAGACTAACTAACCCAAGCCCACATAAAAAAACCATAAGATGCTAAACCAACCTACCTATCCTAAGGCCCAAAAGGCCCATTTTAAGGATACCTATATCTAAAACACCAAAAGGCCCAACTTTACCATCCTTTAATATTTATTGGTTAATTTAGTTGAAAAGACATTCACATTAATTCACTTTAATACATAAAACTAGGTGGATAAAAAAACATGGTAATACACATATATATATATATATATTCGACTTATGCAACCACTCGAAATAAGCAAGAAAACACAATAACTTCAATCATTCTAGACCAAAAAAAACAAAAGAAAGAACATATATTCGATACAACAATGATTCATGTGGGACCCACAAAACTGCAAGAAACATCTCGGGCCAACATATATATTTGATATATTCGAAATAAAATAACATTCACCAAGTCATCAACCCATTTATCATGCCATAAAAAAGTAAAAACAGACTGGGACCAAATTGCAAGAAACACGAAAACATTGACAAAATTAAAAAAAGACACACAAAAACCTAACACTGGAAAAGGGACCAAATTGGAAACATGACAGAGTACGGGGGACGGGGGAGACGGTTTGACCAAAAAAGACTCGATCTAGGACAACATCGAACACATGCCTAAAACTCTAAGGACCTAGGGAGTAATTTAGAAAGACAAAAACCCCTAACCTGTGATAGACTCGATGCGGAGGGACCAAACACGAGATTACCCCACAAACTAAACCTAAAATGCCTATAAATACCCTATCTAAACAACCCGGACACCCCTTTTTGCCTCTCTTAAGCCCTAGCCGTCACTCTAAATACACCTTCCTCTCTCGACCTCTAACGATGGCCGGTGCTACTAACCATCCGGTAGACCTAAAACCCCGCCCGACTAGAAAAACACTCCCCATAGAAACCCAGAAAACAAACAACGACCAACCTACAACACTACCCAACACCCGACACTCAACATCTCCCCGTTCCCTTTCGAAATAAAAACCCAGAAAACCCAAAAGATGCAAAAAGCTTACCGGACTCGAGGGATGATGAAGTCACAGAGGGGAAGGGAAGGCCCTCTCGTCTTCCTTTCTGACCGAGTCACCTTTCGTGCCAACGAGTGGCTTGGCTTGTTCTCGGCCGAGGAAAAAGGAATCGGAGAAGACGAAGAAGGTAAAAACAGTGAACTTTCTTTTTCTTTTATTTATTATTACTACTCTACCATTGCATGCAAATATTGAATGATGATATACCTGGGAATGATTCTGGAATTGGTATTGCTTTCGTGCTTTCTTTGCAGGAGTTCACAAATCCCTTACAAATGATTGTCGATTCGGCTTTATAGCCGGAATTTCGACTGCTTTTTACATTTTGTTTATATGACGGAAAATATTCATTGGTTTGTATCACTGATTTGGCCGGATTCATGTGTGATTTCTGTCATTCCCTGCCATTATGTTGCTTCTTTTGTTTTGCTTTTCTTTTTCCTTTTTGTTTTACTGTATTTGGCATTGTTGATCTCTTTTTTCTCTTGCATGGCTCGTACGGCGGTCGACGTGGCCACTAGATCGGCCGTTGGATCGGACGGGGATGACGTGGTGAGCTCTCGGGAGCATTCGAAGGGTCGGACGTGTACAGCACGCGCGCGTGTGGTGAACTGATGCGTCACGCTTGAACACGCGTGGAGTCTTCAAGGCATCCGGACCGTCAGATCATATTTTGATACAATGGTCCAGCTTCAAGGCAACGTGAGATCGATCTGGAGGCCCTAGGGTTTCTACAGAGGGACGATCTAGAGCGTCGGATCATTCTCAGATCCAAGGGCTCTGACCGCGCGGCGCGGACTCGGGCGAACCCTCTCCTAGGGTTTCCTGCAGCTCTCATCTGGGCCGTCATATCTGATCTAGATCTGACGGCTGGTAATTGCCTGTACAACAACAATGGGTTAGGGTTTGTAAGAGTTGGGCTATGGCTTGGGGCACCGGGACTTGTATTTTTTTTTTGGGTTTTCTTTGTAATTTAATGGACTGTTTGTATTATTTAAAACATAGGCCTCTTTCTTATATTTAATTTGGGCTTTAATTATTTAATGGACTCTTTTCTTTATTTAATCTGGGCCTATTTATTTATTTATTTAATATGTTTTCTTCTCTTTTTTTTTTATTTTTTCCCATGACAGTTATAATAATAATAATAATAATAATAATAATAATAATAATAATAATAATATACGATTGTTAATAATAAAATATAACAAGATAATAATTATAATGTAATAGATAATAACATGGAGATAATAATATATAATAACGGTAATAACACTTATGATAACAATATAACTTATAGTAATTATGGTAATGACACTGCAAATGATAATAGTATTAATAATAATATTAATATATTGTATATGATAATAGGATAATGATGTAATAATGGGAGTGATGGTAGATTAATAATAGTAACCAATAATTCTAATATATGTATTAATTTATTTAAACAAAGCCCAATGTGAACAAAAGCCCCTTTTTATTTAAACACAAATAAAGGCCAATTGGCCCAGACAAAATTAGTGATTACAGTTGCCCCTCTTTACTTATACTTGTGGAACAAGAATAAAGCAAAGACCATAAGCACTAATTTTGTCCAACTTCCCTGTTTGGGTGATCTGCTCCTCCAAATTGGCAGAAACAATGTGGGTATTGTTGGCATGTCCTCCTGGAGCGGCTAAGGACCTGATGGATTCGTTCCTCTGAAGCGGCAAAGAAGGAACTCGAATAACTCGTTTTTCTGAAGCGGCAAAAACACACTAAGCAGGCCTTCTGGCTCTTCTGGCGCGGCGAGTCAGAAATTCTTTGTCTGAAGCTACGTTTGCTCCTCCGAAGTGGTAGGAACAAAGTTGATAGCGTTGGTATGTCCTTCCGAAGCGGTAAAGGACATAGTTGATTCATTTCTCTGAAGCGGCAAAGAATGAATCCTAAATGACTTATTTTCCCGAAGCGGCAAAAGTAAGCTGAGCATGCCTTCTGGCTTCTCTGCCCGGAAATCCTTGAACTCTTTCGTTCTTGGATTCTACTGCGGTGAGTATGAAATTCTTCGCCTGAAGCTACATTTGCTCCTCCGAAGCGGCAGGAACCAGGTTGGTAGCGTTGGTATGTCTTTCCGAAGCGCCAAAGGACAAATTTGACTCACTCCTCTGAAATGGCAAGGAATAAACCCAAATAATTTGTTTCCCCAAAGCGGCAAAAACACTGAGCAGGCCCTCTGGCTTTGCTGCCCGAAAATCCTTGAACTCTTTCGTTCTTAGATTCTGATGCGGTGAGTCTGAAATTCTTCGCCTAGACTTCACCTATTTCACGTTTTTTGCTTCTTTTTAGCGGCAAATGCCTCTGCGTATCTGTAAAAGGAAAATGTTATGATGATATATGTTAGTATGAGCCTAGCGTATGTATACCTATGATGATGCATGAATGAGTATGCCGCACATGGGCCTGGTGTCACAACTTCTTCTGCCAATCTCTCTCGGCCTTTTACTTTCTCTTTGACGCTGATGTTTGACTCACACTCAAGCTTAGTCTCTAGATCTTTTGGGAAACCATTTTTTTTGCGGATTCCAGTCTCGGTTTCTCCCTCCACAAAGTGCATTTTCAGGTTTTCACTTTGGTATTTTCTTTTTATGAAGCGCCCTTCTGGGTTTTCACTCCATTTTTTCTTTTGTTCTTTTTTTAGTTCCTTTTTTCTTCTTTTCTTTTTCTTTCCTTTCTCTTTTCTTTTCTTTTTTTCTTTTTTTTTTCTTTTTTCTTTTTCTTTTTGGCCTGTGCGACACTTATCTCATCAAAACGTTGATGTGGTTAGCTGTTTGACATTTTCTTCAGGGTCCTTGTCACTTATCCGACATCGGGCCGACTTAGCTTCTTTTATTCACCTGCATTCAAGAGATCAAACCACAGAAATACCAAGAAATCTTTTTCTTTGTAAGTCTATTTCAAACTGCTCGAGTAATTCTTTGAAAAGAGATAAAATGAAGAAGTCAGATAATACTTATTAATATATTTCAAAGTTCATGAGAAATTCATATGTCACGCATGAAGGGAATAAATGATGCAATAGCCTAAGCATTTTCCTCGTGAATGATGTGGGAATCCATCGACCTAGGCAAACCCTTTGCTAGCATTATCCTACATGTTTCTGAATCCTGAGAGATTTTACTTGCTGAGCGTGTACTTATCGGTACTTCATTGCGGGTATCGCTCCTCAGTTCTTAACTCCCCCTTTGATCTTAAGACGCCCTTTTCGGGTTTTCGTCCTTCGATTCCCCCTTTTCTCTGTTTTCTCTTTTTGTTTTTTTGTTTTTGTTTTGTGAAGCGCTCTTTCGGGTTTTCACTCCACTTTTTCTTTTTCTTTTTCCATTTTTTTAATACTTGAAGCGCCCTTTTCGGGTTTTCACTTTAAGTATTTATTTCCCGCGAGGTGCCCTTTCGGGTTTTCACCCCACTTCGTCTTTCACACATAGTACTTCTTGACCGAATCTGAATTCACTGGATGTCTCAACTCTTCCCCATCCATTTCCATCAGGATCGGTGCCCCTCAAGAATAGGCCTTTTTAACCACGTAGGGCCCTTCCCAATTGGGCATCCATTTCCCTCGAGAATCTCTTTAGGTGGATAATACCTTTCGCAGTACCAAGTCTCCTTCCTGAAACTCTCTCAAACGAACTTTCTTGTCATAGGCTCCCATTATTCTTTTCTGGTACAATTGACCATGGCAAATGGCCCTCAGTCGCTTCTCTTCAACTAGATTCTAATGATCAAACCGAACCTGTATCCATTCAGCTTCCTCCAGTTTCACTTCATTCAGTATCCTGAGAGATGGAATTTCTACCTCCATAGGCAAAACTGCTTCTGTACCATAAACCAGAAAGTACGGTGTTGCCTAGTCGAGGTACGTATGGACGTCTGATATGCGAAGAGGGCAAATGGTAACTTCTCATGCCAATCCTTGAACGTGTCCGTGGTCTTGGCTATAATCTTCTTTATGTTCTTATTTGCAACCTCTACTGCCCCATTCATTTTTGGGCGGTACACCGTGGAGTTATGGTGTTTTATTTTGAACTGCTCGCATACTCCATCCATCATATTATTATTCAAATTAGAACCATTATCAGTAATGATCCTTTCCGGCATCCCGTATCAGCAAATAATCTCCCTTTTCAGGAACTTGCATACCATTTTCCTAGTAACATTGGCATAGGAAGCGGCTTCTACCCACTTAGTGAAGTAGTCAATGGCAACAAGGATGAAGCGGTGTCCATTGGAAGCCTTGGGGTGGATCTGGCCAATCACGTCCATCCCCCACATGGCGAAAGGCCAAGGGGAATTCATGGTATGCAATGGCATTGGTGGTGAATGTATCTTATCAGCATATATCTGACATTTATGACACCGCTTAGCGTAGTCAATACAGTCCCCTTCCATGGTCGACCAAAAGTAGCCATACCTCATGATTTTTCGGGCCATTGAGAAGTCATTGGCATGAGTCCCACACAACCCATCATGAACTTCTGCCAGAATGTTTTTGGCCTCTCGAGCATTAATGCACCTTAGCAGCACTTGGTCATTTCCCTTCTTATACAAGATCTCCCCGTCTAGGACGTAGTCGGTCGCCATTCTCCTAATGGTCCTCTTATCGTTCTCGTTAGCCTCCGCGGGGTATGTCTGGTATCTAATGTACTGCAAGATGTCATGATACCATGGGTTACCGTCCATCTCTTCTTCTATGTTGTAATAGTGGGCTGGTACTTCCAACATTCACACCTTAATTGGTCTCATCTCTGCACCTGAGCCTGCCTTGAATATGGCAGCTAAGGTTGCTAGGGCGTCTGCCATCTGGTTATCCTCCCTGGGGTGGTGAGTAAAATTGATCTTCTCAAAACTCTTAATCAGTCCCTAGACCAAGTTGTAATACTTGACCAACTTTGGATCCCTGTTTTCCAATTCATCCCTGAGCTGATATATTACCAAGGAGGAATCTCCAAACACGTGGAGTTTCTTAACCCTTCTTTCAATGGCTGCACGCAACCTCATGATGCACGCCTCATATTTAGCCATGTTGTTGGTATAGAAGAAGTCCAGTCTACTGGTGAAAGGGTAATGTATCTATTCCGGAGAGACTAGCACTGCCCCGACTCCGTGGCCTAGAGTGTTGGATGCCCCATCAAAGTATAACCTCCATGATTCTCCTTCAATGGTGTCACTCTCCCCCTTAGTTATACACATCAGATCCTCGTCTGGGAAGCTGAAGTCTAATGGTTCATAATCATATGAGGCCCAGCTTGCCAGAAAGTATGCTATAGCGCTCCCCTTTACCACCTTCTGACTCACATATATGATACCAAATTCGGACAACAGCATTTGCCAACGGGCTAACTTTCCTGTGAGCACTGGCATTTCCATCAGAAACTTTAGAGGGTCCAATTTGGAGATCAACCACGTGGTGTGGTACAACATGTATCGTTTGAGCCTCTTGGTCGCCCATACTAGGGCACAACATAACTTCTGGATTTACGGGTACCGAGTCTCACACTCGGTAAACTTCTTACTCAAGTAGTAGACTGCCCTTTCTTTCTTGCTGGTCTCATCATGCTGCCCTAGGACACATCCCATCAAATTCTCAAAAACTGTCAAGTATAGGATCAGCGGTCTATCCGGTACTGGAGGTACTAAGACTGGAGCATTGGTCAAATACCCCTTGATCTTATCCAGGGACTCTTGACATTCTTCATCCCATACCCCGGGGTTATTCTTCCGAAGTAGTATGAAGACAGGGTCGCATTTGTCAGTTAACTAGGAGATGAACCGAGATATATAATTTAACCTCCCTAAGAACCCTCAGACTTCCTTTTGGGTCTGAGGTGGTGGGAGATTCTGGATAGCTTTTACTTTGTCGGGATCAATCTCAATCCCCCTCTTGTTGACCATAAAGCCTAGAAGTTTACCGGATGTGACGGCAAAAGTGCATTTCGCTGGGTTGAGTTTCAATTGATACTTCCTCAACCTCTGGAATAGTTTCCTCAAGTTCTAGATATGTCCACCTTCAGTCTGGGACTTCGCTATCATGTCGTTCACATAGACCTCGATTTCTTTGTGCATCATGTCATTGAAGAGCGACACCATGGACCTTTGATACGTTGCCCCGACGTTTTTCAAACCAAAGGGCATTACCTCATAACAAAATGTCCCCCACATTGTCACAAATGTCGTCTTGGTCATGTCATCAGGATCCATTTTTACTTGGTTGTATCTTGAAAAACCGTCCATGAAGGAGAACCATGAATGGCCCGCTGTGTTGTCTACTAGGGTATCAATATGAGGTAGAGGGAAGTTATCCTTCGGGCTTGCCTTATTGAGATCTCTATAGTCCACACACATGTGAACCTTTCCATCCTTCTTGGGGACAGGCACTATGTTGGCCACCCATTCTGAATACTCAACCACCTTTAGGAACCCGGCCTGATATTGCTTTCTTACTTCATCTCGGACTTTCAGCAAGGTATCTGTTCTCATCCTTCTCAATTTCTGTTGGACCGGCTTGCACTCTGGCCTGATCAGTAGTTTGTGCACCATAATACTCGTGTCTAGACACGGCATGTCTTGGTAGGTCCATGCAAAAATGTCCTTGAATTCTAACAACAGGTTCATTAGCTCGACCCTGGTTGCGGACGAAAGTGTTGTACCAATCATGACCTTCTTTCGGTCCTCATCGTCATTCCCCAAATTTAGGATCTCTATCTCCTCTTGGCGGGGGACTATCTGTCTATCTTCACTCTCCATTAGTCTGAGGAATTCCTCCGGAATTTTATATTCTTCCTCATTACTCTCTTATTTGCCAACCTCGTCCAGATACAATGGTTGCTCAAAATCCACCTCGGGATTAAATTCAGCATCATTCACAAAGTTAATAATAGGGGTCCTGCAACATTTATAAAAAGAATGTGTATTGGGACAACGAATGTATATTATTTACAGAGAAAGTGGAATAATAAATAATAAACGAATAATGAATGAAATGAATGGGATGCTTTGCAATTTTGGAAAAAGCGTCTTTTTTATTGAATTTAAAACGAGCAGATTAACATAGGTTCCCTTTACAAAAGATCCCTATCGCTCACGGGCACAAGCAAATAGGGTGAGTTCTGAGTATTACTCTGGCTTAGACCTAAAGGCTACAGGCACATCCTGAACAGTCCAGTTGTTAAGAACCTCTCCCTGAAGACAAGGGCGAATTCCCACCAAGAAGGTCGAGCTCCCCTCATCTTTGGATATCATATTAATGTTCAATTCTCCTAGCGCCTCACTGATCTTCTCTTCCTCACAGAGCTTGGCATTCTCCATATTGGCCTCATGTATCATCTGTTCGGGGTTGATGACTCCACCCGACACAAAGACGTTTCTCATATCGGTGTAGACAATTGGCTCCCATGACATGTCTTCTCCTCGAAGTCTAGTCATTTTCCGTTCGGCTTTCCTCTTTCATTCCAATTTTCTTTGTTGAAATGTGGGCTTATGACCAAGCCCAAATCTGTCTTGTTTGTTGATAACACCTCTGACATGCAAACATCCTTGCAAGTTTCTGCCGAGTCCTCTTCCTTTCTTTGCTCCCCACCCCAAAGTCTACCACACTTGCATCTTGGCGCATTTAGATAATTTTGGGCACGGGATCTTGCTTCCTTCCGTCAAAAAAGTTGCATTGACGAACTCAAGGGCCCTAAAAGAACATTCAACTGCTTCCTCGTTAGTTTGGACATATGAGGCGTCGGTAGCCACGAACGTTATAATGTCATGTTCGGTAGACACACTCACTAGCTTCCCTTCAATGACGAACTTCAGCTTTTGGTGCAACGACGAGGGCACAGCTCCCGCTGAATGGATCCAGAGCCTCCCTAATAGACAATTATAGGTCGACTTAATATCCATCACCACAAAATCAACCACATACTCAGTAGGTCCGATTAGCAACAGTACCTCGATCTTCCCCACAACTTCCCTTTGGGTTCCATCAAAAGCTCTGACTGAATTGTGGCAAGGCTTCATATGTGAGCTGTCTATGGGCAGCCTTTGCAAAGTTGTCGTCGGCATCACATTCAAAGCTAAGCCGTTATCAACAAGTACTCCCGGTAGGACATACCCTTTGCAATGTGTGGTTATATTCAAAGCCTTCGTCTACCCCATTCCTCCGTCTGGGATCTCGTCATCACTGAAGGAGATGAAATTATCCGCGGCGATGTGACCTACAATCCAATCTAGTTTGTTGACCAAAATGTCGTCCGGGACAAACGTCTGGTTTAGTACCTTTAGGAGTGCATCGCGGTGTTTCTCAGAATTCAACAACAGTTCTAACACTAAAATCTGGGCTTGCTGCTTCCGGAGTTGATCGACAATGCTATACTCGCTGTGCTTCAAGAATCTTAAAAACTCCTGAGCCCGTGCTTCTGTTATTGGTTCATTAATCTTGGGAGGGGGGTCCTCTCCAAACAACTTTTCAGTCTCCGGCTCGGACGACTTCTCTTTTCCCTTTGGATCTGTCTCTTTGGGAGCCTCTGGGGCGTAACACCTCCCACTTCTTGTGAGATTCCCACCTCATTTACTATTTCGATTTCTGGCTCCTTTAGACCACCATCTTTCTGCGGTTCTTGCTCACGAGGTAATCTGCTTTCTTTCATTGGATTCTCATTCTCCGGCACCGAGACATGTGCAACATAGTTCCATGGAACCTTCTTTTCGTCCTTAAAAAGAAAGGATGTCGGGCGAGATATCCTCAATTTGGGGCCAGTTTAGGGCTTTCTCCCTTAGATATGCCTCCCTCCTTCGCTTTGCAAGGTATGATAAAGGGTCGGTCTAAGCCAAACTTGACCTTGGTGTCGTCAGACGCACACACCTCTAGGTCCCCACTTTCCTCCTCCTTCTCAAAAAATTCAATTTCTTTACTGTCCATCATTCCTTGGACCACTTGCTTGAACTCCCCACAACATTGGATGTCATGTCCCTCGTGCTGGTGGTATTCGCAGTAGGGCCCACACCCTTTCAACACAACCTCCATCCCTCGGTCAATTAGACGGGCCATGCATAGCTGTCGAAACACCCATAGTAACGGGGATCTGATTTTAGACACACTGGCCTTAGCCCTCCTGGTGTAACCCTCCTCGATCGCATTCACTCCTTGGCCCGCATGATTCGGCAACGGGTTGGTGGCAGTATTTGGCTCATCTAGCTGTAATACCCCGGTTTTAATCAAATGCTGCACAAACTTCTTAAAGGCTATGCAGTTCTCAATTGTATGCCCCGGAACACCACCGTGATACTCGCAGTTGGCTTTCTCATCATACCAAGCCGGGATTGGTGGCTTGAATGGGGTGACATGATAGGGACAAACCAATTATGCCTCATACAAGTGAGTGTACAAGTCAGCGTAGGATATTGGGATCGGGATGAAGTGCATCTTTTCATCCTCCTTCTTGGGAGCCCTAGTTTCCTTCTTGTTCGAACTCTGTCCCCCGCCTGATGTAGCCTGTGGTGCCGAAAGGGTAAAACTTTTCGGGGCCGTATAGGTGTTCATAGTATTCACCTCGTTTTCCTTCTTCTTATAGCTCTTGCGATGACTTTCCCCACTGTCGATCCTCCCACTTTTGATGGCCACTTCAATGGACTCCCCAGTCTTCACCATGTCTGCAAAGTTCTGAGTAGTATTATTTATCAAGCGGTCAAATAATGTCCCCTTTAATGTGTTGATGAGCATTGGGGTGATCTCGTGTTCTAGAATCGAGGGCTGGATCTGAGCAGCCACATCTCGCCACCAACATAACCCGGTTCGGGGTCATATCTGTCACATTGGCCCAAACTCTCATTGACTCTATGTTCCATTCCCTCCAACATAACCCGGTTCGGGGTCATATCTGTCACATGTTTATAGTGGTCTATGAAGGCCTTTGAGAGGTCCTTCCAAGTCTTGATATTTACTCGGCTGAGCGTAGTATACCATCTGATAGCGGTGCCGGTCAGACTATCCTGGAAACAGTGGATTAGCAGCTTCTCATCCCTGATGAAAGCAGCCATCTTCCGATAGTACATAGTGATGTGTGCTGATGGGCAGGTGGTGCCATCATATTTATCAAAGTCTGGGACCTTGAACTTGGGCGGGAGTACTAAATCTGCCACCAGACTCAGATCACTGGCATTGTTTCCTTGTTCATCAACCTCTTGGATACTTCTGAGATTCTCCTCGAATGCCTGTAATTTCTCCTCGTATTTCTTTTCTATCTCGGCTCTGACCCTTTCTACCTCTTCTAACATACTCAAATCTGGCACCTCACTCTCATGGTCACCTTCTATATCAACAGGTTGACTTGCAGCCACTCCCCCGGGGCGACTAGCAGATGCCCCCGTGAGGTTAATGAAGGCTTTCTTCCCCGACTCTGGCGCTTCCAGGTTATTCTTCATGTGAGACGTAGTACCTTTGTGTTCCTCCGCATGTGAGCTATCAACAGAAACTCCTTCCTTTCCCTTCATCTTAGTTAACAAGCTAGTCATCTGAGCAATGATGGAAATCTGCAACTATGCTATCTAATCGCTGATGTTCCTGTTAACCCCATCTAAACGGTTCTCCAAATCCTTCTGACCTTATTCTACTTTAGCCAACCTCTCCTCCATGACCCGATACTGAGATCGTGTACCGTACGAATGTGGAATGGTTGAAAATTTTAATGAACCAAAATGCAATTGTTATCTGAAATGCAAAGTCTTTTAGTTCAGTTCAAGTTATTTAAACAATATGTACAAGTAAATGTTCAAATAAATTTATAATGTATGGGTAAATGTATATTGCATGAATCTTCAAATAATGCATGAATAAATGTATATTGTATGAATGAATAAATAAATGTATAATGTGTGAATGTTCGAATAAATGCATAATACGTGAATGTATGAATACGAAGAGAAACATTGAGTTTGGTGAATATCATCCTCAAATAGCTCATATTAAGTGGAATGTGTTTGATTACAAATCTTTGAGGAAGCTGATTACATCAAAAGTCCTACATTAACAACCACTAAAAACCTAGTCAATCTAACACTACTCCTTCTTTCTTCCACCCTTCTTCTTCATACAAATTGGTCCAGCTTGGCGCTCAAATCCATAACCTCCTTGAGAATCCATACGACCGTCTCCCCTGCCTTGTTCGAGTCGTCTACCTGATCATGAAGCTCGGTGGCATCTTCGGCTAAAAGCTGCAACTTCGCGGCAACATAGCGCACACGGGCGTCCCACTGTGCCAGTTCCTGTTCTTGCCTCCAAATAGTGAAGGCGGTGAAGTGTAATTGCTCCAAAGTAGGGGTAAGGCATACTTGGATTGCCCCCCTGATGCTATCAATACGTTCCTTAAGCTCTTGTACCTTGGCTTCTAGCTCGTCGATGCGATCCCTCAAGACTTGATTCTCCGACTCACTGGCCTTGAGTTTGTTAGTCGACCTCTTGTGCCTGAAAAGAGACTTCTTCAGATTCTTCACTTGGTCTTTTAAGGCCCCATTCTGATTCACTTCTCTCTCGAGCTGCCCTGAATACTCGGTGTGTAGGCTTTTCAATTCTTGAGCTAATGTAAGTACCCGATCTTTAAATTCATGGTACCCTCTCTTATAGTTTTCAGCCCTTGCCCTTTCTTGCTTGAGACGGAGTTCAGCCCCCTAACTCGTCCCACCTTCGCTAGCTCTCTTTCTTTTGTTCATCCTTTGCAACTTTTGTATTTCCTCCTTCTCCATCCCTAGCTCAAGCTGTAACTCGTCATTCTCCTTTTGTAGTCCCTTAATTTTCCCTTTATATCGCACTCTTTCTAGTTCGAATCGAACTTCTCTCTATTTGCCTTTTCTTCAAGCTGTGCATATTTCTTCTGTTCCTCCTCTAGTTGTTCCCTCATTAGGTCTGCTTCGGTAGGAAGTGAAGCTAACCTTTCCCTCATGGTCCTCCTCTTGTATGGGTTCAATTGAGGAACGTTATCATCAACACGGTTGAACCTCCACACTTCGTACTCTAGGGTGACCATGTAAGGGCATTCAGGATCCTTACCCGCCTTGCATTATTCTATGTTGAGGAAGCGGTATACACCTTTCCTTTGTAGCCCTTTTCCTTCTGGTAGTTGACTTTGAAATCATTCAAACCCTTCGTGGCCGGCACAAACTGCTTTGACCCATATTGTCTTAAAACTAATAGAGGTGCTTAGGCCGTGTGTCCCCAAAGTCCCAACAAGGGTACCCACGAGTACATTCTGCACCGATAGAGAATACTTCTTGCTGATAACCAAGGAACTCTCCAAACTATGTCGTTGGCGTTCAGATTCTGAAGGACATCAAGCCAAACCTCCTCGGTTCGCTTTGTAGGCCAATTCCCTTTGTTCAAAAATTCTTCTAAAGCTGAAAGCTTACTATCGTAGACCGGCCTTGAAAAACTGGCATATGTCCAAAAGTGGCTTTAGAACCACACTGTTAAGAGTTGGGGACATCCCAAGAAGCGACCACCTTCGTGCTCTCGGCAAAATCTTAAGGATTGGAAGGTTTCTGACAGAATGACCGGTACTAGATTACCTCCTTCGGCCAATTTATCGAACAAATCTAACACCGCCAGGTGGATGAAGCCTAGGGCTTTGGGAAAGAGGACCAAACCATAAATCAACAGTGCGAATAAATTCCGCTGAACCCTACCAGCCGGAAGTACCGAAGCTAAGGCCATGATCTCGTCAACCTTTAGGTACTCCTTGTTGTTCCATGTCCCGACTTGTTGGTCTACCCATGATGCTAAAGTATCTGAAAGCTTTAGAAGTTTTATCCGAAAAGGCTTGTACTTGTTTGTCTTCGAGAAAACACGATCCTCCTGTATTTTCTTGCAATTCACGAGATCTTGGTACTCTTCAATAGTCGGTGTGAGGTCTAAATCCCCAATTGTAAAGCAACTGTAGGCTGGGTTCCAAAACCTGGCTAAGGCTCGAAGTAATGCTTGATCAACTAGGACGTACAACAAATATGCTATGTCGCCAAACTCACCCTTAAAGGCGGTCCTCGCTTCGGAGTCCCAACTGTTCCATACTTGTTTCAACCCTGACACATCATTGATTTCTGTATTCAAGAAAGTCTTGCTAGCCATCACCGATCTAAACCCAACGGTAATGCTATCCCCTTCATGTTGTTGCTCTCCTTCCGACCACACTTGTACTTCTAAATTCTTTTCATCCATACTCCTCACTATTTCCCCCATAATTCTCGCCTTTAATTTAGACTATTCCCAAACCAATGTGCTCTTTTCGACATGATGATATATGTAGAATAAGAGAAAAAGGAAAAGGAAAGCAAAAGGGGTTAGTCACATGAGAAATATAAATCAAGGCAAGCAATAAAATTCAAGTATGAAAAAAAAACGTAGAAACAATCAATTAGCAAGAAAAACCTAGACGCTCTAATTCTAGGGTTATCTGCATGGCTCTAAATGGGTGGGCTTTCTACATTCTCACTCATGAGTTCGGTTCTAGCAAAGGGTACCCAAACCTATCTCATCACCTACTAAGGCAATAAGAACCCCAATTCTAGCCCATTACAGGCTTGCGAATTGGTTTCGGCTCGAGGGAAAGCACGACCTAATGACGTGGAGGGTTGCTCACGTGTTAAAAGGCGTGGATTCCGAAAGTGAATTACCGACCCGTGGAGGGATACTCACGTGGGTATGGGCGTTTCATTCTCACTTAAGAAGGGTAGCTCGGGTATAGAGCTTAATGAACATGATGCAACGCATGTCGGTGACTTCCTTAATAATTAAATGGAAAATTAATTCGAATGTCAAAAATTTCCAAAGCTCGTTCAACTTAAGTCGTATTTTCATAAAAGAACAAACTTATTAACTTCACTTTGAACTTTAAATATTTCCTGTCGATTAAATGGCAACAAGTGTTTTATTGGCTTAACTCTCATTTTTTGTTTTATAAAAACAAAAATTTGTCCCCAGCGGAGTCGCCAAACTGTGATAAGGTTTTTTCTTGAAAACCGACTAAGTGAGGGCCTTATCACTATCTCTTCTTGAAAAGGGTTTTATTTAAAGAGGGGGGAAATTCGAATTTATAAAAAGGATGAAAATTTGGAGTCGCCACCGGCCACTAAGGTAGGTCGGACACCACAAAACCAGAGATTCGTTAAAAACGGGTTCGGGAGTTGGTTACGCGTGGGGAAGGATTAGCACCCCTATCACGCCCGGAAATCGGTACCAAATTGCTTGTTGCCTTTTGATCGATAGAAATTAGTTAAAAACCGAAGTGGGTTTAATAAGATTGTTCTTAAATGAAAACATGGCTTAATTTGTACGGGCTTTATTGAATTTGTGACTTTGGAATTAATTAAACGTTTAATTAATAAGGATGACGGTACACCGAACCATAGACTAAACCGACATCATATAAGACTGACTGCCGTGTTACTTTAGGGTTCGGATCCCGTATGTCACCTTTATGCATGATGCAGACAAATAAGGGATGATGCGTGTTATTTTCCTTTTTAGGCTTTTGCTTACCTAGAGACTGTGAAAATTAAACCGAGTATTTGATCGACATCCATTAAGCTAGGACTGTCGTTTATCGGATATCGGGGCTAATTAATACCTCTCTTGGGGTTGATTTTTAAGTCTGGTTATCATGCTTAATTATCGAACCTTATGAATGACAAGTATAAATATGCATGTCATAAAAGTGCTCAAAGTAAACACATAAAAAGCCCACCCAAGGCCCTAACCTAAAGGTCCAAATTATGGGATATTAATTAGTGATTTAATCATTTATCACATGACTCTAATATTAAGCCCTAGATCATTTATACCGTAACTAAAGGTTCGGTCCAATTATGGATTATCTTGTTTAATTTTGTCTAAGTGTCACATTAATTCTAATTTATAAAAATGGGCGTGATTAAACCTAATAAAGGCCTTAAACCCGAGCCGGCCTAATTACTCGAATCATGTCCCTATAAGGCGGGCGCACAAACCGACATAATTAAACCAATCGAGATGACTTATCTAGACTAACTAACCCAAGCCCACATAAAAAAACCATAAGATGCTAAACCAACCTACCTATCCTAAGGCCCAAAAGGCCCATTTTAAGGATACCTATATCTAAAACACAAAAAGGCCCAACTTTACAATCCTTTAATATTTATTGGTTAATTTAGTTGAAAAGACATTTACATTAATTCACTTTAAAAAACTAGGTGGATAAAAAAACATGGTAATACATATATATATTCGACTTATGCAACCAATCGAAATAAGCAAGAAAACACAACAACTTCAATCATTCTAGACCAAAAAAAATCAAAAGAAAGAACATATATTCTATACAACAATGATTCATGTGGGACCCACAAAATCGCAAGAAACATCCCGGGCCAACATATATATTTGATATATTCGAAATAAAATAACATTCACCAAGTCATCAACCCATTTATCATGCCATAAAAAATAAAAACAGACTGGAACCAAATTGCAAGAAACACGAACACAGTGACAAAATTAAAAAAAGAGACACAAAAACCTAACACTGGAAAAGGGACCAAATTGGAAACGAGACAGAGTACGGGGGACGGGGGAGACGATTTGACCAAAAAAGTCTCGATCTAGGACAACATCGAACACAAGCCTAAAACTCTAAGGACCTAGGGAGTAATTTAGAAAGACGGAAACCCCTAACCTGTGATAGACTCGACGCGAAGGGACCAAACACGAGATTACCCCACAAACTAAACCTAAAACGCCTATAAATACCCTATCTAAACAACCCGGACACCCATTTTGCCTCTCTTAAACCCTAGTCGTCACTCTAAATACACCTTCCTCTCTCGACCTCTAACACCGGCCGGTGCTACTAACCGTCCGGTAGACCTAAAACCTCGTCAGACTAGAAAAACACTCCCTACAGAAACCTAGAAAACAAACGACGACCAACCTACAACACTACCCAACACCCGACACTCAACATCTCCCCGTTCCCTTTCGAAATAAAAACCCATAAAACCCAAAAGACGCAAAAAGCTTACCGGACTCGAGGGATGACGAAGACACAGAAGGGAAGGGAAGGCCCTCTCGTCTTCCGTCCTGACCGAGTCACCTTTCATCCCAACGAGTGGCTTGGCTTGTTCTCGGCCGAGGAAAAAGGAATCGGAGAAGACGAAGAAGGTAAAAGCAGTGAACTTTCTTTTTCTTTTATTTATTATTACTACTCTACCATTGCATTCAAATATTGAATGATGATATACCTGGGAATGATTCTGGAATTGGTATTGCTTTCGTGCTTTCTTTGCGGGAGTTCACGAATCCCTTACAAATGATTATTGATTCGGCTTTATAGCCGGAATTTCGACTGCTTTTTACATTTTGTTAATATGACGAAAAATATTCATTGGTTCGTATCACTGATTTGGCCGGATTCATGTGTGATTTCTGTCATTCCCTGCCATTTTGTTGCCTCTTTTGTTTTGCTTTTCTTTTTCCTTTTTGTTTTACTGTATTTGGCATTGCTGATCTCTTTTTTCTCTTGCATGGCTCGTACGGCGGTCGACGTGGCCACTGGATCGGCCGTTGGATCGGACGGGGACGACGTGGTGAGCTCTCGAGAGCATTTGAAGGTTCGGACGTGTACAGCACGCGTGTGTGTGATGAACTGATGCGTCACGCGTGAACGCGCGTGGAGTCTTCAAGGCATCCAGACCGTCATATCATATTTTGATCCAACGGTCTAGCTTCGAGGTGGCGTGAGATCGATCTGGAGGCCCTAGGATTTCTGTAGAGGGACGATCTGGAGCGTCGGATCATTCTCTGATCCAAGGGCTCTGGTCGCGCGGACCCGGGCGAACCCTCTCCTAGGGTTTCTTGCAGCTCTCATCTGGGCCGTCAGATCTGATCTAGATCTGACGGCTGGTAATTGCCTGCACAACAACAATAGGTTAGGGTTTGTAAGAGTTGGGCTATTACTTGGGCCATCGGGCCTTGTATTTATTATTTTTTGGGTTTTCTTTGTACTGTAATGGACTGTTTGTATTATTTAAAACCTAGGCCTCTTTCTTATATTTAATTTGGGCTTTAATTATTTAATGGACTCTTTTCTTTATTTAATCTGGGCCTGTTTATTTATTTATTTAATATGTTTTCTTCTCTTTTTTATTTTTCCCATGACAGTTATAATAATAATAATAATAATAATAATAATAATAATAATAATAATAATAATAATAATAATGTGAATAATAATAATAATGATAATGTGATAATATACGATTGTTAATAATAAAATATAACAAGATAATAATTATAATGTAATAGATAATAATATGGAGATAATAATATATAATAACGGTAATAACACTTATGATAACAATATAACTTATAGTGATTATGGTAATGACACTGCAAATGATAATAGTATTAATAATAATATTAATATATGGTATATGGTAATAGGATAATGATGTAATAATGGGAGTGATGGTAGATTAATAATAGTAACCAATAATTCTAATATATGTATTAATTAAGTTAAACAAAGCCCAATGTGAACAAAAGCCCTTTTTATTTAAACACAAATAAAGGTCATTTGGCCCGGACAAAATTAGTGATTACAATGCTATAGCATTCATTTAGTTATCAGTTTTAGGCACAGGGGAGTCTATTTTCTTTTAAGCTCATTTTTCATTCTTTCATGCAAGGTAATACTAAAGTTCTTCCTAAAAAGTTTTTCTAAACCTACCAAGCAGAGAAAGAAAGTAAACAGTGTCTAAAATTATTTTCTATAGCAAACTCATTCCTAAAATAGTTCTTTAAGTCTCATGCAGTTGTAAAATTTAAGTTCAGACCTATTGAATTTCAAATGATCATCATTAAGCATCATCAACACTTTTGCATATTTCTTACTAGCTAAACAGAATGTCATAGCAAAACTTTTGTCTAATCTTACGATGCAAATGATATGGTCCTAAACTAAGCGAAGGCGAAACACCCCCAAACTTGGAGATGCATCGTCTGCGATGTATGAAAAGAAAAGAAAAAATGTTATGCAAAATGCTGATGCAAAAATAAACTAAAAAGAACAAAAGAAAGAAAAAAATGTGTACCTCATGGGTGTTGAGATCCATTGTCACTTGTGTCGTCTGTGGAGTTGTCGTTGTGCGCCATCGGAACTATTGAGGTCGCATTGTCGTCAGATTGAACAGGGGCTGGATCGGTTGGTTTGACGGTGCGCCCGGTTGTGCGTTTATAACGTTTCGTCTTGAATTATGTAGCATCCTCAGATGGTGGCACAACTGGGTTGGGTTCAGTGGTGGGGGCTGCCTCAGCCATAGGCTGATCATCGTCACTCAAAGTGGTGGCTGGATCCCTTTGCGATTCAGGTGGCTGTGATGGTGTTGTAGCAGGCTTCTTGTTGCTTCATGTTCTCTTTCTAGTGGGTGTGGAAGCAGGATCGATTTGCTGTGACTTTTGGGTAGGGGTCTGTTCTTCTTGGGCTGAGGGGTCTCGAGTGTCTGGTTCATGGAATGGCTGTGACTTTTGGGCAGGGGTCTGTTCTCCTCCTCCTCCTCCTCTAAAGAGATGAAGCCTTTATATAGTGGGGGTCTTCTAGGGTTTTGGTGCCTTGGTATCTCTTTGGGGATCCCAACGAATATCCTCCGACCAGCTCTGTTCATCAGGGGACAAAAAGAACGGTCTGTAGATGGAGTGCGGTTGCTGCATAAAGCTGTCTGACAGAGTCAGACGTCCTTTTCTGCACTTCACGTGATTGTATTTTCGTGTGCCAGCTAGCCTTCTTTCTCCTCCTTTGCTATAGCATTTTGTTCCTTGCTTCTTTCCTCGCATTCTGCTCTGTCATCCTGCACACAAACAGCCAAAAACTACCTTTCACGCAGCACCAACTCCACACGAGCAATAAATTAAAAAGCACCCATAATATACAAAAAATGCAGCCTACATGCAATGTAATGCACTTGAAAACATGCAATTTCTATAGCAAAGAGGCATAAATATAGAGGTAATAGCATAGCTATCAGTTAACCTTTCTTCAAGGATTGCCACACTTCTAATGCCTAATTGAGATCAAAAAAGAGGGAAGGATAGGGCAAGGTGAGTTAGTGAGTTAAAGAGAGCCACATTTGAATTGGGTAGAAACTAGGTATGAGAGTCGATCCTCTCGGAAGCCTAATAGCCTAGAAAGGATTTCATATGTATATCCTCGCAACATTCGAAAAATGTCACTCGGGTTGACCTTTTTTAAAGACCCAAAACTTGATTAAATATCATTTGTCGTGATTCTTTAAAATGTATATTTATACAGTAAAATTATTTGTACCCTATCATTTTCATAAGTCTCCTACATGGGAATAAACAAGCGGACTGACTGTGACTCGAGGTAAAGCCAGTAGTATCCGAAGGGGCACCCTCGAAGGTTCAAACGTTAATATCACCAGTGGAAATATCAAGACCATCTTCCGTGAAATGTCAAGTTATGAAGTCGACCCTCGCCAAGAAGTGTTGGAATAGAACATGATGGTAGAAATTTTGACGTTGAGAATCGGGGAACATAAGTTAACGTCAGGGACTAGCATCTTGCCGGAAGGAATGACCCGAGAAGGACAGTGTGTGCCGCGTTAGGAGCACGCACCAAAATGAGACAGTAAGTATCATCTGAAATCAACTCGACAAAAGGCGATGAAGACATGCCTAAGAAAAGAAGGAAGATAGAGAAGAAAAAGAAGAAAAGCCGAGACGAACATCCGAAAGGGCACTTTGAGGCAGACAATTCCAGAAGTGGATCAAGATTAGAAAAAGAAGAACAAGGGTCTGGTAGAACCAGGAAGAGGTGCAATCAACGCAAGAAACAGCACCAAAGGACACGATGTCAATAGAATTAATATGATTAAATAACTTGGAAACCCCAACCATGAATCACGAGTAGTTAGGCATCCCTAGGTTAAGAGCATGCTAACTCATGACATCATATCATTTCATATTTTTCACAAGTACCCAAAAAGCGAGTCGGGCCATTCATAAAAGAAGGAGTAAACGACAAAGCGAAAACCCAGAAAGGATTTCAGAGCAAAGGAGGCAGATACTCAAAGCTCAGAGCAAAGGAGAAAGAAACTCAAAGCCCAAGAATTTTAGAGCAAATGAGGCAGATGCTCAAAGCTTATGGCAAAGGAGGCAAAAACTCAAAGCCAAAAGATTTTAGAGCAAAAGAGGTAGATACTCAGAGCTTAGGGAAAAGGAGACAGAAACTAAAAGCCCAAGAATTCCAGAGCAAAGGAGGCAGATACTCAAAGCTCATGGAAAAAGAGGCAGAAACTCAAAGCCAAAAGATTTTAGAGCAAAGAAGGCAGATACTCAAAGTTCGAGTCAAAGATACGAAATCTGCTCATATATTTGGGCACGTGGAGAATAGAACCCACCTATCCGTTCAGGCACTTGGAGAATGGAAATCTGCTCATCTATTCAGGCATTTGGAGAATAAAACCCGCCTATCCGTTCGGGCACTTGGAGAATGGAAATCTGTCTATCTATTCGAGCAATCAAAAGTCAGTAAAAAAACTCTTTGTCTACCTGTTCGGGGCATTTGAGGGGAGAATTCACGATCGAAAGACTTTGGGAAGAGGAATCACTTGGGATCGCGTGGCTACTTCAGGGAGTAAACCGTCTGACAGAGAAGTAGGACAAAATTAGTGTTTATGGTCTTTGCTTTATCTTTGTTCCACAAGTATAAGCAAAGAGAGGCAGCTGTAATCACTAATTTTGTCCGGATCTTAAACCTACTCTAATTCGAGGAAATTTGGGGCTTATCAGGCTATTATGTAATTTAAAAGGAAAAAATAAGAAAAACAAAAAAAAGAAAAAAAGAAAACAAAAAAAGAAGGAAAAAGAAAAAGTAGAGATTTTACTATTATTACTAGGGTATATATATATTTTAAGTGTATATATTATTATTAGTATTAGTATAATATTACTATTATCTTTTATTTGTTATAATAATCACTATTTACTATTATTATCTTGTTTTATTTTCGGCATTTAATTATTTATTATTATTGTTGTTGTTGTATTTATTACTATATTTATTATTATTATTATTATTATTATATTTATTATTAGTAGTAGTATTAGTATTGTTATTAGTATTATTATTATCATAACATAAATAAAAAATAAAACATAAATAAATGAAAGCCCAAAAAAATCTTTAAAAATAATAATGATAAGTCCATTAAATAAAACAGTCCAATTACATATGGCTCGAGCCCGGTAAGCCTTTTACAAAGCAAAACCCTAATGGTTATCTTCTTTCTTGCGCAACCAACTCTCGACCGTCAGATCTGCTTTAGATCTGACGATCCAGATCGCGTGATGGATGAAAGCCCTAGCAGACCCTAGCGCCGCACCCTCCTCAGCCGTTGGATCGAAAGGGGAATCAACGGCCCAGATCACTCCTAGTGTAGAAGCCCTAGATGTCCCCTCTTCGTCTCACGCCGCACACCCATCACCGTTAGATCTAGGCGCGATCTAACAGCCCTAATCAATCGAGATTTCTCTAGATCACGCATGCCCAACACGCGAGCCCCTTCGCATTTGACACGCATGCGTCTATAGCGATCAGACTTCCCTCACGCACGCGTAGCCCGGTCTCGTGACCCCTCGTCTGCCACGGACACGCCCTCTGCCGCCTCTGACCCAATGCACGCCAAGGCCACCCCATTTCGGGAAAATTCGACATGAAACAACAAAAAAGCAGAGATATCAGATGCCGAAATTGCAACCCAAACAAAAACACAACAAAATGTCAACGAGACAAAGGCTTGGTTTTTCCAGAAAGCAAAAACGAGTCTGAGGAGAAGAGAGTTTTGTTGTTTTATGTAAAAAAACGAGTATAAAAGGGGGTAAAAATCACTGTGAGGAGGAAGATTGTTAGCAAAAAAATTGTAAAAGCAGAGGATTTTCACAAAATCAATAGAAAGCAAAAAAAGAAAGAAAAACAAGAAATTTCAGAGGTATTGCATCTTCTTTCGATTGAATGCATAAGAAAAAAAACATAAGAAATAAAGAGCAAGAGTCTTTCATTTTTTTACCTTCTTCGGCGTCTCGGGGAGCCGCCTCGATTTGCCTCCCGCTCCGCTGTTGCCCTTTCATCGGCGATAAGCCTCCGGCCGCGCAAAGGTCGCGTGAGGTGAGACGATGGAAGGAAAGCACCCGGCGGCCTTTTGTTTCGAGTTCTCAAACCCTAATCGGTGAATAAAAAAGAAAGGGCTTTTCTTTGACTTCAAAACGAGAAAAATGGGGGGTTTGAGAGAATGCTCTCTGGATTTGAAAAAAAAAAAAAGAGGGGGGAAATTTTGCCCGAAAAGAGAGAAAATGTTATAAAAGTTTGGCTTTTATATTATTGAAAGGTTTTGAAAATGGTTTTATTTCGTTTTAAGCCTCTCGTGCTTTTAAAATTACGCCCGCAGTGCCTTTAGCTTTCCAAACTCTCACAATTTCGCCCATGTTCGTTTAATCATCCCCTTTTCTTTTTGGAATAATTTCGTTCCAACCCTCCAATCTTCTTTTTATTTAATTTTCATCCTTAAATCAGTAGGCTATTTACATGTTTGATCCTATAATTTGTGTACGCTTACACTTTGATTTGCTTGTTGCTCATGTTAGTCTAATTTAGTTTTACCATGTTTCTTTTATGAGAATATTCATCATGTGTATTAATTCCATGTTTGTTACAAGTGCTATGTGCTTTGTTATCTAGGGTGTTATGATGTTGAATATGGATGCATATATAATACGTAGTTTCCATGTAATCTTGTTTGTGTTAAATGACTTCGCCCAAGTTTTTGCTAATCGTATATTTTATGTGGAATTTTATTTCTTGCACGCTTACCTTTTTATGGATATCGCTATGTCGTTTATATTATTATTATATGTCCTCACATCATATTGTCATGTTCATCCTTCTTAAAATGTGTTACCATGTTAGTTAGGGATGTTTATGCCCAAAACCTACCACATTCGCACTCGCTTTTTATGTTTTATTTGATCACGTAATTTAATTGTTTCATTTATGAATTTATAAGCTGCATCCAGATTTTTTAAAAAAATATAATGCGAATGTCTTTTTATTCGAGAATGAACGAGGCTAATACCAGTCGTAGTGGTGGTGGTTCGGACGTTCTTTCTCGAATATCAAGGCTTTTAAAATTTACTCATCCGTATAACCAAATTTCGATACGAATCGTCACTTTAATTCACAAATTTTAATGTTAACAAAGTGGTAATGATTTTGGTACCGATTTTAGGGCACGACGGGGGTGCTCATCCTTCCCCGCGTGTAACTGACTCCCGAACCCCTTTTTAAAAGAAAGAATCTCTGGTTTTACATTCGGTGTCCGGTCTACCATTTTTAAATGGCCGGTGGCGACTCCTCTTTTTTTCGAAACCCGATTAAATTTTCAAAACCAATCAAAACTCGGTTCCTCTAAGTGACACCGGTATTTTTCTAAAATTTAATCGCTACACAATGCCTTCATCTATCTATAGGCTTTTACATTAAACTCTAATTAATGGAGATAATATTCTTAATGATAAAGTAAATCAAATCTCCTAGATAAAGTTCTTATCATTATAGACATTCACATATATAAATATTCATAACATAATTATAATTGATTGATTTATTTGTTAACATTCAATTCAAGTTTGAGTTCGAATTTATTTAGTAAAAAGTAAATAAAAATTCTATTTAAATTAAAAAAATGATCGAATTTTTAAATATGGGTCATTTTTCCACCTCTAGTGAAAATATTAGAAGTAGGCACATACTAGGGGTGTAAACGAGCCGAGTCGAGCTCGAGTTGTGCTGGGATCGACTCGGCTCGTTAAGAACTCGAGCTGAGTTAGAACTCGAGTTGAGCCAAGTAGTGTTGATCTCGACTTGACTCGTTAAGAACTCGAGTCGAGTTCGAGATTGAATCTAGTCCAATTGAGTCGAGTATTGACCGAGTCGAACTCGAGTAGCTCGTGATCTATCTAATCTTATTTACAGTCTTAATAATAATAATAATAATAATAATAATAATAATAATAATAATAATAATAATAATAATAATTTTCGAGTGGATTTATTTATTTATTTATTATTATTATTATTATTATTATTATTATTATTATTTAAATTTTAAAATAATATATTATATTTTTAACTAGCTCGCGAGCTTTTCAAGTCAAGTATCGAGTAGCTCAATTCGACTCGTTAAGAAATCAAATTGATTTTAAGCTTGAGTCGAATCTAATTAATTCAGTTTTAATCGAATCAAATTCGAATAACTTAATATCTATCTCGTCTCATTTACCTGCCTAGGCGTAAGCTTTTGGTTTAAGAAGCTGAGACCGGTTTAGCCCAAACGAATGGGCTTTGTCTTCAAATGGCCGACAGCAAACAGTGAGAGCAAACCGCGTAAAGAACCACCTAAATCAATGGCTGATTCCGGCCCCACTAATTCATAAAATTTCCACATTCCCAGGTTTCTCAGTGTTCATTTCGTGTTCTTCTTCCCTGCATTTTTCCTCTCTAATAAATAATGCCTGATGATTTGATTGCTTATCACTTTATCTCACATGTCCGAAATCGACATGGAAGCCCCACTAAACAATTCTTCTTCGTGTTCTTCATTGTTCGAAATCGAGGTTAAGGCGACGTTTATCATCGTCGAGAGGAATCCCAGCGCCGGAGATGAACCGTTTGTTGAGGCCGGGAGGATTATTTCTCAAGTGATCCACAAGTTTCCTCTTGATGACTTGATTAACGACGGATACGGGGCTGTCTTAGACATGCTTAACTCCATGTGCGTCCCGGTTCAACCCTCGATGGTCGAAGAAATAGCCTCCACCGCCGTTCGTTTGGCAGCGGACGCTAGGGATAGAGACGGAAAGGTTTCGACAATGCAAGTCGCGATCGAGGCCGTCGTAGACGACGTGCCTGACTTCGGGAGTGGTGATAATGATATCGATGACAGTGACGAGGAAGGGGTGGCGATGATGGAGGAAGAGGTGGCGGGGAGTGTGGGGAAGACGGTGGTCGATTCAACGGGGAAGGAGTGTTCGATTTGTTTGGAAGAATTGGTGGTGGGTGGCGAAGCGGCCTGCTTGCCTTGCTCGCATACTTTTCATGAACTCTGCATTGTTACCTGGCTAAAGAAGAAAAAACGCTGCCCTTGTTGTCGTTTTGATCTGTCTAACATGAAAAATGAAGTTTAGGAGTTTTAATTATTTCAAGAATCTCGTGTTTCCTTTTAAGTAAAATGTTTAAATGTTGACTTAGTTTATTTCATGAATAAAATGTCATCTTTATTACTAAAAAACAATAATCAGTTTATTTAAATTGAAATGTTTATTTAGTTTATTTCATTTGACATCGTTTTCGGTATAATCTATGAGAATGTGTGATTGAGCATGCACAAGTATTTAGCATCCTTTGATTTAAGGATGCATATTCGTTTTTATTGTTCGGTTAAAATTAACTATTTGAATTAAAATTTTTGTTCAGTTAATCAGTTGGTTAATTAAGTGTTCGATTGATTAATTGTTAAATGTTTTTTAAGTTTAATTGTCTGTTAATTCTATTCGAAACTAGTTAAGTAATCGAATTAACTGAAATTTTAATATATATAGTTAATATATTTTAATTTTAAAATCACATCTCATCAATAACCCATAATATTTAAAACCTAATATTTATATTTTAATCTCAATATTAAGTTCAACAAAAAAAAACTATAAATAATAAATATCTAAAAAATCTATTTTCAATTCATTGCTATTTAAATTGTTATTTTGAATAAAAACTAAAAAAACATTACATAATTCATTTAATTTGAAAGCTGACCGAAATAACTGAATTTAGTTCGGTTTGGTTATTGGTTTTAAAAATTCGGTTTTAATTAATGATTAAATATTTTAAGAGTTCGATTAACTCGATTTTGGGTAGTTTGTATAAAAAGTTAATATTAAATTGCTATTTATGACATGTTATACCCCGATAAACAAATACTATTTTCAATGCAAATGTTAAAATTCAAATCTGTACAAAATAAATAACGAATAAATATCTTTTATTACTGGACCAATTAAAGGATGACACGACTAACATTACCTTAAATTGTTGGTTAATTTTTATTCAAGGAGAAAAAAATGTCGACAAATTTTGAAAAATATAATTTTGTGCCTGTGATTAGGAGGTTAGGAAAGATGTAATACTGGCAATTTCTAATTATTCAGGTACAATTAATTATGAATGAACACAATTTAATTTGATTTAAAATTTTACTTTTAAATTTTTTAATTGTGTTATTTAATTTAATGATGTCAAATTAAATTAGTAGATCAAATTTCAAGCTCTGAATTTACTAATTTAAAAAAGTTAAAAAATTATTTTTTTTATTTTTTAATTTGATCCTTGTTTTTTGTTTTTTTTTAATTGTGTCTGTTTTAAGTCGTCCTTTATCAAATTTGAATGATGTATTACCGTAGAATACATATATAATTTTAGTTTCTCTTTTGACAACAAAAAATATCTTTATACAATTTAGTCCCTCAACTTTGTATGATTTATTTGTTTCTTCAATTTCTTCTTCGCTTTAAGTTCATTTTAACCAAATTTGAACCACGTATTCCTCAAGCACTTTAGATTATTTATATAACTTCAATTCCTATTTTTAACAACAAATTTCTTATGCATCCTTTTTTTAAACGGGGCTGATTTTATTATTAGAGTAAAGCCATAATCATGCCTTGTTAAAAAATTCCTAAACTTAAATGGGGAAAAGAGTTCACCGATTAATGGCTCAAGGGATACATCATTGTTACACATAACCACAAGCCACTTACATCAAATCACAAGTCATTACATGGGGAGAATGACACGATGGAGGGCAGCCCTTCTTCGTCATTTTCCAATAGATATCCGAGGCAATGGTCTAGAGATACCCTTATTAGCCAAGTTATCGGCCAGCTCATTTTCTTCTCTGGGTATCAGGTTTATAGTCCATGAAAAGCTCCTACCTTCCTTCAGGCACAAACTTATGAGATCTTTGTAGATTGCAGGGCATTGATTAGGACTTAGTAACCATTTCACTACATTAGAACAGTCGCATTCCAGAATTAGCTTTTTCTTATGTGCCCATGGGGAGTTTTTAAACAGCTTACAGGCTTCCAAAATCGCAAGAATCTCGGCTGATGTTGTGTCTGTCACCCCGACCACCTTGGAGAAAGTGATAAGGCTCTTCGATTGTTCATCTCTCAATACTCCTCCGATACCAGCTTTGCCATAGCTTCCGATAATCGCCTCGTTAACGTTAAATTTGAAGGCACCATCTGGAGTGGGTAACCAAAGCTGTTGAGAGGGGACCATATTATAACATCGGAAAGCATTGAACCTCTCGGGTGCCATGATGAGGTCGTTTATGGATATGTCATCTTCTGGCCATTTTGCAGTACACCAAAAACTTAATCGATGGATACACAAGTCGAATAAGTACTCCTCATTCAGTTTTTTATCATTCAATAACAGCTCATTTCGATATAGCCAGCACGACCACAATATACAGAAAAAACTAATGAGCCATACCTTTGTTTGTAGACGGGGAGGGGACATGGGTAACCACATTTAAAATAAGCCACAGATAGAGCCAGGACAAACCAAGTTAATACCCCAAATACGGCACCATTTTTGCCATGTTGACCACACGACATAGCATTGGTAGAGAAGATGGTTGATTGATTCCGGAACTTTATTACACCAAGTACATAAAACCGAATCTTGGGGAAGGTGACTTCTTCTTTGTAGTTCCAGCTTGGTAGGAATATGATCGAGGATAACTTTTCATGTGAAAGCTTCCACCTTTGGTGGTGCTAAACTCGACCAAACTAAGTCCCAGTTGACTTCATGAGTGTTGCTATGAGGATTGCCTACATCGAAGAAGGATTTCATGGTGAAGATGTTGTTTGAGTTAGCAACGCACTTGATGTTATCGCTTAAATATGGGGTGATCTTTGTCGCAGTAACAACATTTAAGAAACTACTCCACTGCTCATTTTCCCAATCAAAGGGAGATCTACGTAGTTGAACCTTCCACTTCCATTCAGCATCGATAAAACTACCATATTCTGCTATTGCAACAGCTTTATTAATAGCAAGAACAATGTTCTAGGAAATGCGCTCATCAGGGGTGTAGGACTTAACCAAGCATCACTCTAAAATAGAATTCTTTTACCATCACCAAGAGAAAATCTGACATTAGACATGAAAATGTCTTCAAACTTAGAGAAATTAGCAATGATATTCCTCCAGATCCATGACTTATTGAAAGGCTTTAAGTTTGTTAGCATAATAGTAGAAGATCCTTCCTCGTATCTTGCTGCAATAATTCTACGCCAAAGACTTTTGGTTCAACTCCATACCTTCAAATCCACTTGAGAAGTAGCGCTTGATTTTTGTAGCTAGGATCCATACGGCCAAGGCCCCCACAGGATTTCGGTAGACATAGAGATTCCCACTTCACCCAATGAATAGCTCTACGATCCATAGAGCCCCACAAAAAGCTTGCAATAAGCCTTGATAGCATCCCACTGATTTTCTTTGGCATAGGGAATAGGGCAATGAAGTATATTTGAAGATTTGAGATGACAGATTTCACTAGAGTGATGCGGCCTCCAAAGGATAATGCTTTCGATTTCCAGCCAGCTAGCTTCGATTTCACCGTTCCAACTATCGGTAGCCAGATTTGAGTGTCATTTTTGCAATGGCCGGGAGGCAGCCCCAAATATGTGCTTGGCAAAGATTCACTTTTGCAGTTTAAAAGAGATGCCCAAGTATCTAAGACACACTACACGATATTA
Organism: Hibiscus tridactylites; assembly: GCA_958450335.1. NCBI lineage: Eukaryota > Viridiplantae > Streptophyta > Magnoliopsida > Malvales > Malvaceae > Hibiscus > Hibiscus tridactylites. Next base: position 35,429,538 of record OY288273.1, on the reverse strand, counting down.
ATATCAATGATCTTAGACTTATTGAGGTTTCAACTCAAACCCGAGATGAGTTCGAAGCCTCTTAGCAGTCGAACAATATTGCGAATACCAGTTTCATTAGCACAGCTGAATATTAATATACCGTCAGCGAATTGGATGTGAGATATACGCTCCACGCTGTTACCAATTTGAATCCCCGAAAAGAATCCCAATTCCTCCGCCTTAAATAACAACGCACTAAGCGCTTCTGCAATAATATTAAACAACAATGGAGAGAGTGGACAGCCCTGGCGAAGGCTTCTGCTTATGTGAAAGGAATCCGTAGGAGAACCATTAACCAACACTGTAACCCCCTCGTCCCGGTCTAGCCGGATGACCGGTCCGAGTGAGCTACACGGGGAAAACCGAGTGAAAACCCCTTAAGGATTCCCCCTCGGTTAGCAACCCTATTTATTTTTTTCATTTTAAATCTTGTCTAGATGAGTATTTAATCCTATGTGGTCATACAGCGGAACAACGTTCACGAGGCAAACAAACGAACTCAACCCATCATCTTACAGTCCAATTTTTAACCTTAAACTACAGGCGGTATCGATACACTTAAGGGGTGTATCGATACCCCTTCAATAGATTTAGGCTTTAACTGCAGGCGGTATCGATACACTTAAGGGGTGTATCCATACCCCCTTGACTAGGTCAATTGGTCAAAGTCAACTCATAGAGTCCGTATCGATACACCCAAGGAGTGTATCGATACCCTCCCCAACGGTTGACTTCCCACGGTCAACGCTAAGATGACGGTATCGATACGCCTGAGGCTGGTATCGATACCGAACTGGACAGTAGCTCCAGTGACCAAAATGGTATCGATACACCTATCAAGTGTATCGATACACTAAGCATGAAACAAGAAGGTGGTATCGATACCGTACCAACCGTATCGATACCCGTGCACTGCAAAACCCCCCAAACTCAGCAAAAACGACCAAGACTCGAATCTAAATGCAATTTAAGACTTCTCTAGCCCCAACCAAACATTCACACAACATTTACATACCACTATATAGCCATACAAGCACCCAACACGTATAAACATCAAGGAAATCATGCAATAGACCCAATATGGCATTCAAGCATTCAAAGCTCATACTTCAATATTCTAACATGAAGGCAACCTCAAAGGCACATGACCAACACACAAGGTAAACAATTTAAACATGGTTACAATCCAAACATAGCATCATTAAGCCAATCAAAAACAACATAAGTAAGGAGTCTAAACATGCTCCTACACAACCAACACTAGCACAAAACAACAACACCTATCCCATTGCTTTACTATTACAATCTTTAAATTTAACTATCATACTTGAGCTAACCGTAAGCAACACTTGGAGACCTTTCCTTGCCCTTGCCACCCACAAGCTATTTATCTGCATTGTCGAACAAAAGAGAGCGTAAGCATAAAAGCTTAGGGAGGGTAGCTCATAAAACAAACCTTCGACAATGCAGGGTTCAAGCACGAGCTATTTCCATAATGAAATGCATGATCTTACCTCCGGTCCGCAAGGCCAAAATGAACATGATGCATGAACATATAGTCAACCTTATGTCATGCTCAACAACTCATAAGCTCAACATACCACGATACATAATTCAAGCATTAACCACATCATATATCAATTCATGAAGGCATCACATTCGTATCATATAAGCATGTATTCATAATCTCATATTGGTATATTCATACAACCTCATATTGGCACCTAGCTATGACCCGAATACGCGGATAACCCGTTGGAACGCATTTCCAACAACAACATTACCTCGGTGGGATTCCACTCATCACCGGTCCTTGCATGGGCGGGATTCCACTCATCGCCACACGCCCTACGGATGAGATTCCACTCATCATCACGTAGAAATATATAAAAGCTTCCGGTGGAATATTACATCACCGTACTCCTCCTTGGTGCCTTAACGCCACCAAGGCCACGTACGTTTTGACTCAATTTGTGTGCACACTCATCCTAATGATCGATCATTGTACCCAAGCATACTAGTGTCAATATTAAACGTAATCCATTTTTCGTAGCTACATGCATATAACAATGTATCAAATATCATGTCTCACATACATGTATTTCACAACCCATTTCCATGCCTAGCATGTACTCACCATGATCATCATCATCATGCACAATTCACAATTCAAACCACATGCATAGCAATGCATCAAACCATACCTCAACAACATGTATAACACAATATACATAACTACCGTAAACACATATAAACAAGAGGCATAACAAGAAATTAGGAGTTCAACCAAAGTTTCCTAAACCTTAAGCTTGAGATTAGGCTACCACCCTAACCTCAACTCTAGGTGGGTTTACCAAGCCCAACCTAGGTCCACATGCTTGAACCAATGTTTAAAACCATTTAAAAACAATAACCACTCACCTCCACCTCCAAGCTCAAACACCAAGCAACCATGGTCTTCAATTTTTCCGGATTTGTTCCCAAGGCTTCACCAACCCAAAACCAAGCTTCTAAACACCTCAACACAAGCAAAACAACCTCTAATCAACTCAAACATCAAGGTAGCTAACCCGGAATACAATTTCAAATATCAAACTCAACATTTCAAGTCATGACCAAACCCCAACTTTATCTAATTCAAGCAGCCCATAATCCTTGATGAAAACCCAAGTTTCCAACACATTTTATACTCACAAAAGATCACTAATTTCAGCCACAACATCAACCCATAGGTGCAAGCCAAGCTCCAACAATTTCCAACCCAAACAATCACCAAAATTCCCATTTTCGTACTTCCATTTTACCCAGCAGAAAATTTCATTTTCAAACATCCAAATGACATCTAAAAGGTCCCAAAACATTCCCATAGCATACATATACCATCAGCCCTCTAATTACACCCTAAAACCCACCAAAAATGGTGTTTTTGACAACTCAAAAATGGGTTTAAGAACCCACTTCGGAAATTCATTAAAAATTAACCAAATTAACATATAATGTGTATTTCAACTTGATTAAACAAAACCCCAACTCAATTTATCAAAACAAAATGAAAACCCCATTAAAAACTCAAACTTTAAATCAAACCCAAATTTTCAAAAGTTCATGGTTTTAAAAACTATAATCATTGATAGATAGGAATTAAAAAGGAGAGTGAGAATATACCTTTAATTTTGAAAAAGGCCTTGAGATGAGGGAGAAATCAATGGAATAATGAATTTAGGGTTTGGGGAGGGGTTTTAGGCTTTCCAACGTTAGAAAGGGGTGTGGGGGAGAAGATGATACCCTTTCTTTTTCTTTTATTCAAAAGTGGTTTTGCTTTTTAAAAGTTTTGAGTCAAATTACCAACAAGGTCCCTCCTTTACTATTTAAAGCCCAATTAGATCACAATTTAGGTTGAATCGATTTAATTTAATTTTATTGACTCGGACTACAAACCCGACTAACTCCTAGCCCCAAAATACGGGTGTTACAACTCTCCCTCACTTAAGGAAATTTCGTCCCCAAAATTCATCGATCACGGAGGGCCACTGAAACATACACCTCCACGCGTTCCTCTCTCACCACAACATACTAACCAACTCGAAAGACTTACCACACAACATTTGCTATCTTACACTAAGATCTCAACTGATTCTTCAAGGCATGCCAATTTCTAACTCAACTCAATCTCTTCAACAAACATAGCACAGAACAGATCTGACTCACATCCCCGAATCATAGATTCACAGACACATCACAAACCTCTTTCTAACTCTGGTGGCAACCGCAACAAATAAGCAACGGATCTAGCCCGACTCACAACTCATACAGCACTGTTTAAAAACTTGACCGATGACTTTCTCTGACTGATCATCTGACTTCATCAATTAATCAAACACTATGCAGGTGTCTTCAAAAACAATCTAATTGAAATCTCGGATCTCCATTACCCACTTCCATTATGAACCTTCCACGGATGTAACAAACTAGAAGAAAACTGGTACTCGGTCTTGACACGCTGGCAATTTACACACTTACTCTCATGCTGAACCACATTATTTATCAACTCCATCCTGAAGTACTCATCTTCAACCCACAATACGACTTCATACTACTCAGATGCAATACAAATGAACTACTGTGTGCCTCGACCAAAACAATACGTCTCAAAATACTATGCCAATCAGTACAACAATTCTGTCTCTGAAATGCAAAGCTCTATCATCTCTGAAACTGTATTCTGAAGGTCTTCCTTCTACTATGCCTCACACGTGAGGTGCCAAGAACCTGTCTTGCGACCGTTTCTCTTCAAGCATTCTGACTCAATATAGGTTCAACATGAAACTCGGCCACAAAACTGTTATCCTTCGGTAAATTGAATTTCGGCAAATACATCTCGCAACTCAACTACTAATCTAACAACAATTACACTCGGGACACCGGTCACTACATTGACTATCTTCGGATGGTACTCAATCTTGATATTACAGTCTTCAAGCAGTTCTAACACTTCATGTTGTTCAAGTTTCCACCCTTCCTAAGTTTTCAAATATTTCAAGTTCTGATGATACGTACATATACACTGTGCATTTCTTACTACACAAGCTTGTCTCCAAGTCTTCGAAGCAATTACAACTGTAGTTAACTCCATGTCTCATATCGAATAACTCTTCTCACGGTCTTCCAACTATCTTGATGAACAAGCCACAATCTTCTGTCTTGCATAAGCACACATCCTAATTCTACATGTAACACATCACTATGGTTCACAACTCTTTCTCTGATATAAGCTGATTCAAGGTCGAAGCTCTCTTCAAAGTTTCTTTTAGTTTCTCAAGGGTTCAATGTCTCGCATCTAACCACACAACTGAACATTCTTCTGTAGCAATCTATCAATGGAACAACTATCTTCAAAAGACTATTTACAATTCTCTGAAAGTAACAATGCTAGACCTAGGAACTATAGATATTTGTCACAGTCTTCAATTTCTTCTAACTCATGCCTTCTTTTGCCTACTTGGGATTTACTCTAATACACTCGGCTGATCTACATGTCCTAGGGGAACATCCTCATTAACTCGAAGTTCACATTGCACAACTTGGTATACAGTTAATTCTCTAATAGAATCTACCACATTAACTTCAAAGCTTGTCATGATCTTCCTCGGTACTTGAATATACTCATGTGACATCTAGAAGAGCTACTACAACTGATCAAGAAACTCAGGAAAATATTCTGCTCAACATCTCGATGAAGGTAACTAATACACTAGTCAAACAAAACGACATAACTCAGAGCTCAAGGCGATCACATCTTGCCCCTAAAGCTGTCTTCGGTATTTCAACTTTTCTCACTTTCAACTGGTAGTAAACGGATCTCAAACTAATCTTCAAATAGACTGAAGCACACACTAACTGACCAGCAAATCACTGACACTCGAAAACTGATGCTAATCATTCACTGTCACTTGTTTCAACGGTCTGAAATCCAAACACATTCTTGTATCGTCTTCTCTCTTCTTCACAAATTGTACTGTCATACTCTAAGATAATGCACTAGGCCTAATGAGTCTAAGGTCCAACTAACCTCGAAGTTATTTCTTCAACGTTCTCAATTCTTCCGGGATTTATAAGTTACAGAGCAAACAAAACAGAAGCAACCTCGGAGACGATCTCAATAACGAACTCTTCTTCTCTATCAAGAGACAAACCGGGTAAATCTACCCAACACTTCTAGGTAAACACAAACTAATTTAATATTTTGTGGTCTAATCTTCATTCAAAATCAAATCCATCACACTTGCTAAGCAAACCTGCCAGCTAAACTCAATCAATCTTCGACCTCCAAAGCTGGATCAATCATTCAATAAGAAGTTCACATACTCACCTACTACTACAGTCAAGCAGAAATCTGCAACTTCAAGGCAACTCTCTCTTTGTCTCAACGTATACACTAACTCTGTGTTCTTCAAGCTGAACCTTGTCAAAAGGTACATCAAACCGTAGAGGACAATCACTTCACATCTACTAGAAACTAGTAATTCTGAACCACCAACAAACACCTTCTATACATCTTTCTGATCACTACTGTCTCCCAAAAGGCTAGTCACATGTGTCCCTACACCTAAGGTCTCAACAAGGATATCTAATTTCTTTGCATGCTCACATAAAAGGAGGTATCCGCGGAAATTGGAACTTCACATGTACACAACTGATAGTCTTCGGTCCTCTTATTTTCAGACTGGTTCTTCAACAAAATCTGACTCTTCTAGACTGTTCTTAGAGCATTTCGAAACTTTAATAATTCAATTCTGATTACACGTAAACTATCACACTTGAACTTGTTCTATAACATCGGTCTTGACGACTTAAAACATCCCACTACCTAACAATCTGAATTCAAAGCTTAAGTCTTCCTTCTCGGCTCAACTATATCGGAAGTAACTTCATCTTTCCTTCTCACTGGAAGACAACTCAGACGTACACTGGCCCAATCACACAAATTGATTCCCACTTACGGATACTGACTGGCTGTCTTGTATGAAAATTATAGGCCAAACCCCAACGGTCACCAACTAACACTTCACCAGGCATGTTCAACTTGCATACTTGCTAACGGTATACAAAAGCACGGATTGAGAATCAACTGGAGGAAACAACTTGATACGGTACCAAGGGTTTATCTGTTAAAACATCGACACCACTCTAACCCTCACTCATAGGCCTTCACTTCTTCTTACTAACTAATGCCAATGTTGTTCACATCGTCCCTCAACCACAGGAATCAACCACATACACCGTCTCAAACGGACAAATTGTACCTCAATCCCGGTACAACCATACCTCTCTAACTGAGGTGATGGACTCCCTCAACATAGTCCACCCTTTTCAGAAACTACGACTCCTACTTACCGAAAAGCAATTGAATCAACAACAACATCAACAGTAAAACATACAAGATTGGGTTAGCAAGGCAAGGCTTCCAAGTGGCTCAAGTATGTTTCCCTCACTTAAAATCACTTTTTCGATGTAATAGTAGCAATGAGACTCTACTGAACACGTTTCAAACAAATCAACACACATACATGCTCAACCAAGCATATGACAAGGCTTACTTGCTAAACAAGCAAACATATGCCTACAATCAAACAACATACGCTCTCAATCAAACAATTATACCTCACAGCATACACGGGTAACGAACAACATGCTTTTAAACAAACAATAACCATACTTGTCATACAAGCAGTCATACTTACAAAGCAAGCAAACACCGTGCATATCAATTCAAAACTTAAACTTACCTCACTTACCTGCCCAAGGTCTCGGAAACCTTAGGCTCTGATACCAACAAAGGTAACCCCCTCGTCCCGGTCTGGCCGGATGATCGGTCCGAGTGAGCTACACGGGGAAAACCGAGTGAAAACCCCTTAAGGATTCCCCCTCGGTTAGCAACCCTATTTATTTTTTTCATTTTAAATCTTGTCTAGATGAGTATTTAATCCTATGTGGTCATACAGCGGAACAACGTTCACGAGGCAAACAAACGAACTCAACCCATCATCTTACAGTCCAATTTTTAACCTTAAACTACAGGCGGTATCGATACACTTAAGGGGTGTATCGATACCCCTTCACTAGATTTAGGCTTTAACTACATGCGGTATCGATACACTTAAGGGGTGTATCGATACCCCTTTGACTAGGTCAACTGGTCAAAGTCAACTCATAGAGTCCGTATCGATACACCCAAGGAGTGTATCGATACCCTCCCCAACGGTTGACTTCCCACGATCAACGCTAAGATGACGGTATCGATACGCCTGAGGCTAGTATCAATACCGAACTGGACAGTAGCTCCAGTGACCAAAATGGTATCGATACACCTATCAAGTGTATCGATACACTAAGCCTGAAACAAGAAGGTGGTATCGATACCGTACCAACCGTATCGATACCCCTACACTGCAAAACCTCCCAAACTCAGCAAAAACGACCAAGACTCGAATCTAAATGCAATTTAAGACTTCCCTAGCCCCAACCAATTATTCACACAACATTTACATACCACTATATAGCCATACAAGCACCCAACACGTATAAACATCAAGGAAATCATGCAATAGACCCAATATGGCATTCAAGCATTCAAAGCTCATACTTCAATATTCTAACATGAAGGCAACCTCAAAGGCACATGACCAACACACAAGGTAAACAATTTAAACATGGTTACAATCCAAACATAGCATCATTAAGCCAATCAAAAACAACATAAGTAAGGAGTCTAAACATGCTCCTACACAACCAACACTAGCACAAAACAACAACACCTATCCCATTGCTTTACTATTACAATCTTTAAATTTAACTATCATACTTGAGCTAACCGTAAGCAACACTTGGAGACCTTTCCTTGCCCTTGCCACCCACAAGCTATTTATCTGCATTGTCGAACAAACGAGAGCGTAAGCATAAAAGCTTAGTGAGGGTAGCTCATAAAGCAAACCTTCGACAATGCAGGGTTCAAGCACGAGCTATTTCCATAATGAAATGCATGATCTTACCTCCGGTCCGCAAGGCCAAAATGAACATGATGCATGAACATATAGTCAACCTTATGTCATGCTCAACAACTCATAAGCTCAACATACCACGATACATAATTCAAGCATTAACCATGTCATATATCAATTCATGAAGGCATCACATTCGTATCATATAAGCATGTATTCATAATCTCATATTGATATATTCATACAACCTCATATTGGCACCTAGCTATGACCCGAATACGCGGATAACCCGTTGGAACGCATTTCCAACAACAACATTACCTCGGTGGGATTCCACTCATCACCGGTCCTTGCATGGGCGGGATTCCACTCATCGCCACACGCCCTACGGATGGGATTCCACTCATCATCACGTAGAAATATATAAAAGCTTCCGGTGGAATATTACATCACCGTACTCCTCCTTGGTGCCTTAACGCCACCAAGGCCACGTACGTTTTGACTCAATTTGTGTGCACACTCATCCTAATGATCGATCATTGTACCCAAGCATACTAGTGCCAATATTAAACGCAATCCATTTTTCGTAGCTACATGCATATAACAATGCATCAAATATCATGTCTCACATACATGTATTTCACAACCCATTTCCATGCCTAGCATGTACTCACCATGATCATCATCATCATACACAATTCACAATTCAAACCACATGCATAGCAATGCATCAAACCATACCTCAACGACATGTATAACACAATATACATAACTACCGTAAACACATATAAACAAGAGGCATAACAATAAATTAGGAGTTCAACCAAAGTTTCCTAAACCTTAAGCTTGAGATTAGGCTACCACCCTAACCTTAACTCTAGGTGGGTTTACCAAGCCCAACCTAGGTCCACATGCTTGAACCAATGTTTAAAACCATTTAAAAACAATAACCACTCACCTCCACCTCCAAGCTCAAACACCAAGCAACCATGGTCTTCAATTTTTCCGGATTTGTTCCCAAGGCTTCACCAACCCAAAACCAAGCTTCTAAACACCTCAACACAAGCAAAACAACCTCTAATCAACTCAAACATCAAGGTAGCTAACCCGGAATACAATTTCAAATATCAAACTCAACATTTCAAGTCATGACCAAACCCCAACTTTATCTAATTCAAGCAGCCCATAATCCTTGATGAAAACCCAAGTTTCCAACACATTTTATACTCACAAAAGATCACTAATTTCAGCCACAACATCAACCCATAGGTGCAAGCCAAGCTCCAACAATTTCCAACCCAAACAATCACCAAAATTCCCATTTTCGTACTTCCATTTTACCCAGCAGAAAATTCCATTTTCAAACACCCAAATGACATCTAAAAGGTCCCAAAACATCCCCATAGCATACATATACCATCAGCCCTCTAATTACACCCTAAAACCCACCAAAAATGGTGTTTTTGACAACTCAAAAATGGGTTTAAGAACCCACTTCGGAAATTCATTAAAAATTAACCAAATTAACATATAATGTGTATTTCAACTTGATTAAACAAAACCCCAACTCAATTTATCAAAACAAAATGAAAAATCCATTAAAAACTCAAACTTTAAATCAAACCCAAATTTTCAAAAGTTCATGGTTTTAAAAACTATAACCATAGATAGATAGGAATTAAAAAGGAGAGCGAGAATATACCTTTAATTTTGAAAAAGGCCTTGAGATGAGGGAGAAATCAATGGAATAATGAACTTAGGGTTTGGGGAGGGATTTTAGGATTTCCAACGTTAGAAAGGGGTGTGGGGGAGAAGATGATACCCTTTTTTTCTTTTATTCAAAAGTGGTCTTGCTTTTTAAAAGTTTTTAGTCAAATTACCAACAAGGTCCCTCCTTTACTATTTAAAGCCCAATTAGATCACAATTTAGGTTGAATCGATTTAATTTAATTTTATTGACTCGGACTACAAACCCGACTAACTCCTAGCCCCAAAATACGGGTGTTACAAACACTGATATTGAGGCCGTTGAGATACACATCCTGGTCCACGAACACCATACTTTACCAAAACCCATCTGATTCATAATAAACAACAAGAAATTCCAATCCACAAAATCGTAACCCTTGCAAAAATCGGCTTTAAAAATAACCCCCTCAAGGCCTCGCCTCTTAGTATAGTCTATGATTTCGTTTGAGATTAGTGAGCAGTCAAGTATTTTCTTGCCCAGGCAGAAAGCAAATTGCGGCTCCCCAATAATTTCCTCTGTTAATCTGCTCAACTGAATGGCCAAGACCTTTGCTAGTAGTTTATAAACACATCCCACCAAACTAATTGGGCGATAATCGTCCATAGATGAATGAGTTGTATTTTTTGGTATTAAAACAATAAAAGAATGATTAAAGGACATGTCAGATATCTCACCCTTGTAGAACTTGTTGAAGAATGTTAAGACTACATCTTTTATACTTGGCCAAAAGCGCTTAAAGAACCCGATATCTAACCCATCAGGGCCAGGGGCCCTCAAACCGTCCATGGTAGCTAGAGCCTGCTGAATCTCTGAACAAGTGAAGGATTTTCGAGCCTCTTTGCAGAATCAGGTTTAAGGGATTTCAGATTGCAGTCGAATATGCCAATAGGGATATAATGGCAATCGTTATAAATCTCTTTGAAATGTTATTGTACTTATCTTTTTACCAAGCCTGGTTCCTGGATAAACATCCCCCTACTTGAATGCCTTCGAGATAATTTTTTATTCTTCTCGCAAAAGCAACAATATGGAAGAATCTCGAATTCTTGTCACCATCTGGGAACCATTTAATTCTAGATTTTTGAATCCACTCTCTTTCCTCCCTTCTCATACGAGACCACATCTTTGATCTTAACTCTTTGAGTTGAAGCATTTTTTGTGGGATTCCATTTCCATTACAAATTTCCATCTCCATGATGTGTCACTGTTTCTCCATTTCTGTAACTGATTCTGGAGCATTTTTCAAGTTTTCGTTAATCCACGCCTTTGTAACTTTCTTGCAATCACGTAACAGATTCGAAATGCTCAGCCCTTGATTCTTGCCACAAGTTGAATGTAGAGTCTTAATCAATTCCTTTTCCTCCGCCCAATGGTTGAACCATTTAAACAGTATTGGGCCCCACTCCACCTCACAAAGTGAAAGCGTAATCGAGTTATGGTTTGAGATTCCTCTCGGCAGAATTTGTTGTGATATAGATGGCCACCAAGACACAAGTTCAGTAGAAATAAGGAATCGGTCGAGCCTACTGAAGAAAGGATTTTCATGGAGATTGGACCATGTGAACAACCCTCCTTGAGGTGGGATATCAATTAGCCCAAGTTCGTCAATGAAGCAAGAGAAATTGTTCATGGCTCTTCTGTTTAGGCTCATGCCCGAATTTTCTGCAGCTAATCTAGTAATGTCAAAATCGCCTCCCACAATAATTGGCAGCTTGTATGTTGCTACAACAGAAATAATTTTAACAAATATATCTTTTCTCCTATCAGCCTCATTGGGAGCATAAACGTTGATCAACAAACAACTTGAGTTCAACTGAATAATTTTGCCAATGACACAAATGAAGCTAGTTTTGACCACGGTTAGGTCCACTGAGAAAAAGCCTGGATCCCAAATGGAAATCAAACCTTTAGCAGACCCAATAGAGGGTGAGTGCTCCACACTGTAGCTAACAGCTCTCCCACAGATGAAGGAGATGAATTTATCATCCACTGCCCAGACCTTTGTTTCCTGTAGAAAAATCACACGAGCTTTGGTAGATTCAATTCACTTCCTCACCGCCGCTCTTTTTTCAAATTTTCCAATTCCTCTGATGTCCCACGATAACACTAAAAAATTAAATGGCATAGAAAAGGAGTAGTGGACTCACTAATACATGATTCCGCTGATCAAAATCAGAGCCCTTTGCCTTATTCTGGAATAATCATTGTTAAACGCTTCCTCATAACTTCATCGCTAGCGCTAAACCCAATTCCAACAGATTTGCAAACATCCATTGTTAATTCTACCTCTTAAGTCTTGGTTTTCTTCGAGTTTGAGGCAAGTGGAGAGGGAGGTGCCAGGTGGTTTTTGAGAATTTTGTTGGCATTAGGGTTGGTACTTGGTCGAGTGGAGAACGGCGTAAAGCTTTTCTGAAATTTCAAGTATTTGGGCTTGATAGAAAATAGCCCAGTTTCTTTATCTAAGGAGGGAATAGATGGCCTGCTTGAGCCTGATGAAGCTCTTGAAATGTCAGATAAGCTCTTGATGGGAACGTCGATTAAGCCCGTATGTGCATCTCTAGATGTAGACATCTTTTGAGGTTGGCCCACTGTAGGATCTTTCTGGTTGGTAGGGTCAAGCACTGCAACTTTTGACTTATCCGCAAAAGGTACGTTGCATGGGTGGTAATTAATTGATATGTTCCCCACTTTCTTGGAACCAATCTCCACAGACATCTTATTAATAGGGGACTCTTCGATATTGGCCCAACTACTTTCAACCTCATCGGAATACAGTACCCCCTATCGTCTAACTGAAATTTCGGCGACACTTCATCTATCCAGCAACGAGAATCGTCAAAATCTTCAGTAGAAACTTTTAGGTTGAAGCTCATTCCATTTACGAAAACATTTTCTCTTAGAGGGATATCTGATTTTGACTTGACACCTACAAGGATTCTAGCACAATCGAATCTCTGTTTTTAGATGTTTCATCATCAATCTTGATTACATTACCCCATCTGCCAGCTAAAGTTCGGAAGATTAAGTCGTTCCAAGCTAAAAGATGGACATTTTCTAGTATTACCCAAAGCTTCAGCTTGTTATTGGAAGAGAAACAGTCTATGGTGTCAATGTCTTCGAACCATGATTTAAGGATCGAATCTTTCATATCCCAAAATATATGAATTTTTCCCTCCTCCTTAGACAGGATTATAACGAATAAACTAGACCAGGTGCTCACATTTACTTTAAAACCTTCCGATCGAAGCACTTGTTGAACGAAGTTGGCGTCGTACATGCCTTTCACGGTTCTGACAATGCATTAGTTTACCTATTCAGTCTCCTTAGGGGATAAGCTAAAATAGAAAGGTTCAAAAACTGGTCGTTGATATGTGGTTTCCTCCATTCTGTCTTGGTGGACTGTTTTTTCAGCTCTGCTGCGAGAGCTGACTTTAGTTGTATGTGCTGGTGTCAGAAGCGCATCTTTGTAGGATCTCTCATCTGTCATTTTCATGGTTGGCCTTGGATTCGTAGAAATTTTTCTGTATCTGCTTTCAACCTGGGTAGCAGATTCCTGAGAAGTAACGTTTCTGCACATGAACACCTTGATAATAAACCCATCCATCTTTCTATTATTGCCAAGTTCTATCGCTTTAAGAGCTTCCTCACGTCTGGAGAATCGAATGAAAGCAAATGTATCCTTTCTTTTAAGCCTTCTAGGGTTATTGTATGCGATGTAAACATCGATTATCTTTCCATAGTCAGCGAAAGCTTCCTTCAAAGTGGAGCGATGTATCCTTTTACTAACACAATTGACGAAACTGTAACACCCTTCCTCTGCTGTTGGGGCTGGTCGAGATGGTGGTGGAACAAACTTGAGCTTTGTCGGTGGTGGCTGGGTCTAGAGCTACTTCGAAAGCTCCTCGCCATCTTTGTGAATTTTCAAATTGCAACTCTTTGTGAATTATTTCTTCCCATCAATTTCTTTTTGAAGGGGGAATAGTATGATGTTATTGGAAGAAATCATACATAAAAATAATGATAGGAGCCTCATTGAAAAACTCCTTAATTTATTCTCTTATCTATATAAAAAAACACTCCCTAATTCTATTTGGAGGAAAAAGAGTACCCCGCATCAATGCCTATATTACATCGCACCTTCCCATCAATTTAGTCCATCAACCAATGAAAAGATTGCATGATCCTTGCCAAACCCCCGTATTTTCCTAGATGAAACTAAAACAACCAACAAAACTTCTCAAATGTTTCCCAAATAAAGTTAGCTATGTTTTAATTTATAAGTCAAATTACGGTTTTGTATAGGGACGGGGCTAAGATCAAACGTTGCGAGGGGCATGAGTCTATTAAGCCTTTAAATCTAGAAATTAAGAGGGACAAATGCTTTATTTAACTAATATTTAAACTGAAAATAACTTAAAATGCTATTATGCCAAAAAATTTGGGAAGAACAACAACCACTCCCACACTATATATGATTTTGTCCCTTCACCGTTTTCAACTTGATGTTATAACTTATAAGTAATGTTATTCCTTCATGCAAACCACTAACACCATTAAAAACTCTATTTATCAACTAATTTTTACAATGTTAATGATTTTATACTAAGACATAGTATTCATAATAGCATGGAATCAAGTTAAATTTATACACAAACTCGAATAATTCGTTTTAAAGAATTTCAAATAAAATTTGAATGATAAAACAACACTCGTTGACTCGATTAATTTAAATTCTTTTGACTCGATTCAACTTGACTTAATCAAACACTCATCCCTAATGTTAACAACTACCATTAGTAGCAGTGGAGATGGCTATGAGTTGGAGAAAAAGAGACGACTATAGAAGAAGGTAAATAAATAGGGTTGAATAAAAAAACTGATTTGAATTCAACTTTTAAAATTTAATTCAATTTCGTCAACTTGAATTCCACGATTTTATGTGCAAAGTTCGATTAGCCCACCAGATAATTTTATTAATGCGCGCGTTGCATAAAGATGTTCATGATCTTCCTTACATACGTGTAAGAATATGATATACTAATTTCGAGCTCTTTTTCATATTAAAAAAATAAATATGAAAATGATTAAAAAATTGAAGTGTACTTTATGTTCGTCAACCACATGTCTCGTTAAAAGATCTCTCTGAACTTAAATGGAGGAAAAAGAGTACATTTAAGGGGGAGTTTGGTTCACGAAATATAAGATTACCTCTCGGAATAGGATTACCAGAATGTAACATTACCTGACATATTACTGGAATGTAATATTACTCAGGCCCGTTTTTGAGATTTTGGTGGCCCTAGGGCGAATCAAAAAATTGGGCCCATGATCAAGGATTTAAATTGTAGTTACAGTCACGTTCTCGGTCGCGTTGCGTTCATTGTGATTGCGGACATAATGGATGTTATTGTGGTCACTACGAGTATCGTGGTTGTCAATTATTAATAACATATGTTATTTTTTACAAAATTGATGTGAAGCGTTTTTTATATCACCATCCTTAATAACAAGTGCTGGAAAAATTAAATTTTAAGAGTAGCTTCATAATAACAAGTATTGAAAAAATTGGGTCATTAATAAAAAAGTATTAAAAAATTGAACCCTTAATAAAAAGTATTGAAAAAATGGGCTCTTAATAAAATGTATTGAAAAAAATTGCACTCTTAATAACAAATAAATATTAGAAAAAAATTAAATTTTAAGAGCAATCCCCTAAAAATAAATATTAAAAATAAATTGGTTCTCTAATAACAAGAATTAAAAAAAAAATGGGCCCTTAATAATAAGTATTAGAAAAACAAATAAATTTTAAGAGTGTCCAAGATAAGAAACATTGAAAAAATTATGCACTTAATAACAAATATTAAAAAAATAATTTATAAAAATATGCCCCTAATAATAAATATTGAGAAAAAATTAGGCTCATAATAACAAGTGTTGAAAATAATTATTAAATTTAAAATATTTGCATAAAAATTTATAAAATTATTTTCGTTACATCATCTAAAATTTACAAATCTATATATTTATAATATAATTAATATATTAAATTATTTTAAAAAAAAGTTTTATATTTATATACCTTATTCCCTTTTTAATTTTTTGTGAATTGTAAAATACTAAATGTTTAATATGTTTAGATTTTTAATTTTTTCTTACTTTTTATCTTTTATCAAATAAATTAAATTAAATAATAAAATGAATCTAAAATAGTAAAAATGATAAAATTAAATTAATCTACTATTTTTTAAGATGAAAAATATCTTATAAGTCAAATAATAAAATTAATAATATAAGTTTTCATATGTTGATGAGGAGACGATTGAAAATATGTTTCCTCCGGGATTTCAGGAGACGATTGAAAACCGTAACCCTAACGTACCCAGTAGGGTTCTGCCGGGTTCTTTGGCTTTCGCGGATTCGGGTGGCCGGCCGCCGGGAGAAGAGCGGAATGGGTCTGAGGCGAAGGGGGTGCGCCGTGTATGGGGGACAGAGGATTGTCGGTGCCTGGAGTTCTGTCGGTAGGGGCTTTGGAGCGGTCGGGCTCACCGATAGCCAAGTCGGTGCAGCGAGATGAGAAACGTCGAAAGGAGGAGATGATGGACATCTCCGGGCAGGCTGAGAGCGGTGGTGATGGGGTGTCGAACGACGGGAACCAGGGGCATATGACGGTGGTGGAGAACCCCGTTTTCGATGATGTGGAGGCAGGGTCTGAGACTTTACATGCGGACAAGGTTGATGATGTTGTGTCGACTACGGCTGTGATGGGAGAGAAGCTGTCGTATGCGAAGGTGCTTTCAGGCGGAGGGGAAGGGTTGTCCACTCCGATGCCGGCGGTGCGGGAAAACGAAGTCGTGGTGAATGATGAGGACGTGACAATAAAGGAGGATGGACCGTATCCGGTTATTAGATTTTCTGAACGTGTGCATGAGTCCATTGATCGAAATATAGGGTGAGCTTTGATTATCAGACTCCTAGGAAGGACGATCAACTATAGAGTGTTATGGAACCGGTTACAATCCTTGTGGAAATTAGTTGGTAGGTTTCAACTTGTCGATTTAGAGAATGAGTATTTATTTATATCACCATCCTTAATAATAAATGCTGGAAAAATTAAATTTTAAGAGTAACTTCATAATAACAAGTATTGAAAAAATTGGGTCATTAATAAAAAAAATATTAAAAAATTGGGCCCTAAATAAAAAGTATTGAAAAAATGGGCTCTTAATAAAATGTATTGAAAAAAATTGCACTCTTAATAACAAATAAATATTAGAAAAAAATTAAATTTTAAGAGCAATCCCCTAAAAATAAATATTAAAAATAAATTGGTTCTCTAATAACAAGAATTAAAAAAATGGGCCCTTAAAAATAAATAAATTTTAAGAGTGTCCAAGATAAGAAACATTGAAAAAAATTATGCACTTAATAACAAATATTAAAAATATAATTTATAAGAATATGCCCTTAATAATAAATATTGAAAAAAAAATTAGGCTCATAATAACAAGTGTTAAAAATAATTATTAAATTTAAAATATTTGCATAAAAATTTATTGAACTATTTTCGTTACATCATCTAAAACTTACAAAGCTTTATATTTATAATATAATTAATATATTAAATTATTTTAAAAAAGTTTTATATTTATATACCTTATTCCCTTTTAATTTTTTGTGAACTGTAATACTAAATGTTTAATATGTTTAGATTTTTAATTTTTTCTTACTTTTTATCTTTTATCAAATAAATTAAATTAAATAATAAAATGAATCTAAAATAGTAAAAATGATAAAAATAAATTAATCTTCTATTTTTTAAGATGAAAAATATTTTATAAGTCAAATAATAAAATTATTAATATCAACTTTTAAGGCATTCATTCTCAAGCAACATGCAATCTCATCATAAAATGATAAAAATAAATTAATCTACTATTTTTTAAGATGAAAAATATTTTATAAGTGAAATAATAAAATTATTAATATCAACTTTTAAGTCAAATAATAAAACAGTGCCAGCAAACTAGAATTCACATCCAAACAACTACCCAACACCAACAGCTTGGTGTTGCAACACAGTAGAATCCGCAAGTATTGGCATCGATGCACCACTCAGATCCAACTGCACAGCCTCCCACACATGTACCGGGGTTGCCAATAAAAAAAAACTCCCCAAATTACTGCCCACGCATCGCTGTTGCCAAGCGATATGCAACTAGGTTTCTGGTTCGATGCACATGGCGTACGGCAACCTCCCAATCCCGGTGCCGAAATCATTCTCGCCCATAAGCTGCCGATAAGCGGATTTCACCGTGAATACTCTGTTAGCATCACCAGCCCATCCCACGCAATCCGATCCCAGATGAATCGAAGGGGCAACCGTTGCACAATATTTTCAGGAACGACAGCCCTTAACTGACCAATATCCCATTGCCCATCAGCCGCAACAAATGAGCTAACCGGGCAAGACAAGGGAGGTGAATCCGACAAAGCTATCAACCAGCACCTTCCACCCAATTATCATACCAAAAGTCCATCACACGGACACCAAATGATTCCATTACACGACTAACCCCCAGGCCCCAGCCAAAGACGAGAGCAATTCCTAGTCACGAGACTAGTCGGGACCACACACGAAGCACCCGCACCCAAAGCTTTCGATCATCCGTAACCAACTGATATCCTAGCTTCATGAGAAATGTGCAATTTTGAAGCTCCAGATTGCGAAACCCATGACCACCATCATGCATCGACCCCAACGAACAAGATTGATACCCTTACAATCCACACAAAGTCTCTAATCAGCTTCTCAATTTCCAAACAAACACTTCCGGAAGCCATGCGCCCAGCATTGTATAAATGAGGATAGCCTGCAAGACGGATTCGGCCAAGGTAACACGGCCTGCAAAGGATAATGACCGAGCAGTCCAAGTCGATAAATGAGCTCCAACCTTCTCCACAAGATACCCATACGTAGCATTAGTTGTATATGTTAATTTTTGAAATATGAAGTTACAAATTTTTATTTAAAATTTTGATCATTTGGGCTAGTTTTTCGACTAGCGTGGTCGACATAACTATAAGAAAATGAATAATACCTCTTTTTACTCTCAATGTTTATTTTTTAATTAATTTAACCCTTACCTTTTAAAAGCAAGTAGAATTGAAAAGAATAAAAAAGTTTAAAGCCTTTCCTATTTTCAATAAAATATCTTGAAAAACTAATTATTCTTTTAAAAAAATCTTCTAATTTAAAAAATTAGAAAAATCTAAAAGTCCCCCCCCCCCTAAAAGAACTATGTTATTTACTCCATCTATATGTGTTAAATTGAATTTGAACAAGTATTTATTTCAAATTTAATTTTAGTCAATTACATATCAAAGTATTTATAAATTTAAATATAAAATATATAAAATACTAATGCAAAAAAATAATTAATGATACAAACTTCGAATCGGTTAATTTTCCCTAATAATGAATTCATTTTAAAATTTTATTGTATTTATAAGTATATTGAATATTAATACACAAAAGATTAAAAATGATTTTATTATCGGTATCCAGTAATTAGCCTAGGAAAAATTCTGCCACGCTTGACGAGCACCGATGAACATCATTAATTCAATTATAAAGATTAAAAATTTAAAAGATTCGTTGTATAATTATAAGTTATTTAAAAATTAAAACCTAAATTAATTAAAACGTATTATTTTATTTTTAATTTTTTTTAAACATAGATCAAAATACTTATCTAGCCCTAAATTACAAAACTCTAATTTTTATCTATTTAAAATTCAAGTCGTCACCGTCACCGCTACCGTCACCACTACCTGCCGCCGCCGTTGTTGCCTACATCGTTTATCAATTGCTCTAAAAAAACAAATCTTTGAGGTTAGGGATGAATTTCAATCTGTCCACTCTACATTTAACCTAAACTAATTTAGGAGACAATTAGCTAGTTTAGGTTGCGGCGGCGACATAAATTCATCCACAATCTTTGAGGTTACGGTGACGACGTAAATTCATCTTAAACAAGTTTAGGTTAGACGTAGAGACCACAATCGTTGAGGTTACGGTGACGGCTTGAATTTCAGTTGAACAATAATTAGAAGAGTAAATAACTATTTTGATATATATTTAAAAGAAAATTAAAAATAAAATAATATATTTTAATAAATTTATTTTTAATTTTTAAATAATTTATAATTATACGGTGAATTCTTTAAATTTTAATCTTTATAAATTGAATTAATGGTGCTCATCGGTGCTCGTCATTAGTGGTATTCATCGTTGCTCGTCGAGTGTGGCAAACTCATCCTTAGCCTTAGTGCCTAAGGATGCCCATATTGTCCCATCTTGTATAGGTTCAAATCTCGGTATGAAAATGTATTATCTCTTATTTAATAAAAAAATAATTTTATTATCGTATCTTATTGTATGCAATTATGCAAGTTCTAAATTCTTAAAAATTAAAGCTGTACTATATATCTTCGAATTATGACTTGTTTTAAATTAGATTCTAAACCTTTGAATGTCCTAATTTGATAACTATAACTTTCATTTTTAATTGGTCCATAAACATTTAAACATTCTAATTTTATTTTGATTTTATCGTGTATGTTGCATCATAATATACATCGATATTTACATAGCAGACGACAATTTTTAAAATTCTTTTATTAGCATGTGACATGATTATCATATATTGATAATACATCAGCCTTAGCGCTCGTTGTCGACCGTATTCTCTTAAAATTTTTAAAATTCTTAAAAATTAAAGTTGTATTATATATCTTCTTCTTTTGTTTCGTTCTTTATTTTTTTTAGTTTTTAAATTCAATAATGATGTCTTTGTGAAATGTTTTTCTCCACCTTTTAGTAAGTATTTTTTGTCTTTTTGACAAAAAAAATTCGGTTAATCGGCCGTTTGGCCACTTTTTTTCATTTATTTTTTTTTATCAAGGATGAATTTGACGTCGCTACAACCGATCAAGATGACGCTCTTTTGATTATCCTGATGATCTCCCTATTTTGGACCATCGAATTAAATTTGGATACAAGCTTACAGTCGTCGTTCTTATTCGTGATTGAGTTATGATAATGGTCGTGTCGTCAACGTGTCTTATTATTGTAATATGTATTTTGTAATGTTGTTTGTTGTCGGCTTTTACCTTTCATCATCGAAAATTTTGGTGAGGTTTGAATTTTTTTGTTTCGAGGTTTTAAGTTAAAGTTTTTATTTTTTTATATGATCATATTTATGATATAGAGATGTTGATTTTTGTAATTTTAAGAATATGTCTAAATTAAGTTTATGGATGATATTGAACATGTAAAAGCTTGAAATTAATTTATTGGTCTTATATATGCACGTATTACGTGTTAATGTCCAGAAAAGGAAGACGGTGGCAACAGCTGTTGATGGCACGTGCCCCCGTTTATGGGAAACCAGAGGCTTTCAAATGATGATGTATTCAGCTGTCCTCTGTAGTTTTTATGGCTCTGAATCCTACAGCGGATAGGGTTTGCTAAGCTGATATTAGTTTTTGGATCATTTCATCCTTTCAACCAACGGGTTTGGTTTAAATGTTAAGTAATTTGATATTGTTTAAGTAATATTTTGGGTTTAAAGTATTGTATATATAAAAAATTTCTACTTAAAAACTCACTTACTAAAACTAACTGTGTGACGTGAGTCTGTCCGAATTAATCAAGACGGAGCTTTAAAAACCGGAAGGACAATCAAAACAAGTGTAAAAGTATAAAGTATAATTAATTATAAAGATATAAATATAATTTTTTAATAATATATTGCCTAAATTTGTTAAAAAGTAAAATAAAAAACATTTCGAACGAAATATTAAATTAATAAAATATGTCTACTAAACTACAACAATAAATATGAGATGGAACACCGAAGAAATAAAGTATAAAATAAATTTCTTTGTCCCTCCACTTTTTATATTTTTTAGTAAAAATTTTGAGAAAGACCAGCGGTTTTTAAATCACTAGGTACATTTTTTTCTTGAATTGATGATTCGTCATTTCGATGTGGCTGGAGAGTTGTTGTTATCTTAAGTACGATTGATTTAGGTTGCGATTAAAAAACGATAAGTTTTAAAATTTGTCTAAAATATAAAATGTTAAATATTTTATAATATATTAGGTTGTATTTTTTGAGTTTTTTTTGACAAATTGTGATATTTATTTTGTAAGCATCGATACTTAGTTTTTTATAGCATTTTAAGTTTTTGGACAAGTATCGATACTTACAAAATAAGTTTCGATACTTACTAGAAAAGACGAAAAAATTAACCTAAAATATTATCAAAAAGTCTAACATTTTAAGTTTTGGGACAAATAATAAAATTTATCGTATTTTAATCGCACCTAAACATGTTGTATGTTACATATGTTGAGAAAATAATATATAATGGTTGAATAATATTAATAATAAGTCATGTCAAAAAGATTACCCAACCCCTAGTCGTCCCCTTTCCTCTCCCAATCCCTTTTGCTCAGTCGTTTTCCCTTTTGAGATCTCGCTCATTTAGATGGCCTCGACGTCAGGAGTCGTTTGGTTCCTTTATCTTCTTTTTTCTTTTTTTTTAATTTTTTCTTTAATCTACTCGTTTAAATACTGATCTGTTGTTTTTTCTGACATGCTCTTTGGTTTTCGACGTCTAGGGTGCTCTCGCGGTCACCACTATACGGGGGACTGGAAGGTTTCCCATTTTTTCTTGGAGGCTGAGGAAGAGATGCTTTTTAGTTTTTTTCCTTCATTCTTCTTTCCTCTTGTTTATATGTTGTGGTTTAGTTTGGTTTGTTTTTCAGGTTTGCTCTCTTTTTGACGAAAGTTCAATAGCATGAATTTCGGCTACCCTTCTTCTGGTTCCATGGGTGTCAACAACTCATCAGAACTTGACACAATGCCTCTTGATTAGGGGTGAGCGTTCGAGCGAGTCGAGTCGAGTCAAAAAATTTCGAGTTATTCGAGTTGACGCGTCATATTTTACGACTTGAACTTAATTTGAATTTTTTTCGATTCGAGTCAAGTTTATGAAATTCGAGTCGAGTTCGAGTCGAGTCGAGTTTTCGAGTTTCTATACAAATTTAATTGTAATTATTTACCATGTTATAGTACGATTTGATTTCAATTTAAGCGACTTTTTCTATTCATATAAGATATGCATATATATATATATATATTTCTTCATATTATTTTTCACATGCATAAGTAAGATTTTTAATGTTATTTAATAAAAAATATCATCTAAACTTCTAAAATATATTTATAATATTATTATTAAATAAGGAACTTTTAAGGATAAAGTATTGATGGGGTATAAATGAGTCAATGAATTGATGTAAAGAAAAAAATTACAAAAAAAATCGGTTGAATGATCAAATTGAATAAAATATAAAGTTAAAGGGCTAAATTAAAAAAAAGAATAAGTTTGTTAAAAATATGAATTGAAGTTATATAGATATTATATAGTGTTAGTGAATCATGTGGTTTAATTTTGGTAAAAAAAATAGACTTAAAATGAAAGAGAAATTAAAGAAATGGGAAACATTCAAAGTTGAGGGGCTAAATTACAAAAGTAGGAAATTTAATTTAAAAATATGAATTGAAGCTAAATAGGTAGTCTAGTTTCTACATTAGTTTAGGAGCATGTGGTTCAATTTTGGTCAAAATTGACTTAAAACGAAGGAGATATTGAAGAAATGAGGAAATCATACAAAGTTAAGGGGCTGAATTGAAAAAATATAAAATTTATTTTCAAAAATATAAATTGAAGATAAATACGTATTATACGCTGGTTTAAGAATACGTGGTTCAAATTTGGTCAAAATGGACTTAAAATGAAGGAGGAATTGAAGAAAAATGAAATCAGTGACTAAATTGCAAAACTGTAAAATTTGTTTTTTCGATTTTTCGAGTTGGGCAAATTCCAAACCGACTCGAAATCGAAATTTTTTCGAGTTAATCGAGTTGACTCGAATAACTCGAACAACTCGAATAACTCGAAATTGAAAAAAATATCATTTTTTTCGAGTCGAGTCGAGTTTTGCTCACCCCCACTCTTGATGGTTGTCTTGCTGTATTTCTCCTAAAGCATTATCATCGTTGCCCCCGATTGACATGCAGATTGAAAATTATTGATGTTGGCTTTGTTGTACTTCAGCTTCCCTTTTGCCCTTGTGCTTATGTTTTTTTTCCCTTGTGGTGTTTTTTTCTTCGTTTCTTCCCTTTGTGATTGTTGTGCTTTTGTTCTTATTGTGTGTATGTGTTCTGTGATAGGGTTGTTCCAGCCGCTTAATTTTTTTGTTGTGATTGTTTTCAGGGATGGAGCCAGGACTTGAGATTGGGGGGCAAACTATAAATACTTGAAATTGGGGGTAAATTTATAAATAAATCAATTTTTAAAAAATTTAAATAGGGGGACAAAGGTGAAAAAAAAATCGGGGTGAGGGGGACGATTGCCCCTCCCGAAGCTTTAATGGCTCCGTCCTTGATTGTTTCTATGTCTGTTTTTGTTTGTTCTTTGAGTTTGTGTTGAACTCAGTTCTTGTACTCTTTTGCATTTCAATGGATGTCGGCATTTTTCGTTCAAAAAATAATAGTAAGTTATGTCACTTGGTGAATAGACTTATTAATAATTGGTTTAAAGTTTCATCAATTCAATCATATCTATTAACTTTTCAACAAATCTTTTGGTCAAACGATTTAATTTTTCAACCACTATATAAAGACTAGTTGAGACTCAATTTTCACAACATATTTGAAACTCAACAACGATAATATTATTTACAATATCCAAAAAATACATGCATCAATTTTTGGTTTTCGGTGATAGAGGAAGGTAAAATTGTGATCGATTGTTCACTGCAATTGTACTATTGTTGTGAACGTTTGTTGTTGTATCCTGAGAGATAGACGTCTAATGTTACTCAAACATCGAAAAGAGGACGAGTCTATTTTAAAAAAACTGTTTATACAAGCCTCAACAAAAAGTTTTCTAATTTTTAATTATGTCCTACTTAAATTCTATTTTTAATTTATTGTTATTTATTTTTTACGATATTTTATTTATTTGGATTATTACTACTCCTATTTTTCTAATAAATTATACTTTGAGGACTTTTTAAGAAAAAAATATGCTTATGGAGGAAAACGAATTCGAGAGACTTATTGAGAAAGAGGGAGGAGAGACAGAAAAGTTACCTTAATGCTTCTAAAATTATAAAATGATAGTGATTTATGGTGATCGTAGATGTAACCCCCCTCGTCCCGGTCCGGACGCTTGACCGATCCGAGTGGGTATACGGGGATAACCGAGGTAAAACCCATTAGGGCTCCACTTCGGTTACCGACCCAAGGAAAAACTTTTTCATTTATAACTTGTCTAGATGCGTTAATTTAACCTATGTGTGAAACGACAGCGGAAACAAGGCTCACGAGAAGCCCAACAACAAACAGGGCCTAATCCCAAACCTTGAGACCCTTTAGAGATGTCAAAAAGCCCATTTTCAGGCCTGTGTTTCGAAATAGTCATAGCCCGTTTCGAAACACGGGCTCCAGTTTAAAAAGCCAGACACCCGTACCGAAACGCATCCATCCCGTTTCAGAACAGGGTCCCAATTTGCCTAGGCGTTCCGATACCCGTTTCGGAACAAGCAATTCCAGTAGCCAAAGTGTTCCGAAACTTGTTTCGAAACAGGGGCTCACAGTAGCCAAAACGTTCCGAAACGCGTTTCGATACGGGGGCCCTGGAACCACACACGTTTCGAAACAGCACAACCCGTTTCGAAACACTTGCTGTCTATAAATTCCCAAAATCAGTTTTAAACATCTCCAAATGATCCCAAACGCCCGAAACGACCCCACGAAGCATACTCAACAAACAAACACATTCTAGAGGCATGCACCCTATTGCAAACATACTCAAATAACATAAGGATACAAGGTAGGGGCATCCATTCCAAAAGGTCACACAAGGCATACACTTAAGCATTCAAAATAACATGCTTACACAAGGTCAACACTAAGCCTTTAAGGTGGCAAATTAGACATAGTTTACAAGCAATACAAGGTAATCACAAGCCAACCAACATAACATGATAAAGAAGAGTCTAACATGCTCTTAAACAAAACCAACATCAACACACAAGTCCCCATTGCTTGACCATTACATCATTAACATAAAATCCATACTTGATAGATTTCGAAAGCCCAACTAGCACACTTGGAGGCCCCCTTCTTGCACTAGCAACCCACGAACTAAGGATCTGCATTGTCGAACAAAAGAGAGCGTAAGCATAAGGCTTAGTAAGGGTAAGCTCATTAAAAACAAACCTCGACAATGCAGGGTCCAAGCACGAGCACAACCAAGGTAAATGCATGTTCTTACCTTCAATCCTTATGAGCCAAAAATACACATGATGCAGGAACATGTAATCAATATTATGCCATGCTCAACAAGCTCAAATCCACATCATATGTAAACACATGAATCAATCCATATAGGAATCACATTTCATATCATATTGATACACATATCAACTCATATTGGCACCTAGCTATGACTCAAATACACGGATAACACGTTGGAACTCACATCCAACACAACCATTACCTTACGATGGGATTACACTCATCACCGTTCTCGCAGAGGGGATTCCACTCATCCTCACGCCCCGTCGATGTGATTACACTCATCACCGACTAACATATATAAGAAAGTTTTCCGGGCGAACCCGTACTCCATCTTGATGACTACCATCATCAAGACCACGCGCGCATTTGACTCACGTGTGCACACTAATATCCTAATGATCGATCATTTGTACCCAAGCATACTAGTGCCAATATTAAACACAATCCACAACCTCATTTCATATCACTTTCGTGCTTAGCACATACTCACTATGATTAACATTATGCACAAACCACATGCATATAACAATGCATCAATCCAAGCCTCAACATACATGTATAACATCATATACATAGCCAACACAATCACAATCAAACATGAGGCATAAACACATTCAAATATCAACCATAGTCTCTAACTATAGCTTAGGATTAGGCTACCACTCTAATCCCAACTCTAGGTGGGTCTACCAAGCCCAACCTAGTCCACATGCTTGAACCAAATATTCAAAGACCATTTAAAACATTTAACCACTCACCTTCACTTCCAAGCTCAACAACCAAGCAACCAAGACCTTCAAGCTTCTGGATTCACTTCCGATGCTTCACCAACACAATATCTTGCCTCTAATTATTTCAACACATTCAAAACAACCTCAAATCAGTTCACACAACAATGTAGCAACCTGGAATACTCAACAAGCATCAAACACATGATTTTCAAGCTATGAACAACTCCAAAAACATCAAACTCGAGCAGCCTTTAAACCCAATCCAAAACTCTTGTTTCAAACACTTTTAACACCTCTAAACGCCTCCAAAACAACATTCAACCAACATACAACCAAAAGCCCTCAATTTCCAACATAAAACAACCCCAAAAACTCCCTTAAAACCCTTCTAAAAACCCATTAAAACCCAAATCCGGGAATCTCAATAAAACACTTTAAAAATCATATATGTTGGACCTCATGGTTCACAAACAACTCATATATCATTAACAAATCGAAATCTTTAGTTAAAAACAATAAAGGTAGCATTTTTATTCAAAACTCCCAAAAACTCAAATTCCAAAAACATGGACAAAAATGAAAACTAATGGTACTTTCAAAGAGAGGAAGATGAGAGCAAGATGGGAATATAATTACCTTTTAAAACCGAGCCAAAATGAAGGAGGAAGAAGATGGAATAGTGATTTAGAGGGGGAGCTCCTTCAATGTCGTTCAAAATGAAAAATGGGAGAAGGAAGAAGACAAGGCTCTCTTTTAATTAAAAGGGATTTTAAAATGAAGTCCAACTATTTACGGATTTGCCATTAATGAGATGGCAAATCTCATTATTCACAAATTCCATGGAAGATGTAAAATAATTCAATTTAGTCCAACACAAAAATGTTTGCTTTGAAATTATGAAGGCCAAAATAATTCTTTATTATTTTAATTATAAAATCGAAACTTAAATAATATTATTTAAATATTATTTCCACCCGACCCCTAAACCCGGGTGTTACAGTAGATATAGGTGTATGCGGCTCGGTAAAATATTTTTATACTGTAATATGATGAAAATCGAATTCGTGAGACTTATTGAGAAAGAGGAAGGAGAGACGAAAAAGTTACCTTAATGCTTCTAAAATTATAAAATGATAGTGATTTATGGTGATCGTAGATTTAGGTGTATGCGGCTTGGTAAAATATTTTTATACTGTAATATGATGGAAAACGAATTCGAGAGACTTATTGAGAAAGAGGAAGGAGAGACGGAAAAGTTACCTTAATGCTTCTAAAATTATAAAATGATAGTGATTTATGGTGATCGTAGATATAGGTGTATGCGGCTCGGTAAAATATTTTTATACTGTAATATGATGGAAAACGAATTCGAGAGACTTATCCAGAAAAAGGAAGATTTTTTTTTGTTGAAAGGAGATACGGAAAAGTTACTTTTTGTAGGGTGATAGTGATTTATGGTGGTCGTGGATACGGGTGTATACAATTTCAGTAAAATATTTTTATAATCTATCAATTTTCAATTCAATTAACATCAATATTTCTATATTGACTTTTGGTTTCAAGTTTTTATATTTTATTTTGATAAAAGTATTTATATTTTATATATTAGCGGTGGAAAAAAAGTATCTACAAGTGCATTAATATTAGAGTCTAATGATTCAATTTAGAGTTTAGATTTAGAGTTAGTGTTAGAATTTAGAGTTTAGATTTTAGGGTAATATGATTAGATATTTATGTTTTAACATATAAACCTTAAATTTTAACCACAAACCCCAAAATCTAATTAAAACCATTAAACCTAAACACTAATTCCTAAACTAAATATCTAAACTAAAAATAAAAAGAGTGTCAAAGTAATATCCTTAAAACGATGTAGTTTTAATAGGCTGGAGTATTTTACTTAAAACAACAAATTAACACTAACCCTCGATAAAAAAAATCTTCAAACCTAGATTACCAGAAGTCTGAATGTTCTTTCGTTCTTCCAGCAATTATTTTTTCAATAAGAACGAGACAACATTCCGACTTCTAGTCATTTAGATTTGGGGATTTTTTTTATCGAGGGTTAGTATAAAAGGGTTAATGTTAATTTGTTGTTTTAAGTAAAATACTCTAGCCTATTAAAATTTCACCGTTTTAGGGATATTACTTTGACACATTTTTTATTTTTAGTTTAGAAAATAAATGACGTGGAAAAACAAATATTAAAAACAATCCATATCAGCGGCGTCAACGGTTTTGGGTTACAAGTCATAAACGACATTTAGGTTTTAAAGATGCAGTGATATTTTTGATTCACATATTAAAATTTAGTGCTAATTTTGAACACTTTTAAAATTTAGTGGTATTTACGACTCAGAGATATAATTTAATGATATCCGGTATAGTTAATCCTTAAAAAAAATTCAATAGAATCTTAATTCGATTTAGGTATGGTTGTTGAGATTTCGAATGGTTTATATATGAAGGGAAACCGCCAAAAGAAGTCTGAGTCATTGGTTTCTTAAAGGAGGGGAATTTCAAGAGAAAAAAAAAATATAAATCTTTGAATTTTAATTTCTTTTTTGTTGATTTGATTGGATGGAAGGAAAACAAAGGAAACCGAAAATGGAAACGCCCCAAGGGTATGATCTTCTGAGGAAAATTCAAGAGCTAGAAGCGGGACATTCACATCTCAAGCAAGAAATGTCGAGGTTAAAATACCTCGGCGGTGCTGAGCCAAATCCCGACTCAACTCGTCGATTACTCCACAGTGCTTCCCCTCAACTGCCGCAATTCCACGGGAACGCGGCGGCTTGGAATAGAGGTTCCGGTTCTGTTCGACATCCGTTGCTAATAGAAAACGGAAGAAGCTACGGCGCCACAAATGTCGGATGCGGTGGTGGAGGAGGAAAAGCCGGGAATTCACGGCCAGCTGCCGCTAATCTCACTAACAGTCAGTATTTAAACATTTTACAGTCTATGGGGCAATCTGTTTATATATATGATCTTAGTGGCCGTATAATTTTTTGGTAAGTCCAATGGGGGTTTCCTGTGTTCATGATTTTGTTTTTCCTAAATTAGTAATTTATAACATGATTTTATTTTTGTTTCTTAGCATATAAGTAAGCTAAGCATTTTCATCTCTGAATTGTTATTTTTCTTCAATTTTTGTGCGTCTTTTTATTGTTGCAGGAACCGACATGCTGAAATACTTCATGGTTATTTAGCAGCAGAGGCTTTAGGAGAACATATCCTTAAGCTTATTGTTGCTCCTAGGGATTTAGCGGTTGCATATGATATAATTCATCGAGTTTCGATTGGGGAGAGTTGGACTGGGGTGTTTCCGATTAAGATTAGATCGGGGGAGATGATATCTGTAGTTGCAACTGTTACTCCTTTCTATGATGATAATGGTTATTTGATTGGAATCACTTCAGTGTCCTGTGATTCGCGACCTTTTCGAGAGACAGAGTTCTCATTTTCACCTGAAAGGCAGCCTGAAACAGATTCTTCGGTCTTTAGTCAGCCTAAAAATGCAGTGTCAGTTAAACTTGGTCTTGATCCTCAGCAGCCTCTGCAAACTTCATTTGCATCAAAAATATCAAATTGGGTATTAGTTTCTTAATTCTTTGTATGTGCCTATGGTTGGTTTCTTTATTTTCTTTTAATTGTAGTTTGGTTTCGGTTGATTGTTATGAGTTGACCAATGCAGGCGTCCAAGGTGAGCAACAAAGTGAAGTCCAGAATTAGGACAAGCGAGATTTGTGTTGACCATTCTGATCATAAAGAAGATGCAACGCGCAGTGGAGCCCGTATACCTTGGGGAGAGTCACCTTCAGCTCCCCTCGGTGTTTTTTGTCCTTTATACTGCAAGTCCACTGTAAAAATTTATAGAGATTGTGGTGATGAGAGTGAAGGAAAACCTGAAAGCAAAAAATATATGAACTTAATGGCTAAGAAAGGGATACATTGGCCTTGGAAAGGGAACAATCGAGAAGAATCAGAGGCTAAGACTGCATGTTTTGTATTGCCTTGGGCGGGTGATGACCAAGAGAATGAAGCATTCCAGACAAAGAGCCCATATTTGGGTATAAAAGATGAAGACCATAATGATGAATGTAACAGACCTAGCAATAATGAAGCATCAGGTTCTTCGTCATCTTCTGCTTATGTTAACAGTACAAGAGGTTCAAGCAGCTCCGGGAGTACCGGAAGTAGTCCTTTTAATAGAATTGGCTTAGACACTGATTGTGTAGATGATTACTATATCTTGTGGGAAGAGTTGACGATCGGAGAGCAAATTGGGCAAGGTAATTATGAACTTGTTTATAACTAGAACCATTACTTTATAATGTGGTGGGTAATATCTGAACATGAATGAACCGCCTATATGTCCACCAGATAATCATGTCAATGGCTGAGAACTTTGTACTCATTTCTCAGTGATGTTTTTATGTTATTTAATTACTTCATTCTCCTTCTCTTTCCTTGCAGGTTGTTGTGGAACGGTATATCATGGTCTGTGGTATGGATCAGTATGTTCTCCTCTCCTTTCACTGCCTTAATCTTTAATAAGATGAACTCATTACAGATGAATCTAAGTTAAAATTTCAGTGTAAGATATATCATTAATTGCTTTGGCCTTTTCCTTCTAACCTCATTTATATTATCATGTAAATAGAGTTTATATTAGCTGGGAAACTGGTGACATTTCCATCAGCCAATTGTTATAGATGGTAATGTGTAATATAAGTTCATCAAACTTACATATGATCCCTGAGTCTAATATCGAGAATGCAATATGAAACATCCAGAGTCCATTTGGTGATCTTATGGTTTGCAGTCGATTCCATTTAATGTAAGCAATGGTGTCATTGCAATACATGAACCCTTTTGCTCTTCAGTTATTTATTGGTTTTACATGGAAATGGTAGGGAGAATGAAAAAATTGTAATCATCTTATTATGTGTAAATTAACCATGTTCATGTTATTGCAGGATGTTGCTATCAAGATATTCCCGAACCTGCAATATTCAGATGATGTCATAATTTCCTTTAAACAGGAGGTGTGCTTTATTGTTAAATTACTTTTCAATCTCTTTGCAGTCATCGACTAAAATAACTGTAATTGTTATTATTTTGAGTTGCTTTCTTTCTCTTTGAGTGCTGCTCTCACTATATTTCTTTTGAGTTGAAGGTTTCTCTGATGAAAAGACTGCGGCATCCAAATGTTCTGCTGTTCATGGGAGCTGTCACTTCTCCTCAACGTCTCTGCATTGTCACTGAATTCCTTTCACGGTTCGATCTCCACTTTTTGATTTTTTTTTGGTGCTTGTAGTCTTTATGTAATTCTCACATTTCTTGTCTATTGTTCTTTGAGACTGTAGGTTTAATTTTACTTCTTTGATCTTTATTGATGTACTCTTATATATTTTATCAATGCAGTGGGAGTTTGTTTCGCTTGCTACAGAAGAATGCTGCAAAATTAGATTGGAGACGGCGTGTTCATATGGCTTTGGATATTGTGAGTATCAAGGAGTTTTGGATTTTTTCAATTTCATGATTCTCCAGTTGCGGTCTGTATAGTGTCATCATGTGCAGGTCTGCTATTTTTTCAGTTCACTCTATTTTGCGCCATTCCTTCTGTAATTCATCTTATTGGTTGAACTGTTACAGGCAAGAGGCATGAATTATCTTCATCATTACAATCCGCCTATCGTTCATCGTGATTTGAAGTCTTCAAATCTCCTAGTCGATAAGAATTGGACTGTGAAGGTTTGCCATTAGTTATGTGCATATTTACTAGTTAGCTTCTGGGTTTTGAGAAAATGTTTTGTTTTCTTGTGGTAAAAAGTAAGACTTCATTTGAACAGGTTGGTGATTTTGGTTTGTCACGTCTCAAGCATGCAACATATCTATCTTCAAGGACCGGGAAAGGAACGGTATCAACTGCATTGACTGAAACCTTTGCTTCCTTCATCAATAATATTAATCTAACGAGTCTAAATCATTTTGAGAGGATGCATGACTTCCTAATTTCTTGGTTGACTTACAAGTACCATTTCTTTCTTGTAGCCTCAATGGATGGCGCCGGAGGTTCTTCGTAATGAACCCTCAAATGAGAAGTTTGTTGCAAATCCTCTACTCTCTTACACTTCATACAACATATTCCCTGTTCCCAAGCCCCATCGCTTTCACCTTCTCTCTCACAGCTGACCTTGTATTTCTTGTTCTTTTTGTGGAACACTTAGGTCCGATGTTTATAGTTTTGGAGTCGTATTATGGGAACTCGCTACCGGGAAGATACCTTGGGATGGTCTCAACTCAATGCAGGTATAGTTTTCTTCTAAAAAATAAAAATTGCAAGACTTTCGTATGTGAAGAGTCGAACATAATCAAACCAACTGCATCTCTTCTAAGGAGAAGGTCGAATGTTGGGTCCCTTCTTTGAGTCATATTTTCCCTCTAGAAACTATTGAGCTTTGCAAGACTTGTGGCTCTGTATATATGAACAACAGTGGTTAGAATACTTGCAGGTGATTGCAACTGTCGGGTTCTTGAACCAGAGGCTTGAGATCCCAAAAGAATTAAATCCACGGTGGGCTTCCATAATCGAGAGTTGCTTGCACAGGTGCTTATCTCCTTATAACTTTAACATATTTGCTTTCATTTTTCTAGATCTGAGCTCTAGCATACTGGTACATAAGTTAATGCAATATGATCACGTACCATTACTACTGTAAAGCTTTGCATTATATTAATCAAATTACATACAATCAGATTCGCTATC
This sequence comes from Hibiscus tridactylites, assembly GCA_958450335.1. NCBI lineage: Eukaryota > Viridiplantae > Streptophyta > Magnoliopsida > Malvales > Malvaceae > Hibiscus > Hibiscus tridactylites. Next base: position 35,395,321 of record OY288273.1, on the reverse strand, counting down.
ATCGTGATGGCCTGAATTATTTAAGAACCGTTTAGATCATTGGCTTAAGGAGTAGGTTAGTTAGTATTAATTATGAGCCGATTTGTCTTCAGAATTAAGGCCATTTTCCCTTCTCCCTCACCTGCAGCCATTCTAATTAGCTTTTATGATAATTGCATTTGAACTCTGATGCATGGAACTGTAACTGCTTGAAAACCAGTGATCCGCAGAGCCGGCCAACTTTCCGGGAACTACTGGACGAGCTTAGAGTTCTTCAAAGACAATGCACTACCCAAATTCAGCGAGCTCGTAACTCGGCTGGAGATGGCTCTCAAAATGGATAATGAGTCAAATGTCTTCTTTTGGTTCCATTTCTTTCTTCTCCACAAAAGCTGTAGATTGCTCGGAAGCATGGGCAGGTTTTTCGCCAAGATTTACACATTGCTGTTTGGTTGATGGTTAATGCAAAACTGCGACCAAGACTTACACGACATTGTCCGGACAAAGAAATACAAAAAGGAGACAAGTAGTTGCCGGTTGGCACCATCCTGCAGCCCCAAGTTTCTTGGCAATTGGTTGTTCTTTTCACGTCTTTAGTTCTTTTCATGTCAAGCCTGGAAATTCTTATGTTATTCAGAATTCAGATTCAGAGGGAAATCTCGAAGCAGGTATATTTTTTCTCACACACATAAACACACACACACACACACACACACACATATATATATATATATATATATATATATATATATATATATTTCCAGAATCATACTCTTCTATCTCAACTTGAATCGAGCATAAGTGTTAAATACGAATACTTTACAAACTGGAGTGCGAAAAATGGGAAAACTCGGTGTAACCCCCTAGACCCGCCTATGCGTTACAACGGGTCCTAGGAAGCCACATTAGGGTCACAAGAGCGACCCACAATGAAAATACACATGAAAAGATTTTTCTTTCTCAAAACACTTATTAAACTGTAAAATTAACTTCTGTTTAAAATACAATTCAGGAAAACATTTAAACGCATAACAAAAATTTTCAGAAAATGCTTTACAGACTCTATCACAGAACCATACATGACATACACGACATACATGCCCACTAACTATACAATACTGTACTCCAGAGGCAACACCGAGAGAACTCCGAACACTGATGTCAAACATTAGGTCATGATATTTTCTTTTTAACCTGCGATGGTAAAAAAACAACGTGAGCTTGGGAAAGCTCAGTAATACAGAACTACCAAAAGATGCTATAAGCTCATGCAGACATATGGTAGGCATGACATTTTCATGATGTTTCAAGCAGTGATAGACCTCTATTTATGTTCTACTATTTCGAGGTTACATCATCCCTAAGAATAATGGTATTTGTTCTCTAATCATACCTTGAGAAATTAGACAGAAATTATATATGCTGGTAACATACGAGGTAGGAATCAGAGATGTGACGTCTAGTGTGTTCTAATAAGTGCAGATCAACATACATAAGTACTTAACATCATATCATATGAGCACCTAACATATTAAATGCAAATGTTCAATGTTCATACAAAAATTTACAAGAACTACCCTCCAACCTTACACCAATATGCAGTCCCCCAGAACTGCATCCATAAGGACTTACCCTAGGCCCGATGGGCATAGGTGCCACCTAAGGGGCTGCCTTAGGTCCATAAGGACTTACCCTAGGCCCGATGGGCATAGGTGCCACTCAAGGGGAGACCTTGAGTCCATAAGGACTTACCCTAGGCCCGATGGGCGTAGGTGCCACTCAAGGGGAGACCTTGAGTCCATAAGGATTTACCAGCTTGATCAGGGCTGTACCAATAGAGACTTCATAACATAACCCAACAGTATACCCCAGATAGCAATCAGTGTTCAGATTTCAGACATGGGTAACAGAATACATGTGACAGATATATTTTATTCAGAACATCAGAAACGGAAGAATTCATGCTTTTGACAGATAAATGGGCATACTATTGAACAGAGCAAACATTTTCAGCATTCATCATGCACACAGATTGTACCATCATAGGTCAAACTAACAGATCATACTAACAAATTCATCAAACAGTCAGACAATACCATCACGGATCAAACGATCACATACCAAGTATACATATTGAGCAGACATATATCAGGTAGGCAGAGAATGTCATCATATATCAAGTTTATCAAACATAATATTATTCACGATTAAACAATTATACAATCTATTAAACAGAATATATCACACACGGAACACACTAGATGAAATATTTTATTTCCTGAAGATACTTGGCATTTACAGAAAGGGGACACATTAAACTTTTGACAATTTGAACAGATTTCTGAAATGAGGTCCCTATTACAAAGGGGGTTCGTAAAACAATTCATATCATGTATTCAAGAATTGAGGTTCAGATATTTTATGAGTACTTTAGTCATTTAAGCATACAAGGGCATTATGGTCATTTCGACATTCCTGGACAATCTGATAATTATACCAACATTGAATAAGCAATGGTTCACAGAACCCAGGTATCCTATTTGCTCATTAGTTTTCTAATCGGACATTCAAGAATTTCTAAATTAAAGTCTTTTAAGTTATCAGATATTTTCAGTGATGTTCCGATTATTTAGGCTATCATGGTCTTTTAGTTATTTGACTGTCATGACAAATTTTATACTATGGCACAATCATATCAGAACGAAAATTATAATTCTCAGGGGCTCTAACAATTTATTATATCTCCAGAATTTGTTTAATGCGGCGTAATCCAACTTGACAATACTTACCAACGTTCAGATATGAGTAATTAGCGTGCATCAGAACTTAACACTGACTGTATTATATGTCTGAAAAGTCGCCCTCATACTTTACTATACGGTTTAATTTTGAGTAACCGAACATGCAGTCTAAGCGGATCTTCTTACCTTACATCGATATGGTGAGCGATGAGCATACACGTGTCGTATTTCTCAACACTTAAGGAAGCCTTAGCTATTTAAGTCTTATTAACAAATCCAGAATTTCGTCAAATACATAGCTACCGATTAACTCATGAGGGTATTTCGGTTATTTTAGACTGAGATAAAATCTACCATTTCTTTCTGAATTACCATTTGGTACCTTTATCATTCACGTACTCAAACGAGATTAAGGCGTCCTAACTCTCCGACCCTTTACAGACGATTCATTCATTACAGAACTTGAGGGTATATCGTCATTACGATCATTCTCATTTAATTCACGCACTACTGTCATAAGGATCGACTTAGGATTTCAACAATATTTTCAGAAAATTCTCATTCATGTGTTATACAGAGTTTGAGGGATTATCCAAGTTTGTATCGTACGTATTGCATAATGATGTCGAAGTCTTTCCATTAAAACATACATCTTGGGTAGTGTAAATTGCATAATCAGGACGAATGCAGATTTTAGGTCATTTCCTTTATCAGAGGGGTAGTTTAGTCATACTTATGCTCTAAGGGTATTTTCGTAATTTCATATCCAACATCTCATACTCCGCATTCTGAACATTGGTTCTTAGACACCATTGATAGAGATTCAGAATTAACTGTATTATTATTATCATTAGCACTTTCGACACTCCTGGTCTATTAATATTCTTATCCGAGTATTTTACTCTTACTGACTCTCATACTTATTTTCCGTATCGAATTCACCTTAAGCAGAGTTCACAAAACACTCATCATAAGCATGCATGCTATAACCAGATATCAACATGTACATAAAGCATACAAGGGGTAGTAATGTATTACCTTAACTCCGAGCTACATCGGCCGACTCATGAAACTTTATTCAACCGCACTCGAATCCCAAAATGGACGTCCCACGACATCACGAACACCAAGGTATAAGGGTACCTTGATACCTTCACACGACATAGATTCACATTTCAGTCCTTATTCAGAGCTCATAACCAAAATTAAATACATATAAGCAAACTCGGATTCAAGGTCAGATTCGGAGGCTTTCGGGTTGGAATTTTGCAAAACGGGCTTCAAAAACGGACTCAGAACGTCGAAAAACATAAAATAGGAGTTTTCGGAAAATTTGACTTTTTGGTCAAAGTCAACGCTGACGTCAGCAAGTCAACGCTGACGTCAGCAAGTCAACGCTGACGTCAGCAAGTCAACGCTGACGTCAGCAGGTCAAAGTCAACGGGGCCAGGTCAACCGATGACGTCATGATGACGTTAGCAACCAACAGGGTCAACTGTGTTGACTCGGTGAGTCAACTCACTGAGTTGACTCGGCTGACTCATTGAGCTGACTCGGACTGAGTTGACTCGGGTTGACGGGTCAGGTCGGACGGGACGGGTCGGGTCGGACGGGTCGGGTCGGACGAGTTAACTAGGTTTGGGCTTTGGGCCAAACCGGTTCGGACCAATATAGACCGGGTTGAACCCGGTTTACTTACCCAAATATTCCGGTCACCGGACGGTCGCCGGAGTGGTCGCCGGAGTCCCGAAATGCACCATTTCTGCCAGAAAAATGTAGATCAGTCAACCATGGTTTCAACCCATACCTTATCAACGCAAAACAAGCCGGAAATGAACCGAAAATCCTTGCGAAATAAAAAGGTTCACCGGAACTTACGTAGCTCCGATGGTGGCTTTGCCGGCGTCGATCAAACAAGGGAGCGCCTGGGTTTTGCTCTACTCGGTGTGGGAAGCTCGGCCGTACCGACGGTGAGGCGAAACGGCGACGGCACGGCCGGAAAAGAGGGAGAACAGAGGCCAAACTCGCCGAACTTTTGGCTCAGTTTAACTGCGAACGACGGCATGGGAGCGCGCGTGACCGACGACGAACAGAACGGGGTGGGACGGCGCACACGCCAATGGTGGCGGTGGTGTCCACAACGGCCCGGTGAGTGAGATTGGAGAGGTCGAACGGTGGTGGCTGAGGTGACGGTATGAGAGAACTCTAGAATCTCTCTGATTTGTTTTCCATTTTAAAAAAAAATGGCAGGTGAAGAGTCAGACTTGAATTATATTGGTTCATACAAAATAAAACAAAGATTAAAATTAAAACGGTGAGGACAAATATCAGAAAAGAACCTTGGCTGAGATGGCTAAGGTTTGAGTTTACCAACCATAGGCCATGGGTTCAAAACCCTATGGCAACACGTCTCCCCTTTTTTTTATATAATTATACCTCTTTGTGGGTGTTACAACTCCTCCCCCCTTAAAAGAAATTTCGTCCTCGAAATTTACCAGAGTGGACAAATGCAGAAATTGCTCTTTCATCCATTCTCGTACTGAAACATATCCATTAGAGCATCATTGTTTCTCAGGACTCTCAGACGATCATATATCAATCTGATTATATCCCTAGTCACTCGAACTATCTTTGGACCCAATGTCATCCAGGATACATCTCAAGCCATATAACTGAAGTACAAAATTTAGATTCATACCATCCTTCATACGGTGCCAAGCAAACACTTGTCTCATATCTTTTATTATAACCAGTCTTAGTCAAGAACAAGAGATATTCCAAACTTCCACAGAAGTCAATCAAACAACCCAAAGGTATATCTTCAAGAATCTGAATTTCTCTTTCAAGTTGCCCATCAGTATACGGACGAAGAACTTTAACTGTAATTTAAATAAGTACCCAAGGACTCCCGCAAGACTTTCCAGAATTCAAGATGTAAACATTAAACTTCAGTCAGAAATGATACATAACAGTCTACCATGTCTCAAATTTCAAAGAAATGTCTTTCTTTATATCAACCAATCATAACCAAGGTCTTGAATGGATACCTCTTACCTTTAGCACAATATTCAGGCACTTGTTTCCCCTTGTATATGATAGAGACACCACAGAATATACACTTTCGACACATTCACGAACACTTTTCTTTTAAGTCCATATATATATATATATATATATATATATATATATATATATATATATATATATATATATATATATATATATATATATATATATATATATATATATATATATATATATATTACATTCCCGTTAGGGTATTCTCAAACATGATCATTATCATCAAATGGCCTTTCATAAAATCTTATATCGGTTCCTCACATGATCAAACATTTATTCTTAATCTAAACCAGATCTTCAATTTCACAAACATAAACCACCTCAGGCTCTTTATCCAGATTTAAATCCATTAAGTTAATCCAATTCACAGACGAATGTTACAGACATTCCTTGCCATTACAATTCGAGATACAGCGGACAGAAAGCTTAGATTCAGTTATTTCAGAAAAAGGATTCGACATCAGAGTTTCGGCTCGGAGGAGTACGGTTATGATCTAGGGGCATGCACAGACCAGACACCCTATGACAGATGATCGGCCGATCTACCCAGAATGACGCAACTCTAAGCTCTGATACCACTAAATGTAACCCCCTAGACCCGCCTATGCGTTACAACGGGTCCTAGGAAGCCACATTAGGGTCACAAGAGCGACCCACAATGAAAATACACATGAAAAGATTTTTCTTTCTCAAAACACTTATTAAACTGTAAAATTAACTTCTGTTTAAAATACAATTCAGGAAAACATTTAAACGCATAACAAAAATTTTCAGAAAATGCTTTACAGACTCTATCACAGAACCATACATGACATACACGACATACATGCCCACTAACTATACAATACTGTACTCCAGAGGCAACACCGAGAGAACTCCGAACACTGATGTCAAACATTAGGTCATGATATTTTCTTTTTAACCTGCGATGGTAAAAAAACAACGTGAGCTTGGGAAAGCTCAGTAATACAGAACTACCAAAAGATGCTATAAGCTCATGCAGACATATGGTAGGCATGACATTTTCATGATGTTTCAAGCAGTGATAGACCTCTATTTATGTTCTACTATTTCGAGGTTACATCATCCCTAAGAATAATGGTATTTGTTCTCTAATCATACCTTGAGAAATTAGACAGAAATTATATATGCTGGTAACATACGAGGTAGGAATCAGAGATGTGACGTCTAGTGTGTTCTAATAAGTGCAGATCAACATACATAAGTACTTAACATCATATCATATGAGCACCTAACATATTAAATGCAAATGTTCAATGTTCATACAAAAATTTACAAGAACTACCCTCCAACCTTACACCAATATGCAGTCCCCCAGAACTGCATCCATAAGGACTTACCCTAGGCCCGATGGGCATAGGTGCCACCTAAGGGGCTGCCTTAGGTCCATAAGGACTTACCCTAGGCCCGATGGGCATAGGTGCCACTCAAGGGGAGACCTTGAGTCCATAAGGACTTACCCTAGGCCCGATGGGCGTAGGTGCCACTCAAGGGGAGACCTTGAGTCCATAAGGATTTACCAGCTTGATCAGGGCTGTACCAATAGAGACTTCATAACATAACCCAACAGTATACCCCAGATAGCAATCAGTGTTCAGATTTCAGACATGGGTAACAGAATACATGTGACAGATATATTTTATTCAGAACATCAGAAACGGAAGAATTCATGCTTTTGACAGATAAATGGGCATACTATTGAACAGAGCAAACATTTTCAGCATTCATCATGCACACAGATTGTACCATCATAGGTCAAACTAACAGATCATACTAACAAATTCATCAAACAGTCAGACAATACCATCACGGATCAAACGATCACATACCAAGTATACATATTGAGCAGACATATATCAGGTAGGCAGAGAATGTCATCATATATCAAGTTTATCAAACATAATATTATTCACGATTAAACAATTATACAATCTATTAAACAGAATATATCACACACGGAACACACTAGATGAAATATTTTATTTCCTGAAGATACTTGGCATTTACAGAAAGGGGACACATTAAACTTTTGACAATTTGAACAGATTTCTGAAATGAGGTCCCTATTACAAAGGGGGTTCGTAAAACAATTCATATCATGTATTCAAGAATTGAGGTTCAGATATTTTATGAGTACTTTAGTCATTTAAGCATACAAGGGCATTATGGTCATTTCGACATTCCTGGACAATCTGATAATTATACCAACATTGAATAAGCAATGGTTCACAGAACCCAGGTATCCTATTTGCTCATTAGTTTTCTAATCGGACATTCAAGAATTTCTAAATTAAAGTCTTTTAAGTTATCAGATATTTTCAGTGATGTTCCGATTATTTAGGCTATCATGGTCTTTTAGTTATTTGACTGTCATGACAAATTTTATACTATGGCACAATCATATCAGAACGAAAATTATAATTCTCAGGGGCTCTAACAATTTATTATATCTCCAGAATTTGTTTAATGCGGCGTAATCCAACTTGACAATACTTACCAACGTTCAGATATGAGTAATTAGCGTGCATCAGAACTTAACACTGACTGTATTATATGTCTGAAAAGTCGCCCTCATACTTTACTATACGGTTTAATTTTGAGTAACCGAACATGCAGTCTAAGCGGATCTTCTTACCTTACATCGATATGGTGAGCGATGAGCATACACGTGTCGTATTTCTCAACACTTAAGGAAGCCTTAGCTATTTAAGTCTTATTAACAAATCCAGAATTTCGTCAAATACATAGCTACCGATTAACTCATGAGGGTATTTCGGTTATTTTAGACTGAGATAAAATCTACCATTTCTTTCTGAATTACCATTTGGTACCTTTATCATTCACGTACTCAAACGAGATTAAGGCGTCCTAACTCTCCGACCCTTTACAGACGATTCATTCATTACAGAACTTGAGGGTATATCGTCATTACGATCATTCTCATTTAATTCACGCACTACTGTCATAAGGATCGACTTAGGATTTCAACAATATTTTCAGAAAATTCTCATTCATGTGTTATACAGAGTTTGAGGGATTATCCAAGTTTGTATCGTACGTATTGCATAATGATGCCGAAGTCTTTCCATTAAAACATACATCTTGGGTAGTGTAAATTGCATAATCAGGACGAATGCAGATTTTAGGTCATTTCCTTTATCGGAGGGGTAGTTTAGTCATACTTATGCTCTAAGGGTATTTTCGTAATTTCATATCCAACATCTCATACTCCGCATTCTGAACATTGGTTCTTAGACACCATTGATAGAGATTCAGAATTAACTGTATTATTATTATCATTAGCACTTTCGACACTCCTGGTCTATTAATATTCTTATCCGAGTATTTTACTCTTACTGACTCTCATACTTATTTTCCGTATCGAATTCACCTTAAGCAGAGTTCACAAAACACTCATCATAAGCATGCATGCTATAACTAGATATCAACATGTACATAAAGCATACAAGGGGTAGTAATGTATTACCTTAACTCCGAGCTACATCGGCTGACTCATGAAACTTTATTCAACCGCACTCGAATCCCAAAATGGACGTCCCACGACATCACGAACACCAAGGTATAAGGGTACCTTGATACCTTCACACGACATAGATTCACATTTCAGTCCTTATTCAGAGCTCATAACCAAAATTAAATACATATAAGCAAACTCGGATTCAAGGTCAGATTCGGAGGCTTTCGGGTTGGAATTTTGCAAAACGGGCTTCAAAAACGGACTCAGAACGTCGAAAAACATAAACTGGGAGTTTTCGGAAAATTTGACTTTTTGGTCAAAGTCAACGCTGACGTCAGCAAGTCAACGCTGACGTCAGCAGGTCAAAGTCAACGGGGCCAGGTCAACCGATGATGTCATGATGACGTTAGCAACCAACAGGGTCAACTGTGTTGACTCGGTGAGTCAACTCACTGAGTTGACTCGGCTGACTCATTGAGCTGACTCGGACTGAGTTGACTCGGGTTGACGGGTCAGGTCGGACGGGACGGGTCGGGTCGGACGGGTCGGGCGAGTCGGGTTGGGTCGGACGAGTTAACTAGGTTTGGGCTTTGGGCCAAACCGGTTCGGACCAATATAGACCGGGTTGAACCCGGTTTACTTACCCAAATATTCCGGTCACCGGACGGTCGCCGGAGTGGTCGCCGGAGTCCCGAAATGCACCATTTCTGCCAGAAAAATGTAGATCAGTCAACCATGGTTTCAACCAATACCTTATCAACGCAAAACAAGCCGGAAATGAACCGAAAATCCTTGCGAAATAAAAAGGTTCACCGGAACTTACGTAGCTCCGATGGTGGCTTTGCCGGCGTCGATCAAACAAGGGAGCGCCTGGGTTTTGCTCTACTCGGTGTGGGAAGCTCGGCCGTACCGACGGTGAGGCGAAACGGCGACGGCACGGCCGGAAAAGAGGGAGAACAGAGGCCAAACTCGCCGAACTTTTGGCTCAGTTTAACTGCGAACGACGGCACGGGAGCGCGCGTGACCGACGACGAACAGAACGGGGTGGGACGGCGCACACGCCAATGGTGGCGGTGGTGTCCACAACGGCCCGGTGAGTGAGATTGGAGAGGTCGAACGGTGGTGGCTGAGGTGACGGTATGAGAGAACTCTAGAATCTCTCTGATTTGTTTTCCATTTTAAAAAAAAATGGCAGGTGAAGAGTCAGACTTGAATTATATTGGTTCATACAAAATAAAACAAAGATTAAAATTAAAACGGTGAGGACAAATATCAGAAAAGAACCTTGGCTGAGATGGCTAAGGTTTGAGTTTACCAACCATAGGCCATGGGTTCAAAACCCTATGGCAACACGTCTCCCCTTTTTTTTATATAATTATACCTCTTTGTGGGTGTTACACTCGGAACATACCAGATACCTAGGCTTAGAATCTTTCAGGTCTCAAGTTCTGAGATGGGGGGTTTACTTAAAAGAACTTGGAAGTTTAATCATTTACAGAAGTAGAAAACCTTGTTAATTTGGCTCCATGTCCGTACTTGCTAATGCATTTCATGGTCCATATGAGTTCCAAAGGGAGTTTCAGTTCCCGACAAACATCTGGAGATAAATCCAACGTAAACCTATCTCCCACGTAATTTTCAATCCCTCACATCTTGCCTCCAGCACCGAGTAGATACCCACAAATCTCGCATCCACCACCACAAAATGCGTAACCTGTGGCATCAACCCTTGACCCGTCCCAGTTAAGCTTGCACCACCCTACAGGACACGGCTGTCACTGATTCAGCACACCCACAATGCTCGCATCATGCCTTTCATCCCTAACAATCCACGACAACGCCTGCACACATTGGCTATCAACTCGCCATCATTCCTCCAACACATCGCATCCATCTAACTGCTCCGGCTGATTATTATCAACTTTTAAATCTAAAATTTTTGACTCCATTTAAAATGGTTTTCTTTAATCACAAAATTTAAGTGAGATGACAATTATATAAAAAATTACACAATAAACAAGTTTTGTTGGCGAACACAAATGAAATCGGATTGCCCAATATTCTGTTAATTTAAATTATATACATTTAGAAATTAAATTATTTACGAATTGTTCATCAAATATTCGATTAATTTACACCTTAAATTTGAATTAGATATTATTCGTAAATTAAATCGGATTGCAATAGAATATTTTTAAAGTAGATGTATTTGTAGAATATGTTCCCGTTTGTAATTACTTTCTACTTGCCCAATTGAGTGGCAAATAATGGAGAATCCAAGTTGGCTTGAAGTGGAGAAATAGCCTTTTATTCTATTATCAGAATTCGGAGATTTAACATTTCAACTGCTTTTTCATTCCATATATGTATTTTCACGGCTGACCTAATTTTTTTTATAATCACTTATATTATAATTTATTGATCAACTAATTCGGATCGGATATTGTAAAGATATGTTATGGGACGACTTTTTCAACTAAATTTACTCCATTCACAATGTCAGAATTTAAACTATTAGCCTTAATTTAGAGATCTAAGGGTCTGTTTGGTTCTAGAAAATGAAGTTCGTTTTCATTTTCATGTGTTTGGTTGTAAAAATAAAAAATGATTGTTACAAAAAATAAGTGAAAATTTGAAAATATAAAAAAATGTTTTCATTGTTTTTGTTGAAATCGTTTTAGTAAAGTAAAAAATATAAAAACTATTATGAATATTTATCTATGTGGATGTCTATCATGATTAGAACTTTATCAAAGGAGTTTGATTTATTTATTATTAGGAATATTATGTCTATGAATTAGAGTTTAATGTATTATGTACTTCTTATGCCTATAAATAGATGATTCATTAAAGGCATTGTACACAAGTCTATATTTGAGAATAATACAAATCTCCCCCTTTCTCTCATCTCTTTGTTATTCTTGTTCTTATTCTTGTTCTTCTTTATTTTATTCACAACACGTTATCAGCACGAGACTCTAATCAACTGAGGTCTTCATCGTTATAATTCAAAAGAAGTTACTGGGAAGAATTCGAATAAACCAAAGATAAGTTTTTTTTTTCTCCTTATTTTTTTTAGTTATCGATTGTCTTCCTCTTTATATTTTAACTTTGTTTTAATTTTTGAAAATTTTGGAAGTATGTTTGATTTTATTCAAACATTGAAAAGAGATAAATTTGTGGCTTCTCACAAACCAAAAGACGAATCGACAGAGACGAAGAGGTTGCGTTTGGTGTAAATTACGTGTGTTTTCTCTTGTTCCTAAAAGGGTTAATTAGCGGTATGCTTATTCATACTTTTACTTATATGATTATATTTGATATTTTTCATATTATTATTTATATCATTTTATTTGATAAAAGTTAATATTTTTAACTGTATTTTGAGTTTTACATGATATGCTTAAATGGCTTGGAAAGAGATGTGATATAAAGGGACTATGAGAAGCTATCTCGGTCATATGCTATGTCTCCATTGTCCACGAGAGAAAAATCATGTCAGTAAATTTTGGTCAGAAAAATCAATATCGGTAAATTTTGGTTTTATTTTTATTCTTTATATTATTATTTTAAAGTGCGATAAATCATGATGATTTTGAATTTACAAGAAGATTATTATAAAGTCTATATTTGTTCGAAAGCAATATTTTTTCTACGTTGAAAAACTTGACCATAGACTTCTCCCAATTTCAAGTTACGAAAATTCTTCTTGATCCATAAAGTTTTATGGGAGGCATTCCTTGAAGAGAATGCAAAGCATGATGTTTATTCCATGCGATTATCAATGATGGGGCATTCCCTGAAGTGAATGCAAGCATGATGTTTATTCCATGCAATTATCAATGATAGGGCATTCCCTGAAGTGAATGCAAACATGGTAAATCATTATTCAATTAGAGACATAATTTCGATATAATCCAAGTATAATTGGCTGGACATCCCGTTCTGCGAGGCTACTGGTCTCAAATGAGGTTTTTAAAGGACCTTGTGGACAGGTTTAACAATACCGCGTACGAGGATTAAGTCTTTGTTCTCTGTGATAAAGATATGTGAAAAAGGTTTTAAAGGCCCACTGGCTCTACTCCATTCCCTGAAGTGAATGTGAGATTATATTATGGAAGGAATAAAAAATCATATTAAAAGTTGTGGTCGTGGTCGAGGCTATGAATATACACATGAAAATATAGTCGTTTTAAGAATACTTCTACCCGCTGGTAGCGAAGTTATAAGGATGACAAGAGTGATAAAGATCATTCTAAGGAAGTAAAATCCTTTTACCAATGTGATGTTATAAACCATTGGTTTCGTACTTGTCAAACGCCAAAGTATTATGGACTTTATCCATAATCATGAATGATAAATGAAATAAAATATAAACAAAATTTGTTTATGGCGAAAATAATTATGGCGTTATTGGTCCAACTCAATTGGATATTGTTAATTTTCTCATAACCCTTGAAGGGAATAATTTACCATTTACTTTATTTCCCTTATAACCTCTAACAGGAATAATTGTTTTTTTTATTTTATTTTTTTATGTTATTTCGTTTTATTTATTATTTATTATTTATTTATGTTAGTTTGCTTTATGTTTATTTATTTCACATATTATTTATTTACGCTTTATGTTAATTTATTATTTGAAGAATATGATTACTTTCGGAATAAAATATACAATGAATTGTGGCTATTTATGCCTAGCAGATAATGCAAGTACTCATATTGTACTTAAGCATAAGAAATATTTTTCCCATTTAAATGCAAGGGGAAATATGAGTAGTATTTCTCAAAGTACTAAAATATCAATACTTCGGAAGAGCACCTGGAAGTTTATCTCTAATAGATAATCGACTTGATATGATGTGCTATATTTTATATTTTTCATTCCTCGAAGTGAATGATACAAAGTACATATTTTCATTACCTGAAGTAAATGAAACAAAGCACATTTTGAAAGGTGCACAATTATGCATTTCTCGATTAAAATGCAATGGAATAATGTGAGTACTATATCCGGAAGTACTAATATCACACAAGGCTCTGGTTGAGCAAATATGTTATTGTCAAATGGAATTTTATTCCATATTCACATTGCGTTGTACTCGTCAAAGTCATAAAGAGAGCAATATGAGTTCGCAAACTATCCCTTTGGAAATTATAGATAACATATGTTATCAATTGGCATTTGAAATAAGCCAATATGTTGATAAGTTTTAGTAGCCAAAAAGTCAGTTGAAAGCTCTAGAAGAGCTCTATATTGCTACCAAAAGATAATTTCAATTGAAAGCTCCGAAAGAGCTAAATATATTTCTATTTAAAGGAACAATTTTGATGGTCGTACTAGACATGTACGAGTAAGATTGAATTACATGTTATGGTAAACAAGAAGTTTACAAATTTAGAGATATATACACATATATATAGTTGGCATGATCGGTTAGACCATCCTGATCAATAATGATGCAGAAATTTTTGAGATTTACATGCACATGCATTAAAAGAACCTGTAGTTCTTGTGATACTTATTCTCAAAGAAATGGATTAAATTCCACTTATTAAAGAACGTGAAGTTCTTGTGTTGCTTAAAGGAATTGATTAAATTCTACTTACTAAAAGAACATGGAGTTCTTGTGTTGTTTGTTCTCAAAGTATATAGATGATCCCACTTACCAAAAGAATTAGAACTTAAAGTTCTTGTACTAAAGTTAAGACTGTATGTCTTGCATATCTGAACGAAATATGGGCCCATATATCCACAAATGTGGAAAGTTTTATATGATTTTAGTAGATGCATCTACATTGTTTTATCGACTTACAACCAGAAGTTTGTGAGATTGATTCTAAAAAGATTCAGATTATGCAGTTAGACTATTCGTATTGAAAAGCTGGTGGGTTTATATTTTAGGCTATATCAGTTGTTATAAAGCCTATTGATTATGAAAAATATAGTTTAGCAAAATTTCAATTGGATGCCTCCTATTTAATAGCTAAACTATGAGAACAAAAGAGTCATTATTTATATGGTGTTTCCATATAGCAAAACTTATACGCATCAAGCCAACGAGTTATAATAAACTCCCCGTTAGGATTGGTTTTTGGTCAGAAACCATACATTTCCCATTTTATGATTTTTGAATGTGCGATATGAATTGCTCCACCACAACGCACAAAATGGGTAAATAAAAAGGGTTGAGAATATATATTGAGTACGAGTCTCCTTTTATGTTTAAATTCTTAAACATTAATTGGAGAATCATTTATGACATGATTTTTCTCAACATCAGGGGGAGATAATAATCAGCTGGATAGAGGAAAATGAATTATCATTATCTATATCCTCGTATATGAACTAGAAGTTCATAAGATAATTCATGTTATTACATGTCAACTGTCAGACATATTTACTGACCCAATGAGAGTAATTAAGTCTCATATACCAGCTGAAATGCTCTAAGTTTAAATTACATGTTAGAGAACTTAGAGTGAGAGAATGTAAATCATGCCTGAAGCATGATAGTTGAAATGGTTTCAATGATCAAAATTCTCGTAAATAGAAAGTAATATGAGATGGTCATATATTGGAGGCGGGTGCTCCTGAAGAGACCCAAGACATAACAAATAATAAAACTCTATAAGAGTTTCAGATACCTGAAATAAAGATTGAAATCTTGAAGAGATCTCGATGAGTTATGTCATTACGAGAATGAAACTAGAAAATTGGAAAGTTGTCGACAACGATTTTACAAACAATTTTACATAAAATACTTCTATAGAAGTAAAGAAAGAAATCGAGGATCTTGTATAAAATCTATCCAGAAGTATAGATATTGAATTGGCCGATGTTGAAAGACGCTTTGAACTTCTAAAATAGAAGTATTTGGACCAGCAGTCCAAACACCTAAAGGTGTAATGCAAGTGAGGCACAAATAAGTAGTCGTAAATACGACTTGAACTATGATTTATGAAAAGTTTTAATTACTTCATGGTGGATGCAATTACTTTGGCAGTTATGAAAATTTTACATGCGTCTAATTATTTGTGGATCCATATTTATCCTTGAAGGATCTAAAATGCTATAAGCATTTAGAAATTTTCGAGGAAATTTATTTAGACATATCTCATGAATATTTTGGCGCATTTGGTATAATCGCCTTAGTGAATACTAATTGAGAAAATACTATAAGAATGATTAGATTTCCTTATGTATTTTATAAAGGAATTTGGATCAAGATCCATTATGATAATTTTAGAACTCCTAAAGAGCTTCAAATTGGAAACTCATGAAGTACTTTCAATACAAGTACTTGAATCTTGACATCAAGTTTATCTCGACCTGAAGATCGAGCATTTTTATATATTTCTTTTGTCTATGAATAGACATAAGCTGAAAGAATCTTGAAGAAGATTCAATATGAATAAAGCATATCTATTGAGTATCCCAATAGTTGTAAGATTGTTGGATGTGAATAAAGATAATTATATATTTTCTTGGTCTTGAAGCACTATATATTAGTTGGTCAAGAAATATCTATGAATATACAAAGATCATTACATTTAGATCTTCAAACATTCGTTGATGCCTCCTCAAATGTAGTAGAAATAATTGTTATGCACGAGGCAAGCCAAAAAAATGTGTTTGGCTAAGACTATTGACCAAACATATCCAAAAGATATATGGATTTACTTTTACAAGATATGATAAAAAGCTATCTTGTGTGAAGATAACGCAAGATGTATATCTCAGTTTGAAAGTGGATACATCATGGAACATATTACTCCAAAGTTTTCATCCCTCACGATCTTTAGAAAAATGATATTCAAGATTAAATTATGAAGATTCAAAGATCTTCTGTGATGTTTGCATGAGGGGGAGTAAATACGCGTTGCACTCTTTTTCCCTTAACCGAGGTTTTGTCCCAATGGGTTTTCCTGGTAAGGTTTTTAATGAGGCAACATGTTATGCGTATCAAAGATGTGTGTACTCTTTTTCCTTCACTAAAGAATTCTTTCCCACTGGGTTTTTATCTTAGTAAGGTTTTAACGAGGCACATTATCTTCATAGACATCCAAGGGGGAGTATTATGAATATTTATCTATGTGGATGTCTATCATGATTAGAACTTTATCAAAGGAGTTTGATTTATTTATTATTAGGAATATTATCTCTATGAATTAGAGTTTAATGTATTATGTACTTCTTATGCCTATAAATAGATGATTCATTAAAGGCATTGTACACAAGTCTATATTTGAGAATAATACAAATCTCCCTCTTTCTCTCATCTCTTTGTTCTTCTTGTTCTTATTCTTGTTCTTCTTTATTTTATTCACAACAAAAACAAGGGTTTTTAAATTTTAACTTCATTTTAACACTAGTTCGAATCCTTCTAATGACATTTTTTAAAACTTTAATTTATTTACTCATATTTTATTTGTTTATTTATTATAATAATAATATTTTTAACTATATTTTATTTCAATTATTTAATAATTGTTTTTTTCATTTCTATTTTGAAAAGTTAGATACCAAACACATTTTCACTATTATCATATTTGAAAATAACTTTCCATCTCTATTAATCAAATATGTTTCTCAATTTTTAGAAAACTGAAAATAATTTTTTTGAAAATAAAAAATAAAAATAGAAAATATTTTCTAAAACCAAACGGACCTTTAGTGATAAGTTCTCTCTATATATTGCATTCATGTTGAAGATTAGTTGATATATTTATGTAAAAATAATTATGTCAATAGATTAAAATTATATTAACTTTTATATATTTATGTTATATTTGTAGTTTTTTTTGTGCACAACAAATACAATCAACAATTAGATTATTATTATTTTTAAACCATACCAAAAATTATAAAATCATATAAAACTAATACACTTTTATACTAATATATAAAAATCCTCCTACATATATATTTCACATGTTTGGAAATACAAAATAAATGAATGACATCCAAGAAATTTCTAGGGTTTAAGGTTTGATCCATAATTTGATAGTTAATACTCCCTCCGTCCCACAATTTTTGTCCATTATTGACTTTTTTTGGTCAATTTTTTTCAACTTTGACTCATAATTATTTAAAATGTATTATTGATAAAAATATGAAAAAATATATTTTAAAAACCTTCAATCGAGTAGTTTTTAAATATATATTTTATAAAAATTAATTATTTAAAATATTCAATATAATAATAGTCAAAGTTTAAAAAATTTGACTTTCAAAAAATTAATAAGGGACATATTTTATGGGACGGAGGGAGTATGTATTTACTATTTTGATAGTGTAGTTTTGTACAGAAACCATATACCAAGACAACCCCATCAATAAATTAATAAAGGATTTTAAAACAATTATTAAAAATAAATATAATTAGTATATTGTAATGATATCTTATAATTTATTTATGTAAGACCTTAAATACATTAAAGTTTAAACCTTATTTATGCATTAAATTTGAGCTCGACCCTCTTTTCAAAAAAGAAAAAGGGCTCGACCCTTTTCTAAGAGTAATAAACACGTTTTTATTGTTTCTTCTGTTCTATTAAAATGATCCTTTATTAATTTTTTTATGGTAAACTTGTTTACTCTGAATTATTATTATCTAAAATTTATTATTAATACAAAAAATCAAAGCTTATTCATTTATTTTCTATAAATACAAACCAAATGTTGCATGAACCTCACTCAAAACCAAACTTTCCTAATTCTCCTTCTCCGTCCGTTGCTATGTTCCCTCAAACCATGCGTACATCCAATGAGAACATAAGTCGGTCGAAGAACGGTTCAGCATCGGCGTTCCGGTCGGCATTCGATGTTCTCGACGGAGATGGTGATGGGAAGATTAGTAGAGAAGATTTGAAGAAATTCTTTGAAGCTACGTTTCACTTTCCTAATGCTACTTTTGATGATGACGACAAAATGATCGAGGCAATGATTCCGTTGGCGGATTCCGACAACGACGGTTTCGTCGAATACGATGAGTTCCATCGAGTTTCGGGGTTGTCGGAGTCGGAACAAACGGCATCGTGGTCGGGTTTTGAGGTGATGGGGGATGTTTTTAAGGTCATGGACAAAGATGGAGATGGGAGATTGAGCTACGAGGATTTGAAAATTTATATGAAATGGGCTGGCTTATCTGCTGAAGATGAAGATATTAAGGATATGATCAGATTTGGTGGCGCCGCCGCTGCTGACGGTAATGAAAATGAAGGTGTTTCTTTCGATGGTTTGCTTAAGATTTTGGGTGTTGATTTTTTTTTGCAGTGACACTGGGAGGTAGCATGAGCAATTATTCATGGTCTCATATTTTACGTTTATATTTTACAAATTTTTTAAGCGACAATCTAACAAGTTAGTGGCTGTTTTTTTAGTTGTATTTATAATGTTTTCTTAACAAAACAATGAAAATGATGTGTTTGGTAAATTTTAATCATGTTTTTATAATTTATCAATGAAATATTAAATTAATTCTTCAAAAATAATTGAATATATTTCTGTGATATATAAATTCATTTTTAAATTTTCGCTCAGAGCATTGGAAATATTTGAGACAATTCTATTTTTCTGCTGGTAATTAAGTTTTAGTGTAAATATTAGAAAAAATTCTATTCCTATTAAAAGTATATAATCTTAAAAATCACTACCATCATTGTAAATATTAGAAAAATTCATCTTCATCTCGTTTCTATTTAATTTTTTATGGCTATTTAAATGTAATTATAAATGTGATGTAGTTTTATGGTTGAATCATGAATGTATTGTGTTTTCTTTAACCTACTTTATTGGGTTGTGTCATGGGAAGTTGGAACAAACAATTCTTATCTTTTCAAATTTTTTTGATTAAAAAAATATGATCACACTTAATCTCATTAAGTCTTACTGTTTAATATAAGATATGATCACATTTATATTATCTCATTAAGTCTATTTGATTAATAAATGTTAATTTGTACTAAATGTTGGGTGCATTGGTAAGGCACATTACACTCCCAAGGTGAGGACGTGAGTTCAAACCTTGGAGACGACATTGTTAGGAGGGACAACATCGCACCTCGAACATTTGACCATAAGATGGACATGCATATTACAAAAAATGTTCATACGTTTTAAAACTTAATTTTATTGAGTCTTGTTTTATTATAAAATATTAACACATATATGTTATCTCATAAAGTTTATTTAATTTAAAAATAAATTAAATACAAATTAAGGAGTAATTTTACTCATGTAATAATCTCAAATTATCAATGTTGTCATTTCTTTCTAATTTTATCAATTTAGTCTTCAAACTCCTGAATTGCATTAGTTTATTTTAATTAACCATTATTTCATTTACATAAAAATTTAAATATGAATACATAATATATATATATATATATATATGAATATGAATATATATACACACGTAAACTAAAAGTACTTCCTATTACTTACAACTACCTTTTTTATTTTTATATATACAAAACTTATAAAACATTAATTATAACAATATAAATAAATAAGTTGTTAATAAAAAGCAATACAAAAATATTATCAACTTAGAACGAATGAAAAACCCTAAACTTAACGTGAAGTCGCTAAAGTTGCACTATGAAAACTCTAACGGCCAGCCACCGGAGAGGTTTGTTCCAACCTACCGGCCATCTACGTTGGAACGTACTGGTTCCGAGATACCGCTGGAAGACTCTCGCTCATGGGAAGAGCAAAAGGATGGAAAGGATGAATTGAAGAAGAACCTTAATTGTAGAAATATATGTTTTGATATAATAATTGAAAAATGTTTTGAACTTAATTGAAAAGAACTTAAAATATTCTATAGGTAAAAAACAACTTGAAAATAAGTTTGAGGATGTTTAAAAAGGTTTTGACAATGTTTGAAACGTTTTTAAATAGCCAAACCAGTGTTTTTAAGGTACCCGTTTAGATACAGGGGCAATCTGTATCGATACGTTTTGAAACTGCCAAAACACGTACCGAAACAGGGCTTGCCCGTTTCGATACGAAGGGTTTCTGTTTCGAAACACCCATTGATGTTTCGATACACCTAACGGTCAAAACCTCCCCAACGTTCATATTTTTCCAACGATTATTTGAATGCAGCTCAACGGTCATCCGTACAGAAATGATTTACAACCGTTTCGATACTTCTCAAGAACATTTCGATATGACCAGAGGCGTTTCAATACGGGGTGCTGCATCAGGCTTCAACGACTAGTTCTGAAGAAGGACGTTCCGATACGGCCTCTCGTGTTCCGATACGGACAGCTCCAGAACTGCAATTAATGGGGGGAATAAAGGCTCCAACGACTCCAAATCAATTCCAACGGTCACCAACGGCTACAAACTCAATTGAGAGTATAAAAGAGACCTCCAAGCATCAAGGGAAGACTAATGCTTCAATTGTCAACAACATTATGACGAGAAAATTGTCTTAGGTACTTAATTGCTAATTTCTTGTATAGACAACACTTATGAGCTTAATTTGTCAAATTTGCTCAAGTGTTTAGGTTTGGGTAAGTGCTTAGTGTGCAAACATCAACCTTGTAAGAGGAATTTTAGTTTGTTTATCTTTGTCTCTTGAAGAGAGGGTTTGATCCAGCTTTGGGCTAGAAAGCTTTGATCGTTGTAAGGGTTTCCTCCTCATCCTAGAAAAGGGGACGAATCAATTAGTGAATTGGTTGTGAAATCTTTAATGGGAAGGTAAGGTAGTGGATGTAGGTGCTTGTTAAAAGATCGAACCACTATAAATCCTTGTATTCATTGTCCAATTTTTACCTCCCACAAAATCACCCAAAAATCCAACTTCTCTACTACTTGGCTAACTAAATCGGTTGAAGGAAATCAAGCATATCAAGCCTAACACTAATGTTCAAGCAGCGTTGGTGGCTGTGACCACAACCGATGATGCCCGATGGATGGAAGTTCTCGTAACGTAGTCTGTTTTGAGTTCCCACCTATCCTGGAATGTTCGGGTTCTCTGATTTCGCTTTAAGATCAACGTGAAATCAAGAAAGTCAAGAATAAAGATGGTGTGCTTTGCATGGCTATGGAGGGGAATTAGTCAACCTTGGTTACGACAAACTCGGTTTTGGAGACACCATCAAAGATGATAGAGACAGATGAATCTCCGGCTTCGGATGTTAATCTTGCTGCAAACATTGCCGCGGCTCATACACCATTGAAAGCTACTTATGCTGGTGCTGTGGCAGGGTGTGCAACTGCACCCGTAAATAAACCAGTTCGGGTGTCAGAGAATGAGATTGTTGTGAATGCTAAGGATGTTAAAATTGACCACAATGGGGTGGTTTCTTCGATTAAATTTTCTGAACGTATTCATGCTCTAATATATGCTAGAATAAGAACTACGATTATTGTCAGACTGCTTAGTAAGAATATTGGTTATAGAGCACTCCATGCTAGACTTCTAGCGTTATGGTCCCTTATTGGAAATTTCCAGTTAATTGATATAGGTAATGATTATTTTCTAGTTAAACTTGATCATGAGGAGGACTATACAAGGGTTTTGACGGGTGGTCCATGGACCATCATTGGTAGCTATCTGACAGTTCAATCATGAAGTAGATCATTCTTGACCTCTGAGAAGCATCCTTCACAAGTTATTGAATGGGTTCACTTACCAGGATTTTCGTTCCGTTATTATACCAAGGCTCTCTTCCATTGGATCGGTAATTTGATTGGCAAAATGGTTAAGGTGGATTATAACACGAATGCATGTGAACGAGGTCACTTTACGTGCCTGGTTGTGATTGTTGACCTTAACAAACCATTAGTACCTAGTTTAAACATTGATAGATCTAATCAAAAACTAAAATATGAAGGTTTGAGTCTGATTTGTTATAAGTGTGGTCTCTATAGCCATACAAAGGACTGGTGTGGAAAATCAAATACTCATGAAGAATCGAATGCACTACCTTAGGAAGCGATTTTCCCTACTGATGAGGCAAATATTTACGGTTTGTATATGATGTGTAACCCCCTAGTCCCGGTCTGGTCGGATGACCGATTCGAGTGGGCCACACGGGGAAAACCGAAGCGAAACCCGTTAAGGCTTCCCCTCGGCTAACGACCCAGAAAATTTCTTTTATTTTATCTTGTCTATAGGCATACTTTAATCCTATGTAAAGCACAGCAGCGGAAAATACAAACAATGTAACATACACCGACCAACCAAAACATTAAACAGCTCATTTTAGTCTTTTACAGCAGGCCGTTTCGAAACGCCCATAGGGTGTTCCGAAACGCCTTGACTTAGTCAACAACTCATTTTAGTCTTTCAATTTCTCAAAGGCCTTCTGTCTTGCATCTGACCATTCAAATTTGACTCCCTTTTGCAACAACTTAGTCAAAGGAGCAGCTACTCTAGAGAAACCATCAACAAATCTCCTATAGTAACCGGCTAATCCTAGGAAACTCCTAATCTCGGTCGCGGACTTAGGTTGTTTCCACTCAACAATAGCCTCAATCTTCGATGGATCAACTCGGATACCTTCGGCTGAAACAACATGGCCAAGAAATACAACCTCTCGAATCCAGAACTCACATTTACTAAGCTTCGCATACAACTGATTGCTCAACAATCTCTGTAAAACGAATCTCAAGTGCTCATCATGCTCTTCTTCTGTCCTCGAGTACACAAGTATATCATCAATGAAAACAACTACAAAACGGTCTAGATAGTCTCTAAAAATTCTGTTCATCATGTCCATGAATGCTGCAGGTGCATTCGTGAGCCCAAATGGCATCACCAGAAACTCATAGTGACCATATCTAGTCCTAAAAGCTGTCTTCGGAACATCACACTCTTTCACCTTCAACTGATAGTACCCGGATCTCAAATCTGTCTTCGAGAATACTGAAGCACCTCTCAACTGATCAAACAAATCATCTATACGAGGCAACAGATACTTGTTCTTCACAGTCAACTGATTCAACTGTCTATAGTCAATGCACATGCGCATGCTACCATCTTTCTTTTCGACAAACAACACTAGAGCACCCCACGGAGAACTACTAGGCCTAATGAAACCACGGTCTAATAATTCTTGCAACTGACTCTTCAATTCTTTCAACTCTTTCGGAGCCATGCGATACGGAGCTATCGAAACTGGATTAGACCCTGAAACTGTCTCAATCACAAACTCAACATCTCTGTCAGGAGGCAAACCCGACAACTCTTCAGGAAACACATCTGGAAAGTCACACACTGTCTTGATATCTTTCGGTCTAGCTTCACTCATATCCGGATTCATAACATAAGCTAAATAAGCCCCACATCCAGAGTCCATCAACCTATGGGCCTCTAAAGCTGACACCACATTAGACAAGAACTTAATGTTCTCGCCCACTACCACTACCTCGTAGTCATCAGAAAGCTTCAAAGAAATTCTCTTTGTCTCAAAATCCACACTAGCCCGATGCTCAACCAACCAATCCATACCCAAAATAATATCAAAACCGTAGAAGGGAAGTTCCATCATATCAACTGAGAACACATGACCCTGAATCTTCAGTGGACACCTCCTATACATACGTCTAACCACAACTGTCTCACCAAAAGAACTAGTAACATGCATACCTACATCTAAGATCTCAACAGGGATATCTAACTTCTGTGCATGCTCACTCAAAATGTAGGAATGCGTAGAACCCGAATCTACCAAAGAAAGCAAAGACATAGACTGTAACTCGAACCCACATAAACTTTTCCTTTGTACCTTACGATCCCTTTTTAATAAGCCCAATCAGTGTCAGATGCAGAATTTATGGTCACAGTAGGAAGAACTCGTTGAACCAGTGGATCATTCTCATAACTCTTTTCAATATCATGTACCCAAGCTGGAGTAAGTAGTGTAGTACCCATAGTTGATAGCTCCCTTAACGCCAGTGCCTGTCTAGACAATGCATCAGCTACTAAATTTGTCCTCCCCTTTCTGTATAGAATCTTGTAGTCGAGGCCCAGCAGCTTTGTGAGACCCTTTTTCTGAATTGTAGTGGTGAGTTTTTGCTCTAGAAGGTGTTTGAGAGGTTCATGGTAAGTTTTTATGACAAAGGGTCCTCCTCCTAGGTAGTGTCTCCATTTAGAAATGGCCAACAAAATAGCAAGGTACTCTTTCTCGTAGATTGAAAGATCATATTGTCTAGAACCCATAGCCTTCCTTAAGTATGCAATAGGTCTGCCATCTTGTGATAAAACAGCTCCAATACCACGAGAGCTAGCATCAGTCTCCAGATAAAAAGTTTTTGTGAAATCTGGAAGGGCTAAGACTGGTGCAGTACACATGGTATGTTTTAACTTGTTAAAGGCTTCTCGAGCTTCCTCAGTCCAGATGAAACCTTCCTTCTTTAGCATGCTTGGGCGTATCGGTACGCCTAAGGGCTGTATCGATACGGCCTTGCCTAAAGGGCACAATTTTGGCTGGGCGTATCGATACACGGGGGTGTATCGATACGATCCCAACTCTCTGGAATTCAGGTTAAGTTGGGCGTATCGGTACACGGGGGTGTATCGATACCCTCTTAACTCTCTGGAATCCTGAGAAGTTGTGGAGTGTAAGGCGTATCGATACGGGGTTCAAGCGTATTGGTATGGTTCAACTTAGTTGACCGAGAAGGGTGTATCGATACGCTCAAGGGCTGTATCGATACGGTCTTCCCTGGGTTGACTGCATGGGTTGACCTGGTCAAGGCGTATCGATACCCTTGGTTGGTGTATCGATACGGCCTGCCATGGGATTTTAAAATAGGCTGTTAATGTGTGGTCGTGGTTCGAATGTGATTTCTTATGGATGTTTTTCCGTTATCGTGATCACTTAGGAATGAAAACGCCTTTAGTCAAGATTAGAATGAAAGAAAAAAAAATAGGGTCGCTAACCGAGGGGGAACCTTAACGGGTTTCGCTTTGGTTTTCCCCGTGTGGCCTACTCGGACCGGTCACCCGGCCAGACCGGGACGAGGGGGTTACAGATCGACCCTTACTCTCACTATTCTACTTTAATTGAGTTTAAGGATATTTATTTGACAGTTCACAACGATTGTCAGCCCTCCTTGGTCTCTCTCTCTCTCTCTCTCTCTCCCAATCGAACATTTAGAGGCTTGCGGCTTGGTCTTCTTTAAATAGGGTATGGCTAGGTCAAAGTCTTTCTTGAGGAGGAAGTTAAGTTGGATAAAAGAAATATTAAATCTATTCCAACTAAAACTTCCTCATATTTTCTTGGGATTCATCTTCTCTTAACCTCTTTACGAATTTCCAACTCTTTTTCTCCACGCCACCGATCCCGATTAAGTCAGCTTTTTCTACTCTTCAATTCGGTTACCACTTCACCTCATTCTTTCTTGTCGACGGTTGCCGCAGCAACTGATTCGGCATCTCCTTCTTAGGTTACCACGACAGCTTGTTCGGCATCTCCTTCTTGGGTTGCCATGGCAACTAGTGCTGCACACATAAAAATAACCTCCGGGAATATCTTTTTTATTCCACCAAAACTAAGCAAAACATCTAGCCAAACCATACCATCAAGTTAACAATGCAAACATGCATGAATGGCTACTTATGCTACTAATATGAGCCTAAATCTAGCAATTTCATGAGTAAAAGGGTCACAAAAATAGAACTTTTGAACAGTTAACAATTATCAACCTAGCCATCTGACAGATACAAATATAGGAGATTATTATCAAGAAAATATTATCTAAATTACAATTTATATTGCAATATCTATCCTTTCATAACCACCGTTCTTTAATACATTCGTTGACTAATCTTAGATCAAATACTACATAAATTAATTATGGAGACGACCCTCCTAAAAAGGGGCAGAGCTCCCTAGGGGCCCAGACCCATGTTATAATTCTTAAATATTTTATATTTTTGGTCTATTTGTAATTTAGTCCCTGTAAAAAATAAACATGTAAGTTAACAAACTACAAGAACTTATTAAATATTTAATCAAGTAGGGGCTAGACTTAAAAAGATGGGTTCTTACCCTCAAATGTTTTGTTCTAATAAGAATTTAAGTCCTTATAAATTTAAATATAAGACAAATTAGGTCTTCTTCCCTGAAATTTTAGTTTAAATATGTAATAAGCCCTTGAATTTTTTAATTTCAATAGGTTGGCTCCTCTCAATGTTTGATCATGACAATGTCCTTGTTTCCAACCCAGTTTGTTCCATTTATAACGTCAAAATCCGGATCCTGTAACATTGCTTAAGGATTTAGTGACTCGTCCTGCTAGACCAATCAGTAATTAATGATATTTAAATTTTGGTCATAACTCAAAATAAAACATGACAAGAGTTTACCTTGATCTTATATTGCACTGCAAACCAAACAACATAGTACTTCAAACACAAATATTGTCCATTCAAACTGAAGATTTCTTTTTGGAAACTTAATTAACATGTTACATACACGGCTCATATTCTAGCATGTTAATTAATCCATTTTTATTCTCAGACCATACACTCCGTATACACGCATATATTTATATTCACAGACAGTTTTGTCCGGTCTCAAGCATCCAACATGCGATTATGGCGATTTTTTACCCTTTGGAGCATAAGGGTTGGTTCCATTTATGAAGTAATGGTGGTTTTTATCGGTCGGATCGGTATTTCCTCCGTAGTGACCGAACGTCGGGTTAGTGTCTTCGTCTTCCTCGGCGGCCAAACTCGCAGCAACGAGGCTCGCTGCAGCAGCTCCGCCGGCGTCGGCTTTTCGACCGAGACGGCTACCTGCTTGTCCATCGACTCCCAGATGTGTCAAGAGTAAAACCAGGGCAAGAAAGATCATCACTGAGGTCTTCATGATCATCAACAAAAACTGTAATTATTTTAACACCTGAAAAAAAACAATTAATCTCAATATACGTATATTTTCTAGGGTTACCGAGAAAATAAAAACGGAACAGAAGAAGAGAGAAATTGAAACTATATAATATATATATGGGATATGATCCAATTACACAATGTAAAATCCTTTAAGTTTTACAGGTTTTTTGAATCGTTGGATGTGTGAAACGAATGGCTGAAATTAACAATAGAATATGTGAAGATTATCACTTGGAATAAAAAAATATAGAGTTAATCTCAGCCATCCATTTTCCCCATCCAACAATCCAAAAAACGTATAAAACTTAAAATTTTACACTGTATAAATTGATCCTAACACTATATATATATATATATATATATATATACCGCATTCAAGTATTTAGTGAATTAGTGTGAAGAGGGAAGAACCCTAGGGCTAGGGTTTTTATAGCCGTAGCTGGGGGAGTCTGTTTAAGATTAATTGTGATTGATTTTTAGCACTAAGAAATTACAAAGTAAGGTGGGGTATCACAATGTTGCACAATCATTGGTTCAGGGCTATCTGCACCAACCTGAGTAATTATTATTAATTGTAATAATTAAACTTTTCTTATGATTTTGCATTTGTTGATGGAAATTAACTGTTATATTTTTTTTTATAGATTGATTAGATTTTCTCTAAATCTCTTTAAATTTGAAGTAATAATATGTTTACATGCATTCAAATTTATGAGATTTTTTAATAACAATATTTACCTTATTGATTGACTAATTTGGATCAAATATTACGGAGGCTTGTTATGGGGCGACCATTTCAACCCAATTTTTCTCATTCACAAAATTAGGATTCGAATATCTGGCCTTGCTTAAAGGATCTAATATCTCATCTCATTAGACCAACTGATTATTGGTAAATCTACGGTCTGTTTAGTGTTACAATAAAAATCATGGTTTCAATGGATTGATTAATATAAATTTTATACTAGAGATATACTGGCGACGAACGATAACGACAAAACAAAGAAGAAGAAGATTGCAAACAAAACAATAAAAAAATAAAGAACACCAAGATTTATGTGAAAAACTCAATAGGGAAAACCACGGGCAAAAGATGAGAAGAAGAAATTACAAGTAATTTGTGTCTTAACGCTCAGAATATTTTTCACTTGTATCTAATGTTGTGTTGTGTTGGGTCTAAAATCCTAATCCCTAGTATCTATATATAGGAATATGTTACTTGTTTACATAGAAAACTTGTATAAAAAGTAATTTTACTCGACATATGTTTCCTACTTTTAATTACTATAAAGTAAACAAGATCTACTAAAAGTAAGATTCTTACTTTAAAAGAATTTAGGTCACCACTCTAACAAATCTTTACATTGACTCAAATTCTTGTCGAAACAATTTCTCTACCTTTTCTACAAAACCCCTTCAAGGGATGGTCTTCAATACTGAGATTTGAGCAAATTCAAGCTTTGCTCAAACTTGATCGTAGGATGTGTAATAATTACCATTCCCGTGGAGGACCATAATAAACTTGTGAAGTTGACGTCTAGAATTGGACTATAGCCTTTTTGCCTCTAGTCTTGCCTTTTCTATAGGTTCTTGGAATCTCGGAGTCTCCTCTTTCTTCTGAAATACACATTTTTCATGAAAAACCCTTTTACAATTAAGAAGCCTCACTAAGTTCCGTATTCGGTTCTGGTGCACTGATTTCATCTACTTTAGCACAACGTACATATGTTTGCTTGCATCTTCACAACGAACTATCTTAGCACAAGCTGATGACTTTCATCTTGCATTTATGTTCTTCAACACAAAAGAGGTAATAACAACATAATTTGTGATTGTAGAACCCTGCAAAACATACAGTTTGACAGTTTTTTTGACATTTCATCATGACAAGGGAGCCTCAACTCACCTTTAGAACTCCACCTTCAATAGAGTACTTATACCCATTTGAGTCACGTGTATTTAAGGAAATAAGATTCTTTTTTAGATCTGGTATGTGTTGTACATCATAGAGGATTCTGAAAATACCATCAAACATCCTAATTTTGACGGTGCCAACTCCAACAATTTTGCTTGAAGTGTTATTTTTCATTACTACAACTCCTGTAGGAACTTTCTTTTATGTTGTAAACCATTATTGGTTCGGAAACATATAGAAGACATATGCGAAGTCGAGGATCCAATTATCTCTTGCTTTTGTGTTGTCGTCAAAAGCTTCCGAGAGTTCTCCATCATCGTACTCCTCCGCAACATCAAATTCAAATTCTTCAAAATTCTAATCAATCTTCATCTTTATCTTATTCCGCAACTTATAGCACTCTGATTTAATGTTCTCTTTCTTTTTATATCAATTACAAGTCTTACCTCAATTTGAGGACTTCGATCTGCCCATTTGCTTACACCCGGAATTACAATCTTGTCTAGTCAGTCCCTGAACAACGAACCCTCTGTTCTTGACTCAAACCCACTTACAATGTGCTTCATCTTGTCATGTGAATGCAAGTCATTATATACCTCTTCAAGAGTAAGTGTTTCATAGTTGTACACGATGTTGTCTATAAAGGCTGAGTATGAGGGGGCAGTGAACACAATAAAATCAAACCTAGGTGTTCTTGATCGTATTTTACCTCCATGGTTTCCATTTCTGAGACGATTCCTTTAAAAATGACTAGGTGGTCTTCAAGACACAAACCTTCTGCCAATTTATGTGAGTATAGACGTTGCTTCAAGTGCAACTTTCTGATCAAAGTTTTCTTTGTAACGCTCGTGGTTTGGGGCCTGGGAGGTAACCGGGTTTGATTAAACCGGTTCATGTTAGTTTATTTGAAAGAAAATATTATTAAATAACACTAAAAAGGGTTTTTATTGAGTAAGGGCAAAAACGAGAATTTGGGATTTTAAAACAAAAGGTTTTCCTTATCTCATCTCTTCTCAAAATCAGAAAGAAAGCTATCATCTTTTTTTAAAGGCAAAAACTCAAACCTTTTTTTCAAGAGCAAGCATTACTTCATCAAATCTTCAGTTGTGGTGATTTCTTCAAGGTAAATGTCTTAATCTACTGACTTTTACTAGATTAAGATAGATTTCAACTTAGTTTTTCAATTACCCAATGATTTCTAAGTTTACCCTAAAACTCATTATTTCAAAAATGGTGAGTTCTTGATGATTTTCGAGTGGGCTTTGATGTCTGAGTGTAACCCCCTCGTCCCGGTCTGGTCGGATGACCGATCCGAGTGGGCCACACGGGGAAAACCGAAGCGAAACCCGTTAAGGTTCTCCCTCGGTTAACGACCCGGAAAATTTCCTTTTTACTTTATCTTGTCTATAGGCATAATTAAATCCTATGTGAAGCACAACAGCGGAAAATGCAAACAATTTAACATCGACCAATCAAACAATATATTAAACAGCTCATTTTAGCCCTTTACAGCAGGCCGTATCGAAACGCCCTTAGGGTGTTCCGATACGCCTTGACTTAGTCAACAGGCCAGGGTCAACCATAGGGTGACCATTTCGAAACAGGGGTGACCCGTATCGAAACGACCCTAACGGTCAACTTCTCGTGGTCAACGAGATTTGACCGTTTCGAAACATCAAAGGCCCGTTTCGGAACGCCTTTATCTCGCCAATTTCTCAAAATTCCAGTAGCAAAAATGTTTCGAAACGACCCCCATCCGTTTTGAAACGGTAGGCCAACTGCAAAGGGACCGTATCGAAACAGGGTGGCCCGTTTCGAAACGCCCCCTGTCTGCAGACTCGTTTTGGCTGTTTTAAGGCACAAGGGTGCCCCAAAACACTACCCAAACACCCTACAACACTATAACAAATAAACCTAAGGCAACCCAACCATACAAGCATGCTTCGACATCAACAAAACGAACTAAACACCAAGGCACAACAACACAAGTCATGCATACATACAATTCATTTAAGGAATTAAGCATTCAAAGGTCAACACTTAGACAACTTCAAAATAGCAACATGCTAACAGGGTATCAAGCAAGGCATACATCCCAAGTCAAAATAGCCAACACATACAAGGAGTCTAACATGCCCCCAAGCAACATCAACCACAACATAGCCATCAAAATAACACATGTCCCATTGCTTAGACTATTACATGTTCAACATTAAAAACTCATACTTGAAGTACTCAAGGCTAACAACCACACTTGGAGGCCCTCCACTTGTGCAAGCCACCCACGAACTAAGGATCTGCGATGTTGAACAAAGAGAGCGTAAGCAATGATGCTTAGTGAGGGCAAGCTCTTAAAAACAAACCTCAACATTGCAGGGTTCGAGCACGATCTAGCCAAGGTAAAACGCAAATATACCAAGGATCCATAAGAGCCACAAGATAAAGATGCATGAGCAATATACAATATAAATGCCATGATCATAAGCTCAACTCCACAATACATGTAATCACATTCAAGCATCCCATTAAAGATCATAAACCTCAACACATTGATATACTTATCAATCAACATTGGCACCTAGCTATGACCCGAATATGCGGATAGACATGTTGGAACTCACATCCAACAACCACA
Source organism: Hibiscus tridactylites (assembly GCA_958450335.1). Taxonomy (NCBI): domain Eukaryota; kingdom Viridiplantae; phylum Streptophyta; class Magnoliopsida; order Malvales; family Malvaceae; genus Hibiscus; species Hibiscus tridactylites. The sequence continues at coordinate 35,362,608 of OY288273.1, read as the reverse complement.
TTACCTCACGGTGGGATTACACTCATCACCAGTCTCGCGGAGGGGATTCCACTCATCCTCACGCCCCGTCGATGGGATTCCACTCATCACCGACTATATTTAATTACAATTTCCGGGAGAACCCGTACTCCTCCTTGGTGACTCAACGCCACCAAGGCCACGCGCGACTTTTGACTCATGTGTACACACTAACATCCTAATGATCGATCATTTGTACTCAAGCATACTAGTGCCAACATTTTACTCATTCCACATTATTCATTTCATATCAATTCCGTGCTTAGCACGTACTCACCAACAACCATCATCATGCATGTCTCAAGCATCACAAGCCATATCTCATTTCACATGTATAACACAATATACATAAGCATTCCTATCACATTTCATACGAGACATACACAACCACATATATGAGTTCATCCAAAGGCTCTAGATCAAGTTTAGGATTAGGCTACCACCCTAATCCTAACTCTAGGTGGGTCTACCAAGCCCAACCTAGTCCGTATACTCGAACCAACCATTTTAAAACCATTTAAAACAATTAACCACTCACCTAAGCTTCCAAGCTCTAAGACCAAGCAAGCAACCACCTTCAACTTCCCGGATTTACTTCTGATGCTTCACCGATGTCCAATCTCGATTCTAATCAATCTCAAACACAAACAAAACATTCACAATCAATATCTCATCATCGGAACTAACCCGGATCAACATTTTCAAGCATCCAATACTCAAAAACAAGCCCAAAACATAATTCCCGAGCAGCCCCTAAAACCCACTGAAATCTTCCATTTCAAGCATCCAAACAACCATAAAATACACCCAAAGTGACCCTCATATATCATACTACCAACAGCCCCCAAAATCCATCATTAAACAACCCCAAAAACCACTTTAAAACCCTCCAAAACCCCCATTGTAACCCAATTCCAAAAATTGCCCAAAATCATTTGAAATTCACATATGATATACCATTTGACCTCTATATACCATAACTAAGCATATTAAATCAAAACATTTAGTTTTACAACATAAAGCTTTCATCTTTAATCCAAACTTTCCAAAATGACATTTTCTAAAACCTCCATGAAAATGAAAATAAAAGGTACTTTTATGGAGAGGGAGATGAGGGGAAGTCAAAAATGCCATTACCTTTCAAAACGAAGTTGAAATGGATGAGGAATGAGATGGAATAGTGGAGAGGGTGAGGAGCTTCTATTTCACGTTGGAGATGAGAGGAGGAAGAGAGTGAATAGTGATATTTGTGAAAAAGGGGGGGATTTAAATTAGAAAAGGGGTAAATTACAAAAAGGCCATTAATGAATGGCTATTCCCTTGTTTTTAAAATAGCTCTTCAATTTTGAAACTAAATCAATTTGGTCCCATTTTAAATGTTTATTTTGAAACCCGGAAATTTTAAAAAGGATCATTTTAATTATAAACCCGAGCCAAATAATATTAAAATATTATTTCCACCTAACCCCTAAACCCGGGTGTTACACTGAGTTTTTTGGTCGTTAAAATCACATTTTGGTGTTAATAAAATGTTGAAATGAAGCTTTAAATCAATAAACCCGAAATGGGTATAAAAATAGGATTTTTAGGTTGAAAAGGCAGGGTTTTTGGCTTGGGTTTGGTTTGAAAACATGACTGGTGGTTCCTTTAATGTTGGGGGATGTTTCTAGTTGATTTTGGATGAGTTTTGATGGTTGAAATCGATGGTTTCAGTTTGTGGTTTGTCTAGAACAAAATTGGTGAAGTTTTGGGGTGAAATTTGGGTTTGAATCAAGGTATTTTGGTTGCAAGGAGTGGATTTCCGGGTTGTTGCTGGTTTACAAGTATATTAGCATCCTAATATTCTATTTTGGGTTGTCTTGAAGCAGAGAAGATTGATTCGGGTACTTCGGGCGCGATACCAAGTGTTATGGAGGCTTGAGATCGGTGTTTCGGCTTACATTTGGGCTCTATCGGTGAGTGGTAATGTTTTGAAGTTTAAAATGATTCAAAGAGATTTTTCTTGGGGGTTTAGGTGGAGCCTTAAGGGCTAACCTAAACCCAAGTGTAAGTTTGCTTAATTTCTTGTTTCGTTAAGTGTTACTGTGTGCGGATATTTGTGTTGTTGTGTGATATGTGGATTGCCTTTACTCCCCGTTTTAATGTTGTTGTGTAGCTGTTGTTGATGTCAAGCCTCACGTGATGGTTAGTCGTTGTATACGGTGATGTGTAGTCCCATCGAAAAAATGCTAGTTGTTGTGTACGGTGATGTGTAGTCCCACCGGGATGGTTGTGCATGTGCAAACCATGTTTCATCTATGTTTCCATTTCGTTGTATCTCTTCCTTAAATGGTCTTACTTTTAAAACTAAAATATATGTTTTAAACTACATTGTTGTTGTGTTTTAGAGCTCTGCTCACTAAGCTTTTAAGTTTACGCTCTCTTTTTCCAACAATACAGATCGTTAGAGACTCCGGGAGGCAAGTTGGCAAGGGAGGAGTTCTTGCTAGCTCAAAGTATGATTTTACTAGTTGTAATAACACTTAGGCAATGGGAATGCTAGGCTTGTTGTTAGGGAGTTGGTGTTCAAACTCCTATGTTGGCTTTTGTTAATGTTGCTCGCATGTTTTAAATGATGATATCATGTTATGTCGAGGTTTGTTATGGCCTTGGATAAATTACCTTGCATTTTGACTTGTTGGTGTTTTTAGAGTTAAGTGTTCTTATGTGCTTTGGGTTGAGATCAATTTTGTTGCGTGTATGTATGTTTGAAGTCGTGTTTAGGGTGTTTTGACTCTAGATTGTTTGTATGATAAGTTGCTATGTGGTTTGTGATGGTTCGTGGTAAGTTTGGGAACGTTTGGAGATACCGAAGTGTATTTTCGGGCCAAACTATGTCCAGGTGTTTTGGAATGCCTGGTATGGTTTCGGAACTGTCGAGCTCCAGGGGTATCCGTATCGGAACGGGGGTGGTGCCATTTCGGTATGATTTGCCACTAGAGGTTCCTGTTTTGGAACCATGTAGGGTTGTTCCGGTACGTTTGGCCACTGGAGGCTCTCGTTTCGGAACTGCCTGGTGCTACTTTTTGGATGAAGCCCGCGTTTCGGAACGGGTAGGCCAGTTTCGAAATGCATGCAGTTAAAACGGTTAAAAGGCATCTTCGGGGGTTTCCAAATGTTACGTTTTAGTCCCTAATGCTCGTATGAATCCTAAATGAGTTATATGTGCCCCTTTGTGACGGTTTTGCCTCGTGAGCATGCAATTTGACAAATAAGCTACTTGGTAAGTTTAAGTTATCGTATTCCCTCTTATTTGGTTCGTATTTCATTTTCGCCTTTCCGCTGTTGCCTTCACACATAGGATTAAAAGTGATGTCTAGACAAGATAAATAAAATTAAAGCAAAAAAAATTAGGGTTGCTAATCGAAGTGAGGCCTTAATAGGTTTCGCTTCGGTTTTTCCCGTGTAACTCGTTTGGTTCGGTCTGTTGACTAGGCCGGGACGAGGGGGTTACATTCTTCATGCAAAGTTGCTCCAATTTTGCCTATAAAGAATCAACAATCTTCTCTTTCAAAACATCCTGCAAAATATTGTTTGATAAGTGCAAGCGGATCTGAGATGTGGCTTTCCGCGCTTTTATTCATCCGAGCATTATGGTAACATGCTATCAAACTCTTCTAATGCATCTTTAAATTTGACTTTTTAAGTACATCTTGAACCTTTACCTGTCACAACGAGAACCTGGTGTGGTGATCCAATAGTAGAATATTATATTTCATTGTTTCCATTACTGTGACCAAGTTGAGTAACCGTACTCTGGTACATTTGTTTGTTATACCGGAGAAATACCGATGACGAACGATAACAACAAAACAAAGAAGAAGGTGATCGTAAAAAAAGCAAGAAAATAAAGAATACCAAGATTTACGTGGAAAACCCAAAAGCGAAAAACCATGGGATAAGAACTTTCATTATGACGAAAAAGAGATTACAAGTAGTTTGTATTTTAACGCTATAAAATATTTTCTACTTGTATTTAATGTTGTGTTGTGTCTAAAACTCAATTCTTTGTTTTTTTTTGAAACCTTCTAAAAATCCATTCTCTTGTATATATTTATCGGGAAAAAAACTTATCATTGAACCAAAGTCTTATCGACAAAGTGATTAACAATTGAATACACACACAAAAAACAAAAGAAATACAAAAGTTTAATTATAATGAATGAGGACAAAATCGTGTGTTCTTTTTGGTGCCTCTTTCTATGTCCCAACACAAACAAATTAAATCTTAAGCTCTAACCCTAAATTCTAAACCATAAACCATTTTTAGAACACTTATACCAAACTAGGGGGTGAAAGGGAAATTTTACCATTTATCAACTAAAAGAGTGCAAGACCTCGGGCATCCCCGGTGCCACCATATGAAACATTTTGTATACAATACTTAAACTACCCAAACCTGTCCAAACCTCTAAACCGGATGATAATACGTGCTCAATTCCTTAGATTACTCTGAACTGAATTCAAAGAATAATAGAAAATGCAAGCTTACCCCTTCAGAAAAAGGAAGGTCGTCATGGGTGAGTTTAGATAGGGAGTGCCAAGGGCAAGGGGTTGGGTGAGATCAGGGAGGGTACATCCTCAAAACAATACTACAACAACTGTTTTCGTTCCAAATCTTTCTTCACGTCTTCACTGGCAAGGATTGTGGTTCACTTTCGCTCGGCATGGAGAGGTCGTGGACACTTTCATTCTGATGAAAAAAAGTAAAACGGGGTCTAGATTTGGTTTCGTACGATTCTTAAATAAGGAGGATGCAAATAAGGTGATAGTTCGAATGAACAGTTATATGCTCTTTGGGAGCCGATTAACAGTTAGTCTTGCAAGATTCTCCGATAGCTTGGCATCTTGGAAGAAAAACCAGGTGAAGACTTCTTTGCCCAAACAAGATGCTTCATATGTGGATCATTGCCAACCTTCTCATGGAGATTTTATTGTAGAAGGTATCATCGATAGGGGGGTTGATTGAAAAGCTGAAATCATGTGTTATTGGAACCACGATCAACATTTTTAGTGTAGAAAAATTAATAGAAATGTTGGAAAGTAAAGGGCTGTGTGAGTTTGACGTTAGACAAGTAGCTGGGAATCAATTTTTAATCGATTTTGACTGAAAGGAGTTATTTTCACAGTGCCTGAATTGGGAATGTGAGTGGTTGTCTGAGTTTTTCTTAGAAATTGCTAGATGGAAAGAAGACTTTTGTCCAAATAGTCGGATCACTTGGGTGTCTATTCAAGGGGTTCATATTTTTTCTTCGAATAATTTCACATTCAATAATCTATTGAACCGGTGTGGAGTAATTTTGTTTTTAGAAGATGAAGAGTTGTTAGGAAGAGATTTTTCTGTTAAAAGAGCTAAAATTCTGACAGACTTTTTGAACTACATTGAGGAAAATGTTTCACTTTTGTATAACGGATCTTGTTTTACAGTTAAGATTTAAGAGTTCAACGGAGATGGTCGGCCTTGTTCTACGGTGGATGAAATCTGCTCAAAGAATGTTGATTCTTCTAATAGCTCCTACAAGATGGTTGGTTCGAAGAGTCTTTCACCAGTTGGTAGCTTCAGGTCATTGCCGATTTTTTTTTATCAAAGATAGAACTAGCATTCATGAAAAGAAACAAACAACCAACAAAACCCCTACTCCCACGTACAAAGTCAAAAGCAGCATGCAAAACGCATGCGAGGGAAAGGGGATGTACACAACAACCTAGCAACACAAAGTCAGCCAAGGCCAACAGAGACAACACCAGCCATAAAAAAAAACAGACCAACAAAGAGAAACAACAATGCATAAACAAGACTCTTCACCACACCATCCACTGGCAAATAGAGGCTTGAGTTGGAAAGGCCACCTGAAAGACATGGTGCTTCAAGATAGGAATGGAAACCTGAACCCCGACAAACGACCTTGGCTTCTCTTGGACTGAAACACGAATGGCGATCCAGACTAAGTAGTGAGAGCTCCTTTCAGAGGCAGGCTCCCTCGCTGCAAGGCTTGGGTCTTATCAACTGTATAGTAAGGATCCGTAATTCATGCCATCGAATAAGGTATGTCAGGTAAAAACTTCCGGAAAACGGCATCTGCATTAAACTGTAACCGGACAAGGAGAAATAAGGGCACCACATCGAGATAGCCCTTAGATCATCAGTAAAAGGGGAACACTTGATGATCCTAGGGGAAGGGGTTGAAATGGACACCAATTTCCGACCCTTCCAATCGAAAATGGTGAGCCTTGAAGAACTCATATTTGTGGTGGATGATCCACAATGGAACCATCTGCGAAACCACATTCATTTCACGAGAGTGATCCATAGCAGCCGGAGGACCTGAACTTGGGGAAGAATCATCATCACTGAGGACAATTTCCTCATTTAGCATTGAGTTGTCTACAAACATGGAAGCCATTCTTGTGATCTTCTTCCCATAAGGGTCCACCCTTAATTCTGCAATTCCAACGCCATCGAGCATGATACAGTTAATCTCCATTGCATATTTTCTTCTTGCTGCTTGCTTTATTAGGGTTAACCTCTTTGACCCGCAAGCTGATCCTCTTTTCTTCCTCTCAATGTTGTTAATGACAGGTGAGGTGAAAGTGAAGGAACCTGGGAAGAGAGCTATCTTCATCACGTCTTCATTCGCTACTGCCCCGGAATTGTTAGCCCCTAGTTCCCTGGGCTAACCTGAAAAATTCCATCCTCGAAATAGCTCCACAGTTCCCGTCTTTTTTCCACAAAGACAGACTCTTCTGGCGAGTCATCTATTTTCCTCTTTTGTTTGTCAGAAACACCAAGCTTTTTAACCCCATCAATGATCATCTCGCTCAAATGCTCCTCTGCCAGTGTGTTAAGCGTCCCATCGAGGCTATTGGTAGAGTCAGCTATGGTAACCTTGGCCAAGGCTTTCTTGTTTTGCAGCAAGAAGCCGTGTCAAGCGAAGGGGGAGTGTCAACTAGGGTTTCTTTACGAAGGCATACAACTCCCCTAGACCCCTTACTATTTTTGGTATTAACTTGTTGTAGGGGTGGTTTACGTACCTTCATGGGTAGCTTGACACTCCTAGTATCCTTGAGTGAGTTGTTTGAGGCATCTTTGGGTGTGGTGAACTCCGGGCGTTGACAAAGGTTGCCAAGGTCAAGCTTAGGCGCAATCTTGGCCAGCACTGCATTACCGTCCGCTGGTAATCTACGAGTTTGTCTTGGACCCTGAAATGGTTTCCTTTCCCACACGTGAGTTGCCATTAACCACGAGCCAAATCGACCTGCGATCGTGAATCCACTCGTATCAAACCAACATTTTTATCTCCATGTCTTAAACGACCGCATTTGTAACAGAATTTTGGTAGTCGTTTATATTTGAACGCAACTTCCATGGCTTTGCTTGTATTATTGTCATTGTCGATTAACGGTAAGTCATATCAATTTGGGAATGTGGAAGGTCTTGTTTGCTCTAGAGTTAATGGTGGAGGAGTTAATGAAATTGTGTTGGAACTAGCTTAGAATTTATTGCATGAATAGTTATTAGGCGACTTTACATTAAATAAGATGGGTTTTATCGAGGTTGATCTTGTGTTTGGTGGGGAGCATCTTTATGGTGCCAGGCATGTAAATTTTTCCCATGCATTTGATCCACTTTTGTTGGAAAAGGGGACTGCAGAATATGATAGATTTGATACATGTTTTGTCAGTGGCCATGTGGGTTTTCAACATGTGTTTCTGAAGTTCCAATTGATTATTTTCTCGAGGTCTTTGCAGCTTCTCAACGAGTAGGGGAGATGTTTCGGCATATGGCACTGAGTGTGATAGAGTTTTGGAGCCCCTAATCTCACCGTTGGTTACTCATCCTCATTTAAAATTTCTTGTTAGAGAACCTGTCGAACCAGATGATTTTGTTACGAGTGTGCCTGAGCGTGCTTTGGATGATGTTAGGTCGATGGGTTCATTAAACGAAAATGTAGGAATATATGTTTTGATGTAATAATTAAAAAATGTTTTGGACTTAATTGAAAAGAATTTAAAATATTCTTTAAGTCAAAAACAACTTGAAAATAAGTTTGAGGATGTTTAAAAAGGTTTTGGCAATGTTTGAAACGTTTTTAAGTAGCCAAAACCAGCGCATTTAATGTACCCGTTTCGATACATGCACAATCTGTATCGATACGTTTTGAAATAGCTAGAACCTATTTCGATACAGGGCTTACCTATTTTGATACGGATAGGTGTTGTTTCGAAACACACTTTGGTGTTTTGATACGCCTACGTGGCATACATCCCAACGGTCAAAACCCTCAACGGTCATTTGAATTGCAGGCTGTTTCGATACGACACTAGATGTTTTGATACGGCACACTACATCATACCCAACGGCTAGTTCTAAAGAAGGGCGTTCCGATACGGCTTCGAGCCTATCGAAACGGACATCACCAAAAATGCATTTATCACGGGAAATAAATGCCACAACGGCTCCAAATCATCCCCAACGGCCACAAGCTTGTTTCTAACTATATTATGAAGGCTGAAACACTTGAAGAAAGATTGAGACAACATCCAAGCAACATGTTCAAGAGAAATTGAGTCAAATTATTATCTCTTTATTTCTCTTGTAAATTGTCTTTAGAGGGTGAGCTTTATTGTAAATCCTTGTACTCTTGTGAGCTTAAATTTGTGTAAACACCCATCTTGTGAGGTATTAAGTTTACCAAACAAATCCCTTGTAAAAGGAGAGGTTCTAGTTTAGCTTTAGACAAAACTAGAGTGGTTCTATCTTAGTCATATGAAAGATAGGGTTTTAAAGGTTTCCTTCTAAGCCTTGAAAAGGGGACGAATTCTTAGTGAATTAGGAAATCCTTAGTTGTGTGCTAAGGTAGTGGATGTAGACTCGGTTGGGTAGTCGAACTACTCTAAAATCCTTGTGCAAATTGTCCATCTTTATTTCGGTTTTTAGCCAATTCATCCAAGGAGCAAAATCAACCCTCTTGACGGATTTCGGTGATCGATTCGAGCGTTCAACAAGCCTAACAATTGGTATTAGAGCCTCATCTCCATCAAATGACTAACATCCGGGAGTAAAGATCCATCGCTCGTAGTCCACCATTCAAGATTATGGCAAGATTTGAAGAAGGTCACTCTATCTCGTGTCCTCCGCTCTTCGAATGAGAAGCATACCTCCAATGGAGCAATGTCATGGAGTATTTCATCAAATCTCTTAATTTTGAGATTTGGGATATCTCCGAAGATGGTTACTTGGAAGCTCCTAAGAAGAAGAAAAGGCAAAGGAGTGCAAATGACACGAAGGTCATGCTAAACGCAAAGGCGATGCACACTCTTCTTTGTGGCCTCAATGAAGATGTTTCCAAGAAAGTCTCCACATGAAAAAATGCAAAAGAAATTTAGGAGAAGCTTTATGGCAACAAGAAGGGAGAAAAGAAAGATGATGATTCATCTTGTGCAAACCTCCTCTCAACACCTAAGGTGAATGGTGTTTTGGCTCTCGATGAGCCCGAGGTATCTTCTAACTCATGTGAATTAAATTCATATACATTTGACGAGTTACAATATGCTTTCGATGTATTATTTTTAGAATTTGAGACCATGAATTCTAAATTTAAGAAAATGATTTTAAAACTTGAATTTGAAAATGATTTTCTTTGAAAACCAAAATGAAAGTTTGAGAAATGATTTAGAGTTTTCAAAAACAAGCAATGGGGTTTTAGAAAAAGAAAATCTTGATTTGAAAGTTATGCTTGAAAGCTTAACAAAAGAAAAAGAAATCATTTTTAAAAATTCATCTTCTCACATAATGGCAAAATGCTCACATTGCCATTATCATGGTCATTTCTTACATACTTGTCCTATTAAGAAGAGAAAATCTTATAGGGTTAGACAAGTATGTGTTCCTAAGGGAACTAAAGACATTGTGACTAACGTAAATGGATCCAAAGCAATTTGTATACCAAAAATCAAGTAAATGTCTTTTATAGGTGTGTTGGAGCAAATGGCAAGCAAAGCAAAATCATAGAAATGCCCAAGTCACACAAGTGAAGAAATTGAGTAACCTCTAAGCTTACAACTTTTATTTTGTTTCTTCTTTGGTTATCTAATTTTCGTTTTAAAGTCTTGGATAATTTGTTAAGCCTAATTTTGATGCTTGAGTAAGGAGGAGCCAATTTTAAAACCAAAATTTTAATTGTGTCAAAATTTTTAAACCTCCTATGTTATTTTTGAGCTTAATGTCTTTTAAATTCTTTTTGATATAACAAAAAGGGGAGAAATGGTTTGAAAATTGATTTTTTTTCAAATGAATAAGGGGAAGCTTTAACTTCATTTAATTTTCAAAATCTCTTATTCAAATTTTTAAATACTAAAGGAGGAGAATCTCAAACAATTTTTCAAGTTGGTTTTATAATATTAAAAAGGGGGAGATTGTAGAAATATATGTTTTGATATAATAATTGAAAATGTTTTGGATTTAATTGAAAAGAATTTAAAATATTCTCTAAGTCAAAAACAACTTGAAAATAAGTTTGAGGATGTTTAAAAAGGTTTTGGCAATGTTTGAAACGTTTTTAAGTAGCCAAACCAATGCTTTTAATGTACGTGTTTCGATACAGACACAATCTTTATCGATACGTTTTGAAACTGTCAAAACACGTTTTGATACAGAGCTTACCTGTTTTGATACGGATAAGTGTTGTTTCGAAACACACTTTGGTGTTTCGATACGCCTACGTGGCATACATCCCAACAGTCAAAACCCTCAACGGCTATTTCCCAACGGTCATTTGAATTGCAAGCTGTTTTGATACGGCACTAGAAGTTTCGATAAGGGCATTCTGATACGGCCCATTGTGTTTCAATATAGCATACTACATCAGATCCAACGGCTAGTTCTAAAGAATGGCGTTCCAATACGGCTTCGAGCGTATCGAAACAGACATCAACAGAACTGCATTTATTGCGAGAAATAAATGCCACAACAGCTCCAAATCATCCTCAACAGTCTCCAACGGCTACAAGCTTGTTTCTAACTACATTATGAAGGCGGGAAAACTTGAAGAAAGAGTGAGATAACATCCAAGCAATATGTTCAAGAGAAATTGAGTAAAATGGTTTGAAAAATTGGTTTTTTCAAATGAATAAATGAGAGCTTTAACTTCATTTAACTTTCAAAATCTCTTATTCAAATTTTTTAAATACTAAAGAGGGAGAATCCCAAACAATTTTTCAAGTTGGTTTTATTATATCAAAAATGGGAGATTGTAGAAATATATGTTTTGATATAATAATTGAAAAATGTTTTGGACTTAATTGAAAAGAATTTAAAATATTCTCTAAGTCAAAAACAACTTGAAAATAAGTTTGAGGATGTTTAAAAAGGTTTTGACAATGTTTGAAACGTTTTTAAGTAGTCAAACCAATGCTTTTAATGTACCAGTTACGATACATGCACAATCTGTATCAATACGTTTTGAAACTGCCATAACCCATTTCGATTCAGGGCTTACCTGTTTTGATACGGATAGGCGTTGTTTCAAAACACACTTTGGTGTTTCGATAAACCTATGTAGCATACATCCTAACGGTCAAAACCCTCAACGGTTATTTCACAGCGGTCATTTGAATTGCAGGTTGTTTCAATACAACACTAGATGTTTCGATACGAGCATTTCAATACGGCCCATTGTGTTTCGATACGACACATTGCATCATACCCAACGGCTAGTTTTAAAGAAGGTCGTTCCGATACTGCTTCGAGCGTATCGAAACGGACATCACCAAAAATGCATTTATTGCGAGAAATAAATGCCACAATAGCTCCAAATCATCCCCAACGGTCTCCAACGGCCACAAGCTTGTTTCTAACTATATTATGAAGGCTGAAACACTTGAAGAAAGAGTGAGACAACATCCAAGAAACATGTTCAAGAGAAATTGAGTCAAATTCTTATCTATTCATTTCTCTTGTAAATAGTCTTTAGAGAGTGAGCTTTATTGTAAATCCTTGTACTCTTGTGAGCTTAAATTTGTGTAAACACCCACCTTGTGAGGTATTAAGTTTACCAAACAAATCCCTTGTAAAAGGAGATGTTCTAGTTTAGCCTTAGAAAAAAAACTAAAGTGATTCTATCTTAGCCGTATAAAAGATAGGGTTGTAAAGGTTTCCTCATAAGCCTTGAAAAAGGGACGAATTCTTAGCGAATTGGGAAAACCTTAGTGGTGTGCTAAGGTAGTGGATGTAGACTCAGTTGGGTAGTCGAACCACTCTAAAATCCTTGTGCAAATTGTCCATCTTTATTTCGGTTTTTAGCCAATTCATCCAAGGAGCAGAATCAACCCTCTTGACAGATTTTGGTGATCGATTCGAGTGTGCAACAAGCCTAACAAAAAACATTGAAGTAGATTGTGAAATGGTCCCTTGTTCGAGTAAAGCTTTATCTTAGGAAGAAAGTATGGATTTGGCTAATGGTAATCTTGATGTTGGTGCTCGTGATTCGAATTTTTTGGATAAGCAACAATCGTTCTTTCCTGAGTTTCAGGACCATCATTTTAGGAGAAAATTTATATCTTTAGCCGAAATGCAGGATAAATCTCTTTCTACCAAAGAAAAAAAGAAGAGGGATAGGGCCTTAAAAAATGTAAAAAGGTTGGGCATGATGTTGCTATGAAGGAATCAGTTATACATGTTCCAACGAATTCAGATATTGCGAGAAATCAAATCATTACAAAATTAGTAAAAGAAAAAGGGTAAACTACATATATGACCTCCTAACTATGGGGTTGGTGTTGAAATGACCATTATACTATCAATTTTGGTAAATATACCACTAAACTATTTAATTGGTTTCAATCAGGCCACCAACCGTTAAAAACTAACGGAGAGAATGACGTAGCTGTTAAATAAAATGGTATAATTACACATTTGGTCCCTTTTATCTATACAATCTATCAATTTGATCTTAATTTTAATTTAATAAAATAAATTATTTATTTAATTAGGTGGTGACATGTGTCACCACGTGATTGTGGGACTTTATTTATTTTTATTTAATTTAATATATTTATTTTTCTCCTCCAATCAGATGGTGACACATGCCACTTGATTGGAGAAATAAAAATGAGGAAAAGGAAGCTAGCCTTGGGAGGATTCAAACCTAGGTCCTCCCTGTGTAAAACAGGCATGCTTACCACTGGGCTAAGCCTAATTTTGTGGTAGGTAATACAAAATATATTATATGTGCTAATTAGTATTTAATGGCGCCAGGAAAATTGGAAACATGTAAACTAGCCCCAGGAGGATTTGAACCCAAGTACTCCAGGTGTAAAACACATAAGTATACCATTGGGCTAAACCCAAAATTTTGATATGTAATACAAAATATACTAGGGTTAAGTACACAGACGGTCACTGAACTTTGGTAAAAAAATAAAATGGTAACTAAACTTTCAAAAATCACAAAATAGCAATTAAACTTTATGTTTTATAACAACATGGTAACTAGACTTTAAATGCCGTTAAGTGGCTGTTATAAAATTTGATATAATAACACATTTAGTCCTTTATATTTATACATTCAATCAATTTAGTCCTAATTCGAAACAATTCACTAAATTTAGCCATTGTTATTTACGCGTTCTTTCAATTTGGTCTTTAAAGCAAAATTCTAAAGTATGACAACATGATAAATAATTACAATTAAATTTTTATAGGAACTCGAAAACTCGACTCGACTCGAATCGAAAAAAATTCAAATAAAGTTTGAGTTGTAAAATATGACGCGTCAACTCGAATAACTCGAAATTTTTTGACTCGACTCGATCGAACGCTCATCTCTATTTTAAGATATGACGTGTCGACTCGAATAACTCGAAATATTCAAATATTTTAAATCATTTTTCCTTTTAAATCGAATATTTTTTTAAAATAGAACTTTTAATATTTTCATATTTAAATCACATTGAATATTTAATAACTAGTTTAAATATTCAATTTAACTTAAAAATATTCAATTTAAAAGAAAAAAATGATTTAAAATATTCCAATATTTAATAACTATTTTAAATATTTTTCTTTTAAATATTAGAATATTTAATAACTACTATAAATATTCGAATATTTTAAATCAATTTTTTTCTTGTAAATCAAATATTTTTAAATTAAATTGAATATTTAAAGTAGTTATTGAATATTCGATGTGATTTAAAAGAAAAAAGTAATTTAAAATATTCAAATATTTCGAGTTATTCGAGTTGACGCGTCATATCTTAAGATAGAGGTGAGCGTTCGATTGAGTCGAGTTATTCGAGTTGACACATCATATTTTACAACTCAAACTTTATTTGAAATTTTTCGATTCGAGTTCCTATAAAAATTTAATTAAATATTCTAATATTTTTAAATTAAATCAAATATTTAAAGTAGTTATTAAATATTCGATGTGATTTAAATATGAAAATATTAAATATTCTATTTTAAAAAATATTCAATTTAAAAGAAAAAATTATTTAAAATATTCGAATATTTCGAGTTATTCGAGTTGACGCGTCATATCTTAAGAAAGAGGTGGGCGTTCGATCAAGTAGAGTAAAAAAAATTCGAGTTATTTAAGTTTACGCGTCATATTTCACAACTCAAACTTTATTTGAAATTTTTTCGATTTGAGTCGAGTCGAGTCGAGTTTTCGAGTTCCTATAAAAATTTAATTAAATATTCAAATATTTTAAATCAATTTTTTTCTTTTAAATCGAATATTTAAAGTTGTTATTAAATAATCAGTGTGATTTAAATATGAAAATATTAAATGTTCTATTTTAAAAAATATTCGATTTAAAAGAAAATATGATTTAAAATATTGGAATATTTCGAGTTATTCGAGTTGACGCGTCATATCTTAAGTTAGAGATGAGCGTTCGATCGAGTCGAGTCAAAAAATTTCGAGTTATTCGAGTTGACGCGTCATATTTTACAACTCAAACGTTATTTGAATTTTTTTATTCGAGTCGAGTCGAGTTTTTGAGTTCCTATAAAAATTTAATTGTAATTATTTATCATGTTACCATACTTTGGAATTTTGCTTTAAGGACCAAATTGAAAGAATGCATAAATAACGAGGGCTAAATTTAGTGAATTGTTTCGAATTAGGACTAAATTGATTGAATGTATAAATATGAAGGACTAAATGTGTTATTATACCAAATTTTATAACAACCACTTAACGGCATTTAACGTCTAGTTACCATTTGTTACAAAACATAAAGTTTAATTGCTATTTTGTGATTTTTGAAAGTTTGGTTACCATTTTTTTTTTTACCAAAGTCCAGTGAACGTCTGTGTACTTTACCCTATATACTATATGTGTTAATTAGTTGTTAATGCTAGGAAAAAAAGAAATAAATGTAGTTTTAGGGGACTCGAACATAACACGCTTATGATGCATAAAAATATATAGCCCAATTAAATAAATCTAATAATTAAACTTAACAAAATTTTGTATATATTTTAAATTATAGTTACTGCACGATTTAAAATCAAAATTTTAAAATTATATTAAATTCATTATTAAATATACTTTTTAAAATCATCGTTTTTTAATATAAAAAATCAATACTATTATATTAAATTTAATTTTTTTAATATTTTTATAAATATAATTTTTTATTATTTTAATATAAAATTTAAAAATTATATTAAATTCATTTAGCGAATCCAAACTCACGAACCTATAGTATATTTAATAATGAATTTAATATAATTTTAAAATTTTGATTTTAAATCGTGCACTAACTATAATTTAAAATATATATAAAATTTTAAATCGTGCACTAACTGGGTTAGATGTTTTTATGCATCATAAGTGTGTTATGTTCGAGTCCCCTAAAACTACATTTACTTCTTTTTTTTCCTGGCATTAACAACTAATTAACGCATATAGTATATTTTGCATTATATATTAGAAATTCAGGTTTAGCCTAGTGGTATACATGCGTGTTTTACACTTGGAGTACTTGGGTTCGAATCCTCCCTGGGCTAGTTTCTTTGTTTTCATTTTTCCTAGCGCCATTAAATACTAATTAGCACGTATAGTATATTTTGTATTACCTATCAGAAAATCAGGCTTAGCCCAGTGGTAAGCATGCTTGTTTTACATAATGAGGACCTAGATTCGAATCCTCCTTAGGCTAGCTTCCTTGTTCCCAATTTTATTTATACAATCAAGTGACACATGTCATCACATGATTGGAGGAGAAAATAAATATATTAAATTAAATAAAAATAAATAAAGTTTTCCAATTAGGTGGTGACACGTGTCACCACCTAATTAAATATATAATTTATTAAATTAAATTAAAATAGGACCATATTTATAGATTGTGTAAATAAAAGGGACCGAATGTGTAATTATACCATTTTATTTAACAACCACTTCATTTTATCCATTAGTTTTAACGGTTGGTGGCCTGATTGGAATCAATTAAATAATTTAGTGGTATATTTACCAAAATTAAAAGTACAGTGGTCACATCGACACCAACCCAATTGTTAGGTGGTCATATATGAAGTTTACCCAAAAAAATCAGAGTGAAGGAAATTTGATAAGAAGATTAGTGACAAGGCGATGTATATTGAGGCGAGAGAAGCGCTTGATTTAGGAAAAAAAATATGGGGGTGCAAATAATCGGAAATGAAGAAGTGGTTGAAGAAATGGTAAGGACTGAGTTACAAAAAGCTAAGTGTTTTGTACGTCTCATGTTTGTGTTTGAATGAGCGTTTTTATAATT
This sequence comes from Hibiscus tridactylites, assembly GCA_958450335.1. NCBI lineage: Eukaryota > Viridiplantae > Streptophyta > Magnoliopsida > Malvales > Malvaceae > Hibiscus > Hibiscus tridactylites. Next base: position 35,345,781 of record OY288273.1, on the reverse strand, counting down.
GTTTGATGTATTTTTATTTTTATATAAATTTTTTTTGGGAGGCTTGGGTGACTATGGAATTGGTCTAGTTGTAGTCTCTCGCGGATGGTATTGATTAAATTTTACATGTTACGTTGGGGCTAGGGGTGAGGGTTTTAATGGAGCTTAAGTGTTGATTGGTGACCACGTCTAGTTAGTTATCTTTGGTGGTTGGTTTGGTGTAATGATTCATGGTGACTCTCTACTTGAGGTGTATTTTGACATTTCTTTTGGACGGTTATAAGTAGAGCTGCTACTTTTGTATTCAATCTGAAATGTTAGTGCTTCATGGAATACTTTGCTTTGTTCTTATTTTTTGTAACACCCTAGAGAAAAAAATTGAAAGTGGAGGTTGTGGGAATCAAACCCACAACCTCAAGTGGTTTAGCCAGATGCCCAGCTACTGGGCTAAAAGAGCTCTTGGTTATAAGCCTCCCCCACTTAGCTTTATGTGGTTCCGAAATAATAATAAATAAAATAAAATAATTAAAATATCCTACCTAACCCATTAATGTGTCTTTAATTCGGTCCAACCCCTCAAAAGGGTATCATACCCTTCATCACCGACCCTACACCTCCCCTAAACTCGACCATCGTCCTTTAGCTCCACTGTCGCGTCGTGCTGCTCACAGCCAGTACCGGCCGATTCGTCGTCTTGTACCGAACAAAACCCCTAAAGCCACGCACTCGGTCGTCGCTGCAATCGTCGTCAATCAAGGGTGGAAGATTCGACGAACCTAGGGCTAAACCCTTTCGGGTTTTTGCTCTTTCCGGCCACCGTAGACGTCCTTCTCCAATTTGGTAACCGCCACCATCTTCCCCGCGTCGAGACGGGCGTAACACCGACCACCAATCTCCTGACCGACTTTTTTTGAAGCCCCATCGGAGATTCGCCGGTATTTAAGGGTTTAAGCACGATTTGGTAAGATATGGGGATAATTTCGGTTTAAAACTTGCATATTCGAGTTAAGGAAGGAGTATAGATCTTTTTAGGGTGTTTTGCGGTCATTTTCTGACCGTCTAAGGCCGCGCGTGGGCTCCATGTGCCGTCTAGGGTGATTTTCGGCCGCCCTAGATGGTGGTTGTTGAACCGGTCAGCTCAGACCCAGTCTGACCTAGACCGAGCCACCCAAACTGGTCAAAACAAACCGGCTCAAGCCCAATAATCGACCCTACCCAACCCGTTGACCGATCCAACTCATTGACCGAGTTGACCAGTGACATCAGCAGGATGACGTCATCACGCTGACATTGACTAGTGACGTCAGCATGATGACGTCAGCGTTGACTTTTTTTTACCAAAAAGTCACCTTTTTCAAAAATGCCCTATTTTATATTTTTCGACATCCTGAGTCTGTTTCTGAAGCCCGTTTCGTGAACTTCTAACCCGAAAGCCTCCGAATTGGACATTGAACTCGAACATGCATAAGTATTAAGTTGTGTTATTTAAGAGAAATTGATGAATTAAGGACTGGCATTGGTCTTTTGATTTAAAGGTACTTTTGGATCTCCCAATCGTGCCTACGCCCAGCCCAGCTCGTCTCGGTCTGTGCTGCCTCGTGATCTCATCGTTACTCGTACGGTCCTATAACTTAGTATTTTGTTTCGATCAAGATGTAAATCTGTTAGTAACCTTAATCATTGTCTATTTAGGTTTCAGTACCGTAACGGAGCGTGACCCCGGTGCTCGGTAGATCTTCCGACTGACCGATTTGTTCTTTTGAGATGTGTTCCTTGTGTGCTACATAACCGTTTGAATATTGTTTGACATGTTTATATATATATATATATATATTATTAAACTGAAAACGTGTATATGATTGACAAGATGTTTCCGCATGAATATGACATGATTTCTAAAGTAAGCAAGATTATACCGTATGTATGATATATGTCTTAGTTTCTAATTGAACAGTATGCTCTATGGTTACCGTTTTATTGAGAATAAATGCCTACTTATATTTACCGACGTTATAATTACTATTGATTATCGAATTACTACATAGGTTGTTATTGTGGTACTTGGGATAGAATATGAAGTGACCGCAGGTTCAGCCCTGATCCAGCTGGTAATTCCTTACCATTACAGGTTCCTATGCTTCGGCTAGGGTAATTCCTATTGTATCGTTCGTAAGGTATTCCCTTAGGTTGGCACCTATGCCCAATGGGCACGGGTTAATGCCTTTTTATGCAGTTTTGGGGAAACTGCATAATTGGAGTAAGGTTGGAGAATAGATAGAGAATTTAACTAAACCGTATTGTTACTTGAATGTCGTGCTTTGAACTAGAAATGTATACTATATTGTTTGTTTTGCATGTTTTGCTTGCACTATTGGAACACACTGAGTTTTCTAGCTCACGCCCCCAAATTCTTTTTTTCCTCTTTCAGATATTTTGGGTAGGCCACCCCGTAGCTGACACTTGGAGGATCGATACATTTGGTATTCTTGTAGAATGTAATGTTTCAATCCACCGTTTGTACTTCCTGAGTGACATGTGTCTATATTTTGATATGTATGGTATTAAACTATAAATATTTTGATACGCTAATTGATACTTATTTTGTAACTATCCTATGATGTGTATACTTAAATGGTCATGGCAGCCTACATCATTTTATGAGTCTATGTTATGAATGACTTTGGAAATACTACTTGATGTACTAAACAAGTTTATTTCAACTTGATGGTTTTCACTGAGTCCTGCTGTTATGCTGTCGAAATAAATACTTAAATTGCCAACAGGTTTTCTACTTGAGTTTTAATTGTGATGTACCTTGCTAGACATGTTCGTTTCGCATAGGCTGGTGTAGGGGGTTACATTTGGTTGGTATCAGAGCTTTTGGTTTAAAACCTCGGACTGTGGATAAGTCCTTTTAAAGTACTGTTTTAGAACGTTTTTCAATGTATTGTGAAAAGAGGTCATGTCCCCTAACTTTACTTGCTTAATTATGTTTGATTCTCCAATGTCATAAAATGATCCTAGGTTTTATCCTTGTAGAGATTCTCCGAGATGAGCACCAGCAAGGGACGTCAACCCGCTCGTAGGCGAGGTCGACCCATTAGATTTGTAGACTCGATGGACGATCCGGTGGTTGCTCCATTTTCTCATGCTGATGCTCCTACCCCCGTAGATCCTCCAGCCTCTACCGAGCCTTCTGCCCCTCGTGGTCCTTCAGTTTCAACCACCTCGACTGCTCTGACATTTGTCCCTACTGCTCCGTCTGCTCGTAATATTGATGTGACTACTCCGGTTAGAGGAGCGACGGTTTTTGGGCCCGAGCCTACGACTGGAGTTACTGATGATGGTTTGAGTATACAGTTTCTTCAGCTGATTCAGGGTGTAGTCAGAGCATCGGGTGTCGCTCAAGAAGTCTCAATCTTCTAGACCTTGTTTGCTAACAGGATCAAGACCTTCTCGGGATCTCTTAGTGGAGCACCGACCGAGGCTGGGGAATGGTTGTATGACATCGAGCGACGTATGACTGAGATGGGTTTTGAGCCATCCAAGAAATACTTGGGTGATGTATCTATGCTGAACGGGAATGCCCGCACCAGGTGGGAGTCCATTATGAGTAGTGTTCCCTCTGATCGGTTGACATGAGATTTCTTTAAAGAGCGTTTTAGGAACTGTTATCTGGGCGAGCGGTTCTTGAGGGAGAGACGTCATGCATTCAAGGACTTGGTGCAGGGTTCTATGACAGTGGCCGAGTATGAGATGCAGTTTTTAGAGTTACATAAGTATGGTCCTGGTTTGGTTTCTACCGAGAAGGACAGATGTGAAAAGTTCTTAGAGGGCCTCCGTATTGGGATACGTGACAGGGTGGCTACACATCACGATGAGGTATTTGAGGATTTAGTAGATCAGGCTAAGACTGCAGAACAAATGGAGATTTTTGCAGCTAGTCAGAGCGGCAGGGATAAGGACCGAGATCGAGGCCAAGATTAGGATCGATCTAGGAGGCCTAGTTAGGGTGAGTCCTACGGACGTCCAGATGAGAGAACCTGTATCGCTGACTCTCAGAAGAGTAATGTGAGTTCTAGGCCTTCAGAACCTTTAGTCTCACTCTCATCTGCCAGTCGAGGTGATTTTTTGGGATTTTCATCTATGCATGCATGTGAGCATTGTGGTAGGAAGCACAGAGGAGAGTGTTAGAAGTTGATTGGTGCTTGCTTCCGGTGTGGGTCTAGGGATCATTTCTTTAAGGAATGCCCACGTTCACCTTTCACGGGGGTATCCATTCAGACTCCTGCTCGTACTCAGACACCTGCTCGTTCACAGACATCTGTTCAGACTCTGGCTAGAGGTCGTAATCAGGGTAGAGCTTCTGGGTCTGATGTTAGATCTGAGAGTAGAGGCCGATCCTATCAGAGTGGAGGACCAATTATGAACGAGGCTAGGCAACCTACACTTGTTTATGCCACCAGACGTCGAGACGACAGAGATGAGCTAGCCGTCATTGCAGGTACATTTACTATATTTTATGTTCTATATTTTGCATTGCTCGACAATGGTTCTACCCATTCCTATGTATCGAGATTTGTGTCCCGAGACCTCCAAATTCTAGTTGAGACCACCGAGAGTGCAGTTACCATTATGAGTTCGGTGGGCCAGTCTGTGGTTGTAAATAAGGTTTTCAGGCGATGTCCCCTCAAGGTGCAAGGGGAAATCTGTCTAGCTAACCTTATAGAACTACCATTAGAAGAGTTTGATTTGATTCTTGGCATGGATTGGTTGACTAAACACCGAGTTAATTTGGATTGTGAGTCCAAGAGAGCAACCCTGAAAACCTCTGATGACCGGTCAGTGATTCTTGTTGGTGAGCACCGAGGGTATCTGTCTAATGTGATATCTACTTTGGCTGCCGGCAGGATGATCCAGAAGGGCTATCACACTTTCATCGCTTGTATGGCTCCTAAGGAGCTTAAAAAGTTGAAGATTCAATTGCAAGAGCTCATCGACCGAGGCTATATCTGACCTAGCTCTTCGCCTTGAGGAGCTCCTGTTCTTTTCGTAAAGAAGAAAGATGGTTCTCTCAGACTGTGCATTAATTACCGTAAGCTGAACAAGTTGACAGTCAAGAATAAGTACCCTTTACCCAGGATTGATGACTTGTTCGATCAGCTTCGACGACCCACGGTTTTCTCGAAGATTAACCTTTGTTTTAAGTATTATCAGTTGAAAAATAAAGGGGTCTGATGTAGCGAAGACAACCATTCGCACCCGATATGGGCATTATGAATTCCTAGTGATGTCGGTTAGTCAGACTAATGCTCATGTCGCCTCTATGGATCTGATGAACCGTGTGTTCCGGCCCTACTTGGATCAGTTTGTGGTGGTGTTCATTGATGAAATCCTGGTCTACTCCCGGACTGAAGCAGAACATGCTGAGCATTTAAGGATTGTTCTGCAGACTCTTAGAGAACACAAATTGTATGCCAAGTTGAGCAAGTGTGAATTTTGGCTCAACGAGGTGACATTTCTGGGCCATGTGGTATTGGCTCGGGGTATACAGGTTGATCCGAGCAAGATAGAGGTCATTGTGAGTTGGAAGCAACCCAAGAATGTTTCCGAGATCCGTGGTTTCTTGGGTTTAGTTGGATATTACAGGCATTTCGTTGAGGGCTTTTTCATTATTGCGGCTCCCTTGACGAAGCTGTTGAGGAAGGATGCTTCATTCATCTAGACAGATGCTCAGCAGGATAGTTTCAAGAAGTTGAAGACAACTTTAATGCAAGCTCCAGTTTTGACTCAGCCCGAGTCTGAGAAGGATTTTGCAGTTTATAGTGATGCATCACGCTCCAGGCTTGGATGTGTTCTAATGCAGGATAGTAGAGTAATAGCTTATGCGTATCATCAGTTGAGGTCGCATGAGTGTAATTATCCTACCTGTAACACTCGAGTTTAGGGGTCGGGTGAAAATAATGTTTTAATATTATTCAGGTTCGATTTTATAATTTAAATAAATTAAATAATGGTTCGGGTTTTGTTTGCAAATAAAACAAAGGTGTTGGACCCAATTTTTAAACCAAGCCCAATAGCCATTCATTAATGGCATTTGTGTAAATATTTGGACTTCTAAATTAAAAACCCCCACTTTTGATTTAAAACACAAAATGTTGTCATCTTCCTCCCTCCCCATTTCCATTCCCACGACAAAGGAGAGGTTTTTCTCCAAGTGGCTATCCCACCTCCTTTCTCCCTCGTTTTGGCTAGGTTTTGAAAGGTAAACACGTTTTCGACTTGCTCTCACCTTCCTCTTCTCAAAAGTACAAGTAGTTTTCATTTTCATCTATGTTTTAGAATTTGGATTTTTGGGAGATTTGATTTTCATTTTCATTTTCATTTGTAGGTGTTGGTCTTTACTTTTAATGAAAGTTTTGAACCCTGCATTGTCGTAGCTACGTTTTAGAGCTCCGCTCACTAAGCTTTATGCTTACGCTCTCCTTTTTCCGACAATGCAGATCTTTAGCTTGGAGTTAGCAAGGAGCAAGGAAAGGGCGTCCAAGCGTGTGGTAATTGCTCAAGTATGGTTTATTAAATAATGTAGTAGTTTAGCAATGGGAAATACTACGTGTTTTAGGATGCTTGTATCTAGACTCCGTTGTGTTGGATTTATGTTGTTAATGCCTTATGTTGATGGATTTGTAAACCATGTTCATGTTGATACCTAAGTGTTTGTTTGGGAGGCTTATTGCCATGGCTCTTGGATGCTTGTGTTGCTTAGGTATGGGATGTCATGCTTGGCTTGTAAAATCATGTCTAAATTGCCTTATATGAATGTTTTGTGTTTGGTTGCTAAGGCATGAATCTCATGTATGCTTGTATGCCTTCTTTGCATGAATTATTTGATTTGCATGGCCCTTGTTGGATTCAATGCCTCGTATGCTAATTCTTGGTTGTAACTTTGATGTATGTATGTTGTTTGAGCTTAGGGAAGTCCTCACGTGCATCTAGAGTCTTGATTGAGGTCACCAAGTTGAAATTGGTGGAATTGCAGAGCAGGGCGTATCGACACGCTTGAGGGCCGTATCGATACGCCCTTGCCCAAAGGCCACGAATTTTGCCTAGCGTACCGATACCCTAAGGGTATCGATACCCTCCAAAGTTACTGGAATTTGGAGTTTTGGGTGAGAGTAGGGCGTACCGATACGGGGTTCACGCGTATCGGTACGGGTCTACTCTGTTGACCAAGGAGGGTTGACCGAGAAGGGCGTATCGATACGCTCAAGGGCTGTATCGATACGGTCTTCCCGGGGTTGACTCCTTAGGTTGACCTGGTCAGGGCGTATTGATACCCCTGGTTAGGGTACCAATACGGTCTGTCCTATAAGTGTAAAAATGGACTGTTTTGTGAATGGTCGTGGTTCGAATGTGATCTTTCTTTGGATGCTTTCCGCTGTTGTGAATCACTTAGGACTTAATGTTCCTCTAGACAAGATTAAATTAAAAAGAAAAAAATAGGGTTGCTAACCGAGAGGAACCTTAACGGGTTTCACTCGGTTTTCCCCGTGTGGCCCACTCGGATCAATCATCCGGCCAGACCGGGACGAGGGTGTTACATTTATTGGTATCAGAGCCTGAGGTTTCCGAGACCTCGGGTAGGTAAGTGAGGTAAGTTTGAGGTGTTATGATGTTGTTATGCCTCGGTGAATGTTTTGCCATGTATGTTTGTTGCTTGATTGTTCACGCGGTGTTTGAAAGCATGTGTTAGCATGATGGGTGTGTCGAAGCGTAGTGTCGAGTTCCCATTGCTACTATTACTTATTTGAAAAGATTTTTGTAAAGAATATACTTGAGCACCTTGGACCTTTTCCCTTGCTAACCCAATTTGTACATTAATTTACTGTTGTTGTTGTTGTTGTTGTTGATTTATTGCTTTTCGGTAAGTAGAAGTCGTAGTTTCTGAAAAGGTGGACGATGTTGAGGGAGTCCATCACCTTAGTTAGGGAGGTATGGTTGTACCGGAATTGAGGTACAATTTGTCCGTTTGAGACGGTGTGTATGTGGGTTGATTCCTGTGGATGAGGGACGATGTGATCAACTCTGGCATTAGTGGGTAAGAAGAAGTGAAGGCCTATGAGTGGGAGTCAGAGTGGTGACGATGTTTTAACAAATAAGCCTTTGGTACAATATTAAGTTGTTTCCTCCAGTTGATTCTAAATCCGTGCTTTTGTATACCGTTAGCAAGTATGCAAGTTTGAATATGCCTGGTGAAGTGTTAGAGGTAGGTATAAGTACCTTGGTTCTTTTAGCAAGATCAAGGTAAGGGTTTGGTGTGAGAAATCTGAGACTCGGAAATGCTAGTTAGTGATCGTTGGGGTTCGACCTACGGTTTTAGCACAGGACAGCCGGTCAGTATCCGTGAGTGGGAATCGATTTGTGTGATTGGGCCAGTGTGCGTTCGAGTTGTTTTCCAGCATGGTTGTCTGTGTGTGCTCAGAACTGCGTTTTGAAGTTTCGAAATGCTCTAAGAACAGTCTAGAAGAGTCAGATTTTATTGAAGAACCAGTCCGAGAACAAGAGGACCGAAGACTAATAGCTGTGTACTTGTGAAGATGTAATCTCTGCGGATACATCCTTTGTGTGAGCATGTAAGGAAGCTAGATATCTCTGTTGAGATTTTTGACTTAGGGACTCATGTGGCTAGACCTTTTGGGAGATAGTGGCGATCAGAAAGATGTACAGAAGATGTTTGTTGGTGGTTCAGGGTTACTAGTTTCTAGTAGATGTGAAGTGGTTGTCTTTCTACGGTTTTGATGTACCTTTTGACAAGGTTCGACTTGAAGAGCACAGAGTTAGTGTATACGTTGAGACAAAGAGAGAGTTGCCTTGAAGTTGTAGATTTCTGTGTGCCTGTAGTGGTAGGTGAGGAGGTGAACTTCTTGTCGAATGTTGATCCAGATTTGGAGGTCAAAGATTGATTGAGTTTAGTTGACAGGCTTGCTTAGCAATTGTGATGGATTTGATTTGTGAATGAAGATTAGACCGCAGAATGTTAGGATAGTTTGTGTTTTCCTAGAAGTGTTTACAAGAATTACCCAGTTTGTCTCTTGGCAGAGAAGAAGAGTTTGTTATTGAGACCGTCTCCCAGTTTGCTCATGTTTGATTGCTTTGTATCTTATGATTCCCGAAAGAATTGAGAGTATTGAAAGATCAATTACGAGGTTTGTTGGACCTTAGACTCATTAGGCCTAGTACGTCATCTTAGAGTATGACAGTCCAATTTGTGAAGAAGAAAGAGTGATAGTACGAGAATGTGTTTAGAATTCAGACAGTTGAAACAAGTGACAGTGAATAATTAGTATCCGTTTCCGAGTGTCAGTGATTTGTTGGTCAGTTAGTGTGTGCTTCAGTCTATTTGAAGATTAATTTGAGATCCGATTATTACCAGTTGAAAGTGAGAGAAGTTGAAGTATTGAAGACAACTTTTGGGGCAAGATGTGATCGCTTTGAGTTCCGAGTTATGCCGTTTTGTTTGACTAGTGTATTAGTTACCTTCATAGAGATGTTGAACAGAACAATTCCCGAGTTCCTTGATCAGTTGTAGTAGTCCTCATAGATAATACATGAGTATATTCAAGTACCGAAGAAGACCATGACAAGCTATGGAGTTAGTGTTGTAGATCTTATTAGAGAGTTAGTTGTACGCTAAGTTAGGCAACGCGAACTCCGAGTTAATGAAGATGTTCTCCTAGGACATGTAGTTCAGCCGAGTGTGTTAGAGTAAATCCCAAGTAGGAAAAAGAAGATATAAATTGGAAGAAATTGAAGACTGTGAGAGGTATCTATAGTTCCTAGGTCTAGCATTGATACTTTCGGGGAATTGTAAATGGTCTTTTGAAGATAGCTGCTCCTTTGACATGTTGCTACATAAGAATGTTCAGTTGTGTGGTTAGATGCGAGACAATGAGCCATTGAGAAACTGAAAGAAACTTTGAAGGGAGCTTCGACCTTGAATCAGCTTATATCAGAGAAAGAGTTTGTGAACCATAGTGATGCATTACATGTAGGGTTAGGTTGTGTGCTTATGCAAGACGGAAGATTTGTGGCTTGATCATCGAGATAGTTGAAAGACCGTGAGAAGAGTTATCCGATATGAGACATAAAGTTAATTACAGTTGTATTTGCTTCGAAGACTTAGAGACAAAGCTTGTATAGTAAGAAATGCACAGTGTATATGTACGTATCATTAGAACTCGAAATATTTGAAGACTTAGTAAGGGTTGAAACTTGAACAGCATAAAGTGTTAGAACTGCTTGAAGACTGTAATATCAAGATTGAGTACCATCCAAAGATAGTCAACGTAGTAACCGATGTTCCGAGTTATATTTGTTGTTAGTTTGGCAGCCGAGTTACGAGCTATTCACTAGATTCGGTTTATCAATGACAGTGGTTATGTGGTCGAGTTTCATGTTAAGCCTACTCTGAGTCAGATACTTAAAGAGAAACAGTTGCAAGACAGGTTCTTGGCACCTCACGTGCAAGGCATATCAGAAAGAAAACCTTCAGAATACAGTTCAGAGATGATAGAGTTGGAATTTTTAAAGACAGAATAATGGTACCGATTGACATAGTGTTTTGAGACGTATTGTTTGGGCTGAAGCACACGACAATTCATTTGTATTGCATCAGAGTAGTATGAAGACATATTGTGGGTTGAAGATGAGTACTTCTGGATTGAGTTGGTGGATGATGTGGTTCAGTATGAGAGTAAGTGTGTAAATTGCCAGCTTGTCAAGACCGAACGTCAGTTCCCTTCTAGTTTGTTACATCCGTGGAAGATTCGTAGTGAAAGTGGGTAATAGAGATCCGAGATTTCAACTAGATTGTTTTTGAAGACGTTTGCATAGTGTTTGGTTAACTGATGAAGTCAGATGATCAGTCAGAGAAAGTCATCGGTCAAGTTTTTAAACAATGTTGTATGAGATTGTGAATCGAGCTAGTTCTGTTGTTTATTGTTGTAGTTACCACCAGAGTTAGAAAAGGGGTTTGTGATGTGTTCTGTGTATCTATGATTCAGAAGTGTGAGCCAGTTTTGTTCCGTGTTATGTTGTTGAAGAGATTGAGTTGAGTTTAAAATGGTCATGCATTGAAGGACCCGTTGAGATCTTGGCATCAGATAGAAAATGTTGTGTGGTGAGTCTACCGAGTTGGTGGGTAGGTTGTGGTGAGAGAAAGTGTGGAGGAGCATGTGTCAGTGACTCTTCCTGTCTGATAAATTTCGGGGATGAAATTTCCTTAAGTGGGGGAGAGTTGTAACACTCGGGTTTAGGGGTCGGGTGAAAATAATGTTTTAATATTATCCGGGTTCGATTTTATAATTTAAATAAATTAAATAATGGTTCGGTTTTGTTTGCAAATAAAACAAAGGTGTTGGACCCAATTTTTAAACCAAGCCCAATAGCCATTCATTAATGGCATTTGTGTAAATATTTGGACTTCTAAATTAAAAACCCCCACTTTTGATTTAAAACACAAAATGTTGTCATCTTCCTCCCTCCCCATTTCCATTCTCACGACAAAGGAGAGGTTTTTCTCCAAGTGGCTATCCCACCTCCTTTCTCCCTCGTTTTGGCTCGGTTTTGAAAGGTAAACACGTTTTTGACTTGCTCTCACCTTCCTCTTCTCAAAAGTACAAGTAGTTTTCATTTTCATCCATGTTTTAGAATTTGGATTTTTGGGAGATTTGAATAAAAATGGTAGCTTTATGGTGTTTAACTTGAGATTTTGATTTAATATTGTTAGATATGGTGTTTTTGAATCAAATGGTCCAACATATATAATTTTTAGGGTGTTTTAAATGAATTCCCGAAATTGGGTTTTAGGGAGGTTTTAGAGTGTTGAAATGTTGAATTTTGGGGGTGTTTTGTGTGAGAATTTGTGGGCTGGTGGTTAGGCTATGTATAAGGGTTGTTTTGGAAGCTTTTGGGAGTAGTTTAAGTGTGGGAATCATCGGTTTTGGACTGTGCAAAGGGGCTGCTCGGGAATGGCTTTTTTGGGGTTGTTCTTGGTTCGAAAAACAAGTGTTTGATGTTTGAATTGTATTCCGGGTTTGCTACGTTGTGTTGTGGACTGATTTGAGGTTAATTTACTTGTGTTGGGATGATTAGAAGCAAGGATTTGCGTTGGTAAAGTTTCAAGATCGATTTCGGAAGTCATGGAGGCTTGAGTCGGCTTTGCTTGATTTGCTTAAGGAAGTGAGGTGAGTGGTTAATATTTTAATTTGATTTTCAAAGGTTGGTTCAAGCATGTGGATGTGGAAATGTTTTCACGTATTGTTTTGGTTCAAAGATGATTTTGAGAGTGATTTATATTTGGGTTTGAAAGTAATTTAAACTCAAAGAGTAAGTTGATGTGAAATGCCTCTTTAAATTTCCCCTTTTATCATTGTTTTTCATTGCTTGAAATGATATTTTTGTTATACATGGAATTCCAATACTTTGGGATGAAGTATGTTGCTATTTATTAAACCGTTGATTTTGTATGATGATAATAATAATGTTGTTGATATGCCTTGCAAGATGTGTGTAAGTTGGTGCAGGTTATGTACGAAAATGGTGAGTAAGACCATTTATGATTGGTAAGATTGTAAGTAGTAAGTGATGCCTAATTGTGGGTTTTGTTACAACTTGTTTTGGTTGTGCATGATATAGTGAGTACATGTTGCATGATAGTGAGTGTATATTGTGTTGCATGGTTGGTGTCGAACCTCACGTGATGGTTGTCGTTGCTCTGGTGATGTGTAGTCCCGCCGGTACCGAGTGGTATAAGACTCCGGTGATGTGTAGTCCTGCCGGTAGTGACTAGTAGAAGATTACTTTGATGTGTAGTCCCATTGGAAAACTACTAGTCGAAATGGTGATGTGTAGTCCCACCGTGTATGTTTTGGTTATGCTTGTGCATGCCATGTGTTGCTCATGTTGTATCTCACTATATCATCCCTTTATATTGTTTTGCTTTAATCTAAGATCATGTCTTCAAGCATACCATAGAGTGTGATGCCATGATAAATATCTATATTGTTGACCTTTGGTTGAACTTGTATGTTAGTAGAAGGATTAGGTCATTGGATGATTTGTAGGTGTTGGTCTTTACTTTTAATGAAAGCTTTGAACCCTGCATTGTCGTAGCTACGTTTTAGAGCTCCGCTCACTAAGCTTTATGCTTACGCTCTCCTTTTTCCGACAATGCAGATCTTTAGCTTGGAGTTAGCAAGGAGCAAGGAAAGGGCGTCCAAGCGTGTGGTAATTGCTCAAGTATGGTTTATTAAATAATGTAGTAGTTTAGCAATGGGAAATACTACGTGTTTTAGGATGCTTGTATCTAGACTCCATTGTGTTGGATTTATGTTGTTAATGCCTTATGTTGATGGATTTGTAAACCATGTTCGTGTTGATACCTAAGTGTTTGTTTGGGAGGCTTATTACCATGTCTCTTGGATGCTTGTGTTGCTTAGGTATGGGATGTCATGCTTGGCTTGTAAAATCATGTCTAGATTGCCTTATATGAATGTTTTGTGTTTGGTTGCTAAGGCATGAATCTCATGTATGCTTGTATGCCTTCTTTGCATGAATTATTTGATTTGCATGGCCCTTGTTGGATTCAATGCCTCGTATGCTAATTCTTGGTTGTAACTTTGATGTATGTATGTTGTTTGAGCTTAGGGAAGTCCTTACGTGCATCTAGAGTCTTGATTGAGGTACCAAGTTGAAATTGGTGGAATTGCAAAGCAGGGCGTATCGACACGCCTGAGGGCCGTATCGATACGGCCTTGCCCAAAGGCCACGAATTTTGCCTAGCGTACCGATACCCTAAGGGTATCGATACCCTCCAAAGTTACTGGAATTTGGAGTTTTGGGTGAGAGCAGGGCGTACCGATACGGGGTTCACGCGTATCGGTACGGGTGTACTTTGTTGACCAAGGAGGGTTGACCGAGAAGGGCGTATCAATACGCTCAAGGGCTGTATCGATACGGTCTTCCCGGGGTTGACTCCTTAGGTTGACCTGGTCAGGGCGCATCGATACCCCTGGTTAGGGTACCGATACGGTCTGCCCTGTAAGTGTAAAAATGGACTATTTTGTGAATGGTCGTGGTTCGAATGTGATCTTTCTTTGGATGCTTTCCGATGTTGTGAATCACTTAGGACTTAATGTTCCTCTAGACAAGATTAAATTAAAAAGAAAAAAATAGGGTTGCTAACCGAGGGGAACCTTAACGGGTTTCACTCGGTTTTCCCCGTGTGGCCCACTCGGATCGGTCATCCGGCCAGACCGGGACGAGGGGGTTACAAAGAAATTATGTACATTATCAATTGAGTTAAAAAATTCATAAGCACTCGGATCGGTTTTCCCCGTGTGGCCCACTCGGATCGCTCCAGGCTTGGATGTGTTCTAATGCAGGATAGCAGAGTAATAGCTTATGCGTATCATCAGTTGAGGTCGCATGAGTGTAATTATCATACCCATGATCTAGAGCTGGCCGTTATGGTCTTTGCCTTGAAGATTTGGAGACACTATCTCTACGGAGAGAAGTGTTATATCTACACAGATCACAAGAGCCTGAAGTACATTGTTACACAGATAGAGCTTATATGAGACAACGACGTTGGATTGAGCTTCTTAAGGACCATGACTGTGTGATTGAGTACCACTCGGGGAAGGCTAATGTTGTTGCTGATGCTTTGAGTCGTAAGACTATATCAGACTTGAGATCCTAGTTTGCCATGATGAGTATATATAGTGATGGCAGTTTACTAGCCGAGATGCAGGTTAAACCGACATTGGCCAAGGAAATTAAGGCCAAATAGCTTTTAGACAGTTCCTTACTCCCTGTCATACAACAGGTTGAGCAGGGATCTACTTCTATCTATGCCTTTGATCATGATGGAGTCATGTGCTTCAAGGGCCGCTATTGTGTACCTGATGATGTCGAGTTGAAGCGGGCCATTCTTAGTGAGGCTTATAACAGCCCTTATGCTATGCATCCCGGTGGGGACAAGATGTACCAAAACCTGAGGCAAAGATATCGTTGGGAAGGTATGAAGAAGGACATTTCAGATTATGTATCTCGGTGTTTGACTTGCCAGTAGGTTAAGGCAGAACACCAGCATCCTTCTGGCCTTTTGCAACCCATTCGGATTCCTGAGTGGAAATGGGAGCGCATCACGATGAATTTTGTTACAGGGTTACCTCTGACCTCTTCCAAGAAGGACTCTATTTGGGTGATTGTTGATAGACTCACTAAGTCAGCTCATTTTATTCTTGTCCGAGTTACTTATCCCCTAAAGAAGCTGGTTAAATTGTATATTTCTGGGATTGTCAGACTTCATGGTGTACCCTTGTCTATCATTTCGGATCGAGATCCAAAGTTTAACTCTCGATTCTAGAAGGTCTTAAAGGAGGCCTTGGGCACACGTTTGAATTTTAGTACATCTTATCATCTGCAAACCGATGGACAGTCAGAGAGGGTGATACAAATTTTTGAGGATATGTTACGGGGATGTGTGATTGATTCATGTGGTAGTTGGGAGGATTCCTTGCCCTTGGCTGAGTTTTCATACAATAAAAGCTATCAGGCTTGTATCCGCATGGCACCGTATGAGGCTCTGTATGACCGTAAGTGTCGTACTCCCATCTGTTAGACAGAGTTGTATGATAAAAAGACCTTAGTCCCAGAGTTGGTTCGAGAGACCGAGGAGACTGTTAGATTGATCTGTAACCATCTGAAAGAGGCTTTTGATAGACAGAAGTCTTATGCTGACCGGAGGAGAAAAGACACTGAGTTTGAGTTCGGTGATCAGGTTTTTTTGAAGGTGTCTCCGTGGAAGAAAGTTTTGAGATTTGGGCGCAAAGGCAAATTGAGTCTAAGATTTATCGAACCATACCGTATTCGGAAGAGAGTTGGACTTGTTGCTTATAAGCTTGAGTTACCTCCTCAACTTAGCCGTATTCATGATGTGTTTCATGTATCTATGTTGAGGCAGTATCATCCAGATCCGAGCCATGTTATTCAGGTACAAGATGTGGAGTTGAGGCCAGATCTATCCTATGAGGAGGAGCCTATTCGAATTTTGGATCGAGATGAGAGAGTTTTGAGGAACTGGTGTATTCATGTGGTTAAAGTACAGTGGAGTAATCGTGGTCCTGAAGAAGCTACATGGGAGACTCTTGAGTCAATGGAAGAGCAGTTCCCACATCTGTTTAACTGAGGTAAATTTTGAGGCTGAAATTTCTTTTTAGGGGAGAGTTGTAACACACTAGAGAGAGAAAAAAATGAAAGTGGAGGTTGTGGGAATCAAACCCACAACCTCAAATGGTTTAGCCGAATGCCCAGCCACTAAGCTAAAGGAGCTCTTGGTTATAAGCCTCCCCCCACTTAGCTTTATGTGGTTCCGAAATAATAATAAAATAATAATAATAATCAAAATATCCTACCTAACCCATTAATGTGTCTTTATTTCGGTCCAACTCCCCAAAAGGGTATCATACCCTTCATCACCGACCCTACACCTCCCCTAAACCCGACCACCGTTCTTTAGCTCCACCGACGCGTCGTGCTGCTCACCGCCAGTACCGGCCGATTCGCCGTATTGCACCGAACAAAACCCCTAAAGCCACGCACTCGACCGTCACTGCAATCGCCGGCAATCAAGGGTGGAAGATTCAACGAACCTAGGGCTAAACCCTTTCGGGTTTTTGCTCCTTCTGGCCACTGCAGACGTCCTTCTCCGATTCGGTTACCGCTACCATCTTCCCCGCGTCGAGACGGGCGTACCACCAACCACCGATCTCCTAACCGACGTTGTTTGAAACCCCATCAGAGATTTACCGGCATTTAAGGGTTTAAGCACGATTTGGTAAGTTCTGGGGATAATTTCGGTGAAAACTTGTATATTCGAGTTAAGGAAGGAGTATAGATCTTTTTGGGGTGTTTTTCTATCATTTTCTGACCGTCTAAGGCCGTGTGTGGGCTCCACGCGTCGTCTAGGGCAATTTCTGGCCGCTCTGGACGTTGGCTGTTGAACCGGTCGGCTCAGACCCGGCCTGACCTAGACCGATCCACCCGAACCGGTCCAAACAAACCGGCCCAAGCCCAGTGGTAAACCAAGCCCAATAACCGACCCGACCCATTGATCGACCCGACTCATTGACCCAGTTGACCAGTGATGTCAACATGATGACGTCATCACACTAACGTCAACGTTGACCTTGACTAGTGACGTCAGCATGATGATGTCAGCATTGACTTTTTGACCAGAAAGTCAATTTTTCATAAAAGGTCCTATTTTATATTTTTCGACGTCCTGAGTCCGTTTCTGAAGCTTGTTTCATGAAATTCTAACCCGAAAGCCTCTGAATTGGACATTGAACCCGAACATGCATAAGTATTAAGTTGTGTTATTTAAGAGAAATTGATGAATTAAGGACTCGCATTGATCTTTTGATTTAAAGGTACTCATGGATCTCCTGATCGTGCCTACGCCCAGCCCAGTTCGTCCCAATCTGTACCGCCTCGTGATCCATCGTTACACTTACGGTCCTATAACTTAGTATTCTGTTTCGATCAAGATGTAAATCTGTTAGTAACCGTAATCCTTGTCTATTTAAGTTCCAGTACCGTAGCGGAGCGTGACCCCGGTGCTCGGTAGATCTTTCGACCGACTGATCTTATCTTTTGAGGTGTGTTCCTTGTGTGCTACATAATCATTTGAATATTGTTTTACATGCTTTATATATTATTAAACTGAACACGTGCGTATGATTGACAAGATGTTTCTGCATGAATATGACATGATTTCTAAAGTAAGCATGATTATACTATATGTATGATATATGTCTTAGTGTCTGATTGAACATTATGCTCTCTAGTTACCATTTTATTGAGAATAAATGCCTACTTTATATTTACCGACATTATAATTACTATTGATTATCGAATTACTACATAGGTTGTTATTGGGGGTACTTGGGATAGAATATGAAGTGACCACGGGTTCAGCCCTGATCCAACTGGTAATTACTTACCGCTACAGGTTCATATGCTTTGGCTAGGGTAATTCTTATCGTACCGTTCCTAAGGTATTCCCTTAGGTTGGCACCTATGGCCAATGGGCATAGGTTAACGCCTTTTTACGCAGTTTTGGGGAAACTGCATAATTGGAGTAAGGTTTGAGGGTAGATAGAGAATTTAACTGAACCGTATTGTTACTTAAATTTCGTTCTTTGAACTAGAAATGTATACTATATTGTTTGTTTTGCATGTTTTGCTTGCACTGTTGGAACACACTGAGCTTTCTAACTCAGGCCCCCAAATTCTTTTTTCCCCTTTCAGATATTTTAGATAAGCCACCTCGTAGCTGACACTTAGAGGATCGATACATTTGGTATTCTTGTAGAATGTAATGTTTCTATCCACCGTTTGTACTTCCATGGTGACATGTGCCTATATTTTGATATGTATGGTATTAAACTAGAAATATTTTGATACGCTAATTGATATTTATTTTGTAACTATCCTATGATGGGTTTACTTAAGTGGCATGGCAGCCTACATCATTTTATGGGTCTATGTTATGAATAACTTTGGAAATACTACTTGATGTACTAAACATGTTTATTCAACTTGATGATTTTCACCGAGTCATGTCGTTATGCTGCCGAAATAAATATTTAAATTGCCAACAAATTTTCTACTTGAGTTTTAATTGTGATGTACCTTGCTAGACATAACAGTTTCGTATAGTCCGATCTAGGGGGTTTCATTTTTGGCTGGTGCTCAGTTTGCTTGATGTAATGGTGCTGATCTCAGTAGAAGGTGGTGGTGGATTAGTTTCTATTGTGGGAGTAGTCGACGTGTATCTCTTTTTTGAGGTTTGATTTGCTTTAGTTAGGAGAATTCGTTTTTCTTGTTAGGGAGTAATGTTGCGGTTGTGGGAGATATATAGGGTCTCTTATTGTTATCTACATATTGGGTTTGGTGATGTTAGTACTAAACCCGGAGGTGTTTGCTTGATTTTATTTTGTACCTCGTTCGTGTCTACTCTTTTCCTCCTTTTAAAGGAGGTTTTTAACGAGACACACAACGTAAATTTTAGATTCCTTTAACTATTAATAAAATCTCTTTTGCTGAACAAATAATAATAATAATAATAATAATAATAATAATAATAATAATAATAATAATAATAATAATACACTCTACCCCAAACTCTAAAAATCCTAACATTAAATCTAATTTTTAGTATGGGGACATAAATAGGGACACCAAAAAAGTAAAGAATTTCTATTCAAATGAAAGATATATAGAAAAGTCTAGGAGTGATATTAAAAATAAATATATACTCTTATCAAATATTTTACTAATTACTTTACTTTTATATTTTAATAATTATATATGTCACTAATTTGAGAGATCAAAATTAAAATGTTACTAATTATCACGAATTAAATCTCTTCAATTTATAAATTTACAAACAATTAAGTAGCATACAGATCAAGTTCAATCTACAATTATTATCAACTTAACCATTTGAAGGATATAAATACAAGAGATTATTATCAAGAAAATATTATCGAAATTACATTTTTTTGGCTTAATCACTAGTATATTATATATTAGTCGACTAATCTAGATCGAATACTGCATATACTTATTATGGGGACGACCCTCTCAACTAAATTTATTCCATTCATAATGTTAATTAAAATTCGGATTCTATAACATTGTTTAAGGATTTAACGACCCATCCTGCTGAAGCAATCAAGACTAATGATAGTTAAATTTTGGTCCTAACTCAAAATAAATATGCAAGAGTTTAGCTTGATCTTATATTGAAGTACTGCAAATTTAATTAACATGTGCCATACATACATGGCTGATATTCTCTAAAGTTAATTAATCCGTTTTTATTCTCAGGGCATACACTCCATATACACACATATATTTATATTCACACAGTTTTGTCCAGTCCCAAGCATCCAACATGCGATCATGGTGATTTTTTATTCTTCGGAGCATAAGGGTTGGTTCCATTTATGTAGACATGGTGGACTAGATCAGTCGGATCGGTATTGCCTCCGTAGTGACTGAAGGTCGGGTTAGTGTCGTCGTCTTCCTCGGCCGCTAAACTCACAGCAACGAGGCTCGCTGCAGCAGCCCCCCCTGCGTCGGCTTTTCGACCGAGACGGCTACCAGCTTGTCCATCGACTCCCAGAGTTGTCAAGAGTAAAACCAGAGCAAGAAAGATCATTACAGAGTTCTTCATGATCATCAACAAACTGCAATTATTTTAACACCTGAAAACAAACAATTAATCTCAATATACATATCTTTTTTCTAGGGTTACTGAGAAAATAAAAACGGAACAGAAGAAGAGAGAAACTGATATATATACATACCGCATTCAAGTGTGAAGAGAGAAGAACCCTAGGGCTAGGGTTTTTATAGCCATGGCTAGGGGAGTCTGTTTAAGATTAATTGTGATTGATTTTTTAGCACTAGGAAATTACAAAGTAAGGTGGGGGTATCACAATGTTGCAAAACCATTGGTTCAGGGCTATCTGCACCAACCTGAGTAATTATTATTAATTGTAATAATTAAGCTTTTCTTATGATTTTCCATTTGTTGATGGACATTAACTGTGATAATTTTTTTATATAGAATGCTTAGATTTTCTCTAAATCTGAAGTAATAATATGTTTATATGAGTTTACAATACAATAATTTGAATTGTTAGTCTTGTTTAAAAGATCTAATACTTAACCTCACTAGATCAACTAATTGTTTGTAAATCTACAATTTTTATAATATTATAATAACAATCGTTGTATCAATGGATTGACTTAAAGCTAAGTCGATAGATTAATAGTGATATAATTACACAGTTGTAACATATTTAGTTATAAGGACAATATATACAATGATGGTAATTTTTTTTCATAAGCGTTATTTTTAGGATTTTAGAGGTTATGATTTAAAATTTAGTGTTAAAGTTTTAGTGTGTTGTTAGATTTTAAGACATTAATATCGTATATTTTCGAATATATTTCTTTCTTGAATTTTCTAACCCTTGTGAATACCATGTAAACTTACTCGGTTAACACACAGAGAAAATTTTCAAATATCTTTGCAGTCTTACTTTGTGATTTTTGGAACTATTTTTTTCCGATAAAAGAAGAAGAGTCCAATTTCATTTTTTAATAAATTTTAAATTAATAAATCTTTTTAAATCGTGTGTAATTACGTTATGTCAATTAAACTTGTATATAAAATTATAATTCTTTATCATTACAAGAGAATAGGATTGTTATTCTGATGACTACATTTTTACAATTAAATCATATCCAAATATACATGTATTAATAAATAAGAAATTCTAGAACGAGTTACACACACTGTTAAATATCATTAATGCAATATACAGTTGAATATCATTAAATTTTTAATTTTAAATAATTATTAAAAATCTCAAAGACCTACCATACAATTAATCATATTTCAAAATAAAATTACAATATCATACAATTAATCATATTTCAAAATAAAATTAGAAGAAACTATTCCATGAATCATTCTCGTAATCTCATCCATGATCCATGATACTACCCAATTAAATAAAGGGTAAACTACACAGTTGACTACCGAACTATGGGGTTGGTGTCAAAATGACCACTATATTATTTTTCGTCGCAAATGCACCACACAACTATTTAAATGGTGCCACGTTAGCCACACGCCGTTAAGAAAAACGAAAAAGTTGACGGAACTGTTAAAAAAATTGTTATAATTACACATTTGGTCCTCTATATTTATACAATATATCAATTTAGTCCTAAATTTAATCTAATAAAATAAATTAATTATTCAATAAGATGGTGACACGTGTCACCCAATTGGAGGTGGAAAATTGAAAGGAACAAAAACACCCTTACCAGGATTCAAACTTAAGACCTCTAGGTAGAGAGGTTGTGTGCTTGCCACTAAACCAAGCACACTTTCATGCTATGAAATCATTAATATATGTATTTAATGATTGTTAATGCCCAGAAAATAAAAGAGAAGTAAATGCAATTGCAAGGATTTGAACCAAGGACCTCATGGTTAAAAGGACATGTGCTTGCCACTACACCAAGTGTATTTTTTGTGATATAGAGTACAACATTTAATATATGTCGTATATAGATTTTAATGCTTGAGAAAAGGAATGAAATGTGGTTTTAAGAAATTCGAATGTAATATTTTTATGATCCATAAAAAAATCTAACCCAATTAAATAAATCTAATAACTAAATTAATATTAAAATTATTATTTTCACGATGTGCTTGCCCTCGAATTCGGTTAATATTATTTTCACGATTAAATTTTTAATAAATATTAAAATTATTAATTAAGTAAAAAAACTCAATTCAACGATTATATACGTGGAATTATAAAAATAAATTTAAAATTGAAAAATATATTAAATTTAGTTTAAAATATAAAAATTTTAAAATAATATTAATTTAGTTATTAGATTTATTTAATTGAGTTAGATTTTTTTATGGATCATAAAAATATTACATTCGAATTTCTTAAAACTACATTTCATTCCTTTTCTCAAGCATTAAAATCTATATAAGACATATATTAAATGTTTTACTTTGTATCACAACAAATACACTTGGTGCAGTGGCAAGCACATGTCCTTTCAACCATGAGGTCCTTGGTTTGAATCCTTGCAATTGCAATTTCTTCTTTTTTATTTTCTGGGTATTAACAATCATTAAATACATATATTAATGACCCCATAACATGAAAGTGTGCTTGGTTCTGGTTCAGTGGCAAGCACACAGCCTCTCTACCCAGAGGTCCTGAGTTTGAATCTTGGTAGGGGCGTTTTTGTTCCTTTCAATTTTCCACCTCCAATTGGGTGACACGTGTCACCATCTTATTGAATAATTAATTTATTTTATTAGATTAAATTTAGGACTAAATTGATATATTGTATAAATATAGAGGACCAAATGTGTAATTATACCAATTTTTTTAACAGTTCCGTCAATTTTTTCGTTTTTTTTAACGGCGTGTGGCTAACGTGGCACCATTTAAATAGTTGTGTGGTGCATTTGCGACGAAAAATAATATAGTGGTCATTTTGACACCAACCCCATAGTTCGGTGGTCAACTGTGTAGTTTACCCTTAAATAAACTCACATCATCTTGATTTTCCACTAATATTTTTATAAATTTAAATTTACAAATCATCATCTTCTTCTTTGTACCTTATATATTTATTTTAATATGTTAATGAATAAAATTATTAAAATAAAAAAAAAACTCAGAAAATTTTAACTCACGAATCAAAATGGATAAAAAAATAAAATTATTATTAATGAAATCATTGCATTCCGATCTTCGATAAAATCACAGTATTCATTCCGGCCTCTTATACGAAGTGGAGCCGGAGTTTGTTGATTCTTTAGTGCTGCTGCACAGAGGGGCTGTATTCATAATTTGCCGATTGAGAACAAATTTCCCCTACTTCCGTTTCCTCCCCGCACGATACAAGAAGCTTTTCCATCGACAAGGAAATGGTGGGATTCCTGGGAAACAAGAACAAAGTTGAACTGCTTGCAAACATGTACCACGACCATACTTCTCTGTTTCCGTAGAAACCATACGCGAGGAGGAGGAACGGATAATAAGATTAAGTTGAGATCGGACTGTAGTGATTTTATTAATAATAATTTTATTTTTGTCTTGTTAAGTTTTTTTGGTATTTTTTTATTTTAATGATTTCATTCGTTATAATATTAAAATAAATATATGAAGTATGAGAAAGAATATGGTGATTTGTAAATTTTAATTTATAAGAAAATATTATATAGAAAATAATGATAATGTGAATTTATTTAATTAGGTAGGATCATGAATGAGATGATGAAAATGATTCATGAAATAATTTCTTCTAATTTTATTTTGAAATTTTTAAAATTTTTAATAATTATTTGAAAGTCATTAAAAACTTAATGATATTCGGCGGTATAATAAATTAGTAATGTTCAGTTATGTGTATAGCCTGTTCTAAACTTATCTTAAGAAATAAGATGAATTTCAGTATTGACGAGCTTAGTCATTAACTTTTGCCGTTCCGTTTTTTTCCTTCTAGATTTCTTCTCTTAATATTCAACTAATTAGTGTTTTAAAATAAGGACAAAATTAATAAAGGTATGGAGGACTCTTGCCCTCTCAATTATTTTACTTAATGACAATTAAATTTTTGTTAGTTTGGATAATAGTCCAATTAAATCTTATTTCTCTGTATTTTATATTAAATTTCTAACAGTCAACGTCGTTTTTGGTCCGGGCCGAAATTGGTTGGATTTTCATAGGCTCGTCATAATTTGGAGTCGTCATCGGTCATTTTAGGTTGGGTATGACCGAAAACCTGTAGAACTAGTCTGCGTCTGAACCGAAGTCAGGTTGGGCTCGGGAGTCGATTACGTGTGGGGAAGGTTATAGCACCCCACAATGCCCAAAATTGATAACTAAAGGAGTTGTGTTGTCTAAAAGGCTTCAAAGATAAGGTTAATAACACTATTATATATGTCGAAAATATGCAAATAAATCGAATAAATCAACAACAAAAAAATTAAACATGCTAAAAAATGATATATAAAAGAACACTTTAATTGGAATCCATAATCTTTAAGTAAAATTATAATTTATCCTAAATTAGGCGAATTATTAATCGAACATATTTTAAGACCAAATCACATTATTCGCACAATTCTAAGACAATTTTAAAATTAAACTCAACTTTAGGTCCAACTAAATAATTAATCATCCACTTTAAAGAGAAAAAAAATAAATTAGCCGGGGTAATCTAAGTGAATTGTTCGTTATTTAATCATCTAAATAATTATGGGAATCAAAGGCCTAATTTAAAGAATCTAAATATTGAAGCTCATACAAAAAAAAATTAACTAAACCTAAAATATAAAAGAACATAAAAATAAAGGAATGACCTAAGGTGGAATTTCCCCCTAAAAATGTGAAATGAAAATGCACAAAGACAGACATTGCATGTGTTTCTTTCTTTAATGCGTCGATTTTTAATGTTCACTAAATGAGCTGTTAGGTAATTCAATTGTGTCGAGAAGAGTAATTCATTTTTTTTTGTTTTTAACAATCCCTTATTGTTTACACAGCTTTAGAGGTTATCATGCTCTTTTTCTTCATTTTTTATACAAAGCAAAAAGAAAAAAATAACAGGTTTTTCATTTCTTTTCATCCTTTGCTCTCCTCTTATTTATTTTTCTTTGAAAATCAAACTCAAGCTACAAGTATACTTTTCTCTAACTCGTGGATTCGCTGTTGGATCGGACTACTTTTGGGATATGTTAACTCTGACAAACCCGCCATTTCGATCTCGTCGGCCGCCGTGGAACGAGGTTATTTTCTTATCTCTCTTGATTTCAAAATCCCACCATTGGATCACGTCAATTTTCAAGTATGTTGGTCTACCAGTAGCCGCGAATACTCTCACCGCTCGGATTTCTCAATTGTGTTTCCGTTCGCCGGAAATCAAAGGTAGACGGTTCAACTTCTTATTTTTCTGATCTCAGTCGAACTCATTCTAATCACCTTCGGTTTCTAATCGTCCCCCTTTTCGAATCTGTAACCCCCTCGTCCTGGTATGGATGACTGACCGGTCCGAGTAGGCTACACGGGGAAAACCGAAGTGAAACCCGCTAAGGCTCCCCTTCGGTTAACAACTCTAGAAAATTTATTTAATTATTATCTTGAATAAATGAATTATTTAGTTCTATATGAGAGGACAACAACGGAAGCAACAAACGAGACGATCGACCCAAAGAGCATATAAAAAACAATCCATTTTAGCTAAAAAGGCTGGTTGTTTCGAAACACCCAAGGTGTGCATCGAAACGCCTTGACTTGGTCTACGGGCCCAAGTCAACACGAGAAGACCGTATCGAAACAGTGGTCAAACGTTCTGAAACACCCCAACAGTCAACTTCTCGTGGTCAACGATATGAAGACGGTTCCAAAACGCCATGGCCCGTTTCGATACCTTAATTTATCGGCAAAATCTCAGATTTCCAGTGGCAAAAACATATCGAAACGACCCTCTGGCGTACCGAAATGGCTGGCCTGAAATAAGAGGCCGTATCGAAACGAGACCAACCGTTTCGGTACACCTGCTGCGAAAAGACAGGTTTTTGCTGGTTTATGGCACAAGGCTGCCCCGAAACACAACTAAAAACCTCCAACATCCAACATACATCAATTCTAGATGCAAGGCACCCTATATAGACATGCTTAGCACTCAACAAACACACAAGAGCCATGCATTCCAAGGATCATCATTCAACATAAGAATCCATACATAGCATTTAGCATAACAACATGTCTTAGACAAACACATATAGCATTCATAGAAAGGGTATAGGTCTTCAACCACAAAATACATATGCATCAAGTAAATGAGGACTACAAGCCACAACATATAGGCATACACATGGCCAACATAAATTCAACGATTTAACATGCTCAACAAAACATATCATCAACTAAGGAGTTTGACACCAATTCCTACAAATCTACACCCCCATCGTCTAGGCGTTATTACAATACGTAAATCATACTTGAGCAAATTTGAGAACTCCAAAAGCTCTTCCCTTGCCCACTTACCTCCCGAACTCTAACGATCTGCATGTTGGAAACAAATGAGAACGTAAGCTAACTAGCTTAGTGAGAGAAGCTCTATAATTCAACAAGCATGCAATTTTCAAAACACTTTTCCTAATTGACAATAAATCAAAGGTGCACAAATGATTTTCACAACAAGACTACACATGGTTTGCACATACACAACCAACATACACACGGTGGGACCACACATCACCGTTCGACTAGTAGTTTTCTGATGGGACCACTCATCACCTTACTCTACTACTAGTCACTACCGGTGGGACCACTCATCACCGTAGTTAAGACAACCATCACGTGAGGCTCAACTTCAACACGACTACACAACAACAATGGTGTGAACAACTCAAGATGCACATAATACCACATCATATAACCACTCATCAACACATAACGAAAAGGTAGGAGGAAATAACTTACACTTGGGTTTAGGTGAACCCTCAAGGTCCCACCCAAACCCCCAAGAGTTCCATTTCGAAGACAAATCAAAGTTTGACATTTCTACTCACCGTTGCTACCCAAATGAGAGCCGAAAACCAAGCTCAAGTCTCCGAAATCTCCGGATTCGTCCCCGAAGCTTCACCAACTAAATTCCTTGCTTCTAATCATCCCAACACAATAAAAAAGCAACCTCAAATCAGTTCACAAATCAAAGTAGCATACCCGGAACACAATTCAAGCACCAAAACACATGATTCAAGCTAAGAACAACCCCCAAATTCCTCATTCCCGAGCAGCCATGAAGCACAGCCCAAAACCCTTGATTTCAACACTTAAATTACTCCCAAAAGCTTCCAAAACAACCCTTATACATAGCCTAACCATCAGCCAACAAATTCCAACATAAAACACCCCCAAAACTCATCATTTCAACACTCTAAAACCTCCCAAAAACCCAATTTCGGGAAACAACCTAAAACCTTGTAAAAATAAAGTATGTTGGACCCTTTAGGTTGTAAATAACTCATATTACCTCAACAAATCAAAAGCTTAAGTTATAGACATTAAAGATGACATTTTTAATCTAAAAACTCAAAACTTCCAATTTCAAAACCATGGGCATTAATGAAAACTAAAGGTATAAGCTTGAAGAGAATGACTAGGACAGGTCAAAAATGATTTTACCTTTGCAAAATCTCCAACAACAAGCAAGATATGAGATGGAATAGTAACTAGGGAATGAGGGGTTTCTTTGTCGTCAAAATGGAATTGGGGAGGGGAAGAAGATGTGCCAAAAGCTATTTTTTATGTCTGTTTAAAATCAAAAGGCCAAAGACCAAAATACCCTTAATAAAATGAGACATTTACAAATAGGAGATGTCCATGGCTATTTGGGCTTGAATTGTAAATAGTCCAACTTAAAATTATTTGTTTTGTATACCCGAGGCCGAAAATATTATTTTATTAATTACGAATCTGAAACCCGAAACATTATTTTAATATTATTTTCACCCGACCCCCAAACACTGGTGTTACAGAATCCTTTCCTCGGTTATTTATAGGGGACATGAGGAGTCTCCTAAGTTGTTTAGAATACCTGATATCTCGGAGGTAGTTGTGTGCACCAAAAATCTCGGACGGTTAGGGAGTGACTTGCAAGTTAGAGAACGTTCCCGAATGTTCACTGTTAAAGGCGGCGGCTAGGGTTTGCATAGAAGCTATAAGGGTTTTATTTTTATTTTTTGGGGCTTTTTTTGTTTTTGTTACTTTTTGGGGTTTTTTGTTTTAATATTTATTATTATTTTATTTACTTGGGCCTGAAATTGATATGTAGTTAGTAGGAGTGAGCAAAACTCGACTCGACTCGAAAAAATCAATATTTTTTTCAATTTCGAGTTATCCGAGTCGAGTTATTCGAGTTGTTCTAGTTATTCAAGTCAACTTGATTAACTCAAAAAAATTCCGATTTCGAGTCGGTTTGAAATTTGCCCAACTCGAAAAACTGAAAAATCGAATTTTACAATTTAATCACTGATTTCATTTTTCTTCAATTCCTCCTTCATTTTAAGTCCATTTTGACTAAATTTGAACCACATATTCCTAAACCAACATAGAATACATATTTATCTTCAATTTATATTTTTGAAAATAAATTCCATAGTTTTTCAATTCATCCCCTTAAACTTTGTATGATTTCCTCATTTCTTCAATATCTCTTTCGTTTTAAGTCAATTTTGACCAAATTTAAACCGCATGCTCCTAAACTAATATAGAAACTAGAATACCTATTTAGCTTCAATTCATATTTTTAAATTAAATTTCCTACTATTGTAATTTAGCCCCTCAACTTTGAATGTTTCCTATTTCTTCAATTCCTCTTTTGTTTTAAGTCTATTTTTGACCAAAATTAAACCACATGATTCACTAACACTATATAATATCTATATAACTTCAATTCATATTTTTAACAAATATATTCTTTTTTTCAATTTATCCCTTTAACTTTATATTTTATTCAATTTGATCATTCAACTGATTTTTTTGTAATTTTTTCATTTACATCAATTCATTGACTCATTTATACCCCATCAATACTTTATCCCCAAAAGTTACTTATTTAAAAATAATATTATAAATATATTTTAGAAGTTTAGATGATATTTTTTATTAAATAACAATACAAATCTTACTTATGCATGTGAAAAATAATATGAAGAAATATATATATCTTATATGATTAGAGAAAGTCGTTTAAATTAGAATCAAATCGTACTATAACATGGTAAATAATTACAATTATATTTGTATAGGAACTCAAAAACTCGACTCGACTCGAACTCGACTCGAATTTCATAAACTCGAATCGAAAAAATTTCAAATTAAGTTCAAGTCGTAAAATATGACGCGTCAACTCGAATAACTTGAAATTTTTTTGACTCGACTCGCTCGAACGCTCACCCCTAGTAGTTAGGGCTCAAAATTGGTGCATACAGCTGCCTCTCTTTTCTCATTACTCGAATGAAAGGAATAGAGCAAAGACTAGAAGCAACAATTTTGTCTAGTGAATGTTGAACTTGTGATGATGATGCTCCGTCTTGGAGGTTTGGTGGAACTCCATCTTGGAGGTGAATGATGGCGCTTCATCTTGAAGGTAAGTCGTGACATTCCATCTTGGAAGCAAATCGTGGCACTCCAACTTGAAGGCAAATAGTGGCACTTCATCTTGAAGGCAAGTCGTGGCATTCCATCTTGAAAGCAAGTCGTGGCACTCTATTTTGGAGGCAAATAGTGGCACTTCATCTTGAAGGTAAGTCGTGGCATTCCATCTTGGAAGCAAATCGTGGCACTCCATCTTGGAGGCAAATAATGGCACTTCATCTTGAAGGCAAGTCGTGGCATTCCATCTTGGAAGCAAATCGTGGCACTCCATCTTAGAGGCCAATTGTGGGAAAATGATTTTATGTCTCAAAGGAGACAGGATTTATGTTTCGAGGGAAACAATCTCAAGGGAGACAAAATGTATTTCAAGGAAAACGGTCTCATGAGAGACATGAATTATGTTTTAAGAAAAATGATTTTAACATCATATTGAGGTTTTTGTAAATTAATATATCTCCAGAGAGATGTGAGAAAGTGTCCTCAAGAGAGGAAAATTATTTACTGAAGAATCGTTCTCTAAGGAGATACGAAAAAGTATCCTCAAGAAAGGAAAGTTATTTATTTGAAGAAAACATCATCGAGAGAGGAATGTGAAAGTATGAAGAAGTTTCAAAAAGTGATTTTTGAACAAATATCCTTAAGAGTGGAAGATCAAGATTTAAGAGTAAATATCCTCGAGAGAGGATTGTGAAAGCTTAAAAACGTTTCACAAAAGTAGTTTTTTTTTGAAAATTTCCTCAAGAAAAAAAGATCAAGATTTTTTTGAAAATGTTTCAGGAACATCTCAGATGAGTCTTACAAGCATCATAACTTAGAATTAAAGCACCTTGTACAAGACCGAAATTGCAAAGTTCAAGTGAACATTTTCCTGCAAAATTTGTTAATGATGCAGATGTCATGCATGACTACCTAATGCAATGTATGTCAACGATGAATGTATGTTGTTGATGTGTGCTCTTAATGATGCATGTGAAATCTTTCATTTCATGATTTGACCATCTTCTCTCCAATTGGGAAGTATCTTCATCATGGATCATGTCAATTCACCTTTTTCGCCCAATGAACTTTGCCTCACCAACTTTTATCTTTTCTTTTCCCTTTTTCCTTATTTTCTTGATTTCAAGCTTTCGAGTCAAAGCAACCCATATCAATTTCAAAAACATTTTTCATTCTCAAGAGAGATGATATTTGAAAACATTTTTATTTCTCAATTCTCAAAACAAGACAAGCTCAAAAAAACATTTTTCAAAATAAAATGTGCCCCTCATGCTAGGCTCACAACTGAAACACTTCGTAAAATATGAGTTCATTAAATATCAAGCAAATCAACGATTCTTTTAATCTTTCAAAGGTATAGTTCTTTGACATGTGTCAAGGCTATTTTTGGTTTCAAGGTGTGAGATGACTTGGGGAATGAGTGTGTTTTCAGAGATTGACTCTTTTCGAATGAGACATGATTCTCAAATGTTCATTGGTTTTCTAAAACATGATCAAGTGATCTTGTCAACTTCGTGTGCGACTTTTGGAATTGTCTATTGGCCTGATTTCTTGTGAATTCTTTCAGGGTGAGTAGAACTTCATCAAACATTTGGGGGTCACTTCTCATGTGTCAGCCATGCAAATTTGATTTCTATTATTCGAGCCACCTTTTCAGGTTTTCAACTCGAACCTATCATTGGTCTCAAGACGCCCTTTGTGAGTTTTCATCTTGAACCCTCATTTTGTTTGTTTTTTCCTTCTTTTTTATTATCCTATCATGCATGAGAGGTTTAGAAATCTTCTGAAAATAAAAGAATTAACATCAAGAGGTAACACCAATTCTAAAGACAATCTCTTTAACTCAAATATTCATGTATGATCAAATATGGACTTTATAGGCATGTAATATAGGCTATGGCTCAGAGTTATAAAAGAAAAGGTATATAGGCTCAAACAAGTGTTTAAGGGTGAATAAACCAAGGATCGATCATTTCTGACGGAATCTAATCCGCACTTTGCTCAACTTGAATCTACTTCCTCATGTTTTTGGTTTCTTTTTCTTGGATCGCTCTAGACTGCCTATTTTTAGGTTTTCACCCTAGAGTTCATTTCCTTCATTTTACTTTCATCTTCGAGGATTCATAACCTTCCACGAATATTGGATTTGGAACTTCAAACAATGTTGTGTTACATATCTCAGCTAGACTTAAGAAAGTCTTTTTTTACGAGGGACTCTAAATGTGTGATTCTCGTTTTGTTCATTTCATGTTTTTTTTCTTTTTTCTTTTTCAATTTCCTTTTTCTTTTTGCCTTTTTTCTTTTCTCTTTTTTTTCATGAATGAATTCAGAACTTTTTTTTTATTTGAGTACAAGTCACTTCTTGTAGCTGAAACATGTCTTCTTGTTCTTCGCCCTTAATTCATAAGGCCTCGTCCTTGTGGTGCAATCATAATTGACTCATGTGAGCAAATTTTCCTCACTTTTGCCCTCCATGTTGAGGGTGATCCTTCATTAGGGTTTATATCAAAGAAAAAAATACACTAGGCTCAGAGGGGGACAACAATGGATAATTTTTTGTACAAGGTAAAATGAAGGAATTTTCATTCATCACTTCATAAAAAAGTTATCCTTGGAAGGATCGATATTCAGAGTTCACTCATTTATTCACAGAATCGTCTAAATACAACTAATGCATGATAGTCTAATCTTTCTTCTCTTTTTTGCTTTTCCTTTTTTCTCTTTTTTCTTTTTGCTTCTTACATGCCTCAACAGTTTGGGCTTACTCACAGAATCAACATGGAATGCCTCACTTTGTTTTATTGCTGGAAGATTCATACACCGATAAATATCTTTGAATTTCATGTCTTCAAGGTGTATGAAAGAGAGAGAAATTGGTTTTATGCCTAAGAAGGTGAATGTGTGATTTAGAAGTCGTAGATGTGACAAACCATTCTAATGTCAAAGTGGACCTTTCAAGTCCGTCATGAATGAATTTCAAGTGAAAAGATCAAGAGACCCACGTTTTGATTTTGACTGGAAGAAGGTTTAAATCTTGTTATATGTCAAAGGTCTATAACCTCGATTCTTAAACAAATATTTCATTTATTCGATTTTCAAAGAACTTCAAATTTTATAAATTGCTTCATTGCTCATAGCCCCAAAAAGGTAACATTTATTGAATGAAAACATCATACAAATAACATCAGAAGAGAAAAAAAAAACAATTTCAAATAAGAGAAAAACAACTATGTGCAAGGGCAACTTAAATTTCAGGATGGGAAATGAATGATTTCTTCTCAGTGTTTTCCAACCGATCAGGTTCAATTCGACGCATAAACACTATTCTCATCGGAATCACATTACTTGTCAAATGTTAATGCCCCAAATTCAATCAAACTCTGCACCTTGCGTTTTAATGCCCCACATTCCTCTGTGGTATGACCTAAACTCCCTAAGTGATAATCACATGTAGCATTAGTATCGTAACCTTCAAGATAAGGAGGTTTTCTTGGCTCAGAGTGAATTGGAGCCACAAGGTTAACCTCAACAAGTTTCGAGAGCAATTCAGTATAGGTCATTGGTATTGGATCAATAGAAGTCTTCTCATGAGAATTTTTATCAGATGCAGACTTAGAATGAGAACTCGATTTGAAAGATGAAGGCTCAAACTGACGATAACCTGAGCCTCTAACGTTCACCATGTGGATTTCAGATTCACTCTCCTTGGCGTGTGCCTTTTTAGAAGCTTCAGGATTGTTAAGCTTCCCATTTTTAATGGCACTCTTTATCATTTCGCCCGCTTTCACCAGATCAACGAAGTCTTTGGTGGTACTGCCCACCAACTTGTCGTAATATGGTGATTTTAAAGAATTGATGAAAAGACTTATAGTTTCCTTTTCAAGCAATGGTGGTTGGACTTGTGTAGCCATATCCCTCCAATGTTGGGCATATTGTCGAAATCCTTCATTATGTATTTTCTCTACATTCTGGAGTGTCAGTTGATCAGGCACTATGTCTAGGACATGTTTGTATGGTTCTTTGAAAGCGCATGCTAAATCTCTCCATGTGCTCACTCGAGCCTTATTCAATTGGTTATACCACCGTGCGGCGGATCCGGTTAGACTATCTTGAAAGTAATGGATTAATAGTTTATCGTCATTCTCATATCCTTTCATTTTGCGACAAAACATGGTGAGGTGGACGTTTGGGCAGCTTGTGCCATCATATTTCTTAAATTCTGGCACTTTAAATTTTGGGGGCAAAATCAAATCATGGACTAAGCTTAGCTCCCTCACATCAGTTCCACCGAAGGCATCAGTACATTCCATGGCTTTGATTCTCTCTTCTAAGTATTTGAATTTGTCGTCAACTATGCTAAAAAATTTGGGTTGTCTTTTCTTTAATTTTTCCAACTCGCCAAGGTCGTCAAAATTTGGGACTTCTGGTTTGATTGGGCTTGCCCACATGTTTGAACCTGAAGTACCATGCAGATTGGTTTGGTTATGAGCATTAGATTGTATTCCACCAGCAAAAGACACAAATCGAGGATGTGCTTCTTTTGATCCAAAAGGTAAAGATGATGAATCTTCTTCATGAACTTCATGAGTTTTTCCTTTTTCAGCACTTGTTGCTTTGGATAACAATTGTGACGGCTTATCCTCTATTTTGCTCAAAAGATTCTCTTGACTTTTTTCTATGTCCTCTCTTAAGCTCTTCAAATCCTGAGTAACTTGCTCATAGAACTTCTCTAGTTTCTGAAGTCTTTCTTCCATTCTTCTAGCCTTGAAACGTGTGAAATGCGGATGTTCAATTTGATCGTCCTTTGTTTCCAGGATCACTAATATTAAACCCCATAAATTAACATTTTAATTATTGATGCACAACGTTCATGAGCAAATGCAGAATGCGATGATGAATGCCAGTATGGATGTAAACTGGTGTTGGCTCGAAAATTGGTCGCATAAAACAAGAGATCTTTGTTATTCAAGTCCTAAAAAACAAATGTTGAAGGAAAATAAATAACCTAACAATGTTTTATTACAAGAATAAATAATCCTTTAAAGATAATGATGAGCTATATCTCTTATCTTTTTAATCTCTCTCAAAAAATGAGCCAGCTTGTTCTTGTAATGCAACACGGGACCGCGCCAAAGTCTCAATGCTTCGGCTTCATTGGCTAGGCTCGTGAACTTCTTAGCCACCTTTCGAATTTGGAAAATGGCTTCAGTCATCAAGTCCTCCCTTCTTTTAATCTCTCCTCTTGCAGTCTGAAGCTGAAGATCAACAATCTTTATAGTCTCTTAAAGGTCATCGATAAGATTCTCATGGTCTTCTAAACACGTCTGTAACGTCTTTACCAGTTGTTTTAGTGTCTCATTCTCTAGTTGCAAAACTTCTAACTCCATAACGGAGTCTTGCTGTTGGTAAGTTCGGAGGATTCCTTCTAAGACCGTCAGACAATCCCTCAACTCCTGATTTTGGACGCGACATGCCATAAAGTCATTGAAGGTAACCTCATGTCGTTTTTGAATTACTTGTATATCTTGGATAAATGTTGTCATTTTCTTCTCTTTCTCCTTGAACCACTTGTGAATGCTCGTATTGTCTTGTCCATTGTTGTTGGACTTTTTCTCCATTGCAAAAATCTTTTATTTTTAGGAACAATTACGAGCAAACATCGTGCATGATTATGATGCATATGCGTATGTTTAAAAAACAAGAAGCACCCAAAAAATGGTTAGCGTCACACAAAAAAATGTACATAGTATAATAAAATGCAAGCTTATATACATAAAAGGGTATTTCACTAAGGTTTGAGTTCAACATGGCTCTAACAGGGATGGGCTTCTAAGGTTCACTGCATGCAATTTTTGGTTCTAAATAGGGACCCGAACTGTCCTCACTGATACCTGCTAAGGCTAGTAAGTTCAATTCGAGGAGATGTATTTCTTTATGACCATACGGATGTTAACCTTAGGAGGCCATAAAGCATATACATCCCGAAGGCAACTACTATCCCATACGGAGGTTAACCTCACGAAGGAGCAGCGTTTTGACCCAACTTAATTAAGACAAAGCTCGGGTAGAAAGCTCTCAAATGTTGCAACGTTTAAGAAAACATATACCCCTTTTCGCAGCTTGACTCTCTTGGACAGTCGCCAAGCTGTCGACGTAGTTTTTGGTCTGGGCCGAAATTGGTTGAGCCTTCATAGGCTCATCATTGTTTGGAGTCGCCATCGGTCATTTTGGGTTGGGTATGACCAAAAACCTGTAGAACTAGTCTGCGTCTGAACCGAAGTTAGGTTGGGCTCGGAAGTCAATTACGTGTAGGGGAGGTTATAGCACCCTCACAACGCCCAAAATTGGTACCTAAAGGGGTTGTGTTGTCTAAAAGGCTTCAAAGATAGGGTTAATAGCACTATTATACATGGCGAAAATATGCAAATAAATCGAATAAATCAACAACAATAAAATTAAACATGCTAAAAAATGATATATAAAAAACACTTTAATTGGAATCCATAATCTTAAGTAAAATTATAATTTATCCCAAATTAGGCGAATTATTAATCGAACATATTTTAAGACCAAATCACATTATTCGCACAATTTTAAAATTAAACTCAACTTTAGGTCCAACTAAATAATTAATCATCCACTTTAAAGAGAAAAAAAATAAATTAGCCAGGATAACCTAAGTGAATTGTTCGTTATTTAATCATCTAACTAATTATGGGAATTAAGGGCCTAATTTAAAGAATATAAATATTGAAGCTCATACAAAAAACTAACTAAACATAAAATATAAAAGAACCTAAAATAAAGGAAGGACCTAAGGTGGAATTTCCCCCCTAAAAAAGTGAAATGAAAAAACACAGAGACACACATTGCATGTGTTTCTTTCTTTAATGCGCCGATTTCCAATGCTCACTAAATGAGCTGTCAGGCAATTCAACTGTACCGAGGAGAGTAATTCATTTTTTGTTTTTAATAATCCCCTATTTTTTACACAACTTTAGAGGTTATGATGCTCCTTTTATTCATCTTTTTTATACAGAGCAAAATAAAATAACAACAGATTTTTCATTTCTTTTCATCCTTTGCTCTCCTCTTATTTATTTATTTTTTTCGAAAATCAAACTCAAGCTACAAGCATACCTTTCTATAACTTGTGGATTCGCTGTTGGATCGGGCTAGTTTCAAGATATGTTAACTCTGACGAACTCGTGGGTTCTTCCACCGTTTCGATCTCGCCAGCCGTCGTGGAATGAGGTTATTTTCTTCTCCCTCTTGATTTTAAAATCTCACCGTTGGATCGCATCAATTTTCGAGTATGTTGGTCTACCAGTAGCCGTGAATCCTCTCACCGCTCGAATTTCCCAGTCGTGTCTCCGTTCATCGAAAATCAAAGGTAGACGGTTCAACTTCTTATTTTTCCGATCTCAATCGAACTCATTCTAATCACCTTCAATTTCTAATCATCTCCCTTTTCGAATCCTTTCCTCAATTATTTAGTTATTTATAGGGGACATGAGGAGTCTTCAAAGTCGTTTAGAATACCGGTTATCTCGGAGGTAGTTGCGTGCATCGGAAATCCTGAACGGTTAGGGAATGGCTTGCAAGTTAGAGAACGTTCCCGAATGTTCACTATTGAAGGTGACAACTAGGGTTTGCAGAGAAGCTATAAGGGTTTTATTTTTATTTTTTGGGATTTTTTTATTTTGTTACTTTTTTGGGTTTTTTTTTGTTTTAATATTTATTATTATTTTATTTATTTGGGCCTGAAATTGATACGTAGTTAAGGCTCAAAATTGGTGCATACACTAACAATTTGATGTTAGATGATTTTGAATCTTTGATCATTAATCCATTGTCTTATTTCTGACTACGTCGTTATTTGTAATATATTATTATTATTAAATATAAAAAAATAATGCACTAATTATATGAATATATATAAAATACTGAAAACTATCACTATTTTTAAACTTTTTTTATGGAAAAATCGAAATTCAACGTTTTAGTAATGCTTAATATATATTTGATAACTGAACTAGACATCTTCTCTTAAGTTAGTACTTACAGAATTTTTGTTTTCAAATTAGTATCTGAACTAGACATTTTTTTCCCAAATTGACACCTAAAAAATTTTTGCTCTCAAGTTGGTACCCGAACTTTAATTTCATTCATGGTTTTGGTATTTTTATTAACAATTTTAGTCCTAAAAACTTATACATTCTATCAATTTGATCCTAATTTAAAACAATTCAATAAATTTAACTCTTAATATTTTAAAATTACATCAATTCAGTAAAAAGTTGTGATATTGCCAAGTCAAGTGAGTCTATAGGATCAAAGAAACAATTGAACAACTGCATTCTACGGTAAAACAACAAAGTTATTATTAAACTTTTATTATACCAGGAAAGTAATGTAACATTCCTGAGAATGTTTACAAATAATTTAGGAGAATAACAAAAAAATAAGTTGGCAGAATTTGTAAATATAAAGTGTTAAATTTATTGATTTGTTTCGAATTATGACCAAATTGATAGAATGTATACGTTTTGGTACCAATTTAAGAGAATGTGTCTAGTTCAAGTACCAACTTGAGAGCAAAAATTCTTTGAGTACCGGCTTGGGAGAATATGCCTACTGCCTAGTTTATGTACCAATTTAAGAACAAAAATTTATTAGGTACCAACTTAAAAGAATGTGCCTAGTTAAGTTTCGAAATGTATATTTAATCCTTTTTAGTAAAGTAATAATGAATTGTGTTTGCATTTTGGAACCAAATTGGGTGATTCATCTGTTCAAAATTGATTCGCCCAGCTTTTGCAATGATTAAATTTATTCGTGGAGTGCACCTTTTCAGCAAGATTATACATTATTTATTTAGAATAAAAATTCTTTTTGTATCCTATTTAGCCCCATCATAAAATATTAAGTTTAAAGATCAGGATTTAAACTAAAACTTCAAATTTTGGACCAAAATATTTATTTCTCAAATACAAATGGACTAAAATCTTTTTTAGTAGATGAACTAAAAATAACTTTTTAACCAAAAACTTACCCTCCACCTTTTTAATATTACCAACTAAATTCATCTAATATGAGTTGGTTGCCTTTGGCAATTTAGATTGAAAATTCTTACAGGAAAATTCACCCACTAAAATTAAATATAGAATGCAGATTAATTCGAATTAATCATAATAAAACTCTAGAGTACCAGAAGGGCAACAAAAAATATGTTTTAAAATCAATCCCTTTAAATTTTGTGATATTTGTTCTGTTTGAGGGCCGTTTGCGTTTTGTACTTGGGCCTTTTCAACCTGGCCCATTTCATGAAAATAAACTTTTACTTTTAAACTCGATTAAGAGCCTAAATTTACGCAATTATAGTTCATAATCACCATATAATCAACTATAAATAGGCCCATTCCTCCCGGTCAAATTTGAAATTGAAAACCTCCCGCCAAAAAAAGAGATTGAAATACAGAGAGATTTGAAAAAAAATGAAAGAAAAAGAAAATCAAACTCCGCGAAAAGAACACTCACGATCTTCAGATCTCTCCAATCGCCGATCAAATGATTCTCCGGCGAAGAGAATCCCAAAGAAGGTCAGTGTTTCTGATAACCGATAATTTCTCAATTTCCTCTGCATTTGCGAGCTCACTTATTCATTTATTTAGTTGTTCTTGTTGCAGATGGCTGGAAAGAGTTTGACAGAAGCGTTCATTTCACCGATCGGAGATGTTTTACCTGATATTTCTGAAGAGTCCATTGATTTCTCTTCGATTTCTGCTTTTTCAGATGCTAATTTCAGCATTGGGACCGCTGAGGTAGAGTTATTTACGTAGCTTTCTATGTGTGTGTATTTGAGTAAGAATTGCTGGAGGCAGATTAACTGCATATGTTTCAATTAATTATTAATCTGAATGCGCGAATAAGCTTATTCTCTATTATTGCTTTCAAATCATGGTAAAATAAATTTCAAGCTATCGTGCTTTTCTGTGAAAAAACAGTTATCAGGGATGAATCGTAGCTTTTATTTAATTTTAAATTCATTAAATTGTTTATATATTTCGTGCTCATTGTAAAAAATTGTGATTTTTTTTTTGAAAATATGAGTAGATGACTGATAAATACATTATACGGGGCTTCGGTTGTTAAATTCTTTGAATCTGTTTCAGAACCTTGTTTTGTCATCGAGTCCATTACTTTCAACTTCATCAGAAACGTTCAAGTTTTTTGAAACTGCTCCTTGTTCAAAGATAAGAACTGCAATCACAGATGAACAAATAGACTTCTCAAAGACTGGTTTAGCGGAAGCAGGGATTGTAGTGAATTTTCTTAACCAAGCTCGACTCCAGGCATTGAATTCTGTTGACATGGATGACAAATCCAAGAAGATTCTAGATGCATTGATCGAGTTCACTATTAAGGAGTTCTACACTCTGCCCCAAGAGAGAGATAGGTTACCTGAACTTGTCTCTACAAATGCTTATGCCCGATTTCTCTGCTTCTTGCTTTGGGTTGTTGCGGTCGTGTTATTTTCCCTCTATTTGTTCTGCTATTCAAGATCGGTTTCCTCTTTCACGGGACTGCCGCCAACTTGAAGGTAATTCTTTGATAATTGTATTTGAGTTTCAAATTTTTCATGATATGTTGCACTTTCAATGTGTATAATCTTGTTCTGATCATTTCATTATTGATTGAATAATATGACTGGTAATGCGCATATTAGGTAATAGGTGTTAATTAGTCGAATGATCTTTTATTCAGATGTCTGACTTAGTTGGTAACATGTTGAAGCTTCAAGTGATAGTAACTGAAGATTTCAATTAGAAACAACTACAGTAGAGTCAGGTTGTAAAGATATGCATGTCTGCCCACCTTTATTTATCAATAATTTGATGAATTGGTCAACAATTGAACTTTATGCCCCTTCTTATGCTAAACACCTAAAGAATATTCCTCTGGTTGAAAACTAATTTGAAGCTATGTTTTTTATGAATTGGTCGATAATTGAACTTGTTTATTCTATGGTAACAACTAACAAGTATATCAATATGCCCCTTTGTTCTATACTACTAAAGTATATTCTTCTTGATGAAAACTCTATTATAAAGAATTTTGAAACCATGTTCCTTCCACTCTTCGTTTTCTTTGAATTTCTATGTCACATTTGTATTTAATGATTCTCCAAGGACCCTCCAAAATATTAAAAAAAACTTTACAAAAATAAACATACATATGTCAAACTATACTCATTTGATACTAGAATCTTAGTAACATAGATTTGGAAACAACATAGTTTGCACATAGATGGTAACACCAAATGCATTTAGGAATGGAGTGATAGGGTGTTGAGGTGTGGTCGCACTTTCAAATTTCCGTATAATTTAGCTATTTACTTTGTATTTTTTATTGATTTTATTTTCACACCCCTAAATTTTTGTATTTTCACATTCCCTAAATTTTTAATACAACTTCTTAAAACTTTACACTTACATAAAATTTTATATCCATCCCTGCATCTTTCCATGAAAGTGGTTGCATCAGGGGACAATCGGGAATCTAATGTTGACAGTTTTGATAAATCCTTGATAGGTCAATAAAAAGAAGCCTGACAGTCACTAGTAAAAAGCAGATATTGGACAATAAAATTGATGAGGATTTCACTTGAGTTGAGCATGCCAAGTAGGGGATTGTTTTTGTGAAAGTTAGTTGGATTAAAGTGAAGGATTTGGTGTAATCCACAAAAGTTTTGTTTGTTTATGACTGAGATAATGACTAATACCCACTTAAAAATTATTAATACCACTAAACTTTTAGGCCTGGCTGTACATAAAGAGCCAAGATTCGATGTAGTCCCATAACTTGTTGAATAGTTAAAACCCTTTTTTTCCTTAAAGAAAGATCTAGCTGTACTTTAAAGCAACGTTAAGTATAATAAAAATATTTTGAGTCATCAACTAGGGATTTTGACATAATTATTGAATGTTTGCTTTTCATCAATAATTGTCTTTGTGCTAAAGTTTGGATTAATCATCAAGCTAGAGCTTTCCAGCATTTAACTAATCTAAAATTTCTCTTTGTTTTTACTTATGATGCTGCAATTTGCTTTCATTATCTTTCCTTGGCTTGTTTTATTTTGGTTTGACATTTGACAACGTAGTTAAGACTTATAGTTAGCTTAAACGTTGTATGTATGTATTTACATATTTAGGGTCTTGCTGAATCTTAGATGATTTCATAGTTATGAAGTTGATGCAATCAAGGGTTGAACTAGGATGTAATCGAGTGGACAAAGTTCGAATTCGAGCTCGGCTCAAAATTCAAACTTGATGGGGTTTTAATTTTAAAAACAAAAATCGAATTACTCTAGCTCGTTTGGTTAGATTAAAGCTTGTTTACTTGGCGAAAGATAAACTCCTTTGTCATTTTCAATTTCAAATTTGATTATTTATGCTTGAGTTCACGTTCGAATTTGAATTTTGCTATACTCATGTCGTATTACCTATTAAATCTGCACATAACTTTTAAAAGTAATTGAGTTCATTTGTATAAGGTAAATATTTTTTCATGACCTGACATTATAGATTATTAGGCTGATGAACTTCACTTGCCTGTCTTGTTTATTGTTCTGCCTTAGGATAAGTTGGTTATGGTTCGAGCCGTATGGTTCGAGTCAAATTCATATTCAGATCGAGTTACGAAGATATTGACATAGCAACACAGTATTATCAGATTTTGCATGAGCTAAAACAGTTTGCATATCCCTGCAGGTTTGATCTGAACTGCTCTTCTTACTTCTTTCTTACCTCATTACATATTCTTGGACTTAACTTTACTCTTTAGACATTTTGTTAAAAGTTTGATAGCTTTTGAAAGAAAAAAAATCATCCGTAATATTGTTCAGGAATAATTAGGGTTCACTCTCAATTTCATTGTTTGATTCTGAATATAGTTTAAATAAATCTTGAATCAATCTTCACCATGGCTTATCATGTCGCATACAGGGGAGGCAGTCTCCCTGCCCCATCATAATGTCAACTAGTTTTTATTAGATTATTATATTTACTTTCAGGGAAAACTACGCTTTTCATCACTAAACTTTTATTGTGTTCATGTTTGAGTCACTAAACTTTAGAAAATTTCAAGTTGATCTGCTCTGTTTTTTGTCACTTGGGAGTTAAATAAAAAACAACTGAGTGACGTGATTGGTTTTATGTTGACGTGGAAGCCACTTGTTGACCACACCATTTTTTTTTTCTTCCCCACAAAGATGAAACTCTTAAAGTTTCATATCGTGTCATGGTGGCATTAAAATTGTCGTTTTTTAGTTTTTTCTCTAACCACTTAAGAGACTAATAAACTCGCTTCATCTTTTTAAAATTTGTAAGATTGAACCCAAAACTCAAAGAAAAGCGACTTTAATATATAATCTCCCTCATCTGATCCACATAATATAAAGATATATAGCATATCTCCTTCTTCTCCACCTTCCCACCATTTGAATTTGGGAAAAGATGATCCATCATTAGAAAGTCAAAGAGAATTTGAGATTATTTTTTTTTTTACAGAAAGTGAAGAAAGTTCATTGATCAAATTGAATTTTTTTAAAATATAATCACTTACATTAAAAAATAAAAA
Source organism: Hibiscus tridactylites (assembly GCA_958450335.1). Lineage (NCBI taxonomy): Eukaryota > Viridiplantae > Streptophyta > Magnoliopsida > Malvales > Malvaceae > Hibiscus > Hibiscus tridactylites. The sequence continues at coordinate 35,302,309 of OY288273.1, read as the reverse complement.
TATAATAAAAAATTAGTGATTAAAATTTATAATTTACCCTACTTTAAAGATTTCATCCCTCTAATTTTCTTTAGGTATTCAGTGGCATGCACATGGTAAAATGATTTTGGCTCTTGATTATATTAGTGAATTTGGAGCATAAAGTTGAAATTATTTACTAAAATATAAGATAAACTATGTGGATTATTATTTTCTTGAAAGTATCACTCAAAGTCATTATAAGGTTTTGATTATGTAATTTTTTTTAAAAAATATTTTATATTTAAAGATCTCTTGTATATAGATATTAAATACGAATATTAATAGAAAAAGTAAAGATTCCCACAGACATACAAGTTGCTCTCTTTATATTAAAATATTAAATCTCGTTGAACTTTTGTAGGTGGGACTAGAGCTTTGTAACCAAGGTCCTAGACAATATCTTTTTGTAATCTAAGGTCTACTTGGCATAAATTATAAAATAATTAAAATATATATTTTAATTGAATTATAAAATATGTATATATTGATACAAAATGTTTTTTAATATGAAATAAATATTAATTCTAATTCAAAATTGAAAAAATTAAATAATAATAATAATACAATCACAATTTAATATGCACACAATATCAATCATCAATTTACATTCATATAATAGTATAAAATTATTGTGAAATTTTTTAATTTTATATTTTTTAGATCATTAGATGATTGAAAATGGATTGTTGAGATTAATAATAAAAAATAAAAAGATTTTTTAATAAAAAATGGATTATCTTCATGTTAAAAGTTTTAATTTTAATCATTAAAGTTAGTTAATCTAATAATCTTAAATCAGTGTAAAATTAATTAATTTTACATTGTGTGAGTGGAATCTAACTCTCTATATACTATATAGTTGAGCTGAAAATTCATGTAGTAGGAATTAGGGGAGTGATATTGGACAAACAAAAACTCAAGTGTTGGATGTGATACTTATGTATAGTGTATTTTAAAAAAATTCTGAAGGTCTTATTATTAGAAGAAACAACCAGAAATTTTAAATATAAATTATAAAATCAATATAGAAAATTAAAAATATACTGTGAAATAATAAAAATAGGAGAATAGTGATAAAAATACATCAAATTCATTTTGGATTAATTAGTGGGGGCCTTTGTTGTTAAGAAATGATTGGAATTAGTTAGTATTCTTTTTGTGCTAACAAATTATGTTTAGAATTTAGTCATTAGAGAAGGAAATTTGGAGCATAACTGTCCACGCCTCAGAAAGTAGGGGAAATTCGGAAACCTCTTCACTTTTTCCCAACAAAATGCAAAACAATGCCCAAGATAGTAAAGTGCCAGAGAAACAGCCCACATTGCACATGCATTCACTCCATTAGAAGCGAGCATTTTATCAAATCGTGTCGGATCAAAAAATTCAAGTTAATCGAGTTGTAGAATTATATTTTATAACTCATATTTGTTTGAAATCTTTTCAAGTTGAGTTGTTCAAATTTTTGTTCAATTTTAAAAATATTTGTAATGTTGTGGTACTAATTAATTTTATTTTAAACGATTTCTTTAATCATATACAACACACATATATATTTCTTCATATGTGATATATATATGTAAAATTAAGAGACTCAACTCGAACTTAAAAACTAATCAATTAATTACTAAAAAAATTTGACTTATTTGAGTTTTCATTTTATAATTCAATTTTTATTTGAAAATTTTTCGAGTTGAGTTGAACTTATGAAATTATGAGTCAAATCAAGATGATTCAAATATTTTCATACCAAATCAAGTTGAATAATTCAATTTTTTCGAGTCAAATTTTGTACGCCCGTACACACCATTAATCATTGCAGGGGTGAAAACAGAAATATTTTTTTATGGGGCCTGGTCTCCAGTGAATTAGTGGAAGCCAACACCACATACACGTCCAATTGCACATGGACACGCCACTAGGCTTTCCTTCTTGCTAATTCCTTTGATATTTTGGTATCATGACACTGAAATTCTGTCAAATTGCTTCGTTTTGAGGTAAATTTTGGTAGGAAGTCAGCTTTCTGAATTCTGTTTTTTTTTTTTGGGGGAGGGGGAAATGAAGAGTATTTGAAACCCCAAAAAGGAAATTATTTCTTTGTTTATCTTTTTTTCCCTGAATGAAATTGGTGAAAGTAGTTTAGAATTTACAAGTTTTTGCTAGAGGAAGAAACTTGCAAATACAGTACACAAGCCTTTTTTTAAAGTTTATATTTTAACGTTTGTATAGATTAATTATTTATAAATTATATTTTATGACCATGTTTGGCAATTAATAGATAGTTGATAGTTGATAGCGGATTACATTAGCTGATAGTGAATAGTTGATTGTATAAAAGTATTTGGTAAAATTAACCGATAACTGATAGTTGTTTGATTATTTAAATAAGCAAAATGACATACAAGGACATAATTATATTTGATACTTATTTGAATAGTTTATTAGTTATCAACATTTTGTATCTATTAATATTAAATAGATTATGAAAAATAATTTTTAATATAACATTACTAAGCATATTTGAATGATCTATATATTCATTTATTATTTATATAATTATTTTTAATATAATTTAATTAATTATTAAATTTAAATACAAATATAAATGTGTGAGAATAAAAAGAAAAAAACAAAAAAGTATTAGTTTACAAATGTCACAAGGTAAATATCTGAGGCTGAAGAATTAAAATAGAAATAGTTAAATTTAGGTTATTTAGAAATTTTTGATAATTGTTAAGGGTAAAAGAGTCTTTATAACTTTTATGTCAAAACTTCTAATTACAAAAAGTTCCTATTAGCAGCCTTTTCAAAATTAGAGGTTTCAACAAATCCGTTTTTTATCAAACATTCAAATTAGCGGATTTGACCGGTCAAACCTCTAATTTTGGCTCAAACCTCTCTGTACCAAACATGGCATATATGTTAGCGGTTTGAGTTTTTTTTTTGGGACAAACTCTAATTATAATTCTAATTTTAACTAGAGGGGGGAAGAATGAGGGACTTTAGGAGAAGGGGTGTTCAAATCTAGGTACCCGAAGTACCAGGCACCCTGATCGTTAGGTAGTTCTATGGTCGGCCCATGTCCAGGCTTGGGTGTTGTGGGTACCCAGAAAATTGGGTACTTGTGTACCCGAATATAAAATTATGTATTTTTTAAATATAAAAATATAAATTTATTAGTTTAATATATATATATATATATTAAATATAAAAAATATTAATTTCAAATATAGTCGGGTACTCGGGTACTCAAAAATTCTTAATTTTATGACTTGGGCTCTACCTGAAAAATGGCGGGCCGAGTACTCGACCCGAGCAAAAATAATCTTGGTAAATACTTGATTATTTATGTTAGGATAGTCGAGTCGGGTATTTTTAAACACCTCTACGTAATAGGTTTAGAACTCATGACTCGAGGGAATATGAGAGAATAAAGATAGACAATTTGTGTTAGAAATTTTGTAGAAATATATGTTTTGATATAATACTTGAAAAATAGTTTTGGACTAAATTGAAAAGATTTCAAAATGTTTTTAAGTCCAAACAACTTGAAAATATGTTTGATGAACTCTTAAAGGGGTTTTAATGCATTTTCTAAAGCCAAAATTTACAAAACCACCCAGGTGTTTCGATACGACCATTTACAGTGTCAAAACATTTCGATACAACTTTGTCTGTTTCGAAATGGGCTTAAATCTGGGTGAGGGTCTTTTACATAGTGTTTTGATACATGCTTCATCGTTTCGATATGCCTATGTGGCAAAGACCTCAACGATCAAAACCCCAACTGTATTTTAAATTGCAGTTTAACTATCACTCGTACCGAAACAGTTTGTAATTGTTTTGATACAGCTCAATACCGTTTCGATACGGCTAGAGACGCTTCGATACGTCTTGCTGCATCAGGCTTCCACGACTAGTTCTGAAAAATGTCGTTCCAATACGGGCTCGCCTGTTCCGATACGGACAGATCCAGAACTACAATTAATGAGGGAAATAAAGTCTCCAACGGCTTCAATTCAATCCCAACGGTCCTCAACGGCTACAAACTCATTTAGGAGTATAAAAAAGGACCTTCAAGCATCAAGGAAAGACTAATGCTTCAATTGTCAACAACATTATGATGTCAAAATATCTTTAGAGCTTTAATTGTAAATTCCTTGTATAGACAACACTTGTGAGCTTAATTAACAAATTTGCTCAAGTGTTTAGGCTTGGGCGAGTGCTTAATAGTGCAAACAAATACCTATTAGATGGATTTCAAGTTTGCTTAGAATTTCTCTCGTAAGAGAGTGCTTGATCAAGCTTTGGGTAGAAAGCTTGATCGTTGTAACGGTTTCCTCCTAATCCGAGAAAAGGGGACGAAATTCTTAGTGAATTTGGTTGAAATCCTTAGTAGGAAGCTAAGGTAATGGATGTAGGATTTGGGTTAAAAAGCTGAACCACTCTACATCTTTGTGTTCATCTCTTATATTTTTAGCTTCCACTAAAACACCCAAAAATTCAATCTTCTCCACACTTGGCAAACATTCCGGTTATGACCATCGAGCTCAACAATTGGTATCAGAGCGATGCTCAATTTATCGAGATTAACATCCTATTAAGGTGATCCGGGAAGCTCGATACATCAATCCAACCAACCAAAGCAATGTCACACTCAATCGACAAGCCATCATTCTTCAACGGTGAACATTATGTCTATTGGAAGAATATGATGAAGTTCTTCATCAAGGGTAAAGATTATCATCTATGGGACCTTGTTGAAGATGGACCGTTCGTGCCAACAAGAAGAAAGGCGGAGTGGAATGCCAACGACAAGAAGATGATGGAGCTTAATTGTAAAGCCTTGCACTTCATCTTTTGTGCTTTAGGCTCAGATATATATGTCCAAGTCTCTTCTTGTGAGAGTGCCAAGGAAGTTTGGGACAAGCTCAAAGTTACATACGAGGGAACAAACGAAGTAAAGGAGACCAAGATCGGCCTCCTCAACCAAGAGTATGAGAATTTCAAGATAGATCCGGAAGAGGACATTGATAAGATGTTCCATCGATTCTCCACTATCACCAATGGACTCAAAGGTTATGAAGAAGCTATTCTAGAAGAAAAACTTTTTCGAAAGCTTATCTAATCCCTTCCCGAGTTATTGGACTAAAAAAAGACCGCCATCATCGAAGTCAAAAATCTCAAGACCTTGAAGCTTGATAAACTAATGAGGTCACTTCTCACTCACCAAATTATGAAGAAAGATAAAGAATAGGAGAAGAAGAAGGAAGAGATAAAGAAGATATGGAAGAAGAAAGTCATGGAGCTTGACATCAACACGAATGTCATTACTCTCAAATCGTCCAAGTGCAATCATGTTGAACCAAGTGAGGAGGAAAGTGAAGATGAAGAAATGGTTTATCTCTTCAAGAAATTCTCTTGGTTCATGAAGAGCGAGATGGATAAATCCAAGCATGAATCGAAGATGAAGGATTCCCACAAGTTCAACAAAAATGGATCATCTTCAAATAAAGTATATGTGGTGACATGGAGTGATGAAGACTCCACCGATGATAAGGTAGTCCACATATGTTTCATGGCCTTCAATGAGGGGGGGAAGTAACTTCTAACTCATCTTGCTCAAATTCTTATTCATTTGATGAGTTACAAGATGCATATGATGATTTACTTTTGGAATTCAAGGCATCATTTTCAAAGAACAAAAAGTTAGTTTCAAAATTGAGAAAGGAAAATAATTTGCTTTTCAAAACAAATCTAGAGTTTGAAGCAAAACTTAAAGATTTTGAGCTTAAAGTTTTAGACTTACAAAATTTGCTTCAAATGATGGGAAAAGATCATCGAAGGGAGGTAGATGATCTTAAGAAAGAAAAAGATTTGATTTCCAATGAACTTCAAAAGAAAAACAATTTAAGAAAATCAAATTTTTATGTTAGACAATCTAGTGCCCCTAAATTTTTGAATGGAAAATGTTTTAAAAGTGTTTGGGTTCCAAAAGAACTAATCACTTCAACTAAAAATGATGAAATTAAAACTAGATTCTTAAAGGGACTAAACTATGTGCAACTAACGTCTTTGAATCCAAAACAATTAGGATACCAAAAATTACTTGATTGTCTTGTTTAGTTGTGATGGAGATTGAACAACAAGTCCAAATTTGAGGGGGAGCTCCATGCACACAAGGAACAACACTTGAAGAAGGAAGACTTCACATCCTCCATTGAGTTCAAGTGTGATAAAATCTAGTTGCTTTATTTGCTTAATTTGAATTATTTTTAATGCAACTAGATTATCATGTGTTAAACTAACTCTTAATGATGCTTTGAGTAAAGGGGAGCCAATTTTAAAAATTATCATTTTTGTCAAATTTGTTAAAAAAAACTCTCCATTCTTATGGACTTCAAAGTTTTCAAACATAGTTTGAACCATTTTTGATATAACAAAAATGGGGAGAATGTTCTGAAAAATTGAATTTTCAAATGAATAAGGGAGAACTTTAATTGATTTTGAATTTTAATTCACTTATTCAAAATTTATTTCACTAAGGGGGAGAATCTCAAACAATTTTTTAAGATTGGTTTTATTATATCAAAAAGGGGGAGATTGTAGAGATATGTGTTTTGATATAATAATTGAAAAATAGTTTTGGACTAAATTGAAAAGATTTCAAAATGCTTTTAAGTCCAAACAACTTGAAAATATGTTTGTGGAACTCTTAAAAGGGTTTTAATGCATTTTCTAAAGCTAAATTTTACAAAACCACCCAGGTGTTTCGATACGACCATTTACAGTGTCAAAATGTTTCGATACATCTATGTCTGTTTCAAAACAGGCTTAAATCCGGTGAGGGTTTTTACATAGCATTTCACATAGCGTTTCGATACGGGCTTCACTGTTTCGATACGCCTATGTGGCAAAAACCTCAACAGTCAAAACCCCCAACGATATTTTAAATTGTAGCTCAACTATCACCCGTACCAAAACAATTTGTAACCGTTTTGATACAGCCATAGGCGTTTTGATACGGCTTGCTGCATCATGCTTCAACGGCTAGTTCTGAAGAAGGTCGTTCTGATACAGGCTCGCTTGTTTCGATACGAACAACTCCAGAACTGCAATTAATGGGGGGAAATAAAGTCTCCAACGGCTCCAATTCAATCCCAACGGTCCTCAACGGCTACAAACTAATTTGGGAGCATAAAAGGGACTTCCAAGCATCAAGGGAAGACTAATGCTTCAATTGTCAACAACATTATGATGTCAAAATGTCTTTAGAGCTTTAATTGTAAATTCCTTGTATAGACAACACTTGCGAGCTTAATTGCCAAATTTGCTCAAGTGTTTAGGTTTTGGGTGAGTGCTTAATAGTGCAAACAAATACCTATTAGAGGGATTTCAAGTTTGTTTAGAATTTCTCTTGTAAGAGAGTGCTTGATCAAGCTTTGGGTAGAAAACTTGATCGTTGTAACGGTTTCCTCCTAATCCGAGAAAAGGGGACGAAATTCTTAGTGAATTTGGTTGAATCCTTAGTAAGAAGCTAAGGTAGTGGATGTAGGCTTTGAGTTAGAAAGTCGAACCACTCTAAATCCTTGTGTTCATCTCTTATATTTTTAGCTTCCACTAAAACACCCAAAAATCTAATATTCTCCACACTTGGCAAGCATTTCGGTTGTGACCATCGAGCTCAACAAATTTCATGAGTTGGGTTGAAAATTTATTAAATGTTTTTAATAGATATTTGAAAGATAAAATTCACATGATGGTTTCCAATCTCTTTTGTTGGGATAAAAATTATACCTTAATATAACAAATAATAATTTAAAGGCTAAATGGCAATTATACTTGATTCAGTCAAGGATAAATGACAAATTTACTTATGAACTATGTTTAAATATAAAATTTGATACATAAATTTTGATTTGATGTGATTGTATACATAAAATTTTGTTTTTAAATTAAATGCACATATGAAAGTTTGATTTTGATTCAACTATATAGGTTTGAAAAAAATAAATATATTTCCATACTAAATAAATATAATTATTTGTGTATGCAATATGTAAATATTAAATAGCATTGTGTCGATAATAGAGTTATTGGTTTATAAAAATTGAAACAAATTTTAATTTGTGTATAGAATTGCATAAAATCAAAGTTTGTTTATGGTATTGAGACTTACCATAGTTTCTAATGAAATATAACCTAGATAATTATTTATAGTGAGGGAGGATTTTTTAAAAATCTATTAACCGAATTAACAAATTAACATGTATCTTATTTATTTTAATATTTTTCATATAGTTATCAATATTTGATTTGTTGAATAATTAATTCAGATCAAGTACTACACATATTTATTATGAGTCTGTTCTTCTAGCCCAATTTACTTATTCATAGTATAAAGATTCAAGTATTTGAACACTATTTTAATTTTTTTTGTTGAACTAATATTTTAATATAACGAATTAAAAGAAAAATGTTTTTGGACTTAATCGAATATATTGAATCTTGCAAAAATAATTCAAAGTCCAAACAATCTTGAAAAATTCGTTTCGAATGTTTTTCATCTTTATCGGTCTCTTTCAAAACAAGTATGATCCGTTTTTGCACTACGAAAATTGTTTTCCAGACTTCAAGACAAAAAGGATCGATCCCCTAATGAAAGGGATCAATCCCTTGTTGGACAGTTTCATACAATTTTTGTCTCAATGCAAAAGGATCGATCCCCTGGTATATGGGATCAACCCCTTTCTGCAACGGTCATATTTTTTATAAGAAATGATCGATCCCTTTGTAAAAGGATCGATCCCTTGTGCTACAAATGCTATGTTTTCATGTAGGTCACGACTTTATGACACCCCCAACGGCTCCAAACGGCTAGTATTGATTGAGAGGATACAAAAACAAAGAAAAATCATCTCAGCAACAACAAGAAAATATATACAAACATTCAAGTAATCAAGAGTCTATTTTTGTGCTTAATTTTTTCGATCTTTCTTGTAAACACTAGAGTGTTCTTCATTATAATTTTTTTGCTAGTGTTTCTTTGGGTGTGTGAGAGAGCTTAAACTTTGCAAACACCTTACTAGTGAGGATTTTCTAGTTTGCTTCATTATATTTATTTTGGAGAAATGATTCAATAGACTTTGGGGTACAAGTCTATTGAATTGTGTAAGATTACTCTTTATCCTTAAATAAAAGACAAATTAGTGGATTTGTGAAAAATTCTTAGTGTGGTCACTAAGGTAGTAGATGTAGACTCCATTTAAAGGAGTTAAATCACTCTAAATCTCCTTGCAACTTCTACATTTGCAATTAGTGTCCACCGTTCTTTTAAAAATCCAATTCATCCTCTCTTGGTTTTAATCGATTGATTGCCACTCTCAACATTTTTTTGGTAAAATTAGGGATACGCACATGGGCCTCGTTAAAAACATCTTTAAACCTAAATGGAGGAAAAAAGTACCCATGATTGTATTACAAGATGGAGGATAAAAAACCAAAAACCTAAGAGAAAAGCCAAGATAACTAAAGCCATAAGGAATAAAAAACAAACCTAAGAATACAACTAAACAACATGCATCAAAATATTAATTAAAAATAAAACTAAGAACACTAATTAAAAAACTTAACACCTTATTTAACTTAAATTTTAATTAAAAATAAATAAAGCTATTTATAAAACTAAAAAAAACCTTTCAGCATCAAAATACTAAATAATTATGTACCGTCACCCATCAGAATATAGATTCACATGAAATTACTTACTCGAATCTCAACTAACTTTCATGTTCAGGTAACTGCCATTGTTTTTGTTTGTTTACCAAAGGAAATAATGTTACTAAAAAGGATGTTACTTGAAATTAATATAAACGGGAAAATAGTAATTTTGATATCTTTCATTGAGTTTCTTTTATAAGAATAAAGAAAGAGCATTTTTTTATTGAATGTGAGGGTTCAAGATTTAATTAGTGATAGTATTTATCAGGACACTATTAATTTAATCAACATCTTTTTATTGATTTTATAATACTTAATTTTAAATTTTAATTTCCAAATTTAATATAAACATTTTGTATAAAATGTTGTCCAATTAATTATACATTTTAATATGAAAAATTATTGATATAGTGTAAATGCAGATAGAAAAAGAACTTGGCGAAAATAGAAAACTTTTATTAGAAAATGATGCATAAAAGAAGGTTGGGTTCATCCAAAATGCACGTGTCAAGCTTAGTTCATAAATGATACGAGACAAATCGTGGGCTATCAATACACGACTTGATTGAATTTGATTAGGCTATAAATGAGACGAGACAAATTGTTGAATTATTCGAATTTGACTCGGTCAATACTCAACTCGATTGAATTCGGCTCGAGTGTTGAGCTACTCAATTCGAAAAGTTCACGAGCTACTCAATTCGAAAAGTTCACGAGCTACTAAAAAATATATATTAATTTTTTTAAAATTTAAGTGAAATAATAATAATAATAATAATAATTTGGTTACAGATGAGACGAGACAAATCATAAACTATTCAAGTATGATTTGATCAAAGTTCGACGACCACCATTCGATTTGATAGGATTAAATTCGAACTCAAACTCGATTTAAGTTTTTAACAAATTGAGTCGAGGTCAACACTACTTGAACTCGACTCGGCTCATTTACACTCGTGATTTCAAGCTAGCCAAAAAAGTTTCCAAGCCGAGGTGAGCCCCCTATCTGCTCAACCGGACCGACCATCACCCGTTTCACTCCAGCCAGAGGTCGCAATAGCAATAAATAATAAACCAAAGCCTCCCCTAAGTAAATTGGACGCCTGCTCTTCTCCCATTCCATTCTTGCCTTCTCTCTCTCTAAAGCAACAAACACCGTTTCCGTTCTCCTTTACTCTCAATTTCATCTGTGTTCTTAACACCGGTAATAAATTCTATTCTCTTTACTTTCCAGAATTCTGATTTTCAATCCTTTTTTTTTAATTTTATCTAAAACACTGAATCTAAATTCTTATCTCCTTTTTCTTTCCATCCAGTCTGAATCATAATTCACGGCGAATAAGAGGCGTTTGGGCCGGTGAGACATGGCGTCGTTGATTAGGAATCCAGTGACGAACACAACAAATTCTGATCGTATCAGAAGGAAAAAGAAGAAGAATTCGATGATGAAAGCGTATCAACAACAAAGCCACCAAAAGCCGCCGAGCCACGCCGCCTGGAAATCAGAGGCGCAGCAGCAAATCTATTCCTCGAAGCTTATTCAAGCTTTGAGCCGTATCAATCTCAATAATACTCCTCCTCCTTCTTCTTCGGCTCCGCGCGGCGGTCGAGCCGTCCGTGAAGCCGCCGATAAAGCCTTGGCTGTCGCGGCTAAAGGGAGAACGAGGTGGAGTCGAGCCATTTTGACGAGCCGGCTTAAGCTGAAATTTCGAAAGCAGAAGAGATCGTCGTCGCAGAGAGGATCCACCGCCGCTGTCGTGGCTGCCGTTACCAGGACTAGCCGGTCGAAGAAACCGAGAGTTTGCGTTTTGAAATTGAAAGCGAAGAGTGCTCCGTCTGTTCAAAGGAAAGTAAAGGTTCTCGGCAGATTGGTTCCCGGTTGCCGGAGGGAACCGTTACCGGTAATACTCGAAGAAGCGACTGATTACATAGCGGCGCTTGAGATGCAGGTTCGAGCCATGAGCGCCCTCGCCGATCTGTTATCTGGCTCCGGAGCCGCTAGCTCTAGCTCCGCTCCTCCGCCTCAATGGCCATAGCCGCCAACTAGCCAGTAATGCTTATTTATTCACTCAATGGACAAATGCCAAGTGTCATCCCCCCTTTTTTTTAATTCTCACTATTATTATTTTCCCTTCTTCTCTCTTGAGTAACCACCTCGTCTGTTAAATACATTTTTCTTATCCCCTTTCACTTAATTTTTATCTCACAATTTAATTAATATTAATTGTTTTATATATTTAAATTATTGTTTTGAAATTCTATAATATATATTTCATCTATTTTTAAAAATATAATTTTATTGATTGGGTTTAGCGTCGTTGGTATAATATAAAGAGACGTAAGATAAAAAAAATTTAAACTCTTAATATATTATAATCTATAATACAAAGAAGGGAGTGAATTCAATTCAAACAAAGAGTTTTAATTCCTTTAAAATCAAGGATTAAATTCGAATTGATGACAAGTTCGAGGGTAAATTAAATGAAAACTGAAATTTTGTAAGGACTCATATAAAATTTTTGACTTATTCTAAAACCTAGCTGCTCGTACTCACATCCTTCTTTTGAAAACCCATTGTCGATCGTCCCTCCTCGCATGTCGTTCAACACCTCAAACATTGTCTATTGCGAACTTTTATTCGATTGAGGACTATACGGTCTGACGTTATATTATTCTCTGTTTCTTAGTTGAGAAGTACGCAAAAATGAAATTGGATGGCCTGACAGAGGATCGCATTGGCTTAGACAAGGTGGAGGGCGAAAGTGTGCAAGGAAAACCACGTGCTTAGGGCGCACCATGAGGATTGGGGTGCGTTGATAGAGGTGAAGAGATGAGGAACGATCAGAGACTACCAAAGGACGACGTCGATAGTGTTGTAGTGAGTTTTCCTTAGGGTTTTAGGAGTATTTTAGGCTTTTCAGAATAAGGATTCAAGGACCAAACTGATAACATTTTTAAATATTGAAAATGTATTGAATTTAGCGGCAATAATTCGTTAAGTAAGTTTAACCCAAATGCTATGGGTTCTTAAATTTTAGGATGGGAAGAAATGGGTATGAATAAAAATAATATAGGCTAGGCTGATGCCTAATGGTTACTAAAAGCAGGATAAAAAAAGTTGCTAAAAACAATTAGCTAATCGTGTAATAGCTTTACCGATGATCGAGATGTGTTGTGTTATCTTTTTTTTTATATATATAAAAAAGTTACCACTATGTGTATCATTAAAAAAATTAAACTTAAATGAAAAAAATTACACATGATTGTAAAATAAACAATAGTAATTACTCACCTCAATACATTAACAACCATAAAACAACCATAAAAACTTACAACCTTAACCATTACCATCCTCAAGAAGTAAGGACCTAATACCTATTGGGGGAACATCATAGACTTCTTCGACTATGCCCACAGAATGAGCAAGCTTAGATAATTTATCTGCAACCTGATTATCAGCTCTCGACACATACTGAAACACCACTTCTTAATCTTTGGCACTATTTTTGCGAATATGATCAACCAACGACAATGAACACTCACCATCGATATGCTTCTCGATCCACTTAAGAACCTCTTTGCTATCACTCTCAACGACAAGTCGAGCACACCCCATCTCCCATACCAACCTCATGCCCATGTGAATACCCCACAATTCAGCCTCCATAATTGAACTAACACCCACAAACTTAACAAAACCCTTCAAGCATTTTCTGTCATGGTCTCGAATCACCCCTTCACAAAAAGAGAAACCATCCGAGTGTCTTCGCAAGCCATCCGTATTAAGCTTCAACCACCCCACACTCAGCGACAACCACCCTTAAGGCATCGGCCTCCCAGCAGCAGCTATCAGGTTCGCTGCCCGCATCTGCTCCAAGGCCCTCACGGTTGTTAGTTGCAATCATATACTGCGGTCAAGGACCGAGTCTTGCTCCTCTATATCAGCATTAAAAATCAAATTGTTCCCAAAGTATTTTTTTAATTTTAGGTGCATAAAGTATTTTTTTGTAAAAATAAATGCTTAAAATTTCAACGGCTGTAATATTTTTTAAAGAAAACACCCAAAAAATTTAAATTTTCATAAGATCTCGAAATTTTGCAAAATTTACAAAATTGTCCGCAAATCCCTAAAATTATACAAACCAAAACCCCCAAATCAACACCACTTCCGTTGCCGATCATCGCAACTAACCACACCCTTTTGGTCGTCGGACCAAGGTGGTCATTTCCCGCAACACGACGTCACTAAAAACAGCGAACGATGTCTAGTCGGACGTCGATTTCACGTTCGACGTTCGGCTGCATGTCGTTTGTCATTTCCGGCGACGCCGCGTTGGGGAAATGACCGCCTTGGTCCGGTGACCAAAGGGGTGTGGTCAGTGGCGGCGACCAACGGCAAAAGCGACGACGATTTGGGGGTTTCGATTTGGGTAGTTTTAGGGATTTAGGGACTGTTTTGTAAAATTTTCAAAATTTTAAGATTTTATGAAAAAATTAAATTTTTAGGTGTTTTTTCTTTAAAAGATTAAAAATAAATAGCGCCACATGTCAAAATGATTGGTTAATAATTTTTTTAATGCCCTTTAACGATAAACTTTAAGCACCTAAAATTATAACGGTTGAAACTTTAAATACATATTTTTACAAAATAATACTTTAAGCACCTAAAATTAAAAATATATATTTTAAACACTATTTTTCATTTGAGTCTTAACTATATTTTGAATGCTGACATGATATGATATAAATATACTCCATGTAACCTCTTTGGTTTTGTACTTTACTAGATTTCAATGAACTTCAATCGCATTAAATAAAAGTATATTTATATTAAAAAAATTAGCACAACCTAAGTTTTGGGTAAAATTAAAGGCTAAATTATAAAATAAGTGTACAAATTATTTTTTAATAGGTGTTTAAAGTATTTTTTAACTGAAATAAATGTTTAAAGTTTCATTTTTGGTTTATTTTTAAAGTCAATTAAGGCACCTACTTGAGCAACTATTTCAACAACAAAAAATGAAACTTTAGGCACATATTTCAGCCAAAAAAATACTTTAGGCACTTATGGCAAAAAAAAACATAGTTTATGCACATATTTTGTAGTTAAGCTAAAATTAAATGAATATTTCATTTTCAAAAATTATTTAGAAAAATAACCCAAAAAAGATTATGTAGAAAAATGTGCCTCTTTCAGTTTACGTAGGTCAAATTCGCGTCCTATCAGAAGCGAATTTCAAACTCACGCTTAACTTAAAGCGAGTTTTGTGTGGAAAAAATGCGATAAATTAATTTTTTTCTTTCATTCTTATCCACTCAACAGAGAATTCGCATTTAGTAAAAACCGAGTTCAAAACTCGCTTTTGGTAGGACACGAATTTTATCTTAAGTAGGCTGAAATAGGGCATTTCTTACATATTATTAATTGATGGTTGTTTTCTACCTAATTTTCGAATAAGGTATATTGATTTAATTTTGCCCAAGTTTTAACTAGATAAATTATTCCAATATATCTATTTGGATTTATATTGAAACTAAATTTTTCTACAAGCGCCTTAATTTTAAGGTTTAGTGATTTAGTTTAGAATTTAGGTTTAAGGGTTTAGAATTCAAGGATGATGATTAAAATTTAGGGTTTAGAGGTTAGATATTATGTTTAGGGCAATTGTAGAACTAATGTTTTGATATAATAATTGAAAAATGTTTTGGACAAAATTAAAAAGAATTCAAAACTATTTCCAAAGTCCAAACTACTTGAAACTATGTTTAGGGGATGTTTTTCAAAGGTTTTCACATGTTTTCAAAGCCAAACTAAACAAAACCATCCAGGTGTTTCGAAACACCCTTAGGTGTTTCGATACGGGGTCTTCCAGTGTCAAAGTGTTTCGAAACTGGTTTCGAAACAAGTCTTTTCCGGATGAGGATTTTGCCAAGCGTTTCGATACAGGCTATGCCGTTTCGATACGCCTACGTGGCATCGACCACAACAGTCATAAACCCCAACGGCTATTTCCCAACTAACATTTAAATGCAGATCGTTTCGATACGGGCGTTTCGATACGGCCAACAGCGTTTCGATATGGGTGCCGCATCAGACTGCAATAGCTCTTTCTACTTGAAGAGCGTATCGAAACGGGTTCGAGCGTTTCGATACGGGTAGCTGTATAACTGCATTTATGGTGGGAAATTATGTCTCTAACGGCTCCAATTCAACCCCAACGGCTAGTAACGACTACAAACTCATTAAGGAGTATAAAAGGGACCTTCAAGTATCAAGTGTTGGGAAATGCTTCAATTGTCAATCAACAAATGATCAAGAATTGTCTTTGTACTTAAATTGTCATTTCTTTGTATAGACAAACACTAGTGAGGCAAAATTGTTAAATTTGCTCAAGTATTTTAGGTTTTGGGTGAGAGCTAAATTGTGCAAACAAACACCTATTAGAGGGATTTGTGTTTGCTAATATTTTCTCTTGTAAAGAGGGTTTGATCAAGGTTTTGGGTAGAAAGCTTGATCAGTGTATAAGGGTTTCCTTCTAAGCCTAGAAAAAGGGACGAATCAATAGTGGATTGATTGGAAATCCTTAGTGGGAAGCTAAGATAGTGGATGTAGACCTTGGTTAGAAGGTTGAACCACTATAAACCATTGTGTCAATTATCTTTTAAGCTTCCACACCACATTCACCCAAAATTCCACTTCTCCACCACTTGGCGAGCAAGAACGATTGAAGGAATCGAGCACCTTAAAACCCAACAATTGGTATCAGAGCTTGGCTCAATTGAAGAGGATTAACATCCCATTGAGAAGATCCGGCAAGCTCGATCATCATTTCACACAACTGGCTCAAATGGTGCAATCCATCGACAAACCGCCCTTCTTCGACGGAACTCACTATGCCCATTGGAAGACAAAGATGAAGTCCTTCATTAAGTCAAGAGACTACAAGCTATGGGACATAGTTGAAGATGGTTCGTTCGTGCCTTAACGAAGAAAAGCGGAATGGAGTGCCGAAGATCGCAAGAAGATGGAGCTTAATTGCAAAGCCTTGCAGATCCTCTTTTGTGCATTTGGCCCAACCATATATGAGAAGATGTCTTCTTGTAAGAGTGCCAAGGAGGTATGTGACAAGCTTGAAGTCACATAAGAGGGGACAAATGAAGTAAAGGAGACCAAGATTGAGCTTCTCAACCTGAAGTATGAGAACTTCAAGATGGATTCGGAAGAGAACATCGAGAAGATGTTTGATAGGTTCTACACAATCACCAATGGTCTCAAGGGCTGTGGAGAAGCCATTACAGAGGAGAAACTTGTCCTAAAGCTCATCTACTCACTTCCCAAGCCATGGTACTCAAAGAGGACCGCCATCATCGAAGCCAAGAATTTGAAGACCTTGAAGCTTGATGAATTCATGAGGTCACTCCTTACTCATCAAATAATGAAGAAAAACAAAGAAGATGAGAAGAAAAGGGAAGAAATTAGAGCTATGGGGGAGAAGAAGCTCAAAGGGCTTGGCATCAACACTAATGCCATTGCTCTCAAATCCTCCACATGCTATCATGTAGATTCAAGTGAGGAGGAAACTGAAGATGAAGAGATGGCTTATTTCTTCAACAAATTTACCCGGTTCATGAAGAGCGAAATGGAAAAATCCAAGCATGAATCGAGGAAGAAGATAAAGGAATCCCACAAGTCCAACAAGAGGGGATCATCTTCAAAGCAAGCATATGTGGCCACATGGAGCGATGAAGACTCCACAAATGATGAAGTAGCCCACCTATGCTTGATGGCCCTTAATGAGGGGGTGGTAACTTCTAACTCATCTATTTCAAATTCATATACATTTGATGAGTTGCAAGATGCCTATGATGATTTGCTTTTGGAATTCAAGACATCATTTTCCAAGAACAAAAAGTTGATTTCAAAAATAAAGAATGAAAATGATTTGCTTTCCAAAACAAATCTTGAACTTGAAGCAAGATTGAAGGATTTTGAACAAAAATGTTTTGATTTACAAAATTTGCTTCTTAAAGTTCAAAAAGAAAAAGATTTGATTTCCAATGAACTTCAAAAGAAAAATGACTTTGGAAAATCAAATTTTTATATAAGACAATCTAGTGCCCCTAAATTTGTAAAAGGAAAATGTTTTAGAAGTATTTGGGTCCCAAAAGGATTTAGTACTTCAACTAAAAATGATGAAATTGAAAAATGAATTCCTAAGGGGACATGATTTTGTGCTACTAAAGTTTATGGATCCAAAGCAATTTGGATACAAAAAATTACTTGATTGTCTTTTGCTAGGTGTGATGGAGAGTGATCAACAAGTCAAACTTTGAGTGGGATCTCCATGCACACAAGAACACTTGAAGAAGGAAGGCTTCACATCCTCCCTTGGATTCAAGTGTGGTAAAATCTAGTTGTTTTTTTTGTTTTTATTTGATTTATTTTCATTTAATTCAATTAGATGATCATATATGTTGGACTAACATTTTGATGATGCTTTGAGTAAGAGGGAGCCATTTTAAAACCAAAATTCTTAATTTTGTCATTTTTTTTTACCTCTATTGTTATCTTGAACTTAAAAGTATTGAATTCTTTTTTATATAAAAAGGGGGAGAAATAGTTTGAAAAATTGAATTTTCAAATGAATAAGGGGAGCACAAAATTGATTTCAAACTTTTCATCTCTTATTCACATTTTCAAACTTAAAGGGGGAGAACCCAAACAATTTTTCAAGTTGGTTTTACTATATCAAAAAGGGGGAGATTGTAGAACTAATGTTTTGATATAATAATTGAAAAATGTTTTTGACTAAGTTAAAAAGAATTCAAAACTATTTCCAAAGTCCAAACTACTTGAAACTATGTTTAGGGGATGTTTTTCAAAGGTTTTCACATGTTTTCAAAGCCAAACTAAACAAAACCATCCCAATGTTTCGAAACACCCTTAGGTGTTTCGATACGGGGTCTTCCAGTGTCAAAGTGTTTCGAAACTAGTTTCGAAACGAGTCTTTTTTGGATGAGGATTTTGCCAAGCGTTTCGATACGGGCTATGCCGTTTCGATACGCCTACGTGGCATCGACCACAATGGTCATAAACCCCAACGACTATTTCCAACTAACATTTAAATGTAGATCGTTTCGATACGGGGCTAGGTGTTTCGATACGGGGCTAGGCGTTTCGATACGGGCGTTTCGATACGGCCAACAACGTTTCGATACGGGTGCTGCATCAGACTGTAACGACTCTTTCTACTTGAAGAGCATATCGAAACGTGTTCGAGCGTTTCGATACGGGTAGCTGCAGAACTGCATTTATGGTGGGAAATTATGTCTCCAACGGCTAGTAACGGCTACAAACTTATTAAGGAGTATAAAAGGGACCTCCAAGCATCAAGTAATGGGAAATGCTTCAATTGTCAATCAACAAATGATCAAGAATTGTCTTTGCACTTAAATTGTCATTTCTTTGTATAGACAAACACAAGTAAGCCAAAATTGTTAAATTTGCTCAAGTGTTTTAGGTTTTGGGTGAGAGCTAAATTGTGCAAATAAACACCTATTAGAGGGATTTGTGTTTGCTAATATTTTCTCTTGTAAAGAGGGTTTGATCAAGGCTTTGGGTAAAAAGCTTGATCGGTGTATAAGAGTTTCCTCATAAGCATAGAAAAGGGGACGAATCAATAGTGGATTGATTAGAAATCCTTAATGGGAAGCTAAGGTAGGGGATGTAGACCTTGGTTAGAAGGTTGAACCATTATAAATCATTGTGTCAATTATCTTTTAAGCTTCCACACCACATTCACCCAAAATTCCTGTAACACCCGGGTTTGGGGGTCGGGTGAATTTAAAATATTAAAATATTATTATGGGCCTTGTGGTTTCAAAACAATAAATTTTATGTTGGGCTTGTTTTGATTTAAAACCCAAATTCCATGGATTTTAGGATAGTGGAAGATGGCCATTTCTCATTAATGGCAATTTTGTAAACACTTGGACTTGTAAAATAAAACCCTTTCTTTTATTTCAAACACCCAAAAATGCTATCATCTTCTACCTCCAAACATTTCCAACGTGAAAACCCTCCCCTCCATTGAAGACATTATTCCATCACCATACTTCTTCATCTTAGGAGATTTTTGAAAGGTAAACATGTTTTTGACTTGTCCTCTACATATCCATACCTTTAGTTTTCATTAAAACCCATGGTTTTGCATTTTGAAGTTTTGAAGTTTTGGATTAAAAATGTTATCTTTTTTTGTTTTTAGTTAAGCTTTTGATTTGTTGAGGTTAGATGAGTCATAAACTATCTAAAAGGTCCAACATATGTGATTTTTACAAGGTTTTATAATGATTTACGAATTTGGGTTTGTTGGGGGGTTTTAGAGGGGTTTAAGGTTGGTTTTTGGGGCTGTTTTGGGTGAGAACTTGAGGGATGATGGTTAGACTATGTTTGAGGGTTGTTTTGGGTGTATTAGATGACACTTGGGAGGTTGGAACATGGTTTTCTGGTTTGGCTTTTGGGCAGCTCGAATATGGCACTTTTGGGGTTGTCTTTAGCTTGAATTCATGTGATTTATGCTTGGATTGTGTTCCGGGTTTGCTACAGTTTTTTGTCGACTGAAATGTGGTTGTTTTGATTGTGTTGGGATGTTTAGAAGCAAGGAATTGCGTTGGTGAAGCCTCAGGAACGAATCCGGATAGCTTGGTGGATTGATTGGCTAGAGTTGTTGAGCTTGGAATAGTCAGTGAGTGGTTCTACATTTTTAAATTGGTTTTCAAATGTTGGTTCAAGCATGTGGATCTAGGTCGGGCTTGGTAAACCCACCTAGGGTTGAGATTAGATTGGTAGTCTAATCCCAAGCTTTAGTTAGAGACTTTGGTTGAACTTTAAATGTTGTGTATGCCTCATGTTTTAACTGTGATTAATGTTGTTATGTTTAGTGATATACATGTGTGTTGAGGCAAGATGTTTGATGCATTGTGGTATGCATGTGGTTGTGGAATGTGGTTTGGGCATGATGGTAAATCATGGTGAGTACGTGCTAAGCACGAAAATGGGTAAGAAAGTTGTGAGGTTGATTAATGAAATGAGTTAAGTATTGGCACTAGTATGCTTGGGTACAATGATCGATCATTAGGATGTTTAGTGTGCACACGAGAGTCGAAATGCGCGCGTGGTCTTGGTGATGGTAGTCATCAATATAGAGTACGAGTACGCCCGGAAATCTTCTTTTATATGTTAGTCGGCGATGAGTGGAATCCCATCGACGGGGCGTGAGGATGAGTGGAATTCCCTCTGCGTGAAACGGTGATGAGTGTAATCCCACCGTAAGGTAATGGTTGAGTGTTGGATGTGAGTCCAACGATTGTTATCTGCGTATTCGGGTCATAGCTAGGTGCCAATACGTTTGATATATGTGTTTCCATATGGTTGTGTTTATGGACTTGTGAGCATGGCATGATAATTGAGATTATGTTCATGCATCATTTATATTTAACTCTTGTGGCTTAGAAGGTAAGAACATGCATTCTTCCTTGGTTGTGTTGTTCGTGCTTGGACCCTGCATTGTTGAGGTTTGTTTTATGAGCTTACCCTTACTAAGCTTTATGCTTACGCTCTCTTTTGTTCGACAATACAGATCCGTAGTTCGTGGGTTGCTTGTGCAAGGAGAGGGCCTCTAAGTGTGCTAGTTGTGCTATCTTAATTCTCAAGTATGAATTTTTAAGTTATGGATGTAATAGATAAGCAATGGGATTTATGTTGTTGTTTTGTGTAAGAGCTTGTTTAGACTCCTTGATTTGATGGTGTTATGATGTAGCTTGTTGATGCCTTATTTTGGATTGTAAACCATGTTTAAGTTACATGTTATGAATGCTTATGTGTTCTTGTCTAAGGCATGAAACCTCTTATATGCAATGTATGTCTTTTTTATGGTGAATCCATGATCCTTTTAATTGTATGGCCTTCACATGTATGTTATGTGTTTTGAGCGTGTTTGTATTAGGGTGTATGCCTCTAGAGTTTATGAGTGCATGTTGTGTTTGATTCTTGAAGTTGTTGGAGGTGTTTGGGATCGTTTAGAGATGTTTAAATCTAATTTTGGAAACTCACAGACTGCAGGTGTTTCGGAACGGTTTAGACTGTTTCGGAACGGGTGTGGTTCTAGGGGCACCCGTATCGGAACACGTTTCGATACGGTTTGGCTACTGTGAGGTCCTCTTCCGATATGAGTCTCGAAACACTTTGGCTACTGTGAGAGCCTGCTTCGGAACGTGTCTCGGAACGTCTAGTCGAAATGGACCCCTGTTCTGAAACGGGGTGGATGCGTTTTGTACGAGTGGTTGGCTTTTTAAACTGGGGCCCGTGTTTCGTAACGGGCAATGCCTGTTTCGAAACCCAAGCCTGAAATGGGGCTTTTTGACATCTCTAAAGGTTCTCAAGGGTTGGGCTTAGGCCCTATTTGTTGTTATTCTTTTCGCGAGTCTTGTTTTCCGCTGCCGCTTCACACATAGGTTTAATTAAATCCATCTAGACAAGATAATGAATGAAAATTTTTTTCTCGGGTTGTTAACCGAAGTAGAGCCTTAACGGGTTTCGCCTCAGTTATTCCCGTGTGACCTGCTCGGACCGGTCAGTCGCCCAGACCGAGACGAGGGGGTTACACTTGTTTGTATCAGAGCCTGAGGTTTTCGAGACCTCGGGCAAGTAAGTGAGGTAAGTTAAATTCGTGTATTGCAATTACACGATGTTTGATTGCCATGTAAGTATGCTTTGATGTTTGCTTAATTGATCGTATGTGTATGTTGTTTGAAGCATGTTGAGTAGAGTCTCATTGCTTCTATTACATCGGAAAAAGGATTTTTAAGTGAGGGAAACATACTTGAGCCACTTGGACCCTTTCCCTTGCTAACCCTATCTTGTATGTTGTTGTTGTTGTTGTAGTTGTTATCTGTAAGCGGTTATGTCGAGGCCTAGAGGTAGACCGAGGTTGGTTCGCCAAGAACCCCGTATTGCGGCTCCTATTAATGAGCCGATGGTTGGAGTAGAGGCTCCTGTGGAAGAGCCTGCTGTTAGAGTCGGAGCTACTCCACCACCACCTCCTCAGCCTGATGTTGAAGGCGAGGCTGGAGTTGAGGGAGCGGGACCTCATGTTAGTCAGGGTGGCCAAGGTCCTATAGGGATAGACATGGCTCCGCTAGTTCAAGCTATAACGGGAGCGTTTCAGGCTACAGTTGCAGAAGCTCAGGCTGCAGCTCAGCCGAGAGGTGATGATGTTAGCTTACCTTTAGAGAGGCTCCGTAGCCTCGGAGCTGATGAGTTCAGGAGATCTACGCCTGAGAGGTCAGAGTTGTGGCTAGAGAAGACAGTCCGTATTCTAGCTCAGATGGGATGTGTTGGGGCTCGTAAGTTAGGTTGTGTAGTTTCGTTGCTTCAGGGTGATGTATACACCTGGTGGGTCACCATTACTACCGGCGTGCCTGAGTCCGAGATCAGTTGGAATTTCTTTGAGACCACTTTCAGAAAGAGGTATTTGGGCCCGAGTTATTTAGATGAGAAGAAGCGGGAGTTCATGGCTCGTGTTCAGGGAGACACCTCAGTGACAAATTATGAGATCCGCTTTGTCTGTTTGAGTCATTATGCTCCGGAGTTGGTTTCTACTAAGAGGGACCGTTGTGATTGGTTCATGTATGAGCTTAATGAGGAAGTCAAGAGGTACACCTTAGCTTCAAATTATTCTGATTTTGATGTCTTGGTCGTTAGGGCCAAGGACATCGAGCATAGCTTGGGGCTGACCAAGCGTTAGGGAGGATCCAGTTCAGGGAAGAGGCACAACAACTTTGATCATGGTGATGCCAAAAGACATCGGGGCAGTGGACATCAGTTTGACCATAGGCATGGCGATGGCCACCATGGTAGAGGCCATCAGGGCTAAAGAGCTGGAGGGTGTTTTCCCGAGTGTGCCCGTTGTGGGAGACATCATTCAGGAGAGTGTTGGGGAAACTATCATGCTTGCTGGAACTGTGGGTCGAGAGACCACTTCAGAAGAGAGTGTCTGCATCATGCGGCAAAAGAATCGATTCAGGCACAGGCTCTTGCGAGAGCGATCGACTACCAGAGAAGCCGTGGGCGCGGTCGTGGTTACTTCCAGCCGATGGCTGATGCACCTAGGATAGAGGCACCGAGGAATCTTGTTCATGTGGTGGCAGTCCAGCCAGAGGCCGGTAGACCAGCTAGAGTCTACGAACAGAGAGAGGAAGGGAATGACACAGATGTGATAGCAGGTAATTTTGAGTTACAGTCCATGTCTTTGCTTTCCTTAGTTGATTCGGGTTCCACACATTCTTACATTTTGAGTGAGCATGCAAAGAAGTTAGACATACCTGTTGAGATCTTATATGTAGGGATGCATGTGACTAGTTCCTTCGGTGAGACAATTGTAGTTAGACGGATGTATATGAGGTGTTAGTTGAAGGTTCAGGGTCATGTGTTTCCTGTTGATATGATGGAGCTTCTGTTCTACGATTTTGATATTATTTTGGGTATGGATTGGTTGGTTGAGCACAGAGCTAGTGTAGATTTTGAGACAAAGAGAATTTCCTTGAAGCTTTCCGATGACTACGAGGTAGTGGTAGTAGGCGAGAACGTTAAGTTCTTGTCAAATGTTGTGTCAACTTTAGAGGCTCATAGGTTGATGGATTTCGGTTGTGGTGCTTATTTGGCGTATGTGATGAATCCGAATATGAGTGAGGTTAGACCGAAAGATATCAGGATAGTTTGTGATTTTCCGGATGTGTTTCCAGAAGAGTTACCAGGTTTGCCTCCTGACAAAGATGTAGAGTTTGTGATTGAGACTGTTTCAGGGTCTACTCCAGTTTCTATTGCTCCATACCGTATGGCTCCGAAAGAGTTGAAAGAGTTGAAAAGTCAGCTTCAGGAGTTGTTAGACCGAGGTTTTATTAGGCCTAGTAGTTCGCCTTGGGGTTCTTTCGTGTTGTTTGTGAAGAAGAAGGGTGGCAGTATGAGAATGTGTATCGACTACAGGCAGTTGAACCAGTTGACAGTGAAGAACAAGTATTCGTTGCCTCGTATAGATGACTTGTTTGATCAGTTGAGGGGTGCCTCAGTGTTTTCGAAGATAGATTTGAGATCATGGTACTATCAGTTGAAGGTAAAAGAGTGTGATATTCTGAAGACAACTTTTAGGACTAGATACGATCACTATGAGTTCCTTGTGATGCCGTTTGGGCTCACGAATGCACCAGCAGCTTTCATGGATATGATGAACAGAGTTTTCCGAGGCTATCTAGACCAGTTTGTAGTTGTTTTCATAGACGACATCCTTGTGTACTCGAGATCAGAAGAAGAACATGATGAGCATTTGAGACTTGTTTTGCAGAGATTGATGAGCAATCAGTTGTATGCTAAACTGAGTAAATGTGAGTTCTGGATTAGAGAGGTTGTGTTTCTTGGCCTTGTGGTGTCAGCTGAAGGTATCCGAGCGGATCTGACGAAGATTGAAGCTATTGTTGAGTGGAAACAACCTAAGTCAGTGACATAGATTAGGAGTTTCCTAGGACTAGCTGGTTATTATAGGAGGTTCGTTGATGGTTTCTATAGAGTAGCTGCTCCGTTGACTAAATTGTTGCAAAAAAGGGTGTAGTTTGAGTGGTCAGATGCGAGACAGAAGGCATTTGAGAAATTGAAAGAAGCTTTGACGGATGCTCAAGTGTTAGTACAACCAGTTTCAGGGAAAGAGTTTGTAATCTATAGCGATGCTTTCTACGTAGGTTTAGGTTGTGTTCTGATGCAAGAGAAGAGAGTTGTTGCTTATGCTCCGAGACAGTTGAAGGTGCACGAGAAGAACTACCCTACGCACGGTATTGAGTTAGCAGCAGTTGTGTTTGTGTTGAAGATTTGGCGACACTACTTGTATGGTGAGAAATGCACGGTTTACACTGATCATAAAAGCTTGAAGTATTTGATGACTCAGAGAGAGCTAAAGTTGAGATAGAGAAGATGGCTTGAACTGTTGAAAGACTATGATTTGACTATCGAGTACCATCCGGGTAAGGCAAATGTAGTGGCTGATGCGTTGAGCAGAAAAGTTGCAGTTGAGTTGCGAGCTATGTTTGCTAGATTGAGTGTATCAGGGGATGGTGGCTTGATTACAGAGTTGCAAGTGAAGCCTTCGTTGATTCAGATGATTAGAGAGAAACAGTTGCAAGATGCGTCTTTAGCTTCACATGTTCAGGACATTGCAGAAGGTAGACCGACAGAGTACAGATTCAGTGAGGAGAATGTGTTGTGTTTCAGAGACAGAGTTGTAGTACCTGAAGATGTTTAGTTGAGACAAATGATTCTGAGCGAAGCACATTCGAGTCCTTTTTCTATGCATCCGGGCAGTACTAAGATGTACCGAGATCTGAAGAATAATTATTTCTGGGTTGGTTTGAAGAAGGATGTAGCCGAGTATGTGAGCCGTTGCATGGTTTGTCAGAGAGTAAAGGCAGAACATCATGTTCCTTCAGGTTTGTTACAACCTTTGAAAATTTCGGAATGGAAGTGAGAGAGAATCACTATGGACTTTGTGTCAGGGTTGTCGTTGTCTCCTTCGAAGAAGAATTCTGTTTGGGTGATAGTTGATAGATTCACTAAGTGTGCCCATTTCTTAGCAGTGAACACCACAGATTCTTTAGACAAGTTGGCGAATTTGTACATTCACAAGATTGTGAGACTTCATAGAGTTCTGAAGTCTATTGTATCCGACAGAGATCCGAGATTCACAGTGAGGTTCTGGAGTTGTTTGCATAGTGCCCTAGGTAGCCGTTTGCATTTCAGCACTTTGTATCATCCGCAGTCAGATGGTCAGTCAGAGCGAATGATACAAGTATTAGAGGATATGCTCCGTTGTTACGTGATTGACTTTCTGGGTTCTTGGGAGAAACATTTACCCTTAGTCGAGTTTGCTTACAACAACAGTTACCAGGCTAGTATACAGATGGCTCCTTATGAGGCATTGTATGGTAGGCGATGTAGGACTCCGATCTGTTGGGCCGAAACGGGTCAGAAATTGTTACCTATGCCAGATTTGCTTAAGGGGACTACTGGTAAAGTGAAGTTGATTTGTGACCATTTGAAGGCAGCTTCCGATCGTCAGAAATCCTACGCAGATTTGAAGAGAAAAGAGATTGAGTTCTCAGTGGGTGAGAAAGTGTTTCTGAAAGTATCTCTGTGGAAGAAGGTAATGCGATTTGGCCGGAAAGGCAAGTTGAGTCCGAGGTTTATTGGTCCGTATGAGATAGTTGAGCGGATTGGGCCAATAGCTTACCGTTTGAGATTGCCTTCAGAGTTAGAGAAGATCCATGATGTTTTCCATGTGTCGATGCTTAGGAGATATAGATCATATCCATCCCATGTTATGCCCGTTGAGGAAATATAACTGAATCCGGATTTGTCTTACAATGAAGAACCGTTTGAGATACTTGCTTCTGTTAGCAAGGTGTTGCGTGGAAAGACCATAGAGTTGGTCAAGGTGTTGTGGAGGCATAGAGGTGTGGAAGAGGCCACGTGGGAGAGGAAAGCTGATATGCTTGAGCAGTTTCCGTACTTGTTTCCGTCAGGAAATTTCGGGGACGAAATTCCTTAAGTGAGGGAGAGTTGTAACACCCGAGTTTAGGGGTCGGGTGAATTTAAAATATTAAAATATTATTTTGGGCCTCATGGTTTCAAAACAATAAATTTTATGTTGGGCATGTTTTGATTTAAAACCCAAATTCCATGGATTTTAGGATAGTGGAAGATGACCATTTCTCATTAATGGCAATTTTGTAAATACTTGGACTTGTAAAATAAAACCCTTTCTTTTATTTCAAACACCCAAAAATGCTATCATCTTCTACCTCCAAACATGTCCAACGTGAAAACCCTCCCCTCCATTGAAGACACTATTCCATCACCACACTCCTTCATCTTAGGAGATTTTTGAAATGTAAACATGTTTTTGACTTGTCCTCACTTTCCTCTACATATCCATACCTTTAGTTTTCATTAAAACTCATGGTTTTGCATTTTGAAGTTTTGGATTAAAAATGTTATCTTTGTTTGCTTTTAGTTAAGCTTTTGATTTGTTGAGGTTAGATGAGTTATAAACTATCTAAAAGGTCCAACATATGTGATTTTTACAAGGTTTTATAATGATTCACGAATTTGGGTTTGTTGGGGGTTTTAGAGGAGTTTAATGTTGGCTTTGGGGGCTGTTTTGGATGAGAACTTGAGGGCTGATGGTTAGACTATGTTTGAGGGTTGTTTTGGGTGTATTAGATGACACTTGGGAGGTTGGAAACATGGTTTTCTGGTTTAGCTTTTGGGCAACTCGAAAATGGCACTTTTGGAGTTGTTTTTAGATTGAATTCATGTGATTTATGCTTGGATTGTGTTCTGGGTTTGCTACAGTGATTTGTGGACTGAAATATGGTTGTTTTGATTGTGTTAGGATGTTTAGAAGCAAGGAATTGTGTTGGTGAAGCCTCAGGAACGAATCCGGATAGCTTGGTGGATTGATCGGCTAGAGTTGTTGAGCTTGGAATAGTCGGTGAGTGGTTCTACATTTTTAAATTGGTTTTCAAATGTTGGTTCAAGCATGTGGATCTAGGTCGGGCTTGGTAAACCCACCTAGGGTTGGGATTAGATTGGTAGTCTAATCCCAAGCTTTAGTTAGAGACTTTGGTTGAACTTTAAATGTTGTGTATGCCTCATGTTTTAATTATGATTAATGTTGTTATGTATATGGTGATATACATGTGTGTTGAGGCATGATGTTTGATGCATTATGGTATGCATGTGGTTGTGGAATGTGGTTTGGGCATGATGGTAAATCATGGTGAGTACGTGCTAAGCACGGAAATGGGTAAGAAAGTTGTGAGGTTGATTAATGAAATGAGTTAAGTATTGACACTAGTATGCTTGGGTACAATGATCGATCATTAGGATGTTTAGTGTGCACACGAGAGTCGAAATGCGCGCGTGATCTTGGTGATGGTAGTCATCAAGATAGAGTACGGGTACGCCCGGAAATCTTCTTTTATATGTTAGTTGGTGATGAGTGGAATCCCATCGACAGGGCGTGAGGATGAGTGGAATCCACTCCGCTTGAAACGGTGATGAGTGGAATCCCACCGTAAGGTAATGGTTGAGTGTTGGATGTGAGTCCAACGGTTGTTATCCGCGTATTCGGATCATAGCTAGGTGCAAATACGTTTGATATATGTGTTTCCATATGGTTGCGTTTATGGACTTGTGAGCATTGCATGATAATTGAGATTATGTTCATGCATCATTTATATTTGACTCTTGTGGCTTCGAAGGTAAGAACATGCATTCTTCCTTGGTTGGGTTGTTCATGCTTGGACCCTGCATTGTCGAGGTTTGTTTTATGAGCTTACCCTCACTAAGCTTTATGCTTAGACTCTCTTTTGTTCGACAATGCAGATCCGTAGTTCGTGGGTTGCTTGTGCAAGGAGAGGGCCTCCAAGTGTGCTAGTTGTGCTATCTTAATCCTCAAGTATGAATTTTTAAGTTATGAATGTAATAGATAAGCAATGGGATTTATGTTGTGGATTTATGTTGTTGTTTTGTGTAGGAGCTTGTTTAGACTCCTTGATTTAATGGTGTTATGATGTGGCTTGTTGATGCCTTATTTTGGATTGTAAACCATGTTTAAGTTGCATGTTATGAATGCTAATGTGTTCTTGTCTAAGGCATGAAACCTCTTATATGCAATATATGTCTTTTTATGGTGAATCCATGATCCTTTTAATTGCATGGCCTTCACATGTATGTTATGTGTTTTGAGCATGTTTGTATTAGGGTGTATGCCTCTAGAGTTTATGAGTGCATGTTGTGTTTGATTCTTGAAGTCGTTGGAGGCGTTTGGGATCGTTTAAAGACGTTTAAATCTGATTTTGGAAACTCACAGACTGCAGGTGTTTCGGAACGGTTCAGACTGTTTCGGAACGGGTGTGGTTCTAGGGACACTCGTATCGGAACGCGTTCCGGTACGGTTTGGCTACTATGAGCCCCTGTTCCGATACGAGTCTCGAAACACTTTGGCTACTGTGAGAGCCTGTTCCGGAACGTGTCTCGGAACGTCTAGGCAAAATGGACCCCTGTTCCGAAACGGGGTGGATGCGTTTCGGTACGGGTGGTTGACTTTTAAAACTGGGGCCCGTGTTTCGAAACGGGCAATGCCTGTTTCAAAACCCAAGCCTGAAATGAGGCTTTTTAACATCTCTAAAGGTTCTCAAGGGTTGGGCTTAGGCCCTGTTTGTTGTTAGTCTTTTCGTGAGTCTTGTTTTCCGCTGCCGCTTCACACATAGGTTTAATTAAATCCATCTAGACAAGATAATGAATGAAAAAGTTTTCTCTGGATGTTAACCGAAGTGGAGCCTTAACGGGTTTCGCCTCGGTTATCCCCGTGTGACCCGCTCGGACCGGTCAGTCGCCTGGACCAGGACGAGGGGGTTACAATTCCACTTCTCCACCACTTGGCGAGCAAGAACGGTTGAAGGAATCGAGCACCTTAAAACCCAACAATAATATAGTGAGGGATTTATGTTTTAACCTATAAACCCTAAAATCTAACCCCATACCCTAAATTTTAACACCAATTCATGAATTATAAAACCGCTAAACCTAAACCCATAACCTCTAAACCCTAAAATCTAACCCTAAACTCATAGGCGGATCTACATTAACATTTGGGGGGGTCAATTGACTCCACTTGATTTGTTGGGGTATGAGGTTTTCAAGGGGAAAATATAGAATTTTTAGATTTTTTATAGGAAATATTAGAATTGACACTACTTATCTTGTTGAGGTATAGGGTCAATAATGGTTATTGTAGTAGTATGAGAATCTCCCGTACTTGATACTCTGCATTAACCCCACTATATGAAAATCATGGCTCCGCCACTGTCTAATGCCTTAAACTAAGTTACTTATGGAAACTTTTGTTTCTACCTCCCGTGTATGAAATAATTTCTATTTATTTTGATTGATATGTTTTAAATGTCTTAATGTGTTTAAACCTTAGGAAATCTTATATTTAATTATTGTTTTAATAATATAAGTAATAAAAAATTAAATTCGAATGTAATTGTTTTGGATTATTTTTATATATAAGATACCTATTCTAAAATTAAATAACGTTAATCATCCAAAAGTTGGGAAAGGAGGCGAGTCCAAAAATGTTAGATGAGAAATGTGAGTGGTAGGGTCAGAGGCGGCCGTGGTGAAATGAAATGGTGGTCTGTTGTGAGTGCCTATACAAGTAGGAAGCCTGCCGGTGCCGGTGCCGATGATGGATCACTTTCACTGTGAAACTAATGAGATGTTGTTATCGTATTATTAGTTTCTAATTTATTAGTTGATTAACTCGGATTATATATAGAAAGGTTTATCATGGGAACGGTACTCCCAATTCAATTTATTATATTTATAATATTAAAATTCGAATTCATAAATTTACTTAAAAGATCTTGCGTCTTATTCTGCTAGAACACGTAATTGATAAAATTTAAAGTGTTTTAAGACAAACTTTTAACTTTAATATCCAATAATTTTATTTCCTTCCCCTACAAAATTTCTAATTTCGCCATAGACAAGCTTCCCACTCATCACACATGCTTCACGCTCCCCATGTGCATACCATTCCTTATTTTAAGCTTTATCTCTTTCTTTTTCTCCTTTTACTCCAAGTCTCCAACCCCAACTCTTTTAATTTTCCTTTCATGCTTTTGCTTTCACTTTTAGCTAACCCCAATTCTTTCATACATATAACATAGAGAGAATGTACCACAGTCGATTGGTTCGATTGATTGAATACTCATTTCTTCTTCACATCGCATCATGCTAATATCATACCTATATATATATATATAATGAAATTTAACAAGTGGTCTCTGTGGAAAAGAGGATGATGTTCATCTAAGGAGATTTGAGTTCAAATCGCTTTGTTCACTAATGCTTCATAGCAGACAAAAAAATACATTTTTCTAATAATACATATTCAAAATAAGGCATATATATTATTTCTCATGTTTAAGCTAAGCTATATGAGCGGTCAGCAACGAAATCAGGAATCAAAAATAATAAGACAAAGTATAACTAACCATAAAAATGGGGTAAAGTTCAAATAAACTAAAAAAAAAATAGAGTCCAAATAGGTACATTATACTTTTTAGTAAAAAATGTGGGCCAAACTATGCTTCCGTCTATTTGAGTGGGTAAAAATTACCAAGTAATGTTAGTTTATTGCTAACTCATTTACTATAATATAAAAAATAACACTCCTACCAAATGTAGCATAATAGTAATTTCCTAATGGGTTCTTGAGTTGTGTTTACCTACGTATATAATTAAAATTATATATAATTATAAGAACAAATAAATAAAGTATAAAATGACATATAATTAAATGAATATCATTGTTTATGGTTAACCGTTTTCTTCTTAGCTAGTTAGAGCACATGTTGATGGAGAATTAGTCACTTATAATAACAATGAATACATTAATTCTAACAAAAATTTATTTCAAATTTAAAATACAAACATTAAAATATAATATTCCACAAGTTGAAAGTTTGAATTTCTATTTATCTTTGCATTCATCTAATTACATGCACAATGTTTTTAGATTTAAAAATAAAAAGAAAAAAAGAAAAGAAAGAAAGAAAAGGACATGCATTAAGAACATTGCATATGTTATACCTAAAGTATACTAACCCCACATGGAGGGGCCATGCCTTGTCCATTAAACTCCAAACTAAAAGCAAATGAAATGTATGGGTGGGCACCTACATTTGACACCCAATGAGATATCTATACTCGTAAATTATTTGAGTTCGATTCAAGAAATTTTGAATTTATTTTTGGGTATTATCGAAACTAAATTTTGAATGAATTGAATCTCTAATTAACGAATTCAATTGATTTTTTAAATTATAATATATATTTTATTTTAAATTAATATTAAAGAACTCAAATTAATCAAACTCAAACTCAATTTAAACACATATTATGCTTGGAAATCAAGTATTATAATTGAACTTCTTATAACCCGAACTCGTATTGATTTGATTACACACCTAAGCACCACTTAGATGATGATTGTGACATTGAGGGTTCATTTTCCTAACTAATCCCACTCCAAAAATCATCTAATTTAGATGTTTATGGGCTGGGTTCTCGTCATCTTCCTCTATGCCAACAAAACACACACTAAATTATTTTTTTAGGGATTATCCCTTCATTCATTTGATATATTATACAATCATTTTTCATTTTAATTTTTTATATGATCAAGTTTACCAAAGCTTATAATTATTAATAAAACATTTTAAAGTATTATTTAAATTTTAATCCATTCCTTTTGAAAATGTCACTTTTTGGGGAGTAATGACAAAAGTCGTTTATATGAGTGAAAATCAAATAAGAATTGTAATTTTGTTTTTTACAAAAAAATGCAAATTCCTAGCTCCTAGGGTGAGGATTGAAAGTTCTATTTAAAGAGGGCTTAAATTAAAAAAAAAAAGAAAAATTAGTATCGATCATGATTGCACACGTAAAATATATTCCCGTTTTAAGGTGAGAAATCAAGTTTAAATTTTGAAATTTATATTGTTAAAAAAAATTAGGGTTAGTGGTGCTTGAAGCCCTTGAAATTTAAAAAAAAAAATCAATTAAGCCTTTAAATTTTATTTGCACTCAGTTAAGCCCCAAACTAATAAATTGAACCAATTAAGCTCTTTGACCAATTTTACTATCAAATTTTGACATTTTTTCTTGATATATTACTATCACATGACACACTATAGTTATATAAGGTGACATTTACATATTTTTCATAAAACTATTTTTTATAATCTTTTAGAACTTTTAAAGAATTTTCTAAAAAAAATAAAAAAATCGGAGGAGGTAGCGGCACTAATTAAACGGGAGAGCCTTGGAAAGGGGGACCGGGGCCAAGCTGAGCTTATAAGGGTATGCGACATTGAAATTACCAAGTGAGAACACTGTAACACAACATGTTGCATCAACTGGTGTAAAAAAAACTTTTAAATTTAACAGTCAACTTCGGTCAAAGGGGTGAATTGATGAAATTTTGGTGTATAAGGGCTTAATTGGGTGCAAAAAAATTCAGGGGCTTGATTTTTTTTCAAAAGTTCAAGGGTTTATGATACCCTTAAGCCAAAAATACTTATTATTATGAGACTCATTAATTGGTTGAGTGGTCAAAGGTTGTCATGTTGTCTCATTTTACGTAGATTCGAATCTTAACATTTGCTTTTAAAATGTAAAAAAGTTCTCTATTTAATAAAAAACAATTATGGACCCTAAGCATAACAATTTTATAGTCATAACATCTGTATATGCCTTGTTGATGAATATGATACCACAATATATGGTTATATTTTGATATACAAGTTGTGTTCTTCAAAATCTAAAATCTAAAATTCTAAACTCTAAACTCTAATCTTAAATCTTAATTTCTAAACCCTACAACCTAAACCTTAAACTAACAACCTAACCCATAAATCTACTAAGCTTATATACACTAAAGTTCATGCGACTTGTGTATCAAAGTTTTCCCAAAATATAAGTGTGTTGATCAATGTTTGATGTTTATAAACAAAATCTAAATGGCTTTACCCAATTTGAAATAAGTCTCCCACACAATGCTTGCAACTGGGAGATGGCGTGTTCCTTTAAGCACTGCGTTTATAGCCTATGCAAGGTTCGTTGTCATATGGTCATAACGCTGACTTTCATCATATGCATGTTCCCATCTTTCTCTGGGTATGTCGTTTGCAAAATTAAAAACATCCGGACCATACCGCTGCAACATGTTTATCCTCGAGGCAAATTTTGGTTGAACTAGTTCGTACCCTATTAAAAAGAAATTAAATAAGTCAACATGATCAGTTTAAAAGATTTACGTTAACTATTTTTTTATAAACAACAAATAACAACTTACCCGCGCCTAAAATCTCTCTTCGGATTTGATTGTTTTTGAAATGCGTCTTCGTATTTGACGCAATATGCCGGACACAATAGGCTGGATATGCATGTGGAGGCTTCCATAAACCGTTATCTCTGTCAATTATTTATAACAATGTAGTCCCCCTATAGAAATCATGCAAATCCCATCTTTCTTCACTACATGGTTGCGTAGATGCTTCAAAAAGAATTCCCATCCTTCTGCGTCTTATTTTTCAACTATGGCAAAGGCAATTGAGAATATATTACTGTCTCCATCTTGTGCAACGGCCATGACTAATATATGACCGTACTTCTCATACAGCCAAGTACCATCCACTTGAATCATGCGTTTATAGAATGGGAACCCTTCGATGCACGCATTGAACGCCCAAAACAACTTACTAAATATTCTTTTACCATGAAGTATTTCGCCTTGTGCGTTGACCGCGACCTTTGTTTCGTATTCCACCTTGGTTCCTAGGATGAATATTTGCATTGCTCGTAAAAGAGCTGGTAGCTCATTATATGATCTATCCCAATCACCATACACTTGCGCCATCGCCTTCTGCTTTGCCATCCACACCTTGTAGAGATGGACTATATCTAAGCTGAGCCCAGATTGATGCCACCAAGACTGCAATCGAAATTCTTGGGTCATGTTCCACCAATCCCCTAGTGTAAGCACAAATTAGATCAGAGTTTAAATTAATGTCATCTTGGGATAAAACTCTATTCGAACAGGTGTGCTCATCAATGAACCGTGTCACCACCCAGTTGTCAGTCCTCTTCTTGTATGAAGCTCTTACCCACCAAGGACATTTTCTCTTCCAATGTATACACCTTACACAGTAGGTACTTTTATTGGACTCATTAAAAAGACATGATGTATGGCGTTTGACGCAGTGCTCTTGAATTGCCAACTGGGCAGCTTCTTTTGTGTCAAATTCAGCTTTCAATACCAATCCTCCAAAATCAGAATGCGGTGAAGAACCAAACACATGAGCTTGATGTTCAACATCTCGCATTGGAGAATAGTCAACCTCATACATACGAGCGGCTGGAGCTTCATAGGCTGGATAAACTGGTTGCGCTTGTTGGGGCTTCGGTTGAACATAACCCCAAACTGACTGGTCATTTCTCAACCCGAGCTTAGCAACAGTCGTGGCCCAAACGTCATCTTCAACATCAATATCGTTGACCTTAGACGCATTTGCCACAATAGCCTCAACATCATCTCTGTCGAGTAACTCTACGTCGTCATCTTCTATAGAAACAATATTTTCTTCATCCTCACTAAAGTTTGCAAGGGATTCGCCAAAACGACCGACTAAGGGTTCGGTGTCACAATTTGTTGATGAACTCATTCTCTGTAGAATTTGATTTTCGTATTAAAACTTTAAAAATAATAAACGGAAAACGAATTACAAATCCGAAAATATAAAACTAACATGATTTGAAGTAATCGAACATAACAATATGCTCCAACAATCTTAAACCGTCTTCCAATTTATCTTCAAAAAATACGAACAAAATCTTTAACAACTGGGTAAAACTCTCTCAAATTTTCAACAACAAAAATTTTATCTTCTCCCTTCTCAAGTGGCAAAATTAAATACACAGACTCACAACAGTACATATATAGACGAAAAAATAATCTCAACACCACCTCGCCATAAGGACATGGCAAGGTCACTTTTTTAACGTGGCCAACATCCTGCATGCATTCCATGCATGAGCCATCAATTCTGTTTTAGGGTAGGTTAGTGTATGTGGTAGTTAGATCATTCACATTGAATTTATTACTGATGATTGTTCAAATTATCATACACTCGTTTAAATTAGGGTTTGGTTTTAGGGTTTAGAGTTTGGTTTTAGGGTTTGATGTTTTAGTTTAGGGTTTATGATTTTATGGTTTTATGGTTTAGGGTTTGATTATAGATTAGGGTTTGGTTTATGGTTTAGTGTTTATGGTTTGGTTTAAGGTTTATGGTTTCAATTTAGGGTTTGGTTTACTATTATTTGACATTTTACTATTATTAAGTTCAAATATGTTTAAGTTTTAGTTTTTCATAGTTCATACAAATATTATTTGACAAAATTTCTTAAAAAATTAATATAAGTAGGCTTGTGCGAAATTTTGGATAATTGGCTAAAACTCTCTCAAATTTATTTTAAAGAATTTAATTTTATCATATTTTAGTCGCACAAAAATTTTAATAAATTCGTGATTATTCGAATCAAATATGTCAGTTTAACTAGGATTTAAGCATGCTGAAGCTCCCCTATAGTACCCTACCCTACCCCTGCGTCAGGCCCTACCCCGCGACAGGACCTCGCCACCTCCTTATGGTGAGGTTTTGCCCATGCTGAAGCTCCTGCTACATGCGTGCATGCATGCTGACGCTGATGTCGTGCTGACAAGGACTGCTCCTGCATGCATGCCAACCTTCTGCCCACGTGAAATTAGGTGACCTTGCCATATCTTTATGGCGAGGTAGTGTCTTTTTTCGTTCCTACAAATAGCCGAAGGATTCTGTGTATTTTTGCAACTTAAGAAGGGATAAGATAAAATTTTTGTTGCAAATTTTAGAGAGTTTTAGCACAAACCATAATTTGTGAATTTTATATTCGAATGATAATTGTTTTGCAGGCCTTGAACTAAAAAATGGAATCTGAAGGAGTTTTGCTGTATCGTGACCACGAGCACATTTCCTCTCATATTCACGAAGAGGGGGTAAGTCGGGATCGTGTAATTTTTATTTACTACTATAATTTAGGATTTAAAAATTCTTTATTTACGGTTTTTATTATAATTATAGGGTGTAGAGCATACTATCCGGTGTCGACGACTGAAGATTAAAGAACCTGATGAACGCATAGTTTATTTTCTGCAGCGTTCAGGTTTTTATAATGCTTTATTTCTCCGTGGATTTAAAATTATCCCTGGCTTGATTACCGCATTGATTGAACGGTGGAGACCAGAGACACACACACATTTCATTTTTCATTTGGTGAATGCACAATAACTCTGGAGGATGTAGCAGTACAACTTGGTGTCCCAACAAATGGAAAGCCATTGGTAAGACAGAATTCACGTATAGCAGATGACCTTTGTTTGCGGTATCTGGAAAAAATTTCTCCTCCAGAGTGTGTGGACGGTCTTCGTATCAAAATTTCTTGGTTGCAGCAGGAATTTACATTAACAGATGAATCTGATGACCGAGAACTTGAGTGTGCAACTCGAGCGTATATACTCCAACTTATTGGCGGGTATTGATGCCAGATACATCTGGTAATATGGTTCACACTCAGTATCTGTCGTTCTTAGAAAATTTTGACACAACTTCTACATACAGTTGGGGATTTGCAATATTGACATTGTACCATGAAATGTGCAGAGTTGCAATTATGTCTGGTTCGAGAAAGTTAACAGATATGGGTGGATGCCAAATCTTATTGCAGTTCTTGACATGGTATATGCTGCCTTATCTAACACCAATTGTGGAAGTACATGTACCGATGGAGTTTCTGCTTGTTGGAAGGTACTAATATTGTGATTACAGTTGTATATTAATTTTATTGATTAAATATTTTTCTGCAAAGACTTGGAAATATATGTTTTAAATCTTGGCAGATGGAGATATAGGATGACAAATGCGGGAGTGGTGCACAACACTGTCAGAGAAATAAGACTAAAAATCCAAATAGGTAAAGATTAGGTATCATAATTTTATTTTTTTAGCTTTTATTTTGGCTTTGTAATTTATTAAAGTAACACGTTTGTTTGTGTATGCATATTAATAATTGTGTTTTGCAGTTCTTTTGGCAGTCGTACGTGAATAACACAGTCTGAGATATTATACCACTAAATTTTCGTCAAATGTCATCAATATGGGGTGTGATTGTGCCTTTGATACATTTATTATTATTGAGTTCTATTGCGCTGACAGAGTGTTGCGGCAGTTTAACTACCATCAACCCATTTTTAGAGCTCCACCTCAACAAATTCATACTGTTCATAGAGGTCGATTCAACGAGAATTAGATTGTCAAGCAAGCGGAGTTCATTCAATTGTGGCGGGAAAGATGGAGGCATTGGGATGTCAACTTGAGTCGAATTCAAGCCGATGATTTTGACTTTAATTCAGAGTACTATTCGTGGTTTTCATCAATTGGAAAACCATTCATAGTACCTCTTGAAGAGGCAAATCAATGGCTTCAATGTAACACCCGGGTTTAGGGGTTAGGTGAAAATAATATTTTAATATTGTTTGGGCTCGGTTTTATACTCTAAATAATATTTCGAGTTTGTTTTCAAAATTAATCAATTTGAGTTGACCATGTTTTAAGATTAAACTCCATTTAGCCATGGATTTACCTTCCTTGTAAATGCCCCATTTCATTAAGGGTAAACAAGTCTTTTGAGCTTTAAAAATTTAACACATGTCAAATAAAACACCCACCTTTCTCATCTTCTTCCCCTCCCTCTTTCAAACCTAACGTTTTCTTCTTCTCTCCTTGGGGGATTCACTATTCCATCACCATACACTCACATCCTTGGTGATTTTTGAGAGGTAAACATGTTTCTAGCTTGTCCTCACTTCCCTCTACATGCTCATACCCATAGTTTTCATTTAAACTCTTGTTTTTGTATTATGAAGTTTTAGAGTTTGAAATTAAAAATGTTAACTTTATTAACTTTAAGTTGAGCTTTTGATTTGATGATGATAGATGAGTCATTTGTTGTTCAAAAGGTCCAATATATCTAATTTTTATAAGGTTTTACAATGATTTCCGGAATTGGGTTTCAAGGGGGGTTTTTGGAGGGTTTTAAAGTGGGTTTTGGGGTTGTTTAATGTTGGATTTTGGGGGCTATTGGTAGTATGATATATGAGGGTTGTTTGGATGCTTGAAATGGAAGATTTCAGCGGGTTTTAGGGGCAGCTCGAAAATTTTGTTTTGGACTTGTTTTGGGTGTTGAATGCTTGCAAATGTTGATCCAGGTTAGTTCCGATAATGAGATATTGATTGTGAATGTTTTGTTTGTGTTTGAGATTGATTAGAATCGAGTTTGGGCATCGGTGAAGCATCGGAAGTGAATCCGGGAAGTTGAAGGTGGTTGCTTGCTTGGTCTTGAGCTTGGAAGCTTAGGTGAGTGGTTGATTGTTTTAAATGGTTTTAAAATGGTTGGTTCGAGTATATGGACTAGGTTGGGCTTGGTAGACCCACCTAGAGTTAGGGTTAGGGTGGTAGCCTAATCCTAAGTTTGATCTAGAGCCTTTGGATGAACTCAATTATGTAGTTGTGTATGTCTCGTATGAAATGTGATATGAATGCTTATGTATATTGTATTATACATGTGAGATGAGATATGACTTGTGATGCTTGAGACATACATGATAATGGTTGTTGGTGAGTACGTGCTAAGCACGGAAATGATTGGAATGCGTAATGTGAAATGAGTAAATGTTGGCACTAGTATACTTGAATACAAATGATCGATCATTAGGATGTTAGTGTGTACACATGAGTCAAAAGTCGCGCGTGGCCTTGGTGGCGTTGAGTCACCAAGGAGGAGTACGGGTTCGCCCGGAAATTGTATTTACACATAGTCGGTGATGAGTGGAATCCCATCGACGGGGCGTGAGGATGAGTGGAATCCCCTCCGCGAGACCGGTGATGAGTGTAATCCCACCGTGAGGTAATGTGGTTGTTGGATGTGAGTTCCAAGGAGTTTATCCGCGTATTCGGGTCATAGCTAGGTGCCAATGTTGGTTGATAAATGTATCAATGTGTTGAGATTAATGATCCTTATTTAAATGTTTAATGTGACTACTTGTGTTGAGGATTTAGAGCTTGTTGATCATGACATTTACTTGTATATTGCTCATGCATCTTATCTTGTGGCTCTTGTGGATCCTTGGTATATTTGTGTAATGCCTTGGCTAGATCGTGCTCGGACCCTGCAATGTTGAGGTTTGTTTTTAAGAGCTCGCCCTCACTAAGCATCATTGCTTACGCTCTCTTTGTTCAACATTGCAGATCCTTAGTTCGTGGGTTGCTTGAGCAAGTGGAGGGCCTCCAAGTGTGGTTGTTAGCCTTGAGCACTTCAAGTATGAGTTTTTAATGTTGAACATGTAATAGTGTGAGCAATGGGACGTGTGTTGTTTTAATGGTTAATTGCTAGTTGTTTAGGAGCTTGTTTAGACTCCTTGATATCTTGCTTTTGTATGGTTTATGTTGCCATGTTGAATTGTAACTCATGCCTAAATTGCTCATTTGGAATGTTAGCCATGTGCCTTAAAGGTTGTCTTTACGTTTGAATGTTGTTGTATGAGTGCATGGTTTGTGAAGTCTTACCTTTGCGTTTAGACTCGTCTAAATCTTGTTAAAGCATGCTAGTATTGTTGGGTTACCTTAAGTTTAATTGTTATGGTGTTGTAGGGTGTTTTGGTGGTGTTTTGGGGCACCCTTGTGCCTTAAAACAGCCAAAACGAGTCTGCAGACAGGGGGCATTTCGGAACGGGTCACCCTGTTCCGATACGGTCCCTTTGCAAATGGCTTGCTGTTTCGAAACGGATAGGGGTCGTTTCGGAACAATTTTGCTACTGGAATTCTGAGAAATTGACGAGATAAAGGCGTTCTGAAACGGGCCTTTGAGGTTTCGAAATGGTCAAATCTCGTTGACCACGAGAAATTGACCGTCAGGGTCGTTTCGATACGGGTCACCCCTGTTTCGAAACGGTCACCCTATGGTTGACCCTGGCCTGTTGGCTAAGTCAAGGCGTTTTGGAACACCCTAAGGGCATTTCGAAACGGCCTGCTGTAAAGGACTAAAATGAGCTGTTTAATGTTTTGGTTGGTCGGAGTATGTTGCATTGTTTGTATTTTCCGCTGCTGTGTCCTACATAGGATTTAATTATGCCTATAGACAAGATAAATAAAAAGGAAATTTTCTGGGTCGTTAACCGAGGGGAAGCCTTAACAGGTTTCGCTTCGGTTTTCCCCGTGTGGCCCACTCGGATCGGTCATCCGACCAGACCGGGACGAGGGGGTTACACTTGTTGGTATCAGAGCCTAAGGTTTCCGAGACCTTGGGCAGGTAAGTGAGGTAAGTTTATGTTTTTGAATTGAATTGCACGGTGTTTGCTTGTTTTGCAAGAATGATTGCCTGTGTGACAAGTATGTTGATCGTTTTATTTTAAAGCATGTGTGTAAGAGTCCCATTGCTACTATTACATTGGAAAAATGATTTTAAGTGAGGGAACGTACTTGAACACTTGGAAGCCTTGCCTTGCTAGCCCAGCTTGTATGTTTTTTTGTTGTGGTTGTAGTTGATATCTGTGAGAGCGATGTCTAGACCGAGAGGTAGGCTGAGTGTGGTTCGTCAGGAACCACGGGTTGCGGCTCCTGTTGAGCCGGCAGTTGGTGTGGAGGCTCACCTCGAAGGGCCGGTGGCCGCGGGAGTTGGCGCTCCTCCACCACCTCCACCACCACCACCTCCTCCACCTGGAGTTGGGGGCGAGGATGGAGCCAGAGGAGATGGACCTCAAGGTGGCCAAGGTGGCCAAGGTCCAGCTGGAATTGATATGACTCCGCTAGTGCAAGCGATAGCGAGAGCATTTCAGGCCGCAGTTGCGGGAGCTCAGGCTGCAGCTCAGCCTAGGTGTGACGATGCTAGTCTACCTTTGGAGAGGCTCCGTAGCTTGGGGGCCGAGGAGTTTAGAGGATCTACTCCGGAGAGGTCGGAGTTATGGTTGGAGAAGACAGTTCGTATCTTGGCTCAGATGGGTTGTGCGGGCGCACGTAGGTTGGGTTGTGTGATCTCGTTGCTTCAGGGTGATGCCTACACCTGGTGGGTCACCATTACTACTG
Organism: Hibiscus tridactylites; assembly: GCA_958450335.1. Taxonomy (NCBI): domain Eukaryota; kingdom Viridiplantae; phylum Streptophyta; class Magnoliopsida; order Malvales; family Malvaceae; genus Hibiscus; species Hibiscus tridactylites. Next base: position 35,259,658 of record OY288273.1, on the reverse strand, counting down.
GGGTTCCGGAGGCAGAGATAGATTGGGATTTCTTTGAGTCCGCTTTCAGGAAGAGGTACTTGGGACCGAGGTACTTAGATGAGAAGAAGCGAGAGTTCGTGGCTCTTACTCAGGGAGATGCTTCTGTGACCGATTATGAGATCCGCTTTGTTCGCTTGAGTCAGTATGCCCCAGAGTTGGTTCATACTGAAGTGGAACGCTGTAACCGATTCCGCTACGGATTGAATGAAGAGGTTAAGAGGTATACGCTAGCTTCTGACTACTCAGACTTTGATGTATTGGTCGCGAGGGCCAAGGATTTGGAGCATAGTTTGGGTTCGGCCAAACGATCTGGTGGTTCTAGTTCTGGAGAGGCATAACCACTTTGATGGTAGAGATGCTAAGAGGCACAGAGGTGGCGGACATCAGTTTGATCATAGACGTGGCGGTGGCCACCATGGTAGGGGCCATCAGGGCCATAGAGGAGAAGGGCGTTTGCCCAGTGTACCCGATGTGGGAGACAGCACGCTGGTGAGTGTTGGGGTAATTTCCATGCTTGTTGGAACTGTGGTTCGAGGGACCACATTAGGAGGGATTGTCCACATCAGGCGGCTCAGGCACCGAACATTGCTCAGGCTCCTGCGAGAGCGAATGACTTTCAGAGAGGCCGTGGGCGCGGTCGTGGCTACTTCCAGCCTAGGGATGATGCACCTAGGGTAGATGCTCAGAGGAACCTTGCTCATGTTGTGGCTGTGCAGCCAGAGGCGGGAGGACCAGCGAGAGTTTATGCTCAGAGAGAGGCCGGGAACGACACCGATGTGATAGAAGGTAATTTCGAGTTACAGTCTATGTCTTTGCTTTCTTTGGTTGATTCGGGTTCTACGCATTCCTACATTTTGAGTGAGCATGCACAGAAGTTAGATATCCCTGTTGAGATCTTAGATGTAGGTATGCATGTTACTAGTTCATTTGGTGAGACAGTTGTGGTTAGACGTATGTATAGGAGATGTCCACTGAAGGTTCATGGTCATGTGTTCTCAGTTGATATGATGGAACTTCCTTTATATGGTTTTGATATTATTTTGGGTATGGACTGGTTGGTTGAGCATCGGGCTAGTGTGGATTTTGAGACAAAGAGAATTTCTTTGAAGCTTTCTGATGACTACGAGGTAGTAGTAGTAGGCGAGAACATTAAGTTCTTGTCTAATGTGGTGTCAGCTTTAGAGGCTCATATGTTGATGAACTCTGGATGTGGGGCTTATTTAGCTTATGTTATGAATCCGGATATGAGTGAAGCTAGACCGAAAGATATCAGAACAGTGTGTGACTTTCCGGATGTGTTTCCTGAAGAGTTGTCGGGTTTGCCTCCTGACAGAGATGTTGAGTTTGTGATCGAGACAGTTTCAGGGTCTAATGCAGTTTCGATAGCTCCGTATCGTATGGCTCCGAAAGAGTTGAAAGAATTGAAGAGTCAGTTGCAAGAATTATTAGACCGTGGTTTCATTAGGCCTAGTAGTTCTCCGTGGGGTGCTCCCGTGTTGTTTGTGAAAAAGAAAGATGGTAGCATGCGCATGTGCATTGACTATAGACAGTTGAATCAGTTGACTGTGAAGAACAAGTATTCGTTGCCTCGTATAGATGATTTGTTTGATTAGTTGAGAGGTGCTTCAGTGTTCTCGAAGATAGATTTGAGATCCGGGTATTATTAGTTGAAGGTAAAAGAGGGTGATGTTCCGAAGACAACTTTTAGGACTAGATATGGTCACTATGAGTTTCTTGTGATGCCATTTGGGCTCACGAATGCACATGCAGCATTCATGGACATGATGAATAGAGTTTTCAGAGACTATCTAGACCGTTTTGTAGTTGTCTTCATTGATGATATACTTGTGTACTCGAAGACAGAAGAAGAGCATGATGAGCACTTGAGATTTGTTTAACAGAGATTGTTGAGCAATCGGTTGTATGCGAAGCTTAGTAAATGTGAGTTCTGGATTCGAGAGGTTGTATTTCTTGGCCATGTTGTTTCGGCCGAAGGTATCCGAGTTGATCCATCGAAGATTGAGGCTATTGTTGAGTGGAAACAACCTAAGTCCGTGACCGAGATTAGGAGTTTCCTAGGATTAGCCGGTTACTATAGGAGATTTGTTGATGGTTTCTCTAGGGTAGCTGCTCCTTTGACTAAATTGTTGCAAAAGGGAGTCAAGTTTGAATGGTCAGATGCAAGACAGAAGGCCTTTGAGAAATTGAAAGAAGCTTTGACGAATGCTCCAGTGTTAGTGCAACCTGTTTCGGGTAAGGAGTTTGTGATCTACAGTGATGCTTCCTACGTAGGCTTAGGATGTGTTTTGATGCAAGAAAGGAGAGTTGTTGCTTATGCTTCTAGACAGTTGAAGATTCATGAGAAGAACTACCCTACTCATGATATAGAGCTAGCCGCAGTTGTGTTTGCATTGAAGATTTGGCGTCATTACTTGTATGGTGAGAAATGTATTGTTTACACCGATCACAAGAGCTTGAAGTACTTGATGACACAGAAAGAGCTGAACTTGAGACAGAGGAGATGGCTAGAGTTGTTAAAAGATTATGATTTGACCATTGAGTACCATCCGGGTAAAGCAAATGTAGTAGCCGATGCTTTGAGTAGAAAAGTGGCCGTTGAGTTGAGGGCTATGTTTGCTAGATTGAGTGTGTCCGATGATGGTGGTTTGATCACCGAGTTGCAAGTGAAGCCTTCTTTGATTCAGTTGATTAGAGAGAAGCAGTTGCAAGATGTGAGTTTAGTTCTTCATGTTCAGGACATAGCCGAAGGAAGACCGGCCGAGTATAGTTTCAGTGGTGAGAGCTTGTTGTGCTTTAGAGATAGAATTGTTATACCAGAAGATGTTGAGTTGAGACGTCAGATTCTGGGTGAAGCACATTCGAGTCCCTTTTCTATGCATCCGGGTAGTACCAAAATGTACCGAGATTTGAAGAATGATTACTTTTGGGTTGGTTTGAAGCGAGATGTAGCCAAGTATGTGAGCCGTTGTATGGTTTGTCAGAGAGTGAAGGCAGAACATCAGGTTCCTTCAAGTTTGCTACAGCCTTTGAAGATTCCGGAATGGAAATGGGAGAGGATCACCATGGATTTTGTGTCGGGGTTGCCTTTGTCTCCTTCGAAGAAGAACTCTGTTTGGGTGATTGTTGATAGGTTCACTAAGTGTGCTCACTTCTTAGCAGTGAACACTACGGATTCCTTAGACAAGTTGGCAAACTTGTACATCCGTGAGATTGTGAGACTTCATGGAGTTCCGAAGTCTATTGTTTCAAATAGGGATCCTAGGTTTACTTCGAGATTCTGGGGTTGCTTGCCTAGTGCTTTAGGTAGCCGGTTTCATTTCAGCACATCTTATCATCCGCAGTCCGATGGGCAGTCAGAGCGAGTGATACAGATTCTTGAGGATATGCTTCGTTGTTGTGTGATTGATTTTCAGGGTTCTTGGGAGAAGCACTTACCGTTGGTTGAGTTTGCTTACAACAACAGTTATCAGTCTAGTATTCAGATGGCACCTTATGAGGCTTTGTATGGTAGACGATGTAGGACTCCGATTTGTTGGGCTGAGACAGGTCAGAGGTTGTTACCTATGCCAGACTTGCTTAAGGGAACTACCGAAAAATTGAAGTTGATTTGTGACCGTTTGAAAGCAGCTTCCGATCGTCAGAAATCTTATGCAGATTTGAAGAGGAAAGAGATTGAGTACTTAGTGGGTGAGAAAGTGTTTCTGAAAGTATCTCCGTGGAAGAAGGTAATGAGATTTGGCCGGAAGGGCAAGTTGAGTCCGAGGTTCATTGGTCCATATGAGATAGTTGAGCGGATTGGGCCTGTAGCTTATCGTTTGAGGTTACCTTCTGAGTTAGAAAAGATCCATGATGTCTTTCATGTGTCTATGCTTAGGAGATATAAATCGGATCCTTCGCATGTGATGCCCGTTGAGGAGATAGAGTTAAATCCGGATTTGTCCTATAATGAAGAGCCTGTTGAGATACTTGCTTCTGATAGCAAGGTGTTGCGTGGCAAGACCATAGAGTTGGTCAAGGTGTTGTGGAGACATAGAGGCGTGGAAGAGGCCACGTGGGAGAGAAAAGCAGATATGGTTGAGCAGTTTCCGTATTTGTTTCCACCAGGTAATTTCGGGGACGAAATTCCTTAAGTGGGGGAGAGTTGTAACACCCGAGTTTAGGGGTTAGGTGAAAATAATATTTTAATATTGTTTGGGCTCGGTTTATACTCTAAATAATATTTCGAGTTTGTTTTCAAAATTAATCAATTTGAGTTGACCATGTTTTAAGATTAAACTCCATTTAGCCATGGATTTACCTTCCTTGTAAATGCCCCATTTCATTAAGGGTAAACAAGTCTTTTGAGCTTTAAAAATTTAACACATGTCAAATAAAACACCCACCTTTCTCATCTTCTTCCCCTCCCTCTTTCAAACCTAACGTTTTCTTCTTCTCTCCTTGGGGGATTCACTATTCCATCACCATACACTCACATCCTTGGTGATTTTTTAGAGGTAAACATGTTTCTAGCTTGTCCTCACTTCCCTCTACATGCTCATACCCATAGTTTTCATTTAAACTCTTGTTTTTGTATTATGAAGTTTTAGAGTTTGAAATTAAAAATGTTAACTTTATTAACTTTAAGTTGAGCTTTTGATTTGATGATGATAGATGAGTCATTTGTTGTTCAAAAGGTCCAATATATCTAATTTTTATAAGGTTTTACAATGATTTCCGGAATTGGGTTTCAAGGGGGTTTTTGGAGGGTTTTAAAGTGGGTTTTGGGGTTGTTTAATGTTGGATTTTGGGGGCTGTTGGTAGTATGATATATGAGGGTCACTTTGGGTGTATTTGATGGTTGTTTGGATGCTTGAAATAGAAGATTTCAGTGGGTTTTAGGGGCAGCTCGAAAATTCTGTTTTGGACTTGTTTTGGGTGTTGAATGCTTGCAAATGTTGATCCGAGTTAGTTCCGATGATGAGATATTGAATGTGAATGTTTTGTTTGTGTTTGAGATTGATTAGAATCGAGTTTAGGCATCGGTGAAGCATCGGAAGTGAATCCGGGAAGTTAAAGGTGGTTGCTTGCTTGGTCTTGAGCTTGGAAGCTTAGGTGAGTGGTTGATTGTTTTAAATGGTTTTAAAATGGTTGGTTCGAGTATATGGACTAGGTTGGGCTTGGTAGACCCACCTAGAGTTAGGGTTAGGGTGGTAGCCTAATCCTAAGCTTGATCTAGAGCCTTTGGATGAACTCAATTATGTGGTTGTGTATGTCTCGTATGAAATGTGATATGAATGCTTATGTATATTGTATTATACATGTGAGATGAGATATGACTTGTGATGCTTGAGACATGCATGATAATGGTTGTTGGTGAGTACGTGCTAAGCACGGAAATGATTGGAATGCGTAATGTGAAATGAGTAAATGTTGGCACTAGTATACTTGAATACAAATGATCGATCATTAGGATGTTAGTGTGTACACATGAGTCAAAAGTCGCGCGTGGCCTTGGTGGCGTTGAGTCACCAAGGAGGAGTACGGGTTCGCCCGAAAATTGTATTTACACATAGTCGGTGATGAGTGGAATCCCATCGACGGGGCGTGAGGATGAGTGGAATCCCCTCCGCGAGACCGGTGATGAGTGTAATCCCACCGTGAGGTAATGTGGTTGTTGGATGTGAGTTCCAACGAGTTTATCCGCGTATTCGGGTCATAGCTAGGTGCCAATGTTGGTTGATAAATGTATCAATGTGTTGAGATTAATGATCCTTATTTGAATGTTTAATGTGACTACTTGTGTTGAGGATTTAGAGCTTGTTGATCATGACATTTACTTGTATATTGCTCATGCATCTTATCTTGTGGCTCTTGTGGATCCTTGGTATATTTGTGTAATGCCTTGGCTAGATCGTGCTCGGACCCTGCAATGTTGAGGTTTGTTTTTAAGAGCTCGCCCTCACTAAGCATCATTGCTTACGCTCTCTTTGTTCAACATTGCAGATCCTTAGTTTGTGGGTTGCTTGAGCAAGTGGAGGGCCTCCAAGTGTGGTTGTTAGCCTTGAGCACTTCAAGTATGAGTTTTTAATGTTGAACATGTAATAGTGTGAGCAATGGGACGTGTGTTGTTTTGATGGTTAATTGCTAGTTGTTTAGGAGCTTGTTTAGATTCCTTGATATCTTGCTTTTGTATGGTTTGTGTTGCCATGTTGAATTGTAACTCATGCCTAAATTGCTCATTTGGAATGTTAGCCATGTGCCTTAAAGGTTGTCTTTACGTTTGAATGTTGTTGTATGAGTGCATGGTTTGTAAAGTCTTACCTTTGCGTTTAGACTCGTCTAAATCTTGTTAAAGCATGCTAGTATTGTTGGGTTACCTTAAGTTTAATTGTTATGGTGTTGTAGGGTGTTTTGGTGGTGTTTTGGGGCACCCTTGTGCCTTAAAACAACCAAAACGAGTCTGCAGACAGGGGGCGTTTCGGAACGGGTCACCCTGTTCCGATACGGTCCCTTTGCAAATGGCTTGCCGTTTCGAAACGGATAGGGGTCGTTTCGGAACAATTTTGCTACTGGAATTTTGAGAAATTGACGAGATAAAGGCGTTCCAAAATGGGCCTTTGAGGTTTCGAAACGGTCAAATCTCGTTGACCACGAGAAATTGACCGTCAGGGTCGTTTCGATACGGGTCACCCCTGTTTCGAAACGGTCACCCTATGGTTGACCCTGGCTTGTTGGCTAAGTCAAGGCGTTTCGGAACACCCTAAGGGCGTTTCGAAACGGCCTGCTGTAAAGGACTAAAATGAGCTGTTTAATGTTTTGGTTGGTCGGAGTATGTTGCATTGTTTGTATTTTCCGCTGCTGTGTCCTACATAGGATTTAATTATGCCTATAGACAAGATAAATAAAAAGGAAATTTTCTGGGTCGTTAACCGAGGGGAAGCCTTAACGGGTTTCGCTTCGGTTTTCCCCGTGTGGCCCACTCGGATCGGTCATCCGACCAGACCGGGACGAGGGGGTTACATTCAAGATCCGCGGTACTCAAGACATGTACATCTGTTGTACGCGTTTGTTCAGAGCTCTCATCAACCAAACTTGGAGGGTTCAACGAGTTGGCATTCTTCGTGGTCTTCGGACCAATTCCAACCACCACTTGGTAATGTTTCAAAACAACTACAGTTTGGAGAAAGCTCATCTTACCAATTTGCTCACAACGATGATGGGTGATATGTTCCACAATTTCAGTATCCTCAAACACCTTTATATGGGGAAGGTATGACTATTGGTACTATGACATCCTTGTTGTCGACTACCACGATCAGTAGCTCGCCATTATATCTGCAAGGCATGTATAGTACTCCACCTTCTATGCAAATGATGGCTGACCAATGTGACAACGATGAGCAGACTCCGAATCAACTACGACGACAAGTTTGACCCCCGCAGTTCTACGACCAAACATCATCCTTCCACCGACAGGTGTTACCAAGGACCCGTAGGAAATAGTTTATATTTATTTAATTGTAAAATATTTCTATTTTTGTTATAATATTTTCACTGTGATATGTTATGTATTTTCATATGAATTTGACAAGGTTTATATTATTTATTTATTTATTTTTAGTTATCGTATCTGAACTCATTTAATTATTTCGGACAATAAAACCTGTAAATATCTATAAATTCATCCAAATTTAAAATTTAACTTAGATATTATAATATTATAATTGAATTAAAATACTCAAAAATTGACATGGCCCAACGTTAATTTATCTTAGTTGTAGAGTAGAACGATTATTTTTTTTAAATTTCAATTTTCGGTCAATTCGGTTCGAAACATGTAAATTAATCAAATTAACACGCCTACCATACCCCTAATATAATTCAAAACACTAACCTTAAATTTCACTTCTTAAACCATAAACCCTACATCCTAAAAAATACCCAATACCCTAATTCTTTAAACATTTACCACAATTCATAATCTTAAACCCTAATATGGGGTGGAGAGGGATGATTATCTCTCACGTTTTTTGAACTTTGTCATTCTATATAATTTTTATAAAAAATAATTTATGAATTAATCTCTCACTTTTAAATATTAATATTTTGTCTGTTTAATTTTAAATCTTAACTTCATCCATATCCATAATATGTTATACTTTTAATCTTAGTTAACTTATCACCATATTAGGATTAAAGTATTATAATTTAACTATAAGATGTCTTTTTTTCTTAGATGGTTTGAGCTTGAATATCACAGTTTTTAAATGTTTGTAAGTTTATTCTGATATAAAATTAAATTAAATTGAAATATTGTCTTTTAATTGAACTAGAATGCAAATTACACTACTCGATCCTAATCACTTAAGAGAATTAATGTCATTTTTTTATCACTGAAATAGTTCAACGAATTCAAAATTTTGACTTTAAAAAGTTTTTTACGTTACTTATTATTTTTTATTGTCGATTTTTTAAATATTTTTTTTTATTTTTTTAGTTTTAGAATTAGAGTTTTTTTTTTACTTTTTTATGTGATTTTATTTATGGACTGTCTTCCTAAAGACACTACTTTTCGTATTTTTAAAAATATATTCGAATCGAGTTCGAGACGTTGTGTTTTAACAAAAAGGCAGAATAGTGAAAAAAACTCAAATTATATATACATACATATATTCAGATGTGTGTTTAAAATACATATATATATATATATATATTCAGATATGTGTTTAAAATACTTTTAAGTTTAAGTAGATGTGTAACGTTTTTATCGTTACCATTTTAGGTGCCTCACCGTTAACATTTGTTTTAAAAAATTTCTTTAACCAATCAAAACATGCACATAATTTTGATTTTTTTTATTTTTAGCTTAATTTACAAAATTTACAAAATAAACCTAAAATCTTTAGATCTTCAAATTTGACTTCTGTCGTTGCCTATGTGAAAAATGTATAGTTTGAGCACTTTTTCACTATTAAACCTAGTAATAATAATATGATATGAAATTAGAGTGTTGAATTTTTTAGTTTTAGATAGATTCAATAGGAGTGTTTTTTTAACGTTTCAAAAATTATTTTTTATTCAAGGTTAGTTTACTACGTATACAATAAAATCAACAAAATTTAAACTTTTAAGACGATAACTGATACCGATATGAGAAGCATGCACCAAACCTAATGAAGATTATTTGGTGGTTAAAAAAATAAATTCTCATTAGAATACTCGTCCTTAACCTTAAACCTATACGTAAAAATAGGTACGCCTTGACTGCAAATTAGCCCCAAACCCTAATCCACACAAACCTTAAACCATAAACCAATACTAAAACCCTAAACCGCCATAAACATTTACCTAAACCCTAAACCATACATACCATGCATGAACCCTATCCAGGCCACGTAAAACTCATGCATGTAGGGCCATGTGACCTCGCCATAAGGAAGTGGTGAGGCCAGCCTTGCCTTTGTTGAAGCAGCTCCTCCAGCCATCTTGTTAGTCGACCAGCTAGCCAAAAGCCAGCCACCAGGCACCACGCCAGGAGGAGGTGGTAAGCTTGGCCTTCAAAGTGACCACGTCATAAGGAGGTGGCGTGGTACTGTAATTTTTGGCCTACTTCCCAAATTTTTTTTCAAACTACCCTAGAAACTAAAATATAAACCCAATTTGGATTATTAACCAAAATTTGCCAAATATATTAGTATATTTTAAAGCTTAAATTAAAATCCGCAGTGAGAAAGACCCATTTTTAAATGGGCGTAAAAATACCCAATAAAAGCAGCGGATAACTAACCCATCTTCCAGTGTTATTGGGTCGGAACGATTGTTTTTCTTTTCCCGCCAAAACTAAAATCGGTTTAATCGTAGTATTCAGTCATTTTTGAGGTGTTTCGGATCATTGTGGGGGGAGACAATAGCACTTTAAGGAGAGACCATTGTGGATGCGATTCAAAATTTACTTGCTTTTGAGTGATATCAGAATAAAATTGCAGAACAAACCTATTGGCCTAATAATTTATGAAGTCTCTTCGATTGTAGTTAATACATTTTGTTACGAGTTATGATATTTCATAACCAGCGAAATAGGACTCTTGGTCCCCTTTGTTAAATGAAAAATTGCACTTTTAACCCCTTAAAAGTTTAATACTTCATTTTAAGCTATTTTAGTTTCTTGATTAAATAAAACAAAATTCAAGTTCGAATATATAAAATTATGATTCGAGTCAAGTCAAATCAAATATTTTCTCATCGATTCTAAAAATTCACTTTTGCAAACCGAGTGGAGTTTTATTTGTTCTACTGCATTCTTTAAATCGTGGCCGCTATCTTGCCTGAAAATTAAAAAAAAAGTTGTTTTCTTCTGCATGCTTTTGACAAATGAACATGGCGTTTGACTAATTTGGTAATGATTTCCCCAGATGATATAATATGTTTGAAAACAGGGTTTGTGTTGGTCCTTTTGTGTCAGGTTTTTCTGGACATGAAGTTCAGTCCCCATGAATTGGGCTGCCACACTGCTTGCTCGGTTTCAACTTCGGCCCAGGTTTTCACATTGTCCCCAATTTATGTCGGTGGGGTTTGATAATCAAAAAGGCTAAAATTGATGCCAGTCCTTATACTTCACCAAAGTTTTAGATTTAGTCCCTGTTGTTGTGTGTCGAAAGGTTAAAAATTAAATCTCTTACCATCTTGATTTTTAAAACTTTGTCCAATTGATGTTGCCATTAGTATTTTCTATCAAAGTTTACTAGTATTTAAGGACGAACCTAAGACTTTAGGTTAGGGGGGCGAACCTATAAATTTTTAGGGGGCGAACTTATAAAAGTTTAGAGGAGCGAAAATGGATTTTTAATAGAAAATATATAGAAAAATTCTAATTTTTTTTAAATCATATATGATTTTCAAAATTTTAGGGGGGCGGTTGCCCCCACCAGCACCCCATCGGTCCATCCCTGCTAGTATTAGATATGATTAATGAGTTTATAATTATTTGCTTATGACTGCATGTTTGGCCTACACAATATTATTGAAAAAGTGATTTTTTTTTCAGTTACAAGTTACAATCATAGATAATTATTTGATACATTATCGGTAAAAATATTTATTCACAAGCAAACTTAATCCATCGTCGCATGTTGTAATCAACATTTTAGATAAATAAATAAGATACATGGCAATTGATTTTTCTTTACAGATAATGTGTAAGATAATAATCCAACAATCATATTCGAATTGCATGTATCGTAATCAGTAAAATGAAGCGTTATAAGTAGGGAGTGGACATAGAATCGAATCCGACGGGTTTCGACCTAATCTTATATGGTCGAGTTTTTTATTAAAAAAAGCATAGTCATGTCAAGTAGAAAGTTATTAAATGCCGAGTTGAGTCAAGTTCAGATTTACGGTAAAAATACCTGACCCAAGATAATTGTGCAATTCCCCTATATATTTAGGGTAATTAATATAATGGACAATGGCACTCTTTATACTTATTCAATTACCTCCTTAATTTTATCAAATTTAAAAAGAAAAATAGGAATAATTACTATAATTACTCTTCTTTATACTTTTTCTATTACCCCCTTAAATAAAAATGGAATATATATATATATATATATATATATATATATATATATATATATATATATATATATATATATATATATATATATATACACACTATTATTTGTTTCAGGTCAAGTTGAAAATCACCACATGTCGGATCGAGCCGGATCATGTTTGAATGATACAGAAATTTTAAATTTTCGAGTCAAATTCAAATTGACAAAAAAGAGAGTTCGACTCATGTTTATCCCTAATTACAAGTACTAATTAAATAAAACACACAAACTATAATTCATACGGAATAATAAATGTAGACCAAAAAACCATTTGAAAACCTTGGATTAATGTTGAGGGTAAAAAGAAATTTAATGTGTTGATGCAGGAACTCAATGTCTGGCTTTCACATGGATGATGAAAAAGGTCAAAACTACTCATCTACCTGCCCACCTTTAGTTCCATGTCTTAAAACCATAGCTTTATTTTGGAAAATTTAGAATGTATTCAACCCAAACTAGGGGCAATTTTGGGTGGAAAACCCCTTTTTAATTAATATTGGGAAAAATGGCTCCCAAAAACTATTATTTGGCAAAATGACCCCCTTTCTTGCCAGGTCGACAGACATCGCGTTTTGTAGGACGCGAGGTACGACATCGCGTTCTGCAGAACGCGATTTTAGTCGACGTGGCATTGTTGTCCGTGTTAACGGTTTTACAGTACCTCGCGTTCTGCAGAACGCGAAGTCTCCGAGATATTGAAAAGGCGGCTGGAATATATCGCACGGACCTCGCGTTCTGTAAGACGCGAGGTCTGTGCATTTCCAGCCTGAACCGCAAGGAAAAACAAGCGTAAGTAGGCCTGTTCGAACCCAATTTCGAGCGTGTAAATAGTATATTTTTAGCGATCATCGAGTTTGGGGTTGTAGTACTGAAAATTGTCTATCGTATGATACCAACATGGTTAATTTCCGTCAATTATAAAATGCTTTAAAATGGCTTCGAAAACCCTATGCCATCATATTTTTTTTGATTGAAGTTGCATTTCAACTAATGTCGATTTTCGGTTTTTTAATCCCATTTAATTTATTATAAAAAAATTAAATAAACATTATAAAGTTTAATTATCATATGCAAACAAAATTATAATTCGTAAACAAAATTATAATACGACATTATAAAATTTAAAAGTGTTTTACATAAATATTAAAAACATAAGTAGAAAACAACAAAAAAAAAGACTAAAAATGCCTATGTCCACCCGTTCCGCAGTCGGGTGGATGACGTTCACGATCCGGATACCTCCTGTTTCCATCGTGTGGTGGTCCCTGGTCCCTATCATCCTGACCATCATGCGCGATCTGCGGATCTGTGCTGGGCTGAGGCGGGGAGTAAAACAAACTACCTATCGGCGTACTCTCCACCATCGGAAACCCATACTGAGGTGGATAATCGATAAGCATAAGGTCAGTCGTGGGCGTATGGGGACGATAGGCATCAGTGGAGCCGTACTGGGGTGGAGGCATTGTCTGCTGGAAAGTCGATGGACCGCTATGCAATGGTGGGGCAGAAGATGATGCCCCTAGAGTGTCATATCGTGGTCTCGGACCGCGCTGCGTCGACTGCCTCTGGCTCTGGGACTGGCTTGCTCGCCGGCTCCCGCGTGGGCGGTTTTGGGGTTGCTGGGGAAGCCCTGCTTCGCGCTCGGCCGGAGTAAGGATATGTGGCATCCCATTGTCCCTATACCACTGGTCATAATTGAAAGTGACCGAAGGACCCCCTACCATAATTGGTTGGAGAAACTCTGGGCGTCTGAGAAATCGTTGAGCCCAAAGCGCTATCCAGATAGCGTGGTGCTCGGCCCAGTCAATCTCCGTCTTCCCCTGACGCGTAAGATTGTGGAAGGAGTCTATATTTTGCGGAGGGGGTGGAACATTTTGGACGTACCCGAACTGTCGGAGTACCCTATCCGTAGAATGCCACACGCAAATTTCGTAGTTCAGCAGCGGCACGACGGAAATCCAGAGGTCTCGCTCTTGCACAATATCTGCTGGAGTAATGTTGCGAATCTCCTCTAAATCGTAGGGCCTCCACACGAACTAAAAAGAATGAAAAAGTTAGTAAAATTTCTATATGAAATATTATTGGAAAAAATAGTATGGAAAAAACCAAAATAATTGTTGAATTACCTCGTCCTCCGTCAAGGTATCGAATCTATATCTGTATGCTTTCTGGGACTCCGGCAGGCCGGTGTGGGATAGTGTGGTGGTCCACCTTTAAATAATGAAAAAGATCGTTAAATAAAATAATTTAATAAAAAAATATAGTATATTATGTAGTACCTCCGTAGAAGCGGAAATGACATAGGACTGTGAATCCTAAGCTGTGGTGCCAAAGTAGGGATCCGAAGTCAAACCCAAGCCTGCAGGAATAAAGAGCATCCTCCCATCGATGCTTTGGAGGCGTCAACGTTTCTGCAGAGGTCTCTGATAAGAAACGCCAAGACAGCTGACCCCCAAGATTTTAGTCCAGACTCATCCAAATTTGTCAGATGACGAAGCCACATAACGTGCACTTTGTTGCGAGTTTTGTCGGGCATTAATATCCCGCCAATAATGCGTAAGATGTGGGCTCGCGCACACCGCTGTGAAAATATAAATTAATAAAGGCATCCTAATTAAAAAAATTGTAAGTTCATCCTAAATAAAAAAATTGTAAGTTCATCCTAAATATAGATTAAATATAGATTTAATAAATGCATCCAAAGAAATTAGTAACTTAATCCTAATTTGTAAATAAATATTTGTAATTTATCCTAAATATTTAATGTAGGCAACCTAAATATTTAATTAAGTATCCTAAATATTTACTGAATTCATCCTAAATATTTATCCTAAATATTTATAATTTATCCTAAATATTTATTAAAAAGATCCTAAATATTGTCTGAATTCATCCTAAAAAATTCATAAAGCAACCTAATGTGCAAATAAATAATTTTAATTTAATCATAAATATAATAAAAGCATACTAAATATAATAAAAAAATACTTGAAGTGCAACTTCATCCGCATCGGGGGGAGGGGTTCCAAACTGCTCCTCCAAGTACGATAGAGAAATTTTAACTGAGTAGTGGCTTCGATGGCAGCTTCTGTAGCCGACGTCGAGAGGATCCCCGGCTACAGTTTTGAAAAGAAAGGACTTTTAGGAAGCGGGGGCGGATTCAGATCGACATTCTGCCGTGGCAGCCAACATTTTCAGATGCGGCGGGTGCCGATTACATTTGTTAATGTGGATCAAAGCTGCTACCATTTACTCATTTCAGATGCGGCGTGGCAGCCAACATTTACATCTGGATTTCGCTCTCTGCTTCTTTCAGTTGGGACCTCCGATCAAATTTGCCCGCCGGAGCTGCTGAATATATTGTTTCGAATTTTATAGATAATTTATGTAGTTGTCTCAATTTACTTATTACAGAATACATGTTGAAAGTTTTGTTAAATGAAATGCGACTTAAATTTACTTATGTGGTGTTTTTCCTTTCCTATAAATACCCACGAATTCCACCATCATTTACTCATTCCAAATTCTCTCTAAACACCCAATCCTTGCTCACCTTATGGCAAAATTTAAGGCAAAATTTTATTTTCTCGATACTTATTTTGAGTCAACAATCACTGGCAAAATGTCACTGAAAGATTTAATACAGTTGACAACAATCGAAGTTAGTAAACACACCGACAAACAAATTTCTTCCATGGAATGTCGAATCCCAACACCGCCAGCTAATGAAACGCACTACGTTATGAAGCTTACGAACGAAACAGACGTTCGTAACATGTATGACCGGCTCAATTCCGTCGGAGCTAGAGACGTCGATTTCAATGTTATGTTTGTCAACGCCGGCGAAGGTAGTACGTCTGCACCCGTAGAACCTGCTCCGAACACTGAACACGCACCGTCTTCACCGGATGTTGATGCGGCTGCGGAGGAGCTGCAACTTTTTATGTACAGGCGTAGACAAAGAAAACAACAGATGATCGAATAACTAAACCTAAGTTCAGACGTGTCCACAGACTACGATGATTCAGATTAACCATTAACTTATGAAATTATCTTCCAATTATGTTATATGACGTCTTATTTCACCCTTTATTAATGTTAAACGGACTTCAAGTTATGTAAAACTACTAGTACTCAATTACATTATGGGCACCAGTAGTAGTAGTAGTAGTATTCAATTACCAGACTACAATTGTCTCAAATTCTCGAACATGTTCTCAATTACACAAACAAACAAATAGTAAATAGTACGATTATTATAACTTCTGACGGAATGTCTGAAACAAAGCAATTAAAGTGACCTCGCGTTCTATAGAACGCGATTTTCTAAAGACATCGCGTTGTATAGAACGCGATGTACTAATATCGCGTTCTATAGAACGCGAGGTACTGGTTAACCCTGCCTCCCATCAAATCTATCCCTTACTTGTCGAAAGTTAGGGGACTGCCTCCCAGGCACACACACGCCATTCCTGACTTGTTCATCATTAACCTGCTTATCGGTTTTAGGTAATGGACAAGCAAAGTTACCTCTATGAACCATTATTTGCCTTACACAACCAGATTTTCCTGGATTGCAAGGGCCAATAATTTTGCCTATATATGAAGAAGAACCATAAAACGAAAATATAAGTTTCAATTGGCAATCAATTCCTAGAATTTTCTAAGTATCAAAATTTCAAAAGTCTTTCATAAAATATTCAAATGGCCGGACGAGGCGTTACTACGCAAGTTTACTACGATGGGCAAATATTCGAGGGTACCGAACTCGGCGTCCTTTTTCACTGCGAAGATCCGGTAACGATAAAGCTTCCGAGGAGATTATCGTTCAAGAAGTTGGTCAAGGAACTGGAGGCAAAAGTTCCTCATTACGATAATCATCGTTTGTCCGACGTGAAGTATCGGGTGCCAATATCTATAGACCGTTTAGAGTACTCTGTATGCCAAATTGCGGAAAATGCTGATGTGCAAATGATGATGGAAGCCCACTTCGAGTATTCAATTGGGGGGCCCCTCGAGCTATATGTATCGTTCTCCGAGTCTAATCCAGTTGTCGAAATACCAAGCTGGGGCCGGGCGAATTTCGACTTCGATCCGAATGCCAACGTTGATAGCCCGACCGCAGGTCTACGACGTGATTTTGGCCTACTCTGTCGAGACAACGAAGTTGGTGCATCGTCATCTGCTCCTCCAAGGCAGTCCTGCGTAGCTAGTATCGGGTTCGACCTGAACCAACCCCCAAACGATGAATTCGATGCACCAACAAATGCATCGTACAGTCCATACAATCCATACAATCCTTATAGTTTTGGGGGGGGGGGGGAGGGAACGTCGGCTCCTTACGTTACGCACGACCATGAGGCATCATATGGCCGGCACTCAATGTATGTCCCTGGCACCGACTACGGTCAACCATCTATGGGGAGACATTCTTCTTTTAGGGGTGAGGGAGTGTCGTCTTCTTACGCTATGCACGACCATGATTCATCATATGGACGACACTCAACGTATGTCCCTAGCACGGAGTACGTTCAACCATCAATGGGAATACATTCTTCTTATAGTGATCTTGATTTTGGTCTTGGAAATGAGGTTCCTGAGCGATCTCGTGAGAGGTCTCCCGCTCATCGACCCCAATCCTCACCTCGAAGGGTAGTGATTCTAGAAGCTCTACTATTCCAGCTCCCGGAGGATGCTTCTGACGAAGAACCGATTAGAGAACCCGGGCCAGACGGAGACGAGCTGGGGCCATTCTATCCCGAACCAGAAGACTTGACAGAGTTACCAGAAGACCCAGAAGACACTGCCGTTCCACCACCAGATTTGGACGAAGAACCGACTGCCACCAACTTTCCTGTAGACGCAAGACCAATTTCTATGTTCCAGCCACCATCCCACTTCACAACGGTTGATATGGATGCAATGGACGTCCCTGATTTTCTCCATGACGATACAATAGATGGCCGAGTCCACCGTTCTGATGGTGAACTAAGAATTGGTATGGCGTTCACGAAGAAGGAAATTGCGGTGGCGGCAGTTAAGCAGTACAACCTTCGTCATAATGTTGAGACGACGGTGAAGAAAGCCCAAGCCAAATACTACAAGGCTCACTGCGTCCAAAAGGATCAAGGCTGTAAATGGAAAATCCGTATATCAGAGTTGAAGAGGGCAGGCAACCGTTGGAAAATAACAAAACATGAGGGCCCCCATACATGCACCGTTGCTAGCCTCAACCAAGATCACAAGAACCTGGATGCAAAGTGCCTCACGGACATCTTTTCCACACTGGTGAAAACAAATCCCACTGTGTCGGTCCCCACATGTCAGGCTGCAGCTCTAGCTGTCACCGGCTTCCGTCCAGGTTATTCGAAAGCATGGTATGCAAGGAAAAAGGCCAAAGAGGAATTGTATGGCCGATGGGAGGAATCTTACATAGAGTTGCGCCCGTGGCTTAATCTCCTGCAGAAACACATCCCCAGAATGGTTGTCAAACTTGATACGGTTCTGACATACGAAAATGATCGTGTCGTCCGAGGTGTTTGTCAATTCCACCGGTTATTTTGGACTTTCCCCCAGTGCATCAACGCATTCAAGCACTGCAAACCGATGGTCCAAATCGACGGTAATCGTCCCGAAGGAGGATTTGGAGTCTTGGACGTTCTTCCTTACGAACCTACGAAAATATGTCCTTGATCCTGTAATACGAAGAAGAAGGGATGAAGGGGTGTGTGTTATTTCTGACAGAGGCACAGCGCTTCTGTGGGCGATACAAAATTTGGGTGATTATTGGAAGCCTCCATACATTCACCACCGTTTTTGCTTGCGGCACATAGCCGCAAACTACCTGCTGAAATACAAGAATCGTGATGAACGTCAAATGGTGCTCGATATGGGTACGTCATTTATGTCATTTTCATTTACTATATTACTTGTTACTCGCTTCAATTTACGACCTTTTTTCATGTGTTTTTCGCCCATAACTATTCAACTGTCATCCCGTAGGCAACTCGCACTACAAACAAGAGGTGGCTGAACTGCTCGAGGAATTGAGAGCGAGAAACAAAAATGGCGCAGAATACCTTGAAAAAATCCCAAAGGAAAAATGGCTTCGATCGTATGACGAGGGTAAACGTTTTGGTCACATGACAACGAACTTGGCTGAGGCAGTGAACTCATCACTGAAGGGAGTTCGACAGTTGCCTATCACTTCCATTGTCAAAGCGACCTATTATCGTTTAGCTACCCTTTTTGCAACCTTGGGCAGGCAAGCAACTGAGTACATGGCAGGTGGACACAAAGTCCATCCAGATTTCCGCTCAAGACTTCATATTCAATTGGGCCAATCAAGACAGATGCAAGCAACTCTCTTCTCGCGAGGACACTTGTTTCGTGTTGCGGAATTTTCTAGGCGGTTAGAAGGCATTCAGCACAACGCTTACGTGGTAGATCTGAGGGAAAAAACCTGCGAGTGCGGAATATTCCAAACTTTCAAATACCCGTGCGCACACGCCATTGCTGCTTGCACTAACCAACGAATAGAATACATGCATATGGTTGATCCGGTATACTTACTCAAAACGGTGCTTAAAGTTTACGAAAAAGAGTTTCCTCCAATCAGAAATGAGGTTGATCCAAATGCTGTGGACACTGAACCGATCATACGCCCAGATCCAGCACTACTACGAGCCAAAGGACGTCCACCTTCTACAAGAATATATTGTGCCGAGGATTTGGTCGAACATCGAGAGAAAACCGGACAAAAGAAGCATTGTTCTATATGTCGAAATCCTGGGCACACAGCTCCTAAGTGTCCTAATCGCTCAGCCCCTCGTATTAATTAATTATTTTTAATTTGTATATGTGAGTTCGCACATGACAATCTAATCAATAAAGTCAGTCCACTTCGATTTATACAATCCGTCATCTTATATTTTCAATCATTCAAAAAAATATGTTATGATAGTGTTTTCGAACAACTTTAAATCAGCGTACAATGGACGAAAATTGACCGTGTCAGTGTCATACGATAGAGAATTTCCAGTACTACAACCCCAAACTCGACGTTACATAAAAATTTAAAATTTATACGTATGAAATTCTGCTCGAACATGCCTATCGAAATTTGTTGAAATACAACTTCATTCAAAAAAGTATGCTAGCATAGGGTTTTCGAATCCATTTTAAACCATTGTAGAATGGACGGAAATTAACCATGTTGGTATCATACGATAGGCAATTTTCAGTACTACGACCCCAAAATCGATGATCGCTAAAAATATACCATTTACACGCTCGAAATTGGGTTCGAACAGGCCTACTTACGCTTGTTTTTCCTTGTGGTTCAGGCTGGAAATGCACAGACCTCGCGTCCTACAGAACGCGAGGTCCGTGCGATATATTCCAGCCGCCTTTTCAATTTCTCGGAAACCTCGCGTTCTGCAAAACGCGAGGTACTGTGAAACCGTTAACACGGACAACAATGCCACGTCGACTAAAATCGCGTTCTGCAGAACGCGATATCGTACCTCGCGTCCTACAAAACGCGAGGTCTGTCAACCTGGCAAGAAAGGGGGTCATTTTGCCAAATAATAGTTTTTGGGAGCCAGTTTTCCCAATATTAATTAAAAAGGGGTTTTTCACCCAAAATTGCCCAAACTATATGTTATTTTCCAATACGTTACAATCAAAACCATTAAATATTTTCTTTTTTTAAAACCTTCTTTCATTGTTGGACCTTGAAATTAAAAGGAAAGAAAGCTTGAGTTTGACAATGGCAATGAATGTTGACTATTTGGACCATGCCCCATTATACACTAAGATTACCATGCGCCTAGAAATGGTTATGGCTTGAATCAAATCAGATTTTTGGCCGATATGCATCTGATTTGTAAAATTAAAGTTTTCATCCGAACTCAATCTGATTTGATCTGACGTTTGATGATGTTTTACTGGACCTGAATTCAATCCAAAGTTTTAGAGTAAAAACCTGACTCAACACAAATAAATTTATTTCATTTTCATTCGTTAAAATATAGAAACAATTAAAAAATATATAGAAATAGGAGCATTATAATAATTATCTTTAAATAATTAAAATAGACTTATATTATTATATCAGCTCAGGTTGGATATTTTTTTTAAAATAAACTCTATAAAAATGGATTGAATCTGAACCCATCGGATCATATTCAAATAACCATCCCTACATGTGCCTTTGACACTTTGATTTGGTCAGCTGCAACTACATTTTATAAAATAATGAATGACATGCATTTTGTATTATCAAATTTTTGTGGGTCTTATTCATTTTGTGAGACTTGGTGATCTTTAAATATTCATATGTCTTCGTTTGACTTTCTGGTATGACAACAGTCTTTACAGGTTATGTTTTAGTCGAAAATATGAGGATCATAAAAGGGTTTGTGAGACGTTTTGTGTACTTTGTAAACCGATATCTTTTTAAAAGTTTGTATCAATCAGTGTGTTTTTAGCAAAAATCGATATTATTCAAAATAGAGTAGAGATTCAGAATAAAGATATGTTATTAGAAGATTTATAATTATAGATATGTTCGAGGGTCGAAAAGCCTATTTAACTTAGCCTAAGTTAGACCTGAATAAGAATTTTCGATATTCGAATGGTCCGATCAAAACGGAATTATTATTTGGTTATGAAAAAGATTATTTTATATGTAAATTTGATTATAATACTAAGAAAATATCTATAAATTACAATCTTAGAAGAATAAGAAAACTACAAAATTTGAATCATGTATCGACCCAACCCATTATAAATAAACAAATACAACAAAACAAACAAAGCCTTAGAGCTGACAAAAGACTTACGTAGTAGGAAAACATTCGCCTCATGGATCAACAGAATATAAAAGATATATATATATATATATTGTGAACAAAAAAAGAACAAGAGGAATGAACAAGAACAAATATGAGAGATAAAATGAGAGACTTGTATTATATTCTCAATATAGGGTACTCTACAATGCTTTCTCCAAACCCTATATTTATAGGCTTAAGATGGAAACCCTAATTCCAATAGATATTAAACCCTTGATGTACATTAAAGTCTCATTTAATATATCCACCATAAATAAAGATATTCTTAACACTCTTCCTTGGATATCAAACCTTATTAAGATAAAAACACTATAGGGAAAAAAAATTATTAGGTGAAGGAAAAACAGTACACACATCTTTGATACGCATAACAAGTTGCCTCATTAAAAACCTTACCAGGAAAACCCATTGGGACAAAACCTCGGTTAAGGAAAAACGAGTGCAACGCGTATTTACTGCCCCTCATGAAAACATCACATAAGATCTTTGAATCTTCATAATTCAATCTTAAATATAATCTTCAAACTTTGAAGTAGACTATGCACTGGTGAATAGATCTTTCAAATTACCGCTTGAAAGGATTCATCGATACTATTCTTCTGAAGATCATGAGGGACGAAACTTTGAAGAAATATGTTTCGTTTTGTCACATTTGATGTATCCACCTTTTGATTGAGATAGCTTGCATCTTATCTTGTGAAAACAATTCACATATCTTCTGGATATGTTTAGCTAAACACATATGTCGACTTTACCTCGTGCATAGCAATTATTTACATGATTTGGAGAGGCATCGAGTTTTGAAAGATCTAAAGGTAATGGTCTCATAACACTTAGATAGTACTTCTGGACCAATTAAGATCTGATGCATAGCAATTATTTTTCGATTTTGCTTTGTGCTCAACGAATGTGCGTTATGCATGTAAAGTCTCTTTAAACATTTTTTATGTATGTCGATTGATGCACAATGATTTTATTGTCAGAGAGATCTCTTCATGAGTCCAAATGATATCCAAATCATCAACATACACAAAAATAACAAATACGGAGGAGCTAAACCTCTTAATAAAAAATGCTCGGGGATATTGAATCGTTCTTATAGCCTTTCGCTAATAAGTATTCACTAAGGCGATTGTACAACACGCACCCAAATTATTTTAATCAATAAAGAGATATATTCAATTTGATTGAATAATGTTCTTGAGAACTTGAATTAACTACTTATGCTGTCTAAATCCTTCCGAAAGTTTCATGTAAATGTTATTATCAAGAGACTCATTCAAATTGGATGTAACAACATCCATTAGGCGGAAACTAAGTCTTTTATCACCAGACTTAATAAAAAATTTAAAAGTAGTTGCATCCACCATCGAAGAGTATGTTTCATTATAATCGATTCTAGGTCTTTGTGAGAATCCTTGTGCAACCAAACAAGTTTATATATCTTGCGATTTCTCCTTTTTATTTCTATTTCTCACAAAGGCTCATTTATATCCCACGAGTTTTACACCTATGGGTTTACGGACTATAGGTCCAAATTCTCCTCTTTTGAAAGAGATTTTAGTTCAGCCTCAATTGACTCTTTTCATTTTGGCCAATCATTTCTTTGTTTACATTGTCCAATTGCCAGTGGTTCGTGACCCACACCATCATCCAAAATTTCTAGTTCTATATTGCATGCAAATGTATTATCGACGTCGATTTGATTTCAGTTCCACTTATTACCAGACATGATATAATTTATTGAGATCTTGTTATTATCTGGTACCTAAGTCATGTAAAATATCTCTGTTGGAGACCTTTTATTCTCTTCTAGATATTTTCATAATTCATTGATTCTTCGACCGGACCATCATAAGATATAACTTCTTTTTTTGAGGAATTTTATCTTTGGAACCTACTTGTCTACCACGCTTCAGGCATGAGTTAGGCTCATTAGAAAGTAGATTTTGTTCTTCTAGGACATCAATTTTCAATTGGAGCATTCATAGTTGGTATATGTGACTCAGTCACTCTTTTAGGGTCAACAAAAACATCTAGCAATTGATTTGCTAAGTTTTGTAAATGAATTATCCTTTGAACTTCTAGTTCACATTTGTTGAGTATGTGGATCAAAATGAGAGAATGATAACTCATTTCAACTTATTTCTTTTCCCAGCTAATTATTTTCTTCCCATAATGTTGGAAAAACTGACTCGTTAAAATGACAGTCAGCAAATCGAACTGTAAATAAATTCCCTATAAGAAGCTCGAGATATTTAATTATCAAAGGGAATTCAAATTCGACATATATTCTCAACCTCTTTTTAGGACCCATTTTTGTGCGTTTTGGTGGAGCAATTAGAATATATAACGCACAAAAAAAATCTAAGATGGAAAATATTTCGTTCTTGACCAAAAACTATTTGTAATGGGGAGAACTTATAATAATTTGTTGGTTTGATGCGAATTAGTGATACTACATGTAAAATGACATGTCACCATCACTATCAAGAATGATTGTCTTTATAGAGTAATCTAGAAAATGTGCTCGTAATTTTATAACCTGAGCAAGTAACTTCACAAACGCACATGGATCATATGAACATCTAGTCGATGCACTGATTAAAAATGTAAAATATCTAGATAATCTATAAGAAGGGTGTATGGGCACTATTCCATGAAGTGTCAATAATTTTTCGCTTCATAATTAAACTGGGATGACCTAACATATCATGCCAAATAATAAAGTTATCAGTAAACTTCTGGTTTACAATAGCATGAGCTTCAATTTGTACTAATTCTTGTGTAATACAATCTGGATGACAGTGCATGTAATTTTGTCAAGATTTTCTTATTGCCTTGGGTTATACTCGTAATATGAAGATAGTTAGTATCCCCTTGACTAATAGTCTCAATATGATATTCATTTCTGTGAATATCTTTAAAATTTAGTAAGCCTCTTTGCGACTTTGGCGAGTATAATGCAATGTGAATATGGAATTGAGTTCCATTTGACAGTAACATTGTTGAGTTTTATGTGCTCGATTTCCTTCAACCGTTCTTACTCGCCATGTGGTGGAGAAGTTGAATATTTGGATGATTTTGTGGGAGGTGAAAAATAGACAATAGACACAAGGATTTATAGTGGTTCGACTTTCTAACAAGTACCTACATCCACTACCTTAGCTCCCCACTAATAATTTCAATCAAATTCAATAAGAATTTCGTCCCCTTTTCTCGGATTAGGAGGAAACCATTACAACGATCAAGTTTTCTACCCAAAGCTTGATCAAGCACTCTCTTACAAGAGAAATTATAAGCAAACTTGAAATCCCTCTAATAGGTATTTGTTTGCACTTTTAAGCACTCACCCAAAACCTATACACTTGAGCAAATTTGACAATTAAGCTCACAAGTGTTGTCTACAAGAAAATATACAAATAAGCTCTAAGACAATTTCTTTATCATAATGTTGTTACAATTGAAGCATTAACCTATTCTTGATGCTTGGAGGTCCCTTTTATACTCCCAAATGAGTTTGTAGCCGTTGAGGATCGTTAGGATTGAATTGGAGCTGTTGGAGACTTTATTTCCCTCATTAATTAAAGTTCTGATAATGTCCGTTTCGGAATAGGCGACCCTGTATCGGAACGACCTTCTTCTTCAGAACTAGTCGTTGAAGTCTGATACAACAACCTGCATCGAAACGCCTCTAGTCGTATCGAAACGGTATGAGCTGTATCGAAACAGTTACAAACTGTTTCGATACAAGTGACCGTTGAGCTGCATTTAAAAAGTCGTTGAGAAATTTCGACTGTTGGGGAGGTTTTGACCGTTGGGCGTATCGAAACACCAAAGGGGTGTTTCGAAACGAAAACCCTCCTATTGAAACTGGCAAGCCCTGTTTCGGTACCAGTTTTTGTAGTTTCAAACTGTTTCGAAACAGGTTACCCTGTATCGAAACGGGTACCTTGAAAACCCTGGTTTGGCTACTTAAAAACGTTTCAAACCTTGTCAAAACCATTAAAAGCATCCACAAACTTATTTTCAAGTTGTTTGGACTTAAAAGCACTTTTGATCTTTTCAATTTAGTCCAAAACTATTTTTCAATTATTATATCAAAGCATTAGTTCTTCAAACATATTTGCTCTTTTGGAGCCTTCTATGATATTAATACTTTCGGATATAGTACTCGCATTATTCTCTTGCATTTTTAAATGGGAAAATGTGCATAATTATGCACCTTTCAATATGTGCTTTGTTTCTTTCACTTCGAGAAATGAAAAATATTGAATATAGAACATATCAAATCGATTATCTATCAAAGATAATGTCTCAAGAATTTATTGCTCTTCCGAAGCGTTGATATTTTAGTACTTTGAGATATAGTACTCACATTTTCCCTTGCATTTAAATGAGAAAAATATTTATTATGCTTAAGTATAGTATGAGTACTTGCACTGTCTATTAAACATAAATCATCACAATTTATTGCATATTGTATTATGGAAGTAATCATATTCTTCAAATGATAATCAATAAATGTTTTAAAATATTTAAATATATAATATAAAAACATAAATAAATAATATGTAAAACAAATTAACATAAAACAAAATAAATTAAAAGATAAATTATTCCTTTTAGATATAAGAAAATAAAATAAATGGTGGATTATTCCCTTCAAGGGTTATGAGAAAATCAACAATATCTAATTGAGTTTGACCAACAACGCCATAATTATTTTCGCCATTTTCGTAAACAAAATTTATTTACATTTTCTTTCATTTATCATTCATGATTGTGGATAAAGGTCCATAATACTTTGGCGTATGACAAGTACGAGATCAATGGTTTGTATCATTGCATAAAAATTTCACTTTCTTAATATATTCTTGCATTCTTTATAAACCCACTTCTGGTGGTTATAAGCATTCTACACCATGAGCATCTTGTCCATGTCTATGTTCATGGTCTCAATCAATTGCAACTACAATTGTTAATTTGACATTTATTCTTTCCGCTATAAAATGTCGCATTCACTTCAAGGAATAGAGCGGAGCCAGTAGGTCTTTAAAACATTTTTCACGATATTGTTTTTGCAGGACAATATTGTTTGCGTGAAAAGTGGAGAATGTTTTCCTAACATATCCTTATCGATGATACTCTGACCATATAGTGAATTATCATGTTTGCATTCACTTCAGGGAATGAAACAAATCCAATAATCGAATGGAATAAACATCATGCTTGCATTCACTTCAGGGAATGCCTCCCATGAATTTTTTTGGATCAAGATGAATTTTTGTAACTTGAACTTGGGAGAAGTCTATACTCAAGTTTTTAGAGACATAAGAATTATTACTTTCAAGCAAATATAGACTTTATAACAGTCATACTATTAAAGAATAATTGATCAACCAATACATATATATTACTTACCAGACTTAAAAATCAAGACGCCAAATAAAAACTTATATATATTGAATTTGCCTTCATTCCTTTTCTTTTGAATGAGGTTTTTAATCCAATAAAATATCGCACTGGAACCTGGTTCATCCTTGGCAACCATGAAACAATCACACCTTTTCATCAAAGTGTTTTACGAACCTTAAAAATCAAAATGCCAAATTTAGACAAATAATAATAAAAATTAATCTCAAATATGTGTTTGTATATATATAAAGAAAAAGTAAATGGAAAAAATATTTAGGTGCATATAGCCTGAGGAACTCGAAAACATCGTTGTCAAATATGCTCGATATATAATACAAGTAGCAGCTTAAAGTAGCGGTTGGCCATTCCATCGCTATAATTTTCAAATTAAGTTAATCTCGTAGGTTTTGTTGAAGGCTCGATATTTGTTCCTGGAGTTATATATATAAACTCGGTGCAATAAAACGTCACTGAATATTAGAACAAAATAATAATCACATATAGATCAATATACACTAACCTTAATATAAGAGTGATTAACCAATCACTATATCGATATATAAATAAGGAAATATTCCAGACTTTCTAAGATAAGTTGAATATACAGTAGATGTAGTCACCAATATCATGTTGAAATCTATTTCGGGAAATGCCGACAAGAACCACGGTAATTGAGCAAGATCGTGTTGATAACGTGTTGTGAATAAAATAAAGAAGAACAAGAAAGATGAACAAGAACGAAGATGAGAGACAAAGGGGAGACTTGTATTATATTCGCAATGTAGGGTTGTGAACACAACCCTATATTTATAGGTATAAAATGGAAACCCTAATTCCAATAGGTATTAAACCCTAATAATAAAGTACATTAAGTCTCATTTAATATATGAATATCTACCATAAATAAAGATATTCATAACAATATATATATAACACTATATAAAACTTGAAAGTTTTACACTTTTTTAGACCATTGGATGAAAGTAAATGGATGGTTGAGATTAATAGTAGAAAATGTGAAGATTATCACATGAAAAAAAGAGATAATTAAATAATCTTAGCCACTTATTACCCTTATCCAACAGTCCAAAAAAGTGCAAAAGTAATTGAGTTTTACATTATGTAAGTAGATCGTAACCATACACACACACACACACACACATACATACATAATACACTCTTTCACATAACGACCAAAATTCCCGAGTCAATGCTTGGGCGTTCACCCGAGTTTTGGACCTTCATGCTAGGTTGGGTATTTGGAACCACTAGGCCAAGTTGGGCCTTATTGGATGAGAATTGGATATTGTAAGCTTCAACAGTGACCAAATTGTAACAAGGGGGAAAGTCGAGGACTTGGTGCGGTAATTATACACTTTTAAAGACAAAAAGGCTGATTGTTTTTGTTTAGACGTAGGTTTAAAGGGGGGTGTTGAGTGTGTAAAAGTTCTATATTTTACCCCCCCATTTAACCCATATTTCTGCTGTATTCAAGCATAATTCATTGCATTTAGGATAGATTTCATTCATATATCACAATTATATTAAATGGCACAGTTGCTACTGAAATCGGTTACTTTTGCAGGTAGCTGTTGTAGCAGACGCAGGGCAGTGGAGAAACAGAGCTGGAACACAAGACTGCAGTCGAGAAGAAGGATGCTACCATGGCCGCTGCCGTGGCAGCCAATGACGACAACCATGTTGAAGGGAAAAAGTGAAGTGGAGCTCGACAGAAAGAGGAAATTAAGTCGGTCTGTCGTGGAGCACTCTTATATTTTTCTGAGCCCTAGATCAGAATGAAGGCCAAGCCCAAAGTTCACGGAAGAAACTCCAAGCAAGGAAAGAGGATGAATTAAAGACATCTACTCTGAAGATTTAGTCTTTAATAGAGTTGTACTTTAATTTAAACTTGTATTCTTGCCATATTAGAAAACTTGAACACAAGGCTTATATAAAGGCACGTAATTCGACCTTGGGAAGGATATCTTACTCTCAAGCCGTCTTCCCCTAAACCCTAGTCGTTTTCCCCCTTCTCATCATGTTCTAAACATCCCCTAGGGCTAAAGGTTGATTCTGTAAAGTAGTTGCAAGGATTGCATTTGTTTTAGGAATTTTTCTGTTCAATAAAATAGACTTCAAGTTTGCTTATTCTGGTTTTCAACATCTTGCAAGAGTATCGTGAGAGCATTGTGAGATTATACATTTACTTAATATCAGGAGAGTTAAGTATACGAAAGGAATAAGTACAGGATCTCCAGTTTATGGTTGAACTATCTCGGACCTATGGATAGGACGAGGTTAAGTGGCTAAGGAAGAATTCAACAACATCGGTGTTCATCATTCAATTCACGCCGGGAGGTATCATCAAAGACGTGTTCATCGACATACTTGGACCTAGGGATATGACAAGGCACAACAGAGATTCTTGCCAAGCTTGAAGTACAGAGTTGTGTGATCGCTGCCGCGACAACAACAGACCGCCGCCGCCGCAGGTGCTGCCGCGACAGGAGCAACGATAGAACAGGAAGTCCTAGACATTGCAACACCTACAGTACTGAGCAAATCAATACCGGCCCATTCTCTCTATCCTGATTCCTTCAATCTTTTATCTTCAGTATTCTTTAATAATCCTTTACAAACAATTAAAATTATCTTCTTTCTTGTGCAGCAATTCAAGGTTAAAGCTATTTCCAGTCCCTGTGGATTCGACATCTGATACTTCGTGTGTCACTTTACTACTTGCGTCGTGTACACTTGCACTCTATTGCGATAGACTCTTTTACACACAACAAGTTTTTGGCGCCGTTGCCGGGGACTGGCAACATATCTTTACCCTATTTTTACTGCACATTCTTTTTTTTATTTTTCTATTTTTACTTGGATTGTTCACCTTGTGCTTTTCACAAGGTCTTTTATTTGCTTATGCGCAGATCGAGACGAGGAAAGGAACCTGAGTATCAGCTAGATCCTGAAATCGAACGCTCGTGCAATCTTAGGAACCGACTCCGATTCTTGTTAGCCAGAAACGATTACCTTGAAGAACAGTTAGAAGCCATGAACAACCAAGGGAATCCCTAAGGTCCTGAAGATCCTATCGGAGATGGAGGAAACGGACGGCCTGCCGCTCCTCCTGCTGCTGAGGCCGCACGCTGGTCATACCATGATTACATGATCAATGACCATGTGGAACTAGAAACCACCCTGCCAGACGTGGAAGCTGAAAATGTTGAGCTGAAACCTGTGATGTTCAGTATGATTAATTCCGCTGGTCCATTTAGTGGTGCTGCTACAAAGGATGCTAGGGAACATCTGAAAATGTTCCAAGAAATCTGTGGTTCGTTTAGACTACTAGGAGTAAATCCGGAGATACTAAGGCTTCGATTATTTCTTTATTCATTGAGGGACAGAGCTAAAACTTGGTGGAACAAACTAACGTCGGGTTCAATACGAACTTGGGCAGATTTAACTCGTGAATTTTTATCTCGTTTTAATCCTTCCCATTTATTTGAGCGATTACGTAACGAAATTGCTACTTTTCAACAGGAGGACGATGAGCCAATGTACGAGGCATGGGACAAGTTTACTACTATTCTGAGGAATTGCCCGATGCACGGATTCCCTGTTTGGAATCAAGTCATCAAATTCTACAATGCTGCCAACCTACAGACTCGCATGAGAATCGATTCAACAGCCAATGGATTGCTGTTGGACAAGGATCCAGATGAAGCCATGGTAGTGTTAAAGAATTTGGCGAAGAATGAAGAGCAGTTTCCCACATCAAGGAGAGGTAAACGAGTACTAGCTGTGAAGGATTATGAAGTCGATAATTCCTTAAAGACACAAGTTGCATATCTCACAAAGGCGGTAGAAAACTTGCTGAAGAAGGATTCAAAACCTGTCTACTCTGCAGAAGAGGTATGTGAAACTTGCAGCGGGAATAATGGTTCGGAAGACTGCCCGCTACAGCTAGAGGAAGGGATGTATGTTGGAAACTTCAACAAACAAAGGAACTATGATTCCAACAACTACAATCCCAACTGGAGAAAAGACCTCAAGTTCTCTTGGAGCAACCCAAACAATGCCTTGAATCCTCAAGTACAGAACACTCAAACCAGATGGCACCTAGACTTCTAACACGGCAGCAACCGCAACAGCTGCCGACAACCACACCTAGTATACTGGAGCAGACCTTGGCCACATTTATGTCACAGACAGGAACTTACATCGCAAATATGGATCACTTCGTCAAGAAGACTGAGTCGTTCATGGATAAAACAGAGATTTGAATAACTAATCATGAAGCTACTCTGAAATCACTGGAGACACATGTGGGTCAGGTTTCCCAGCATATTAAGCCAAGGCAGAATGGAGGATTCCCTAGCGATACTGAGGTCGCTAAACAACCCACACATGAGCAGTGCAAAGCTATCACAACTAGGAGTGGGAAGCAATTACCAAGGTAAGAGAAGAAAGTTGAACCAGTTAAGGAACCAGCCCTAGAATCGACTGCCGCGAACACTGCCCCGACATACGATAAACAGCCTGTTGCCGCTACACCTGACACGACAGTAGAAGGGACATAGGAGAAGGATGAAGAACCTAAGCCTCCTCAGATCCTAATGAAATGGGAAGGACGCATTGAAGATTATCGTCCTCCACCTCCTTTTCCACATCGGCTACAAAAGTAGAAACATGAGTTCCAGCTTAAAAAGATCTACGATATTTTTAAGCAGATCCACATCAATATTCCGCTGTTAGATGCCATCAAAGAGATGCCCGGTTATGCCAAATTTCTCAAGGATGCTATGTCGAAGAAATCCAAACTTGGGGAATTTGAGACGATAAAACTGACAGAAGGATGCATGACTATTCTGCACAAGCATCCACCCTAGAAAAAAGAAGGATCATGGGAGCTTCATAATACCATGCATAATCGGTGATAAATTCGTGGGTAAGGCACTTTGTGATCTAGGTGCTAGTATTAATTTAATGCCAAAATCTGTATTTCAGAAATTAGGTATTGGACGAGCACGACCCACGACAGTTATGCTGCAGCTGGCAGACCGCTCTCACGTGCAACCAGAAGGGAAGATTGAAGATATTTTGGTAAGAGTGGATAAATTTATTTTTCCTGCTGACTTTCTTGTTTTAGATTGTGAAGCAGATGATAATGCACCAATCATCCTGGGGCGACCCTTCTTAGCCACATGCAGATCACTAATTGATGTAGAAAAGGGAGAACTCACCATGAGAGTGAACGATCTAGAGATCAAATTAAATGTTCTCTAAGCAATAAAACACGCTGATGCAGAAGAAGAATGCAAGACTATCACTGAAGTAATCCTTGACCAACCCTGCATCAGGTCGAACTTCTATGACATCAAATTTAGCCACTGCCAAAGCAGCCATTTGGAAGACTGTCACGGCAGCGACGACAAGAGCTCCTCAGATTCTGACATATCTGACACTGAAGGTCATGAGGAGGTAAACTGGATAGGCAATCGTCCAGGTAAGTTATTCGAGCCCTTAAACTATACCTCGAATGAACATATTATCCAAAAGCCATCAACTGTAGAACCACCTGTTCTAGATCTTAAGCCCCTGTCAGGGCAGCTCAAATATGTTTTTCTTGGATTAAATGATACGTTGCCCGTAATCATGTCTTCCAAGTTGATGCAGGAACAAGAACAACAACTGATAGGGATGCTGCAGCAGCACAAAAAGGCTATTGGATGGACGATAGCTGATATCCAAGGCATCAGTCCGGCACTATGCATGCATAAAATTCTCCTCGAGGATGGCCATAAGCCGACCATTGATGCCCAGAGACGTTTGAATGATGCTATGCGAGGAGTGGTTCGAAAAGAAATTATCAAATGGCTAGACGCTAGGATAATTTATGCCATCTCGGATAGTAAGTGGGTGAGCCCGGTGCAGTGCGTTCCTAAAAAGGGGGGAATAACCGTGGTGACCAATGAATAAAATGAGTTAATCCCAACCAGAACTGTGACCGATTGGAGGGTTTGTATGGACTACCGGAAGCTTAACAAAGCTACTTGGAAGGACCACTTTCCTCTACCTTTTATTGATCAAATGCTTGATAGATTAGCGGGAAAGCCTTATTACTGTTTTCTTGATGGTTACTCAGGTTATAACCAAATAGCCATCGCGCCGGAGGATCAAGAGAAAACGACTTTCACTTGCCCATACGGTACTTATGCTTTTAGGAGAATGCCATTTGGACTTTGCAACGCACCAGCAACCTTCCAGAGGTGTATGATGGCGATATTCTCCGACATGGTGGAGGATTTCCTAGAGATATTTATGGACGATTTCTCTGTCTTTGGAGATAATTGTTGAGTGTGTAAAAGTTCTATCATTTACACCTTTTTAAACCCATATTTCTGCTGCATTCAAGCACCATTGCATTGCATTTAGGTTAGTTTTCAATAAAACATCACAATTATATAAAAGGCACGGATTCTACTGAAAGATGGTTATTTTTGCAGGTATCTGTCACAGTAGATGTTGAAGGCAGGTGCAGGGCAGATAAGCAGGAGAGCTGAACTGGACAAGCAGCTGAAGAAGACGAACCTGTCACGGACCTGTCGTGACAGCATGATGACAGCAGATTCATGAAGAGGAAAAGTGAAGTGGACCTCGATAGATAGAGAAAAATCTGCTCGTCTGTCGTGTGGAAGCCGAATATTTTTCCAAGCCCCGGATCAAAAGATATGTCAAGCCAAAGCTCAAAGAGAAGAATTCCCATGTAAACAAGGAGGCGGCTGAAAAGTAGGAATCCTTAGAGATTTAGTCTTTATTAGAATCTTACTTTTAATTAAAGTTGTAATCCTTGTTACCTTAGATAACTTGAGCCCAAAGCTTATATAAAGGGCATAGATTAAACCTAGGGCATAGCCGACTACCCCATAACCGAAACCTAAACCCTACCGTTTACCTGTCACCGATATGTTCTAATTTCCCCCTAGGGCTACGGGTTGTTTTGTAAAGTAGTTGCAAGGGTTGCTTTGTTTTAGGATTTTTCAAGTTCAATAAAATAAACTTCAAGTTCTTTTATCTTGGTTTTAACATCTTGCAAGAGCATCGGGAGAGCATTGTGAGGTTATCCATTTACTTAGCATCGGGAGAGTTAAGTATACGAAAGAGATAAAAGCGCGTTCTCTAGTTTATAGTTGAACCATCTCGTGCTTAGGGATAAGGCGAGGTTAAGTGGCTAAGGAAGAATTCATACACATCGGTGTTCATCCTTCGATTCACGCCGGAAGGTATCATCAAAGACGTGATCATCGACAGACTTGTGCCTAGGGATAGGGCAAGGCAGATCTGGGATTCTTGCCAAGCTTGAAGTACGGAGTTAGTGTTCGCTGCCGCGATAGCTGACGGACAGACGCCACGACAGGTGCTGTCGGCGACGGGTGCGACGACAGAACTGGAGATCCTAAGCAATTCAATACCTACACTACTAAGCAACTCAATACCAGCCCATTTTCTCCATCTTGATATCTCAATCTTTTATTTACGTTTTTAATTTAATATTCGTGACAATTCTTTTAAATATTTCCTTTGCTTTTGTGCAGTGAATATAGGTGAAGCTATTAGCCCAATCCCTGTGGAGACGATATCCGATACTTTGTATCACTTTACTACTTGCGTCGTGTATACTTGCACTACAATTGCGATAGACTATTTTACACGCAACAAGTTTTTGGCGCCGTTGCCGGGGATTGGCAACATAACTACACCTTTCTTTCCTTGCACTTTTTGTTTTTATTTTCGTTTTTTTTTTATTTTTTCTTTTGTGTTTTTAAACTCTTGCTTTTCACAAGGTTTTCCTGTTTATGCGCAGATCGAAAAGAGGTAAAGATCCTGAGTATAAATTAGATCCGGAGATTGAACGTTCCTTT
This sequence comes from Hibiscus tridactylites, assembly GCA_958450335.1. NCBI lineage: Eukaryota > Viridiplantae > Streptophyta > Magnoliopsida > Malvales > Malvaceae > Hibiscus > Hibiscus tridactylites. The sequence goes on along the minus strand of OY288273.1, from coordinate 35,224,822 downwards.
AATCTCAAGAAACAGATTCGCCACCTCTTAGATCGAAACGAATACCTTGAAGAACAGCTAGAGCAGATGGGCCATAACCAACCTGCTGGTGGTTTCATACCACCCCTTGGCAATAATAACCCACCTGTCGGCGACCCGCCTGGGGCAGATAGACGACGGTCATGTCGTGACTACATGCTGAACGATCATGTAGAGCTGGAGACCACGCTGCCGGATATTGACGTTGACAACTTCGAGCTTAAACCTGTCATGTTTAGTATGATCAACAATGCCGGGCAGTTTGGTGGTTCTGCGACAGAAGATGCCAGGGAGCATCTCAAAACGTTCCAGGAGATCTGTGGTTCGTTTAGACTACCAGGAGTTAGTCCGGAGATACTGAGGCTTCGGTTATTCCCCCATTCATTGAGGGACAGAGCTAAAACTTGGTGGAATAAACTTACACCGGGTTCTATCATGACTTGGGCAGATTTAACTCGTGAATTTTTGTCTCGTTTTAATCCTTCACATTTAGCTGAGCGATTACGTAATGAAATTGCTACTTTTCAACAGGAAGATGACGAGCCAATGCACGAGGCCTGGGACAGATTCACAACTCTTCTACGAAACTGCCCAATGCATGGATTCCCCGTCTGGAATCAGGTAACTAAGTTTTATAATGCTGCTAACTTACAAACTCGCATTCGAATTGATTCTGCAGCAAATGGACTACTATTGGACAAAGATCCAGACGAGGCCCTGCAAGTTCTGAAACATCTAGCTAAGAATGAGGAGCAATTTCCAACCGCTAGAAGAGGGGGTAAACGGGTCCTTGCTGTCAAGGATTATGAGGCCGACAGCACTATGAAATCACAGGTAGCATTCCTCACTAAGGCCATGAAACACTTATTGAGTGAAGAGGAAGTACGAGGGTTTGCTGTCGAGGAAGTTTGTGCTACATGTGAGGGAAATCATAGTAGGGATGAGTGCCCTATAAATATAGAAGAAGGAAAATATGTTGGAAATTACAAGCCAAACTACAATTCCAACAATTACAACCCTAATTGGAGGAAAGACCCCAAATTTTCCTGGAGTAACCCCAACAATGCTCTAAATCCGCAAGCATATAATCAGAATCAGGGGGGACCGAGATTGTTGACGCGACAGCAGCCACAGCCGCAAAACCTGCCGCAGAACCTGCCGCCTCAGCAACAACAGCAGCCACCACCTGCCACGAGTAGTATATTGGAGCAAACTCTGGCCACCTTTATGTCTCAGACTGGCACATATATGGATAACATCAATAAGTTTGTTAAGAAAACGGAAGACTTTATGGATGAGACTAAGATGAGAATGACAAACCATGAGGCCACCTTGAAATCTCTAGAGACACAAATGGGTCAGGTGTCGCAGCATATTAAGCCACGGCAGAATGGAGGATTCCCTAGCAATACTGAAAATGCTAGAACGCCCCCTCATGAGCAATGTAAGGCGATTACTACTAGGAGTGGGAAAAAGTTACCAGGGCCGGAAAAAGAAGCTGAAATAGAAAAGAAACCTGCCTTGGATAAGCCTGCCGAGGAAGCTGCCCCGGCAGGTAATGAACAGACTGCTGCCGATGAGCCTGTCACGACAGCAGAAGCGACAGAGGAGAAAAAAGATGAGTATCGACCTCAGATTCGCATGCAGTGGGAAGGGCGCATTGCTGATTATCGCCCTCCACCACCTTTTCCTCAACGGATACAGCAAGCTAAGCATGAATCTCAACTTAAGAAAATTTATGATATTTTTAAACAGGTTCATATTAACATTCCGTTGTTAGATGCTGTTAGGGAAATGCCCGGTTATGCTAAATTTCTCAAGGATGTCATGTCTAAAAAATCTAAACTTGGGGAATTTGAAACGGTAAGGATGCAAGAAGGTTGCATGAGTATTCTTCATCGACAACCACCCCAGAAAAAGAAGGATCCAGGGAGCTTCCTCATACCTTGCGTAATCGGAGATAAATTTGTGGGTAAGGCATTATGTGATCTTGGTGCTAGTGTCAATCTAATGCCCAAATCTGTTTTTCAGAAATTAGGTATTGGCAAGGCGCGGCCCACGACAGTTACCCTACAGTTAGCCGACCGCTCTTACGTTCACCCTGAGGGAAAAATTGAAGACATCTTGGTAAGAGTGGATAAACTTATTTTTCCTGCTGACTTTCTTATTTTAGATTGTGAGGCAGATGAGAACGCACCAGTCATCCTAGGGCGACCCTTCTTAGCCACGGGAAGATCATTGATTGATGTGGAGAAAGGAGAACTCACCATGCGCGTAAACGATCAAGAAATTAAGTTGAATGTTCTCCAAGCAATGAAACATGCTGATGTGGATGAAGAATGCAAGGCCATCATTGAGGTGACCTTTGATCAACCCTGCATCAGGTTGGGCTGCCAGGATATAAAATTTGGTCACTGCTGCGACAGCCATTTACAAGCCTGTCACGACAGCAACGACGACAGCACCGACGACAGCGACTCCTCTGAATCCAATTCATCTGATACTGAAGGTCATGAGGAGGTAGACTGGTTAGACTATCGCCCAGGTAAGTTATTCGAACCCTTGAATTACACTTCGGATAACCATTTAATCCAAAAGCCATCTACTGTTGAACCACCTGTCTTAGAACTTAAGCCCCTGCCAGGGCAGCTTAAATATGCTTATCTTGGTAGTGATAAAACACTACCCGTGATCATCTCTGCTAAGCTGCCGCAGGAACAGGAACGACAGCTGATCGACATGTTGAGGCAGCATAAAAGGGCGATAGGATGGACTATAGCAGACATTCAGGGCATTAGTCCGGCAATCTGTATGCACAAAATCCTCCTAGAGGAAGATCATAAGCCGACTATTGATGCCCAAAGGCGGTTGAACCTTGCAATGAAGGAGGTAGTGCGTAAGGAAATAATTAAATGGTTAGACGCTGGTATCATTTACGCCATCTCCGATAGCAAATGGGTAAGCCCGGTGCAATGTGTTCCCAAGAAAAGAGGCATAACGGTGATAACCAACGAAAACAATGAGCTAATCCCAACCAGGACTGTGACCGGTTGGAGGGTTTGTATGGACTATCGGAAGCTTAACAAAGCTACCCGAAAAGACCACTTTCCTTTACCCTTTATTGATCAAATGCTTGATAGATTAGCGGGTAAACCTTACTATTGTTTTCTTGATGGTTATTCAGGATATAATCAAATTGCTATTGCACCAGAGGACCAAGAGAAAACGACTTTCACCTGCCCCTACGGAACATACGCATTTAGGAGGATGCCGTTTGGACTCTGTAACGCACCTGCCACCTTCCAAAGGTGCATGATGGCAATATTCTCCGACATGGTTGAGGACTTCCTTGAGATCTTCATGGATGATTTTTCTGTCTTTGGAGACGATTTTGAGAGCTGCCTTGGCAACCTTCAAAAGGTACTTGAAAGATGTGAAAAAGTTAATCTTGTTCTTAATTGGGAAAAATGCCATTTTATGGTAGATGAGGGAATAGTTTTAGGCCATAAGATTAGCTGCCGTGGGATAGAAGTCGACAGGGCAAAGATTGAAGTCATAGAGAAGCTGCCGCCGCCAACCACAGTCAAGGGCATTAGGAGTTTCCTAGGGCATGCTGGTTTCTATAGGAGATTTATCGCAAATTTCTCAAAAATCACGAAGCCCTTATGTCATCTCTTAGAGCAGAACCGACCCTTTGACTTTAATGAAGAATGTACTGAAGCATTCAAGGTTCTGAAGGAAAAACTAGTGACAGCCCCCATCGTACAGCCACCAGACTGGACGCAACCGTTTGAAATTATGTGTGATGCTAGTGACTATGCTGTCGGGGCAGCACTTGGGCAGCGCAAGGACAGGCTGTTTCATGTCATATATTATGCCAGCAAAACATTGAATGATGCCCAAGTGAATTATACCACCACAGAAAAGGAGCTGTTAGCTGTGGTGTTCTCCATCGACAAGTTTCGTTCTTACATACTTGGAACGAAGGTAATTGTACATACCGATCATTCTGCCCTTAAGTACTTGTTCGCAAAGAAGGATGCAAAGCCTAGGTTGATAAGATGGATCTTGCTATTACAAGAATTCGACCTTGAAATCAAAGACAAAAAGGGGATAGAAAATCAGGTGGCAGATCACTTGTCGAGGTTGGAGTTGGGACAGAGTCTACCTGTAGATGAGACACACATACTAGAGACCTTCCCAGATGAGCAGCTCTTTGCTGCCGCAATAGCTGTCGCGACAGCCATGGCGGCAGGTAAGTCTTCTAACCTTCCCTGGTATGCTGATTTCGTTAATTTTATAGTTAGCAGAATATTACCTTCTGATCTTACTTATCAAGCCAGGAAGAGGTTTCAAAATGATGTTAAACATTATTATTGGGACGAACCTCTTCTTTTCAAATTGTGCGCAGATCAGGTTATAAGGAGATGTGTACCACAAGAAGAACAAGAAGACATTCTCCATCACTGTCATGCCTCACAATATGGAGGACACTTAGGAGGCAACAAAACTGCTGCCAAGGTGCTGCAGTCAGGTTTCTACTGGCCGACACTGTATAAGGACGCACAGGAATTTTACAAAAACTGTGACAGGTGCCAGCGGACAGGTAACATCTCAAGGAGAAACGAGATGCCACTGCAGAATATCTTAGAAGTCGAGATCTTCGACGTATGGGGGATTGATTTTATGGGACCTTTTCCATCTTCATGTGGAAATCTTTACATCCTCCTAGCAGTAGATTATGTCTCCAAGTGGTAGAAGCAATCGCAACTCAAAAGAATGATGCCAAAACGGTCCAAAAGTTTTTGCATAAAAACATCTTTTCTAGATTTGGCATCCCTAAGGCGATTATCAGTGATGAAGGGAGACATTTTGACAACAGGGTAATTGCTGCCGCCTTGAGAAAATATGGTGTCAAGCACAAGATAGCGACAGCATACCACCCACAGACCAATGGACAGGCTGAGATTTCCAACAGGGAAGTGAAGAACATTCTTGAAAAAATGGTCAAACCAACTAGGAAAGATTGGTCTTTACTTCTGAATGATGCATTATGGGCATACAGGACAGCTTTCAAGACTCCATTGGGCATGTCTCCATTCCGATTGATCTATGGGAAAACCTGTCACCTGCCTGTCGAGATAGAGCACAAGGCATATTGGGCAATCAAGGCAGTAAACATGGACTTGGACAAGGCAGGTCAGAAAAGGCTGTTAGATTTGAATGAAATCGAGGAAATACGGACAATGGCCTATGACAACGCAAGAATATACAAAGAGAAAACAAAGAAGTGGCATGACAAGAAGTTGCCGCCGCGACAGTTCTGCCCAGGGCAGCTTGTGTTGTTGTTCAATTCGAGGTTGAAACTCTTTCCAGGGAAGCTCAAATCTAGATGGTCTGGTCCATTCCAAGTAATTCAAGTTTTCCCCCATGGTGCCATTACAATTCAATCATTAAAAGACGGGCACCAATTCAAAGTCAATGGACAACGCCTCAAGCATTATCAAGGGACTGAAGCCCCAGGAATTCAGGAAGTGGTTACCTTAGGTGATGCCCCACAAGGCATCCCTAATTTAACCTAGTTTTATTTTTATTTTTATCTTATTTTATTATTATTTATTAGGAATTAGATTTATTTTAATAATGTTTTGTTTTTAATTTCAGTTTTTAGGAAATAAAAGAGACAAGTGAGAAAGAAGAAGTGGCCCAAGACCATCGCCCAACCATCAGCCCCACCAAGCCCATCTATGGTAACCTGTCGTTTCAGCTGCCGGCGCAGACGGATTTGACAGGCTGTCAATAGACGCACGGCAGACGAAGAAGCGTGCGGCAGACGCTCCGCAGACGCATTAATGCGTGTCAGACGCGTCAGACACGCCATATCCAATCTGCCGCTCCGTTATTCCCGCCTGCCGTTACGGCATTAAATGGGCAGCTACTCGACAGCTATATAAACCCCTTCTCCCTTTCATTTTTTCCTCACTTCTAATTTTTCTCTTGTACTCTCTTCTAGTTTTATCTATTTTCTCTCCTTTTTCAGCCCTTGCAACCAAAAATGTCTTCACGACAGACTCGCCAAAATGCTGCTGCCGCCTCTTCTTCCGCAGCAGCATCCCCGTTCGCCAACGAAGAACTTTGGGAGGAACGGAGCTTCATCTATAACAGAGATGCTCCTCTTTTTGGACTCCGGCCGTTCATCATGAAGGCCATTACGGCGCAACTCTGGGAAGACTTTGCCGAGCAGCCGGCAGAGCTTAATGACACCCTGGTAAGGGAATTCTATGAGGCGATCGAGAGTAAGTCGGCGACATCTGTCGTCGTCCGAGGAGTGACAGTTCCTTTCACCGCCAGCAGCATCAATCATGTCTTCAGCCTCTTCTTTGGCCCCAATGATGACGCTCATCAACAGTTTTGGGACTCTCTCGACGCTGCCGGCCACGATGCTGTCATGAGGGAATTGACAGAAAGGGGCACAACATGGAGCACCGGCAAAAAGAATCCCAACTCCGTCAACCGGGCAGAGCTGCTCCCCGAGGCTAAACTATGGAACGCTTTTATTAAAAAGCGTATCCTGCCCTCATCCCACCACACGACAGTCAACAGGCAGCGGCTTGCCCTCATCCATTCTATCATGCATGACAGGCCAATCAACGTGGGCAGGTACATGCGAGAAAGCATTCTCGATTGTGCCTTCAGAACAGATTCCCGACTATGCCTGCCCTTCACCATTACGGCCCTCTGCCGCTGCGCTGCCGTACCGGAGGACCCTTCAGACAAAATCAAGAAGGGCAGTGGTTGGACCGACAGCAACATCTCCAGCCTTATGGAGATCATCGTCGTAACGCCCCTCAACGCCTTCGATCCAAACGCCCCACCTGCTGAATCTGATGATGAACCTGCCACCGAGCCTGCCCCAGAAGCTGCGACCAACACCGCACCGGCAGGTCAGAACGCCGACATCTTAGCTGCCATCTTGAGGATAGAGGAGCGGCAGATGGGTTTAATGACATTCATCCGCGATTTCTCCAACGCAACGGTAAACTTTATTACCAACACTTTAAATTTTTCGGATGTCATTTTCCCCACCTTCCCCGCCCATTACTTTAATATACCCTCCCCCACTCCCACACCACCTGTCTCTCCCCATGGAGAATCTGCCTCCTCCACACCTTCCCCGACAGCAGCCGGCAGCCCACCGGCGGACACTTCCCCTCGAGGCACCAAGCGAGCTGCCACTGACGAAAGCCCTCTCGTCCGGAGAAACTTGGACAGCGCCTTTACGCGGGTGAAAAGAATCAAACATGTCGCCAACAAGAGGATGTTGTCCAAAGCCATTACGAGTACCAGCTGGGACAGCAGCGACAGCTCTGATGTTCGACTAGTGGAACCACCTGCCCTTCAACCTGCTGACGACCCTGTCCCCCAACCGGAGGAAGAACCTGCACCTCAACAGGCTGATGAACCTGTTGACCAACCTGCTCCGGAACCTGCCCAGCCACCTCCCCAACGCAGACGCTACCATCAGATCCGCGTCAGCAGCAGTGATGAGGACAGCGCATAAAATTTAAGTTTTTATTTCTTTTTCTTCTCTTATTGCTGCCTGCCCTTATATAATTGTGATGTACTTTTATTTTTCATGTTTTTCTTTCTTTTTTTATGTCATTTTGCATTGAGGGCAATGCAACCCTCGAGTTTGGGGGTGGCAACCCTCCATATTTAATGGAGTCTTTAGCACATCTTTTTTTAATTGTTGTGTCTTATTAGTTATTTAAGTTTTTCTTTTAAAAAAAAAATTTCAGAAAAATCAGAAAATCTGAACTGTTGGCTTAAAACTGTGAAGTTAACTTACCTGTCATGACGGCTCTGTCGTGACAGCATCTGTAGGACAGGTTAAGGAAAAGTTTAGAGCCTTTCTATAGTTCTGAAAACTTAAACACTTTTGTGACTGTTATAATGCTTAGACTTCTTTTAGCCAAACTAGAATAGGAAGCTTAGAACTTGGATAGCCCCTAGAGGTGCCTAACACTGGCTCTAGGAAAGAAGTTTAGCAAAAGAAAAGCAAAAACCTAGAGGTGCCCGGAACCGGCTCTAGGAAGCTAACTAGAGGTGCCCAAAACTGGCTCTAGAAAAACTTAGCTTGAAAATAGAAGAAAAAGCATGAAAATGTGCCTTCTAAAAGAAAGTAAACTTTGGCATAAAATTCAAGTTAAGGAGTTGAATATTCTAGTGAAACTAAGAGAGTCTTAGCTTATAACTGTTCACAAGCATGCACACGCTGCACGAGAGCTATAGGGAGATTCCGGACAGATCCTAACCCTTCCGACAGGTTGCTGCCGCCATAGAGAATGAGCGACAGGTGAGGGACAGTTCACTGTTTGAAGGCCAACACAAAAATTTTCAGTTTTCTTTTAAGTCTTCATTGCTTGAGGGCAAGCAAAAACTTGAGTTTGGGGGTGTGTTGAGTGTGTAAAAGTTCTATCATTTACACCGTTTTAAACCCATATTTCTGCTGCATTCAAGCACCATTGCATTGCATTTAGGTTAGTTTTCAATAAAACATCACAATTATATAAAAGGCACGGATTCTACTGAAAGATGGTTATTTTTGCAGGTATCTGTCACAGTAGATGTTGAAGGCAGGTGCAGGGCAGATAAGCAGGAGAGCTGAACTGGACAAGCAGCTGAAGAAGACGAACCTGTCACGGACCTGTCGTGACAGCATGATGACAGCAGATTCATGAAGAGGAAAAGTGAAGTGGACCTCGATAGATAGAGAAAAATCTGCTCGTCTGTCGTGTGGAAGCCGAATATTTTTCCAAGCCCCGGATCAAAAGATATGTCAAGCCAAAGCTCAAAGAGAAGAATTCCCATGTAAACAAGGAGGCGGCTGAAAAGTAGGAATCCTTAGAGATTTAGTCTTTATTAGAATCTTACTTCTAATTAAAGTTGTAATCCTTGTTACCTTAGATAACTTGAGCCCAAAGCTTATATAAAGGGCATAGATTAAACCTAGGGCATAGCCGACTACCCCATAACCGAAACCTAAACCCTGCCGTTTACCTGTCACCGATATGTTCTAATTTCCCCCTAGGGCTACGGGTTGTTTTGTAAAGTAGTTGCAAGGGTTGCTTTGTTTTAGGATTTTTCAAGTTCAATAAAATAAACTTCAAGTTCTTTTATCTTGGTTTTAACATCTTGCAAGAGCATCGGGAGAGCATTGTGAGGTTATCCATTTACTTAGCATCGGGAGAGTTAAGTATACGAAAGAGATAAAAGCGCGTTCTCTAGTTTATAGTTGAACCATCTCGTGCTTAGGGATAAGGCGAGGTTAAGTGGCTAAGGAAGAATTCATACACATCGGTGTTCATCCTTCGATTCACGCCGGGAGGTATCATCAAAGACGTGATCATCGACAGACTTGTGCCTAGGGATAGGGCAAGGCAGATCTGGGATTCTTGCCAAGCTTGAAGTACGGAGTTAGTGTTCGCTGCCGCGATAGCTGACGGACAGACGCCGCGACAGGTGCTGTCGGCGACGGGTGCGACGATAGAACTGGAGATCCTAAGCAATTCAATACCTACACTACTAAGCAACTCAATACCAGCCCATTTTCTCCATCTTGATATCTCAATCTTTTATTTACGTTTTTAATTTAATATTCGTGACAATTCTTTTAAATATTTCCTTTGCTTTTGTGCAGTGAATATAGGTGAAGCTATTAGCCCAATCCCTGTGGAGACGATATCCGATACTTTGTATCACTTTACTACTTGCGTCGTGTATACTTGCACTACAATTGCGATAGACTATTTTACACGCAACAATAATTTTGAAAGCTGTTTAAGCAACTTACAGAAAGTGCTCGAGAGATGCGAGAAAGCGAACTTAGTATTAAAGTAGGAGAAATGTCACTTCATGGTGAATGAAGGGATAGTCCTAGGCCATAAGGTAAGCTACCGCGACATAGAAGTCGACAGAGCCAAGCCTGAGGTGATTGAAAAGCTGCCACCTCCCACCACAGTCAAGGGAATTCGGAGTTTTCTGGGGCATGCTGGGTTCTATCGAAGGTTTATAGCCAATTTTTCGAAGATCACCAAGCCGCTATGCCACCTACTAGAGCAGAATCGTCCCTTCGACTTTAATACTAAATGTACTGAGGCATTCAGAATTCTGAAAGAAAAGCTAGTAACAGCCCCAATTGTACAGCCACTGGATTGGAAGTTGCCATTCGAAATTATGTGTGATGGCATTGATTACGCTGTAGGGGCAGCACTTGGGCAGAGGAAGGACAAGCTATTCCATGTAATTTACTACGCTAGCAAAACACTCAACGATGCCCAAGTGAATTACACCACAACAGAGAATGAACTGTTAGCAGTGGTGTTTTCAATTGACAAGTTCCGATCCTACATACTTGAAACGAAGGTGGTGGTCCACACAGATCACTCTGCACTGAAGTATCTGTTTGCTGCAAGAGTTCGACATAGAAATCAAAGATAAAAAGGGGACAGAGTACCAAGTTGCAGATCACTTGTCAAGATTAGAAAAGGGAAAAAGTCTCCCAATAGACGAGACACACATACTGGAGACCTTACCTGACGAGCAGCTGTTCGCTGCCATAAGCACTGCCGCGACAGCCATGGCGGAAGGTAAGTTTTCTGAACTCCCATGGTATGCTGATTTCGTTAATTATTTAGTTAGCAGAATATTTCCTCCTGATCTTAATTATCAAGCTAGGAAGAGGTTCCAAAATGATGTTAAGCATGATTATTGGGACGAACCTCTTCTTTTCAAAAATTGTGCAAATCAGATTATCAGGAGGTGTGTACCACATGATGAGCAGGAAGCTGTGCTTCATCACTGCCATGCTTCACAATATGGAGGACACTTAGGTGGTAACAAAACTGCCGCCAAGGTTTTGCAGTCTGATTTTTATTGGCCTTCACTATTCAAGGATGCCCAAGCATTCTACAAAAGCTGTGATAAATGTCAACGGACTGGAAACATCTCAAGGAGACATGAGATGCCACTGCAAAACATCCTTGAAGTCGAAATCTTCGACGTTTGGGGGATTGATTTCATGGGACCATTCCCAACATTATGTGGGAATCTTTATATCCTCCTGGCAGTTGACTATGTGTCCAAATGGGTTAAAGCGATCGCCACACAGAAAAATGATGCCAAGACCGTTCAGATATTTCTACATAAGAACATTTTTTCCAGATTTGGCATCCCTAAGGCGATCATCAGTGATGAAGGGAGGAATTCTGACAATAAGGTAATAGCTGTTGCTTTAAAGAAATATGGTGTCAAACATCAGATCGCAACACCTTACCACCCTCAGACCAATAGACAGGCCGAAATATCCATCAGAGAGGTAAAGAACATTCTTCAGAAGATTTATAGCCAGTTTATGGTTGAACTATCTCAGACCTAGGGATAGGACAAGGTTAAGTGGCTAAGGAAAAATTCAACAACATCGGTGTTTATCCTTCGATTCACGCCGGGAGGTATCATCAAAGACGTGTTCATCGACAGACTTGGACCTAGAGATAGGACAAGGCACAGCAGAGATTCTTACCAAGCTTGAAGTACAGAGTTGTGTGATCGCTGCCGCGACAACAACAGACCGTTGCCGCCGCAGGTGCTGCCGCGATAGGAGTAACGACAGAACATGAAGTCCTAGACATTGTAACACCTACACTACTGAGCAAATCAATACCGACCCATTCTATCTATCCTGATTCCTTCAATCTTTTATCTTCAGTATTCTTTAATATTCCTTTACAAACAATTAAAATTATCTTCTTTCTTGTGCAGCAATTCAAGGTTAAAGCTATTTCTAGTCTCTGTGGATTCAACATTCGATACTTCGTGTATCACTTTACTACTTGCGTCGTGTACACTTGCACTCTATTGCGATAGACTCTTTTACACGCAACAGGGGGGACAAGAACTCTTTTATGAGATCATATTCCCACACCCTTTTTATCCATCTCTTTCTTAATCATCTTTCTTCCTAAGAACATCATAGTTCCCAACATAAACGATTCAAGCTTTCTACCCTATTTTCTACATCCGAGATTCAAGATTGAGATATTTTAATCTCCTCTTCTTGGGCTGCAAGAAAAGTATACTCTCGAGGTATAAATGTGAGTTCTCCATTAATGGGTTTTTGGAGGTGGTAAAGCTTTCGGGGCTTCTCCCATGTTTTTAAGGTTGTAAATCTGTAGACAAACCTTCACCTAGTTTTTGTTTTGAATTTTGATTCGTTTCCTTGGTTGTGAGGTATAAAGAAGTTGTTTTGGGTTCTTTCAAGTTGGAGCCAAAGAGAAGAAGTTGAGGATTTTTAGTGTGTGAAGCAAATCCGGGTTAGTTGCTAAAAGGTCAGTACATCTCTAACTCCTACTCTTCTTGAGGATCATAAAGTGATTGCTTTGCTTGATGTTATGGTTTATGATTTCTAGTTGGGTGTTTGGTAGCTTAGAACCTTATTAATGGTGAAATCCGAATTAAATATTAATAGGGTGTGAAAAGGGTAGCAAACCACTCAAATCAACTCCCACAAGATGTAGGATTAAGTTAAAGGGTTAAAAGTTACGTTTTGAGGGCTTGGGAAGTGATTTTTCGAGCCTTGAAAGCAATTTATGGGCTTCGGTATCGGTACATGAGGAGCTGTATCGATACCTTATGTTATTTATGATGAACATAGGTGATTTTAGAAGGGCATATCAGTACGCCTAAGGAGGGTATCGATACCCCATGCCTTACTTAAATTCCAGTAGCTAAATTGTGTACCGATACGCTTAGGTGCATACCGCTACCGAAGGGGTATCCTACATGACCCCGTGTAACGATACAAGGTATTGATTTAACCCCTTTTTTTGCGCATGAGCTAGGTATCGGTACATAGAGTTTGGGTATCGGTACCTAGAGGGGCGTATCGATACCCTCAAGTGGGTATCGATACCCACTGGGCAATATGCCCGTAAATGTTAAAATTGAGTTCGAGGGGTTGATGATTCGAAGGCTATGGCCCATTAGGCTTCTAAGGTGATAAAATGAATTGTAAAACTGAGGAACCGAGTTTTAACCCTCTTAGATGGGTGTATCGTGTGATAACTTAGTAAGTAATGAATAAAGATATTCAGGTTGGTTGGTGTCATGCCTTGGGGACATATGCTTGATAGCTTGGCTTGGTGCCACTTACCTCTTGGTAGTTGTGATGAGCTAACACCCCTCTAGAGTGAGGGATGGTAGTTGTGATGAGCTAACACCCCTCTTAAAAAAACAGTTCACTCATGGGAGTAAAAATTTAAGCTAAAATAGTTCAAACACTAGGATGAAGTTGGGTTCTATTAAGAAATTTTTCTAGCACCGTTAAGCCTAAATTGTATGCAATCACACACACACTAACAAAGGATCTCACACTATGAAAACATTCTTAAAATCTCAATTGTGTCTTAAATACTGAAGCCTTACTTTTCTGAGTGTTGAAATTTTGCCATAGAATCTGTCTCGAGCTAAATTTTTGCCACAACATTTTCTTTGTTTCTTTCTATTCATTGCTTGAGGACAAGCAATAGCTTAAGTTTGGGGGTTTGCTGACTTGTCAAAATGCTTATATTCTACACCTTTTTGCTTAAGTGTTTGTTTGTTCTCGAGGTCATCTCATAGCATATATGTGCATTTAGAGCATATAGTTGCATGTATCTTTACTTGTTGGTGGTATGGCTTTATTTCATGAGACTAGATGTTGCTTGAAGGGTGTTTGCTGGTATAGTGTTGTGCAGGTAGATGTTGAAGCAAAGCAAGGAAGGAAAATGCTATAGCTAATTGGGCAGCAATTCTAGGCGCGGAAAAAGACAAAGTAACGCGCACACGCTGACCGCCCACATGTGTGAACCCCCTTTTGTCTGTTTGTACCCCACATGCATAGGGAATATTCTCAGAACTTCAAAGAATCATTAGGGCACAAAACCCTAGGAGCCACCACTATATAAAGGACACAAGACCCTCATTAAAGGGAGAGCGTGAAAAATGACAAAAAGGTTAGGGAAAGAAATCTAAAGGCGACTCTTTTCTTCTTCTTCCTCCACCACTTGGTGTCCTTCATCATAGAAGCTCCAAGGGCCTGACCTTGCTGACCTTGAGAGAGGCGGCAAGCCTAGGGCAGTTCGTGGCGCTGCAAGTCCATCACGGATTGAGAGTTCTTCTCTTCCCTTTCTGTTGCTTTAGCATTTATTTTTATATCTGAAAAAATAGGTTGTATGAACGAAGATACTTCAGATATTTTCCCAGCCATGAACTGATTTAGGTGGCTAGGGCTGTTGGATGAACTATGTTTTATTTTCTTTTATTAATGTTTATTTATCTCTTTCTCGTATCTATGCTTTGTCTATGCTGTTATATGCTTAGGGTTGTAAGAGCCTTCGAGAGTTGGCCTTTCCTTAGGTGTTAGTTGAGGTTAGTGGTCGAGAGAGTTTTCCTTAACCTGCATAGACAATGGAGTTGGATGCTGAGAGGCACAGCTCTAATCCACCTTAGAGATAAGTGTTGGGTTTCATCGGCTAAGAGGGATAGACCTTTAAGGGTAGAGGGAGTTTTAGAGTTTACGCTGAGAGGTATGGCTGTAGCATTTCCTGCTCCTAGTTTCCTGGCTAGAGATAGTTAAGAAGCACCTTGAGTAAATCCTACCGAGCATAGACTAAGTTAGAGAAGTAAACCCCAGTAGAGAAGTAAAACATAAGTAAACCTGGCAGCCCGGCCAGCCATTCCCAAGAGAGTTTCACACGCGTAAGAGGACATGTTTGTCTATTTGATTTCAGCACACTATCTTTTATCTTTATTTGCTACAACATTTACATCTTCGCTCTGATTTGCTACAACATTCATCACTTTGTCTTAAATTGCCACATCATTCTCCATTTACATTTCGTGACACTTGAGTGCTTAAGCTTTCCTAGAAACACCTCCAATCCATGTGAAGACGATACTCACTCATCACTTTATTACTTGTTCGACGTGTATACTTGCACCATATTTGCGTATCATTTATAGTACATCACGCGCAGCAACACTGACTAATTTGCATTGCATATAGTCAATATGAGACGACTCTCCTAGTTCAGTTTTCTCTATTCATAATATAGATATTCGAGTTTTTAACCTTGATTATGGGACCTAGTGTCTTATCCTGTTAGACCAACTGAATGTTGGTACTATTTTTATAATTTTGAGCTAAAAAAAGTTTAGATTTTAGTAATTTATTATTGAGTCTCATTCACGTAGGATTAATGAATTTTATCACTTTTATTGGCATCTCGCAAGGATTTACATTTACCGTAGATCTAATTTGTCTAATGTCCATTTTTGCTGTCTAGAAATTCAATTTTAATTTTATTATAATTTCCAAAAAAATACATTTAACAGAATGTGTAGCATCACAGTTTATAAATCACAAAATATTTTTTCTTTTATGATATAAGATTAATGCATTTTATCACCCTCGTAATCAACTCGTACCCTTTATGTTTTTGTGTTTGGCAACTACGAAAGCACTTCATAGCAACAATCCCTTCAGAGGCCTGAATGATCTCGAGAACATACACTGTCAGACACTATAATACTCTACCCACGTGATCAGACTATAAACTCTAGCACTAGGAAGTTGTGTCTATCTCTAACAACTCGTCATATGCTATCACTAGATTTAGCACCGTCCAATCACCAACAACACCAGAGCTATAAATACCCATACAACAAAAGAAAGAGGGCAAGTCGAACAAAGATGCCACCACCCCTTTTTTCTTCTCTTCTTTTGAGCTCCGACCTCTATAGTGTCTGTGGCTCTCCGTCCCAAATCAATTAAGGTGAACCGTCTGATATCACCACAAATCACCGTGATTTTCCTCTCCACCTCCCATGTTCACTTTCAACCACTTTTTAAAACTTTTTAAACATCACCGTTATCTTTACGAAATTTGAATTAATAACTATTTATTTTTTATATATGTTATCGAAATTCAAATTATTAAAGAAGACAATTATTATTATAAAATCACATCAGATATTAAAAGTAAATTATTTATTTTAAAAAATATATATAAAAATATAAAATACAATAAAAGAGAGGAGGAAAAGAGACGTGCACGCAAAGCGAGGGTGATATATGTCCTGATGCTAAGTGTTAGTGTTCCCTTTTCTATGATCAAAATTTAATTTGTTTTTACTTTTTTTATTGTTTTTATAAAGTGTTTTTGTCTCTTTATGTTACATCAACGGTCGCGTTTTAATGTTGCTATTTTTTATTTTATTTATTGGTCCATATAACTGGACTTTGACTATTTTTCTTGTTCTTTTTTAATTTCAATTACTTAGATTTATTTATTGCAAACAATCTCTGACTCACATTGCTAAATCTGCCCGTTGCCGCAATCTCTGCTAGCGTTTAACATACATACATACATTTTATTTAGGGATGGGCAAAGCGTTGGGTTCTTAGTCCACATGTACTCGACCTAAAAATAAATACTTTAAATTTGAATTCAATCAGGGCACATTTTTTTTTAAAAAAATTTACCCGACCCGACCTAAAAAAATACACTAAACACGACCTGACCTATAGAAAAAATTAATTTTAGGGACTTAATTGTAAAAAAAATTTAGATGTCTTAATTGTAAATAAAATATAATTTTTAAGGACTAAATTGTAAATACAAATTCAACTTTAAGGACCTAATTATAAAAAATATATAAATGGTGGGTATTATTATAAATATCCATAAAAATTAGTGAAAATTACACAATTAGTCCTGAGTCGGGTCAGATATTTCCACCCTAAACTCAAAAACGACCCGACTTCACCCCTAATAAAAACCCAACCAAACCAAATTTTTTTATTAAAAAATCTGACCCGATCGGACCGGGTAGAGTAAAATGCCCATCCCTACCATTAATATCTATTTATATATTTTTGTGTAATTATCTAAATTCAGTGGAGGATCTAGAAATATTTTTTAGGGTGGGCACAAATTATAATTTTTTTAAAAAAATCTAAGGACAAACTCTTAAAGATTGATAAAATTGAAGTAAAATGTGTGAAGTTTAGAAAGTTCATGTGCCCACCCTAGGATGCACTTGCATCCAACACTGTTTGTATCTGATTTATTGGTTGACTAATCTGCATTACAGATACTCAATATGAGACGACTCTCCTAGTTCAATTTTCTCTATTCATATTGTAAATATTCGAGTTTTTATGTAACCCCCTCGACCCGACCTAGCCACTAGACCGCACCAAACAGGTTATACGGGGAAAATCGAAGAGAAATCCGCTAAGGCTTCACTCCGATTAGAAACCCTAATTTTTTTATAATTTAATCTTGTCTAAAGGCCATTTTAAAACCTATGTGAGGAGACTAGCAGCGGAAAAGCAAAACACGAGCAAGAACCACTCGAAACGAGCTTTGAGGCTACTTTGTACAGTTTTAAAATATGACGTATCGATACGCTCGGGACCGTATCGATACGCCTTCAATGGTAAAAAATCCCAAGTCAACCTCAAGAGGTTATTTCGATACGCTCAGAGACCGTACCGATACGGTGTATCAAAACTGTCTCGAGGGTTTCGGAACGCCAGCCTGTATCGAAACACCCTCGAAATGTTTCGGAACCACAAATTCCAGTCGCAAAACGTACCGATACGCGCCCAACCCGTATCGATATGCCTAGGCCCTTTCAGGTCCCCCATTTCGATACAAGCTCGACTGTATCAAAACGGTAGGCCTAAAATGACTGAATTTAGTTGTTTAAGCCAAAATGAAACCACCGAAAGGCGTCCCAACAACATACAACACTCAACAAACTCATGGTAACCAATAACACTCATCAAGACATGCTAGAAACACATCATGTCAAAACTTAACATAACAAGATTCAAAAGGAAAGCCATACTTTGCATAAAATCTAACAAACAACTAAAACTCACAACAAGTCACACTTCAACACAATAAGAGCCTTTACAAGTTTATATAGGTATTTCAACGTATCCCAAACAGCAAGGAGACATAACAACAAACTTTTAAATCAAAAGGTCATATCTCATTGTTTAGTACTATTTATTGAAGTCTAAGAACCATACTTGAGCAAACCAACCCCTTAGATTTTTCCTTGTTCCCCGAGCTATTCCGAAAGTCTAAGGACCTACATTGTTGGAAAAATGAGCGTAAGCATTTAAGCTTAGTGAGCGGTGCTCAAACAGTAGCTACAACAATGCAGTTTTAAAACCATAGCTTGCTTGAAACCAAAAATCATTTCCAAATCATTTCTCTCATGCTTGAACAGGTAACAATATGCATTTAACCTCTCGTGCATTTACTGAATGCATCCACAAGCCATAAGCTTACCTCATGCTCATTCTTATCATACATATAACGTAACCAACTACATGTACAAGCATAAATAGAAATGAACGATAAAACATGCTCAACATGAGAATTTAGAGCACCATGGGTATATTGACATTTAAGACTTTTACTCGGATATGCGGATAGTTCTCAAAACCACTAGACACTTTCGGTGGAATCTCACATCATCGTACTCCTCCTTAGTGGAATCTAGGATCACTAAGGCCATACGCGACTTTTACCCCGAGTGCACTTTCATCCTATTGGTCGACCAACTATATCCGGTAATAAAATTTCACATTGTCAATAACCCACCAAACCAACATTTACCTCATGTTCTCATGGTCACAACCATAACCAACATGAGATCAGTTAAAGCAATCATATGCGTAACACAAGGATATTCGCGGAAAACATGCACTATAAAAATCACTCATAACACATGGTAGAATTTATCGAAAATAAAGACTAAAATGCTTAAAACTTGCTCTTGAGCTTAGATCGGCTTATCAAGCTCAGTCTAAACCCCCAAAATATATCCTTAACCAAGTTAAGGCTTAGAAAACATTTCCACTCACTAGCCAACACGCAAGCAATAGCCGAAACACCGATTCAAGCCTCCAAATCACCCGATATCGCGTCCAAAGAGCCTAAATTTGTTTCCCCAATTTCTAACCAATTCAAAAGTGAAGCATTAGACCCAATTCAAGCCCCAAAACTTGCAGCAACACAGAAACCCAACATCTATCATCAAAACCAATCGATTCACAACCGAAACATTTGGAAATATCGTCAAAATGACTCAAACCAACTAGCGGCCAAAACCCAACGAAATTAACATCAAAACCACACCTTTCAACATCCGAAACACTTACCCAAAGTCTAGGAACCATCAACCTAAACTTCTTCACAAAAACAAACCAAAAACTTAAATTTTCAACTCCAAAAACCTCTCCTTTTGCTAGTTTCGGGTTTCCCATTATTAAGCCACTATCCCTACATTATTTGAACATCAAAGCAAAGTTATAAACACTTTTAAACCTAGCATCAAAAAATCCAAACGAAATTTCCCTAATTTTCCTCTTTTTCCAACATAAAGTATTTTGGAAACAAACTTAGATAATGAGTTATGGAAAGATTCCATCAACAACTAGTTTAAGGAAGAGAAAATCAAAACAAGAAAAGATTATCTTGAAAGCTTGCTTAGATGAAGTGCTTGAATTAATGGAATAGTGAAAAATGGTGTTTTGGGGAAGATAACGTGAGAATGGGTTTTATGAAGATGGTGGCTATTTTCAAAAACCCCTTTCAAATTTCAAAATTCCCTTTTTACCCTTTTTCTTTAAAATCCTTAAAGTTGTTTATTAAAAATGGTTCTCCAAAATTAGTTTAACCCGAACCGGTTTAACCAAATCTGATTATCTCCCGGGCCCTAAACTCGGGCATTACAACTCTCCCCCACTTAAGGAATTTCATCCTCGAAATTTACTTGACGGAAAGAGATACGGAAACTACTTCTTCATGTCATCTTTCCTCTCCCAAGTGGCTTCTTCCACTCCTCGGTGTCGCCACTTCACTTTGACCAACTCAATGGTCCTTCCCCGCAACACTTTGAAGTCTGAAGCCAAAACCTCAACTGGTTCTTCATCGTAGGTCAAATACGGATTCAATTCTATCTCTTCGACTGGCATAACATGTGATGGATCTGGTCTATACCTCTGAAACATCGAAACATGAAACACATCGTGAATCTTTTCTAACTCGATCGACAATCTCAACCTATAAGCAACGAGACCAACTCGCTCAACTATCTCATACGGACCAATGAATTTGGACTCAACTTACCCTTCATACCAAATCTCATCACCTTCTTCCAAGGTGAGACTTTCAAGAACACTTTGTCGCCCACGACATACTCTATCTCTCTTCTTTTCAAATCGGCATAAGACTTTTGTCGATCCGAAGTTGCCTTCAAACGATCGCATATCAACTGCACTTTCTCGGTAGTACCCTTAAGCATATCAGACAAGGATATCAACTTTTGTCTCGCTTCGGCCCAACAAATAGGCGTTCTACATTTCCTACCATACAGAGCTTTATAAGGTGACATCTGAATACTCGCTTGATAATTGTTATTGTACGCAAACTCTACTAACGGTAGTTTCTTCTCCCACGAACCCTGAAATTCAATAATGCAACATCTCAACATGTCTTCCAACACTTTTATGACTCTCTCTGACTGACCATCGGTCTGAGGATGGTACAAAGTGCTGAAATTCAATCGAGTTCCCAAAGCACTATGCAAACTCTCCCAAAATCTAGCTGTGAATCTCGGATCTCTGTCTGACACTATAGACTTCGGTACACCATGCAATCTCACAATCTCACTGATATACAAATCGACCAACTTATCTAAGGTATAAGTAGTGTGAACAGCCAAGAAGTGTGCACATTTCGTAAAACGGTCAACGATCACCCAAACCGAATTCTTCTTAGAAGATGTCAACGAAAAACCTGATATGAAATCCATGGTAATTCTCTCCCACTTCCACTCGGGAATTCTCAACGGTTGTAACAAACTTGAAGGAAACTAATGTTCGACCTTAACTCGCTGACAAACCATACACTTACTCACAAACTCGGCAACATTTTTCTTCAAACCAACCTAGAAGTACTCATCTTTCAAATCGCGACACATCTTCGTACTTCCCGGATGCATAGTAAATGAACTACTGTGTGCTTCGGTTAGAATGGCGTGTCTCAAATCGGCATCATTCGGCACAACTACCTTACCTTTGAAGCATAGAACCCCATCATCACTATAACTATAATCCGATGGTCTACCTTATGCTACATCTTGCACATAAGGTGCCAAAGTCCCATTTTGTAACTGTTTCTCTCTAATCAACGAAGGTTTAACTTGAAATTCGGCCACCAAACCACCATCTTGAGACAAACTTAGCCTAGCAAACATAGCTCGTAACTCGACTTCCACTTTCTTACTCAAAGCATTGGCCACTACATTGGCTTTACCCAGATGGTACTCAATCGTGAAATCATAGTCCTTAAGTAATTCTAGCCATCTACATTGTCTAAGGTTCAATTCCTTCTGCGTCATCAAATACTTTAAGCTCTTATGATTGGTGTACATTGTGCATTTCTCATCGTAAAGGTAATATCTCCAAACTTTCAAAGAAAAAACCATTGCAGCCAATTCTATGTCGTGTGTAGGGTAATTACACTCATGAGTCTTCAACTGTCTAGACGCATAGGCCACTACTCTTCCCTCTTTCATAAGCGCACAACCTAAGCCAACATACGATGCATCACTGTAGATTATGAACTCTTTCCCTGGCACAGGCTGAATCAAAACATGAGCTTTTGTCAAGGCTTCTTTCAATTTCTCAAATGCTTGTTGTCTTGCATCAGTCCACTCAAACCGAACATCCTTCTATAGCAATTTAGTCAAAGAAGCTGCAACCTTTGAGAAACCCTCAACAAGACGTCTATAATAACCGACCAAGCCTAAGAAACTACGAATTTCGGTCACAAACTTCGGTTGCTTCCAATTCACAACTGCCTCAACTTTCTTAGGATCCACTCGAATTCCCTCGGCTGATACAATATGACTTAGGAAGACCACTTCCCTGATCCAAAACTCACATTTGCTTAACTTGGCATAAAACTGGTTGTCTAACAAATTCTGCAATACCAAACGCAAATGCTGATCACGATCCTTCTCGGTACGAGAGTACACTAAGATATCATCAATGAATACTACCACAAATTGATCCAAGTACTCATGAAACACCTTATTCATCATATTCATAAAAGTTGTTGGTCCATTCATCAAACCAAAGGGCATCACTAAGAATT
Source organism: Hibiscus tridactylites (assembly GCA_958450335.1). Taxonomy (NCBI): domain Eukaryota; kingdom Viridiplantae; phylum Streptophyta; class Magnoliopsida; order Malvales; family Malvaceae; genus Hibiscus; species Hibiscus tridactylites. The sequence continues at coordinate 35,202,521 of OY288273.1, read as the reverse complement.
CATAATGTCCATAACGTGTGCGGAAAGCTGTCTTCGATACATCTTGATCTCTTACCTTCAACTGATAATAACCAGATCTCAAATCTATCTTCGAAAACACTGAAGCATCTCTCAATTGATCAAACAGGTCGTCAATCCTCGGCAAAAAATATTTGTTCTTCACTGTCAAATTAGTCAACTATCGGTAATCGATACACATCCTCAAACTTCCATCCTTCTTTTTCACAAACAACACTAGTGCACCCAAAGGTGAAATACTCGGACGAATGAACCCTTGTTCTATCAGTTCCCGAAGCTGTGTCTTCAACTCTTTCAGTTCTTTAGGAGCCATTCAATACAAAGTAATCGATACTAGAGCAAAATCAACATAAGTCTCTATAGCAAACTCCACCTCTCTATCAGGCGGCAAACCATACAATTCTTCCGGAAATACCTCGGGAACTTCACAAACATTTATGATATCTTGTGGTCGTGCCTCACTCATATTTGGATTCATAACATAGGCCAAGTATGCCTAACAACCAACATCCATTAACTTCTGAGCCTCTAAAGCTGAAACAACATTGGACAAGAACTTAACGTTCTCGCCCACTACTGCTACCTCATAATCATTTGAAAGCCTCAAGGACACATGCTTTGTCTCGAAATCTACCCTAGCCCTATGTTTCACGAGCCAATCCATGCCCAAAATTACATCAAAACCATAAAACGACAATTCCATCATATCCACGGGAAAAACATGACCCTGAACCATCAAAGGACATCTTCTGTACATGTTTCTAACTACAACTGTCTCACCAAAAGAACATAGGACACTCATACCCACATCTAATATCTCAACCGGAACATCTAACAGCTTCGAACGCTCACTCAAAATATATGGATGTGTAGAGCCAGAATCAATCAAAGAAAGCAAAGTCAAAGACTTCAACGAGAAATTACCTGCAATCACATCTGTGTCATTCATGTCCTCACGATGCACATACACTCTAGCCGGTCCACCTCCCTCAGTGTAAAACCTATGTTTGATTTTGATATAATTAAATCTTTAAGGATCAATTTGAAAAACTTAAAATTGTTTTATAAGTCCCTTAATAAGTTTTAAATCACCAACACTTTAAAACTGATTTGAAAAACTTAAACTCAAAATATTTTCTAAGTGTTCCAAGGCCAAACTATTGAAAATCGTCCAGGCGTATCGATACGCTTCCAGCCGTATCGATACCTTTTTTACAAAGTTGGCTACTGCCGGAACTCGTATCGAAACAGATTCAATCTATACCGATACACTCCTTCGTAAAAGAATTAAGAGTTTGAATGGCGTACCGATACGGCTCCACCCGTTTCGATACGGTTTTAATGAATTTTAAATTCAAGTCGGTTTAAATATTTTGACCGTTGGTGTTAGTTGGTTGGGTAACCAAATTTTAAATTGGTCGTTGACCCGTATCGATACGATAAACCCTCGTATCGAAACAGAAATCGACAGTGAGCTAAGTTGAGAAAAAGGCATCGATACGGTCTTAGCCGTTTCGATACCCAATATCGATACACTTATGTGCGTTTCGATACCCCTTTTTTATTGCACACAACGACTCTTTCTTTTCTGAGACAGGTATCGATACGGCTCCCCGAGTACCGATACGGGTAGCTGCAGAAGTGCATTTATGGTGGTAAGAGAGGGTTCCAACAGCTCTATTCAAGTTCCCAACCACCCAAACGGCTAGAATTAATAGAGGAGGTATAAAATGAAGCCCTTTGAAGGTCAGCAACAACAATTCAACCCACAAGCATCATCAAAGCAAAAATCCAAACCCTTGAGCTATTCAAAGTCAAATTTTTGTACCCAACTCTAGTGTTTGTCAATTGTCAAATTGTATTGCGAGTTTGGGGTTATTGAAATTGCAATTGGGTAGACAATTATCCTTTAAGATGAGTCATTTGAGTTTACCACAAACTTTGTTTGTAATTTGAGTGGATTAAGCTTTGGGTAGAAAGCTTAATCGAAATTGTAAGGTTACCACCTCATCCAAGAAAAGGGGAAGAATTCAAGTAGTGCATTGTTTGAAAATCCTTAGTGGGAATTAAGGTAGTGGATGTAGAGTTCATTTAGAAAATTTGAACCACTATAACCACTTGTGTCATTTTTATTTTTCACTCATTTCTTCCCACCAAAATTTTAATTGCCAATTCACCCCCTCTTGGCCATTTGCAATTGTTTGATCAACTCAAAAATTGGTATCAGAGCTACACTCATTGGAATGATTACAACCCTCTTGAGTCGATTCTAGGAGAGTTTGATCAACAACTAGTCAAGCAATGGCATCCACCTCCAACTATGAGTCTCAATCCACCACCAAGCCACCATTCTTCAATGAGGACAACTACCCATATTGGAAGAATAGGATGAGGCTTTTCATCAAGTCTACCGACTACATGGTGTGGGATGTGGTTGAAGAAGGTCCATACATTCCCATGAAGAGAGATGGAGAAAGACTTGTCCCAAAGGTCAAAACCGAGATGACGGATGATGAAAGAAGAAGGATGCAAGTGAATGACAAAGCTCTTCATGTGATATTTTGTGCACTTGGTCCGGATATCTACTCCAAGGTGTCTTCAATCGAAAATGCCAAGGAGGTTTGGGACACCCTTGAGACAACATATGAGGGAACTAGTGATGTCAAGGAGACAAAGATTGGGCTACTCAATCTAAGCTATGAGAACTTCAAGATGGATCCCGATGAAAGTGTCTCCAAGATGTTTGATCGATTCTCGGTCATTGTCAACAGATTGAAGGGGTTCGGCGAAATCATCCCCGAAGACAAACTAGTGAGAAAATTGTTGTACTCTCTTCCGGAGTCATGGGATGGCAAGAGAACGACTATTATTGAAGCTAGAGATTTGAAGACTCTCAAGCTTGATGCTCTTGTTGGATCTCTACTCACCCATAAGATTATGAGGAAGGGAAGAGAACAAGAGAAGAAAATAGTTGAGAAGAAAGAGATTGAGAAGAAGAAAGTGGGAATCGCTCTAAAAGCTTCACATCAAGAAAGCGATTCTAGTGAGGATGAAGATGAGGAGATGGCCATGTTGGCCAAACGGTTTACTCGATTCATGAAGTCAAATCGTGGAAGAAAATTCATTAGAAAGGGAGACTTCAAGAGTAAGAGCAAAGAAGAGGAGAAGGACCAAATCACTTGTTATGAATGAAAGAAACCGGGTCACATCCGTTCTGAATGTCCTCAATTGAAAAAGAAGAGCTTTGGGAAGAAAAACAAGCTCAAAGCTCAAATAGCCACTTGGAGTGACGATGAGTCATCCGAGGAAGAGGAGGAAGTGGCCAATCTATGTCTCATGGCCATTGATGATGAACCAAAGGTAAACTCTAACTTATCCAATTTCGATTTTACTTTTGATGAACTTCAAGATGCTTATGATGAATTGCAAGAGGTATATGATGAGTTAGTAGGAAAATACAAAGAATCCATTTTGAAAAACAAGAAAACTATTTCTGATTTGAAAAATCAAAATGAGACATTTTCTAAAGCTAACTCCGAATTGGAAAAGAAGGTTTTGTTTTTAGTAAATCTTTCAAACGATCTTAAAACAAAAAATCTTGAACTTGAAAAACTTCTTTCCGATTTTCAAGATTATCACACAAAGGAAATGGATAATCTTAAAACATCTATTGCTATTGGGAAAAACAATTTTGAAAAAGGAAATCATTCTAAATCCCAATATGTAAAAAGAAAACCTTTTATTCCTAAACAAAGAAATTTTAATAAGCAATCTAGAGGTCAAAGAATTAGGAGTGTTTGGGTTCCTAAGAAACTCATTATTTCTAATGATATGAATGCTATTGCTTCTTGGATCCATAAGGGAACCAAAATGTTGAAGGCTACCACTCATGGACCCAAAATAATTTGGGTACCAAAAACCAAGGCATGATTTCTTTGTTTGTAGGGGGGTCATTGCTACAAGGCTAAAGCTTCAAGCAAAAATTCTTGGTACCTTGATAGTGGATGCTCAAGACACATGACCGGTGACAAGAGTAGATTTGTGGAACTAAAGCCAAAAGGTGGTGGAGTGGTAACTTTCGGTGACAACTCCAAAGGCCACATTGAAGGAATAGGCTCCATTGGTAATCACTCTTCTATTTTCATTGAAAATGTTTTGTATGTCAACGGTCTTAAGCATAACTTGTTGAGTATTAGTCAATTGTGTGACAAGGGTTTTAATGTTTTATTTGATAAAAGTGGTTGCAAAATTGTAAACATTAAAACAAATCAACTAATGCTCATTGGTCATCGCATAAGGAACATTTACATGGTGCATCTAGATGACATTCATTCATCTCATACATGCTTAGTTCCACATGATGAACATGACTCATGGCTTTGGCATAGAAAATTTGGACATGCTAGCATGAGTGTTTTAGTAAAATTAATTTCCCTTAATCTTGTTAGAGGTTTATCCAAACTTAAATTTTCTAATGATAAAATTTGTGATGCTTGTTCAAAGGGTAAACAACATAGAACTTCTTTTAAATCCATAAATGATGTCTCTACTAGTAGATGTTTACAATTGATTCATATGGATCTTTTTGGGCCTATTAGAACAATGAGCTTGAGTGGAAAATCATATGCTTTTGTGCTTGTAGATGACTATTCTAGGTATACTTGGGTTCTATTCTTAAGTACAAAGGATGAGGCTTTAGAAAAATTCATCACATTTTCTAAAATAACTCAAAATGATCTTGAACTTAAAATTTCTCACATTAGAAGTGATCATGGAACCGAATTTCAAAATCTAGGTTTCGATGAGTTTTTAAATGAAAATGGGATTAGCCACAATTTTTCCACACCTCGCACTCCTCAATAAAATGCGGTAGTTGAAAGGAAAAATCGAACTTTAGAAGAAATGGCTAGAACCATGCTTTGCGAAAATAATTTACCTAAATACTTTTGGGCAGAAGCCACAAATACCGCTTGCTATATTATAAATCGAGTAATGATTAGGCCAATTTTGAAGAAAACACCTTATGAGATTTTAAAATCCAAGAAGCCTAACATTAGCTATTTTCATCCTTTTGGTTGCAAGTGTTTTGTTTTGAATAATGGTAAAGAAAAGTTAGGTAAATTTGATGCTAAAAGTGATGAAGCTATTTTCTTAGGGTACTCTTTAAACTCTAAAGCCTATCGCGTGTTTAATAAAAGAACTCTAGTAGTTGAAGAGTCAATACATGTTGTTTTCGATGATAACCTCCTTCCGAGGAAGGAATCTTGTGATGATGATGATGTAGGAATCCTTGATGCCATTGATGGAGGACAAACGCCAAAGGTGGATGAGATTCCAACTAAAGATGAGGATACACAAGATCCACCTCTTGAAGCCTTGAAGGACTTGGCTCTTGAGGAAAGGGAGGTGTCTTACCCAAGGGAGTTAAACTATGTCAAAGGTGGTAAAATCTTGGGTGATCCATCCAAGGGGGTAAAATTTTGATGAGACTTATGCACCCGTAGCTAGGATGAAAGCTATTAGGATGTTACTTGCATTTGCATGTTATCATAATTTCAAGCTTTTTCAAATGGATGTGAAAAGTGCCTTTTTAAATGGTTTTATAAATGAAGAAGTGTATGTTGAACAACCACCAGGTTTTGAGGATTTAAAATTTCCAAACCATGTGTTTAAACTAACAAAAGCTCTCTATGGTTTAAAACAAGCTCCTAGAGCTTGGTATGAGAGACTTTCAAATTTCTTAATTGGAAAAGGTTTTGAAAAGGGAAAGGTGGATACCACACTCTTCATAAAAAGATATAACAATAACATCTTAGTAGTTCAAATTTATGTTGATGATATCATTTTTGGTTCTACTAATGAGTGTTATTGTAAAGAATTTTCTAAGCTAATGCAAGGTGAGTTCGAGATGAGCATGATGGGGGAGCTCTCATTCTTTTTGGGACTCCAAATCAAACAAAGGAAAGATGGCACCTTCATAAATCAAGCTAAGTACGTGAATGATATGCTCAAAAATTTTGGCTTGGAGAATGCAAAACCTCAAGCCACTCCTATGAGTTCTTCAATAAAGCTTGACAAAGATGAAGGAGGTAAGTGTGTTGATTCTAAGCTTTATAGATCCATGATAGGTTCTTTGCTTTACCTTACCGCAAGTAGACCGGACATCATGTTTAGTGTTTGCTTGTGTGCTAGGTTTCAAGCTAGTCCTAGAGAATCACACTTAGTTCCCATTAAGAGAATTTTTAGATACCTTAGAGACACACCTACTTTAGGCCTTTGGTATCCTAAAGACTCTTCCTTTAGCCTTCATGCTTATTCGGATGCGGATTATGGAGGATGTAAGATAGATAGGAAAAGTACTTCCGGGACATGCCAATTCTTAGGTAGTATGCTCGTATCTTGGTTCTCTAAGAAACAAAATAGCATAGCCTTATCTACCACCGAAGCGGAGTACATATCCTTAGGGAGTTGTTGTGCTCAAGTCCTTTGGATGAAGCAACAACTCTTAGATTATGGTGTTGAAGTAGAAACCATACCCCTTAAGTGTGACAACACAAGTGCCATTTGTCTTACTAAGAATCCCATCCAACACTCTCGAACTAAACACATAGAAATTCGACATCATTTTATTAGAGATCATGTTTTGAAAAATGATGTTGTTATAGAATATGTTGACACCTTGAACCAATTAGCGGATATATTTACAAAACCTTTAGATAAAGAGCGTTTTTGGTCCCTTAGGAGAGAGTTAGGTCTAGCTAGCCTATCTTTACCTTTTAGGACCTCTTTGTGCTTAAAATTGCTTGATTTTGTGAAATTGCATGTTTTATGTGTTGTAACTCTTGAAAATATCCATGCCTATAGTTAGGGGGAGTATGATTCTATTAAAATATGCTTAGAATTGTTCATTCATCATTTGCATACCTTTAGGAGATGTTAAAAACGAGCCTATGGTTGTTCTTTAAGCCTAAAGATGTATTTCTGGGCATAGAGTATCGATACGGTTATACGCGTATCGGTACGTGTTCTTCATTGAGATTCCCAGGCTTCTTTTTGCCTTAAACGGGTATCGATACGGTTAAACCCGTATCGATACGAGCTTCAAATCGTTTCAATACGGATCTCATCCGTTTCGATACGATTCTCCAACGGGCATTTTTAAGGAAATGACGTTTCTACCCCCGTATCGATACACCTTCAGGCGTATCGATACTTGATTGCGCAGACAGCTTTTAATTTGGCATTTAAAGTCTTAAACTTTTACCAAAATTAAAATTCTTCAAACCCTAAAAACCCTAGCCGTTTTTGGCTATAAAAGGGCTCTTCCTCCCTCATATTTTCACACCACAACTCAAAATCTTAAAGAGGTTTTCCATCAAGCAAAGCTCTAAGTTCCTTCTCATCAAATTTGTGCTAGATTTTTCTTCATTCTCTCAAATTCCTATCAAGGTAAAATTCTTTCTTTTTCTTTTTCAATTTTTTTGTTTTGTTTTTGTTTTGTTCATCTTTTTAACAAAATTCTTTGTTCTTCAAATTTTATTTTCAATTTTTTTACCTTGGTTCTTAACTTAAATGAAGAAATCTAAATGCATGGTTTTCTTTTAGATCATGGCACCCAAGGAATCTAGGAAGAGATCAAGGGTTTCTCAAACCGGTGAATCATCAAATCTTGGAGTTGTTGCACGTCCGAACTACACTTCAATCTATGAACACTCCTTTGAAAGTCCAGCGGGTCTCGCATATTTTCGTCAATTCAAGAATTACAAGATTCGTGCGGAAAGGGTAATATCCATTCCTTTTCTCAACTCGGAGCGTTTCAAATTTGAATATCTTCCTTTGCTCCAACGTTGGAATTTTATGGATTTTCTCTCTATTCCCGGTTTTTATTACCGTCTTTTAGTTTTGATCTTTTACACTAATGCCAAATGTATTTCTCGCAATGGGGTTGTTACCGCCATTAGTTCTTATCTCATGGGAAAGAAATTCATCCTTGATATCAAATCCATATGTGAAGTTTTTAATTTGGAGGATGAAGGCCTTGAAGATGAGAATGCTTTAGGGCATGTTCTTAGTGGCTCCGTCACCGCCCTAAATGCTCAAGATCGGATCCTCCTTTTGATGGTGTCTTGGTGGTTTAGGCCCTCCGGAGGAAAATACTCTACCATCCATCAAGTGGATGATTTTTGGATCCGTTGCTTCCGTGAGCGAAAGCGCCCCAACCTTGCTCGAATCATGTTTGCGGAGATCGTCTATCTTGTGCAAAATCGCCACACCTCTCTCGTCACCTCTTTTACCTATGGTACGGCCTTAAGATATTTCTTTGTTAAAAAGGATATTGATTGCTCTTTTAACTACCCAACTCCCCCTCACCGATCTCATTGATGAACGATCTCTTGCACGGGGAAAGTTTCACTATTTTAATGGTAATTGGGTACGTCTTTCCGAGCTACCACCCGAGGTCGCGGCCGTATTTGAAGAACCTCAAGGTGATCAAGCTCCTCAACCCTCCATGGATGCTCTAATGACATTCCTCAATGAGCAATTTACCGGGTTGCACACGGACATGGGAAATCGTCTTACCGCCCTTGAAACAACTTTTGATACAAGGATGACGAGCATGGAGAATCGCCTCACATCTCTTGAAAGCGGTCATAATTCTTTGAATATTTCCCTCTCCGCTTTCCATGATGAGTGGCGCAATAGCATGAGGAATAATGATCCAATGGGAGTTGACGATGAAGATGATGAAGACGCCGAAGATGATGCCTAGAAGCTTCTCCTTGCATCTCATGCATACCATTTAGGATATTTCTATTTTATGCATCTTTGATTTATGTTCTTAGGACTAAGTTTGCTTTATTATTAAACCTATGCTTTGATTTCATGTTTTTGTTGGATTTTTAAGATTGATGCTATGCTTAATAATATTAATGTTGCTTATTTATACCTTTGCCTATGTTATGCACCTATATCTTGTCTCAATATTTTTTGATCTAACAAAAAGGGGGAGAGAAACTAGCTCACAACACTTTAAAAATTTTGATTTCAACTTAAAAGTTACCTAGCTTATATTAAGGGGGAGTTAACTTTGTAAAGTTTTTCGAAGTGTCAAAAATTTTAAGTTTTAGTTTTGTTATATCAAAAAGGGGGAGATTGTAAAACCTATGTTTGATTTTGATATAATTAAATCTTTAAGGATCAATTTGAAAAACTTAAAATTGTTTTATAAGTCCCTTAATAAGTTTTAAATCACCAACACTTTAAAACTGATTTGAAAAACTGAAACTCAAAATATTTTCTAAGTGTTCCAAGGCCAAACTATTGAAAATCGTCTAGGCGTATCGATACGCTTCCAGTCGTATCGATACCTTTTTTACAAAGTTGGCTACTGCCGGAACTCGTATCGAAACAGATTCAATCTGTATCGATACGCTCCTTCGTAAAAGAATTAAGAGTTTGAATGGCGTACCGATACAGCTCCACCTGTATCGATACGATTTTAATGAATTTTAAATTCAAGTCGGTTTAAATATTTTGACCGTCGGTGTCAGTTGGTTAGGTAACCAAATTTTAAATTGGTCGTTGACCCGTATAGATACGGTAAACCCTCGTATCGAAACGGAAATCGACAGTGAGCTAAGTTGAGAAAAAGGTATCGATACGGTCTTAGCCGTTTCGATACCCAGTACTGATACGCTTACGCGCGTTTCGATACCCCTTTTTTATTGCACACAACAACTTTTTCTTTTCTGAGACAGGTATCGATACGGCTCCCCGAGTACCGATACGGGTAGCTGCAGAAGTGCATTTATGGTGGTAAGAGAGGGTTCCAACGGCTCTATTCAAGTTCCCAACCACCCAAACGGCTAGAATTAATAGAGGAGGTATAAAATGAAGCCCTTTGAAGGTCAGCAACAACAATTCAACCCACAAGCATCATCAAAGAAAAAATCCAAACCCTTGAGCTATTCAAAGTCAAATTTTTGTACCCAACTCTAGTGTTTGTCAATTGTCAAATTGTATTGTGAGTTTGGGGTTATTGAAATTGCAATTGGGTAGACAATTATCCTTTGAGAGGAATCATTTGAGTTTACCACAAACTTTCTTTGTAATTTGAGTGGGATTAAGCTTTGGGTAGAAAGCTTAATCGAAATTGTAAGGTTACCTCCTCATCCAAGAAAAGGGGAAGAATTCAAGTAGTGAATTGTTTGAAAATCCTTAGTGGGAACTAAGGTAGTGGATGTAGAGTTCATTTGGAGAACTTGAACCACTATAACCACTTGTGTCATTTTTATTTTTCACTCATTTCTTCCCACCAAAATTTTAATTGCCAATTCACCCCCTCTTGGCCATTTGCAATTGTTCGATCAACTCAACACTCAGGCTGAACTGCCACAACATGAGATACATTCCTCTAAACATCATTCCTAGGCTTAAAGTTACCTCGACCGCACCCACGACCTCTCTGATGCTCGATAGCTCGTGCAAGAGCCTGTCCATACCTAAATGGATGTGGAAAATCACGCTTCAAGTGCGCTCGAGACCCGCAATTCTAACATGAGCCATAAGTACCCCAAAACTCGCCGAAATGACGTCTACCACACTTGGTACACTCAAGAGTACGATTTTCAGCCCTTTGGCCGTGATGGCCTCGCCCTGGATTACCACCTCCACGCCTATAATCATGATGGGGTCTTCTATCCTTGTGCCTCTTGGCACGGTCTTTATCCCACTAGGCAGTCCTTTTCCCTGAACTAGATCCACCTTTACGATCAGCAAGTCCCAAAGACTGTTCAATGTCCTTGGCCCTAGTGACCAATACATCAAAATCCATATAGTTAGAAGCCAACATGTAGGTCTTCACCTCTTGGATCAAACCATATCGAAAACGCTCACATCGTTCCCTCTCAGTAGGAACCAACTCAGAAGCGTACTGACTAAGACGTACGAACTGTACCTCATATTCAGACACGGTCAAGTTACCTTGAACTAGAGCCATGAACTCTCTCTTCTTCTCGTCTAGGTATCGAGGACCTAGATACTTCTTATGAAAAGCATTCCTAAAGAATTCCCAAGTAACCTCGGCCTTTGGCATACCTGTTGTGATGGTAGTCCACCAAGTATGGGCATCTCTCTGAAGCAAGGACACGATACAACCTAGCTTACATACATCAGAGCACTTCATCTGTCCTAAAATACGAATTGTGATCTCAAACCATGCCTCTGAAACCTCGGGTGACAATCCCCGAAACTCGACTTTGCCCATGCTACAAAGTTGTTCTAACGGCAAACTAGAACCTGCACCTTGAGGCGGTGCTGCAACCTGAACACCCGCTAAAGCTGTCTGAATAGCCCCAAATATAACCTGAATCAACGGATTCACATCAATGTCAGCCTGTCACTGACCAACCTGGGGTCTAACACCTCCAACATTCACTCCACCACCACCCGGAGGAGGAGGAGGAGGAGGAAAGTTCTCCCCTTACACATCCTCAATGTTCTCAATCCACTCAACCCTCAGATTATCCATTCTAGGCCTCCCCCTCGATCTCACCATGCTAACATGTACAAAACTAAACAATAAACACAACAAGTGAAATGATTTGGGGTCAGCAAGGAACAAGGTCCAAGGCGCTCAAGTCTTTAAACTTAAAACCACTTACAATAACAACATACTAGCAATGAGTGCCTTTAACTATCTCCCAACCAACACAAAAGAAAACCATAAGCATGCTTACAATCATCGTGCATCACAACCAACAAACATACACAATAAAACTTACCTCACTTACCTTTCGGCTTTGTGGAAACTCAGTGAACCTAGGCTCTGATACCAACAAATGTAACCCCCTCAACCTGGCCTAGCCAACAGACCACATCGAATAGGTTACAAGGGGAAAACCGAAGAGAAATACATTAAGGCTTCACTCCGATTAGCAACCCTATTTTTTTTTTATAATTTAATCTTGTATAAAGGCCATTTTAAAACCTATATGAGGAGACTAGCAGCGGAAAAGCAAAACACGAGCAAGAACCACTCGAAAAGCTTTTGAGGCTACTTTGTACAGTTTTAAAACAAGTCGTATCGATACGCTCGACCCCGTATTGATACGCCTTCAATGGTAAAAAATCCCAAGTCAACCTCAAGAGGTCATTCCGATACGCTCAGAGATCGTACCAATACGGTGTATCGAAACTGTCTTGAGGGTTTCGGAACGCCAGCTCGTACCGAAACACCCTCAAAATGTTTCGGAACCATAAATTCCAGTCGCAAAATGTACCGATATGCGCCCAACCTGTATTGATGCGCCAAGGCCCTTTCAAGTCCCCCGTTTCGATACAACCTGGACCGTATCGAAACATTAGGCCTGAAATGACTGAATTTGCTGGTTTAAGCTAAAATGAAACCACCGAAAGGCATCCCAACAACATACAACACTCAACAAACTCAAGGCAACCTATAACACTCATCAAGACATGCTAGAAACACATCATGGCAAAACTTAACATAACAAGATTCAAAAGGAAAGCCATACTTTGCATAAAATCCAACAAACAACCAAAACTCACAACAAGTCATACTTCAACATAATAAGAGCCTTTACAAGTCTTTATAGGCGTATCAACGTATCCCAAACAACAAGGAGACATAACAACAACCCCTTAAACCAAAAGGTCCTATTCCATTACTTAGTAATATTTATTGAACTCTAAGAACTATACTTGAGCAAACCAACCCCTTGGATTTTCCCTTGTTCCTCGAGCTGTTCCGAAAGTCTAAGAACCTGTATTGTTGGAAAAAAGAGCGTAAGCATTTAAGCTTAGTGAGCGGTGCTCAAACAGTAGCTACAACAATGCAGTTTTAAAACCATAGTTTGCTTGAAACCCAAAACCATTTCCAAATCATTTCCCTCATGCTTGAACACATAACAACATGCATTTAACCTTTCATGCATTTACCGAATGCATCCACAAGCCATAAGCTTACCCCATGCTCATTCTCATCATACATACAATGTAACCAACTACATGCATAAGCATAAATGGAAATGAACGATAAAACATGCTCAACATGAGAATTTAGAGGACCATGGGTATATTGACATTTAACACTTTTACTCGGATATGCGGATAGTTATCAAAACCACTAGACACTTTCAGTGGAATCTCACATCACCGTACTCACTCGTCTAGTAAAACATAGCTTCCTGTGGAATCTCACATCACCGTACTCACTCGTCTAGTAAAACATAGCTTCCTGTGGAATCTCACATCACCGTACTCCTTCTTAGTGGAATCTAGCATCACTAAGGCCATGCACGACTTTTACCCTGAGTGCACTTTCATCATATTGGTCGACCAACTATATCTGGTAATAAGATTTCACATTGTCAATAACCCACCAAACAAACACTTATCTCGTGTTCTCATGGTCACAACTATAACCAACATGGGATCAATTAAAGCAATCATATGCATAACACAAGGATATTCATGGCAAACATGCACTATGGAAATCAATCATAACACAGTAGAATTTATCGAAAATAAAGACTAAAATGCTTAAAAGTTACTCTTGAGCTTAGATTGGCTTATCAAGCTCAATCTAAACCCCCAAAACATATCCTTAACCAAGTTAAGGCTTATAAAACATTTCCACTCACAAGCCAGCACACAAGCAATAGCCAAAACACCGATTCAAGCCCCCAAATCACTCGGTATTGCGTCCGAAAAGCCCAAATCTGTTTCCCATGTTTCTAACCAATTCAAAAATAGAGCATTAGACCCAATTCAAGCCCCCAAACTTGCAGCAACACAGAAACCCAACATCTATCATCAAAACCAATCGATTCACAACCAAAACACTTGGAAACATCGTCAAAACGACTCAAACCATCTAGCAGCCAAAATCCAACAAAATTACCATCAAAACCACACCTTTCAACATCCAAAACACTTACCCAAAGTCTAGGAACCATCAGCCTAAAGTTCATCACAAAAACAAACCAAAACCCAAATTTTCAACTCCAAAAACCTCTTTTTTTTGCTAGTTTCGAGTTTCCCATTACTAAGCCACTATCCCAAGATTATTTGAACATCAAAGCAAAGTTAAAAACACTTTTAAACCTAGCATCAAACAACCCAACAGAAAATTCCTTCATTTTCCTCTTTTCACAACATAAAACATTTTGGAAACAAACTTAGACAATGAGTTATGGAAAGATTTTATCAACAACTAGTTTAAGGAAGAGAAAATTAAAACAAGAAAAAGATTACCTTGAAAGCGTGCATAGATGAAGTGCTTGAATAAATGGAATAGTGAAAAATTGTGTTTTGGGGAAGATAACGTGAAAATGGGTTTTAGGAAGATAATGGCTATTTTCAAAAACCCCTTTCTAATTTCAAAATTCCCTTTTTTTAAATCCTTAAAGTTGTTTATTAAAAATGGTTCCCAAAAATTAGTTTAACCCGAACCGGTTTAACTAAACTCGATTATCTCACGGGCCCTAAACTCGGGCGTTACATTTTAACCTTGATTAAGGGACCTAGTGTCTTATCCTTCTAGACCAACAAAATGTTGGTACTATTTCTATAATTTTGAGCTAAAAAAAGTTTAGATTTTAGTTATTTATTATTGAGTCTCATCCACGTAGGATTAATGAATTCTATCACTTTTATTGGCATCTCGCAAGGATTTACATTTATTGTTGATCTAATTTGTTTATTGTTCATCATATCTGTCTGGACATTCAATTTTAATATCAATTATTTTATTATAATTTCTAAAAAAATACATCTAACAGAATGTGTAGCATTACAATTTATAAATCATAAAATATTTTTTCTTTATGATATAAGATTAATGCATTTTATCACCCTCGTAATCAACTCGTACCCTTTATGGAATGCGGAAGTATAACATGCATATATATAGAGAGGGGGAGATAAGATCATCTAATTTGACTCTTATTCTAGTAAATCAATTGTGGGTTGTCTTCAATTTTTCTTTTGTCTTTTTATGAAATTCTTTTATATTTATTTAAATCTACCATGTCGTCCCTTTTTATATATTTTTTTGGTACGGATAAATTCTATTTATCAATCCAATTATATTTTATAATAATTAATTTTGATTATAATCTATTCAAATACATATAACTCATAAATGTGAATTGCGGTTACATATTTTACTCGTATATATATATATATATATATATTTATACTATTTCCAAGTATTAATTTTGAGGTAGGGAATTTTTAAGTTTAAAAATAATGTAAATCAGCACGAACTAATTTGCCTCAGTGATTAAGAGAACGATTGTTGTTCCTAGAGATTACGGGTTCGAGCATCAGAAGCTGTAGCAAGGTGATTGAGCATGCATTATCAAATGGTTGAGAGTATATTCAGAATAGATACTATAAACAGAGTGGGGCTAATTTGGCTAGATATTTTCTTTTGGGAATTTATCTAGAAAAATGCCTCCTAAGAACAACATTTAGAAAAATACCCCTCATTCGGCCCACGTAAGGGTAAATCATGTTCTGCAGGATGCAATTTTTAAACTCGTGTTCTACAGGGCGCGACTTCGGTCCGATGTGGATTATATTATCCGGTATTTATTTTAAAAAAATTAAATTGAAGTCGAGTTCTACAGGACGCGACTTCCATGAGAATTTCAAATGACTCGACGCGATAAGATGAAGTCGCGTTTTATGGGCCGCGATTTTTGCGATAATAAATTGCAACGTTTGGAAATTTATTTACTGCATTAGGATAATGAGAAAGTCGCGTTCTGTTGGGGGCGATTTACGAAAGTGGAAGTCGCGTCTTGCATGGCGCGATTTTCCTTCAATAGTCGCACCCCAACCTATGCGATTTCCACTATAAATTGGTCCACACCCTCCCCTTCTACCCCACACCAAAAAATTCTCTCTCTCTCAAATCTACTTTCTTTCAATTTCTCGGTTGATTTTTCGTGTTTGATATAATGGCGGAATTGAAAAGGTTGGATCACAAGCACGTGTTCGATTATCATTGGAGACATGTAAGTTTTATCTAGTTTTATTTAGTTTTTTATTTTATTATATATTGTTATTTATACATACGTATTTTTATTTTCTTACAACTGGATGGCGAGATCACCCGACGTGTTGATCCAATGGTACTTAGAGGAGGCCAGGTTTTTGCACGCATCTAAAATTCTTGGAGGTGCGAAAATAGACGTTGATTTGATCAATGCTCTTTTAGAGAGGTGGAGGCAGGAGTCACACACATTCCACATTCCTTGCGGCCAGCTGGCGATTACCCTAGAGAACGTGTCCCATATCCTAGGTTTGCCTATTAATGGAGAGGCTATCATTAGTCCCGGTACTGAAGATTGGAATGACTTATGTTTGAATGGGCTAGGGGCTGCGTCGGAGAGTTTTTACGATGGAAAAATAAATTTATTGTGGCTGCAGAATAATTTTAGAGATGTACCCACTGACGCGAGTGAAAATGTGAAGAAGGTAACAATAATTTTTTTAGTGAATATTATTGAAATAATATTTTTTATATATGCTAATATATATACTTTACTATTGTAGGCATATGCTCGCGCTTATATTTTATAGATGATCGGCGGGGTATTGATGTCTGACAAAACCCGGAACAAAGTTCACACGATGTGGTTGCGGCATTTGCAGAATTTTGAAGATGCTGGTAAACTAAGATGGGGATCCGCAGTTTTGGCCATTCTGTTTAGGGAGCTATGCAAGAACAATGATCCAGAAAAGTATTGCATCGGAGGTTGTTTGGTGTTGCTCCTGTCCTGGGCGTGGTGGAGAATGTCGTTTTAAGCCCCGAGCTTATGCAGCCTACTCCATAAGTTTTTTCGGAGGTAAGAAAAGAGTTAATTTTTTAATATATGTATTATTATAATTAAAATTATCTTCTTTTTTATAGATGGACCGCTCCTTTAAGTCATGTTGGTGTTGCGAAAGGGTCTTGACGTTATCAGACAGGATATTGAGAATTTATCGAAAGATCAGGTAACACTTTGGTGTATTTATATAAAATTTTTATATTTAACTATAATTATATATTGTACAATTTTTATGGACACCGCAGGTGAATCCGGAAGTGCACCACTGCATCCCAGAATTTTCGGACGAGACAAAGCTTCTTGGGACGGTTGTTGTACCACTCGTCTGCTATGCCACAGTTGAGTGACATCCGACCGACCGCGTTTTACGATAGTTTGGTTGTTTCCAACGTATCTTAGTGGAGCCTCCAAATCTGGATGAGTTGCACAAACTCACTCGACAAGGGAAGCCCGAGGTAATAAATATTTATATACTTACCGTTCTTTTATTAACTCGAACATAATTCATATCTAAAAAGAATAATAAATTTTTTTATTGTCCGATAGGTTGATTGGTCGGTGTACCACCAAAGCTATATTGCTCACTCGAGGGACAGGGCGAATCCGTGATGGCAACCCCAACGTGAGAACCGTATGTTTGATACGATGGTAAACCATGATTACAAAGACTGGTTTACGGCGAATGGGAAGCCGTTTATTCTTACTCGAGAGGAACAAGCGGCCGTCTATCAGCGTCAGCAATGTAACCGCCCATGGTCTCAGCGTACGGGGGGAGCACAGAACACCTCTGATGGTGCGTCATTATCGACGAGAAGTCGTGGTCCTGCCTCCGAAGCATCGACACCATCAGGTGCTACCCCACCACCGATGCGGCCACAGTTGACCCAAAGTTCAAGCCAAGGTTATTTAACACCTTCTTTGTCAGACCCCTATGCTCAATTTACGGTGATGATGAGTGGTTCCTCGAGCTATCCTACAACCTATGTGCCATACGTGCCCTTTATACAGTCTCCCTCAGTGTTAGCGGTATTTAGAACCGGGATTTTCCAACAAACGCCGCCATAATCCATTTTCTACTTTAGTGGGCCCGGTGGAACGAGCGGTACTGCTGGAGCTGGAACCGGGGATGATGGTGATGATGATGGTGGTGATGATTATGACGATGATGATCATGAGGCAGTTGATGATACTCGCCCTTGACGCAATTCAGATCGAAATCGTCGTGCACCGTCTTGTGGTACCGGTAGACATATGCGTCATTAGTTTTTTAGTTTATTTTATTTGAAAATATTGAACTTTATATTTTTATTTTGTTGTTTAATTAGTTTATATTTTAGTTGAATCGATATTTTGAGTTATTTTTTTAATTAGTATATATTTTCATTAGTGTGTCCTTTGTTTTATAATTAGTATATATTTTTAATTAATATATATATTAATTAGTATATATTTATAATTATTATATTGAACTCTCTTGGAGAAGTATAATTAGTTGATTTGAGGGCCAATCTTAAGAGGACATTTGTTTTAGAAACTATTTATATGTTTATAAAAGAAAAACACACACGTAGATTATTATTGTACAATTGTACCCCGAAACATGCTAATAAAGATACTTTTAAAAGATCTTCAACTTGTTTTACTCTCTTGGTCTCATCCTCATTTAGAGAATCGGTGCTCTTCTATTGAAGGCCTCAGTAGATAAAACTTTGGGGTATGCATTTTGTGAAGTTAGGTGTTAACATACCCCCGGCTTACTTCCTGAGCTGAGTATAGAACTTGTCATTTCTTCAAGCTCAGATGTCTATTGGAGCCAAGTATTTTACCCCTTAGCATGCTTTCATGGTTGGGTCATTGACTCTGGTTACATACGGGGGTCGTAGCCTAGACCAAAACGTTAAGAACCTTGCCTGCCATTCAAAAAGACCTCGGTTTCTCAGATATTGTGATTTGTTGTTGCCAGACCTCGTGAACAAAAACACCGAATAGTCATCTCACAAGAACTAATAACCTACCAACATCTACTCAACATATAGATGCAACTACAAATAATGACAAATCACAATGTCTGGAAAATATGTTTGAGAATAAATTTTCCAAATACGTGGTTTGTTGGCATTAGTAGTTACAATCGAAAACTTCAAGCACTGCAATGTAGTTTTTTTTCTTCGATTGAGCGGTGTGGGGTTCGTTCAACCGGTTAGGAATTTATAGTCGCAAAAGTCGTGTTTTGTAAGACGCAACTTTCCTGACACGTCAAGAATCCTGACAAAAGTCGCGTTTTATAAGACGCGACTTCCTTGACACGTCAGGAATCCTGACGAAAGTCGCATTTTGTAAGACGCGATTTTCCTGACACGTCAGGAATTCTGGCCAAAGTCGCGTTTTGTAAGACGCGATTTTTCTGACACGTCAGGAATCCTGGCCAAAGTCACGTTTTACAGGCCTCGATTTTGCTTGCCATGTCAGAAATCGCGTTTTATAGGACAAGACTTACGCCATTATTCAAAGAAGTTGCATTTTAAAGGCCGCGATTTTTCCTGCCATGTTAGGCCAAACTAGTGTTTTACAGGTGGCAGAACTCGTGTTGGGCCAAACGCAATTTCGGGAGAAGTCCGCGACATGTCAACTCAAAATTTCAAAGCATCCGAGCTTTAATTATCGTGCATATGGTATTCTTGCTTGAAAAGGTGCTAGAATTGTCGTGTATATGGTGCTAAAATTGGTGCGTTTTAACGAAGCTTTAAAGAACGTTAAAAATATAAATAAAATTTACATATTATTTGGGACTCCGATAACATCACTATCATCAGAAAACATTGCATAGAGCTCAAGCTCAAGGGCCCACCCTAAAAAACTGTAGGTGAGATTCCATCATCATTTCCACATCAGCATCGTCCACAATGTGGAATAATGAGTACGTTAATGGTTCTAACGACGTCGGCATTTGAAACTTCAACGATTCCAGCTTTTGCCCAAGACTATGTGGAACATGTTTCTTCACTCTATTCATCAACTTCTTATATGATAAGTTGTATGGCAGTGGAAGCAATATAGTACTTGAGGACTGAAATACGACACCGAGAGATGCATCATCGATTAACTGCCCATCGTAGTATACCAAATCTGTAATAGTTTCTCGTCTCGACATATTATAACGATTGGAGTCTTTACAAATTAAATTCTAACCTTCAACGAACCAAAATTTTCATGTTTTTCTCCTTGTTGTAAAATTCATTCCGGTGTATATATATACTAAAAAATCGCATCCCATTTAAGACGAATACTATGAGACGACATGAATCATGACACGGCTCGCCAAAGTCGTGTTCTACAAAAAGTAAGTTCTCTGAGGAATCAGAAATTTGGCGAAACTCGGGTTCTATAAAACATGAGTTCTTTGTACCGTGTCCTGCAAAGCTGGCACAACTTGCGTTTTGTAAAACGCAAGTTATGCTTTTCTCCTTGTTGTAAAATTCATTCAGGTGTATATATATACTAAAGAAATCGCATCCTATTTGAGACGAATACTCTAACACGACAAGAATCATGACACGTCTGGCCAAAGTTGCATTCTATAAAACGCGAGTTCTCTGAGGAATAAAAAAGATGGCAAAACTCGCATTCTATAAAACACGAGTTTTCCTGACACGGTACGTATCCTGCAAACCTGGCACAACTCGCGCTTTTTACGGCTCATATGTCACGTCATCCCTCATTTGATTAAAAGGAGGATAAAAAAAATTCAATCAAGAATTTTTTTTCTACCAAACGTTCAAAGCAATCGTGTGTGAAGAAGAAAGAATGCTTTGATTTTTCAACAATGCCAAAAATAGTGGATGTTCTGGTTCACTACGATGGTGAGATGATCCCTGATGCCGGACTCAGTGTCATATTCCAGTCCCCCAACAATGTTATGCTACAGATTCCGATCGGAGTAACGTATGAAAGGCTGAAGCGAGCGCTAACGAGGAAGATTCCGCATGCCTCTAGGAGGGAGTTACACCCACTGAGGTATCGACTACCTTCTTTGATAGATACACAATATTCGACGTTAGTCACGGAGAAGATGTGCAAATGATGATCAACACCCATACCCAGTATTCCATGGGATGACCCCTAGAGCTCTTTGTAACATTTTCTGAACGAAATGTCAGATTCCAAACTGTTATGCCAAATTGGATCCGAGCAAATCTTGACTTCGACCCAAATGTTCATAGTCCAACATCAAGTTTGCGACAAGGCTTCAACTTACCACCAAGGCATTCTTCCGTAGCCGTGTTTGATATTGACCTGAACATACCGCCAACCCAGCACTCAACGTACAATCCATAGAGTGCGGGTGTGGGGCCGTCATCATCTATTGGGTCATCCCACCGTGAAGAGTTTTACCCATTAGATGACTTCTTTTCCAGATGTCACTCAACCTATATCCCCAATGAGACAAACGTGTATGATTTCTCATACTGACGACACTCAATTTATATCTCAAGTGTAGGGTCGTCATCATATATGGGGCCGTCATACCATAAAGAGTTTTATCACTTTGATGACTTCTCTTTCGGATGTCACTCAACTTATATCCCCGGTGAGGCAAACACAATTGATTTCTCATCGATGGGGAGACATTCTCATGATAGGGTTATGGTTGCAGAACCTAGTAGGGTACACGTTGCTGATGAATCAGAACTATACAGTTTTGGAGGGTATAATTCTGATGAGGAACCGCTGAGGGAACCCGAGCCCGAAGGTGACGAGATGGGTTTATTTCTAGAACAACCACCAGACCTTGACGAGCCTGTGGAAGTTGCGGAGTAAGAACCTGTGGAAGTTGTTGCCCCGGGCAATTTTACTAGAACTCGCAGAAGCGCCGCTTATTACAATCCACCATCCCACTTCACAATAGTGGATATGGAAGGCTTCTACGCTACAGAATTTCCAAAATTCCCACAGCTGGACCAGTTGAACGAACAACACAATGGTGAACTGCATGTTGGGATGGTCTTCAAGACTAAAAACTTGCGGAGGCTGCCATCAAGCATTACAACATACACAACTCAACTATGTTCACCGTGAGGAAAACTGAAGCGGACAAATATATTGCTGAATACCCCCACAAGTACAACAGATGTAACTAGAGGGTCTGTGTATCATGTTTGAAGAAGCAACCTTTGGCAAATAACGAGATACGACAGACCCCATACATGCTCCGTGGGAAGCATGCATCAAGACCATCCTAACTTGGATGTACATGTGCTCTCTAATCATATCCTTTCACTCGTGAAAGCAAATCCATGCGTACTTGTGTCGGTATATATAGCCTCGATCAAATCTCATTTCACGTACACTGTTAAATACAATAAGGTGTGGTTTGCAAGATATTGTGCCATCTAACAACTGTATGGGCAATGGGAGGAATCCTATAACGAGTTGCGAACATGGCTGAAATGTATGCAGAAATACAATCCAAGAACTGTTGTGGAACTTGAGACAATGCCAAAATAACAAAATGGATTGTGTCATAGCTGGGGAGCGCGAATTTTTCCGCCTATTTTGGACATTTATGCAATGCGTTAAGGCATTCTGCCACTGCAAGCCGATGCTGCAGATCGATGACACATTCTTGTACGACAAATGCACCCAGATCTTACTAGTGGTAATTGAACAAGACGACAATAGAAAATGCATTCCACTAACATTCACAATCATTGAAAAGGAAGATATCCATTCGTGGACGTTTTTTCTTGCCAACCTGCGCACCCATATTTTACGTTGGGTCTTACGAGCAAGACAAGATGGTATATATATTATTTCAGACAGAGGCGCATGGATCTAGGGATCAATCCAACATTTGGGACCGTCTTGGGAACCTCCGTATATTCCTCATCGGTACTGTCTGCGACACATTGCTAGAAATTACTCTCAGAGGTATAAGAACAATGATAAGCGTATAATTGTTCTTCGCATTGGTATTCCTTTCACTCTCAAAATTATTAATTAACTTGGATTTTATTATTAATTCTTATTAATTATTTCGTATTTTTTGAATAAGCAATGCATACCAAGTAGAGCTGGTTGAGGAGATGCTAGAATAGTTGAGAGTTAGATATCAATATGGATATAACTATTTTCTTGATATCCCGAGGGAGAAATGGTTGCGATGTTATGATGGGGGTCGTCGATATGGTCACATGACGACAAACTTGGCTGATGCGATCAATTCGTCTTTGAAGGGAACACATCATTTACCTATCACATCAGTTGTGAAGGCAACATATTACTGACTGGCTACTCTTTTTGTAACCCTTGGAAAACAAGCTACGAACTGGATGGCAGGTGGCCACAGGTTCCATCCAGATATCTAGAAAAAAAATTCAGATATACCGTGTGCAAGCAAACGGAATTGGTGCCACATGTTTCTCTTGTCACGAACATCGTTTTACGGTTACTAAATTTTCACGGCCGCTTGAAGGAATTATGCACCACAACTACGTTGTTATTATACAAGAGAGAACAAGCGATTGCGGAGTCTTCCAGACATTCAAGTACCCATGTGCACACGCCTTCCATGCATGTGCATTCGTTCATTTCGACGTAATAACACTCGTTGATCCTGTATACAGACTTGAAAACATTTTCAAGGTATACCGATCTGAGTTTCCTCTGATCGGAAATGAACGTCATCGCGATGTGGTTGAAAATGAACCTAAAATACAGCCAAATGAATCCCTGCGACGCAACAAAAAAGGTCGCCCAAAGTCAAGTAGGATTCATTGTGCCGAGGATATGGTTCCTTGACAACGGACTGGCCAACCTAAGTTGTATGGAAATTGTAGGAACCTTGGACACGACATCAGAAAATTTCCTTCTAGAACCTGCCTTCGAATCAACTAATTGTAATTGTAACTCTAATGTTTTAATCCTAAATAACATTATCAACCTCCAAAGCTACGTTTTCTAGGCACCATTGTAAACATGTGTTCTCGTACTACCACGTGAAAGTTAAATAACAAAAAAACCACGACCATACACTAGAACAACAAAATCGACTAAAACATGAATACCGACACATGCTTCCATTTTTTAATGCAAAGGAATATAACAATATAGCATTTTAACACAATTTCTACACCTTTTAGGATGCCTTATATGCGCCAATTTCTGCACCATTGTAAACATATGTTTCCGTACTACGACGTGAAAGTTAAATAACAAAAAAACCTCGCGAAATTACCACAAAATCAACTCAAACATGACTATCTACCCATGTTTCCATTTTTTCATTCAAAGAAACATGGAAAGGTACAGTTTTTAACGCGATTTATACACCGTTTCGGATGCCTTGTATACGCCAATTTTCACACTATTTTTAAGAGATGCGTCACTACTATGAGGTAAAAGATCAAAATCATGAAAATTATCCCCCAAGACCATGTAAATCAACCATAAACAACCCTATCGACCCATTTTTCCATTTTCTTCATGCAAAGAAACATAACAAGGTAGCGTTTTTAGCACAATTTATACACCGTTTCGGATGTCTTATATACATCGATTTTCACACCATTTTTAAGAGATGCATCACTACTATGAGGTAAAAGGTCAAAACCATGAAAAATTATCCCCCAAGACCATGAAAATTAACCATAAACAACCCTATCGAGCTTTGTTTAAATAACATGATTAGGCAAAAGTCGCGTTCTGCATAACACGACTTTTGCATATTTCACGATAAATTCGCGACGAGTCGTTTGAAATTCTCGTGGAAGTCGCGTCATGTAGAACGCGACTTCAATTTATTTAAAAAAAATAAATATTGGATAATATAATCCACATCGGACTGAATTCGCGCCCTGTAAAACGTGAGTTTGAAAATCGCATCCTGCGGAACGCGATTTACCCTTATGTGGACCAAATGTGGGGCATTTCTCCAAATGTTGTTCTTAGGAGATATTTTTCCAGATAAATTCTCAAAAGAAAATATCTGGCGAAATTAGCCGCATAGTGGAGCATAAGTTCAAAATTTCATTCATTCATTCATTAATCAATTTTAATTTTAGTCATTAATCATTTTTAATTTTAGTTGCCGACCAACGGTACTCTTCATTTTCCTTTGCTTTCTTATCTTTCATCTTTGTTTTTTTTAATATTAATAAGGATAATTATGCCTTTCTGGCACATTTACCTCTACTTTTATGACACATTTACCTCTGTCTTTATGACACGTTTTTTTTTCTGTTTTTATGACATGTTTTCTCCTGCTTTATGACACAATTTATTTTTTTTTAGGGTTGGATTTGACGTCGCCTCGACTGATCAAGAAGGCGCCAATTTATTATCTTGTTGATCTTCCTTGCTTTAGACTCTCGGATTGGATTTGGATATACGGTTCACGTCGTTGATAGTTTTCTCACGACGCACAGCTCTGATTTGCAATTGTCGGTGGTCTTTCAGTTGTTTGATCCCCTTATATGGTTTGTTCGCCGTCGCCGATATAGTTAGATATGTTTGTATCTCTCTTTTCTTCAAGTCTTTTGGTTAAGTTTTTTTAGCCTTTTCATTGTATGGCCCTTGTATGATCTCAAATTGCTATTTTCTTTTAAGTTATAAGAAAATGTTTAAATTATATGTTTAGTTTATGATTATGATTGTAAAACTTTATTGTTATCTTGTATATTTCCTATTTTTAATCAAACTAACTGTTTCTATATATAAAAAAAATAGTTTCATCCGGAACATAGTGATCGTACCAATATATAAGTTTTATACTTAACTAATCTCGTAGTTAAATTAAAGAAATAATTAAAATGAATTAAGGAGTAAGTGATTTATCGACGATACCGATCTCTACATTTATTTATTTTTAAAGAGTAATCTTTTGATAAACATATTATGTAAATTAAATTACACTTGTATATTACTTTATAAAAAATAAAATCTAAATTCCTAACCTTCAAATTCTAAACAAAAATTTATCAAACCCTAAAAAAGTTTGAACTACACACCGTATGTATTGAATACTTTTCATTTTAAAAAATATATTAAAGTATATCAATATCAATATATATTAATATTAGAGAGAAAGAGTATACGTACCTATCAATGTATAATTGTATATTAATTATTTTTCTCTAGAATCTAACTTTTTTATTTAAATAATATATGTAATCAAGAGGAAGAAGTTTTCCCCCTACAACCTTCATTAGTGGGATAATGATGTCAACATTAATCTAGAATCAGAATCATGACAGTTGAAGAAAATTATTGTTAACCCAAGATTAGTTTTGTTTTTAATATTTATTTAATCTAATAAATTATTTATTGAACTACAAACAAACAATGTATCCAAACTTATATTCCAAAAAAATTTTGTACCCAAACTTGGGTTTGGTAGTCTATGGATGGAAAAGAAAATCGTCAAGCACAATAATGAGATGAAGTTTAAATATTTTCTAAGATTTAATTCGATGTAATGTATTTTTTAAATAATTATATTACATTATAAAATTTGATTGAGTTTTTGTTCTGTTGATGTTGTTATTGTTGTAATATCCTGAAAGCCAAAGATCTAGGTGTGCTTAAACTTAGGGACTGTATCAGGATTTAGAGTTAAAAACAAAACCTAAATATTTAAAAGTGAGAAGGGCAAATTCATATATAATTTTTTTTTTAAATTATTGTACATAACTAAGAAAAAAAGGTAAAAAAAATTGAGGGAGGCTGGGGACGATTGCCCCTCCCACAACCCGCACCACACACCTTCGTCCCTGCTTAAGCTCATAATAACCTTCAAATTGGATAATTGTTTGTGAAATTAATAAACTATTGTCATATTTTTTTAGCATTATTTTTGTTACTATCAGTTGATCTAGTGAATTGAAGCGTTAGGTCCTTTAAGAAATATCAAATGTTTAAATCTTTACATTGTGAATAAAACGAATTGAGTTAGAAAGATTGTCTCCATAACAAACATATGCGGCACTTGATCTAAATTAATCGATTAATATATTAGATATCGGTAATTATAAAATACTTTATGGTGTAAAATTGTGTGTTTTCGATTAATTACTAACCGTATTATAATTGAGGGAAATAATTAAATTTTAAATATATTAATCCCATGAACCACTACACCAATCATCAAGCTATGAAGTTTTTTTATGATCGATTGATTATTGTTTTAGACAAAACTTAGCATGCCTTTTTTATTCAATTCTTGCATAATTGAGAAAATATTTGCATATATTGGCTAAAAAAGAAAATATTTAAATATATAGAGTTTTGTAGGAGATGATAGAAGTCTACCATCATGGGTTATGGAAACTACCTTTCCCTCCACTAAATTATGGTCCATCATCTGCATCTAAGCCATTAATATTTTTGATAAAGCTATAATGTCAAAAAAATATTTTAATATTTGATTAAATAGTCACTTTGGTATCTATTTTTTGAAGTAATTTAGCTCTCAACGTATTATATTGGGTCAAAATGATTTCTCTATGAATGAAAATTGTTAGTCAACTTATGATAAGCAACTTGAAATGACTTGATAGAATGACACATTAAAAGAAAAAATATTTTATATTTTATACAATTTTATAAGATTATTTTTTGACTGATGTGTCATTCTATAATTTTATATTTATACAATTTTATAAAATTATTTTTTGACTGATGTGTTATTCTGTAAAGTGAGCATATTTGCCTATATTACACTGCTATCGCGGCGTGCATTGTCATGTAGGTTTGTCACGTCATTTCAAGCCATTTTACTGTTAGTTGACAAACAGTTTTCATCTGTAGAGGGGCCATTTTGACCCAAAATGAAACGTTAAGGATTAAATTGCTTCAAAAAAGAATATTGCCAAAATAACTATTCAGTCAAACTTTAGGTCATTTTTTGCATTATGCCTTTAATAAACCCTTTTAAATTAAGAGGAGAAAAATGCAATCAATTGAATTTAGTTCGGTTGATAATTATTATTGGTACAACATATAAAAAGAGGTGAAATCTAGTATGTTTAAGATCTCCATTAGAAGTTGTGACTTGAATTTCGTTTTGATGCATACCGAATTCAGTTTGATTAGAATTTCTTTGTGATCAAATATCTATGCTTATAAATAGATACTTTGAGTAAGAGTTAGAATATAGAGTCGAATATCCCACAAATCACGCAAAGTAACAATCATCTTGTATTCTTACTTTTGCAACATTATTGAATTTCTCTTCTTTTGTCTGTGTTTTTTCCTTAAAAAAAACCCACATAAATTTTAATGTTTTTCTATTGTACAATCATATATTTATCATCATCTGATAACACTTTCAATATCTTCTATAAGAACAAAAAAGAGTCTAAATAACATATAGAGGTATAAAAATCTTTGGATAAAGATCAATCATCAATTAATGGTACTATACTCTTCACCATCCACCAAAGTAATATGTATGTTTGTAGCGAGGTGTGTTAATGTGATCCTTCTTCTTTTCTGGTCAATAGCGTTGACCTGTTAAAGTATGAGTCATACAACTATGGGCGGGAATTAGGTGGGAATATCCGAAAAACGTGGGAATCCGAATTGACGGGGATGAGAAATAATCGAAACCTTCATCCACGGGGGCGGGAAAAGTTTTATCACCATAGCTCAAAAGGAGATGAAAACGGGGATTGTTATATCCGAACTGTGGGAATAACCGAACCGTAACTATATAAATAACTATGGGGATTTCCAAAAAATATCTATAAGGATCTATGATATTTTACAAAATTTTTAAAATGTATATAATTAACTCTCATTTACATGTATATCTACCTATCTTATTATCAATATATTTGTGTCTTTTTTTAAAACCTTATTAAGTTTGGGTGACCTCTTTAGTAATTTACCATTTTTGTTAATTATAAAATCTATTAATCTATCGATTTTTGTCCTTCATTTTACATAAAAACCTTGTTCCCCTTCAACTATATGTTTAAGTGTATTGAGTATATGACTTGTAAATTGAAATAAACCATATATTTTGGTTAGTAAAATAGTAAATTTTGTTTAACTTTAGGGGATAGAGATTCCCCGTAAACCGTGGGGATCCGATGGGTATGAGGATGAGGACAAAAAATTAATTGAAGCATGCAACGAGGATTACCCAAAATCATACCCGCGAGTGTTAGGGCGGAGTGGAGAATGCAAAACCGTCCCCGAACCGAACTTTTCCCACCGCTACATACAACAATAGTAAATTGTTTTATGAGTAAATAAAAAGTTAATTGAAAATAATAATTAGCGTAATTATTTTTTTGTTGTCCTCTATGTGTTTTTGAATTTTACCTTGATTAATCTTGATCAACCCGCGTCACACACATAGCATTAGTGGTAAGCCTTCTAGCGGGAATTTTCTGCATACACAAGGCCTCCAACTCGAGGTCAACTTAAGGGATACAAAACAGCTTACCACTTGAATCAATCACCGTTAGTAATTAGCGTAATTATTTGAAGCACCGTCAGTGAATTTTTCTTCTTCTATAAGGGGCTTCTAAAGTTGTCACATATCCCTTTTATGGGCCTTAAATCTTAATTTCTAATTTTAAACCCTAAACTCTAACTTTTAAACCAAAAAATATATTCTCAAATATTAAAACTTAACCACAAACACTAAAATTCTAACCATATGTACTAAACCCTAACATCTAAATCTTAAAAGTTAAACGCTGGTAGAAACAAATTTTCCGCTATAAGTGCATAATTTTTTTTAATAAAATTCAAAGGGTTTGACCTTTTGACCAGGTCGTAACAGTTGGTTGGACATGGTGGCTGGTATGTAATTTTCAGATTAAACTTTTGGAGGCAAAGGTCAACATTAGTTATTGTCTTCTTTTGTCTTTTAACTGGGTTGGTGTTCGATGTATCCTACCTGCACCTGGAGGGTTTTGTTGGGTGAATTCCATAACCAAGCGCTCAAACTCATCCGTGTTCTTCACACAACAATTATCAAGTTCTCTGTTAATTATAATTTTAGTTAATTGCATAAGAGGTCCCCAAACTAAATTAATCCTTAATCTTTAAATTAGGCTAAAGGGTCAAATTTGCCCTTGTAGTAATCCGAAATCAGCAATGTTGCCTCTACTTATTTTTCTCCGTAATTTTGCCCTCAAAGTCAGTCAATTGTAGCAATGTTGCCCTTTGACCGATTTTGACCATTAAATGCTGATGTGGCAGTTAACGGTGCTGACGGGGCAATTTTACCCTCGAAGTCATTCATGCAATTTTGCCCTCGAAGTCATTAATTACAGCACTTTTTACCATTGGTTTATTTAGCTTTTGAATAAAATTGGATAAATAATTTGGTTTTTTCGAGTTGAACTTTAACAAACAGAATATATGAAAAATCGATTAACAAATTGATGTAAATATCCTTTGAGTCCCTAGTAATTTTAAAAATAAGCAAAATGAGAACTCTCACAAAAAATCAAAATATTATTCAATTTTTAAAAAAAATCTATAAACATAATAAAAATAAATACGATATTAAAAAAAATTATTGAAAATAAACCAACGAGAAGCGTGTTAATTGAACGGTGAACGCGAGCTATTCTATTCGAACGACGTTCGATTGACACACTTACCAACGATGGGTTGTTAGGAAAAAATGTACGATGATCTCAGAAAACGACATTAGTGGTGTTCGGCGAAAACGACATGGGAGATAAGGGCATGGGATATAAATACAAGGATATCCAGAAGATAAAGCAGAACTCAACCTGAGCCACATGATTCGAGTTCAGCGTACATTTTTTCAATAATTGTTTTTGAATAGTTCGCGTTCATCGTTCAATTAACACGCATCTCGTTGGTTTATTTTCAATAATTTTTTTGAATATCGTATTTATTTTTATTAAGTTTATAGATTTTTTAAAAAAATGAATAATATTTTGATTTTTTGTGAGAGTTCTCATTTTGCTTATTTTTAAAATTACTAGGGACTCAAAGGATATTTACATCAATTTGTTAATCGATTTTTCATATATTCTGTTTGTTAAAGTTCAACTCGAAAAAACCAAATTATTTATCCAATTTTATTCAAAAACTAAATAAACCAAGGGTAAAAGTGCTGCAATTAATGACTTCGAGGGCAAAATTGCATGAATGATTTCGAGGGTAAAATTGCCCCATCAGCACCGTTAACTGCCACGTCAGCATTTAACGGTCAAAATTGGTCAAAGGGCAACATTGCTACAATTGACTGACTTTGAGGGCAAAATTACGAAGAAAAAAAAGGTAGGGGCAACATTGCTGATTTCGGATTACTACATGGGCAAATTTGACCCTTTAGCCTTTAAATTATTATATATCACTCCCCATTTTATGACTTTCTTTTCAATTGAACCCTAAATTTTAAAACATTCTACATCAATCCTCAAACTATTAGCATCATATGTTTTGATCAGTTCATTAATGTGTTCAGAGGCAAATCTTAGTACTGAGTTTTAGAGGGGCCTAATTAAAATTTTAAAAAAGTTAAAAGGAATTATGAAAATTTTTGGAGGTCTAATCAAAATTTCTAAGAGTTTTAATGAGAAATTAAAAAAATGTACGAATCAAATTAAAATATTTAAAAACGTTAAGCTCTAATAAAAATGTCTTAAAATTTTGAAGGGGTCAAAATAAAATATCCAAAGCTTTTTAAAGGACCTAAAAGATATTTCCCCAAATCATGGCATGGGGACCAAGACCCCTCATGCTTCCATTATCATACGCCATGAACAAATTAACTCTACTAGTTAAAAAGACGAAGTTAAAAAGATGGCACTAGATTTCTAGTGACGATTTGCTTGTGACGATGAAGATTTTCGTCACAAAAATAAGTTATTGTGACATAATTTGTTTGTAACACTAATAAAATTTATAATTGTGACGTATTATTCTTTGATTACTCCTTTGGTAATATTTGTGACGATTGTAAATTGTGTCACAAGTAGGATTTCATTATTAGTGTCTTATTATGACCAAATCAAGATTCATTAACAACTCGTCCTGATAACGTACTCAAATTAGCACCAACTTATTTTTTAGTGGAAAATGATGTACTAGTAAACAACATATCAAAGAGTCGCTATTATTATTTATAATTGTGACAGTAAAAGTATGTCACTGTTAAATTTATGTTTCTATAACAATATAATTGTGACATTCTTACCTTGTGACAAAAATATATAGTCACTTTAGCTATATAATTGTGATGACATCTACTTGTCATTATCATTTAGTCACTAATCAAATCCTCAGTTCGGTGGCAATTTTTTTTGATGAGCGATGTAATAGTGACATGTCAAGTAATCACTATTATTAATCATAATTGTGACAATAAACTTACAAAATTATTGTAAGAATTGTAAATTACATCATAAGCAAAACATCGCTATTAGTGTCTTATTGTGACTGAATCAAGTTGTCTTTATCAATTCGTCATTGATGAAACACTCAAATTGTCGCCAACTTTTTTTTGGTGGAAAAGACTTAATAGTTACAACATATCAAGGAGCCATTATTATTTATTCATAATTGTGACGATAAAAGTATGTCATTGTTAAATTTATCTTTCTATAATAATATAATTGTGTCAGTCTAAACTTGCATTAAAAGTATATAGTCACTATAATTATATATTGTGATGACATATATTTGTCACTATCATTTCGAAACTAATCAAATCCTTAAATTTGCACCAATTTTTTTTTACCATGGTGTAATGTATTAGTGATGTGTCAAAAAGTCAATATTATTTTTTATCAGCAAAAGTATGATTTTATTAAGTTCATACAAGCTAAAACACGACCATGAGCCTCATTAAAAACCTCCCTAATCCTAAATGGAGGAAAAAAGTACTCGTGATAATGTATACAAGAAGCACATCTCATTAATCCATAACTCGAAACCAGGATGTTCCCTCCACTCCAACCTTTTCCATGGCATTCACCAAATTGTTTGCTTCGCGATACACATTATTAAAACAAACGTCGAGTAAAGCCATGCAGACCTCATCAATTTGGCGAAAGCAATCCCATAATTTCCATGGACGATGCTCCAAATTCAAAATCCATAAAACAACGACAATGGAATCATACTCAATAATCATGGAAGACGCTTCACTCCATTTTGATCCGCGAAACAACCTCAAAGCATAACAAATAGCATGCAATTCAGCCTCATTCGAATTCAACATGCCTAGGGGACCGGAAAACAAAGCCAAAATATGTCCATTGTCCTTCCTCAACACCCTCATGTAACGCCCGAGTTTAGGGCCCGGAAAATAATCAGATTCGATTCGAGTTAGTTAGTTGGTTAGGTCTAATTCTAGGGAACCCTTTCTAATAAAATGTTTTTAAAGTATAATTGGGCAAAAAGGAGGTTTTTGAGTGGAAAAAGAGGAATTTTCCGAAATGAAATTAAAAAGGATATTTTGAATCAAACAAACCATTTTCACTAAAGGCTATCATCCTCATTTTGAACAAAAGGGTTTTTCACGTTGGTTTCCTCCCTTCAATCCAAACCTTTCCTTCATCAAGGATTTCAAGGTAACTTCTGCTTTTCTTTAGTTTTTACTTATTTGACTTGTCATCAATGAAATCTTTCTTCTAAACCCATTATATTTCATTTTGGTTTTGGGTTGGAAAAATGGGTATTTTCACTTGATTTTCATGGGTTTGATTATCCATGGTTTTACATGTGCTTTAAGCTACGTTTTGAGTGGTTAGACATATTGGAATATTGGCTTAATGGGAAACCCGGAATTAGTCAAAAATGGGATTTTTGATGTTGAAAATATGGAGTTTTGGCTTGGCTTTGGGTTGATTTCGTGGTTGTTGGTTCCTTAGTTGTTGGGGGATGTTTTTAGATGATATTTAATGAGTTTTGATGTTTGAAATCGATGGGTTCATGTAACACCCCGAAATCCGATCTAGTCGAAATTAAATTTCGATGATCGAAAATCCTACATTAATGAAGCCTAAATATTGTATTGATTAGTTAATTATTCGATATCGAACTCTAATTGAGCTAAAAATCGTCATCAGACTCTATTGAATAAAGATGAACCAATATAGTGACTAAATTGGAGAAAATGCAAGTTGGGAGGCTAAATCGAAATATGGTGAGAATTGAGGGAGTAACCTTGCTATTAGCCCCTCATTGATTAAATTGAAGCTTACATGGATTGCCTGAGTGAAGGAAAGCTCGATAGCTTAAAATATAGTAAAACAAGAAGTAAAAATAATAAGCTTACCCGATTTCAAGAGAAAGCTAGCACCTTCATCTTCTTCATCTTCAACCTCAAGCACATACCTCCATTGGAGGAATTTTAAGCTTTGCTCTTTTTTCATTTTATTAATATCGAATCGTTGCCATCGTTCGGGTAAGAAATAATCCTTAAACAATCATTAGATTCTATGGATATATTGAGCTCAATCTTAAGCTAGGGTTATGACTATCCATGGATATCTCATCGTAGTCATCTATATTGAAATCGAATATAGATTTTGATATTGTTATGTTGATTTTGATATCGTAATATCTACCATAATTGCCTCATATTGATTTCCTAGCTCAAGACATTGATAAAAAGCATACATCGTCTCCATCCAAAGCTAGGAACAAGGGGATTGTCATCCGGGAGCCTTGAAAGCTTCATAGTGTCAAGGTAAGTGTAGTCGGAGCCTCGGGTTTAGGTGAAAGGCCTTCCCGGATCATTATTTGATAATTTAGATTACATCGCTAACATTGTTGTTGAGGAAAATTGCATTGGATGGCT
Source organism: Hibiscus tridactylites (assembly GCA_958450335.1). NCBI lineage: Eukaryota > Viridiplantae > Streptophyta > Magnoliopsida > Malvales > Malvaceae > Hibiscus > Hibiscus tridactylites. The sequence goes on along the minus strand of OY288273.1, from coordinate 35,167,838 downwards.
AATCGGACACTTTGGTAAGTGTCAGTAAGTTGTTATTCAACATTGGACATAATCATTGTTATTGTCATGGTGCATTGTCATTGATATAGTCATTGTCATTGAATTATTGTATCGAGATCATTGGACATTGTTATTGACATTGAATTATGAAATATTGACGATGAGATACATATAATTGTCATTGGTAATATTGAAATCATCGGACATCATAATACTATTGGTTATTGAAATGGATATGAACATTGTAACCTTGGATTGGAATGGACATTGGATACAATTGGCATGCCATAGAATTCATGAGCTCAGTGTACGGGTGGACTACGGTCTTAAGGCTACGACCTATATTGATTTGGCGAGGCGGAGGGATGTGTATAGATATTGGTCATATTGGCGAGGCGGAGGGACTAGACCATTCATTGACTTGGCGAGGTGTAGGAATTCACGTATCCACGATCTTTATTCCATCCAACGATTAAGAATGAAATGAACATGTTTATACATTGCATATTATTGAATAACATTGATATTTGTCATGAGATTATGATTAAGTATATTCATGACATTGTTGTTATTCATGTTTTTTATGACTACCTCACTAGGCAAAGTAAGCCTAATGTGTCTCATCTCATGCATTTTTCAGGTTAAGAAGGTTTGTGTGTCGAAGGATCAAATTGGCAAGAATGACAAGTCATTACCAGCCCCAAGTAATGTGTTTTTGACTTATAAACTCCTAGGAAGGTCGTAGAGTAGTCCAACTAGTCATTTGTGCTTATTTTGATATGTTGGTGTATTGCCTAAGTTGTAATATGTTATATAGCTATAAATGGTCTTTTGGTGAAGTTTAAAATGGGTGGAAATTGCATACATGGCTCAAAAAGGTAAAAACATAGTAAACATATTCATATGGTCATGAAACTTGGTATGCTGGTAGTTTATACCATTGAAATATTGTGTGTAAAGTTTCATTGCATTTGGACATCGTTCAATAGGTTAAATTGAATAAGACCAACAAAAATTTGTCATTGCATGTCAAGCCGTATTGGAACGGGTAATGGCGTTTCGATACGGGTGTACAATATTGAACCTAATGGTAAGGGTGTATCGAAACAAAATTGAACCATTTCGGAACATTTTGTCTCTAGAGACCAACGTTTCGATACGGGTTCATAGCGTATCGAAACGAGTTATAGTCAAAAGTGGTCAATCCATTTTGATACAGGTCAAGCCTATATCAATACAGTCAAAAGGGAAAAGTCAACAGAAGATGATATACATCCACCCGTTTCAGAACAACTTAAGGGTGTTTCGATACGGGGTTAGGTAAGTTAGTTAAAGGCTTATTGAACAGATTGCTTGATTCACGATTTAGTCACTGAATATAGTAAGGTTAAATTGAATAGGTTAATGGCCTCCAATTTGTATGAATTTTTGCAGACCTGATATTTAAGTTGTGAATTTCATTATGGTGGAGTAAATTACATAAAAGGACCCTTGTTTTTTCAGTTTTACATATTATTCCCTAAAACTTGTAGAAGTTATAATTTGGTCCTAAACGGTTTAATGTGGCCTTCTTGTGAACAAATTTGATTAAATGTATTTTCATAACATTTTGTTTGTGTAATATTGATTATGTGTTGCGAATGAAATGGAATTTATCGCACCGATCACCGAATCACTCATCGGTAACACGCTCCGACCCGGTCTTCAACCAGGCTGAGAATGGGGTGTCATAGTTCAGTTTGGGGTTTTGTTAGAACAAAATTGGTGAGGTTTTGGGTGAAATTTGGGTTTGAATCAATGTGTTTTTATTGTAAGAAGTTGGATTTCGGGTTGTTGCTGGTTTACATGTATAATAACATCCTAATTATCTGTTTTGGGTTGCCTAAAAGCAGAGAAAATTGGATTGGGAACTTCAGACGCGAGACCGGGTAGTTTAGAGGCTTTAATCGGTGTTTTGACTAGCGTTGGTGTGTTGGCTGGTGAGTGAAATTGTTTTCTAAGCCTTAACTTTGTTAAGGATGTGCTTTGGGGATTTAAATTGAGCTTGATAAGCAAATCTAAGCTGAAGAGTAAGTTTTTATACGTTTTAGTCTTTATTTTTGATAAATTCTAATATGCGTTTGAAATAATTTCCATAGTGTTTGTTGCCATGAATATCTTTGTGTTATGCATATGATTGCTTAAATTGATCCCATGTTGGTTATGGTTGTGACCATGAGAACACAAGGTAAGTGTTGGTTGGTGGGTTATTGACAATGTGAAATCTTATTACCGGATATAGTTGGTCGACCAATGGGATGAGAGTGCACTCGATGTAAAAGTCGCGCGTGGTCATAGTGATGCTAGATTCCACTAAGGAGGAGTATGGTGATGTGAGATTCCACCGGAAGCTATGTTTTACTAGACGAATGAGTACTGTGATGTGAGATTTCACCGGAAGTGTCTAGTGGCTTTGAGAACTATCTGCATATCCGAGTAAAAGTGTTAAATGTCAATATACCCATGGTGCTCTAAATTCCTGTAACCCCCTCGTTCCGGTCCGGATGCTTGACCAATCCGAGTGGGCTACACGGGGATAACCGAGATGAAACCCGTTAAGGCTCCACTTCGGTTACCGACCCTAGGAAAAACTTTTTCATTTTATCTTATCTAAATGCATTAATTAAACCTAAGCGGAAGCCCAACAACGAACCGGGCCTAAGCCCAATCCTTGAAACCCTTTAGAGATGTCAAAAAGCCCAAAAACAGGCATGTGTTTCGAAACAGTCAAAGCCCGTTTCGAAACACAAGCCCCAGTTTGAAAAGTCAGACACCCGTTTCGAAACGCATCCACCCCGTTTCGGAACAGGGTCACATTTAGCCTTGCCGTTTCGATACTAGTTTCGAAATAGGCAATTCCAGTAGCCAAAGTGTTTCGAAACTGGTTTCGAAATAGGGGCTCACAGTAGCCAAAACGTATCGAAACGAGTTCCGATATGGGGGCCCTGGAACAAAACCCGTTTCGAAATAGGGAAACCCGTTTCGAAACACCTACTGTCTGCAAGTTCCCAAAATTAGTTTTAGACATCTCCAATTGATCCCAAACGTCCTTACACGACTACACGAAGCATACAAATCATACAAATATATTCTAGAGGCATGCACCCTATAGCAACATACACATAGATCACAAGGATACATGGTAGAACATTCATTCAAAGATCATACATCTCATAGACTTAAGCATTCAAGATTCATGCTTACGCAAGGTCATACACTTAGATAATTAAGATAGGCAAATCCAACATGGTTTACAAGCAAGGCATACATCCAAAAGCTAAATTAACATAACATATGAAAGGAGTCTAATCATGCTCCTAAACAAACCACATCAACATACTTCAAAAGGCTCAACAACATAAACATGTCCCATTGCTTGACCATTACATCCTTAAATTAAAATACTCATACTTGATAGCTAAGATAGCACCACAAGGCACACACACTTGGAGGCCCCTTCTTGCACTAGTAACCCACGAACTAAGGATTTGCATTGTCGAACAAAAGAGAGTGTAAGCATAAAGCTTAGTGAGGGTAAGCTCTTTAAAAACAAACCTCGACAATGCAGGGTCCAAGCACGAACACAACAAGGTAAATGCATGTCCTTACCTTCGATTCACAAGAGCCAAAATGTCAATGATGCATGCACAATTAACCAATAATATGCCATGCTCAACAAGCTCAATTCCACAACATATGTAAACACATATAATCATCCAAATAGGAAATCACATTCTATATCACATTGATACACATATCAATCTCATATTGGCACCTAGCTATGACTCGAATACGCGGATAAACGCGTTGGAACTCACATCCAACAACAACTTTACCTCACGATGGGATTACACTCATCACCGTTCCCGCGGAGGGGATTCCACTCATCCTCACGCCCCGTCGATGGGATTACACTCATCATCGACTAATATATATAAGAAGGTTTTCCGGGCGAACCCGTACTCCATCTTGATGACTACCATCATCAAGACCACGTGCGCATTTGACTCACGTGTGCACACTAACATCCTAATGATCGATCATTTGTACCTAAGCATACTAGTGCCAACATTTAACTCAATTCACAACATCATTTAATATCAACTTTCGTGCTTAGCACGTACTCACCATGATTAACATCATGCCCATACCTCATGCATATAACAATGCATCACAACCATGCCTCAACATACGTGTATAACACATTTATACATAACCATCATAACACAAATCATCATGAGGCATAAACATCGATTAAAGAGTTCAACCAATGTCTCTACCTAAAGCTTAGGATTAGGCTACCACTCTAATCCTAACTCTAGGTGTGTCTACCAAGCCCAACCTAGTTCACATGCTTGGACCAAATACTCAAAACCATTTTAAAAACATTAAACCACCCACCTTCACTTCCAAGCTCAACTACCAAGCAACCAACACCTTCAAGCTTCCGGATTCACTCCCGATGCTTCACCAACACAAGTCCTTGTCTCTAAACAATCTCAACACAATCCAAACAACCTCAAATCAGCTCATACATCAATGTAGTTAACTCGGAATACTATTCAAACATCAAACACAACAATTCAAGCCATGGACAACCCCCCAAAACTACAATTTCGAGCAGCCTATAAATCTCAACCAAAACTCATGTTTCCAACACTTTTAACACTTCCAAATGATTCCAAAACAACCCCCAACCAATATACTAACCTCAACCCACAAATTCCAACCTAAAACAACCCCAAAAACCATTCTAAAACCCTTCAAAAACCCCTTGGAAACCCAAATCCGGGAATGTGTATAAAACTATGTAAAAATCATATATGTTGGACCATTTGATTCACAAACATCATATCTAACATTATTAAATCAAAACCTCAAGTTAAAAACAATAAAGTTGCCATTTTTATTCAAATCCTCCAAAAAAACTCAAATTCCAAAACATGGATGAAAATGAAAACTATTTGTACTTTCAAGTAGAGGAAGATGAGAGCAAGTCAGAAATGTATTTACCTTTCAAAATCGAGCTAAAATGGAGAAGCAAGGAAATGGAATAGTGGAAGGAGGATGAGAGCTTCTTTGGTCGTTCAAATTGCAAATGGGTGAAGGAAGAAGACAATGTTTTCTTTTTAATTAAAAGGGGTTTTAAAAGAAGTCTCACTATTTACGGATTTGCCATTAATGAGATGGCAAATCTCATTATTCACAATTTCCATGGAAGAAGTAAAACAATTCAATTTAGTCCCACACAAAAAATGTTTTATTTGAAATCACAAGGTCCAAATAATATATATTATTATTTTTAATTAGAAAACCGAGACCCAAAATATTATTTAAATATTATTTTCACCCGACCCCTAAACCCGGGTGTTACAACTCCCCATGTTAAGCATGTTTTATTGTTCATTACCATTTATGCTTATGCATGTAGTTGGTTACTTTGCTTGTATGATGAGAATGAGCACGAGGTAAGCTTATGGCTTGTGGTTGCATTCGGTAAATACACGAGTTGTTAAATGCATGTTTATTATGTGTTCAAGCATGAGGGAAATGATTTGGAAATGGTTTTGGTTTCAAGCAAACAATGGTTTTAAAACTGCATTGTTGTATCTACTGTTTTGAGCACCGCTCACTAGGCTTAAATGCTTGCGCTCCCTTTTTCAAACAATGCAGGTCCTTAGACTTTTGGAGCAGCTTGGGGAACAAGGGGAAAATTCCAAGGGTGATTTGCTCAAGTATGGTTTTTAGACTTCAATAAATAGTATTAAGCAATTGGATAGGACCTTTTGGTTTAAGGGGTTGTTGTTCTGTCTCCTTGCTTTAGACAAGTTTGTTTGTTATGTTTGGCAATGTTTGGCTTGTAATGCCTCTTAATATGTTGAAACATGCATTGGTTTGACTTTTGACCCTTTTGTGAATGTTAAGTATGAATGGTTTCCTTTATGAACCTTGTCATGTTTATCTTGTCTTAAATGAGTATTCATGGTTGCCTTAAGTTGTATGCGTGTTTATAGGTTGATTGAATGCTTGCTTAGCGTGTTTGTGTTGGCTTTCTTATGCTTCATCTATTTTTTTAGGCATAGGGTATCGATACGCTCAAGGGCAATATCGATACGGTCCCCTGTTTTAAGCCTATCATATCGATACGCGGGGGCGTACCGATACTAGCCTTGTAGGGTATCGATACGGTCCCCTGTTTTGGACACTAGAAATCTGAGATTTTGGTGAGAAATTGGGGTATCGGTACGAGCCTTAAGTGTATCAATACAGTCTTTGAAGTTGACTTTGGGAGCTTGACCATCAAGGGCGTATTGATACTAGCCTTGTAGGGTATCAATACAGTCTCTTGTAGTTGGCTTTGGGGGTTTGACAGTTGAAGGCGTATCGATACGAGCCTTAGGTGTATTGATACGACCTTAAGTAAAATTTGCTATAATTAACCTATAGTGTCCGCCTTGCTTGGTTCATGTTTGTGTTTGCTTTTCCGCTGCTTGTCTCCTCACGTAGGTTGCATAATGGCATTTAGACAAGATTATTTTTATAAAAAAAATTAGGGTTGGTAAACAGAGTGAAGCCTTAACGGTTTTTTCTTCGGTTTTCCCCGTGTAACCCGTTCGATGCGGTTTGGTGGCTAGGCCGGATCGAGGGGGTTACACCCCACATCTAGCCAAGCTCGACATCCCTTGCGCAGAGCCATCAACATTTAATTCCAGCATCCCAATAGGCAGTGGACACCAACACACACCCACTCTCGGCCTACGCGGACTCACCCGACTCTCACATAGCCATTGACATTCCCACCAACTAGCTTCTGTAATCAAATCCTATGATGATGACTCCCGAATCCAATATAATTAATGCAACTTGATTAGAAAAAATAGTTCACCCACTTGCATACGTTTGTCATGAAACAACAAGTCATTTCTAGCAAGTCACATCGACCATAAAACAGTTGCGCATCCAGCTAATCACCACCTCCTCATCGTTCCCGAGAAAAAACTGTGAAGATAAGATACCAAAAATCACCCAACGACGTAGGACAAAGTATTTCTACTCGCCACCATTGCAGGAACAAAATCCAAACCTCCTGTGACCTTAATGCAACTAAATGTACTTAAAAGACAAGAAAAAGCATGTGAAATAGGCATGAAAAACAGTAATTTTGGAGCGTCAACACTCCCCTACACCTAGCTAATTTCTTGTCCTCAAGTAATGCAAAATAAAAATGGTGAAAATAGTACATCAGCAAAATTTTGGTTGGCATGGCAACAGATGCTGGCAAGCAGAAGTTGGCATATGTATGTCCTCAATTATCTTCGTGCAATAATGCCAAGTAGATAGAAAATTCAAGACCAGCAAAATAACTTTAGTCTTAGGGCATGAAAGTGCATGAAGTGTAGGCAATATACATCAAGTGTCCACTAACTCCCTTAGTCAAATCTACTACCTAAACTCAGAATTATAATGTTTTTTTCTCTTTTCTTGCCTAGGGTTTTTTTCTAGCATTAACTTAAGCTAACCTCGCGATATTGTTTAGCGTGAGTAATAACAGGGAGCATACCACGAATCCCCACCTTAATCCAAACATCACTAGGTTTTCTCTTCAACTCATACCTAAAGTTTTGGACTTGAGAACTAAGAGGGAGCATACCACAAAACCCAAAGTAACTTATTATCTTTGGGTAGAGGAGAGTTTCATTTTTTTATTGCCATGACAGAACATTGTTGCCTTATTCATTTTTAATTTTTTACCCTGGCATCATTTTTTTCTGGGCATTGTTTCAAAAATTCTAAGTTTGTGTAGGAACTAGATGCATACTACGTGTTAAGTGAAAATCAATTCCCAAAACTAGAGATCAATTGGCAGGCAATCTTGGCATTACTATTCTGCTGGAATAGGCATCTAAAGATTTTAAATTTCCTCATTGGACAGAAATCTAAGTCAAATTAAACTTGCCTAAAAATGTTAACATACTTCAAAATTAGGCCGAAACAAAATTTTCTTTTTCACTTTTTGTTTTAGTGGTTCAGTATGCAAGACTAATCTAAACTGAATTCATTTTTAATTTTTTACCCTGGCATCATTTTTTTCTGGGCATTATTTCAAAAATTCTAAGTTCTTGTAGGAACTAGATGCATACTACGTGTTAAGTGAAAATCAATTCCCAAAACTAGAGATCAATTGGCAGGCAATCCTGACATTACTATTCTGCTGGAATAGGCATATAAAGATTTTAAATTTCCTCATTGGACAGAAATCTAAGTCAAATTAAACTTGCCTAAAAATGTTAACATACTTCAAAATTAGGCTGAAACAAAATTTTCTTTTTCACTTTTTATTTTAGTGGTTCGGTATGCATGGCTTGGCATAATGTGAGGAAATGCGCACCCCCAAACCCAAGATGTGCATTGTTCTCAATGCATGAAACAACACATATATACAAAGAAAAATAGAAAAATAAAAATGCATGATCATGAAAATGCAGTAAAAATGAGATGTAAAGAGTTTAGGAAGAAGAAGACTCCCCCTCGGAAGAGACTTCTCCACGATTGACACGGGCTTCTGTTGCGAGCTTGGCTCGGGTCTTTCTCTCAACCCAAGTGCCATGGGTAGGGGCTGCTCGCTTCTTCTTATTCCACCGCTGTTTTGAGGTGGCAGTGGATGCAGGGGTTTCTTTCAAAATCTTCACTAGCTTAGACGAAGTTGGCGTGGCAGCAGACTCAGCAGGGGCAGTGGGTTTCTTCTCACTTTCATCTTCAGATTTTTGTAGTGTAGCAGACTTGGAAGATTCCTCTTTGGTAGGGGAAAGTGGTCTTGTGGTTGTAGACGACACTGGACTGACATCAGCAAAGATCTCCTCCAGAAAGGTAGGAGAAAGATGGCGTGAATCTTGGAGAAATGCTCACCAAGGTTAGTTTGATGGCAGCGTCTCTACTATGCTCATATCGCCAGAGTGTCCTCCTCTGCTCCTCAACCCTTTCTAATTTCTGGAGAATTATCTCCTGGAGGTGACATATATGGGCGAGCAATACCGACGAATCTGCTGGCATCGAGGTTGTTGGCTTAGCTGTTGGTGCCTTTAACTTGGGCGTTGGCGTCGCAGCCTTGCCTTTACCCTTATTCTTAGCTGCAGTGGCAGTGATGTTCTTCCAGTCGACTAGTGAGATAGTATAACCCTTTACCTCAAGGGCCTTATCATCCCCGATCCTAGGCACGTTATGTCTCAAACAAATATTGGAAATTAAAATAGAGAAGAACAAACCACTTATTGGATTAAGGGCCTAATTGTATGTTTCCTCGATTACGATCCTGCTAACGTTGATCTTCCAGCCTGTGATGATAGAGTGCAACACTGCCAGTCTCTCCTCTAACACGATCTCATTGTGCTTCGTCGACATCAGATTTGCCTTGAGGAAGTGATTCCAACCCTTTTCTTGTGGTGCAAGGGCAAGCCTTTTGACTGTTCGGTGTCCCTTTGAGGACACGATCCACTCAGTGCCTGGTTCATACAAATCTGCCAACAACTTCTTGCGTTTGGCAGCGGTCATGTTGGCGACAATACTACCGCCACAAGCCAAGCTCGACTGCTGGCATAGTTGCTGGCATTGTATCACTCAATCCTGCCACTTGTTGTAAACCAATTCTCTACCTTGGCATTGTGCCTGGCACTAAAAATCTGCATACACTCAAATGAAACCTTTCAACCCAGCAGATAAAAATAAAAAACTAAAAGAAAAAAATAAATAAAGAAAATGCTGAAAAAGAAAAACCTCTAATCCTAATATTTACAAAAATCAAACCACGAGATGATGTCACGGTACCTCTTCCAAGAGGACAACCTCCTTGGCTTTGTTCTGATCACCTTCCAAGTAGTGCTTCAAACATTGACCCTTGGTTGGTAGGTGGTAGGGTGTGGCAATCCTTTGTTTGAATAGCCAACATAAAAAGCAAAAGAATTGTCTTCTTTTGATCATGTCAAATTCTCGTTTGCACAATGAAAGGGAATATTTAACCATGGTGGCTTTAAACAACCACCTTAAAAAACCGAGAATCTCTTTGTTGTCGAGGCATAGTCATCCTCATCTTATTCCAGAATCATTATGAAATCTTCAGTTTTGAGCTGCAACATCTCTGGCATTATTGTTACGACAAAATTTTCCTGCTTTAGTTCTTCATTCTCAGTCATTTGGCATCCATTTTTCCTTCCAGCAACAAGCCATTTGAGCACACCTCGCTTCATGACATCAATCCTGACCAGAATCGAGATTCTCTGTCGCTTAGTTATTTTTCCATCGCATTTTTGTTTTGTGGCATCAGCTTTCATTCCTTGGCAATCCAATGCCAGGTTCTCATCCAAAATGGATTCCATTGGTTCAACTGCATGGCATTCAATTTCATTTGTACATTTAAGAACTTTGAAATTGTCAATAGTAATACATGCTTGTCTTATCGGTATAGGGTTGGCAAATGGTGGCTCCACTAGTTTTGTCGTGGTGGTGTTGGCATCCGACTACTGTCTGGCATCAGATAGTGGTCTAGCATTAGATAGCGATATGGTATCATCAACACCTGCCTCTTCTTTCTCTACTTCCTTGGATTCACCCGCTGGCACTAATTTATCTTCTTGGCAAATAATTGACTGCTTGCCTTTGTCTTCTTGGTTTGGAATTTTAGATTCCCCTTGAACTAGTTGTTGTGGCGTGCTGATTAAGATGTTCAAAATCACTGTCATATTATTTTCAATTTTCCTGATGTTTTCTCCAATCTCTTGACGTTGAGTATCCTCCCTTGCCAAGACATGTGTGTTGTATCAGCAAAGTTGTAATCATCATAGAAGTCTATTTGATCATCGTACGAGTAGCTCGACTGATGTTGAGGACCGTTTTGCCATGGCAAATTTGTGCCAGCAGCAATGCCATTATCGTAAGCAAAAACGTCAGCTCCTTGATCATACCACAAAAAATTTTGCTGGTAATGCCATCGCTCGTAAGCTCTAATATGGTCTCTAATGCTCATTCTCAGATCCTCAATGTTCTTAGAAGTACCTAAAATAAATGAAACTATAAATAATATTAGAAAAATAAATAATAAAAGGAAAATAATCATAAATTAAAATAAAGACAAGTAAAAATCAAAACAATAAAACTCTGTTTCAATCTCCAGAAACGGCGCCAAAAAATTGTAGACTCTCGGCGTGAATGATTATTTGCAGGCAATAGGGCATAAAAGATATTGGAAAAGTGTTAACACAGTGCCAAGAAAATCTATTGCATGCAAGTATACATGGTCTGTAAGTAATACAATAGTTAAGTTGAGTATTGACCCCACAGAGATTGCATTTGTAACGCCCCGGTTTTGGGCTCAGAAGTTTTGGTGTTGACCGGTTTAGTCAAAGTGCTGATCGAATATATAAGAGTGAATTTAGGAAAAAAACCTAGTTCGGGTTGCATTAAAAATATGGAAAAATATTCTAAAATCATCTTTTAATATATAAAAGTGAACTGTGAAATCAATTTTGGAAAAATGAGGTTCGGAAGGTTGACATTTTGGCTAGTGACCAAAATGTAATTTTTGAAAGTTGCGGGACAGTTTTATAAAGGATTGAAACTTTGAATCTTTAAGGAGCTATTATTCCAAAAAGGATTTCTCCAGATTTTTCTAAGATATTTTAAGTCTAAAATCTGATTTTAAAGATTAAGAAAAGGGAGGGAAATCATTTTAATCAATTCTTAACTAATTTTTTCTATTTTCTCTCATTTTCTCTCTACCCAAACAAGATTTCCTCAGATTTCTTTCTCTGATTTTGACTTCTTAATCTCTCATTTCAACTCTCATTTGATTTCTAATCATCTCATCATCAAAACCTCACAATTTACTAGTTGATTCATCAAGCATTTTGGCTCTAAAAGGGAGAAATTCAAGTTTGGAGGTAAGAACGTCCTTCTCCTCTAAACTATCAGTTCTTTACTGAAATTCCTAAGTTCTCAATCCTTGATTCATGTTTTATTAAAGGCTTTTCAATTGAGATCTTGATTTTTGGCTAAAATGCAAGATTTGGTGATTTTGGTGAAAATTTCGTGTGATCTGTTTAAGCAGGGTTTTGAAGTGTTAAAATGATGTTAAATGAATGCTAAAATGATTAGAAGTTGAGGTTTAATCAATGCAATCCCGGATAGGTTGAATTTCCTAAGTTTGGCTTGAGTTTTTGGTTGTTTTTGGAGTGTTTTTGGTGATCTGTTATACCTGGAGGTATAAGGACGTGGTTGTGATCTTTTTGCATGTTAGTTGATGTATAAAAATGGTTAGAAGTGATGGATCTTGGCTGGGTTAAGTTTTGGAAGTGTTTGGAGATGATTTCGGTTGTGTTTGGTAGCCAAATTGTTAGATTTGTGATGAGCAGCGAGTTGTGTTGATGTTGTTGGTGTTTTAATGCATAAGGATGCATTAATGTTCTGTTTTTATGTGCTTGAAACAGGGGAGGTTGATCCTTGAGTTTTGGAGGTGTTTTCGGAAGGTTTCGGAAGCTTGGAAAGCTTGTTGGCTAGGCTTGTTTGGTAATCGGTGAGTGAAAATGGATTTTCAGCTTTTAAACCAAAGGTTGAAGGTTTTGGGAGCTTAGTATAAGTCTAAACAACTTTGCTAAGCTCAAGTGTAAGTTTTCGGATTACTCTCTTAAAGTGGTGGCCATGTTTTGATGAAATGTGAAATGATGATTTTGCATGATTTGCTACTGTTTTGGAAAGCATGTTTTAGCATGTTAATTGCTGATGTTTTAGCATGATTTATGCTGATGATTTAAGCCATGAGTTGAAGGTGTCTCTAGGTAAGAGTGCCTTGTTTTTATGCATTGTTAAATGATGATTTAATGCTTTGAAATGCATGATGAAATGGCTTGGTTTAAACGCTTTTAAAACAGTGGATTACATGATGTATAAAGTGTGTATTGGCAAGTGATGGTTTGTAAAAGTGAAGGTCACTAAGGTGGTTAAAAGTCCTTGAGTGAGCCTTGTTATCTAAGATCATCAAGGTGGTTAAAAGTCCTTGGATGAATCTTGTTGCGGACACTAAGGTGGTTAAAAGTCCTTAGGTGCTCCTTTCCATGGTGGTTAAAAGTCCATGGGGCCAAGGTGTTTAAAAGTCCTTGGGGCCAAGGTGTTTAAAAGTCCTTGGGGTATTTCAAGCTACGGACACAAAGGTGGTTAAAAGTCCTTGTGTGGTCCATTCATGGTGTTTAAAAGTCCATGGCCAAGGTGTTTAAAAGTCCTTGGGGTCCAAGGTGTTTAAAAGTCCTTGGGGAAAGTTGTTGAACTTGATTTCTAAATGAAATGTACCACTTGAGCCCATATGACATGTATTGTACATGAGATGCTTGAGATGCATGATTTAATGTTTATGTTGAAGCATGAGATGCTAGTTTAAATGAAATGTGGAAGCATGTTATTGCTTGATTTAAAGTATGCTTTGAGCATGTGTAAAGGTTGTTTTCAAGCATGATTTACAAATGAATTTTAATGCATTATTGAATGGTTTTTAAAGAGCACTCCTCACTAAGCTTTGGCTTACGCTCTCTCGTTTTCTTGATTCAATAATGCAGAGCATTAGAGTGCATTGAGGGCAGCAAGAGGAGGCAAGCAAACAAGTACAAGTAAAGCTCAATGTATGAAGGTTTTATAAGTGTTTAGCTTTTGTATGTTTTTGGCAATGGGGGACCAATGTATTTGTTTGGGAGGTGTTTATGACTCCCTAAGTATGTTGTATGTGGTTGATGTTGCTGGTTTTTGGATTGAATTTCTATTGCTTGCTTTTGAAGGTTTAAGGCTTGAATGTTAGCTTGTGTAGGAAGCATGACCTTAAATTTGGGGCTTTTTGCATGTGGTGTTATCTTGCTGAATTGATGATGCTTATATGTGTTAAATATGTTTAATTGCATGCTGGTAAAGTTTGGTGATGTTTGGAGCATGTTTGAGTGTCCAATTGCATGATCTAGTATGCTTGTTTGCTGGTTTTTGTGCAGGCGTTTCGGAACAGGGGTGTACCGTTTCGGAACGGGTGCCTTGCATGAACCCAGGCGTCCGAAACGGTATGCACCGTTTCGAAACGGTTTAGCCTCTGCCGAGGCCATGTTCCGAAACCCGTTTCGGAACGGCCCGTGTTTCGGAACAGGGCTAGCCTGTTTCGGAACGGTCGACCGTTAGGGGGGCTGACATGGTAGTTACATGTTTTGAAATGTTTGCGTTTTGGTCCTAAATCTTGTGTAATCAATTGCATGAGCTGTGGATGTCCTTTTAAGCTGAAATTTCACAGAGGTGCATGAAACATGACTAATTTCAAGATGGTAACTTTAATTTGGGTTAAGTCCCTTAATTTATCAGAATTTACAATTTGGTCCCTAAAGTTGTAATTTGTTCATTTGGGTTCCAGTTTGATCTCTGATGTTTGTGATCTTTTGATACGTTGTCTGTTTGGTCACACTTAAGGTTAATGTGCATCTAGATAAGTTTAAAAAGAAAAAAAAAGGGTCGTTAATCAAGGTTGACTTTCGGGTTGACTTTGGTTTTCCCCGTGTAATCTTCGTAGTTCGGGTCAACCGTCTAGACCGGGCTACGGGGGTTACAGCATTGGAATTCGATTACTTTGTTTGATTACTTGTCTTGGAAAAAAGATTGTTTAGATTGGAAGTGGTTTTGAAAATTGAAAAGGAAAGTTTAAAGCGTTGGCAAGGAGAGTGCCTTAGCAAATGATGAGCGTTGGCAAGGAGTGTCTGGTTTTCACGCTATTCATGCCATGCCAGCCTTTAATAAATCCTCTCTTGGCATTGTTTGTCGAGCAGATTCAAAGGTACCAATGCTTCTGTCGATAGCATTACCCTAAATTAATTTTGGAAAAAAGCCTATATGTCTATTTTGAATGTTTTTTTTCATAAATCAATTTGATTAAGTGTCAATCTTTAGTCCCGAGGGGTAGATTTCACTCCCGAAGTAAGTTCATCTACTTGAACATCTTCTCTCGAAGCATCTCACCTCAGTATCTAGCATTTGATCGTTGCCACCCAAGTCAGTTATGATTTTGAGTTGCAATAGGCTAACTATACCAGCTGTCGCTTGGCATAGTATTTTAAAAAGAGAGTGCCAGTTGTCGCTTGGCAATACACTTAAAAATAGGAACATGCCAGATAGGAAAAACAATGCCGAGGCAGTGTCGATTTATTAAAAACTAAACAAAAACATAACGTTCAAACACAATCACCCTCGCCAACAATGAAATTAGTTCATGGTGAGGGCATCAACCAAAAAACCATAATCGTTTTTGACATCCATCATCATTAAAACTAAATAAAATAACTAAACCAAAGAGAATGGCAAGAAGGAGATCTCTCGATGCAGCCCTTCACGATCCAGGCTCTCGATCAAGCTGGTCGAACCACCTTTCCTTTGTGCAGGCAGTTGTGATCAATCCTCTCGGAAAATCTCTACACTTTGCTCTTCATAATCGGTCTTTAAATAGGCATGTAAAGGAAGCTAGGATAAGCCTTTGTATTTGAAATTTGAACGCTCAAGGGATAAGGCTTGTGATCACCTTTATCCATATTTGAAGTGATAGGCTGATAAGGTGATAAGCTGATCAGACTAGGGATGACGTCATCGTGCCGACGCAACTTTGACATCCTAGCTTGGCATGGTTCTGCCAACCGCGCTTGGCACTGCTTATCCGCTATTTTTTCGGAGATTGATCCAATCCCTATTTTCTCACAGCCTGATCTGGTCCAATTTTTTCGGGTTCAACAACTACTTGGCATGGCATCAAGTTCTCTTCTCTGCCAACCGGTGCTTGGAAATGTTTGGTCCTTCTTTGCCAATAGCTACTTGGCATCATTTCCTGCCTACGCTGGTCTGCTCAGCTCATTTTTATGCCAAATACTATGCTGAATCTGCAAAAATATCAACAAAAACATCCCTTCACTCTGGCATAGCACTAGTTCCTAACTCTTTATGCAAATGCATGATTTTGTGATCTGAATGCAACTAAATGTACTTAAAAGACAAGAAAAATCATATGAAATAGCAATGAAAAATAGTACTTTTGGAGCGTCAAAATAAACTATTAACTAGTTCAGGGACATGTTGAATCCTCTTTTGTATCCCATAATAATCAATCATCGCAGCCCTATTCGCTCTTGGAATTTCAATCCATGACCTAACATTAACCGGAACCAAAGCCCCATCATTAACTGGAACCAACCCCCCAGCCATCGGCCCCGATTCACTCTCCAACGCATCTAAACTTTGGCATCCATCCACAACACGATTTAAAACACTGACATCCTAATCCACTATCCCCATAACCGAGACCCTATTTGTATCGATGCTCTGTATTTCTGGCCTTGTGTAGGGCGTGTAGGTGTTTCCATTTTGTGAGAGCGCAAGTGCACACTCCTGCCAAGTTATAATATATAAGATGTCGAATCCCACGAGGATTGGAATAGTTTCTTCGAGTGTGTATATGCACAAGAAATTTAAATGCACAATTAATTTCAGGTTTGGTTAAAGGAATAAAACTAAAAACACAATTGATTAAAGTACGGGAGATCATAATGATAGAATGGGTCAGGTAATTGCTGCTCAGTAGTATGTAGACTGCATTACATAGGTTAAGGTTGGATTGCGCTGCCATGATATGCTGCATGGCGGGTATTGCGGGCGACAGGCTACGACCCTGTCACGCGGCCCCAGCAGGTCACTGCCACTACAGGGGTGTGTACTGTCTCGGCAGGTGGAATGGAAAGAAGTCTTGGCGGCACGTCTGGAAGATACTCCAAGTTCGGCAGGATAGTCGGTAGTGATCCCTCCTATTTTTAGGTTAGGATGCTCGAGATGTTAACTTGAGGACTAGTGTGGAACCAAGTTAGCCAACTCGGTTGGTGATCCATTTTAGCCGCTGAAACTTGTGGACTGGTGTGGAACCAAGTTAGTCACGCCTCAGCACGTTGTGACCGTACTTAACCCTTTCGTCAGCCTTGCACTTTCGTGCCTAACAAATGGATTCTCTCAAACGACTGGTGTAGAAATATTGAAAGAATGAAGAACAATGGATTAAGTAAACTTGGAATAATTTTATTGCAAAACAACTTAACCTAATACAATCGTTTCTCACAGCTAATTTGCAAGCAAAACCTAAACCCTAAGGAAGTTTAGAACATAGTCGACTCCCTTGTAATCACCAATTTTGTTCGGGGTGTTGACCCATTTTTATTTTTTGTAGTAATGGGCTTTGATCATCTACTTTAACTAAAATATGATTAAAAAGACTGAAAAACAAACAAAAATAGTATTAGTAATATAATTATTTATGATGCTTGTTTCCTATTATTACATTATTGTCCATTTAAAAAACCCTAAATATTACTACTAGATTATTATTGTCTATGTTATTATTACCATTATTATTATCATTATTATTATTATAATTATTATTATCATTAAAGTTGTTATTTCTGTTATTATTATTATTTTATCATATTATCATTAGTATTAAATATACATATATAAATAACAGCCCAATTAATAATTAAAAGCCCAAGTTTATTTTGATTAAAATTTCAATGGCATTTAAAAAAAGAGCCCAAAAAAATTTACATATTAAATCATAAGGCCCAT
Source organism: Hibiscus tridactylites (assembly GCA_958450335.1). Classification (NCBI taxonomy): domain Eukaryota; kingdom Viridiplantae; phylum Streptophyta; class Magnoliopsida; order Malvales; family Malvaceae; genus Hibiscus; species Hibiscus tridactylites. The sequence goes on along the minus strand of OY288273.1, from coordinate 35,150,144 downwards.
CTGGCCCAACCTAACTAAAAACCCTAATCTGTCTCTCTTTGTTCTTGCACAGCTGAATCTCCACCGTCAGATCTAGATTAGATCTGACGGTCCAGATGGCCTCTGATAAGAAGCCCTAATCTTCATCTGTATTTGCCCCGGCACCGCAAAAGCCTCAGCCGTCAGATCTGGCTCGAGATCGAAGGCCAAGATCGATTCCCCACGCGCGACTCTCCACTTTCCAGACGCGCGCGTGCAATCCACCGCTTGCCCCTTCATATCCTTCGTGACCGTCCAGATCTCACTGACCGCTAGGATTGCTCTACAACGTCCAGCTACGTCGGCCGTAGCACCCTCCTCTCCAGCCGTTCATTCACATGCAAACAAAGGAAAAAATGTCATAGACGCGCAACCAAAATAACCGAAATCAGAGGCAAACAAACAAAAAATCAGTGATGAATGAAAACAAATTAGATCATCCAATAGGAATTTTCATTCAATTTTATGTAATCCGAAAAATGTAATTTTCGGGCTTATAAAACCCGAAACCAAACCATTGTAATCCCAAGTTAGAAACGGGGAAATTCCGCAAACATTAACACGAACAAAGAGAGAATAGAGCATTTAGAGGTATATCATCTTCTTTCATTTCATTTCGAATGATAAAAAAAATAGTAAGTTGGGTCTTTTCTACCTTCGCGTCGGTTCGCTCTCCCTCCTTGACGATAAACCTTCCGACCTCCTAGAGGTTGTGCATGGTGAGTCGGAGGGGACGCTAACCACCAGGGAGTTCATTTTAGGTTTCAGTTTAAACAAAAGAGGAACATTAAGGTTTTGTTTCTATTTTCGCAAAACAAAAGAGGGAAAGGGTTCTTTTTTGGTTTTGAAAGGTCTCGGAGTTCTGGGGTCGGAAAATGGTTCTGTTTTTAGGTTTAGGGGTTCACCGACCGCCGGTTAGCGGTGACCGGCGTTTCGGGTGTCGATGTCATGAGAGAGGTGAGAGCCAGAGAGAGTTTTAAGCTTAGCAAAAGTGTGTGTTTTGGAAGGCCCATTTTATAGTGTTTTAAAATTTCAAAAAATGGATTAATTCATTTTTAACCCCTCCACGTCGTCATTATTGCGCCGTGAGGGCTTCCATATCTTGAAACCCTCTCTGTGGTCCTTGCACCTTTTCAAATGTTTTTAATCTCGTCCCTGTCTTGTTGTTGGTTGATATTCGAGTGGTCAAATCACCATTTTGGTCCCTTTAGGTTTCCGTTTCTTTTTAATTCGGTTCTTCGTTTTGCAATTGAATTAGTTTTTTAATGGTTTTATTATTGTTCGGGTCCCTAGAGTCTGTCCCGAGTTCAATTTCAGTCCCTTTTTCAGTGCGGTGTTTTCCTATTTCGTGTATTTTTTTCCTCGTATTTATATTTCCTCAATTTCAGTTCTCGTTTTATGTGTTGATACAATGTTTATGTTGATGGATATATAATATGTGGCATATGATATGTTATTTATTTTATAGTATGTGATCACGTGTCTTTTTTTATGATCATGTCTAACGTGTGTTTTTAATATAGTTTCATACATGTAATTTGGTTTTATTATACATGGTTTAAATGTGTACATGTCTTAGGTTGCTCGAATATGCAATTGGCATGCATTTTTCTAAATTTTCATTCATAACTTTAAACGTTTAAGGTTGCATAATAATTAATTTTAATTATAAAAAGAGATACTTATTAATTCGCGTATTCAAGTCGAAATATTCTAGCTTATAGGATATTCCTCGAATATTCGGATTAATTCGCATCGTCTAAAGGTAAAATTCGTAAGTAATTAAAACGAACAAGACCACCACATCATACTTTATCTGCTTGCATCATGCATAAAGGTGACGTACGAGATCCGAACCCTAAACTAACACGGCAATCAGACATATATGATGTCGGTTTAGTCTTTGGTCCGGTGTACTGTCATCCTTTTTAATTAAATGCCTAATTAATTTGGAACCACCAATTTGATAAAGCTCGTATAATTAGAGTCGATTTTTTATTAAGAACCCCTAATTAAATTCATTTTAAAATTTAAATAATTTCCATCGATTAAAAGCAACAATTGTTTTGGTACCGATCTCCGGGCGTGATGGGGGTGCTAACCCTTCCCCACATGTAACCAACTCCCGAACCCTTTTAAATGAATCTCTGGTTTAGTTTTTTATGGTGTATGGCCTACCCAAGTGGCCGGTGGCGACTCCAAATGATTTTTTAAGGTTTACTTTGAAACTTGAAATTTTCAAAAGAAGTTCCCCTTTTTAATTGATTTTCTGAAAAGTGGGACCCTTTAAGGTTTCCTTTAAAAAAAACCTCATCACAGTGTGGCGACTCTGCTGGGGACTAATTTTGTTTTACAAAACAAAAAGAGAGTTAAGCCATAAAATAACAATTATTGCTTTTAATGATGGAATTTTTTTAAATTTAATTTGATTTTAATGAGGCGATTCTTCTTTGAAAATGTGACTTAAATTATACGAGCTTCGATAATTGGTGGCGTTCAAATTAATTCTTCATTTAATTTCAAAGGAATCACCAACATGTGTTGCATTATGATCATTAAGCTCTATACCCGAGCTTCGTCCCTTAAGTGGGAGTGAAACACCCATACCCATATGAGTATCCCTCTACGGGTCGGTAATTCACTTCCAGAATCCACGCCTTTGACACGTGAGTAGCCCTCCACGTCACTAGGTCGTGCTTTCCCTCGAACTGAAACCAATTCGCAAGCTTGTAATGGGCCGGAATTGGGGTTCTTGTTACCTTAGTAGGTGATAAGATAGGTTCAGGTACCCTTTATTAGAACCGAACTCACGTGTGTGTGAGTTTAAGAAGCCCACCCCGATTAGAGCCATGCGGATAACCGTAGAATTATAATTCATGATAATATGTCTTGCATTGTTAATTTACTTTGGTGTGTTTTCTCTCGTTTATTCAGTATTCATTATTTTTGTTACTAATCCATTTGCTTCTTGTCATGTTTTGTTTGATTATTTGTGCACATTCATGGTATGTTCATACGAAGTGTTGATTCGAGAACAATCTAAAGTTAAAAACTTCCATAACGGGAGAAAAAAGTCCATAGCAACAGGGTTTCCGGAACGCGCTAATTTAGAGGGAGGGGACGAGCAAATTTATCAAAATTCGTACCCTATGTATTTATTTTCTTATCTCGTTGTAATAAGATTTGATCTCCGTTATGAAAAGTTGTTTGATGAGGATGTTCGTCGAATCAACACTTCTTTACATTCGATTGTGTTTTTTATTTATTGCCTTTAACCATCTGATTCTATCATGCATACAATACATTGCGTGCATTAAATCATAAAGTCGTGAGATTAATTGTTCGGGGTCGTAGCAGTATTCGTGACTATCGAAGATTCCGCATCCACACTTTACTCGCCATCAAAGGAAGCAAATGGAGGAGAGTTTTGCTAAGTTGGAAGCCGATTTAAGGGGTCAGTTGGAGCGAGCTCAGCAAGAATTGAGAGACACCATTACCAAGTCCCAACAAGATATGATGAAAGAGATATCTCAGTTGCTACAAGCCAATTTAAAAGGAAAGGGTACTGTTGGAAACCCTAGTCAGGAGAAGGGAGACCCCCCGTATTCCCCTGGTTTTGTCACTGATACACATAAGCCCTCGCAAGGAGTGGCTACTCAAGGAGATGGGGAAACATCGCATCAGGCGGGCGCCTCTACCCATGTCCCATCAGGTCTGGTTTTTAATCATGTGGAGAATGTCGGGGATAGTGTCCCAGACTTGGATGAGATTGAGAATTTGAACAAGGTCAAGGCGGAGTTCTCGAAACAACTAGAAGAGACCCGGAAGGACCTCGAGGAGAAATTTTGAACAAAGGAGGAAGAAGAAGGGTCATATAGGATGAACGCTAGAGATCTTAGTTTGGTTCCAGACTTGGTAATTCCGCCTAAGCTCAAGACGCCGAAGTTTGAAAAGTTTGATGGGACAACTTGCCCTACCGCCCACATAACCATGTTTTGTAGGAAGATGACGGGTTTCATAGACAATGAGAGGTTGCTAATTCACTACTTTCAAGACAGCTTAGCGGGGCCCGCGGTAAGGTGGTATAATCAGTTAACTCATGCGCAGTTTAGGTCATGGAAGGATTTGGCCAAGGCTTTCATATATCAGTATAAGCACATAACCGACATGGTTCCGAACCGACTCATGCTACAAGGTTTAGAGCAAAGGCACAATGAGAGCCTTTGTGAATACGCCCAGCGTTGGCGAGATGTGGCGGCATAAGTCCAACCTCCACTCCGCGAAAATGAGATCCCCCCTATGTTTGTCAATACTTTGAAGGGAACCCTCTATGACCACATGATAAGCAACCCTATCGGGAATTTCTCAGATATGGTTATGATCGGTGAACGTATCGAGGCAGCTATCAAGAGTGGTAGGATTGATGGAGGGGAGAATGCTCGAAAGCAATTCAAGAAGAAAGATCATGAGGTGAACAACACCAGTACCTATGAGGCTCCTAAGCACCTCACAATCTCATAGCCTCAAGCCGCAATCGGGAATGCGCCAAGCTCAAACATAAGAGAGAATAGGGCTCCCAAGAGGGAACAAGAGAAGATGTCTTTCACCCATTTACTCATGCCATACAAGGAAGTGTACAAACACCTATATGAGGTTGATCTGGTCCGTCCGTATCATGTTACTCCCTTCCAACCACCTTACCCTCCATGGTATAATGAGAAAGCACATTGTGAGTACCACGGTGGAGTACCGGGGCACACGATAGAAAATTGCATGGCGTTCAAGAAGCTCGTGCAAAACATGATCAACAATGGGGTCGTCGAATTAGAGGGGCCCAATGTGGCGACCAACCCACTTTCGAACCATGAAGGTCGAGGCGTCAATGCCCTCGAAGAGGTAGATGCGAAGAAGGTGAGGGTAGAAGTGTCGGAAATCAAGTCCCCTCTGAGTTGGGTGTACGAACAGTTGTGCACGGCGAGCTTGATTGAGAGTGGTACGAAGGGAGTATATGATGGCCATGAATCATTTTGTGAATACCATTAGACTGCGGGGCATGAGATTCAGAGTTGTCCAGAATTCAAGCAGTTGGTTCAGGAACTGATGGGAAATAAGGAGATTGAGTTCCTCGAGGAAGCTTAAGGGTTGTGACGAGTAGCCAGATTAGTAGTGGTCAAGGGTTTTTAGTGCATCCAAGTTAGCTTGTTTTCATTTCATTGCATTTTAATCTTTTTCTTGAAGTAATGTGTGGAATCAACTTTGCTACCCTTTTCCCGAAGGTAGCAAACACCTCTTTGTAAGGGCCTAAGACTATGTTTTTAAATTTCAATGAAAAGATGCATTATATTTTGTGTTTCAATTGCCTCTTCATTTTGTGTATATGTTTGTCTATTGAGTCCCCGTATATCAATTGCACAAGGGTGTTCGTGTTCGTGCAGTACTATAAATGATACACAAATGGTGCAAGTATACACGTCGAACAAGTAATAAAGTGATGAGTGAGTATCGTCTCTATAGGGATTGGAGGTATTCACAGTTGTTGTAACAATAAAGATTAAACTTTTTGCAGATGACAATGCTATACTAAAAGAGATGATGTAAAATAATTCTAAAGCAAAATAGTGCAGAGAAAGATGAGATAATAATATGATAAACAAGTCCCCTTTTGTATGCGAAACTCACTACGGAATGATTGGCTGGGAATGATGGACAACCTAACTCAAGCTTCTTAACGATACTAAGGCTCTTCAGCTATCTTCTATGATAGGCGGGATTTACTAAGAGTGCTCCTAAACTAACTCTAGCAAGGAAACTGGGAGTCAGAAATGCTACAGCCATACCTCTCGGGGTAAACTCTTAACACTCCCCTACCCTTCATGAACTATCCTTTTTAGCCCTTGAAACCTATCGTTTATCTCTAAGGTAGGTTAGAGTCTGCCTCTCAACAGTCACTCCATTGCTTATGAGGGTTCCAAGGCTAACTCTCTCGATTACTAACCCCAACATACACTTAAAGAACGGCCAACTCGCGAAGGCGTTTAAGGTAGGGCCTATCTCTCAAAGCACTTACAACCCTAAGCTCTTACAACTTTAAGGAAATGAAAAATGCATAAGCAAAGCATAGAATCATGATAAACACTGAAAAAGCCATAGCATGCATTAAAAAGTACTCAAAATAAAATCATCCATCAAACCCAAGCCACCTAAAACAGTTAGTGGATGGGCAATATCATCCAACGTATCATTGCGATAACATCACCAAATATAAAGATATGAAAAGAAATTGCTATAGCGACAGAAAGAAAGGTGAACTCCCTTTCCGCTATGGACTGTCCGACTATCTTAGGCTCACCGTCTCTCTCGAGGTCGGTGAGGCCACTCCTTGGAGCTTCAACGATGGAGGACACCAAGCTGGAGAAGATGAAGGTGAAAACTTCCCTCTCCTTTTCTCTCTCTTCCGCCTCTCTTTTTGCAACACACTACACAACACTCCCTTCTTTTCTCCAAACTTCTCTCCCCTTTATACAGTGAAGGCTTCTAGGGTTTGGTGCCCTAAAGATGCCTTGATAATCCCAAGGAATATCCACCGACAAGGTCTGCCACGAGGGGACAAGGAGGACAGTCTACAGTTGGGTACCGGCTGCTGCACATGTCAGATCGTCCTTTTCTGTATGTTCACGTGCTTCTGCAGCTCACGTGTATCTCACGTGCTGGCCAATATCCACTTCCTTCATGCTATAGCAATTCCCGACACCGGCTTTCTCTCTTGACTCCTTTCCTGCGCACCACCACAACCAAAACCAACCTTCCGAGCAGTACCCCTCAATATGAACCAATAACCAGCAAAGATAAAGATGCACCCAGAAGAAGAAAATGCAACCTAAATGCAGTCTAAATGTTATGGTATGAACTCAAGAACAGGAAAATGCTATAGCAAAAAGGTATGAAAACAAGAATATTTATGCAGTTATCAAATGGACATTAACCTTGACCCGAAGGTTGGTTTCGAGCAACCTTTGTTTAGTGGAAATCGAAAGCTGTGAAGATGATGAATATGTGGCTTACACTCTAAGTTAATTTGATCATTTATTGAGTACACGTAGCATTAGGGCCTTGGGGAGAACAATCGGGAAACTTTCGTGCTAAAAAAAGAGAAGAAGAAGAAGAAGAAAAAGAAAAAAAGAAAAATAAAAAGAAAAGACAAAAGAGAGAGATAATAATAAAAGCATAACAAAAGCACTCCAATGTTCGAAGCCTGGTAATAGGCATTTTCGGATACGAGTGTGGAATTTTTGGGGCACTCCGCTATAGCAAAAAGACCAATAAGGTTGCTATGCACCATTCGAATCAAAATTTTTGCTTCATGAGTGATGGTAATATTTTCAAATCATGACAATGACCGAGTAGCTCGGGGTTTTGTTGTTTGCTCCATCATTTATTTCGAGCCAAAGGAATGTGATGAGTTGACTTCCCCAAAACTAGAAAGAAATGAGACAAAGTAATAATGATGAAGGCGAAGCCTACAGAAGACAATTCTAATTGATTAAAAATCTGAAATAACTTGGAGAGTATTTCACATTTTCAGACATCAACTCAGCTTTCGAGGTCCCCTACACACATGATGCTTGAGGCGATCCTTGGTAAGCCATAGTAGTTTCGTTCGTGCACTTGATATTCGGGATATTTAATCTAGCTTGATATATCCATAATTTGAAAAGAAAGTCTAGTTTTCGAAAATGCATCTCATTTTGAAATTAGAAGATGTAATATAATTTTTTTTAGTGGACACAAAAAATATTCTCATTGCTTCAGGGATAAAGTTTAGAATGCAAGGTCATGAATACAAATGATAGCTCACCAGTGACCATGGTGAGGACAGTAGTAAGTTTCTACATGCTACAGTTCAGGGACTTGAAGCGAGTTCCTGTTAAAATGATTTGATTGCTTCAGAAAATTAAAACGAACCTTAATGAAACTAAGAGAAAAGTTCAGGGACTTGGGGGCATGTGCCCCCTAATGTTGAGATAAGAGAGAAGTCGTCGAGAGGAGTTGAGCACCTAGCTTGAATAGAAGGCAATGTTATGAGAACGAGCACTACGAGAAGTGTTGTCTATTCTAACCAGTGGAAGTCAACAGTAATCTTTCAAGAAGGGACAAAAAGGGAGATTTGGCAATGATGAGAAAGCCCGGAGAGATTGAGAAAAAGAAGAGAACAAGAGGAGGGTCGAGGTTGACCAATCCGAAAAGCGAAAGCGTCCGAGCAATTTTGATGTCATAAATCATGCATCATTTATAGTTGGGCATCCCTAGGAATAGGGGCATGCTAACTCACACCATCAAATCATTTTTGCCTATTTTGACAGGTATGTTAAAGCTCTTCCAGTGAAAGGAACCTGCCTATCCGTTCAAGCATGAGGAGAATGGAATCCGCCTATATGTTCATGCATAAGGAGAATGGAACCCGCCTCTCCGTTCAGGCATTTTGAGAATGGAAACCTGCCTATCCGTTCAGGCATAGGGAGAATGGAACCCGCCTATCCGTCGAGCATTTTGAGAATGGAAACCTGTTCAGGCATGAGGATAATGGAATAAGCTTATTCGTTCAGGCATAAGGAGAATGGAACCCGCCTATCCGTTCGGGCATTTTGAGAATGAAAGCTTGCCTATCCGTTCAGGAACGAGGAGAATGGAACCTGCCTATCCGTTCAGGCATAGGGAGAATGGAACCCGCCTATCCGTTCGGGCATTTTGAGAATGGAAACCTTTTCAGGCATGAGGAGAATGGAATAAGCCTATTCGTTCAGGCATAAGGAGAATGGAACCCGCCTATCCGTTCGAGCATTTTGGGAATATAAGCATGTCTATCCGTTCAGGCACGAGGAGAATGGAACCCGCCTATCCGTTCAGGCATAAGGAGAATTGAAACTCACCTATCCGTTCAGGCATGAGGAGAATGGAACCCGCCTATCCGTTCAGGCATGAGGAGAATTTAACCCGCCTATCCGTTCGGGCATAAGGAGAATAGAACCCGCCTATTCGTTCGGGCATGAGGAGAATAGAACTCGCCTATCCGTTCGGGCTTGAGGAGAATGGAGTTTGCCTCTCCGTTCGGGCACATTGAGAATGGAGCTTTTATTTTCACCAATTGTCTACCCATTCGGACCTCAAAGGGTTGTAGAATGTCGAAATGAGGAGAACAACTTCAAGCCTCCACGACCGTTACAATTTCCCGTACCGACTTCTGAACTGCCAGTAGTTCAAGTGCATGGTGATTCAGGATCCAAACAAGGAAGTTGGACAAAATTAGTGCTTATGGCCTTTGATTTATTCTTGTTCCACAAGTATAAGCAAAGGGGGCAGCTGTAATCACCAATTTTGTCCGGGATGTTGACCCATTTTTATTTTTTGTAATAATGGGCTTTGTCCATCTACTTTAACTAAAATATAATTAATAAGACTGAAAAATCAACAAAAATAATATTAGTAATATATGTATATATATTTATATATGATGCTTGTTTCCTATTATTACATTATTGTCTATTTAAAAAACCCTAAATATTACTACTAAATTATTACTGTCTATGTTATTATTACCATTATTATTATCACTATTATATTATTATGTATTATTATTATTATACTATTATCTATTATTATTATTATTATTATTATTATTATTATTATTATTATTGTTGTTGTTGTTGTTGTTGTTGTTGTTGTTGTTGTTGTTGTTGTTGTTGTTGTTGTTGTTGTTGTTGTTGTTGTTGTTGTTGTTGTTGTTGTTGTTGTTATTGTTATTGATATTATCATTAAAGTTGTTATTTCTGTTATTATTATTATTATATCATATTATCATTAGTATTAAATATACATATATAAATAACAGCTCGATTAATAATTAAAAGCCCAAGTTTATTTATATTAAAAGTCCATTTACATTTTTTTAAAAGAGCCCAAAAAATTTACATATTAAATCATAAGGCATGTCTGGCCCAACCTAACTAAAAACCCTAATCTGCCTATTTTTGTTCATGCGCAGATGAATCTCCACCGTCATATCTAATCTAGATCTGATGGTCCATATGACCTTTGTTAAGAAGCCCTAATCTCCAATTGTCTTTGCTCTGGCGCCAAAGAAGCCTCAGCCGTCAGATCCGGCTCGAGATCGAAGGCCAAGATCGATACCGCACGCGTGTGTAATCCACGCGCGACTCTCCACTTTCCAGACGCGCGCGTGCAATCCACTGCTTGCCCCTTCAAATCCTTCGTGACCGTCCAGATCTCACTGACGGCTACGATTGCTCTACGACGTCCAGCCACGTCGGCCGTAGTACCCTCATCTGGTCCCCACCTCTACGGTCGTTCATTCACATGCAAACAAAGAAAAAAAATGTCAAAGACGCACTACCAAAATAACCGAAATCAGAAGCAAACAAACAAAAAATCAGAGACGGATGCAAATAAATTAGATCAACCAATAGGAATTTTCATTCGATTTTATGTAATCCGAAAAATGTAATTTTCGGGCTTATAAAACCCGAAACCAAACCATTGTAATCTCGTTTGTGTGTCTTTTTAAGGTCCATTTTATAGTGTTTTAAAATTTCAAAAATGGTTTAATCCGTTTTTAACCCCTCCGCGTCGTCATTATTGCGACGCGAGGGCTCCCGCATCCTGAAACACTCTCTGTGGTCCTTGCACCTTTTCAAATGTTTTTATTCTCGTTCATGTCTTGTTGTTGGTTGATTTTCGAGTGGTCAAATCACCATTTTGGTCCCTTTAGGTTTCCATTTCTTTTTAATTTGGTCCTTCGTTTTGCAATTGAATTAGTTTTTTAATGGTTTTATTATTGTTCGGGTCCCTAGAGTCTCTCCCGAGTTCAATTTCAGACCCTTTTTCAGTGCGGTGTTTTCCTATTTCGTGCATTTTTTATTTTTTTTGCCTCGTATTTATATTTCCTCAATTTTAGTTCTTGTTTTATGTGTTGATACAATATTTATGTTGATGGATATATAATATGTGGCATATGATATGTTATTTATTTTATAGTATGTGATCACGTGTCTTTTTTTATGATCATGTCTAATGTATGTTTTTAATATAGTTTCATACATGTAATTTGGTTTTATTATACATGGTTTAAATGTGTACATGTCTTAGGTTGCTCGATTATGCAATTGTCATGTATTTTTCTAAATTGCCATTCATAACTTTTAATGTTTAAGGTTGCATACTAATTAATTTTAATTATAAAAATGAGATACTTATTAATTCGCGTATTCGAGTCGAAATATCCTAGCTTATTTGATATTCCTCGAATATTCAGATTAATTTGCATCGTCTAAAGGTAAAATTCGTAAGTAATTAAAGAGAACAAGATCACCACATCATACTTTATCTGCTTGCATCATGCATAAAGGTGACGTACGTGATCTGAACCCTAAACTAACACGACAGTCAGACTTATATGATGTCGGTTTAGTCTTTGGTCCGGTGTACCATCATCCTTTTTAATCAAATGTCTAATTAATTTGGAACCACCAATTTGATAAAGCCCGTATAATTAGAGTCGATTTTCGATTAAGAACCCCTAATTAAACTCATTTTAAATTTTAAATAATTTCCATCGATTAAAAGCAACAATTGTTTTGGTACCGATTTCTGGGCGTGATGGGGGTGCTAACCCTTCCTCATATGTAACCAACTCCCGAAGCCTCTCGAATGAATCTCTGGTTTTGTTTTTTATGGTGTCCGGCCTACCTCAGTGGCCAGTGGCGACTCCAAATGATTTTTTAAGGTTTACTTCGAAACTTGAAATTTTCAAAAGAAGTTCCCCTTTTAATTGATTTTTCTGAAAAGTGGGACCCTTCAAGGTTTCCTTTCAAAAAAACCTCATCACATCCCTCTCTCTATCTCTCTCTATCGATCTGTATGCTTGATTTGCTAAATACATGTGGTTTATATAGGCAATGATCTAGTCTAAGTCCTTCTTGCAGTAGAAGTCCTCAAAAGGCTTTTGTATTAATTACAACTTTTAAAATCTGACGTCTTTGAGTTGAATATGGACTTCTTTTCCCGTTGCCTTGTTCCACAAGTAAGTATAAGCCACCTTACTTATCGATCTTCAATCAACTCTATACACTGCTCCAAGCCTAAAAAATGCAAGATTGGGCTCAATAGACTCAGAAAAATGCCCTCTATCAAACGAGACCCATCTTGACTATGTCGGCGTATTGCCTTCTGGACGACATTCTATGGCGGCGGCATTCTACAGCGGCGACATCTTTGGCGGCAACTGGAATTGCTTCAGTACAACTCTTTCTGCTCCCTGCTTTCCTGTCCTCTCTTCCTCTGATCAGCAACCAACACCTAAAATAGAAAAGTAACTAAAAAGTACCTTTTCTCTACCAAATATAAGATATTCAATAAAAGCGTGGTAAAAGAAGAAATATTGTTATAATGCATGATATGCAGCTAATTATGCCTAGCTAAGCTTATTTAAAGCAATAATAAGGGCAGGAATGTGCATAAAATATATAAACTTCTGGACACTCTACACACCCTCAAACTCGAACTATTGCTTGTCCTTAAGCAATGTAACCTAACTAGTAAACCTGCCCTGTGTACATAAATCAAAAAGAAAACCTAATTTTTTTAACTTGGTTTCATACCTCAAGGTCGTGACACCTATATTAGTTTAGTGAGAGGGAATAACATGAAATAACTTAGAATTTTATTTCTAGTGCCAGTGTAGTGTGTGTAGGTCTGTTTACGTGCTGAATATGCTAAGTATACTAAGTAAACAAAGAATGCTGTAAAAGTTAAAGAAAAAGGATATAGAGTAGCTACTTTGGCAGCACAGTTAAACACTTCTTTTCTTATTTTTTCTGATCATGGCTTTTAAGGGCTTCAGCTCATCACAACTACTCTCTAGGTCTGAAGCTAAGATAGGAGCATACTACGAAACTCTGAACCCTTTGAGTAGAGTCATCCTGCGAAGTCTTTCATTCACTCATGCTAATTTGTCTGTCACTTCAAAGAATTTCATATACATGGACTTTGATAGCAAGGGAGTGTCCTTGCTCATGATCCTTCTTAGTGACTATTTTGGGCACCTCTAGGACATTCAGCCTTTTCTTTGTTTTACGCTCGTGGCAGCATTGCTTTTTATTTTACTTTGCTGCATTGTGCTGCCGCGGCAGCATACCTACATCCAATATAAGAATTTTCATTAAGTTTAAGCAGGCAATGTACACTTAGAACTCAAACAATATTCAACACTTAACATAAGTGTAAAAAAAGTTTTGCAACTAAAAGAAATTTTCTAAGGTGTTTTTCATGCTTCTTCCCAAGATTAAGTTCAATTTTAAGTATGGTTAAATCCCTCCGAAGCCTTGTGCCCTCTTCTCGTCAGGTTGACAAGCTTTGGAACGATCGAGTGTGGTTAGGGTTAGCGCCACCGAAAGTGGAATTGTTTCTATGGAAGGTTATTCACGGAAGGGTGCCGGTTAAATCAGAATTGGCCAAAAGGGGAGTGGTAAATCCAGAGGATATTTCTTGTCCTTTCTGTAGAGAGTTCCCAGAAACGGTTGAACACTTGTTCTTCAATTGCAGGGGGGTTTGGAGAATCTGGTGTAAGTTCTGCTATTTGGTAGGAGTGTCTGCAGTGCTTCTCAACAACCCGGTAAAGTTCTTGGAGGCCTGGAGCTTTTTGGAAACGCGAGAGGCCAGGCATTGGTGGTCCTTGATTCCTTTTGCAATCATTTGGACGGTTTGGTTAACAAGGAACGAAACCGTGTATAGAGAAAAAGCTTATGATTGGTTACATGTTGATCTCCTTTCCCGTTTTCAATTGGCTTATTGGGTGAAAGCTAAATTTCCTGGGCAGGTGATTTCGATGGAAGCCCTGATTGCAGACCCTTTATTAGGGATTTCAATCTGCAAACCGCCTAAGAAGAAGCCAGGAGGTTATCGATGGGTCCCCCCACCGGAGGGGTTTGTTAAGCTGAACGTGGACGGGGCATTCTCTCGTGTGAAACAGGTTGGCAGCATCGGTGGACTATTAAGGGACAAGACAGGCTTGACCTTGTTCAAGTTTAATGAAACAGTGGGAAATGTTCCACCGGCGGTCACTGAGTTTCTAGCGGTTCAAAAAGGGATTGAGTTGTTCCTCAAATCGAAGTGGGCGAAGAACTGGCGTCTCATAATTGAATCTGACTGTAAAACCATCTGCGACTGGATCAAGGGGGGATAATCCCCCTTTGGCACTTAAGCAGTCGGTGCGTGAAATAAGAGATACGATGGGTAATTTTGGGATGACTTTGCGCTTAATTCCTAGGTGCATAAACATAGAAGCCGATACCTTGGAAAAACATGGGATTGGTTAAATAGTTACTCATTTTGCTTTATCAGTGTAACTTACGAGAGGGTCTGTTTCCTCACTCTATTATGTAATCTGGAAATCTAATGGAATAAAGTAGTGGGGCACTCTTTTCCCCCTTCACTAGAAAGGGGGTTTTTAATGAGGCCCGTTATTATCTTTCAAAAAAAATTAAGTATGATGCAAAAATAGAACCGGCTAACTATCATAGGCACAAGTTATTTAACCCAGATTTCCAATTTTCATTAAGTACTAGGCAGGATTTACAATGCAACTATATGAAACTACATGCTTAACAAAATAACATGAGGACTAACCCCCCCCCCCCCCAAACTCAAGGCGAGCATTGCCCTCAATGCCTTAGACAAAATAAAAACAAAATCTAAACAGAAAAACATAAAAGAAAATAGAAAAAACATAGAAAGAAGAACATGAAAGAAAAAAAATATTGGTGCTAGAAGCTGCCCGAGTTGTCCTTCAACTTGGTGGACTCGGAGGAAGGTGAGAGGATTAGGCGGCGAGTGGCGGGTGATTTGGCGGCGAGGCTCTGCTTTTGGCCGCGAGTTGGATGTACTTTGATGGGAATGAGTCTCTTTGGTTGCTACTTTAGCTCGGTTTCTGACCCTTCATCCTCTAGTTCAGCTGCTATCACATGCCTTTTTCTCTTCTTTGTTGCCTCGGTCGGCTCTGCATTATCGGAGGAATCAGACACCTCATCGTCAAGGGAATCGGTGTCCTGGATTGTCTCTTTTGCTGTCGTCTCTGTCGCTTAGGCGGTTGTACTTTGTCTGCCCCTCAATTTTCTTGGCGGCTTGCCTTTTATAGTAGGGTCTGAATCTAGATAAGTGGTTGTGAGACGGACTAAATAAAAATAATATAACTGAAAATAAAATCTGGTCCTAAGTTTATTAAGATCTATTCCTAAAGAAAACGTTAAAGATGTGGAAAAACTAAAATTATGTTATAGTGGGTTCGTTTCTGATACTTCTTATAGTCCACTCGCACCCTCCATCGAGTGACTATTCTCATGGGGGAGTCTTTCTTCCTCGTTCCCTTGTAATCCATGTGAATCCTCCACCTCGTTTCTTTTTCTGAAGGCAAGAACATGTGATTAGTAAAAATTATACCACTATCGAACCATGTACTTACCTTATCTTTGTCATGATTTGTTATGGTAGAGGATGGCTTTTGCTGCAAAGGCAACTGTTCAGGCGGCCAACTGTCGGGGCAATAGTCTGTCATAATATGGTTCAGGTCAAGGAAAAACTCGGCATATTGAAGGGCTTCATCATCCATAACATTGTGTTCTTCAGGTCCCTCGTACATCTCCATCAGTAGAGATTGTGGTGGCTTTAGATCTGCCAGCATCGGCTCCTCTAAATATATGTAGTCTATGGTTGCTGAGGTTTCTGCCGAGGCGGGCATGGTTACTGTGATTGTTGTTGAGGCCGACATTGTTGTCGAAGTTGTTGTTGTGGTGGGCATAGTTGCTGAAGCTTCTGATATTGTCGTGACATCATCAATTTCTATGTCGGCCTCTCTAGCTATTTACGTAGCCTTACTCTATTCAAGTTCCGCAGTTCCTACTTGGTCAATTTCTTGCATGGGTTCATCATTGTTGGGGTAGTCCCTTACATCCTCTTCCCTTGGGATATCAGTATCCCTAGGTCTCAATTTCCGGTGATCCATGGGTTCCGTGGCAGGGGTTTTATGTTCATCCACAACATTTATTGGGACAGAGTTACTCAAAAGTGCATCCATCCTGGCGAGTTTTGCCTCCATAAAAGTTGACACGTCTTGAGTGAGCGCGAGGAAAGCTTGAAACATGTCTTCTAAGGAATTTGATTGCTCTTGAGGAGGATTGCATTGCCAGGGCTCGTGTATTGCTGCAGCGGTAAAATTATCATAGTAAAAAAATTTAGGTTGTTGATCGTACCATGAGAAATTATGTTGCGGCGGCAGATTCTGCAGTCCTTTTTGCTGTGGATGCAGCACTAGCTCTTGGTCCCATTTTGGTTCGTACATGTCTTCTCCGAAAAGTAAGATGCAATTTTTGAACACGTTATTTCCCTCACATAGATTGCAAGAATTGTCCAACATCAGCTCTCGAGTGGTTTCTCTTGATTGCTCTTGAATCTGGCCACCTTGCCCTAGCATGTTTGTTTCTGCATAAAAATTGTTATGGTAAAAATTTTTTTGACAATTTTGATCATACCATGAAAAAATTTGTTGTTGCGGCAGTGACGTTTGTTGTCTTATCTGCTGCCACGGCGGCAACTGTTGTTCATGTTCAAACATCTGCTCCCGTATAGTTTTCTTCGACATTGTGATGCCCTTGTACTTGTAGCGTAGTTGAAAAAATATTTATATATATATACAAAAGAAAAAAAGTTTAAAATCTGAAATTTAAATGCAATTAAATAAATAGTGCAAAAAACAAAACGAAGTCGCTATTGCCAATCCCCGGCAACGGCGCCAAAAACTTGTAGGGTGTGTAGGTGTTCCCTTTTTGTGAGAGCGCAAGTGCACACTCCTTCCAAGTTATAGTATATAAGATGTCGAATCCCATGAGGATTGGAATAGTTTCTTCGAGTATGTATCTGCACAAGAAATTTAAATGCACAATTAATTTCAGGTTTGGTTAAAGGAATAAAACTAAAAACACAATTAATTAAAGTATGGGAGATCAGAGTGATAGAATGGGACAGGTAATTGATGCTCAGTAGTGTGTAGACTGTATTACATAGGTTAAGGTTGGATTGCGCTACCACAATATGTTGCGGGTATGGCGGGCGGCAGGCTACGACCCTGTCACGCGGCCGCAGCAGGTCATTGCCACTGCAGGGGTGTGTACTGTCTCGGCAGGTGGAATGGAAAGAAGTCCTAGCGGCACGTCTGGCAGATACTCCAAGTTCAGCATGATAGTCGGCAGTGATCCCTCGTATTTCTAGGTTAGGATGCTCGAGATGTTAACTTGAGGACTAGTGTGGAACCAAGTTAGCCAACTCAGTTGGTGATCCCTTTTAGCCGCTGAAACTTGTGGACTAGTGTGGAACCAAGTTAGTCACGCCTTAGCACGTTGTGACCGTACTTAACCCTTTTCTGAGCCTTGCACTTTTGTGCCCGACAAATGGATTCTCTCAAACGACTGGTGTAGAAAGATTGAAAGAATGAAGAACAATGGGTTAAGTAAACTTGGAATATTTTATTGCAAAACAACTTAACCTAATACAATCGTTTCACAAACCTACTTTGCAAGCAAAAACCTAAACCCTAAGGAAGTTTAGAACATAGTCGACTCATTCTCTCTATCTCTCTCTATATCGATCTCTATGCTTGATTTGCTAAATACATGTGGTTTATATAGGCAAAGAACTAGTCTAAGTCCTTCTTGGAGTAGAAGTCCTCAAAAGGCTTTTGTATTAAATGCAACTTTTAAAATCTGACTTCTTTGAGTTGAATATGGACTTCTTTTCCCGTTGCCTTGTTCCACAAGTAAGTATAAGCCACCTTGCTTATTGATCTTCAATCAGCTCTATACACCGCTCCATGCCTTAGAAAAATGCAAGATTGGGCTCAATGGACTCAGAAAAATGTCCTCTATCAAACGAGACCCATCTTGACTATGTCGGTGTATTGTCGTCTGGGCGGCATTTTGCAGTGGCAGCGTCTTTGGCGAAATTGGAATTGCTTCAATACAGCTCTTTCTACTCCCTGATTTCTTGTTCTCTCTTCCTCTAATCAGCAACCAGCACCTAAAATAGAAAACTAACTAAAGTAGTACCTTTTCTCTACCAAATATAAGATATTCAATAAAAGCGTGGTAAAAGAAGAAATATTATTATAATGCATGATATGCAGCTAATTATGCCTAACTAAGCTTAAGAACAACAATAATAAGGGCAGTAATGTGCATAAAATATAGAACTTCTGGACACTCTACACCTTGTCTTACTTCTATTAACATTTTCTGCTGTAACACTCACATGCGAGCCTTCTGGTGACTCTATAACACATAAATACTCAAATTTATTTTGTTCCCATGGACAATTTAATTGCCATGAGTCAAGCCTCATCCTTAATATGGAGTTCAATATGTTGAAAAAGATAAAGGAAAAAGTCTCAATTTGAGTTCTCTTAAATCCTATTCTCTTTTATTGACTGTACAATAGAGTCTTTTACAGAGAGTTTTAATGTAACAAAGACTCCTACATAGTATACACATCCTCCTTATCTTTATCTATACTATAATAGAGTTAGTATTAATTTAAACTACCTCTAAGTACAATAGGAATAGAACTCTTGTTTGACTATATTCTACACTCCCCCTCAAGCTAGAGAGTATATTATATAGTCCTAGCTTGCATGACAACTCGTCGAAAGTAGCTTTTGGAAGGGCCTTGGTGAGTATATCAGCAAATTGATCTTTGGAAGACACAAAGGTAAGTTTTACCATTCCACTATTAACCTTCTCAGAAATAAATTGTCGATCTATCTCCACATGCTTGGTTCTATCATGATGAACTGTGTTTTTAACTATACTAATGACAGATTGACTGTCACTATATAATTCAAAGCTTTTGTTGCAATTTAAACCCAACTCTATAAGCAATATGTTTAACCAAATCCTTTCACACATTTCAAGTGCAATGGCCCTATACTCTACTTCATCACTGCTTCGAGACACCACTGATTGCTTTTTACTCCTCCAAGTGACTAGATTACCCCACACGAAAGTGCAATATCCACTTCTAGATCTTCTATCCGTTAATTCCCCAGTCCAAATCGAATTAGTAAAAACTTTAATCGATCTATTTTCTTTCTTCTTGAAAATCAAACCATGCCCATGAGTCATTTTTAAGTACCTTAAAATTTTGTTGACAACTTTAAGGTATTCTTCTCTAGGATCACTCATGTATTGACTTACAATGCTAATAGAAAATGAAACATCAGGTCTAGTAAGTGAAAGATAAATCAACTTTCCAACTAACCTTTGATAGAGGACATTGTTCACTGGACTTCCCAATTCATCCTTCTTTAATTTGAGATTAAATTCCATTGGAGTTTCAGCTGGTTTGCATCACTTCATCCTCGATTTATCAAGTAAATCCAGAATATACTTTCTCTGATTAATGACTAGACCAATTTTTTATCTTGCAACTTCCATTCCTAGGAAATATCTCAGAGTACCAAGGTCCTTGGTTTCAAATTCACCAGCCAGCATCTTTTTTATGTTGGGTCACGTCAGCACGTCCTGTGGTGCAGCGGAAAAATTAATCCGACGTAATCCAGCCAAGATCCATGTACAGGAACGAATTCGGGGTGAAAAGATGAAGAGTTATATTTTAAAACTCTAAAAACTGGAAAACCGACGGTATGTCGGAATAACCACGTTAAGTAAAACCGAAATCGTCACAGGTTCGCAACGACCTCTACGGAGTCCACTCGAACAAAACGAACAAAGTTTCCGCCTCCCTAACACTTAGGGATAAATTTAGACAGGTTTGAACACCTTCCAGGGAGAAGGATTCTTGAGGGAGTCTGAAATCGACCAGGAGTTCAACCGGGACTTGCAATCGAGCAAGGGAACCTTCAGGGATTTGCTAGAGGCAAGTAGAACACCAGAAAAATATCGAACAGCTTCTCATAGAGCTTTCTGGATATGTCGAATTCCAGTGGGGAATCCCTAGGGGTGTTGTCGAAATCTTCAAGAGGAGGAAGAGGGATGATTTGGTTGCTAGCTCTTGTCCCTTTAAATAGTATTCAGAGACTTAATTCTAGTTGAATACCTTAAATCCAAGTTCAACCAAAATTCATAGAATCTAATTCTACTTGAAATTGGTTTATATTAAATATACATTATATTTAATAATATTAAATGAAATATATATATATATATATATATATTTAATTATGTAGAATCTTATTCTACATAAAACATGGATTTAAATATACATTATATTTAATCCAAATGTATATATTTTTTATTATATAGAATCTCATTCTATCTTTACTTGGATTTTAATATATTTAAATATATATTTTTAATTATGTAGAATCTAATTCTACATAAACTTGGAATTAAATATACATTACATAAATTCCAAATATATATTTAAATTTCTAGAATCTTATTCTATAATATTTAAGTCTCTAAATATTTTCCATACTCTAAATAATATTTGATAAATACAATATTTATCCAATATTATTCCCATTTAAGGGAGTTGCCGATTTCCCCTATCCCATAGGGGATTTTCGGCAACCTCCCTAAAATAGGGAGTATGGTTTCCAATTTTTGTTCGTTTCATTCAAAAGGTGTGACCCTTGTAGGTTCATGCAACGTTAGCAGTAAAATTAGAACTATTCTAATTTTGCAAACAATGAGTGGCATATAGCAATACACCAT
Organism: Hibiscus tridactylites; assembly: GCA_958450335.1. NCBI lineage: Eukaryota > Viridiplantae > Streptophyta > Magnoliopsida > Malvales > Malvaceae > Hibiscus > Hibiscus tridactylites. Next base: position 35,129,337 of record OY288273.1, on the reverse strand, counting down.
TGCTACCTAAGTTGCATGAAGTCATGGTTTGACTTTCCTAATTCCTGAATAAACTTCCTTTATATATTTCATCCTTTTGTCCTTTATATCTTAGATGAACACAAGTCATGGGTTAGTCACACTTGCATTGTCCATCTAGTGTTTCTTGATGTCTTGAGTAGATTATGATAAACGAATCTCTATGATATCTCATATCATAATATTCGAGCATGGCCATGCATTTTCTAATCTCACTCAATCAAGTGGCCGAAGATATTTCTCCCATTATGTAGGAGGGACAAATCCTTTCTTGATCAACCATATTTCACTATATAGGTCATCACGTATCCAATCATCAGTCTTTATAATGTAGTCAGTTGCGACACACGTTTGACTATGTCAAAATACGTAAATCTTTATGTTGAAATCATGTTGATCTCAAGTCTGAGGATTATACATATGTTTATCATGAGCAATGTTGTGACTGTCACATAATTACCCAAGAAACAAGCTCATAGCGGGTCAATCCAGTATGTTGTTCTCTAACAAATACTTATGTGTTGATTTTGACATCTCTATGTCAATGACAACGCTTGTCATCAATCACATATTAATCTTTATATATTATCACTGTCCATACCCGTAATAATATTCGACTAAAGATCCTATTTAACAATAATCGTATTATTGTATGGACATTATTATTAGTTTGATGCACATAAACATACCAAATGATAATAACGGCAATGTCATTACTTTATAAATATAGTAAAATATTATGTTTATTCAATCATCATATGATTGGTCTTTGGGCATACTCCAACATTTTAATCTTCCAATTTCCTCAAAGTCATCCCATGTGATGATAATATCATCATCATAAACAATGAGAATAGCTTTCTTCATGCCTGAACCTTCTTTAATGAATAAAGTATGGTCGATTTGGCACTGCTTGTATCCAAACATCAAAATAGTTGTTGTAAAACGATCAAACCAGGCCCTAGGAGATTGTTTTAGACCATACATTGATTTCTGAAGCTTGCAAACTTTTGCTTTTCAGAATGATGCTTCATTCCTTATGGGATTTCCATAAAAACATCTTCTTCAAGATTTTCATTCAAGAATGCGTTCTTGATGTCAAGTTGATGCAACTTCCAGTCTTTTTTCACAGCGAAAGACAATAAAACTCTCATTGTGTTTAATTTAGCCACTAGTGCAAAAGTCTCACGGTAATCAATTCCATAGAATTGAGTAAATCCTTTGGCTACCAGTCTCGCCTTGTAACGTTCAATACTACTATCAGATAACACAAGGTTCCTGACAAACCATCCTCGATCTACCTCTAGGCCTCGACATACGCGCTCACAGATAACAACTACAACAACAATAACAACAACATACAAAAATAGGGTTAGCAAGGGCAAGGGTTCCAAGTGGCTCAAGTATGTTCCCTCACTTAAAAATCCTTTTTCCGATGTAATAGAAGCAATGGGACTCTACTCAACATGCTTCAAACAACACACATATACAATCAAACAAGCATACATCAAGGCATACTTGATAAACAAGCAAACATACTTACATGGCAAGCAAACACCGTGCAATTGCAATACAAGAATTTAACTTACCTCACTTACCTGCCCAATGTCTTGAAAACCTCAGGCTCTGATACCAACAAGTGTAACCCCCTCGTCCCGGTCCGGACGCTTGACCGGTCCGAGTGGTCTACACGGGGATAACCGAGGCAAAACCTGTTATGGCTCCACTTCGGTTAATAACCTGAGAAAACTTTTTCATTTATTATTATCTTATCTAGATGCATTAGTATGTCCTATGTGAAACAACAACAACAGCAGAAGCAACAAACGAGGCGAACAAGCCAACAGCCCATTTTAATTTAAACTGCAGGCCGTATCGAAATGCCCAGAGGGTGTATCGATACGCCTTGACTAGGTCAACTGGCCAAAGTCAACCCGAGGAGACCGTTTCGAAAGGTTGGTCTACCGTTCTGATACGCCCTTAGCGGTCAACTTCTCGTGGTCTACGCTACGAAGACCGTTCCAAAACGCCTAGGACCGTTTCGATACCCTCAATTTCTCGTCAAAATCTCAGATTTCCAGTAGCAAAATCGTATCGAAATGCCCCATTTGCGTATCGAAACGCTTGGCCTGAAACAAGGGACCGTATCGAAAAGGGACCAACCGTTTCGATACACCTACTGCGAACAGACAGCTTTTAGCTGGTTTATGGCACAAGGCTGCCTCAAACACCAACTAAGACATCTTACAACCAAACATACATTAACCCTAGATGCAAGGCATCCTATAACAAGCATGCTTAACACGCAACATACTTAAAAGGCCATACATTAAAAGGATCATCAAATTCAACAAAAGATTCATACATAGCATTTAAAGGATTTCATGCGTAGAGCCAACATTCACAAACATTCAAGGTAAGCAATAAGGCATGGTTTACAAAACAAGACATGGCGTCCACGAGCCATACCAACATCAATAAGGAGTCTAACATGCTTCGAACACATAACAACAACATAATCAAAAGCTCAAATCCCATTGCTTGTCTATTACATCCATAACTTTAAATAGTTCATGCTTGAGGATAGCAAAAGCTCAACTAGCACACTTGGAGGCCCTCCTCGTGCACTAGCAACTCACGAACTACGGATTTGCATTGTCGAACAAAAGAGAGAGCGTAAGCATAAAGCTTAGTGAGGGTAAGCTCATAAAACAAACCTCGACAATGCAGGGTCTAAGCACGAGCACACAACCAAGGTAGAATGCATGATCTTACCTTCGAACCACATGAGTCAAAATAATAATGATGCATGAACACAATTATCAACATCATGCCATGCTCAACAACTCATAAGCTCAACACATGGAAATACATATATCAACATATTAACAAACACACTCCACAATCCGTATTGGCACCTAGCTATGACCCGAATACGCGGATAATCGTTGGAACTCACATTTACCTTACGGTGGGATTACACTCATCATTGTTTCACGCGGATGGGATTCCACTCATCATCACGCCCCGTCGATAGGATTCCACTCATCACCGACTAACATATATAAGAAGATTTCCTGGTGAACTCGTACTCCATCTTGATGACTACCATCACCAAGACCACACACGCATTTAGACTCTCATGTGCACACTAAACATCCTAATGATCGATCATTGTACCCAAGCATACTAGTGCCAATTCTAACACAATTCACCACCTTTAACAACACAATTCCTTACCAATTTCCGTGCTTAGCACGTACTCACCATGATTTACCATCATGCACAACCACAAGCCATAACCACATGCATATAACAATGCATCAAGTATCATGCCTCAACACAAATGTATAACACCATATACATAACCACATTAATCACAATTAACATGAGGCATATTCAACATTTAAAGTTCAACCAAAGTCTCTAACTAAAGCTTGGGATTAGACTACCAATCTAATCCCAACTCTAGGTGGGTCTACCAGGCCCAACCTAGTCCACATGCTTGAACCAACCATTGAAAATCAATTTAAAAACATTAACCACTCACCGACTAATCCAAGCTCAACCACTCTAGCCGATCAAGCTCTCAATGGTTCCGGATTCATTCCCAAGGCTTCATCAACACAATTCCTTGCTTCTAATCATCCCAACACAATCAAAATAACCACAATTCAATCCACAAATCAATGTAGCAAACCCAGAACACAAACCAAGCACAAAACACATGATTTCAAGCTAAAGACAACCCCAAAATCCTCATTCCCGAGCAGCCCAAAAGCACAGCCAAAAACCATTGATTTCAACACTTATAATACTCCCAAAAGCTTCCAAAACAACCCTCAAACATAGTTTAACCATCAGCCAACAAATTCCACATCAAACACCCCAAAACTCACCCTAAAACCATTCTAAAACCTCTCTAAAACTCAATTTCGGGAATTATCATAAAACCTTGTAAAAATCGAGTATGTTGGACCTTATAAGATGATTTTAACTTATCTAACAAAATTAAATCAAAAACTTATCTAAAGGTTATCAAAGTATGGATTTTTATCTTCAATACTTAAAAACTCAAAATGTTATGAAAATAAAGGTATGAACTTGTAGAGAATGGTAAGGACAAGTCAAAAATGGGTTTACCTTTGAAAAATCTCCAACAACAAGCAAGAAGGATGATGGAATAGTGATTCCAATGGTGTAGAGGTTTTTGTCATGAAAGTGAAAGAGAAGGGGGGGAGAAGATGAGTTAAAAAGGGTCTTTTAAATAAAATGAGTTTTATTTTCCAAAGGCCTTGAAATTACAAGAATGTCATTAATGAGATGGTCATCTTCCACTATTCCAAAATCCATGGAATTTTTGTGTTTCAAATTAAAATTGGATCCAACAAGTTAAATGAATTTTTAAAACGAAAAGAGAAAACCCGAAACGTTATTTTAATATTATTTTCACCCGGCCCCCAAACCCGGGTGTTACAGTTAAAAGTCGATTTGTTGTCCTAAAATTGCAAAACTTATTGAACAAAATAAATCCAATAGTTTTTCTTGTCATGTAACTTGGATTGGCCAATATTGCTATGAGGTATTATGTAATAGGGAAAATTTTGTTGTGGATGTTAGGGGCTGGAATTGCACCTGTATATATTAAGATGTGACAAGTATTCCATGCACACATGCAATATGTGTTGAAATCTAAGGTTGCGAAATTAGAAAAACTTTTTGAAACTTGCTTTCTACCCTACTTTCAACAACAGCGTCCAGATCTACATGTGCCCGATATGGATGCTTTGCTTCGTATGGTTGATACAGAGGTATTCAAAATATTTTTCTTTCTTATTACTCCATTCATTTTTTATTTAAATTCATTATTTTAATTACTTTTAATAGGCAACACCTGATGCTAGTAGTGCTTCAGCACCAGTCAATTGTATCAGTCCATCCTTGCCTTCAACAAATCAACAAAATACAAGTGGAAATGATGCTGGTAGACAATAGAGGGTGGTCTTCAATTATTTCTAGCTTTTATTATATAAGTTATTAAGAAACAAAAATATTTGTTCGCATATTACTTTTGTTTGTACTAAACTCGTAGGTACTTGTTTTATTGATTATGTATTACATACTTTTTTTATTCGGACATTAAATCTAATATTTTCCCTTTAAAATAAAATTATTTTTGTTATAGTAGTTTTAGTAATTTTAATATTTAAAATAAAAAATATTAAATAAAAATAATGGAATATATTAATAATTATTTAATATTTAAAAAAACAAAAGATACCAATTAAACCTATACCGACGGACAAAACTGTCAGTAAAAGATAACCGCTAGGAGCTATACCGACGGACAAACCGTCATTATAGATAACAACTATACCAACGGACACAACCGTTGGTATAGATCTATACCCCTATACCGACGGACAAACCGTCATTATAGATAACAGCTATACCAATGGACACAACCGTTGGTATAGCTATTCTGAGCCTATACCGACGGACCAAATGCGTCGAAATATATACCCTAATTTGTCGGGGTAGTCCACACCTATACCTACGGCTGTGTCTGTCGGTATAGGTTCAGAATACCTATACCGACGGTTTTGTCCGTCGGTATAACTTTATACCGACAAGCGTATTACCGACGGCGTTTTGTCTGTCGAAATTTCTCTTTTGTCCGTCGATAAAAGTGTTTAGGGTATATACCGACGGATATTTGGTGTTTTATCGACAAATTTGTGTCCGTCGGTGTATATCACTTTTTTTAGTGAGAGAATATATCAATGTTCGGTAGAATAAATCAAAGTCATGAATTTGCACGAAGCTTTGATGTTAGAAAATCCAATAGAAATCAACCAATTTTTAGAGAGAATTTGAGATAGAAATCTGAAAATGAAAATCTAGGTTTAGTTTGGATAGAAGAAAAGGGCATTGCCTAATATTGTTTTAACGTTCTTCTGATTTATTTATTATATTTTAATATTATTTATTTTATTATTTACTGATTTTTTGTTTATTATAATAATTATTATAAATTCAAAATAAACCGGTCACATGGCGTTACCTGATTGGCTAAAATACTTTTTTAATGTCATTTAAAGAAAAGGCCATATAAAATCACGATTTTTAGTTAAAGGAACAAAACATCTTGAAAAATACTTTGCGGGGCACTTCTAGAAAAAGTGCTTAGTTTAGGAGATAAATGGACCTTTAAGCCTGTTTTCTTTAATTAATAACTTTTTAAAAAAAAATAAAAAATATAATAGTAATTAAATTGAAACTTTATGAAACTTGGTGTTGGCTTGTCGGAGAAGAAGTGGCGAGTAATGTGCTGGAGACTCCTTTTCGCCGACGCATATATTACGTCAACATTTGCAATTCCCTTATTTTCTTTTTTATATATATAGATTTTTTTTTATTTATTTTAGGTTTAAGGGTTATTTTATCTGTAATAGTCTTAATTTATCAAGTTTGTTCTTATGGTATTTTTATATCTATTTGGCTCCTGAAGTGGTCGAATTATTTCACTCTTTAGGGTTTAAGAATACTTTTATGTTTCATAACCACTTTATATTGATAAAACTTTATATTAGGTTTAGGATTTAAGGTTTGAGATTTAGAAATTAAGGTTGGAGTGTCAGTCAAGGGGCAAACGGCGATGCAATTCGACTACTTCAAGAGTCAAATTGATGCAAACATACCATAGAGGCGAAATTGATAAATTGAGAATACTAAGGGACAAAAGCAGCTCTTAAGCCTTTATTTTATTTCAGGTAAATCGATGTTTCTTTTATTTGTTTAGAGTTAATTATATTTGATGCCCTCAAATGATAAACCTCATTTTAAATTAGATTCTAAAATTTTAAATATTTTAATTATATCCTTAAACTATGAATTTTATTTTAAATTGGTCTCTAAACTTTAGAATATTTTAATTTCATCCCCAAACTATAGTATTTCATTCTAAATTGATCATTGAACTTTTGAAAATTCCAATTTTAGCCCCAAACTATTGTCACGGGGCCATTACCCTCTTCCCAAAAGACATGTCTGATAGGATGTGCAGCGCCACCGTTTATATATCTCAAGACCACTCTTTTCCTTTCCGATTTGGGATTAATGACCCCGCCTCTTCTCAGGCGTGACATTCTCCCCCACTCAACCTCGTGACGCCCTCGTCACGAGCTTCCGCTCTCGTGATTGGCCAATTGTCACGGTTGTCCACCCTGCCTACCCCACTCATGGGCGCTCGGCGTGAAATCGGGCAGTCAAAGGGTCGCTCTGATACCACTTGTCACAGGGCCATTACCCTCTTCCCAAAAGACATGTCTGATAGAATGTGCAACGCCACCATTTATATATCTTAAGACCTCTCTTTTCCTTTCTGATTTGGGATTAATGACCCCGCCTCTTCTCAGGCGTGACACTAAGACCCACATTCAAAAGTGCTCCCCAAATATTGAACATCATATTATTACATAATGCACATCAATGTTTACATGGCAATTAACATTTTTATAAAAATTTTATTAAAATAAAATATGATTAGCATTTACTTATAGTTTGGGATGAATTTAGAATGTTCAAAAGTTTGAGGATTATTTTAGAATGAGAGTCATAGTTCAAGGATAAATTTAGAACGTTCAAAAGTTTTATGATCAATTTAAAATGAGAGTCGTGATTTAGGAATGAAATTAGAATATTCAAACGTTTGACGACCAATTTAGAATAATGATCATAATTTTAAGATGAAATTAGAATGTGCAAAAATGATTCGAAGGATGCAGTTTGTAATTATTGATTCTCATTTCGATTTTCGACAACACTAGCGGTAAGATCCATTACACTAATATTAAGAGAATATTGATCCAAACCTTATAACTATTGTAAGGATGTCAACAATCTCTAGAGCAGGTAGCTAAAAGCTCTCAATTAACATCCTCCATTCTTTTCTATGTTGTGGGTTCACCTCACACCTATTAGTAGCAAATTTCTCATCCTTATAATATTTTAAGGATAATTATGTACTTTCAACATAAACTATAAAATAAACATCAAATTTATCAAAATATCCTTATAATATTTTCTATTAAGTAAAAGTTTAAAAATATTTATTTTTTATAAAAAATCTATAAATAAATTATTTTTGAATTATTTAAAATTATATACCAGTACTCCATATAAGGAGTCTATGTTATGTTGCACATGGGAGAGGCTGGAGAGTGGAAAAGTTTCATTTTGATTTATCTTTTCCTCGTCTTTCTATGAAATGATTCTCAAATGAGTGAACAAAATCCTTCATAAAATATTCCAATTAAATAATAATAATAATAATAATTCATGTTTAGATGATATTTTTACAAATGGGCCAATTGAAATGGTGAAATTTGAAATTTTAACAAATATATTTTTAATTAAAATATTTTTTATTATTTAAATTAATTTAGGTCGAACCAAGCCTAAGATTAAATAAATTAGTCTACAATAAACACAACTAATTTAGAATTTTGGGTGACAATTCATTTTTACTCCCTTTAATATAATGACTAAAGAAATTATATTTTTTGGGGCAGGACCAATTAATGCATCCTTGTATTCGGTAGTGAACTAAGTAGAGAAAATACATTAAAATTTTTAAATTACAATTAATATTATTCGGTAGTGAACTATGTTCAAGATTTATAGTTTTTCCTCCCAATAATATTATCTTTAAGGTTTGTACTTGAGTTTTCTCCTTATAAGAACAATGTGTCTTTCCATTACACCCAACTATGGTTGGTTATAATATTCTTATATTATTAAACTTTAAATAAAAGGTTAATTGCATCACATATCCTCAAACTATGACTTTTCTTTTAAATTGATCTTCAATCTTTTAAATATTCTAATTTCATCTTTAATATCATTTATGCCACATCATATTACTATATATAATACACATCAATGTTTACATGCTAGTTAACTTTTTTATAATTGGTTTATTAATATGAGACATGATTAGCATGTTTTGATAATTTGGAGGTAAAATTAAAACATTCAAAAGTTTGGGGGGTCAAATTAGAATGAGGATCATAATTTGGGGATAAAATTGAAAAGTTCAAAAATTTTAAAACCAATTTAAAACGAGGGTCGTAGTTTGAAGATGAAATTGAAATATTCAAAATTTTAAGTACCAATTTAAAACTAGAGTCATAGTTTAGAGAAATGCAATGCAATTATCTATTAAATAAAAAAATTAAAATTCTTTACTTAAAAATTAGGGATGTCAGTGGGACAGTTTTTGCGGGGATTCGTCCTACTACGCATTCAATTGGGTAGGTATGGTTACAAATTTCGCGGGTTGTGGGGTAGGGATGAAGATAAAAATTAAATTTGCCGTGGGTGGTGGGGAAGGCGTAAACATGTCTTTGTACTCGCTCCATCCTCAGTGTCGTATCTAGTCCCGGGAAGGAGGGGCAACCGCCCAGGGCCCAGAATTTTTATAGTGTATTGTACTTATAAAAATATTTTTAAATTAAATATAGGGCCCAATTATTTTTAATACTTGTTATTATGAGTCTAATTTGTTTCTAATATTTATTATTATGGCCTAATTTTTTCTCAAAATTTATTATTAAGTGCTTTTCTTATAAATTGTTTTTTTCTAATATTTGTTATTAAGTGCATAATTTCACCAATGTTTCTTATCTTGGACTGTAACACTCTGATTTATTTTTATTAGCATAAAGTATGTCAAAAAAAATAAGGAAGGGAAAAGAAGGAAAGAAAAAAGAAGAATAAAAGATTTGTTGTTGTAGGGGCTTGAACCTACAACCTTTTGCCTTAGAGGCAAGCTTCAATGTGTTACCGCTAGGCCAAGTGCCCATGCTTGTTTAGTTTTGGCTTGGTAAAATTTTGAATTTCAATTTTGAGTATGTCAGCTTTGACTAATAATCACTCTAACCCTTCACCTACCCAGGGTTTTTGCCTTTTCAAACTTGAGTTTGAGAGAGGATAATCCAGATCTCTCTCGAGCTTTCTCCCCAGATACCACCATCTACCTTCCCCGATCACCCCCACCGTTCCGTCGTGATGGCCCCCGCCGTTTGGAGCGCCTCAACATCCCGACCAAACCCTTGCCGCCACTCGCGCCGTATCGTTTCCATCCAACGGGAAGAATGGCTTGAAGGTTCGTCGAAAACTAAACTCTCGCTTCAAATTTTTAAGTTTTTCGGCCTCGGTTGCCGTTCATTCGCGAAACGGACACCAGTCCGAGCTCCTGGCGTGACGACGAGCAAAGCCCGCCCAAGTAATAATCTGTTCGATGACAAGAAGAGCTTCATCGGAGACGCAATTTTCCGGCGATTTCGTTTCTGTTTGGGGTAAGATCCGAGGAACTTTCCGGTTAGTTTTATGTCATTTTTTATGAGTTGAAACTCAAATTTAAAGAGCTTCATTTTCCAGGTTAAAAATCGTGTTTCCTGATCACCAGTGAGGGTTCCAGTGATCGTCCGGTGACCATATTTGTTTAGGGTAAGTGGACCGGTTTAATTACGGTCTAAGAGTTTGAACCGGTTTGAACCGGCCCAACTTGGTTTGAACCCAAATTTGAATCGAGACCCGACCCATAGACTCGGTCCGAGTTAACCCGTCCGAGTCAACTCAGTGAGTCAACCCGTCTGAGTTAACTCAGTGAGTCAACCTGTTCGAGCCAACTCAATGAGTCAACCCGTCCGAGTCAACTCAGTGAGTCGACCCGTTCGAGTCAACTCGGTTGTCTGATAACGTCAGCGCTGGCCTGCTGACGTCAGCGTTAACTCTGACCAGTTGACCGTTGACCTGCTGACGTTAGCATTAACCTGCTGACGTCAGCGTTAACTGTTGACCAAAAGGTCAACTTTTCCGAAAACTCATATTTTATGTTTTTCGACGTCCTGAGTCCGTTTTTGAAGCCCATTTCGCATTATTCGGACTCGAAAGCCTCTGAATCTGACCTTGAACCCGAACTTCTATATGTATTAATTATGCAATTAAGAGTACTGTGAGTAAGAACTAAAATGTGAATTTGTGTAATTGAATGTACTCATAACTCATTGAATACGAATTGTTGATGGATGTCGAATTCGAGTTCGAGTGCAATCGAATGGGGTTTCATGAATCGACAGATATAGCTCGAAGTTAAGGTAATACAATACTACCACGTGTATGCTTTATGTACATGTTGATATCCGGTTAACGCATGCATGCTTATGATGAAGTGTATTGTAAAATCTGCTTAAGCCGAATCAGATACGAGAAATAAGTATGGAAATTATTAAAATCAGAATATTCGAATAAGAATATTAATATACCAGAAGTATCGAAAGTTCTAATAGTAATAAATAATACAGTTAAATCTGCAACTCGATCAATAGTGCCTAAGAATAAATGCCAAGAATATAGAGTAAGGGATATTGGATATGAGATTACAGAAATGCCCTTGAGGTATAAGAATGACTAAACTGCCCCTAATAAAGAAAGTGACCCGGAATCTGCATTCGACCTAATTAAAAAAATTACCCTACCTAAGATATATGTTTTATTAAAAAAGACTTCGATATCATTATTCAAATGCGTGTGATACTAAAAGAAACTTGGATTTTTCCCCGAGCTCTGTATAACACATAAAGGTATAACACATGAAGGTGAATTTACCGGAAGTATTGTTGTATTCCTTAGCCGATCCTTACGATAGTAACGAATGACTTAATTGGAATGATTGTAATAACCAAAAAGACTGTAGTACCCTCGAGCACCGAAATTCTTAATTTATCAGAATGACAATTATACCCTTAAGTTCTAAAATGAATAAACCGTCTGTAAGGGCCGAAGGGGTTAGAACAACTTAATCTCTACCGAGTACGTAAATGATGAAGGTGCTAAATAGTAAAATTGACAAAAATGGTGGATTTATCTCGATTTCCAAAATGACCGAAATGTCCTCTTGAGTTAAATAGGCAGTTATGAATTTGATGAAATTCTGGGATTTCTAATAAGACTTTAAGGACTAAAGTGCCCCTAAGTGTTAGGAAGCACACTCATGTATGTCCATCACTCATGATGTCAATGTAAGGTAGGAAGATGCGTATGGATTATATGTTTGATTACTCAAAGCTAAGCTTTATAGTGAAGTACGAAGGCGACTAATCAGACATACGATACAGTCTATGTCAAGTCATGGTACATGCAAATTGCTCATATTTGAATGATGGTGAGTACCGCCAGGTTGGGATATGTTGCTTTAAACGAATTTTAGGGGCTTGATAAACCACTGGAACCCCTAAGAAATAAAATTGTCATTATGTTATAATTGTGATATATTATAAAATTGTCATGCTAGTCAAATAACTAAAATAACCCGTTGGTCAAAATGGTTGGAGCATCCCTGGAAATATCTGATAACCTGAAAGATCTTGATACAGAAATTCTCGAATGCCTTGTTAGAAAAAAACTAATGACCAAACAGAATTCCCGATTTTTTCGAATCACAGCTTATTCATTACCGGTATAATTTACCAAAATGCTCGTGAGCGATGAAATGACCATAATGCCCCCGTGAGCTTAAATGATTGAATCGTTCACGATATATCTGAATTCAAAGAATCTAATGTATAAACTCTTGAAATGTTTGATTTGAGCTGAAGGTACGAATCCTATTTAATAGGGACCTCGTTTTTGAAATTCGTTTAAAGTGCCAAAAGTTCGATGAGTGCTACATTTAGTTGTATGCGTTGTATGATCATTACATATTAGTAAACAATCTAATGATTTAATTATGAACGATGATATGCTTGACGAAATGATGAACTAGATAGATGATATCATACTCTCCCTACTCGTTGTATGTCCGCTCGATCTATATACATGATATGTAATTGTGCTATGTGGTTGCTTGATCTTTAATAATATCGTCTGTCTGTCTGATATAATCGGTAGTGTAATCTATTAGCTTGATCTATGATGGTACACTCTGTTTGCATGATGAATGATAATATTGTCTGCTCTGCTCAATGGTATGCCCATTTATCTGTTAAAAGCATAAATCTTCAGTTTCTGATACTCTTAATAGAATATGTATGTCATATGTATTTTGTTACTCATGTCTAGAATATGAATACTGATTGTTATCTGAGGTATACTGTTGGGTTATATTATGAAGTCTCTGTCGGTACAGCCCTGATCCAGTTGGTAAATCCTTATGGACTCAAGGTCTCCCCTTGGGTAGGTTCCGATGCTTTAGCACGGGTAAATCCTTATGGACCTAAGGCAGCCCCTTAGGTGGCACCTATGCCCATCGGGCCTAGGGTAAGTCCCTATGGATGCAGTTCTAGGGGATTGCATATTGGTGTAAGGTTGGAGGATAGTTACTAGTAAACCCTTGTATGAACTTGAACTTTTGCATTGAATTGTTATGTGTTCGTATGATATGAATGATATGTACTTATGCATGTTGATCTGCACTCATCGGAACACACTAGGCTTCTTGATTCAATACACTTAATTCACCACCCTACTGACTCTCTGAATGTTAAGCTCTCATTTGATACCTAGCGATTGAATTCAGAACAAATCTTATTTCCCTCATGTACGCTATATTGAAAGGGCGAGTCGCATGGAGTCTGTTGCTGCATGGAATATCATGACATCATGCCTACCATATATATGCATGTGCTTATAGCATATTTTTGGTAGTTTTGTATTACTGAGCTATTCCCAAGCTCATGTTGTTTTTACCATCTTAGGGAAAAAGATCAGACATGTTGCAACTATTAATGTCGGTATGGGAGTTTCTTCAGTTTGCTCGTGGAGTATGGTATATGTGTAACTAGGGGGCATGTGTGTCACGTCTTGTGTTATATATGAGTCTGAAACTTGTTTTCGCAACATGTATCATGGTTTTGTTTTATTGTCTGAAAGATTTCTGAAATTGTGTTTTAATTCAATTTGATCTATGAGTTTAACGGTTTAGCAATTTGTTATTTGAAATTTTAACGTGTGTCACTCTTGTGACCCTAATGTGACTTCCTAGTGTTGAGTGGATCGAAGAATCGATTTAAGCCAAGAGAGGGTGAATCGGATTTTTAGAAATTTTGGTGGTGGAGTGGAAAATTAAAATGTGCTTGACAAGAGAATTTAAAGTGGTTCAAGTTCTAATTGAACTCTACATCCACTACCTTAGCTGCCACTAAGGATTTTCCAACAATCCACTCATTGCTCTTCCCCTTTTCTAGGCTAAGAATGTAACCTTTACAATACCGGTCAAATTTTCTACCCAAAATTTGACCCAATCCGCACTCAAGTCATACAAAGAAGTTTAAGGCTAAAGAATAGTATCTCTCAATACAAATATAGCCCTTTTTACAAGCACTCAACCCAATTGAACAAATTAGAATGGAAATACAAAGTTCTACAAGTGGGATTTACAAGAAAATATGGGATTTTAGCACAATTGCTTGGATTTGATGTTTGGATAATTCTTTTTGGGATCAATGGTTGTTCTTGGTGCTTTTAGAGGTCCCATTATACCTTCTCATTGAATTCTAGCCGTTGGGGTTGCCGCCTTCATTATTATAGCCATTGGGATGTTATCTTCTCTCCATAAATGCAGTCTACAACTATCCGTTCCGAAACGTCCGACCCTGTTTCGAAACAGACCAAAACAGAAAGAACTGTTGAGGTGTAATAAATAGGCCGTACCGAAACGGGCACGATCGTTTCGATACGCTAAGAGCTTGTTCCGAAACCCGTTTCGAAACATTTTGCCACTCTCAAAACATGTATCGAAACGGCTTAAAAGCGTTTCGGTACGCCTTAACAATATTTTTAAAATCAGTTATAAAACTTCAACGGTCATATTTTGGAAACCAAGTTTGAAATTGGTTTCCAAACGTTTGAGGTCGTTTCGATACAGCCGTATCGAAACATTTCAAACCGTTCCGTTGTTCTTCATCCGTTTCGAAATACAACTAGCTGTTTCGATACACCCGTATCGAAACGCGAAAGCTAATTTTGAAATAGAGGTTAACAGTTTCAAAACGTTCCGAAACGCCCAAAGGCCGTTCCGAAACGGTGACTCGAAAATCACTATTTTGACTTGGTAAACACTTAGACAATATTTGATAAGTTAAGGTTTTGACTTGTACATTTTTCTTTAAACACATAGAGAGGTTTTGAGGACTTAAAAATTCATTTTCTCTTTTTCAATTTAGTCCTTAAATCCTTTGTTATATCAAAATCAATTTATTAGTTTTACAATCTCCCCCTTTTTGATATAACAAAACCAAGTTTGAATTTTTAAGAATTTTAAAATCTTGAAAACGTTTTAACTTCCCCTCAATGTAAGATGGGTTTTAAAGAGATTTAAAATTCAAGTGTTTGAAACTCAAAACCACAAAAATAAAATTTGGCTCTTATATTACTTATCCCCCTTTTTGTTAGATCAAAAATAATAATCAAGGCTAATCATGAGAAGAAACAAGGTTATAAGCCAAAACCAAACAACATAATATAGATAGAATTAGGTTAAATTAACCAAACACAAATACTTAAAGTAATAGAGTTTAAGCTCAATCCCACACACAAAATAATCAAATCATAGGTTCTTAAAGCATAAAAAGATAAAAGGTGCAAACTTATTCCTAATATGATAGACTAATATGAGATGTAATGGAAATCCTAAGCCACGTCATCATCGTCACCACCATCATCATCAAGAGAATCATCTTCTTTAGCTTGAGCACGACGAAAGTTCCTCCAATCACGATAGAAAGACAAGTCCATCGATGATTGTTGATTCTTAAGAGCAGTGAGACGATTCTCGTTTCCAAGAACACGATCCTCCAAGGATTGCAAACGAGTGTTGATAGCCCTAAATCCCGAAGCCATGTTCGTATCCATCGAGTTGAACCGCTCGGTAAGGAAAGTCATAAGAGCTTCATTGTTAGGAGCCGAAGCTTGAGGTGGTGGCTCAACTTGAGGTGGCGGAGCTTGCCTATCAACACGAACCCATTGGCCAAGAGTGTAGCGAAACCCGGACTTAATGAGAGAGGATTCACCAATCTTGCGCTTGTGGGGTTCCGGAGAATCATAGGTGCAATCAATGTTGAGGGTACCAAAGACATAGCTTAAAACAGCCCCATAAGTGAAAGATGTAAGAGCATCGGTTTCACGAATCTTCACATTATGGACCATCTCGGCGAACATGATTTTGACAAGATTTGGATGTTCTCCACGGCGAAATCACTCTAAGCAAAAATAGTCAACTTGATGAACATGGGAGAATTTACCTCCGGAAGGGCGGATGAACCAAGAAATCATCAAATGGAGGAACCGGTCATGAGCATCCAATGAGAAAACGGATCCGATATGAGCACCAAAGTGGTTCTCATCCTCAATGTCTTCATCCTTAAGCCCATGATCATTCTCTAAAACGGATATACTAATGATGAACTTCTTACCCAAAAGGTACGAGTCAATGCCAATCACCTCGGTATGATCTTCATTGTCAACAACAACGGCATTGTAGTAGAAAAGGAGGACCATATGCTTTTACACAATATCTAGAATGCTCAAAAAGGCCAAGAAGCTCCATTCTTGCAAACAAGCTAGATAGCGGAATTAAAAACGCTCAGAGTCAAGGAACCCGATATCCACAACACGCTCTCAGCGAACGTCTATATCTTTGAGGATTTTGAAACGGTCTTTAGTCTCTTGATTCCGAATACTCTTTTGAAAAAGAAAGGTGAGGTTAGGACGGATGTTCGCTTGGGTTGAAGCTTCACCCGTTTGAGTCGTCTTGCGATTCTTGTTAATTTTTCCATTAGATTCCTAAAAACATAAAGCAAGCAAATAAAAATTTAAATGTATGCATATTAATCCTTAATTCAATCCAATGACAAATTCCATTTAGGCTTTTTTAAAAACGTTAAAAACATATATACATATAAAAAAATTGAAAAAGAAACAACTTTTGAAAATAGTAAAAAAATACGAGTAAAAACAAATATATTCGAATAAAAAACTTTGAGATTTTGAAAAAATTTACAAATTTTGAAAAACCCCAAGTTGCAAAACATATAAACTAGACAAAATTAATATTTTCTAACCTAAGATTCGAATGAAATCAAAGGAAAAATAAAAAAAGAAGAAAAAAACCTCAATAAGGGATTTTGGATGAATGAATGGAAGAAATTGCACCAATTTGTTGAAGCTTGCTTAGACTTAAGTTTATGAGTAAAAGCCCTCAAGATTTGATGAAAAACAATGAGGTTTAGAGGCTTTTTATAGGGAAAAGCACGTTTAGGGTTTTTAGAAGTTTTAATGAAAATCAACTTTATCAATTAAAGCCCTTTAAAAGGTTGTCCGCGGAGGCGTTTCGGAACAGGCAGGATCATTCCGAAACGTGCGTATCGAAACGTTGACTGACGTTTCGAATCTTGTTGACCATTCTGATACGGTTTTGACCGTATCGAATCCCACGTGGTAACCTGTATCGAAACGCTTTTGGTCTGTTTCAATACAATTCTTGGCAGAGGCAAAACGTTTCGAAACCCATTTAGGCGTTTCGAAACACCCTGGCCATATACCATTCTATTAAGGCACCCGTATCGAAACAGATTGACCCGTTTCCATACGCCTAGGCCTGGAGGTGCAGATGAGGCTCTAATATTGCAGAAAAATTGGATTTTATGAAGTCCTAGATGCATAAATGATATGAATGAGCAGGAATAACATGTTAAAACACAAACATAGTCCCCCTAACTATAAGCATGGATGACATTAGGAATAAAAACACATAAGCATGGCATTTTGCAAGAAATCAAGCAATTTAAGCACAAAAAGGTCCTAAAAGGTCAATATAGGCTAGTTAGACCTAACTCTCTCCTAAAGGACCAAAAACGCTCCTTATCTAGAGGTTTTGTAAAGATGTCTGCTAGTTGATTTAAGGTGTCTACGAACTCTACAACAATATCTTCCTTAAGGACATGATCTCTAATGAAATGATGCCTTATTTCTATATGTTTGGTTCTAGAGTGTTGGATGGGATTTTTAGTTAGGCATATAGCACTAGTGTTTTCACACTTAAGGGGTTTGGTTTCAACTTTAACACCATAATCTAAGAGTTGTTGCTTCATCCAAACGACTTGAGCGCAACAATTCCCTAAGGATATGTACTCGGCTTCGGTGGTAGAAAGAGCTACACTATTTTGTTTCTTAGAGAACCAAGATATAAGCATACTACCTAATAATTGGAAAGTGTCAGAAGTACTTTTCCTATCAATTTTACAACCCTCGTAATCCGCATCTGAATAAGCATGAAGGTTAAAGGTTGAGTCTCTAGGGTACCAAAGACCTAGACAAAGAGTATCTCTAAGGTACCTAAAGATCCTTTTTACGGCTATAAGGTGAGACTCTCTAGGACTAGCTTGAAACCTAGCACACAAGAAAACTCTAAATAATATATCCGGTCTACTTGCGGTAAGGTAAATCAATGATCCAATCATAGAGCGATAGACCTTAGAGTCAACACACTTACCTCCTTCATCTTTGTCAAGCTTTGTAAATGAGCTCATTGGTGTGGCTTGAGGCTTTGCATTCTCCAAGCCAAACTTCTTGAGCATATCCTTGATGTACTTAGCTTGATTGATGAAGATGCCATCCTTCATTTGTTTAATTTGTAGTCCCAAAAAGAATGAGAGCTCCCCCACCATGCTCATTTCAAATTCACCTTGCATCAACTTAGAAAAATCTTGACAAAGCAATTCATTAGTAGAACCAAATATAATATCATCAAAATAAATTTGAACTACTAATATATCTTTGCCATTGTTTTTAATAAAAAGTGTTGTGTCCACCTTTCCTTTCTCAAAACCTTTTCCAACTCGAAAACTCGAAAGTCTTTCATACAAAGCTCTAGGAGCTTGTTTTAAACCATATAAAGCTTTTGACAATTTAAAAACATGGTTTGGAAAATTGGAACTTCAAAACCCGAGGGTTGTTCCATATACACTTCTTCATTTATAAAGCCATTTAAAAATGCACTCTTGACATCCATTTGAAAAGGCTTGAAATCATGATAACATGTATATGCAAGCAACATCCTAATAGCTTCCATTCTAGCTACGGGTGCATAGGTTTCATCAAAATCAATTCCCTCTTCTTGAGTGTAACCTTGAGAAACTAGCCTAGCTTTGTTTCTCACTATGTTACCACTCTCATCTAGTTTATTCCTAAATACTCATTTAGTTCCTATAGTATATTGATTTTTAGGCCTTTCAACTAATGTCCACACTTTACTTCTCTCAAATTGATTTAACTCATCTTGCATGGCATAATCCAAAAATCATCTTTTAAAACTTCTTTGATATTTTTAGGCTCAATGCATGAGATAAATGCAACATGATTAAGCATTTTAAGAGAATAGCGAGTAGTTACCCTCTTGGATGGATCACCCAAGATTTCACCACCTTTGACATAGTTGTACTCCCTTGGGTAGCTCACTTCCTTTTCCTCAAGAGCCAAGTCCTTCAAGGCTTCAAGAGGTGGATCTTGTGCATCTTCCTCTTTAGTTGGAATCTCATCCTCCTTTTGAAGTTTGTCCTCTATAAAAGGCATCAAGGATTCCTACATCATCATCATCACAAGATTCCTTCCTCGGAAGGAGGTTATCATCGAAAACAACATGAATATACTCTTCTACTACTAAAGTTCTTTTATTAAATACACGATAGACTTTAGAGTTTAAAGAATACCCTAAGAAAATAGCTTCATTACTTTTAGCATCAAATTTACCTAAGTTGTCTTTACCATTATTTAAAACAAAACACTTGCAACCAAACAGATGAAAATAGCTAATGTTAGGCTTTTTATATTTTAAAATTTCATATGGTGTTTTCTTTAAAAGTGGCCTAATCATTACTCGATTTACAATGTAGCAAGCAGTGTTTGTGGCTTCCGCCCAAAAATATTTAGGTAAATTGTTTTCACAAAGCATGGTTCTAGCCATTTCTTGTAAAGTCCTATTTTTCCTCTCAACTACCCCATTTTGTTGAGGAGTTCGAGGAGCCAAAAAAATGTGGCTAATACCATTTTCATTTTAAAACTCTTCAAACCCTAGATTTTGAAACTCAGTTCCATGATCACTTCTAATATGAGAAATCTTAAGTTCAAGATCATTTTGAGTTAATTTTGAAAACGTGATGAATTTTTCTAAAGCCTCATCTTTTGTACCTAAGAATAGAACCCAAGTAAATCTAGAATAGTCATCAACAAGTAAAAAAGCATACGATTAACCACCCAAGCTCATAGTTCTAATAGGCCCAAATAGATCCATATGAATTAGTTGTAAACACCTACTTGTAGAAACATCATTAATGGATTTAAAGGATGATCTATGTTGTTTACCCTTAGAGCATACATCACATATTTTATCATTTGAAAACAAAGAGTTAAACTTTGATTTTTGGTACCCCAAATCATTTTGGGTCCACGAGTGTTAGCTCTCAAAAGTTTGGTTCCCTTAGGAATTCAAGGTGTCATGGCATCAATATTATTAGATTCGACAAGTTCCTTAGGAACCCATACACTTCTAATTCTTTTAGTTCTATTATTCCTATAGGAGCCACTTTGTTTGTAGTTATAAGTCTTTCTCTTAGGTTGGTTTGTTCTAGATGATTCACCTATTTCATTTTTCACATTACCAACACTTTTGGAAGACTCTTTTAGCTTATTAAGCTCACCTAACACCTTTTGGCGTTCAATATTACATTGAGAAATAAGATTGTTTAAGTCTACATTTTCATTTTGAAAGAATTCAAGTTCATCTTGTAAACCTAAGATCTTTTTCTCAAATTTTAAGTTAGCTTGAGAAAGTAAGTCGTTTTTAGCATTTAAATCGGAAATGATCTTTTTATTTTTTTAAAACGGACTCCTTAAATTTCTCAACTAACTCATCGAATACCTCTTGTAACTCATCATAAGCATCATGTAATTCATCAAATGTAAAATCAAAAGAATATGAGTTAGAGGTTACCATAGAGGAATCCTCCTCAAGAGCCATGAGGCAAAGGTTGGCCACTTCATGTTCCTCATCCTCGGATGACTCCTCATCACTCCAAGTAGCAAGCTTGGCTTTGAGTTTCTTCTTCTTCTTCTTCTAAAAGCCCTTCTTCTTAAGTTGAGGGCAATCAGAACGTATGTGACCTGACTTCTTGCACTCAAAGCAAATGATTTGGTCCCTCTCTTCTTCTTTTGTTTTGTTCTTGAAGTCCATCTTTCTTTGAAATTTTCTCCCTCGGTTGGACTTCATGAACCGTGAGAATCGTTTGGCTATCATAACCAATTCCTCAAGGTCTTTCTCCTCACTAGAAGAGCTCTCCTCATGTAGAGAGGCTTTGAGAGCAACTTCTAGCTTCTTTTTCTTTTCTACCTCATGCTTCTCTATCCTTATATCTTCCTTCTTCTTCTCTTCCTTTATTCCTTGCTTCATAATCTCGTGTGTAAAAAGAGACCCAACAAGCTCATCAAGATTTAAAGTTTTCAAATTCTTTGCTTCAATGATGGTCATCCTCTTACCATCCCAAGACTCCGGGAGAGAGTATAGAAGCTTCTTCACTAACTTATCTTCGGAAATTACTTCACTGAATCCTTTAAGGCCATTGACGATGATTGAAAACCGATCAAACATCTTTGAGACGCTCTCGTCGGGGTCCATCTTAAAATTCTCATAGCTCAAGTTTAACAACCCAATCTTCGTCTCTTTCACATCGCTAGTGCCCTCATAAGCCGTCTCCAATGTGTCCCACACTTTCTTTGCGCTTTCGATAGATGAAACCTTTGAGTAGATATCCGGATCAAGTACACAAAATATAATATGTAGAGCTTTGTCGTTGACTTGCATCTTCCGACTATCTTCCTCGGTCATCTCCGATTTTACCTTCGGAACTAGTCTTCATTCATCGGTTCTCTTAACCGGAATGTAGGGGCCTTCTTCCGCTACATCCCAAACCATGTAATCTGTTGACTTGATGAAGAGACGCATCCGATTCTTCCAATATGGGTAGTTGTCCCCATTGAAGAAGGGTGGTTTAGTGGTTGATTGTGACTTATAGAGGTTGGAGGTTGAAGTAGATGCCATGGCTTGTCTTGTAGTTGATCACACTCTTCCTAGAATCTCCTCTTGTGGTTGTTAATCCTTCAAAGAGGTAGGCTCTGATACCAATTGTTGAGTGGATCGAAGAATCGATTTAAGCCAAGAGGGGGTGAATTAGATTTTTAGAAATTTTGGTGGTGGAGTGGAAAATTAAAATTTGCTTGACAAGAGAATTTAGAGTGGTTCAAGTTCCAATTGAACTCTACATCCACTACCTTAGCTGCCACTTAGGATTTTCCAACAATCCACTAATTGCTCTTCCCCTTTTTCAAGGCTAAGGAGGTAACCTTTACAATACAAATGTAGCCCTTTTTACAAGCACTCAACCCAATTGAACAAATAAGATTGGAAATATAAAGTTCTACAATTGGGGTTTACAAGAAAATATGAGATTTTAGCATGATTGCTTGGATTTGATGTTTGGATAATTCTTTTTGGGATCAATAGTTGTTGCTGGTGCTTTTAGAGGCCCATTTTATACCTTCTCATTGAATTCTAGCCGTTGGGGTTGTTGCCTTCATTATTATAGCCATTGGGATGTTATCTTACCTCCATAAATGCAGTCTGCAACTACCCGTTCCGAAACGCCCGACCCTGTTTCGAAACAGACCAAAATAAAAAGAGTCGTTGGGGTGTAATAAATAGGTTGTACCGAAACGGGCACACCTGTTTCGATACGCTAAGAGCTTGTTCCGAAACCCGTTTCGAAACATTTTGCCATGTCAAAACATGTATCAAAACGGCTTAAAAGCGTTTCGATATGCCTTAACAATATTTTTAAAATCAGTTATAAAACTTCAACGGACATATTTTGGAAACCAAGTTTAGAATTGGTTTCGAAACGTTTGAGGTCGTTTCGATACAGCCGTATCAAAACGGTTCAAACCGTTCCGTTGTTCTTCATCTGTTTCGAAACACAACTAGCTATTTCGATACACACGTATCGAAACGGGAAAGCTAGTTCTGAAACAGAGGTTAACAGTTTCAAAATGTTTCGAAACACCCAAAGCCTGTTCCGAAACAATGACACGAAAATCGTTGTTTTTGACTTGGTAAACACTTAGAAAATATTTGATAAGTTAAGGTTTTGACTTGTACGTTTTTCTTTAAACACATAGAGAGGTTTTTAGGACTTCAAAATTTATTTTCTCTTTTTCAATTTAGTCCTTAAATCCTTTGTTATATCAAAATCAATTTATTAGTTTTACACCTAGGATCCGTTCTAACGCAGAGGCGGGTCTAGGGGGTTACATGAACACTCTTAAAATTTATTTATTTTTCTAATACTTATTATTAAGGGGCTCATTTTTTTCAATTCTTATTATTAGAGAACCAATTTATTTTCAATATTTATTTTTAGGGGATTACTCTTAAAATTCAATTTTGTTTTCTAATATTTATTTGTTATTAAGAGTGTAATTTTTTCAATAAATTTTATTAAGAGTCCAATTTTTCCAATACTTTTTATTAAGAGCTCAATTTTTAATACTTTTCTATTAAGGGTCCAATTTTATCAATACTTTTTATTATGAGGCAATTCTTAAAATTCGTTTTTTTTTCAACACTTGTTGTAACACCCCAATTTTGGGCTTGGAAGTTTAGGGTCTGAATCGGACCGGTCTAATTTTCAGTTCGATTATAAAAGGTGGTTTTAGGGAAAGCCTAGTTCGGGTTGCATTAAAAATATGGAAAAATATCTAAAAATCCTCTTTTAATATATAAAAGAGAGTGGTGAAATCAATTTTACAAAATAAGGTTTGGAAGTGTGACATTTCGAATTAGTGACTAAAATGTAATTTTTGAAAAGTTCAGTGGTGACTGTTTTGTAAGGATTGAAACTTTGAATCTTTAAGAAGCTAATTTACCCAATATTGATTTCTCCATATTTTTCTTAGATTTTAATGATTCATTTATTGTTTAATTAATTAAAGGAAAAGTGGAAAATGATATTTTAGCTTTTCATAACTAACTTTCTTAAAAACTTTCTCATCTCATTTTCTCTCAAAATTCTCTCAGCCAAACACATTTCTACAGCAACATTTCTTTTGATTTTCACACTAAATGATGAGGTTTCAATCATCAATTGATTCCTAATCCTTTCTACATCAAATCCTCTTCATTTGCTTATTGAATTTTCAAAGATTTTGGCTCTAATCAAGGAGAAATCTACATTTAGAGGTAAGGATGTTCTTCTCCTCTAAATACTCAGTTCTTTACTGAAATTCCCAAGTTCTCAATCCTTAAATTAAGTTTTATAAAAGGTTTTAATGTTGTGATCTTGATTTTGGCTTAAAACTCAAGATTTGGATTAAATCTTGAAGAAATTCGTGGTGATTGTTTGGGCTCTGTTTTGAGATGGCTTTTTAATGTATTTTGGATGTTTAATGATGTGTAATTGAGGTTTAATCAATGCAATCCCGAATAGGTTGAATTTCCTAAGTTTTTGCTTATGAAAATGGTGGTTTTTGGGGTGATCTTGTTGTTCTGTTATAGTTGGAGGTATAAGGACGATTTAGGTTCTTTTTGGATGTTAATTGATGTTTAAGAATGTTTAGAAGTGATGGATCTTGGCTGGGTAATGTTGTGGAAGAGTTTGGAGGTGATTTTGGTTGTGTTTGGTAGCCGAAATGTTAGTTTTGGTGAGAGCAGTGAGTTTAGGTGTAATGGCTGAAGATTTTAATGCATGATGATGCATTAATCCTCTTCTTTGATGTGTTTAAAACAGGGGAGACATCTTCGGATCCTTGTGGTGTTGATCCGGAGGCTTGAACGGCGTTTCGGCAAGCTTGCGAAACGGAATTGGTGAGTGGAGTTGGATTTCTAGCTTTGTATCGAATGTTTGAAGGTTTGGGAGCTTAGTTTAAGTCTAATCAACTTAACTAAGCTCAAGAGTAAGTTTTCGGAAAAACTCTCTTGGATGAGCCATGGATTGGTTCGATGCATTTGTTGAATAATTGCATGTTAAATTCTATTTTTGAAAGCATGTTTAGCATGGTTAATGCTGGTTTTAAAGGCCATTTGTTGAAGGATGCTCAAGGTAAGAGATCCTTGGTTTGATTTGTTAAAAATGTGGATTGATGCATAGTGATGCATGTTGTTAAATGGCTTTGATTTAGATGCTTTAAAACAGTGGATTATTGATGATAATTAATGTATATTGGCAAGTGATGTGTTGGTTTTAAAGTACTTGAATCGGGTATAGTTAGCCGGCTATAGGATTGGGTGCACCGTGAATAAAGTCGCCTTGGATGTTGAGGGGTTGTAATTGTACCGTAAACTCCATCCAAGTACACTAACGAGATGGTTAAGATCACAATGGTGGTTAAAAGTCAATGTGTGGATCTTGTGTTGTGTGTCTCGTGTTCTCGTTAGTGATGTTATACAACTACCGATGAGTGATGTGGAGGGGTTGTGATTGTACCGTTAAACTCCATCACGGGTGTTGAGGGGTTGTGATTGTACCGGTAAACTCCACCTTGTGTGTTCGGTAGTGTGTATGAAGCGTATGGGACAACGCTTGTAATCCGTGTATCCGATTGTGTTTTATGTTGTAAAAGGTTATAGTTTATCACTTGGAAGCCAATATGACATGTTAATGATATTGAAGCATGAGATGCTTTTTGTGAACGCAATGTTGCATGAATGATGATGATGTGTGTTAAAAGGCTTTGTGAAAGTGTTATTATATAATGCATTATTGTGTTGTTTCTTTAAAGCATGCCTCACTAAGCATTTGTGCTTACGCTCTCTCTCTTGAACCAATAATGCAGATAATTGAGGTGTTTGTGGGCAGCAAGGAGGCTAAGAGTCCAAGGGAAGGCTAAGCTCATGTATGGTGACTATTTTACAACATTATTAATTTTTGATATTTGGCAATGGGAACCTAGGATGTGATTTGGGAGATGTTTTGGACTTCCTAGTTGTGGCATGATGCCTTAAATGTTTGGATATGTAAATGGCCATTTTGGTGCTTGCTTTGATGTTTTTTATGGTTGTTTGCTTTGGATATTAGGAAGCATGCCTATAAACTTGTGAATTTTCCTAATTGATGCCATGAATTTGTTTTGATGATGCAAATACGTACCTCATATGTATGATGACTTGTTGGTATGATTAGGAAGTCATTAGGGTGTGTTTTAGTGGATAAATGTATGTTAAACCAGCAAATTCTGCACTTTCTGGGCAGTCCGTATCGGAACGGGCACTAACGTTTCGAAACGGGGGCCTATAATGGCCTTTGTGTATCGAAACGGGTAGAGGCCGTTCCAAAACGCTTTTGCCACTGCCAAGCCCTGTTTCGATACAGGTCTTGAAACGAACCCGCGTTTCGGAACGGTTAACCCCCGTTTCGAAACAGATGACCGTTGGGCACTGATTTGAATGGTTTAAGGTTTGCAAGCTTTATGTTTTAGTCCTGAATTTTGTATTTGCAATTGCTTGAGTTTGAGACGTCCAATTGAGGTGAAATTTGACAGGGAGGCTTGTAATATGATTAATTTGATATTGGTAATTTAAAAATCAGCTAAGTTCTTCATCTTTCTAGAATTTACAATTTGGTCCCTAACTTTTGTATGTTGTGCAATTGAGTCCCTTATTGCTTTCCGATCGCTGTGCTTTTCAAGTATGTTTTTCTCAAGGGTACGCCTAGGGTTAATGTGCATTTAGATAAGATTAAAAAGAAAAAAAAGGGGTCGTCAATCAAGGTTGACTTTCGGGTTGACTTTGGTTTTCCCCGTGTAATCTTCGTAGTTCGGGTCAACCGTCTAGGTCGGGCTAAGGGGGTTACATTTGGTGGTATCAGAGCTGAGTTCTCGTGTAATTAGGAATGGTTATGTGGGTGATGTATGTATGATTGCATGATATGCCTTTTAAATGAAAGTATGATGTGTGAATTGTAAAGTGTGTTACAATTGTGATGTATGTTGTGATGAAGCATGTTAGAGGGACCCATTGTCATATCAAAACTAATGAAAGAAATTGTTTTATTTGGAAATGATCTTGAGTACTTGGATTTCTTACCTTGCTGAGCCTGATTATGTTTATTGCATTTGTGTCATTGCATTGTTTTAGTGAATGGGACCTCGTAGAGAGACGAGAATTAATACGCGAGCTATGGCTCAGAATGAGAATGAGAACAATGCTGAAAATGTTGTGGATATCCCTCCTCCTCCTGGTGGTGGACCGCCCGGTGGTGGTGGTGCTGGAGGTGATGGAGCTGGTGTTGGTGCTGGTGCTGGGGTCGCTGGACCTGAAGCTGGGCAGAGGCAAGCTGCTCCTGACATGATAGTTTTGATACAGGCTATTGCTGGAGCCTTTCAGGAGGCAGTAGCTGGAGCTCACGGAGCTGGGCATCAGGGTGATGCCAATGCGAGGTTACCTTTGGAACGTTTGCGCAGTCTGGGAGGGACTGAGTTCAGAGGTTTGTCTGCTGAGGGTTCCGAATCTTGGTTGGAAAGTACCAAGAGGATACTGGGACAAATGAACTGCAATGATGTGCAGAAGTTAGGATGTGTGGTATCGTTGTTACATGATGATGCGTATAACTGGTGGACGACCACTGTCTCTAAAATGGAGGAAGCTGATGTAACTTGGACGTTCTTTCTGAACGCGTTCAAGCGGAAGTATCTAGGTGTGCGATACCTAGATGAAAAGAAGAGAGAGTTCATGTCTCTTACACAAGGGAGCATGACGGTGGCTGAGTACGAGATCCAATTTGTCTGTCTCAGTCAGTATGCACCTGAGCTTATTCCTGATGAGCGGGAAAGGTGTGAACGTTTCCGGTATGGCTTGGTGACGGATGTAAAGACCTTTATGCTTGCCGCTGAGTACACTGATTTTGATGTGCTGGTTAGTAGGGCGAAGGACATTGAGCAGAATCTGGGTTTGTCTTCTAGGAGTGTTGGTTCTGGCTCGGGCAAGAGAGTTGCTGAGTATAGTTTCGGTGGTGGATAGAACAAGAGAGGACGAGATAGGAGGTATCAGTCTTCTGTTAGGCGTGGTGGTGGAGGGCATGGTGCGCCTGTTCAGGGAGACAGGGCGAGAGCTGATCAGAACACGTGCTGGGCGTGTGGATCGCGTGGTCATTTGAGGCGTGATTGTCCTCGGGCAGCGAGAGAGGTGCAGACTCCTGTGGCAGTGACCGGTAATTCGTGCTGGAATTGTGGTTCAGCAGACCACATGAGGAGGGAGTGTCCTTTGTTGGCCGGTGGTGGTCAGGGACGTGCTCCTGGAGTTATTGCACCACAGAGAGGTCGTGGGCGCGGCCGTGGTAACTTCCAGCGCAAATATGATGGTGGAAGGAATGTGGCACATGTGGTGGCTGTCTAACCTGAGGGTGGCGGCCAAGCTCGAGTGTATGCGCAGCGAGAGGGGAGGAATGACACGGATGTGATCGCAGGTACCTTCACTTTGCAATCCTTGTCATTACTTTCCTTGATTGATTCTAGATCTGCACACTCATACATATTGCGAACATGCTCAATTGCTTGGTTTGCCTGTTGAGTCTTTGGATGTTGGTATGCGTGTAACTAGTTCCTTTGGTGAGACCGTTGTGACACGGAAGTTATATAGAAGATGTCCCTTGGTTGTGCAAAACCATGTTTTTCATGTTGATCTCATGGAATTGTCATTCTATGGTTTTGATGTAATCCTTGGTATGGATTGGCTTGTTGAACATCGAGATGTGGTGGATTTTGAGAACAAGCGAGTTTCATTGAAGCTTGCGGATGATTATGAGGTTGTGGTGATTGGTGAGAATATGAAGTTTCTTGCCAATGTGGTGTCTTCCTTGGAAGCGAGCCGAATGTTGAGGCAAGGTTGTGAAGCCTACCTAGACTTTGTGATGAATCCTAGCTCTAAGGAGTTGCGAGTTCAAGATATCAGGACTGTGTGAGAGTTTCCTGGTGTGTTTCCGGAGGAGTTGCCTGGGTTTCCTCCTAATGGAGAAGTGGAGTTTGGGATTGAGCTGTATGAAAACACAACTCCAGTGTCCATTACTCTTTATCGAATGGCACCTAAAGAGTTGAAGAAGCTGAAGACGCAACTTCAGGAGTTGCTTGATCGTGGTTTCATTCGGCCGAGTGTGTCACCTTGGGGTGCACCGGTCTTGTTTGTGAAGAAAAAGGATGGCACTATGAGAATGTGCATTGATTACCGTCAGCTGAATAAGTTGACTATCAAGAATCGATATCCATTGTCGAGGATTGATGATCTTTTTTATCAATTTCGGGGGGGGGGGGCTGTGTTCTCTAAGATTGACTTAAGGTCAGGTTATTATCAGTTGAAGGTGAAGGATGTGGATGTGCCAAAGACAGCCTTTAGAACGAGGTATGAGCATTATGAGTTCCTTGTGATGTCGTTTGGTTTGATGAATGCTCCTACAGCTTTTATGGACATGATGAATAGAGTGTTCCATGAATATTTGGACAAGTTTGTTGTGGTGTTCATTGATGATATCCTCGTGTACTCTCGTACTGAGGAGGAGCATGAGGGGCATTTGAGGATAGTGTTGCAGGCTCTGTTGGAGAATCAGCTTTATGCTAAACTGAGCAAGTGTGAGTTCTGGCTCAGGGAAGTTGTATTCCTTGGTCATGTGGTTTCTGCTTAGGGGATTCGTGTTGATCCTCAGAAGATTGAGGCAGTAATGAATTGGAAGCCTCCTAAGTCTGTTCATGAAGTCCGTAGTTTCCTTGGTTTGGCAGGATACTACCGGAGGTTCGAGGATGGATATTCGAAAATTGCTGCATCTTTGACAAAGTTGTTGCAGAAGGATGTCAAGTATGAGTGGATGGAAGTGAGACAGCAAGCTTTTGAGAAGCTGAAGGCAGCTTTGACACAAGCTAATATCTTGGTTTAGCCTGAATCAGGGAAAGAGTTTGTGGTGTATAGTGACGCATCCTACGTTGGTTTGGGGTGTGTGTTGATGCAAGAGGGTAAGGTGGTGGCTTATGCATCGCGACAGTTGAAGGTGCATGAGCGCAATTATCCTACGCATGACATTGAGTTAGCTGTGGTGGTTTTTGCTTTGAAAATTTGGAGACATTACATGTATGGTGAGAAGTGTACTGTGTACACGGATCACAAAAGTTTGAAGTATCTGATGTCTCAGAAAGAGTTGAATCTTAGGCAACGATGTTGGGTGGAGTTGCTTAAAGATTACGATCTGAGGATCGAGTATCATCCGGGAAAAGCTAATGTTGTAGTGGATGCCTTGAGTAGGAAGGTGGCAGTGGAGTTGAGGGCTATGTTTGCCTGCTTGAGCATTTCGCGAGATGGCGGTCTCGTGGCTGAATTGCAAGTGAAACCATCCTTGGTTCAGTTGATAAAGGATAAGCAGTTGTTGGATGATTCCTTGGTGCCACATGTTCAGGATATTGATGAGGATAGGCCATCGGATTTATGCTTTAATGATGATGGAGTTTTATGTTCTGGGAGTCGAATAGTGGTGCCCAATGATGCTGAGTTGAGGCGTGCTATTCTGACTGAAGCTCATAGTAGTCCTTTTGCTATGCATCCTGGTAGTACAAAGATGTATCGTGATCTTAAGGATGAGTACTATTGGGTGGGTTTGAAGAAAGATGTTGCTGAGTATGTGAGCAAGTGCATGGTTTGTCAGCGAGTTAAGGCTGAGCATCAGTTTCCTTCTGGGTTGTTGCAACCGTTGAGGATTCCTGAGTGGAAGTGGGAAAGGATTACCATGGACTTTGTGTCCGGTTTGCCTTTGTCGCCATCGAAGAAGAATTTAGTGTGGGTGATTGTGGATCGTCTTACGAAGTGTGCGCATTTCTTACCTGTGCATACTACGTATACATTGGATAAGCTTGCAGAGTTGTACATTGCTGAGATTGTGCGGCTGCATGGTGTGCCAAAGTCTATAGTGTCGGATAGAGATCCGAGGTTTACATCGCGTTTCTGGGAATGTTTACATCAAGCTTTGGGTACACGGCTGAATTTTAGTACTTCTTATCATCCACAGTCGGATGGAGAGTCTGAGAGTGTTATCCAAGTGATGGAGGATATGTTGAGGTGTTGTGTGATCGAATTTCAAGGCTCTTGGGAGAAGCATTTGCCTTTGGTGGAGTTTCCTTATAACAATAGCTACCAGGCGAGTATTCAAATGGCACCTTATGAAGCCTTGTACGGGAGGAAGTGCAGAACTCCTCTTTGTTGGGCTGAAACAGGTCAGAAGTTGGTATCGATGCTAGCTTTGTTGAAAGGAACCACCGAGAAGGTGAAGCTCATTTGTGAGCGATTGAAGGCAGCTTCTGATCGACAGAAGTCTTACGCGGATTTGAAGCGTAAGGAGATTGAGTATGCGGTAGGTGACCGTGTGTTTTTGAAAGTTTCTCCTTGGAAAAAGGTGATGAGGTTTGGCCGAAAGGGTAAGTTGAGCCCTAGGTACATTGAACCATACGAGGTGATTGAGCGTGTGGGTCCTGTTGCGTACAAGTTAAGGTTGCCGCAAGAGTTGGAAAAGATTCATGATGTGTTTCATGTCTCTATGCTTCGGAGGTATAGATCGGATCCTTCGCATGTTATGCTTGCGGAGGAAGTGGAATTGAATCCAGACTTGACCTATGATGAGAGGCCAGTGGGAATTCTGGATTCAGACAGTAAAGTACTTCGGGGTAAAACCATTGAGTTGGTAAAGGTGTTGTGGAAGCATCGTGGTGCTGAGGAAGCCACGTGGGAACGAAAGGACGACATGATGAAACAGTTTCCGTACCTCATTCCTACAGGTAAATTTTGAGGACGAAATTTCTTAAGGGGGGGGAGAGTTGTAACACCCCAATTTTGGGCTTGGAAGTTTAGGGTCTGAACCGGACCGGTCTAATTTTCGGTTCGATTATAAAAGGTGGTTTTAGGGAAAGCCTAGTTCGGGTTGCATTAAAAATATGGAAAAATATCTAAAAATCCTCTTTTAATATATAAAAGAGAGTGGTGAAATCAATTTTACAAAATAAGGTTTGGAAGTGTGACATTTCGAATTAGTGACTAAAATGTAATTTTTGAAAAGTTCAGTGGTGACTGTTTTGTAATGATTGAAACTTTGAATCTTTAAGGAGCTAATTTACCCAAGATTGATTTCTCCAGATTTTTCTTAGATTTTAATGATTCATTTATTGTTTAATTAATTAAAGGAAAAGTGGAAAATGATATTTTAGCTTTTCATAACTAACTTTCTTAAAAACTTTCTCATCTCATTTTCTCTCAAAATTCTCTCAGCCAAACACATTTCTACAGCAACATTTCTTTTGATTTTCACACTAAATGATGAGGTCTCAATCATCAATTGATTCCTAATCCTTTCTACATCAAATCCTCTTCATTTGCTTATTGAATTTTCAAAGATTTTGGCTCTAATCAAGGAGAAATCTACATTTAGAGGTAAGGATGTTCTTCTCCTCTAAATACTCAGTTCTTTACTGAAATTCTCAAGTTCTCAATCCTTAAATTAAGTTTTATAAAAGGTTTTAATGTTGTGATCTTGATTTTGGCTTAAAACTCAAGATTTGGATTAAATCTTGAAGAAATTCGTGGTGATTGTTTGGGCTCTGTTTTGAGATGGCTTTTTAATGTATTTTGGATGTTTAATGATGTGTAATTGAGGTTTAATCAATGCAATCCCGAATAGGTTGAATTTCCTAAGTTTTTGCTTATGAAAATGGTGGTTTTGGGGGTGATCTTGGTGTTCTGTTATAGCTTGAGGTATAAGGACGAGTTTAGGTTCTTTTTGGATGTTAATTGATGTTTAAGAATGTTTAGAAGTGATGGATCTTGGCTGGGTAATGGTGTGGAAGAGTTTGGAGGTGATTTCGGTTGTGTTTGGTAGCCGAAATGTTAGTTTTGGTGAGAGCAGCAAGTTTAGGTGTAATGGCTGAAGATTTTAATGCATGATGATGCATTAATCCTCTGCTTTGATGTGTTTAAAACAGGGGAGACATCTTCGGATCCTTGTGGTGTTGATCCGGAGGCTTGAACGGCGTTTCGGCAAGCTTGCGAAACGGAATTGGTGAGTGGAGGTTGATTTCCAGCTTTGTATCGAATGTTTGAAGGTTTGGGAGCTTAGTTTAAGTCTAATCAACTTAACTAAGCTCAAGAGTAAGTTTTTGGAAAAACTCTCTTGGATGAGCCATGGATTGGTTCGATGCATTTGTTGAATAATTGCATGTTAAATTCTGTTTTTGAAAGCATGGTTAATGCTGGTTTTAAAGGCCATTTGTTGAAGGATGCTCAAGGTAAGAGATCCTTGGTTTGATTTATTAAAAATGTAGATTGATGCATAGTGATGCATGTTGTTAAATGGCTTTGATTTAGATGCTTTAAAACAGTGGATTATTGATGATAATTAATGTATATTGGCAAGTGATGTGTTGGTTTTAAAGTACTTGAATCGGATATAGTTAGCCGGCTATAGGATTGGGTGCACCGTGAATAAAGTCACCTTGGATGTTGAGGGGTTGTAATTGTACCGTAAACTCCATCCAAGTACACTAACGAGATGGTTAAGATCACAATGGTGGATCTTGTGTTGTGTGTCCCGTGTTCTCGTTAGTGATGTTATACAACTACCGATGAGTGATGTGGAGGGGTTGTGATTGTACCGTTAAACTCCATCACGGGTGTTGAGGGGTTGTGATTGTACCGGTAAACTCCACCTTGTGTGTTCGGTAGTGTGTATGAAGCGTATGGGACAACGCTTGTAATCCGCGTATCCAATTGTGTTTTATGTTGTAAAAGGTTATGGTTTATCACTTGGAAGCCAATATGACATGTTAATGATATTGAAGCATGAGATGCTTGTTGTGAACGCAATGTTGCATGAATGATGATGATGTGTGTTAAAAGGCTTTGTGAAAGTGTTATTATATAATGCATTATTGTGTTGTTTCTTTAAAGCATGCCTCACTAAGCATTTGTGCTTACGCTCTCTCTCTTAAACCAATAATGCAGATAATTGAGGTGTTTGTGGGCAGCAAGGAGGCTAAGAGTCCAAGGGAAGGCTAAGCTCATGTATGGTGACTATTTTACAACATTATTAGTTTTTGATATTTGGCAATGGGAACTTAGGATGTGATTTGGGAGATGTTTTGGACTTCCTAGTTGTGGCATGACGCCTTAAATGTTTGGATATGTAAATGGCCATTTTGGTGCTTGCTTTGATATTTTTGATGGTTGTTTGCTTTGGATATTAGGAAGCATGCCTATAGACTTGTGAATTTTCCTAATTGATGCCATGAATGTGTTTTGATGATGCAAATACGTACCTCATATATATGATGACTTGTTGGTATGATTAGGAAGTCATTAGAGTGTGTTTGAGTAGATAAATGTATGTTAAACCAGCAAATTCTGCACTTTCTGGGCAGTCCGTATCGGAACGGGCACTAACGTTTCGAAACGGGGGCCTGTAATGGCCTTCGTGTATCGAAACGGGTAGAGGCCGTTCCGAAACGCTTTTGCCACTGCCAAGCCCTGTTTCGATACAGGTCTTGAAACGAACCCGCGTTTCGGAACGGTTAACCCCCGTTCCGAAACAGATGACCGTTGGGCACTGATTTGAATGGTTTAAGGTTTGCAAGCTTTACGTTTTAATCCTGAATTTTGTATTTGCAATTGCTTGAGTTTGAGACGTCCGATTGAGGTGAAATTTGACAGGTAAGCTTGTAATATGATTAATTTGATATTGGTAATTTAAAAATCAGCTAAGTTCTTCATCTTTCCAAAATTTACAATTTGGTCCCTAACTTTTGTATGTTGTGCAATTGAGTCCCTTTGTAACCCCCTTAACCTGGCCCGGATGGTTGACCCGAATTAAGAAAAGTCCCACGGGGAAAACCAAAGTCAACCCGAAAGTCAACCTTGATTAACGACCCTTTTTTTCTTT
The DNA here is from genome assembly GCA_958450335.1 of Hibiscus tridactylites. Taxonomy (NCBI): domain Eukaryota; kingdom Viridiplantae; phylum Streptophyta; class Magnoliopsida; order Malvales; family Malvaceae; genus Hibiscus; species Hibiscus tridactylites. The sequence continues at coordinate 35,094,265 of OY288273.1, read as the reverse complement.
TTAATCTTGTCTAGATGCACATTAACCTTAGATGTGATCATGCAAACAGCATACTCAAAGATCACAAACATCAGAGATCAAACAGGGACCCAATTGAACAATTTACAACTTTAGGGACCAAATTGTAAATTCTAAAAACTTTAAGGACTTAACCAAATTTTAAGTTACCAACTTAAAATTAATCAGGTTTCATGCTTCTCTGCCAAATTTCAGCTCAAACGGACATCCCAAACTCATACAATTGAACAAAAAAGTTTCAGGACCAAAATGCAAACATTCTGAAACATTTAACCGCCCATGTCAGCCCCCAACGGTCACCCGTTCCGAAACAGGCAGAGCCCGTTTCGAAACGCGGGGCCGTTCCGCAACGCGTACCGCAACGGGGGTCTGGCAGTAGCCAATCCGTTCCGGAACGGTGGCACCCGTTTCGGACGCCTGGGTTTATGCAGGGCACCCGTTCCGAAACGGTGTCAACTGTTCCGAAACGCCCTGCCCAGATTGCAGCATAAAGCATACTTAAACATGCAATTGATCATTCAAACATGCTCCAAATGCCACCAAACTTTGCCAGCATACAATTCAACATATATAAGACTTGCAAGCATCATCAAATCATCAAAACAACATCATATGCAAAAAGCCCCAAATCTATAGGCATGCTTCCTACACAAGCAACCATTTAAGCACAAACTCTCCAAATCAACCTCATTATAGCCAATTCATGATTCAACAACATCAACAACATTAAAACATACTTGTCCGAACATACACGAATACAAAAACATCAATCCGAGAGATTCTACCCCCATTGCCTTTATTAACTATAGCTATTCACCGAGACATACATCTCAAAATGGAGTCCACCTTGAATCCCTTGCTCCTAGCTGTCCCAACTTCAAGAATCTGCATTGATGGACAAAAAGGAGCATAAGCACATAATGCTTAGTGAGGAATGCTCAAAACCAAAACACCATCAATGCAGCGGGTTACAAAACACTTTTAAAACAACCCGATTTGACCACCAAAACCATGTTTGAAAACCCTTTTCAACAACATGCTTTAACCATGCATTGCACATACATGAAAACCAACCCTTAGCTTAGCAAACTAAGAAAACCATTTCAAAGCACAACTTACAAAATCATCCATTTAACCAAACCTTGCATAAACACCATATGCAAGTTAAATCAAAACCTTGGGAAAACACTTCCATTTCATATTACCCATTCATAAACTTGAACATCATATCAAGCAAGAAACCCTTTTTAAACCCTTATTCAAGCAATCCAAATCATGCATTAAACAAAGACAACTTATGAATCACATCACCATCATCACATGCCTTTTAAAACAAGTCTTAACAAGACTCCAATGCATTTAAGAGATTTCATGTACACATGCATCATTTACCAAATGATAATCAACACTTGTTCAACTTAACAAGTAATCATGCTTTCACTAGCATTAAACACTTTTCATACAACCATGCATCTTTTCAAGCATCTCATGCTTCACATGCAATTATGCATCATTTCAAGCATCTCATGCAACTATGCATCATCTTAAGCATCTCATGCAATTATGCATCATCTCAAGCATCTCATGCTTCTTTAATAATCAAGAACATTACATTGGCTTCCAAGTGATCAACCACATCCACTTTTCAACTCAACATCCGATCGGATACGCGGATTCCGAGCGTTGTCCCTACGCTCCATACACCCTACCAATCCAAGGCCTCCCAAATGGACTTTTAAACACCATTTGACCTTACAAGCCTAAGGTTCCCATGTATGGACTTTTAAACACCATACAACCTTAGCTTTTCCCCGAGGTTCCCATGCATGGACTTTTAAACACCATACAACCTCAACATGCACAAGGTTTCCATGTATGGACTTTTAAACACCATACAACCTTTGCATAACCGATTGGTAGTTGTATAAATCACTAACGAGATCCGAGACACCCCAAACAAGATCCACACATGGACTTACTCCACCATTGTGATCTTAACAAGCACAAGGTCCTCATATATGGACTTTTAAACACCATATAACCTTTGCTCAACCAAGGTCCTCGAATGGGCAACACCTCCATTATGACCTTATCCATCTCGTTAGGATACTTGAAGGGAGTTTACCGGTCCACTCTTGACCACTCCACCTCCAAGGCGACTTAATTCACGGTGCACCCAATCCTATAGCCGGCTAACTATATCCGATCAACGAACCAAGAACCATTTACATCACTTGCCAATATAATCATCTTACCATGATAATCCAATGATTTACATGCATAGCCATTATGCTAAAACCATTACCACATTAGTCCAATTAATCACATGCATAACCAATATGCAAAAAGTATCATTTACCATCATCAATTCACTGTTTTAAAGCATCACACAAAGACATTGATCAACATGCAACACTATGCATCAAACCACAATTTCCATGTACAAAACCAAGGATCTCTTACCTTGAGCATCCTTCTCAAATGGCTTTCAAAACCAGCATTAAACCATGCTAAAATATGCTTTCAAAATAGATTTAAACCATGCAAAACACATGCATTTCAATCATCAACCACAATTGCTTTTAAAACCAAATCACAACACAATTCAAGAGCGAAAATCCATTCACTTACTCTTGAGCTTAGCAAAGTTGTTTAGACTTAAACTAAGCTCCCCAAAACCTTCAAACCTTGGTTTAAAAGCTGAAAACCCAACTTCACTCACCGATACACAAAACAAGGCTAACCAACATGCCTTCCAAGCATCCGAAGCCTTCCGCACCTCCTCTAAAGCTCACGGATCAAACTCCCCTGTTTCAAGCACATAACAACAGAGGATTAATGCATCATTATGCATTAAAAACACCAGCAACACTACACAACTCGCTGCTCATCACAAATCCAACAATTCGGCTACCAAACACAACCGAAATCACCTCCAAACACTTCCAAAACTTAACCCAGCCAAGATCCATCACTTCTAACCATTTTTAAACATCAATTAACATCCAAAATGATCACAAACATGTCCTTATACCTCCAGGTATAACAGATCACCAAAAACACTCCAAAAACAACCAAAAACTCAAGCCAAACTTAGGAAATTCAACCTATCCGGGATTGCATTGATTACACCTCAACTTCTAATCAATTTAGCATTCATTTAACATCATTTTGACACTTCAAAACACTGCCCAAACAGATCACACGAAAATTTCACCAAAATCACCAAATCTTACATTTTAAGCCAAAATCAAGATTTCAATTGAAAAACCTTTAACAAATCACAAATCAAGGATTGAGAACTTAGGAATTTCAGTAAAGAACTGATAGTTTAGAGGAGAAGGACGTTCTTACCTCCAAACTTGAATTTCTCCTTTTTAGAGCCAAAATGCTTAATGAATCAACTTGCAAATTGAGAGGTTTTGTTGATGAGATGATTAGGAATCAAAAGAGAGTTGAAATGAAGGATTTAAATTGACAAATCAGAGAAGAAAATCTGGAGAAATGTGTTTGGGTGGAGAGAAAATGAGAGAAAAGGAAAATTGAGAGAAAATGAAAAGTTAGTTAAGAAATGGTAAAAATGATTTCCCTCCACATTTCATAATCTTTAAAATCAGAATAAAGCCTTAAAATATCTTAGAAAAATCTGGAGAAACTCTTTTTGGAATAATAGCTCCTTAAAGATTCAAAGTTTCAATCCTTTATAAAACTGTCACGCAACTTTCAAAAATTACATTTTGGTCACTAGCCAAAATGTCAACCTTCCGAACCTCATTTTCCAAAATTGATTTCACAGTTCACTTAAATATATTAAAAGATGATTTTAGAACATTTTTCCATATTTTTAATGCAACTCGAACTAGGCTTTCCTAAATTCACTCTTATATATTCGATCAGCACTTTGACCGAACCGGTCAACGCCCAAAACTTCTGAGCCCAAAACCGGGGCGTTACAACTCTCCCCCCCTTAGGAAATTTCGTCCTCGAAATTTCAACCAGCGAAAAGAGAACAACAACCTTCTCAAAGCAACACACAAGGCAACACAAAAGCCTCAACCAACAATGAACACATTCCACACAAAACTCCACCGAACCCAACACCACCACATGCTGTTCATTAAATCCAGAATACACAAAGATAATCACAACTTAACCTTTCACTTAACCGGACTGTACACAGCCCCAACATTAACCTGAAGAACTTTAGCTCTTACAGCACACATCACTGCAATACACAACTCCCAAGACTCATTTACACAGAGACAACAACCAATCCAAAACAGCCACTATGCAAACTTCTCTGCTTCTAAAATTCTTGCAAACTCCCAAACCTCTTCCAAGGATCTTCCCAACAAGCAGAAATCCTTAAGCAACAACTGGTTACCCAAACTCTTCAACGAAGCTGACAATCCTTCACATCTGCCGCTAACATTCCATGACAGCTCACCAAGATTACTCACCCAGATTCCAAGAATTACATCACAACCCCAACTTGACTCCGTCAGCCGTTCCACACACCACCAGCTGACTTCAAACGGAACTTTCTTATCCACAACCAGCCAAACACTTCTCACAAGAACCCAAACAACTAACAAAAACCTTCGATCTTTCATAATCCTTCCACTTCAAACTCCAACCATAACACTTGCATTACCAGAACATCGCCCAACCTGCCATACATACCAACTCCTCAACTCCTCAAAGGTTGCTAAGAACCAGCACTTACAAACACAACCCCTCCACAACAACTTAAAGCTAATCTACCTCAGCACTTGGAAACACCACCACAAAACTGCAACATCACTTAGCACCAAGGAACTACCACTTCCTTTTAGCTATACAAACCACTTAACCGATTCTACTTCAACCAGTACTCTTTACCACCAAACCACTAAACTCCTTAAGCAGCAAACACTATCCTTCTATCACAAGCTATACCACTCTCACCATTGCTAGCAACTAGCGTAATATTACTTCTAACTCTCACTCAGCACCAAAACAACCTCTGAAAACCTATCATCCAAACCAACCACCACGCTAACAGATTCGATTAGTTATTAGCGAGTGTGAACATCGTATGCATGATCACCAACATGTCCTATCAATGCCTAATGTACATGTATGCAAGACCTCTAATGTCATGCTACATGTATGCATGGACCAACATATATAATATAGCATATAGCAATGATTTTAACTGTGCATGGATGCCAGTTCACACCCTCCAATAACATCCTCAAAATCCGTCTAAAAACAACCTCCCAGCTCACTCCTAACTTATCTAACTCCAACATACCAACAACCATTAACCACAAGTTACTCACTGAGCCTTCTTCACACAAAAGATGCTTCCAAACTACAACTATTACCCCAAACATGCTAGCAACAAGACTAAACTTACCACGCAAGGAAAACCAACAGAAACCAAACTAAGGTAACTAAAGCAAAGATTACTTAACAAGGTTACCTGAAAACACAACACCACCCTGAAGATTCATCAGACGAGCTCTCTTCCTTGCGGAACCTTCAACTTCCCGCGGCACAACTGCAGCACCAGCTAACACACCAGGGTCACCATCAACTCCTTGCGGTAAGGAACCTTGGTTGTTCCGAGCCAACCTCAAACAATCACGTCTCATGTGTCCAGCAGACCCACATTTCCAGCAATTCTCTTTTCCCAAACTCTTCACAACCTTCTGCTCTTTTTGCCACCTCTGAACCTTGCCTCGGCCGTGCCCACGACCTTTCAAAGACCCTTTGGCTAACACCAAAGCTGACTTCACTCCAAGAGGACAATCACGCTTAACATGCATTTTAGAACCACAATTCCAACAAACACCTGCGCCCCAACAACCTCCAACATGTTGCCTTTCACAACGATCACATACCGGTGGCCGAACTTCCACTCCCTGCTCAAGCAACACTTGCTCAACAACAGCACTACCTTCACCTTGCTTAATCCTTGGAAATTCCCTTCCAAGATACCTTTCACAAAAAGCAGATACAAAGAAATCCCAATCAATATCAGGAATATGTGACGCCACCGCCACAGATGTCCACCAGACACACGCATCCTCCAGCATCAAAGAAACAACACTCTCCAGCTTACAGGCATAATCACAGCCCTCCTGATCCAAGATCAGAACCACACTGGCCAACCAGGCCTCAAATGCCTCAGGTGTCGAACCATGATATTCCACAGCACCCAAATCAAGCAAACGCTGCTTCGGCAAACCCACACATCCCACAGCCAGCTCATCCACTGACCATACCTCTACCACAGCCTGAGATGTTCCCAACATCTCCTGCTCAACAGGTGATGAACTCTTCATCACAGAACCAGCTTCCTCCTTCTGCCTTAACACCTCAACTCCAGACACAGAAGACTGAGACAAAACACCTCTACAGAAAGGTGAATTCCAAGCCTTAACAACCTGCCCCAAGGCAGCAACCATCTTACCCAACTTCCATTCTTCCCTCGACTTTGCCATACTACTAACAACAACAACAATCATAACAAAACAAACAAACCAGTTAGACCAGCATTAAGCAAGGATTCAAACTCCAACTCCAAATAACACAATAGCTATATTAATAAGGCAATGGGTATCCCGAATCCTCCCCTTACATGACATAACAGTCAACACAACATGGATAACACAACATCAAGCATATCAAACAACATACTTTGATCATGCTTACATCAAACAGCATCCACTTGCAACAGCATATTATCAACATAACATACTCATAGCACTTTCATCATGCATAACACCAGCTCACAGCATCAGCACATTTCCACATAAACTCAACCAAGATTCATAACCATAAAACATGCTTGAAACATCAGCAACATGTTCAGAAACATCAACAATTTGCTCAGAAACATCAGCAACACACTCAGAAACATCAACACTTTGCTCAGAAACACGTGTTTCAACCAACCTTCAACCACACATCAAGGTAAACAACAAGCACACATTACAACAACTTACCGCTTTCCCCAAGCATTCGCAACTCAGCTCTGATACCACCAAATGTAACCCCCTTAACCCGGCCCGGACGGTTGACCCGAATTAAGAAAAGTCCCACGGGGAAAACCAAAGTCAACCCGAAAGTCAACCTTGATTAACGACCCTTTTTTTTCTTTTTAATCTTGTCTAGATGCACATTAACCTTAGATGTGATCATGCAAACAGCATACTCAAAGATCACAAACATCAGAGATCAAACAGGGACCCAATTGAACAATTTACAACTTTAGGGACCAAATTGTAAATTCTAAAAACTTTAAGGACTTAACCAAATTTTAAGTTACCAACTTAAAATTAATCAGGTTTCATGCTTCTCTGCCAAATTTCAGCTCAAACGGACATCCCAAACTCATACAATTGAACAAACAAGTTTCAGGACCAAAATGCAAACATTCTGAAACATTTAACCGCCCATGTCAGCCCCCAACGGTCACCCGTTCCGAAACAGGCAGAGCCCGTTTCGAAACGCGGGGCCGTTCCGCAACGCGTACCGCAACGGGGGTCTGGCAGTAGCCAATCCGTTCCGGAACGGTGGCACCCGTTTCGGACGCCTGGGTTTATGCAGGGCACCCGTTCCGAAACGGTGTCAACTGTTCCGAAACGCCCTGCCCAGATTGCAGCATAAAGCATACTTAAACATGCAATTGATCATTCAAACATGCTCCAAATGCCACCAAACTTTGCCAGCATACAATTCAACATATATAAGACTTGCAAGCATCATCAAATCATCAAAACAACATCATATGCAAAAAGCCCCAAATCTATAGGCATGCTTCCTACACAAGCAACCATTTAAGCACAAACTCTCCAAATCAACCTCATTATAGCCAATTCATGATTCAACAACATCAACAACATTAAAACATACTTGTCCGAACATACACGAATACAAAAACATCAATCCGAGAGATTCTACCCCCATTGCCTTTATTAACTATAGCTATTCACCGAGACATACATCTCAAAATGGAGTCCACCTTGAATCCCTTGCTCCTAGCTGTCCCAACTTCAAGAATCTGCATTGATGGACAAAAAGGAGCGTAAGCACATAATGCTTAGTGAGGAATGCTCAAAACCAAAACACCATCAATGCAGCGGGTTACAAAACACTTTTAAAACAACCCGATTTGACCACCAAAACCATGTTTGAAAACCCTTTTCAACAACATGCTTTAACCATGCATTGCACATACATGAAAACCAACCCTTAGCTTAGCAAACTAAGAAAACCATTTCAAAGCACAACTTACAAAATCATCCATTTAACCAAACCTTGCATAAACACCATATGCAAGTTAAATCAAAACCTTGGGAAAACACTTCCATTTCATATTACCCATTCATAAACTTGAACATCATATCAAGCAAGAAACCCCTTTTAAACCCTTATTCAAGCAATCCAAATCATGCATTAAACAAAGACAACTTATGAATCACATCACCATCATCACATGTCTTTTAAAACAAGTCTTAACAAGACTCCAATGCATTTAAGAGATTTCATGTACACATGCATCATTTACCAAATGATAATCAACACTTGTTCAACTTAACAAGTAATCATGCTTTCACTAGCATTAAACACTTTTCATACAACCATGCATCTTTTCAAGCATCTCATGCTTCACATGCAATTATGCATCATTTCAAGCATCTCATGCAACTATGCATCATCTTAAGCATCTCATGCAATTATGCATCATCTCAAGCATCTCATGCTTCTTTAATAATCAAGAACATTACATTGGCTTCCAAGTAATCAACCACATCCACTTTTCAACTCAACATCCGATCGGATACGCGGATTCCGAGCGTTGTCCCTACGCTCCATACACCCTACCAATCCAAGGCCTCCCAAATGGACTTTTAAACACCATTTGACCTTACAAGCCTAAGGTTCCCATGTATGGACTTTTAAACACCATACAACCTTAGCTTTTCCCCGAGGTTCCCATGCATGGACTTTTAAACACCATACAACCTCAACATGCACAAGGTTTCCATGTATGGACTTTTAAACACCATACAACCTTTGCATAACCGATTGGTAGTTGTATAAATCACTAACGAGATCCGGGACACCCCAAACAAGATCCACAAATGGACTTACTCCGCCATTGTGATCTTAACAAGCACAAGGTCCTCATATATGGACTTTTAAACACCATATAACCTTTGCTCAACCAAGGTCCTCGAATGGGCAACACCTCCATTATGACCTTAACCATCTCGTTAGGATACTTGAAGGGAGTTTACCGGTCCACTCTTGACCACTCCACCTCCAAGGCGACTTAATTCACGGTGCACCCAATCCTATAGCCGGCTAACTATATCCGATCAACGAACCAAGAACCATTTACATCACTTGCCAATTTAACCATCTTACCATGATAATCCAATGATTTACATGCATAGCCATTATGCTAAAACCATTACCACATTAGTCCAATTAATCACATGCATAACCAATATGCAAAAAGTATCATTTACCATCATCAATTCACTGTTTTAAAGCATCACACAAAGCCATTGATCAACATGCAACACTATGCATCAAACCACAATTTCCATGTACAAAACCAAGGATCTCTTACCTTGAGCATCCTTCTCAAATGGCTTTCAAAACCAGCATTAAACCATGCTAAAATATGCTTTCAAAACAGATTTAAACCATGCAAAACACATGCATTTCAATCATCAACCACAATTGCTTTTAAAACCAAATCACAACACAATTCAAGAGCGAAAATCCATTCACTTACTCTTGAGCTTAGCAAAGTTGTTTAGACTTAAACTAAGCTCCCCAAAACCTTCAAACCTTGGTTTAAAAGCTGAAAACCCAACTTCACTCACCGATACACAAAACAAGGCTAACCAACATGCCTTCCAAGCATCCGAAGCCTTCCGCACCTCCTCTAAAGCTCACGGATCAAACTCCCCTGTTTCAAGCACATAACAACAGAGGATTAATGCATCATTATGCATTAAAAACACCAGCAACACTACACAACTCGCTGCTCATCACAAATCCAACAATTCGGCTACCAAACACAACCGAAATCACCTCCAAACACTTCCAAAACTTAACCCAGCCAAGATCCATCACTTCTAACCATTTTTAAACATCAATTAACATCCAAAATGATCACAAACATGTCCTTATACCTCCAGGTATAACAGATCACCAAAAACACTCCAAAAACAACCAAAAACTCAAGCCAAACTTAGGAAATTCAACCTATCCGGGATTGCATTGATTACACATCAACTTCTAATCAATTTAGCATTCATTTAACATCATTTTGACACTTCAAAACACTGCCCAAACAGATCACACGAAAATTTCACCAAAATCACCAAATCTTACATTTTAAGCCAAAATCAAGATTTCAATTGAAAAACCTTTAACAAATCACAAATCAAGGATTGAGAACTTAGGAATTTCAGTAAAGAACTGATAGTTTAGAGGAGAAGGACGTTCTTACCTCCAAACTTGAATTTCTCCTTTTTAGAGCCAAAATGCTTAATGAATCAACTTGCAAATTGAGAGGTTTTGTTGATGAGATGATTAGGAATCAAAAGAGAGTTGAAATGAAGGATTTAGATTGACAAATCAGAGAAGAAAATCTGGAGAAATGTGTTTGGGTGGAGAGAAAATGAGAGAAAAGGAAAATTGAGAGAAAATGAAAAGTTAGTTAAGAAATGGTAAAAATGATTTCCCTCCACATTTCATAATCTTTAAAATCAGAATAAAGCCTTAAAATATCTTAGAAAAATCTGGAGAAACTCTTTTTGGAATAATAGCTCCTTAAAGATTCAAAGTTTCAATCCTTTATAAAACTGTCACGCAACTTTCAAAAATTACATTTTGGTCACTAGCCAAAATGTCAACCTTACGAACCTCATTTTCCAAAATTGATTTCACAGTTCACTTAAATATATTAAAAGATGATTTTAGAACATTTTTCCATATTTTTAATGCAACCCGAACTAGGCTTTCCTAAATTCACTCTTATATATTCGATCAGCACTTTGACCGAACCGGTCAACGCCCAAAACTTCTGAGCCCAAAACCGGGGCGTTACACCCTTATTGCTTTCTGATCGATGTGCTTTTCTAGTATGTTTTTCTCAAGGGTACGCCTAGGGTTAATGTGCATTTAGATAAGATTAAAAAGAAAAAAAAGGGGTCGTCAATCAAGGTTGACTTTCGGGTTGACTTTGGTTTTCCCCGTGTAATCTTCGTAGTTCGGGTCAACCGTCTAGGCCGGGCTAAGGGGGTTACACTTGTTATTAGGGATGATGATTTAAATAACGCTTCGTAACAGTTTTGTCAACAATAAAATATGTTATTAATAATTCACAACCACGATACTCACAATGACCATAATAACATTCATTATGTCCGCAATCACAATAAACGCAACGCGATCGATAACGTGACCGCAACCGTAATTTAAATTCTTGATCATGAGCCTAATTTTTTTATTCTCCCTAGGGCCACCAAAATCTCAGAAACTGGCATGTCCATCCACACCCGCCCCAACAAACCTTATAACATTTTATTATAAATATTATTAAAAATATAATATTAGTTTGGATCATAATCAAATTAAAGGTAATTCATATTGACTTGTCTTGGGATATTAATGAAAAGTTCAATATATATATATATATATATATATATATATATATATTGTTGTGAATAAAAAACAAAGAACAATAATAAGAACAAAGAACAAGAATGGAAGAACAAAAAGATGAGAGAAAGAGAGAGATTTGTATTATTCTTAAAAATAGACTTGTATGTACAATGCCTTCAATGAATCATCTATTTATAGGCATAAGAAGTACATAATACATTAAACTCTAATTAATGGAGATAATATTTCTAATAATAAATAAATCAAACTCCTTAGATAAAGTTCTAATCATGATAGACATCCACATAGATAAATATTCATAACGCTCCCCCTTGGATGTCTATGAAGATAATGTGCCTCGTTAAAACCTTACTAAGATAAAAACTCAGTGGGAAAAAAATTCATTAGTGAAGGAAAAAGAGTACACACATCTTTAATACGCATAACATGTTGTCTCATTAAAAACCTTACCAAGAAAACCCATTGGGACAAAACCTTGGTTAAGGGAAAAAGAGTGCAACGCGTATTTACTCCCCCTCATGAAAACTTCACAGAAGATCTTTGAATCTTCATAATTCAATCTTAAATATTATTTTTATAAAGATTGTGAGGGATGAAACTTTGGAGTAATATGTTCCATGATGTATCCACTTTCAAACTGAGATATACATCTTGCATTATCTTCACACAAGGTAGCTTTTATCATATCTTGTAAGAATAAATCAACATATATTTTGGATATGTTGGGTCAATGGTCTTAGTCAAACACATTTTCGGCTTGCCTCGTGCATAACAATTATTTCTACGACATTTGAGGAGGCATCAACGAATTTTTGAAGATCTAAATGTAATGATCTTTGTATATCCATGGATATTGCTTGACCGACTAATATATGGTGCTTCAAAACCAACAAAAGATATAATTATTTTTATTCACATCCAACAATCCATATTGAATCTTCTTTAAGATTCTTTCAACTTATGTTCATTCATAGACTAAAACGCATATTTAAGTGCTCGATCTTTAAGTCGAGACAAAACTACATCTCAAGATTCTTTTTCTCAAATACTTTCATTAAATACTTTGAAAACTCTTCATGAATTTCCAATTTGAAGCTCTTCAGGAGTGCTAATGATATAATGAATCTTGATCCAAACTCCTTTATAAAATACATAAGGAAATATGATCATTATTATAATATTTCCTCAATTAGTATTCACAAATAATTAGACGCATGAAAATTTTTTTTCATAACTGCCAAAGTAATTTGCATCCACCATGAAGTAATTAAAACTTTTCATAAATCATAGTTCGAGTCGTATTTATGACTACTTATTTGTGCCTCACTTGCATTACACCTTTAGGTGTTTGGACTGATGGTCCAAATACTTCTACTTTAGAAGTTTAAAGCATCTTTCAACACCGGCCAATTCAATATATATACTTTTGGATAGATTTTATACAAGATCATCGATTTCTTTCTTTACTTCTATAGAAGTATTTTATGTAAAATTGTTTGTAAAATCGTTGTCGACAACTTTCCAATTTTCTAGTTCCATTCTCGTAATGACATAACTCATCAAGATCTCTTCAAGATTTCAATCTTTATTTCAGGTACCTGAAACTCTTCTAGAGTTTTATTATTTGCTATGTCTTGGGTCTCTTCAGGAGCACCCGCCTCCAATGTATGACCATCTCATATTACTTTCTATTTACGAGAATTTTGATCATTGGAACCATTTCAACTATCATGCTTCAGGCATGATTTACATTCTCTCGCTTTAACATGTAATTTAAACTTGGAGCATTTCAGCTGGTATATGATACTTAATTACTCTTATTGGGCCAGTAAATATGTCTGGCAGTTGACATGTAATAACATGAATTATCTTATGAACTTCTAGTTCATATACGAGGATCTAGATAATGATAATTCATTCTCCTCTATCCAGCTGATTATTATCTCCCCCTGATGTTGAGAAAAAACATGTTATAAATGATTCTCCAATTAATGTTTAAGAATTTAAACATAAAAGGAGACTCGTACTCAATATATATTCTCAACCCTTTTTATTTACCCATCTTGTGTATTGTGGTGGAGCAATTCATATCGCACATTCAAAAATCATAAAATGAGAAATGTATGGTTTCTGACCAAAAACCAATCATAACGGGGAGTTTATTATAACTCGTTGGCTTGATGCGTATAAGTGTTGCTATATGGAAACACCATATAAATAATAACTCTTTTGTTCTTATAGTTTAGCTATTAAATAGGAGGTATCCAATTGAAATTTTGCTAAACTATATTTTTCATAATTAATAGGCTTTGTAACAACTGATATAGCCTAAAATATAAACCCACTAGCTTTTCAAGACGAATAGTCTAACTGCATAATCTGAATCTTTTTAGAATCAATCTCACAAACTTATGGTTGTAAGTCGATAAAACAATGTAGATGCATCTACAAAAATCATATAAAACTTTCCACATATGTGGATATATGGGCCCATATTTTGTTCAAATATGCAAGACATACAGTCTCAACTTCAGTACAAGAACTTTAAGTTCTAATTCTTTTGGTAAGTGGGATCATCTATATCTTTTGAGAACAAACAACACAAGAACTTCATGTTCTTTTAGTAAGTGGAATTTAATCAATTCCTTTAAGTAACACAAGAATTTCACGTTCTTTAATAAGTGGAATTTAGTCCATTCCTTTCAGAATAAGCACCACAAGAACTACAGGTTCTTTTAATACATGTGCTTGTAAATCTCAATAATTTCTGCACCATTATTGATTAGGATGGTCTAACCGATCATGCCAACTATATATATGTGTGTATATATCTCTGAATTTGTAAACTCCTTGTTTACCATAACATGTAATTCAATCTCACTTGTACATGTCTAGTACGACCATCAAAATGGTTCCTTTAAATAGGAATATATTTAGCTCTTTCGGAGCTTTCAATTGAAATTATCTTTTGGTAGCAATATATAGCTCTTCTAGAGCTTTCAACTGACTTTTTGGCTACCAAAATTTATATCCATATTGGCTTATTTCAAATCCCAATTGATAACATATGTCATCTATAATTCCCAAAGGGATAGTTTGCGAACTCATATTGCTCTCTTAAAATTTCCACTTATATTGGTGATGATATTATTACCATTAGTGGTAATTATTGCAATATTCGCAATTCTGCACTTTTCATAATGTGCATTGTCTCAAGAATTTATCGCTCTTCTAGAGCATCAATATTTTCAGTACTTTGAGATATATGTTGCGTGTAAAATAGTCTATCGCAATTATAGTGCAAGTATACACGACGCAAGTAGTAAAGTGATACAAAGTATCGGATATCGTCTCCACAGGGATTGGGCTAATAGCTTCACCTAAATTCACTGCACGAAAGTAAAGGAAATAATTAAGAATTGTCACGAGAATAATAAAGTAAAAACGTAAATAAAAGATTGAGATATCAAGAGAGAGAGAATGGGCTGGTATTGAGTTGCTCGGTAGTGCAGGTATTGAATTGCTTAGGATCTCCAGTTCTGTCGTCGCACCCGTCGCCGACAGCACCTGTCGCGGCGTCTGTCCGTTAGATGTCGCGGCAGCGAACACTAACTCCGTACTTCAAGCTTGGCAAGAATCCCTGATCTGCCTTGCCCTATCCCTAGGCACAAGTCTGTCGATGATCACGTCTTTGATGATACCTCCCGGCGTGAATCGAAGGATGAACACCGATGTGTATGAATTCTTCCTTAGCCACTTAACCTCGCCTTATCCCTAAGCACGAGATGGTTCAACTATAAACTAGAGAACGCGCTTTTACCTCTTTCATATACTTAACTCTCCCGATGCTAAGTAAATGGATAACCTCACAATGCTCTCCCGATGCTCTTGCAAGATGTTAAAACCAAGATAAAAGAACTTGAAGTTTATTTTATTGAACTTGAAAAATCCTAAAACAAAGCAACCCTTGCAACTACTTTACAAAACAACTCGTAGCCCTAGGGGGAATTTAGAACATATCGGTGACAGGTAAACGGCAGGGTTTTGGTTTTTGTTATGGGGTAGTCGGCTATGCCCTAGGTTTAATCTATGCCCTTTATATAAGCTTTGGGCTCAAGTTATCTAAGGTAACAAGGATTACAACTTTAATTAAAAGTAAGATTCTAATAAAGACTAAATCTCTAAGGATTCCTACTTTTCAGCCGCCTCCTTGCTTTTAGGGATTTCCTCTCCTTTGAGCTTTGGCTTGACATATCTCTTGATCCGGGGCTTGGAAAAATATTCGGCTTCCACACGACAGACGAGCAGATTTTTCTCTATCTATCGAGGTCCACTTCACTTTTTCCTCTTCATGAATCTGCTGTCACCATGCTGTCACGACAGGTCCATGACAGGTTCGTCTTCTTCAGCTGCTTGTCCAGTTCAGCTCTCCTGCTTATCTGCCCTGCGCCTGCCTTCGACATCTACTATGACAGATACCTGCAAAAATAACCATCTTTCAGTAGAATCCGTGTCTTTTATATAATTGTGATGTTTTATTAAAAACTAACCTAAATGCAATGCAATGATGCTTGAATGCAGCAGAAATATGGGTTAAAAAGGGTGTAAATAATAGAACTTTTACACACTCAACACACCCCCAAACTCAAGTTTTTGCTTGCCCTCAAGCAATGAAGACTTAAAAGAAAACTGAAAATTTTTGTGTTGGCCTTCAAACAGTGACTGTCCCTTACCTGTCGCTCATTCTCTATGGCGGCAGCAACCTGTCGGAAGGGTTAGGATCTGTCCGGAATCTCCCTATAGCTCTCGTGCAGTGTGTGCATGTTTGTGAACAGTTATATGCTAAGACTCTCTTAGTTTCACTAGAATATTCAACTCCTTAACTCGAATTTTATGCCAAAGTTTACTTTCTTTTAGAAGGCACATTTTCATGCTTTTCTTCTATTTTCAAGCTAAGATTTTCTAGAGCCAGTTTTGGGCACCTCTAGTTAGCTTCCTAGAGCCGGTTTCGGGCACCTCTAGGTTTTTGATTTTCTTTTGCTAAACTTCTTTCCTAGAGCCAGTGTTAGGCACCTCTAGGGGCTATCCAAGTTCTAAGCTTCCTATTCTAGTTTGGCTAAAAGAAGTCTAAGCATTATAACAGTCACAAAAGTGTTTAAGTTTTCAGAACTATAGAAAGGCTCTAAACTTTTCCTTAACCTGTCCTAAAGATGCTGCCACGACAGAGCCGTCATGACAGGTAAGTTAACTTCACAGTTTTAAGCCAACAGTTCAAATTTTCTGATTTTTCTGATTTTTTTTTAAAGATAAAAGAAAATAAATAACTAATAAAACACAACAATTAAACAAAAGATGTGCTAAAGACTCCATTAAATATGGAGGGTTGCCACCCCCAAACCCGAGGGTTGCATTGCCCTCAATGCAAAATGACACTAAAACAAATAAAGAAAAAACATGAAAAATAAAAGTACATCACAATATATAAGGGCAGGCAGCAATAAGAGGAGTAAAAGAAATAAAAACTTAAATTTTATGCGCTGTCCTCGCTGCTGCTGCTGACGCGGATTTGATGGTAGCGTCTGCGTTGGGGAGGTGGCTGGGCAGGTTCCTGGGCAGGTTGGTCAACAGGTTCATCTGCCTGTTGAGGTGCAGGTACTTCCTCTGGTTGGTGGACAGGGTCGTCAGCAGGTTGAATGACAGGTGGCTCTACTAGTCTGATATCAGAACTGCTGCTGCTGTCCCAGCTGTTACTCGTGATGGCTTTGGACAGCATCCTCTTGTTGACCACATGTTTGATTCTTTTCACCCGAGTGAAGGCGCTGTCCAAGTTCCTCCGGACAAGAGGGCTGTCGTCAGTGGCAGCTCGCTTGGTGCCTCGAGGAGAAGTGTCCGCCGGGGGGCTGCCGGCTGCTGTCAGAGAGGGTGTGGAGGAGGCAGATTCTCCGTGGGGAGAGACAGGTGGTGTGGGAGTGGGGGAGGGGATATTAAAGTAATGGGCGGGGAAGGTGGGGAAAATGACATCCGAAAAATTCAAAGTGTTGGTAATGAAGTTTACCGTTGCATTGGAGAAGTCGCGGATGAATGTCATTAAACCCATCTGGCGCTCCTCTATCCTCAAGATGGCAGCTAAGATGTTGGCGTTCTGATCTGCCGGAGCGGTGTTGGTCGCAGCTTCTGGGGCAGGTTCAGTGGCAGGTTCATCATCAGACTCAGCAGGTGGGGCGTTTGGATCAAAGGCGTTGAGGGGCGATACGACGATAATCTCCATGAGGCTGGAGATGTTGCTGTCGGTCCAACCGCTGCCCTTCTTGATTTTGTCTGAAGGGTCCTCCGGTACGGCAGCGCAGCGGCAGAGGGCCGTAATGGTGAAGGGCAGGCATAGTCGTGAATCTGTTCTGAAGGCACAATCGAGAATGCTGTCTCCCATGTACCTGCCCACGTTGATCGGCCTGTTATGCATGATAGAGTGGATGAGGGCCAGCCGCTGCCTGTTGACTGTCGTGTGGTGGGATGAGGGCAGGATACGCTTTTTGATAAAAGCGTTCCATAGTTTTGCTTCGGGGAGCAGCTCCGCCCGGTTGACGGAGTTGGGGTTCTTCTTGCTGGTGCTCCAGGTCGTGCCCTCCTCTGTCAATTCCCTCATGACAGCATCATGGCCGGCAGCGTCGAGGGAGTCCCAAAACTGTTGATGAGCATCGTCAGTGGGGCCAAAGAAGAGGCCGAATACATGGTTGATGCTGCTGGCGGTGAAAGGAACTGTCACTCCTCGGACGACGACAGATGTCGCCGTCTTACTTTCGATTGCCTCATAAAATTCCCTGACCAGAGTGTCGTTAAGCTCTGCCGGCTGCTCGGCAAAGTCTTCCCAAAGCTGTGCCGTAATGGCCTTCATAATGAACGGCCGGAGTCCAAAAAGAGGGGCATCTCTATTATAGATGAAGCTCCGTTCCTCCCATAGTTCCTTGTTGGCGAACGGGGATGCTGCTGCTGAAGAAGAGGCGGCAGCCGCATTCTGGCGAGTTTGTCGTGAAGACATTTTTGGTTACAAGGGCTGAAAAATGAAAGCAAGTAGATAAAACTAGAAGAGAATACAAGAGAGAAAAATCAGAAGTGAGGTAAAAATGAAAGGGGGAAGGGGTTTATATAGTGGTTGAGTAGCTGCCCATTTAATGCCGCAACGGCAGGCGGGAATAACGGGGCGGCAGATTGGATATTGCGTGTCTGACGCGTCTGACGTGCATTAATGCGTCTGCTGAGCGTCTGCCGCACGCTTCTTCGTCTGCTGTGCGTCTGTTGACAGCCTGTCAAATCCGTCTGCGCCGGCAGCCGAAACGACAGGTTATCATAAATGGGCTTTTTGGGCTGGTGGATGGGCGGTGGTCTTGGGCCACTTCTTCTTTCTCACTTGACTCCTTTATTTCCTAAAAACTGAAATTAAAAACAAAACATTATTAAAATAAATCTTATTCCTAATAATACTAATAAAATAAAATAAAAATAAAAACTAGGTTAAATTAGGGATGCCTTGTGGGGCATCACCTAAGGTAACCACTTCCTGTATTCCTGGGGCTTCAGTCCCCTGATAATGCTTGAGGCGTTGTCCATTGACTTTGAATTGGTGCCCGTCTTTTAATGATTGAATTGTAATGGCACCATGGGAAAAAACTTCAACCACTTGGAACGGGCCAGACCATCTAGATTTGAGCTTTCCTGGGAAGAGTTTTAACCTAGAATTAAACAACAGTACAAGCTGCCCTGGGCAGAACTGACGTGGCAGCAACTTCTTGTCATGCCACTTCTTTGTTTTCTCCTTGTATATTCTTGCGTTGTTGTAGGCCACCGTCCGTATTTCATCGATCTCATTTAAATCTAACAGCCTTTTCTGGCCTGCCTTGTCTAAGTCCATGTTTACTGCCTTGATTGCCCAATATGCCTTGTGCTCTATCTCGACAGGCAGGTGGCAGGTTTTCCCATAAATCAATCGGAATGGAGACATGCCCAATGGCGTCTTGAAAGCTGTCCTGTATGCCCACAATGCATCATTCAGAAGTAGAGACCAATCTTTCCTAGTTGGTTTAACCATCTTTTCAAGAATGTTCTTCACTTCCCTGTTGGAAATTTCAGCCTGTCCATTGGTCTGTGGGTGGTATGCTGTCGCTATCCTGTGCTTGACACCATATTTCTTCAAGGCGGCAACAATTACCCTGTTATCGAAATGTCTCCCTTCATCACTGATAATCGCTCTAGGGATGCCAAATCTAGAAAAGATATTTTTGTGCAAAAACTTTTGAACCGTTTTGGCATCATTCTTTTGAGTTGCGATTGCTTCTACCCACTTGGAGACATAATCTACTGCTAGGAGGATGTAAAGATTTCCACATGAAGATGGAAAAGGTCCCATAAAATCGATCCCCCAAACGTCGAAGATTTCGACTTCTAAAATATTCTGCAGTGGCATCTCGTTTCTCCTTGAGATGTTACCTGTCCGCTGGCACCTGTCACAGTTTTTGTAAAATTCCTGTGCATCCTTATACAGTGTCGGCCAGTAGAACCCTGACTGCAGCACCTTGGCAGCAGTTTTATTGCCTCCTAAGTGTCCTCCATATTGTGAAGCATGACAGTGATGGAGAATGTCTTCTTGTTCTTCTTGTGGTACACATCTCTTTATAACCTGATCTGCGCACAATTTGAAAAGAAGAGGTTCGTCCCAATAATAATGTTTAACATCATTTTGAAACCTCTTCCTGGCTTGATAAGTAAGATCAGAAGGTAATATTCCGCTAACTATAAAATTAACGAAATCAGCATACCAGGGAAGGTCAGAAGACTTACCTGCCGCCATGGCTGTCGCGACAGCTATTGCGGCAGCAAAGAGCTGCTCATCTGGGAAGGTCTCTAGTATGTGTGTCTCATCTACAGGTAGACTCTGTCCCATCTCCAACCTTGACAAGTGATCTGCCACCTGATTTTCTGTCCCCTTTTTATCTTTGATTTCAAGGTCGAACTCTTGTAATAGTAAGATCCACCGAATCAACCTAGGCTTTGCATCCTTTTTTGCAAATAAATACTTGAGGGCAGAGTGGTCGGTGTGTATTATAACTTTCGTTCCAAGTATATAAGAACGAAACTTGTCGATGGAGAACACCACAGCTAACAGCTCCTTTTCTGTGGTGGTATAGTTCACTTGGGCATCATTCAATGTTTTGCTGGCATAATATATGACATGAAACAGCATGTCCTTGCGCTGCCCAAGTGCTGCCCCGACAGCATAGTCACTAGCATCACACATAATTTCAAACGGTTGCGTCCAGTCTGGTGGCTGTACTATGGGGGTTGTCACTAGTTTTTCCTTCAGAACCTTGAATGCTTCAGTACATTCTTCATTAAAGTCGAAGGGTCGGTTCTGCTCTAAGAGATGACATAGGGGCTTCGTGATTTTTGAGAAATTTGCAATAAATCTCCTATAGAAACCAGCATGCCCTAGGAAACTCCTAATGCCCTTGACTGTGGTTGGCGGCGGCAGCTTCTCTATGACTTCAATCTTTGCCCTGTCGACCTCTATCCCACGGCAGCTAATCTTATGGCCTAAAACTATCCCTTCATCTACCATAAAATGGCATTTTTCCCAATTAAGAACAAGATTAGCTTTTTCACATCTTTCAAGTACCTTTTGAAGGTTGCCGAGGCAGCTCTCAAAATCGTCTCCAAAGACAGAGAAATCATCCATGAAGATCTCAAGGAAGTCCTCTACCATGTCGGAGAATATAGCCATCATGCACCTTTGGAAGGTGGCAGGTGCGTTACAGAGTCCAAACGGCATCCTCCTAAATGCGTATGTTCCGTAGGGACAGGTGAAAGTCGATTTCTCTTGATCCTCTGGTGCAATAGCGATTTGGTTATAACCTGAGTAACCATCAAGAAAACAATAGTAAGGTTTACCCGCTAATCTATCAAGCATTTGATCAATAAAGGGTAAAGGAAAGTGGTCTTTTCGGGTAGCTTTGTTAAGCTTCCGATAGTCCATACAAACCCTCCAACCGGTCACAGTCCTGGTTGGGATTAACTCATTGTTTTCGTTGGTTATCACAGTCATGCCTCCTTTCTTGGGAACACATTGCACCGGGCTTACCCATTTGCTATCGGAGATGGCGTAAATAATACCAGCATCTAACCATTTAATTATTTCTTTACGCACTACCTCCTTCATTGCAAGGTTTAACCGCCGTTGGGCATCAATAGTCGGCTTATGATCTTCCTCTAGGAGGATTTTGTGCATACAGATTGCCGGACTAATGCCCTGAATGTCTGCTATAGTCCATCCTATCGCCCTTTTATGCTGCCTCAACATGTCGATCAGCTGTCGTTCCTGTTCCTGCGGCAGCTTAGCAGAGATGATTACGGGCAGTGTTTTATCACTACCAAGATAAGCATATTTAAGCTGCCCTGGCAGGGGCTTAAGTTCTAAGACAGGTGGTTCAACAGTAGATGGCTTTTGGATTAAATGGTTATCCGAAGTGTAATTCAAGGGTTCGAATAACTTACCTGGGCGATGGTCTAACCAGTCTACCTCCTCATGACCTTCAGTATCAGATGTATCGGATTCAGAGGAGTTGCTGTCGTCGGTGCTGTCGTGACAGGCTTGTAAATGGCTGTCGCAGCAGTGACCAAATTTTATATCCCGGCAGCCCGACCTGATGCAGGGTTGATCAAAGGTCACCTCAATGATGGCCTTGCATTCTTCATCCACATCAGCATGTTTCATTGCTTGGAGAACATTCAGCTTAATTTCTTGATCGTTTACGCGCATGGTGAGTTCTCCTTTCTCCACATCAATCAATGATCTTCCCGTGGCTAAGAAGGGTCGCCCTAGGATGACTGGTGCGTTCTCATCTGCGTCACAATCTAAAATAAGAAAGTCAGCAGGAAAAATAAGTTTATCCACTCTTACCAAGATGTCTTCAATTTTTCCCTCGGGGTGAACGTAAGAGCGGTCGGCTAGCTGTAGGGTAACTGTCGTGGGCCGCGCCTTGCCAATACCTAATTTCTGAAAAACAGATTTGGGCATTAGATTAACACTAGCACCAAGATCACATAATGCCTTACCCACAAATTTATCGCCGATTACGCAAGGTATGAGAAAGCTCCCCGGATCCTTCTTTTTCTGGGGTGGTTGTCGATGAAGAATACTCATGCAACCTTCTTGCATCCTTACCGTTTCAAATTCCCCAAGTTTAGATTTTTTAGACATGACATCCTTGAGAAATTTAGCATAACCGGGCATCTCCCTAACAGCATCTAACAACGGAATATTAATATGAACCTGTTTAAAAATATCATAAATCTTTTTAAGTTGAGATTCATGCTTAGCTTGCTGTATCCGTTGCGGAAAAGGTGGTGGAGGACGATAATCAGCAATGCGTCCTTCCCACTGCATGCGAATCTGAGGTCGATACTCATCTTTTTTCTCCTCTGTCGCTTCTGCTGTCGTGACAGGCTCATCGGCAGCAGTCTGTTCATTACCTGTCGGGGCAGCTTCCTCGGCAGGCTTATCCAAGGCAGGTTTCTTTTCTGTTTCAGCTTCTTTTTCCGGTCCTGGTAACTTTTTCCCACTCCTAGTAGTAATCGCCTTACATTGCTCATAAGGGGGCGTTCTAGCATTTTCAGTATTGCTAGGGAATCCTCCATTCTGCCGTGGCTTAATATGCTGCGACACCTGACCCATTTGTGTCTCTAGAGATTTCAAGGTGGCCTCATGGTTTGTCATTCTCATCTTAGTTTCATCCATAAAGTCTTCCGTTTTCTTGACAAACTTATTGATGTTATCCATATACGTGCCGGTCTGAGACATAAAGGTGGCCAGAGTCTGCTCCAATATACTACTCGTGGCAGGTGGTGGCTGCTGTTGTTGCTGAGGCGGCAGGTTCTGCGGCAGGTTTTGCGGCTACGGCTGCTGTCGCGTCAACAATCTAGGACCCCCCTGATTCTGATTATATGCTTGCGGATTTAGGGCATTGTTAGGGTTACTCCAGGAAAATTTGGGGTCTTTCCTCCAATTAGGGTTGTAATTGTTGGAATTGTAGTTTGGCTTGTAATTTCCAACATATTTTCCTTCTTCTATATTTATAGGGCACTCATCCCTACTATGATTTCCCTCACATGTAGCACAAACTTCCTCGACAGCAAACCCTCGTACTTCCTCTTCACTCAGTAAGTGTTTCATGGCTTTAGTGAGGAATGCTACTTGTGATTTCATAGTGCTGTCGGCCTCATAATCCTTGACAGCAAGTACCCGTTTACCCCCTCTTCTAGCGGTTGGAAATTGCTCCTCATTCTTAGCCAGATGTTTCAAAACTTGTAGGGCCTCGTCCGGATCTTTATCCAATAATAGTCCATTTGCTGCAGAATCAATTCGAATGCGAGTTTGTAAGTTAGCAGCATTATAGAACTTAGTTACCTGATTCCAGACGGGGAATCCATGCATTGGGCAGTTTCGGAGAAGAGTTGTGAATCTGTCCCAGGCCTCGTGCATTGGCTCGTCATCTTCCTGTTGAAAAGTAGCAATTTCATTACGTAATCGCTCAGCTAAATGTGAAGGATTAAAACGAGACAAAAATTCACGAGTTAAATCTGCCCAAGTCATAATAGAACCCGGTGTAAGTTTATTCCACCAAATTTTAGCTCTATCCCTCAATGAATGGGGGAATAACCGAAGCCTCAGTATCTCCGGACTAACTCCTGGTAGTCTGAACGAACCACAGATCTCCTGGAACGTTTTGAGATGCTCCCTAGCATCTTCTGTCGCAGAACCACCAAACTGCCCGGCATTGTTGATCATACTAAACATGACAGGTTTAAGCTCGAAGTTGTCAACGTCAATATCCGGCAGCGTGGTCTCCAGCTCTACATGATCATTCAGCATGTAGTCACGACATGACCGTCGTCCACCTGCCGCGGGCGGGTCTCCGACAGGCGGGATCTCTTCACCGACAGGCTGATTACGGGCCATCTGCTCTAGCTGTTCTTCAAGGTATTCGTTTCGGTCTAAAAGGTGGCGAATCTGTTTCTTGAGATTAAAGGAACGTTCAATCTCCGGATCTAATTTATACTCAGGATCTTCACCTCTTTTCGATCTGCGCATAAACAGGAAAACCTTGTGAAAAGCAAGAGTTTAAAACACAAAAGAAAAATTAAAGAAAAGTAAAAATAAAAACAAAAACAAAAACGAAAATAAAAACAAAAAGTGCAAGGAAAGAAAGGTGTAGTTATGTTGCCAATCCCCGGCAACGGCGCCAAAAACTTGTTGCGTGTAAAATAGTCTATCGCAATTATAGTGCAAGTATACACGACGC
This sequence comes from Hibiscus tridactylites, assembly GCA_958450335.1. NCBI lineage: Eukaryota > Viridiplantae > Streptophyta > Magnoliopsida > Malvales > Malvaceae > Hibiscus > Hibiscus tridactylites. The sequence goes on along the minus strand of OY288273.1, from coordinate 35,069,198 downwards.
AAGTAGTAAAGTGATACAAAGTATCGGATATCGTCTCCACAGGGATTGGGCTAATAGCTTCACCTAAATTCACTGCACGAAAGTAAAGGAAATAATTAAGAATTGTCACGAGAATAATAAAGTAAAAACGTAAATAAAAGATTGAGATATCAAGAGAGAGAGAATGGGCTGGTATTGAGTTGCTCGGTAGTGCAGGTATTGAATTGCTTAGGATCTCCAGTTCTGTCGTCGCACCCGTCGCCGACAGCACCTGTCGCGGCGTCTGTCCGTTAGATGTCGCGGCAGCGAACACTAACTCCGTACTTCAAGCTTGGCAAGAATCCCTGATCTGCCTTGCCCTATCCCTAGGCACAAGTCTGTCGATGATCACGTCTTTGATGATACCTCCCGACGTGAATCGAAGGATGAACACCGATGTGTATGAATTCTTCCTTAGCCACTTAACCTCGCCTTATCCCTAAGCACGAGATGGTTCAACTATAAACTAGAGAACGCGCTTTTACCTCTTTCGTATACTTAACTCTCCCGATGCTAAGTAAATGGATAACCTCACAATGCTCTCCCGATGCTCTTGCAAGATGTTAAAACCAAGATAAAAGAACTTGAAGTTTATTTTATTGAACTTGAAAAATCCTAAAACAAAGCAACCCTTGCAACTACTTTACAAAACAACCCGTAGCCCTAGGGGGAATTTAGAACATATCGGTGACAGGTAAACGGCAGGGTTTTGGTTTTTGTTATGGGGTAGTCGGCTATGCCCTAGGTTTAATCTATGCCCTTTATATAAGCTTTGGGCTCAAGTTATCTAAGGTAACAAGGATTACAACTTTAATTAAAAGTAAGATTCTAATAAAGACTAAATCTCTAAGGATTCCTACTTTTCAGCCGCCTCCTTGCTTTTAGGGATTTCCTCTCCTTTGAGCTTTGGCTTGACATATCTCTTGATCCGGGGCTTGGAAAAATATTCGGCTTCCACACGACAGACGAGCAGATTTTTCTCTATCTATCGAGGTCCACTTCACTTTTTCCTCTTCATGAATCTGTTGTCACCATGTTGTCACGACAGGTCCATGACAGGTTCGTCTTCTTCAGCTGCTTGTCCAGTTCAGCTCTCCTGCTTATCTGCCCTGCGCCTGCCTTCGACATCTACTATGACAGATACCTGCAAAAATAACCATCTTTCAGTAGAATCCGTGCCTTTTATATAATTGTGATGTTTTATTAAAAACTAACCTAAATGCAATGCAATGATGCTTGAATGCAGCAGAAATATGGGTTAAAAAGGGTGTAAATAATAGAACTTTTACACACTCAACAATATAGTACTCAAATTATTCTCTTGCATTTAAATGGGAAAATATATATTATGCTTATGTTGAGCATAAATCGTCACCATAGATTGTATTTGACAAGTAATCATATTAAACAAAATAAATAAATATCATAAAATATAAATATAAATATAAAACGTAAATAATTAGTGTGTGTAAAATAAATAAACGTAAAGTAAAATAAATATAAATAAATAAATATTTCTCTTCAAAGTTATGAGAATAATTAGAAGATGATTTATTTCTTTCGAGGGTTATAAGAAAATCAACAACGTCCAAAAGAGTTGGACCAACAATGTCCAAATAAAGTTAGACCAGTATCATCTTCTTCATGTTTCGCAAACAAAATTTGCTTCTATTTTCTTTCCTTTATCATTCAATGATTCTTAATTTTTCAACGTGCAACACGTACGAGACCAATGGTTTATAACATCGCATTGGTAATAAGAAGAGTTTTACTTCAATAGAATGATCTTTATCACTCTTGTCATCCTTATAACCTCACTACCGGTGAGTAGAAGTATTCTTAAAATGACCATATTTTTCATGTCTATATTCATAGCCTTGACCACGACCACAACTTCTAATGTGGTTTTTATTCCTTCCATAATATAATCTCCCATTCACTTCAGGAATGGAGTTGAGCCAGTGGGCCTTTGAAACCTTTTTCACATATCCTTATCACAGAGAACAAAGATTTAATCCTCGTACGCGACATTGTTAAACATGTCCACAATGTCCTTTAAAAACCTCATTTGAGACCAGTAGCCTCACAGAACGGGATGTCCAGCCAATATGCTTGGATTATATTGAAATTATGTCTCTAATTGAATAATGATTTATCATGTTTGCATTCACTTCAGGGAATGAAACAGTTCCAATAATCACATGGAATAAACATCATGCTTGCATTCACTTCAGGGAATGCCCCATCATTAATAATTGCATGGAATAAACATCATGCTTTGCATTCACTTCAGGGAATGCCTCCCATAAAACTTTTTGGATCAAGACGAATTTTCGTAACTTGAAATTGGGAGAAGTCTATGGTCGAGTTTTTCGACAAAGAAGAAATATTGCTTTCGAGCAAATATAGACTTTATAATAATCTTCTTGTAAATTCAAAATCATCATGATTTATCGCACTTTAAAATAATAATATAAAAAATAAAAATAAAACCAAAATTTACCGATATTGATTTTTCTCTCGTGGACAATGGAGACATAGCATATGACCGAGATAGCTTCTCATAGTCCCTTTATATCACATCTCTTTCCAAGTCATTTAAGCATATCATATAAAACTCAAAACACGGTTAAAAATACTAACTTTTACCAAATAAAATAACATAAATAATAATATGAAAAATATCAAATATAATCATATAAGTAAAAGTATGAATAAACATACCGCTAATTAACCCTTTTAGAAACAAGAGAAAACCCACGTAATTTACACCAAACGCAACCTCTTCGTCTCTGTCGATTCGTCTTTTGGTTTGTGAGAAGCCACAAATTTATCTCTTTCCAATGTTCGAATAAAATAAAACATACTTCCAAACTTTTCAAAAAAAAATTAAATAAAAAATTTAAGTTAAAATATAAAGAAAAAGACAATCGGTAATTTAAAAGAATGAAGAGAGAGAAAAAAAAAACTTATCTTTGGTTTATCCTATAATCGAATTCTTTCCAATAACTTCTTTTGGATTCAAACAATGAAGACCTCAGTTGATTAGAGTCGTGCTGATAACGTGTTGTGAATAAAATAACAAAAAACAATAATAAGAACAAATAACAAGAATGGAAGAACAAAGAGATGAGAGAAAGAGAGAGATTTGTATTATTCTCAAAAATAGACTTGTATGTACAATGTCTTCAATGAATCATCTATTTATAGGCATAAGAAGTACATAATACATTAAACTCTAATTAATAGAGATAATATTCTTAATAATAAATAAATCAAACTCCTTAGGTAAAGTTCTAATCATGATAGACATCCACATAGATAAATATTCGTAATATATATATATATATATATATATATATATATATATATATATATATATATATATATATATATATATATATATATAATTGAGTTTGAGACAAAACCAAAGAAAATAAAACATTAACTATGCTATTAGTAGGATTCGAACCAAGGGCCTCATGTATAAGAGTTTAAGCACTCAACCAAGCAGCTAGTTGTGATTAGTGTCAAACAAAGAAATATTTAAGTACTTGACCAAAGTTACTGCCTCAAAATAAAACAAAATTACTACTATAAAGAATCGAACTTGGAAACCCTCATAAAATAAATATTATGCAAAACCATTAAACTAAATCAATGATATGTTTTGAATTCATCAAAACTAATATTTAAGTTAAATTTTGCTAGCACTAAACTAAATAAACAATATTTATTTTTTTATAAAACTAATATTAAAACATTCATAAAAATTAAATTTATAATCTTTATTTGGTGTAAACTATAAATTTTAAATTATTTATAATTGGTTATTATAATATAAAATATAAAATAATAAATTATTTTCTCATTTTTATTGAAATTTTAAAAACTAATAAAATAACTATGTATTTATTTTCATACTATTATATTAGATAATATAAAAATTATGATAATAAATTATTTTCTTTTTTGAAATTAATAAATAAAATAAATATTTGTCTTTATAATATTATATTAGATAATTTAAAAATTATAAAAAACAAATTTAAAAAAAATTAAAAAAATTAAATTTTATATTTTATTCCAAATAAATATTATAAATTTAATTTTTTAAGAATATTTTAATATTAGTTTTATAACAAAAAATGAATATTTATTTTTTATTTAGTGCTAACAAAATTTAACTTAAATATTAGTTCTGAATTCAAAATGTATCTTTGACTAGTTTAATATTTATTTTACGAGGGGCCTAAAGTTAGATTCTTTATAGTAGCAATTTTGTTTTATTTTGAGGCAGTAACTTTGGTCAAGTTAAATATTTCTTTGTTTAACTCTAATCATAACCAGCTTCTTGGCTTAATGGTTGAGTGCCTAGACTCTTATACATGAGGCCCTTAGTTTGAATCCTACCAGCAGCATAAGGAATGTTTAATTTCCTTTGGTTTTGTTCAACTAATTAGAAAGTGACAGTCACCTTCTAGTTGGACAAATAAAATTATTAAAAATAACATTGGTATAATGACGTGGAAATTGAAAAAAAAAATCATATAAACTTTTTCGTTAGTTTTAATTTCCTTTGGTTTTGTTCAACTAATTAGAAAGTGACAGTCACCTTCTAGTTGGACAAATAAAATTATTAAAAATAAAATTGGTATAATGACGTGGAAATTAAAAAAAAAATCACATAAACTTTTTCGTCGTTAAGCCTTCTTTCGAAGGTTTGTTTTTTTTCCAAAGTCTTCACCATAGGTATGTTATTCATCTACTTTTTATTTTATTTCATTAATATTGTACGTTATTCAGTTTCTATTGGTATTTGTTTTTATTTTTTAAAGGTTGTTTTTTCTTTTTTATTCTCTTTATAGTTTCTTCCATATTGTTTATTTGTTGCAACTCTTGAAATATTATTTTGCATGTTATTTGTGTTATTTTTCGGTCATTTACAATAGATTTTAGTATTTTTCGGCCTTTACGAATATTTGTATATTATTAATTTTTAAAAATGATGACAATTGAAATAATGTCACTTGTGTGGTGGGAGTTTGAATGACATATATTTCATATTTTTTATAATAAATTTGATTTACATTTTTTAACTAATATTTATAAATACATTATATGAATGGGTCATGGGGCGGATAAAAAGAAGATTAGGTGAGTTTCATGACCCACATGGGTAATGGGATGGAGATAGTTTTAGTGTGAGTTTGGATGGGCGTTTGGAGGCACAAAAATCCGATTCAACGGGAAAATGTGCCTTGAACGTCGTGCCAACATGTTTAGATTCAAAAATTTAAAATTAATTAAGGACCCCAAACGTGATTCTGAGAAAAGCAAGGTAGAAATAGCTTTTGCGTTTCGTAGTGATTTTTACACTATATTTTTGTACAATCGTGATTTTCAAGAAAAAAAAAACTCTCAAACATAAATTATGTTACTTTAAAATCAATTTTACACAAAATTAATTCTATAAAATCATGTTGATCAAAAATCAATTTTACTACCGCAAAACTAAACAAATATAGTAGGACATGAATAATTTTAAATTTTATATTGACAGCGGTCGTAAGGCGAAAATAAATAAAAAATTCATAACGGAAAGAGGTGTGAAGAAAATACCCTCTACGCCCTCCCGTGTACAATTGACATCCCTATTAAAAATCATATTGTGATGATTTAATTTTATTTCTTTTGAAAACTTTGAAAAGTTAAAAAGACGAACCGCGAAAAGAAATACTAAAAAGGACATGGCCCCGTCCACACACAACCGGTTAAACCGGTTAACAATACGCGTACGCAGAAGTGGACCCAAACAAAGAGAGGGCGGTCCAAAAATCAATAAATGCACTCAATACCGTTTCTCCCTTAGTTTGGACACGTACCGTATTCATAATTAACCGCCAAATGTCGGTCACCTTCTTTTCCAAAAAAAAAAAATCCAAGCTGTTCTCCAAATTCCAAGAGAAAAACTCCATTCACATTTAACACTTGAAAACCCCCCCGAAATACAGCACTCCCCCCTATCTTCTCTTTATTTTCTTTTTTCAGTTCAATCAAAAGCAAGAGAATATGTGAACAATTGTATGGAGAAGAAGCAAGAGAATCACATGGCGAATATCATATTTTCCGACGAGATTCCGCCGTCAGCCTTTGGTGGTGGTAGTGGTGGAAGCATCTTTGACATGGCGGGAACATCATGTGAAACCAGTGGTTGTGGTGGCGGTGGTGGTGCTGATAAGTGGGGGTCATCATTAGGTTTCATGGATTTGCTCGGGATCCATCAAGATTTTGTCGCTCCTTCTTTATTCGATTCTTTCAATCACTCTCCGATTCTCCCACCACCACCACCATCGTCGGAGCTAGCAGCAGTGTTTAACCACCACGACGATATGTTATTAAACGAGCTCGACACTAACACCAAGCACTTCCACCAGGGTAGCCTCTTGTCCCCGGCGGCTTCCGCCGTGCCGGAATCTTCCGAGGTCTTGAACAACCCCGCAACACCGAACTCTTCTTCCATCTCGACTTCTTCCAATGAACAACCCGCGAATGATGAGCAGAACAAAACCGGGGATCATGATGATGAAGACAAGACAAAGAAACCGTAAGCTTTCTTTGTCTCCTTTAAGCTACGGGTTATATATATATATATATACATACATACACACACACACTTTTTGGATTGTTTTTGCTGGTTTTTTAAGTAAAGTTTTAATGGGTTTAGGTTGAAACCCAAAAAGAAGAATCAAAAAAGGCAAAGGGAACCGCGATTTGCCTTCATGACAAAGAGTGAAATCGATCACTTAGATGATGGCTATAGATGGAGAAAGTATGGTCAAAAAGCTGTGAAGAACAGCCCTTATCCCAGGTATATATATACACGTATATATCGAAATCTAATCTGAAATCTGATGAATCTGTTACTTGTATACCAAGAACAACTTTTTAATTGTGGGAATTTAACGTATGATTGAACAAAAAAACAGGAGTTATTATCGTTGCACTACTGCAGGGTGTGGGGTGAAGAAGAGAGTCGAGAGATCGTCCGACGATCCGACCACCGTCGTCACGACGTACGAAGGGCAGCATATGCATCCGTATCCGATAATGCCTCGAGGAACCATGGCATTCGCCACGGATTCCTCGAGTTTCGGTGCTCCGTCTTTCGTTGTTCCTCAACCTCATTATCTACACCAGCACCTGCAGAACCAGCAACAATTACAACCCTATATATATACATCACCACCTTCTTTGAACATTACCACAGCGAGCTCAAACTTGACCCATAATCCCTCGTTTAGTGGCTTCTTTCAAGATAAACCTAGCTTTATTAATCCGAATTCATCAGCTCTAGCGCTTAAAGACCATGGTCTTCTTCAAGATATTGTTTCCACACCGATGAGGCGAGAGACAAATGAAGAAGAAGATCAGTAGGAAAAATAATGGGGGTTTTAATTAGTTATGTGTTTAGAATTTGTATGTAGTTTTCTAACTTGCTCATCAAGAAACAGCCCCACTTCTATTCTCTGCTTATTCATATGTTAATTAACCATCTCTGTAAAATTATCAGATCACTGTTTCTTTTTTCTTCTTTAAATATTGGTTTTGTACTTGGGTTTTCTTGTGGCTATTCTTTGTATTCAGAGAAGTATTCAATCATGGAGATATTGGGTTTTCATTACTTTTTGCATTCTTGTTCAATGCATGCTCCCTTGCACATTGATGGAGATATAGATTAGGGTTAGGGTTTTTCTCTTATGAGAAAAAGTAGATACTTATTGTAATGGGGACAGATCTTTATTAGAAAAAAATGGGGCATTTCTACAATAATGAATATATAGGAGATGATTCAATGAAATGTGTTTGTCAGTATATAAGTTCATACACAATCAATGTGTGAATTTGTATATTGTCAGTGTTTCGAATATAAATCTAATAGCAGACATGAGAGTACATACAAATACAATGCATGGAGGGCAGCCATATTGCTTTTAACCATTCCTCCCAATTAAGTAGCCTTTTTGGATCTTCCTTTTTAAGCTAATTATCAGAGAAGAGATGGAGGCTCAATAAATGATGGAATTAGAAGGGAATGGCGAGAGATTTTCGCCATATATCATTGTCTCAGCAATATTAAGCTTTAGGAACAAGGTACAGTCCTCTACTTGCTAAAGCTATTTTTTTAATACGTGGCGCTTAATTTATTTGTTTAACGGTTTAAGGAAACACTAATCTCGTCAAATTGGGCAAGACCAAAAGACATTAAACTACTTTTACACAAATATATATATATATGTACGTATATATATGGGAATGAGTCTAGAACAAGCGACACATACCGCTGCACACCACTAACGCTACACACTATTAAATTTTAATGTCTTTTAAATAAATATTAAAATTCTTATAAGCTCAACATGTAATTAATCCTATTTTTCCCTAATATATTTTTTACTCCTTAAATATTAATGTCCATCTTTACGCTCTCAATCTTAGAATACATTGATCGTTCGTCGACTAAATTTAATGGTGTGTAGAAGTATATATCGTCGGTAATGTGTAACGGTGTGTGCCGTTCATTCTAAAATTTTTCATGTATATGGCCATAAGTATAAAGATGTTTTATTTATAGATCATATATATAATATGGAACAATTCTATTTGTATGCATTCCTTTGGTTATCATTTAAAAAGAATATTTCATGTGCATATATTCTTGTTGGAAATAAGTTATGAATGCACTAACATTTCCTATATATATAGGTGTGTGTATATGAATGTGGAATGAATTTGTATTATGCATAGATATAATCTTTTAACTCAAGGGAAATTCATTATATATAACACAAATCAATTTTTTTCCTTCATGTCTGATTTACGATCCATTTTCAGATGTCTCTTCCAGCAATATATCATCTCTAAAGTTCGAACTTAAATTTTTATTTCAATCGAAAAACAATAGATATTAACGTATTTTTTATACAATACTTAAATCAATCATAATCCCCTCAAGTCTTTAAATCATATGCAGGGACGGAGCCACAGCTCCAATGGGAGGGGCTGTGGCCCCCCGGGTAGGGGGAAATTTTTTTTACCCTTTAATTCTTTATATTTTTCCTGAAAAAATTTGGATAATTGTGAATTTGCTCCCCACCTTTTAAAATTTATGTTTTGTCCCCACCTAACTTCGTCCCTGATCATATGTATATTACACTTAAATATATTCAATCTCACAACCTCCGGCAAATAAAAAAACTAACCGAACTAAAATTCAATCAACAATTTAATTTTTGTCAACATAAAAGTTAAAAGAAACTCACAATTTTGTATGTTAAAGCATATTGGTGGAAACGTGTATATTATATTTATCACCATGTAAGAATAAAGATAAGGTACGTGAGTGTGATAAAACTTCTTTTCTCTCTCTCTCGGTATCTTTTATTTAATGGAAGATTTTAGCTTACAACAGCTGGCTTGAATAATGTAATACTATATTTTTTTTATTTTCTCTACTTTGCATATACGTATTTTTCAAGCTTTTTAGAAACTTTGCATATTGATACGTGTATGCACTTCATGTATAATACGTGAAGTAAAAATTAACATTTTCTTGGTATCCACTTTAGATGGTGGTATCCGATATGTTTGAGATTGGAATAAATTTTAAAACCATCTTTTTTATACTCATTTATAAATCAGATAATATTACATTTAAACATGTTCGAATTTACTTTCTCATATACAAAGACAAAACTGGTAAGACAAGTAGAGAGGCTTGGCCCTCAATTTTTTTGTCTGATGACAATTTTCGTCCCTTATTGTCTGGTCATTCAAATTTTAAAATAAATACTTATTAGGTCTCTGTTAGTCAAAAAGTGAAGATTCATAATCATTATTTTTCGATTGTAGCTTAATCATTATGTTAACAATTTTTTATACTTACTCTTTAATCCTTACTACCAAGCAGTGTCTAAGTATATATTGATAAAGCCGACATTTTGGATTAGTATGATTAAAATTTTGGACTGATTCGAAATTTTATGTATTTAAAATGTACAACTATATAAATAAACTCAACGACTTGATTAACTACTAGTTGATCCGGTGGGATGAGACAGAAGATCTTTTGAACAACGTCAACGGTTTGAATCCTAACATGACTAATGAAAGAAGCTAGATTGGGAGGGGTGGAGCATCCCATAATGGACCTCTACAAGATTTGATCCAGATCAATCGATTAGTGTATCGAATATCAATAATTGTACAAAATAAATTTAATGATTCAATTACTAAAATATTAATAATATAAAATGTATAAAATACCACAGTTTTGTGGATCCCCTTATACATGGTGTAAACATAGGTTTGTCACTAGTTTACTCAACGTCAGAAGGAAGAAGGGATAGGATTCTTTTTATATTTTGTTTTCTCTCTTTTGCCTCATGCTTATGAACACTTACTTAATTGGTGGGCTCAATAGTGTTTGCTCAAACATTGTTGGAAAGTTAAAAGATAGAAAGCTATGTCTTGTTTGTTTCTCAAGAAAAAAAAAAGAAATTTTCTAACATTAACCACTATGATTATTCAAATTAAAAGGGAAGGAAAGAAATAAAAAGGTTTCTCTTATTTTGTTTAGATGTCAAAAGAAAGCTCAACATGAGAATTAAAAAGTTCACAAATATCGTTGGTGCAAGTGGTAAGTAACTTGGTAAGCAAATCTCAAGTTTGAGACCTTATGTATGCAGAAAATTTTCGGTGGAAGCTTACCTACCAAAATTAGGTGTGCAACGTGAGTCAGTCAGATTAATCAAGGCAAAGTCCTAGAAAACCGAGAGAAAAACAAAAATAAATTTACAAATATTGTAATTTGAATATCAAATTTTTAGTATGTCACCACGTACAATTAATTGCATAATCAGTTTTATTAAATTTCGAGTTCAAAGCTCTTGCATTTGAGGTCACTGTTTCTATGCAAATTAAAATATCAATATAGTCTTAGTTTAATTGATATTGTTATTGATGTAACAATTTATAAATTATAAGCTCAAGTATCTTTAAGCGTGTTTATTTAGTTAAGGGCTTATAAGTATGTATGTATGTATATATTTTATAAATTAAAAAATATTACACGCTTAAATTCGCTCAAATCCACAATCATTATATTATTATGTAACGAGGATATTATTAATTGAGCTGATACTTTTTTTACATTATCATGTAATCATTGAAATTAAGAATCAAACACGCTTAGTGACAGTACATTAGTGTTCACCGCTTCTTTTTTTTTTTTGAATATTCTGGTGTGTTTATGATGTAGTATCTATTTAATTTTTTAACTCTTCAGACATACACACAATGTACACACATAATATTCAAACTCAAATCATCTTGATGAAGTACATCATCCTTTACTACTGGAACCATTCTACGGGTTCAATGTTCACCACTTCTTAAATGTTTATAAATAAAATTTATATCACACTATTTTAAAAGGATAATTAAATAAATATTTGTTTTGAAAATTAATAATATAATATATGATGATTATAGAATTAAGCAAAAGAAAATAGAACTTTTGATATTATGTATAGAGTGAACTAGGTTGAGAGGAGGATTGTTACTATAATAAATTTTTGTTATACTCCAATCTAATTTAATCAGTAAATAAATTAAATATTGATAATTATAAGGGAAAAAGCATATTTATTTCTGTAGAGGCATATGTATATATTTAGATGAGGTTGAACATCAAATCTTGTCATCCAATTTTCAAATATACATATATATAGAATAAATTTGAGTTGTCTTTTTGAATTTTGAGCACTTAGATACTGTCTTGAGTTGTACGGGAACAAAATTATCGGTTCTAAAACAAAAGGTGATAATTATGATTTTCTATAATTTTAAATTCAATAATTTATTATTATTTTAAAAATTGATAATATATGTATTTTATCTTATTATAATTCAATTTACTTTGTATTTATATAAGTTTAATATATTAATAATATTTGTTATATAAATTTTGAGCCATCAAAACATTTACACCATGCTCGTGCAATTTTAAATATCGTGTTCATGTTCTTATTTTGATGTTATTAAGTGTTGGAAGTCTACGGGTCAGGTTAATTCCAAACCGGACCTATGTTGGTATCGATGAGAGTTGTGTAAACAATTCGATAAACTGAATTTCGGAAAATATATAAATATTCGGTTATTTGAATAAAATTTTTTATTTCAATTACGGTTTACAATTTTAGGTAAAATCGATCTAACAGATTATCTACGATATTTAAAATTTTTATGCATTTAAATATCTTATAGTTTAGTGATTTTGACACCCTCTAATCTTCGAAGACATTTGGTCTTCTAAGTTCGTTTACTAGAAAGTGTGAATTTTCATATTTTTTAATTTTTTAGTTGTTTTTGTAATTTTACAGCAACCAAATAATATTAAATTTAGGGATAATGGTACAAATGCCCCATGAATTATACAAAATTTGTCAATGTCTGGTATGTACTTTAAAAATGTTCAATCAGCTCCATGTACTTTTCTTTTGTCATACAAAGTACCCATTGCCCCTAACAAAGGAAAATATCGGGGGGTGATTGAACGTTTACAAAGTACGTACACCACATTGGAAAATTTTGTATAGTACATGGGGCATTTGTGCCATTATTCCAAAGAAATAATTAGGAAGTTCATGGGCTTCATAGCAATAAATCTATTTTTTTATTTTTGTCCAAATAAAGTTAAATGTTTTCTTTTTATTCATCTCTTTCCAACAAGATTTGCGACTCTTTTCCACCTCCATTGCTGCCATGGCTGCCAAAAAATAATATCCTTCTCTTTCCTTCTTTTCTACCACGAAACTTAGAGTCGCCATCCAAAACCGTCGTTTCTAAGTCTTAACGACCTTAGACTTCTAACACGAAATTTAACATCGATGACATCAGTAAAAATTCTATAGAGATGGAACTTTGGTACCCACATAATTTGTTTAAGGCACATGTTGGGAAACGCCGGTACACCACATGGCATAGCGGAAAAATTATCAGGCGATTACCTCCAGATATCTATGTACGAGGAATGAATTCGGGGTAAAAAACATATAGCATTTAAAAAACTTAATTTTAATTAAATTCGGATTCTTTAAATGTGCATTATATTTATTCAAATATAATTAAATATGTAGAATCTTATTCTACTTCTATCATATTTCTTTAGGGATATATATTTTAATAGTATCTGATAATTACATTAATTATCTAGTATTAAAATATATAAACGAGATTATTTATAATTACAATAACTATGATAATTTCGGTTCTTATTTCGTGCACAATAAGTTTGTACATATGCTATCTAGTCGATATTTGTTCGTTTTAATCACAGGGTGTGTGAAAAGCGTCATAATTGTCAAATAAATAAAACCCTAATCTCAAAATAAATAAAAAATAAGCGTAGTAAAGAGAAGAAGGGTCGATCCACAGGGACTAAGGAATTTCCAATATCGGTTTGAATTGATCTTTAACCAAAAAATCTGTAAGGAAAAAAGAGTTTAGCAAAATAAATTGAATAAGTCGAAACAAGTGAAAATAATAAAAACAAGAAAAGTAAATGATTGAAAATAATTGTGATGAGAGATAGCCTCCAGCTTCGCTTCGCCTCAATTCGACTCGATCACTGAAATGAATTTTACTTGGGACACTTGCCGATTACATTCTACAAGGCTCAACCCTTGTAACTTAGTCTTCTCTTTGGCGAACTAATTTTTTAAGGTCAATCCTTAGAATTTAGTCCTTGTTTGGATTAAAAACGACTATCGATGTTAACGTCAATGCTGTCTTCAGTGCTAGAAAAGTCCGTGCTCGAATTATAGTGTCTCAATGAGAATCGAACTTGATCTTGATTTCTCTTAGAGGACTGTCGCTAAGTGTGTTTTTAGGGAATTGAATTTGCTACAAGTTGACTCTTCTCCTCAATGGTAAATTAAAACATCGATCAAACTAACGCGCACTTTTTGGATTGAATGTGTTGAGATGTTAAAGGGAGTGTCGATTGCCAGTCCAATAATGTCGAAAATCAAGAAAAAAATCTGAAGGTATGAAGAACTTTTTTTCAATTCTCATGAATCAGATTGAGTTGTCTCTTAGCTATCGGCTAAATGGAAAATTAGCTAAGCATGATAGAAATCATACTTAGCATATTTAAAGAAAGTGAAATAAAACGTAAAATAAAAATGAAACTAAAAGGGAAGAAAATTTTATAGAACTTCAAAAGCAAGAACAAACTAAGAATGAAAGATGATCTTCTAGCTTACCCCGATGGGGTATTTATAGTATTCAGAAACCTTAAAAATCTCCTAAAATGATAAAAGATAAATCTTAAAAACATTTGAATTAAATCTCAAAAACAAAAGATAATTCCAAGTTTGAAATTTAAAACGCAGCTACTCTTACTTATCTATTCACGCTGACTCAACCTTCTAGAAGGCGGTGACTTGATCTTCTAGAAGCTGCCGACTGGATGTCATATCAAATTTTATGCCCAGAGTCATCCCCACTAGCCTAACATTGATTCCAGAAAATAAAATTGCAGAATTTAAGCTTTTAAGTGTAATTTTCAAAAATGTAGTCCTGAACAGAAAACGCACAAAATACATCCAAATCAGCAACATGAACTAATCATTTAAGATATAATTAAAGATAAAATAGTAATCTAATAAACTACTTATAAAATTCTCCATCGCTTATTCAATGCTTGTCCTCAAGCATGCTGCAATCAAACAAGTTAAAATTTCGTTTACCTTCCTTCGTCTCGCCTCACACCATAGAAATTCATGCAAGTCAAGTCCACAACAATCATCCAAATCAAAATTACAATTAATCGGAAAGCGTGAGTAGAATAAAGTTAAGCAAGATGGTGATATTCATACATTTATTAATCTAAACATAACCAAACTCAACACCTCACAAGGATTCACTCGATTCACTCAAAGTGTTTCGGGTTCAAATACGCTCAAAGTCGTAACCTGATCATGATGTTACCATAAGCTTGTAATAAAATCAAATCTCCACTACTAGTTAGAACAAGATGCAATAATCAAAGGCTCTTTAAACCCACTAGACACTAGACACTTTCTGTGGAAACTCACATCATTGTACTCACCCGTCTAGTAATAACATGATTTTCGGTGGAATCTCACATCACCGTACTCCTCCTTAGTGGAATCTAACATCACTAAAGCCACGCGCGAATTTTACCTCGAGTGCACTCTACTCCTATTGATCGATCAATTATATCCAGTAACAACCAACACATGTCAATATACTCAATTACAACCACAAACATTACCGATGCTTGAACCACTTACCAAGTTCAAACTTCCATGCAAAGCATGTACTCACAAAGCAAGTATAAACACAAGACATAAGTCTCAACATGCATAACAGTAAAATTCAACACATAACAACATAGCATGTTCAAACTTGCATTCAAGAATCGTAAAACATAATTTAATTGCATAAACCTTTAAAACGTATTCTCGGGCTTGGATTGACCTTTCAAGCACAATCCAAACTCCTCAAGCACTCCCTTAACCACGTTAAGGCTTTTAAAATCGATCCACTCACCGATGAAACCCAACACAAGCCGAAAATGTCGATCAAGCCTCCAAGTTCCCCGAAATTGAGTCCGAAGCTTCTCCCACGTTTTCCCTTGCTTCTAATCAACCAAAAACAGTGCATTACACATCAAACACCCACAAAATCACTACCACAAATCAGTTTACAACCCAAGACAAATTTTGCTACATTTCTAAACCAAGAATTAACACAAACTCTTCATTTTCGGACTTTGACACAACCTAGCAATTACTCATTAATTTCATCATCCAAATCATCACTAAACATGTTCAAAACAGCCCCCAAGTGTAACCATACCATCAACCCAACTTTCCCCTCACATAACTACCTCAAAACTCAAGATTTTCACTTCTAAAGTCACCCACTAATACCCATTTCGGGATTTCATTAAAACTTCACCATTTTAACATATGTTAAGCTTAAAAGTAAGTTTATAACATATTTGAACTTTACAAATTAAGAACTCAACAAAAAACCAACAAAGTCTTTAGTTTAAAACTTTGAACACTTGCAACAACTCAAAAAATGAGTTTTATTGAAATCTAAGACCATGAAAATGTTGAGGATGAAGAGGAGAAGTCAAAAACGTTATTACCGTGATAAAATCTCTTGAAATCATTGAGGAAGATGATGGAACAGTATAAAGGGGTTTTGGGAGGCTTTAGAACGTGAAAACTACTTTGTGAAGAAGATGACTTTCAAAAATCCCTCTTTTCCTTTTTCTTTTAGTAAAAATTCCCTTTTTACCCCTTCAAACTGTAAAACTCATTTTTGGTGTATTTAAAAATAGTTTGTTTCCAAATTTAATTTTAATTGACCCGGTTGACTAACCTGATAACTCTCGGCCCTAAACTCGGGGCGTTACAACTCTCCCCCACTTAAGGAATTTCGTCCTCGAAATTACCTAGCGGAAAGAGATGTGGAAACTACTTGTGCATGTCATCCTTCCTCTCCCAAGTGGCTTCTTCCACTCCTCGGTGATACCACTTAACCTTAACCAACTCAATGGTCCTTCCTCGCAACACTTTGTTGTCCGAAGCCAAAATCTCAACTGGTTCTTCATCGTGGATCAAATCCGGATTTAATTCTATCTCCTAAACTGGCATAACATGTGACGAATCTAATCTATACCTCCGAAGCATCAAGACATGAAACACATCGTGAATCTTCTCTAGTTCGGTCGGAAGCTTCAATCTATAGGCAACATGACCAACTCTCTAAACTATCTCATACGAACCAATAAACCTCGGGCTCAACTTGCCTTTCTTACCAAACCTCATCACCTTTTTCCAATGTGAGACTTTTAAGAACACTTTGTCGCCCACGGCATACTCTATTTCTCTTCTTTTCAAATCTGCATAAGATTTTTATCTATCCGAAGCTGCCTTCAAACGGTCACAAATCAACTGAACTTTCTCAGTAGTACCCTTAAGCATATCAGGCAAAGGTGTCAATTTTTGTCCCGCTTCGGCCCAACAAACAAGTGTTCTACATTTTCTACCATATAGAGCTTCATAAGGTTCCATCTGAATGCTCACTTGATAATTGTAATTATATACAAACTCTACTAACGGTTGATGCTTCTCCCACGAACCCTGAAATTCAATAATGCAACATCTCAACATATCTTCCAACACTTGTATAACTCTCTCTGACTGACCATCGGTTTGAGGATGATATGAAGTGCTGAAATTCAGTCGAGTACCCAAAGCACTATGCAAACTCTCCCAAAATCTAGCCGTGAACCTCGGATCTCTGTCTGACACTATAGATATCGGTACATCATACAATCTCACTGATATACAAATCGACCAACTTATCTAGAGTATAAGTGGTATGAACGGCTAAAAAGTGCGCACACTTTGTAAGACGATCAACTATTACCCAAACTGAATTCTTCTTAGAAGGTGTCAAAGGCAAACCCGATACGAAATCCATGGTGATTCTCTCCCACTTCCACTCGGGAATTCTCAACGGTTGTAACAAACCTGAAAGAAACCGGTGCTCGGCTTTAACTCGCTGACAGACCATGCACTTACTCACAAACTCGGAAACATCTTTCTTCAAACCAACCCAGAAATACTTATTCTTCAAATCACGGTACATTTTCGTGCTTCCCGGATGCATAGCAAACGGACTACTTTGAGCTTCAGTTAGGATGGTGCGTCTCAAGTCTACATCTTCCGGAACAACTACTCTACTCTTGAAACACACGACTCCATCACTACTAAAACAAAAATTTGTCGGTTTACATTCCGCTATGTCTTGTACATGAGATGCTAATGATCTATCTTGCAACTGTTTCTCTCTAATCAACTGAAGCAAAGATGATCTAACTTGCAACTCGGCCACTAAACCACCATCTTGAGACAAACTCAATCTAGCAAACATAGCTCGTAACTCTACCGCTACCTTTCTACTCAAAGCATCGACCACTACATTGGCTTTACCCGGATGGTACTCAATCGTGAGATCGTAGTCTTTAAGAAAATCTAACCACCTACGTTGTCTGAGATTCAACTCTCTTTGTGACATTATATACTTCAGACTCTTGTGATCTGTATACATTGTGCATTTCTCACCATAAAAGTAGTGTCTCCAAACTTTCAAAGCGAAGACCACTGCAGCCAATTCTATATCATGTGTAGGGTAATTACGCTCATGAGTCTTCAATTGTCTAGGCGCATAGGCCACTACTCGCCCCTCTTGCATAAGCACACAACTCAAGCCAACATACGACGCATCACTGAAGACTACAAACTCTTTCCCCGACACGGGCTGAACTAAGACAGGAGCTTCGGTTAAGGCTTCTTTCAATTTCTCAAATGCTTGTTGTCTTGCATCAGTCCACTCAAACCGAACAATCTTATGTAGCAATTTAGTCAAAGGAGCTGCAACCTTTGAGAAACCCTCAACAAAACGCCTATAGTAACCGGCCAAGCCTAAGAAACTACGAACTTCGGTCACTGTTTTCGGTGGTTTCCAATTCACAACTGCCTCGTCTTTCTTAGGATCCACTCGGATTCCCTCGGCTGACACAATATGGCCTAAGAAGACTACTTCCCTAATCCAAAATTCACATTTGCTCAACTTGGCATACAACTGATTGTCTAACAATTTCTACAACACCAAATGCAAATGCCGATCATGATCTTCCTTAGTACGAGAGTACACTAGAATATCATCGATGAACACGACTACAAACTGATCCAAGTACTCATGGAACACTCTATTCATCATGTCCATAAAGGCTGTCGGTGCATTAGTCAAACCAAAGAGCATCACTAAGAATTCGTAGTGCCCATAACGAGTGCGGAAAGCTGTCTTCGGCACATCTTGATCTCTTACTTTCAATTGGTAATAACCGGATCTCAAATCTATCTTCGAGAACATTGAAGCACCTCTCAACTGATCAAACAAGTCATCAATTCTCCGCAACGGATACTTGTTCTTCACTGTCAACTTATTCAATTGTCCGTAATCAATACACATTCTCAAACTACCATCTTTCTTTTTCACAAACAATACCGGTGCACCCCAAGGTTGTTTGTTTCGAATCTAACCTTGAATTTTTCGAGCAAAACTTTAAGATGTAAATTATAGCTTATATATTTAATTTTCATACGAGGTAAATTACATAATATATAAAAAAAATTAAAAGAAAATTTACCAATTATAGAATTGAAAAAGAGTGAGCTTGGGTCTTGAACATGGAAGTCAAAGTCCAATGCATATTTTAAATTCTTTTTTCCCTTAAACCCCATTTTTCAAATTTAATATTTTTGTATAAACTCTATCAAATATCGAATAGGTCGTTCGAACTTGAAAAATAACTTACATCAATAAACATGATGATGACATATCATCAAAAACTTTTAAAATTAAGTTCATCAAACTTTAATTTTAGTAATATGTTATCTTCTAATACACTAGTAACATATAAATTATTTTTTTAATTTAATCACCGATATCTAACTTATTAACTGATTAATTCAAATTAAATATTAAGAACATAAAGTATACTCCATTGACGCATCAAATATTGATATTTATAACATGGGGCTGTTTTAAACATTTCCTTAGACCTAAGCCACAGTGCTTGTGGACATGATGAGGCCTGAAAAACAAAAGATTCTCTGTTTAACTTTTCTGGGCTGAGCTCATAGCCCAACACTGCTAATTCCCTTGGTCTGGATTGTTTTTTTATTACCATGGATACCCAAACCATTAGTCAATTGCCTATTAACCGGGATGGACAAAGCTCGACTCGATTAGAAAAAAAAAATAAATTATTTGACTTAATTTGATGTGAAAATACTCGACTTATAATTTCATAAACTCGACTCAAAAAATATTCAAATAAAGTTTGAGTTGTAAAATGAAATTCGAATAACTCGAAATTTTTAGTAATTTGTGGATCAATTTTCAAGTTAGAGTCTGGTCTCTCACTTTTGTCTGATATATATATATATATGTGAAGAAATATATATGTGTATTGGATATTGTTATAGAAAACCGTTTAAATTGGAACTAATTAGTATCATAATGTTTACAATTAAATTTGAACAGCAACTAGAACAAATCGACTCAAAAAAAATTTTAAATAAAATTTGAGTTAAAAAATATAGCTCTTCAACTCTTCTAACTTGTAATTTTTTACTTAACTCGACTTGATCGAATACTCACTAGTCACCTCTACTGGTTAACAGCATGATTCGAACCATAACATTGCTTAAGAACCTAGTGCCTCATTCCACTATGTCAACTAGAAGGGGTGTAAAAATGAATAGAGCGTTCGATGAATTGTTCGTATAACGTTCGTTTATTAAGTTAAATAAACGAGTATTAACAAAAAATTTATGTTCGTTTAATAAATGAACAAACATAAAAAAGGTGTGTTCGGTTTGTTTATGTTCACAAACAATCACGTTTACTCGGTACCTTTTTTATTTTTTTTTATTTTTTAAATATTAGTGAAGATAGAGACTAAATTGAACACATTGCGAACTTTGAAGCTCAAACTGTGAAGCCTAGGGAGCTTAATGACTATTGGTGTAATTCCACCATTTTGCCGAATATATAAACTAACATGTTCACGAACTCTAAATAAACACGAACACAAACTGATCATGAACCCCTTCAAAAATAAATAAATATTCAAACTCGGTTCATTTACGCCCTCTCAACCAGTAGTTGGTCTGAATCGGTCCTTTAATGCAACAGGAAATACAAACAAAAATGTCAGATTTCCCCTATCTTCCCTTAATACTTGAAAATCTTCAATCTGCAGCAGCACATGGCGTTAGGTATCATATTGTTACTCTAATGACGAAATACACAAACTTGACCCCTTCCATTGCTTGACTGCTTCCACACCTTTGCCTCAAAACACACACACACACATTACATGTATATATATATATATATATATATATATATATATATATATATATATATATATATATAGATATAGATATATATATATATATATATATATATATATATTGTGTGTGTGACCTTTAAGTTGCAATTTGCAAGTGGTAAAAGAGCAGAAAGATGGCCAAGTGTTTGATTTTATGTCTATGTATGATAATGCTTTCCATTAATGTGGCTCACGCCATGAACGAAACATGCATCGACGACATTAGTATCGTGTTGCAGATCGACTTGTATAGAAACAGCTGCCCTGAGGCCGAATCCATCATCTTCTCTCATGTCGAAAATGCGGTGTCCCAAGACTCTCGAATGGCGGCTTCATTGCTTCGTCTCCATTTCCATGATTGCTTTGTTAATGCAAGTCACTCTTTAACTTGTTCTACTAATAATATATGTATATGTATCATGTATATATGTGATTGATGTTGGATATTGTGAGTGTTTATTTTTTTGTTGCAGGGTTGTGATGGTTCGGTGCTGTTGGATGATACTGAGGATTTCGTCGGTGAGAAAACCGCACCGCCGAACTTGAATTCTCTGAGGGGATTCGAAGTTATCGACGCGATTAAATCGGAGCTTGAATCTGTTTGCCCTCAAACTGTTTCTTGTGCGGATATTCTTGCAACTGTTGCCAGAGACTCTGTTGTTATAGTGAGTACATGCATATACTAAAGCTTGGTTTTTCGGACATATTCGTATCAAACACATATTTGAATATTCCGAGTAATGAAAATGTAAAATTTGGAATTGCAGTCAGGGGGTCCAAGTTGGGAAGTGGAAATGGGGAGAAAAGACAGCTTGGGTGCTAGTAAAGAAGCAGCAGCAAACAACATTCCGGGCCCAAATTCAACCGTACCGATACTCGTTGCCAAGTTCGAGAACGTTGGACTGTCATTCAATGACATGATTGTGCTTTCTGGTAATGTGTTTTTTCTTACAATTCACCTTGTATTATGTCTCAGATGTTTGAAGCACATAAATGAGTCTGAAACCAATGCCATTGCCATTTGTTGCAGGTGCACACACCTTGGGGATGGCTCGATGTTCGACATTTAGTGCCCGACTTCAAGGCTCAAACAGTCCGGATATCAACCTCGATTTCCTTCAAAACCTGCAGCAACTGTGCTCGCAAACGGACGGGAACTCAAGGCTTGCACAGCTCGATCTGGTCAGTCCCGCGACGTTCGACAACCAGTATTACATTAACCTTCTTTCTGGGGAGGGATTGCTGCCGTCCGACCAGGTGCTCGTCACGGACGATTATCAAACTCGACAACAAGTACTCTCCTATGCCGAGGACCCTTTGGCCTTCTTCGAGGACTTCAAGACCTCGATGCTGAAAATGGGAAACTTAGGGGTACTGACTGGGACCAATGGCCAGATTCGGACGAATTGCCGTGTTGCTAATTAACCAATTTCGTTGTCACTTGACTAGGTTGGACTTAACTCAGGTGTAAAATTAAGAATTACTGACGTAGTTATGGTTGAAGTGCATGTTTAGCAGCTGTAGTAAGCAGTAATCTAATATATTTGACTTTGTTATCGGAGTAAAATCATTTGAATTAAGCTTCGGATTATTGGTTTTTATGAACGAACTAATCAAATCAATTATTTGAATTAAGCAGTAATCTAATATGTTTAGTCGATAATAATTTTTGCTTTGTTTTTTTAAAATATTTTCTGGTTTCATTGGTATGTCTTGAGAGAAAAATAAGGATGAATTTAAGACATAAATATCTCCCCCCAAAAGTTTGATTGAATCTGGGAGTCTAAGAAAATGGTAAAAAACTGTCTAAAACAAAGTAATCAAAAGGTAAACCAATTAATGGTTTTAAAACTCGAAAACGAAAACATCGAAGAATTCGATTGCGAGCAAACGGGTAGCACCCAAGGCAGGGGAAACAACTTGGCTTCTCTTTCCGGTGAGGTGTTGCAGATTCTTCTTCAGAATATATGCACAATGTCGTAGGCAAATCTGTTGATGTTAAAGAAAGTACCAATAGGCAAAAGGATGTAGCAAAAGATATATCGGAAGCTGGCAAGCTTTTACTCCTAAGATTTGCCGGAGCAGCCGACTTGGCTGCATTATTAGCAATGTAAACGAAGGTGATATTCATCTCAGTAACAAAAACAGGGAGAGGCAAAGCAGAATAATACGGTTTAACTAGAGTTCAACAGCAAGTGCTACCGCGCGCATGTGTGTGTCCATGTACATTCACTAGAAAGAAAGGATACGTCCAGAATAGCACGAATGACTGCAAAAATTTAAAGAACACCGTTAGCCGATGGAAATTTAGAACATGGAATATGTAATGTAAGTCGAAGCATAAAGAAGCTTACCATAAGTCCACCCATGAAACCATCGAGTATAATCCGGTTCCAGCTATCAAAATATGAATGAACCGAGAACTTTGCCTTTGCTATGAGTCCAATTGAAGTAATCGCCATGACAAGAAAATAGAAGACAAACCCCATAAAGCCTGTGAATCCTAAAATCCCAGCAATAACCCCTCCGATGATAGACATAAATGTCCGGCTGCAAATTACAACAGAACATGGACATTGGCTTCCAAGACATAATTTCACATTTCTGTAAACACGAAAAACAAACCTGTAATATATAACTTTCATGTTATTCTGCATATTCTCTGCGCTAAAAATCGGTACATCATTCATAGCTTCAGTTGATTTCTTCTCAGACGAACTTGAATCACTATGTCCAGCCATAATATCAACTTTCTGGAAACAAAAAACAGATAAACGAGTTAACCACGAATATCATACAACCCACAAATAATTTTAAATGAAAAAACAGCAGAGCATATATTGCAAGGCAAGAACAAAACCAAAACTTTTGTAAGCTAAAATTTATAGATCGAAGGTGCTTCGAGGAGCCAACGGGGCCGTAATGCCCTTGCCGGTCACCCCGTGGATACAGCCATGTCACAAGCTCAATTACCTAGTGGTGTAGAAGACAATTACTTGGAACAAAGCGTAGGGACGTCAAATCCCCAAACCCCAAAGGAACATTAACAAGGTTTTTCGAAGCAACTCGAAAACACAACCAAAAACTGAGATTTGCACAAGAAGTGACCAATAGAAACTAAATAATCCAAATTCATAGGCTTGTTGGAGAGAATCAAAACAGAGCAAAACTTTAGGAGATTTGATTCAAAAGAACTTGGTATATCAAAAATTCAAAATTTTCAACTATTTAGTACGAATTATGAGAGAAAATAAGAAAAAATCAACATAGTTCTTTCACATTCAAGATAACTGAAACCTAGGGATCGTATTAGATCCAAGCGTCGAGAAATCATTCAAAAGCATACAATAAAATGCAATTAAAGTAAAATTAAAAACGGGTTCTGATAATAAAGCACTATATTACAATCATAAACAAAAAAAATAAAGAGAAAAAGGAAGACGGATTTACCCAGAGGATCGGAGATATGATGTGAAAGTCTCTGATCTTCTACTGAGAATTCACTTCGAGACGGCAAATAATATTTGTTTTGCACTATTATTTTGACCTCACACACTTTTAATCAATTTCTCGATTTCCCCTAAAATATTGCATAATTACAGAAAGGTCCCAAACAATAATAGGTTTAACAGTCAAATAAGTTCTCAAACTATACCATTTTTTCTTGTTAGGTTCCTAAACTTTGATTTGGGCCAAATATGTACCCGTCGTTACTATATGTTAATTTTCATCTTCTTAAATTTTTAAAATTATATTTAACAAAATAATAATTAATAAAACAAAATAACCCTAAATTTTAAAATCACTAACACTCAAAATCTAATCATGATTTGACCTGATTTCATTGTCGATTGTCACACCGTCGCCCATCACATCCGTCGTCGAAGCATTACGATTATTTACCACACCACCTCGTTGTCAGAAATCGACTGACGCCACACGAAACGCTAAAATTGTCGAATGATTTATTCGAATGATTCACAATGAACGACGACATAACTAGAGGTGGCAAACGAGTCATTCGAATCGAGTTCAGTTCGAGTTATTTTGGTTCGGGTCAGGTTCGGTTTCATTTTAGTTCGGGTCGAGTATCAGTCTGGATTGGGTCACATCGATTCGGTTGATTTCGGGTCGGGTCAAAATCGGTTCAATGGGAGATCAATATGTTTCAGTCGAGTTTTCAGGTCGGATCAATTTTTTAAACCCATATATGACTTTATAAAGCTATTATATTTGACTTTTTGTGAGCTGTGTGACGATTCACTTCAAATCCTTCATTATTTCTTTTAATATCCTTTCTTTATTTCGGGCTGCCTTCAGTTCGGGTTACTTTCGGTTCGGATGAAATCGGTTCAGGTCTATTCGGTTTGGTTGAATCGGTTTGGGTCCGTTCTGTTCGGTTAAAAAATCGGATTGGGTCCATATCGGTTCAACTAAAAATCAAGTCGGTTTCAATTTGATTCGGTTTGTTTTGAATTTCGGATCATCCTGTTCGGATCGATATAGGGTCTCGAATTGGGTAAAATCGATTTGAGTCTCGGGTCAGTTTGCCACCTCTAGACATAACGGATGATGAACAGTGTGTGGGTCATTCGGTGAGGGGAGGGTGCTTCATTCTGACGCTGGAAACGAGACCAACGCCAGTGGGAGTGGCGAGATTGGAAGTTTAGGAATTTGAGGACTTTTTTAAAATTATTTAAAAAATTTAGAATATTTTAAAATTTCGATTTATTTTATAAAAAATTAAAAAATGTTTAATACGGTTATGTTTACGATTTTCATTAGGTAATAGTAGAAAATTAACATCCGTTACGATTAGACACCTATTTAAATTATGGAAAAAACGTTAGATACCTAATGCCTAAAACAAAGTTTAGATACATATCTGGAAAAATAAGGTAGAGAATAAATACTTATTTGAGGGTTAACCCGTTACATACAGAATCATAGATACAGTCTTTTGCAGATTGTGAAATTTAAAGACCATCAAACCTCGCGTTTTTAGATAAATTGGTTAAATAAGTAAGATCGATGTAATTTTTATGCATAATATCATAATATACCTTAATGTTTGATTGAATAGTTATTTTAGTTCATATTATATTTTAAAATATTTTAATATTTAACGTTTCATTTTAGGTTAATATAGATCATTCGTTGTTGAAAATTATTAGTCAACTACTAATAAACATCTTGAAATTATATGGTAAACCTACATAACATTACATACTGAAAAAGTAGTGTCATATATAATGGCGGATCTAGAAATATTTTTTAAGGTGGATACACATAATATCTTAACATTACAACACATTAAGATTAAAAAAATTAAAGAAATAATTCATAAAAATTAAGAATTTTAGCTAATTATGTAAAGTTTAAAAAGTTAAGGGTGGGCTCATGTCCACCCTCACTTAGCCTTACATTCGCTATTGGTCATATACATAAAGATATTGATTTGACCGAATGACATGTCAACTAAAAAATAATTTTATAAAATTATATAAATTATAAATTATTTTTTCACTGGCGTGTCATTCTGTCAAGTCATCTTAAGGTATTTATTGTTAGTTGATTAACAATTTTTATCCACGGATGAGCCATTTTGACCCAAAATGAAACACTTTGGTTATAGTGTTTGCAAAAGTGGGTAAATTATAACAGAGGTCACTCAAGTATGGGCATGGTTACATTTGGGTCACCAAATTATTAAAAGTTACACTTGGGTCACACAATTATAGGTAAAGTTACATTTGGGTCACTCAATTATTAAAAGTTACATTTGAGTCACTCGATTACGGGTAAGAATACATATGACTCACACTTCATATTTAAAAAAATATCGTTTTTGTCATTTTTTTCAAATCACTTATATACCCTTAATAACACTAGAAGTACTCCATATGAAGGGTGGCCCAAATGTAACCTTTAATAATTGGGTGACCCAAATGTAACCTTACTTATAATTGAATGACCTAAGTGTAACTTTTAATAAATGGGTGACCTAAATGTAACATTGACAATAATTGAGTGATCCTTGTTGTAGTTTACCCTAAATTTTTAAGGACTAAAGTGATAATCTAGTCAATCGTTAGAGATTTTATAACTAAGAATTAGCGTAGTGGATGAGACACTAGGTTGATCAAACAATGTCAATATAGTATAAATTGGATTAAGAAAGTTGTCAGCCTAATAAATACTTATAGTATTCGATCGAAATTAATCACTAAACATGTGTGGTTTTATGAAAATAAATATTAATTATAATTAATGCTCTTATCATTCAAGTTTAATCTTGGATTAATACATATATTGAACTTTTTTATTAAATATTGTAGAGGTGGCAAACGGGTCATTCGGCTCGAGTCATTTAGGGTCTAATTAAATTCAGTTTAAGTTTGAGTTAGTTCGGGTCTGGTTTGATTTTAGTTCAGGTCTATGGTGATTTCGGTTCGGGTA
Organism: Hibiscus tridactylites; assembly: GCA_958450335.1. Classification (NCBI taxonomy): domain Eukaryota; kingdom Viridiplantae; phylum Streptophyta; class Magnoliopsida; order Malvales; family Malvaceae; genus Hibiscus; species Hibiscus tridactylites. Next base: position 35,041,648 of record OY288273.1, on the reverse strand, counting down.
TCGTGTCAAGACGTCGGGTCGGTTGATTTTCGGTTCAGTTATTTTCGTGTCGGTTGATTTTGGGTCAGGTCAATATCGGTTAATAGGAGATCGATTGATTTTAGTTAGTTTTTCAGGCCGAGTTAGGTTATTCCACACCATATATGACTTTATATAGCATGTATATTTGACTTTTTGGTGAGTTGTGCTACAGTTCACATCTTATTTTTATTTATTTATTTTAATATATTTTCTTTATTACAGGTTGCTTTTGGTTCGGTGAAATTAGTTCAGGCCCATTTTCAGTTCGACTAAAATTCGATTTAGTTTATTTCGAGTTTCAGATCAAATTCGAGTAATTGCGTTCAGGTCAATTATGGGTTTCAGGTCTCAGGTCAAGTTTGTCAGGTCTAAGTAAGATATTACAATCCCATATCGAGATTCAAACCCATACAAAATAGAGCAAAATAAGCATCTTTTGCCATTATGCCAATTAGTGGATCTCATATTTTTACCCTTTACTATACATAAAGTTCCATTTTAACATCTCAAAGAGTTTTTTTAAAGTGTTTCTATCCAATAAAGACGTATCGTATGTTACATTCTTATTAGTCGTTTTATTTATTATTTTGAGTAACAAAGATGAAAAATATATTTTTAAGGGGAAATTGTGAATTAAACCTACTTTTACAAATGCTATTAGTAAATAAAATTTGATTAATGACAGATTTTTTCTAATACAACATTAATCCGACAAACATGTAAATTTATTACTAGTCCAACATGATTGACAAAAATTCCATGTGACAAATTATGTAATCGAATATCACTAAAAGTTCTATAAAAAATAGTAATAAAAATAAAATCATTGTAATCACTTTAACAACAATAAGTAACAACAATATCAATTTGAACTAGCCAATAAACATTATAGAAATAAAGGGACCAAATTATAAAAATAGAGGAAAAGGGGGGGATTAAATCTTTGAATTTTAAGATAATAAAGGAACTAAAACCATAATTTCCATTGGTACGAAACCACTCATTTCCATCAGTAGATGCTTAAAAAGCAAAAACTCTCCACCTATTGCTACTATTGTCAGCTGCCCTAGCCTTTGCAATCTATTTCATATCGGTATGAATTTATTTGACCCGAAAAATAAGTTAGGATGAAGATAAAATGCTATACAAAATCATTGTATCCTTCGATCATTGCTTACCATTGTTTCTTTCCTTTCTTCTTTCTCTTGTTTCCACTACCGCTACCGCCGCCGCCCGTATTGCTACCGCTCGTCTTCGAGCCACTTCCTGGTTTGCTGACTGGGATCTCTGTGGAGGTGCTGCCCAGAAAATCGTCAAACATGCCTGCTTGTACTGCATTCTGTAACCACTCTAGGAATTCTGCCTCTGTCATGGTTTCTTCCGGATTAGGCGTTGGTATTTTTCCGCCTCTCTGTCCGGAACCAGATCCCTTGCTGGTACTATGCTTGGATGTCAAACTAGTGTTGACGTGAAAACTTGGCTTATGCGTGTTCGGTGGACATCTCATTCCCTACAATCAAATCGCGTTTAAGAGAGTCTAGACAAGGATAAGGATTGCAAGTGTCAAATGAAAATTCCCTGTGAAACCCAGTCTAGAATTGTATTCAGCTCCGGATATCTCCGTTTAACCAGTTTCCGACATGTATCTAAGGTCAAACTTCCAGCATATACTTTGTAAAGTTAGTTTGTAATGATCAAATATTACTTATAAACATATGGGAGATAAACATCGCTTTACCTGACAAGTATACCATTCAGTAGCATTATATATCTTGCTATCAGCACAGACGTAGGCAGCGGGAGCATCCACCTACACCAATAACGAAATAACTATTATGTAAACATGCAGAATCAAATATTATCAACCCAAAAAAAAACCTCAACCGTAAACTAGTAGGTTTCATTTCGGGGACGTAATTAACTGTGTATTTAGAAGCAATTCTCATTCTTCTTATTTTCATGTTCAACTGTACTTGTATAGAATGTATAATCGATTATATGTTGAAACAAGGATGTACAAAAAAAGGCATCAGCATGTGACCAGGGGTGGAAAGTGCATACCTTCTGCAATAACCCGAAAAGGAAGGGCTGTGAGGATTGTTCAACCCATCCATCTCCATCTTTTGCTTGATGAAAACCTTGACATTCCTTTAGAGGAAATTCCAAAAACATAAATAATTTATTATTAAGGACACCATGTTATCGGAATCAGGGTCTCATGCTTTAAGGACAACTTAAAAAGTATAGATATTTTAGGAGGAAATGGAAATACCTGGCACCATCTTGCTTGAGATTTTGATTTCTTTGTTTGTATCCAGACATGAAGGTTACCACATTTTTTGCAGGAAATTCGCCTAGGTTCTCCGAAAGCTTCCTCCCCATCAGCCTCCGACCATCCAAACCCAGACGGAAAAATACCATGTCCACCATTCTGGGCAATCAAAAGCCATAAAAGGTCAAGTATGGAGCAAAGATATGATACACCTACTCAGAAATATATATATATATATTTGATACATTCGCAGTGTAAAACAAATTACACAAGCATGCCTATTTAAAGTCTAAAATCTAAAATATAAATTCATAACACTAAAACCCTAAGCCATAAAACTAAAAAAAACCCTCAACATTAAACTAAACACCTAAGCACTAAAATAGAGCTGCTTGTGTAAACTAAAGTTTACACTAGTAAGTATATCAAATAATGTTCCATATATATAGAATATGTGTGTGTGTATACCAAACTTCAAGTAAGAAACTTGAACATGATTGATATTCGACCTTTATATTAAGAACATTCAGGGTGTAATTTCAAACCTTTTGAGAAGCATTTTGAAACCTACGGAAATAGTTTAGTAGCTCCTCCTGCCTAAGTTCGTCATCATATGCTTTCCGCTTCATGGAATCAAGTAAGACCTAGATATGGAATTGTATTATTATTTTTCTCAGAAAGAAATGAAAACTATATCTGGAGAAAAAAAAACATAATAAACCGAGAATTACCTCATATGCATTTTGAAGTTTTTTAAAAGCTTCCACAGCCTTCTCATTACCCATGTTTTTATCAGGATGGACCAGCATTGCCTATCAAACAGTTGACAAATTTCAATATCATAGATGTCTTGTTCCTTTTTTTCCGGTAAACAATCAGAAAACAATGACAAACGGTGGATATCAAGTGTAAACTGATCCAACAGAACTTTCGTAGAAGCTCACTCAGACTTATTAAGAAAAATACCATAACAAGTAGAAATATGATGTATGATCATATACAAATAGCGTGAAGAAGACATAGGATGTACCTTTTTTCTATATTCTCGCTTCAGTGCATTAACATCAACGTTCTGAAATCTCGACAAACCCAATGCAGAATAGTAATCAGTGCAGTTCAACAATCGAGCAACTTCTTCCTCAGAAGTTATCTCGGTATCAACCCCACTGGTTGAAGCTACCCCAGGACCACGATCTGCTGAAAACCCCGGAGCATTTTCGGAGAAAGAAGTATGCATCCCATTTGTTTGTTCTGGGTTTACATTAGGTCTCGCTTGCTGATTTATGTTGTTCTTTAGGTAGTAGATCAAAATATCACTTGAGATGAATGATAGATTTATAGCCAGAAGCAAACCAAGCCATCCGGCATACATCCATGCACAATATACCGAATATATAGTGGTGATCGATAATGCAAGACGCTCATGGCTAAACGAATATGCCAATCCTGAATAATAGCAAGCATTAGAATTTCATATGTTTGAAAGAATTAATTTGCAGATGGAACAAATCCAATCGAAAAGGGAAAACATAATCACCTCCGAGGATGATCACAAGAAGTGTAGTCCAGAAGCTTCCATAAAACCAGAGGAAAATAGATCCAAAAACAGCTACCACCAACATTGCGAGAGTAAACCCGATAAAAACGGCTGTCAGAGCAGCTATGGCCTGTGTAGCCAGCATTTAAAAAAGTAAATGCCTAATTCGTCAATAGCTCAAAAAATTCCTCCAAAGGATCAATAATTCATTGTTAATGAATTACACAAATTTACGCAATCGATGGCTCAAAAATCCCCAACAATATCAAATAAATCCTTGTGAAAACATTTTTATGCAGTCGATTGTTCATGAGATTCTTAAAATGCAACTTGAGGCATCGGGATCTCGTGGACAAAGAAACCACAAGGAAAAACAAAGATGAGATGCAACCATAACTTACCAAGAGCATAAGAAACTTCAACATTCCAACCATTGCAAACACTGAGAATATACTGCACCATATAACTGAAAAAAACGATGTTGTACCCATTCGGAGAAAGGAATCAATTCCCCTGAGAGTACAGTCCAACCAGATTATTGACAAAAGAAGCATGATATTTCCAAAATGCCTAAGCCATGTCAATACAATGGGATATAATCGCTCAACCTTTACTTTCACATGATCTCGAACATTATACATTTTAGTTGTTAGGGAAATGAAAATTGGCCTCTGCCTCTCAAGCCACTGGCTTATCACCTTCAAGGCGGATGCAGCGGATGCTCTCGCAGCTGCTCTCATATTTCTTACCGCCACATAATCTGAAAACTTTACATTCTCCATTACATCTTTAAGGTGAGAACCATTCAACAAACAGCCCCAAACTCCCGGATTAAGGTTTCCATCAGGTGATATTTCATTCCGTTCCCTTCTAGTTGAAGCTTCGTCCGAAGCTGCATTTTGAATGCAATCCCCTGAATTACTCCCGGAAGATATTGATCGACCAAGACCCTCAGCTGCATCACCACGCTTCTCTGTTGTCATAGATATCTCGGGATTCTCAGTCCCAGCCTGATGACCTTTGCTAACAGTCTCTGTTAAAGTACTGTCCGAAGGATTACCATTCGGTAGTTCCTCTCCACGGAAAACCACTCTCTCATTTCCTTTTCCTCTCCCTTTCGCATTGGAGACTCGATGGCCAGCCTCCGAATCCTTTTGTTTCCCATTCTTCTGATGATTACCTTTCCGAGCCATAAAATTATAAAAGCCAGTCACTTCCTAGGAAATGGAAATCAGTTTAAGCCATCCCTATTCTATCAGAAAAACCATGGAAGATGGTACTGAGTTTCGCCATTAAAAAGAACAAGTTCTTCCCTAAACAGAACATATTCACACCTGCCACCGAAGGATGGACACAGTTAGCCGAAAGTACATATACAATATAAGTGCATAAACAAAGTATTTATGAGATTTTTTTATGTTTCCATCACAGGGGAAATGGAAGCAAAAGAGGTCTGATTTTGCCAATGGATGAACTACCAGAGAAAAATATGATCATAAGTTCCACAACAGCAATAACCAGGCTTTCCATAAAACTTCATAAATTAAAGTAAACCCTTGCTTGCAATTTCTAATACTAAACACTAAACACAGCTAAATTCAAAACACCAAGAGAAAAGAACAAAGAAAACCCATTTATAGGAATATTAAAATCTTTCATAACAGAACAAAGGAAATTTATTAACCAAACAAAGAGTTGACATATAATAGAAGAAAGGGTAGGCAAATAAACAATTACCTTGAACCAAGGGAACTGGTGAAGTGCAGTAACAACGGAGAAGAAGAAGAAAAATGAGAAATACCCAATAAAGAGAAAATTGAAATAAAATAAGCCCTAAATTTTGGGAATTAAAATGGGTTTTAAAATGAAGGGAAGGGTTTTATAAAATTATTATTATTTAAAGAAAATAAAAAAGATCAGAATTTTGGGGGCCGAAATGGTAGTGTTGAAGACACGAAGCTGAAAGATAAAAGTCGTGTTCTTCCAATCCCAACACAGAAATGAAAAGGATATTGTTGGTGGGGTCTGTTTGGTTGGTTGCTGCATTTTGGTTCCTTATCTATCTTTTATTTTCTTATTCCTGGTTAACGCTATTCTAATTACAGTTATTCGGTTTAGGGTTAATATTCGAACCTCGATACCAAAAATTATTAATTTTAGGCAAAATTTTGGATGTGTTTCAATTGTTTTATTTTGATGGGTCTCGATCTGTTTTGGTTAATATCAATTTATATTAAGACATAGGTAGTGAAGAAACACTAATTTTTTTCTCTCTTCCTATTTTTTTCTAAAATTAATAAATTTAGTCGATAACTATGACAATAATACGAAGATTAACCGTCCGTCTATTTTTAATATCTTTTATTTGATTTAAATTTTTTATTTAATTTGTTTTTTATTTTTCTTATAAAAAATTGGTTAATTTTATTTGATTTAAGAATATTTGGCTAGTTGGTCAAACTGCTCATTTTTGTTCTCTACTTTTCCTTAAGTCATGGGTTCTAGACTCACCAAGAGCACCTCTTTTCTTCTCCTAGAGTCTCCTCATATGTAACTATACCAAAAAGTTTTAAGAAGCAAAGAGTCTCTCCCATTCTAAACATGACTTCATCCATCATTAATTGGTGTTAAAAATATTCATGTCATTTGATCTTGTAGATATTCGAGTATCAATATTTTGTCTTGATAATATAATATATGAATAATGAATATATCTATATAAAGGTAAAATTTTGATACTCGAGCTGTGTAAAATTTACATTATAAATATGCATATTTACGCTGCAAAACTTAAATTTTAAATTCTTAACTCTAATCATAAAAAATTAAACTATATACTTTAAATTTTAAATATTAACTTTAAAATTATAAATTCTAAACTCTTAAAGTTTAAACCTTAAAATAAACAAATACACCTTAAAATTAAAAAGACATGCGTAATCTTTAATTTACATTACCTATCAAAGTTTTTTGATGTATATATTCAAAAGGAGAAAACCATAATTTGATCCAACCAAATTGTTAGACATTTACCGAAAATGAGCACGTGGCTTCCAAGCTCCGATAAACAAAAGGAGTTTAATTTGAGCTGAAACACCATAACAATACTCCACCTTCTCCTCAAGGCTCAAACCCCTCGAGTTCTTCCCAAAACAACAATGGCGACTCAGCTGGTAACAGAGGAAACGATGGCCAAAGCTGAAGTCTACCATGGAAACGAAACATGCAGACAGAAGTTCACGTCGTTGTTGCAAGAAAAAGGGTTGCCCTGTGGATTGCTGCTAACTCTGCACCACATACACGAATACGGTCACGTCAAGGATACCGGCTTCGTCTGGCTCCGACACGAGATACCGTCGAAAAGGGACGGATTCTACAGGTTTGACAACGTCGTCATCAGCTACGACGCCGATATCACGGCATATTTCGAGACGAACAGGATCAAGAACCTGACCGGTGTTAAAGCAAGGGAGTTCATGATTTGGTTCAACTTGACTGAAATCTGCGTACAGCAACAATCGCGTTCCGCAACAATTACGTTTAAAACCCCGGTTGGGTTGTCGAGGTCGTTCCCGATATCGGTGTTCGAAGCTCGGTCCGTCGACGGTGATGCCGCGAAGGAATTATCTGGAGACAGAAAGTAGTGCAAGAAAGAAAAAGGTGATTAAGTTACCTTGTTGATGTATATATTATGATGTTTATTTTACAATTTCAATTCATATTGGTTACGTCAATAATCATGATAATCTCGATAAATTCAAATATTAACATGTTACTTGTATGCATAAAATTTATTCATATTAACCAATGTATATATTTTCATTTTACAATTACTTGATTTTATGCAAATTATTAAGGAAGTGAATGGGGAAGAATATGCTGAAATATGCTTGCTGGATATGAGAATATGCTGGAAATGGAATTGGCTAATTCCTGGAAATATTCCTTATAATTCCATAAATTGCAGCTGCTTGCTAAAATCATATTAAATTACTATTGAAATCTTTTAGTGGTTAATTGAGAAATAATACTAAAGATTAAAATAAAGGGTAAACTATATAAATGACCACCATATTATTGCAAAAGTCGCGATTTGACCATTTTACTTTTTTCGAAGCAATTAAACCATCATACTATTAAATTGTGTGCAATTTGACCACCAGCCATTAAAGGTTAACGGCAGGGTGACGTGTCAGTCAAAAAAATAAGGGTATAATTACACATTTGGTCCTTACTACTTATATATTTTTTTCAATTTAGTCATAATTTTAATTTAATAATTAAATCCCTCCAATAAGATAGTGACACGTATCATCACCTAATTAAAGGAAGAAAATGAAAAAACATCTCATAGGCAAGTATGGGGGATTGAACCTGTGTCTCATAGCAAGCAAGAGTGATGGCTTACCACCACACCAAATGCTATATTATGATATAATTCCTGCACTATATTATATGTAAATAAACATCAAAGACTGAAAAACTCCATCAAATATAATATGATCGTGCACCAAATGCTATATTAAATTTATGGATGTATTTTTAAATAAAAAAAGCATATGTATATAATTACCAAATGCTAGTGTAGGACTCAAGGCAGAAGAGCACCAAAGAAGATAATTACCAGGTGATAACTAGAGGCCATTTCCCTCTTGTAACTGAGCCCGTCAGATGTCAAAGAAGGCACTGCACTTGTGTGTGGATGTGACAACAGAGAAAGATGGCTTATACCGACTGGTTCTTCCCGTATTGGCTAGAACTGATTTGTAGTCCCACCCCTTGATGCAATCAAACATAACATCTTCCGTATTCGGCTTCTCAGGAGACAGATTCTTCCATTTATTCTCTGTCCGGAATATTGATTCGGAAGTTCCAGCATAGCTGAGCAAGTAAATATGCAAAGGGCATATAATACAGTATGCAAACATGATACAAAAAGTGTCAACTCCTCGCATAATTGACATCAATTGAACAATATAAGGTATAATTCCACCGGTTATAGCCTACATGTTCGCTGTGTTGGTTGGGACTGAAGAATTCACCCGAAAAGCCTATTGGAAAGAGCTCAGAGGCAATATTTTTCCATCTCAATACACAGATTAATCAATAGAATGGTGTTAAAAATCAAAAGAATTCTGGAGACAAACAAAAACCCTATAAAGTTTAGATTAGACATTAGTTGGTGATGAGATCAGTTCCTTAAGCTATTGCTACAGCTGGCTGCAACACACTTTGATTTTGTCATGTTTGGTTATGCCACATCACTTTGAGAAAAATGCATTTTCTTCCTCCTTTTTCAGACTTTGCTTCCAGCCCTACAGGCAACTACTTCCCTTCATCTTCAAACCTTTCTGGATATGGTTAATGTTATTCTTTTATAGTTCAAAATTATGTTTCATATTATATATAAATATTATTAGTATATGAATATCTTCTTTTTATCATATAAAGATGTATTACTGTATATATCATAGTTTTTCAGTTTTTGATGTTTATTTACATATAATATAGTGCAGAAATTATATCACAATATAGCATTTGGTCTGGTGGTAAGCCATCACTCTTGCTTCTTATGAGACACATGTTTGATCCTCCATACTTGCATATGAGATGTTTTTCCATTTTCTTCCTTTAATTAGGTGGTGACACATGTCATCAGCTAATTAAATAATTAATTTATTTTATTAAATTAAAATTATGACTAAATTGAAAAAATGTATAAGTAGTAAGGACCAAATGTGTAATTATACCCTTATTTTTTTAACTGACACGTCACCCTGTCGTTAACCTTTAACGGCTGGTGGTCAAATTGCACCCAATTTAATAGTATGGTGGTTTAATTGCTTCGAAAAAAAAGTAAAGTGGTCAAATCGCGACTTTTGCAATAGTATGGTGGTCATTTATATAGTTTACCCTAAAATAAATCCATAGAGTGGTCTGATCTCAGTGAAAAAAATGATGTTTATCTTAAAAGACACGTATTCAAGCAACTTTGTCTACAAGGTGTGTGCGTTTTCAAAGGGCTAAGAAAAATATAAAAAAATATTATTTTATAATCACCGTAAGATCTTTCAAAAAAAAATATATAAAAATTCAATAATACGTAAATAACGATATATTCGTGAGCATTTTGAAAGGTTTTCAAACAGTGGTGGTTTTTTTACAAGTGGTTTAATTTATGAATTAAGGGTTTAAGTTTTACAGTTTAAAATTTATTTTTAATAGTTAAATTTAAAATTTTAAAGTTAAAAATTTAAATTTTAGACATACTTATGAAAACAAAAATTCTACTAAAAGTGCATAAAATAATAACCCAACATAATCGGTAAGCCCAAACGAAATGATAACTTAGTACACATATATTACTCGCCCCATACCACTTGTTTTTGAAAGTTTCTTTTATTCATTTAGGTTAAGATTTTAATATTTATATACAATATTTTTACTGCTCATACTTCTTTTGAAATTTAATTTAAAAAATATGAAGTGTTTAAATACGTCCGATTTTATGTTCGCATATATGTTGCACCGACAACAACATCAACCAAATTAAATTTAACCGACTAAAATTTTGAACCAATTTTAAACTTTTTTATTTCAACTATTTTTAGTTTTTATAATTACATTAAAAATAAAACATATTCATTTAATTAAGTTGTTAAATTTAGTTAATGATTTTAAATTTTCGAACTAATTTTAAACTTCTTTTAATCTCAATTTAAAATTTTTGATGCTGGCAGTCATTGTAAAATCTTGAGTTTTGGTGGCCCACTTTTAATATTCAACTTGGTCCACTGAACTTTTGGATTGGAACCTAAAAAATTGAGCATAATTATTGTAGCCATGTCTACATTATTATCAGCCCATGTAATAAAAATTGGGCCTTCTAAAAGGATTTAAAAGAGAAAATATATATTTTATTGTCTACATTATATGATTTATGTTAATTAATTAATAAGTTAGATAGGGTATCATTATTTATATAAAAATATATTTAACACATATGTTATATATTTTTATATTAGAATATGTCACACCCACGATATAGATATAGTGACAAGGATTTGTAAATTATTACTTATTATGTATTCAGTCTTTGCACACTTTAATTTTTAAAATAGAAATATTTAGTTGGTTTATATAAATAGACACCAACTCAATTAAGGGTTTAATATAACAAGATTATGTCACTCTCATAATGTGTGTGAAGGAAAATATTTATATAATAGACATTTTTATAAAATTTTATTTTAACAAATGAATGTTAAATAGTTTTATAAATCTATCAAATCCATCTCTGATTCTTAAATAATGATTTTTAGTTGTTATATCTTAAGATATATAAAAGTATAAAAAATGATATTATAATTATATTAAGTACTCCTTCCATCCCCTAAATTTGTAGCATTTTGACTTTAATAGTCAAAACCTTTTAACTTTAATTTATTATTTATTTTAAATTTATTAATGATAAAATTTTGATTAGAGTAACTTTTAAATATTATTTTAAAAAATAACTAATTAAATTATTTAAAATAATAGAAGTCAAAATTTGAAGTTTTGTCTTAAAAGTCAATTGTGATTATTTACTTATAACAGAAGGAGTATTGTTTTTGAAATAGTTTCTCAATCCTTTCCCAAATGAATTAGTAACCGATTAATTCTGCCTTGTTATTTCCCATTTTATGTTTGCGGACGACATGGTGTTGTTTGTTGAGGCATCGATGGAACATGTTGATGTGGTACATTCGATGCTTGCTGAGTTCTGTAATACTTCGGGTATAAAGGTCAGTGTAGCAAAGACTAATGTCTTCTTCTTTAAGAATGTCCCCAATTCGCTTCGTCAGTCTATTTGCATGGTCTGTGGTTTTAGGGAAGTGCAGAACCTTGGGAAGTATTTGGGAGTGCCTATGTTACATCAGCGGGTGACGAATGATACTTATGCCTTTTTAGTTCAAAAAGTTAGGGATCGTTTGGAGGGGTGGAAGGCGCGGTATTTGTCATTTGCTGGGCGTATTGTTTTGGCAAAAGTGGTGATATCGGCTATCCCGTCGTATTGCATGCAGACGACAAGGATTCCCAAGAGCGTTTGTGAAACGATTGAAGGTATTATTCGCTCTTTCATATGGGGAAGTCGAATTTGAAAATGGGGGTTCACCTTTTTAAATGGGAGGAGGTTGCGTCCCCTATCGCAAATGACGGTCTTGGGTTTAAATCTCTAGTGCAACAAAACGATGCGTTTCTGATGAAAGTTGCGTATAATATTGTGGCGAAGACGGATCAAGTATGGGTTCGTTTTTTGCGCGCCAAATACAAGTGCTTCGATCGCATTCCAGTCACGATTACTAGAAGTAATAGTTCGGTTTTATGGAGGGGAGTGAGTGCAGTGTGGGCTGATGTACGTAATGGTATTGTTTGGAATATTGGAAATGGTGCGTCGGTAGATTTTTGGAAGGATTGTTGGCTTGTGGATGTTGGACCGCTTGTTGATTGTTGCGCACGCGCATCACTGCCCATGGACTCTATACCCGTGCGTGATATGGTTAATGCTAGAGGTGAATGGATGTGGGAGGCATTTCGAGATGCAGTGCCAAGGACAGTGTTAGATTGCATCGCGGCAGTCAAGCCGCCGATGGCCTCCAATGGGCCTGATTGGCCGGGTTGGCGCTGGAATCGGACGCGGCGTTTCACGGTACGATCAACTTATGAGGCGCGCTTGCAGACTTGGGAAGGGGTCGATGACAAGTTATGAAAGCTTATTCAAGCATACAAAGGACCCCCGCGAGTTCGAGCTTTTCTTTGGCTTCTTGGGAAGGGCCAGATTTTGACTAATGCGGAACGAGTTCGACGTCACTTGTCGGATTCGACAGCGTGTGCGTTGTGTGGAGCGGTGTGTGAAGATATTGATCACGTTTTGCGTTTTTGCCCGATGGCGATGTCGACTTAGTCGGCGATTATTCATAAACACCGGCTCTCGGAGTTTTTGTTGTTGCCTTTGCGAGATTGGTTGTGGACAAATCTTCAGCGGGGTGCGAGATTTGCTATGGATGATGATAATTGGGGAGTGTTGTTTGGTGGGATTCTTTGGACTCTCTGGAGAGTTCGAAATGAGCGTTTGTTTGGAGGTTGGGACGTGCATGGCGATGGGGTTTTGGAGCGTGCATGGCGTTTGGTTGATGTTGGTCGCCGAGGGGTGGTGTTAACTCCCATGCAGTAGCATTAATAGATTCGGAGATGGCAGCCACCGGATAGGGGGTGTGTGAAGGTCAATGTGGACGGTGGGAGGAGTAGCTCGGACGGGAAAGCCTCTTGCGGGGGGGGGGGGGGTTATTCGCGATTCTCAGGGCGGTTGGATCACCGGTTTTTTCAAGTATATTGGAAAATGCTTGGTTATTGAGGCAGAGCTTTGGGCGGTGTTTGAGGGGCTTAAATGTGCCATGGGTGTAGATGGGATGTGGATTGAATTGGAGACGGATAATTTAGAAGTGGTTCATGTTCTCTCGGAGTCGACATCTCGTTTGATTTTCTCTTCTTTGATTGACTCTATTAGAGATCTTGTGACGATACATGGCGATGTGGTTTTTAGACATGTTTATCGTGACAGTAATCGTGTGGCGGATGCGCTAGCAAAGATGGCTTCGGAGGACACGTTTGAGACTCGTATCTTCATGAACGTTCCAGTCGGGGTGATTGGGCTCTTGCGGGAGGATTGTCAATAGGCCTTTGGGTTGTATTGTTGGTTTTTTGGATGCTTTCTTATGATTTGTATGGGTTATCTATAGGTACTCTTTTCCTTCATTTAGGTTAGGAGGGTTTTTAATGAGGCCTATGATAATTTCTTTCTCCCCACATTTATCAAAAACGAAAGTAAGCGATTAATTCTTGGCACAAACTCAAGAAAAGATTTTATTTATATATCAATTGAGTTGGTGTTGAATTATTTCATGACATCAATTCAATAGAGAGTTTAAAATATGAATTATTATTCTATACACTTGCGGTAGAAAATAAAGTTTCTAAAAACGGGATTATTTAGGGGTTTAGAAGTTATGGGTTTATGTTGTAGGATTTAATAATTTATGATTCATGGTTAAAATTTATGGTTTAAGATTTGAGGTTAAAATTTAAATTTAAGATTTTGACTTGAAAATAAACATGTTTGTGTAATTTTCTTTTACATTGCCAGTGTATCAAATATTCACCATTAAAATATAGGATTATTGTCTCATGCACAGGCGGTGTAAACTTTTTGTTTTCACAAACACCTTAATTTTAGGGTTTAGGGTTCTAGTGAAAGATTTAGAGTTTAGGGGTTTATAATTTAGGATCTATTGTTAGAATTTAGGGTTTAAAGTTATAATTTAGGATTTAGGGTTAGTGTTTAGGGTTTATGATGGTATGGTTAGGGACTTATGTTTAAACTTATAAACCTTAAACCTAAAATTCTATCAACAATCCCTAAATGCAAAACTACTACACTTAAACTCCTAAACCCTATACAAAGTCCATAAATCCTAAAACTAAGACGCTTGTGTAAACAAAATTTTCACAAGCGCTTGCGCATGAAATAATTACCCTAAAATATATTATTAATAAACAATTTGATATAAAAAGGATAGGACGTGTAATTGATTTTTAATTTGCTTTGTGTAATTAAAAGAAAACATTAATATATCAAACACGAAATCTAAATCAATATTATGTACTTTATATGCAAAAATCAAACCGTGGATTTTCTTTTATCTCATAAATAGGGACGAAGTTATTAAGTGAACTAGAAAGGTCTGTTTCTTAAAAAGAAATTGTCTAATAACACTTTTAATCTTTGTTAGTTTAAACGTTTGTTAAATTAAACTTTGTTTCTTTCAATTTTTGGATTTGATGCTTATTAAATTCATGTTAATTTTAAATTTATAAGATTTTATTATTATCTGATTTTGGTTTCGTACCTGTACATAAACACATGTAAATGAAAATGGTTAGGTGAAAAACTTAAAATACTAATACAATGATGAAGATGATCAAGATAAATTAAACTATTAGGTGAATTGTTTTAATTTTATGAACTTGGGTAAGTCAAACTTTTGACGTTGAACATGGTTTTACAAATGGCTGCGATATTATTAAACTATGATCAAATTGGTCCACTCTAGTCCACCTTAATTTCCACAAAATTAGACCAAATTTTCAGTTGTTTGACCCATGTTTTTCTTAACATTGGATTATATAATCATGTTTTTTCTTTACCTTTTTAAACACGCTTTGAAGTCAACCAATTAGCTGATTTGATCTCACTAAGAATGTATCATTCGGTTAGAACAACGTTTTACATGATATAATCCATTTGGTCATACTCAATATTTTATATATATAACAAACATTTGCGACTATACCTAAGTTATACCATCAACGTGTTGGACCATGCCTTTTCATGTTGTTACAAAACTAAAATCAAATACCGGGAGGGATCAAATTGTTTAACTTATAAAAAAACAGGAACTAATTAAGTATTTGGACAAAAAATTAAGGATAAAATTTAATTTGTCTAATATTTAAATTTATAAAGGCTTAAATTATCATTATACTAAAAAATATAAACTCTATTTATAAACCGAATTGATAATTCTCTCTTTAAACATATTTATAGATCAATTTTAACTCTTTGAGTTTGGTATTTCTACAAAAGCATATTGCGAAAAAATTGCTCCTAATTTTTTTTGGCTCATATTCTTATTCTGCTTCACTTTTACTCCTAACGTTTTATTTGGGATCAAAATGGACTATAGAGATAGAAATCATTAGCTGACTAATAATCAAACAGGACATTGATGGGGCATGCTGACTTGGCTTATGACATTTTTTATTATAAAAATTATTGTCGTTTAAAGGTATTATAAATACGGTATAATTTTTAGTTGATAGTATAAAAGAATTTATGTGTATTAAGCTTAGTGGCCGTTGTATAGATAAAGATAAATCTGTAAATGCTCGTCTTTGTGATGTTTGGGGGCTCATTTGATGTATGGTTTGAAGACCCTCGTATAGGGGATGTGTTATTTAGTAGAGCTTGCTGCTCTTGGACAAATAATACACAACTTTTATTCAAAAAAGAACTTGTCGGTAAATTAAATTTAATTCGGTTGATATTATTACCGATTAATCTAAAAAATGTATATGATTTAATTTATTTAAACTTTTAATATTTTTATTTTATAATAAAAGGAATGTGAATAATAAATGCATTGTATAAACAAATGGTCTTATCCCAAAATATTTTATTATAATCAACAACAGCACCACAACATGTTTAAGATATGGTGTGTAATTTTCCCCTTTATTTAGCTAACTAAATTTATCACGCAACTAAAAGCAGCCATATATTTATCTCTTATTTTAGTTTTTTTTTTCATGACATTGATATTCAATTTATTGATAGTTTAATTCACATAAGAAATTATAAAAGTTTATTTTAGATATGATCATTTCAACAAAGTTTGTTTCATTTACGATTCAAGTTATAGACATTTAAAGAACCTAGCGTTATTTTAATTTATTAATTAATTAAAATTTCCACATTGTATTTTTGAGCATTCGTTATACAACACCTATACTACCTAGATCCCTTTTCACTCATAATTCGAAAGATATTGAGCACTTAAGCATGCCCTATCACTTGTCCTCATGTATATTGTACCAATGATAATGTCAATCGAGCTATACTCAATCAACAAATTTTCACTTTGTATTGAATTATTGAATTGTATTTTATGTTATGTTTACTTAGATCATGCAACTGTGTTTTGAAAATATCTAACTATTTTTATGAGAAAATGTTTCAAACATTAAATATTAAATAATATATCAAATAATAATTCATATTTTTTTAACAAAGTTAATGACATTTAGACCATATGAAATCATAAAATTAGGTTATGGGATTAGTAGGGAAAGAAGATAAGCACAAGAACATAGAGAGATTCATGCTAATAGTGGAAACCCAACAAGAGCATTCCCGTAATTTGTTACGCCTTAGGAACATGATGTACACATCTTTGGCAATATCATATGATGGAATTAGTTTTTTTTTAATATGCTGGTGTGATGCAAGGGTAGCATCTGTTCAACTTTCTTATAGCCTTTTTTCAAGGAAGACACACACAACATGCAATATTGGTGCTCGATCCCGGGTCCCAAGGGATGATAAATATCAACCTTTGCCACCAGGACACAAGGGGATGAGCATATGATGGAATTAGTTAAATTTAAATCAAAACATTCATACAAATTTCGGTTGAAACTTCAACAATTTGTTTTGTGGGTAAGGGCGATCGCTTTCTAAATCAAAATTAAGAAAACGGTATGTGTAAGGAAATATTAGTATGAATGAGTTGGATAATTTTACGCTAGTAAAACTCGTTTAATTTCACATTCTTTTTAGATAACTGGATGAACATAAATGGACGAGTGAGATTAATTTTTTATTTTTTCTTTTAAAAATTTCTTCATTTCTCATTGTTAATCTCAATCATACATTTACCCTCATCGAACAATCTAAAAAATATAAAATATAAAAATTTTACATGGTGGAAGAGAATCATACTTTTTTATATATGTGTGTGGGGTGTTAGGATCCACTTATACAATGTAAAGTTTATTTAGCTTCATTACACCTTTTTGAACCTTTAGATGAGAGCAAATGGATGATTAATATTAACTCATTTCTCCCATAAAAATCTACTTATTTCCTACCGTTAATTTCATAATGTTATTTACAGTTATGGAACGGTCCAAAAATAGCATGAAATTGTCTCCTTACTTTTTAACATTTATACTTTACCTCCAAACTCCAACTCTGACTCTACCCTTGTGTATAATAATTTCTTCAACTTAAGTAAGAATTTGTGGATATATAATATATATCAGATCGGTTTGAAAATTCAGATATTAATAACTGATCGATATTTTGCTCAAAAAATAATGAATGATCGGTATAATGATCAGTTTATAGTTTTTGAAAGAACACTGGTAAAAAAAAATATTTTTCATAGTTTAGTGACTACAAGTTTATTTTACCCATAAAATAATGGTAAAGCCGACGTGGAATTGTTACATTGGGCTGTTTCAAGAGTTGCGGTCGGGAAAGCTTTACAGCACAAAAATACATAAATTCCATTAAGAAGCCACGTGTCGTAACATTAACACAACACAATCATGGGACCACATCGGTGGGTTCTCCCATCGGCACGCGGCCTACAAAGATTCCCCAGCCGCCACACAATTCCATCACGTGCTTCACCTTCTCTTTATCCTCACACGTGCCGTTTCCTTTTTTTTCCTAAAAAAACTTTATTAATACCACGAATAATAGTCATGTATTTTCTTTCTTTTTCCCCTTTACATCTAAATAAAAAAAAAATCATAAAAGTTTGTACTCACACACGAAGAAGATGATTGCTATCATCGGCTATAAAATTTTAATTTACTATAATTCACTTATGTTATTAATAGATTCGAATTGATAAATATAATTGTCGCATACAATTATTTTGTTATTTTTAAAGGAAAGAATTTCAACATTTAATTAACATATAAATTTATTATAATAAAAAGGTTAATTGGATTTATAAGATCCATTAATTGACCGAGTGGTTAAAGATGCTTATTTTGTCTTATCTTGTGTGTTTGATCACTGTATAAGAATGTAATATCTCTATATCTACTTAATAAAAAAATATTAATTGGATTTTTATTTTTTTAGGGGAGCCAAAAAATTGAATTAATTTGGTTTAAATTAAATTGTTTATTTTTTAGAATGATAAAAAAATATATAAGTTTTTCATTTATTTTAGGATTAACAATGAATAAAATGTTTTTTTTTCAAGAGGGGACTAGATTTCATTTACATCATTTAGCTACTAGGAACATTAAAAAAGTAACACCAAATTATGCTAATCCTAAATTTCAACATAATAGAAGGACTAAAACTATAATTAATCATATCAAACTTTTTTTTGGTTGTCCTTCTAGTTTTCAAGGTTTCGCCCTAATTAATTTGGAGCAACCTGCGTCGCACACCTGATATTGGTGGGTGAGTCTCCCAAGCTCCAGCGGAGATTTTCTGCATACACAACGCCTATGGAATTGACCTCACTTAATTTGTTGACCCCACTTGATTTGTAGAATAGATATTGGAGGTGTAATTGACCACACTTGATTTGTTGATCTATGAAATTTTCAAGGGGTAATATAAATTTTTTTATAAGAAATATTATATTTGACCCCACTTAATTTGTTGGGGTATAGAGTCAATAATATTTAATATAATAATATGAATATTTTGACCACATTATATAAATTGGCAAGCGATATTAAACTTTAATCTACCAAGTCAATCAGTCAAACAAGAACCATAATCAGAACGTGTGAAAGGAATTTAATTAGTTTAAACAGCACTAATAATTAAAATTAAGATAAACAGGCTGTCTGGTTAAACTAGAAAACGAGTGAAACAGAACACGTTGTCCGTACCAATGAAAACAAAGTTAACGGAGTTTTATTATGACAAGATTAGATGATCTGTCTCTCTTAATGGCCAACTTAACAACTAATTGGATGAATCAGATGCTGCCACGTGTTCCTCTGTTATTTTTCTACTACAATAATTATTAATAATGAAAGCTTCAGCTTTTCCTTTTCTTTTTCATCTAGAAGCTACAAATAGTAGATCTTATTGAAGTGTTGACGTCGATTTTTCACTTCTATTACGTCTTATAATTAAGATTAATTGAACATCTAATCAATTATGTTCAAACAATAAAGGTATAGGTTGGTCCAATATTTAAAATTGTTTTAAAATTAAGCTTTTCTCTCATCCTTGCACAGCCGCTTTCATTTTTTTTTTCATTTTTATTTGGTCGACGGCAGTACTACTGTACTAGCATTAGTAGGGGTGGCAGCAGCGTGGATCAGGGACAATTTTATATTTTTTATTATGTCTTCAACACTTACGGTTACGGTTTTAGAAAATTCCCATTAATTTTTTCGGGGATTTTTTTGTCCTCATACGGCCATACCCGTCCCTTACAGATCCTCACAGTTTTCGGTTAATCCTCATACCCAAAAAATAAACATAACTTAATACATTAAAACAAATACCCAACATTAAATCTGTAAAATTACTAACATAAAATATAACTTTAGTTTTACCAAACAACAAACATATCATTTTAAAACTATAAAACATGATTTAAATATTAATTGTTGAAACACGACAATCTGGATTTCATTTAAAAGAAAATATGTAACTATTAATATATAGCTCCAAATCATGATCTGTTTATTCTAAAAGGAACTAGATTCGATAATTTTTTCAACCATATAAAATACCTCTTCTAATTTTACTCGTACGACTTATGGTGAATTTTCGAAGTCACTGTTATTGATTTTTAGAAACAATTTGTTGTCTTTTCTTCTACCTTTGCTCACTAAAAATTAATAATCTCTAATATATAACTCGAAATCAAGAACCATTTGTTTTAAACGAATCTAGACTTTCGTATGATTATAGAAATATAAAGCTCACTTTCTAATTTATCTTGTAGAATTTTTGGTGATTTTTCAAAGTCATTGCTAATTTTTTTAAGAAATCTGCTGCGAAATTTTTATGACATTTCAACATTCAAATATTTATATCATTTAAAATACATATCGAATCGATCACCGTGTATTTTATAAACAAAACTAGAATAAATCAAGTTTATAACAATGTATAGACAACATTCTAATTATTTTTATAGAATTTATGAAGAATTTTCAAACTTACTACAGCCGACCATACTCAGGTGAGATTAGATTTTTGATGAAAAATAAGTAAATTACTCTTATGACAATCAAACTTTGTAAAATATTGGGATTCCTGCGGATATTTTTTGGGGATTCCCACGGTGATTTATACGAGTACGGTTCGATTATCCCTACAGTTCAGATATAACAATCCTCGTCCTCATCCCCATCTGAGTTTCGGTTATAAAACTTCGCCCACTCCCGTCCCCATGAGTAAAGATTTCCGTTATTTCCTATACCCATCAATTCAAATCCCCACAATTTTCAATTATTTCATATCCGATTTCTACCCCTAAGTATTAGTGTTGGTAGTTAGACCGTCAATATTCTTTTCCTTGCTTTTTTATATTCTTTTTTATTTTTATATTTTAGTTGGTTTTTTCTAGATTTTTATATTAGAATCTAATTGTTTTGGATTCTTATTTCTTGCACATATTGTTGCACTTGTTTTTTTCTACTTCGTGCCACGTTATTTACCTACCTGTTTGGTTGATTTATTTTCGTGTAGAGTTTCTCACGACGCTCGATTTTGATGTGCGGTTGACGGTAGTTGTTTAATAGTTTGACCTATTTTGTGGTTGTTTGCCGATGCATCCAGATTTATTCAGCGAAGTAGCTTGCAAGACTGTTGGTTTTTCTAGCCACTCTTTATCACTTATCAAACGTGTAGGGGATTCAGTTTATCTATTGTGTGTTAACAACTCCCTAGCCTTTTGCCATTCAATGGAGTCTATGCTTATCCATGTGAGCAAAGGTGAGAGCATCATTTACTAGCGTGACTGATTTTTTATTTTTTTGAGAAAAAAGATAGTCATTTTATCTTTTTCTCTTTTTAGTTATGAATATTTTTATGTTTGAATATTTTTAGTTAGCTATATTTCTAAGTAATAAAGTTATCCCGTATTATATTAAAAAATTGTTTTAAAATTAAATTCAAGCTATGATTATTTTAACAATAACAATTAACAATGTTATATATCAATTTAGATCTAACAATAAAATCATAAAGAGGGACCTAATTATGACAGTAGAGGGACTAAGTCACATATTTCAATATTATTGTGGAACTAAAACCACGAGACCAATATCAATACATGAGATTAAAATGATTAATTCAAAACAAAACTCTAAAATTCTACAATCTACATCAAGAGTTCTAAAAATATTATTCTATTTCCCTCTAAATTTCTCTAATTTCACTCTCTTTTTCTATATTCTATACAATTGAATTTCACCCCAAATTCTATAAAGACATAGTATATGTTTTTCACATGTTGAAGTTGAACTGTTGCTGTAAGAACAAAAAATCCTCAGCATTCAACAAATTGTCTGAAAGATCACCACCATCCAACAAGGGCTGATAGTCGTTGGTCTGAAAATCCATGCCGACATCGCCGTGGTGGCTGTTGTTGTAGTAATTTTCTGATAGATCGGAGTAATCCACTTGGCCGCTCGCTTGGAAACTATAACCAGGGTTAGGATTGTTATTAAAGTGGAATCCATTGTTGTAACAATTGGTCAAATCCGAAACCGAGTCCGACGATGCCACGGTGGTGGTGCTCGAATTTTCCGGTGTGTAACTCGGGTTTACTTGTGCCACATACTCATTGTCGATAACCCCTTGTTGCTTGAACGTTTGAGATGTGCCGTTGTCGGTCGTGGTAGCGGCCGATGCGGAGGCGGCTTGAATTCTTTCGACCAACCTAGGCATCCATAAGTAACGCATGGTGTCTTTGAATTGCTTGCTGTTCACGTCACATTTAAGCTGTTTAGCATGTTTTTGGACACGAGTTCTCCAGTAGTTTTTGATCTCGTTGTCGGTTCTTCCCGGTAAATGTTGGGCGATTTTCGACCATCTGTAATAAAAATAAAATGTTATGAACGGATAATTTTCAAGGAAATTAAGATATTAATAGAACATTTTATTTACCGATTTCCCCAACGAGAGTGAAGCTCGAGAATCAAGAGCTGTTCTTCGAGAGTAATGTTCCCACGTCTAATATCGGGGCGTAGATAATTCAACCATCTCAGCCTGCAACTTTTTCCGGTTCTTTTCAGACCTGTATTTTTGTAAAATTTAAGGTTTTTGGTAAAGTTTGTAGCTGTTGGTTTTAAAATAAACAATTGATAATTGAGTTCTTTTGTTACAATCATCATCAACCTCACATTCAAAACCACAAATTCTCTAAAATATGCCTTGTCTTTTTCCATGAAAACGTGCTGCTTTCTACTTTTTAACACAAGTTGATATTTTTCTCAGCCAACAAAAAGAAAAGAAAATGGAAGATCGTTTGGTATTTTGTTTGCTATAATTATATGTATCTGATCCATTGATAGAGTAATTTAGATCATATATATTAAAGAAGTTTATCATAGATAGTGACGGAACACAATATTATTTCGAGAGAAAATAATTTAAAAATCTCTAAATATAGAGTCAACAATGAATTTTTGAAGGGATTAATAATAATTTTACTATTATTTCAATCTATTTTTAAAATTTGTTTTGTAAGAACATTCACCCACTAGTTGAACAATATTCATGTCTCTTTACTGTACCCTTTTATGTGTCCCACCACAAACAAATTCTATTTTCCACTAGTCCCCAAGAAGTTCCACCTTTGATTAGAACAAAATCGCTCGTCTCTGTTCTATGTCCTTTATATGCTTCATCAATGATTTTATGCTATGTGTATTAATGATTATTTTTTACTGATTATTTATGTTTTATTATAATACATGTGGCAAAAAATTATTGGTGTGATATATAAAGGGACAAATGAATTCTATTCCTTTAATTATAAAGTCGACCTCCTAAATCAGTTTACCATATTTGCAAGTCAGGATTTAAAACTCTAACATTGTTTAAGTGGCCTAACGTCTTATGTTGTTAGACCAACTAACAAATATTTATTGTATGCAGATCAAACCCTTAGGATTAATCAAATGAAACCCAAAGTTTTTTTTTTGTTTGTTTATCTCAAATTTTATATAGCACATGGACTAAAAAAACAATTAGACCAGAAACAAAACAAGAACTGCGTACTTATTGTTTATCTCCATGAAAAGGTTTCTCCCATGGTTATTAGTCTGGATATTGGAAAAGGCATGAAGATGAAAACATGACACACAAAACAAAGTCCAAATCATATATACATATACATATACATATACATATACATATACATATACATATACATATACATATACATATACATATACTGATATACATATACATATACATATACATATACATATTGAAGGCAGAAAAAAGAAGAGAAATGACCTGCGCAACGAGCAAGGGAATTCCAGCGACCTTCGCCATGAACAGAAATGTAATTGATGAGCTTAAAGTCTTCTTCAACAGTCCAAGGGCCACGAATCAAATCCACTTGATCTTCTTCAGTGCTTTCAACCTTTCTTATGCAGCCCCTTGCTCCACCATCTTCCATTTGAAGAACACGCAAAACAAAACAAATCTAAGTTTTTCTTTTTGTTTGATGTAAGAGAAAATCTGTTGGGAGAAAAAAGAGAAGAGAAGAGTTGTTTTTACTTATACAGGGAAGATAGACAAGTACACGGCGGTGCTTTTATAGATGGAGTTTGGTTTGGAAATGGTGGAAAGAGAGAGAGAGAGAGAGAGGAGCAAAGCCGCAATGGAAATTAATTCTGAGTTTGAGTTTAATTAATGGGGTAAAGCTAGTTTTAGTCCCTGAACTTCGTAACATTTTCAACTTGGTCCCCATATTTTATTTGTCCACAATAGTCATGAACTTGGGGTTTTGACTTTTTTTAGTAAGTGTGAGTAAAACTCGACTCGACGCGAAAAAAAATCGACTAGACTTAACATGGATTGTGATTTCATAGACGAGAATCGTGATTTTATAAGCTCGACTAAAAAACAATTCAGTTAAAGTTTGAGATATAAAACAAGATTCGAGTAACTCAAAAATTTTAATATTTAGTGGGTCAGTTTTCAATTTCGAGTCGAGTCTCTCAACTATGTCTGATATATGTATATCACATATGAAAAACTCGACTAGACTTGACTCGAATCATGATTTCATAAACTCGATTCGAAAAAAATTCAGATAAAGTTGGAGTTATAGGACAAGACTCGAATAACTTGAAAGTTTTAGTAGTTAGTGAATCAATTTTCAATTTCGAGTCGAATCTCTCAACAATGTCTTATATATATATATATATATATATCACATATGAAAAATATGAAGAAATATATATATCGCATATGGCTATAGAAAATCGCTTAAATTTGAACCAATTAGCACAATAATATTATAAATATTTACCATTAAATGTGAATAAAATCTCGAACAAATCAACTCGACTCGACTAGAAAAAACTTTAAATAAAGTTTGAATTATAAAATATGACTCGTCCGTTCGACTAACTCAAATATTTTTGACGACTCAACTCAATCGATTTTTTTTTAATTTTTAGTCCTTTTGATGACGTGACACAGTCTCAGAAATACTAAGTTTAGGATTAGTGTAGACCCCAAAAAGATAAAGTTCAGGACTTGGTTGAGGGGCTACAAATTACTTTATCCCTTGATTAATTAGACACTTAAAGCTTGGTAAACAGCAACAAAGGCTTTGAAAGTTTGACACTTTTGACTTTCTTTTTCGTTGTATTAAAGCTTAATTTATTAGTTCGCCGTATGGGAAAGTCCAAAATTGTGTCTACCTTGGATTGTAATTATGTAAAATATTTATGAACAATTGCAGTTCAAACACTCCATCCCAATTTAGGGTTCGTTCGTAAACAGTGGGAATATATTTGATTAGGCAAATAAAATAGTTATGGATTAGGTTTAGAAACACGGTTCGAATTCTAATATTCCATTCTGTTTTATATAATCCGATTTGATTATTAGTTATACTTCTTGTTTACAATTTAAAAAAATCCTAGTTATCTCTCCAACCGATTATTTTAAACTCTTTCTTTTTACATTTTAATTGGTCGTCGAGTACATTAGTTTTAGTGTAGGTGGCTGACCACCTATAATTTTTCATTTTCCTTTACTATATTATATTGCATTTTTTTAATACGAACAACTCTTCCTTTTTTTTGTCAAATTTTTTGTTGTTTGACAATTTTTTTTACCTTTTTAAAATTAAATTTAACGTTGTCTCGACGGACTAAAATGACACTTATTTGATTATCTTGTTAATCTCTCTTGCTTTGGACCTTCAAGCTGTATTTAGATACGTGCTGACAACAATCGTTTTTTTGTTCATGATTGAGTTTTGGTATTGACTATTTTATCATCCTACATTCATTGTTATATGCATTTTTATGTTCATATTGATGATTTTTTATCCTTCATCGTCGATTTATGATATTGTTTGTACCTATCTTTTGTTAGAGTATTTGGTTAGATTTTAAACATTTGCCTTGTATGGTCCTTTTATGATCTGAAGTGGTTAGTTTCTTATATGGTTTATATTTAAGATACCGAGAATATATTTTTTTGATGAATAAGAGTTATTACCATGTGCCTCATTAAAACCTCATAAACCTAATCGAAAGTAGGGATGATAAAATTACTCAACCTGACTCGATTAAGTTTTTAGTCTTGAATTTTGAGGATCGGGGCCTTGCCCGGGGCGGGCTTTTGAAAGTGTGGAGTTGGGGTGAGGCAAATTTAGGTATATGTTAGAAATTTCTCGCCCCGATATTTATTTAAATAACTATATTTTATTTTATTTATGAAATACCACTATATATAAATATTTTTATGGTTGTTAAGCTTTTTCCTGTTTTTTGGGTTTGTGGTTATCATAAATTTTTTAGATGTTGTACAAGTTTTAACATATCTGATTCTGACGGTCAATGATTCAAGTTTATTCTTTTAAATATGTAATTTTTCATGTGGGTAATTTAATATTGGTTTAATTTTATTTTTTATATAGGTTTAAAGTCCTTTGAAACTATATTTTGGGGTCGTGATGGTAGATTGACCGAATGTAACTTTTATCGTCGATAAAGATTAACTTTTTTTTTTATTTTCGAATTGAAATCGGATTTAAGATCTTATACATTGGCGTGAGATATGACGTATAAATCAATATTTTAATTTAGAATAGATCGAGGTTGGATTTAGAAATTTATAGACAGGGACGGCCAAAAAATACGATGTACTCTATCTCGCCCCATTACCATCGCTAATTGAAATAAATGAATACACATACTAATAATTACATAAATAATCCACGATATAATCTCGACAAACTAACATGCCTTAAACCAAACTTACTCAACTCTATCACCTAAAATAATCAACCCCGTGCAAAAGGGAATACTCTGACAAAAAGCTACATACTGAGAATATTTTAAGATATTATATACTTTCGCTTAATAAACTTTTTCTCTTAAATTTTATTTATTTTTTTAACTGGCTCCCTAAAATTTATTTTGACTATTTTTGTCTCTTAACGTTTTCAACATTACTCACATTGCCTCTTACCGTTAAAATAATTGTCTTGCCCAATCAGAATACACAATGTCACATTGCCTCTTACCGTTAAAATAAATTAAATTAAATTAACACATCAAAACACCTAAAACACCCTCATCTTCAGAAATCTTGAAATAACCTTTACCGAAAACAATTTCACAACGGATCAAAACCACACATTCGTTTTAAAACAGTAAGCGTATGAGTATTTGAATTATTTTTATCAACTCTTCAATGCCTTGAATCCCAGAATTTGGTGCTTCTTTCAAAGCAATTTCCACCATTTTTCCTGTAAAACCACCACCATCATCAGTTCAACAATCATCTCTGCTCAGCAAAAAAAAAACCCAAACCTACAACAAAATTTGATATCTCGAAGAACCATAAGAAGTTTTATAGATTTAGAGGATCAATGACTTGATAAAACCCAGAGATCAAGTTTTTTCGGGTTACTTAACAGCAAGATCGAGTTTAGTCTAAATAAACATGGCCAATTTCCAGCAGAAAAAAGGGAAAAGCAGCCATAATTCAACATAACAACAAAAACTCAGAGAAAAGAAATACATGAATCGATCAAATTAATACTTTGCAACCATAAAATTTATTCTTTATCGGTTTAACTTTTTTATTCCTTTATTGCCTATATTAGTTTATTCTTTTGCCCCTATTAAATTTATAAATAGATAGAAAAACAAAACGGATAAATAAATACTCAAATTGTAAAAAAGAGCTTACGTTGAATATTAAGCAAACGGAGCCGACAACAAGTGACGGGTTTTTCAGAGGTTTTGAGGAAGGCAACAAAGGAGGAAGGAAAAAGGATTTCAGTTTTACGGTTTAAAGCTGATGGTTATAAATTTAGAAAAGAAATCAGTGAATGGGAGGTTGATGGAGATGGAGGAAATGGTGAAGAAGAAGGGTAAATGGGGAGGTTGGGAAAGAAAGGGAAAGTTGTTAAAAGAAAATTGGGATGAAGAAGAGGGTGTTTTAGATATTTTAATATATTTTTATTTTATTTTAAAATTTAAAAATAAATAAATAATGATAGGGTATGTTTTGATTGATCAAGACAAATTTTTTAATGGTAGGGCACAATATGGATAAGTCAAAAACGTTAGAGGGGTAAAAATGGTCAATTTAAGGGACAAGTTAGAATAACAAATAAAGTTTAGGAGGAAATTGCATTAAGCCTAAAAAAAACTTTAAAACTTATGAACCGAACCATTTAAAACTAGTGAAATTTGGTTCGATTATCTTTCACATTCGGTTCTATTTTGATTTGGGTTTCCAAAACTGTAATACTACGTAATAATCATCAGGGACAAAACTAAAGAAAGGGTGGGAGGGGTTTTGTCCTTAAATTTTTTGATCTAATGACAATTAGTTGTTAACTGAATCGAACCAAATTTTGTTTAAATTTTTTAACCGAACAGAACAAAACTCGATTAATTCAGTCAGTTTTCGAATTAACCGAAATTTGTTATAATTTTTTTGGGTAAAGTACACAAATGATAATTAAACTATGCTAAAATGACCTTTTTAGTCACTGAACTTTCAAAAGTTACTAAACAATTATTAAACTTATCGAACTATTATAAAATGGTCGTTGCGCGTTATAAATTATTGATAAATTTTGAAAAATTTAATGACCATTTTGTAATAATTCAATAAATTTAATGATCATGTTGTGCTAATTTAATAAAGTTTAATGATATTTTATAACATATCAAAAAATTTAATGATCATTTTATATAATATTTAATATATAATCATTTCAGTTAATTAACTAATTTCAAATCGAATTAATTGATAATCGAAGTTAAAAAAAATCTTAATCGTTAACCGATCATACCTAAAATTTTCCTACTAATTAATCGAAAAAATTTCGACTCGATCGATTAATACGATTAAAACTGAAGTATGAACATCTAACTTCACATCTGTTCAATATTGCAACGCAATCTATACTCTTGTTCGTTTCGTAATTAGCAGAAAAAGACTAGTTTTAATTTCTACATTTGCATATTTAGACCTACAATTAGGACAATGTTATTTTGAACAGAAAAAAATTAGGACAGTGTTATGATCATTACAATCTTCCAACAAATTAGTCATGGGTTAACTACTGGAATAGTCATTTATGTTTCTTTTTAGTACAAAGTTGGTCACCGATTTTGAAAAGTGACCAGTAAGGTCACTTACTTTTTCGGGGCGTAAACTTTTGCTCACTCAGCCGTTTGTTGTCATTAAACATTAACGGCTTGCTGACATGGCAGCGGAAAAATAAGGGTAAACTATTACAATGGCCACTAAAATTTATCCCATGTACATTTCTGCTCCCCAATTTTTAAAAAAATAAACATTATGGTCACTATTGAAAATGGTTTCTTTATAATTTCACCATTGAATTTTTAAAAATTCATTTTTCAACCCTAAAATTTTACAATCAATTAATACAATAATATTATAAAGACTTAAATGAAAAATAGGTGCCTAAAGTATACCTTTTTTAAATTTTAGGTGCCTAAATTGCTCCTATTTAATAACTAAACTTTCAAATTGCTCCTATTTTCACTCTAAATTATTTTATTATTATTATTATTATTATTATAACATGTCATTTTTTATTATTGTTAAATTAAAAATAAAACCATTTTTATTATTATTAAATTTAAAATATTTTAAAAAACATTACTTCTTAAAATAATTTAGGTGTCTAAAGTATTTTTTTTGTAAAAATAGGCGTCCAAAGTTTTCATAGTTACAATTTTAGGTGCTCGACTGTTAGATGTGTGTTAAAAAAATTGTCAACCAATAGGTGCTTGACACGTGGTATTAATTTTATTTAATGGAAAATACTCAGATTTTTCAAATTTTTATAAAATCTCAAAATTTTACAAGCTTCACAAAACACTCCCTAAATCTCTAGAAGTTCCCAAACTTTCACTGTCGATTGTCGCCACTTCCGTCGCCGATCGCCATTGCTGACCACACCAACTTGGTCGCCGGACCAAGGCAACTTTTCCCCCTAACACGGCGTCGCCAAAAACGCCCAACGACAAGCAGTCGAACGTCAAACACGAACGTTAAACACGAAATCGACGTTCGTGTTTGACGTTCAGTTGCACGCCGTTGGGCGTTTCCGAGACGCTGTGTTAGGGGAAATGGTTGCCTTGGTCCGGCGACCAAGTGGGTGTGGTTAGCTACGGCGACTGGCGGCGAAAGCGGCGACAATCGACGGCGAAAGTTTGTGAATTTTTAGGGATTTAGGGACTGTTTTGTGAAGCTTGTAAAATTTTGAGATTTTATAAAAATTTAAAAAATCTGAGTATTTTCCATTAAAAATAAAAATAAATAAAATTAATGCCACGTGTCAAGCATCGATTGGTTGACAAATTTTTAACACCCATTTAATAGACGTGCAACTAAAATTGTAACTATGAAAACTTTGGGCACCTATTTTTACAAAAAATACTTTAGACACCTAAATTATTTGAAGAAGTAATATATTTTTTAAATATTTTAAATTTAATAATAATAAAAATGATTTTATTTTTAATTTAACAATAATAAAAAATAGCATGCTATTTTATAATAATAATAATAATAATAATAATAATAATAATAATAATAATAATAATAATAATAATAATAATAATAATAATAAAATAATTTAGAGTAAAAAATAGGAGCAATTTGAAAGTTTAGTTATTAAATAAGAGTAATTTGGTCACCTAAAATTTAAAATGGGTATACTTTGGGCACCTATTTTTCATTTAAGCCTTTATAATATTATTGTACTAATTGATTGTAAAGTTTTGGGGTTGGAAAATGAATTTTTAAAAATTCAAGAGTGAAATTATAAAGAAACCTTTTCAGTAGTGACCATAATGTTTATTTTTTAAAATTGGAGAGCAGAAATATACATGTGATAAATTTTAGTGGTCATTCCAGTAGTTTACCCTTATTTTTTCACTGCCAGGGCAGCAAGCCGTCAATATTTAACGACAACAAACGGCTGAGTGACCAAAAGTTTCCGCACTGAAAACGTAAGTGATCTTACTGGTCGTTTTTCAAAATTGATGGCTAACTCTGTACTAAGGGAAAACATAAGTGACTATTCCAGTAGTTAACCAATTAGCTATATCATTTTTCTTATACAAGGAAGACTATGTCATCACTTGATCAGTCGATGCATAATCCAAAATTATTCATTTTAGATCTAATCTAAGTTTTGTAAAGTATGTATTTTTTTAATAGTTTTACGATGATTATAAGATAGTATATGTTCATATTTTTTTAATCATTTGATAATCTATACATATTTTATGGACAAAGTTATTGGAACTTGAATCTCCTGGGATAAACATCATCTTTTTACTGGGACCACTCGTTTGTTTCGTAAAGTGTTGAGTTTTAAGGGGCTCGATTCCTTCAACCGATCTTGCTCACCAAGTGGTGGAGAGGTGGAATTTTAAGTGGATGTGGTGTGGAAGCTAAAATATAAATGACACAATAATTTTAGAGTGGTTCAACATTCTAACCGAGGTCTACATCCACTACCATAGCTTCACACTAAGGATTTCCAATCAATCCACTATTGATTCGTCCCCTTTTCTAGGTTTAGGAGAAAACCCTTATACACCGATCAAGCTTTCTACTCAAAGCCTTGATCAAACCCTCTTTAAAAAGAGAAAATATAAGCAAACTTAAATCCCTCTAATAGGAGATTGTTTGCACAAATAAGCTCTCACCCAAAATCTAAAACACTTGAGCAAATTTGACAATTTTGGCTCACTAGTGTTTGTCTATACAAAGAAATGACAATTTAGCTCGAAGACAATTTCTTGATCATTTGTTGATTGAAAATTGAAGCATTAACAATATTTTGATGCTTGGAGGTCCCTTTTATACTTCTTAATGAGTTTGTAGCCGTTACTAGCCGTTGGGGATGAATTGGAGCCGTTGAGGACTTTATTTCCCACCATAAATGTTGTTATGCTGATAACCGTATCGAAACTCTCGAACCCGTTTCGATACGCTCCTCAAGTAGAAAGAGCCGTTGCCACACCCTTATCGAAACGCTCTTGGCCGTTTCGGAACACTTGTATCGAAACGCCTTTCACCGTACCGAAATGATCTGCATTTAAATGTTAGTTGGGAAATAGCCGTTGGGATTTATGACTGTTGTGGTCGATGCCACATAAGCGTATCAAAACGGCATAACATCGAAACGCTGGGCAAAAATACATAATCAGAAAAGACCCGTTTTAAAATGTTTTGACATTGGAAGACCCCATATCGAAACGCCTAAGGGTGTTTCGATACACCTGGATGGTTTTGTTTATTTTGGCTTTGAAAACATGTAAAAACCTTTAAAAACACCCCTATCATAGTTTCAAGTTATTTGGACTTTGGAAATAATTTTGAATTCTTTTAAATCAGTCCAAAACATTTTTCAATTATTATATCAAAACATTAGTTCTACAATCTCCCCTTTTTGATATAATAAAACCAACTTGAAAAATTGTTTGGGATTCTCCCCCTTTAAATTTAAAAATGTGAATAAAAGATCAAAATTTTGAAATCAATTTGAGCTCCCCCTTATTCATTTGAAAATCCAATTTTTCAAACCATTTCTCCTTTTTTTGTTATATCAAAAAGAATTCAAAATACTTTTAAGTTCAAAATAATAATAGAGGTAAAAAAATGACAAAAATAAGAATTTGGTTTTAAAATGGCTCCCCTTACTCAAAGCATCAATAAAATGTTAGTACAACATATTTGATCATCTAGTTGAAATAAATGAAAAATAAACCAAATGAAAGCAAAGACAACTAGATTTTTACCAACACTTGAACTCAAGGGAGGATGTGAAGCCTTCATTCTTCAAGTGTTCTTTCTTGTGTGCATGGAGCTCCCCCTCAAAGTTTGACTTGTTGATCATTCTTCATCACACCTAGAAAAAGACAGTTAAGGAATTTTTGGTATCCAAATTGCTTTGGATCCGTAGACGTTAGTAGCACAAACTTTAGTCCCCTTAGGAATCCATTTTTCAATTTCATCGTTTTTAATTGAAGTACTAAGTTCTTTTGGACCCAAATACTTTTAAACATTTTCTTTTTACAAATCTAGAGGCACTAGATTGTATTACATAAAAATTTAATTTTCTTAAATCATTTTTCTTGAATTGCATCACTTATTAATTATGTTAAATACTTGATGGTTTTATTTCACAATATAAAACTCAAGCTTTTATTTTTCTCTTGTACGTAATTGTTGGGGACATCTTTTTTGTGTTTTAAATCTTTAATTTGTATTCTTTTTCTTTGGTTTGAGGAATTTTGTTTTGTTTAAGGATTTTGTTTGGACAGTATTATATTCTCATGCTCCAGTGGATCTTTATCGAAGAATACCTATATTATATATCATATCATAGAAATTTGTTTCTAAATTTTTAATAGTCTTAAGGTAATTATAAGATAATGTTTGTTCATAATTTTTTACATGAACATCTTCTTTTCTACTGAAATCACTTGTTGAATTTAAATTTATTTGTAAATTAATAGAAAAAACCCAAAAAATTAAACTTATAGGAGAATCCATTTAAAATTAGAGAAAATATATTGTTAGTCATTGAATTTTTAGGACGCTCTAACTTTAGTCATCGAAATCGAAACTTTTACTACAGTTATTATATTTTTAATTCGCTTTCATTCCGATCACTGTCGTTAGTTCCTATTAAGAAATGTTATTGTGGCGCGTTAACGTCTTTTCCCAAAAAAAATCCTAACTTTTCAAATTTAAAATTGTCGTCAACGCCAAAATTTCAATGAACAAAAAGATCACTAGTTAATTTCAATGGTGACAGATATATTTTGCCAAAAGATTAATATAATTTTATATTGTGTAAAGTGTAAAACTAAAAAATCTTACACTGTATAAGTTAATTGTAACTTGTATAATCTAAACTTTTTAAATTGTAATCAGTCAAAAGATTACTTTCAAAGAAAAAGATTACTCAAAACATTGTGGAAAATGTAAACAAAGTTTGAATAATGGATAGACTAGAGGATTTTTTAGAAATTTTTGAAAAAGAAAGTAGAGTTTCTAGAGAGATTCTTTTAAATATCAATTTTGATATTATGTAATTGCTTAATCCCCCATTAGGGGACTTGATGGGGAAAAGCATAACACAAAAGATGGCCCAAAAAAAAAAAGGCACAAATTCATTGCCTTTAGACACATTGCCCTTCAAATTCCACCTAATAAAACATTTCTTAAGGGATTTAAACACCGCTTAGTTTCTTTGTCATTTCCTTTTCAAAATCATGGCACCAACCCCATACCCATATCTTCTCTTTTGTCATATACACAACTTCCTTATCATACCCATAGCAATCATTTTGTTAGTAAAGTGCTAGATTTTTCATTTTATTTCAAATGTTTAAATATTACTACAACAATATAGGCTTTTAGTGATAAATTACAGTGACAAGAAATAATTTTGTTACAAATATTAAATTTTTGTGACAATTTTTTTATACGACACTATTAGTATAAGTAATTGTGGTGTATTTTTTATATGGTCATTGTTATAGTAGCAATTGTGACGATTACATTTTCACAGTTAAATTCTCACTATAAGTTTATAACTGTGACACAAATTTCATTGCCACTAAAACTTTGACACATGATGGTGACGATATATAAAGTGGTTACTTATTTAATATTTGTTGTGACAATAAAATTGTTTGTCACTTAAAATTTTACTTTTTGTTGTGATAAAATTTGTCGACAATAAAAAATAAACTTAATGACAAATTATATATTGTCACAATAATAATTTTTTTTATAATTATAGTAATAATAACAATTATAAAAAATTGAATTTACCATAAACTAGCTTATCAAAAGGTAAAATAATTATATTAGTCTCTATACTATGTGTAAATTGTTGTTTTAGTCATTCTATTCTGATCAATTTTAGTCCTTATATTTTTCAAATTTTAAAACTTCAATCCTAAGCCAAACGGGACAACGACAATATAATTAAATTACAATGATAAAAAATCAAAAAGTACATAATTTTTTTAATAGGAAGTACATAAACTTAAAGTGAACAAAGTAAAGTAAAAAGACAAATATGTAATCTTGGCGTAATATATTATATATGATAGTAAAATTTTACTTTGTGAAAAATTTTACACTTGATATTTGTTTTAAGTTTACTTGTGGAGTTAAAATTTGCACTGTCAGTATATTAAATAATTATCACATAAAGAATAATTCTATCAATAATTTAAATTAAATTATGTAATTAATTGAAATATAATATTTAATATATTAAGTGTAAATCTTAATATTTATATGTTTATATTTTAAAACTAACTCAATTATTTTTATATATTTTCTTCAACAAATATATTTCGTATGAAAAACCACATAAAAATTAATTAAATTATTATTATATTAATTATTGTTATAATTAATACATATTCTTAAAACAAATAAAATTAATTTAATGAATTAGAATTTAATCTAAATAATATTTTTTAAAATAATATTAAATTTCTTGCCTAGCCTAGTGGATAGACATTGCACTCTCCCCTTAAAGGTTTCAGGTTCAATCCCCCATAAAATCATGTATTGTATTTATTTATTAAAATTTGATATATGAATACGCCGCATCATCTATAATTAACCCCTCGCCATGGGCTAAAAGTTTTAGACACTAATTTAATATATATTTGTGATAAACTATTTGTCACTAATAAGGATAACATTAGTGTCGAATTAGGATCAAGTAAAAACAAAGTGTAAAAGCTGAGGACGAAATATTTTATTATGTCAATTTTTGTTAACTGTCACGTCATTAGCCGTTGAATTTTAACGACATCAGGCTAATTTGTTACTTTTTTAAGTCATGGACCGGTTTTATAACTTTTTTTTGAAAAATGACGGGCCTCATTAAAAACCCCCTCTAAACCTAGATAGGGGGAAAAGAGTGCCCTTTTTATTCATATATCAGCGGGATACCAGTACAATCGAACAACTAAGGGAAACTGCATCACCATGGCAGTAACCTCAACAAGCAGCCATTCACTGTGTACAGACTGTCTAAAACACACAATAATGCCAAACCAAATAATTCCCAAATAAAATTCAATACCCGAAGCAACGAAAGCCCTTCGCTACAGTCTTCAACGAAAGCCATTGCAATTTTCGCTTCTTCGACCTCTCCACTCGAATCTACCAACAACGCCAATGCCTAAAGTCCCTGGATATTAGTCGATATTGACTAGGCTTGGATATCTTGTGAAGTCAAGCAAGTTCGGTATAGACTCCGGCCATTTACTCTTTGCCCACATGCCAATCCTCAATAACAATGTATCTTTAGCCGCTTTATCGCAAATGCTCTTTTTATTAAACACCGCCTCATTCCTCACCAACCAAATGGTCCACACGATTCCGAAGAACGACAGTAACCACAGCGGTTTAGCGCGTCTTCTGAAAGGGGTAGAGCTCCACATCAACAGTAGTTCTTTAAGGTTAGCCGGTAACACCAGCTGCACGCTCCATTTCGAAGCCCAGAACTGCCATAATTTCCAAGAAACACGGCAATGGCACAAAAGATGAGCACAAGTTTCTTCCTTCTCCCCACACAGCCCACATAAGCCATGACCACTTATTCCCACACCTTTTTTTTAAGAGCAAATATCGTTGGAATTCTTTCCAAGATTGCTCTCCAAACGAAAACCTCCACTTTCGGAGGGGCTAAATTTGACCAAACAAGCTGCCATAGTTTGTCCGATGAGCCATCCTTCACAACACTTGTAACACAGAAAGACTTTGAACTGTAAACACCATTTTGGGAGCCAAGCCAGCTGACTGTATCCCTGCGATTAACCTCCGATTTAAAATGATTCAGCATCCTGAGGAGGTCTGACCACCCCTCTTCTTCCCACGATCGCAACGCTCGCCTTAGTTTGATTTTCCATGTCCACACACCTTCGTTAAAGAATCCAAACTCTCGAACCACACCCAATTTATTTAGGGCCAAGTTGAATAATCTGGGGAAAGCAGATCTTAACGGTTGGGGTTGAATCCAACAATCATCCCAAAATTTAATTGAGCTTCCATCCCCTAATCTATAATAGATGTTCTACGCAAAAACATCATCCGAGTTATGTAATACCTTCGTTATATTCTTCCAAACCCAAGACTGTTTTCTCGGGGCTACTTGCGACGGTAACAAGACATTAGGATCATATCCGTACTTTGCATCGATAACATTCCTCCAAAGACTCACAGATTCAGTACTATACCGCCACACCCATTTATTCAACATAACTCTATTTTTTATCTTCACATCTACAAGACCCAGACCAACTGCATCTCTTGGTTTCGCAATGTTCTCCCACTTCACCCAATGTATGGCACGCGCATCATTAGAACCCCAAATAAATTGTGCTGATAATTTATTCAGCTCCATTGCTACCCTGGTTGGTAGTTCAAAGAGACTTAGAAAATAAATTGGAAGACTATTAATTACCGATCTTACCAAGCAGATTCTGCCGGCTATCGACAGAAATTTACCCTTCCATCCCGCCAATTTTGTCTTCACTTTGTCAATAATCGGCTTCCACAGCATTAAAGAATTCCTATTCGCTCCCAAAGGTAACCCTAAATACGACGAAGAAAGTGATCTCGACCCGCAACCAAGCTCCTTAGCCCATTCCTCCACACAGTGAGTATCCACTGAGATTCCAAAAACACAGGTTTTTTTCATATTCAAACTCAGGCCAGCCGCAACCTCAAATATCCGCAACAATCTTTTGATATTCACCACATTCGCTTTGGAGGCTTTAGCGTCTGCAAACTGCAGATGCGAGATCGGAAGTCCGGCATCTCCAACCTTCACCCCCTCTATTAGTCCGATATTTGCAGCTTTACTGATGAGACAACTTAACGCCTCCCCGACAATATTAAACAGCAGGGGCGAGAGCGGACACCCCTGCCTCAAGCCTCTTTTAATCTGAAATGGTTTAGAAACCTTGCCATTCACAGTCAGTGATATAACCGCTGTAGAGACACACTTCAATATCCATAACCTCCATCTATAGCCGAAGCCCATATTTTCCATGATTCGATCCAAAAAGAACCAATCCACTGTATCATATGCCCGTTTGAAATCAGCCTTGAACACTAGAGATTCCTTCTTTCTCCTTCTTTGGTCCTCGATAACCTCATTCGCGATCAATGCACAATCTGCGATTTGCTTACCGGGGATAAAGGCAAATTGATTCCTTCCCACCACTTCATCAATACATAACCTTAGCCTCCGCGACAAGACCCTAGCTAGGATCTTATAAACACTGTTCACCAATGATATGGGTCGAAAATCGTCCACTTTCTCCGGATGCTCTTTCTTGGGGATCAAAGAGATAAAAGAGTGATTGAAATACTTATCCTTAATCTTCCCCCTGTAGAAATCTGAGAAGAAACCCATCACCTTGTCTTTGAGCTGATCCTAGAACTTCTTGAAGAATTCCAAATTGAAACCGTCGGGCCCATGAGCTTTATTTCCATCGGCCGACCAAATAGCATCCCGAACTTCATCAGCCGAGAAGGGGGCTTCCAACAGTCTAGCCGATGCATCACTGATCTTCTTCATTTCACACCCAAAGCTTCTGACCGGAATGGTGTTGGATCTGTTAAAATTAGATTTAAACTCCTCCTCGAAAATGTGCAGAATTTGGCTTTCATCAGTGACCATATTTCCTTTCCATTCTATCGCATGAATACGGTTCCTGTTTCTTCGAATCGAGGCCACCAAATGGAAAAATTTCGTGTTCTTGTCACCATCCGTATTTCACCCTCGATTTCTGATGCCATTCACGTTCTTCTCGACGATATTGCATCCACAATTGACCTTTAACTCTCCTATGTTCCAAATCCAGAGAAGGACATGAACCATTCGTAACAATCATCTCCTCGACTTTCGACAACTTCTCCTCAAGTGCCTTAGTCTGAGCCTCCTTTGATGCTTTGAAGGTGTTCACCCAATTTTTGATGATAGTTTTAATCTTTTTCAGTAGAAGGTTTGTTGATTTACCATTATATTCGACAACTGAACGTTTTATAATTTCCACCAATTCCGGGCACTCAAGCCAATGCGTAAATAGCTTGAACGACCCTGCTCCACTCCTCAACCCCCCCTCGACTATCAAAATTGGGCAATGGTCCGAGATACTCCTGGAAAGTGCAAGCTGTTTAATATTCGGGAACCACAACAACATTTCTGGGGAGATAAACACTCTGTCGATTCGGCTAGCAGCAGGCGACACACCTCCCTGAAACCAAGTAAACTTACTATTCAGCAAAGGAAGATCAATAAGGCTGCAACATTGCATAAAGTCATTCAGCAAGGCCCCCTTATCACAGGATTCCCCGATACCCCACCTCTCATCAGCATTGAGAATGCAATTGAAGTCCCCGCAAACCATTACTGGCACATTAAGATTCGACAGGAGAGTAAGGAGTTCATCAAAACAAGCTCTCCTATCCCTCGGCAGATTTAGGGCATAAAGATTTACTATCCCACAACGTTTGTCTATTGACGCCAGCGTTCCAAGGCTAATAATAAACCGGTCGGTGATAATGTTGTTGTCCACCTTAAACGCACCTCCATCCCACATAGAGATCAACCCCCCCGAGGCCCCTTGAGAAGGCGCATAGACAAAGCCATCAAAACATCTCCCTTTTATATGATTCATCCACCCCGGTTTAACCGAACTAAGTTTAGTCTCTTGTAGTAGGCATATCTTACACCGAGCAACAGCCACAACCTTAGACATGGCTCTCAACTTCTCAAGTTAATCGAGTCATAAATGGTTTTATAACTTCTGATAGTCAAGGGACTTAACAAAGAATCGAGTCATAGTTGGGGAACCATTTATGTAGTTTACCCTATAAAATATGAGTGGTAATTTAATCTAAATTCTAATTTTATTTTAAATAATTATTAATTACATGTCGAGTACTTCAGATTTTTAATCATTATTTAAGAGTCATAAAAATTAATATGTGCAATTGTGTATTGACTTAGTAGTGTTCAGCGGTGTGTTACTCTTTCTAGACTAATCGTTATTCTCATAGTATTTTGATTGTTATTAATGGTGATAATCCTCTGGATAAGGTCGAATTAATGATTTAAGTTTAAATATATTGGGTATAATAGTCCTTTAAATTTTGATTGTTATGTAATTATTTTTTATTAGGAATGAAATTATATATTTTTTAAAATAATATATATATATATATGCTTTTTGAAATATTGAGATTGGAAAAAATATTTAGCCAAACTGATAGCATGTATATTAACAAATCATTGATTAATTTGCTGGCTGCAGTTGTTGCTATCCAGTTTCCCCCTTTGATTTTATCACTTTGAATAATTTGACTTTAAGTCGGTCATATCATGTAAGCTGAATAGATTTTGTATTTTGATATAATAATCTGTATTTATTTTATTAGTTGATTAATTCAAATCAAATAATATAATATTTATTATAAAATATAAAAATTTATTTTATTTTATTTATAATGTTAAAATCCAAACTTTTAATTTCATAAAAATCTTATATTCCGTCTAGATATTAAATGTTATTTTCCATATATATATATATATATATATATATATATAGGGCATAATAATTGATTATTAACCTTAATTAACTAGTTGAATTTGCCACATAGCAAAGTGACTAAATTTACATATATTTTTCCAAATTCACGAGAACCTTTCATGAAGTGATTGACCCAAACCTAAATTTTAGAATTTAATTATTTCAATAAGTCAAAAAAAGAACTCAATTATTTCAACTATCAGTTTTATTTTTCAAAAATCTCTTCAATATTTTCATTTAATTTCTTGCAAGATACGGTAATCAAATAAACAATCTCAATTTTTTTTTTGAAATAAACAATCTCATTGAAAGCGGAGGTAATTGCAATATAAAAACATTATATTAAAAATACTGAAGATGAATAAATCCCAGAGTTTGTGTTTCGAGTTATAATGGTTCAGTTTAATTTCAGAAAATTATCGTCTATGTCTAGTATTTTATTTTTTAAAACCCAATTAATAAAAGATATATCCGAATCAACTCGAACTTATAAACCGATCGAATGGGTCAAGCTAAATGTTTTCAAATATTAACTATATCAAAATAAATTATTTAGAGAAACAATAGTCCGACAATACAATTCGAATTATTTTTTTCGATTCGAATTCACGAGTGTGAGTGAGAAATGAAAACCATGCATCCATTGCGCACTAATTTTGTCAAAAAGCAGGCCATGGTTTTCTGGTGTGTAGGGTTGACAATTCCAATGGAATGCCGGTGCGTTCATGTCCCTGGACGGGTTTCAATTTTTCATTTTTCAATTAATTTAAGACACCATATAAAAATAAAAAAAATAAACACAACACGAATTATTAAAATGTAAATATGCTATAATTAATATGACAAAAATATCAATATATAAAATTTATATAAATATATAACTTTTTAAAAACGAAACAACAATATCTATACATGAGTTGTCAGATTCAATTATATAAACATTTATATAAAGATGAGTATACAGCGCTCGACGAGCACCGATGAGCATCACTAACGAGGAGTACCGATGAACACAATTAATTCAATTTATAAAGATTAAAAATTATAAAAGACGTACTCACCGTATAATTATAAATTATTTAAAAATTAAAAGGTAAATTAATTAAAATATTTTATTTTATTTTTAATTTCCTTTTAAACATAGATCAAAATACATATCTACCCGTAAATTGCAAAACTCTAATTTTTGTTCATTTGAAATTCAAGCCGCCGCCGCTTGCGTTAATGTTCCAATTCTGCTCAACAATGGCGACCGAGTCATTCAGTACTACTCGCCTTCTTTATCTACATTGCAATTGTATACTACTAAGGGCCTGTTTTTGGTTGCGTTTTGCAACCAAAAATCACTTTTTTAAGTGCTTTTAGTTAAACAGGCTGTTTTTGGTTGCTTTTAAAA
Source organism: Hibiscus tridactylites (assembly GCA_958450335.1). Classification (NCBI taxonomy): domain Eukaryota; kingdom Viridiplantae; phylum Streptophyta; class Magnoliopsida; order Malvales; family Malvaceae; genus Hibiscus; species Hibiscus tridactylites. Next base: position 34,999,408 of record OY288273.1, on the reverse strand, counting down.
CTAGCTTTTCCACCCAAACCAAGAAGCTGGATTTTATAGCTTCTTGGGTGGAAAAGCTAGTTTGAAAATAAAATTACTTTTTTACCCTTATTATTTAATTATAATTTATTGTTAAAATAATGTTTATGCATACATAATTGTAAAATAATATATATTTTATAATATTTATATTGAAAATAAAATTGTTTTATTTGTACTTTATTTTATATTTATTATTAATGTGTAAGTGGTATGCCCGTATATAATCTAGAATGTAGTTTATATTTTCAAATTAAATTTTATAAAAAAATATTTTTTATTATAATTGAAATTGATTTATTTCATAAATCATAACATTAATTAATTTGAACAATCACCCAAATTACTTTTACTTTTCAATATCATGTCTAAAATAGACATTTTATCTCTTCAAAATCACTTTTTGACATCAATGACAAACACTAACCAGCTTTTCAAAACTACTTTTCAACAGCTAGTTTGAAAATCAATTTTTTCACCGCACTTTTTAAAAGCAACCACAAACTAAGCCTAAACCTATTTCGTCCTTTAACAAATACCAATCAAATTTTTGTTCCGACCACCCATTTGTTGACAAATTTAGGTGCTTTATTCCCCTCTTTCCCTTCTTTAATTTGGGTAATTTAAGGTTAGCATTACTTGATTTGAATTGATTTAACCGGTTGAGCCGATAAAATTTAATTTTAGATGAATTTAAAATTAATTTTAGCGGCGGCAACAACGACAGTTACGACAACAACAACGGTGGCGGCGATAGCAACGGCGTTGGCGGCAGCAACAGCGGCGGCGGCTTGAATTTCAAATGAACAAAAAATAGGGTTTTGTAATTTAGGGGTATATATGTATTTTGATCTATGTTCAAAAGAAAATTAAAAATAAAATAATATATTTTAATTAATTTACCTTTTTAAATAATTTATAATTATACGTTGAGTTCTTTAAATTTTAATTTTTTATAAATTAAATTAATAGTACTCATCAGTGCTCGTCTTTAGTAATGCTGTAGAATTTTCCTTAATATATTCTATAATTTCCTGATTTCTTTTTCTCTAAATATTCTTCACAATATGAAGCGTCTTTGACCCAAACTTTTATGTTTTTGTAAACAACAATTTCTTTGACTATTTTAGGCATGCATTTATATTAATTATTTTGGTCTTTTTATTATTATTCGATTTATTGACCGACTAATTTAGACCACACATCATAAATATTTATTATAAAAATAATCTTTTCAACCCAATTTGCTTTATTAACAACGTCAAGAATCAAACTCATACGTGAAGAATTTAATGTCTCATCCTACTAGTCCAACTGATAGTGAGGGACGGAGCTATTCATGCAATGGAAGGGATTAGACCCCCAAAATATTTTGATACAGTAACGATTTAGGTCTTTTTAGTTTAAATATTAATCAAAAACGATATATACTTCTTATTTTTATATTTAAATATTTAATCTTAGTTCCGTCTCTGTCGGTAATTATAGTCGGATCAAATGAGGTATTAAATGTTAGGTATAAAAATGTTGATTATCATAGTTTGACGAGTGTATTTCTCAAAGAAGAAGAAGAATTAAATAGTTATAGGGCTAGACAGTTGTAGTGTAAAACAGGTGAAATGGCACGTTCCAATTGAAAATAAAAGTATAAGTATGGATCCATTGTATCTTTTATAATATTTGTACAAATCATCCAATCATTAGCAGGGAATTCAGAAGCTGCTGGTGGTCGTGAAATATCTAATATCTGTCATTAGATTTGATATAATGCCATAAAAAGAATCTCTACATGGACTATAACTATTCACACTCACATGTATATTTGTTGGATAGAAATCTTTTATCCTCTTTTCGGTACTTCTATATATGCCTACACGCTCAAAATTAATTTTAGGGTTTAGAGTTTTATGTTAAGGGTTGTGATTAGGGTTTATGGAATTTAGGGTATGCTATATTTTTAGGGTATATGGTTTAGGATTTAGAATTTATGGTTTAGGGTTTAGAATTTGATTTTGTAGTATTTTTTAGTGTTGGGGCATATGTAGGGACACCGAAAAGGGGCAGACAAATTTTATCCATATTTGTTAGGGTAAAGTAAACCAATATTCACCGAATTTTAGGGCGTGTTTATTTTGTTTATCAAACTTTTAAATGTTTTATTGAGATTATTCAGTTTTTAGTCTATTTTTATTTTGGTCACTCTCCAGTTAACTTTCGTTAAAAACACTGACGTGATACGTTAATTTTACTTCTTCCTCTATTTTTTTTTATTCTTTTCTTGCTTTGTTTTTCCTCCATAACCTTCAGGTTCTTTCTTCCTTGCTTCCGTTTCTTCTCCATACAACTCGTTCCATTGCTACTGCTCAGCCTAAACAAGTTAGCAATGGAATGAGTTGTAGGGAGAAGGAATGAAAGCAAGAAAGAAATAACCTAAAAGTTGTGGAGGAAAAATAAAATAAGGAAAGAAAAATAAAATAGAGGAAGAAAGAAAGTTAACGTGTCATGTTAGCGTTTTTAACGGGAGTTCACAGGAGTGACCAAAATAAAAGGACTAAAAGTTGAGTGACCCCAATAAAAGTTTTAAAAGTTCGGTGACCAAAATGAGTGCGCCCTAAAAGTCCGATGATCATTAGTATACTTTACCCTATTTGTTATTATTAATATCTTATGTTATTTTCATGGTTTCGAAGTTTTTGATTTTGTTTTAATGTTTTATGGGGTATTGTAAAGATCAGATCAGATCAGATCGAATCGGTTTGGTTAAATTAAAAATTAATTATATTAATTTGAATAATTTGACTAATGGTTCAAAAGTATATATATAGGATGGAATTTTTTTGAATGAATATATAGGATGGAATTAGAATCAAATATAAGAATAAATGAAATTATTTAACTTAAAAAATATAAATGCCTATTATGTATTTAAACTTAAATTTAAGAGGTGAAATTTAATTTGTCTAGTGTTTAAACTTGCAGGACCTAGTTGTCATTATCATGCTTTAGTTCTGCTACTGTATGTATGTAATGAACCGCTACAAACTAATAAAAAAATTAGAAACCAGGATAAAAAAAAAACAAAACCAGTTGAAATGGCTAAAAAACTTCTTAATTTGTATGAATTTGTATTTAATCGTTATTATTATTTTTATATAATTATTGATATTCGACTCATTAGTCGACAAATATAGATAGGTATTATTACAAAGATCTATTATGAGACCGACCATTTCAACTTTTTTTTTCATTCACAACGACATGATTTGAACTATTAATTTTACGTAAGGAACATAACTTCCCATCTTGCTAAACCAATTGATATGTGGTTATTTTTATTTTGATTCTTTGAATAGTCTTAAGGTGCTTATTAGACAATATTAGTTCATGCTTTGTTTTAACCGTTTGATAAGGCACACACGTCTTACAGATAAAGTTGTAACAACTCAGGTGTCTTATGATTAACATTGTCTTTTTTTTTCACTGAGATCATTTACTAGATTCAGCTAATTAAATCGTAGACCTATAGTCTTCATAACATTGGTCCAACTATTGATCCGGTTTTTATGACATTAACGGCTAATCTTGACATTAAACTAGAATGTTAGATTCAAATATAGGGTAAACTACATAAATGGTCTATCGATTATGACTTAATTTTTTGTTGAATCCCTTAAGTATTCAAAGTTACAAAGTGGCCCCCGACTTAAAAAAAAACTAACAAACTGATACGGTGCCGTTAAAAAACTAACAACAGATGACGTGGTCGTTTTCAAATTTGTATAATAACAAATATAGTCCTTAAACCTTTACACTTTTTATAATTTGAGCCTAATTTTAAAACTTTAGCTCTCAACATTTAAATTTTCATCAATTTAATCCTTAACCTCACCTCTCTCTCACGGAGTATATTTTTTCTTCTCCCGAAACTTGAATTAATTTCCAGTTCTACTCCTTGGTTTTCACTTTGAGGATTCTAAAAATTCTTTTTCTTGCTCCAAATTCAAAATAAAATAAAAAAATACCTAACTAATATTATTTATATATGTACGTCTAAAATTAGTTTTCCGTTATCTATCTTCTTTCTATTTGCCTAATATTAACTATGATTTATTACTGTAAATGTACTAAGAATACAAGTTAGAAGAGCAAACGCATAAGAACGACAACAAGAAGAGCAAATATATTCTTTCTCTAAAATCTATTGTTTTTACTCTATTTGTATTGATTTTATTTTTGCCGTCAAATTCACTCTCATTTTGCATATTTTGATGGGTTTAATCGACTTTTATTGTTTTTATTTTTGCTTTGGATTGAACTGAGTTAAGCTTGAATTGCCCAAAGTTATTCATATTTATTTTTTTCATATCAGTTTTTTTTCACCCGATTCATGCCCCATTAAGCCCTTCTCTATATTGTTATTTTTCGTCGATGAAAAAATAAAATCGGAACAATGGCGTAGGAAGAAGCATAATAGGTAGGGTGTTAAAAAATATTTGATCCGACTGGTTATCCATTGATTTGATCTGAAAATTTAAATATTTGATCCGATTTTAATTTTCGAATCGGATATTCGATCCTTTTTTTTGGATCGGATACGGATCATAATATTTCAAGTTTTGGATTATCTGAAATATCCAAAATTCAAAATTTTATAGATATAATTCTTGTTATATTCGAAAATTTGAAAAATCAAAATTTTCATAGATGTTAATCTTGTTATATTTGACAATTTATGAATATTTGTATTCCAAAATCCAAAATTTTCATTGATACGACCGTTAAATTTGAAAAAAATACTTAAATCAAATTATATATTCGGATAGCCGGATACCTGAGTATCTGATCCGAGTATCCTATATTTGAATAACCAGATATCGGATTTTTCTGGATCGAATACGGATCACTATTTTACCGATTAGGTTTTAGTGTTTTAAGTTAGGAATTTTAATTTTCGGGAGTATAATGAAGCGCCGACCAGGAGTGGATGAGGGACGATCAGGAGTAGATGAGGGCCGACAGATCTGGACATTGTTTGTAGGGGAACTTGTCAATGAACCTGCACTGGAAAGGATTGTGGCAATTTTCGACAAGCATGGTGTGGTCATGGATGTGTTCATCCCACAAAATTTGGCAAGAGACGGAACGCGGTTTGGTTTCGTTCGAATGGAATTAGAGAGCGATGTTGTAAGGGTGATTTAACGTCTAAATGGAGCATGGATTTATGGTTATAGGATTAGCATTTTCCTGGAAGTAAGGGGGATAGGAGATTGTTGTGGAGGCGTAAAAGATAAGAGTCCCAACCAATGGCTAAACCTTCGTTGATCGGGGAGGAACAAATGTGTGCGAGGGCTGAGCGTGCCAAGATGATGTATGTTGTGAGTCAAAATACAAAACTGGAGAACCAACAGATGGTCCAGGGAACGATCGATGAGACAAAGCTTGAGATATTGAGAAATTGAGCGGTGGGATGGTGTAGAGGGCCTTGGAGTCTAAAGGAGTTGGCAATAAAATTGAAGGTGGAACAGGTATATGGTTTCTCTATCATGCGGATTGTGAGTTTAATGATATTGTTGATGTTTACAGATCCAGCGTTAAGGGACAACGTTTTAGGGTCGGAGCCAGTGTCAATGTATTTTTCTCGCGTTGAGCGTTGGTCATCGAATATAGGCACAAAGACAAGGCGGATATGGCTTTCAATTAGAGGTATGACAATTCATGCATGGTTGCAAGAGTCGTTTGAGGCTATCACAAATGTACGAGGGTCTTATGTAAGGGTGGACGATGAAACTTTTGCACCATCCTCTTTTGAGCAAGGTAGGATGTTGATTGAAACCAAGTGCCTTTCGCATATCGATGAATTTATTGATTTTCAGGTGGCAAAATGTGTGTATAAGCTTCGGATCATGGAGATGGATATGAATGAACCTTTAATGGAGTGTGAATGCACGACGTATGAAACGTCATACACTATTAGTAGCGAGCTATGAAGCACGGGTACGCCTATGTGAGGCCGTCCCGCGTCCCCGATACGTTGTCGGGACGAGGACGGTGCGGGGACGTCTCAAAAATACCGGGTACGATCAAAATTACACCGGGTACAGTCAAAGGAGGTTGGGGACGTTTCGGGGACGTACCCTTCATTTTTTGCTTAAAAATTATAAAAATAACCCCTAATTTAAATCCCCAATTTTAAGTTTGCCCTAATTTGTTTATTTGGAAGTTGGAACCTGTCTCTGTCGCTCTTAACTTTTCTATCAGAGTCATTACATGCAGCCTCTCAACGTCGGGGACACAAGGCCGGCGCCGAATTCTTCTTGGACGGCGACAAAGTTCCGATCAACCCCATCAATCTCTTCAGGTATTTTTTTCTTTACTATTTTTGCTGCTGCCCCATCAATTTCAGCTTTAGTCCATTGCACTTCACCGTCTCTTTTTCTTTCTACTTTCTTCTTTCTCATGATACTAGCCTATCATTGTTTTACCAATTCACCCACTCAACTTAATCTTCTCTGCGGTTATCCATCAAACACTTGTCGGATAGACAACAGAAAACATTTGGCTGTCGTAACGCCAACATTGTTTTCCCAGTTCTTTGCTTCAAGCAACATAATTTCTGAAAATTCTGTGTTGCTTGTAGGTTTTTTACTTGGCCTTCTTCTCTGGGGTTATTCATCAAACACTTACCGGGAAGACAATAAAAGACCTTTGATAATTTATTGTAAAGTAAACCAAACATTATTTTCCTGGTTCTATGCTTAAAGGAAGAGAAGGTTTTGGAACTTTTGTATTGCTTATGGGTTAGTTTCCACGTGTCTGCTAAAAGCAAGTGATCATCCTCCCTCATTATTTTTAATTTGCAACTTGCCAGTGGAAGTGTTGCCATCTCTGTATAATCTTATCCCAAAGAAATCATGATTCTTTATGAACTTGAGTACATCGTAGTAAGCATAGCTAGTATGTTGCCTTAATGACTTGAAAATGCCTATAACACTTTAAGCGTACCTTTAATTTTCGCATATAGTTACTGAATCTTTAGCAAATGTCCTGTTTGCAACTGGCTTTTTTGTTAGATTTCAACATTTATGATATTGTCAGTTTATTAAAATGCCTATAACACTTTAAGCGTACCTTTAATTTCTGGATTGCACTTATGGTATTAATTTTGGCATTGTTTATCATGATTTTTAACAGTTATTTTTTAATGTTAACAGTTGAATTAGTTAAAATATGGCATCCCAAAGTGGTGATGAGCCTAATTTTGCTAGTAGTGGAAGTGCTAGCGGGAGTGGATCGATTTCATCGGCACAAAATGACAATTCTTCTCCACTATGGAATTACGTGACAAAATTGGGAAAACGGGGGGCTACTGGAGGAACTTGAAATTACCGATGTAATATTTGTGGTGAAACTCGTAATGGAAGTTATACTAGAGTGAAGGCCCATTTGCTTCAAATTTCAGGAGAAGGGGTTGCAATTTGCAAGAAAGTGACTAAAAGCCAAAAGCTTGAGATGTTGACGTTGTTAGAGGAATGGGAGAAGAGAAAGAAACAATGAGCATCTAGAGAAGTTCCATTGCCTAATCAATGTCAAAGTGGAATTGCAATTGAATCTTCTTCTAAAAAGAGAAAATCCAACTTATCGCCTATTGATAAATCATTCAACATGAATGTGAGGGCTCAATTAGATGAAGAAATTGCAAGAATGTTTTATATCGGTGGGTTGCCCTTCAATCTTGCTAGGAATCCTCATTATCAAAGGGCTTTTACTTTCACTGCAACTCACGACATAGGCGGTTATGTGCCCCCTGGTTACAATAAGTTGCGAACCTCATTGCTCCTCCAAGAGAAGAATAATGTTGAGAAGCTCTTACAACCAATTAAAACAACTTGGCAAGAAAAAGGAGTGACTATTGTGTGCGATGGTTGGAGTCATCCAACAAGGAAGCCTCTCATTAACTTCATGGCTACTTCCGGAAATGGACCTATGTTTCTCAAGGCTGTAAATTGTTTTGGTGAAGTTAAGGATAAATTCTTCATTGCTAATTTGATGAAAGAAGTGGTTGATGAGGTAGGTCACCAAAATGTGGTGCAAATTATTACTGATAATGCAGCTAATTGCAAGGGAGCAGGAGAGATTATTGAGAGCATGTATCCTCACATCTATTGGACACCATGTGTTGTCCATACTCTTAATCTTGCATTGAAGAATATTTGTTCGGCAAAAAACATCGAGGGAAATGAAGAAACATATGACTTGTTCAATTGGATTACAAAAATTCATGGGGATGTTGTACAAATCAAGAATTTTATCATGAACCACAGCATGAGGTTGGTAATCATTCAGAAATTTAGTCCTCTTAAGTTGCTTTCAATTGCCAATACTCGTTCTGCCTCGATCATTGTGATGCTTAAAAGGTTTAAGCTCATCAAACGAGGACTTCAAGCAATGGTGATAAGTGATGAATGAGCTTCTTATAGAGAGGATGACACGGGAAAGGCAAACTTTGTGAAGGAAAAGCTTATGAGTGATGATTGGTGGGACAAGGTGAGTTACATCATTGATTTCACAATGCCTATCTATGGCATGCTTAGAGTATGCGATACCGATAAACCATGCATTCATTTGGTATATGAGATGTGGGATTCTATGATTGAAAAGGTGAAGCTTGAAATTTATAAGAAAGAAAATCGTGGCCTTTCAGACTTTAGTCCTTTTTATCATGTTGTTTACGAGATTCTTATAGCTCGTTGGACAAAGAGTTTCTTAACTTTTATTAGTTTTTAATCTTATTAGTTTTTAATTTTATATTCTTAAATTTTAGTTTCTTTATATAAATATTTTTTTTAAATGTTGTAGGTTTTATAGTGATGGTTGGTTAACCGAGGATCTTAGTAGGGTTCCTCCTCATAGAGATGGTGAAATATCTCGAGAGAGAATGAAGTGCTTTCGTAGGTTATTTCCAAATGATGATGATTATGACAAAGTCTTGGATGCGTATGCCAATTTCTCACTTAAGAGTGGACCTTTTGAAGATTTAATTTCTCTTACAAATAGGTATTCTTCGGATCCGAAAAGTTGGTGGGCTAACTTTGGTGCCGAAACTCCTTTGCTCCAATCTTTGGCTTTCAAAGTGCTTGGACAACCTACTTCATCATCTTGCTGTGAAAGAAACTGGAGTACTTATTCTTTCATCCACTCACTTAGAAGGAATAAGTTAAATCCAAGTCGTGCCGAAGATTTGGTTTATATCCACTACAACCTCCGCCTTTTATCAAGGAATTCTAGTCAATATGAGGATGAGAAAACCAAGATGTGGGATGTTGGTGGAGATACATTCGATTTTCTAGGAGATGTGGGCTATTTGGAGTTTGCGGAACTTTCACTCGATGAACCGGATTTGGAGAGTGAATTAATCTTGGAGGATGTTAACAATGATTGATTAATTGTTGTTATTTTGTTTCTTGCACTCTTTTACGGATTTGCTTGATGTGGACAATGTTGTTTTGAAGCTTTGATGTGATTTTGTTTGTTGTTGAATGATGTAACCGGATTATGCATTTTGTTTGTTTGTTGTTGAACAATGTAATCGAATTATGCATTTTATTTGTTTGTTGTTGAACAATATAACCGGATTATGAATTTTGTTTGTTTGTTATTGAACAATATAACTTGATTATGAATTTTGTTTGTTTTGTTGTGATTTTCTTAAATCCTTTGATGTGATTGTGTTTGTTATTAACAATATAACATGTTATTAAGGTCATTTGGCATTACCATTTTCTTTATTTTTTTACCTTATTATATTATGAATTTTAATTATTATATATATATATATATATTAAATTTTATTTTATTTTTGTTGTACCCTTGCCGTCCCCGTACCTAGTAATTTTGGAAATTGTCGTTTCTCGTCCTCGTCTCCGTATCCGTTCCCGTATCCGTATCTATGCAACTTAGGTAACGAGCAACATAGTTCAAATACAAAGGATGGGCACCAGGATGTAGATTCAGTTTCAAGATAGAATGATGATATCGATAATATTGGGGACATAGAAAAGTCGGAGTGGTCGTTTGTGCCGAATTCAATACAGTCTACATGTGACACCCCCAACCCGGGCCGGGAGTTAGGGGCGTCGGACGGAACAGAAAAGACGGACGAACGGAATAAACAGACAATTGCGGAAGCATTTGACGACGTGATATTATTTTAATCGATAATTCATTTTAATGTGCACGCGGAAAATGGGCTAACAAAACTCAAACAAACTTTCTTTTAATCTTGATACAAATTTTCGGGCCAATTTAAAACTTTTATTTTTTATTATCATATTACTAATACAATTAAGCCATAATGTCAAATACTTAATTAACCAAATTACATGCTAATCGAAAACCATTACTTAAATGGTCTAGGTGAATTCGAATTAACCCAAAAATTACCAAATATTTAAACAACTGATTTCATACATCATATAATAGATTCCAAATTCATATCATGGCATTTGATTTCCTTTACTTAAGGCTTACAAAAAGACATAGCTTATATGCCCCTAAACATGCCAAGCTATCGACTATGGACAACAAAAAGGATCGACACAACCATAGCTTGACTTACATTTTTACACAAAATAATGAGGCTAACTACTTAGGTACAAAACATGATTCTAGCCTCCTAACCGAACATCACAGAGCATGCAATTTCAAACACCATTTCAAACTTAGGTTTCGACCAAATAAAACAAAACGGATCCTGAGACAAACTTCAAAGCCACCATCTAGGAGTCTAAAAATAAGACTTAGATCGTACATATTTTGGAATTGTGAACTTGATAACCTTGATCCAACGAAAGCTAGCTTTAGGGTCCGAGCTATCCTGCTAAGGTTGGGAAGAAGAAAACAGAGGAGTGGTAAGTACAAAAAGTACTTAGCGAGGTAATGCTAATACTAATTCGTTCTTGAGCTTAAGCGTGATCAAACATTGAGGTTACTTAGCTAGGTTTATTAGCAATTCGGTGTTCAACCAACTAAGCTCACACAAAATTCATACATATGGCAGCATACATGTCATGTCAACATTCATAACACATGCTTGAACACACAGCATATCACAATAATTCATTTCATGCTTATACATGATTCGAACAATAGCATATTTCATTTCATTTTTAGCATACTCAATCTCATGCTTTAGCATTTAAATAAATCAAGATTTCATGCTAAACCATACATAGCATTTCCAACTTATCAAAACAAATTCACAAAATTCATCAAGCATGTCATTCGAATGATCTCAATTTATCATTCAAAAATCAGAATTTCTCATTTCAATATCACATGTATTCGAGTGGTGTTATTACCCAATTTTCTCATAATCGAACTTGTAAGCATTTCTTATGCTTCTTAGCATAATCGGATAGGACCAATGTCCCCATATCATAGCATTTCACTTCATAACATATTCGGAAAGGATCAATATCAACATCTCATAGCATTTCACATCATAGCATATTCAAAAAGGATCTATATCCACATAACATAGCAATTCACATCATAGCATGTTCGGAAATGATCAAAGTCCACATAGCATAGCATTTCACATCATAGCATATCATATTAAGTCACATTATTCTTTAATATGATTTCATAACACAAACATTTAATTTAACATTTTGCCCATGGTAGATTAGTCGTAACAGAAATTTGAGCCATCGGAAGGGTAACATGTAACGCATATCGGAGTGTTGCCCGCGGCAACGTCATTGATTGCACAAAGCAAAATCAAAAGTGATGCCCATAGCATCGTGTGTCTCGAACAGCAATCAAGATCACACATCTTATCAAGAGTACACAAAGTACTATCAAAGATTGCACAAAGCAATATCGGAGGGTGAGCTCAGACTCTAGGCATGCCGTTCTTATCTAGAACGTCCAAACGACCAAGGGCGGAATCTTGTTAGGTGATTAGTCCTTTAATTCATTTCATGTGGGTATTTTTCAGAATTCATATTGCATACTCATTTGCTCACAACATGGCAGCAACATCATTCATACATAACATATGCATTTTCAAGCATAGCATATTCATGTCATAGGGCATTCCACATAATCAGCATATCAATTACGATCAAAATTCATTTCATGCTTTTTCTACCATACAACATTTACATGGGCAGTCCACATTTGTGCATACTTAATCAATCATCAAAATCCACATCAACATAGAATTCATGGCATTTAGCATCATGCATAACAGTTCACAAATCGCATTCAATCATACATGTATCATAATTTGCAATCATGCACTCAAATTCCTTTATAACTTCTTCCCTTACTAAACATATTACCGGATAGCGTTTAGTCCACTTTCATGCATATAAAATATAATTTACAGAAAATTAAAGTGGTTCAGACACTAGTCCCAACCCTAAGATAAAATTACACTCACGATCCTTATGCTTGATCTCGAATTGAGATGCCTTTGCCTCTTCCTTTCGAACGATCGATCCTAGCTTCCTCCGAAGCTTCTTTGCTAGTACGATCTTAACTCTCGACATTAAACAAATACACTATATTAGGAAGCAATTCAACCATACTAATTTACAATTCAAGCATGAACTTCTAATTTCAATTCTGACTTTTTCGCTAAACTAGTTCGAGGACTAATTATCGTTTTAATCATAACTTTTTAATTACTTATCCAAAATTAACATACCATATACCGTTGGAAAGGTATTAAACCCAATTTTTCAGTCATAACAACCTTATATTTTTATCTTATTCGGATTAATACAGTTTATTATTTCTTTATACTCAATTCGGCAAATCTGGACAGCATGCACTGCCCAACTTTAAAAATTCGTATCTTTCAAATTACATAATGAAATTTAGTGCCGTTTTCTCTCAATGATTTTAGACATACTAAAGTTTATACTGTATAAATTTCAGCTTCAAAAACCCTATATTCGATTTTTAGTGAATTTCCAAAGTCACTGCTTTTACATTGAACTTCACTGGGCAGATTTCTTAATTAACACTTTAGCTTGAACATACACTTAATTACATTCTTAAATCTAAATTTCTTTCATAGCATGACTTAATATACTTTTCAAGGGTATTTTTTACAGTCCATGTAAATTTCTAATTTCAACATTTAGGCATGCAAAGTTACTGATTTCTTCAAAACAGTCCCTATTCTTCACAAATTCGATCTCGTGACCATTTTTAGTTCTAATCATCATACCATCTTCCTACTTCATTTTTCCAGAAATCTTTAAACTTTTATAACCAAATGTTCATCCCTTAACAAGTTTCTCTTAGTAACCATTTTCATATTTGACTCTTAACAAGTTTTCCAAAGTTCAAGATTTTATTCTTTTCTTCAAAACACTCCCCTTTTTACTCCTTTCTTGTTTTCTTGCATAGATTCCATATTTTTCCATATTTTATCTTGTTATTACATTTAAGACTCATATATCTTCATGTTCATATAAAACTTAGGTTTGCATGCATGTTTTTAGCTCAACCGAAAGTTTCAAAGTGTAGGAGACTTACTTTCTTTAATCTTTGACAACCTTAGTTACACTCTTCAATATCCTAGCTTAAGCCCTCTTCATGCAACCGAAAATTTCATGTATTTTGCTCTCAAACATGGCTGACTTTTGAGCTTCCCTCTTCCCCCATTCTTCCCTTTCTTCACGGCAAAGAAGAGCAAAAATGGGAAAAAGATGACAAGCTTTCATCATATACTTGATTTGATGGCTTGTGTATTTTACCTATAAACCCTTTTTATTTATTCATTTACTCTTTATTTACTAGGGGCATCCCCAAGGATAAATCATCTTTTACATGCATTATTTACTTTTTAATAATCTTCTAATTTACTCCCTAATTTGCTTTGCTACAAGCTTAATTAAACTTTATCAATTTTTGTCCCATTTTAAGGAGTACATTGTTATGTTAATTTCCTTCGTATTCTTTTAGTTCTACATTTTAAATCTAGACTTCACTAATTCGATTTCATTGGCTTACCAATCGGCTAAACCGATTAATTTGATCTAATATCCTTTCTAATTCGAATTGGTGCACTAATTGCCCAATCGAGGACTTTAGGGACCAATTTGCATAATTCACAAGTTCATGGGCTCAATTGCTTCTAAGAATAATTAAAAATAATTAAATTCTACGGCGAAAACTTCTAGGACGGAAATGCGGATGTTACAATTCCCTCCTCCTTAAAGAAAGAATTCGTCCTCGAATTCTTACCTGAAATGAATAAATGAGGATATTGCTTTCACATCGTATCCTCGGGTTCCCAAGTTGCTTCTGTAACGTTATGATTCTTCTAGAGAATTTTAACAAGAGGGACACTCTTGTTACGAAGCCTTTTAATTTCTCGATCGAGAATCTGAACAGGTTCTTCTTCATAGGAGAGGTCAGGATTAAGTTCAACTTCTTCTGGTTCGAGAATGTGAGACGGATCGGATCGATAACGCCTTAACATAGAAACATGAAAGACATTATGAATCTTATCGAATTCAGGAGGTAGTGCAAGGCGATAAGCTACAGGACCAATTCTCTCAATTACTTCGAACGGTCTAATGAAACGCGGACTAAGCTTTCCTTTCTTGCCGAAACGAAAAACTTTCTTCCACGGAGAAACTTTGAGAAATACTTTATCCCCGATCTCATATTGGATGTCCCTACGCTTCAGATCAGCGTATGACTTCTGCCTATCAAAAGCTTGTTTCAAACGGGAATGGATGATTTGAACTTGTTCTTCAGTTTCCTGAAGCAGTTGAGGTCCTAAAACCTTATTTTCTCCGAGTTCAGACCAACACAAAGGAGTTCGACATTTTCTTCCATACAGTGCTTCAAAAGGAGCCATCTGAATAGAAGACTGATAGCTATTGTTATAAGCGAACTCGATTAACGGCAGAGATTTCTCCCAATTCTTACCGAAATCGATAATGCAAGCTCTAAGCATATCTTCAAGAATTTGAATTACTCGTTCAGATTGTCCGTCACTCTGAGGATGAAATGCTGTGCTAACATTCAGCTTAGTTCCAAGAGCCTTATGTAGAGCTTTCCAGAATCTAGCTGTAAATCGAGGATCTCGATCTGAAACAATAGAAGTTGGAACTCCGTGTAAACGGATAACTTCTCGAACATACAGTTCTGCTAAGGTCTCAAGACTATAATTCATTCGCACCGGAATGAAATGTGTTGATTTAGTGAAACGATCAACGATTACCCAGACAGCATCACACTTTCTAGGAGAGTCAGGAAGACTAGTTACAAAATCCATCGTAATTCGTTCCCATTTCCATTGCGGAAATTCAAGAGGCTGAAGTAATCCAGTAGGAGTACGATGTTCAGCTTTGACTCGCTGACAATTCAGACATCTAGATACAAAGTCATTGATAGCCGATTTCATTCCAGACCACCAATACAAGGGCTTGAGATCCTTGTACATCTTAACAGATCCAGGGTGGATTGAAAAAGAACTTTGATGTGCTTCTTGCAGAATTTCAGCTTGCAATTCCTTATTATTAGGAACACAAATTCGATCCTTGAAATATAGAAGACCATTTGACTTGACAGAAAAGTCAGGATTAGATTCAAGCTTAGACAAGATTCTCTAAAGTTCCGGATCAACTTGCTGGAGTTCTTTGACTCTAGAAATCAGAACATATTGGACTTGGAGTTCGTTTAGACGATTCCGAGCTTTACATAGACGAAAATGAGCATTGATGGCCAAAGAAGCTATGAACAAACAAATCAAAATATTACTTGGAAAGCAAGACATTATTCGAATGGTTTAGAGAATTTTCAAGATTGAACATTTTGGATTTGAGAATTTCGAAAGACGTACCGAGGTTCGATTTCCGACTCAGAGCATCGGCAACCACGTTAGCTTTTCCAAGATGGTAGTCGATGGTCAGATCATAATCTTTAAGTAATTCCAACCACCTTCTTTGTCTAAGATTAAGATCTTTCTGAGTAAGCAAGTACTTCAGACTTTTGTGATCGGTGAATAGCTTACACTTCTCACCGTACAAATAATGCCGCCAAATTTTCAGTGCGAAAACAATGGCTGCTAATTCAAGATCATGAGTTGGATAGTTTAGCTCGTGAGGCTTAAGTTGTCGAGAAGCGTATGCAATCACATTACCTTCCTGCATCAAGACACATCCAAGGCCGGAATGTGAAGCATCACTGTAAACAACAAATTCTTTTCCGGACTCAGGCTGAATGAGAACCGGAGCACAAGTCAGGGCTTGTTTAAGCTGATCAAAACTTCTTTGTTGTCCTTCTGACCACTCAAATGGTTCACTCTTTCTAAGCAATTTGGTTAGCGGTGCAGCAATTACCGAAAATCCTTTCACAAATCTCCGATAATATCCAGCTAAACCAAGGAAACTTCGGACCTCGCTTACATTGCTCGGAGGTCGCCATTCAAGAATTGACTGAATTTTCTTAGAGTCAACTTTGATTCCTTCGGCTGAAATAACATGTCCGAGGAAAGACACTTCTGAAAGCCAGAATTCACATTTAGTGAACTTAGCAAATAGCTGATTTTCTCGGAGTGTCTGGAGTACAATCCGAAGATGTTGAGCATGTTCTTCTCTATTGCGAGAATAGACCAGAATATCGTCGATGAATACGACAACAAACTTGTCAAGATGAGGCTTGAATACTCTGTTCATCAGATCCATGAATGCAGCAGGGGCATTCGTTAACCCGAATGGCATCACCAGAAATTCATAATGACCATAACGAGTTCGAAAAGCTGTTTTGGGTATATCTTCATCTTTCACCCTCATCTGATAATATCCAGATCGAAGGTCAATTTTTGAGAATACACCAGCATCTTTCAGCTGATCAAACAGATCTTCAATTCGGGGCAATGGATACTTATTCTTGATAGTGACTCTGTTCAATTGCCGGTAATCAATGCAAAGCCGCATCGTCCCGTCTTTCTTTTTCACAAAGAAAACTGGAGCACCCCAGGGAGAAGTGCTGGGTCGAATGAAACCCTTATCTTCTAATTCTTGAATTTGCTTCTTTAGTTCTTGCAATTCAATTGGTGCCATACGATAGGGCGTAATGGACACAGGATTAGTTCCAGGCTGAACTTCAATTTTGAACTCAACTTCTCGAATTGGAGGAAGTCCAGGGAGTTCCTCAGGAAAAACATCAACAAATTCAGATACAACAGGCATTTCTGTTAAGCCAAAATCTAATTCGTCTTGCAAGGCCATAGCAGCAAAAATAGATGTTGGCTTCCTGTCAATTAGCAGAATTGACTCTTTTCCTAATCCCCTTAAGTACAGTCTCTTATTCTGACAATCAATCCAGGCTTCATGTCTACTCAACCAGTCTAACCCTAGTATTAGGTCAAACTCACATTTAGGTAGAACATACAGATCACAGGGAAAAGGCACATTTCGAATAGAGACAAGGCTATTCTTACAGATCAGGTTGATTGGTAAGTCACCTCCTATAGGGTTTGAGACTATTAACCCAGTTTTAACAAATTCAGGCTTTAACTGTAACTTGTCGATCAAGTGCGAACACACAAAAGAATGAGTTGATCCTGAATCAATTAAAGCATAAACAGGAGTAAGGTTTAGTTCAACCGTACCCGCAATAACATCCGGAGACTCTTCCTCATCCTTGCCACGGATATGATAGACTCGAGCTGGAGCTCGTGATTCCTGATGTGTGGTGGCTTTCGACTGATTGCTTCTGCCCTTGCCCTGATTCCCAGACTGGGCTTGTCTAATATTCTTGTTCCGATTGGATTGCACAAGACTCGGATCAGCAGAGTTTTGAGTAGGAGCTTGATCTCTCATCACTGGACAATCTCTGATATAGTGGTCACTTCCGCCACAAGCAAAACATAAGTTGGCCTGTTTTCGGCATTGACCAGAATGTGGTTTCTGACAATGCTGACAAACGGCAACCCTTTCTGAATTCCCAGGGCTGTTAACAGATATGACTGGAACAGAGAGTCTACTCACAGAATGAGGCTTCAGTGTGAAGTTACTACGAGGTGCTGGATTATACGAGGAGGTACCTTCTTTGTAGCTTCTAGACTTCTTGGATTTCCAGTGAGACTTGTCATCACTCTTACGCTTCTTATCATGACGGAAACCGCTCTTCCTCTTTTCTGCGGTCCGAAACTTGGATTCCGTAGCAATGGCTCCATTTACGAGGGTTTGGAAGTCCGTGATATCCAGGGCGGTAAACATCGGACTCAGCTCATCGTTTAGACCGTCAATGAACATACGTCACTTTTCTTTCTCTGACTTGATGTACTCAGAACCATACTTGCAGTACTTACAGAAATCAGCCACGTACTGTTCTATTGGGCGTCCCGCTTGCTTCAGATGCAAGAAACGCTTTCTTCGGTCGGCCAGGTACTGTTCACTGATGTATTTCTTCTTGAATTCGTCTACAAAGAATTTCCAGTTCACAGATTCAACTGGAGCAGTTAGTGTTGTAGTTTCCCACCAATTCAAGGCTTCATCAGCAAGTAAGGCTACAACGCATTCGAGCTTATGCTCATCGGAGCACTGAAGTTGCTTAGTCAATATCTGAGTAGTTCTTTCTAACCAATACTCAGCTTCTTCAGGCTTCTCTTCAATAGAGCCTGCAAAAGTATAGGCTCGGTGCTGAGCAAGCTTTTCAATAGGAGCTCTGCTAGGGGCAGCAGCTACCGGAGCAGGTTGTTCATGTCTCATGTTCGTCAAAAGCTGATCGAACATTTCTTTCATGCTAAGAAGACAATCTCTTTGAACATTCTGAACAGTCGGATTGTCAGAGTTCGTCCGGGGCTGAACAGGAGATTGTTGTCGAGTGTTATCTGGTACAGGAGGATTCTCTTTATCCTGAGGGTTTTCTTTCATACGAACACTATCCCCTTCACTTGAGGATTCTCGAGGACTTTCATCGTCTCGAGCTAAGTGAGTCTCTTTCATTCTAATTCGGATCAAACAAGGTTCAAGTTAGGATCAAGTCACAAGTAACAATATGCATGATCCCTAGGTGGCTTGACTAAACTAATGACGCACACAGAACACATTCAAAGTCTATAGGACCTATTACCTAAAAAGCTCTGATGCCAAAACAAATGTGACACCCCCAACCCGGGCCAGGAGTTAGGGGCGTCGGACGGAACAGAAAAGACGGACGAACGGAATAAACAGACAATTGCGGAAGCATTTGACGACGTGATATTATTTTAATCGATAATTCATTTTAATGCGCACGCGGAAAATGGGCTAACAAAACTCAAACAAACTTTCTTTTAATCTTGATACAAATTTTCGGGCCAATTTAAAACTTTTATTTTTTATTATCATATTACTAATACAATTAAGCCATAATGTCAAATACTTAATTAACCAAATTACATGCTAATCGAAAACCATTACTTAAATGGTCTAGGTGAATTCGAATTAACCCAAAAATTACCAAATATTTAAACAACCGATTTCATACATCATATAATAGATTCCAAATTCATATCATGGCATTTGATTTCCTTTACTTAAGGCTTACAAAAAGACATAGCTTATATGCCCCTAAACATGCCAAGCTATCGACTATGGACAACAAAAAGGATCGACACAACCATAGCTTGACTTACATTTTTACACAAAATAATGAGGCTAACTACTTAGGTACAAAACATGATTCTAGCCTCCTAACCGAACATCACGGAGCATGCAATTTCAAACACCATTTCAAACTTAGGTTTCGACCAAATAAAACAAAACGGATCCTGAGACAAACTTCAAAGCCACCATCTAGGAGTCTAAAAATAAGACTTAGATCGTACATATTTCGGAATTGTGAACTTGATAACCTTGATCCAACGAAAGCTAGCTTTAGGGTCCGAGCTATCCTGCTAAGGTTGGGAAGAAGAAAACAGAGGAGTGGTAAGTACAAAAAGTACTTAGCGAGGTAATGCTAATACTAATTCGTTCTTGAGCTTAAGCGTGATCAAACATTGAGGTTACTTAGCTAGGTTTATTAGCAATTCGGTGTTCACCCAACTAAGCTCACACAAAATTCATACATATGGCAGCATACATGTCATGTCAACATTCATAACACATGCTTGAACACACAACATATCACAATAATTCATTTCATGCTTATACATGATTCGAACAATAGCATATTTCATTTCATTTTTAGCATACTCAATCTCATGCTTTAGCATTTAAATAAATCAAGATTTCATGCTAAACCATACATAGCATTTCCAACTTATCAAAACAAATTCACAAAATTCATCAAGCATGTCATTCGAATGATCTCAATTTATCATTCAAAAATCAGAATTTCTCATTTCAATATCACATGTATTCGAGTGGTGTTATTACCCAATTTTCTCATAATCGAACTTGTAAGCATTTCTTATGCTTCTTAGCATAATCGGATAGGACCAATGTCCCCATATCATAGCATTTCGCTTCATAACATATTCGGAAAGGATCAATATCCACATCTCATAGCATTTCACATCATAGCATATTCAAAAAGGATCTATATCCACATAACATAGCAATTCACATCATAGCATATTCGGAAAGGATCAAAGTCCACATAGCATAGCATTTCACATCATAGCATATCATATTAAGTCACATTATTCTTTAATATGATTTCATAACACAAACATTTAATTTAACATTTTGCCCATGGTAGATTAGTCGTAACAGAAATTCGAGCCATCAGAAGGGTAACATGTAACGCATATCGGAGTGTTGCCCGCGGCAACGTCATTGATTGCACAAAGCAAAATCAAAGGTGATGCCCATAGCATCGTGTGTCTCGAACAACAATCAAGATCACACATCTTATCAAGAGTACACAAAGTACTATCAAAGATTGCACAAAGCAATATCGGAGGGTGAGCTCAGACTCTAGGCATGCCGTTCTTATCTAGAACGTCCAAACGACCAAGGGCGGAATCTTGTTAGGTGATTAGTCCTTTAATTCATTTCATGTGGGTATTTTTCAGAATTCATATTGCATACTCATTTGCTCACAACATGGCAGCAACATCATTCATACATAACATATGCATTTTCAAGCATAGCATATTCATGTCATAGGGCATTCCACATAATCAGCATATCAATTACGATCAAAATTCATTTCATGCTTTTTCTACCATACAACATTTACATGGGCAGTCCACATTTGTGCATACTTAATCAATCATCAAAATCCACATCAACATAGAATTCATGGCATTTAGCATCATGCATAACAGTTCACAAATCGCATTCAATCATACATGTATCATAATTTGCAATCATGCACTCAAATTCCTTTATAACTTCTTCCCTTACTAAACATATTACCGGATAGCGTTTAGTCCACTTTCATGCATATAAAATATAATTTACAGAAAATTAAAGTGGTTCGGACACTAGTCCCAACCCTAAGATAAAATTACACTCACGATCCTTATGCTTGATCTCGAATTGAGATGCCTTTGCCTCTTCCTTTCGAACGATCGATCCTAGCTTCCTCCGAAGCTTCTTTGCTAGTACGATCTTAACTCTCGACATTAAACAAATACACTATATTAGGAAGCAATTCAACCATACTAATTTACAATTCAAGCATGAACTTCTAATTTCAATTCTGACTTTTTCGCTAAACTAGTTCGAGGACTAATTATCGTTTTAATCATAACTTTTTAATTACTTATCCAAAATTAACATACCATATACCGTTGGAAAGGTATTAAACCCAATTTTTCAGTCATAACAACCTCATATTTTTATCTTATTCGGATTAATACAGTTTATTATTTCTTTATACTCAATTCGGCAAATCTGGACAGTATGCACTGCCCAACTTTAAAAATTCGTATCTTTCAAATTACATAATGAAATTTAGTGCCGTTTTCTCTCAATGATTTTAGACATACTAAAGTTTATACTGTATAAATTTCAGCTTCAAAAACCCTATATTCGATTTTTAGTGAATTTCCAAAGTCACTGCTTTTACATTGAACTTCACTGGGCAGATTTCTTAATTAACACTTTAGCTTGAACATACACTTAATTACATTCTTAAATCTAAATTTCTTTCATAGCATGACTTAATATACTTTTCAAGGGTATTTTTACAGTCCATGTAAATTTCTAATTTCAACATTTAGGCATGCAAAGTTACTGATTTCTTCAAAACAGTCCCTATTCTTCACAAATTCGATCTCGTGACCATTTTTAGTTCTAATCATCATACCATCTTCCTACTTCATTTTTCCAGAAATCTTTAAACTTTTATAACCAAATGTTCATCCCTTAACAAGTTTCTCTTAGTAACCATTTTCAGATTTGACTCTTAACAAGTTTTCCAAAGTTCAAGATTTTATTCTTTTCTTCAAAACACTCCCCTTTTTACTCCTTTCTTGTTTTCTTGCATATATTCCATATTTTTCCATATTTTATCTTGTTATTACATTTAAGACTCATATATCTTCATGTTCATGTAAAACTTAGGTTTGCATGCATGTTTTTAGCTCAACCGAAAGTTTCAAAGTGTAGGAGACTTACTTTCTTTAATCTTTGACAACCTTAGTTACACTCTTCAATATCCTAGCTTAAGCCCTCTTCATGCAACCGAAAATTTCATGTATTTTGCTCTCAAACATGGCTGACTTTTGAGCTTCCCTCTTCCCCCATTCTTCCCTTTCTTCACGGCAAAGAAGAGCAAAAATGGTAAAAAAGATGACAAGCTTTCATCATATACTTGATTTGATGGCTTGTGTATTTTACCTATAAACCCTTTTTATTTATTCATTTACTCTTTATTTACTAGGGGCATCCCCAAGGATAAATCATCTTTTACATGCATTATTTACTTTTTAATAATCTTCTAATTTACTCCCTAATTTGCTTTGCTACAAGCTTAATTAAACTTTATCAATTTTTGTCCCATTTTAAGGAGTACATTGTTATGTTAATTTCCTTCGTATTCTTTTAGTTCTACATTTTAAATCTAGACTTCACTAATTCGATTTCATTGGCTTACCAATCGGCTAAACCGATTAATTTGATCTAATATCCTTTCTAATTCGAATTGGTGCACTAATTGCCCAATCAAGGACTTTAGGGACCAATTTGCATAATTCACAAGTTCATGGGCTCAATTGCTTCTAAGAATAATTAAAAATAATTAAATTCTACGGCGAAAACTTCTAGGACGGAAATGCGGATGTTACACTACAAGTCCAAATAGATGGAAATTGAATCAATTATGGGATGAGAATTGCCAGCTGGATTTACGTGTGCGTAGTGAGAGTTTGATGCAAGTGTGAAACTCGATTTATGCGGCAGAGGAGCAGATGAATATGCATGATTTTGGTGTACCAGAAAAAGTGGTGGTCACGTAGAGTCAACAAGATGCAGATGTGTCGATGTCTATGCAGGATTTGGATGAATTCAGAGGCAGTGGAGGTTGAGAAGAGTTAACAAGGTGCTAGTAGTGTGGTGGGGGGGGGGAGTGTCCTAGTTCAACTAGAATCCTTTGATGTTGTGCAGCTACCTCCAAAGGATAATGAGAATGTGGGGTGTGTGGAGATTAACAACAATACAAAACTCTTGTCCTATAGCATTGGAGAAAAACTCGTGGGCTACTTTTTGTCAAGCGACAACAGAAAACATTTAGATTAATGGGGTTTTACGAAAAATCAAGCATGTGAATATTATTTTGGGGGTTCCTCCAGCAGTGAAAAAACGTAGAGGTCGTCCTCGTAAGGGTGATGCACCAAAGAACATGGTGTTTGTAAACCAGTCTCTTATAGATTCAGATGTTCAAAATTAACAACAAGTTATATATCATGAGGCTGAAGCTATTGTTAAGTTGGGTAGGATCGTTGGTGTAAGATCGATAGGGCGTGAGGAAGACATTATCAAAGACATCTCTTGGGTTATTTCGGGAGGTGGTCGAGGTGTGTAATTATACGGATATTTACATGGAATATCAAGGGGTTGGGGAATGCAGCGAAAAGGCGAGGGTGTGGATTTTCTAAAGAAACAAAGAGTTGACATGGTATTGTTGCAAGAATCAAAGCTGGAGGAAATACCATCTATTTTGGTGGCTAATTTATGGATGCCAGATAGTTATAAGCATGTTTTCTCGCCTTCGATGGGGGTATTGGGAGGAATTTTTGTTATTTGGGAAGAATCGAGGTTTACGTTGGAATATTTTGATGTTGATCGACATTATGTGTTACTTCAAGGAAGATGTATTCAAGAGGATATTAGTTGTTGCATTGTGTTTGTGTATGTGCCATGTGCTAGCTCGGATCAGCAACTCTTGTGGGATCAATTATCGTTGTGGGTGGCTAGTAGTGACAGTTTGTGGTGTGTGGAGGGATATTTTAATTCAGTGCGTTGGTCCTTTGAGTGAACATGTTGTAGCACAATTCAGCAAGGTATGGATGAATTTTCTGCTTTCATTGATAACTCTGGATTGATAGATTTGTCGTTATCTGGGAAGCAATTCACATGGTTCGGGTCTGGACATAGGTGCAGTCGTTTGGATAGATTTCTAGTCTCACCAAATTGGGTGGATTGCTTTACACATATGCAGCAATTGAATTTACAAAGGGGAGTATCTGATCACTATCTGATTTTATTGTTATGTGATGATCGTGACTGGGGCCGAGGCCTTTTAAATTCCTTAATTGTTGGCTAGAGAGTAAGTTGTTTATTTTGAATATTGTGGAAGAGTGGTTTCGTCTGTATGGCTTGGGTATTGGCAAAGGTAACATTCTGGTTAATCTTCGACAACTAAAACAATTTTTACGGGTGTGGAACAAGACAACGTTTGGTGATATTGATGAGGCTTTAGCTACGTTACAAAAACATATGGATGACCTTGATAGTGCAATTGGATTGAATGAGAACATAAAAGGATTAGCTGAGCAAAGGCGAGTGGTTATTCAATCTATGTGGCGTGTTATGAAACGAAAAGAATCTTTGTAGCGTCAAAAATTGTGCGTGACTTGGTTGCGGCAGGGAGATAAGAACACGACGCTTTTTCATCACGCGGAAAAGGTACGAGTTGTCTAAAATAATATATCAGGTTTGAAGGTGAATGGTTGCTGGGAAATGGATTTGGGTTGACTTCGATCATTTGTGGTTCGAAAGTTGGCTAAACACTTTGCTAAAGAGGTATGACTGAGTAAATGGGTGTTTGAGGGTTTGTTTCGAATGATTGCCGAGGCATATTGTGTGAGTTTGGTAGCTTCTTTCACGATTAAGGAAGTTTGAGGTATAGTATGGAGTTGCGATGGTTCTAAATCTCTTGGCCCGGATGGCTTTACGCTCAATTTTTTCAAGTGCTGGGACCTTGTGCATTTGGGTATCATGAATTCCTTACATAGTTTTCATGCAATTGGTAAGCTACCCAAGGGTGCAAATAGCACGTCTTTGGTATTGTTGCTAAAGGTAGCGTTTCCAACAACTTTGGGGGAATTTCGCTCAATTAGTTTAGTGAATTCAGTGTATAAAATTCTGGTGAAACTATTGGCGAGTCGATTACAACGGGTTTTGGACAGATTAATCAGCGATACTCAGTCAACTTTTGTGAAAGGAAGATAAATTGTGGATGAGATTTTGCTAGCCAATGAAGTAATACATTTGATACAACAAGAGTGTAATAGCTGTGGTACTTTCTTGCTTAAGCTTGATTTCGCGAAAGCATATGAATATGTGCGCTGGGAATTTTTGGAGCATGTCTTGTACTGTATGGGTTTTGATGCAACATGGCGTTCTTGGATTTGGGAATGTATTAGCACGGTTCGTATATCGGTGTTGTTAAATAGTTGCGCGACTAAGAAGTTTGGGATTGGCCAAGGATTACGTCAAGGGTGCCCGCCGTCGCCTTTGGCAACTACGTTGGGTGTGATTCATAGGGTGGAGATTGTTCCAGGTATATCGATCTCACATTTACTATTCACAGACGATACCATATTGTTGTTTGAGGCGACGATAGATTGTGCTTAGAATGTTCACCGTTTATTACATTTGTTTCCAAGTATGTTCGGATTTAAAGATAAACTTTAGGAAATTTCCATTGCTTTCTTTTGGTGTGGATAATGATATTTTTGATACAGTTGCTACGATTTTTGGATGTAAAAAAGGTGAATTGTCGTTCATGCATTTAGGGATGTCGTTGGGAGTTACCCAAGAGTAAGGCAATGTGGGAGCCGGTTATCGCGAATTTTTATAGGAAGTTGGCTGGTTGGAAGAGGGCATCTTTGTCGTTTGCTGCTCGAGTTACTTTGGTGAACTCAGTTCTATTGTCACTTCCAGTGTATTACATGGGGATATTTGTAGTCCCTAAATGAGTTGTCGTAGAAATAGACAAGATACGACGAGCTTTTCTGTGGAGAGGCATTGGGCTTCAACGCAAAATGAGTCGAATTATTTGGGAGATTGTGTGCCGGCCACGTAACCTCGAGGATCTTGGGGTGGCGGATTTACGTGTTCGTAATTTAGCTCTATTGTCTAAATAGGTTTGAAGGTATGCTAATGATGTGAATTCCTTATGGAGAACTCTTATTGTGGCCAAATATGGGGAGGATGTTCAGTGGTGGCGTTTTAACACTTCTAATCGTGCTGTAATGTCCATTGTTTGGAGACAAATTGTTACTTCAACATGTAGTGAGACAGTGGCAGCTCATATAGATGAATCAAATTTTCTTTAGAAAATTAGGGATTGTGCGAGTGTGTTGTTCTGGTTCGATCCTTAGTGCATTGAGCAACCATTGAAAGATGTTTATCTGCGGCTGTTCTCGCTTGTGGTTAATAATCTGGCTTTGGTACGTGATTATTCATTGGATGGTAGTTTCGATCACTCACAATGGCATACATTTTTCTGCCGCGGCCTCAGGCAGTTTGAGACTCATCAAGTCCAGGAATTGCAAGCATTGATGTTGCCGATCATGGTTCATGTTGGTAGTAGGGATACGCTAGCTTGGAAGCCCGATGCTCATGGGCAATTTTCGGTGGACACTTTCTAACTTGCTTATGGTTGATAGAGTGAGTGATAGTGATTTAGTGAGTTGTTTTGCATGGAAGATTTTGGTTCCTCTAAAAGTTCAGGCATTTTGTGGTTTGTTTGGTTACGACGAATACCTACTTTTGATTTTTTGCGATCGCATGGCATACATCTCAGGGAGGGTCGTGGTTTGTGTGTATGGTGTGGGGTGACTAAAGAGGATATTAGTCATTTATTTTTTTCTTGCTCGTTTGTTCAGCAAGTTTGGGACTGGTTTCATTCATGGTGGGGGTGTGTTTGACTTTGCCAGGATTGTAACACCCCAAAAATTATGCCCAAATTGTAAACCCTAGATTTGAAATATCCCTAATTTAGAAACCTAATTTTAAAATCCCTAATTAAAAAGCCTAACAATTGATAATTTTTAATTCAGAACCCCAATTTTTTATGAGGGACTAAATAAAGATTTTTATCAAACTTGACAGTTAATATGAAATTTTTTGAAAGTTTAAGGACTGACTCCATAAATAACCCTTTTATCAAATTAGATTTTAATTCTCTTAGGTTTTTCTCCACCCGTCTCATTCTCCTTTAAATTTTTTTATTTATTTTATCAAACTCACGGTTGAATGAATAAAAAATTCCTTTAAAATTTTGAAACCCTTATATGAACTGATCTCTCCATCCCCCAATTATACACCTGCCCAAAGCCATGAAAATCCCTTGGCATCCATTATCATTTGGGGGGGGGGGGGGGGGTTACCTTCAAATCATGTAGGGTATCCCCACTAAACCCTTGGCCAAAGTTATCCTCAAAGCAAACTTCATATCCTTGATTTGAACCATTTTTATTTTCGGTTATGAAATTCACTTGCCGTACATGTGCATCATGCTTCGATCTAGTAGAACCTGATATTAGATTTGAGTGTAGGGGGCGTTCTTCCCGACGTTAGAGCTATTGCTGCTTGAGGTTTGTTTTCTTCCGGTGCTATAATTAAATTATATGTTATTTTTTTATGTGTTGGCGTTTTTCCTTTTTTGTGATTATTTATATGTATTATGATTTTTATGGTTGACATCACATGCATACGTTTTCAGAATATATTTTTACTATGATTTACGAACCGCGATTTATGGACTACGATTTATGAACTATGATTTATGGACTTATGGACTATGATTTATAAAGTATGTACACGGAAAATCGGATTTATGAAACGTTGTTTATGAAATTTGATTTTTTATCATCATATCATTGTATGAGTATGAGTTGAGATTTGTTCAGGGAAGTTCAGTGATTTCACCCTTCGGGCTGAATTCCACTTCAGATTGGCGGTTGTAGTGAGGAGTTATGGGGAACTTTCCTCTTGGCGGTTGTAGTTGGGTGCACTGCATTGCGCTTGTGATTTATGTGTTATGCTTTAAAGAATTTTAAAAAAATTACTATATTTTTGCGACTATGATTTTCTTGCACTTTAGAGACACACTAAGTTCTTTAGCTTACTCCCCTTAGTCTTTCTTTCAGATACTCAGACCATAGGTGAATCGGTACTTGAAGGATCTCAATTTTATCCGATTATTTTATTATTCAGTATGTATTAAATTTAAACTATCATATTATTATTATTCTATGTTTTGGGATATTTACGTATTTCAAATCGTGGAACTTTATATTTTGGGATTATATTTCAGCATATATTTACGGACTTTATTTCAGATTTTTTATTAAATGATTAGAATATTTTTATAATATTTGAGTTTTGAAAACAATTATTGTATTTTACGATACTTATTGTTAATTAATAATTAATTTATTTTATAAATTATTTAAACTTAAAATTTATTACTTGAGAGAAAAGTTTTCAAACGTGACTTCCTAAATTCGGTCTTTTCTCTTAGGCCGGGTTTAGGGGGTTACAAGGATCTTTTTCCAATTTTTTCATTCTCGATTTTCATTGTACTTTCATGGGTGAATTGTGTAAGTGGTGGGTGTCGAGTGTCGCAACTTTACTTTGGTCGTTGTGGCTAGCACAGAATGAGATTATTTTTAATGATAAACGCTTACCATTATATGAGTTGTGCTTCATGATAAAGCTTCGTTATTTTTATTAGGTGAAGGCAACATAGGAAGTCATTAATTTAAGCGAGGCGATATAGTAGAGCTTCCCGAGTGCGTGTTCAGTTACTTCAGCCACAAAATCAGCTCGAGTTGGGGTGCATTGGGAGCCTTTTGTACATGGTGTGTTGAAATTTAACGTGGACTGTTCGGCAAGGGGTAAACCGGGTCCTGCGGGATTTGGAGGCATTTTACGTGATGGTCATGGGAAGATATTGGCTTTATTCTCTGGGCCACTTGGTTGTATGGAGTCGAATGAGGTGGAGCTACGCGCCATTGACTTTGTGTTATCTTGGTTTGTGAGTTCACAATGGTCAGATAAAGGCTTGGTGTTGGAATCTGGTTCGAGTGTGGCGATTAGTTGAATAATGCAAGTTCGGACTAGACCATGAAAATCGTGGGAGGTGTTTGGGGCGAATGATTGATCATGTTGATGGCTACTTAATGTGTGCTTCCATCATGTATTTCATGAGGCAAACGACCTTGTCGACGCATTAGCCAAGGAAGGAGTGTCTCGAGGGTTGTTGTTCATTGTGAGCTTGTGACTCACGGTGCCCTTGGCTGGTTTTTGTTAGTTTGGTTGCGCAAGGAAGATCGGTGATAGGGGTGGTGTGTGGTGTATGCTCGAGGTTGTCATGATGTGCTCGGTTGTTCTTGTTTATTTATAGGCATTGGTCTGTATTCTTTTTTGGATTAATGTGTCATACTCTTTTCCTCCAACCTAGGTTTAGGAAGGTTTTTAATGAGGCGCACATTAATCCGGATGTATGATTTTGATCATTAATAAAATCATACGTTGTCGAGCAAAAAAACTATTTTACCGATCCAAATTTTTAGATATCCGAATTGTTGAATTCAGATCGAATCAGATCCATTATCCGAAAATGAACACCCCTAATAACAGGTGAGCAATAATAGAAACAGCGATGGGTCATTTGATAACGGTGGAGAGAAAAAAATGAAGGATAGTTTTGGTTCCATTATCATTTGTAGAAGAAATGTGTAGAAGTCTTGAGAATGCTTGAAGTTTTATCTATTTTTAATTTGAATTCATTTTTTCTTTTTGAAAATGATAAAAGTGAAGAACGATTTTGGTTTCATTGTCATTTACAGATGGTGATAGCTGAAGGTATGGGTGAAGGAACAATGGGTGACGTGGAGGTGAAGGGGAAATTTAGAATAGAGACTAAATTGATGCAATTTTAAAACATTGAGGGTTTTTTTATAATTGGGACTAAATTAAAATAAATGTATAAATATTGAGGGTTAATTTTTCAAAATTAAGGTCAAATTAAAATAAGCGTAGAACTTGAGGGCTAATTATATAATTATACTAATTTATATTAACTGCCACGTGATCAACCATTTAACTTTTATCGACATCATACCAATTTATTAGTTTTTTTAAGTCGGAGGACCAGTTTATAACTTTGAATAGTCAGGGACTCAACAAAAAATCAGGTCATAGTCGAATGACCATTTATGTAGTTTACCTTTAAATATGATTTAACTAAGATCTCTTTATGTATATACGCCCTTGATGGATGAGAAAAGGATGACGATAGGTATATATATATACACACACGTATTATGAATATAAAGAAAATGGTCAACTATACTGGTAGTCACTGAACTTTTAGGGCGCTTTCAATAAGGTCACCGAACTTTTAAAACTTTTATTACAGTCACCCAACTTTTAATTCGCTTTCAATAAGGTCACTGCCGTCAACCACCGTTAAAAAAGCTGACGTGGCATGTTAAATGTAAAGGTAAAATACACTGTTAGTCACTGAACTTTTAAAAGACTTTCAATATGGTCACCGAACTTTTAAAAATTTCATTACTATCACTCAACTTTTAATTCGCTTTCATTACCGTTAAAAAAAGCTGATGTGACATGTTAAGCTTAAAAATAAACGTTTTCCCACCATATTATCTCTCCCCTCTTATTTTCTTCCATCTAAATATGTCTCTTTCTTCCATATGAATCAAATTGTAATTTTTTGGTGAAGGTCGTTACTTCTCTAGTAACACATTAAGAAAAATATTAATGTATCTAGACATGCATGCGACATGTGTGAGAACAAGAAAAATATTGGGAGACATCTGATGATGGAATGATAAAGAAATAACTAAAATTTTGCTCATAAAAATCCTCTTTATGCTTCAGGCCCGACATTTACTGAGTCATGCACTGGATAATGAGGAGTTCAAAGGAAAATATTAATGTATCTAAAAGATAGACATGTTTGGATGGGAAAAAAATAAGACATGGAGATAAAATAAGGTGGAAAAAAGTTTATTTTTAACTTGAACGTGTCACATCAGCTTTTTTTAAGGTAATGAAAGCGAATTAAAAGTTGAGTGATGGTAATGAAAGTTTTAAAAGTTCGGTGACCATATTGAAAGTCTCTTAAAAGTTCAGTGACTAACAGTGTATTTTACCCTTACATTTAACATGTCACGTCAGCTTTTTTAACGGTGGTTGACGACAGTGACCTTATTGAAAGCGAATTAAAAGTTGGGTGACTGTAATGAAAGTTTTAAAAGTTCGGTGACCTTATTGAAAGCGCTCTAAAAGTTCGATGACTACCAGTGTAGTTTACCCTAAAGAGAAATATATTAAAAAAAGGGTTAAAAATGTAATGTTTAGCGGATGATGTTCAGTTTTGGAAATTAGGATTCAATCGTAATATCTGTAAAATATATGTATTTACAAAAGGTGAAAAATATCTATAAACAGTTATTACCTCATAATTATCTTTACAGAATTTAAAAAAAATGATATTTAAGGTATGTATAGAGGGTTGTGAGAGAGATGTATATATCAGGAAGAAAAGAACGAAATTAAACACCCAAAGCATCCAAGTCCAGATTCAAAGGCACCTCCCTTTTATCAACTCCATGGAAAACGACATGCATTTTCCATTTCTCTTAACTACTTATTCTTATGTGGTGTAGTTTTTGTGCCGATTGAAGATTTAGAGATTTGAGGTTATTTTAAAAAAATAAACAAAAATTTTTTGTTTTTCAGAAGTTATGTTTTTTATTTAAAAAAATAAAAAGAAATAAAAACACAATCATTTGTCAAGCAATGAATGGGTGATGAATTTTCTAATGATCGGCCTTAAAATATTAACGGAATGGAACGTTAGACACCTAAAATAGTAACGATATAAACGTTACACATATATCATGACAAAAAAATTTAAACACCTAAAACAAAAAGGAGATATATTTAATTTTTTTGGTATAAATTAAGCCGAATCAAAATTCTTTAAAAAGAATTTTGGTTGTCCTCCCGGTTTCTCAGGATTTTGTCTTGACTAATCTGGATCGACATGCGTCACACACTTTGCTTTAGTAGGTGAGTCTCTCAGCATTGATTTTCTGCCTACACAAAGGTCTAAAATTTAAGATATGCTTAAGCGATACCAAACTGCTTATCACTTGGACCAACCCTCGTTGATATCGCTTAAGCAAGTATCGTGTTCAAGGCATTGTGTATATAAAAAATCTCCATTGGGTGATTCACCTATCAAAATCAGGTATGCTTCACAAATCGATCTGAATTAGTCAGAATAAAATCTTAGGAACCGGGAGCACAAAAAGGAATAGTCTTCGAAATTTTGACCCATATAATATAATTCAAAATGTTAGATGCATTTTAGAGCCCAATCATATTGGGTTTAAAAGGCCCAATATCTGGCAAGCGTCGCCGCCAAGACCCAACTCCCAGCCACCGCGCTGGCCGCTGAGCTTCACTGCAACACCATAGTCACCTGTCTTGCGCTCGAAGGTCCCCCCCAAAACTAAGTGAGCGAGCGACGAAAAAGAAAAGGAGCGGGACAAAAATGGTGAAGGTGCGCCTTAACACCGCCGATGTCGCCGCCGAAGTCAAATGCTTGCGACGATTGATCGGCATGCGTTGTTCCAACGTCTACAATCTCACTCCCAAGGTCTTCTTCATTTCTTAAATCCCTTTCTTCAATAAATTAAGAGTTTTATTTCATTTTTGGTTAGATATAAAATCTGATGATGAATGCTTATGGATTTACGCTTGTAGACATATATATATATATATTCATGCTAATGAATAGCAGCGGCGTTACAGAGTCGGGAGAGAGCGAGAAAGTACTCTTGTTAATGGAGAGCGGCATTCGTTTACATACAACTGCTTATGTTCGGTCTGTTTTTATTTTTTCTTGTTTATTATAATGTCAAATTTCATTTTTATTGGTTCAAATTTACATTACGAATCGTTGCTGAATGTTTATAGGGATAAGAGCAATACTCCTTCTGGCTTTACTCTCAAATTAAGAAAGCATATTCGAACTAGGAGGGTTGTAGATGTCCGACAGCTCGGTTATGACTTATGATAGGGTATCTTTTTAAGCTTGCTTTGGTTTTTGTCTCATTTTTAGGAGCTTTTGTTTGCAGATAATCCTTTTCCAATTCGGTTTAGGCGCTAATGCCCACTATGTAATATTGGAACTGTATTCCCAAGGAAACATAATCCTCACTGATTCTGAATTCACGGTTTTGACTCTTCTTCGTTCCCATAGGTAGCGGTTGTTCTCATCCTCTTTAAATTCAGCATTTTGTGAATGCAGTAAGAATGTCGTCCTCAGTGATGTTTATTTTTGTGTGGCGTTTTACTCCTTTTGAAAATTCGTGGTTTGGACTTCGGAAGTTTGCTAGGTTGTAAATCAAGGCAATGAGTTTGATAAAGGATTTGTACACATTCATTCTTGGCAGGGACGATGGTAAGGGGGTTGCAATCATGTCACGCCACCGATACCCTACCCCTACTGAGATCTGCCGGCATTTTGAACGAACCACCATCTCAAAGCTACTAAGGGTATTGAAGATGGGAATAATTCGCTTGATGCGCCTAAAGGAAAAGAAAAAGAAAAGAAGGGTAGTCAAAAGGGTGGTAAAAAAGGTGGGAAACCTTCTGATTCAAACAAAAGTGCCATTGATAACACTCGTGCTAAACAGGCTATGTTGAAGAATGTTCTCGGTGAGGCATTGGGTTATGGTCCTGCACTCGCTGAGCATATCATTTTAGATGCTGGCCTAGCTTCAAATACAAAAATAACTAAAGATAACAAGTTATATGATGATAAGATGCAAGCTTCGGCCCAAGCTGTTGAAAATTTTGAGGACTGGCTGCAAGATGTTATTTCAGGTGAGAAGGTTCCTGAAGGTTACATTTTAATGCAGAAAAAGAATTCAGGAAAGGATGGACCCCCCTCTGAAGGAACTACTGGCCAGGTTTCACTTGTATTATTAAGTATTGCTTGTTATCAATTTTGCTGTAGAACCGAGTTGATAATTCATCCTTCAAATCATTGACTGAAGCTATCGTATTGATAGGATATCCTGATCCATGTGTGTTCTTGCTAATTGTTCTCTGGTTATTTTCTGCAGATGTGAATGCTTCCCTATTGTATTGAATCAGTTCAAGTCAAGAGAGTATGTGAATTTTGAAACATTTGATGCAGCTTTGGATGAGTTCTACAGCAAAATTGAGAGCCAAAGGGCTGAGCAACAGCAAAAGATCAAGGAGGGGGCAGCCAGTCAGAAATTAAACAAGATTCGCTTGGATCAGGTTTGTGATATAATTTCTATATGTTGCTTTATGATCTTGATAGCATGCCTATCCTTATGCTGATTATAAAAGGCATGCCATTTTTTTATTGTCATGTTAATGCAAGCCATGTTTTGCTACAGGAAAACCGTGTTCATATGCTGAAGAAAGAAGTTGATAATTGTATCAAAATGGCAGAACTGATAGAGTACAACCTAGAAGACGTGGATGCTGCCACATTAGTTGTTCGTGTAGCTCTTGCAAAGGGTATGAGTTGGGAAGATCTTGCTCGTATGGTAAAGGATGAGAAGAAATCTGGAAATCCCGTGGCTGGCCTAATCGACCAGCTGCATCTTGAAAGGAATTGCATGACATTGCTACTGAGCAACAATCTTGATGAAATGAATGATGATGAAAAGACACTCCCAGCGGATAAGGAGCTATTTCAGTTTAAATTTAGGTTTCCCTTGCCAGTGCTTCATCTCTATGCTTTCACATTTCTGTAATGCTTATTTATGCTTCTTTTATTATTCAATGCACATATTGATCTGCTTCTGAAGATATCTGCATCTATTTACCTGGTTTTGCTGAATATTGGCAATTTTCAGTAGTTCTTGTAGCATATATTTGTAAGTTAATTTGAAAAACTTAGATGAGTTGGGGAACATAAAAAATTATTGCATTGTCCAAATCATATCTTATTCAGTTTGATTAAATTGAAAGTCTTTGGTATTGTCAACTCTGATGTTTCATTATCTTATTCATAAATACCTTCATACTCATCATTAATTTTCCCTCCTTTGAGGGGGTTCTCTTCATCTACATAAACTCATGTATCTATAAACAGGAAATGATTTAACACCCACAAACTGCACCCT
This sequence comes from Hibiscus tridactylites, assembly GCA_958450335.1. Taxonomy (NCBI): domain Eukaryota; kingdom Viridiplantae; phylum Streptophyta; class Magnoliopsida; order Malvales; family Malvaceae; genus Hibiscus; species Hibiscus tridactylites. Next base: position 34,963,758 of record OY288273.1, on the reverse strand, counting down.
AATTATCCGGTTGCTATTGCTGTTTCTCACTTTGAAAAGGTTGAAGTTGATTTGGCACTTTCAGCTCATGCCAATGCTCGACGGTGGTACGAGATGAAGAAAAAGCAAGAGAGCAAACAGGAGAAGACTATTTTAGCTCATGAGAAGGCTTTTAAGGCAGCTGAGAGAAAGACTCGTCTTCAGCTTTCACAGGTAGCTGTAACTGTTGTTATTTCTGTTGTCAACTCGAAATACAGCTCAAGGTTTATTGATTGATAGATAATATAATCAAATATATTTTTGTAAAAGTAAGGATACACTTTTAGCAGCCTTTTCACTTATGGTTTTGGTTCTGTTCCAACTCTGACGAACTTCATATTGGCTCTTTCTGGTTGTATGATTGTGATCATTTTAATTCTCCTTTGTTTAGCTTGCTGAGTGCATCGTTAATGAATTGCAGGAAAAAACGTTGCAACAATTACACATATGCGCAAAGTTCATTGGTTTGAGAAATTTAATTGGTTCATCAGCAGTGAAAACTATTTAGTTATTAGTGGACGCGATGCTCAACAGAATGAGATGATTGTCAAGAGATATAGGTCAAAAGGGGACCTGTAAGTATTTTTTTAATGGTTTACTTTTTTCGTTCCTTCTTTTACTTTCAAGCCTCATCCGAAGTGCTATGCAATAGAGTTCACCGTGAAAATCTATACTCTAGTTTGGATTGGGGAGGAGTTTCATTAAAAGTAACTCAATTGGAGAACATGAGTTGAGGAAGAGTTTTTCACTCAGATCTGCATTTCTTTTTGCCTTTTCTTTCTTGAGAAATGACCATTCCTTGATCGTTTCAGAATTTTCTTCCTCCACATCCTCTTATAATGGGATTTGGATTATTGTTTCGCTTAGAGGAGAGCTCCTTGGGATCACATTTAAATGAAAGGAGGGTGAGGGGCGAGGAGGAAGGGATAAACGTTGAAGAGAGCGATCCCCGCATAGAAAATTCGGAGTCAGAATCTATGAAGCACGGGTACGCCTATGTGAGGCCGTCCCGCGTCCCCGATACGTTTCCGGGACGGGGATGGTGCGGGGACGTCTCAAAAATATCGGGTACAGTCAAAGGAGGTTGGGGACGTTTCGGGGACGTATCCGTCATTTTTTACTTAAAAAATTATAAAAATAACCCCAATTTAAATCCCCAATTTTAAGTCTGCCCTAATTTTTTTATTTGAAAGTTAGAACCCGTCGTCTCTGTGCTCTCAACTTTCTATCAAAGTCACTACAGCAGCCTCTCAACGTCGGGACACAAGGCCGGCGCCGGATTCTTCTTGGACGACGACAAAGTTCCGATCAGCCTCTTCAGGTATTTTTTTTCTTTATTATTTTTGCTGCTGCCCCATCAATCTCAGCTTTAGTCCACCACTGCACAGTCTCTTTTTCTTTCCAATTTTTTCTTTCTCACTTTACTAGCCCCAGCAATTGATCATCCTCCCTGGCAAGTGGAAGTGTTGTAGACTTGTAGTAATAAGTTTTGTTCAAGTTTCTGTTTTGGAGATTTATAATGAGGAAATTTTTGTGATCCAATTCCAAACTATCATTTAGGAAATTTTAGGCATCATTGAAAAGTAACGAATGTAGGAATTACGTTAAATCCAATTTCAATTCCAAAATGTATATTTTCGTGTAATGGGTATGCTTTGTAGCTATTCTTGTATATTTTTTTCTTGCCTAGTTGTTTCATTGTGTTTATGACTGTTTGATGGAATGAAATGATAAGGGTTTTAATTATGTTGATTCTTATGGAGTTTTGTTTAGTGATTGATGTTCAAAGCTGTAATTGTTAATATTGGTAATGAACCATTTTCCTCTGTTGTGTGTTAAGTTTGCTTTATTCGATATGATTCAAAGTTATACTACGGTCTTTTGCGTGTTTGATGTAGAACCTTGCATGAATACTTGGTTTTCCTTCATGTATTCTATACAAGATGCATTACTCAGAAGTTGCATACTAGCGGCGGTTGATTTTTGATTTCAGTTTGAAAGATAACCTTGCATACTAGCATCTGTTCAGTCTTATGTTTTGCGTTCCCTTTGATGTGTGAAATGACAGACTTGACAGAAGTGAGACGATTTGCTTATCTTGTTACCGAATTTATATTGCCTTGGTTTGCTTGACAAGGGTAAAGGCTTAACACATGTGTTAGAATGAGTTGAATTTTTTTTCTCCTCCACTGCTATAGTTGGATGCACATGTTTTGACCCTAAAATTACACATTTTGCGCATGGATAACCTATACCTTATATTGTCAATTTATTAAAATGCCTTTAATTTTCTTTAACTAATTTCTCGATTGCACTTATGGTATTAATCTTGGCATTGTTTATCGTGATTTTCTTTTTTTTAACTGTTATTTTTTTAATGTTAACGGTTGAATTAGTTAAAATATGGCATCCCAAAGTGGTGATGAGCCTAATTTTGCTAGTAGTGGAAGTGGAAGTGTTAGCGGGAGTGGATCGATTTCATCGGTATAAAATGACAATTCTTCTCCACTATGAAATTACGTGACAAAATTGAAAAATCGGGGGGCTACTAGAGGAACTTGGAATTACCGATGTAATATTTATGATGAAACTCGTAATGGAAGTTATACTAGAATGAAAGAACATTTGCTTCAAATTTTAAGAGAATGGGTTGCAATTTGCAAGAAAGTGACTAAAAGCCAAAAGCTTGAGATGTTGACATTGTTAGAGGAATGAGAGAAGAGAAAGAAACAATGAGCATCTAGAGAAGTTCCCTTGCCTAGTCAATGTCAAAGTGGAATTGCAATGGAATCTTCTTCTAAAAAGAGAAAATTCAACTTATCGCCTATTGCTAAATCACTCAACATGAATGTGAGGGCTCAATTAGATGAAGAAATTGCAAGAATGTTTTATACAGGCGGGTTGCCCTTCAATCTTGCTAGGAATCCTCATTATCAAAGGGCTTTTACTTTCGCTGCAACTCACGACATAGGCGGTTATGTGCCCCATGGTTACAATAAGTTGCGAATCTCATTGCTCCTCAAAGAGAAGAATAATGTTGATAAGCTTTTACAACCAATTAAAATAACTTGGCAAGAAAAAGAAGTGACTATTGTGTGCGATGGTTGGAGTGATCCAACAAGAAAGCCTCTCATTAACTTTATGGCTACTTTCGGAAATGGACCTATGTTTCTCAAGGCTGTAAATTGTTTTGGTGAAGTTAAGGATAAATTTTTCATTGCTAATTTGATGAAAGAAGTGATTGATGAGGTAGGTCACCAAAATGTGGTGCAAATTATTACTGATAATGCAGCTAATTGCAAGGGAGTAGGAGAGATTATTGAGAGCATGTATCCAGACATCTATTGGACACCATGTGTTGTCCATACTCTTAATCTTGCATTGAAGAATATTTGTTCGGCAAAAAACATCGAGGGAAGTGAAGAAACATATGACTTGTGCAATTGAATTACAGAAATTTATGGAGATGCTGTACAAATCAAGAATTTTATCATGAACCACAATATGAGGTTGGTAATCTTTCAGAAATTTAGTCCTCTTAAGTTGCTTTCAGTTGCCGATACTCGTTTTGCCTTGATCATTGTGATGCTTAAAAGGTTTAAGCTCATCAAACGATGACTTCAAGAAATGGTGATAAGTGATGAATGAGCTTCTTATATAGAGGATGACACGGGAAAGACAAACTTTGTGAAGAAAAAGCTTGTGAGTGATGATTGGTGGGATAATGTGAGTTACATCATTGATTTCACAATGCCTATCTATGACATGCTTAGAGTATGCGACATTGATAAATCATGCCTTCATTTGGTATATGAGATGTGGGATTCTATGATTGAAAAGGTGAAGTTTGAAATTTACAAGAAGAAAAATCGTGGCCCTTTAGACTTTAGTTCTTTTTATCATGTTGTTTACGAGATTCTTATAGCTCGTTGGACAAAGAGTTATACTCCTCTCCATTGCCTAGCTCACTCATTAAATCCAAGGTATATAATCTTATTAATTTTTAATTTTATATATTCTTAAATTTTAGTTCCTTTATATAAATATATTTTTAAATGTTGTAGGTTTTATAGTGATGGTTGGTTAACCGATGATCTCAGTAGGGTTGCTCCTCATAGAGATGGTGAAATATCTCGAGAGAGAATGAAGTGCTTTCGTAGGTTATTTTTAAATGATGATGATTATGACAAAGTCTTGGACGAGTATGCCAATTTCTCACTTAAGAGTGGACCTTTTAAAGATTTAATTTCTTTTACAAAGGGGTATTCTTCGGATTCGAAGAGTTGGTGGGCTAACTTTGGTGCCGAAATTCTTTTGCTCCAATATTTGGCTTTCAAAGTGCTTGGACAACCTACTTCATCATCTTGCTGTGAAAGAAACTGGAGTACTTATTCTTTCATCCACTCACTTAGAAGGAATAAGTTAAAATCAAGTCGTGCCGAAGATTTGGTTTATATCCACTACAACCTTCGCCTTTTATCAAGGAATTCTAGTCAATATGAGGATGAGAAAACCAAGATGTGGGATGTTGGTGGAGATGCATTCGATTCTCTAGGAGATGTGGGCTCTTTGGAGTTTGCGGAACTTTCACTCGATGAACCGAATTTGGAGAGTGAATTAATCTTGGAGGATGTTAACAATGATTGATTAATTGTTGTTATTTTGTTTTTTGCACTCTTTTACGGATTTGCATGATGTGGACTATGTTGTTTTGAAGCTTTGGTGTGATTTTGTTTGTTGTTGAATTATGTAACCGAATTATGCATTTTGTTTGTTTGTTGTTGAACAATGTAACCAAATTATGCATTTTATTTGTTTGTTGTTGAACAATATAACCGAATTATGAATTTTGTTTGTTAGTTGTTGAACAATATAGCTTGATTATGAATTTTGTTTATTTTGTTGTGATTTTCTTAAATCTTTTGATGTGATTGTGTTTGTTATTCAATAATATAACATGTTATTAAGGTCATTTGGCATTACCATTTTTTTTTATTTTTTTACCTTATTATATTATGAATTTTAATTATTATTATATATGTATATATATATATATATATATTAAATTTTATTTTATTTTTGCCGTGCCCTTGTCGTCCCCGTACCCAGTAATTTTGAAAATTGTCGTTTCCCGTCCCGTCCCCGTATCCTTATCTGTGCAACTTAGGTCAGAATTAGAGAAAGGTGGTGAAGCAACTAATGTGTCTGAAGTAGTAGCTGAAAATGGTATTGGTTTGAATGATGTTGGTAATGCAAACAAATCTAACCTTGTAGACAGCGGTGTTGCTACTGTAAGTCCCCAACTTGAGGATCTCCTTGACCGCTCTTGGATCCACTAATCTCCTGGGTAAATCTCTTGATCTGTAAACGTCTCAAAATAATTTGGCAGAGGAAGATAACCATGAGGAGAAGAATGTTATAGTTAAGGATAAGCCTCATATTTCAAAAGCCGAAAGAAGAAAGCTCAAGAAAGGAACAGGCAGTACTGCTGACAATGTTAACTAGGAGAAGGGCAATGAGAAGACAAAAGAGAATGTTAATGTTGTTAATGAACCCAATAATAACACGCAAAACAAGAAACCAGGTGGTGGAAAAATAAGCCGTGGACAGAGAGGCAAACTCAAGAAATAAAGGAGAAGTATGCTGACCAGGATAAGGAAGAGAGGAGCATTCAGATGGTGTTACTGGCTGTGAGTACCCCAACTTGATTATTTCTTACACACTAAAAAATATCAAGACTTAAAACCTAAGTTGCACAGATACAGATACGAGAATGGATACGGGGACGGGAAATAGCAATTTTCAAAATTATTGAGTACGGGGACGGCAAGGGTACAACAAAAATAAAATAAAATTTAATATATATAATAATAATAATTAAAATTTATAATATAATAAGGTAAAAAAAATAAAGAAAATGGTAATGCCAAATGACCTTAATAACATGTTATATTGTTGAATAACAAACACAATCACATCAAAGGATTTAAGAAAATTACAACAAAACAAACAAAATTCATAATCAAGTTATATTGTTCAACAACCAATAAACAAAATTTATAATCCGGTTATATTGTTCAACAACAAACAAATAAAATGCATAATATGGTTACATTGTTCAACAACAAACAAATAAAATGCATAATCTGGTTACATAATTCAACAACAAACAAAATCACATCAAAGCTTCAAAACAACATAATCCACATCATGCAAATCCGTAAAAGAGTGCAAGAAACAAAATAACAACAATTAATCAATCATTGTTAACATCCTCCAAGATTAATTCACTCTCCAAATCCGGTTCATCGAGTGAAAGTTCCGCAAACTCCAAATAGCCCACATCTCATAGAGAATCGAATGCATCTCCACCAACATCCCACATCTTGGTTTTCTCATCCTCATATTGACTAGAATTCCTTGATAAAAGGCGGAGGTTGTAGTGGATATAAACCAAATCTTCGGCACGACTTGGATTTAACTTATTCCTTCTAAGTGAGTGGATGAAAGAATAAGTACTCCAGTTTCTTTCACAGCAAGATGATGAAGTAGGTTGTCCAAGCACTTTGAAAGCCAAAGATTGGAGCAAAGGAGTTTCGGCACCAAAGTTAGCCCACCAACTCTTCGGATCCGAAGAATACCTCTTTGTAACAGAAATTAAATCTTCAAAAGGTCCACTCTTAAGTGAGAAATTGGCATACTCATCCAAGACTTTGTCATAATCATCATCATTTGAAAATAACCTACGGAAGCACTTCATTCTCTCTCGAGATATTTCACCATCTCTATGAGGAGCAATCATACTAAGATCATCGGTTAACCAACCATCACTATAAAACCTACAACATTTAAAAAAATATATTTATATAAAGAAACTAAAATTTAAGAATATATAAAATTAAAAACTAATAAGATTATATATCTTGGATTTAATGAGTGAGCTAGACAATGGCGAGGAGTATAACTCTTTGTCCAACGAGCTATAAGAATCTCGTAAACAACATGATAAAAATGACTAAAGTCTGAAGGGCCGCGATTTTCCTTGTAAATTTCAAGCTTCACCTTTTCAATCATAGAATCCCACATCTCATATACCAAATGAAGGCATGGTTTATTAGTGTCGCATACTCTAAGCATGTCATTGATAAGCATTGTGAAATCAATGATGTAACTCACCTTATCCCACCAATCATCACTCACAAGCTTTTCCTTCACAAAATTTGTCTTTCCCGTGTCATCCTCTCTATAGAAAGCCCATTCATCACTTATCACTATTGCTTGAAGTCCTCGTTTGATGAGCTTAAATCTTTTCAGCATCACAATGATCAAGGCAAAACGAGTATCAGCAACTGAAAGCAACTTAAGATGACTAAATTTTTGAAAGGTTACCAACCTCATGTTGTAGTTCATGATAAAATTCTTGATTTGTACACCATCTCCATGAATTTTTGTAATCCAATTATACAAGTCATATGTTTCTTCATTTTCGTCGATGTTTTTTGCCGAACAAATATTCTTCAATGCAAGATTAAGAGTATGGACAACACATGGTGTCCAATAGATGTGAGGATACATGCTCTCAATAATCTCTCCTGCTCCCTTGCAATTAGCTGCATTATCAGTAATAATTTGCACCACATTTTGGTAACCTACCTCATCAATCACTTCTTTCATCAAATTAGCAATGAAGAATTTATCTTTAACTTCACCAAAACAATTTACAGCCTTGAGAAACATAGGTCCATTTCTGGAAGTAGCCATGAAATTAATGAGAGGCTTTCTTGTTGAATCTCTCCAACCATCGCACACAATAGTCACTCTTTTTTTTTGCCAAGTTGCTTTAATTGGTTGTAAAAGCTTCTCAACATTATTCTTCTCTTTGAGGAGCAATTAGGTTCGCAACTTATTGTAACCAGAGGGCACATAACCGCCTATGTCGTGAGTTGCAGCGAAAGTAAAAACCCTTTGATAATGAAGATTCCTAGCAAGATTGAATGGCAACCAACCGGTATAAAACATTCTTGCAATTTTTTCATCTAATTGAGCACTCACATTCATGTTGAATGATTTAGCAATAGGCGATAAGTTGGATTTTCTCTTTTTAAAAGAAAATTCAATTGCAATTCCACTTTGACATTGACTAGGCAAGGGAACTTCTCTAAATGCTCCTTGTTTCTTTCTCTTCTCACATGCCTCTAACAATGTCAACATCTCAAGCTTTTGGCTTTTGGTCACTTTCTTGCATATTGCAACCCCTTCTCCTGAAATTTGAAGCAAATGAGCCTTCACTCTAGTATAACTTCCATTACGAGTTTCACCACAAATATTACATCGATAATTCCAAGTTCCTTCAATAGCCCCTCGTTTTTCAAATTTTGTCACGTAATTTCATAGTCGAGAAGAATTGTCATTTTGTACCGATGAAATCGATTCACTCCCGCTAGCACTTCCACTTCCACTACTAGCAAAATTAGGTTCATCGCCACTTTGGGATGCCATATTTTAACTAATTCAACTGTTAACATTAAAAAATAACAGTTAAAAAAATCATGATAAACAATGTCAAGATTAATACCATAAGTGCAATCGAAAAATTAGTTAAAGAAAATTAAAGGCATTTTAATAAATTGACAATATAAGGTATAGATTATCCATGCGCAAAATGTGTAATTTTAGGGCCAGAACATGTGCATCCAACTATAGCAGTGGAGGAGAAAAAAATTCAACTTATTCTAGCACATGTGTGTTAAGCCTTTACCCTTGTCAAGCAAACCAAGGCAATATAATTCGGTAACAAGATAAGCAAATCGTCTCACTTCTGTCAAGTCTGTCATTTCACACATCAAAGGGAACACAAAACATAAGGCTGAACAGATGCTAGTATGCAAGGTTATCTTTCAAATTGAAATCAAACATCAACCGCCGCTAGTATGCAACTTCTGAGTAATACATTTTGTATAGAATACATGAAGGAAAACCAGGTATTCATGCAAGGTTCTACATCAAACACGCAAAAGACCGTAGTATAACTTTGAATCATATCGAATAAAGTAAACTTAACACACAACAGAGGAAAATGGTTCATTACCAATATTAACAATTACAGGTTTGAACATCAATCACTAAACAAAACTCCATAAGAATAAACATAATTAAAACCCTTATCATTTCATTCCATCAAACGGTCATAAACACAATGAAACAACTAGGCAAGAAAAAAATATACAAGAATAGCTACAAAGCATACCCATTACACGAAAATATACATTTTGAAATTGGATTTAACGTAATTCCTACATTCGTTTCTTTTCAATGTTGCCTAAAATTTCTTAAATGATAGTTTGGAATTGGATCACAAAAATTTTCTCATTATAAATTTCCGAAACAAAAACTTAAACAAAACTTATTACTACAAGTTTACAACACTTCCACTTGCCAAGGAGGATGATCAATTGCTGGGGCTAGTAATGTGAGAAAGAAAAAATTGGAAAGAAAAAGAGACGGTGCAGTGGTGGACTAAAGCTGAGATTGATGGGGCAGCGGCAAAAATAGTAAAGAAAAAAAAAATACCTGAAGAGGCTGATCGAAATTTTATCGCCGTCCAAGAAGAATCCGGCGCCGGTCTTGTGTCCCTACGTTAAGAGGCTGTTGTAGTGACTTTGATAGAAAGTTGAGAGCACAGAGACGACGGGTTCTAACTTTCAAATAAAAAAATTAGGGCAGACTTAAAATTGGGATTATTTTTATAATTTTTTAAGTAAAAAATGACAGATACGTTCCCGAAATGTCCCCAACCTCCTTTGACCGTATCCGGTATTTTTGAGACGTCCCTGCACCGTCCCCGTCCCGGCAACGTATCCGGGACGGCCTCACATAGGTGTACCCGTTTTTCATAGCTTAAAACCGATGATTTTGTGAATTTTGCAGTCTTCTGGGAAAGCAAACAGAAATGAAGGGTCCGATGATGGGAAAGCTACTACCAGCGACAACCAGAAAGCCAATGTTAGCGGTATGCTCTTTCCTGAAGTATTGATACCAAATTAGATGTTGTTCGAATCTCTAGCAATTCAAAGTAGAGAATCCTGTTATGGAACATAAAATTCAGTTGTTTTTAAAATTTTCAGGCCCTCAAGATGCCCCCAAAATATGTTATAAATGTAAAAAGGCAGGCCACCTTTCCCGGGATTGTCCTGAACATCCTGATGGCACTTTGCATCATGCAACTGGAGTTGAAGATGATCGCTGTTCAGGTTCGGATGATAACAATGAGTTGGACAGAGTGGCCATGGAGGAAGACGATGTCAATGAGATAGGTGAAGAAGGGAAAGGGAGATTAAATGATGTGGATTACTTGACTGGGAATCCTCTTACCAATGACATTCTCTTATAGGCCGTGCCCGCCTATGGTCCCTATAGTGCAGTTCAAACGTACAAGTATCGCATAAAGATAATTCCTGGAACAGCAAAGAAAGTAAAAGGTTTTAAAACTCTCTACTTCACAACGCTGAAATTAAGTCACCATCGTTTGGAATCGTGTTTTTTTAACTGCTGGTGGTATTCTGGTGCACAGCTGCAAAGACTGCCATGAATCTGTTCAGCCACATGCCGGAAGCAAGTAGCAGAGAGAAGGAATTGATGAAAGCATGCACAGATCCTGAGCTTGTTGCGGCTATCATCGGTAATGTGAAGATCACAGGCAGCTGGTCTTACTCAATTGAAGCAGAAGCAAAAGAAAAGCAAGGGGAAAGGTAAACAGTGCTAGTCTTGTAGTAGTAGAGAAGAAGACAGGACTAATGAAATCAAGCATTTTCTTCTGAACTACTCCTTATCTTTTTCCATGAAGGGAAAAAAAAAAGAAACTTTGGTTTTTATATGTTGAAATAGAGAAATCAGTACTTTATAAGCAAAATGTTTTATACATTAACTGCAAGAAAATATCAGCATAGTAATTATATTATTATACTTTTTATACACTTTCTTTCTGCAATTAAGAGAAGTTAGACATAGGGCAGTTGTGTTGTGTTGCATGCAACTACAGTGATCAAAGGGTGTAATAAACTCCCAAAATCAAACATAATAATAAAATAGAATGGTCAAAGGCTCAAAGCTGTATTCTACAGCTGAAGTGTGTCATCTGGTTGAAACAAAGCACTTGGATTTACTTTTACAAAATAAATGATGTGGAAATTCGGAAAAAGCAAATCCAAATGAATTATCAATATTCTTCTGCTGTAGGAACATCACTTAGGTCTAAACCTTCTGCTGGGAGATCTGATGCAAGGGGACCTAATATCCCATCTGAGCTCAGAGTTAATCCACTCTGCAACATTCCATCCACCAAGTTAACAAACAGATTCGCTAATCTAACACCCTTTTTTCTACAATCAGCGTCTAACTAAAATCGTACCTCGGGTTGGAATCTGAGCATGTCTGCACGAGCCATGGCTTCTGCTTGAGCGATTCTCTGCCTGAACGTCTGAGCCATCTCTTCAGCCTGTTGGAAAAAGGATGACCAAATTTGCAGTTGTTATGCTGGTCATTCCAACTAACAAAGAAGACGGTTGAGACTGTTATTTGAATCTACCTTCTCAAAAACAAGAGTTGGATTGCGAATCATGTCTCCTGGGGTAGGCTCTAGTTTCTTCGTAGAAAGACTTACTCGGCCCCTTTCACGGTCATGGCTCAGTATCATGACCTGTACCATTTTTTTCACGGTTTTTAGAATACATTTCGAAGAAGCAGAATTTTCTTGCCAAGAATTTAATGTTGCAACACAACTCACCTTTAGAGTATCACCAGGTTGAAGAACGGTGGCAATATCCGAAACACGATCATGACTGATTTGACTGACATGAAGAAGGCCGTTAATTCCACCAATGTCGATGAATGCACCGTATGGTTTCAGGCTCTGAACAGTTCCAATGACAACCGATCCAATTCCGAGCTGTGCTTGGCTGTCAGCCATGGCCTTGCGGTTACTGAAGACAAGCCTGGTCTGTTCCTCGTCAACCTCAACAAACTTCAAAGGGAGCTCCTTATCTAAGAGCTCTTCTGCAGTGGATTTCTGATGAGACATGAAAGAATCAAATTTACAATGAAAGATTCGTAAAACTAAACTATTGGGAATGGCACCATAGAATCAAATCGCGAATACAGAATAGCATCTAATTTTGATCTCAAAGGGAATTCGGTAAAGCGATATACAGCAGATAGAAAAGACGCAGTTGAGATCTCGTAACTAACCGATGATATCTGCGAGAAAGGGACAAACCCCCGAAGACCCTCCACCATTGCCACTACTCCACCCTTGTTTGCACCAACAACCTACTTGCATGCAAAAGTTAGTCAAAGAGCGAAGCGTGAAAATACTTGAATAAGTATAAAATTGTCCGGGATGCTCTAGACTGATAAGAGTTACGATATTATTACTAGATCAGATACAATTGTCAGAAATGCGCACCTTGCCCTTCACGACGGCATCCTCAGCTTGAAGCTGCCTGCATCTTTCCCAGGCAAGCTCATATTGAATGGACCTTAAGCTCAAGATTAAGCTATCATCGGCCTCGTTTTCACCGATAATCATAAATTCCTCCCTCAAACCGGGAACTATACCAGCTTCTTCTACATGCTTAATTCTGTGAATGCTGGCCTCTTGGACTGGCAGATATGCAGAAGACTTTGCAGTAATATCAACCAATGCCCCATTGGCATCGGTGCAGAAAACTGTTCCTTTAACCTGAAAACTTATACATTTACTTTATCCATATTATAAAACCTCAAGCACAACACAAGTTAAAATTGCAGAAGTTCAATTAACCTTCTTCACAACTAAGACAAAACTAACTCAAAATCCAACCGAACCTACACCCCCAAACATAATTCACATAAAACACCTCATCTGAGCTCATGCATTAACAAAAAACTGTCACAATCCGACCAAACGCATTGGACCATAATCAGAAATTGTCATATTGGTACTAATAGATCCTTCAAGGTTTTGTGACCCGGGTGTATCTCTACGAATTTGAATCCGGAACATAGCACACAAATGAGTGTACCAGTTTGTGTCCAGGAATCGTAGAGGTGGAAGCAGCGCCTCTGAGGGTGGCAAAACATTAATGACATGTGGCCGCAACAAAAAGGTTTTCAAGGTTACCGTGACACTGCAACCGCAATTTAGAAGAGAAAAATCATGCAGCAACATCCGCAACCAAGGCATACAATCTTAATCTTATCCACTTATCCTTACTATCAATATAAAGATAAGACTCAACATTGAATGATGTTTCAGTTTTTCAAATGAATGGCCAACCCCAATTCACACAATCCGCTAGTAATTCTTAATCCAAGCTAATATGGATAAATTCTGAAACTTCGAACTGAACGAAAGAACCAAATGAACAGAAGAAGGAGAAAAACCTTGGTTCCAAGCTCGGAATCAAAGTCATATTTTTCAAGAGCATTTTGGAAATCTTCCAGAGTGAAAGGAACGCCTTCCATGGGAGCAGTCCGACAGCGTTCGTAGGCATCCTCGAACATCTTCTTGAGTTCGAGCCTGTCTTTGGTCTGTGCATTTGAGACGGCGACGGCAGAAACTACCGGAGAAGCAAAAGCACCCACTTTCTGGGTTTGCTTCGGTTTCGCCGAAAAGCGTGATGGGGAGAGCGGCGGACATCTTAGACCTGTGAATTGTTGAGCCAAAGACGCCATTTTTAGGGTCGTCTCCGTTCCTGTTTCTCCGATTTCTCGTCTGATGAAATGGTGAATTGATAGATAAGGCGAAGCAAAGTGAATAGGGAGTTTGACGTTGCAATTTTAGATGCAATGAAAATAAAAACAGGCCCAAACCCGAAAGCCCGATATGATCTCGAAATTTTTTTAAACCAACAAATAAAAACTTTCGAACTCGTAATTATATGAATTTAAATAAGCTTAAGACTAGCATAAGACTTTGAAGTTTTAAAGAAAAAAATCAATTAAGTTTTTTAAATTTTTTTACACCTAATTAAATCCTTATACTCTAAAATAAATAATAATTTTAAACACTTTTTTATCCTTTTTGTTGTCCAGCCAAATGTTGACGTCGAATGAAATTTTTAATAACTTTTTTTTTTACTTTTCAATATATAACCTAAAAAAAGATAATTTAATAATTTTAAAAATCTTGACAAGCCAACAAAGGATGCAATAAGATTACATTTGAAGTTGGAGATTAGGTTTGAGTTCATTTTAGAGGAGACGGTTCTTTTCAAGTGGTAGAAAAATGAATAAGAATACCTACAAGTTGGATCTATCAGAAAATTACAATGTGAGCGCAACATTCAATATCACAGATCTTTTCTCATATAATACAATGTCGATTTAAGGGCAAATCGCTTAAAAGAATGAGATGATGCAAGCATGCAAGCATAGGATCCATAAGTAATGCCACCATGACCTATCACCCAAAGGTTAAGCAATTCAGGGAAGTCATTTCTCACAAATGCATTCACGCCTCTAAATCATTTGAAGATTGTTCATCCTTAGAAAATAAGCTCTACAATGTGTTGCATATTAATAAATAATGCATTGCATTAGCCCACATCTTTACAAATTTGTTATTGTATATCCAATATAATTATTAATTAATTTCCTAACTACAGTTTAGTTCATGCCATTATTTTTATGATTACTTTAGGTACAAGGATTGAAAAGGAAAGTTCGGGCAGCTCAAGGATTCAAAAGGAAAGCTTGGAAAACTCAAGAGCATCTCATAACAAGGATAATAGCTTAAAGACAGTTCATGATCAAGAATGATAACTCAAAAGAACTCTAATAGTTCAATGGCTAAAAATGAAAGTTTGATCAGCTAGAAAGTCAGCTCACTTAGCTCGATCAGCTAGGAAGCAAGCTCAACTAGCTAAAGAAGAGCTCAAGCCAGCTTAAGCAGCTCACACTCAAAAGACATGTTCACTCCTAAGAGACATATCCCGCTCCAAGGTTAAGCAATTCAGGAAAGTCCTTTCTCACAAATGCACTCACGCCTCTAAATCATTTGAAGATTGTTCATCCTTAGAAAATAAGCTCTACAATGTTTTGCATATTAATATATGATGCATTGCATTATCTCATATCTTTTTAATTTGTTATAGCATATCCAACACAGCTATTAGTTCATTTCCTAGCTACAGTTTAGTTCATACAATTATTTTTATGATTACTTCAGGTACAAAGATTGGAAAGGGAAGCTCGAGTAGCTCAAGGATTCAAAAGGAAAGCTTGGACAACTCAAAAGTAGCTCATAATAAGGATAGTAGCTCAAAAACAGTTCATGATTAAGAATAGTAGCTCAAAGGAACTCTAATAGCTCAATGACTAAAGATGGAAGTTCGATCAGCTAGGAAGTCAACTCACTTAGTTCGATTAGCTAGGAAGCCAGCTCAACCAGCTAAAGAAGAGCTCAAGACAGCTTAAGCAGCTCACACTCAAAAGACATGCTCACTCCTAAGAGACATGTCCCCCACCACTTGGAGGAAAACCAATTGGGCGACAAAACAGCCTTAGAGGGAAGATAAATGGGTGGCAAAATGTATTTGGAAGGAGACACCATTTAACTGAATAGTTAAGAGCACTTTTGAGGGAGACACCAACATGATCAAATAGTCATGGACCTTTTCGGCCAAACTCTTTCATTTCCTATAAATAAAAGTTGTATTTGTCATTTGTAAACACCTCAATCATATTAATCAAATTATCTTTGTGGGAATTTTTTCTCTTCTAGTTCTTCATTCAACTTTATCAATTTATCAAGTCTTTGTACTTGAGGCGTCAACCTTTCTATCCACATTGATACTTTTGGTTCCTAGATTACTATTTAGTGGGTCAAAATCTTTTGTTACCACCCTCAATTAAATTCTTATAAAGTTCGGGGTCATGCTCTTTATAGCATAGTTTTTTCCTTGAATTCCTTTGAATACTATCTTCATTTTTATCCTTTTCATCTCCATATTCGAGCCTTCACTATTCCATCATTTTACCATACAAATGGATCAATCATCCTCTTTCAATTTCATCTTTATTTCTTCTTATATAGCATATCTTCTCACCAATACATCATCTACCTTTAAAATTTCTTTGGAAGCTATCTTACTTGCAGGAATACTCGCTACCTTCCTAGATTTTACAATCAAAGGGAATCGTCTTCTTCAACAACATCAAGGATGTGCTACATCATATGGTAATCGTCTTCTTCAACATCAAGTAGTTTGTTAGTCAAATTCATACTCACGAGGCAAAACTATCACAAAGGGGCACATATAACTCATTTAGGAAGCATACAATCCTTAGGGACTAAAACGTAACATTTGGGAATCCTTGAAGATGCCTTTTTACCGATTTAACTACATGTGTTTCGAAACAGGCTTGCCCATTTCGAAACATGGGCTTCATTTTCAAAAGTAACGTCAGGCCGTTCCGGAACGGTCCCACCTTGTTCCGGAACGAGAACCTGCAGTGGCCAAACGTACCGGAATGGCCCTATATAGTTCCGAAACAGGAACCTCCAGGGGAAAATCATACCGAAACGGAACCACCCCCGTTCCGATACGGATACCCCTAGAGCATCGACCATTCCGAAACCATATCGAGCGTTCCGAAACGCCTAGGCACAGTTTGGCCAGAAAACATAATTTAACATCTCCAAACGTCCCCAAACTTGCCCCGAAGTAACACAAACCATATGGCATCTCAAAAATACAATCAATCTAGAGGCAAGACACCCTAAACACAACATCAACATGCATGCACGCAATAAATTGGATTTCAAGCCCAAATCACAAGAACACTTAGCTTCTAAAACACCAACATGCCAAAATGCAAAGTAATCCACCAAAAGTCATAGCAAACTTCAACAATACAAGGAAACAAACAATTGAAACATGCTAGCAACATAAATAAGGCCAAACATAGGAGTTTGAACACCAACTCCCTAACATAAAATCTAGTATTCCCATTGTCTAAGCATTATTACAACCACAAAACCATACTTGAGCTTAGCAAGAACTCCAAGAAATTCCTCCCTTGCCCACTTGCCACCCGGTGCCTCTAACGATATGCATTGTTGGAAAAAGAGAGCGTAAGCTTAAAAGCTTAGTGAGCGGAGCTCTAAAACACAACTACAACGTAGTTTAAAACATGTATCTTAGTTGATAAGTAAAACCATTTGAGAATGAGATGTAATAACGCAAGCATAGACGAAACATAGTTTGCACATGCACAACCATTCTCGGTGGGACTACACATCACTGTTCACAACAACTAGCAGTTTTTCGATGGGACTACACATCATCGTACTCTTCTACTAGTCACTACCGGTGGGACTACACATCATCGTTAGCAACGACAACCATCACGTGAGGCTAGACATCAACAACGACTACACAACAACACTAAAACGAAGAGTAAAGACAATCCACATTTCACACAACAACACAAATAATCGCACACACCAACACTTAACGAAACAAAGTGAATTAGCAAACTTACACTTGAGTTTAGGTTAGCCCTTAAGGCTCCACCCAAACCCCCAAGATACCTTTTTAAAATCATTTAAACTTCAAAACATTACCACTCACGTCCAAAGGACCCAAACTCGTTTCCCCTATTTCTAATCAACCAAAAACAAAGTATTACTCCCCTACTATTCCACAAATTCACTGAAAAGCAACAGCCCATCAATCGACACATTTACTCAATCAAAACAAAGTTGAAATCCATCAAATTATCACCAAATCCGTTCTTAAGCAAAGCCCAGTAATGACCCATCAAATTAAACATCCAAAACACACCAAAATCATCTAAAAACACCCAACCTAGGTCTGTATACCTCCAGCCCTCGTTTTACCACAAAACTAAGCAAAAAACACCACTTTTTCACATTCAAAAATCACCCACTGCCCTAGTTCCAGGTTTGTTGATTTAAAGCTTCATTTCATCACTTTATTAACACCAAAATGTGATTTTTAACCACCCAAAAACACAGGTATCAAAGCCCACTCGAAAATCATCAAGAACTCACCATTTTCAAAATAATGGGTTTTATGGAAAACTTAGAAATCGTTGGGTAAATGGAAAACTAAGTTGAAATCTATCTTAATCTAGTAAAGGCCGGTAGATTAAGACGTTTACCTTGAAGAAATCACCACAACTGAGGATTTGATGAAGAATGCTTGTTCTTGAAAAGGTTTTGAGCTTTTTGGCTTTCAAAAAGATGATAGCTTTCTTTTTTTGATTTTGAGAAGAGATGAGATAAAAACCCCTTTTTGTTTTAAAGTCCAAATTCCCATTTTGCCCTTATTTAATAAAATCCCCTTTTAGTGTTATTTAATAATGTTTTCTTTCAAATGAATTAACCCGAACCGGTTTAACCAAACCCCCCGAATGTTACAACTCTCCCCCACTTAAGGAATTTCGCCCTCGAAATTACCTGACAGAAAGAGATACGGGAACTATTTTTCCATGTCTTTCTTCCTCTCCCAAGTAGCCTATTCCACACCTCGGTGTCTCCATAAAACTTTGACTAACTCGATAAATCTCCCACGCAACACTTTCATATTTGTAGCAAGAATTTCAACCAGCTCTTTCTCATACGATAGGTCTGGGTTCAACTCGATCTCTTCCACTAGCATTATGAGACGGATCCGACCTATACTTCCGAAGCATCAAAACGTGGAACACATCATGAATCTTCTCTAACTTAGTTGGCAGTCTCAATCTATAGGCAACGGGACCGATCCTCTCCACTACCTCGTAAGGATCAATGAATCTCGGACTCAACTTACATTTCCTACCAAACCTCATCACCTTCTTCCAAGGTGAGACTTTCAAGAACACTTTGTCGCCTACGGCATACTCTACCTCCTTTCTTTTCAAATCGGCATACGATTTATGTCAATCTGAAGCTGCCTTCAAGCGACCACAGATCAGTTTTACCTTCTCGGTAGTACCCTTGAGCAAGTCGGGCATCGGTACAAGCTTATGTCCGGCCTCTGCCCAACAAATAGGTGTTCTACACCTCCTACCATACAAAGCCTCATACGGTGCCATCTGAATACTAGCCTGATAACTGTTGTTGTATGCAAACTCCACTAACGGTAGGTGTTTCTCCCAAGAAACCTAAAAGTCGATGATACAACACCTCAACATGTCCTCCAATACATGAATAACTCTCTCTGTCTGACCATCTAACTGCAGGTGATACAAAGTACTGAAGTTCAACCAAGTACCCAAAGCACGATGCAAACACTATTAAAATCTAGCAGTAAACCTCGGATCTCGGTCTGATACGATCGACTTCGGTACCCTATGCAATCTCACTATCTCATTGATGTACAGATCGGTTAACTTATCTAAGGTGTAGGTCGTATGAACAGGTATGAAATGGGCACACTTAGTGAATCTATCGACTATTACCCACATTGAATTCTTCTTCGAAGGAATCAACGGTAAACTCGACATAAAGTCCATGGTAATACGTTCCCACTTCCATTCCGGAATCTTCAACGGCTGTAACAAACCTGAAGGAAACTAGTGCTCGGCTTTAACTTGCTGACATAACATGCACTTACTCACAAACTCGGCCACATCTTTCTTCAACCCAATCTAGTAGTACTCTTCTTTTAACCCACAATACATCTTCGTACTACCCGTATGGATAGCAAAAGGACTGTTATGAGCCTCATTAAAGATAGTACGCCTTAACTCGGCATATTCTAGGACTACTATCCTATTCTTAAAACATAGGATCCCATTCTTGCCAAAGCAAAAATCTGTAGGCCTACCCTCAGCTATATCTTGCACGTGAGGTGCCAAAGACTCGTCTTGCAACTGTTTCTCTCGAATCAACTGAGCTAACGAAGGTTTAACTTGTAACTCGGCTATCAAACCGCCATCTTGTGACACACTCAATCTCGCAAACATAGCTCGTAACTCAATTGCCACTTTTCTACTCAAAGCATCGACCACTACGTTTACCTTACCCGGATGGTACTCTATCGTAAGGTCATAATCCTTAATAAGTCTAACCACCTACGCTGTCTAAAGTTCAACTCTTTCTGAGTCATCAAGTATTTCAAACTCTTGTGGTCGGTATAAACGGCGCACTTCTCACCATAGAGGTGGTGTCTTCAAATCTTCAAAGCAAACACTATTACGACTAACTCAATATCATGAGTGGGATAGTTCTTCTCGTGAACCTTCAACTATCTTGAAGCATAAGCTACAACATCACCTTCTTGCATAAGCACACAACCTAAACCTACATATGATGTATCACTGTAAATCACAAACTCTTTCCTCGGTTCCGGCTGAATCAAAATAGGAGCTTCGGTCAAAGCTTTCTTCAACTTCTCAAACGCTTGTTGTCTTGCATCCGACCACTCATACGGAACATTCTTCTAAAGCAATTTAGTCAAAGGTGTCGTAATCTTCAAAAACCCCTCGACAAATCTTCGATAATACCCCGCCAAGCCTAGGAAACTACGGATTTCTGTCATTGACTTACGTTGTTTCCAACTCACTATGGCTTCTATCTTCTTAGGATCCACACTAATTCCTTTGGACGAGATCACATGACCTAGGAAGGCTACCTCCCTAATCCAAAACTCGCACTTACTCAACTTGGCATACAATTGATTTTCAAGCAAAGTTTGAAGCACTTGCCGCAAATGCTCATCATGTTTTTCCTCGGTCCTAGAGTACACTAAGATATCATCTATGAACACTACCACAACACTAAGCCAAAACACCACTTTTTCACCTTCAAAAAACACCCACCGCCATAGTTTCGGGTTTGTTGATTTAAAGCTTCATTTCATCACTTTATTAACACCAAAATGTGATTTTTAACCACCCAAAAACACATGTATCAAAGCCCACTCAAAAATCATCAAGAACTCACCATTTTCAAAATAATGGGTTTTAGGGAAAACTTAGAAATCGTTGGGTAAATGGAAAACTAAGTTGAAATCTATCTTAATCTAGTAAAGGCCGATAGATTAAGACGTTTACCTTGAAGAAATCACCACAATTGAGAATTTGATGAAGAATGTTTGTTCTTGAAAAGGTTTTGAGCTTTTTTGCTTTCAAAAATATGATAGTTTTCTCTTTTTTTTTAATTTTGAGAAGAGGTGAGATAAAAACCCTCTTTTGTTTTAAAGTCCAAATTCTCCTTTTGCCCTTATTTAATAAAATCCCATTTTAGTGTTATTTAATAATATTTTTTTAAATAAATTAACTCGAACCAATTTAACCAAACTCGGTTATCTCTCGGGCCCCAAACCCCGGGCGTTACATAATCGATAGATGAAAACCTTGAATCTTTTAATGAAGATCACTTAGAAGATGGTTGTGATCTTCCAAGAAGATAGGTTAGCCCTTACTGTAAAAGAAACTCTCTAATGGGGACAAGAGTAATACATGTTAACCTATTTCTTGGGGACCACTATCTCTTTATATAGTTGATTATTAAATCAACTATTAAATATTTATAACTTTGCCCCTCATTGAATTATAAATATATCTTATGGTATCTACACTTTTATTTCCATGATACTTTAATACATACGACACGCCTAACATAATTGGTCACTTGATTTTGTGTCATACTTTATATTAGCATCATACATTTTATATATGTGCTCATAATTGAGGATTTTAATCCAACAATCTCCCACTTGGGAAACATATGTTTCATGATAAATGTACAACCTTATGAGCTCAAAAATTTGCTATTATATAATAGGTATTCTATAACAATCTCGTCCATCAACTATATACATATAGGATCAAAGGAGTCTTCGCCATATCAATCATGACTGGACCCATCAATGGTCATGTATACAAACATAGTCAAATGACATAGATCAATCATGGATGTGTAGCATGGAAAATTACATAAAATGTGAACCGCACATGTCTATTTCCAACTGTTACTCCTAAACCTTAGTGAGATCAACTTTACTGAATTTAGAGTGTGCATAAATCAAAAGAACTTTATTTTTGCATAACATAATATTAATATATACTTAAACTGAAGTAACTGAAATTGTGTCTAAAACGAATGAGCATTTTTCAAAATTACAAACTCCCACTAAAACTGAATATCCTTAAATAACATTACACCCACATGAGTAGTGTGCTCATGAAAGACCTAGGGTGACAGTTTCTTAATATGCGCACAATTATGGAGTTTGTATCAACATGCTTTATAGACACACAATCACTCTGAATTTTTTCTTAACAACTAGGAACTTAATATTTATGTGCTTCAAATTTGAAGTGTTCACATTGTTTATAGAATAAATAAGTGCATATTTAGTGTTCTAAAATAACTAAAATGGTCTTTCTATTCAATCTACAATTAGAAGCTCAAGTGACAAAATTCTTTTGCATCAATATTCTATTAGAATCGAAGTCTGTAAACCTGATGATCTCTAACATACCAGAACTCCGACATGTGAGCATGTAATTTTTTGTTCTTTGAAGATATCTTATAACCTCATTGGCTGTTATACAATGGTCCATAATATGATTCCTCAAATATCTGTCTAACATTCCAACAATGTACACAATTTCCAAACGCACACATACTTAAGCATAAATTTGATTCTCAAAAGCTTATGCATATGAAATCTTTTGTATTTTTCTAAATTTCAAGGTTACTGAAGAGCTAAGTGTTTTGATATAATATTTGAAAAATGTTTTGAACTACATTGAAAAGAATTTAAAATATATTTTTAGTCAAAAATAACTTGAAAACATGTTTAAGGGTTTCACAAGGCTTTGGAATGATTTAAAGTCCATTTAAAGTAGTCAAAACTGAGCTTTTCAAGTACTTGTATCGATACGGTCTGGTATTGTACCGATACGCCCTAGGGTTTCAACTACAGAAATTTTCCAGTAGCCAAAACTCGTATCGATACGCTTAAGCGTATCGATACGGTGTGATTTAAAACAGCCCAACAGCTAGTCGCGTACCGATACGGTTGTATCGCGTACCGATACGCCTAACCACCCCCAACGGTCTTTTAAATTGAAGGACCGTACCGATACGCACCAGCTGAAGTGCACAACAACTACTTCCTTATCGGGACCGTATCGATACGGTTTGAAGGGTATCGATATGCCAAGCTGCAAAATTGCATTTATGGTGGGAAATAAAAGCTCCAACGGCTCTAATCCAACCCCAACGGTCCTCAACGGCTACAAACTCAATTAGGAGTATAAAAGGGACCTCCAATCATCAAGAGATGGTTAATGCTTCAATTGTCAACAACACTATGATCAAGACTTTGTCTTAGGGCTTTATAGTTTAATTTATTGTATAGACAACACTTGTGAGCATAATTGTCAAATTTGCTCAAGTGTTTAGGTTTTGGGTGAGAGCTTTAATTATACAAACATATACCTTCTAGAGGGATTTCTAGTTTGCTAAGTCTTTCTTGTGTAAGAGAGTGTTTGATCAAGCTTTGGGTAGAAAGCTTGATCGGTGTAACGATTTCCTCCTAATCTGAGAAACGGGAACGAAATTCTTAGTAAATTTTTTTCGAAATTCTTAGTGGGAAGCTAAGGTAGTGGATGTAGGCCTTGGTTAGAAGGTTGAACCACTATAAATCCTTGTGTCAATTGCCTATCTTTCTATTCTCACAAAAACACTCAATTATCCAACTTCTCCACATTTGGCGAGGAAGAACGGTTGAAGGAATCGAGCACCAAAAAACCCAACAATTGGTATCAGAGCTTGGCTCAATTGAAGAGGATTAACATTCTATTGAGGCGATCCGGCAAGCTCGATCAACTTTTCAAACAACCGACTCAATGGCGCAATCCATCGACAAATTGCCCTTCTTCGACGAGACCAATTATGCTTATTGAAAGACGAGGATGATGTTCTTTGTCAAATCCAAAGACTACAAGCTTTGGGATATCATATAAGATGGTTCGTTCGTACCACAAAGAAGCAAGACGGAGTGGAGTGCCGACGATCATAAGAAGATGGAGCTAAATTGAAAAGCTTTGCACTTCATCTTTTGTGCACTTAGCCTCAACATATACGAGAAGATGTCTTCTTGCGAGAGTGTCAAGGAAGTTTGGGATAAGCTCGAAGTTACATACGAGGGGACAAACAAAGTAAAGGAGGCCAAGATCGGCCTCCTCAACCTAGAGTATGAAAACTTCAAAATGGATCCGGAAAAGGACATTAAGAAGATGTTCCACCGATTTTCCACCATCACTAATGGAATCAAGGGTTATGGAGAAGTCATTCCAAAAGAAAAACTTGTCCGAAAGCTTATCTATTCTCTTTCCGAGTCATGGGACTCAAAGAGGACCGTCATCATCGAAGCTAAGAATTTGAAGACCTTGAAGCTTGATGAACTCATGGGGTCACTTCTCACTCACCAAATTATGAAGAAAGACAAAGAAGATGAGAAGAAGAAGGAATAAATAAGAAAGATGAGGAATAAGAAGATCATGAAGCTAGGCATCAACGCAAGTGTCGTTGCTCTCAAATCCTCCACATGCCATCATGTAGAACTAAGTGAGGAGGAAAGTGAAGATGAAGAGATGGCCTATCTCTTCAAGAAATTCACCCGGTTCATGAAGAGTGAAATGGATAAATCAAAGCATGAATCGAAGAAGAAGATGAAGGATTCCCACAAGTCCAACAAAAAGGGATCATCTTCAAAGAAAGCATATGTGGCGACATGGAGTGATGAAAACTCCATCGATGATGAGGTAGCCCACCTATGCTTCATGGCCCTCAATGAGGGGGAGGTAACTTCTAACTCATCTAATTAAAATTAATATTCTTATGATGAGTTACAAGAAGCTTATGATGAATTGGTTTTTGAATTCAAGGCTTTATTTTCGAAAAACAAGAATTTGATTTCAAAGTTAAAAACCGAAAATGATTTGCTTTTAAAACCAATTTAGAGTTTGAAGCAAAACTTAAAGATTTTGAACTTAAATTTTTAGACTTACAAAATTTGCTTCAAACAATGGAAAAAGATCATCAAAAAGAAGTTGATGATATCAAGAAAGAAAAAGATTTGATTTCTAATGAACTCCAAAAGAAAAATGATTTTGGAAAATCAAACTTTTATGTAAGACAATCTAGTGCCCCTAGATTTGTAAATGGTAAAGTTTTTAGAAGTATTTGGGTCCCAAAAGGACTAAGTACTTCAACTAAAAAGGATGAAATTGAAAAATGGATTCCTAAGGGGACTAAGTTTTGTGCTACTAACGTCTATGGATCCAAAGCAATTTGGATACCAAAAATTACTTGATTGTCTTATGATAAGTGTGATGGAGATTGATCAACAAGTCAAATATTGAGGGGGAGCTCCATGCACACAAAGAAAGACACTTGAAGATGAAGGCTTCACATCCTCCCTTGGATTCAAGTGTTGGTAAAATCTAGTTGTTATTGTTTGTTTAATTTGATTTATTTTAATTCAACTAGATTATCATGTGTTGGACTAACATTGTTTGATGCTTTGAGTAAGGGGGGCCAATTTTAAAACCAAATTTTAATGGTGTCAATTTTCTTTTTACTTCCTAAGTTATTTTGAGCCCAATGTCATTTTAAATTCTTTTTGATATAACAAAAAGGGGAGAAATGGTTTGAAAATTTGATTTTTCAAGTTTTTTAAGAGAATAAGGGGAGCTTTAATCTAATTCAAATTTTAAGTCTCTTCTCCAAATTTTAAAATACAAAGGGGGAGAGAATTCCAAACAATTTTTCAAGTTGGTTTTATTATTTCAAAAAGGGGGAGATTGAAGAACTAAGTGTTTTGATATAATATTTGAAAAATGTTTTGGACTACATTGAAGAGAATTTAAAATATGTTTTTAGTCAAAAACAACTTGAAAATATGTTTAAGTGTTTTACAAGGCTTTAGAATGATTTAAAGTGCATTTAAAGTAGTCAAAACCGAGCTTTTCAAGTACCCGTACCAATATGGTCTGGTACCGTACTGATACGCCCTAAGGTTTCAACTACAGAAATTTTCCAGTAGCCAAAACTCATACCGATACGCTTAGTCGTATAGATACAGTGTGATTTAAAACAGCCCAACGGCTAGTCGCGTACCCATACGGTTGTATCGCGTACCGATACACCTAACTACCCCCAACGGTCAAATTTCCCAACGGTCTTTTAAACTGCAAGACCGTACCGATACGCTAGGCAAGCGTATCGATACGCACCAGCTGAAGTGCACAACGGCTACTTCCTTATCGGGACCGTATCGATACGGTTTGAAGGGTATCGATACGCCAAGCTGCAGAATTGCATTTATGGTGGGAAATAAAGGCTCCAACGGCTCTAATCTAACCCTAACGGTCCTCAACGGCTACAAACTCAATTAGGAGTATAAAAGGGACCTCCAAGCATCAAGATATGGTTAATGCTTCAATTTTCAACAACACTATGATCAAGAATTTGTCTTAGGGCTTTATTGTTCAATTTATTGTATAGACAACACTTGTGAGCCTAATTGTCAAATTTGCTCAAGTGTTTAGGTTTTGGGTGAGAGCTTTAATTGTGCAAACAAATACCTTCTAGAATGATTTCTAGTTTGTTAAGTCTTTCTTGTGTAAGAAAGTGTTTGATCAAGCTTTGAGTAGAAAGCTTGATCGGTGTAACGGTTTCTTCTTAATCCGAGAGAAGGGGACGAAATTCTTAGTGATTTTTTTTGGAAATCATTAGTGGGAAGCTAAGGTAGTAGATGTAGACCTTGGTTAGAAGGTTGAACCACTATAAATCCTTGTGTCAATTGCCTATCTTTCTATTCCTAAAAAAACACCCAATTATCCAACTTATTCACACTTGGCGAGAAAGAACGGTTGAAGGAATCGAGCACCGAAAAACCCAATAGTTACTTTTAGGGCATTGGGTAAGACAAAATTTGTCTTCTTTAACAATATGAGCATCACTTGGTTTACTCCCATTGAACTTGTAGATACAGTTGTCAACCAAATTTATCTCAAAATCGAATGAAATAATCAATATAAAATTTATAATTTCATTAATGAGAATTTTACTTAAGCTCATAGATGAATTTCTTTAATTTACATATCATTGATATTGTATTATAAGACACAACTCTATGATTGCACCATATAAATAATTACTTCAATGTTGCTATTGAAAAAACACACGCTTAACATTCATCTTTTGTAGCTCAAGATTAAAATAAGCAACGAGCGTCATGGTTACCCTAAAAAAGTCTTTCAATGAAACTTGAAAGAAAGTCTCTACAAAATTAATGTCTTCTTTTAGAGTATATCCTTTCGATACAAGACATATTTTATACTTATCCACATTACCATTTTCATCCCTATTGGTTTTAAATATCCATTTACAACCAATTGGTTTGCACCTTAAGGTAATGAGACAAGTTCCTAAACTTTATTGTCTTGCATAAAATTATATTCTTCTTGTATGACATCAATCCACTTTTGAGACTTAAAACTTTTCATGGTTTGATGAAAAAAATGATTAGGTCATTCTTTATCATTCTATTGTTATCCTTATTTTCTTGAAGAAATACAATATAATAATCTAGAATAGTATTTCTCTTTTATCTCGTGGATCTCTTCAAAGACACTTATTTTTAAAGGTGTTGAGTTTGTTCTTCTAAAATAATTATCTTATCTTAAATGAAAGTTGTTTAACATTGTTTTGCTGAGGTTCTTCATTCACTTCTTAATTAATGATAGGTGTGAAAACTTAAACATTGTGATAGTTGGAATTAAATTATAATTCAATCATTCCTCAATAGCAATGTATTTAACCTTATTTCTCCCTTCAAACTCAACATCCTAAAAAAGTTATAAATCTCTCCTTAAAATAATTTTAATTATGGGTCATAAAATTTACGGTCTATTGATCACTCAAAATAACTGAAGTAGTTACTCGCTTTTGAAGTTTAATTTCTTCACACGTGTCCTAACTTATACAAAAGAATCAACACTTTGTAACTTATTGTTGTTTCTTTTGACTAGGATCCTTAGCAACTTTATTCTAACATTTTTCTTTTCTTGACCTTATTTTTAAAGACACTAACTAAATGAGCACTAATCAAATGAGTATTTTTACACTTGTAATGCTTTAACTTTTCTTTCTCTTTAACACAATGAGAAATGAGATCATTTAAAACATATTTCTTTTTTTTGTAGTTGTAACTTTTTTTTATTTCGTTAAATTGTATAGGAAATTGTACCAAAAAAATTTATTTCGTTAAATTGTATAGGAAGTGGTATCAAAAGCATAAGAACAAACAATTGTTAGAAAGTCCGATCTTATGTGCCTTAAATTTTTGAAACAATATTAAACATTTTCATAATGTACTCCCTCACATTTCTTTAACCCTTATATTTCATAGACATCAAAGAAGACATAAGTAATGGCATCTTAATCTTAATGTTTTGGGTAAAATATTTCTTAATTTCGTCAAGGAGACTCTTAATATGAGTAATCTCTTTAGATTTGTGCTCTTAAAGACATCTAAAATGTAGTGATTTATGATCATAAGACTCATGCGATTCGAACGATCTTACCTCTCAAAATCGCTTTTATAGGTGCTTACCACGGTGAGAGGTGCAAATTATGCTTCCCTTAGTGCAAAGTCTATGTTCATACAACCAAATATTATATGTAAGTGTCTTTTCTATTCCTTGAAATTAGTTTCACTAAACATGAGTGTAGAATGTATTTAACAGATATTGTGATAGCAAAGATAAATTACCTAAATATAGAACAAAAATAAAATAAAATAAAATAAAATAAGCTCACATAAATATTCATAAGTAAACAAATAAATTTAAAATAATGGCTAGTTCCCCTCAAGATACCAAGCACAACATTAATATCAAGTCTTTGGATAGTAATATTAAATGTAAGCGATACTCTTGTTGTAGCAATCAAACATTGACAATAAATTTTGTTAAACAATAGGCTGATTTTTGGACTAACGTATTGCTCACATAAAATACCTTATAATTGTCACACATTTATCGTCACAATTGTCGTTGTAATTTTGTCAAATATTAACTTTCTTTTGGGCCAATTAATAAACGCATGAATTACAAAAACTCATAATTATCTTAATATTTTAAATAAACTAATCTACACAAAAGTGGTCACTTTGGTGACATTATGTTTTAATTAATCCATTAAAATATTAGACATCCAAAGACAAAATATAAATTTAATTGTTTTAAAATGTTTGTCTTAATTTTATCTTTCAATCAAATTAAAAGATCACTAAAATAATAATAAATTTGAATGAAGGTAAACCTAATGTCAAGATACCGAACACTCCATTAATATTTCATCTTTGGACAAAACATTAACTTGCAAGTGATATCTTGGTATAGTAATCAAACATTGATAATAAGAACATGTCAAACAGAAATCTTCCTTTGGGCCAATTTATTGCTCACATATAAAACTGAATAATTATCACATGTTTTATTACCATAGTTGCACATGTAATAATGTTAATTATTAATCTTTCTTTGAGCCGATTAATACTAACATAATCCGACTTACATGCACAAAACCTTCTATATTTTAAAATAAAATAATTTCCATAATAGAGGTCATTTTGGTGACTTAATGCTTCGATTAATTTATCTCAAAATATATAATATAAATATACCGATATTCAAATTTAAAATTTTATAATAGTCAAAGCTGAAATTTTCTGATAACACTTAAGTTTCCGAAATAACCCAAAATAAGATTGCCTAAATGGGGCTATTAGAAATCAAAAAACTAAAATCTTTGACTATTTCTCAACAAATTCTTTAAGCATGCATTTCCCGAAATTAAGGTCGAATTCAAAACAATCAATCTTTAACTAAAAGTCAAAATTAAAAGTATCATATTAACTTTAATCTATTCTTAAAAACCTAACGATATAATGGTCACATAAAACTTTAATATATTCGTAAAAATCTAACGATAAAAATAAAAATTTTAATCAAACTGAATCGAATATTAACTTCATAAGATTAATGTCATGCTTTCCAAAACCAAAACTAAATCCAAATGTATATATCAATGTCAAACATAAACAAAATAATGATTCAAATGAAATTAATTACCTTATGTAACTTGCACTATTAATCCAAACTGAAATTTATTCCGAATTTAAATCAAATCTTCAACATAAATTCGTAACTATAATTCAAAATTATTTTCTAAACCATATTATAACCTTATTTTACTATATTTAATAGCAGAACGTATAGGCCCTTAATTAAGAAAAAACAAAAAGTATTGTTATTAATAATTTCCTAACAATCAATTATTAAAGCACGAATGTTGATTGGCTTTAAAAACCAAAATCTAATAGTGGAAAACATAATCATTTATCGCATAAATAAAAAGAGAATCTGAACCACAAAATTTCAAATTAAACCAAAATTTTAACCATATAATTTTAAGGATGAGTCTACCACGTGCGACGAACACCGATGAACATCACTAATGATGAACACCGATGAACACCATTAAATTAATTAATAAAGATTTAAAATTTCAAGGACCCATCATATAATTAATAATTATTTTAAAAAATTCAATTAAATTATTTTTTATATATATTAAAATTTTATTTTTTTAATAAGGGTAAACTATATATTTAGTACCTCACCTATTTCCATATTTCTATTGAACCCTCATTATTTAAATATTATTTCAATTTGACCCTATTCTTTATAAAAAAATTAACCCTTAACCCTAAACTATTAAACCTTAAACCCTTAAACTCATAAACATATACCCTAAACCATATACCATTAAAAATAAATTCACTATCATCGATTCAATTCAATTCAATAAATTGTTGAATTCTCCTAAAAAATCAGTTAAATTATTTTTTATATCTCCGTGTTATCGATGATATTAAACTAAATCTGAACAAACCATCATTATTTCACTAGACAACTTGCAATCGTGAACCAAAATACCATGTTACAATAAAAAACGCTTTTTATATCTCCGTGTTATCGATGACTGAAATGAGTGAAACCGTTATTCCATCATAGTGTTTGAAAATGAGATCAAAACGTCTTGAACACTTTACCATGCTCGGTTAATTTGAGGGGCAACAAACTAAAGATACGAAAAAAATGCCAGTACCAATCGTTTTGACCCTATTGCTTGTTATAATAAAGCTCCTTTTTTTTGGATGCCCATGTATTTCTTTTGTAAGTTTAGACTATACAGTTGGCTATCGGCTTAGTTAGGTAGAATCTTTACTAATTTATTGAATTTTTAAGAGAATTCAATAATTTATTGAGTTGAATTGAATCGATGGTGGTGAAATTATTTTTAATGGTATATGGTTTATGATATAAGTTTAAGAGTTTAAGGGTTTAAGGTTTAATAATTTAGGGTTTTAGGTTGAGAGTTAAGGGTTAAATTATTTTTTATAAAGAATAGGGTCAAATTGAAATAATATTTAAATAATGAGGGTTCAATAGAAATACGGAAATAGGTGAGGTACTAAATATATAGTTTACCCTTATTAAAAAAATAAAATTTTAATATATATATATATAAATAATTTAATTAAATTTTTTTAAAATAATTATTAATTGTATGATGGGTCCTTGAAATTTTAAATTTTTATTAATTAATTTAATGATGTTCATCGGTATTCATCATTAGTGGTGTTCATCGGTGTTCGTCGCGCGTTGTAAAATTTTCCTAATTTTAATATTCCCAAGTTATAGAAACCTTATTCTATCAAAACTAATTTCTCTACATAGACGGCAATATGTGAGTCGATAGGGAAAAATGACAGTAGAGAATCTCACCATGTGTACTAAATCTTCACCCAAAATTAGTAACGAATAAGAAACCATAACATCAAATTATACATAAAACTACGAATGTCGTCATTAAACTTTTCAAATAGCATATTAAAACTGAAACCCTTAAAAGTTTCAGAACGAATCAATTCAAAAAATAAATCAAATAATTTTTAATGATTCAATATGACGACGCGCTGATGCCACTTGTTAGAATCAAATCATAAATCAATATGAAATTTAAGCCCAGGATCTATCATGTCAAATCATCAAGAATAATAAATTGAAAGCGGAGGCATACCTGAATTAATCAATAGATGAAAACCTTGAATCCTTTGATGAAGATACCCTATAAGATGGTTGTGATCTTCCAAGAATCCTTTGATGAAGATCCCCTATAAGATGGTTGTGATCTTCCAGAAGATAGATTAGCCCTTACCGTAAAAGAAACTCTCTAATAGGGACAAGAGTAATACAAGTTAACCTATTTCTTGAGGACAACTACCTCTTTATATAGTTGATTATTAAATCAACTATTAAATATTTATAACTGTGACCCTCATTGAATTATAAATATATCTTATGATATCTACACTTTTATTTCCATGACACTTTAATACCTATGACACTCTTAACATAATTGGTCACTTGATTTTGTGTGATATTTTATAATAGCGTCATATATTTTATATATGTGCCCACAATTGAATATTTTAATTCAACAGTTTCAGATAATGTAAATGAAAATGGGAAAAAGATGCGATGACTTTGAATTCAGAGCTCCAACGTGAAAATACTGGTGATTGATTTATTATGATTTTCTCAGCTTAATATTCCCCTTATGATTTTGCTTTGGTGAGAGTTAGAACTGTGTTTATCATATGGATTGTTGTTTTCGATATGATAGAGACGAATTCACGAGTGTACTTGACGTAGGAGCGAATGAATAAGGGAATGCCTAAGAATGCTCTGAGACAATTTTCAAGCAATAAAACTTCAGCCACAAATAAAGCTTCAAATGTTAGGAGTTTTCGTATGCTACTTGTATCTGCTAATGAAACCGGCAGCACCTGCAGGGGCTCGGGAAAGACGGACTGAGGCGAAGGGTTTGAGTACGATCGAAGAAACCGATGCCCAAAGTAAAGATAGAGTGCTGAAGGAAACTACTGTAGTCCAGAACAATATCAGGGATGAGGCGATGAAGATTGCGGCCGCTGCCCTCTCAGCAGTGAAAGACGTCGGTGCCGCTGCAGCAGCTGCCTCGAATAGAGGGAAAATTGAGGTAAGCACATCATTAAACCACTGTTAGAAAAAAAATGTAGGTGCCGATTAGAAAATGCCTTAGCCATGGAATTTAATGGTTTATTGGAGTATGCGAGTATGTTTATGGGCCTCCTACTTTCTAACATAGCTTCAAAATTGTCTTTAGCAAAAGTTTTCATCTATATTTGAGCAATCCAAATGTCTGTAGATGAGTCAACTGCAGACCTGAGCAATGATCTTAACTCGATCTTCCCTTTTGCAGATAACTCAGGTTCTTGACTTTGCTGGTCAAGAGATTGAAATAAAAAAGCGAATACATGCCGATTCAAAAGAGGCAGCTGAAAAGGCAAAAGCTACACCTTCTGCAGTTGATGCCATTCTTGAACAAATCAAGAAGAAGCCGAAGCTCAGTGTGCTTGACAAGACGAAAAAAGATTGGGGAGAATTCAAGGAAGAAAATAAGGGGATGGAGGAGGAATTGGATGCATATAAGAAGAGTTCAAACCAGTATCTGGCCAAGGTTTCATTCTTGCAGCGGACTGATTATCGGGAATTTGAGAGGAGACCGGAAATGCAGCAGGACCCTTGAATGCATACATGCCGAAAGTCGCCTTTTATTGGATCATCATGCCGAAAACTATGGTAGGAAAGACCCAGAGTTGTTGAAAATTGTGCAGGGCCTTTTTGTTCCCATGATTAGGATGGAACCCTTTAGCGAAGACATTTCTTACTCATCTTTGTTTCGAATAAATGTAAAACTCTAAACTGAATAACTTGATAAACATTTGCATCAAGTTTCATAACGAACCATGTGTTGTTGGGCCAACAAAAGATTCACTCAGAGATGAGAACTGCAATATATGTATAACAGTAAATCACCAGAACATGAAATCTGCTTCAAGGTATTGAGTTATTAATTCCAGACAAAATGATCAAATAGATGACATATCATGCTGAGTTATTCTGCCACTGAGAATATGTAAAGGTTGAATGGAAAATGTCTATTCAAGCATGTCATCTGCTTCAAGTGACAAACAAGAAAATGAACAAACAGTTTGTGCTGACTGCTGCGAGTCGATCTCGAAAATTATCAAAATGAAGAATAACATGTAAAATCCAGATTTCTAGATGTGAATTGGCTTGTCATAGGTGGCCATTGCAGCTTCCTTCAATGCCTCGCTCATTGTAGGATGTGCATGGCAGACTCGTGCAATGTCCTCACTTGATGCATCATAATTAATGGCAAGGACGGCTTCATGGATGAGCTCTCCGGCGTTTGGTGCCATGATATGGACTCCGAGGATTTTGTCAGTCTCCTTGTCAGCCAATATCTTGACTAGTCCTTCAGCATCGTCAATAGCCTTGGCTCGGCTATTTGCCAAGAAAGGGAATTTCCCAACACGGTAGTTGAGACCAAGTGCCTTTGCCTGCTCCTCGGTCTTTCCGACAGATGCAACCTCAGGATGAGTGTAGACAACTCCAGGGACCTTGTCATAATCAACATGGCCATGTTTACCAGCAATAAACTCCACACAAGCAACACCATCTTCTTCTGCTTTGTGAGCTAACATAGGCCCTGGAATTACATCTCCAATGGCATAAACACCAGCCACATTTGTAGCGAATCTATCATTGACTAAGATCCGTCCTATCTTATCAGTTTCCACTCCTATCTTGTCCAAGCCAAGTCCAGATGTGAAAGGACTTCTACCAGCAGAGACGAGAACAACATCGGCTTCAAGTGTGGTCTGATCGCCACCAGCAGCAGGTTCAACCGTCAACTTCACACCATTTCCAGAAGTATCAACACCTACCACCTTAGTTTTGAGCATGAATTTCATCTTCTGCTTCTCAAGTGAACGTTGGAATTGCTTGCGGATTTCTGCATCCATTGTTGGAACAATATCTGGGGCAAACTCAACAACAGTAACCTCTGACCCCAATCGGCCCCAAACCGAACCCATCTCAAGCCCGATGTAGCCTGCCCCAATGACAATGAGTTTCTTAGGGATTTCAGATAAAGCAAGAGCTCCAGTCGACGACACGATCCTCTTCTCATCAATGGTGATACCAGGTAAAGATTTGACATCAGAACCAGTGGCAATTATGATGTTCTTGCCTTTTACAACAGTATTCCCACCTTCAAGAGTGTCTACAGAAACTTCAGACGGAGAAATGAACTTGCCATAGCCTTTGACATAGGTCACCTTGTTCTTCTTGAATAGACCTTCGATACCACGGGTAAGATTCGAAACAGCCTTGTCCTTTTGAGCCATCATGGCGGGCAAATCAACCTCAACAGAGGAGAGTTTCACACCGTGGTTGGCGAACGAATGCGTAGCTTCATGGTACATGTGGGATGAATGAAGAAGTGCCTAGATATAAATAAACAAATAGATAAAGTTAATCTCAAGAGGCTTGTAGTAAAGATGAGATATTCCCTCTTCAATTTGATAAAACAAATATGCCCAAAAAGCCAAAAGGATACAATTAGCCAATCCCATTTTCAATATTACAGATAGAAAATCATACTCAATAGTTTTTCAAGGTATTCACAACATTTTCACCATACAATCCATGACCTATCACAATCTTAAAAAGACAAAAACAAACAAATCCAAATCTCACTATAGATTTATAATCAAAATCGATTGAACAGTTATATATTGTAGAGAGAAAAATCCAAAACGGAACCGAAGGGCATACCTTAGAAGGGATGCAACCGACGTTAAGGCAAGTCCCGCCGAGGGTACCGCGCTTCTCGATACAGGTAGTCTTGAGACCTAGCTGTGCGGCCTTGATAGCGGCCACGTAGCCGCCGGGTCCACCGCCAATGACGACGACGTCGTTCTCTTCAGATCCTGAAGCGAAACCCCTCGAGAAATTGCTGAGTGAAAAGGAGTACTTCAACGCATCTGCAGGAGAATTCGATAGGTTTCTCGATAAAAGGTACGCCTTTCTCCTGGCCAAGCTTGCCAAAGCCATTCTCTTTTTTTCCTGAGAAAATTGTTATTCTATGAACAAACAAAGGCGAAAGAAATTTTGGGTCTGTACTGTATTTGATCAAAGCGCTTGCCTTTTAAGACTTTTAGAATAGAAATATAAAATACGGGGCTTCGAGGGCAATATTTTATTGTCTTCCATCAAAATGGCTCATTTTTGGTGATTCCCTGTGGCGCCTGTACATGAGGTAGATGCATGCACTATCCCCAATTGGAAAACGACACGTGTATAGTGAAGGATCTGGAGCTTTGTCACCGTTGGATTAAGGTCACAGATATGACTATTATCCCTTTTTTAGATGCATGCACTCTCCCCACTTGTTAAGTTTTGAACGGTTGATATTATATCATCTGTAATCTTTCTTTAATATTTTTATCTGTTTTGTGACTGGTATTCAAAATTTTACTGTTGTCTCTCTTTATAATATCTTCAAGATTTAAACAGTCCTTGGCCTTTAAAAACTTAGATTGTTTTTTTTTATGTATCATTCAGACATCAGTTGCAGCATGGGATTATATCTTCCCCTGTTTCCATTGCATGTAATAATGGTATTTGGATTGGAAGATAACCCAGAAAAGAAATGGTGGCCTCATAGTCTCAAGCCCCTAACCATCACACCCTCAGCTGTGTGTGCATGGTAGGCATTTCCTGCTAAGGATATGAAGATAGTTCTGCAACACCCACCATTCATTTTTGGCATTACCTTCTAAGCAAATTTAAACCCGCCATGATGCAGACAAAAAACCAAATCCTAACCCAATTTCAACCATTAATCTCCACCACTTGCATCGGGACACATTCATACATAAATATCAAGATATAACCTTTAAATATCCCCCAAGTGAACGAAAAAACAGCAAATATAACACATGTTAGGTTTATAACTTGCAAGAAAGAATACCAAAGAGAAGGAATAAAAAGACTTAACCAAAACACCATCTGACAAAGAATGTCATCCAAATTTATGACACCATTTCTGCAGTGAACAAAAACTCATTACAATCGATCAAAAAAAAAT
This sequence comes from Hibiscus tridactylites, assembly GCA_958450335.1. Classification (NCBI taxonomy): domain Eukaryota; kingdom Viridiplantae; phylum Streptophyta; class Magnoliopsida; order Malvales; family Malvaceae; genus Hibiscus; species Hibiscus tridactylites. The sequence goes on along the minus strand of OY288273.1, from coordinate 34,926,593 downwards.
CCTGCAATGTAGTTTTACACCACCAGACATCATAACATAAAAAACACAATCCGATATTTAGCACTCTCCCCACACCTACAAAACTGCAGGCTGCTTTTTCTTCTTCTAAACTCTCTGAAACAGCCCAAAACAGATTGCAACAGTTTCTAGGAGTAAAAAACAGTAAATAGACGAGAAAATTAATTTGTATGCACATTCAAATTCAATTGCCTTCTAGCAAGCTCTTCAACCTATTCCTAGCCTCCTCAGAGAGATTACAGCTCCTAAACCTTCGCCGTTGGGGAGGGCATGACTCTACACGAGCAGGGGTAGAAAAGCAAATAACGATAGCAGTGAGGTTGTCTGATGAATTCAGCCGTGTTGCTTCATTGACTAATTCTCTGGCACATTCTTCGGGGTCATCATGTCGTCTTAGAGCACGGCGAACCATGCTGACAGCAAACTGGCTTGACATGACATCCCAGATGCCATCACAACCAATGATTAAAAATTCATCATCCTCTGATAATACAATCTGTCTTACATCTGGCTCTGCAATCAGAGGTGATGCTGATCCAAGAGGGAATTTCAAATCCCAATCTCCAAGAGCTCGTGTGACTGAAAGATAACCATTAAGATAGCCGTCATCAATGTAGCCACCCAATTCCTCAACTCGCTGGCGCTCTGGCAAGTAAGATGGTCTATGGTCTTGGGACATTTCAACAGCAGTACCTTTTCGGCAAAGAACAGCTCGGCAATCACCAGCATTTGCAACTAGCAAATGCCTTCCAAGTACAAGAGCAGTCAGCACCGTTGTTCCACAAGAATTGCTAACACTGCTTTCAGCAGCCAAGGCAAGGTCCGCCAGCAAAAACGCCTTCCTATGAGAATCCTCCAATGCTTTCAAGAAACCAGCATCGATGATATCAGCTACTTGTGGAAAATCAAAATCTTCAAAAAATAACCTTGTAGCATTGCTCTTGATATAAGCAGCTGCATCAGCACCGCCATGACCATCAAAAACAGCATAAAAAGCACTTGGCATCGAAGGATTAAAGATAGAACCCAGATGAGAAGATAGATCATCGATCCTTATGTGTTCATCCTCCATAGATCTCCTAGGACCAATATCCACAAAGCTACCAGATCGAATCCTTGGCACAAATTTGACAACAGATGTCTCAATAACAGCATCTCCAATGGTCTCAGCACAAGCAGCAACCTAGACAAAGGATAGATAAAAAGGGTAAGCCATGTTCTTACAAACGCAAGACCAAGCTAAGATATCTCACATTGCGATTCCATACGCTAGTCAGGTTCATAAAAATAAGAAAATCATTCAAAACACATGAAAAACCTAAGGTTTAGCTTTGGGTCCATGGCTCCAAGCCCCCCTAATTGCAAAGATTCATAATTCACCCATAAACCAGAAAACCCATGAAAAATCCACGGTTAAATCTCGGATCTATGCTAGTTATCAAATCACGAACACGTTATTTTCCACTAATTGAAAAGATGCGTAATTAACACATAAACCAGACAACCCATGAAAAATCTATGCTTGAACTTAGGATCTATGCTGGTTAGCAAATCAGAAAAAAAAATCCTCCTTTTCTTTCTAATCCTAATTGAAACACCGTAATTCTATATTGCCCACCAACAAAGGTAGAATTGAAGGTACAGTTATGGATGAAATTCACAATAAATTATTAAAAAAACAAAACTTGACGGGGGTTTATCCCTTTTTTCGATCAACCCATAAAAAAGATCCAAACCCTAACACCGTCTAATCAAAAGAAATTACCATAACAAAAATTCGACCCAATAATTTCCCAATCAAAACAAACGATAATCCAAGGAAATAAAGAAGAACAAGGTTTAAAGTTGAAACAAAAACTCACCGAATCGAATCGAGAAACCTGGGTAGAAATCGACATTACATCAACAACTTGGTGACGAAACATGATGTCGGCTTCAGCTCCCATATTAGAACTAACAATCATCTCTAAGAAAATCGACGAATTGATTAACAAAGCTATGCGATTTTTATTTTGTTTTTCTCAAGAATAACAAAGAACACTTTTTAGGGTTTAGCCAAGATGGAAAGTTGCGTGCTTGGAATTGCTCCTTTTATTTATAGATATTATATGGTAAGGCCATATGGAAAACGGGATTAGTCGGTAACTGTGACCGGCACGTGTACGTGAGGTTTTTAGATGGAGTAGGGACTCTAATGGTATTTTAATTTTAAACCTGCCGTGAAAGACTGAAATGACGGATTTACCCTTTGTGATAATTAATTTTGATTTTTTTATAATAATAAAGTTTGCTTTTACTTTAAGAAGTGTAAAACTAGTGGAGATTCTATTTAAGAGGGTAACTTATTTGTTTTTTTACTTATTAGTTTATATTTTATCCTATTTACCAACTTTTTGTTAGTACCATAAATTAATTGAGTTTTAATTAAATAATAATAAATATTTCTATAAAAATATTTTTTTATCTTTTTCACGCTATATAATACAAAATTATTAAAAATCACAATTTAACAAATATTAAACACGTAATTGATACAAATTCTTCATTGTTTTACATGGAATATTTCGTTAAATTATAAACTTTTTATAAATATTTTTAATATGATTTATTTTCTTTCACTCGTATCATATATATATAGTAGTCTCATATATTTTTGAAACTCTAAGCGAAAACTCAAAAATTGACTCTTATAAAATAAAAGTATATTTTATTGATTTGGACAATCAATATAATATTTCATTAATAAACTATAGAAACATGGTTAAATTTATCAAACACGTTATTTTTATTATTTTGTTAAGAAAACATCATAAATACAACTAAAAAGTAAGAGACAACTACTAACTTATTAGATTGTCACTTAAAAAATCTCTAAAGTTATAATCTAGAAAGTCGGAACCACGAACGCTCGTTTATACTACTCTTCTCTCTCTTTTACCAGACCTCATTGCATATGATATATTGCAGTATAATTTATTTTCTATTGATATACATAATAATTTTATGTACATGTTGACATTATTATTATTATTATTATTATTATTATTATTATTATTATTATTATTATTATTATTATTATTATTAAAGACGATATTGTGATTATTGTATTAGTTTAATGATGACAAAGTGGCCATGTCAATTAACGAGGGATTAAGCAAATATATAAAAGATTTCATGTGTTTAACAATAAATTCAAACTCAAAACTCAATTAATGAATTATTATTGAATTCCAATTCCACATATTTTTCTCGAGTGGATTGTTACATACGAATTCAAACCCAAAACTGAATTAATGAGTTATTATTAATTACTAATCCTAATCTCTCTTACTCTAGATTCTACTTCTTATTATTAATAACATTAATATTTATTAACGAGATTAATCCAAGTGATAAACGGTTTGATATCGCTTAAGCAAGTTTCGAGTTTGAGGTCTTGTGTATGTAGAAAATCTCCGCTGGGAGACTCATCCACCAAAACCAAGTATACGACGCGATCAATCCGAATTAATTACTATAAAGTCCTGGGGAATCGTGAGGGCAACCGAAAAATATTATTAATATTAATTTTAAAGTGAAGTAAATGTTAATCAATAAATAACTTATTTTGAGATCCACTAATTGGTCTGACTAAGGATACTCATCTTGCCACATCTTGTATGGCTTCGAATTCCGGCATGAGAATATAATACATCATTATTTAATTCAAAAAATAAAGGGTAAAGTACAGTAATGGTCACTAAACTATTCCTAAAAATACAAAATGATCACCAAACTTTCAAAAATAACATAATGGTCATTAAACTTTAGTTTTTATTACAAAATGGTCATTGGGCCGTTAACTATCATTACCCGGGAGACGTGGCAGTTACAAAATTTTGTATAATAACATATTTAATCCTTAGTATTTGCACATTCAATCAATTTAGACATCAATAATGAGGGTTAAATTGGGAATAAATTGATTAAATGTGTCAATATAGAGGATTAAATGTTATATTATTCAAATTTTTGTAACTGTAACATCACCCAATTAACGACAGTTAATGACTCGGTGACTATTTTGTAACAAAAACTCAAGTTTAATACCCATTATGTAACATTTGAAAGTTTTACGACCATTTTGTATTTTTAGAGATTGTTTAGTGACTATTTGTATATTTTACCCAAATAAATAACTTATTTTTACTAATAAGTTAGTCTAGTGAGATAAAATGCTGAATTTTTTTTTTTGAATATGGCCACTGAATTTTTATTATAACCATAGAAGATATCGCAATTACAACGCATCCAGGAAGAAAAATAATGGGACAATCTACCCAAATTTCTTAGAACCCAAAACCAAAGAAAAGTGAAAAACTTCTATGGAAATAAGTATACCATCAAAATTCAAAAGCTTCCTGAATCTCCTTGTCTCTATCCAATCGGGACTCATAATTGATGAAAATGAGTGGTGAGCGATACAAACTATCAGGCATAATATTTCGCTAGTTAGGACTGATTACATTGGCAAACAACCATCAACCGAGTGGAAATCTAACTTTCTGTGACCACCGACAAAATCATAATTAAGAACTAGCACCGATTAAAAACCCTATGTGAGAAACAATCGACCGTTAAGATATGCTGAATCATGTCACATGGACAAGTGAAACAAAACCACAAAAACAAAGAAAACATGTCACAAGGACAGAAGAAAAACCGTGTCACAAGAACAGAGAAAACGTGTGCCATAAAGGCAGAGATTCTTATTCGAATATTAAAAGAAGGAGAAAAACAAGAAAATAATAAACACCGACGATCGACAATCAATAGCTAGGTGATTACCGATCGCCGGCTAACGCAGAAAGATTGAAGAAATTTTCAGGCGGCACATGGTTGTTAGAGAAAAAAAATTAGGGTTTTTGAGGCTTGCAACGACGCTAAAACACTAAATCTTTTAAGTAATGTCAAAAATTCGAATCTTAATATTAAATGTAACAAATTAAGAGAGTTATCTCTATAATAAGTCTATGCAGAACTCAATACAGATTAGTCAACAAATGGTTGGATAATGTGGTTATAAAAATAACTTATTTCTCTCTTAAGCTTTTAGCTAATTTACCTAACAAATTAGCGTGCGTAAATATATTTAAATGTATGGAGAGATTTTTATAGATCAAAATTTGTCATTAGTACTTATACTGTGTGTAAGTAATAATTTTAACTTTTTATACTTTGATTTGATCAAATTTAATTTTTATATTTTTAAAATTTTTATATTTTTAAAATTTTTATATTTTTAAATTTCAGTCATAACTCAAATAATATAATGACGGCATAACTAAATTATATGGGCTTAAAACAATCAAATTAGAGACATAAATTAAACCTACATCTTACGCACAATATATGAACTAATAACCAAATTTTAACTTGAAATTTTAACCAAATTTGTTAAGTAATAATTTTAAACCTACATCTTACGCAAAATATATAAATTAATAATTTTATATCTAGTTGGTGACAGAGTTACTAAAAGATTGAGAACGATTGTGATACTATTTTTTTATATAATAACACTTTAAATCTTTTATAGTTTAATTATTAATAAATAAAATTTTATTATTTTTAATTCTAGATTTAACCACTTAACAAATCTTTTTGTTTTTTTATATAAAACAATTTAATCCCTCATTGTTATTGATCCTAATTTCACCCTTGTATCTAGTAATAATCGTTTATGTTTTTAGATATTTCGTTTAGATATTTTCTTTCCTCTTTTGGGATCTAGATATTTTTTGTTTTTTTTTATTTTTTCAAGTAATGAATAAATATCCAACCAGTCAATTGTAAACATGTTTCAAATGAAACTTAAACATGTCCCCTTAGAATTTCACTTTTTGGAAGTGGAAGTTTGAAGCACACATCACATCTCATCATATGCTTTATTTCTATTTTATTTATTTGCAATCACTACCACTCAAGTGGGGACACCTCACCAATCACTTACCTTATTTTACAAACCAAAAATCCACCTATTAAATTCTAGAGAGAAAAAAATGTTCATTAAGTGGCCATCCAACCCGTTCATATGTCAATGGAGTTGTGAAGATATAAAGTCAAAAGGTCGTTTGATTTGATATTGCTCCATTTGTTACATGTCAACTGATTCGAATAATGTTGTTTTGAGGTTTAATATTAAATTAAGTAACTAAACTATGCCCTCTATTGTTAAAATTCTTCTAACTCTAGTTCCTCTTTATTTTGATCAATTCTTTTGATCGGTGGTCGGCAATCAATTTTAATATTAGTTGTCGACCACCGAATCTATTAGTTATCTTATTTTTTATTTTAATAAGAATTATTTTTTTGTCCTTGTGACACGTTTTTTCTTCTGTCCTCGTGACATATTTTTTCCTATGTTCTTGTGACATGTCATTGTTTTTGTTTTGTGGTTTGGCTCATCTGTCTTTGTAACATGTTTCAACATACCCTAGTGATCGATTGTTGTTCGCACAGAGATTCAATCGACGCTAGTTTTTGATTTATAATTTTGTCGGTAGTCACTTGAAAAGTTATATCCCCACTCGGTTGATGGTTGTTTGCCGATGAAATTATCCTGGGTAGCGGTACTTTTTGCTTGATAGTTTGGATAGCGCACCACTCCTTTCTTTATGCGTCTCGTTTGAACAGAGACAAGAAGATTTATGAGGCTGCTAAATTTTGTTGGTATGATTATCTCCATAGAAGTTTTCATTTTTTTTTTGTTTTTGGGTTGTTTAATCAAAATATTCTCCTACTTGGATGCATTGTAATTGTATTTTTCTATGGATTTAATAAAAATTTAGTGGCTTTTATAAAAAAATAACTAAACTATCTTGTTTTTTAGTGTTTTTTTTTCATTTTAAGTGTCTAAACTATCATTTTTTGATCAAAATAGGTGTTTCAGTTGATCTTAAAAGATGAAAATGGTAGCTTGGGTACTTGAAAAGGGCAAAAAAAAAAGTTTAGACATCTAAAAAGAAAGAAAAAAATGTATGATTTGGACACTTATTTTGATATTAAATCTTGTTTTAAACATTATTTAATTTATCTGATTTTAAAATTGACAAGGATATAAAAATAATTATATAAAAAACTAGAGATTTTAAATTCATTAAATTTAAAACTAATAAGATCTTAAAGAGTAATTTAACATGAAAAGATAGGGGATAGAGTTGACTTCATTGATTTCAAAACTAACAAGATGAAAAGATTTAACCGAAAAAGTTGTATGGCCATGCCCCATTGCCCCTTCCAATTAACCGAAAAAGTTGTATGGCCATGCCCCTTCCAATCATCCTTCTAGTTCTGTCCCGGCTAACGAAGCTCATGCCTCTCCCTCCATTTTTTATCTAATTACAATTTTAGTCCTTGTTAATTTGAATATTTATCAAATTAAGTCACGCTCTTGAAATTTTGGATTAAATACTTTTTGCATCCCTATTAATTTTGAAGTTCGATAACTTTGTTCTTTCTCTTGTCTAATACTGGCTCCATCCTTACTTTTAGGGGAAGAGTACTCAATTCCACCATCAGCACCATATGCTTGCATGGGCATGCCATGATTAAAAGCTTCTTTTAAGGCTATTCCTATCCATATAATTTGGCTGTTTGCAGTTTGTATAAGGAATAGAAAAAGGTTAGTTGAAGAGTATATATATGAATGATCATTCAATTTCAAGTTCCTATGAGCACAAAAAACCGTTCCCACGGACATATTTCTACGTATCGGTCACTCAAGAATGCTAAAGAATTAACAAATGAACAAATAATACGACACCGAATGATACATTTCGTTACACAAGTAAAAGGAGATTTGAGTCGTGTAAAATTCATAGTGCTCGAAATCTCGTAAAGACCTGGTGAACATAACTGCAAGTATATTATCATTCCCTAATAAGGTTAGCCTTGGTTCCAATGTTCAACATGTAAAGCTGTAGGAAGTTTCGAGTATGGTTAAATGCATGATTTACTCACAGCAGTGGGCCTCGTGCTCTTTCTGCAACTTATCCCAAAGGCATAACACCATCCTCGGGCCTTGATAGTGCGCCAGAATGTAATTCGGTTCACAACCGGCATTGTAGAATCTATCATCAGTCATATAGTGCACTTCTCGACCGCTTGTTTTGAATTCTTCGATCCATATACCCATTGCGACATCTTCTAGCTTGAAAAGCTGTCAAGGGAAAAATGTTATGAATATAAAGACAGTTCCATGGATATGGTGTCCTTGGACTTTTTTCTCAAAGGTATTTCGGACTACCGGTGCAAATGTCCAATGTAACTAACCCTACCTTGCTTAATGTTTCAACTATAATTGCATTAACAAAGATTAAATGTTATCTAAGTTTACTTAATTTCCGGGATACGCCTTCTAAAAAGTGAGACCGTGCAAGAAATTTCTTAACAAACAACCCCAATTCCCCCTACCGATCTCCGAATTTGTACACATGGTAGTAATCAAAGTTGGTCATGCGCTTGCAAGCAAGAAAAAGTTACCTTGAGTTCTCTTTCTTGGTGCTTTTGGACGATGAACTTTGCAACGTCACGAGAGATGATATAACCTGGACCATGGGCCCACGGTGGATACGAAGAATGTGGCCATTCCTGTGAAATAGTTATTCATTGAAAGTGTACTCCGAGGTGATTAAAACACAATTAAAATTCGAGTGAGATAAATACCTCTTCACTGATGTACCATTTGCTGTCTTTTTCCCTATGAGGAGATGACTCGAACTCTATAAGGCCATATAACAGGCCATTGGATGGCCTTTCCTTGAGGCTGGAGAGAACTTCATCAATCCTGACAAAGGCATCATCATCTGTTTTCATGATATATTTTGCAGGGAGGATCTTAGTCTGCATATCGGATTAAAGTGAAAAGGAAAACATGATATCGATTAGCTGATGTTAGAATTCATTGCCATGAATATAAGACATCAAGAGAAGATATTTCCGTGCTTGCTTCAGGATACGGTGAAACACTACAGGAAAATCACTAGGTCCTACCCCATCCACTATTGAAAACAGAACAGATGTTTTCTTAAGATGTTAGTTTTATTTACCACTGTTTAGTAGCTTTCTCAGTGTTCTATTGCTTCATTCTATCAACCCTATGACGTAATACCGACAACAATTAAAGACGGAAATAAGTCTTTACGATCCATACACAAATTAAAACTTATATGAAGTGTGCATCAACTTACCCCCATAATGCAAATTGCAATAGTTTTCAAACTGATCAGACTATAATAATCAACAAAGGGCATAAATTGGATGTCTCCGTATGCTTGAGCTTCTTTCCACAGCTCAAAGTTGACTTGTAAGTTCTTATTCTGCAGGTACAACGTACAAAAATATCAAATCGGTCGGAAAACATATTCATGTCCACTCAAAATTGTTATGAAGCACTTTAGGTCTCTTTTACATTCTTAAATCAAGAGTTTTGAAGAGAATGTGATTATCATCTTGCTAGAACAAAAACCAGCAATTTTTTTTACTTACAAGGCCGATAAAGAACCGGACTGCTACAACCCCAGAGCGTACGGCCTCAAATTGCATCCAAGATCTTCTCAATGCCATACGGCGCTCGAAATTGTTTCCAGTGGAGAAGACTCCAACCAACATTAGAAGTCTTTTCCTAGTAATTGCAGGAGCTTTAAGTAGCTTGGAATTGACTATTAGATCATGATCTTCGGGAACAGGCAAGCCTTTGGCGAATGCAGATAAGAGATTCAAGCCACCCGCAACTTTGACTCCACTAGCTGACCATGGTTCAAGTTTCTGCATGTGTAATAGGACAATTTGAAGAACACAAATCCTTTGCCCTTTTCTTGTTTTAGATAAACTCATATCTTACCTCTCTGTATGCAAACGATGTTTCGTGCCTTCCATTTACAGTCATATGGAACCCTTCTAAACCAACCCATAAGGTGGCTGTGAATGGGTTCCCTTCAACAAATGGGAAACTAGCACTCGAATGGCTGCTTCCTTGAGAAGCATTTGTCGAGGCATCGCCACTCGAAAGACTTACATTCTGATTTTCTTCCATAGTACTTCTGACAAGTTGTTCATTGCAAAGGCCAAGTCCATCAACTGCAACATGTGCATAGATATCTAAGGTAACTAAATACACGAATCATTTTATAAATACGAGCAAAAGATGATAATTACAATGAAACAAGATGGTATGGGGGAAGTAGTACTGAAGTATTATCGAACAATGTCAGGAAGGAGAACACTCATGAAATGAACTTGTCTTAACATGCTCATTGGCACTTTTCGTTTTTCCTGCAGAAATGATTCTGAGCAGAATGTAACTCGATTGCTGAACACATACCATTTTTTCCTTCCAATCTTTCTCTTCCATCGAATTTTCGGAATAAAACTTAAGATGTCATAGTCTCACATTCGTTTAAGATCAAGATCATTCAAGCCAAGAAAGAGTTATCGAATCATCGTACGTGAAATTACTGATTGTTCCCATTTTAAACATCTCCATACTGAAAAAGCAACAGAAATCTTCCTATGGTTTGAACTATTTTGTATATCTCACTAGTAGCTGTACCTAATAATAATACAGAACCATTGCACTTAGAAGAGGAAAACACGACCAAAAGACCGGATAGTCTACAAGATGAATCAATAACTGTTAACGAATATGCGTATACCTTTTAAATCATTGGTAGATGGATGAGCAGGACACCGTTCCACTTTTCCCCATCCAAGTTCATTAGTCCATGTATTTTGAGCTATAAATGGTTCTTCCGTCATATTATCTCTGGCAACACTAACATTGTAATGCAATAGAATAGGAGGTTGCGGTTCCTCCGAAAAGTTCGATCCCACAAGATCAATTTCAAAACTCCGATTGCTCCCATTAGGGATACCAATCAATGTGATGGACGAATCCTCAACTAGACCACAAGGCAGTTCGAGTATATTTCCACCACTGACCAATGCATTGCCAAGGCTGCTTACAGAGAAAGGGCAATTTAGCTCTTTCAGTCTGATGTTATGACTAAACTTGGTAGTTTTCTCTTCCTCCATCAAAGCGAGCAATTCTTTCCAGGCTATAGCAGCCTCTTTAATCCCCTGAGCAGTTTCAGGTAAAGCGTCGGACCTTGACAACAGCGGGCGCATATGAGGCCACAAAAGCAAGACCTTTGACTCCTGTTGAGAAACATTACTCGGAACATACAAGTCATTGAGCCCTTCGACATCGATAAGTTCGGGTTTCTTCATCAAGGTTGGTTTCCTAGCTTCCACCTTGGGAGGTTTAAGGGCATCATTCTCCTTCCCACCAGAATCTTCAGCCGGATGATTATTGAAGAACTCATACGCCGACTGCTTTTTCGGTCGGGTTTCTGTAGGGCTTGGTTGAGCTTCTCCAAGGCTAGGTTGGGTTTCTCTAAGGCTATAACTGAAAACCAAGACTATAGCAAGAACTACAATCAACACTCCACCATACCATTTCTTCATTTTGAATAACCCAAAAGTTAAACTTAATGATTTCATCACTGAAAAACTGCAAAACCCTAATAACCCATTCCTGAATTCCTGTCTTTTACCTTGTCTTCAACAGTTTTTTTTTTTCCCTGTGAAAAGAAATACAAAAAAAAAACATATTTCAGCTGCAAATTATAAGCAAGTAAACTGATCCATGGAGTTAGATTTACAAGTAGGTTGTAAGCACAAGTAATCAAAAACAACAATTAAAATGTTGGTCATTTAAAAAAATGTTGAAAAAATAGTTAATGCTGGAAAATCATCTCCTCATTTATGGGGGAAAAAGGCTAAAAGAAACCGGGAAGAACAGCTCTAATCCATAAATATGGTGCTTTTACATTCAAATTTTGTTAAATTAAAACAAAGATAAGACCTTGTTTTTCTTTCTAAATGAACTTTAAGGTTACCTGAAACATGAGATCTAAGAAAATGAAGAGAACTCAACACTGAGAGATCCAAGTTTTAGAAGCTTCAACAGCTAAAAGGGATGGAAGGGGAGTTGTCTTTTTTCTTGCAAAGATTTCTTAGTGTTCTGAACTTGTGTTTCCCTGTCTGAAAGACTGAAACTTGATGTGTAATCACAACCATTTCATGCTTGACAATTGACATTAGTTACTAATATAATAACATTCACCCCAGGGTTAGGTTGAGCCAATAATTATTATTTATAATTACATCTCATCTGATGGAATCATCCAACCCAACTCCCAATTTGTATGTTTGGGGGAGAAAAGGAAAATAAAGCAACCAGGAACTTTTATTGGCATAAACATAATTTCAAACTTTAATGCTGTTAAGTTTTGTCATCTTAGTTATTATTTTAATTTAATTTAATCTCATTTTTTAAAAAATAATCAAATTTATACTTAGCCTTTCAAAAATATTAAATTATTAATTTTGAAATAAAAATACTAGCTGCAAATGTTAAATTTTTAATGCGATAGTCTAAAAAACTATAGTATAAAAAATATTAAAAATACACAACGAAAATGTTATCAAAAAGTATAATATTTTAGGTTGTGCTTGGGATGACATTTTAAGTTGTAACCGAAAATGTTATCAAAACATATAATAACATTTTAGGTTGTCTGGGTAACATTTTAGATCACATATTTAACATTTTAGGTAGATGTTATCCGAATGAATATTTTGGTAATATTTTAGATTGACCGTTTTAACTATTTTTTTAGGTTGCCGCACAACAGACTCGCTCTTTTAATGTCGTTGATATGACATTGGCTTAAATTTCTATATATATATTTTATGTATTTTTCTTAAAATTTTATATTTCAACTTATTTTTTAAAATATTTTTATAATTTTAAATTAAATCAATTCATTTTCTTTTTTACATCTAGATATCAAATTTCCTTACACACCTTTTATTTGAACTACCTCACAATGTTTATTTTCGCCATCCAACTCTCAAATTTATAAATGGACCTTAAACTTATAATTTTGTTACAAATTGTAACTCTACAGTTAACGTGGTAATTAAGAAAATTTGTATAACAATAAATTTAGTTCAGCACATTTAATCATTAGCTATAATTAGAAGGAAAAAAATCAATAAATTTAACATTCATAAATGGCCTTTCATAAACATAAATGGCCTCTATTTGGAGGTACCCAGTTCCTTGGATTCGGACACCATTCTCATCGGTGGTCGTAAAAATGATGTTGTTAATCTCACTGTAACTCCGTTTTACTTACCCTGCGAGTATTAGAGGTGGTTCAAAAAATTTAAGGGGCAACGCAATTTATTAAAATAGACCCTTAATTTATAATAGTTGTTGTCGAGTACTCCAACTAGGTTGTGGAAAGGTGGCTACTATTTTCAGTAACGGAGTTGATTCCCTTGGCGGCTGCATACAAGACCGGATGTCTGGATCTAAATGTTTTACCAAGATCTCTGAAAAGCTCACTTCCTATACTATAAGCATGACGGCGATGTATCCGTCTAGTAAGGACAACAAATACAATAGATGCACGTCTGCTTTCATGTACAGCCCCAACTATTTCGATTTTCGAGTCACTTTACACATTTCCCAGAGACATCAGTATTGAGACCACGCATGTTCCTGCAGTTCCACCTACTGCGACCATGGAGGTCGGTCACTCCTTGTCACTGTAATTGCTTGTGTTTTGTTTTGTTTTTCTAATTCACACTACAAGAAAATGCATTTGTAGTGACATTGAAAATAGTCACAAAAAGTGTTAAATTTAGTCACTGAAATTTACAGTGACTATTTTTCTGAGTCGTCACCTGTCGTCACTAATAACTCCGTCACTATTATATTAGTGACAACTTTCATGTATTTCGTCACAATAGTTATATTTTTTATGACCACACTATTTGACACAAATGATTATTAATAGTGATTAAAATTTAGACACTAATGTTATTCTTACTAGTGACAAACATTCTATCACAAATACATATTTAAATAGTGTCTATAATATGTCGTCACTGTCAATAATTAAAAATTAATTATATTTTTAATTGTAACCATTTTATTTAGGGTTTAAACTAATCACTAATTGTCCCTGAAATTTAATGGAGCTTTTGCATTTTAGTCCGCAAACTTTTAAGTTTTCATTAGATCACTGAAATTTTAGTATAGATGATGTAGCATATTCAAATATCAATTTTTAGTAAATAAATGCATGCATGACTTCAAGAAGGATCGAACCTGGAACCTTTAGGGCGAGAGTGCAATACTTATCCACTAGGCTAGGCAAGAAATTTTATACTATTTTGAAAGAAAAATTATATTTAGGTTTAATTGTAATTGAAATTAATTTTATTTGTTTTAAAAATATTTATTAATTATAACACATTATTATAATAATAATTTACGTATGTTGAAGAAACCATTTAGATTTTTTTCTGTAGAAAAAACTAATCAAAATAGAAAATATCTGTTAAAATTTTCAAAAAAAAATATCATATATTATGCTAAAATCACATAGTAGTCTTTGTACTCTAATTTGGTCACTTTAAATTTATATACTTTTAAATTTTGAATTTTTTATCCTGACATGAATGGTCGTATTTAAATATGTTAAGTAAAATTTCTTTTTAGCTAATTTGTTATACATAAGTTGCTTTTTTTTAATTTGATCATTTTTAGTCCTTGTAATTTAGTCATATTGTTGGTGTCTCATTAGGATTAGGATTAAAATTTTAAAATTTGAAAAATATAGGGACTAAAGTTGATCAAAAATAGATTGACTAAAACAACAATTTACACATAGTATAGACTATAGAAATATTTTACCTTTTAACAAACTAGTTTATGATAACTTTAATTTTTATAATTATAAAAATAAATTTATCATTGTGACAATGTCTAATTTGTCATTACTTTTATTTTTTTATTTGTGACAAAATTTATCACAACAAAAAGTGAAACTTTAAGTGACAAATAATTTTATTGTAACAACAAATATCAAATAATAGTGACCACTTCACATATCGTCACTATCATGTGTCAAAATTTTAGTGACAATGAACTTTGTGTCACAATTGTATACTTATAGTGAGAATTCATTTGTGTAAAATGCAATCGTCACAATTACTACTGTTACAGTGACCAAATAAAAATATGTCACAATTACTTATACTAATTGTGTCGCACAAAAAAATTGTCACAAAAAATTAATATTTGTGACAAAATTATTTCCAGTCACTATCAATTTGTCACTAAAAACGTTTATTCTTGTAGTGTCAGTTTATGTATCATTCACATATTGAATGTACATTGATCTAGTATGCCGAGGACCGGGACCTATCAACTTATACAAGGAAGAGTCTTGGGGTCAGATTTCACTATCCGTTTTGAATACACAACGAAGGCTATATGAATCACTGGTTTAGAGTAACTTGCAAACAAACGGGCAATAATGGGCTAGTGCCTTTGATAAACATAAATGGCATCAACCTGCAAGTACAAGATTTTTCATTTTTGGACGGATCCGTTTTGGTTAACCATATTGTGATATTGGAAACTATAGTAAAGGGATGAGTCTCAACCTAACTGGCAGTCCCTTTTACTTCTCAGATTTGAATAATGAATTTTGGGCTGTAGGTTACCGTTTTCGACGACGAAAAGAATGGTTTTATTAGTGGCTGCATGATACAGAAGCAAAAGTACTTCAAAAGGAATGGAGGTCTCTTGCTGCAACAATATTTGTCTAGCAATGAAGGTAATGTTGAGAACATAAGGTTGTTTGCTTCGAAAGAGATGGAAATGGCGACGGATTATTATAATAGGAATCGAATCCTCGGTGAAGGAAAGGAGGCCAAGGGACTGTTTACAAAGGGATGTTGAGGGATGTTAAGAAGTCTAAAATGCAGGAGAATTCATTATTCAACATTCCTGATTCACTAATAGCGAGTGATGGTTCGGAGAAAGAGATTGTAGCAAAAAGATGCTTGAATCTCAATGGAACCAGAAGACCCACCATGAAACAGGTAGCAACTAGCAATGGAGTTGGAGTTGATTAAAACTTCGAAACGATGAAGAATCGGAAATCGACCACATGATCGAGTCTTCTTGTTCAACCACAGTGTAACTTTGCCATTGAATGCATCCTTCTGATTTCCAATACTTTCTGCAACATTTTCCCTTCCTTGTGTATTCTCTATGTAATTAATATAAGAATAGACGCAGACTATAAATTTTAAAGTTGTTCTATGTTTAACGTGAGGGTCAAATTCTCGACTACTTAATTTCTTATACTATATATTCATATTGGTTATAGTTGGTCATGTTGAACCATTTTCCAATTCTTTATGGATTTCATGGTGTGGTGCAGCCAGACACATGACCTCACCAGTTATGTTTGGTGAATGGTGATTGATTCTAGTATCACTTGAAAATGTCAGATTATATCATTGTAATTCTTTAATCCATTATAATTCCTTAGTTCATTGATTCAGTTTAACTTAATTAGTCCATAAATGAGTTATCAGGGATGATCAAATTACTAAACCCGATTGGTTCTGATCCGATCCAACCCAATAAGATTATAGCTTTTTAACAAACAAAAAAATCAGGTTTAAAGTAAAAAATTCTCAACTCGGCTTACTCAAAATAATAATATAAATTCATCTGTATATATTTAAGACAATTGTTATTAGGGGTGTTCATTTTCAGGTATTCGAGTTTTCGGGTACCCAGAACTTCGGGTATCTATATTTTTGTCTCGTTCCCGGCCCACTTTAACTGGGTACCCGGATATTTTTTTTATAATTTTTTTAAATCATTTAATTTTATAAAATAAATTCACACCTAATAAAATTTCAAATTATATAATATAAGCATAGAGTTTAAAATTTAAATTTTCAAGTGATATGCCAAAAACAATGGACCAATATACATGCTTGAAAATTTAAATACACTTAAAATTAAATCAATAGGTGTCCTTTAAAGTAATTATCTTTCATCCTTAAACTTGTTTAACTTAAACTCTACTTCAAAAGGCTATGTATTCATAAACCATCTTTTACTTCTTTTACTATTTTATAATTTAAAAATATCTTAAATTTTTAATAATTTTATATATAAATTAAATATATATATATAATAAAAAATAATATATTTAAAATTCTAACCGGGTCATCGGGTACCCGATAAGGAACAATACTTCGGCCCGGGCCTGACCCGAAAAAATGTCATTTTTAGCAGGCCGGGTACCCGACCCGGTAGAAAAAAATCGAGTAATTACCCAGTTAAATATGCTCAGGTAATCGGGTCGAGTATTTTTGAACACCCCTAATTGTTATAATGCCCCTCTTTGTGTATTTTTTCAATTTTCCTTGTTTTGTGTAATAAAAAAATTATTTGTGTCGGATCGCATCGGAATCGAGAATAAGTTTATCTCAAAATTTGAGTTGGATGAAACATTTTTAAATATTAGGTCAGATCCGAATCAGATAAAAACTTTCAAATTTCGAATTATATGTGAATCGATCAAAATCCAACCAACCGGACCCATAACCATCGGTAAGTTACTACATTCTAACATTCCATTAAGAATAAAATATCACATACAATAGCCTCAGATTAATAGTAGAATAAATTACATATTTTGTACTTGAAGGATTATCGATGTATGAGGAAAGAAGAAGAGAGATTCAAGAAGATAGAAGGCCAAAAAGATATATTTCATTCATATGAAATAAGGGTATTTATACAGAGATATTAAGTGATGATAGCTAATCATCAGGAATTACAACGGCATTAGCAGTCTAACATTAACTGATTGATAACAAACTAACCACCTTACAACTGTTTACAGCTTGGATATTGACAGATATAGCATAGCATAGCATAGCTCTAACATACTTCCTATTTCTCCTTTCTTCTTCTTTTTGAACATCATGAGTCTAAACAAGATTAAACAGAGGTAAGTTGCAACTCTTCAGCTGAAAACACATTGAGTTGTTGTCGAAGATGAACAAAGAAAGACGCAGACAGTGACTTTGTAAGTACATCTGCTATCTGATTTAAGGCTGGAACATAGTTTATCTGAAACGAGCCATCAAGAATTTTCTCTCGAACAAAGCTTAAATCAAGCTCTACATGCTTCAGTTTGGCGTGATGCACTGGGTTTGCAGAGTGAGCTATAGCACTGGTATTATCACACCAGATTACAGAAGGAGAAGTAAGAGAAATGCCTAGCTCAGGTAACAAAGATTTTATCCACAAAATCTCACACATTGTGTTAGCTATGCCTCTGAACTCAGCTTCAGTAGAAGATCTTGAGACAACCCCTTGCTTTTTTGAACTCCAAGCAACCAAATTACCTCCTAGATAAACACAATACCCTGCTGTAGACCTTCGATCGTCTGGACTAGATCCCCAATCAAAATCAGTGTATGCCACAATAGAAGAAGTAGCAGACTTGGTTTTAAAGAACAAACCATGTCCTATAGTACCCTTAAGATACCTAACAATTCTTTTCACAGCCTTCCAATGCTTATCAAGGGGTGATTGCATGAACTGACTTACCTTGTTAACTGCAAATTGAATGTATGGTCTGGTAGAACAAACATGCTGCAGTGAACCAACAACTTGTCTAAACAAGGTAGCTTCTTCATCAGAACAAGGACTCTCATCTTTAGCAGATAAGGGAGGAGAAGTAACCATGGGTGTGGGAGCTGGTGTAGCTTCAATCATTGCTGTTTTATCAAGTAACTCTAGTATGTGCTTCTTCTGACTAAGCACAAACCCTTGATCAACAGGTTGAACAGTCATACCCAGAAAATAATCCAACGTACCAAGATCTTTAAGAGAAAAGGTTATATTAATCTCCTTGATCACATCTTCAACATCACTTGATATATTTCTAGTAACAACAACATCATTCACATAAACCATGATATAAATCTTGCTTCCATTAAAATTCCTAAAATATAAAGAAGAATTTGCTAAGGAAGCAGTAAACTGTAGGTTGTTTACCAAATGAGCTCTGAGCTTTTCAAACCAAGCCCTTGGAGCTTGTTTAAGACCATACATGGATTTCTTTAGAAGGAACACCAATTTGTTCCCATTCTCATCAAACTGCTCAAAACCAGGGGGTTGGTCTATGTACACTTCTTCAGTTAAATCACCATTTAAAAAGGCATTGTCTATATCAATCTGCCTCAAGATCCAACCATTAGTTAGGGCTAAACTAAGCAAGACCCTAATAGAAACTGATTTTACCACAGGACTAAAAGTTTCACCATAATCAAACCCAGCTTGTTGTGAAAACCCCTTAGCTACAAGCCTAGCTTTATACCTAGCAACACTTCCATCAGCATTTTTCTTAACTTTGAAGAGCCACTTACAGCCTATTGGAACCCTATCAGCAGGCAACTTTACTAACTACCATGTTCCTTTTTTAATTAAAGCATGAAGCTCTTTCTCAACTGCATCTTTCCATTCATTTACTACCATAGCTTGATGAATGTTCTTAGGTTCAGACAAGGCAACATCAGCATGAAATGCTTTAGGTTTGAATATACCTAACTTGAACCTAGTAACCATAGAATGAGTAGATATCACCTTAGCAGAATTTTAAGACTGATCAGAGACAACAGCTGGATTTTCTTCACGAATATGAACTGCAGAAACAGGACTACACACACCAGCAGAACCATGTACTTCATCAGACCCATGTAAATCAGCAGAGAGAGCTGCAGAATTTGCAGAAGAACTAATCTCATCACCAGGATGATCACCATCACCAGAAACAGGGTCATCACCACCAGAAACAGGACCATTATCACCAGGAGGATCATCATCAACAGGTACAACAGGATGAACATTAGAATGATTGAAACTAGAACCACTCTGATCAGAAGAAGTTGTCTTAGAAGACTGAGGAGAATTTTGAGCTGAAGTAGCACCATGCTGAGAAGAGTTGTGAGAGACATTTTGCCCAGAATTAGAAGAAGAAGCACCAAGTTGTGAAGAGTTGTGAGAAGAACTGGGAGAAGAACTTGAAGGAAAAGAGCTGAGCTTCTTTGTAGATCCAGAAAATTTAAAAGCAAGAGGAACATCTTTGGAAGAAGTGGGAGTAGAATTTTCCTTAGAAGCTTTTTCCTTAAAAGGAAAAATTCCTTCATTGAGCTGAACATGGCGTGACACATATACTTTTCCATCACCACTCAGACATTTGTAGCCACGCTGATTAGAACAGTAGCTATAAAAGTACAAGGCACAGATCTGAATTGAAGTTTATTCTTGTTATAGGGTCGAGTAAGAGAATAGCATAAACACCCGAAAACTTTAAGAAAGGAGTAATCTGGAGCTTTAGCAAACAGCTTTTCATGAGGAGAAACTCCATTAAGAACCTTAGAAGGCAATCTATTTATAAGAAAGACAGATGAAAAGAAAGTATTAGACCACTGACTCAAAGGAACAGAAGCTTGAGCCATTAAGGTTAACCCAAGCTCTACAATATGCCTATGCTTTCTTTCTACGATACCATTCTGCTCAGAAGTATATGGGCAAGTATTTCGAAATTCAATTCATTGTTGCTCAAAAAAAGAAACTAAAGGTTTGAATTCTGTGCCACAATCAGTTTGCAGAATTTTAACTTTGTGATTTAGTTGTTTCTCAACAAGTTTTATGAAAGAGTTGACCACATTACAGACCTGAGACTTATTAGAAAGAAAATAGATCCATGTGTATCTAGAATAAAAATCAACAAAGCTTATATAATACCTACAACTGTTTGAACTTAAAGGAGCAGGGCCCCACAGATCTACTTGAATACATTGCAAAGGTTCTTGATAAGTGGTAACAGAAGAATTAAATTTCAATTTGCAACTTTTCCCTAACTTGCAAGCTTCACAGAAAAAGGTGTCTTTATTCCCAAGAAAATTGATATTACATTGCTTAGAAACAATATCAAGAACAGCAGAAGATGGATGCCCTAATCTTCTGTGCCAAATCTCTAAACTATGATGCATAGCAACATTACATTTCTCAACAGAAGCAACAGATCCTAGAGATCTAGACAACTCAGTATCAGCAGTACATCCATTAGAAGCATAAAAGCAATTCTGAGAGTTAGAATTGACCAAACCAGACGCAGCAGAAGACAGTTTGTACAAACCATCACTTTTCATGCCTTGCATTATCAGTTCATGTGTTGCCAGATCCTTCACCAGACAAAAATTAGGGAAAAACTCCATTGAAACATTGTTATCCTTAGTCAAACGTGAAACCGATAATAAATTCTTTTTGATATTAGGGACATGCAATAAATTATTTAAAACTAATGGCCTAGAAACGGAATTAATGACAGAACTACCTACATTAGCAATGGGAACCCCCATACCATTTGCTACAGAAACCTTACCTAACCCAGGGGAAGAAATAGGGTCAAGAATATTACCTGCATCGGAAGTAAGATGCGCAGTAGCCCCAGAGTCTGGATACCAAGCTGCATCGTTGTAAGAAGGAAGCCCGAACTCATCAGACACCGCCGCAACGGAAGCCACAGCACCAGACGAATTAGACGCTCCATTATGAACTACAGTGTCCGGACTAGGAGAAAAATCTTGCAATCCAGATTGATCCTCAGATTCATCAAAATTACAATAATTTGCTGAGAAGCCACCATGAAATTGACCATCATATGACTGGTCGAAGCGAAAGTAACACCGGATCGCCAAATGACCTAATTTGCCGCAAATCTGACACTGAATACGCGGCCGCCCAGGAAAACCACGTCCACCACGACCACGAAAACCACCAGTCGAACCACCACGATATGACGGAAGACCTTGTCCTTGACCAGAAACTTGACGAGGACCAGGAATCGGAGGTCGAACCTGTCCTCGACCTAAACCCTGATCAAAACCGTGTCTCTCATTATCAAAAGCCTGTGAATATTGACCATATGAATTTTGGGCAATAAAAGACCGAGGCCCAAACCCAGGCCCTTGAGCCATATTGACCAAGAAACTTTGAGAAGCAAAATCTTGCTGTCTAGCTTCAGTGTCCAAAAGAATAGAACACACTCCATCGAGTTTGTAAGGTTGCTGACTCGAAGTAATCACAGCAACAACAGGCTCATAATCAGAAGGGAGACCAGAAAGAATAGCAGATATGTGCATAGTTTCCGAAAGGGGATTGCCACATGCCGCCAAGCTGTCACAAATGGATTGAACTTGATCAAGATACTCTTTCATGCTTTGATCCCTCTTTCGCAAACTTCTTAAAGAGCAATGGAGATGCATAACACGCGTGGTGGATGAAATAGAAAAAGATTGTTGAATCTTGTCCCAGATCTCTAAAGCAGTTTTACAACTGACTAGAGAGGGCAAGATGGAAGAACTAACAGAGGACAGTAACCAAGAACATAAAGCAGAATCTTGCTGCTTATAGGAAACAAATTCTGGATTGATTACAGTGTTACCTCCTTCTGCACGAATGTTCTTGGGAGGAACAGTCAACGTGCCATCAACATGTTCTAGTAAAGCCAAGCTCTCAATCGCAAAGAGCACTTGCTGACGCCAAAGCAAATAATTGGTGTCATCAAGGCGGATGGATATGGTTTTGTTTGTAAAAGGCTTTGAGGAAGAAGAAGAGGAATCTGCCATGTTTGCAACCTCTGATACCATGAAGGATTATCAATGTATGAGGAAAGAAGAAGAGAAATTCAAGAAGATAGAAGGCCAAAAAAATGTATTTCATTCATATGAAGTAAGGGTATTTATACAGAGATATTAAGTGATGATAGCTAATCATCAGGAATTACAACGACATTAACAACCTAACATTAACTGATTGATAACAAACTAACTACCTTACAACTGTTTACAACTTGGATATTGACAGATATAGCATAGCATAGCATAGCTCTAACAGTACTACACTTATTCTCGTGTTTCTATTTTGGCTATTTAATTATTTTTTGGTAAAATAATCCCTAACATTACATTTTATTTCTATTTTAATACCTTCACTATTAAAAATAAACAAAAAAATAAACGTAATATTTTTTTTTCATTTTTTTCATTCTCTCTCTCCTCATAAAAAAACATCATTTCAACTTTGCCATTAATTTTTAACTGCACTGTACAAAAAAACATTAGGCATTATTTTATCAAAAAAAGAAAATAGTTAAATGACCAAACCAGAAACATGAGAATAGGTTGGGTACCAAATAAGTAGTTTACTCTTAATTTCTTTTGGGGCGGGTATTAGAAGATCCAACTCCTGTCAATCGGTTCGTCCCACTTCATATTCCTACGCTTCGCCGGTTCTTCCAGCTTCTCCCGGTGCTAAGCTGCCGCTGGAGGTTCGATCGTCTTACTCATCATCTCCGTCGATTCATTTTGGTTAGCTGTTCAATTTTCACCATTTCTTTTCTTTTAAAGTTGGATTTTTTCCGTGTACTATTAATCGATCGCCGTGTCTATGAATTATTTGATCAGATCAGAAGAGAAGAAAATGCCGTCTTTACAAACAGCGCTGCCCCCTGAGCTTGCTAATAATGTCATCAGAGTTAATATCCTTCCATTACCTTGATTTTTTAAAAAAAAATATTTTCTTGTTATTTGAATTTATATATAAACTGTAATGATTAATGAAACTCATACCTTTTAATCTTCGGTTGATGTTTAATGGTTGGCTTTTCAGCTTTACCGGGAGTGTCTGCGGAGAGCTAAATATATAGGCCATAAGGTAACCACAATAGTCCATAATTCTTCTGTTTTCTCATTTCTGTGCTCAAATGTGTCCACTCTATAAAAAAGTATTAAATTTTAACAATTTTGAGATCAGTTGTTTAATTATTTACTGTATAGTTAGCTCGAATCTCCTTGTTTTCCATGTATTGTTAGCTCGATAATTAGTGAGAGTTATCACAGAGGTGAGTTTCTGGGATGTTAAAGCTCAACCTAATTGAGGCCATTTTCGTTTCTATTCTCATCTTTCTTAATATGCTGGCTGCAGTAAAGGGTCTCCGGCGGATTTTAGATTCTATATCGATATAACTAGGTCTTGGATTAGTCCTTTTGTAGATTTTATTTGCTTGGCTAAGGGGACTTCACTTCCAACTTAATACTTTCGAGAGAAGAAAAGCAAGGTTGGGGTGAATATGTTTGGATTGCCATTGATGAAACTAGGGAAGTGCTTTGAAATGACGATGAAAATATAGTCAGAAGAATCGTATTATGTGTTAACCGCTCTTATGTTGCCGTTTGATTGCTTTTTCTATGGTTAGCACTTGCAGATATTTTCGGGGGTTGATATATGTTATAAGGGTCATCCATGGGACCCGGGCTTTTAGTTGAGTTGATCCATCATGACATGGATAGTTTTGAAGGTCTTCTATTCATCTTAGCTTCATAGCTTCTAGCCCAGGGACTAATTTCCTGGTATTTAGCACATAATTAACTTTGAGTAAACATGACAAGGTTTGTAGGTATGTGTTGCAAATCTTCTTGTAAAGGGTGGTGTTTTGTTTTTATCAAGCGAATGTATGGAGATCTATGATATGGTAGAATGCTTTTGATCATTGGTGCAAAATATTTTTGATCAAGAATTTGTGCCTTACAATTTTGACAAGCCTTCTATTTAGCTGAGGGTACTAGTAGTGTTGTTCGCATGCATACTTAATAGGCTACTAAACATCATGAAACTAAGCCCTTTGCTTTCTTTGATTTTGTCTCCAAATATATTGTGAACATATGGAATTAACTTAAGCCAATATTTAATTTACTGTGCAGCAACATAATACTGCACTGGTTGTTGATATGGTGAGACAGCAGTTCAAAAAGCATATGCACGAGACAGATCCAGAGAAGATTCAGAAGCTGAAGGATGAGTAAGTCTTAATTTTTATTGCTTCTTGCATTTTCAAGCCATTTATTTGTGGTATCTGCTTGGACTGTTGTAGAAGAATGTAGTTATATACTGGTGGTATATTACAAGAGAATAGTCTTTTTATCACTTCAGCTAGAATTTCGAAGATATGCTTCGTGTTGAATTTCAACTCTTTCACAAACCTTTATCGTTGTTTTAGGTTTTGTTGTTTGCTTTTGCAGTGCTGCAAGGGGACTGATTAACCACATACTCTACGAGTCTGAGAAGCTGTCTGGAAGAAAGTTCAGCAATAGCTCTGGATAGTGTCGAAGTTTTTATTCGATATATCGGTGTTAGACAGTTTTCATGACCTCGACCAAGTAATAAATAGAGGCTTGAATTTTGGGTTCCCCAATGATTTTCATGGTGCAATGTGATGCATCATGTTTAATGAAACTTGACCGAGTTATTTACTTAATATACGTTGAATGATGCATTGTACTGAAGTAGTTCCAAGTTATGTGAGTTGAAGACATTGCACCATCTTGTAAGAATGCTGGTGTTCCTTTTCCCTCTCTGTATAATGCCTGTATTTCATACACCATTCATTTAGCTTTGCAATCCTCCACTGATAGATATAAATTTATACATGCACGCGCACGCTACCGATAACTCATGATTGCATTTATTTTCTTTAGCATTCAATAGCATTATTTTGCTGTCATCCGGTTTTGGTCAGTCGATGCATGTCCATCAATCTATTCTCTTTTGGCAGTTTTGGTCCATTACTTGATTAATACCATATTCTTAACCACTTTTTCCTAGATTTGTTAGCCGGGCTTCGATTATTCTTGGACTAAATGGTCCACTTGCAACATTGAGAGTAAAATGATATGTTGAAATTATGTGGACAGATGTTTTGTTAGGGGGTAGTAGTTGAATCGTAGGGTGTGTCCTTTCCATGTATATAGATGTGATTGAAAGATTTGTTGTCCTGCTAAGAACTCCTAACTCCTAAACATATTTTTATGACATTAAACAATGACTCTCGTATTGAGCATATAAAAGACAAGTGTTGATGAAATTTACGATTTTACATATGTACATAGCTATAATTAAAACTGATAAAATCGTTTTTTTTTATCAAAAAAAGTTGGATTTTCATTTTCTTTCAGTTTCAGCATCTTCTTCTTAGTTCTTTAAATTATAAATACCTTACCTTTATTTTTCCAATTCTTTATTTTATAAATTTTTTAATAAATTTTACTTCAATTCAACTGAATGAACCAATAATAAAAAAATCCAACCAACCATTAATTAATTGAGTGACTAAGGATGTTGTGTTATCCCGTTTTGTATAGGTGTAAAATCTCAGCATGTCTTAAGAATTTAATATTTTTTTTATTTAATTAAAAAAATCTAACCAATTTAATTTTTAATGCAATATTTTTAACCATAAACTAAAGATGACAATTGGACGTGACAAATTTTTGACCACTCCAACCCACCCAAAAAATAAGAATCTAAGTCTAACTCTAACCCTAAATATTTTTGATGTTCCACCACCCCAACCAGACCCAAAGTAAAATGTGTATACCCAACCTAATCTGGTTGAATTTGATTTTCTTAATAAGTAAAAACACATTTTCATCCTAAACCTAAACCCACATACTATATATAATTACATTTTTTAAATAGGCTTAATTATAAAATAAATACTTAAATCATGTTTTTTTTGTAATAGGTGTCTAAAATATTTTTTTGGTTAAAATAAGTGCTTAAAATTTTATTTTTGGTTGAAATAGGTGCTTAAAATATTTTTTTGGCTAAAATAAGTGCCTAAACTTTCAATTTTTTGTTGAAATAGGTGCCTCGATTAACTTTAAAACAAGCCAAAAATGAAACTTCACTTATTTCAGCCAAAAAATATTTTAAACACCTATTGCAAAAAAGAGACATAGTTTGGGCACTTATTTTGTAGTTAAACTTTGTAAATATAATAAAACATATATATAAATATCTCAGGTTGAAGAATTTTTACCTTAAACTCGATTGCGCACCACCCCACCCTACCCTAATTCTTTCCTTCTCAACACCGACCCTCTCAAACCCGAATTTAAAAAATATCCCTATAAAGTCGGGTCAAGATCCGCCAAATTCGAATAAAATTGTCATCCCTGCCATGAATCAAACATATTCATCATGCTAACTCTCTCTAACAAGGACAGCCTGCTGCCTCTCCAACTGCTGGCATGTTTGGCTACGGTTTATGTGATTAGGCAAGGCAGACAGTGTCATTGTACTGTGCTACTACAAGATAGAGACTAGGGTTCTCCTGATTCTAACATATTAAGATTATAACAAGTACATAAGATCAGACATCAAAGTTAGCTGCGGCTGCTACTACCGCCGCTCCTCCGTTGCACCATACTTCTTACACGTTGCAATACACGAACAAATTCATTAAACATCGAGAAGTCAAACGCTGGCAGCGTATCTTCCTCCGTACCCTTCATGTTCGAGTTTTGACAGATTATCAAGTCTATACCTCCCAGATTATCGATCAGGCCCTCCAGTCTTTTACTCGTTAGCTTTTGGATGTCTTCTATGATTACCAACTCCCCGGTTTGTCCCGTGTTTCGCCACCAATTCTGAAGAATCTTTTTCTTAACTTCTGAAGTCTCTACAGACACAACGCCTTTCAAGCGGATGCCGAGCCGATGTAAAGCAACTGCAGCCCCACCGATGCCGCTGAAAACGGATAACATTGTTAACCCTTCTGGATACATTGGTTTCAATACAGAGAGATGATAAGCCAAAGTGTCGGTTTGGAAAGATTGTTGAAGTAAGTGTAGCCTTTGAGTCAAGTCATTCTCCAAAGCTTGAGTGTGGTTCGACGGGTAGCCTAGTATGCACTCCCAATGTTCTGGCTGCGCAAGGCGAAGCTTGTATACACCGGTCCATATGAGATTTGATTTTTGGCATTGACGAAGTATATATTTCTCCTGCTCTGATGTGACTAATCCTCGACAGTCGGCTAACATTTTCCCAAGCCTATCACACAACGTTGACGCACCCAGAACTTCGGACCCCATGCAAGTCAGTTGTTTCCTTGTATCCCAAGCTGGCCACCACTTCTTTGTATGTGGTATTGCATCTTGTATGGTCAGTGGTGACCTCGGAAGGATGTGAAACCTGTTTTCAGTCGGAAGATTGTGTACATAGCCTTCGTTTCTATTAAAAGCCGAGAAGGACTGGGTGTTCACGAATTCAGGCTCGATCCCATACAAGAACTGCGAAACCTTGACCCAACCATCACAAGGCAAGTTGATAACATTTCCATACAGAAAATATGGCGCTTTCGCTACCACCTTGTTCACACTCCTGCATGAATTGGACTTGAAAGGTCTGGGAATTTCGAAATTAGGGGTAACATCAGGGTCCATTTTCTCTTCAAGCCATGCCGGATCGACGAAAGAACTTGCATTACCTACATAGTCTTGCTTTGGCCTTTTCCCTTGGCGTTTTTTCTCGTTAAGAGATTGCTTCATCTGAGGTGTAGAAACTGGGACATCACCGGGACTCTCTTCTTTCGGTCTTTTCCCATTTGAAGAAGATTCCCCAAGGTTGATATTTCCCGACTGAGGAACAGCAGTGGAACTGCCATCCTCAGTTTTAATATCTGGTTTATCATCTGCATTGTGTATCAACCCACCGCCTGAAGCCGCTAATTTTAACTGCAATGACAATGTAAAAGTTTCTATACCGTGAAAACCGAATATAATATGGCATAATAATATAAGAATTTGTTATCATGGAATAAAGTGTGAACATTAAACATCTGCGCACCACTTTTTTTCCAGAGAACTTCAACGAATGCACAACAATGCGCATTATGCACAGAAAATGAAGCATAACGACAAGAAAATTCAACATCAAATGCTACAGTGAACGAACCTTTTTACTTTCTATATAGCTACGAGAAAGATGACCAGTGAACATAGCATCTGCAAGCTCTGTAATTGGAACATCGGAACCTGCAGAAAAATGAAAAACCGACGATTCAACATCCAAAAGTAAGCCGAGTAACACAGAGGTCCTCTTGTAGAGAAAAATAAAAATACTGCAAGTGAATTGATCGGCAAACTATAAAACTATAAAGCAAAGGTGGGTATAATTGTAAACAAAAATAAGAGAAAACTTCATCGCCGTTAAAACCTCTAGAGAGCATCTCGGAAGAGCTTGTCTAGCAATTACAAACTATTTAAATAAATACCCAGGAATTCAAAATATGAAGTGCATTTTTAATCTCGAACAACATAACAAGCTCAGGATTAAGAAATATAGATATGCTTTATATAGTTATGACCTCAATGTGCCAAATGACATTCGTGATCGTTCAAAAATGTTATCAGACTAACTACTCACCGAATTTCTCAAATGCAATTGAAACCTCATTTTCTGAGAAACCCATCTCGAGTAAGGAAAGAGTCTTCGCCATAGTCCCAAACAAAGCTTCATTGGTAGCATTCTGGTGACCATGTGGTCAAGTTGTTAGAGCTCTAGAAATGCAATGAAGTGAAGAAATCGCAACTTATTTTACTCGAAACAATATATTACATTATATTAATGTTTCCAGGAGTATTATGTACAAATATATAAGACCATCGCCAATTTCCTTCAGATCTTGAACCAGTGAAATGAAGAACTACATGACAAAAATTGTAGAAGGGAGAAACTGTTCCCAGACCAATTAGTATAACATATATAATCATTAAGAACCTGATCGTTTTCTTCCTCGCAGCTGAGTGAATCTTCTTCCGATTCCTCCTCAAGTTTTTCTGCTATTTGAGCAGCGGTAATGAAGTCCACTAATTCATTTAAGGGGGCATCTTCACCTGAAATTAAAAATGGTGAAAAAAGACAATAACCTACACAAACAAACCTTGAATAAAGTGAACTATCCACTCTGCTTCCTCGTTAAAGTTCCCAAAAAGGATGAGGAACAGAAAATAATGCGTTGAATGACAACAATGCTTGAACTGAGGTGAAAAAAAACATAAATAGAAGAAAAGAGCATTTGAAGATAAGAAGGTAAAATGCTTTTGGAAAATTTCTACAAACCAAGTTTATCTAATGCAAATTCGACTTCATCTACAGAAAAATTCATCGTAAGTAAGGATGCTCTTTTGTCAACAAGATCTTCGTCATCAAATACATCTGGCTCCTGAAGAAGAAGAAAAGAGATGGGAAAGAATTAGTCTCAAAAGAAGGGATTATAGCACATACACAATTTGGTCTTGGTCTCAAAGCCAATGGTTGCCTCACCTATGAACTTAACTATACAATTTTCAAAACATTTTATAGTGGAAAGAGTCTAAATTAGATAGATTTACTATTGTCTCCAAAGCCATAAATTTCAAAGTTCGATAGATATCTACTCAAATAATCTCGTGAAAGGGAGTGATTTGTATCCTTCATATAACGACACTCTGGTCTACCTCTTTCTTTCCTTTCATCTTTAGCGCTATATAAGAAAAGGGAAGTCGAGATAGCATGACCTATTCCAATCTATAGAATAATAGTAACTTGCTAGGTATTAACCAAGAAACAACAAGAATAAGAGAGTAAAACGCCCAAGACAAGGAATATGGACCTATCTAGTCCAATGTGAAAACAAGAAGATCTATTAACAGCAACTCACCTCTTTTGGTTGAATATAATTGTAAATCTGGGGATAGCTTCCTGCATCCTTGCTGACAGACGAGCTTTCGAGATGGCCTGATGACTGAGAATTTGGCTTTTGAACATCCTATTTCATTCCAAAGAAAGCTACATTTAGCGGTTAAGAGTTTGCATCTTAAAGAACAAAAGAAGTTCATTTCGCTTGAAACTGCAAATTAGCCCCTAACAACATGGTTGAGCTCATGATGTCATGTGCCTCTCAATTCTCAGCATTCACAAACAACAAAGAAACTGTGAGACATAGAATGATGATGATGATGATGAAGATTTTCGCAGGTACTCTCGAAAAGATTAGACTTTATACCAAAAGAAATTCATACATTGAATTGAAACAATGTAGATGATTACTTTGAAAAGTTCTCTAACGCCAAAAGAAAATCGGAGAGTACAACATAGAATGTCTTATCACTTACAGAATATTCAGTAAGAGTCTCCAGTAACAAGTCAGCATCATCTTCACCTAGTTTAAGACAAGATGCTTATAAGAAATACCCCAGAAACAAAAATATGGATTTTCCTTTCTCTACAATGAAACTTCACCATTCCCACTAAATCTTGAACAGGATGCATGTTTGTGCATTACGTACCCTTTTCTTCAATGACTTTGTCGACAAGAGACGGCGAGAATCCCATCCCGATGAAAAATGATCTCACATTGCTTCCTGATGAACTTGCAACATTTTCCTGAAATCAAATAACAAAAGACATGCAAAGAACCATGTTAAATTCAAGCCCATTTTAGCTACCAACCTAAACATCCATTACATTAGACTCAGAACTAAAGGTATGCAAAGAAAACAACAAGGGGAGATGAGGGAAAATCATGCAACAGTAACATAGATTACAAGGAAATTACTAACAAAAAAGGAGAGTCAAAAGTGAAATCATACCCCAAGATGTTGAGAGCAGAGTGCATCCTCAGGGAAATCAAAATCCAACATTTCAGGCTTGGGCACTATTGGCTGCTTTTGCCCTTCCTGGTTTGATGAACTTTTCCCATTTATATATCTCGACATGGCGATGGCTCTTCAAACAGAATACAACTATGGGTATTGATTAAATGCTGCTAAGAAATACATGCAAAGGAAATCAATGGGCAAAAAGTTCAAATTTTTTATACGATCGGTCACCGGACTAAACATAATTAAAGAACAAAAAAAGGAGGGATTGAGCGGAAAAACAAAGCAAAACCTACTGAAAAGTGGTTTGAAAGAGAGGGACTTAACAGTAAACAGAAAAAGATGAGTGATGAGATGAGGTTGAGCTCCACTATAGCTGAGCCGATGGCCGGGGAAAGAAGAGCGGCCTGAGGAGGAAGATGAAAATAAAACTACATATGTTACAAAAAAAGGGCGAACTATAACCAAGGTTACTTAACTATGAATTTAGTGATAAAAAGATCACTTTTGTTTCAAAAATTGAAAATAGATCACTCAATTAACATATAGTTACAAGTATCTTACTCTGTTTACAAACAGGTCACTCAATTAAAATATTGTTACAAGCGGGTCACCAAATTAACACACAAAAATTCACATACTTACAATAATATGCTAATTAAGTGACATGTTTGTAACTTTTAAAAGGAAATGTCATATTTATTATTAGGTATAAATATCTTATCATTCAAAATGATTTTAATTCATATTTTTTGGTTAATTGACCTCGGTTTGTAGTTTATCCCAAAAGTAAAAATGAGATTATATATAATTTAGGTATAAATATCTTATCATTCAAAATGATTTTAATTCATATTTTTTGGTTAATTTTAAGGGTTATATTTTAAGGATAAAAATTATTTGTCTTTTCGGTTGCCCTTTATATGTTTCAATACGAAAAATTATATCATAGGCCCGGCTTGCCGCGTCATCCATGGTCCCAACCACTAAAAAACATTCATTTTATTAATTTTTTCATGTTATTTTTTATTAAGTGAATCTACAATTAGTAAAAAAAAATTTAATTTAATTTACAGTAAATCTGAGTGAAGATTCACTTAGTAAAAAAATGACATGAAAAAAATTAATGAAATGGATGTTTTTTATTGTTTGGGACCATGAATGACGTGACGAGCCGGGCCTATGATATAATTTCTTACCCCAATACTAAAAAAATTAAATTTTAAGTTTTAACTATAAATTTAAAACCCTAAACTCTAAAGAATATACCATACACCTAATTCCATAAATCAAAATTTTAAACCCTAAAACTATTTTTGTAGTGTGAGACATAAATAGTGGCACAAAAAAACTACAGAGGATTTCTATTTATATTTTAATACAATTTGGGTGAAAATATAATTCACAAAACTAGACTCTATTTGTTCCGTGGATAATGAAATAAACAATTTTTAAGGGAAAACTATCCCACTGACTACCAAATAAATTGGGATGCTTATTTGAATCACCGAATTATAGAAATCGTCAATTAGTCCACCGAACTTATAAAATCAACCTATTTTGACCACCGTCGTTAAAAACCTAACGGTGGAGTGACGGAACTGCCACGTGGCAATTGATGGAAAATTTTAAAAATTACACATTTGGTCCCTGTTATTTACACATTCTTTCAATTTAGTCTTAATTTTAAATTAATAAAATAATAAATTATTTAATTAAGCAATGACACGTGTCAACACCTTATTAGATGATTTTAATTACCTATATTTAATTTTATTAATTTATGTTAGGAGAATAAATTAATAAAAAATAAATTATTTAATTAAGCAATGACACGTGTCACCACCAATTTAGAGGAGAAAATAATTTTTCCTCACCTGCACTAAGATTCAAACCTGGGACTCTAAAAGGTAAAGCCAATGGTTTTGCCACTGCACCAAGCACACCTTTGTGCTATAATTTTCCAGATATAATATATATCTCTTATTAGTTTCTACATTTATAAGCCAAAAGTTCAAACCCTAAACACTAATTTCACGTATATAAATCCTAAACCCTAAACTCTAACCCTAAATATTTTAAATTAATTTCACGCTAAATATTTCAAATTAAACCCCAAACCCTAAAAATTTCAAATTAATTTCACACTAAATATTTTAAATTAAACCTTAAACCTCAAACACTAAAAATTTCAAATTAATTTCACTCTAAATATTTCAAATCAAGCCTTAAACTCTAAACCCTAAATATTTAAAATTAATTTCACGCTAAATATTTCAAATTAATTTCACTCTAAATATTTTAAATTAAGCCATTGGAGGAGGAAAATAAATTAATAAAATTAAATATAAATAATTAAAATAATCCAATAAAGTGTTGACATGTGTCACTGCTTAATTAAATAATTTATTATTTTATTAATTTAAAATTAAGACTAAATTGAAAGAATGTGTAAATAACATGGACCAAATGTGTAATTTTTAAATTTTTCCATCAATTGCCACGTGGCAGTTCTGTCACTCCACCGTTAGGTTTTTAACGGCAGTGGTCAAAATAGGTTGATTTTATAAGTTCGGTGGTCTGATTGACGATTTTTATAATTCGGTGGTCCAAATAAGTATCTCCAATTTGTTTGGTGGTCAATGGGGTAGTTTTTCCCTTTTTATGATAAATGAGTGTCGAAAACGGAAAACCGGACTGATGAGGTAACAGGAACAGTTTCGAAACTGTACTATCACTCAAACTTGAACAGACAAGGAAACTGGGTCTGGAACAGGTTCAACACTCAACAGAAACAGGAACATGCTCTCCAAATCTTATATACAAAGCTCTACAAACAGACAACTGTATTCGTAGATACTATTCCCACTCCCGACAGGATTTATGGCTCATTTCATTAAATTATTAAATGTATATATGTTTTGTTGTTCAAAATAGTGATAAAAGTATATTATATTTTAAAAATGAATTTATTGTTTAAGAATAACCGAAAACTTATATTAAAAAAAATAACCGAAAACTCGATATAAACACATAGTATGGGAATATCGAAAAAATGCTGAAAAATTCAATTTTCGTTTATTTCTAATTATGTTACTAAAATTTATCGGTAAGAATAGATCGAATATAATGAATAACTACTCAAATTTAACTTTAGGAAGATAATAGAAGTGCTAAGATCCTAAATGTTAGGGCAACAATTATGTTAATCAAATAATGACTCAATCAACCACTTATAATTCAAATGTAGTAAGAGTGTATTTAAACACCACATAATTAATGAGCTCCAGCTGTGGTGGATGCTTGGAGGCTAGACCACTTATATCAAATATTTATTAGAATAATTTTTTTATAAAAAAAAGATGAAATTGAAGAATAATATATCTTTATTATTATTATTATTATTATTATTATTATTATTATTATTATTAGGGAAAACTACACCAGTGACCACCGAAGATATTGGGGATACCTATTTGAACCACCGAACTAAAAAAAACGTCAATCACACCACCAAACTTATTAAATCAACCTATTTTGACCACCGCCGTTAAAAAATTAACGGAGGGGTGACGGAAGTGCCACGTGGCAGTTAACAGGACATTTTTAAAATTACATGTTTAGTCCCTGTTATTTACTTATTAAATCAATTTGATCCTAATTTTATTTTAATTAAATAAAAATTAATCAACCAATCAAATTATGACACGTGTCATCACCCAATTGGATTAATTTAATTTATTTTGTTTAATATTTAATATATTTTTTCCTCCAATCAGGTGGCGTGTCACCACCTGATTAAAGGAAATTTAAAGAAGAAAATGAAGATGGTGTTATGGTGGTTCGAACTTGGGACCAAGGGGATAAAACCCTCAAGCTTAAACCACTGAACCAAACTACTCTTAGTGCTATAGTTTGCACCTTTTATATACATATCTTATAGTGAACGAATCATCGAGAGGTTCAAGCAGCAGCGTGCTGGCAAAAAGGCTCTTCATTCTTTTACATGTAAGAAGATCAGATTTGGCAACAAGTTTGGTATATCAGATCACAGTAATATGATCAATTAGTACTCTGAGAATCATCTTCGAAACTTGATTTCTGATTTGGATGCTAAGATTGCTGCTGTTGACAACCTAATTCAGTCGAAACAGGTTCTTACCAGGGAGCCTACGTTACCAAGTTGTTATCTCCCAGGAACCTGTCGACACCCAACAGTACCCAAGGTTCAAGAATTACTATCCTTGTTGGGCGAATCTCTTTTGTTGGACTGTATTATATAGATGAAAAATTTATTATGAAACTCAGCAAAGTTAGCTCAAGATACTTGCATTGTGTAGACATTATATCAAACACCTGGGCTGCAACTCTGAAGAAAACCGTAGACAGCTTGTTCAAAATCATTTGAAAGACATTAGGTTCAACTAGAGTTTGAAAAGAACAACAGACTCGACATAAGGAAGGTAAGCAAATTGTAAACTCAGTTTCCCGTCTGTCTCATAAATGCAACACTTTTCATTTCTCCTAATTGCAGGAACATATACTTAATGAAGCTGAAGGACATGGAAATAGAATACGCCACATGATTTCGATATGTATATAAAAGGTGCAAATTATAGCACTAAGAGTAGTTTGGTTCAGTGGTTTAAGCTTGGGGTTTTATTCCCTTGGTCCCAAGTTCGAACCACCATAATGTCATCTTTATTTTCTTCTTTAAATTTCCTTTAACCAGGTGGTGACACGTGTCACCACCTGATTGGAGGAAAAAATATATTAAATATTAAACAAAATAAATTAAATTAATCTAATTGGGTGATGACACGTGTCATAATTTGATTGGTTGATTAATTTTTATTTAATTAAAATAAAATTAGGATCAAATTGATTTAATAAGTAAATAATAGGGACTAAACATGTAATTTTAAAAATGTCCTGTTAACTGCCACGTGGCACTTCCGTCACCCCTCCGTTAATTTTTTAACGGCGGTGGTCAAAATAGGTTGATTTAATAAGTTTGGTGGTGTGATTGACATTTTTTTTAGTTCGATGGTTCAAATAGGTATCCCCAATATCTTCGGTGGTCACTGGTGTAGTTTTCCCTTATTATTATTATTATTATTATTATTATTATTATTATTATAACTTTAAGGGTAAATTATACCGTTGACCATCATACTTTGGTTCACGTATTAAAATGACCACCTTAAAAAAATCGACTCAATTGACCACCCAAACTATTAAAATTGGATCAATGTGACCACCAGCCGTTAATGGGCTAATGGAAGGTGACGTGGCAGTTAAAAAATTAAAGGTATAATTACACATTTGGTCCTTATTATTTACACATTCTTTCAATTTAGTCCTAATTTTAAACTAATAAAATAAATTAATTAGGTGGTGACACGTGTCAACACCTTATTGGAGGAATTTAATTATTTATATTTGATTAATAAATTATTTTCCTCCTCCAATCAGGTGGTGACACACCCAATGTAACGCCCCGGTTTAGGGGTCGGGTGAAAATATTAATTTAAAAATAGTTCGGGTTTCGATTTCAAATTTTAAATAATAAAATAATGACTTGGGCCTCGGGTTTTATTTAGTTGGACTACATTTTAAACAAGCCCACATAGCCATGGGTGTCATCCATTGTAATTCCCTCAATTCATTAAGGGCATTTAGGTCTTTGGACCTTTGATTTTAAACTAACCTAAAATAAAACTTTTGAGTCATCTTCTTCCCTCTCCCTATCCTCCCCTTCCCAACGACAACATGAACCCCACCCCTCCTAAATACTATTCCATTCAATATCTTACTCATCTTTGAAGGTTTTGCAAAGGTAACTTCGTTTTTGACTTACCCACATTATTCTCTACGTGTTGACACCTTTTATATTCATTTTTATGCATGTTTTTGAGATTTGGAAATTTGAGGAATTTGGATAAAAATGTTGCCTTTATGGCCTTTGACTAAAGATTTTGGTTTATTGTTAGTATGGGGGTTGTTTGTAGTCCATGAGACTCACTATATATGATTTTTAAAGAATTTTATGCTAATTCCCGAAATGGAGTTTTGGGGAGGTTTTTGGGAGGTTTAGGATTGAAATATGGGGGTGTTCTATGTGGAAATGAGAGGGCCAATGGTTAGGGTATATGTAAGCTTTATTTTGGGAGCTTTAGAGAGTAGTTTGGAGGTTGAAATCATTGGTTCTAAGGGGTGCTTGAGGGCTGCTCGGATTTTGGAATTTTAGGCTTGTACTCCATGAGAAAATTGATATCTTGTAAATGGTTTGTAATTCGGGTTGAGTATTTTAGAACATGGACTGACTTGAGATTGTTTGCTTGGTGTTGGAATGCTTAGAAGCAAGGAATTTTGTTGGTGAAGCTTCAGGGGCAAATCCGGGGAATTCGGAGTCTTGAGCTCGGTCTTCAATCTTCTCTTGGGTAGCAACGGTGAGTAGGATCATTGGTTATTGCATTGAACTTGATATGGACTCCTTTGGGGTTTGGGTAGCACCTTGAATGGTTGCCTAAACCCGTGTGTAAGTCTCCCCACTCATAAGTTGTTGTGACAAATTGATTGTATATACATTGTGACCATTGAATGCATTTTAAGTTGTCAATGTTGTAGTCGTGTTGAGTTCATGCCTCACGTGATGGTGGTCTAAACTACGGTGATGTGTAGTCCCACCGGTAGTGACTAGTAGGGTAGTGCTTTGATGTGTAGTCCCATTGGACACCCACTAGTCGAAACGGTGATGTGTAGTCCCACCGTAAGTGTATGTTGGTTGTGCTTGTGCAAACCAAAAGTTGTGGTTGAGATAGACCCTTATGCATCCATTGTTTTCTTGCATATAAATCATGTTTTGGAAAACTACATGTTGTGAATTATAGAGCCTCTCTCACTAAGCTAGTTGCTTATGCTCTTTGTTTTCAACGTGCAGATCGTTAGAGTTCGGGAGGTGAGAGGGCGAAGGAGGAGCTTTTGGGAGTTCTCAAGCAAGTTTAAGTATGGTTTACTTTTGTAATAATGTCTAGACAATGGGGAATAGAGTGTTAGGAGTTGGGGTCAAACTCCTTAGGAGGTTATGTTTGAAATTGCTAAACTTATGTTGTGTGTTATGCTTTTGCTACTTGGATTATGATCTATGCTTCTTATGTGGTTTAATTGCTTATGCCTGAACTTGTATGATGTTGGCCTAGGTAGGCCTTATGTTGACTACTTTGTGAAGGATGTCTTATGCTTGCTAAGTATGCTTCTTGTAGACTTGTATGTAGCCTTGATTGGTATGTTATCGTTGGATTAAATGCCCTCATGTTAAGTCCTGATTATGGTTGATGTATGTATGCTTGTGTGTGCTTAGGGGTGTCTAAGTATGCATCTAGATCCTTGCATGATGTTACCAATTTATGAAAGGAGACGTTGCAGGGCAGGGGTATCGATACGGTTAGACCCGTATCGATACGGCCTTCCCTTTTCAGGCCTTCCGTTTCGATACGCGGGGAGCCGTATCGATACTATTTTGGCCACTGGAGCCACTGTCCATCTTGGTATCGATACCGGCCTCAAGCGTATCGGTACGGTCAACTAGCGTTGACCGTGGGAAGTCAACCTTTGACGAGGGTATCGATACCCTCCCAAGGTGTATCGATACGGTCTCCACGGGTTGACTCTGACCTTTGACTTAGTCAAGGCGTATCGATACACCCCTTAGGTGTATCGATACCCCTGCAATTAAACTTGAAAATTTGCCTTTTGGATGTGGTTCTAGGTTCGTTAGATTGTTTTGGTTATGTTATTCCGCTGTTCGATCACGTAGGGTTAATTACTCATCTAGACGAGATTTAAAATGAAAAAAAAATAGGGTTGCTAACCGAGGGGGAATCCTTTAGGGGTTTTCACTCGGTTTTCCCCGTGTAGCCCTTTTGGACCGGTCATCCGGCCAGACCGGGACAAGGGGGTTACACCCAATGTCATATTGTGTCTCCCAGCCAAAATGAGTGCTGGCTTACCAACACACCCAATGCCATATTGTGATATAATTCTTACAATATAGTATATGTAAATAAATATCAAAAACTGAAAATCTCCATCATCATCATCATCATCATCAGCAACATTTTCCATTTCCTTCAGCTTAATCAAATCCCCATAAACTGTTAAAGCATCATGAAGATTCTTTGAAGATAAAATAATTTCGATAATCTGCAAGCAGTGACATGAAAGTACCGCCCATCAAGATGAATTCAACCTGCAAATCCCATAACGATATCTCAAGCTCCGAAACTACCTCATCGTTTCTTTAAGCAAGAAGATCCTTGTGAGTTGTTCGTTACTGATTCTTCTAGATCAATCTCTTAAGCAGCTTATAATTCTGTTTGATTGATCGTTAAAATAACGAGGAAACGATTTTTTATTTTATCGGTTATAAGTTGATTTTTAAGCAAATTAGAATCAAGCTATCTTTAATTTGATTTATTTGCTCAATCTCTTAAGCAGTTTATTAATCAATTTTGATTGATCATTAGTATTTTTTAGATAAATTGATTGATCATTAAAATAATGAGGAAAACGAATTTTCGTTTTACCTGAAATAAATCGAGTGTTAAGCAAATGATAATGAATCCAGGTTCAGAGAAGCGTGTTGATTGTTGATTTCTCATAGCCAGCATAGTAACTGCTCTCGATCCTTCTATTTTTCGAGCGCAAATTTGAATTTATATTCCTGTTTCATCGTCCTTCACGGCTCCACCGTGTTTTCTTAGATCAATTTTCTGGAGCTTCAAGGATATTGTCTTATACGTATTTACTTGTTGATTCTTTTCATTTTCAATTCTCTCATTTATAATGTGGAAGGAACGCTGAAAGTAGTTTCTGGGAATCTTCATGATGCTGTTATCCCATTAACGGCTGGTGATCATATTAATCCAATTTTAATAGTTTGAGTGGTCAATTGAGTCGATTTTTTTTAAGGTGGTCATTTTAATACGTTAACCAAAGTATGGTGGTCAACGGTATAGTTTACCCTAACTTTAATAACTAAAATCTGAGTGACAGTGACTAAGCACAATACCAAGTATAGTACATGTACTCAAAAGAAAAACGATTAGTAAGGGAATTCTTTGTATAAATAATTGAAATGGAAGAGGAAAAAGATTACATTGTATTCCCACTTATTCAGAGACAAAGACCAAGCACTTCCCCCCCAAACAAAAAGCTAAAACAACTGTGTTTTGAGTATGGATGGATAATGGATTTGAAGCCAGCTTGGGAAACCAAGGGGCTACAAAGAAAGATCAAGCAAAAGCTGACCTCAACATGTATTTTATAGATTAACCAGCCTGTAACAATGATACACTCTGGTTTACAACACTTAATCTCCCACCATCACTACACCAGTTTTCAGTACGTTCCACCCGAAAATAAAGACCCAGTTAATCATAAGCCTTGGCGCGATTACGTACCCTTTTTACCAGAAATGCCCCCTTCATCCAGCTGTAGGGTCTTGGGGTTAAGAGGAATGGTACCAACAGTTAGAACACCAGGTGATTCACTAAATCTATTGACTTTTACTGTCGCTGATCCTACGTTTACCACCTTAACAGCATCAGTTTTTGCAGCAGCATCTGCAAAGAGTTTAGGCTCATCCTGCTTTGGATTGATGCTGAGAGAGCTGATCTTTAAATTAGATGCATCATCTTTAGCTTCAGCTGCACTTCGCTCTACACTTTCATTCACTGATCTTGCATTAGTTGTATCAAAATCCAAAGAAACCTGCTGACTAGATGAAGTAGCAATAGTCCTCAACAGTCCGGGATCACTTTGCTTTGTACTACTCTCATTTTCATTCAGAAGTAGCTCAACATGGTTTAACTTATTGGCAGGATCAAAAGCACTCACAGGTGCTAGAACCGGCCTCTCCAAACTTCTAATTAGCTGCATGGCTCTCTCTTCCTGCATGATTCTCTGACGGTTTTCATAGTACATAAAGTCATCAAGTAGAGAGGTCTTCGTAGCGTGATTTTTGAATACTTTCAGCATCTCCATACCTTGTTCGTACATTACCTGTGCATTTGACATAACAGTTTATAAGAAACAAAATAACATGATCTCATCAAGATCATAATCCTGGAGTAAACAATTCAAAATTCACAAGCACGGATAGAATGGCTAAATCTCTGAACATACCTCT
This sequence comes from Hibiscus tridactylites, assembly GCA_958450335.1. Lineage (NCBI taxonomy): Eukaryota > Viridiplantae > Streptophyta > Magnoliopsida > Malvales > Malvaceae > Hibiscus > Hibiscus tridactylites. The sequence goes on along the minus strand of OY288273.1, from coordinate 34,884,892 downwards.
TGCGTATCCCTGCTATTAGTCACTGGCTTGTTTTCATTGTTCCATAATATGATGTGTCTAAAATGGCTGTTTGGAACATCTTTAATGATGTGCCACTTCACAGGGAAGCTTCCGCTCCACTTATCCTGCTGCCAAAAGTCCATATCCTTTTGGAAGTCTACTGGACCAATCATCTCCGCTACACCACAGAATTGTCCACTGGCATTAACCTGTGTGGAGAAAGTACCGTATTGTAATTAATGTGTTAGAAATTACAGGCCCACCTCCGGTTCACAAACATCTAAAATTGAATAATATCAAAACAAGTTCCTAATAACCAAACAGGTATAGAACTCACAGAAAAGAAGAGGAAGATGGGGCAGCTGCTAGGTTTCCCTGCAGCTATTTTATGCGCATCTTCAAAAGCACTCTCCAGTTTCTTGTTCCCATGGGGTGTAGAAGACCAAACATTGTATTTAATGCTCTTGTGTACATCATCCTCACTATATGATTTTATTACAAAAAACTTTGCATCAACATAGTCAACTGGAAAATCATCCTTGTTATATTGGTCAGTATAGATGATGATGTTTCCTTCAGCATCACTATTTCCTGCTTTACTTGTGTACGCTTTAACAGCGAGTTGATTTTTTGATCTGTTGGTTCTAGGACCTCGATTCTGTTCTGCCCATGTATCTGGGAAGCTACGTGCATCATTGAAAACCCTGCCAACATGGATCTTGGGTCGAAGTGTATCCAGAGCACCACGTCCAGGTGCACTTGCTCCATAGTCAGAAATGGAATTACCAACTGGAAGATCTGTTTTTAACTGATTACGGTGACCAGAAATGTTGCCAATGGGCTCAATGGAACCAGAAGCAACTCTAACCTACAAAAGTAATTAGTAATAAGAACCTTCAAATAGGGCACCCAGTGAAATGCTATAGCACGTCCATCAAAATTAAAGAAATTCCAATTCAATATAAATGTTAAACAGAAACTAAGCATATGTACCTGATGAGCCCGTGCTGATGCTGACTCGGAACTATTAGGAATGCTTCCCTGGATTGCATAACGCTTACTTCGTCCATCTGTCACCCTGTTCAAGGAATCTGCCTGATTTGGAGCAGATTTTCTGGAAAGGGCTGCAGATGCTGAAGCAAGGTTATGTTTAGCTCCTCTTCCATCAGGTCTAGTACCGATTGATGCATGAGTATCCAACAAAGAGTCTGTTGAACTATTTGGAAAGCCATCAGGTTGAATGAAAACAGGAACATAAGCAGTTGGAGATACAGGGTTTTGATAAGGGGGAATGGTGTAATATTGTTGCGCTCCTACGAATGGGCCGTCACCAATCACAGCACCAGGTATGTAAGGATTGTATGGGTTGTATGGAGACTGTGCATATCCATAGTTAGGTGTGTAATATACATAAGGCAAAGGTTCAGTTTGGGCACCCTGAAGAAGAGAAAGTAGGCCTTAAGCAAATTTCAAAACAATAAATCACTAAGAAGCAACTTATCTTGGATGCACATCTGAGTCTGACTACAAAATCGTATCAATTACAGAGTTAAAAAGATAAATTTACCCACCGCATATTGGACATCACCATCTGCAACTAAAATATTCTGGTGGTCCTCCCATTCGACGGGTGATTCAAAACCTATCCAATTGCAATCAAAAGTGTACTTGAGATTCTATAACTAATAGTATTGCCATGTACACATACAATCAAAGCATTTAAATTACCTGTACAATAATATCCATAGTTGGTGGCTGTAGGGTAGTACATTCCCTGATCAATAACAAACTCAGGGGCTCCTTCCTGGTACATAGCTGCTACTAGTTCAAGAAGTGGACTTGTCTTATGGGTTTAGCAGAGAAATTCGAATCTGAAATCGAATACACCACAAATGTCATCGACAATACAATTACATCTACAAGAGAAAGTGAAAATGGACAAGCCTATTATTAAGTAGCAAATCTCAAGCAAAACCCCTTTTCCCCTTCCCATAATTACATGGGGAGGAGAAAAACAACTCAAAAGTAAAGTCAATAGCACATATCAGAACAATAATTCCTTTTTATTACAAACAATCACTTAAAGAGATGATGCAAACCACATGTCAAGAAAGAGGCTTTTCTATCTTGGTCGGTCAAACCCAAAATCCCATGAAATCCCTTGATTAGGAAAACAAAACAAACAAACAAAAAAGCAGAAGAAAACAGTAGAGAAAAACAAATGAAAAAAAAAAGAGGAAAACAATGGCATACAGAACTGAAGCGGATTCCATTTAGCTAATTGTCAATAAAAACAACAAGCTCAACCAAAACACCAAAAAACCGAGCTGCAAATCTATTTTTTTTAAGGAATAATTCCAAGTTTTCTTCTGCTATCTAGTTATAGTGAAAAGGGGGTTTAAAAATCAATCAAAACAAATCAAGTTACCGGAGATAAAAAAGAGAGTAAAAAAGGGCTTTACGAAGAGAGAATTATACCGGAAAAATCAAAGAATTTAAGCCTCAGTTGACCCGGAAAGTTGCTGCAAAGAAAATTACTGGAATTTGTAGAGAAAGAAATGGGTTTTCGGAGACATTTCCTTCAATTAGAAACCCTAACCCTATAAAGAAAGGGAAGGTAAACAGTAGAGACTTCGAAAGGGCGGTTCTGGTGGTGCGGGTCAAAAGAGCAAAAAACAGAGAAGTTAATTTGACGATAATGGACATGAATGGCTTCGTTAATATCGAGATTGCCACTCACTTGAAACGTCGTCAGTTGGCTTGAAACTTATAGAGCCACGTGCTGTGACGGTTTTGGTATGACTGCCCAATCGTGAGTGCTTTAAAATGGAAAGTGAAATAAAAATGTTTGCCGACAGTGATTTATGAGAATGGGATTGGTTGGTGACTGACGGAAATGTTTTTTTTATAATGGCTTAAATGAAAAATTAAACCTTAAATTATACATTTTGTTTGCTTTTAGCCTTTAACTATATTTTGATTAAAATTAGTCCCTAAATTATCATTTTTGGTTAGTTTAAGTCCGGTAGTTATCTAAGTCAAAAAAATTATTTCATCCAATAAGATATTGACACGTGACAAAGATCTTTTGACAAAGTTTAGGGGCTAAAAAGAAAAAATGACATGATTTAGGTACTTATTTTAATAAAAAATAATTTGGGGACTTAAAATGATAAAAAATAATAATTTAAGAGCTAAAAGCAAACAAAAGACATAATTTAAGAGCTAATTCTCATTTAAGCATTTTATATAACCAATTTATTTGTTGTCTATTTCATATCAGATATTATAAGAATCCGAAATAAACCTCTAAATAAGAGATAGACCAAAGGAGTGCTAGAGGACAATTGCACTTCTAACATAAAATCTTACGTCGGTTTGTACTCAAAGTCCTAACATAAAATAACTTAAACCTGAAACAATCCAAACCCACCCAATTTCAGCGGAACCTGGGTCTCTAGGGCAAGCAAAAGCTGAAAAACAAAGTAAAGGTGGGAAGAAGAGGGGGAAGGTTCCATTGGTAGGTATTGGCTTCTGCAAGACGAAGAATCTGTTCATCTTTGCTTGTGGAAGAATAAATAAATAATGTATTCTAGAATTGATTTGATGCCTTTTCTTTCTTAATAATAACCATAATCAACGAATAATATGGGAGATTTCAATCCAATACAACTGCATAAAAAAGTAACACAAAAGTGCCCTTGATTCCTTCTTCAACCATCAACTTTCTTTTTCCACCCAAAAGTGAAATTCCTTTCTCATTCTCTCATGCATGCATACACACATACATACATGCAAACATGCATACACATTACACACATACATATAACATACAAGCATTGCATACATGAAACTGCTAAATGAAGGAATGATTCAGGATTGTGTAGTGTGAAGTTTCTATGGTTTCTATCATGACTAACAAGACTTGTCAAGATGCAGTCCTATCAATTCAATGCAAATGAATTAAAATTCTTAGCAAGAAGGTTCATCCAACACCATACTGTAGCAATCCCACAACATTAACCACCAAGTAAATAAATGACAAAGTCTTAAAAGAGAATGTGCTACCCTTGGATACCATACCAACATATCTAATTATCTATATTGTTGGTGCCCCTAAAATAGAAACTCCCATCAGCTGGTTTGATTACGATTTTCACCATTCCAAACCTGATCTCAGAAACATTATCCGCATCGTCGCTATAGGAAGCGGGCACCAACATTAGTTGGGGTCAGCTAATTGCCAAGCTGCAAATGCATATTTAGGGCTCAGTCATTGACTGATGCACTTGTCCTGCACCCACCTCTCCTTGAGGTGGCTCAAAACTTTCAACTGTTTGCAATGGTTCTATAGAATTTTTTTCAAGCACTAAAGCGACTTGTGTGCCAGGAGACGCCCTGGAAACGGGATGATCAAATGTCTGCTTTGCAACATCCTTCTGCTCTAAGTTCTGTTGGTAGGTAGAAGGAGGAGGATCAAATGCCTGCTTTGCAGCAACATCCTTCTGCTCTATGTTCTGTTCATAGGAAGGAGGAGGAGAGTCAAATGCCCGCTTTGCAACATCCTTCCGCTCAACGTTTTGTTTGTTTGGCTTCTCATATCTGTCATAGCTGTGGCTACGGCTTCGACTGCGGCGGCCTCGACCAGGACTACGGCTGTAGCTACGGCGTGGGCTACGGCTGTAGCTGCGGCTACGACCTCGTGACCAGCTCCTGCTTCTGCTTCTACTACGGCTCCTACTCCAACTGCGACTGCGGCTACGGCTATGGCGCCATGTTCGAACCATGTCGGGACTTCGGCTTCTGCCTCTACTCTTATCAGCAATGCCTCTTCTGTTATCAAATCGGCCCCGCCCCCGTCCACGACCACGTCCTCGCCCATCAAAACTATTATATTGATCATGCATGTTTCTCTCATTCCTGCCCCAACCAACTTGACCACCAGCAGGGCCACCAAATCCACGTCCTCTGTTCCCGCGTCCAGAAAATGGACCACCAAAGCCACCATCCCTCATTCCACCACGGCCAGTAAAGCCTCCATCCCTCATACCACCACGGCCTCCAGTGTCCCAACGCCCACCAGTGCCACCAGGAGAACTAAATCTACTCATTCCACCTCGATCCTTCCCAAAACCAGGCCCACCACGAGAAGCTATCTCTCGCACCTCGGGAGGCACATGCTGGTTAGCTCTCTCCAGAACTTGAATCAAGTCAGGGGCATACTTCCAATCCTGCTCAGAGAAAAAGGTAAAAGACACCCCAGTTGCACCAGCTCTTCCGGTTCTTCCAATGCGGTGAACATAATCCTCAATGCCAGTAGGGAAATCAAAATTGATAACCACCCTGTAGCAAGAAAATTTTAAGAACAAAACATTTTCATTTACTGAATAAAATAGTTTCAGCCGCAGAAAGAAGGGAGAAGAACCAACCTTATATCTTTGATGTCAAGCCCACGGGCAGCAACATCAGTGGCAACTAATATTGGGGATTTCCCAGATCTGAACTGACCCAAGACCCAGTCCCTTTCGTTCTGTGATTTATCTCCATGGAATGCAACAGCTCCAAAGTTGCGTCCAAGACTACGAGCGAGCTGGTCACACAGCCTCTTAGTGGAGCAAAAAATAATAACCTTTGAACCACGTTCTTGAGCTTGGAGAATCTGCTCCAGGCGCCTCTCCTTCTCCATCTGGGGGACAACCTCCACATACTGCCAGATCATGAAATGTTTGTAAGCTAATGGGAGAAGTATTTGTTATCTCAAAAAGCAAAGGAGTACTGAACTTCTGAATGAGACATTACAATTCCAAATATACATCCAGGAATAACTGAAAAAGGGGTCACAGTTTCGAATGATCTCAGAGAGAGCATTTTTCCAAACTCACCATACCAACATGAATTGACATGATACTAATTAATTAATGTCAATCTACAAAGGCAAAATCAGGATGCAATCTTAATCAAAGCAAGACAACATTCACATGACAATCTCCTAAATACAACATTTAATGTTTTTGATGGTGACCCATTAACCAAACTCCAATAAAACCACCTAGTCTTCAACATTCCGAGACCGAGACTGACACTGCCATTAATGCTGCCAATATATTAACTTTTCGACTTTAGAGCATACCTGGGTGATGGACTTATTGGCAGCAAGCTGGTCAACACTGCCAATGTTCACCTGGACAGGATTGACAAGGAGGTCACCCGCTATTTTTCTAACTTCTTTGGGCCACGTTGCGGTGAACATCAGTGTTTGTCTGCGAGGAGGTATCTCATTGACAATCTTGCGGATCTGGGGCTCAAAACCCATGTCAAGCATTCGATCTGCTTCATCAAGAACAAGGAGAGACACCTGCCCAAACTCAATTTTCTTCATTTCAAGGATGTCATTTAGCCGACCAGGAGTTGCCACTACAATATCAGCTCCTCGATCTAACTCTTTCAACTGATTAGCCTTGGGAGCTCCACCGTACAAACACTGAAAAGAAATTTGAGAGAATCGGAAAACAAATTTCAGTTGAAAGGAAATAATCAGGCTCAGTTTGGTCTGCATGTTTGTAAGAACAAGGTTAATTATATATATATAGTTAAAGAGCAATCAAGCCTCACCGTGCAAGAGACTCTTGAAGCTCGACCAAATTTGATGGCCTCTTCTTGTATTTGTGTAGCAAGCTCCCGGGTTGGAGCCAAAACCAGCACTGTTGGGCCATTAAGAGGGTTGTTGTGCCGTTGCCTCAAAAGCATGAAAGCAGGAATCAAGTATCCCAATGTTTTACCAGAACCAGTTTTTGCAATTGCCACAATGTCCCGACTTTGTAGTGCAATGGGCCATGTTTGTGCTTGTATTGGAGTGGGAGATGAAAAACCAGCAGAATGAATCTGAAAGGAAGTATAATTGCACATAGTGACTATTAACAGAATTTTGCATAGGAAATAAAATGTTCTTAGAAGAAAAAATAGCATAAACACTCAATTTGATTATCATGCAGTTTAACTAAAAATCCATGAGAATATGTTGCTTACAGAAGCAACTTGAGGCAACAAAAGAGGGCACAAAACAAATAAGAGGCGGAGCCATTAAGCAAGGTCCCAGTCACATCAAATGTGATTTGGATGAAGGGCCAACCACCCTTTTAGAAGATGCACAAGAAAGGCTCCAACTATCCATTTTACAGCCTCCAAAAAAGAGATATTGTTGGATTTGTAAGTGTACCAATTGCAGTGCAGCGTACGACATTTGCTCCTTCTCTGGAGCAGATATCGCACCTGCGACAAGCAAAAAGAATAAGTTTAAAATAAATTTAAAAAAGAAAAGCAATAAAAACACCAAATGGTACAAACAGCATACATATTTCACTTCCAAACCAAACTTTAGGGATCGCAGCATCTGCAAAGCTTACCTCTCTTAGTATCTCTGGAGGGAAACCGGTATCTTCAAACCTTATGAATGGTGCTGGAACATTGTCTCCCTGTGCAATTCATTAAGCCAAAATCACGGATGATCTAAACTGATGCAATTATTTCTTCACCATTAAAACAAAGAAAACTCTTTATAGATACAAGGATGAACAAATTCAAAGGAAAGAAGAGTAACACACAAAACATAAGATTCCGAAAAATGATTTAACCCCGTCCAAGTCAGTTGTTTCCAAAAATTGAATTGTCACTCTTATCAAGAAACTAGCCTCAAAATTTTAAGATCATAAGTATTGATTATTTATTCTATTCTCGTCGACTAGCTTATGATCCACTGTATATCGACTAATACACAATTTCACAATTCGATAAGCACACATGAAATGTTAGCAAGAACAGATGAAGAAGCACAGACCGTTGCCGTGACTTCATGTTGTTTACGATATGCTTCAGCTGGAGACAGATTATTAGTATCCACAGATGCAACAAATGGGGGCCTCAACAAGGCATTATTTGGATAAGGTGGACCACTATGACCATATATGTTATGCACTGCATGACCTCCGCTAGGATTAAATCCCCCACCATGACCAGGCATCACAGTTTGAGGTGGCAGACCACTCACCCTTGTCTCCTGAGGCTGAGAAGAAAAGCACTATTTTCAGAAAATTGTTAACATATAAATTATGAAATGCCATCCATAACCAATTTAGTCATAAGAAGAATAAGAACCTTTTTCATTCAATAAATGAATAAAAATACTTAAATTTTCCAACAAATCATTTTAAAAACTGGAAGAAAGGAACAGGATCAATAAAGCATGCTTTACCTTGCACTAGGTGTAAATGAGTTGTATTTATGAACTAACATAAGAAATAAGAAAGCAACCAAGAACTAGGGATCTCTATGTTCTATTTGCCACAAACACTGAAATGACTACCCCATCATTTCCAAACAACTCCAGAAATGATGGAAATTTTATATAGGGGAGTATGAAAAATAATAGTTCACATGGATCCTAAAGTCAGCAGACGTGCCAAACAAAGTTAATTCCCTGACTTTTCCTCATCACAGTTCTGCCTCTACATATAAGCACTCAAATTAACATTAAACCCAGCTACGAGCATAAACTGCATAAACATTCAGGTTGGATGCTTTTGATTTCCAGAAGTAAAACGATCCTGCATTTATATAGGCATATGGGGGGGGGGGGGGGGAGTTGGTATTTGCACAAACCTCCAGAGGTTTTCCAAATTAGCCACCAACATAACTACATTACAATGCCAGCATATACATATATATCTGAAAAAGAAAACATTAGTTGATATTGTACCATGGGAATAGCTGAAAGTAGGGGCTGATGTCGACCCATCATTGGGCCATCTTTGCCACTATTATAGAAATCATTTCCAGATCTGCCATGTAGTTTATCTTCATAACCAGTGTTTAAACCAGGAGGCGGCAAACTAGACTGCATCCTGGATGGGCCCATCTGATTCTGAAACCTATGACCCTGCTGCCGCTGAACCAAATCTGTTCCAGTGTGCTGTGAATGACCCATAGAGGTTGGCTGTTGCATATTGATGGAGGAACCAGTTAACTGCTGTGCTTGACCCATATTATAACCTGTCTGAGGCATCTGAGCCGAATTAGTTCCAGCAGACTGATTCTGAGAAGATGATGTGCCCATCTGTTGAAATTGGGCAGGAGAAAACCCAGTTCGGTTTCCTAGCTGAAAATCAACATCTTCATTCTTGGGAACTGCTGCTTTATAATCTTCTTGATTTGGATATTGCTGACCCTGATGATGAGCACCATGAGGAGCCTGCAGCTGAGAACTTTGTTGCCCTTGTGGAAGAACGCTTTGTTGATATCCCATATACTGCAAATGCTGATGTGCATATTGATGTCCTTGTGGTTGTGCCATTTGTGAGTTTTGATGTTGCATCGTCTGCTGTCCTATTTGAGGCATCATTTGCTGATTTGGATGCTGCATTGTCTGTGGTCTATTTTGCTGTGGAACAAACTGTCCATGCTGTCCCATCTGTGGACCTGGCTGTTGTGAGCCCTGCTGGTCAGAAACCTGCGCCACCATCGAACCCTGCTGCTGCCCCATCATTTGCCCCTGCTGTTGAGTTAATTGGCTCATTTGCTGCCCCTGCTGTTTTGCACCCTGGGGAACTTGTATTTGTCCCATCTGTGGCGCCACACCATTAGGTTGTGCCGAGTGGGCAGCTGGGATTGGAGCTAGCTTAGGTGTGGAAACTGGAGGAGGAGGACCAAGTGGCAAGGGTGGAGGCATAACAGCAGGCCTCTCATACTGGGTGACATTGGTCTCAGGATTCCAGTAATACATAAGGCCAGTGCTTCCATCAATCAACCCCTTCCAAGGCTTCGGAAGAGTAGGATCATCGGGTGCATACCGCGGGCCAAGAGTCGCCGATGCTGCTGCTTCTGCAGTCATTTGTCCAATATATATCTATAACCACAAAAAGTCCTCAGGTTTAGAACCAGGTCAAAAAACCCAAACCCAAACTGCAGATAGTACTGCATGAGCCACCGAGGAAAAAAAACCCTAAAAGTAGCAATACCAACTCTAAAATATAATCTGAATATACACACACATGTCCATAACATATGACAAAGAGATTTTACAATTAGTAGCAATTCAGACTACCCCTAATACATCAATTAATCAGACCCTAAAAACAAGAAACAATACAGATGGATTGAGTCGTAAAGCACTTTCAATTTGAAGTCTAGGGTTTCAAAAACTTTACCTTTAATTGGATTCCCTGCTGTATCGGAGACAGAGGGGTTTGTTTGGGTGAGGGACGGGAGGGAGAGGGGATAAAATAGGCGGAAGAGAAAGCCGAGGCTTGTTTGACGGCGGGCTATGTGTGAAGAGAGACGAGGGTGGGTCGGGAATTCTCAAAAAGGAAAATTTATAATCTTATATTAATGATAAAACATTATTTAGATATAATCTTTGTTTGAAATAATTATTATTCATTAATTTATGTTTTAATATTGATGTTTCTACTTTATAATAATTTTTGCTGTGCAAAATACCTAACAAACCGAAATTAAAATCCGAAAAAAATCGATTTGAAAACATGGTTAATTGAATCGAATAAATTAATTTCAGTAGGGTTTTTAAGAAAAAATATTATTTCGGTTTAGGTACGATTCTTAGTTTTGAACAAAAGCGGGTAACTGAACCGATCGGTTACATAATATATAATATAAATATATGCATATTTATACAATTATATTGGCAAAATTTAGCGTCATTGTTAATTTATTCTGTTCTTCAAATATTTTTTGAATATTTTTATTGTCTTAGAAAGTGAAAAATTAGCGGTTATTTTTAATATATTTCTTTCTCAAATATTAGCGGATTTATTTTACTTTGAGAAGTAAAAAATTCAACATTAATTATCAATTATTTCCTATTCTCGGTTTCATACATTGATACTTTTCTTATTCAAATATTTTAAAATTCAAACTCTAGCTTATTTTTTACTATGTTATTATATTTGATATTTTTAATAAGGAAATTTAATAAACTATTACTTGAACCGAATATTTCGGTTAATCGGTCAATCGGTTAACCAATTTAATAGTTAAGGTTTAGGGTTGAGAATTAAGCAACCCGAATTTATCGGTTATCCAAAATAATTTTCTAACCGAACACAGTTTTGCACACCCCTAGCGTTTGATTTTTGATTTAATATAATAAACTATTATTTGAAGGATTATTATTCCCTATGGAGTCCTCAACCCCTACAACTAAAGTGTTTATATAAATAAAGTTTCCACAAGAGTTTGTTCATGGAATAATTACTTTTGAAAGATTATCATCTCAAACATAGACAGTGAAAGCTTTTTTTTTTCACAAACACTTTAATTTTAGGGTGTGAATCCAAAAATTTAAGAATAGGAGTTCAAAATAATTTATTTTCTAAATGGGATATAGATTTTCATTTACCCCTGCACCATAAATTAAAAAAAATAGAACAAACTTAATACTACTCCCAAATAATGGGGAGCAAATGCACCCCTTCTGAGTCACGTGGCTCCGCCACTAGTTTAGAATTTTAGAGTTTATAGGTTTTAGTATAGGGGTTTAGAATTTAAGGTTTATGCTTAGAATTTAGGGTATATGTTTTAGGTTTTAGGGTTAGAATTTAGGTTTTAAGATAATATGGTTATGGATTTAGGTTTTAACCTATAAACCTTAAATTTTAACCCTAAACCCAAAATTCTATCAACTATCCCTAAATTCAAAACTACTACACTTAAACCCCATAAACCCTAAACAAAGTCCCTAAACCATAAAACTAAGGCGTTTGTGTAAACAAAGTTTCCACAAACACTTGTAGTTGTGCATGGAATAACTACTCTTGAAAGATTATTATCACATACACAAGCGGCAGAAACTTTCTGTTTCCACAATCTTCTTAATTTTAGGGTTGTTTAAGTGTACGAGGTTTAGACATAACTATTTATGGTTAGAATTTAGGGTTTAAGTGTAACCCCTCGTCCCGGTCTGGACGACTGACCAGTCTGAGTAGGCTACACGGGAAAAACCGAAGTGAAACCCGCTAAGGCGCCCCTTCGGTTAGTAACCCTAAAAATTTTCTTTAATATTTATCTTATCTAAATGGATTAATTTAATCCTATATGAAAGGACAACAACGGAAGCAACAAACGAGGCGATCAATCAAAACAACATACCAAAAACATTCCATTTTAGCTTAAATTGCAGGCCGTATCGAAATGCCCAGAGGGTGTATCGATACGCCTTGACTAGGTCAACTGGCCAAAGTCAACTCGAGGAGACCGTATCGAAACGCTGGTCAACCATATCGATATGCCCTCATCGGTCAATTTCTCGTGGTCAACACTACGAAGGCCGTTCCGAAACGCCTAGGACCGTTTCGATACTCTGAATTTCTCGTCAAAATCTCAGATTTTCAGTAGCAAAAACGTATCGAAACGCCCCCTTTGCGTACCGAAATGCCTGGCCTGAAACAAGGGGCCGTATCGAAACGGGACCAACCGTTTCGATACACCTACTGCGAGCAGACAAGTTTTAGCGGGTTTATGACACAAGACAGCCCCAAACTCCAACTAAAACCTCCCACAACCAAACACACAACAACTCTAGATGCTAGGCACCCTAAAACAACATGCTTAACACTCATCATACATATAAAAGTCATTCAAAGAGTAGCATCAATTCAACAAAGATTCATACATAGCATTTAAGATAACATGCTTTAGACAAACACACATAGCATTCATGGGAAGGGTATAAGTCCTCAAACACAAGGCAAATATGCATCAAGTAAACATGGTCTACAATCCACGACATAAAGGCATAGGCATGGCTAACATAAAAACAACAATTCAACATGCTCATCCAAACACAAAACTAAACTAAGGAGTTTGACACCAACTTCAACAAGTCTACACCCCATCGTCTAGGCATTATTACAAAAAAGTAAATCATACTTGAGCTACTTGAGAACTCTAAAAGCTCCTCCCTTGCCCACTTGCCTCCCGAACTCTAACGATCTGCATGTTGAAAATAAAGGAGAGCGTAAGCTAACTAGCTTAGTGAGTGAAGCTCTAAAACTCAACAAGCATGCAGTTTTCAAAACACTTTTCATAATTGACAAATAAATCAATGGATGCACGAATGATATCACAACAAGACTACACATGGTTTGCACATGAACAACCAACATACGCACGGTGGGACCACACATCATCGTTCGACTAGTAGTTTTCCGATGGGACCACTCATCACCTTACTCTACTACTAGTCACTACTGGTGGGACTACTCATCACCGTAGTTATGACAACCATCACGTGAGGCTCGACTTCAACGCGACTACACAACAACAACGGTGTAAAACAACTCAAGATGCACATGATACCACAACATATAGCCACTCATCAACACATAACAAAAAGGTAGGAGTAGTAACTTACACTCGGGTTTAGGTGAACCCTTTAGGTCCCACCCAAATCCCCAAGAGTCCCATTTTGAAAGCAAAACAAGGTTTGACATTTCTACTCACCGTTGCTACCCAAATAGAAGCCGAATACCAAGCTCAAGTCTCCAAATTCTCCGAATTCATTCCCGAGGCTTCACCAACAAAATTCCTTGCTTCTAATCATCCCAACACAATCAAAACAACCATAATTCAGTCCACAATTCAATGTAGAAAACCTCGGACACAAACCAAGCACAACATACATAATTTTAAGCTAAGAACAACCCATATTTCCTCATTCCCGAGCAGCTCTAAAGCACAGCATAAAACTAATGATTCCAACACTTATATTACTCCCAAAAGCTTCCAAAACAATCCTTATATATAGCCTAACCATCAGCCAACAAATCTCCACATTAAACACCCCCAAAACTCAACCTAAAACCCTTCAAAAACCTCCTTAAAACCCAATTTCGGGAAACATCACAAAACCATGTAAAAATCAAGTATATTGGACCTTTTAGATTGTAAACAACTTATATAACATTAATAAATCAAAAGCTTAAGTTAAAGATAATAAAGATGACATTTTTAATAAAAAATCTCAAAACTCCAAAATACAAAAACCATGAGCTTTATGAAAAATAAAGGTATGAGCTTGTAGAGAATGATAAGGACAGGGCAAAAATGATTTTACCTTTGAAAAATCTCCAACAACAAGCAAGATAGGTGATGGAATAGTGAACTTGAAGGGAAGGGATATATGCCGTGAGTTTTGAAGTTGAAAGAGGAACAAGATGAGCAATAGTCTTTTTCATTTGTTTTGTTTTATTTTTAAATACCAAAAGACCCATTTACTCTTAATGAATTAAGTTATTTACAAAAAGAGATATCCATGGCTATTTGGGCTTGTTTTGAAATAAGTCCAATATAAAATTATTTGTTTTGAAAACACGAGGCCCAAAATAATATTTTATTATTTTAATTCACCGACCCCCAAACCCGAGTGTTACATTAAGGTTTATGTTTTAAATTTTAGGATTTAGGTTTTAGGATAATATGGTTAGGAATTTAGGTTTTAACTTATGAACCTTAAATTTTAACCATAAACTCAAAATTCTATCAACAACCCCTAAATTCAAAACAACTACCCTTAAACACATAGATCCTAAACCCTAAAAAGAATCTTTAACCCCCAAAACTGAGGCACTTGTGCATGGAATAATTACCAATACTTGAATTACTTGGAAAATAAAATATATTAAATTAATTTTAATTAATTCGATATGATAAAAAAAATATAAATTATAATCAAAATATAAACCAACTAGTTGAATCAAGTGGTAAGTAACTTAATATCACTTAAGCGGGTATCGAGTTCAAGACTATGCGTGTGCAAAAAAAAACTTCGCTGTGAGCAGTGGTAGATCCATAATTATATTTGAGGGTGGACATACATAAAATCTCAAAATTTCAAGGTGGGCACAAGCTATAAATATTATAAAAAAATCAAGGAATAATGCATAAAAGTTAAGAAAATTAAAGGCAAATGTGTGAACTTTGAAAAGTTTAGGGTGGACCCGTGCCCAGCCCACATTACATTTGGGTCCGCCATTGGCTGTGAGACTCGCCCACCAAAATCAGGTGTACGACGTGGGTTATCTAGATTAGAACAAAGCCATGAGAAACCAAGATGTCAAAAAAATATAACTAATAAAAACATAAAAATAGTATGATTTTTATCCGCTTCATGATACAATTTTCATCTACCTTATTTGTAGTAATTTCATGTTTGTGTAGCTATTATCATGGTGCACCTTCCTGGTTATAGAGGGTCAGTGTTCTAATATGGTTAAATCATTTTTGTGGCAATTTGTTAACATAATCATAATTATTAACGGAGCATGTATATAAGGTTGATTATGTACATCACCTCTTCTATATCTTCGTTGTCACGAGATTTTGATGATAGCTACTATTCAATGAAAATGTTTTGTTTTTCTTCGCGTTTTTTTTTGTTTTCATATTTTATTTTCTTTTTATATAAATTCTTGGCGTATGCAGTCTAAAATTTTCTTTTTCTATTTGAAATATATTTTATTATACATTTCTTTATCTTTAATAAAATTTTAAAAAAACACATAGTACACAAATTTAGATTTCAAAATGGATAAATATAAATTAACACACAAAAATATTGTTTATTACTCTATTTAAATATAATTAACTTAAAAACATTTCATATATTTTTTACGTCTCCAAAAATATAATTGTAATGCCCGTATTTTGTCCGGAGATAACTTTATATTAGTAATTAGAAATAAATAAAACCATAAATATATAAATAGTAAGTGTAGATAAATAAATCTCCATATTATATAAAAAACAGTCCAAAAATCCTAATAGTCCATAAATGTCCACTATACATAAATATAAAGCCCATTACAAAATTAGGCTCAATTTATATATCCTTAACCCCAAACAAACACACATATACAACCAAAAGAAACATAAATTTAGTCCAAAGCTTATTTTCCCGCCCAAAGTTGTATATGAAAGAACACGTGTCGATTTCCCATTGGTCCTTAAGCTTTCACTTGGATTCAAGCCTCTCGATGACAACCCTATAAATAGGGAGAGAGAAAAGTCAGATTCAATTGATTACCCCTAATAATTACCTACCAAAATTAATAATAATAATAATAATAATAATAATAATAAACAATAATGAAGGAGAGAGAGTTACCATCTTGGGAATTCAAGCCGGCTAGAAGTTAAAGTGTCGTCGGGAAGGAGAACTGTCGTTGGGAAGGAGAACCGCCGCTGGAAGAGTCGAAAGGATGTCAAGAAGGACGATTCGCCACCGGGAATCTCAGCGAAATCGTCATAACTGCAGTCATCGTGGTAAAATTTCCTTTCGAACTCCTTATTTTCATGCAAGAGTGCCAAAACATTTTAGATCAGATCGAAAACAATAAAAATAATAAAATAAATGAGTTTCGATCGAAGTTTAATCTTAAATCGGTGGCCGGAGAGTTGAGCCGTGGCAGAGTCGGAGATGATAGATGGGATCGGGTAGTTTTAGGCCTTAAGTTGGGGAAGAAGGGCGGCTCCAACGAGCCGGGATTAGATCTAGGGCGTTAGGGTTCGAAATGGGAAAAACAAAGATTTTTTAGGTATTTTAGGGTTCCAGCACGGCGGCCAGCCGAAACCATGCGACGGTTGGGTGACATGTGCGGTGATTAGAAAACATGTTATAGTGACTGGCGGGTAGTTGTCATGGATCAAATAGAAAAAAAATGAAGAATTGAAGATGAACATTTGCGAAAAGAGAATTTTTGATCCGTTTGGGGTGTCATTTCTAGGAAACAATGTGTTCGTGGGAGAGAGTTTTTGAGATGTGAGAAATGGTATAGAGAGTAGGAATCAGCCAAATGATCGAGTTAAAATCAGATCGATCTTTTTATAAGTCGAATGAAACGACTGCGTTTTGACACTGGGTTAGGGTGAGTTCGCGCGGGTCGAGTCGGGTCGAAAGGGGGAATTCGAGCCCTACTCTTTATTCTTTATGTTTTGGGCTTTTCTTCTTTGCTTTTTATTCAATTTAGTCACCCGAGATTTGTAATTTGGGCATCCTAGTTTGGATTTAATACAACTTGGTACTGAAATCAGTTTAATTGTTTTTATTTAATAGTTTTAATTTATTTGTTTAATTTATATTGTATGCATGCTTTTTAAATATACACGTAGTATACTTGTTTAAGAGAATTTAATTCACTTAGCATCTTAAAATTAGAGCCTTTTAGGATTAAGTTCTTTAATTAAATTTAATTAATTTGATAGGAAATGACATTATAGAAAATAAATGAATATTGAATCAAAGCTTTAATGCCCTAAGTTGATTAGTGTCACATTGCAATGTGATGTTAATTAAGGGGATATTTTAGTAAGAGATTCAATACTTCATTTGAATATAGAAAATGGAATCACACATATAGCTAATTTAATAAAATTAGAATTATGATTAAATGATTAGTGACATTAATAATAGGAATATTATTAATTTGGGGCCTAATATGGATAGTGCCCAATTATTTTGGTGTTATCTCATAAACCCTAAACTTAGTATTATTCATAGATTTTAATTAATTAAATCAATGGAACCCTAATTAGGTTTTTACTTAAAAATGACATGACAATAATTAGACATGCATTAAACCTTTTGTGTTGAGATACATTTTGAATATAAATTGAAGTGTCCTAATGTATTTGGACGTTTCAAAACAATAATTCGTCTAAAATGTATTTTCATACAAAAAGATATCTCCATTCGAAATGAGATTCATTTAACAATTAAAGATTTAACTAAATTTAGATTAATGTTCGAAATTCCAAATTGTCACGTGGATTTAATAAGGTACCAATAACGGGCGTTCGTAGGGGTGTTAAACCTTCCCTACACGTAACCGACTCCCGAACCCAAATTTTAAAGAAAAAAATCTCTGGTCTATTTTTATGGTGTCCAATCTACCAAAGTGATCAATGGCGACTTCAAATTGATTCTCAAGAATAAATAAAGGAAATCCGATTTAATAAGAAAAGTTCTAATTTCAAGATTAAATTAAAAATGGTAAAACCACTGATTTTAAAACCTTAATCGTCAGCCTATTTTTACACACGGTTTTAAAAATGGTCGCAACAGCTTGGCGACTCCGTTGGGGGATAAAATTGAGAGTTAGACCTATTAATTAATTCCACATGGCATTTTTGCATTTCAAACACTAATCTGAATTTAATTTTTTCTAAAAGAATTATATGACGAATTTTCAAGAAAAATGGGGGTAGCTTTTGTGTATGATATATTTTTCATTCTTGCATAAACCTTCAACCCGAGTTTTCATTCTTAAGTGGGAGAAAGACAATATCCGACGTGATGCTCTCTAGCTCCAAGTTCGGATTTTTGTCTTCTTCGAGTATTGTAGACTCTCAGCGTGAATGATTATTTGCTGGAAATATGGCATAAAAGATATTGGAAAAGTGTTAACGCAGTGCCAAGAAAATCAATTGCGTGAAAGTATACATGGTCTGCAAGTAATACAATAGTTAAGCTGGGTATCGATCCCATAGAGATTGTGTTGGAATTTGATTGCCTTGTTTGATTACTTGTCTTGGAAAAAAGAATTTTTTGATTGGAAGTGGTTTTGAAAATTGAAAAGAAATGAAAAGGAAAGTTTAAAACATTGGCAAAGAGAGTGCCTTAGCAAATGATGGCGTTGGCAAGGAGTGCCTGGTTTTCACGCTATCCATGCCATGTCAACCTTTAATAAATCTTGTCTTGGCATTAATTGCCGAGCAGATTCAAAGGTAGCTATAGTTCTGTCGATAGCATTGCCCTAAATTAATTTTGGAAAATCCCCTATATGTCTAAAGTGAATATTTTTTCATAAATCAATTTGATTAAGTGTCAATCTTTACTCCCGAGGGGTATATTTCACTCCCGAAGTAAGTTCATCTACTTGAACATCTTCTCTCAAAGCATCTCACCTCAACATCTAGCATTTGATCGTCTCCACCCAAGTCAGTTATGATATTGAGTTGCAATAGGCTAACTATGCCAGCCGTCGCTTGGCATAGTATTTTAAAAAGAGAGTGTCAGTTGTCGCTTGGCAGCACACTTAAAAATAGAAAACATGTCAGATAGGAAAAATAATTCCGAGGCAGTGTCGATTTATTAAAAACTAAACAAAAACATAGCGTTCAAACGCAATCACCCTCACCAACTATGAAATTAGTTCATGGTGAGGGTATCGACCAAAAAAATCATAATCGTTTTTGACATCCATCATCATTAAAACTAAATAAAACAACTAAACCAAAGAGAATGGCGAGAAGGAGGTCTCTCGATGCAGCCCTTCACGATCCAGGCTTTTGGTCAAGCTGGTCAAACCACCTCTCCTTGATGCAGCCGGTTGTGATCAATCCTTTCGGAAAATCTCTACACTTTGCTCTTCAAAATATCTACGCTCAAGGGATAAGGCTTGTGATCACCTTTATTCAGATTTGAAGTGATAGGCTGATAAGGTGATAAGCTGATCAGGCTAGGGCTGATGTCATCGTACTGACGCAACTCTAGCATCCCAGCTTGGCATGGTTCTGCCAACCGCGCTTGGCACTACTTATCCGCTATTTTTTTGGAGATTGATCCAATCCCTATTTTTTCGTAGCCTGATCTGGTCCTATTTTTCGGGTTCAACAGCTACTTGGCATGACATCAAGTTCTCTTCTCTGCCAACCGGTGCTTGGAAATGTTTGGTCCTTCTCTGCCAACAGCTACTCAGCATCCTCCTTTGCATCGTTTCCTGCCTACGTTGGTCTGCTCTGCTCTGCTCTACTCATTTTTGTGCCAAATACTATGCCAAATTTTTAAAAATATCAATAAAAACATCCCTTCACTCTGGCATAGCACTAGTTCCTAACTCTTTATGCAAATGCATGCTTTTGTGACCTAAATGCAACTAAATGTACTTAAAAGACAAGAAAAAGCATGTGAAATAGTAATGAAAAACACTACTTTTGGAGCGTCAACACTCCCCCACACCTAGCTCATTGCTTGTCCTCAAGTAATGCAAAATAAAAACAAAAATGGTGAAAATAGTACCTCGACAAAATTTTGGTTGGCATGCCAACAGATGCTGGAAAACAAAAGTTGGCATAGGTCTGTCTTCAGTTATTTTTGTGCAGTAATGCCAAGCAGTTAGAAAATTCAAGAGCAACAAAATAACTCTAGTCTTAGGGCATGAAAGTGCATGAAGTTTAGGCAATATACATCAAATGTCCACTAACTCCCTTAGTCAAATCTACTACCTAAACTCAGAATTATAATATTTTTTTCTCTTTTCTTGCATAGGGTTTTTTATGGCATTAACTTAAGCTAACCTCGTGATACTATTTAGTGTGAGTAATAAGAGGGAACATACCACGAATCCCCACCTTAATCCATACACCACTAGGTTTTCTCTTCAACTCATACCTAAAGTTTTGGACTTGAGAACTAAGAGGGAGCATACCACGAAGCCCTAAGTAACTTATTATCTCTAGGTAGAGGAGAGTTTCATTTTTTTATTGCCATGGCAGAACATTGTTTCCTTATTCATTTTCAATTTTTACCCTGGCATCATTTTTTTTTCTGAGCATAATTTCAAAAATTCTAAGTTTGTTAGGGAAGTAGATGCATACTATGTATTAAGTGAAAATCAATCCCCAAAACTAGAGATCAATTGGCAAGCAATCCTGACATTACTATTCTGCTAGCATAGGCATCTAAAGATTTTAAATTTCCTCATTGGACAAAAATCTAAATCAAATTAAACTTGCCTAACAAATGTTAACATACTTCAAAATTAGGCCGAGACAAAATTTTCTTTTTCACTTTTTATTTTAGTGGTTAAGTATGCAAGACTAATCTAAACTACATGGCATTAAAACAGAATAGTACAGAAAATAAACATGAATGGCATGACATAAATGTGAAGAAATATGCACCCCAAACCCAAGATGTGCATTGTCCTCAATGCATGAAACAACATATATAAACAACAAAAACAGAAAAATAAAAAATGCCTAAACATATGAATGCAAATGAAATGCAAAGAGTTAGGAAGAAGAAGACTCCCCTTTAGAAGAAACTCCTCTTTGGGAGGCACGGGCTTCAGCTGCTAGCTTGGCTCGAGTCTTTCTTTAGGATAAGCTCCCATGATCTTGGGCCTTGCGTTTAGATCTCGTTATGACAGACTTTATGGCAGTGGAAGCTCCAACTTCCTTGACAATATGCACCAGCTCCGAGGCAATAGGATTAGTAACACCGGATGATGTAGGTGTATCTGGTGTGGCAGCAAACTTCTTGGAAGACTTGGCTTTTGGTTTGCTTTGCTTCAAATTGAGTATCGGTGCTGGCAGATTCAACATGTACTGGAGACATTGGGACAGTGGCATTAGATGGTGTGTCGGCTGGACTAGTAGGATTAGCTGGCATGACATCATCGTTGGCAAAGACTTTTGTGTGTAATGCCGCAGCTTGACATTAACTCCTTGACTTTCTCTAATTTAAGGAGAATAACCTCCTAGCGGTGGTAGATATGATAAAGCAATGCCACTGAACTGGATGGCATAGAGGTGTCAGGCTCTACCTTTGACATTTTAGGCTTTGGCGTCGCCTCTGT
Organism: Hibiscus tridactylites; assembly: GCA_958450335.1. Lineage (NCBI taxonomy): Eukaryota > Viridiplantae > Streptophyta > Magnoliopsida > Malvales > Malvaceae > Hibiscus > Hibiscus tridactylites. Next base: position 34,863,245 of record OY288273.1, on the reverse strand, counting down.
TGCTTTTCCCTTTGTCTTTGATCTCTGTGGCAGTGAGGTTCTTCCTTATAGCTGGCGAGATGGTGGTGCCCTTGATCTCTTAGCCTTTGTCCAAATCAAGCTTGGGCATACCATGCTTCATACAAATGTTAGAAATCAATAATGGAAAGAATAAACTACCATTACTCTTACCAGCTCATTTATAAGTCTCCTAAATGATGATTTTGCCGACATTGATTTTCCGGCCAACAATGATCAAGTGCCATAATGTCAGATGTTCTTCTAACACCATTTTAGTATGGGTGGTTGGCATTAGATTTGCCTTTAATGGTTTCACCCCCTCAATTGAGATTTTAGTGCCAATCTCTTGACCGTTCAATGTCCCTTAGAAGACACCATCCATGTTGTGCCAGGCTTGCACAGTTCTACCAACAACTTCTTTCTCTTGGAAACAATCATTGAGTTGGCATACTCCATGTGTTCATCCTCCATATCCTCTAACTTAAACATGGCATTAACGAGATGAGACTTTGGAAGGTTTGGTCAAAGGAATGAGAAGAGAAAATATGGATCTTGGTTTCTTGCTTGATAGAGAAGTGAAAGAGTTTTTGTTTCTTTGAACGGCTATGTTAGGTGAAAAGTAAAGAGTTAAATGTTAATATGGTTTAATTAAAGTATCTGAATTAATTGGGGTTAATGATGGAAATAAAAAGATTTGATTTGATAAGAGGTTAAGTGATAAAGGTTATGCGATAAGGTTGTAAGTGATATGATAGGGTTAAAATGATAAGGGTTATGTGATAAGGTTGTAAGTGATAGGATAAGACTAAATTGATATAGGGTTAAAATATTTAAATTGAATTTAAATTCAACTTAAATATGGAACGGCTAGGGTTAACATTCAAAGAAAAATAATCTCTCTTTTTAATGGACCGTATTTAATCAAGCTAGGGTAAGTTCTTCTCCCAAAAATCCAATTTGTTGCATGCCAAGCTTCTGCGCTGGCATTGCTCCTGGCACACTGAATTCTTTCATTTTGCCAACTTCTCATGCCAATTGTCTGCTCTGGCACAAAAATCTGCACATGCCTGAATCTCCTGATCGTCTCATGCCAAGTCCCTCCTTGGCATTGTCCTTGGAATATGAAACTTGCACATCCTGAAAGCAAACCTTTCAATACAACAAAGGAAATAAAATGAAAATTAAAAGAAAGAAAAAGTACTAAAAATTCCGAATTCTAAAAAGAAAGAAAAAAAACATCTAACCTAGTTCAAACCTGATGATGATGTTATGGTACCTATGCCAAAAGGATAACCTTCTTGGCTTTGTTCTAATCACCTTCCAAATAGTACTTCAAAAGTTGTCCCTTGGTTGGTAGGTGGTAGGCTGTGGCAATCCTTTGTTTGAATATCCAAAATAGAAATCCAAAAAATTGCTACCCTTCGATCCTGTCAAATTCTCGATTGCACCATGAAAGGGAATATTTTACAATGGTGGCTTTGAACAACCACCTTAGAAAACCGAAGAATCCCTTTGTTGTCGAAGCATAGTCATCCTCATCTTGTTCTAGAATCTTCAGGAAATCTTCAGTTTTGAGCCATAGTATCTCTGACATTGTTGTGACGTCAAAATTTTCCTACTCCAATTCTTCATTCCCAGTCATTCGACATCCACTTTTCCTTCCAGCAACAAGCCATTTGAGCACACCTCGCTTCATGACATCAGTCTTGACCAGAATTGATATTCTCTGTCGCTCAATCGCTCTATCATCACACTTTTGTTTTAAGGAATCCACTTTCATTCCTTGGCAATTCAATGCCAGGTTCTCATCCAAAATGGATTCCATTGGTTCAACTGCATGACATTCAATTTTATCTGTACATTTAAGAACATTGAAATTGTCAATAGTAATACCTGCTTGTCTTACCGTTATATGGTTGGCAAATGGTGGCTACACTAGTTTTGTCGCGGTGGTGTTGGCATCCGACTGTTGTCTGGCATCATCAACATCTACCTCTTGTTTCTCTACTTTCTTGGATTCACCCGCTGGCACTGATTTCTTTTCCTGGAAAATAATCGACTGCTTGCCTTTGTCTTCTTGGTTTGAAATTTCAGATTCCCCTTGAACTAGTTGTTGTGACGTGCTGTTTAGGATGTTCAAAATCAGTGTCATGTGATTTTCAATTTTTATGATGTTTTCTCCAATCTCTTGACATTGAGCATCCTCCTTGAAGTGTAATTTCCCTTACCAAGACATGTGCGTTGTATCAACAAAGTTGTAATCATCATAGAAGCCTATTTGATCATCGTACGAGTAGCTCGGCTGATGTTGAGGACCGTTTTGCCATGGCATATATGAAGCAACAACAATGCCATTATCGTAAGTAAAAATGTCAGCTCCTTGATCATGCCACAGAAAATTTTACTGGTAATGTCATCGCTCGTAAGCTCTAATATGGTCTCTAATGCTCATTCTCGGGTTCTCCATGTTCCTAGAAGTACCTAAAATAAATGAAACTAGAAATAATATTAGAAAAATAAATAATAAAAGGAAAATAATCATAAACTAAAATAAAGACAAGTAAAAATCAAAACAATAAAACTCCGTTGCAATCCCTGGCAACGGAACTAAAAACTTGTAGGCTCTCGACGTGAATGATTATTTGCTGGCAATAGGGCGTATATGATATTGGAAAAGAGTTAACACAATACCAAGAAAATCTATTGCGTGCAAGTATACACGGTCTGCAAATAATACATCAGTTAAGCTGAGTATTGATCCCATAGAGATTGCATTAGAATTCGATTGCCTTGTTTGATTACTTGTCTTGGAAAAAAAAGATTGTTTTGATTGGAAGTGGTTTTGAAAATAGAAAAGAAATGAAAAGGAAAGTGTAACCACCTGGACCCGCTTATGCGTTTAACCTAACTCCAGGCAGTCACAACCTATAATCAAACCCTTGTGAAATATCATAGTCAAAATATCAAAACTGACATAGTTTCCCCCTTTCGAGAGATTTACGAATCATACCATAAAACCTGTTATCAAATACATATTCATACTATTCTCAGAACGATTATAAAAATTTACTAGTAACGCTTTCAAAATCCATCCAAAGTAGTAAGCAAAAGTTTAGTATCATGTGATCACAAAATAGATGATATGAAAGCATAAAGTGTTCAGTTATATCAAAAGCCAACACCCGGCAAAATCAAAAGATAAGTCGTATCAAAATATAGGCATAAGTCACCCAAATACAGACAGTTTGGAAGATAAGAACATTACAACAGTCTAGAGCTAAATGTGCCGATCCTCCAGTTGCCGGGTCCAAAAGGGGTAGCCTATCACAAGTATCTGAAAGGGGAGAAGAAGAAGGCATGAGCTAGGGAGCTCAGTGTGTTCCAATAAGTGCAGATCAAACAAGCAATGAATACATAACAATCAGATCATAATAACACATAGCAGATCAATGCAAATGCTCGGATGCATGCATAAGTTTACTAGTGACTACCCTCCAACCATACACCAAATGCAGTCCCCCAGAACTGCATCCATAAGGACTTACCCTAGGCCCGATGGGCATAGGTGCCACCTAAGGGGATGCCTTAGGTCCATAAGGACTTACCCTATGCCCGGTGGGCATAGGTGCCACTCAAGGGGAGACCTTGAGTCCATAAGGACTTACCCTAGGCCCGATGGGCATAGGTGCCACTCAAGGGGAGACCTTGAGTCCATAAGGATTTACCAGCTTGATCAGGGCTGTACCAACAGAAACTTCACAACACAACCCAATAGTATACCCCAGATAGTAATCAGTGTCCAGATCTCAGATATGAATAACAGAGTACATGTGGCATGCATTCTATTCAGATTATCAGAAACAGAAGATTTATACTTTTGACAGATAATTGGGCATACCTATTGAGCAAAGCAGACATTCTCATCATTCAACATACAAACAGATTGTAACATCTCAAGTCAAGCTAATATGTCATACTTTCAAGTTTATCAGACAATCAGGCAATTCCATCACAGATCAAGAAATCATATTACAAGTATACGAATTGAGCAAACATACATCATATCGGCAGAGAATGTCATTGTATAACCAGTTCATCATTTCATCTCATTTCTAACATAGTAATGCAATCTCAACAATAATTAAGATATTAAACAACATAGTATTGATTATGTTTAAATCATTATGCAATTCATTCAACAGAATATAGCACACACATGGAACACACCTCAAAGCTGGTCGGAGAAGAGTCTAACGGACACCTGCCTCAGTACGCTCAGATACGAGGTCGGATCCTAGATCAAGAAAGAGTAATGGTCATAAAGTGAAATAAGAGTTAAACTTATTCTTATACATATGGTTTGAACTCATACTGATATTCGCTGAAGCGTGAGGATGAGCGGGTCGAGAGGAGCTAGGCTGAGCTGGTGAGTGGTCACACGAGTCTCGGGTACCTTTACACAATTAAAACACTAGTTTAGACACTTATTCGATTTACTAATATCTGAATGGAATAATTAAGTACATATGCATGATTTGGGTTTAAGGTCGGATTCGGGGGTCTTAGAGTCGGAATTTCGCAAAACGGGCTTCAAAAACGGACTCAGGACGTCGAAAAACATAAGATAGGGTCTTTTCGAAAAATTTGACTTTCTGGTCAAAGTCAACGCTGACGTCAGCAAGTCAACGCTGACGTCAGCAGGTCAAAGTCAACGGGGCCAAGTCAACCGATAATGTCAGCAACCAACAGGGTCAACTATGCTGACTCGGTGAGTCAACTCACTGAGTCAACTCGGGCGAGTTGACTCACTGAGTTAACTCAACGAGTTGACTCGGACACGGGTCGGTTCGGGTCAGAGGTGGGTCGGGCCGGACTCGGGCGATGGGCTCGGGTTTGGATGATGGGCCGACCGGTCCAGCCGGTTCAGGCCGGCTTACTTACCCCCAACGGAACAACGTCGGACGTCCACCGGAAACTCGCCGGAGAGCCCGTAACGGATCGATTTCACCTGGAAAATAAAGGGGATCCAAGTTACACAAAGCTCACGAACCAAAAATGTTAAAACTCGGCGGAAATTAACCGAATTTAAGAATGGGCCGCCGGAACTTACGTAACTCCGACGGAGGCTTTGCCGGAGTCGGTTGGATTCAAAACCTTAGGGGTTTTGTTGGGCTCGACGAGGGGAGCACGGTGGTGGCAACAACACACCGAACGGACGACTGACGGAGGCTGAAACGGCGAGCAAAGCTAACGGAAAAACGGGATAGGGTCGTCGAACCTTCTGCCCTCGAATCACGACGATGGCGGCAGGGGAAAGGCGAGTGACTATCGAGGATGGGCTCAGGGAATCACGGCGCACACGCCGACGGTGGCGGTGTTGCGCACGGACCGACGGTGGAGGGGGAAGCAACGGCGGCCGGTCGGGGTAGGTAGGAGCGTTGGTGAGGGGATATTTCTCGAAGCTTGAAAGAGGCATTCAATTTTGGTAGGTGAAGAGACGCGTCTTCAATTAAGTGCATATGTAAAACAGAATTTCGTTAATCTTAAGGACAAAAAGGGGGAGGTAACAATCAGAAATGAGCCTTGGCTCAGATGGTTAACGCGTTGGATGGTGAGGGCTGAGGTCTCGGGTTCGAGCCTCCACACCCTCACCTTCAATTCCCCATTTTTATTCTTTTTTTTATATACTTATCGGGTGTTACAACTCTCCCCTCCTAAAAAAAAATTTCGTCCTCGAAATTTACCTGAATCAAACAGATGTGGGAACTGTTCTCTCATGGGTCCTTCAACTTCCCAAGTAGCCTCGCTGGGGCTCCGATTTCTCCACTGAACTTTAACCATCGGAATGCGTCGGTTTCTCAGAACTTTCTCATCAAAATCCAAGATCTGAATCGGTTCTTCCTCGTAGGACAAGTCCGATCTCAACTCCACATCCTGAACTTGGATAACATGACTAGGATCTGAATGGTATTGCCTCAACATGGACACATGGAATACATTGTGAATACGACTGAGCTGAGGAGGTAACTCAAGCTGATAGGCAACTGGCCCAACTCTCTTCACAATACGGTACGGCCCAATGAATCTCGGACTCAACTTACCCCTTTTCCCAAATCTCAGAACTTTCTTCCATGGAGATACTTTCAGAAAGACTTGGTCACCGACCTCAAACTCAATATCCTTCCTTCTTCGATCAGCATAAGATTTCTGTCTGTCAAAGGCCTCTTTCAGGCGATCACGGATTAATCTGACAGTCTCTTCAGTTTCTTGGACCAACTCCGGACCCAAAGTCTTCTTATCATACAACTCGGTCCAACAGATAGGAGTTCGGCATTTACGACCATACAGAGCTTCATAAGGGGCCATGCGAATACTAGCTTGATAGCTATTATTATAAGCAAACTCGGCCAAGGGCAAGAAATCTTCCCAACTACCGCGAAAGTCTATCACACATCCTCTCAACATATCTTCAAGAACCTGAATTACTCTCTCAGACTGACCATCGGTCTGAGGATGGAAAGATGTACTGAAATTTAAACGCGTACCCAAAGCATTATGCAAGGCCGCCCAGAAATGAGAAGTGAACCTCAGATCTCGATCAGATATGATAGATAAGGGTACTCCATGCAATCTGACGATCTCTGAGATATACAGCTTAGCCAGCTTCTCCAGAGAATAAGTAACTCGCACAGGAATAAAGTGAGCTGACTTGGTGAGTCGATCAACAATAACCCAGACAGAATCCTTTTTAGAAGGAGTCAGAGGCAACCCGGTAACAAAATCCATCGTGATACGCTCCCATTTCCACTCAGGAATCTTAATGGGTTGTAACAAACCAGAAGGATGATGATGTTCCGCTTTGACTTGCTGACAGGTCATACACTTCGATACATAATCTGATATATCCTTCTTCATACCCTCCCAGCGGTACCTTTGTTTCAGATTCTGGTACATCTTGTCTCCACCAGGATGCATAGCATAAGGGCTGCTATGAGCCTCACTAAGTATGGCTCGCTTCAGGTCGGCATCATCAGGAACACAATAACGACCCTTAAAGCACAAAACGCCATCCTGATCGAAGGCATAAACAGATGTGGATCCCTGCTCAACTTGTTGCATGACTGGGAGTAAGGAATTGTCTAATAGTTGTTTGGCCTTAATCTCTTCGGCCAAAGTTGGTTTAACTTGCAACTCCGCTAGCAAACTGCCATCACTATAAATACTCATCCTGGCAAACAGAGATCTCAGGTCGGATATGGTCTTACGACTTAAGGCATCAGCAACAACGTTGGCTTTTCCCGGGTGGTACTCAATCACGCAATCATAGTCCTTTAACAGCTCAATCCAACGACGTTGCCTCATATTTAAATCCCTCTGAGTGAGGATATACTTCAAGCTCTTGTGATCAGTAAAGATATAGCACTTTTCTCCGTAGAGATAGTGCCTCCAGATTTTTAGAGCAAAGACCACTGCAGCTAACTCAAGGTCATGGGTCGGATAGTTACACTCGTGTGGTCGTAACTGACGTGATGCATAAGCGATTACCTTCCTATCTTGCATCAGTACACAACCAAGCCCGGAGAGTGAGGCATCACTATACACTGAGAAGTCCTTCCCAGACTCGGGTTGTGAAAGGACCGGAGCTTGAGTCAAAGCCGCCTTCAGTTTCTCAAAACTAGCTTGCTGGGCATCAGACCAAGCAAAAGGAACATTCTTCCTCAAAAGCTTCGTCAAAGGGGCAACAATGATGGAGAAACCCTCGACAAAGCGGCGGTAGTAACCAGCTAAACCCAGAAAGCTACGGATCTCAGAGACATTCTTGGGTGGCTTCCAACTGGTGATAGCCTCGATCTTACTGGGATCAACCTGGATACCTTGAGCTGATACAACATGCCCCAGAAATGTCACTTCTCTGAGCCAAAATTCACACTTGCTCAGCTTAGCATACAAACGATGTTCCCTCAAGGTTTGCAGCACAATCTTCAAATGTTCAACATGCTCAGATTCTGTCCGAGAATAAACCAAGATATCATCAATAAACACCACAACAAACTGGTCTATATAGGGTCGGAACACACGGTTCATCATGTCCATGAAGGCAGCTGGTGCATTGGTAAGACCAAAAGGCATCACAAGAAACTCATAGTGCCCATATCTAGTGCGGATAGCTGTCTTCGCAACATCAGATCCCTTTATCTTCAGTTGATAGTATCCAGACCGAAGATCAATCTTTGAGAAACCTGTGGCTCCCCGAAATTGATCAAACAAGTCGTCGATCCTGGGTAACGGGTATTTATTCTTAACTGTCAGCTTGTTCAACTTCCGATAATCAATGCATAATCGGAGTGAACCATCTTTCTTCTTGACGAAGAGGACTGGAGCTCCCCAAGGTGAAGAGCTAGGTCGAATGAAACCTCGGTCAAGCAGCTCCTGCAACTGAATTTTCAACTCCTTAAGCTCTTTAGGGGCCATACGATAGGGATTCATAGATACAGGTGCAGACCCCGGATAAGTCTCAATCTCAAACTCAACATCCCTATCTGGAGGTAATCCGGGCAACTCTTCGGGAAAGACGTCAGGAAATTCGCTGACAGTGCGAATTTCTTCAATCTTGGATAGAGAACCCTTCGTATTCAGGAGGGAAGCAATGAAGGTCTCATATCCCTTCCGAATCATTCTGTCGACGGTCAAAGCAGATACTACGTTAGACAAGTAACCTCGACGTTCGCCGATTAGAACCACTGACTGACCATCAGAAGTCCTTAAGGTTGCCCTTTTCAATTCACAATCAAGGTTAACCCGATGCTCGGTCAACCAATCCATACCCAAAATCAGATCGAACTCCTCCATTGGAAGCTCCATAAGATCAACCAGAAAGATTTCCCCTTGAACCTCAAGAGGACAACGCCTAAACACCTTATCCACGGTCACCGACTGACCTACTGGGCTCATAACTGTAACAACATTCTCTGTGGCTTCTATCGGAAATGGAAGGTCTCGGGAAACAGATCTTGAAATGTAGGAGTGGGTAGAACCATTATCGAGCAATGCAAAGTATGGAACAGAGAAAATGGTAAATGTACCTGCTATAACATCCGGCTCATCTCTATCATCACGTCGCCGGGTCGCATAAACAAGTGCTGGTTGCCTAGCCTCAGACAAGACTGGTCCCCCACTCTGATAAGATCGTGCTCTAGAGTCTGTCCTAGCAGCAGATGAAGAAGGTCTACTCTGACTACGACCCCTGACCGGAGTCTGTACGGAAGTCTGTGAGCGTGCAGGGGTCTGGGAGGATGCTCGAGGTGCAGAAGATGGGACAGGGCAATTCTTCAGAAAATGGTCTCCGGACCCACACCGAAAACATGCACCGGTCTTCCTTCTGCACTCGCCCCCATGTCGCTTGTCACAATGCACACAAAGGGGCATAGGGGTGAAACCAGACGAATTACCTCTACTAGCAGCCGGGGTCGAAGAAGCATCAGGTCTAGATCCAGAATTACCTCTCTGATGACCAGAAGTGCGATTTCTCTTTCCATGACGCGAGGAAGGCTCGGGATTATGAGGCCTCTTAGACCGCTCTCGGTCAGCTCTACCTCCACTAGAGGCTGCTAGCTCAACTTCTTCCAGGTCTTTAGCTTTCTCAACTAAAGTATCGAAGTCCTTACCCAGATGACCAACAACATGTACACATAGCTCATATCTCAGCCCCATCACAAATTTACGACATTTTTCCCTCTCGGTGGGCACTAAACTAGCCCCAAATCTGAGCAAGCCCAAGAATTCTGTCTCATACTCGGATACTGACATATCTCCCTGAGTCAATGTCCTGAATCGTTCTTGCATCTGCCTCATGTAACGCTCACCAACAAAGCGGCTCTTGAAGCGCTCCTTGAAAAAGTCCCAAGTCAAACGGGCCGCAGGAACACTACTAACCATAGATTCCCACCAAGTACGAGCATTCCCATACAACATAGAGACGGCTCCCAAATATCTTTTGGGTAACTCAAGACCCAAAGAATCCATACGCCTCTCCAAATCGTGGAGCCATTCCTCTGCCTCTGTCGGGGCTCCACCAGTAGGGCCATCAAAAGTTCTCGCCCCATTCGTGATCAAAGTCTGAGAGATGGGAACCTCAGGGACAATACCAGCTGCTCTAACCGCACCAGTAATCAACTGCAAAAACTGCCTACTAAGGGCTGCGTCAGTAACAGATGTGGGAGGCTCAGAAGACGGTGCTCCTCTAACCGGAGTAGACACATCAATCCCAGGGGCAGACTGAGGAGCGGTCACTACAGTAGGGCCAGATGGTATGTAAGGCTCAGTAGGACCAGGGACATGAGTTGAAGTAGGTGGCTCGACCACCGGATCATTCATCGCGTCGGCAAACCGGACAGGTCTACCGCGTCTCCGAATAGGTCGACGTCCTCTTGCAGTACTCATAGCAGAAGGTCTCTACAAGGAATAAGCTTAGGGTCAGTTTATAGCAATGGAGAATCGAACACAATTAAGCAGACAAAATTGGGTGACTTAGCTCATTTCAAAACACTTTTGTAAAACTTTTTCAAACATTGCGTAAAATGGGCTCATACACATTCCGAGGTTTTTAAAACCAAAAGCTCTGATACCACTAAATGTAACCACCTGGACCCGCTTATGCGTTTAACCTAACTCCAGGCAGTCACAACCTATAATCAAACCCTTGTGAAATATCATAGTCAAAATATCAAAACTGACATAGTTTCCCCCTTTCGAGAGATTTACGAATCATACCATAAAACCTGTTATCAAATACATATTCATACTATTCTCAGAACGATTATAAAAATTTACTAGTAACGCTTTCAAAATCCATCCAAAGTAGTAAGCAAAAGTTTAGTATCATGTGATCACAAAATAGATGATATGAAAGCATAAAGTGTTCAGTTATATCAAAAGCCAACACCCGGCAAAATCAAAAGATAAGTCGTATCAAAATATAGGCATAAGTCACCCAAATACAGACAGTTTGGAAGATAAGAACATTACAACAGTCTAGAGCTAAATGTGCCGATCCTCCAGTTGTCGGGTCAAAAAGGGGTAGCCTATCACAAGTATCTGAAAGGGGAGAAGAAGAAGGCATGAGCTAGGGAGCTCAGTGTGTTCCAATAAGTGCAGATCAAACAAGAAATGAATACATAACAATCAGATCATAATAACACATAGCAGATCAATGCAAATGCTCGGATGCATGCATAAGTTTACTAGTGACTACCCTCCAACCATACACCAAATGCAGTCCCCCAGAACTGCATCCATAAGGACTTACCCTAGGCCCGATGGGCATAGGTGCCACCTAAGGGGATGCCTTAGGTCCATAAGGACTTACCCTATGCCCGGTGGGCATAGGTGCCACTCAAGGGGAGACCTTGAGTCCATAAGGACTTACCCTAGGCCCGATGGGCATAGGTGCCACTCAAGGGGAGACCTTGAGTCCATAAGGATTTACCAGCTTGATCAGGGCTGTACCAACAGAAACTTCACAACACAACCCAATAGTATACCCCAGATAGTAATCAGTGTCCAGATCTCAGATATGAATAACAGAGTACATGTGGCATGCATTCTATTCAGATTATCAGAAACAGAAGATTTATACTTTTGACAGATAATTGGGCATACCTATTGAGCAAAGCAGACATTCTCATCATTCAACATACAAACAGATTGTAACATCTCAAGTCAAGCTAATATGTCATACTTTCAAGTTTATCAGACAATCAGGCAATTCCATCACAGATCAAGAAATCATATTACAAGTATACGAATTGAGCAAACATACATCATATCGGCAGAGAATGTCATTGTATAACCAGTTCATCATTTCATCTCATTTCTAACATAGTAATGCAATCTCAACAATAATTAAGATATTAAACAACATAGTATTGATTATGTTTAAATCATTATGCAATTCATTCAACAGAATATAGCACACACATGGAACACACCTCAAAGCTGGTCGGAGAAGAGTCTAACGGACACCTGCCTCAGTACGCTCAGATACGGGGTCGGATCCTAGATCAAGAAAGAGTAATGGTCATAAAGTGAAATAAGAGTTAAACTTATTCTTATACATATGGTTTGAACTCATACTGATATTCGCTGAAGCGTGAGGATGAGCGGGTCGAGAGGAGCTAGGCTGAGCTGGTGAGTGGTCACACGAGTCTCGGGTACCTTTACACAATTAAAACACTAGTTTAGACACTTATTCGATTTACTAATATCTGAATGGAATAATTAAGTACATATGCATGATTTGGGTTTAAGGTCGGATTCGGGGGTCTTAGAGTCGGAATTTCGCAAAACGGGCTTCAAAAACGGACTCAGGACGTCGAAAAACATAAGATAGGGTCTTTTCGAAAAATTTGACTTTCTGGTCAAAGTCAACGCTGACGTCAGCGAGTCAACGCTGACGTCAGCAGGTCAAAGTCAACGGGGCCAAGTCAACCGATGATGTCAGCAACCAACAGGGTCAACTATGCTGACTCGGTGAGTCAACTCACTGAGTCAACTCGGGCGAGTTGACTCACTGAGTTAACTCAACGAGTTGACTCGGACACGGGTCGGTTCGGGTCAGAGGTGGGTCGGGCCGGACTCGGGCGATGGGCTCGGGTTTGGATGATGGGCCGACCGGTCCAGCCGGTTCAGGCCGGCTTACTTACCCCCAACGGAACAACGTCGGACGGCCACCGGAAACTCGCCGGAGAGCCCGTAACGGATCGATTTCACCTGGAAAATAAAGGGGATCCAAGTTACACAAAGCTCACGAACCAAAAATGTTAAAACTCGCCAGAAATTAACCGAATTTAAGAATGGGCCGCCGGAACTTACGTAACTCCGACAGAGGCTTTGCCGGAGTCGGTTGGATTCAAAACCTTAGGGGTTTTGTTGGGCTCGACGAGGGGAGCACGGTGGTGGCAACAACACACCGAACGGACGACTGACGGAGGCTGAAACGACGAGCAAAGCTAACGGAAAAACGGGATAGGGTCGTCGAACCTTCTGCCCTCGAATCACGACGATGGCGGCAGGGGAAAGGCGAGTGACTATCGAGGATGGGCTCAGGGAATCACGGTGCCCACGCCGACGGCGGCGGTGTTGCGCACGGACCGACGGTGGAGAGGGAAGCAACGGCGGCCGGTCGGGGTAGGTAGGAGCGTTGGTGAGGGGATATTTCTCGAAGCTTGAAAGAGGCATTCAATTTTGGTAGGTGAAGAGACGCGTCTTCAATTAAGTGCATATGTAAAACAGAATTTCGTTAATCTTAAGGACAAAAAGGGGGAGGTAACAATCAGAAATGAGCCTTGGCTCAGATGGTTAACGCGTTGGATGGTGAGGGCTGAGGTCTCGGGTTCGAGCCTCCACACCCTCACCTTCAATTCCCCATTTTTATTCTTTTTTTTTATATACTTATCGGGTGTTACAGAAAGTTTAAAACATTGGCAAGGAGAGTGCCTTAGCAAATGATGAGCGTTGGCAAGGAGTGCCTAGTTTTCACGCTATTCATGTCATGTCAGCCTTTAATAAATCCTGTTTTGGCATTGTTTTCCAAGCAAATTCAAAGGTAGCAATGCTTCTTTCGATAACATTGCCCTAAATTAATTTTGGAAAAACCCCTTTATGTATATAGTGAATGTTTTATCATAAATCAATTTGATTAAGTGTCAATCTTTACTCTCGAGGGGTAGATTTCACTCCCGAAGTAAATTCATCTGCTTGAACATCTTCTCTCGAAGCATCTCACCTTAGTATCTAGCATTTGATTGTCGCCACCCAAGTCAGCTACGATATTGAGTTGTAATAGGAGAACTATGTCAACTGTCGCTTGGCAGCACACTTAAAAATAGAAAACATGTCAGATAGGAAGAACAATGTCGATGCAGTGTTGATTCATTAAAAACTAAACAAAAACATAGCGTTCAAACGTAATCACCACTCACAAACTATGAAATTAGTTCATGGTGAGGGTATCAACCAAAAAACCATAATCATTTTTAACATCCATCATCATTAAAACTAAATAAAACAACTAAACCAAAGAGAATGAAAAGAAGGAGATCTATCCATGCTGCCCTTCACAGTCTAGGCTCTCGGTCAAGCTGGTCGAACCACCTCTCCTTGGTGCAGCCGATTGTGATCAATCCTCTCGGAAAATCTCTACACTTTGCTATTCACAATCGGTCTTTCAATAGGCGTGTGAAGGAGGCTAGGATAATCCTTTGTATTTGAAATTTGAACGCTCAAGGGATAAGGCTTGTGATCACCTTTATCCAGATTTGAAGTGATAGGCTGATAAGATGATAAGCTGATCAGGCTAGGGCAGACGTCATTGTACCGACACAGCTCTGCATCCCAGCTTGGTATGGTTTTGCAAACCGCGCCTGGTACTGCTTATCCGCTAATTTTTTGGAGATTGATCCAATCCTTATTTTCTCGCAGCTTGATCTGGTCCTATTTTTTCGGTTTCAATAGCTACTTGGCATGGCATTAAATTCTCTTCTCTGCCAACCGGTGCTTGGAAATGTTTGGTCCTTCTCTAAATCGAGTGCAAGTGTACAGTGCTGCCAAGTTATAGTATAAAAGATATCGTCTCCACAGGGATTGGATGCCACTTCAAGAGTTTAAGTTCCTACACAAGTGTACACTACTGCCAAGTTATAGTATAAAAGATATCATCTCCATAGGGATTGGATGCGACATCAAGAGTTTAAATTCCTGCACAAGTAAACTTTAAAACACAAGTAAGGGGGTTTGTTTTGAAAGTGCAATTAAACTAAATAAATCAATTTAAATAAAGAGTTGAGAAAATATATTGAGAGAATGGGCCAGGTTAAGTGGTGTCGTAGTGTGGAAATTGCGTTAAACTCATCTCAGATTTGCATGCAATGCCGACTTAGCTGCCTCGACGGGTGAATGAACAGGTGGTTGCAGCGACAGGGCCAATGCCTCGGCGGGTGAATGAATAGTTGGTTTTCGTGGCGGGGCTAATGCCTCGACAGGTGAATGAATAGGTGGTTGCCGCGGCGGGTAGACCGACAACCTTCAAGGTTCGGCAGAACGCCCTTCAATGATTCCCCCTTATGTCTAAGTTGGAATACTATTGATGCACACTTCTCGATAATACCTCTTGGCGTAAACCGATAATGGTCGGCAACCAATTTTATGTTCTTCTTAGCCGTTGAAACTCTAACCTATGTCTAAGCTGAGTTAGTCCTCACTGATTGGATGAAAACCATGCTTATCCTCTTCTTATGCCTAACTCTCTTGATATTAAGCAAATAGATGCATTCACAATGAGATCTCTCGATTCTATTGTAAGTAAGAATTAAAACCAAGAATAAGAAAACCTTGAATTAAAATTCCATAACAAATCTTCAACTAATTACAACCCTTTCTCACAACTACTAAACATTAAAAGCCCAAACCTAAACTTTCGACTAGGCTTTCTACTCTCTTCTATCTCCCTCTTGTCCAAGTCGTTTAGCCTTGATGCCTATTTATAAGAGAGGATTAGGTCAAGTACTCCTTGAAGAAAAAGTCACAAAAGCCCATCTTATGGAAGAAGTTAAGTAGGAATTAAATTGTATTGAATAAATTGAATATTTTATTCCAAAATAACTCATCTTTTGGGCTTTCTTGGGCTGCAAGCTTCTTCCTTGTTTGGATCTTCTCACGCCATCTCTAGATGCTCTTGGACTCTATTTTTCAAGTGACTTGGTTCTGCTGATTCAGTACATTCTCCTCTTCAGATCACACTCCCTTTTGGTCATTCTCCAAAGTGCCGCTGCGGCGGCAGTACTGGCGGCAGTCTGTCTCGGCGGGCTATTCTTTGAACTGCTGTGATAAGGTTTTGAAAATTTCAAATTTCGAAAACAACCTTAACAAAATCTTTTTTGGAGTCGCCACCGGCCACTGAGGTAGGCCGGACACCATAAAACTAAAACCATAGATTCGTTTAAAAGGGTTCAGGAGTTTGTTACGCGTGGGGAAGGGTTACCACCCCCATCACGCCCGAAAATTGGTACCAAAACAATTGTTGCTTTTAATTGATGGAAATTGTTTAAAATTTAAAAAGAGTTTAATTAGGGGTTCTTAATTGAAAATCAAACTTTAATTATACGAGCTTTATCAAATTGGTGGTTTCGAATGAATTAGTCGTTTAATTAAAAAGGATGATGGTACACCAGACTAAAGACTAAACTGACATCATATAAGTCTCACTGTCGTGTTAGTTTAGGGTTCGGATCCCGTACGTCACCTTTATGCATGATTCAAGCAGATAAAATATGGTGTCATGGCCTTGTTCGTTTTAATTACGAATTTTACCTTTAGGCGATGCAAATAAATCCATATATTCGAGGAATATCCAATAAGCTAGGATATTTCGACCCGAATACGTGAATTAATAAGTACCTCCTTTTTAATAATTAAAATTAATTAGTACACAACTTTAAATATTAAAGGGTCACATGAATGGCAATTTAAAACACATGTTAAAAATACATATTTGAATGACATAAAAACTAGCTATACACACATGTTAAAAACCATGTATTGTATACATAATGAAACTATATATTATAAGAACTCATTTTGCAAGAACCATACATATTAAACAAGATTATGTAAAAAGCATACGATCATAAAAATACAATATGTCAAGTACCATACCAACTATACAATATCAACCAAACATAATAGAGCAAATAAAATAAAACATGGTCTAAAATTAATGAAATGCAAAATGCAAGACAAAAATTAAAATGCATAATTAAAAGGAAAGCACTGGAAAATAGACTAAAATAAAATAAGAACGAAAATTTGAGGGACTAAAACAGTGAATGGACCATTCAAAAATTGATTTAATTGCAAATCGAAAGGGCCAAATTAAAAAGGTGTGGAAACTTAAAAGGGCTAAAATGGTAATTTTCCCATCCAAAGTCTAATTAAAATCGAATTGGGGACGAGATTAAAAGCGTTTAAAAACCTAAAGGGACCTAAATGGCGATTAAACCACTCGGAAATAGATTAAAACGAAAATAAGGATGAAATTGAGAGAACTTGAAAATATAGAGGGACTGCGAGGGTGGTTTAAAAAGACGGAAGCCCTTGCTCGCGTAATTAAAACGACACGGAGGCCCTTAAAACGCAATTAAACCAATCTTTAAAACATAAAACACTATAAAACCGAGTAAAAACATTTTTGACCCTTTTGTTAAATCTAAACCTTCTTAGACTCTCCCCTCCCTCTCGCGACGCTGTGCCGGTCGTCGTTATTCAACGGCCGGCGAACCAGAAACCCTAAAACTAAAAAATCCCCTTTTTTCAAAACCTTTCGAAACCCAAAACCAAAATCCTTTCCCCCTTTTAAAAACCGAGACCAAAACAGCCTCTTTTTGTTATCTTTCAAAATCCCAAACCAGAAAACCCCCTTTCCCTCATTTGTTTTCGAGAAATCAGAAATAAAAAAAAACTAAATCTACTACTTACCCTTGCCGTTGGCTCACCCAACACGACCGATGAATTCGAAAGGTTTATCGCCGGCGAAGGGGGAGCAAACGGATATGGGGAAGGTGAACCGACAAAGGTAAAAAACGTACCTTTTCCCCCTTTTTTATGATTCAAAACGGAAAATGAAAAAGATGATATACCTCTGAAGACCTTGAAGTTTTTTGCTTGTATTGATTTATGAGAATTCCCCATTCAAAACTTAGGGATTACAATATTGGTTTCGGCTTTTATAGCCGAATATTACAAAATTTCGGTATTACATGAAATTGGAACGAAAAACTGCTATTGGATCTTCTGATTTTTGTTGGTATTTCTCGTTTGTATTCATCTCTGTAATATGTTGGTTTTGCCTCGTACGATTCTGTTTTTTCGCGTTTTTTGCCTCTGACATTTTTTTGTTTGAATGCGTCGTGGCTACTGGAGGAGGGGACTAGAGAGGTTAGGACGTGGACGGTCGTGCGGGATCGGGAGCGGATCTGGATAGCCTGGGGACTCGAAGAGGTGGGCGTTTGATGCACGCGCGAGTGAGGGAGACGAGCAAACGCAATTTGAGAGTCGATGAGTCATGCGCGTGGGTGACGCTTGGGATCGCGCGTGTGCGTGTGATGGCCTAGAAGCTTCCCGCTTTGATCCTGGACCGTTAGATTTGTCCCAGATCTAACGGCTGGGAGCCGACTGCGAAAGAAGATTGAGAGACCGATTAGGGTTTTTTGGTTTAATCTTGTTGGGCCCGAAAAAGTAAATGGACTGTTAAAAAACTTGGGCCTTTTATTTATGTATATTTATCATTTGGGCTTTGTATATGGATTTTGTTTTTAATAAACTTGACTCAATTTTATAGATTGGGCTTTTATTTATTTAATTATGTGTTTTTATATATATTGTGTTTTCAGACTCGATTCAAAACAACAACAATAATAATAATAGTATACGATAATAATATTAATAATAATGATAATATAATAAATAACAGTAATAAATATAATAGTAATAATAATAATAATAATAGATAGTAATAATAATAATAATAGATAATAATAATATATGATAATAACATAAATAATAATAATAATAATAAATAGTAATAATAGCAATAATAGATAAAAAAATTAGTAATATATATATATATATATACTGTTGTTTTTTTCTCTCTTTTTTAGTTTTTATTTTTAATTATATGTAATTAAAAAACGTAACAAAGCCCATTATTAAAAAAACGAAGACGGGTTAACACCCCGGACAAAATAGGTGATTATAACTGCCCCCTTTGCTTATACTTGTGAAACAAGAATAAAGCAAAGGCCATAATCACTAATTTTGTCCAACTTCCCTGTTTGGATCCCGAGTCACCATGCACTTGAACTACTGGCGGTTCGGAAGTCGGTACGGGAAAATGCAACGATCGCGGAGGCTTGAAGCTATCCTTCTCATTTCGACATTCTCCAACCCTCCGAGGTCCGAATAGATAGACGGTTGGTGAAAAATAAAAGCTCCATTCTCAAAGTGCCCGAACGGATAGACGAGTTTCTATTCTCAAAAAGCCCGAACGAATAGGCGAGTTCCATTCTCCTCATGCCCGAACAGATAGATAGGCTTCCATTCTCAAAAAGCCCGAACAGATAGACGGGTTCCGTTCTCTTCATGCCTGAACAGATAGACAAGTTTCCATTCTTAAAAAGCCCGAACGGATAGGCGGGTTCCATTTTCTCATGCCCGAACAGATGGACAGGTTCCATTCTCAAAATGCCTGAACGGATAGGTGGGTTCCATTCTCCTCATGCCCAAACGGATAGGCGGATTCCATTCTCCTCATGCCCGAACGGATAGGCAGGTTCCATTCTCCTCATGCCTGAATAGATAGGCGAGTTCCATTCTCCTCATGCCTGAACGGGTAGGCTGGTCTCCATTCTCAAAAAGCCCGAACGGATAGGTGAGTTTCATTCTCCTCATGCCTGAACGGATAGACGAGTTCCCTTCTACTGGGAAAAGCTTTAATATACCTGTCAAAAATAGGCAAAAACGATATGATGATGTGAGTTAGCATGCCCTAATCCTAGGGATGCCTAACTACAAATGATGCATGAATTATGACATCAAAATTGCTCGGACGATTTCATCTTTCAGATCGGCCACTCTTGACCCTCCTCTTGTTCTCTTCTTTTTCTCAATCTCTTATGGCTTTCTCATCTCTTCCAAATCTCAATCTTTTGGTCTCTTCTCGAAAGATAACTGCTGACTTTCACTGGTCAGACTGGACATAACACTTCTCGTGGTGCTCATTCTCGTAACGTTGCCCCCCATTCAAACTGGGTCTTCAACCATTCTCTTCGTCTTTACTCAACACGACGACTTTTCTCTCTTCTTAACATTAGGGGAAGCACATGCCTCCAAGCCCCTGAACTTTTCTCTTAAATTCATTAAGGTCCGCTTTCATTTTCTGCACCAATCAAAGCATTTTGACAGAAACTTCGCTTCAAGTCTCTGAACTGTAGCATGTAGAATCTTACTATTTTCCTCATCATGGTCACTGGTGAACTATCAATTGCATTCATGGCCTTGCATTCTAAAATTTATCCCCGAAGCAATGGGAAGAAATATTTTTGTTTCCACTAAAAATTTAGATTGCATCTTCTGACTTCAAAATGAGATGCATTTTTGAAAACTAGACTTTCTTTTCAAATTATGGATATATCAAGCTAGATTAAATACCCTGAATATCAAGTGCACAAACGACACTATTATGGCTTACCAAGGATTGCCTCAAGCATCATGTGTCTAGGGGACCTCGAAAGCTAAGCTGATGTCTGAAAATGTGACATACTCTCCGAGTTATTTTAGTTTTTAATCAATTGGACTCATCTTCTATAGGCTTCGCCTTTATCATTATTACTTTGTCTCAATTCTTTATGATTTTGGGGAAGTCAACTCGTCACATTCCTTTGGCTCGAAATAAATGATGGAGAAAACAACAAAACCCCGAGTTACTCAGCATTGTCATGATTTGAAAATATTACCATCACTCATGTAGCTAAAGTTTTTGATTCGAATGGTGCATAGCAACCTTATTGGTCCTTTTGCTACAGCGGAGTGCCCCAAAAATTCCACACTCTTATCCAAAAATGCCTATTACCAGGCTTCGAACATTGGAGTGCTTTTTTATGCTTTTATTATTCTCTCTCTTTTGTCTTTTCTTTTTCTTTCTTTCTTTTTCTTCTTTTTCTTTTCATTCTTTTCTTTTTCTTCTTCTTCTTCTTTTTTTAGCACGGAAGATTTTTGGTTGTTCTCTCGAAGGCCCTAATGCTATGTGTACTCAATAGATGACCAAATTAACTTGGAGTGTAAGCCACATATTCATCATCTTCGCAGCTTTCGATTTCCACTAGACACAAGTTGCTCGAAATCAACCTTTGGGCCAAGGTCAATGTTCCTTGTGCAATTGATATACGGGGACTCAATAGACAAATATATATACACAAAATGAAGAGATATTTGAAACACAAAACACAATGCATCGCTTCATTGAAATTCAAACATGCAGGCTTAGGCCCTTACAAAATAGGTTTTTGCTACCTTCGGGCAAATGGTAGCAAAGTTGATTCCACACTTCACTTCAAGAAAAATATTAAAATGCAATGGAATGAAAACAAGCTAACTTGGATGCACTAAAAACTCTTGACCACCGATAGGCTGGCCACTCATCACAATCCTTAAGCTTCCTTAAGGAACTCAATCTCCTTATTGTCCTTCAGTTCCTGAACCAACTGCTTAAATTCCGGACAACTCTGAATCTTGTGCCCCGCAGTCTGATGGTACTTACAAAAGGATTCATGGCCATCATATACTCCATTCGTACCACTCTCGATCAAGCCCGCCGTGCATAACTGTTTGAACACCCAACTAAGAGGGGACCTGATTTCCGGCACTTCCCTCCTCACTTTCCTTGAATCTACCTCTTCGAGTGCATTCACGCCTCGTCCTTCATGGTTTTGAAGTGGATTGGTTGCCACATTGGGCCCCTTTAACTCGAGGACCCCAATGTTGATCATGTTTTGTACGAGCTTTTTGAACGCTGTGCAATTTTCTATCGTGTTCCCCAATACTCCACCGTGGTACTCACAACGTGCTTTCTCGTCGTACCATGGAGGGTAAGGCGGCTGGATGAGAGTAACATGATATGGATGGACCAGATCAGCCTCGTATAGGTGTTTGTACACCTCCTTGTATGACATGGGTAGAGGGGTAAAAGACATCTTCTCTTGTTCCCTCTTGGGAGCCCTACTTTCTTTTCGGTTTGAGCTTTGCGCATTCCCAATTGCGGCTCGAGGCGGTGAGATTGTGAGGTGCTTAGGAGCCTCGTAGGTACTGGTGTTGTTTACCTCATGATCTTTCTTCTTGAATTTCTTCCGAGCATTCTCTCCTCCATCAATTCTACCACTCTTGATAGCTGCCTCGATACGTTCACCGATCATAACCATATTTGAGAAATTACCGATAGTGTTGCTTATCATGCGGTCATAGAGGTTTCCCTTCAAAGTATTGACAAACATAGGGGAGATCTCATTCTCGCGGAGTGGGGGTTGGACCTGTGCCTCTACATCTTGCCAACGTTGGGCGTATTCACGGAGGCTCTCACTGTGCCTTTGCTCCAAACCTTATAGCATGAGTCAGTTTGGGACCATATCGGTTATGTGCCTATACTGATTTGTGAAAGCCTTAGCCAAATCCTTCCATGACCTAATTTGAGCACGGGTTAACTGATTGTACCACCTCACCGCGACCCCGCTAAGCTGTCTTGAAAGCAATGAATTAGCAACCTCTCGTTGTCGATGAAACCCATCATCTTTCTACAGAACATGGTTATGTGGGCAGTATGGCAAGTTGTCCCGTCAAACTTCTCAAACTCCGATGTCTTGAACTTGGGCGGGATTATCAGATCTGGTACCAAACTGAGATCTCTAGCATTCATCCCATATGCCTTTTCTTCTCCCTCCTTTGTCTGGAATTTCTCCTTGAGGTCCTTCCGGGTCTCTTCTAGTTGTTTTGAGAACTCCACCTTGACCTTGTTCAAATTCTCAATCTCATCCAAATCCGAGACACTATCCCCGGCATTTTCCACATGATTAAAAACCAGACCTGATGGGGCATGGATAGAGGCGCATGCTTGATGCGATGTTGCCCCATCTCCTTGAGTAGTCGCTCCTTGCGAGGGCTTAGGGGTATCAGTGACAAAACCAGGGGAAAACGAAGGGTCCCCCTCTCTTGGCTAGGGTTTCCAAAAACACCCTTTCCTCTTAGATTAGCTTGTAGCAACTGAGATATCTCTTTCATCATATATTGTTGGGACTTGATGATGGTGTCCCTCAATTCTTGCTGAGCTCGCTCCAACTGACCTCTCAAATCAGCTTCTAACTTAGCAAAACTCTTCTTCATTTGCTTCCTTTGATGGCGGGTAAAGTGTGGATACGGAATCTTCGATAGTCATGAATTCTGCCATGCCCTCGAACAATTAATTCCATGACTTAATGATGTAGTGCACGCATTGTCGTATGCATCACAGAAATAGATGATTAAAGGCAATAAATTAAAAAACAAAATCGAATGCAAAGAAGTGTTGATTCGACGAACATCCTCATCAAACAACTTTTCATAACGGAGATCAAGTCTTGTTACAACGAGGCAAGAAAATAAATACATAGGGTACGATTTTCAATAAGTTTTGCTCGTCCCCTTAGCATGTTCCGGAAACTCCGTTGTTATAGACTCTTTTCTCCCATTATGAAAGTTTTCAACTTTAGACTGTTCTCGAATCAACACTTCGTATGAAAATGCGATGAATATGCAAAAATAAGCAAAATAAGACAAAAAAAAGCAACTGGATTAGTAACACAAAAAAGAATACTGAATACAATAAATGAAAGGAAACATATCAAAGCAGATTAACAATGCAAGACCTATTAGCATGCATTCTAATTCTACGGTTATCCGCATGGCTCTAATCGGGGTGGGCTTCTTAAATTGTCACACATGTGGGTTCGGTTCTAACAAGGGTACCCAGACCTATCTTATCACCTACTAAGGTAACAAGAGCCCCAATTCTGGCCCATTACAAGCTTGCGAATTGGTTACGGTTTGCGGGAAAGCACGACCTAGTGACGTGGAGGGCTGCTCACGTGTCAAAGGCGTGGATTCCGGAAGTGAATTACCGACCCGTGGAGGGATGCTCACGTGGGTATGGGTGTTACACTCCCACTTAAGGGACGAAGCTCGGGTATATAGCTTAATGATCGTGATGCAACACATATCGGTGATTTCCTTAGAAATTAAATGAGAAATTAATTCAAAGACCACTAATTTTCAAAGCTCGTATAATTCAAGTCCCATTTTCAAAGAAGAACCGCCTCATTAAAGTCAAATTAAATTTAAAAAATTTCCATCATTAAAAGCCACAATTATTTTATTGTCTTAACTCTCTTTTGTTCTATAAAACAAAATTCGTCCCCAGCGGAGTCGCCACGTTGTGATAAGGTTTTGAAAATTTCAAATTTCGAAAACAACCTTAAAAAAATCTTTTTTGGAGTCGCCACCGGCCACTAAGGTAGGCCGGACACCATAAAACTAAAACCAGAGATTCGTTTAAAAGAGTTCGAGAGTTGGTTACGTGTGGGGAAGGGTTAGCACCCCCATCACGCCCGGAAATCGGTACCAAAACAATTGTTGCTTTTAATTGATGGAAATTGTTTAAAATTTAAAAAGAGTTTAGTTAGGGGTTCTTAATTGAAAATCAAACTTTAATTATACGAGCTTTATCAAATCGGTGGTTTCGAATTAATTAGTCATTTAATTAAAAAGGATGACAGTACACCAGACCAAAGACTAAACCGACATCATATAAGTCTGACTGCCGTGTTAGTTTAGGGTTCGGATCCCATACGTCACCTTTATGCATGATGCAAGCAGATAAAATATGGTCTCATGGCCTTGTTCGTTTTAATTACGAATTTTACCTTTAGACGATGCGAATTAATCCAAATATTCGAGGAATATCCAATAAGCTAGGATATTTCGACCTGAATACGTGAATTAATAAGTACCTCCTTTTTAATAATTAAAATTAATTAGTATACAACTTTAAACATTAAAGGGTCACATGAATGGCAATTTAAAACACATGTCAAAAACACATATTTGAATGACATAAAAACTAGCTATGCACACATGTTAAAAACCATGTATTGTATACATAATGAAACCATATATTATAAGAACTCATTTTGCAAGAACCATACATATTAAACAAGATTATGTAAAAAGCATACGATCATAAAAATATAATATGTCAAGTACCATACCAACTATACAATATCAACCAAACATAAATAAAGCAAATAAAATAAAACATGGTTTAAAATTAATGAAATGCAAAATGCAAGACAAAAATTAAAATTCATAACTAAAAGAAAAGCACTGGAAAATGGACTAAAATAAAATAAGAACGAAAATTTGAGGGACTAAAACAACGAATGGACCATTCAAAAACTGATTTAATTGCAAATCGAAGGGCCGAATTAAAAAGACGCAGAAACTTAAAAGGGCTAAAATGGTAATTTTCCCATCCAAAGTCTAATTAAAATCGAAATGGGGACGAGATTGAAAGCGTTTTAAAACCTAAAGGGACCTAAATGGCGATTAAACCACTCAAAAATAGATTAAAACGAAAATAAGGACGAAATTGAGAGAACTTGAAAATATAGAGGGACTGCGGGCGTGGTTTAAAAAGACGGAAGCCCTTGCTCGCGTAATTAAAATGACACGGAGGCCCTTAAAACACAATTAGACCAATCTTTAAAATATAAAACACTATAAAAACGAGTAAAAAACATTTTTGACCCTTTTGTTAAACCTAAACCTTCTCAAACTCTCCTCAACCCTCTCACAACACTGTGTCGGTCGTCGTTATTCGACGACCGGCGAACCAGAAACCTTAAAACTCAAAAATCCTCCTTTTTCCGAAACCTTTCGAAACCCAAAACTGAAATCCTTTCCCCCTTTTAAAAACCGAGACCAAAACAACCCATTTTTTTATCTTTCAAAATCCCAAACCAAAAAACCCCTTTTCCCTCTTTTGTTTTCGAGAAATCAGAAAACAAAAAAAACTAAATCTACTACTTACCCTTGCCGTTAGCTCACCCAACACGACCGATGAAGTCGAAAGGTTTATCGGCGATGAAGGGGGAGCAAGCGGATGTGGGGAAGACGAACTGACAAAGGTAAAAAACGTACCTTTCCCCCCCTTTTTTATGATTCAAAACGGAAAATGAAAAAGATGATATACCTCTGAAGACCTTGAGGTTTTTTGCTTGTATTGATTTCTGAGAATTCTCCTTTCAAAACTTAGGGATTACAATATTGGTTTCAACTTTTATAGCCGAATATTACAAATTTTCGGTGTTACATGAAATTGGAACGAAAAAATGCTATTGGTTCTTCTGATTTCTGTTGGGATTTCTCGTTTGTATTCATCTCTGTAATCTGTTGGTTTTGCCTCGTACGATTCTGTTTTTTCGCGTTTTTTGCCTCTGACATTTTGTTTTTTTTGTTTGCATGCATCGTGGCTGCTGGAGAAGGGGACCAAAGTGGTTGGGATGTGGATGGTCGTGCGGGATCGGTAGCAGATCTGGACGGCCTGGGGACTCGAAGAGGTGGGCGTGCGATGCACGCGCGAGTGAGACGGGCATACACAATTTGGGAGTCGAGGAGTCATGCGCGTGGGTGACGCCTGGGATCGCGCGTGGGCGCGTGATGGCCTTGAAGCTTCTCGCTTTGATCCTGGACCATTAGATTTGTCCCAGATCTAACGGCTGGGAGCCGGCTGCGCAAGAAGATTGAGAGACCGATTAGGGTTTTTTGGTTTAATATTGTTGGGCCTGAAATAGGCCTTGTAATAAAGTAAATGGACTGTTAAAAAACTTGGGCCTTTTATTTATGTATATTTATCATTTGGGCTTTGTATATGGACTTTGTTTTTAATAAACTGGACTAATTTTTATAGATCGGGCTTTTATTTATTTAATTATGTGTTTATATATATATATTTGTGTTTTCAGACTCGATTCAAAATAATAATAATAATAATAATAATAATAATATACGATAATGATATAACAATAATGATAATATAATAATTAACAACAACAACAACAACAACAATAATAATAATAATAATAATAGATAGTAATAATAATAATAGATAATAATAATAATAATAGTAAATAATAATAATAATAATAATAATAATATATGATAATAACATAAATAATAATAATAAATAGTAATAATAGCAATAATAGATAAAAAAAAATTAATAATATATATATATACTGTTGTTTTTTTCTCCTTTTTTTAGTTTTTATTTTTAATTATTCGGTATTTATATGTAATTAAGAAACGTAACAAAGTTAGTCAACCTAGGAGTTAGGGCTAGCATTTTTATGTAGCAAGTTTATCCCCTCCGTGTAATTAAATTTTCAGACGGATGTGGTATTTCTAAGGAACACTGGTTCCTAAATTCGATGTCCTTTTATTGCATTGATGCACTCATGCATACATGCATGCATTTATTCATTTTGAAATCTTATGATAAATAAGGAATTTAATAAGAGAAAGGTTTAATGACAGAATCCGCTCTAAGCCGTAAACATTCCACATTCATACGGAACTCGCCTGCGTTCACGATCCATGGCTTTTGAGAATCGACTTTCCAATCTCGAAAACGAACGTGTGGAAACGCAGAATCGTTTTGACAGGGTCGAACAATCAATTAAAGATTGCTTTACTCAAACTCAGGCAGAAATCATCAACCAACTAACTGCTCTATTGGGCCCAAAGGAATCTGGGAAGGCCAAAGCAGCTGAAGGAGCTTCCAACGAGGTGAATGATCAAGCAGAGACAACGTCCCACATCAAGATGCAGCCAGAAAAACCTTCAACAGCGAAGAAGGTCCATATTAACCTAGCTGGAGCAACACCAAGTCACCCTTTACACATTGGTACAAACTTTGAGAATGCTAAAGAGGTGCTAGACTTGAATGCTCTTGATGAGATCGGAAAAATACGCGCTGAAATTGAGTGCAAGTACGAGGAGCGCTGCAAAGCTCTAGAGGATCGCCTGCTGGAATTACAGAAAGCCAATGAGATGGGACCAGGAGCTGTTGAGATGAGCCTGGTAGCTGATTTAGTGCTTCCTCCCAAGTTCAAAGCTCTAGACTTTGAGAAATACGATGGGACTTCTTGCCCCAAGGCCCATCTTACGATGTATTGTAGAAAGATGGTTGCTTACATGAAAGATGAAAAGTTACTGATACACTGCTTTCAGGACAGTCTAACTGGTTCAGTTGCTCGCTGGTATACCCAACTAAGCCGGGTGAATATCCGATCCTGGAAGGATTTGTCAAGAGCTTTTGTGGAGCACTATAAGCATGTTACAGAAATGATCCCGAGCTGGGTATTGTTGCAGGGGATGGAGCAGAGAAGTGATGAAACGCTCCGACAGTATGCCCAAAGATGGAGAGATATCACATCGCAAGTACAGCCACCGCTAATGGAAAATGAGATTGCCCATATGTTCGTACAGATTTTAAGAGGACCGCTCTTTGAAAGGCTTATCAGCAATGCCACCTAGAATTATGCTGACATTGTGATGACAGGAGAGTTGATAGAAGCCGCAATAAAGAGCGGAAGAATTGAAAGTGGAGAGAGTTCTCGCAAGAACTATAAGAGGAAAGATAATGAAGTGAATAATGCAAGCACTTATGAGGCACCGAAAAATGTGACCATTACATCACCCGGAACCTCGGCTGGAAACTCTCAAAACTTAAACAAGAGGGATTTTCGAGGACCGAGAAATGATAGAATGAACTTCACACCCATCCCAATGTCATATGCAAAATTATACCCTCAGTTGCATGAGGCGGATCTGGTGAGACCGTATCATCTGACACCTCTATAGCCCCCTTACCCTCCATGGTACAAAGCTGATGCTCACTGTGAATTCCATGCTAGAATATCGAGACATTCGATTGAAACATACACAACATTCAAGAAGGTGGTGCTAAATTTGATCAATTGGGATATTGAAGTTTGATGAACCCAATATCGATGCTAATCCTCTTCCGAGTCATGGAGGACGTGGGGTGAACATGATAGAAGAATATGATGAGGCGAAGAGGCGAAAGACTGATGTTTCATAGATTCAGTCTCTGTTGAGATGGGTGTTTGAACAACTATATAACGCCAAGATGATTGAAGTTGGCATGAAAATTGAGATGAAAATACCTGCTAAGGTATATTGTGAATATCATCAAGAGTGTGATCATGAAATGCAGCATTGTCAAGAGTTCAGGGACCTAGTTCAAAAAATGATGGATAACAAAGAAATTGAATTCTTTGAAAAGGTTGGTACAAGGAGAGAGGTTGAAGTGTTTGCTTCAGAAAACTCTAGAGTGAAACATGGGGTGCACAAACCTCTGGTTGTGATTGTTAAGCCAAAAGTTGCAAATGCGAAGCTAGTGGTGACACCAAAGATAGTGATTTCAACTCCCGCTCCTGTTGCTTTCAAAAGTACCAATGCGGTCCCTTGGAATTACGCGGACAGTGTGTCAATACCAGAAAAAAGAGAAGTTTCAAGAGACAAAACCAAATGAAGAGACAAAGGAAGAACTAGAGAAAGAGCAGACGAATTCAGAGGCAGTAAACGAAGTAGGCCATTTCACTCGGAGTGGCAGATGTTATTCCTCCCCAGAAGTGATGAAAGAAGCTGAGAATGCTAAGGAAAAGGTATCTGCTGCTCCCAAAAATATTTTTTAGGAAGACTCTGCTCCAAAGATAAATGAACCGGTGATAGAGGAGCAAGCCTGGGAATTTCTGAGATTTTTGAAGCACAGCGAGTACAACATAGTAGAACAATTGAAGCGGCAACATGCAAGGATTTCAGTCCTAGAGTTATTAGTGAGCTCTGAAGGGCACCGAAATGCTTTGATGATGTGCTAAATCAGATGTTTGTGCCAAACAACATCTCAGTAGATAAGCTGGACAAAATTGTAAATCATATTGCAGCTGACAATTACATAACATTCACCAATGATGAAATTCCGGAAGGAGGAATGAGGTCAGTGAAAGCTCTGAATATCACTACGCATTGTAAAGGATATGTGTTGCCAGGTGTCCTAATCGACAATGGATCAGCCCTTAATGTTATGCCGATGGCGACTCTGCAAAGGTTGCCTATTGATGACTCCCATATGAAGGCATATCATAACTTTTTGAGAGCTTTTGATGGAACAATCCGGGATGTGCTTGGGAGGATAGAAGTACCATTGTTGATAGGACCAACAGTTTACAATATTGACTTTTTGGTGATGGATATTAAGCCCACTTACAATTGCTTGCTTGGACGACATTGGATTCACCCAGCAGGTGCAGTCCCATCGTCTCTACACAAGAAACTCAAGTTTTTCATAGAAGGAAAGTTGTTTAGTGTTGGAGCGGAGGAAGACATCATTTCCTCTGTAACAACTGATGTGCCCTATATCCAGACAGATGAAAATGCCTTGGAGTGTTCTTTCCGAGCACTGGAATTCGTGAATGCTACCTTCGTTGCTAAGGGAAAGCCATTTCCACGGCCAAGACTATCAAACTGCACCAAGATGACTGTTCGAGAGACACTTGGAAGAGGTGCGAAGACAGAGAAGGGGCTCAGAAAACACTTGCAGGGAAGTTTGCGACCAAGGCCTATTCTGATGAAGGAGGATCATTTCGGATTGGGATTTGCTCCTACAATAAAGGATCGATTGAGAGAGTTAAAGAAGCAGGGGGAACAGAGGAGAGCCCACATACAAGGAAAGGAGACGTCCTCCCGCCTGGTGACATCTATTGACATGACAAAGATTTTCAAATCGCAAGGATTCACCAATGTTGAAAAGTAGCTGGAGGAAGTCAATCAAGGAACAATAAAACTACATGAGGAGGAAATCTTCGGTAATGATCTGGATGGGCTTTTTGTTGGAGGAATCTTCGAGAATGCTCGACCTGGCGAATATCTGAGAATGATCCGCCCCTGTGCCCCAGGCAAGACATTGAAGAGATGGACAGCTGAAGATACTTCCTTTGTAACCAAAATTGAAACAGAGTAAATACTAAGACCACCTTATACCTTTGCACGCTGGTATAAGGGGATTATCTGTAAAGGGCCATTATACAATCATTTTAATAAAGATGCTTTCCATGCTGATTCACAAATGGCAAACGAGTTTTTATTTTTTCGCATCCTTTTCAAAATATATTATTATTATTTTCTTTGTAGGTCTTCAATTATCGACTGCATGAATGATCCTAAACCCGATCCTAGGGTAGGACCTGAACAACCAGTATGTCTAGCGGAAATCAATGAAGTTGAGGATGAACTAGAATGTGAAATCCCTAAAGAATTACTGAAGTTGGTGGAAAAAGAAGACAAACAGATCCTGCCTCACAAAGAAGAATTGGAGATTCTCAATCTGGGAACAAAAGAAACCAAAATAGAAGTAAGGATCGGGGCAGCATTTTCAACCAAAAAGAAGCAATAATTAATTGATTTGTTGTGCGAGTTCAAAGATGTTTTTGCCTGGTCTTACCAAGACATGCCAGGATTAAACACTGACATAGTGGTACACAAATTACCCATTAGACCTGAATGCAAACCGGTCCAACAGAAACTTAGAAGGTTGAGGCCAGAAATGGTGATAAAGATAAAAGAAGAAGCACAGAAACATATCAATGATGGTTTCCTTGCGGTATCTCAGTATCCAGAATAGGTGGGTAATATAGTACATGTACCAAAGAAAGATGGGAAAGTACGAATGTGTGTTGACTACAGGGACCTGAACCGGGCCAGTCCAAAAGATAATTTTCCTTTGCCACACATAGACATTCTGGTCAACTATACGTCAGGGCATTCTTGGTTTTCCTTTATGGACGGCTTCTGATATAATCAAATAAAGATGAGTCCAGAAGATATGATCAAGACCACCTTTATAACCTTATGGGGTACTTATTGTTACAAGGTGATGCCCTTTGGACTAAAGAACGCTGGGGCAACATACCAGCGGGCGATGGTGACCTTGTTTCATGACATGATGCATAAAGAAGTCGAAGTGTATGTAGATGACATGATTGCCAAGTCCCATACTGAGGAGGAGCACATCCAAAATATGAGAAAGTTATTCTTGAGATTGAGAAAGTACCAACTGAAGCTCAATCCTAACAAATGTACCTTTGGAGTAACATCTGGAAAACTTCTTGGTTTTGTTGTCAGTAGAAGGGGAATCGAGATAGACCCCGACAAAGTGAAGGCTATCCAGAACCTGCCGCCACCCAGCTCACAGAAAGAAGTTTGGGGGTTCCTTGGCAGATTGAATTATGTTTCTCGGTTCATATCACAATTGACCGACAAATGTGATCCAA
The DNA here is from genome assembly GCA_958450335.1 of Hibiscus tridactylites. Lineage (NCBI taxonomy): Eukaryota > Viridiplantae > Streptophyta > Magnoliopsida > Malvales > Malvaceae > Hibiscus > Hibiscus tridactylites. The sequence goes on along the minus strand of OY288273.1, from coordinate 34,831,200 downwards.
ACTTCAGGATGTTGAAAAAGAATAACCCTGGAGAATGGAATAAAGAGTGTCAAGAGGCATTTGAAAAAATCAAGAAATATCTTACCAATGCTCCCATATTATTAGCACTGGTTCCTGGCAGGCCATTAATCCTTTACCTAACGGTCTACGAGAACTCAATGGGATGCGTGTTGGGGTAACATGATGATACAGAGAAGAAAGAAAGAGTCATCTATTACTTGAGCAAGAAGTTTACTGAATGCGAAGTGCGGTACCCACCTATTCAAAAGTTGTGTTGTGCTCTGGTTTGGGTAACCTGAAGGCTCATGCAATACATGTTATACCACACAACATGGCTAATCTCTCATCTTGACCCGTTAAAATTCATGATGGAAATACCAGCATTGACTGGAAGACTGGCACGCTGGAAAATGCTGTTGTCAGAGTTTGACATTGTGTACATGAGTCAGAAAGCAATAAAAGGAAGTGCTATAGCAGACTTCCTAGCCAGTCGTGCAATGGAGGATTATGAACCCTTGAACTTTGATTTCCCAGATGAAGATGTGATGAATGTCTCCACGATAGAAGCCATAATTCCAAAAATGAAAACTTGGAAATTATATTTCGATGGAGCGATTAATGCCCTTGGATGGGGAATTGGAGCAGTATTGATCTCACCAGATGATGTACACTACCCGTCCACAAGCAGGCTAGAATTTATTTGTACCAATAACATGGCAGAGTATGAAGCCTGTGTGATGGGCCTGCGAGGTGCTATTGAAAGAAAAATAGAAGTCTTAAAAGTGTATGGAGATTCGGCGTTGGCGATTTACCAACTTCGTGGAGAATGGAAAACAAAAGATGTAAGATTGATTGAGTACCGAAAATTGATCCTGAAGCTAATAAAAGTGTTTGAATAAATAACCTTTATATACATCCCCAGGGAAGATAACCAAATGGCGGGTGCCTTAGCTACACTGGCTTCGGTATTCCTAGCAAATAGATCAGAAGATATGGTGCCTATCCGAATGTAGAGTTATGAGACCTATGCTCACTACTGCAACATAGCGGAGGAAATTGATCAACATCCTTGGTACAATGATATTTTGCAATACCTAAAGCATCAGATTTATCCTCTGGGGGCAAATGATAATGAAAAAAGAACTATCAGAAGAATGGCCTCAGGATATGTACTCGACGGGGAAATCCTATACAAAAGAAGCAGAGATCAGATTCTGCTGAGATGTGTTAATGCCAACAAAGCAAAGACTATAATGGCAGAAGTGCATGACGGGATATGTGGCATACATGCAAATGGGCTCTCAATAGCCATGAAGATTATGAGATACGACTATTACTAGACGACCATGGAAGGAGATTGCATTGAATACGCAAAGAAGTGTCATAAGTGCCAGATATATGCTGACAAGATCAATTCTCCACCAACCCCTTTACATACCATGAACTCACCATGGCCTATTCTTGCTTGGGGCATGGATGTTATTGGACAAATTCATCCCAAAGCTTCAAACGGACATCACTTCATCCTTGTGGCGATAGATTATTTCACCAAGTGGGTGGAAGCAGCTTCTTATGCTAATATCACAAGAACCACAGTCAGTAAGTACTTGAAGAAAGAGATAATTTGTCGATATGGACTACCAGAAAGAATTGTTACCGATAATGCTACAAATTTATACAACAAAGTGATAATGGAAGTGTGTGAACAATTCAAGATCATTCATCACAATTCAGTAACCTACCGCCCAAAGATGAATGGGGCAGTGGAAGCGGCAAACAAAAATATAAAGAAGATCATATCAAAGACAACAGAAACTTACAAGGACTGACATGAGAAGCTACCGTTTGCCCTGTTTGCATATCGGACATCAATACAGACCTCGACCGGGGCAACGCCTTATTCTTTGGTTTATGGGACAGAGGCGGTGCTACCATTGAATTTGAAATTTCGTCGCTCCGGGTATTGTCAGAAACAAAGTTAGATGATGCGAAATGGCTGCAGGTCCGATTTGATCAATTAAATCTCATTGAGGAAAAGAGGCTGAGGGCAATCTGTCATAACCAGATGTACCAAAAGAGGATAATGTGAGCATATGATAAAAAGGTGTACCCGAGGGAATTCCGAGAGGGGGATCTTGTGTTAAGAAAGGTCCTACAAATACACCGAGACGATCGCAAGAAACAGATGCCTAACTGGGAAGGGCCATATGTTGTCAAGAAAGCCTTCTTCGGAGGAGCATTAATACTGACTGAAATGGACGGCAAAGAGCTACATAAGCCGGTGAATTCAGATTCGGTCAAAAAGTATTATGCTTGAAGAATACAAAAAGAGATTAAAAAAGAAGAAAGAAAATGGAGTGAAAACCCGAAAGGGCGCTCTCGTAAAAAGAAAATATCTATGGTGAAAACCCCAAAAGGGGCGCCTTAGATATCAATAGAAAAAATAATAAAATAAAATAAGGGGGTTCAAGATGAAAACCCACAAAGGGCGTCTTGAAACCGAAGGAGGATCTGAGTTGAAAACCTGAAAAGGCGGCTCAGATGAGTGAAGTTAGGCATATGATAATCAAGACCTATCGGACACCGAGTATTTCGGAAGGGGTTTCACATTTGAAAGCATTCCAGCAACATGAGTGCAAACTCAGCCCTACTTTTGGTTGACAAGGTGGTTATATCCTTCATGCCTTGGATGTCCGGAGATCTGATTTTGTTTCTTGATTTTTGTTTGCCATGACTATTTCAAAATCTGTTGTATCCCAATTCATAAGCTTCAATAAAATTCATGAATTCACTTCCGAGCTTTCTTTTTATTCCAAAGCATCTTAAAATGGTTGATATAATGTAAAAAACAGATAATTTCCTAGTATTACTTTGTTTTAGAAATGAAGGTAAACCTTGTCACTCTAGGAATTGAAGAAGATTGTACAAGATGAGGTAGTGCAAAACTGAAGGTTGATCATGAATGCCGCGACAGAGACTATCACCCGAAGAAAATTGATTTATCTATAATAAGATGATAAGATATATGAGGACAAAGCATTACATGGTTCCTCTGAGTCAATTTCGCAGGCATTGAGAAGAGAAGTGTTTGCAGCTCAGTAGAAACTCACAGGTTCAACAAAGTTTCACCATTAATCGAAGTAGTATTTGGCTTATCAAAGTAAAACTTCCTTGACCATAATACTTTCAAAAAATGAAAGAAGGAGAAAAAGAGAAAAAGAAAAAAGAAAAGGAAAAGAAAGAAAAAGGGAGGTGAAAACCTAAAAATGCGCCTTTTGGAAAAAAACGAAAAGGAAAATAAAAAGAAAGAAAAAACCAAAGTGAAAACCCGAAAGGGCGCTTTGAGAAAGGCAAACTAAAGTTAAAACCCGAAAGGGAACTTTAAAGCAAAGGGCCAGAAACACAGAAAGGAAGGTTGCAATGGCAAAGTCCTGGTGTGGGATGAAGTCAGACGAGGAGCATCCAGAAAAGGACCCAAAAGAGTAGAGGCTGATTGATGGATCTGAGTAAACCGTGGTTCATGCATCATATAGGACATTTGGATCATGATAACCTGCATATTTCATTTGTTTTAATAGGAAAATGACAAAAAGAATTCATAATGAGAAGAATCCGCCCAACAAAGAAGGATTCATAATGAGAAGAATCCGCCAAATAAAGAAGGATTCATAATGAGAAAAATTCGCCCAACAAAGAAGGATTCATAATGAGAAGAGTCCGCCCAGCAAGAAAGAGTTCGTCCGTTGAAGAATGAGGAAGTTCCAGATGAGAAGAGCTTGCTTATTCAGTGTCGCCGCAAAAGGCAGACCAGCGAAAGAACGGGGAACAAAGAATTTCATGATAAGAAGAACAGCTTCAGACCACAAAAGATGGAGTGATGCCAAATTATCAAAGATTGAAGAAATTCATAATGAGAAGAACAACTTCAAGCTTTGACGAGCAGATGATTCGGACAAAATCCGTGTCTTTTCGGTCTTTGCCCTATTCATGTTCTACATCAATGAGCAAAGAGGGGCAGCTGTAGAACCGGATTTTTTCCGAGCTTATATATATATATATATTATATAATATAATAATAAATAAATAAAACAAATAATAATAGAAACCCAAAATATATTAAAGTCCAAAAATAATACAAAGTCCAAATATACATACAAAAGGCCCAATACAAAATCCCTAACCAAAAGCTAAAAACCCATTACAGCAGTTAACAACTCAGACCCAACCCATTACAATTGTCTACAACCCATATCCAGCCCAACAAGCACAAAAATCCCTATAAGCCTCTCTGTGTTTCTTTTTCCCGCTCAAATTCGAGCCCAAGGGACACGTGTCAACATGGCATTGGCCCGTTCTTTTTCACTCGGATTCCTACTGAATTGGGACCAGCTGGCATCGCCATCTGTGCAAAGATGATGTCACACCTGACATAGGTATAAATACATGCGAAGAGAAAGAAAAGCTTTAATTAATATAGTTATATTTGCACTAATAATTACCAAAAAAGAAAACGAAACGTCAGAGAGAGAGGGAGAGTTTACTTGAGGAGTCTGAGTCGATCGGGGAAGATAACCGGACACAGAGACCTTGCCGGAAGCTCACCGGAACCATTAGAATACCAAACCGAGGTATTTCTATCTCTATTCTTTGCTTTTTTCCCTCCTTACCTGTTCAAAAAAACAAAAAAAAAGTTAAAATCCTTAAAGAACCCGAACTCGAATCTGTCTAAAATCAAATCTCAGCATGAAACACATCCTTAAACCAAAATTCTAAGCATAAATCAAATCCATAACATATGTAAAAACCTAGATCTAAGGTAAACAAAACAGATCTAAAGCTCTAAGTGTCAGATCTGGTTTGAAACTAAAAAAACATAAAAATAAATAAAAAAATAAAAGAGAGAGTTTTGAGGACTTATCTTGCCCTACCGTTGCCGGAAATGTCGTCGGAGTGAGAGTTTGAGGGCTAGAGTTGATTTCGGAGTCGAAAACCAGAGAGGAGAGGTCACCGGTTTTGGGTAGATAGCTTAGGATTGGGTGAAGCGGGGTGTTTCTGACGAAACGAGACTTAGATCTAGGATTAGGGTGAAAAAAGAAGCTTTTTAGGTAGAATTAGGGTTCCGGCGACGGTGGAGGCTGTGGTCGGAGTTGCAGACGGTGGCCGGAAAAGATGACCAGAGAAGGTTCGGTCATCGGAAAAAGGTAGAAGAGAGTCGGACAGTGGTCAGAGGTTACAGGGACCTTGGAGAAGATGACTGGAGAAGGTTCAGTCATCGGAAAGAGGAAAGAGGAGACCAAAGATGATATCCGGTGGTCGATATCATCCCGGTGGCCAAGAAACATGTCGGATAAGTGTTTGAGGAGAAATGAAGATCATAATAATGTTTTTTTGAAAAATTCTTGACGTGTTCTTGAAAATGGGGTTTTGATCTTTAAAAAATAGGTTTTCGAAGAGTTTGGATGTTTGAGGGGATCAAACAAAGGAATTCGATGTGTTCTTGGTTTGTTCTTGGAAAAAAGGGTTTTTGATCTTCAAAAATAGTTTTGGTGAAGATTTTTGGTGTTAGTGAAGATTGAACGAGTGATTTTAGAAGAACTAGGGAAGAACAGGGACAAAACAAAGGTTTTGATCGAAAAATACTTTGGGTTTTCGGGTTTTAGGTGTTTGAAGTCAGAGGATTTAGGAGAGAGAGAGTTGAGGAGAGAGAGAGTGTGGTCGAATGACCGTTCCAACTCGGTTTAGGGTTATTTATACCGAGTTTGGAACGGCACCATTTTGGGAAGCCGTGTCACAGAGGATCTGCGTGTTTCCACACGGGTTTGGATACAAGTCCGTGACCCGGTCGACCTAAAACATTGGGTTTGGTTTCAAATGGTTTGGGCTTGGGTCAATGGTTTGGGCTTAGTTAATGGGTCTGGGCTTGATCTTTTAAGGTCTTTAGACTTGGGCTTTCATATTTTAATTTCTTCACAATTTAGCCCCTATCAGTTTGTAATCTGGTCCCCTAAAATTCAATTTAAATCAATTTAGTCCTTTTTCCAGAATTTAATTGTTTTGATTAATTATTTTATTTAATTGCCTTAATTAATTATTTCATTTAATTGTTTTAATTAATTTATATGCTTGAATGATCTTAAAATATCATACCATGTATTGATCGGGCAATTAATCACATGCTAAATAATACTAGAGCCATTAGTATAGTTTGCCTAATCATAATTGAATAGGGAGATCATTGTAGAAAATAAGTGGATATTTGAAACAATGTTAGAACACTCAATATTGGCTAGTGTCACAAGGTAGAGTGATGTTAACCAATGAGTGTTCCGACAAAAGTTTCAATTTTTCACTTTAACTTAAAAATGGAATTAAATCATTAATTAGGAAAATTAAAAAATAAGATAAGATTAATGATTAGAAGCATGTTAATTAGGAATGTTGTTAATTTTTGGGCTTGATAAAGAAAGTGCCCAATATTATTTTAGGTGTTTTCTTTTATGTCCAAAATCAATAATATTCATAGAATTTTAATTAAATCAATTAATAGAGCCTAATTAGGGTTTACTTAAAAAATGACAAGACAATAATAAATCATGCATTAAACTTTTTGTGTTGAGGTACATTTTTCGAATATGAGTTGAAGTGTTCTAATGTAATTGGATGTTTCATAATTATATTTGAACGAAATGTATTTTCTTACAAAAGGATATTCCCATTCGGAACAAAATCTCTGATGCGTTTTTATGGTGTCCGGCCTACCAAAGTGGCCGGTGGCGACTCCAAAACAATTTTCAAGCAGATAAAGAGGGTTTTCACTAAAAATAGAAAATTAATTAATTATAAGATAAAATTGGTCAAAAACCTCCGTTTTTCGAATTTTAATCCTCGGGCTATTTTTATTCCAAACCTTAAAAAGTGGGCTTTCAAAAAGCGGTTGCAATAAGATGGAACAGAACAAATCTCGATGGAGACTGAGGGATCAACGGATCAAACTGAGAAGCATGGTGCTGGTTCGGTTAACTAGATCTCGAATGCCACTTCTACGTAGTGGGTGCAACGACTAAAGTATCGTTCAGAGATATCATAGTGGGGGAAGGCTTAAACCAAACCAAGCGCACGACAATTAAGGAACAGGACGTTGAAGTCTTCGTTGAGGATGTTCAAATTGTTTTAGATGGGCCTCTGCCAGAAATACGTCTCTCGAAAAAGGTTCATTGTTTCATTGATCAGAAACTAGCAAATTCAGTCGTAATCTTCCTATTGGGAAAATTGATTGGGTATAAAGCTCTACTGAACAGAGTCGAAATCCTATGAACGAATTGAGGCTTATTGATTTAGATAATGAGTACTACCCGGTAAGGTTTGCATTGGAGGAAGATTGTGAGCACGTTCTGTCTGGTGGTCTTGGGTTATCTATGGCTCCTACTTGACTGTGCAATCCTGGAGCAGGAATTTTTCTACATCTTTGAATTATCCATCAAGAATATTGGTATGGGTTCGTTTACCAAAATTACCTTATAAATATTACACAAAAAGTTTGTTTCGTTGCATTGTATGGACTATAGGAAAGGTGATCGGAATTGACTACAGCACTAATGAGGCAAATATGTGTCGCTTTGCACGATTGGTCACGATTGGTCGTGATGATGGATCTTGACCAGCCCTTGAAATCGAGACTCATCATTGATGGCCAAAAAGAACCCATTGAATATGAGGGTCTCCCAAAAATTTGCTATGGATGTGTTAAGTATGGCCATTCAAAAGATGTACGTGTGGTGGAGGCTCAAACTGATACATCGAAGGTCATTGAAGAGGGTAAAGAAGCTAGTAAGGACGAGTTGTATGGTTCGTGGATGCAAGTGGTAAATAAGAGGAGGAAAATGGTGGCAAAGAAAGATCATGGTTCTATCACAGCAGGTTCAGGCTTTAATGGTCGTACCCTAGGTTCGCGTTACAAAGCTCTTTTAAATTTGTCCGAAATAATTGAAGAGGAACAATGCAACACCGGGGAGAATACGATTGCTGGTATGATACAAGGGAGTGGACCTGACTCATCTCTGGTACGTGGGAAAGCAAGTGGTAGTGTTGCGGTTGAATCTAGCAAGCAGGGTTCGAAACAAAGAGAAGTCAGTTTGACTAATAGTGATGGGTACAAACAAGGGCTGTTTGGGTGGTCGAACATGTGGAGAGGCCAACACTTCATGAGAACAATGGTAGAGTTATGCCAACTTCCATTACTGGTATACCTTTGAAGGGAGTTGCTAAGAACCATGCAGCTTTAAAAGGGGTATCCCAGAAAAGCATCAAGTCAAAAAAGAAGGAGAATAATAAAAAGAGCCAACTAGCTCTTGTAGGTATGATCGAAGCCTTGACTTCGGAACTGGATCAAGCGCAGGAAGTTATGGCTCAACAAAACAATGATCATAGCGTCCCTCCTGAGGTGAACGTGAATGTTGTTCAGTGCTGGGCGAATGCTATTTTTGAATTGGTGGATCATGTCGATATGTAGGTTTGAGGCTTCATATCCTTTACCATCTCTAAATTTATATTTATGGTTGAAATAATTTTATGGAACACACAGGCAGACCCGTTTTTGAAATTTTAGTGGCTTAGGGGCAAATCTAAAAGTTGGGCCCCTAGTAACAAGTAATAAAAAAATAATTCGAAGTGTATAAAAAATAAATTAATTTGTTTGTAAATTAGATTTTTTACTACGCTCAATAATTATCAAATGAAAAACATCAAAATTTTTTATTAAATACCGAACAAGTTACACAAAACAACTTCTACGAGCATTTCTAGATGCAAAATCATTAATAATAGTGTCTACATCAATATGATCTAACATATTTTTCTCAATACATAAAATGGCTAGACCATTCAACCTTTCTTGTGACATTGACGATCTCAAATAGGTTTTCAACAATTTTAACTTCGAAAAACTTCTTTCGGCAGATGCAACTGTCACCGGCATAGTTAAGAGGATTAGATAAGCTATTGTAATATTTGGATAACAATCCGCAACTTTGACAAACTTGAGAATTTTCAATGCTGACATTAACTCATTTGGCAAAGTCACCTGCAACACTTTCAATTATGAAAAAGATCATCTGCATCAATATCAGACAAATCATTATGAGAAAAAGTAGTCCTAAAGTTTGTGCAAGATTTTTTTAGTTCGTCATTATCTAAAGATTTTAACCTTTTGAAATCAAATAAAAATCCAAAAATATTGTCAAATAACTCTAATTGTTCAAATCTATTTTTCAAAGAAGTTATAGCCAAATCAACAACCACAAGAAAATAATTTACTCTAAAAGATTTCTCAGGTGATTGTACTTCTTCTCCATTATTTTTTTCGTCAAATTGTCTTCTCCTAAACACTTGACGTTTTATTGGAAATATTGGCTCTATATTCATATCAAATGCAAGACTTTTGGCAATGTTCATGCAAGACTCAAACCCTTCACTTCTATATTTCTCAAAGAATGATGTTACACTTTTTTACTTCATTAATTGTAGTTCTAATGCACATAGATTTAGATTGTAATTTCTTACTCACCTTGTTAATAGTAAATAAAATTTCATACCAAATTACTAAGCTAAGTAAGAACTCAAAACTTGCAAGAGAATTAGCTAGACTTTCCGTTTCACTTTTTGTCTTGGCATCTTCGCCACTAGAATTATACAATGTCAACAAAGCTAATTTTATTTGAGGTGCTTGAAATCTAATAGCTTTAACACTTCTAATTCGACTTTTCCATCGAGTATTACACAAAGATTTCATTGTAAAACCTTTAACATTATCAACTAAAATCTTCCATTTTTTGGTAGAACTTGCAAATAATGTGTATACGCGTTGCACAATTCCAAAAAAAAAATAGCTTTCACACAAGAATGTGCCATATCCGATATAGTGAGATTAAGACTATGACAAGCACATGGCATATATAAAGCCCTTGGATTTATTTCAAGTAACCTCTTTTGAACCCCTTGATATTTTCCTTTCATATTTGAACCATTGTCATAACCTTGACCCCTAATATCATTAACATCTAAATTAAGTGACTTTCATACACCTAATAATTCATTAAAAAAGCCAAATCCGGAAGTATCATTTACTATTAAAAACTCTAAAAAAACTCATCTATTTTTATTTCGTTACTTGACACATTAACACATCGTACTATCAAACTCATTTGTTCTTGATGGCTCACATTCGGGGTACAATCAAGAATAATAGAAAAATATTTTGCCTCTTTAATAATCTTTATTATGGAAGTTCTAACACCATGAGCCAAGAGAAATCAACTCATTTTGGATTGTAGGCCCAAGATAGTGGTAATGAATTTTTTAATTTTGGATACGTCTAATATGATCTTGCATTATTAAATCAAATTCGGCTATCATTTCAATTAAACCTAAAAAATTACCATTACTATCTTCGTAAAGTTTCCCACTACATCCGCGAAAAGCTAAATTATTTTTGGCAAGACATTTCACAACGGATATAATTCTTATTAAAACTTATCTCCAACGTTCCTTTTCTTTTGAAATTCTTTCTTGCAAATCTTTATCAATGTCTTTATTCTTTTCTAATTTTATTCTTGTTTTATTCCAAGTATTTATATTAGTCATATGCTCAACACTATTTTCATGTTGTTTAAGTCTCTCACTCAAATGCTTCCAATCATCCATTCCATCATTTGCTAAAATACTTTTGTTATTTTGAGAACTGAACAATTTACAACAAAAACAATATATTTTATTTACATGTCTAGAATAAACTAACCATTTTATATCAAAAGTTTCTCCATTGCTTAATTTTCTAGAATAATATGAGTACGAGAAATGTCTAGAAAGACTATCCTTAGGAAATGTGAGATTCAATTCTCTAATGGGCCCTTTTTCAATCAAAATGTCTCTAGATTTAGTATCAATAACACCTCAATTTCTAGGATCATAGATATCGAAAGGAGAAATTATATGTTCATCAACATCAACATTTGACTCATCAAGTACATTATTATGCTCATTATTCAAATTAATACTATCATTATTATTCAAATTAACATTATCGACATTGAGGCAATTATCATCATTTAAATTTTCATCATTCAAATTTTCATTAGAATGTTCAATATTATCTTCATTTATGCCCAACACATCACCGTCTAAAGGTTCATCTACTTGTTTTAGAAAAAAATTATCTAAAGCTTCCTTTTGTGATTCTACCAATTCTTGTGTTCGTTTTCTTTTTTTTTTCCTTTTTTTTCACTACCGGAAGCATGCTTTTTCGTTAACATTATACTATAAAAATTATAAAGAAAAAAGTATAGAATGATAGCACTTGATTCTTTGTCGTTGAAGCTCTGCCTCAAACTTGGTTATAGCATATCAACAGTAAAATCTCATAAACCACAATCTCCTTGAATAAATGAGTTCTTGCCTTCTTGAAGTATCGAACCAAAAATTATAAATACCAGGTTTAAAATAAATTGTGAGAAAATAACATAAAAAGAGAGAAAGTGGTGAGAAATTGAGATATGAAGAGTAAGAAAAATATAAATGAAAATATTATTTATAGGTGTATATAATTTTTTTATTCTCAATTTAAAATTCAAAAAATTAAAATATTATTAAATTCTTAATTATGGCCATATAAAACACTCCTATGTAGACTAAATATCACATCACTATTAACGGCCATTTTCAACGTTCCTATTTTTAATTTTCAATGTTTCCTTTCTTAATTTACTTCAAAATATAATAATAAAGAAAGCAAACTTAAAAGGAAATAAACGGTAAAAGGAAATGAATAGTAAAAATAATGTGAGGCCCAACTTTAGTTCAATTTCTTAGGAGTAATAATTACACCTTTACAGGATAATTGTTTTTTTATCCAAACAAATTCTAATTGTTTAACGGGTAAAAAGTATACATAAAATATATTTAATTTTTTTAATAACTGGTGGGCCCTACCGCCCTGGGCCGTCGCCCCTGTTGCCCAGGCCCAGGGACGGCTCTGCACACAGGGTGCTTGGACCATGATTTTAATTGTTATTTTAAGCTTTTTGTGAAACTTCAGAAACCATATATTTTCATTGTTATAGAACCACGCATCAGTAGGGCAAAAGCCAACACCTTCATCCGTCGTTCCGGGTTTGAGTTCTTTTATAAGGTGAAGGCCACATGTTTCTCAAGAGGGATCTGGGTTATGTGGAAGAATATTATCAATATCGATGTGATCCATGTATCTAGGGGTGTAAACGAGTCGAGTCGAGCTCGAGTAGTGCTGAGCTCGACTCGACTCGTTAAAAATTCGAGTCGAGTTTAAGCTTGACTCGAGTCGTTAAAAATTCGAGTCGAGTTTGAGCTTGACTCGAGCTTCAGTATGCTGAGCTCGACTCGGGTCGTTAAGAACTCGAGTCGAGCTCAAGCTCGAGCTTTGATCGAGTCAGACTCGTGTAGCTCGCGATCTGTCTCGTTTCATTTACAACCATAATAATAATAATAATAATAATAACAACAACAACAACAACAACAACAACAATAATAATAATAATAATATTATTATTATTATTATTATTATTATTATTATTATTATTATTATTATTATTATTATTATTATTATTATTGTTGTTGTTGTTGTTGTTATTGTTGTTGTTGTTGTTGTTGTTGTTGTTGTTGTTGTTGTTGTTGTTGTTGTTGTTGTTGTTGTTGTTGATCAAAATGCATGATTTCATTGTAGATAGAATCAGGGCCGTCTCGGAGATTTCCGGGGCCCTGAGCGAAAATTAGAAAATTAACCTCTATATAACAAAAGCATATCTTATTAGTTTGAACAATTAAGGTAATATATTTTTAAGTCTTAACTACAAAATAAGTGTCCAAACTATACACGTTTTTTTTTGCTTTAGGTGCCTAAAGTTTATTTCGTTATCATTTTGAGGTATCGGTCATTATTTTTTATATAAAAATAAAACTTTAGACACCTAAAACAAAAAACGACATAATTTGGGCACTATTTTTTTAAAAAATAGGCACCTAAAACAAAAGGCGGCATAATTTGAGCACTTATTTTTAATTTTTTAACGGCCGTTATCTAGAAATGGCCACAGAGTAAACTTCAGACACTTATTTTGACCCAAAAAACATTTTAGTGTCTAAAAATAAAAAAGAGTATAGTTTGTACACTTATTTTGTAGTTAAGCCTTTCTTTAATAAATCATGAAAATATGATTAAATTTTTATCAAACACATTATTTTCATTGTTAGATTAATTAGTTTATTTATCGAGGAAAGAAAATTAATTTTTTATCGTTAAATTAATTATTTAATTAATTAAAAATTTTAAAAAAATTAAAATTTAGGGGCCCTTGGCTGGTTGGGGGCCCTGAGCGGTCGCTCAGGGTGCTCCCCCTCACAGCCGGCTCTGGATAGAATTATACAAAAGAAATATTTCCATGTGTCTTAGTAAAAAAAACCCTAATTTTAGTAGGCGGAAAAAATACACATAAAAATATAAAGAAATTTAAACTAAAAATTGAGCTAATATAACATAACAACCAAAAACACTCAACCTACACTTTAGTTCACTCTAATTTTAAAATTTTAAAAAATAGTTTATTATATTTTCGAGTAGCTCGCGAGTTTTTTAAGTCGTGCATCAATTAGCTCGGCTTGGCTCATTAAGAACTCGAGCCGAGTCCAATCAAGTCGAGTGTTGACTAAACTTTGACCGAGTCAAGCTTGAGTAGCTCGCGATCTGTCTCGTCTCATTTACAACCCTACATGTATCTAACCAGTATATTCATGGTTATGTTACTGTTGTGGCCGAGAAACAAAATTTTTTCTTCCCGTTTCCATATGCAAGTTTAGACAACACCAAGAGAATGTGCTTATGGAGTACAATGGTGATGTGTGCTTTAAATCCTGGTGATGTGTGACCTTGGGCATTAGGGGAGACTTGAAAGTTATTGACAGCCTGTCCGAAAGAGATGGAGGGTTCCAACGACATAGTGGTGTATGTCAGCGCTTCAATGAGTTCATGTCCAACTTGGGGCTTCTTGATATGGGGTACAATGGTTCTTCATTCACATAGAAAAGATGAGACTTATCCCAGAGATTAAACTGATGTATTTGCAATAGAAAATGGTACAAGTTGTGTCCGAATTCTAAAGTGCTACACATGCAGAGATTAGGGTCTAATCACCGGCCAATTATGCTTGATACAGGGACCTAAGGGGTGCAAGAGAGCATGCGTCCATATCACTACTTAGAAACCTGGAATGACCACTCTGATTTTGAGTCGCTTCTTGCTAGATTGTGGAGCAATGATAAAATGTTGGAAGAGAACATCACCCATTTTCAAACCAATAGCCGTTACTGGAAAACTAATATTTTTGGGCACATTGGCAAGCGTAAGTTTCTTTTGCTTGCTCGCCTTAGAGGGATCGAACGGTCCTTGAAGACTTCTGATTTCATGTTTCTTGTAAACCTGAAGGTGGAATTGAAAAAATGAGCTGGGCAAGGTGCTCAAGCAGGAGGAAAGTCTTTGGCATCAAAAATCTCGAACGGAATGGATTACCAAAGGTGATAGAAACACATCCTTTTCCCATACTAGCACAATGGTAAGAAGGAAGCGCAATATAATTGAATGATGGCGAGTGGTACGATGATCCCCAAATTCTTAAGGATCACGCACGTTGCTTCTTTCATAATCTTTTTCCAAAGTGATAATCGACAGTCCACTAGTATTCATTTATTGGGGGATTTTCACTTATTTAGTGCAACCGAGATGCACCCTTTGATTGCCGACGTTACAATGGTTCTTATCCCAAAGATAGACTGTCCTACTAAGATTACTCATTTTCGCCCTATAAGCCTTTGTAACGTCATCTATAAGATCATCACGAAGGTCATTGTGGGGCGTCTAAAACCTTTTCTTTCGAGTTGGATTTCTCAAACTCAGGCCAACTTTGTTCCAGGTAGACATATTACTAACAACATCATTTTGGCTCAATAGATTATACACACTATGAACAACAAAATCGGTAAAAGGGATGGATGCCAATCAAGGTGGATCTTGAGAAGGTATATGATAGGCTCGAATGGGACTACATTGAAGAAACTTTGCGCCTAACAAATATGTCTAGTAAGTTGATTGGTTTAATAATGACTTGTGTTCGCTTTATTTCGACGCAAGTTCTCTAGAATAGCGATCTAACGAAGGAGTTTAAGCCTTCTCGTGGGATACGTCAAGGCGACCCTCTATCCCCTTATTTGTTCGTGTTGTGCATGGAGAGATTGTCTCAAGCTATCTTGAAGAGTGTGGATGAGGGCTTATGAAAGCAAATTCGCTTGTCACGACAGAGCCTAGGGTTATCACACATATTCTTTGCTGATGATCTCGTTCTATTTATGAAAGCAACCATGAATCAAATGGAGGGGCTTAAAAAATATTTGAGGACTTCTACTATGGTTCGGACCACCCAAGTCTAATATCTTTTTCTCCAACAATGTGTGAAGCAATTTCATAGAGTTTGTGGTTTGAGGAAATGTCTAATTTTGGTAGATATGTTGGGGTCTCGCTGCTCCACACGAGGGTAAATATGGTGACCAACTCTTATATCTTGGAATATGAGGCAACGCTTAATGGGTTGGGTGACACAATCTTTATCTCTTTCTGGGCGAATTACTCTCACCAAAGCAATACTACAGTCTATACTTGTGCAATTTTCCTGGTGAGGAGATGGAACGCTAATCCGTCAGTTTGTGTGGGGCAATTCTCGTTGGTTAAATGGAGCATTATGCAAGATTCAATAGATGATGAGGTCTCGGTTTGAAAAACATCCATCAACAAAATAGGGCTTTTATCATAAAGATTGGGTTTCAGTTAATATCGGATGAACACAAGCACGAGTTGATGAACCCTGATTATGTTGTTCTTTCAATATGATGAACCCTGATGGAGACTGTTGCAGCCATGACGAAGGACATGTTGAGCATCGCCTACTTTGTCTGTATTTTAGTTTAAAAAAAAAACATGACCAATAAAACAAAATTGATAACATAAAATTTGAATCTGAGCATAAAACATAATTCGAATAAATATACTTAATCGAAATAGAAAAATAAATTGAAAATTTGAATGAGAAATAAAGTGAAGAAAACCTTTGGAATAAACTAGGCTTTTGGTGTTATTGTAATGCCCTTCTCCTGATTCAGAAATTGATTTGAGTCACAAAAATGACCCACAAAAGATATATATTCTCTAAACATTTAAGTGAAAAAACACATCTACCGCAGTACCAAATGCAAAGTTGAAAGTTGAAACATTAACAAAATACTAACAAATATCTAAAATACATACGAACCATAAGGTGCATGGACAATTACAAACTCATAAGGTGAATCTGGTTCAACCTTGTACGGGCACGAATCAAGCCGGTACAAGCTACAGGGAAAGTAATTTCCTCCCTTTGTCACATGAAGAAAGGCCATGAGATTATAACAACATTGCAAGTTTCCATGATTCAAAGCAATGACCCAAAGGAATTATAATAAGGTGAAAATACAAATAAAAACAGCTGTTAAGTGTGTTCAGTTATTACATATGCTCTTAACATGTTATGAGAAAGACTAAATTTGAATAGCTCAGGGCATCATATGACAAACACCCCAGAACTAAAGCCTGCTACAATCAGGTACAGCAAAAAAGAATTGCACAAACGGTTCAACGTCGGTCCTCGTTCTCGTATTCTTCGATCGACATCCACTTCATTCTTTAGCTTTGGGTTCCTTTCAAAAGCAGGACTTATCAGCCAAACCAATTCTGAATTTTAGCCACCGGAGATTCTGAGTAGGAAGATATTCTCACCTTGATACAAACATAGATGTAATGGAAGTCCGGGTTCTTTCCAAGTACATCTTCCACCGAGCTTCCACTTTCGTCCAGCGGAACCGGGTCCATCAATTGCCTCACTGGCTGCTCAGAACTTCCTTCTGGTCCAAATTTCTCTGCATGATAAAAACCTACATTAAAAGCACATCATACATTACATGCCAGGCTGCTATATATGGAGGATGAAACTCATGGATCCTGCTCTAATTCCAAAGCGATTTATTTTCTAGTCTCCAGCTTTCAAGCTGTATGGTAAGAAAACTCGAAATATTTGCTGTTCTAGACCTGGTTTCCGTCTCTCATCTTCCACAACTTGTGACCATTCTTTCTTCTACAACATGCATTTCACAGGAAGGATGATGAGACTATATGCGTCTTAAACGTTAACAACATAATTCAAACGTCACCCTTTTCATTCAGATCAACTAAACAACCGTATGCGGTATGCCATTTTTTATTTGTTTAAGCATCATCATTCCTTAACAACCTCTATGTTCTCGTGATAACTTGGCAATCTGCACCCAAGATTTTCGATTTGAGGTATCGAGTTCAAACCTTGGGAAGAGAGGTGAATATTGCAGGATGGGAGACAGTCACCTACCGTTGAGAAACCGAATGCAGGCTGTCTTATATGTATATATATATATATATAAGAAAAGGAATTGCTTTATAAGCTCTATATAGTATATAACTGATTGTTAGAGAACACTATAAATTAGTGGCAAGATGAATCATTCAACTGTCACAAGGACTCTGACAAACATGCAAAGTGTTCGAAATCAAAGCAAAGCGAGAAACGTAAGGCATCAACAGCATAATAATCAGAATGGGGAATTCAATCAACCTATCACATGCAGTTTTATGCTCCAAGTGCCCGATTCTTTCAGCAAGGCGAGGCGATATACCGGAGCGCCATACGTAATCTGCAGCACTTGCAACAACAGTTAGGGAAGCAGAAAATTAACTGCACACACGCGTAGACTGAAATCTACGAGCAGGAAATTCATACAACTTGAAATCCATACCCACATCAGAACAGATAAATTTAATGCAAACAGGAAGAAAAGGCGAGTAAAGTTACCAGAATATAGACTCCTTTATCCTTGAGGACCCTATAGTTTTGTTACCAACTGCTTCAATATATGGTGAACGGATCAAGGAAACCCATAAAAAGGAAAATTGCAATGTAGACAAGTCTAGTAACCTTATTTAAGGATTATCATATACCTCCAGACTTCGTCGAGCATTTGCGATGCATTCTGCCTCGAATTATTTCCACACTGCAACACAAGATTTCCCCATCAGCTTAATATAATCGAAATCGGATCGAAACAAACACGGTCGAGCCACAATTGATAACAACTCACCAAGATAGAATCAAGAGTCCCTGAAAATCACCAATTTGAAACGAAAATCAGTAAAAGTTTCAAATGCCAACATTCAACAAGCATTGAATCAACAGAAACTAAAACAAAACCAACACCTTTATCGATAACAGCATCAAAGGAACCACCTTGAAAAGGACTCATATCTCGAACATCCAATTTAATATCTGCAAGACATTACAAGAACATGTCAAAAACAAATCTTTCTGTAAGAAACAAAATTGAATGTTTACATTTTAGCTGCTGCCTGTTGGAATACTTGGCTTGCATAGCGTCGATAACTACAGTGGATATATCGACATTGACAACATCCTCGTACCCATCGTTCACCATCTCTTCACTAAACACTGCAAACAAAACATGGAGATTCATTACATAAAATCGACAGATCCAAAAAAAAAAAGAGAGTATGGGTTTGATTCATGCTTTGTCGGTACCTGAGTTGCCGCAGCCGACGACGAGAACACGGTGGTGGCGGTGTGGGACATAAAGGTGAACAAGGGGAGCTAAGGCGGGGTACTTTTGGTACCAATCAAAGGGTGCCGATTCGTGGGCGTAGCGGTTGTCCCAGTACCATGCCTCGCCGTAGGCTTGAGATGATGGCGGTGTCCCCGTGGTCATCGTGGAATCTGAGTTTTGGTCCGAGTTTTGATGTTTTTGTAATGAGAATGAGATTTGTGTTGGAAGAGAGTTTATTATTGCAGAAATGTTGGGTGTTTTTGTTTTTTCAAGAGTTGGGTGAAAATGAAGAGGCTTGTCTCGTCGCAGGAGTTGGGATTGGGATTGGGATTGGGCCATGTTTTATGTTTTCATCGTCATCGTCATCAACAATCTAGTACGATGTATCTACCCGACACGTGTACTTGCCTTGACAAAAGTAAAAACACGTGTACTTGTTATGATCCACGTGATTTGGCATAGTAACATAGGCAACGAACTCAAATCCATGTCATTCAGATTTGTAGAAACAAGGTGTTTATCATGTACTATTGGATGTGTATTAAAAAAATATTATTTTCATTTATCAACTTTGATGAAATTGTAAGAATTCGATCTTTGTCTTGGGGAGAACAATTTTAGCATTTATTTTTATATGAATTATTTCTGTGGCAATTTTTTCTGTTTTTATGGTATGTTAGGATTATTTTGGTAGATGTTTGATGTCCCTATAATGACTCTCACATCTTTGTTTTCGACTCGTGTTTATTATTAATTTTAAATAATTTTTTTGAGTTGTTGACTGATGTAATTAAAACTGTATAGTGAATCGTTATCTTTAGAAGCAAGTGTAAAGGTGGTTGTTGATATTTTAAATTTTTTTTATCTATTTGTGTTTTAACAATTCTTTATCGACCCTTACTATAATGGATTACAAAATTTTTTTTTGATGTAGAGAGGAAGTGTTTGATCTGACTGATGTTTTAAATCTACTATTTTTGTTATTTTTGAGATGTTATAAATCTTTAATAAATTATGCTTTTATTTTACGGTTATTCATGAATAAAGTTGTCCGGTTAATGTCTAAAAAAATAATAAGATGACCAAGATACTAACCATATATGTTAGGATAGAGGCTAATTGATTTGCGGCTAACAGAAATTTGGGTCGAATGAAAAGTAGTTGGATTATTTGGATTTTGAGTTTTATGAATAGAAAAAGTTTAAGATTAAGATTTTAGTTCAATTTCCAAATTAGTTGGAATTCAATGTAATCTGAGACAGAGAAAAAAACTTGGTAATGAGGGTATATTCTTTGAAAAACTTCAATTACTTGGGAACTTAATTGCTTCGTTGGTTTTGGAAAACCCTAATTACTTGATGCCATCTTTCATTCAACAAGCAGAGAATGGATGCTTGTTGATTTATCACAAAACAATCCTCTCCAAGCCAAGGATAAGATTTTGCTTCACGTTTGGAATAACACTTTTTATATATATATATAGCAAACTACTTTAGTTGATCATGCAACTACAACTAGAAAGCTGTGTTTTCACAGAGTTTGTATCCGAAAATGACCACGGCTAACTCGATCTACAATAACGACGGTATGTATTCTTTTATGCATGAAATCTATGTTGTTCGAACTCTTCATCTTTCATGAAGTATTCGTATCCGACACTTACACTCGAGTCCGAGTAACGTCGGTTTAGCGTTTTTCATTAGTTTCAGATTGTATTCACTAACCATTCTCATTGCAGATCAAGTTGCAAGATCCATATCAGAAGCAGCACCCAGACATTACATACTAAAGATAATGTTGTTTTCTTTTCTCGCAAAGACTGGAATCGAGAAATACGAGTCCGGAGAGTTTGACGCCGGTGGATACAAATGGTATCCGTTCTTTTCTTCTGTATAAGTTAATACCACATGTTTATCAGAGCTTGAATAGCCTTTTTTGATCTGTGTACGGTCACAGGAAACTGGTGCTGTACCCACATGGAAACAAGAGCAGGAATGTGAAAGAACACCTTTCTCTCTACTTGGTTTTTGCAGATGTCGCTTCTCTAATCCGCTTAGATTCGGAAGTCCATGCGGTTTTCCGATTTTTCTTGCTCGATCAGACCAAGGACAACTACTTGATTGTTCATGGTATTATTACAGTTTCAAAACATTAGTTTTAGAATGTATATATATAATATATGTCCATACATATATGAGATGCTTTAAAGATGATGTTTGAATCTTCCGGCTTTTCGATGCCTAGATGCAACGGGAAAAGACCGGCGGTTCCATGGATCAAAGCATCAATGGGGATTCGATCAGTTGATTCCGATTCGAACTTTCAATGATGTTGGCAATGGATACCTACTGGATGACAGTTGTGTGTTTGGAGCTGAAGTTTTTGTTACCAAGGAAATGAGCTCAGGGAAAGGTGAATGCTTATCAGTGATTAAAGATGCCATAAGTTCCAAGCATGTTTGGAAGATCGAAAACTTTTCCAACTCGGATTCAGAATACCACGAATCTCAACAATTTTCTGCTGCCAATCATAAATGGTATTCCATTCATCTCCTACTCCTATCCGATATTCTCGAGATTTTCTCCTGACTTGTCGACCGGTAAGATACTATCACTTCCTTAGGTTGCGTACTTGCGTTGCACCGACATCCTGAGCACATGCCGGTATTGTTCTCGAGCATCCCATGTTTCTCAAGCCTTAAGGGAACTGTGGGGTGCTCAAAGTGGACGATACCAGCTTGTGCGACACCGACACAACCTAGGGGAAGTGATAGTACCGTGCCAGTCGACGGACCGTGACAGATTTTAAGTGATATTTCAAGGGCTTTTTCTTCACCTTCATGATGCAGGACGATACAGCTTTTTCCTAAAGGAAGAAGGCGTGGATCAGGCACTCATATCTCTATATATTTGGATTTGGTAGATTCAGACACACTTAAGGATGATTCTAAAATATTTGCAGAGTTCACTCTGCGTATGAAAGACCAACAACAGAGCAGGCACATTGCCGGAAAAGGTTTACAACCTTAAATTATCTGTAAACATACTTAAAATCGAACATCACATATGTATATATATGTATATATATGAAGCAGCTTAAATTTTTTATTTCTCTTGCAGTCAGTCACTGGTTCAGTGAATCAAGCAAAGAAAGTGGGTGGGAAAAGTTTGTTTCTTCGGCTTATTTCTATCATACAAGCAGCGGGTGCCTAGTGAAGGGTATGTGCATGGTGGAAGCAGAGATAACTGTCCACGCCATTGCTAATACATTATAACCAACGTTTATTATACGGATATGACCTTCAAGGGTCATCCGAATATACGATTACAAATCATGTAGACATTATTTTATTCAAATATAGTTGCATCATTTACAGATAAACAGGATGAATTGAGCTATAAACAATTGGAGCAATGCATACATATACATACATACATCAGGCGATGTTTACATCGAACGGTTGAAGTTTAAAGATAGAGATGAGAGTTTTAGCCAAAAGTTTTCTCAGTGTTGTAACACATGTAGAGAAACCCATCTTCAATCTTTGAAAGAATTATAGACAGAAGATATTTAGTGGTTGAAGTTATAAACAGGAAAACGGGTCGGCAAGTTCCTATTAATCAATCAATAAGCAAGAATCATCCGTAAACGCATATGTTTTATTACCTGTTTGAGGTAATGTGTTGTTCACAAAAACAAAGAGAGCTTTTTCGGGACTCAACCATAGCCTTCTACTTAGAATGTGAATGAACTGACCCACCGACATGTCTCGAGGAACCAAGAACCTTGAGAGTCAAGAAAACCAGGATAGTTGCAAGAAACTAATTAATAATATTTGCCAAAAACTTCATTAAAACTGAAAAGAACATAAATTACTTATTATTCTCCATATCTGGGAGGCCTGTCCTTGAATATCTTTCAATGATCACCCGGAATATAAACAAACATATGATAGGCAGGCAAAAAGTGATGAACAATCACTTCAGGTGTCTTGAGCCGACACACCTTTAATGTTTTGTCCCCGGCTATGAAAAGCTTTGTGCCCTTAGACTCTCTTCATAGCCGGGAACAAACCGTCTTCATAGCCGCCACCGGGAACAAACCCGGAGAGCGCTCCGCTCTTTAATGGTCGATTTTTAGCACAACAACATTCAAATGGGAACAAGCCAAAATCAACAATAAAGATGACTTGTCGGATTAAATGACCAATTATGCTACACGTATAATAGGTTAATACTAATAAGGTATTTTAACATAAGAATGGATTCAGATAGTCTTCCGCATTTAGTATTTTGGTTCGAACATGTGGTCCCTTGATTACACATAGTGCAAAGCTTTAGAATGCATTAAAAAGCAATGAAATTAGAGATGAATATTAAAACTTACAGGAACTCGATCTGGGTATTTGGTTAAAATGGTTTTTGATTCTTCCTGTCGTTGCTCTGCAAATATAAACAAAAAAACAATCAAAATTCAATTTTAAATATTCATTAATCTAATCAAAAAGCAAAGAAAAGTACTGAAATATTTACCGAGTGATCTCTCCTTTAGAAAAGGCTGACGCTTCCCCATTTGTATATGAGTTTGAAGAACAATATGAAGTAATCTCCTTTGTTTATGTCTTTGACAAAACCCAGAGTTTTGTAAGAAAGAAAACAAAAGGAGTATACTAACTTTTTCATTTCAGATATCTGAAGTATTTTTTATTAAAATAAATACTTAAAGTTTATTTTTTAGGTCTAAATAAATATTTATTTTTTTTTATTAAAATATATAAATAATATAATTTTTTAATTAATATCACATGTCAACTTTTAAGAATTTAAATAAAAAATATCTATTTTAATAAAAAAAAATACATTAAATATTTATTTTAACAAAAAATACTTTAAATACATAAATAAAAAAATTAATACACTTTAAATACTTATAAAACGAGGAGAAAATGTCACATTTCCGGCTTGACATTCGGTTAGCAGGGGAAATTCTAATTACCAACGGCTTAATAAACAACTAAAAAACGACGGACTAATATAAACCGTTGCATGAAGCCGATTGGAGCTGAAGAAATAACAACCGTTGGATTTAAAGAAAAAAAAAAGGGTGGGTGACTTGGTTATCCGGTTACACTAAAATTGGGGGAGATTAAAAATCATATTAAAGCGGGAAAATAGGAAAAAAATTTCATTTGTCATAAAAAAAACGCGAAGCTTTCCTTCTTTCGTTCCTAAACGCGCGAAGCTTGCTAGAGGTGGGAAAATTGTGTGTTCTTACACAAATACTGTATTCGGAGAAAAAGGTTTCCATTTATCACGTAAGTAATTTTTTTTCGAGTATTCTGTGTTTTTAGGGTTTTGTGGCATCATGAACGATTTGGGTTTTTCATTCTGTATTTTTAAGGTTTTGTGGAATTTTTCGGTTGGGATTTGAAGTACTTCTCGACACACATATAAAACATGGGAAAATATATTGTTTTGTGTTTATTAGATATGTTCCTTGTTAATGGTATAAGTTTGGTCGTTACGTACATAACGTTAACATAATTTTACAGATTGAAGTTGGTATCAATGGGAAAAGTTTGTGAAACTGAGGTAAATGGTGGACATGGTACAAGAAGAAAATTGTCAGCATTTATGTTGTTCTAGTAAGTTATAGTTGAATGATGGTGACATTGTTCAAATTCTAAGTTGATAAGCATAATTTAATTTGTACTCTAACAACGAAATGAATTTTGTACAGTTTCAGTGAATGTAGAAGACTTAAGGGTGGTAAAAAGAAAATGAAAAATATTGTAAGTAAGATGACAAAATTGTTATTGTGTTTTGGTATTAGTTTGTAATGTGTTCATGTTATTCAAATTTAATAAGTGTGTGAATTATACAGGCGAAGAAAGCACTAGGGAAGAGATGGTCGGAGATGACTGATGAAGAAAAGAAGTCGTACTTAAATAGGTACAAGGAGCTGAAGGAATCTGAAATGGAAAGCAATAGGAAAGGGAAGTCGAAGAAATTAGTGGAAAATGGAGAAGTTAAAAAGGCAAGTGGATGTTTATATTTTTTTTACTGAAAGTGGTTATTGTACGAATCATGTGCTGGATATATTTAAGCGTAACATAACGAGAAAATTAGTTGTATTAAATGTTGTAGGAGTTGTCATCGAGGTGCAGTATGAAGAAGGTATCAAGCTTGTTTAAAGAGACGGAGAAGATGAAAGTTGATGGTGTTCTTAACGACATCGCGTTAGGAGCTTTACGGGGAATGATTTTGCGAGAAATTAAGCGGGACCTTTGTCGGGAGTTAGCGGAGAAGTTTGATCTTGAAACGTCCACGATGGAATTTAGTGGGCACAAAATATATGTTTTGGTAGAAGATGTTGAAGCAATTTTGGGTTTAAAGAACGAAGGTTTAGATGTGGAAGTGGAGACGCGAAATGTAAGTGGAAAGGAACTAGCAAAGAAGTACAAAATCAACACGAAGATTGCATATAAAGAACTTTTAGAGGAGATACTAAGTGGAGGCTTTGAGGCTGAGGAGTTGAAAGCGTGTGTACTGTTGTATGTTGTTGGTTTGTTCCTAAGTCCGAATGCCAACCTTGTGCCTTCCATGGAACATTTCAAGTTGTTGTGCGAACCCGGTTTGAGTGGAAGTTAAATTGGTGTAAATATGCGTACGATAGGTTACTTGATGGAGTAGCCAAAGTTAAAGCTTGAGATGGGTTGGCATATATGACGGGCTGCATTTCTATCCTAGAAGTAATGTATTATTAAGATTGAGTATTATTTGAACGTAATAGTTGATTGAGGCAAGATTTACCTTTATCGTAATCGTATATTTTTATTATTGTTAAATGTAGGTTAGGCTATTCGATTACTGAAATGGAGTTGCAAGTAGAGCGTCAGCGTCTGCTGATGGGCGCGGTCGCATACATGCGTGGGGGCAAAAGGATGTCAGCAGGATTGTAGACTGCCTAAAAGAAGAGCGACCTGAAAAAAATTGAAAGTAAGTGTGAAAAACAAATTTGTATTGTATTGAGTTAAGGGTTGTAATGACATGAAAGGAATTAATCAGTAATGTTTGTAGGTATTTGCTTCTAATGATGAATGGTGCGCGAAGGGAGAAGACGATGGAAGCAACAATGGTAGTAATGATGTTATAATGGAGATGTTGCAGAAGGTAATTTCAGAGTTGGGGGAAATAAAAGAGAGTCTCCAAGCTCGCGTTGAGAAGAAAAATAAAATAGAAGAAACTTTGAAGACTTTGAAGGAATAATCTAAGAATGTTGTGGAAAAGGTTGGTGGTTTGTGTGTGGATATGATGTATATGAGAAAGGCTCTGCGCAAAGCTGATGCAAAATTTAGAATAGGTCTTAACGTAGACGAAGCAATGCCGGACAAACCTGAAGTACAAGAGGCTGAGGAGAATGATGGTCGTAGTAGTGACTCTAACCCGTTGATGATTGAGGATCTGACGTTGGTTAAAGAAGACAGCGCATCAAGCTCGCAGAGAAAGAAAAAAGTATGATGAGTATAAATTTAAGAGTTGTGGTTAATGTTGCATTAATTGAGTGTACGGGGTAGTTGTTGTTGATATATTTGCGGTCAACTTGTAGAGAAACCCAATTGTCGAAGTAAAGTCAAAGGTTAGTGGGAAAGCGAGTCGAGTAGGGGTGAAAACGAGAAATATGAAATAAATGCGCGTTTGCACACAAGGGCGATTTCGAGCATCGGTTGGTTTTAGTAGGCACATGAAAATAACTTGAAATTCAGTTATTTGTAATATGAATTGAATGCTTTAGTTTAGTTTTTAAACGGATGGATGATTTGGGCTACGTTCGTTTAGAACGTTAATCATTTGTACTATTTTTTAATAAAGGCTTGTTAAATAACGTATGTTTAAGGTTATATATGAATTGGGTAGAAGTTGTAGTACATTAGAACTTATTAAATGTTCCATACTTTAATATTATTCAATAGTGAGGAACAAATGTTGAAGTGTTGCAGATGTTGACGTATGTTGAAATAGATGATGGAGTTGGGCCGTCAGCGAAAGCAACATGTGGCTATATCTGGAATACAGCCTTGATAGAAGGGTAAGCAATCCATATGGCTTATAGAATGTAGTTCATTTCAATTTAACATGTAATTTTTATGTGTATGTATAAGAAAATCCTAGTAGATTTTGGTCACCTTTATTTGACTGTATTTGACACTAATACGTTACGACCAAATTGCTGGGTTGGTTCAAGGGTCAATAAAGAACCCATTTTGTACTAATAAATGAAGTCATTTTTAAGGCAGTGTATAATGACAGTTGATTTATGTTATTGGTAACATTTAGGTCATTGATGTTGTTGGTTGGTCGATGTTGATGAAGATAGTAGGACAAAATGTAAAGCAAGAGAGGGTACATACCTTGCTCATTGAGTGTACGTAAAATTTGTTTTCATGTTATTGTTGAATAACAAATGACTTATGCGTTTGTGAAACATTGAGAATAATAATGGTTGTCTTGTAGGATCAACTTCAACGAGGGTAATTGGATGGTTCGCAACTTGCTTCGTATTGGCGTAAGAGTTATGGACCGTATGGTAGACTTAGCGACTGCAAATTGGTATGAAGAACGAGGAAACATTTAACTAAACTTTGCAATGTATTACATAGATATATTATATAGGGTATGCTTATGTGGAGTTTAATTACTGAAATAATTGATGACATGTCTTTATCCCTGTAAATGAAAATAATACTCATTGGTACATGTGCATTCTGGATATCAAGCGGGGGGAAGCGAAGATACTAGGCAGCTTGCCCACAATGCGAGAAAATGCTTCAAGAGTGGGTGTAACACAGAAGTTGGTAATAATCGTAAACTTATAACAATTTACCAATCTTTACTTATGTTAGTCAGTATTTAAAAAAGTATGTGTGTCTGTGCATCTAGCTTAAGAAGCTAGGTGAGTGTTTGTTCGATGAGAAATTTGTAGATGTTTTTGGCTCACCATCAAACGCAATTTCTGATCCCCCAGTGATGGTGGCTAAATGCAGACGTCAAGGCAATGGGTATATTGTACTTGAAAAAATTAAAATGTTTTTTTGCTAGAATTTGATATGTTTGTTAATAATTTTATGTTTAAAGTAGTATTTTTTTGAACAAAGATGATTGTGGGGTTTATTGCATTCAGTGGATTCTATTATGGCACACGAAACGTGCTGAGGAAGTGGTACGTTTTGCTGTTGTCTACATACATGTTAATAACTGTTCCATTGAACGAATTATATAATCCAAACTAATGCATCTATTAACACTTGTGTTACTAGATGGTCAGGGTATGAGGCAAAATGCATATTTTGTATGATCTTTTGAATCATGATAAGAATAAAAGGAGGCGGGAAATTGCAGTTAAAACGAAAGCACATGTTGCTCAGCTTCAGTCAGGACAATATGTTAGCCGTGTTAGCATTTGTCGACATCAATGGTGAGGGAGTTACTGCTATGTGTGTTGTTCCTTAACCGTTAACTGTCCTTTAAACATTTCAGCTAACGTTCGTATCTTTGCGATATATGTTGTGGTTATGAACAGATTGAAGTTGGAGCGGAGTTGCATTTATTTGGAAGGGAATATGTTTTGTATGTATGAAAAGCACATGAGATAGGAGAGGACCCTTTTTATGATCGGGTTGGCAGAGGTTTGTAGATAATTTTTGAATTGGACACAAAGAAGTCATACAACATATGGTTGTATAGGATAATTTCCTATATTTGTACATGTACAACATATGGACTACATGGTTTAAGAATCTGAAATAGGTTATGCTTGTAAAGGGTTTAGGGTATTGCAAAGATGCATTATGTGTTGAGAAATCATATATATATATATATATATATATATATATGTGTGTGTGTGTGTGTGTGTGTGTGTGTGTGTGTGTGTGTGTGTGTGTGGCTTTAAAGGATAGACATTTTCTATGGTTGCACTTACATTTATGTATTGTCCATTTCACAGTCACTATTGTCTGAAGATGGTCTAGTTCCAAAAGAAGAATTCTTACATCATATAAAGTTAATTACAATGGCGTTGATTGCAACAAGAATCGTGTAAAGATTTAGGAAGTTCCATAAAAGTGTACCATGGATGTTGTAGTTGGAGGGATACTAAAAAAATTAATGTTGTCATCGTTTGAAAGATGTTGGTCCTAACAGAAATGTGGATGCAAACAAGCGTTAATCATCATATAAACATTAATAACGTATGGAGATAGTAAAAAGAATCGTTGAAAGTAAGATGAAGTTGCATAAAACTGTACCATGGATGTTCTAGGTTGAGGGATATTAAAAAAAATTCCGTCATCCTCAATTGAAAATTGACTAAGATTCGGTTGAGCTTCGAACATGTTGACGACATTTGAGATATCAATTTCCTCTTCAGAAAGGCTTGTTGTTTCCACAAATGTTGGGGGTTGGAAGTTGAAGCTTAAGACGAGGGCATGTGTTTCTATTGTGTCCCTCCAATTTGAAAAAGGAACAATGAAAGATCCGTGACTTTTCACGTTGATTTTTGACATTGGTTTTTCGTTTTGCTTCTTTTCGGTGCGGGTCCCTAACGGGTCGTTTGCCTTCTTTCTTTGATGAAGACTCCTTCAAGGTTGTGGAGTGATCAAATCCAGCAGTTAATCTAAGTATCTCATCTTTCGTGCTCCGAAACGTTTCATCAGTCTGAGATGCAAAGTAGCACAACTGCGTGGAAAGTGCTCGCAGAGAAGCGAATCGAGCCATTTGTTTTATTTTTGGAGGCACGTTGAAGTCAACAAATGATGGCGCCGCAATCTTTGCATCTTTCGTCCACCGCGGATGTATTAAACGTTTTAGGATCTCAAAGAAGTCTTCCAACTTGATAACGTGCAGTTGATGGTGTAACCCCCTCGCCCCGGTCTGGTCGGTTGACCGGTTCGAGTAGGCTACACGGGGAAAACCGATGTGAAACCCGTTAGGGTCCCACCTCGGTTAGCAACCCTAGAAAACTTTTTCGTTATTATTATCCTTTTTAGAGGCATTATTGAATCCTATGTGAGAAAGGCAACAACGGAAGAACATACGAGATAAAACATCCAAACAACTCATCAAACAAACCATTTTTAATCCTTTACAGCAGGCCGTATCGGATCGCCCTTAGGGTGTTTCGATACGCCTTGACCGGATCAACTGGCCAAAGTCAACCTGGTGAGACCGTTTCGAAACAGGGGTGGCCCGTATCGAAACGACCTCAACGGTCAACTTCTCGTGGTCAACGAGATGAAGGTCGTTCCGAAATGCCAAAGCCCGTTATGATACGTTAATTTATCGTCAAAATCTCAGATTTCCAGTAGCAAAATCATATCGAAACGGCCCCCTAGCGTACCGAAATGCCTGGCCCGAAACAAAGGGACCGTATTGAAACGGGACCAACCGTTTCAAAACGCCCTCTGTCTGCAGATTGGTTTTAGCTGGTTTTTGGTACAAGGCTGTCCCAAAAGCACCACTAAGACCTCACACATCACACAAGCATAAATTCTAGATACATGACAACCTATACGAGCGTGCTTAACACATATTGGACATATAGAAACCATACATTCAAAGGATTAACAATCCACATAAGAACCAAACATAGCAACCAAGGTTAGCATGCTTCGACAAACATACATAGGAGCATCCACAAAAAGGCGCAAGACCAACATACACATAAGCATTCAAGGTAAGCAATAAAGCATGACGCAAATGAAACATGGCATCAACGAGCCATACCCACATCAACATAAACAAAGCATTCAAATCAACGACACCTATCCCATTGCTTGACTATTACAATCTACAATTTAAAGATCATACTTGAGCTAATCAAAAGCAACCCTTGGAGACCTTTCCTTGCCCTTGCCACCCACAAGCTACTGATCTGCATTGTCGAACAAAAAGGAGCGTAAGCATAAAAGCTTAGTGAGGGTAAGCTCATAAAACAAACCTTCGACAATGCAGGGTCCAAGCACGAGCAAGAATCAAAATAGAATGCATGGTCTTACCTCCAAACCTCAAGAGCCAAAATAAAGGATGATGCATGAACATATTATCCAAACCATGTCATGCTCAACAAGTTCATAACCACCACATATGGAAACATAAATATATTCAACATATAAGCAACTTAGTTCACATTCCGTATTGGCACCTAGCTATGACTCGAATACGCGGATAACCATTGGAACTCACATCCAACGACAACACAACCATTACCTGACGGTGGGATTACACTCATCACCGTTCACGCGGAGGGGATTCCATTCATCCTCACGCCTCGTTTCACGCGGAGGGGATTCCACTCATCCTCACGCCTCGTTTCACGCGGAGGGGATTCCACTCATCCTCACGCCCGTCGATGGGATTCCACTCATCACCGACATATATATATATATATATATATATATATATAAGAAGATTTTCGGGCGAACCCGTACTCCATCTTGATGACTACCATCATCAAGACCACGCGCGCATTTTGACTCACGTGTGCACACTAAACATCTTAATGATCGATCATTTGTACCCAAGCATACTAGTGCCAATACTACACATTTCATTAATCTTTCACAATATCATTTCATAACAACTTCCGTGCTTAGCACGTACTCACCATGACTTACCGTCATGCACAAACCAAATTTCCATGCCTAACATGTACTCACCCTGATCCTCGGATCATGCAATCACCTCATAATATCATTTCACATGTCAACACCACATGTATATCATTAATATAAATATCACATCATATTTCATACACATGTATATCCCCATCATATTTATCATCAACATGCATATAACAATGCAACAAGCCATGCCTCAACATACACGTATAACAACATATACATATCCACCATAAACACGATTAAACACGAGGCATAAATCAGCACTTTAACGATCAACCAAGGTCTCTAACTAAAGCTTGGGATTAGGCTACCACTCTAATCCCAACTCTAGGTGGGTCTACCAAGCCCAACCTAGTCCACATGCTTGAACCAACACTTGAAAACCATTTAAAAATATTTAACCACTCACCGACAATTCCAAGCTCAACCACACTAGCCGATCAAGCTTCCAACGATTCCGGATTTGTTCCCGAGGCTTCATCAACACAAAATCTCGCTTCTAATCACCTCAACACAATAAAAACAACCTCAAATCAAATCACCAATTAATGTAGCAAACTCGGAACACCATTCAAGCAACAAACACAATAATTCAAGCCATGAACAACCCCCCAAAACACCAAACCCGAGCAGCCCTAAAACCCAGCCCAAAACTTGTGATTTCAACACATTTAACATCTCCAAATGCTTCCAAAACAACTCCCAACTATTACCCTAACATCAACCCTCAATTTCCAACACAAACCACACCCAAAACTCAACTAAAAACCCTCATAAAACCCCACCAAAACCCAATTTCGGGAATTCTTATAAAACACCTCAAAAATTATATATGTTGGTCCATTTGGTTCATAAACACCATATCTAACAATATTAAATCAAAATCTTAAGTTAAAAGCAATAAAGATATCATTTTTATTCAAATCTTCCAAAAACCCAAATTCTAAAACTTGAACCAAAATGAAATCTAGTTGTACTTTCAAGTAGAGGAAGATGAGAGCAAGATGGGGATGCGTTTACCTTACAAAACCGAGCTAAAATTGAGGAGAAAGAAGATGGAATAGTGAACACAAGGGAGATGTTGTTCTTGTCGTGAAAATGGAGAAAAAGTAGAGGGAAGAAGATGGCAATTTGTGTTTTAAATATAAAGAGGGGGTTTTTAATTTGGATGACCATTTTATTACAAAAATGCCATTAATGAGATGGCAATCTCATTTACTTTAAAATCCATGAAATTTGAGTTTCAATCCAATTTGGTCCAACACAAATGTTTGTTTTGAAAAAATACGAAGACCAAAATAATACATTATTATTTTAATTATAAAACTGAAACCCGAAACAACATTAAAATATTATTTTCACCCGACCCCTAAACCCGGGTGTTACAGATGGCGATATGGAAGGCCGACTATCTCATATTTCCTGCAGGAATATGTTATGTTCTGTGTTGCGACCTCAAGAACCACCTCATACAATTTCGAAGGATCCTTATACTTTGTTAACTGATATGTCCGGAAGCCTCCACCTTTGACAATTGGATGTATAGGACGATACAATGTCTCATGTTTAAGTTCAGACTGAACAATTTGGAATGATGCTCGTGTATATACGTCTGCTGCATTCCTTTCAAGTTCATTCAATTTGGTCATAGGAAAAGGTGTCACATTTAAACTGAAGAAATCTTCCCTTAACTCTTGAATTCGCATCTTATTGATCCCATTGTCAATGGCACGGACAACATCTATATATGTCTTCTTAGAAGTGAGCACAATATTTAGCGCTTCATTCATAGCTTCGCACCTTTGGTTTGATCGAAGATTGGCGAAGAAATGTCCTGTAAGATATGCTTGTGCCCACATAGCCGTTGTCTAATCCTTCTCTACAACCCAAGGATGATGTTCGATGTTAAACTGTTTAACAACTGACCTCCACTCCCGGTCAAATTCCTCAATTGTCCACCAAGATGACATGCATCTCTTAAATGCGGAAGTAAATTTTGTGTCACCAACATTTGCCTGAGCATTTCGTGACAGATGCCATGAGCATATGCGATGGCAAGCAAGCTACACCATTTTTATTGCTCTATGCATGGCCCTATCACCATCTGTGACAACTGAAACTGGAGCCTTGTTACACATTGCCTCTGCAAATTGTCTCAGTTCCCATTCAAAAGAATCGACAGTCTCGTTAGCTAGAATTGCAACACTCAAGACAATTGTTTGGTGATGGTGATTGACACCCAGAATAGGCATTAGAGGCCGGCCATAGATATTACCTTTGTACGTCGTGTCAAATGCAATGACATCACCGAAGCATGCATAGTCGGACCTCGATGTAGAATCACACCAAAAAAGATTATTCAACGCCCCCGAGTCATCAAGATCGTATTGCATGTAGAACCCGATATCCTGCTCTTTCTTCAAGTCAAAGTAAGTTATGAGGGCATTTACATCACCGCCACGAATTTCTTCAGCGTTTGACTGATGCAGTGAGTTGTACAAGTCTTTCCTTATGAAACCAACATTGTGGAAACCACCTGATTGTTGCGTGAAAAAATTCATAATCTATGATATTTTCACCCCCATATTTTTCAATGCACGTGCCTCATTTAGATCATCCTCTGTAACTTCTCGACTAGAACGAAGAAATGGTCGCATAATAGGTGGGCACAGCTCGTGATTATGTGCATTATGAAAAAATAATATCCGCCACTGATCCGAATCGCGACATTGAACAACAATTTTCGCCTTGCAACCGATGCGTGTTATAGCGCGAGGAGCACATTTACGATCAGCATCATTTACAGAAGCCCTGCATTTACCTGCCCGGCTACAACAAAATTCTTGTGATATTAATGAACCAAGGCCATCATACCTTTTTGTTGATCGATACACACTGAACCCACAGTTTTTTGCGTATTCTTTTGTAATACTCCCATGCAGCCTCACGAGAGTTAAACACCAAACCATCTAAATTTTCTGGCATAAGCGGTTCATTTGATGTGCGTCCATGAGCCATATTATTCTCTCCAATGTTGTCATCCATGTATGATACAAATATTCAACAGTGCGTACGAACCTAAAGTTGATTGCGTACCGTTGAAATCAATTAGTACAATAAACATATGTAAAAACATGGGAGCACTAGGTTTACACATTTTTCTTACCTTCACCTCCGATGTTCTGGTTGAGGAGAGAGTTTAAGAGATGTATGGAACTGACACTTGAAGAGGAGAGAGTTTGAGTTTAATGAAGTTGCCCTCTCTGGTAATAAAAAGGAAATAGCTTAGTTGGTGGTAACATTTATTATGCACCAACTGTCTTGGTTGGTTGAAATAAATGCGTTGGGATCAGGTTTCAAAACCACCAAAATTGAGGTTTTGATACCTCTTCAAGACCACCAAAATAAGTGTTTTTCAAACCAGCATCGGAACCAGAGAATACGGTTTCGATACCCTCTTCAGGACAACCGAAATAAGTGTTTCTGCCAAACCAGCATCGGAACTAGAAAAAGAAGGTTTCGATACCCTCTTCAGGACCACCGAAATAAGTGTTTCTGCCAAACCATCATCGGAACTAGACAACGCGATTTCGATACCCTCTTAAGGGCGACCGAAATAAGTGTTTCTGCCAAACCAGCATCGGAACCAGAAAAAGAAGGTTTCGATACCCCCTTCAGGACCACTGAAATAAGTGTTTCTGCCAAACCAGTATCGGAACCAGACAACGCGGTTTCGAAACCCCTTCACAACCAAAAACAATAGCACCCAAACCCCTATGGGGGGAATCGAAACTGGGTGAGCAGGTTTTGGAGGGAGAGCAGTTATTTATTTAAACATTTTTGCAACATTAAAAGCCGCGAACGCCTCCTTCTACTCAAATCCACATAGAAAACCCTAAAGCGAGAATACCAACGTCGCAGAAGTGGTTCTCATCCAATCTCAAATCTAAAGGAAGCTCTACTGAAACTTGAAATACAAATTACTCGCGTTTGTTCTTCAATTTCTGCAGTGGGTGCTTGAAATCCACACTATTTGGTAAGTAAATCAAAACATTAGTGACTGTGTTGCATCATGAATTGAAATCTGGTATTTTTTTGTATCTTCGTTACTTTTATATAAACATACGTCTTTTAAACTTGCTTCTTTTGCATGAAAATTTTTTGCAGGGAAGCTTAACCGTGTAGCCGTAGCTCTTCATTGTCTTAGATATGCCTCCTAAAAAATCCCGGTAAAGGTAAACGACCTAGATATGAACGCGCTGCTTCTTCAGGTTCTCAAGAACCTCCTCCACCTCCAAATATTTTGCTGCTTTGTTTTCGTGATGATGCTGGTCTTTAGTGTTACCATGAAGTTTATGTTGGAAAAAAGATTAGATAGAAGCGAACCATAGACTTAGATTTCTTGACTTCAGAGGATTATCAGTTCGATTTTTGGAAACTTTTTGTCGAATGGGGATGGATGAACTATCTAGATATTAAACCCATTGTGTCCGAAAACCTTGTCAGATACTTTTATGCGAATGCTACCCTTGTTCACGATGGAAGAGCACAAACCGAGGTTGTAGAGATTGAGTCATTTCTAATGGGCAGGGAAATTAGTATAACTGAAGACATTATTGCTAAAGTCCTAGGTGTCGAAAATAGTGGAGAGTGGTATGAAGCCGAGCGTGTCCCTATTAAGTTTGATGATGATAGCCCCACACATCTTCATATCTCTGAAAGGCTTTTGCATCTCATGACAACTTAGTTCTTTCGGCCCTCCGGTGGATGATGCACTCGCATGCGTCATACCGATTACTGGTGGTTACACTAATTTTGGAGGAAAATGTGACCCAACATAGCCCGAATTATCTTCAAGTCTCTTGTGCAACTCATTAGCAACCCTGGAAGTGGCTCCATCAATTATGCATGTGTTCTAAGCCACATATTTGACTATTTAAATATTAACACCACCTTGGACACCCCAATTCCGCTGAAGAGTAAAATTGATGAAACAACTACTAGGAAGACGAGTTGGACATTCAATGGGGTTGAATGGGTGCATAAAAGAGATGAAGATGAAGCAATAATTTCCGGAGGAAATGAAGATGAAGCAAGAATTGCCGGCGGAAATGAAGATGCAGCAAGAATTGCCGGAGGAAATGAAGATACAGCGGATGCTCCACCTCCCATCACACTTGAGTCCTTCTATGTTGCTGTCACGAGTGGCTTTCAGAACTTGGATGCTTTTATGCGCTCTAGTCATGTAGAGACTCAAGCCCGTCTTGGGAGCTTAGGAGATCATGTTAAATCATTGGAGCTTAATTTTCATCGGCATGAATTTCCACCGACATCGGCTCCGTATGCGTTGGAGCATGAAGATGGTTAGGCTATTCTGCATTGTATAACGAGTTTCTTGTATTATACCTTGTACCGAAAAATATTTTGTTCTACTACTTCATGAACATTGTTAGATGTTTATTGTAATATACAATGGTTCAGCTCCCTTTGCCTTTGGTTTAGCCTTGCATTGTGTTTACTTTTCTTCAAACTTTGATTGTGTTCGTGAACATAACATTGGATTGTTTGAATACAGATTATATCCCATGTAATTTAGGAGAAGAACAATATCATGAAGAAGATGGTCCAATAGAAGGGCATGATCATGCGAGTGCTCTGGCAAAGACGCCTGAAGTGAGTCAAACATACATGCGCAGGAAGCTTCATCGAGTTGGCATAACGCCAAGTAATACAATATGCTATGATATTCAGAGACCCAGGCGTGCTCCTGAAATGTATGGGGAGTGATACCGAAACGTACCCGTTGCCCCGTCGAAGAAGAAGCTTCTTATTCTTTATTACAATGGTGTGATTGCCAGTGTTACAAAAGGCGGTATAACTTTTCTCCTGCTCTTCAATTCAAAAATTTTAGAAAATAGTTTATAAAATGATTTTTAACGTTAGCAGGTGTGCAACTGCTCCCTGGTGCTGTCGACTTTCTGGATTTTTGTTTTAATGCGTATAAAGTGGCTATTTGGTCTTCAAGGAAAAAGTAATGTGGACCTCTGCCACCAACCTAAATCAATTGAATTAACCAATCTTTTACGAATATTGGTTTTCTCTTATATTGTTCATCATTGCAGACAAAACCTTAAATGGGCACTTTGGAGAGTCAGTGGTCTTAAACACCACTTTGCCTTCATTTGGGTAACTTCTGTCTGCTTTTCTTTAACGCATCTTTAAAAATTACTACTCATTTGAAGACATTCGTTTCAATTATGAAGGATCAAGATATGTGCAACGAACATCCCTCAAACCCAAATATATTTGTCAAAAATATAAGCCGTGTGTGGGTTGTTATGCCTGAGTATAACGAAACAAACACGCTGGTGGTTGACGACTCAGCAGATTCGTTTCAATGAATCTTTTTTTAAAGTAATTATATTTTCAATTATGTTTATGTCTTAGGAGAACACCTACATATGTCCTAAATCCTACAAGGAACTAGATCAGATAACTGATAAAGCATTAGGTAAAACTTCCGAGCTCAAGCATCTATATTATAAAGTTTGACCATTTTCTTAAACTCAAAGCTAATTATCTAATTAATGTACTTGCATTTGATCATAGAAAAAGGTGGTTCTATTCGGGTCTATATAGAAAACTTGGCCGCATCCGACAATGTTCAAGAGTATGTCAAGCATCATCCTTTTGTTGATTGACTGCATGTCATCCTGATCGTCGATTCTTCAAAAAATTTGCCAATTCGACTAATATGATCTGTATAATATGTTTGTTAGTGTTCTTTAATTGTGTAAATACAACAAACACTGTTAAATATGTTCAAATCTCAATGTAATAATTTGTTTCTTATTCGTAAACGTTTCAAATTGTACATATGTCATTATATGTTCAAATGTCATTGTAATATTTTGTTTATCATTCTAAGAATTGCTCCTTAGATTAATATTATTTTATAATCTTGTACACAAACGACAAACCTTGACAAAATTTATAAAAGAATCATAAACCAGCATCGAAACCCCTTATAGGTGGTTTCGATGCCATCTACCTGTTGTAAATATTTTGCCCATACTTTTAGACCAGCACCGAAACCCCATAAAGGTGGTTTCGATGCTACCGACTGGAATGAAATTTTTACCCATAATGTCAAACCAGCACCGAAACCCCATATATGTGGTTTCGATGCGACCTACTGGAATGATTTTTTTCCCAAACTGTGAAACCAGCACCGAAACCCCATATAGGTGGTTTCGATGCCACCTAATGGAATGAAAATTTCTTTTAAGAGAAAACGATATATAACTTTTTAATTAGATTGTTTAACGAAGGTTCAAAATGGCTCATATAGTTGTACGAAATTGTGTACATACACAATTTCTTACCCAAAAGCATACTTTCGTACAAGTTTGACCTTGATTTGTGTATATACAAATATTAGTAGCATATCTCCAACTTTCACCCAAATAAAATGGTATATACCTTTTTTTATTACACAATTTCTCCAACTTTCAAAATGGCTTATGTGCTGGTTTAACATAATGGGCAAAAGTTAAAGTCATTTATGTGGCATCGAAACCACCTATATTGGGTTTCGGTGCTGGTTCAGCAGAAATGGGGCGTATGTTTGCTTTTGTTAGGGTGATAATAGATCTTGTTGTAAGGAATTGTGTATATACACAATTTACTTACAAAATAAACTTTGGTATAGGTATTACAACGATTTATGTATATACACAAATATAAAATGGGAAAATATTGATCACATTGAAGGCGACACCAAAACCAAAATATGGTGGTTTCGGTGCTGGTTTGGCAGATACGAAAATATTTGGACTTCAAGAAACCCCTTATTAGTTGAAAATTAACATTTGGAGTAAGATAGAAGGATCATATTAAATTTAAGGATGAAGTATATTTATGAAACAAAAAAACTGAATTCCTAAGTGCTTCAATTACATATTGAAATAAAAAATGAAACTAAAAGAATGGAGCCTCCTCAATCCTCATCCCTGGCCAGGGAAACAACCTCCATGCTCTCTGCCACCCATGGCACTTGGACCAGCCTCTCCTTGTGAACTGTGCTGACCAACCATCTTTGCATATGATCACATCTCAAGCTTGACCCTATAGTTTCCTAATGAATAAAACACGTATGCATAAGTATGAACAGAAGTGCATCTTGTATAAAAGAAGAAAATGATAGAGAAAACCTTGAGAATGATGGTTGAAGTTTTCGATGTCTTCTTTGGCAGCCATATAACCATAAAGTTGGCGTTGTCTGGCTGGACCATACAAGAAGCCGTGACAATGTTGCCAAGCCTCTCTATCGAAACCTTGGGCAGCAAACTGGGTATGCAGACGCTGAGCATCGAAATAACCTCTTGTCGTGCTCTCAAAAATTAGAAGGCTCATCCCACGATGGCCTTGAGGACCGTAAGAATGGTGAGCCTTAACAACAGTATCATAGGACCTGAAATAGTCAAGAAGCTCTTAGTTTCCCATACCAAGCCACTGAAGCAGAAAATTAAAGACATTAGAAGTTAAGGAATTGTAATATTCATGAAAAATAATTCAAAAGTTATATAACTACCTTCTCATTTGCATCTTGATGAAGCCTTGTGTTCATTATCATCACCATGGGTGGCCACAGTATTTGGTGATCCTCTTTCTCATTGTTTGAAGGTGGGGGGCAAACAATAGCAGCATCATTCTGATCATCTCTCAAACCACTCCATTCCCCATAAGCTTGACCTTGAGGAACAATCGAAGTACCCCTTCTACGCAATTCCTCGTCCAAAAGCTGAGCAAGTTGGCGATGGAGTTTGAGCTTTGGTCCGCCTTTGGTTTTGGCATGTGTCACTAGGGACTGTAGGCCAACAAACCTGTGAGTGGCACCAGGACCTCATTGACATGATGGACACTGCCATTGAGTAGAAGAGTCATTGATTGTGTTCATTCTATTGAAGGTCTCGAAAAAATTCTTGAACCATCTGCTTGTTTTCAGTGTCTCATGGCTTTGTTCCTCCTCTTCATCAGAATCAAAATAGACATCATCATCACTGTTTGATTCTGAGTCGAAATCAAGTTTCCTCTTTGCCAATGGCTGAGGATTGCAACTAGAAGCTCTACTCGAACTCATTGTATCTGAAGATATTGAATAGAATATGGTGAAGGATAACTGATTATAGAAATAAACGAATGGTTGAGTATATTAAGTTGAAGATGTTGTAAAGATTAAAGAGAAGAGTTGTTAATTTATAGGGAATTTCAGTTGGGAGGGAAAGTGAAAACTAAGAACGGGAAAGTGAGAAGGCACAATTCCTATTCATCGAAGGTACATGAACATGAAACGGTGCATGTTATACAAGTGAAAAGACTCGAAACTGAAAAGGCAGATTCGTTCTAGGGGTATCGAAACCATCTTTATACAGGATGAACAGTAAACGGTGCATGTGATTACAGTGAAAAGACATAACACTGAAAAGGCAGATTCCTTTTAGTGGTATCGAAACCATCTTTAGGGGTTTAAGTACTGTATACACTTAGTAGTTGCAAATGTACACAAATTGGACCATAACCACTCTTGTAGTATTGGGTATATAACTAATTTAGTTAAAAAGGCAAGTCGATGTATATATTTTGGTTTTGATGCAACCTAATGGAATGAAAAAAATTTGCCCATACTTTCAGAGCAGCGCCGAAACCCCATATAGGTGGTTTCGATGCTACCTAGTGGAATGAAAATTTTACCCATACTGTCAAACCAGCATCGAAATCCCATATAGGTGGTTTTGATGCTACCTAGTGGAATGAAAATTTTACCCATACTGTCAAACCAGCACCGAAAACCCATATAGGTGGTTTCGATGCTACCTAGTGGAATGAAAATTTTGCCCATACTGTCAAACCAACACCAAAACTCCATATAGGTGGTTTCGATGCAACCTAGTGGAATGAAAATTTTGCCCATACTGTCAAATCAGCACCGAAACGCCATGTAGGTGGTTTCGATGCCACCTACTGGAATGAAATTTTTTTAACTTGTAGTAAGGAATTTTGTTTGTACACAATTTCTTACAAAGGTTGGAGCAAATTTACCCCAACAAAAAAATTCGTAAGGAATTGGGTATATACCTAATTTCTTATAATTTCAATAAGAAATTAGGTATATCGGGTAAGAAATTGTGTACAAACACAACTCCTTACCTATTTTGTACCAAATTGTGCATTCTTGTAAGAAATTGAGTACAAATACAATTTCTTACAAAGGTTTGAGCAACTTTACCCCAACTAAAAAATTCGTAAGGAATTGGGTATATACTTAATTTCTTATAATTTTAGTAAGAAACTAGGTATATCGGGTAAGAAATTGTATACAAACACAACTCCTTACTTATTTTGTACCGAATTGTGCATTCTTGTAAGAAATTGAGTACAAACACAATTTCTTACAAAGGTTTGAGAAACTTTACCCTAAGTAAAAAATTCGTAAGGAATTGGGTATATACTTAATTTCTTATAATTGTAGTAAGAAACTAGGTATATCAGGTAAGAAATTGTGTACAAACACAACTCCTTACTTATTTTGTACCAAATTGTGCATTCTTGTAAGAAATTGAGTACAAACACAATTTCTTACAAATGTTTGAGTAACTTTACCCCAACAAAAAAATCGTAAGGAATTGGGTATATACCTAATTTCTTATAATTTCAGTAAGAAATTAGGTATATCGGGTAAGAAATTGTGTACAAACACAATTTCTTACAAAGGTTTGACCAACTTTACCCCAAGTAAAAAATTCGTAAGGAATTGGGTATATACTTAATTTCTTATAATTTCAGTAAGAAACTAGGTATATCGAGTAAGAAATTGTGTACAAGCACAACTCCTTACATATTTTGTACCAAATTGTGCATTCTTGTAAGAAACCGAGTACAAACACAGTTTCTTACGAAGGTTTGAGCAACTTTACCTCAACTAAAAAATTCGTAAGGAATTGAGTATATACCTAATTTCTTATAATTGTATTAAGAAATTAGGTATATTTGGTAAGAAATTGTGTAAAACACAATTCCTTACCTATTTTGTACCAAATTGTGCATTCTTGTAAGAAATTAAGTACAAACATAATTTCTTACAAATGTTTGAGTAACTTTACCCCAACAAAAAAATCATAAGGAATTGGGTATATACCTAATTTCTTACAATTTCAGTAAGAAATTATGTATATTTAGTAACAAATTGTGTAGAAACACAAATCCTTACCTATTTTGTACCAAATTGTGCATTCTTGTAAGAAATTGAGTACAAACACAATTTCTTACAAAGGTTAGAGCAACTTTACCCCAATTAAAAAATTCGTAAGGAATTGGGTATATACCTAATTTCTTACAATTTCAGTAAGAAATTACGTATATTTGGTAAGATATTGTGTACAAACACAATTCCTTACATCTTTTGTACCAAATTGTGCATTCTTGTAAGAAATTGAGTACAAACACAATTTCTTACAAAGGTTTGAGCAACTATACCCCAACTAAAAAATTCGTAACAAATTAAGTATATACCTAATTTCTTATAGTTATTGTAAAGAATTCAATTTTGGACTCAATTTGTTACTTTATAAGGAATCGTGTATATACCGTTGTTCTTATAATTTTTGTAACAAATTAGGTACAAGCTTTATAAGAAATTATGTTCAAAAAATGACCATATTAACCGGTTTGCCGTCTTTTTGTTGTCATTTAAGCGCCGTTTTGCAGAATCTCCCCGGTTAGCAGACCTCTATCATTTCAACCAAACTTGTACGACATCATTTTTTAGGACAAAAATGTCTAACTCCAATGTTAGTCCCTATACTATTCTGAAATTTGAATTTTAACATCCTTAAACATTCAGTTGACATGAGATATTAGTTAATTCTAATCGTACACTCAAATAATAATTAAAAAAAATTCAAAATCAATTTGGATTTACCGATAATATTATAAAAATAAAAATCAAATTATACTAAATTTAAACCAATGAATTAAATTTTGAATATTAACATAATCTAAACCATACTTGACCAAAAGTAATAAAATAAGTTTGGGGTACATAACAGTTAGGAGAAGATGATTGATTGCAGTGTTTCTCTAATTTAAATGTTTTTTTTTTATTTTTCAAAAAAATGTTTGTTTTTATTGAGAAAATAAGGTGGAATTCTTTTATTAGTCCTTGTAATGTGAAAGTTTTTTATTTAACATTTATATTTTAATTTATTATTTTTAAGTTTTATACTTTTTAAATTTTAATTCTGAATTAAATAGTAGTTGTTAAATCTATTAAGTCAAATTACACTATTAATTGTTTTTTATAATACACATAAATTGTAGGTTTTGTACTTGTTCTCTAATTTGATCTTTTAAATTCTCGCTCATATTGTTTTACTATTATTTGAATAGAGACTAAAATCTCAAAATGCAAAAACTATAAAGGATAAAATTGATAAAATTAAGGTATAAAGAGTTGATTTACAATCCATACATAATACAAGGACTAAAGACAGAAATTGACCCTTAAAAGCCTTGGGATTTCTCATCGGGTACAATCCCTATTACGTGCACGGCAAACGGTGGCAGTGGAAGGCAAAATTACGGAAAATATAATAGAAGGGTAAAACTCCACTAGATGAAATTAAATTTTTTGATTTAATGTGAAAATTTCAACTGAATTTTATTAAATTTTTAATTTTATAAATTTGACTTGTCTGGTATTTTATAAATAAAATTTTAGTTATAAAATGAGACTTGAATAATTTATATATTTTTAATAATTATTGAATTTTTTTTTAGTTCAAGCCGAGCCTCTCAACTCTTCCTGATATATGTAATTTTAATAGGTAAAGTGGGATAGAAAAATATTAGAGAGTATTGTGAGAGAATATTATATTTCACGGGGAGTCTAACGTACAATAGGTTTAGGGTGCGGCTAAAAAACGACAAATTTTAAAATTTGTCAAAGAACTTAAAATGTTAGACTTTTTTTTTTATAATAATTTAGGTTTTTTTATTGTGATTTTTGACAAGTTTCGATACTTATAAAATAAGTTTCGATACTTGTTTTTTATAACATTTTAAGTTT
This sequence comes from Hibiscus tridactylites, assembly GCA_958450335.1. Lineage (NCBI taxonomy): Eukaryota > Viridiplantae > Streptophyta > Magnoliopsida > Malvales > Malvaceae > Hibiscus > Hibiscus tridactylites. The sequence goes on along the minus strand of OY288273.1, from coordinate 34,786,648 downwards.
TGGGACTAAATATCGAAACTTGTTTTCTAATATTTTAAGTTTTGAGTGAGTCCTTTACAAGTTCTGAAACTTGCCGTTTTTTAGCTGCACCCTAGACCTACTACACCCCAGACTTACCCATGTTTTACGGGGAAAACTATGTATTAGGTTCTTGAAGCAGGGAGGGTTTTTTTTAACAAAAATTCTCTATACATTTTCGGTGTTACTTACTATACACTAACACTAAAAAAAATAAATTTTAAATTCTAACCCTAAATTTTAAATTCTAAACCTTAAACCTTAAAAATATACACTACCACCAATTCCTTGAACCCTAAACTTAAACCATATCTTTAAACCTCAACCATAAACTCTAAACTTATTTTTTTTAGTGTAGGACTTAAATAAGGGCACAAAAAATAGAAACTTTTTTATTTTTTTAGGGTTAACTACTGGAATAGTCACTTATATATCACCCCAGTATAGAGTTGGTCACCGATTTTGAAAAACGACCAGTAAGGTCACTTACATTTTCGAGGGTAAACTTTTAGTCATTCAACCGTTTGTTGCCGTTAAACATTGGCGGCTTGCTGATCTGACAGCGAAAAAGTAAGGGTAAACTACTGCAATGGCCACTAAAGTTAATCCCATGTACATTTCTACTGCCCAATTTTAAAAAATAAACATTATGGTCACTACTTAAAAGGTTTCTTTATAATTTCACCCTTGAATTTTTAAAAATTCATTTTTCAACCCTAAAACTTTACAATCAATTAGTACAATAATATTATAAAGGCTTAAATGAAAAGTAGGTGCCCAAAGTATATATTTTTAAATTTTAGGTGCCCAAATTGCTCCTATTTAATAACTAAACTTTCAAAGTGCTCCTATTTTTTCACTTTGGATTATTTTATTATTATTATAACATGACATGTCATTTTTTATTATTGTTAATTTAAAAATAAAATAAAATTATTTTTATTATTATTAAATTTAAAATATTTTAAAAAATATTACTTAGAATAATTTAGGTGTCTAAAGTATTTTTTTGTAAAAATAGGTGCCCAATGTTTTCATATTTACAATTTTAGGTGTCCGGTTATTAAATGGGTGTTAAAAAAATTGTCAACCAATCGGTGCTTGACACGTGACATTAATTTTATTTTTTTATTTTATTAATGGAAAATACTGATATTTTTAATTTTTTTTATAAAATCTTAAATTTTACAAGCTTCACAAAATAGTCCCTAAATCCCTAAAAATTCCCAAACTTCCGTCGTTGATTTCTGCCGCTTCAGCCGCCGATCGCCATCGGTGACCACACCCACTTGGTCGCCGGACCAAGGCAACTATTTCCCTTAACACGGCGTCGTCGGAAACACCCAACGACGTGCAGCCGAATGTCAAACACGAACGTCGATTTCATGTTCGACATTCTGGTGCATGCCGTTGGGGAGCAGAATATTTTTTTACAAAAAAAATACTTTAGACACCTAAATTATTTTAAGAAGTAATACTTTAAACACCCAACGACATGCCTATTTTTATAAAAAAATACTTTAGACACCTAAATTATTTTAAGAAGTAATTTTTTAAATATTTTCAATTTAATAATAATAAAATTGGTTTTATTTTATTTTAAATTATTTTTATTTAACAATAATAAAAAATGACATGTGATGTTATAATAGTAATAAAATAATTCAGAGTGAAAAAATAAGAACAATTTGAAAGTTTAGTTATTAAATATGAGCAATTTGAGTACCTAAAATTTAAAAAGGGTATACTTTGGGCATCTATTTTTCATTTAAACCTTTATAATATTATTTTACTAATTGATTGTAAAGTTTTAGGGTTGAAAAATGAATTTTTAAAAATTCAAAGGTGAAATTATAAAGAAACCTTTTTAGTAGTGACCATAATGTTTATTTTTTAAAATTGGGGAGTATAAATGTACATGGGATAAACTTTAGTGGTCATTGAAGTAGTTTACCCTTATTTTTTCGCTGCCAGGTCAGCAAGCCGTCAATGTTTAACGGCAACAAACGACTGAGTGACCAAAAGTTTACGCCCCAAAAACGTAAGTGACCTTACTGATCGTTTTTCAAAATCGGTGATCAACTCTGTACTGGAAGGAAACATAATTGACTATTCCAGTAGTTAACCCCTTTTTTAACTTAAAGACCAACATTCATTGGACAAACATAGAAATAATTTATCAAAAAACAAACATAAAAATGCTAAGGAAACAGAGATACAATAAAAAAACAAAGGCAAACGAAGAGACAAGGAGAAGAATCCTAAAACAAACCCATATGTAAGACTACAAATTGAACTAGAAAAAGGAGGTGAGAAATAGATAGAGTTTAGATGAGAAGCAGAATTGAGAGAAAATGAGAGAGAAAGAGAGAGAAACATTCATTCAGTGTGATCTTCAAAGATAAGATTGCCTAACGATTATAGACACGATATAGTAACCCTAAGGTAGAGACATCACCGTTTTATCTAATTACAAGAAGACATTAAATACAACATTTCATTAATCTAACCACCTCTTAACAATAATTAGAGAATAATAGAAATTAAAACTAAAGTTCCAATGGCTAGTTCATAAAGCTTGCTTACAATACTCCCCTCTTTAAAAAATATATTTGACGTCAAGGATCGAACTTAGAAAATTGTTGTTGGAGTTGATACAACATCTCCCAGGTCGAATCTTCTGAAAAGGAATTAGTCTAGTCCATCAGCACCTTTGTGACAACATAATTTTCCTTCTTTCCAATCCTTCGATCCAGAATTCTCACAAGCTCCTTACAAATACTTCTATCAGGCCCTACCAGTGGTAATTATGTATTGGAACCATCTGGCAATTGTGACTTGTAAGCCACTTCACCAATCTTGCCAATAATCACAAAGGGACCAAACCACTTGAGAGACAGTTTGTGTGAAATTCTTCTCTGCACAGAATGTTGTCTATAGGGTTGCAATTTTAGATAGACCAATTTTCAAGATAAAAAACACATTCATACCTTTTCCCGTCAGCCTATTTCTTCATTCTATTTTGTGCTCGTTTCAAATGAAATTTCAACATTTTGAGTGCTGCTTCTCTCCATTGCAAAGATCTGTTCACTGAAGCTACTAAGGACTCACCACCCATGTAAGGGATAAGAAGAGGAGACTCCCGACTATACAATTCTTGATAAGGGGTAGTCTAAATAGAGGAATGAAAATAAGTGTTGTACCACCATTCAGCTAAGTAGAGCCACTCTCCCCATTCCCTTGGTCTTTTCCCAATTATGCATCTCAAATAAGTTTTCAAGCATTTATTGACTTTTTTAGTTTGGCCTTCTGTCTAAGAGTGATAAGTTGTGGATGGTGTCATTGCAGTGCCTAATTTCTCAAACAATTTTTTTTTCCAAAATGTGCTCATGAATATTCTGTCACACATAATGTTTTGGGGCATTTTATGCCACTTAAAAATATTTTCAAGGAATAGTTGGGCCACATCTTTAGTTGAAAAAGGATGTGGGAGTGTTAAAAAATGAGCATACTTGGCCAGTATGTTCACTGTGACCAAAATTACGCCTTTCTTCCTTAAAAAGGGCAATCTTTCAATGAAATTCATGCTAGTGGAAGTCCAAATAGCATATGGTATAGGAAGAGGCTGCAACAACCCCTCTACGATGATTCAAATCCTCCTTGCTTCTCTGACACACTCTACATCCATTCACAAAATTCTTCACATTCTTCCTCATACCCTTCCAAGAAAATACCCCACTTAGTCTCTTAATAATTGTTGTTGCTCTAGAATGTCAACCAACAGCTCTCATATGAAAAACGACACCAACTCTTTCTTCAATTCTAAATTCAGACCTACTATTAGTTTTTTTTTCCTTTTTAACGACTTCTCATCCCAAGAATATTTAGAGTAACTAGTAGACCTCTTCTCTAAGACAAAAAAATAACATTTTTCAACCTCTCATCATTTTCCAAGAATCTGTTACTCTTGCCATATCATCAGTAGAGACATAAGTCGCAACCATCAACTGATAGTCTCTCACTTCAGATTTTCTAGAAAGAACATTAACCATTGTATTACTGATACCCTTTTTGTAGCTCACCTCAGAACTAAATCTTATCAATTTCGCCACCCATTTTTTCCGAGCAGGGGTGATGGCTTGGTTCTTAGCTAAAAATCTCAAATTCTAGTGGCCTGTCTTAAATTTGAAGTGCCTCCCAACTAGGTAAGCTGCCCACTTCTTTATAGCCATCAACACTGCCAACATTTCTTTCTCATACCCAGACATGCATTGATGTCTCACCCCTAAACCATTACTAAAAAGGGTTAAAGGCTTTCCTTATTGCACTGACACAACTCCCGCTCCTATATCAGAAGTATTTGTCTCCACTATGAATTCAACTTCAAAGTTCAGACCATTTCCACTCTCTTTTCTTAAATAAATTGGTCATTGCTAAAACATAATCCTTAATAAACCTTCAATAGTATCCCAACAATCTCAAAAATCCCCTGAGCTCCTTAACTAATTTAGGGCTTGGCCAGTCTAGAAATTATTTCACCTTTGTTTTGTCCATGTGAATTTCTTCTCTGGATATCACATACCTCAAGTATTCAACCTTCTAAGCCCCAAAACAAAACTTGCTCACCTTAGCAAACAATTTATGCTTCCTCGTGATCTCTAAGACTTCTCGAAGGTGTAACATGTAAGTCTTCCAATCCATAGAATAAATGAGGATATCATCAAAGAATACCAAAACTGACTTCCTCAACAATTGCCTGAATACTCTATTCATTAATCCCTGAAAAGTGGTCGGTGCATTGGTCAACCCAAATGGCATGATCAAAAATTCATAATGGCCCTCATGTGACATAAAAGGCGTTTTATGAATGTCTGCCTCCCACACTCTAATTTGATGGTAACCAACCGTTAAATCTAGCTTTGAAAATAACATGGCAGATCTCAATTCATCCAACAGTTCCTCAATACTGGCATGAGAAATTTGTCCTTGACAGTGGCCCGATTAAGTCTTCGATAGTCAACACACATTCTCCATAAATTATCTTTCTTTTTAACCATAACTATAAGTGATGAAAAGACACCGTTGTTGTGCCTAATGATTCCAAATGCCAATATCTCATTAATTTGCCTTTCTATTTCATCTTTCTGGCTAGCAGGGTACCTGTAGGGTTTGCTTTTGATCATTGTCTTTTCATCCATTAGAGTGATCTTATGGTCATGCTCTCTTATAGGAGGCAATCCTTTTGGTTCCTTGAACACATCTTCAAACTTTTTCAAGATTTTTTTGTAAATACTTAGGCTCACTGTCATACTCCTCTCTCAGTTCCAATTTAGTATCAAGTAACAATAGTGAAGCTATGTATAAACTGTGATTGCCTCTCAGCATCATGTTACAATTCTGTGAACTCACTATTTCCAGTTTCTCTGGTTGCATCCCTTCCAAAATTCACCAGTTTGTTGTCCTTTTCAAACTTCATATTCAAGGCATTAAAATCCCAATTAGTAGCTCCTAGTGTTGTTAACTGTTGCACGTATTTGGTGTCGCAATTTTCGTGCAAGTATACACGTCGCCAAGTTATAATATAAAAGATATCGTCTCTAGAGGGATTGATACTACTTCCATAAATTATCGTCTCGCACTACAGAAAATTAAAAACACAAGTGATGGTTTGGTTGAGATTAATAACTAAAATAAAGAAAACAAGTAAACTAAAAAGTTGAGTAGATATGATGATAAAGCAGGCCGGATTATGTTGCGTCATAGTGTAGAAGTTGAATGAAACTTTCTCGTTCTTTAATGCAATCGTCAACTTGACTGCCTCGGCAATGGGCAAAGCTATTGCCGTGGAAAGGAACACATCTACTGCCTGGGTAATTAAGCGACGAACTTAAAGGTTCGGCAAAGCGTCCTTCAATGGTTCCTTCTTATTCCTAAGTCGAAACTCTATTGATGTGAAGGCCTTGATAATACCTCCCAACATGAACCAAAGGGTGAACACCGATTGGGATGAAAACCATGCTTATTCGTTTCGTGAGTCTAACTCTCCCGATATTAGACAAATAGATGTGATTGCAATACCCTATCTCGATTTGGTTGCAAGAAAGCGTAAAACACCAAGAATAAGCAAACCTTGAACTTAATTGCATTAACAAAAACCTAAATAAATCACAATCGTCTTCTTACAACTACTAAACAAAATAACCCTAGCCTAAGAAAGAATTCTAACAATAATTCTACTAAACCCATAGTCTCTCGATCTCTAGACGTCCTCATTGTGGCGGATGCGTCTTGGTTTTATAAGGCATGACCTTGCCGAGTCCTTCTTGGATTAGAAGGATGAATTGGAATTTAATATAACTTCATAAAAGAGATGAATCTCTTTTAATTCATTATTTTATTCCTCCTTATCAGTTTTCCATCTTTGACCTTCCTTTGACTTTTTCATGGCCTTCCTCTGCTCCGATCTTCATGCAAAGTATCTCTAAAAATTCGGCATTTTATGTTCTTCAAGTCGCATACCACTTTGCATATTTTCTGCCTTGTCGGTACTTGTCTGGGCATTGCCTCGCCAATGGTTTGGTCTCTGCCTCGGCAATGGTCTGTCAGTCTCTTCTTCTTTGACAGGGCTCGTTCTTGGTCCAACATTCCTTGGCAAGGCTTGACGTCAGAGGATGGCTTGGTATGGATAGTCGGGTGATGGTTCTTCACCTTCTCTTCCCCTTCCTTCACTGTCGCGGCAATGCTTGCCTGGCAAGTGGGTAGTAAAATCTGCACGTGCACAAAACACACACCAAATCAGTACCTTTTCCACCAAATATAATCAAATAGAGATGATCAAGCATGGCAATGTTAAGATCAATAAATTGTGCATGCATGATTAGTAATGCATCTAAAATAGGTTTAATTCTAACAATAATTGAGTCATAAAGGGTCCTAAAATGAATACTTTTATACACCTAACGCACCCCTAAACTCGAACTATTGCTTGTCCTCAAGAAATGCAAAACTAATAGTCAATTGCCAAAGGTTTTAATCTTCATGAAATCATCTCTCGGTCTTACTTTTTCTTCTCTTCTTTAAACCGTGAATATGGATGTGCTTTGCCTTCAATTCTTCGGATGTTGAGGATTTCCCTGGAATCAAACTATAAGACTTGTGAGTGTATGCGTGATTGTGAACAAGATGTTTTCCTGGGGTTCTAAGTAGACACTTAAGCATTTAACCTACTTTCCTTGGGTAAATTTTTTTAATCTAATCGACTAGAGCCAATTTCGGGCACTTCTAGTGATTAGCCTAAAGCTAATTTCGGGCACCTCTAGTGTTTCCTTAAGCTAGAGCCAGTATTAGGCACCTCTAACTTTTTACCCATTTTTTTTTCTCTAAGTAAGTAAATGTCCTAAGTGTCCTAGAACTCCTTAAATCATTCAAGTCACAAAAGTGTATTTTCGTTTTCAGCTACATAGTGTGATTCTAAGTATTTTCTATGGACATCCTAAAATTGAAAGCTAACTAGCAAAAATTTTTAAGGCTACGGTAAAGAGAGAGACATCTATTGTCGAGGCAACGATTTCATTGAATTAAATTCTAAGGCAATTGATAAGCATGCATTTTCTATAGATATGACAAGAAGAATTTACTAGCTACTTCCCCCTAAACTCGATAGAAGCATTACCCTCAATGCATGCAAACACAAAGTAATAAAAACAATAAAAAGGCAAGAAAGAAAGAAAACACTAGATCGACGGAGAATCGGATGAGTCGTCGTCACTTTGGATGATCAACTTTCTCCTTGCCATGTGCTTGATACGCTTTGTTGCCCTTGGTGGTTGATGATGGGATGGAAGTGTTGGTTCAGCTTTCTTTCTCACCTCCTCTTCCTTGTCACTCTCTAGGGAAAATTCCTTGGTGGGAGAGGCCTTACGCTTCTTTTGTGTTTGGTAGGGCATGGTCCTGGCGGGTGGTGCAACGGAGCCTTCTGAGTCCGAGAAGTCGAACCATTCCCCCGTTTGTGCAGGCTCAACAACTGGTGCTTTGCCTTTTTCGGTCCTAGTTGGTGGGGCATGGTCGCTACTTGTTGCCGCGACAGACGGGGTTAGCAATTCTAAGGCAGTGGCGTCTTGGGTTGCCGAGATTACGACAGTCTTCACTGCCGAGGCAGTGTCTCCTAGTGTTGCCGCGGCATGTGCTCTTGGTGCTACCTCGACAAGGACATCGGTTGGGAAGGTAGGGAAGTGGAAGTGAACCGTGCTCTCGGGGAACTTCTCCAAGATCACTTAGGTGATGGAGTTGGTGAAGTCCCTTGTGAATTGCATGAACATGCACTGGCTCTTGTCCATTGCATCGAGCTTCTGTGCAAGGTGCTGAAGGTTGGTTGTTGCGGCTGGACTTGCTAGGGCATTGCCCGAGGATGTTGCTGCGATAATACCTTGTACTAGGGTGGAATGTGGCTCGGCCTCCGTTATTTGCATGATTTTGTAATATTGGCCTTTTTTCCATCCCTTCCTTGTCGGTGTGAATTTATCAGTTGGCTTGGTCGACACCTTCTTTTGTTTACACAATCTGGTGATGAGGCTAGAGAAATAAAGGCGGCCCCTCTCTTTTTTGCTGCACATAAAAATCTCATTGCAAATAATAGAAACAACGTTAATAATTCTATTGTGCATGATAGAATGGATGAGTGCAAGCCTAGGTTTGTTAATTGTTGTATTGTGGGAAGTGGGCATTAAGTTTCTTTTTATGAAGGTGTTCCAAAATTTTTCCTCGGGCCGAAGCCTTCGGCGATTTACCGTACCCTTATGGGCACCTTCGTTCCACGTTGTCCTGGCCATGCATAGCTCTCGAATAATGTCCTCGTAATCATCAGCCGTGAGCTTGTCAAAAAACTCTTTGTGTTCATCATGAGCCACATGAATGCCATAGTATATGTTGATTGCCTCAACATCTATCGGAATTGCTTGGCCTCGGATGTGGACAAATAGGTTGTTCGAGTTTAGAGAATGGGCATAAAATTCTCGAACCCACGTTACATTTGTCGGCTCCGGTTGATGGCAAAAAATTTGCCATTTTTGGTGTTCGATCTTTGAGAAGATGAAGGGTTCTAGGCCAAAATCCGTGTGAGACGAGGAGTATTGGAACCCTTGCTCCTCCCAAACTTGTCGGTCGACAAACTTGGTGTTGAATCTCTTCTCCATTTCCAGTGGTGCAAACCTCTTGAATGTCAATGATTTGGTAGGTTGTGATTGTTCTCTTCTTCCCATTTTTAGAGCCATTGAGAGTAGTTGTGAGAATCGAAATTAGATAGAAAAATAAAAGCAAAGCAATTGTTCGGAGTCAAGAATAGAGAAGAAGATGGTTTGATGGTGGCATGCTGGGGGTTATATAGATGAAGGCATGAAGTAGCTGTTTGGGCATTAAATGCGTGTGCGAAAAGGATTATCGCTGCAGCTTTATTGCTGTTGGGTAACGGTTGTGTGCTGGCACGGGGCTCCTCCAAACTAGCCGTTGGGCAATGACTAGGCTTAGGGTTTCAGTTGGGTTTTTGGGCTTGGAGTCACCAATCTGCCCAACTCCTCCACTTACTTGATCTCCTTCCTAAAAGACAGAATTAAGTAAATAACATTAAATAAAAATAACACTATAATCCTAAAAAAATATGTGGAAAACAAAAATAAAAAATAAAAAATAAAAAGGGAAAAAATTAAGATACTAAAGGAGTGCTTGGGGATGCATCTTCATAAAGTGATCACTTCCTTCTCCCTTTTGAAATGGGTGCCTGTGTAATGCTTCAATCTCTGCCAATTAACTTTGAATTCATGAACATCTTTTGGGGACTTGATTGTTATGGCACCATGGGTGAATGCCTTAACAACTTCGAATGGTCCAGACCATCTTGATCGTAATTTTCCTAGGAATAATTTCAACCGAGAATTAAAAAGGAGGACTAATTGCCCAGGCAGGAATTGTCGCGGCATTCTTTTCTTGTCGTGCCAGCGCTTGGTTTTCTCCTTGCATTATCGTAGCCTAGGGCACGAAATTCCTCCATCTCATTAAGGTCCAGTAGGCGTTTTTGACCAGCATTCTCCCAATCCATGTTCACAGTTTTGATCGCCCAATATGCTCTATACTCAATCTCCACTGGTAGATGGCATGCCTTACCATACACAAGCCGAAAGGGTGACATGCCCAAATGTGTTTTAAAGGCTGCCCTGTAGGCCCAAAGTGCATCATCTAGTCGAAGGGGCCAATCCTTGCGTGAGGGGCTGACTACCTTCTCAAGGATATTCTTCAACTTTCTGTTTGATATCTCAGCTTGTCCATTGGTCTGTTGATGGTATGTCGTGGAAATCTTATGTGTCACCCCAAATCTTTGCAATGCCTTGGCAATGAGTTTGTTGTCTAAGTGCTTGCCTTCGTCGCTTATGATTGCCCTTGGCATTCCAAATCGTGTGAAAATATTTTTCTGTAAGAATATTTTCACAGTTTTGGAGTCATTATTTGGGGTTGGAATTGCCTCTACCCATTTGGACACATAGTCAACAGTAAGAAGTATGTAGAGGTTTCCACATGAAGATGGGAAGGCCCCCATGAAGTCGATTCCTCAAACATCGAATAGCTCAATTTCTAAGATGTTTTGCAAGGGCATCTCGTTCCTTCTTGAGATATTTCCTATCTTTTAGCATCGGTCACATTGCTTTGTAGAACTCGTGAGCATCCTTGTACAAGGTTGGCCAATATAATCCAGATTGTAAAACCTTGGCCGTCGTGCGTGTCCCTCCAAAATGTCCTTCATAGGGTGAAGAATGACATTGTTGGATCATATCTTCTTCTTCTTCTTCTTTTTCTGGGACACACCTTCTTATAACCTGATCTGCACATTGTTTGAGCAAAAGAGGCTTGTCCCAAAAATAATGCTTAGCATCATGTTGGAACCGCTTCTTTCTTTGATGAGTAAGGTTATAAGGTAAAATACCACTGACTAGGAAATTCACAAGATCAGCATACCAGGGGGTCGATGAAAGTGCTACTATAGTTGTTGAGGTTATTGTCGAGGCAATGCTGTCGATAATTGCCGAGGCAGTGCCCATTTGGGTTGCCGCGGCAGTGCTTGTCTGTGATGTCGGGGCAGTGCCTTCTGAAATTGTCGAGGCAATGAGCAACTGTTCGTCTAGGAATGCATCTTGAATTTCTGAGTGTGTGGTCTCGACTTCTCCTTGTTCCACTCTAGATAAGTGGTCGGCAACTTGGTTTTCTGTACCTTTCCTGCCCTTAATTTCAATGTCAAAATCTTGTAAAGTAAGATCCACCGAATTAAACGAGGTTTGGCATCTTTCTTAGCAAAAAGGTACTTAATTGCCGAATGATCAGTATGAACAATTACCTTGATCCCAAACAAGTATGAACGAAACTTATCAAATGCAAATAATACATCTAGTAACTCTTTCTCTGTGGTGGTTTAGTTCACTTGTGCCTCATTAAGAATCTTACTAGCGTAGTAGATTACATGAAAGACCTTACCTGACCTTTGGCCTAGGACTTCTCCTACTGCAAAGTCACTTGCATCCCACATTAATTCAAAGGGCAATGTCCAATCTGGTGGGACCACGACTGGTGCGGCTACAAGTTTTTGTTTTAGGGTTTCAAATGCCTTGAGGCATGAGTTGTCAAAGTCAAAGGCTTTATCCTGTTCAAGCAAGTTATACAAAGGTTTTGTTATTTTAGAAAAATTCTTAATAAATCTCCTATAAAAACCTGCGTGTCCCAAAAAGCTTCGAATTCCTTTGACTGAAGTAGGTGGGGGTAGTTTTTCGATCACTTCCACTTTTGCTTTGTCAACTTCAATGCCCTTGGATAAGATTTTGTGATCGAGAACTATGCCTTCATCCAACATAAAATGGCACTTCTCCCAGTTTATAACCAAATCAGTTTCTTCGCATCTTTTAAGAACTTTCTCCAAATTGCCGAGGCAATTGTTGAAGTTGTCTCCAAACACTGAAAAGTCGTCCATGAAGATTTTCAGGAAATCTTCCACCATAACAGAGAATATTTCCATCATGCATTGTTGGAAGGTTGTTGGGGCATTACATAGTCTAAAAGGCATCCTTTGAAAGGCATAAGTGTCGTATGGGCAAGTGAAGGTGGTCTTCTCTTGATCTTCAAGTGTTATGGCAATTTGGTTATACCCTGAATAACCATCAAGAAAACAATAGAATGGTTTACCTGCAAGATGGTCAAGCATTTGATCGATAAAAGGTAAAGGAAAATGACTTTCCTAGTAGCCTTGTTCAACTTACGATAATCCATACAAACCTTACAACCGGTCACAGTCCTGGTTGGGATTAATTCATTGTTTTCATTTCTTACCACTGTCATTCCTCCCTTCTTTGGTACACATTGTACCGGACTTACCCATGTGCTGTCAGATATAGGGTATATAATGCCTGCATTGAGCCATTTGATAATCTCTTTCCTTACCACCTCTTTCATGACCCGATTAAGCTTTCTTTGTGCCTCAATGGTTGGTTTATGGTCTTCCTCCAATAGGATTTTGTGCATGCAAACCGCCGAGCTAATTCCATTCAAAACGGAAATTGTCCACCCTATTGCCTGTTTGTGCTGCCTTAGCATGTCAATCAATCTTTTTTCTTGTTCATGCTGCAACTTAGAAGAGATGATTACGGGCAATGTGTTGGTGGTTCCCAAATAAACATATTTTAATTGTTCTGGTAATTATTTCAATTCATGAACCGATGGTTTCTCGATAGAAGGTTTTTCAACCTTTCTTTCTTCCCCTGAGTAATCTAAAGGTTCGAAATACTTACCTAGATGTCTTGCTATCCAATTGGCTTCATAATGGTCATTTTCTTCCGACCCTTCTTACTCTTCAGGGTTAGGGCAGTTGTCAAGGTAATTGCCGAGGCAATCGTCACATGCATTGCCGAGGAAATCTTCGTGAACGTCGTCGAGGCAATTTTCACAGGCATTATCGAGGCAATTGTTTAGGTAGTCTGTGTCGAACTCGGTTATGGCTTGAATGAATTGTCACTCTTCCAGGTCATTGGGTTTCTTAAGGGTGTGAAAGACGTTCAGCTTAATTTGTTGATCATTCACCCTCATGGTGAGTTCTCATTTTTCAACATCGATCAGGGTTCTTCCCGAAGCTAAGAATGGCCTCCCCAGGATGATAGGTGCGAACTTATCTGCTTCACAATCCAAGACAATGAAATCAGTAGGGAAAATAAATTTATCCACTCTTACCATGATGTCTTCAATTTTTCCCTCTAGATGGACATAGGATCTATCGGCAAGTTGCAACATCACTGTAGTGGGTCTCGCCTTCCTTATTCCCAATCATTGCAAGACAGATTTTGGCATCAGGTTTATGCTTGCTCCAAGATCACATAGTGCCTTCCCAACATAGTGGCTCCCAATAGCGCACGGTATGGTGAAACTGCCTGGATCCTTAAGCTTTGGTGGCATTCTGTTATGCAGCATGGCCATGCATCCTTCTATCACGGTAACGGTCTTAAATTCCCCAATTCTTGTTCTCTTAGAGACAATATCTTTAACGAACTTGGCGTAGTTCGGCATTTGCTCTATTACTTCGACCAAATGTATGTTTATGTGGACTTGCTTCAAGATGTCAAGAAACTTCTTGAATTGGTACTCTTACTTCTTCTATTTCAGCCTCTGTGGGAACGGTAGTGGAAGACGAATGTCTTCGATTCGTTCCTTGCATGGGAATTTTATCTGTGACATTGAATCATGACCTTGCATTGCTCATGAGTTATTCCTCTAGCGACCTTAGTATCGCTAGGAAAACTGCCCAATGGTCTCGAGTTGAGGATTTGAGCGAACTGTCCAACTTGAGTTTCCAGGGATTTCAATGTCGCCTCATGGTTATGTATCCTCATCTCATTCCTGTCCATAAAGACGTATGTTTTCTTTATGAATTTATTAGTACTAGCCATATATGCACTAGTTTGAGACATAAAAGCATTGAGAGAATTTTCCAAGAAACTGGATGGCATGGATTGTTGCTGCGGCATTTGTTGCTGCATCGATTGTTGAGGCATTTGTTTTCGAGGCAAGTTCTGTTGGAATCCATGTGCTAGAGCATTCTGATTGTTTGGATTCAGGGAATTGTTAGGGTTGCTCCGTGAGAAGTTGGGGTGTTTTCTCTAGGCCGAGTTGTAAGTGTTTGACATCACATTGTTGTTTCGGTTGTAGTTTCCAACATAAAAGCTCGACTCTGGATTCTGTGAACATTTAGAAGAGTTGTGGTTACCATTACATATATCACATAATGAACCAACTACCTTGACCTCCCGTGTATTGCTTGGTCTTTGCATGTTGTTGATCATGTTAAACATTACGAGCTTTAACTCAAAGTGGGCAACTTCGATTGTCGGTGTGACAACTCCTGGATTCAGTCTGTTGAGATCTTCTTCTAAGTAATCTTGGACGGTTAGGTTTCTCACTTCAGCAAATGGAGGTGGCCGAATTCCTCTGTCTCCTACCATAACATTCTGATTTCCATCGGCATTCTGATCGCCATCGGCATTCTAATTGCCATTAGCATTATTATTGCGGGCTACATGTGTCATTGCTCTTTTTATTTTGTTTCTGGGTTTATGGTAGGTGCGTTCAATCTCCGAATCAAGGAGATAGTCTAGGCTCGTTGGATTTGCCCTGGTCATACACCAATGCAAAACCAAATTTTGTTAATTCCTTGTGAGACTGAACAATAAAAAGTAAAAAATAAAAAGTGCAAGAAAATAAAAATGAAGCTGCTATTTCCAATCCCCGACAACAGCGCCAAAAACTTGTTGCGTGTATTAGGTGTCACAATTTTCGTGCAAGTATACACATCGCCAAGTTATAGTATAAAAGATATCATCTCCACAGGGATTGGTGCTACTTCCAGAAATTATCTTCTCGCACTGTAGAAAATTAAAAGCACAAGTGATGGTTTGGTTGAGATTAATAAATAAAATAAAGAAAACAAGTAAACTAAAAAAGTTGAGTAGATATGATGATAAAGCAGGTCGGATTATGTTGCATCGTAGTGTGGAAGTTGAATGAAACTGTCTCGATTTTCAATGCAATCGTCAACTTGACTACCTCGGCAATGGGCAAGATAATTGCCTCGGCAATGGGTAAAGCTACTACCGCGGCAAGGAACACAACTATTGCCTCGGCAATGGGCAAAACGTTCTTCAATGGTTCCTTCTTATTCTCAAGTCGAAACTCTATTGATGTGCAGGCCTTGACAATACCTCCCAGCGTGAACCAAAGTGTGAACACCAATCAATCTTGCGCTTCTCTTAGCCGTTGAAACTCGTACTTATTCCTAAGTCAAATTAGTTTTCACCGATTGGGATGAAAACCATGCTTATTCATTTCGTGAGTCTAACTATCCCGATAATAGAAAAATAGATGTGATTGCAATAACTTCTCCCGATTTGATTGCAAGAAAACGTAAAACACCAAGAATAAGCAAACCTTGAACTTAATTGCATTAACAAAAACCTAAACAAATTACAATCGTCTTCTCACAACTACTAAACAAAATAACCCTAGCCTAAGAAAGAATTAGAACATGATGGCGATAATGAGCATTCTACTAAACCCATAATATCTCTTTTAATTCATTATTTTATTCCTCCTTACCGGTTTTCCATCTTTGACATTCCTTTAACTTTTTCATGGCATTCCTCTGCTCCAATCTTCATGCAAAGTATCTCTAAAAATTCCGCATTTTATGCTCTTCAAGTCGCATACCACTTTGCATATTTTCTCCCTTGTTGGTACTTGTCTGGGCATTGCCCCGGCAATGATCTGTCAGTCTCTTATGCTTCGACAAGGCTCGTTCTTGGTGCTGCTATAGAGCGTTTGGTTGTTCTCTATTTATGAGCGCAAGTGCACACTCTTGTCAAGTTATAGTATAAAAGATATCGTCTCCCACAGGGATTGGACAACTTGATTTGAATCGTTGTTCCTGCACAAGAAAAAGTAAATGCAAAATTAATTTGATTGTTGGGAAGAAAAGTAAAATAAAAACACAAGTAATTAAAAGAAAAGAAATCAGGTTGATAGAATGGGCAGGGTTATGTTGCTGCTTAGTGTGAAACTGCGTTGAATAGGACAAGTTGCTTTGCGCTGCCAGACTATGTTGCCTCGACGGGGGATGGCAGGTAGACTGCTGAGACCATCTCGCTACCTCAGCAAGGGAATGGAACTGTGTCTCTGCGGCAAACTTGGCAGAACTACAAGGCTCGGCAGAACGCTTCGAAAGTGATCTTGCTTATGTCTAAGTCAAAATTCAGTTGATGCCCACTGCAAATAATACCACTCGCGGCATGAATCGTGCAAAGACAACAATGTTAACTCGTCCTCTTTTAGTTGCCTTAAACCCTAACCTATGTCTAGGCTAGATTGATCGTACCGTCTATAGATGAAATCGTACTTACTCCTTTCGTGAGTTCGACTCTCTCGATACCGAAAAAATGGATAAAATTCAACTAATCTTTCTCCTTAATTGAAAACTATGAAGAACATGGAATAAGTAAACCTTGAAATTTTATTTGCAAAAACAAACTTAAAAATCCGAAACAATCGTTCTCACACTAATTACAACATAACCCAAACCCAAAGAGAATTTAGAACATATTGGCGGCAAGAAAACCTAAACTATGCCTAAGGTAAAAACTATGTTTTTTTTAAGTAATATTACAATGAGTATATATATGCATTAGCTAGGTCTAGTCCTTCTTGGAGTAGAAGTCTTCAAAGTAACTTTTTGCATTAAATGCAACTCTAAATGCTGACTTCTTTGAGTTGAATGTAGACTTTATCGCGTTGCCTTGCTCCACAAGTAAGCTCGAGTTCCTCTTTCGGTGGCTCTGCCTGCTGCTACAGTCATCAGAAAATTGAGTGGACAGCATCGATAGAATCAGGATTTTCTGCTTTACAGATCGCACTCCAGTTCTCTAATTCCATAGTCTGCTGCCTTGGGCGGCAGCTACTTGGCAGCTGCTATCTCTGTCTGGAACTGCATCAGTACAGCTCCTTAGTCTACTGCCTCAACATCATGTCCTTAGCTCCTCTTTCCCTCGGTCAGCCTTTAGTACCTGAAACTAAAACTAAACTAAAACAATATCTTTTCTTCACCAAATAACAGATAATCTTTAAAAGCTTGGCAAAGTAAGGGAATACTGTAAAATGCAATGCATAGTCCTAATTATGCCTAGAATGTACACAAAAACAACAATAATATGAGATGGAATGTGTATGAAATATAGAACTTATGGACACTTTACACCTGCGTTCCTTGGTAAGGCTTGACGTTAGAGGATGGCTTGGTCTGGATAGTCGGGTGATGGTTATGCACCTTCTCTTCCCCTTCCTTCATTGTCGCGGCAATGCTTGCCTGGGCACGTGCACAAAACACACACCAAAGCAGTACATTTTCCACCAAATATAATCAAATAGAGATGATCAAGGATGGAAATGTTAAGATCTGTGAATTGTGCATGTATGATTAGTAATGCATCTAAAATAGGCTTAATTCTAACAATAATTGAGTCATAAAGGGTCCTAAAATTAATACTTTTATACACCTAACATTAACCAATGAATTCCCAATACTACATCACAGTTTTTCAATGGCAAGACAAAGAATTCAGAACAAAATTATTCTCCTTGTGTCTTCCATCCTATCTTTTTGCACCACCCCCAAAGTTTCAACGGAATTTTCATCAGCTATTGTCACTCTTAAATTGCATCTCATGTTTAATCCCAACCCTAGTTGTTTAACCAAAATCAAGCTCAAGAAGTTATGGGTGCTCCCAGAATTCACCACAGCCACCAGCTCAACTCCTCCAATAGCCACTTTTAATCTCATTGTCTCATAGTTGTTGGCTCCCCACATAGCTTGTAAAGAGATGACTGGACCTTCCATTTTCTGTCCCCTTTGAACTCTCATATCCTCATTCCCCTCACAATGCAGAAAAACCTCTTGCTCACCATCCTCTTCCATGCCTTCCACCACAATTTGAAACACTTGAGACTTAGAGCATTTATGTTCTGGAGTGTACTTGGCTGCACACCAGAAACATAATCCTTTTTTCTTCGTACATCAATTTCTCCGACTGATAGAGTTTTCCCCCATTTTTGTTTATATTTGACACTGTCACCCTTGAAGAACCAGGGCTAAAAGAATTTTGGTTACCATTTATAGGCATCACAGAAGGGGACATTGAATTACTTGAGCTAAGTAAGTTCTTATAACCACTGGCAGAAGATTTAGGGGTATAGACAAAGCCGCATGGGAAGACATTTTAAGTGAGGGCTTTCCACCTACTCAGAAAAATATTTTCTCCAAGTGCTTAGCAGTGTGAAATGCTTCCATTAAAGTCTTAGGTTGCAAAACATTCAAAAATTAACTAATCTTCAACCTCAAATGATTCTTAAAAATACTGAGTATATATATTTGTCTGGGAGTTGTACCTGATTGACCAAACTGACCAATTCTTCATAGTATTTTTCCACTGACTCATTTTACCTTAGCTCCAATAGATCTTCAAATGGATCATCAAATCCACATAGAGCAAGCATATCCCTTAACAATATTTAGTATTGATTCTAATTCAAGTGCATAAAGTCTTCCTAGTTTCTCATTAAAAACCAGTGCCACTGTAATGCCTTTCCTTCCAAGTGTAGCATTACCAAACGAATCTTGACATTCTCAGGCACATATTCTACCTCGAAGTATTGTTCCAACTTTGAGTGTCATCTTCTGAAATCATTTCCATCAAAACGAGGGCAAGGAAGCTTGAATGTCATATTCCTCAATTGTCCACGACCTTCTAACACAATACCACTGATTCCCTGACTACCCTGGCCAATAGAAGTCTCCATTATTGGTTCCTTCTCTCCAGGAAAATGGGTGTCCTCAACATTCACCACCACCACTAGATTTGTTCCCAATAACCCATGTCCTCTCAGTGAAGCTTGGGTCTGATTCTCTGTTGATAGTGGGTCTATACATTTACCCAAAGCTATCTCCAACATTTTTCGCATATCTTCCCCAATCTGAGCTCGAAATTCCATGAACTTTGCCTCTATTTTGGTGTCAATACTACTTTCCACCCGACTGGTGTCATCTTGAAGCTTGGAAACCTCTTGTTGCCAAGACTAATTACACATGACCGGTGCTACATCCACCATTGCTAGAAAACGATGGCTCTGATACCATTGTAAGACTGTAAATTGAACTAGAAGAAGAATGAGATGAGAAATAGATAGTTTAGAGGAGAAGCATAATTGAGAGAAAACTAGAAAGAGAGAAAAAATCATTTAGTGTGATCTCCAAAGATAAGATTGCCTACCAGTTACAAACACGATATAATAACCCTAAGGTAGATACGACACCGTTTTATCTAATTACAAGCAGCCACTAAACGCATCATTTCATTAATCTAACCACCTCTTAACAATAATTAGAGATTAACAGAAATTCAAACTAAAGTTCCAACGGCTAGTTCATAAAGCTTTCTTACACCATAGAGAACTGTAGAACTAATGTTTTGATATAATAATTGAAAAATAGTTTTGGACTAAATTGAAAAGATTTCAAAAATGCATTTAAGTCCAAACAACTTGAAATAAGTTTGTGGATGTTTTAAATGCTTTTGGCAAGGTTTGAAACGTTTTTAAGTAGCCAAACCAGGTTTTTCAAGGTACTCGTTTCGATATAGGCTAACCTGTTTTGAAACAGTTTGAAACTACCAAAACACGTACCGAAAAAGGGCTTGCCCGTTTCGATACGGATGGTCGGTTTCAAAACACCCCTTTTGTGTGTCGCTACGCCCAGCGGTCAAATTTCCCAATGACATTTTAAACTGCAGCTCAACTATCACTCGTACCGAAACAATTTGTAACCATTTCGATACGGCCAGAGGCGTTTCGATACAGCTTGCTGCATCAGGCTTCAACGGCTAGTTCTAAAGAAGGTCGTTCTGATACGGGCTCGCTTGATCCGAAACGAACAGCTCCAGAACTACAATTAATGAGGGAAATAAAGTCTCCAACAGCTCCAATTCAATCCCAATGGTCCTCAACGGCTGCAAACTCAATTGAGAGTATAAAAGGGACCTCCAAGCATCAAGGATAGGTTAATGCTTCAATTGTCAACAACACTATTATGTCAAATTGTCTTTAGGGCCTAAATTGTATATTTCTTGTATAGACAACACTTTTGAGCTTAATTGTTAAATTTGCTCAAGTGTTTAGTTTTTGGGTGAGTGCTTAATAGTGCAAACAAATACCTATTTGGGAGATTTCAAGTTTTCTTAGAATTTCTCTTGTAAGAGAGTGCTTGATCAAGCTTTGGGTAGAAAGCTTGATCGTTGTAATGGTTTCCTTCTAATCCGAGAAAAGTGGACAAAATTCTTAGTGAATTTGGTTGAAATCCTCAGTAGGAAGCTAAGGTAGTGGATCTAGGCTTTGGGTTAGAAAGTCGAACCACTCTAAATCCTTGTGTTTAATTCTTATCTTTTAGCTTCCACTTAAACACCCATAAATCAACTTTCTCCACCACTTGGCAAGAACCTCGATTGTGACCATCGAGCTCAACAATTGGTATCAGAGCTTGGCTCAATTCAAGGGGATTAACATCCTATTGAGGCGATCCGGCAAGCTCGAACAACATTTCGAACAACCGGTTCAAATGGCGCAATCCATCGACAAGCCACCATTCTTCGATGGAACCAACTATGCCTTTTGGAAGATACGAATGATGTTCTTCATCAAATCCAAGGATTAAAAACTTTGGGACATAATTGAAGATGGTCCGTTCGTGCCACAATGACGTAAGGCAGAATGGAGTGCGGATGATCGCAAGAAGATGGAGCTAAATTGCAAGGCTTTGCACATCCTTTTTTGTGTATTTAGCCCCAATATCTATGAGAAGATGTCCTCTTGCGAAGATGCCAAGGAAGTATGGGACAAGCTTGACGTCACATACGAGGGAAACAACGAAATAAAGGAGACCAAGATCGGTCTTCTCAACTTAGAGTATGAGAACTTGAAGATGGACCCGGATGAAGACATCAAGAGGATGTTCGACTGATTCTCCACTATCTTCAATCAACTCAAAAGTTTTGGAGAGGAGATTTCGGAAGACAAACTCGTTCAGAAGGTGATCTATTCACTTCCTGAGTCATGGGATTCAAAGAAGACCACCATCATTGAAGCCAAAGACTTAAAGAAGCTCAAGCTTGATGAGCTAATCAGATCTCTTCTTACCCATGAGATGATGTCTCTACCTTTGAAGAAGAAGAAGAAAACCAAGAAGCAAGGCATTGATGTCAATGTCGTTGCTCTCAAATCCTCCAAGTGCAACCATGTTGATACAAGCGAGGAGGAGGATGAAGAAAAATAGATAGTTCATCTCTTCAAGAAGTGTGCCTCATTCATGAAGAAAGCAATGAAAGAATTCGAACGTGAATCTATGAAGAAGAAGAAGAGGGCAAGCACTTCAAGCCATAAGAAGAAGGCATATATGGCTACATTGAGTGATGAAGACTCCACCGACGATGAACAATCCAACCTTTGCCTTATGGCCATCGAAGAAGATTCAAGGGTAACTTCTAATTCATCTACCTCATGTTCATATGCCTTTGATGAATTACAATATGCCTATGATGATTTGGTTTTAGAGTTTAAAAATCACATTTTGAAAAACAAGAAAGTGATTTCAAATTTGAAAATTCAAAATGATTTGATTTCTAAAACCAAAATTGAACTTGAAGCAAAACTCAATAAGTTTGAGCAAAAATGTGTTGATTTACAAAATTTTCTTCATAAAGTTCAAAAGGAAAATGATTTGATTTCTAAAGAGCTTGAAAAGAAAATTAGTTTTGGAAAATCAAATTTTTATGTTAGACAATCTAGTGCCCTCTAGATTTTTGAATGGTAAAGTTTTTAGAAGTATTTGGGTCCCAAAAGGACTAAGTACTTCAACTAAAAATGATGAAATTGAAAAATGGATTCCAAAGGGAACTAAATTTTGTGCCACTAACGTCTATGGATCCAAAGCAATTTGGATACCAAAAATTACTTGATTGTCTTGTTTAGGTGTGATGGAGATTGATCAACAAGTCCAAATTTGAAGGGGAGCTCCATGCACACAAGGAAGAACACTTGAAGGAGGAAGGCTTCACATCCTCCCTTGAGTTCAAGTGTGGTAAAATCTAGTTGCTTTATTTGCTTAATTTGATTTATTTTTAATTCAACTAGATTATCATGTGTTGAACTAACTCTTAATGATGCTTTGAGTAAGGGGGAACCAATTTTAAAAATTATCATTTTGTCAAATTTGTTTTAAAAACTTTCCATTGTTATGGACTTCAAAGTTTTCAAACATGGTTTGAACCATTTTTGATATAACAAAAGGGGGAATGTTTTGAAATTTTGAATTTTCAAATGAATAAGGGGAGCTTTAATTGATCTTGAATTTTAATTCTCTTATTCAAATTTATTTCACTAAGGGGGAGAATCCCAAACAATTTTTCAAGATTGGTTTTATTATATCAAAAAGAGGGAGATTGTAGAACTAATGTTTTGATATAATAATTGAAAAATAGTTTTGAACTAAATTGAAAAGATTTCAAAAATGCCTTTAAGTCCAAACAACTTGAAAATAAGTTTATGGATGTTTTAAATGCTTTTGGCAAGGTTTGAAACGTTTTTAAGTAGCTAAACCAGGTTTTTCAAGGTACCCGTTTCGATACAGGCTAACCTGTTTCGAAACAGTTTGAAACTAACAAAACACGTACCGAAATAGGGCTTGCCCGTTTTTCTACGGAGAGTTTCGGTTTCGAAACACCCCTTTGGTGTTTCGATACGCCCAACAATCAAAAGCTCCCCAACGGTCAAATTTCCCAACGACATTTTAAATTGCAGCTCAACTGTCACTCATACCGAAACGGTTTGTAACCATTTCGATACAGCTCAATATCATTTCAATACGGCTTGCTGCATCAGGCTTCAACGACTAGTTCTGAAGAAGGTCGTTCTGATACAAGCTCGCCTGTTCCAAAACAAACAGCTCCATAACTGCAATTAATGAGGGAAATAAAGTCTACAATGGCTCCAATTCAATCCCAACGGTCCTCAACGGCTACAAACTCAATTGGGAGTATAAAGGGACCTCCAAGCATCAAGGATAGGTTAATGCTTCAATTGTCAACAACACTATTATGTCAAATTGTCTTTAGGGCCTAAATTGTATATTTCTTGTATAGACAACACTTGTGAGCTTAATTGTCAAATTTGCTCAAGTGTTTAGGTTTCGGGTGAGTGCTTAATAGTGCAAACAAATACCTATTAGAGGGAATTCAAGTTTGCTTAGAATTTCTCTTATAAGAGAGTGCTTGATCAAGCTTTGGGTAGAAAGCTTGATCGTTGTAACGGTTTCCTCCTAATTCGAGAAAAGGGAACGAAATTCTTAGTGAATTTGGTTGAAATCCTTAGTAGGAAGCTAAGGTAGTGGATGTAGGTTTTGGGTTAGAAAGCTGAACCACTCTAAATCCTTGTGTTCAATTTTTATCTTTTAGCTTCCACTTAAACACCCATAAATCAACCTTCTCCACCACTTAACAAGCACCTCGGTTGTGACCATCGAGCTCAACAAGAACTGAAACAAAAAATAAATTAAATGAATTGCAAACAGAAAAAAAAAACACAAGAAGAGGAACAAAAAGCGTGGAGGACATCAAGCCACCAAGCCCAACAAAAGAAATTGAAACAAGAACAAAGCCAGCAATTCAAATCTTCAGCTACATATCGTTTATGGGTCGTAGAAGGATAGGACCATGTGAAAAAATTTAGAGAAACAACCATTAACGGACTATCGAATCAAAATTCAAATATCGTCAATTATTAGAGTAGTAAAAGTATTGAGAAATTTGATTAAGAAATCGTAAATCTTCATTGTATTATTTATGAATGATTGATTGTTAATATCCATAAAGAACTTATGGATCGAACCCACCCATAATAAATGTTTTCATTGAGCAGAGAAGAGATTTGAACAAGCGCAAGATTCTTATTTGAATGAATATAATATTCATTGCTTGGATCATTATTCTCGAAAATCCTACTTGCTTTAGTTGATTGAGAAGATGAAAAACCTTTCGATATCATATTAAAGTAGTAAAAGAGCCGAGAATAATGAGATGATTGGAGTATGCCCAAAGATCAATCATAAGATAATTGTAAAAGACGTACTTATTTTATTTTATTTATTAATATAAAGTTATTATTATTATTTTAGTTTTATACTATGCATTTATAAATAAAATAATTTTTAATAGAGTCCTTAGAATAATATAGTTATTCTTGAATGTCCTTAGTCGAGTATTATTGTGGACATGTAAAAAAATAATATATTAAGACTAATATGTAGTTGATTGATAACAAAGCGTTGTCATTGACATGGAGATGTCAAAATCAATACATAAGTATGTGTTAGAGAACGACATGCTATACTGACATGCTATGAGCATGATTCTGGGATTATTATGTGACAGACACGACATTGCTCACGATGATAACTACATGTATGATCCTCAGACTTGATATCATCATTATTTCAACATCGCGAGTGACATATTTTGATACGGTCAAATGTGTGTCGCAACTGACTACACTATAAAGACTGCCATTTGATATGTCACAATCTATGTAGCGAAATATGGTTGATCAAGATAAGATTTGTCCCTCCTACATAATAGGAGTAATATGATAGACCACTTGATTGAGTGAGATTAAAAAATGCATGGTCATGCTTGAATAAATTGATATGAGATATTGTAACGCCCGTGTTTTGGGGTTAGGAGTTAGCCGGGTTTATAGTCCGAGTCAATAAAATTAAATTAAAATCAATTCAACCTAAATTGGACCCATTTGAGCTTTAGGAAAAGGGGAGGGACTAAGGTTGTAATTTTACCCAAAAGTTTTGAAAAGCAAGACCACTTTAATTAAAAAGTTGTCTTCCTCCCCCTTTATCCCCATTCCAACGTCTAAAACACCCCAAACCCCTTCAAAACTCTTTCAAACCTAAAACACTATTCCATTGTGTTTCTCCCTCAATTCAAGGTGCTTTTGAAAGGTAAACATGTCATCTTACTCTCCTCTTTATCCCCTATCCACCAATGGTCTTAGTTTTGAAAGATATGAAGTTTTGAAAATTAGGGTTTGTTTTAAAGTTTGAGTTTTTAAAGGGTTTTTCATCTTATTTTGATAAATTGAGTTGGAGCTTTGTTTACTCATGTTGAAATACACATTATATGTTAATTTGGTTAAATTTTGATGAAAATCCGAAGTAAGGTCTTAGAGCAAATTTTAAAGTATCAAAACTTGGGTTTTTGGGAGGTTTAAGGTTGAAATTGAAGGGTTGTTGGTTTAAGTATATTAGGAAGGTGATTTGGGGCCTTTTGGGTGTCATTTGGATGATTGGAAGTGGAGTTTTCAGCTAGGGTTGTAGGGAGTACGAATTTGAGCTATTTGGGGATTTAATTTGGTTGGAAATTTTAGATGAAGTTGGTTTGAATTTAAAGGTTATGTGTTGATTGAATATTAGCATTGATTGTGGCTATTGGTTGTGTTTTTGGTTGGCTAGAAGCAAGAGGGATCGTCGAAGAAGCTTTGGGACCGAATCCGGGTTCGTAGGAGTTTTCGCTTGGTAGCTAAGGAAGGGCGGTTAGTGGTCTCAAACTTGTTTTAAAGTTTGGTTCGAGTATGTATAGTGTGTGTGTGTAAAGTGTGCTTGGTAGGCCACTTCTATTTAATTCGAGTTGTTAATCTCCATAAATACTATTGTGCTTACTTAGCTATACTCTTGTGATTGTGGTTAATTGGTGCACGTATATCATGATATGTATATATGTGTGATGAGCATGAGTTGTGGTTGATGATATGTGATGTGATAATGAAAATTGGCACTAAATAATTACCGGTTGTAAATGATCGATCATTAGGATTAGTGTGCACATGAATTAAGTCAAAACGTATGTGGCCTTGATGACGTTAAGTCATCAAGGAGGAGTACGGTGATGTAATATTCCACTGGAAGCTTTTATTTATTTCTACGGGATGATGAGTGGAATCCCGCACATGCAAGGTCCGGTGATGAGTGTAATCCCACCGAGGTAAAGTGTTGTTGAGGTTTAAATCCGCACAATTGGGGTAATTTAAAGTGGCCAATTAACTTGTTCATATATTGTGATATGTGATGTTGATTTACGATTGTTGATATTTGATGCTTGATGCTTAGTATGAAGTAAGATGCCATACTATGCCACTTGAAAGACTAGCTAGGTCTACTTGATTATATGCCATTGTAGGTTGTATGTGAGATTAGGATTTACATGCTTGAACCCTGCATTGTTGATGTTTTTCGTTTTAGAGCACCCTCACTAAGCTTATAGCTTACGCTCTCAATGTTCAACAATGCAGATCATTAGCGTGGTGTTAGCTCGAGGCAAGACAAGAAGGGCTTTCCAAGTTTTGTGGCTCAAGTACGGTTAACAATTTCGTATTAGATAGCAATGTTGCAAAGGGTCTTTGTATGAGCTTTGTATGACTCATTTAAATGATGATGTTTTGGATTGATTGTGGTTTGTAATGCATGGATGCTATGATGAATGTTGATGTGTGGTAGCATGCTTTAGGTGTTTAGGTTGCCTTGTGGGTAAATGCAAACCTCTTATGATGACTTGTGCCCTTTAAGACCATTTGAGCCTTTATGTATGCACAATATTGCCTAAATTGCTCTTTTGATGGGATGCTATGTATGGATGACTTGTCACATGTTTGATTGTTACCTATGGCTCATGTATGTTTGCTTACATGATTGTGTACGCTTAGGTGAGTCAAGAAATGCATTTAGAGTCGGGTTGGGAGTCGTTAAGTTGAAAATTCTGGTGTTGCAGTGCAGGGCGTATCGATACGCCTAAGGGCCGTATCGATACGGTCTTGCCTGTAGAGCTCAGTTTAGGCTGGGCGTATCGATACGCGGGGCGTATCGGTACGGTTTTTGGTCACTGGAATTCTGAGAAATTGGGGAATTTTTGACGTATCGATACGGTGTTGGGGCGTATCGGTACAGGTCTATCTCGTTGACCACGAGATGTTGACTGAAGAGAGCGTATCGATACGCTCAAGGGCTGTATCGATACGGTCTTCTTCGAGTTGACTGTCTGAGTTGACCATGTCAAGGCGTATCGATACCCTTGATTGGTGTATCGATACGGCTTGCTTTATAAGCTTAAAATGGACTGTCATGCATGGTCGTGGTTCGAATGTGTTTCCCTTTGATTGTTTTCCGCTGTCGTCATCACTTAGGATATAACACGCCTCTAGTCAAGATTAAAATGAAAGAAAAAAATATAGGGTTGCTAACCGAAGGGAACCTTAACGGGTTTCACTCGGTTTTCCCCGTGTGGCCCACTCGGACCGGTCATCCGGCCAGGCCGGGACGAGGGGGTTACAGATATCATAGTTATTCGTTTATAATAGTCTGCTCAAGATATCAAGAAATATTAGATGGACTATACAAGTGTGACTAATTCATGACTTGTGTCCAATCCAGATATGAGGACAAAATAATGTAATACATAAAAGAAGTTAATCACGGAAAAGGTAAAGTCGAACCACGATTTCATGTAACTTAGGTAGCAATGATGTATTGCTAGATGTCACGTATTGCTTGTAATATTAGAATTGTTCTAAATATTACTACTAATGTTACATGAACCTACAATGGTCACACCCTATGATTAAAACGAACAAATATCGACTAAATAGCATGTGTACAAACTTTTTGTACACGTAATAATTATTAAAACAAAATTAGTATAATTATTGTAATTATAGATAATCTCGTTTATATATATATATATATATATTAATACTAGATAATTATTGTAATTATTAAATACTATTATATATATATGTATATATATCTAAAGAAACCTAATTAAAGTAGAATCGGATTTTACATATTTAATTATATTCGGTTAAATAGTATATTTAATGAATTCAAGTTTAATTAAAATTAGGTTTTTGAATGTTATATAAAGGCATAAGGTCTAGCAGCCAATAAAAGCTTTTCGAAAAACCTCTCTAATAGTTAGAGAAGAGAAAATATTGTTCGTTTCGTTCAGCCAATATTCAGATTTTCCTATACTCCCTGCGAATTTCCGGTTTTTTAAGATAACGTTTCATCCTTTTCACCCCGAATTTGTTCCTCGTACATAAATCTCTGGAGATAATTGCCAGATAATTTTTCTCATGCGTCATAGGGTGTACCAACGTTTCCAAACATAAATAACTTATAGATCAAACCCACCCATAATACATGTTTTCATTGAGCAGAGAAGAGATTAGAACAAGCGCAAGATTTTTATTCAGATGAATATAATATTCATTGTTGGGATCATCATTCTCAAAAATCCTATTTGCTTCAGCTGATTGAGAAGATGAAAAACCTTTTGGTACCATATTAAAGTAGTAAAAGAGCCGAGAAATTTGATTAAGAAATCCTAAATCTTCATTGCATTATTGATGAATAATCGGTAGTTATTTATTCAAGCAGAGGAAGTAGTTAATATCCTTAACTAACTGCTAATAACAAATTCTAAATTGATTTTAGGCTTTGCTTGGTATAAAGGAGAAAATGGGAAAGATGAAAAATTGAAGTGATGAAAAAAAATGAAAGGATGGAAAATATATTTTTTATTTTTATCGGTGTGCTTAGTTGAGAGGATAGAAAATTAAAAAGAAAATAAGATTATGTTTGATTTTAGAAAAATATTTTCTATTTTTATTTTCTGTTTTTATTTTTAAAAAATAATTTGTGTTTTCAGTTTTTTAAAAATTAGAAAACATGTTTGGTTAATAGAGATGGAAATTTATTTTAAAAATAAAAATGGTGAAAATGTGTTTGGTATATAGTTTTTCAAAATAGAAATGAAAAAACAATTATTAAATAATTGAAATAAAATAGAGTTAGAAAATATTTTTATAATAGTAAATAAACAAAAAAATTTTAAAAAATGATATTAGAAGGATTCAAACCCGTGTTAAAATAAAAAAAATCATTGTTTTCATATTTTTCTAAAATATTTTCGATAAAAACAATGAAAACATGTTTTTTATGTTTTCAATTTTTCACTTATTTTTGTTTTTATTTTCAAAAAATTATTTTTTATTTTTACAACCAAACATGTTTTCCTCCTCGTTTTCTATTTTCCAAAAAAATGAAAATGAAAACAGACTTCATTCTCTAGAAAATAAAAATGGAAACATCTTTCTTGTTTGGTACAATAGAAAAGTGAGGGGAACGAAAATCAAGCTTTAAAAGTTATAATTTTCTTTTAATTTTTATAATTTAGTCGAATGTTTTTTTAATATGATTATTTTTATTAAATTTAGTCCCTTAAAATTTTATTTCATCTAAAATTGACCCCTATTTTTTTTCTTCTTCTAATTTTTATAGTTTAATTTAATGTTTTTAATATAGTTTTATTTTTGCTCAATTTAATCCCTAATTTTTTCTTTATTTCAAAATTGACATATATGTATTTCTATTTTTTATAATTGAGTCTAATATTTTTAATATGGTTTTATTTTTGTCCAGTTTAGTCCATAAAATTTTTATTTAATTTGAAATTGACATCTATTTATTTCTAATTTTTGTAATTTAGTCTAATATTTTTATAAATTAATCTCGATAGTTTCACTATCAATGCAACACCTAATACCCGGTGCAAATAAATCCAACCCGAATATCGAATGCTACATATTACCCATTTGTGGCCTAAAAACATATTTTAAAAAACAAGCATATTCAATTACATGAAAGTAAACAACCAACATGTACATAAAGAGGAAACAATTAACTAAAGTCACCCGAGATAATAAACCTTCAAAAACTTTAGAAAAATAAACAATTTTATAAAAAATGCATTTTGGTAATTTCACAAGATTTAATCCCAAAAAACATTCAAAACTTAAATAAAAGTTTAATACAAGTAGAAACATTTTATACCTCTATTTTTCTAATAAAAAGAAGTTCAAATTGAAGTAAATTTAACCGGGTCAAGGTTTAGGGATTAAAATGTAAATAATTCATAAGTTGAATTTTAAGTAAAAAAAATCAGTTTTATGTCCGTTTTAGACTCATTAATTCCAATTATACTTAATGGTAAAGTCTTGTTGAAATCGAATTTGAAATAGAGTGTTATTTGCAAAAATAAGTAATTTATGTGCCATTTTGAAAACATTCATAAAATACAAGGCCAGTTTTTCAAAAAGTGAAATTAAACCTTCCTTTGTTAAACCAATATCATCATTAACATATTGACCAAGTTTCAGGTTAACTCAGGCTAAAAACGAGTCCTTAATTGCAATTATAAAATCAGTGACTAAAACGTAAAGTTTACAATTATAAGGTATTGGATTAAATTATAAAGTTGAAATAAATATAGGTCAATTCCAAATTAAATGAAATTTGAGGGATTAAACTAAATAAAAATAAAATCATATTAAAAACAATAGATAAAATTATAAAAATTAGAAACAAATATGGGTCAATTTTAGATTAAAAATAAATATTTTATGGACTAAAGTGAACATAATATTATTATATTAATAAAATTGACTTTAATAACAAAATTTAAAACAAATAAGGGTAAATTTTAGATTAAATAAAAAATTTAGGGACTAAATTGAACAAAAATAAATTTACTATTTTAAATATAATTTGATAATTTTATTATTAAAGTACGATAGCTTTCACTTTTCTTTCATATTTTCCACCCAATTTTGGAGACAAAACTATTTGTACGGGGGTAAGGAAAACTACATCCCCTCCTATTTTCTTTTCTTACAATTTTCCACTCTACCGAGCAACCATTAAATTTATTTTCTTTTCAATTTTTTCTTTCATTCTTCCTCACTTCTACATTTTCACCCAACCAAACAAAGCTTTAATGACTATAATAGCCCGCTAAATTTAACGATTACATTTCATATAATACAAAATATTCAAATTGTGTTATCTATTATCAATGTCTGATAGACGAAAAAGAAAGAAATAGAGTCGAAAAGTCTAGCAAACGAATATTTCATAAACTAGAGATGAAGCTACATTGAAAGTGAAGTTGTCGGCATTTCATGACGGCTTCAGTGCAATTTCCCTACACAATAACCATCGACATGCATGTTTTAGTTGGTTCGGTTGGCTTAGTGCTTGTAATGTCTTGAAGAGTTATCTCGCAGGTTTATGTAACTTATCATCATGTGTACTCTTTTTCTTGTTAGGAAACGTTACAGTCTGTTGAGGCCGTTTAATATTGTTGGGCCGTTTGTAACAACTTATCTGAGTCAGCATGGTAGTTACATAATTGGGCTATAAAATGTAAAACGTTGGGCTGTTAATTGTATAGGTTTTGTATAAACACTAAAATTTCATCTTTAATAAAATTACAGAGATTCTCTCTCGGTTTCCCCTTTCTCTCAAATCCCTAATTTCATCATTCCTCTTTCTACGTTCTTCCATAGATTCACATGGTATCAGTCGCTTTGGTTTAAGTTCTTGATCCTGTGACGGTAGTTCTTCCGATTTGTGATCATGCCAGAGGCTTCATCGAATTCGGCGGTCGATCGTTCCGTTTCCTTCTCCAGCGATGACGGTGTCTCCGCTCATACTTTTGCTAACAAACAGATTAGTGTGCGTCTTGATGATGACAACTTCTTGTTGTGGCAACAACAAGTCAAGTTGATAGTTCGTGGTCTCGGCCTTGAGCATTTTCTTGATGAAGAGACTCTGATTCCGGTTAAGCTCGTTACTGGTAGTGATGGTGAGCGCACTGTTAATCCACTGTATCTCAAATTCATTAAGCAAGACAGTTCTATTGCTTCGTGGTTGTTATCCACCATCAGCCCTCGAATTCTCTCTCGTCTGGTTCGATCGGAAACTTCTGCGGCCATTTGGAGTTCTGTTGTTCATCGATACTCCAAGCTCTTTACGACTCGTCTTATGCGTCTTCACTGTCGGTTACGATCTATGAAGAAAGGTAATCTTTCTATGGCTGAGTTTACTTCTCCAGTTCAAGATATATGTGATATGCTTACTAGCTGTGGCAATCGGTTTCGGAGCTTGAGCAAGTTGCTTCGGTGCTTAATGGCCTTCCAGTGGAATACGAACCAACTGTGGTTGTGATTTCAGCAAGTGAGAAGTCGTATACATTTGATGCGGCTGTCTCTTCTAATTGATGCTGAGACCCGGCTCAATGATCCGATTCGTCTTCCAATCGGGATCCATAACACTACGTTTCAGTCTTCTAAGGAATCCAGTGGAGAGTCTTCAGACTTGTCTCAACGTGCTCATTCTCATCGTGGTGGGGGACGTCCTCCTTCTAATTTTTTGGTGGACGGTTTAAGGGGCGTTCTCGTTTGCAATGCCAGCTCTGTGGCAAGATTGGTCACTTGGTTGACCGTTGCTAGTATCGTTTTGACCACAGCTTCAAAGGGGGTTCGGCTAAGGCACCTGATGCTCAGGCTCACACTTGCTGACGTCCTCATGATGCCTATGAGGATACGTACACTCCGTTTGTCTCATCTGACTCTCCTGTTTCAGGCTCATCTGCTCCTCTGGTTGAGAATCCTCAGGTCAACGTTCTTCATGTTGTGCCTTCTGCCAAGTGGTTCCCAGATTCGGGAGCCACACATCATGTTACCAGTGATCAAGGTTGTGTTCAGACTGGTCAAGCTTACAATGGACAAGGCAAGGTCCATATAGGTGACGGTTCTACTCTTGATATTACTCAAGTTGGTCACACTTCTTTGCTTACTGAGTCTAGAAATCTTGTTCTTGATCAGTTACTTTATGTGCCTAAAATTACCAGGAATCTGTTGTTCGTGTCCAAATTTACTGCTGATAATTCTATTTATTTTGAATTTCACGCTACTTGCTGCTATGTGAAGGATGAGAAAACAGGTTCCATTTTGCTTGAGGGGTCCCAGGAACAAGGGTTGTATCAGTTTCATGCTCCATTTGATTCGTGTTCAGTATTGGTTTGCACAGCTTTGAGGCAGGATTACTCAGATTTCTGGCTTTGGCACAGGAGGCTGGGGCACCCTGCATCAGATGTTGTGAGTTTTGTTTTAAATAAGCAAGTGTCAGTAGATAGAAACTTTGTTTGTAATGCATGTCAACTTGGTAAAAGCCATGCTCTGCCATTTAAGGATTCTACTACTATATACACTCAGCCCTTTCAATTGGTAGAAGTAGATGTTTGGGGTCCATCATCAGTTGTCTCTGATGGTTATCGCTATTACATATCCTTTGTTGATCTGTTTAGTAGGAATACTTGGGTTTACCTACTGAAAAATAAATCTGATGCTCCAGTGGCTTTTAGTTTGTTTTATAATCTTGTGCAAACTCAATTCTCTACTAAATTGCTTGTTGTTCAAACTGATGGTGGGGGAGAGTTTCGGTTTCATGAGAGTATGTTGCAACAATTAGGTGTTCAACATAGAGTAACATGTCCTAGAACCTCTCAACAAAACGGCATTGTTGAGAGAAAACATAGGCATATAGTAGAGACTGCTTTAACCTTGCTTGCACAGGCTTCTTTACCCTTAAAATTCTGGTCTTTTGTTGTTCTTAGTGCAATATATCTAATTAACAGAATGCCTTCAAAGCTTCTTGATAATAAGTCTCCTTTTTAAGTTCTCTTCAACAAAACTCCTAATTATAAATTTCTTGAAGTGTTTGGAAGCTTGTGTTATCCTTCTCTAAGATCCTACAATTATCATAAGTTGGAGTTTAGATCGAAGCCTTGTCTCTTTTTAGGATACTTTCCTAGACACCATGGTTATCATTGTCTAGATACTTCCATTGGTCGTATGTATATTTCTAGGCATGTAGTATTTGATGAGGGGGTGTTTCCTGATTTTAAAGATGGTTCATCTGATTCTTCTTCTAACTTGGATGTGTTTTGATCTCCTGAACTGTTTGTTGAAGAGAATATATCAAACTCAAGCATTGTCTCTGTATCTACTGATCCCATACTTCCTGCTTCCTCTTCACATCTTGGTGCACCTAATCATTTGGTTAATGAGCATTCTACTGGTCCTCAAAATGATATTGGTGTCTCAGCAGAGGTTGCTTCCCCTGGTTCACCTACTCCATCATCTGCTGCTTCAGCACATGAGGTGGTTGAGGCAGTTGAGGTTCCTTTTCTAACTGAGGAGGATCCAGTTGTGGCTACAGATGATGTGTCAGTTTTTGTTGAGGCTGTTGAAGATCAATTTCACGATGATGGTGTGTTAGATGGAACTGAGTTAGCTGAGGAGCATAATCATGTTGTTTTTGAGGGAGATGTTGGACATAATCAGCAACAACCTTCTGCCGTTCCACTTACCCATCATATGGTTACGAGGAGCAAGATGGAAATTTTCAAGCCTAAGATTTACAATCTACAACTTGACGATGTACCAGGCAGTGTACAAGAAGCTTTGCAGCATCCAGAATGGAAAGCTGCTGTAATGGCAGAATATGATGCCTTGTTGGCAAATGGCACATGGGAGCTTGTTCCATTACCTTCAAACAGGAGAGCCATAGGCTGCAATGAATTTTCAAGGTTAAAAGGAAAATTGATGGGTCAGTGGACAGGTATAAGGCTCGTCTGGTTACAAAAGGATATTCACAAATGGCTGGACATGATTTTACAGATACATTCAGTCCAGTAGTTAAGTCTTTTACTGTGAATGTCTTGCTTTCACTGGCTGTCACAAAGGGTTGGCTTGTTAGACAAGTTGATGTCAACAATGCCTTTCTTAAAGGTGATCTTATTGAGGATGTATTTATGCAGCAACCTGATGGTTTTCAATACAAAGATACCAATGATATGCCTTTAGTTTGCAAGTTGAAGAAGGCATTATATGGACTTAGACAGAACCCTAGAAATTGCTATTCAAAGCTCAAAGATTACTTAATGTATTTGGGCTTCAAGGCTTCTCGGGCTGATGTATATTTGTTTGTGTACAAGGCTGAAATTGTTACCACCTATGTTGTAGTGTATGTAGACGACATTTTGCTCACTGGTTTGTGTTCCAAGCATGTTGACAGTGTTATTCAACAGCTTCATTCTCAGTTCTCCTTGAAGGATCTGGGTATACTTCAATTTTTTCTTGGTATTGAAGTCTATTCTTTTGATGGTGGCTTGTTTTTGTCTCAAAGAAAGTATATTGTTGATCTTCTTGTTCAGACTGATTCTCATGAACTCAATGCTGCTGCTACTCCTATAGCTTTAACTCTCAAGCTAAGTAGAGATAATGGGGTGCTTCTTGATGATCCCCATCAGTATAGGAGTGTTGTGGGTGCCTTGCAATATATCTGTCACACACGTCCTGATATATGCTTTGCGGTGAATAAAGTAGCTTAATTTATGCAATATCCCACTGATGTTCATTGGATGGTCGTAAAGCGTATTCTTAGATATTTGCGAGGGACACTGAATTTTGGTCTTTGGTTTTCTCCTCCTTGCTCTTCTGATCTTGGCTTGGTTTCCTTTTATGATGCTGATTGGGGAAGTGATCCTGATGACAAACGTTCTACATCATGATACTGTGTTTTTTTTAGAATCATCTGCTGTCCTGGAGTTCTCGCAAGCAGCGTTCAGTTTCAAGATCAACTGCTGAAGCAGAGTTTCGTAGCCTTGCGGATGCTGCTTCTGAGCTCATGTGGTTGAAGGCTCTCTTTCAGGATATGGGTGTTGTGCCATCAGGTATACCAGTACTCTGGAGTGACAATACGAGTGTTGTTGTCATGGTTGCGAATCCAATCATGCACACGAAGACGAAACATGTAGAACTTGATTTGATTTTCGTCCGTGAAAAGGTGTTGTCCCATGAAGTGCAGGTTAATTATGTACCTGCTTGCAATCAAATTGTTGATTTGTTCACAAAGGCTATCACTACTGGCAAATTTGAGGATTTTCGATACAGGTTAAATGTTCGAAGTTCTTCAGAACTGAAGAAGCATGAGAAATGTTAGGAGACGTTACTGACTATTGAGGCCGTTTAATATTGTTGGGCCGTTTGTAACAACTTATCTGAGTCAGCAGGGTAGTTACATAATTGGGCTATAAAATGTAAAACGTAGGGCTGTTAATTGTATGAGTTTTGTATAAACACTAAAATTTCATCTTTAATAAAATTACAGAGATTCTCTCTCAGTTTCTCCTTTCTCTCAAATCCCTAATTTCATCATTCCTCTTTCTACGTTCTTCCATAGATTCACATTTCTCCGATTAGGTTTAAAGATTTTTTAATAAGGCACAATGCGATAATTCTTTTTCACCAAAAAAAAGTCGTTTGAATTTCAAAACGATTTTTAAAAGTCGTTTACATTTTTTAACGGCTTCTAAAAAAATCTATAGTTCACAAAATAATCTGAAAATATCTCTATTTCTTAAAATAAGAAACCTAACATCCCCATCTATGAAAAAAAACCATCTTCGTAGGGTTGTTAGATTAGTTAGAAACTGACAACAAAAGTTGGACTGAGCTTGCTCTAATCTTAAGGGTAAATTGTTTTTTGTTATAATTTTAAAGATGGTCTGAAATGCTAATATTTAGCTTGTTCAATTATAATTAGGGACAAGTATGAGTCAAGTTAATCTAGTTTTTGGAACTCGACATATAGTGATTTTCACCCAACCCAAATTTTAAGATTAAAATCTGCCTTTGACCCGACTTGAAACAAATAAAAAATAATTTTCCTATTTTTATTAAAACACAGGGGATAATGGGGAAAATATAAAGATAAATATTTATAGTAATTATTTATATTTTACTTACTTTTTTATTCGATAAAATTAAAGATGTAATTAAAAAATGTATAAAGAGATGAGCATTATAATAATTACCCTTGAATATATGAAAGAATTGTACAAATATCTCGGGTTTGGTTTGGTTGTATTAGGGGTGGGATTAGGTGGGGACGGTTTTACATTACCTACCCGTCCCCTTGCAGGTATAGTTTTGGGGGATCTCCATTAAATACTTCCGGGAATTTTTCGTCCCCATACTCGTAACACTCGTATCCTCACAAATTTTAAAAAATCCTTGTCACACAAAAAAAAACAAAAAACAAATACATGTCTTGAAAGAACTGCCATATAAAATTCCCAACATATTCTACTAATGTTGCAGAACTTTAGTTGATGATGTGCATTGGACTAAGATATCAAATGGAGTTGTTGAACTTTAGTTTGTAACTTTGGATTGTGTTAAACATTCCCAAGGGATATGAACAAAAGAGACCTACAATTGATTACCACATGATCGCAATTATTTATCAATTATTGATATTGTAATGGTGAAGTTTAGGCGGAAACATTCCGGGTGTTCATGGTAAGTTAATCGTATCGTTTAACTTAAACGGTCGGTTAACCTTTATAACGGTTATTAAATTTTATTAATTGTAACTTAACTGTCAAGAAACGGTTAACCATCAACGGTTAACCATTAAGATGTGGTTAACCGACGGTTCGGTTATAGGTTAATCTATAACATATTATAATTTTTTCTCACATATTCACTATTTTTTAGAAAATAGTTTAATTATCTCTTCGATAAATATTATATTAAAATATTCATAAAAATACTTAAATAAAAATGTTGTAATCACTTACTCCATAATTAAAAAATACTTACCTACTATAAAGTTTCAAACACATGACAAAACACACAAGCTTTATAATATTTTGAACTTTAAAGTTTCAAAAGTTTGCAACACATAACATTGTAGCAATACACCATCAAAATTTGATAACTTTAGAAATAGAGTTTAGAATTAAAAAAGGGGCGTGTATTGTATCCGTTAGTTAATTTTTTAAAAGTTATTATATATATATATAATTTAATACTGGTTAACCTATTGGTTAACCATTAGTATAATTAGTAACCATAATCGTAATTATTAACCGTTATTTTTAACGGTTTGGTTAACTAAAATTGTTTAACTTTTACGGTTTAGTTAATTAACTTATAAAATATAACGATTTTACCGGTTAAAAGTTACGGTTAAATATGTACACCCTAAAAATATGTTGGCAATATTTCATAAAATTCATATAAAAAAAGGAGAAATATTACTAAATGAAAATAAAACAACTAAAGTCCAAAACTTGTGACAACATAAAACTAATGCAATTAAGAGCTGAGCAATCCCAACAATAATTATTTACTTGCTATTCAACTTTTTTTTCTTAACTCGTCAAAATATTTTCAGTTATTATCTGTGCAGAGGACAATAATAATATATCGCTGGAGAGAAATGTCGACTGCTGCTCCAGAAGCTTTATCTTTTCATAACATTGCTAACAACTAAAATTATAGATCAAAACAGGTGCATAATTGTATAAATAGAGAAATCATCAAAAAATATATATATAATGACCGACCAAATGCTATACTAAAATTATATTAAAGAGATAATCATTTTGTAAATGTAGAAGAAAGACACCAAGCCCAAAACTTGCACCTTGATTTTAAATGAAGAAGCAAATGAATTTAAAACAAAAAAAAAAGAGTTAAATCCTTTTTAATAGATACCAAACTGCATTGAATAATGAAAGCATTCAAATGGCCCCCGCACATTGATCATCATAGTTTTGAGGTGGGTGGGTGGGGTTCTTTCTAATATTTTTAATTATTAAAAGATAAAATATTTTTAAAATTATGTGTGGTCAATTTTTGAGTGGGGGTATATATTCTTTTATTAAGACATATATTAGAAGTATGTAAATAAATGAGTATATATATAATTTATAAAATATCGAGATCATTGTAGATATTTTTTAGAATTCTCACGGTGTTAGAAATAGAAATAGAAAGAAAAATGGCAACCTTCATTGATGAACAAGATGATTTACAAAGTTTAGAGACTCGGCTCTTTATACAGAGAGCTATGCATGTAGTTATTGGTGCATGAGTTAGTTGCAACAATCCTATGTAACTCCTAAGCTATACAATCTTTAACATTCACTATGCTTTTCTATCTCCTGGGAAAACTTCTCGAGCATCAACTACAGATAGCTTCTTCCTAAACATTTCAAATCTTTAAGCAGCGAGGGGCTTTGTAAGAATGTCTGCAACTTGTCAATCTGCTGGAACATAGTTGATTTGAAGCTCGGAATTTATCACTTTTTCTCGTACGAAATGAAGGTCAAGTTCAATATGTTTTGTTTTGGCATGTAAGATGGGGTTTTTTGCCATAGCTACAACACTGGTATTGTCGCACCAAAGCCTAGGAGGTTCAGCTAATCCAATTCCCATTTCAGTTAACACTGCTTTAACCCAGGTAACCTCAATTGTTGCATCTGCAAGGCTTCTATACTCAGCCTTTACGGTTGACCTGAAAACAGCTCTTTGCTTTTTAGAGCTTTATGTCAGCAAGTGTTGGCCACTAAACACACTATAACTAGAGATTGATCTACGATCATCAACATCTTCTCCCTAATCAGCATCAGAAAATGTTGTGATGCTCATCAGACTTGGAACTTGTGCAGAAAACCATAGGTTATACTCCATTATTCCTTTCAAATATCTTAAAACCCTCTTAACAACCAATCAATAACTTTCAGTAGGACTCTATAAGTATTGAGCAGCTTTGTTGACCACAAATGAAATATCTAGTCTCGTGTGAGATATATATTGAAGTGCACCAACTACACTCATGTATTGTTGTGCATTCACCAGTGGCTCATCATCGAATTTGCTCAACTTCAGTGAATGAGGCATAGGGGTAGTAGCAAGATTAGAATCATTCATATGCACCTTTTGAAGTAGTTCTAGAATAAACTTCTTCTGACTTAAGAAGAGTCCACAATCTGACCTCCTTGCTCCAATCCCAAGAAAAAATTAACTTGACCAAAATCCTTAAGCGAGAACTTGTTATGCAAGTCTTGAATGATTCGATCAATAACATACTGAGAACTTCAGTAATGAGAATATCATCCACATATACCACAAGACATGTAATGGCTTCATCACACTCGAGAATGAACAAAGAGGAATTTGGTTTGGAAGAAATGAATCCCAATTGACACAAAAATTCCTTTAACTTGAGAAACTAATTTCTAGGAGCTTGCTTTAGCCCATACAAAGTCTTTTTGAGCTTATATACCAAAGGCTTTCCACTGAATGAAACTTCTTCAAACCCTGAAACATGTTGCATGTATACATCTTCATGTAGATAACCTTTTAAAAAAGAATTATTAACGCCCACTTGCCTAATTTCCCATTTATAGGTGACAACAAGTGAAAGTAAAATGTTGACAGTGAAGAATCTTACTACTGAACTAAAAGTGTTCATGAAATCGTAGCTAGCTATTTGAGAAAAAAACTTTGGCTTTAAGCCTTTCCACAGATCCATCTACATTTTTTTACTCGAAAGATTCATTTGCAACCTATCGCTTTCCTGTCATCAGGCAATTCCACAATATCACATGTACCATTGCTGACAAGAACTTCATACTCAGCCATAACAACAACCCTCTATTCATCATCTTCAAGAGCCTCATATATTGTATAAGGTACCTTCTTGTATTGTATATTGTACACATTGGGCTTGATGATTCCATTTTTGCGTCTAATGATCATGGGATGAACATTATCATATGTGACATGGCTGCTAGTATTAGGTATAGATGTTTCTCGTACCTCAGTATGTATCTCTTCATGTGCTTCAACTTGTCCCTCTCCAAGAACGTCAAAAGATGTTTCTGTAGGTGCCATAGGAGCCTCAAACTGTGCTTCTCCATGAACATCAGAATGAGCTTCTTCAGCCTCAAAATTGTCATAAGCTTATTCAACCTCAAAATTGTCATGAGCTCCTTCAGGCTCAAAGGTGTCATGAGCTTCTTCAAAGTTATCATGTCCAGCTTCAAAGTTCTCATGACCAGTTCCTCCATTGGGTTCTTGTTGCCGATTTTAACTTGCAATTTCAGTAGCATGTTCTGCGCTGTTAGAAGGCAA
This sequence comes from Hibiscus tridactylites, assembly GCA_958450335.1. Taxonomy (NCBI): domain Eukaryota; kingdom Viridiplantae; phylum Streptophyta; class Magnoliopsida; order Malvales; family Malvaceae; genus Hibiscus; species Hibiscus tridactylites. Next base: position 34,745,512 of record OY288273.1, on the reverse strand, counting down.
ATGCAACTTAGACACTACTGGAATAGAGCATGGCTGAACCAATCCAGACATGTCTTCTTTGTGCACCAAACTATATTGAGAAAATGGAAATACATTTTCATCAAAAATTACACTTTTTGAAATGAAGATTCTTCCACTTTTGTCCATGCATAAGTACTCGTGATGAGTAAGTGAATATCCCAAGAACGTGCATGCTTGTGATCGAAATTCGAGTTTGTGTTTGTTGAAGGGTCTGGTGTGAGGAAAAAATTGACAATCAAATACTTTGAGGAAGTTGTAATCTAGTTGCATGTCAAATAACTTCTGAAAAGGTGACATGTTATCCAAAACTCGAGAAGGAATTCGATTAATGAGAAACACTGAGCTTAAAACTGCATAAGACCAATACTTTAATGGTAGAGAAGCTTGTGCTAACAGGGTCAATGTTGTCTCTACTACATGCCTATGTTTTCTTTCAACCACGCCATTTTGTTGGGAGTTTGGGCATGATTTTCGAAGTTTGATTCCAAGTTTAGCCGTTGTAGCATCCAAGAACCTGAATTGACCATCGTTATCAGTTTGCAAGGAGACAATAGATGCATTGAATTGACTTTTCACAAGTGCAACAAACATTTTAAATGCAGTGCACACTTCATGTTTATTTTTAGCAAATAGAGCCATGTATTTTTGCTAAACATATCTACAAAGCTGACAAAATGCCTAAAACCATTAGAGGCAATCGGAGTAGAACCCCACACATCAATTTCAACAAGTTCGAATGGTTTATTTTACATTGAATATGAAGAATGAAAAGGTAACTATAACACCCCGAAAACCGGTCTAGTCGGAATTAGGTTCCGATGATCAGAGTATTGATATTAGAATATTAAAATAATCATGTCTTTGTTAAGACCCCAATCTGAACCAAGCCTTTAGATTTCTTTGTGTATATCTATTTGATGTTTTTGAGCTAGGTGTTTCGGAACGGTCAGACACGTACTGGAACGATCTAGATAAGGCGTTCTGAAACGATTAAGGGCGTACCGATATGGTGTAACGATTTTAACGACTTATTTGGACTTTTGCTTACCTGTACCGATACGGCCTTGAGCATATCAAAATGGTACCCTGCAGAGAACAGGGTAGGTGTCCCAAATTCAAAAGTTACGGCCCTTTAAGTGAGTCACCTACTTGCTTGGCATCTCCTCACATGTTTCTAAGCTGAATAAGTGGTTGTATGTCAGCAATTTGATGTGAAATAGGTTAAGCAAACCATTTGTTTGAGGAAATGTTTTGATTGGCTCCTTAGGGAGGCAAACCCTTGAGTATAGGAAACCAATCCATTGGTTGATGGCTGAGGTGGGAATAAAATAAAGATTTCTCCTTCCTCTATAAATAAGAAGAGAATTAAAGGAGTCTTGTTTTTGATTTCCTACCGAGCTTAAACTCTTTCTTTAGAAAACAAGCAAACTCCTTCATTTCTATCTTCAACCTCAAGCTCTATGCAAGCACCTCCATTGAAGACAAAACCAAAGCTTTGTCTTCCTCCGTTTAAAAGTCTCGTTTAGTACATTCAAATTCAAGAAGGAGGATTTAAGCATCGATCGAGGTATTATCAACCATAAAGCCTTAACCAAGCAAGGTGAGTGTAGTAGCGTCTCGGGTTTAGGCAAGGGCCTACTCGAATCCATTGTTAATTTTGTTATTACTAACCTTTGAGTTAGAGGCTTTACATCATGGGTCGTATGTTGGTAAGTATGTGGTAAGTATTGCATTGATTCCATGTTCATAGCATGGTGATCATTGTCATGAAAATCATTGAAAGCATCGACATGTAAGAGTCATTGACATGAATTATTGTTACTGTTTATTGACATGAAATGATGTTAATGAATCATGAATGTTGAACTATTGTTATTGGACCTTAGATTCGAAGTATTGGATACAATTGGCATGTCATAGAATTCATGGGCTCATTGGTACGAGTGGACTACGGTCCTAAGGCTACGACCTATATGATTTAGCGAGGCGGAGGGATGTGTTGTGTATTGGTCTTTGGCGATGTCGGTGGGATGACCATTTAATGTTTTGGCGAGGAGGTGGAATTCGTGTATCCATATACCATGAATCGATCCAAGGGATTTGTTGATTATTGACAATGTTTACTATGAAATCATGATTTTGTTATTGAAGACATGGTACTATGATTATTATTGAAGCATGATATTTTGGCATCCATAGCATACATTGTGTTTGTGACTACCTCACTAGGCAAAGTATGCCTAATGCATTCCATTGCATCCATTTTAGGTTAGACAAGTTTTGGAATCAAGATCGGAGAAGTTGAGGCGTTGCACAAGTCACAATCAAGCTCTAAGTAATGTATTTTGTCCTTTGAACTCCTAGTATGGTGGCATGGTCTATGTATGAGTCTGTTATGTCTCTTTTGGATGTGCTTATGTTGTGATTAAGTGTTTTAAGTATGATATGATAATATGAACTTTCTATATGGCTTGAAATGTGTGTTTTAGTACTAAAGGGTAGAAACTGAGTAAATGGATTCAAAGAGCTCTAAAATCAAACATACAAGTAGAATATATGTTTATAATGATGTGTGTAAAGTTTCACTGCTTTTAAGCATTGTTTGATATGATAAAATGAATTAAAACTAGCAAAATTCTGTCTTTACAGGCCAGACCGTATCGAAACGGGTGATGGCATTTCGATACGGGTAAGCATAAGCTGAATCTTAATAAACAGGGTGTACCGAAACGGGTAGGAATGTTCTGAAACATTTTGTTACTAGAAACCTCTGTTTCGATACGGGTTCACAGCATTTCGAAACATGTCAAAGTCTAAGCCAAAGGTAGTTAACCCGTATCGATACGGGTACTTCTGTATCGATACGGTCTTAAAAGGAAAGTCAATAGGGTTGACCTTTGTCCCCCCGTATCGAAATGACCTTAAGCGTTTCTATACAGGGTCAGTTAAATGTAGTCCTCTCACGAATGAAAATTAATACGTATATTGGTAATGTTTGTGAGTGTTATAATAAATAAAGACTATTAAAAAGTTAAAAGTTTATCGCATCGATCACCGCATCACTCATCGTAACACGCTCCGACCCGGTTCTCTACCTGACCGGGAAGGGGGTGTTTCAATTAGTGGTATCAGAGCTAGAGTTTAGTCGGTTCTGGACTAGACCTATGCATGTCTATATTGTTTATTGTGTTATTTTGCCACCTAGGAGTTATTCTACCGAGTATTGTGACTTGTCAACTGATCCGATCTCTTTTTATAGATATGTCTCAAAGTAACGAAGTTTGTGTTAATGAGTTTGCTTCTAACTCCTCGACTCGTGGCGAGGAGGTACGATGAGGAAATCCTCTGAATCCTCAGAACCCTCATGTTCAGGGTGTAGAGCCTGAAGCACCTACGGCTCAGGCAGAATGTTATCGAAACATGGCTGATATGTTCCAACAATTTATGAATGTGATAAAAACTGATCAAGTTGTGCAACCTACGCCACATGTTGCTCAACCTCTTCGAGCTCCTATCGATAAGTTATCTCAATACCGAGCTTACACCTTCACTGGACGGGACGATGACGATCCTGAAATTGCTGAGTATTGGTTAGATAATACTTTAAGAATTTTGGATAAGCAATTACGGTGTTCGGATGAACATAAGCTTGAATGCGCTCTTGCATTGCTTGCCGATGAAGCTTTACAGTAGTGGTAGACTACCCTTCTTACCGTCTCTGAGGATACCGTGAATTGGGAATTCTTCGTGAAAGAGTTCCGTAAGAAGTACATAAGCGAATTCTATCTTGCCGAAAGGCGAAGCATCTTTCTTCATCTAAAACAAGGTAGACGGCCGATCGAACAATACATTCACGACTTTTGCAAGTATTGTAGATATGGTGCTGATTTTATTAAGAAAGAGGAAGAAAAGTGTCGGATGTTCATCGCTGGACTCAACGAAGAATTATGTCCCATGTTCACAGCATTGTGCATCACCAATTTTCAAGATCTCGTGAATAGAGTTAAAGCTACGGAAGGAGCACAGAGAACTCAGAGAACTAGTGGATCCAACAAAACTGAAAAGAGAAATTGAGATGAGTCTCATTTCTCAGGATTTTCTAAGAAATGGAAGCATCACAGATCAGAACAAAATGTGTATTCACAACCTTTCATAGTTCGAGTATGTTGCCAAATCTCAAGTTGTATCTCGTTCTCCATCAGGTGTTAATCCTATTGAAAGCAATGTTGGTTCTAGACAAGATACGAGAATTTCCAAGTGTAATTTTTGTCAACAACGACAAGAAGGGCAATGCCGCAAGAAATCCGGTGCTTGTTTCTTTTGCGGAAAGATAGGTCATCTCATTCGAAAATGTTCGGAGAACCCTAACAAGCTTGTTTCTGTAACGACTAATCTTGCTCAATCTTTTAGAGGCAAGGGAGCAAATCAAGGATCCTTCGGAAAGCAGGGAGGATCGGGAACGTCGAAAGTAACAAGTAAACCCGAATCTAAAGCTTCTGCACGGATATTTCACATCCAGGGCAAGGACTCAGAAATCGATCACGACACCATCTCAGGTAAGGAATTTGACTTTAATGCCTAAATTATATTGATAAGAAATCCCTATTGAAGCAAACCTTAGATAAGAACCCATTCATAAAGTTAAGATGTTGAGCTGAGCGTATCGGTACGGAAAGGATATGTATCGAAACGATCTAGGTAAAGGCGTTTCGATACGCACTTAGGTGTATCAAAACGGGTTAACTGTCTTAACCGAATTCTGGATTTTTTCTTAGCCGTATCGATACGGTTTAGAGTGTATCGATACGGGTACCTATTTTTGAATATGATGAAGGATAAGATTGGAAAGAAACTATGAGATGATGACTCATCTATGTGCTTGTCATCAAAGTCATTTAAAACCATCAGAAAATGGCAAGGTGTCGCGTAGATATGAAGCGGTGAAAGGATAAACTTAGAAAAGCCTTAGAAATTTTTTGATTGGTTCCTAGAAAGGTGGGTATAAGACAAACTTTATATTTTTATAAATTGATAGACCTCTAAGTTATACCAAGGCCAAAACCCTTCTTCGTTCCAAGAGATCAAAATAAGCATTCTTCCTGAAAATACCACCGTTTCCAAGTAATGTCTAATCCAGCCAAGAAATCAAATGAACCGGAACAAGGAGGAATTCCTTGTAGTCTTTGCCAAGGTGAACACCCAACAAAACAGTATCATGGAAGATCTGGAGCTTGTTCCATTTGTGGTAAGACGTATCATTTTGTCCGAGATTGTCCTAGAAAATCTTACAAGAAGCATCGACGTGTAAATGCAAAACGAACTTGGCCAGAAGGATTAGGAAAGACGAATTCTTCATCTCCGGAAGATTCTGATCCCGAAGAGTACACTGATGAGCAACTCGAAGCTTCAGGTAAGAATTCAAGGACGAATTCTTTTCTAAGGGGTGGAGAGTTGTAACACCCCGAAAACTGGTCTAGTCGAAATTAGGTTCTGATGATCAGAGTATTGATATTAGAATATTAAAATAATCATGTCTTTGTTACGATATTATAGTATGAAAGACCCCAATCTGAACCAAGCCTTTAGATGTCTTTGTGTATACCTATTTGATGTTTTTGAGCTAGGTGTTTCGGAACGGTCAGACACGTACTGGGACGATCTAGATAAGGCGTTCCAAAACGATTAAGGGTGTATCGATATGGTGTAATGGTTTTAACGACTTATTTGGACTTTTGCTTACTCGTACCGATACGGCCTCGAGCGTATCGAAACGGTACCCTGTAGAGAACATGGTAGGTGTCCCAAAGTCAAAAGTTGCGGCCCTTTAAGTGAGTCACCTACTTGCTTGGCATCTCCTCACATGTTTCTAAGCTGAATAGGTGGTTGTATGTCAGCAATTTGATGTGAAATAGGTTAAACAAACCCTTTGCTTGAGGAAATGTTTTGATTGGATCCTTAGGGAGGCAAACCCTTGAGTATAGGAAACCAATCCATTTGTTGATGGCTGAGGTGGGAATAAAATAAAGATTTCTCCTTCCTCTCTAAATAAGAAGAGAATTAAAGGAGTCTTGTTTTTGATTTCCTACCGAGCTTAAAGTCTTTCTTTAGAAAACAATCAAACTCCTCCATTTCTATCTTCAACCTCAAGCTCTATGCAAGCACCTTCATTGAAGACAAAACCAAAGCTTTGTCTTCCTCCGTTTAAGAGTCTCGTTTAGTACATTCAAATTCGAGAAGGAGGATTTAAGCATCGATCGAGGTATTATCAACCATAAAGCCTTAACCAAGCAAGGTGAGTGTAGTAGCGTCTTGGGTTTAGGCAAAGGCCTACTCGAATCCATTGTTAATTTTGTTATTACTAACCTTTGAGTTAGAGGCTTTACATCATGGATCGTATGTTGGTAAGTATGTGGTAAGTATTGCATTGATTCCACTTCATAGCATGGTGATCATTGTCATGAAAATCATTGAAAGCACCGACATGTAAGAGTCATTGACATGAATTATTGTTACTGTTTATTGACATGAAATGATGTTAATGAATCATGAATGTTGAACTATTGTTATTGGACCTTGGATTCAAAGTATTGGATACAATTGGCATGCCATAGAATTCAAGAGCTCATTGGTACTGGTGGACTACGGTCCTAGGGCTACGTGTTGAGTTGATCACACAATTGCAAATGGCCAAGAGGGGGTGAATTGGCGATAAAAATTTTGGTGGGTGAAAATATGGAAAAATAAAATTGTGACACAAAGCAATTAGAGTGGTTCAAGTTCTCTAAACGAACTCTACATCCACTACCTTAGTTCCCACTAAGGATTTTCAACCAATTCACTACTTGAATTCTTCCCCTTTTCTTGGATAAGGATGGGACCTTACAATTTGATTAAGCTTTCTACCCAAAGCTTATTCCACTCACTTTTACAAGAGAAGTATTTGGTAAACTCTAAAAATTCCTCTCAAAGGATGAATGTTTACTCAATTACAATTTCACACTCCTCAAACTCACAATAAAAGATTACAATGAGAATACAAGAATTGGGTACAAGAATTTGACTCTAAAGGTGCAAAGTTTAGATTTGAGTGCTTTGATGTTGCTTGTAGGTTCAATAGTTGTTGCTTGTTCAATTGAGACTTGTTTTTATACCCTTGCATTTAATTCTAGCCGTTTGGGTAGTTGGGATCATCAATAGAGCTGTTGGGATGCAATTTCCCGCAATAAATATAGCTCTGTTGCCTATCGTATCGGTACGGCTAGGGGGCGTATCGGTACCTGTATCAAAGAGGAAAGAGTCGTTGTGACTGAAAACATCGCGTATCGATACGCTTAGAGGGCGTACCGATACGATTTTTTAAGGGGCGTATCGATACGGAAGGGCGTATCGATACTAAATTTGCTCACTGAAATCCCAACTTTGGTTTTGATAAAGAGCGTCGGTACGGTATAACGGTCATTTAAATTTTGGGATACCAACTAACTGAAAAGCCAACGGTCAAAAATTAAATGCAAAGATAAGCAAATCGTATCGATACGGTTGCAAAGTGTATCGGTACGATATCATTTAAAGTGTTGCCTAGATGAATATCGTATCGATACGGGGTAATACAGTATCGGTATGCTATGGTCTATTAAAATTCTAGTGACTAAAAAATGTATCAATACGCCTAAGGGTATCGATACGCCTGGGCGTTTTGTTGTAGTTTGGCTTGAAAATACATAAAAAGACTTAGTGGATTTTGAACATTTAAGAGAGTTTTGTCTTGAAGTAAAGTTTTGTTCAAAATGACTTGTCAATAGTGAGATTTTAAAGAGTACTTAAAAATTTATTATTTTGCAAATTAGTCCATAAGTTTAGGTGTTATATCAAAATCAATTTTGATTTCACAATATCCCCCTTTTTGATATAACAAAACCACATATAAATTTTTAAGTTTTTGAAACTTTTGAAAAGCTTTCTCCCCCTTAATTTAAGATGGATTTTCAAAATCCATTTTTAATAAAATTGGCTCTATAATCCTTATCCCCTTTTTGTTAGATCAAACATAAGCACAAGGATAATAGCAACAATAATATGATAAACTTCAATTCAAACTTCAAAAGAAAAAGCAACATAAAAATCCAAACTTAGATCCTAAAACATAGATAAAAGGCAAAAAGTACTAAACATAGGTGCAAAAACTAAAGTAACTAAATGACATGAAATGATATGCATAAAAGCTACTCGTCCGCATCATCATCATCTTCTTCGTCCTCTACGTCCTCATCGTCTCGAGTGGGTTGATTCCTCCTATTTTGGTTAAGCCAAGCACCATGGAAGGCGGTGAGAGAGACATCCATGGAATTTGTTGAAGAGCTATGACTTTCATTTGATCCTCCAACGATGTGAAACGAGTGTCAAAACCCTTGACTTGATCTTCAAAAGAAGTGAACCGAGTGTCAATACCTTTAACTCGATCTTCCAAGGATGTGAATCGAGTGTCAATGGCGGCAAACCCGGCTTCCATGTTTGTGAACTTCTCATTGAGGAAAGTCATTAGGTTGTCCATGGAGGAAGGCGCAATCGGAGCTCATTGAGAGCTTGAAGAGGCATGTGGAGCATCAACCGGAGCATCTTGTTGAAGAGCATGAGGGACACAAACCAATTCATTGTTAACATAAGAAAAGTGAGCATGAGATAGGGAACGCTCATCGATGGGTTGGCCAAGGGGTTCGGGATAATCATGGGAACAATCAATTTCAAGGGAATGGAATAGAAAACTCAACGTCGTAGAATAGTAAAATGATTTGACTTGGTCGGTGTGACAGTGTTGGACTAGATAGACAAGGTCGGAAAACATAATTTGACAAAGGTTTGGACGGTGACCTTCCCTAAAGCACCTAAGCCAAAAATCATCGACTTGATGAATTGTGGAAAATTTCCCTCCCGATGGACACAAAAACCAAGTAATGATAAGATGGAGGATACGGTCATGAGCGTTTAAGACTTTAACAGAACCTAAGGAACCTTGATTTAAGGACTTTTCATCATCAATTCCTACTTTTTCAAAACCAAAGGCCTTGCAAAGAACATTTTGATCAATTTTAAAAGTTTTGCCCATTACATGTGACTCAATTGCAATACCATGTTCTCTAGCCTCATCATGAATACATATAGCATTTGAAAAGAAGATGATGACCAAGTTTCTATATAGAAGGGGAGGAAGATTTAAAAAGTTTATAAATTTCCATTGCCTAATCAAAGGGAGGTATTGAAATTTAAAACGGGCAGAGTTTAAAAACGGTAAAGACACAATATGTTCTTCCCTAAGAGTAAAACCTTGAAAGAGTTTGTAACGAGACATATCCGAAGGTTCGGGAAAACTACATTGGAGAATATAAGGGAGATTTGGTCTAGGGTTACCCTCTTCATCATTAATAGGATCGGTAGTGGCAAGGTGACGTCTAGCTCTCTTTTTCAGTGCCATAACCCTGAAAACACATCAAAACAATTCGAATATGTATGCAGTTAACATCTTATCCAAACCAATAAATTCTAATAGTTCAAGGTAATTTTAAAAGATATTGTTGTTGTTAAAAATATATATACATATTCTAGAAAGAGTTTAAATTTTTTTAAAAGAAAAACAGATAAAAAACGATGAGAAGATATATTCGAATGAAAAAAAATTATTTTGAAAAAAATTGGTAAAAAGTTTGAAACTCGTGTAGTAAAAAGATGTTTTGTACAAAAACTAAGTTGAAACAATTATAAAAATCAAACGAAAATAAAAGAAAATAAAAGAGAAAAGTTTTATACCTTGAATTGTTAGATGGGATGAATGTGTTAATGAGAATGCACAAGATTGTTGTCAAAGCTTAGCTTTGATGTGGAGATCAAAAACCCTCAATGAATTTTTAAGTTTGATGGAAAAAATTGAAGGATTGGGGGGGGGGGGGGGGTTATAGAAGGGTGCGACTAGGGTTTGAAGAGAAAAAGAGGGGTTTTTAATTTTTGAAGTGTTTTTTTGTGAAAACTAGCCCTAAATAAACCTTCCGTCAAGACCGTATCGGTACGCTTGTGGAGCGTATCGATACACATTTGCCCTAATTTTTTATTGGACGTTATTATCGTATCGATACGCGGGACCGTATCGGTACGTTTTTGACCTGGATTACTTCCCTTGACTTATCCGTATCGATACGCGGGGTCGTATCGATACGCATTTAGCTTTTAAGATTTCCCTTTGATGAACCCGTATCGATATGCTTCAGCCGTATCGATACGCCTTTACCAGATAAGGCATTTTTGACAGATTTAAGTTCAAAAATCCAACTTTAAACGTCTCTAAATGCATGTGAATGACATATGAACAAGTTTTAATGGCTAAACTTAATGCATACTCCCCCTAGCAATATGCATAGAAGCAAAAAGATGCAAATTAACATAAGCATGAATGTCAACCAATTTCAAGCAAATTTTTGACAATTTGGGACCTAAGAAGGGTCAAGAAAGGCTAGTTAAACCTAACTCTCTCCTAAGGGTCCAAAAACGCTCTTTATCTAAAGGATTTGTGAATATATCTGCTAATTGGTTCAAGGTATCAACATACTCTAAAACAACATCATTTTTCAACACATGGTCTCTAATGAAAATGATGTCTAATTTTTATGTGTTTGGTCCTAGAGTGTTGGATGGGATTCTTAGTGAGACAAATGGCACTAGTGTTGTCACACTTAAGGGGTATAGTTTCTACTTCAACACCATAATCTAAGAGTTGTTATTTCATCCAAAGGACTTGAGCATAACAACTCCCTAAGGATATGTACTCTGCTTCAGTGGTAGATAAGGCTACGCTATTTTGTTTCTTAGAGAACCAAGATACGATCATACTACCTAAAAATTGGCATGTCCCGGAGGTACTTTTCCTATCTATCTTACACCCCCATAATCCGCATCCGAATAAGCATGAAGGCTAAAGGAGGAATCTTTAGGATATCAAAGGCCTAAGTTAGGTGTGTCTCTAAGGTATCTAAAAATTCTCTTAATGGCAACTAAGTGTGATTCTCTAGGACTAGCTTGAAACCTAGCACACAAGCAAACACTAAACATGATATCCGATCTACTTGCGGTAAGGTAAAGCAAAGAACCTATCATGGATCTATAAAGCTTAGAATCAATACATTTACCTCCTTCATCTTTGTCAAGCTTTATGGAAGAGCTCATAGGTGTTGCTTGAGGCTTTGCATTCTCCAAGCCAAACTTTTTGAGCATATCGTTCACGTACTTAGCTTGATTTATGAAGGTGTCATATTTCCTTTGTTTGATTTGGAGTCCCAAAAAGAATGAGAGCTCCCCCATCATGCTCATCTCGAACTCACCTTGCATTAGCTTAGAAAATTCTTTGCAATAAAATTCATTAGTAGAACCAAAAATGATATCATCAACATAGATTTGTACTACTAAGATGTCATTATTATATCTTTTTATGAAAAGTGTAGTGTCCACCTTACCTTTTTCAAAACCATTTTCAATTAAAAAGTTTGAGAGTCTTTCATACCAAGCTCTAGGAGCTTGTTTTAAACCATAAAGAGCTTTAGTTAGTTTGAACACATGATTTGGAAATTTTGAATCCTCAAAACCCGGTGGTTGTTCAACATACACTTCTTCATTTATAAAACCGTTTAGAAAATCACTTTTCACATCCATTTGAAAAAGCTTGAAATCATTGTAACAGGCAAATGCCAAAAGCATCCTAATGGCTTCCATCCTAGCTACGGGTGCATATGTTTCATCAAAATCAATTCCCTCTTCTTGAGTATAGCCTTGAGCAACAAGCCTAGCCTTTTTTCTCACTATATTACCATTTTCATCTAGTTTATTCCTAAAGACCCATTTAGTTCCTATACTAGATTGATTACTAGGCCTTTCAACTAATGTCCAAACTTTACTTCTCTCAAATTGATTTAATTCCTCTTGCATGGCCAAAGTCCAAAAATCATCTTTTAATGCTTCTTTGATATTTTTAGGCTCAATGCATGAAATAAATGCAACATGGTTCATTAATTTGAGAGAGGATCTAGTAGTTACCCCCTTGGATGGATCACCCAAGATTTCACCACCTTTGACATAGTTGAACTCCCTTGGGTAAGATACCTCCTTTTCCTCAATAGCCAAATCCTTCAAGAGGTGGATCTTGTGCATCTTCATCTTTAGTTGGAGTCTCATCTACCTTTGACGTTTGTCCTCCATCAATGGCATCAAGAATCCCTATATCATCATCATCACAAGATTCCTTCCTTGGAAGGAGGTTATCATCGAAAACAACATGTATAGACTCTTCTACTACTAAAGTTCTTTTATTAAATACACGATAGGCTTTAGAGTTTAAAGAATATCCCAAGAAAATAGCTTCATCACTTTTAGCATCAAATTTACCTAAGTTGTCTTTTCCATTATTTAAAACAAAACACTTGCAACCAAATGGATGAAAATAGCTAATGTTAGGCTTTTTAGATTTTAGGATCTCATATGGTGTTTTCTTCAAAATTGGCCTAAAAATTACACGATTTATAATGTAGCAAGCGGTATTTGTGGCTTCCGCCCAAAAATATTTAGGTAAATTATTTTCACAAAGCATGGTTCTAGCCATTTCTTCTAAAGTTCGATTTTTTCTCTCAACTACCCCATTTTGTTGAGGAGTGCGAGGAGCGGAAAAATTATGGCTAATCCCATTTTCATTTAAAAACTCTTCAAAACCTAAATTTTGAAATCCGGTTCCATGATCACTTCTAATGTGAGAATATTAAGTTCAAGATCATTTTGAGTTATTTTAAAAAACGTGATGAATTTTTCTAAAGCCTCATCTTTTGTACTTAAGAATAGAACTCAAGTAAACCTAGAATAGTCATCAACAAGTACAAAGGCATACGATTTACCACCCAAGCTCATAGTTCTAATAGGCCCAAAAAGATCCATATGAATCAATTGTAAGCATCTACTAGTAGAGACATCATTAATGGATTTAAATGAAGTTTGGGTAAACCTCTAACTAGATTAAGGGAAATCAATTTTTCTAAAACACACATGCTAGCATGTCCTAATTTTCTATACCAAAGCCACGAGTCATGTTCATCATGTGCAACTAAACATGTATGAGATGTATGGACGTCATCTAAATGCATCATGTAAATATTTCCTATTTTATGCCCTATGAGCACAATTGATTTGTTTTAATGTTCACAATTTTGCATCCACTTTTATCAAATAAAACATTAAAACCCTTATCACATAATTGACTAATGCTCAATAAGTTGTGTTTAAGACCGTTGACATACAAAACATTTTCAATGAAAATAGAAGAGTGATTACCAATGGAGTCTATTCCTTCAATGTGGCCTTTGGAGTTGTTACCGAAAGTTACCACTCCACCACTCTTTGGCTTTAGTTCCGCGAATCTACTCTTATCACCGGTCATATGTCTTGAGCATCCACTATCAAGGTACCATGAGTTTTGGCTTGAAGCTTTGGCCTTGTAGCAATGCTCCCCCTACAAACAAAGAAATTAGGACTTGATTTTTAGTACCCAAATCATTTTGGGTCCATATGTGTTAGCCCTCAAAATCTTGGTTCCCTTAGGAATCCAAGAAGCAATAGCATTCATGTTATTAGAAATAATGAGTTCCTTATGAACCCAAACACTCCTAATCCTTTGACCTCTAGATTGCTTAGGAAAATTTATTTGTTTAGGAACAAAAGTTTTTCTTTTTACATATTGGGATTTAGAAGACTTTTCCTTTTCAAAGTGGTTTTTCCCAATAGCAATAGATGTTTTAAGATTATCCACTTCCTTTGTGTGATAATCTTGAAAATTGAAAAGAAGTTTTTCAAGATCAAAGTTTTTCTTTTTAAGATCATTTGAAAGATTTACTAAGTACAAAACCTTCTTTTCCAATTCCGAGTTAGTTTTTGAAATAGATTCATTTTGAGTTTTAAATCGAAAATGTTTTTCTTGTTTCTCAAAATAGATTCCTTATATTTTCCAACTAACTCATCATAAACCTCTTGCAATTCATCATAAGCATCTTGAAGTTCATCAAAGGTAAAATCAAAATTAGATGAGTTAAGGTTTACCTTTGGTTCATCATCAATGGCCATGATACAAAGATTGGCCACTTTCTCATCCTCCTCGGATGACTCCTCGTCACTCCAAGTTGCTACTTGAGCTTTGAGCTTGTTCTTCTTCCCAAAGCTCTTCCTCTTCAATTGAAGACATTCGGAACGAATATGGCCGGATTTTTTGCACTCATAGCAAATGATTTGGTCCTTCTTCTCTTCTTTACTCTTGCTCTTGAAGTCTCCTTTTCTAATGAACTTTCTCCCACGGTTGGACTTCATAAAGTGAGTGAATCGTTTGGCCAACATGGCCATCTCCTCATCTTCATCTTCACTAGAATCGCTTTCATGATATGAAGCTTTAAGAGCGATTTCAATCTTCTTCTTTTCAACATCCTTCTTCTCAACCTTCTTCTCCTCTATTTTCTTTTCTTCTTCTCTTCCCTTCTTCATGATCTCATGGGTGAGTAGAGATCTAACAAGAGCATCTAGCTTGAGAGTCTTCAAATCTTGAGCTTCAATAATAGCCGTTCTCTTGCTATCCCATGATTCCGAAAGAGAGTACAACAATTTCCTCACTAGCTTGTCTTCGGGGATGATCTCACCGAAACCCTTCAACCCATTGACAATGACCGAGAATCGATCAAACATCTTGGAAACACTCTCATCAGGATCCATTTTGAAATTTTCGTAGCTTAGATTTAGTAGCCCAATTTTTGTTTCCTTAACGTCACTAGTTCCCTCATATATTGTCTCGAGGGTGTCCCAAACTTCCTTGGCATTATCGATTGAAGACACCTTGGAGTAGATATCCAGACCAAGTGCACAAAAGATGACATGAAGAGTTTTATCATTTACTTGCATCCTTCTTCAATCATCTTCGGTCATTTCGGCCTTGACCTTTGGAACAAGTCTTTCTTCACCTTCTCTCTTCATAGGTATGAATGGACCTTCTTCAACCACATCCCACACCATGTAGTCGACAGACTTGATAAAGAGCCTCATCCTATTCTTCCAATATGGGTAGTTATCCTCATTGAAGAATGGTGGCCTGGTGGTAGATTGTGACTCGTAGAGGTTAGAATTTAAGGTGGATGCCATTGCTTGACTAGCTGTTGATCAAACTCTCCTAGAATCGACTCAAGAGGGTTGTAATCCTTCCAATGAGTGTAGCTCTAATACCAATTGTTGAGTTGATCACACAATTGCAAATGGCCAAGAGGGGGTGAATTGGCGATAAAAATTTTGGTGGGTAAAAATATGGAAAAATAAAATTGTGACACAAAGCAATTAGAGTGGTTCAAGTTCTCCAAACGAACTCTACATCCACTACCTTAGTTCCCACTAAGGATTTTCAACCAATTCACTACTTGAATTCTTCCCTTTTTCTTGGATAAGGAGAGAACCTTACAATTTGATTAAGCTTTCTACCCAAAGCTTAATCCACTCACTTTTACAAGAGAAGTATTTGGTAAACTCTAAAAATTCCTCTCAAAGGATCAATGTTTACCCAATTACAATTTCACACTCCACAAACTCACAATAAAATATTACAATGAGAATACAAGAGTTGGGTACAAGAATTTGACTCTAAAGGTGCAAAGTTTGGATTTGAGTGCTTTGATGTTGCTTGTAGGTTCAATAGTTGTTGCTTGTTCAATTGAGACTTGTTTTTATACACTTTCATTGAATTATAGCCGTTTGGGTAGTTGTGATCATCAATAGAGCCGTTGGGATGCAATTTCTCGTAATAAATGCAGCTCTGTTGCCTACCGTATCGGTACGGCTAGGGGGCGTATCGGTACCTGTATCAAAGAGAAAAGAGCCGTTGTGACTGAAAACATAGCATATCGATACGCTTAGAGGGCGTACCGGTACGGTTTTTAAGGGGTGTATCGATACGGAAGGGCGTATCGATACTGAATTTTCTCACTAGAATCCCAACTTTGGTTTTGATAAAGAGCGAATCGATACGGCTACTTAGCGTATCGGTACGGTATAACGTTCATTTAAATTTTGGGATACCAACTAACTGACAAGCCAACGGTCAAAAATTAAATGTAAAGATTTTGCAAAGATAAGCAAATCGTATCGATACGATTGCAAAGCGTATTGGTACGGTATCGTTTAAAGTGTTGCCCAGATGAATATCGTATCGATACGGGGTAATATCGTATCGGTACGCAATGGTCTATTAAAATTCAGTGACTAAAAACTGTATCGATATGCCTAAGGTTATCGATACGCTTGGGCGTTTTGCTGAAGTTTGGCTTGAAAATACAAAAAAGACTTAGTGGATTTTGAACATTTAAGAGAGTTTTGTCTTGAAGTAAAGTTTGGTTCAAAAAGACTTGTCAATAGTGAGATTTTAAAGAGTACTTAAAAATTTATTGTTTTGTAAATTAGTCCATAAATTTAGGTTTTATATCAAAATCAATTTTGGTTTCACACTACGGCCTATATGATTTGGCGAGACGGGGGATGTGTTGTGTATTGGTCTTTGGCGATGTCGATGGGATGACTATTTAATGTTTTGGCGAGGAGGTGGAATTCATGTATCCATATACCATGAATCGATCCAAGGGATTTGTTGATTATTGACAATGTTTACTATGAAATCATGATTTTGTTATTAAAGACATGATACTATGATTATTATTGAAGCATGATATTTTGGCATCCATAGCATTCATTGTGTTTGTGACTACCTCACTAGGAAAAGTATGCCTAATGCATTCCATTGCGTCCATTTCAGGTTAGACAGGTTTTGGAATCAATATCGGAGAAGTTGAGGCGTTGCACAAGTCACAATCAAGCTCTAAGTAATGTATTTTGTCCTTTGAACTCCTAGTATGGTGGCAAGGTCTATGTATGAGTCTGTTATGTCTCTTTTGGATGTGCTTATGTTGTGATTAAGTGTTTTAAGTATGATATGATAATATGAACTTTCTATATGGCTTGAAATGTGTGTTTTAGTACTAAAGGGTAGAAACCGAGTAAATGAAATCAAAGAGCTCTAAAATCATACATACAAGTAGAATATATGTTTATAATGTTGTGTGTAAAGTTTCACTGCTTTTAAGCACTGTTTGATATGATAAAATGAATTAAAACCAGCAAAATTCTGTCTTTACAGGCCAAACCGTACCGAAACGGGTGATGGCGTTTCGATACGGGTAAGCATAAGCTGAATCTTAATAAACAAGGTGTACCGGAACGAGTAGGAATGTTTCGAAATGTTTTGTTACTGGAGACCTTTATTTCGAAACGGGTTCACAACGTTTCGAAACGGGTCAAATTATAAGTTAAAGGTAGTCAACCCGTATCAATACGGTCTAAAAAGAAAAGTCAACAGGGTTGACCTTTGTCCCCCCGTATCGAAACGACCTTAAGTGTTTCTATACAGGGTCAGTTAAATGTAGTTCTCTCACGAATGAAATGAATTAATACGTATATTGGTAATGTTTGTGAGTGTTATAATAAATAAAGTCTATTAAAAAGTTAAAAGATTATCGCATCGATCACCGCATCACTCATCGGTAACACGCTCCGACCCGGTTCTCTACCAAACCGGGAAGGGGGTGTTACAGTAACGCATGACTTTTTCTCATTTGACATGCTACACAGACTACAGACTTATCTACAGGCCCTATTTTGTTTATCAACTTGACAACATCAGCTGCTGGATGTCCCAATCTTCTATGCCATAGCCAAAATTCAGCATCACCTTTGATTAAAGCTTGAAAGACCAAAGTAGAACCATCTATTGGACAATCAAAGCTATAAAGCCCTCTATCAAGCTTTCCTTTAGTACCACAACTTTAGTGTTGGTGTCATTTACATAACAAAGATCAACATGAAACTCAAAATAAACATAATTATCTTTAACAAATTTAGCTACAAACAAGAGGTTTTTGGTTATTTAAGGTACATAAAGAATATGATCAAGATTTAAAAATTTATCAGCTATATCAATAAGAGAACTACTAGTATGATTAATGTCAAGAGTAGTTCTATCTCCTAAGTGAACCTTACCCTTTCCTTTGTAAACAATCTTATTTTGCAGATTGACAATATCATTGGTCACGTGATGCATGGCTTCTGAGTCAAGGAACCATTTGGAGTAGGCAATAGGTCCGTTCGCCATCAAAGCATTATCTTGAATATCTTTATCTTGAACACCTTCATGATCTTCTTCAGTTGTACCCACAAAAGGATTGTAAGTAACCTTTGAAGTAGCAGCATGTGAGCGACAGATACAATTATTGACTTGAAGCCTAGATGATTGACAAGTTTGCTATGAAGACATTCCTTTAAATTTTGATTGAATCTATGTCAGAATATGTCAACCAAATGCCCTATCTCGCCACATAATTGACATTATGGTCTAGACTTGCTTTTGTATTGTCCATTCTGATTGCTAGTGGCCTTGACTGCTCTAGGATCAAAATTCAGTTGCTGAGATGGACTAGAGTCGTAATCATTAGCCATGATAGTGCGTTGTTGTTGTTTTGAAGTATATCTTGTATAGTTATTTCCTACTGGAAATCTTAAGAAATCTTCCGTCCTTGTTTCAGCATCCGCAAGAATGGAAACAATATTTTTCATTGAGTAAGATTCTTTACTAGCTGTAATCGCAGTAATGGATGGCTCAAACTCAATAGGCAGACCATTTAGAATTATAACAATGTGTTCAACTTCAGAAATGGGACTTCCACATGTAGCAAGTAAGTCACGAATTTGCTTTATACCCATGGTGTATTCATGCATTGACTGTGTGCCTTTCTTCATTGATCGAAGGTGACAATGCAAATTCATGATCTTAGATGTAGAAAGATTCGAATACATCTTAGTTACAACACTGCATACCTCAGCTGTAGTTTCTGAACCAACCAGGTGAGTGTGTAAAAGTTCTATCATTTACACCTTTTTAAACCCATATTTCTGCTGCATTCAAGCATCATTGCATTGCATTTAGGTTAGTTTTCAATAAAACATCACAATTACATAAAAGGCACGGATTCTACTGAAAGATGGCTAATTTTGCAGGTATCTGTCACAGTAGATGTCGAAGGCAGGTGCAGGGCAGATAAGCAGGAAAGCTGAACGGGACAAGCAGCTGAAGAAGACGAACCTGTCACGGACCTGTCATGACAGCATGGTGACAGCAGATTTATGAAGAGGAAAAATGAAGTGGACCTCGATAGATAGAGAAAAATCTGCTCGTCTGTCGTGTGGAAGCCGAATATTTTTCCAAGCCCCGGATCAAAAGATATGTCAAGCCAAAGCTCAAGGAGAAGAATCCCCATGAAACAAGGAGGCGGCTGAAAAGTAGGAATCCTTAGAGATTTAGTCTTTATTAGAATCTTACTTTTAATTAAAGTTGCAATCCTTGTTACCTTAGATAACTTGAGCCCAAAGCTTATATAAAGGGCATAGATTAAACCTAGGGCATAGCCGACTACCCCATAACCGAAACCTAAACCCTGTCGTTTACCTGTCACCGATATGTTCTAAATTCCCCCTAGGGCTACGGGTTGTTTTGTAAAGTAGTTGCAAGGGTTGTTTTGTTTTAGGGTTTTTCAAGTTCAATAAAATAAACTTCAAGTTCTTTTATCTTGGTTTTAACATCTTGCAAGAGCATCGGGAGAGCATTGTGAGGTTATCTATTTACTTAGCATCGGGAGAGTTAAGTATACGAAAGAGATAAAAGCGCGTTCTCTAGTTTATAGTTGAACCATCTCGTGCTTAGGGATAAGGCGAGGTTAAGTGGCTAAGGAAGAATTCATACACATCGGTGTTCATCCTTCGATTCACGCCGGGAGGTATCATCAAAGACGTGATCATCGACAGACTTGTGCCTAGGGATAGGGCAAGGCAGATCAGGGATTCTTGCCAAACTTGAAGTACGGAGTTAGTGTTCGCTGCCGCAATAGCTGACGGACAGACGCCGCGACAGGTGCTGTCGGCGACTAGGGATGGCAACAGGGCGGGGCGGGGCGGGTTTTTGGCCGCCCCGAACCCGCCCCGACCTATAAGATACTATACCCGACCCCGCCCCGCCACGAATTAAAATATTAATTTACCCGCCCCGACCCGCCCCGATACAATAACCCTTAAACCCGACCCCGCCCCGACCCGCCCCGAAAAATTAAAAAAAATTAATCTTCGTCGACGGTAAATGTTAGATTCGATCAATCTTTCACCACAATCACAAATTATGATTTCAAAGGACTTCAAACTTATATAAGAAAATAAAATAAAACTAATTTTAAATTATCACGTGTTAAACTACATATTTAAAAGAATAAACTTGAATCATTGACCGTTAGAATCGAATATATTAAAACTTGAACAACATCTAAACAAATTTTACAAAATGTACGAACCAAAACAAAAACAAAAAACAACTTTAAAACACACAAAAATGTTTAAATATAATGATATTTTTTATAAATATAATAAAAATATATATAAAAATATAAAAATATACCGGGGCGGGGCGGGGCGGGGAATTTCTATCAAATACCCGAACCCGCCCCGCCCCGACTTCAAGCTTTTCTCGCCCCGCCCCGCCCCGCCCCGATCCCCGAAATTTTAGTAAAAATACCCGGCCGGGTCGGGTCGGGGCACCTCGGGTCGGGTCGGGGCCGAGTATTTTTGCCATCCCTATCGGCGACGGGTGCGACGACAGAACTGGAGATCCTAAGCAATTCAATACCTACACTACTGAGCAACTCAATACCAGCCCATTCTCTCTATCTTGATATCTCAATCTTTTATTTACGTTTTTAATTTAATATTCGTGACAATTCTCTTAAATATTTCCTTTGCTTTCGTGCAGTGAATCTAGGTGAAGCTATTAGCCCAATCCCTGTGGAGACGATATCCGATACTTTGTATCACTTTACTACTTGCGTCGTGTATACTTGCACTACAATTGCGATAGACTATTTTACACGCAACAAGTTTTTGGCGCCGTTGCCGGGGATTGGCAACATAACTACACCTTTCTTTCCTTGCACTTTTTGTTTTTATTTTCGTTTTTGTTTTTGTTTTTATTTTTATTTTCTTTCGTGTTTTTTTAAAACTCTTGCTTTTCACAAGGTTTTCTTGTTTATGCGCAGACCTAAAAGAGGCGAAGATCCTGAGTATAAATTAGATCCGGAGATCGAACGTTCCTTCAATCTCTAGAAACAGATTCGCCACCTTTTAGATCGGAACGAGTACCTTGAAGAACAGCTAGAGCAGATGGCCCGTAATCAGCCTGCCGGTGAAGACATTCCGCCTGTCGGTGACCCGCCCGCAGCAGGTGGACGACGGTCATGTCGTGACTACATGCTGAATGATCATGTAGAGCTGGAGACCACGCTGCCGGACATTGACGTTGACAACTTCGAGCTTAAACCTGTCATGTTTAGTATGATCAACAACGCCGGACAGTTTGGTGGTTCCGCGACAGAAGATGCTAGGGAGCATCTCAAAACGTTCCAGGAGATCTGTGGTTCGTTTAGACTACCAGGAGTTAGTCCGGAGATACTGAGGCTTCGGTTATTCCCTCATTCATTAAGGGACAGAGCTAAAACTTGGTGGAATAAACTTACACCGGGTTCTATTATGACTTGGGCAGATCTAACTCGTGAATTTTTATCTCGTTTTAATCCTTCACATTTAGCTGAGCGATTACGTAATGAAATTGCTACTTTTCAACAGGAAGATGACGAGCCAATGCACGAGGCCTGGGACAGATTCACAACTCTTCTTCGAAACTGCCCAATGCATGGATTCCCCGTCTGGAATCAGGTAACTAAGTTTTATAATGCTGCTAACTTACAAACTCGCATTCGAATTGATTCTGCAGCAAATGGACTACTATTGGACAAAGATCCAGACGAGGCCCTGCAAGTTCTGAAACATCTGGCTAAGAATGAGGAGCAGTTTCCAACCACAAGAAGAGGAGGTAAACGGGTACTTGCTGTCAAGGACTATGAGGCCGACAGCACTATGAAATCACAGGTAGCATTCCTCACTAAAGCCATGAAACACTTATTGAGTGAAGAGGAAGTACGAGGGTTTGCTGTCGAGGAAGTTTGTGCTACATGTGAGGGAAATCATAGTAGGGATGAGTGCCCCATAAATATAGAAGAAGGAAAATATGTGGGAAATTACAAGCCAAACTACAATTCCAACAATTACAACCCTAATTGGAGGAAAGATCCCAAATTTTCCTGGAGTAACCCCAACAATGCTCTAAATCCGCAAGCCTATAATCAGAATCAAGGGGGTCCTAGATTGTTGACGCGACAGCAGCCACAGCCGCAAAACCTGCCGCAGAACCTGCCGCCTCAGCAACAACAGCAGCCACCACCTGCCACGAGTAGTGTATTGGAGCAGACTCTGGCCACCTTTATGTCTCAGACTGGTACGTATATGGAAAACATCAATAAGTTTGTCAGGAAAACGGAAGACTTTATGGATGAAACTAAGATGAGAATGACAAATCATGAGGCTACCTTGAAATCTCTAAAGACACAAATGGGTCAGGTGTCGCAGCATATTAAACCGAGGCAGAATGGAGGTTTCCCTAGCAATACTGAAAATGCTAGACCGCCCCCTCATGAGCAATGTAAGGCGATCACTACTAGGAGTGGGAAAAAGTTACCAGGGCTGGAAAAAGAAGCTGAAACAGAAAAGGAACCTGCCTTGGATAAACCTGCCGAGGAAGCTGCCCCGACAGGTAATAAACAGACTGCTGCCGATGAGCCTGTCACGACAGCAGAAGCGACAGAGGAGAAAAAAGAAGATTATCGTCCTCAGATTCGCATGCAGTGGGAAGGACGCATTGCTGATTACCGACCCCCACCACCCTTCCCTCAACGGATACAGCAAGCTAAGCATGAATCTCAACTTAAAAAGATTTATGATATTTTTAAACAGGTTCATATTAACATTCCGTTGTTAGATGCTGTTAGGGAGATGCCCGGTTATGCTAAATTTCTCAAGGATGTCATGTCTAAAAAATCTAAACTTGGGGAATTTGAAACTGGTAAGGATGCAAGAAGGTTGCATGAGTATTCTTCATCGGCAACCACCCCAGAAAAAGAAGGATCCGGGGAGCTTCCTCATACCTTGCGTAATCGGCGATAAATTTGTGGGTAAGGCATTATGTGATCTTGGTGCTAGTGTTAATCTAATGCCCAAATCTGTTTTTCAGAAACTAGGTATTGGCAAGGCGCGGCCCACGACAGTTACCCTACAGCTAGCCGACCGCTCTTACGTTCACCCCGAGGGAAAAAATGAAGACATTTTGGTAAGAGTGGATAAACTTATTTTTCCTGCTGACTTTCTTATCTTAGATTGTGAGGCAGATGAGAACGCACCAGTCATCCTAGGGCGACCCTTCTTAGCCACGGGAAGATCATTGATTGATGTGGAAAAAGGAGAACTCACCATGCGTGTAAACGATCAAGAAATTAAGTTAAATGTTCTCCAAGCAATGAAACATGCTGATGTGGATGAAGAATGCAAGGCCATCATTGAGGTGACCTTTGATCAACCCTGCATCAGGTCGAGCTGTCAAGATATAAAATTTGGTCACTGCTGTGACAGCCATTTACAAACCTGTCACGACAGCAACGACGACAGCACCGACGACAGCAACTCCTTTGAATCCGATACATCTGATACTGAAGGTCATGAGGAGGTAGATTGGTTAGACCATCGCCCAGGTAAGTTATTCGAACCCTTAAATTACACTTCGGATAACCATTTAATTCAAAAGTCATCTACTGTCGAACCACCTGTCTTAGAACTTAAGCCCCTGCCAGGGCAGCTTAAATATGCTTATCTTGGTTGTGATAAAACACTGCCCGTAATCATCTCTGCTAAGCTGCCGCAGGAACAGGAACGACAGCTGATCGACATGTTGAGGCAGCACAAAAGGGCGATAGGATGGACCATAGCAGACATTCAGGGCATTAGTCCGGCAATCTGTATGCACAAAATCCTCTTAGAAGAAGATCATAAGCCGACTATTGATGCCCAAAGGCGGTTGAACCTTGCAATGAAGGAGGTAGTGCGTAAGGAAATAATTAAATGGTTAGACGCTGGTATCATTTACGCCATCTCCGATAGCAAATGGGTAAGCCCGGTGCAATGTGTTCCCAAGAAAGGAGGCATGACTGTGATAACCAACGAAAACAACGAGTTAATCCCAACCAGGACTGTGACCGGTTGGAGGGTTTGTATGGACTATCGGAAGCTTAACAAAGCTACCCGAAAAGACCACTTTCCTTTACCCTTTATTGATCAAATGCTTGATAGATTAGCGGGTAAACCTTACTATTGTTTTCTTGATGGTTATTCAGGATATAATCAAATTGCTATTGCACCGGAGGACCAAGAGAAAACGACTTTCACCTGCCCCTACGGAACATACGCATTTAGGAGGATGCCGTTTGGACTCTGTAACGCACCTGCCACCTTCCAAAGGTGCATGATGGCTATATTCTCCAACATGGTTGAGAACTTCCTTGAGATCTTCATGGATGATTTTTCTGTCTTTGGAGACGATTTTGAGAGCTGCCTCGGCAACCTTCAAAAGGTACTTGAAAGATGTGAAAAAGCTAATCTTGTTCTTAATTGGGAAAAATGCCATTTTATGGTAGATGAGGGGATAGTTTTAGGCCATAAGATTAGCTGCCGTGGGATAGAAGTCGACAGGGCAAAGATTGAAGTCATAGAGAAGCTGCCGCCGCCAACCACAGTCAAGGGCATTAGGAGTTTTTTAGGGCATGCTGGTTTCTATAGGAGATTTATTGCAAATTTCTCAAAAATCACGAAGCCCCTATGTCATCTCTTAGAGCAGAACCGACCCTTTGACTTTAATGAAGAATGTACTGAAGCATTCAAGGTTCTGAAGGAAAAGCTAGTGACAGCCCCCATAGTACAGCCACCAGACTGGACGCAACCGTTTGAAATTATGTGTGATGCTAGTGACAATGCTGTCGGGGCAGCACTTGGGCAGCGCAAGGACAGGTTGTTTCATGTCATATATTATGCCAGCAAAACATTGAATGATGCCCAAGTAAACTATACCACCACAGAAAAGGAGCTGTTAGCTGTGGTGTTCTCCATCGACAAGTTTCGTTCTTACATACTTGGGACGAAAGTAATAGTGCACACCGATCATTCTGCCCTTAAGTACTTGTTCGCAAAGAAGGATGCAAAGCCTAGGTTGATACGATGGATCTTGCTATTACAAGAATTCGACCTTGAAATCAAAGACAAAAAGGGGACAGAAAATCAGGTGGCAGATCACTTGTCGAGGTTAGAGATGGGACAGAGTCTACCTGTAGATGAGACACACATACTAGAGACCTTCCCAGATGAGCAGCTCTTTGCTGCCGCAATAGCTGTCGCGACAGCCATGGCGGCAGGTAAGTCTTCTAACCTTCCCTGGTATGCTGATTTCGTTAATTTTATAGTTAGCGGAATATTACCTTCTGATCTTACTTATCAAGCCAGGAAGAGGTTTCAAAATGATGTAAAACATTATTATTGGGACGAACCTCTTCTTTTCAAAATGTGCGCAGATCAAGTTATAAGGAGATGTGTACCACAAGAAGAACAAGAAGACATTCTCTATCACTGTCATGCTTCACAATATGGAGGACATTTAGGAGGCAATAAAACGGCTGCCAAGGTGCTGCAGTCAGGGTTCTATTGGCCGACACTGTATAAGGACGCACAGGAATTTTACAAAAACTGTGACAGGTGCCAGCGGACAGGTAACATCTCAAGGAGAAACGAGATGCCACTGCAGAATATCCTAGAAGTCGAGATCTTCGACGTATGGGGGATTGATTTTATGGGACCTTTTCCATCTTCATGTGGAAATCTTTACATCCTCCTAGCAGTAGATTATGTCTCCAAGTGGGTAGAAGCAATCGCAACTCAAAAGAATGATGCCAAAACGGTCCAAAAGTTTTTGCACAAAAACATCTTTTCTAGATTTGGCATCCCTAGGGCGATTATCAGTGATGAAGGGAGACATTTTGACAACAGGGTAATTGCTGCCGCCTTGAGAAAATATGGTGTCAAGCACAGGATCGCGACAACATACCACCCACAGACCAATGGACAGGCTGAGATTTCCAATAGGGAAGTGAAGAACATTCTTGAAAAAATGGTCAAACCAACTAGGAAAGATTGGTCTTTACTTCTGAATGATGCATTATGGGCATACAGGACAGCTTTCAAGACTCCATTGGGCATGTCTCCATTCCGATTGATCTATGGGAAAACCTGTCACTTGCCTGTCGAGATAGAACATAAGGCATATTGGGCAATCAAGGCAGTAAATATGGACTTGGACAAGGCAGGTCAGAAAAGGCTGTTAGATTTGAATGAGATCGAGGAAATACGGACAATGGCCTACGACAACGCAAGAATATACAAGGAGAAAACAAAGAAGTGGCATGACAAGAAGTTGCTGCCGCGACAGTTCTGCCCAGGGCAGCTTGTGTTGTTGTTTAATTCGAGGTTGAAACTCTTTCCAGGGAAGCTCAAATCTAGATGGTCTGGTCCATTCCAAGTAATTCAAGTTTTCCCCCATGGTGCCATTACAATTCAATCATTAAAAGACGGGCACCAATTCAAAGTCAATGGACAACGCCTCAAGCATTATCAGGGGACTGAAGCCCCAGGAATTCAGGAAGTGGTTACCTTAGGTGATGCCCCACAAGGCATCCCTAATTTAACCTAGTTTTTATTTTTTATTTTATTTTATTATTAGTTATTAGGAATTAGATTTATTTTAATAATGTTTTGTTTTTAATTTCAGTTTTTAGGAAATAAAGGAGACAAGTGAGAAAGAAGAAATGGCCCAAGACCACCGCTCATCCACCAGCCCAATTAAGCCCATTTATGGTAACCTGTCGTTTCGGCTGCCGGCGCAGACGGATTTGACAGGCTGTCAACAGACGCACAGCGGACGAAGAAGCGTGCGGCAGACGCTCAGCAGACGCATTAATGCGTGTCAGACGCGTCAGACACGCAATATCCAATCTGTCGCCCCGTTATTCCCGCCTGCCGTTGCGGCATTAAATGGGCAGCTACTCGACAGCTATATAAACCCCTTCCCCCTTTCATTTTTTTCCTCACTTCTGATTTTTCTCTCTTGTATTCTCTTCTAGTTTTATCTACTTTCTCTCTTTTTCAGCCCTTGCAACCAAAAATGTCTTCACGACAAACTCGCCAGAATGCTGCTGCCGCCTCTTCTTCCGCAGCAGCATCCCCGTTCGCCAACAAGGAACTTTGGGAGGAACGGAGCTTCATCTATAATAGAGATGCTCCTCTTTTTGGACTCCGGCCGTTCATTATGAAGGCCATTACGACGCAACTTTGGGAAGACTTTGCCGAGCAGCCGGTAGAGCTTAACGACACTCTGGTCAGGGAATTCTACGAGGCGATCGAGAGTAAGACGGCGACATCTGTCGTCGTCCGAGGAGTGACAGTTCCTTTCACCGCCAGCAGCATCAACCATGTCTTCGGCCTCTTCTTTGGCCCCAATGACGACACTCATCAACAGTTTTGGGACTCCCTCGACGCTGCCGGCCACGATGCTGTCATGAGGGAATTGACAGAGGAGGGCACAACCTGGAGCACCAGCAAAAAGAACCCCAACTCCGTCAACCGGGCAGAGCTGCTCCCCGAGGCTAAACTATGGAACGCTTTTATCAAAAAGCGTATCCTGCCCTCATCCCACCACACGACAGTCAACAGGCAGCGGCTGGCCCTCATCCACTCCATCATGCATGACAGGCCGATCAACGTGGGCAGGTACATGCGAGACAGCATTCTCAATTGTGCCTTCAGAACAGATTCACGACTATGCCTGCCCTTCACCATTACTGCCCTCTGCCGCTGCGCTGCCGTACCGGAGGACCCTTAAGACAAAATCAAGAAGGGCAGCGGCTGGACCGACAGCAACATCTCCAGCCTCATGGAGATCATCGTTGTAACGCCCCTCAACGCCTTCGATCCAAACGCCCCACCTGCTAAGTCTGATGATGAACCTGCCACTGAACCTGCCCCAGAAGCTGCGACCAACACCGCTCCGGCAGATCAGAACGCCAACATCTTAGCTGCCATCTTGAGGATTGAGGAGCGGCAGATGGGTTTAATGACATTCATCCGCGACTTCTCCAACGCAACGGTAAATTTCATTACCAATAATTTGAATTTTTCGGATGTCATTTTCCCCACCTTCCCCGCCCATTACTTTAATATCCCCTCTCCCACTCCCACACCACCTGTCTCTCCCCACGGAGAATCTGCCTCCTCCACACCTTCCCCGACAGCAGCCGGCAGCCCCCCGGCGGACACTTCCCCTCGAGGCACCAAGCGAGCTGCCACTGACGACAGCCCTCTTGTTCGGAGGAACTTGGACAGCGCCTTTACGCGGGTAAAAAGAATTAAGCATGTGGCCAACAAGAGGATGTTGTCCAAGGCCATCACGAGTAACAGCTGGGACAGCAGCAGCAGTTCTGATGTCCGACTAGTGGAGCCACCTGCCCTTCAACCTGCTGACGACACTGCCCCCCCACCGGAGGAAGAACTTGCTCAGGAACCTGCCCAGCCACCTGTTGACCAACCTGCTCAGGAACCTGCCCAGCCACCTCCCCAACACAGACGCTACCATCAGATCCGCGTCAGCAGCAGTGATGAGGACAGCGCATAAAATTTAAGTTTTTATTTCTTTTTCTCCTCTTATTGCTGCCTGCCCTTATATATTTGTGATGTACTTTTCTTTATCCTGTTTTTCTTTATTTTGTTTTAGTGTCATTTTGCATTGAGGGCAATGCAACCCTCGAGTTTGGGGGTGGCAACCCTCCATATTTAATGGAGTCTTTAGCTCATCTTTTGTTTAATTGTTGTGTCTTATTTTTTTTTATTTTCTTTTACTTTAAAAAAAATCAGATAAATCTAAAAATTTAAACTGTTGGCTTAAAACTGTGAAGTTAACTTACCTGTCATGACAGCTCTGTCGTGGCAGCATCCCTAGGACAGGTTAAGGAAAAGTTTAGAGCCTTTCTATAGTTCTGAAAACTTAAACACTTTTGTGACTGTTATATTGCTTAGATCTCTTTTAGCCAAACTAGAATAGGAAGCTTAGAACTTGGATAGCCCCTAGAGGTGCCTAACACTGGCTCTAGGAAAGAAGTTTAGCAAAAAAAAGCAAAAACCTAGAGGTGCCCGAAACCGGCTCTAGGAAGCTAACTAGAGGTGCCCAAAACTGGCTCTAGAAAAACTTAGCTTGAAAATAGAAGAAAAAGCATGAAAATGTGCCTTCAAAAAAAAAAAACTTTGGCATAAAAATTCGAGTTAAGGAGTTGAATATTCTAGTGAAACTAAGAGAGTCTTAGCATATAACTGTTCACAAGCATGCACACACTGCACGAGAGCTATAGGGAGATTCCGGACAGATCCTAACCCTTCCGACAGATTGCTGCCGCCTTAGAGAATGAGCGACAGGTGAGGGACAGTTCACTGTTTGAAGGCCAACACAAAAATTTTCAGTTTTCTTTTAAGTCTTCATTGCTTGAGGGCAAGCAAAAACTTGAGTTTGGGGGTGTGTTGAGTGTGTAAAAGTTCTATCATTTACACCTTTTTAAACCCATATTTCTGCTGCATTCAAGCATCATTGCATTGCATTTAGGTTAGTTTTCAATAAAACATCACAATTACATAAAAGGCACGGATTCTACTGAAAGATGGCTAATTTTGCAGGTATCTGTCACAGTAGATGTCGAAGGCAGGTGCAGGGCAGATAAGCAGGAAAGCTGAACGGGACAAGCAGCTGAAGAAGACGAACCTGTCACGGACCTGTCGTGACAGCATGGTGACAGCAGATTTATGAAGAGGAAAAATGAAGTGGACCTCGATAGATAGAGAAAAATCTGCTCGTCTGTCGTGTGGAAGCCGAATATTTTTCCAAGCCCCGGATCAAAAGATATGTCAAGCCAAAGCTCAAGGAGAAGAATCCCCATGAAACAAGGAGGCGGCTGAAAAGTAGGAATCCTTAGAGATTTAGTCTTTATTAGAATCTTACTTTTAATTAAAGTTGCAATCCTTGTTACCTTAGATAACTTGAGCCCAAAGCTTATATAAAGGGCATAGATTAAACCTAGGGCATAGCCGACTACCCCATAACCGAAACCTAAACCCTGCCGTTTACCTGTCACCGATATGTTCTAAATTCCCCCTAGGGCTACGGGTTGTTTTGTAAAGTAGTTGCAAGGGTTGTTTTGTTTTAGGATTTTTCAAGTTCAATAAAATAAACTTCAAGTTCTTTTATCTTGGTTTTAACATCTTGCAAGAGCATCGGGAGAGCATTGTGAGGTTATCTATTTACTTAGCATCGGGAGAGTTAAGTATACGAAAGAGATAAAAGCGCGTTCTCTAGTTTATAGTTGAACCATCTCGTGCTTAGGGATAAGGCGAGGTTAAGTGGCTAAGGAAGAATTCATACACATCGGTGTTCATCCTTCGATTCACGCCGGGAGGTATCATCAAAGACGTGATCATCGACAGACTTGTGCCTAGGGATAGGGCAAGGCAGATCAGGGATTCTTGCCAAACTTGAAGTACGGAGTTAGTGTTCGCTGCCGCGATAGCTGACGGACAGACGCCGCGACAGGTGCTGTCGGCGACGGGTGCGACGACAGAACTGGAGATCCTAAGCAATTCAATACCTACACTACTGAGCAACTCAATACCAGCCCATTCTCTCTATCTTGATATCTCAATCTTTTATTTACGTTTTTAATTTAATATTCGTGACAATTCTCTTAAATATTTCCTTTGCTTTCGTGCAGTGAATCTAGGTGAAGCTATTAGCCCAATCCCTGTGGAGACGATATCCGATACTTTGTATCACTTTACTACTTGCGTCGTGTATACTTGCACTACAATTGCGATAGACTAATTTACACGCAACAACCTCAGCTGTAGTTTCTGAACCAACCAGCTGAGGCAAGACTTGCGAACTGACAGTTGAGAGCAGCCATGACGTCAAAGAAGAATCTTGCTTAAAGTATTGAATGTACTAATGATTGGCAATGATTTCACCAGCACGATTTTTAACAATCTTGGAAGGAACGGGAACAGATCCATCAAGATAGCCTTCAAGATCAAGCCCTCGAATGGTGAGGATGATTTGTTATTTCCAAAGCAGAAAATTGAATTCATTGAGACAAACGTTGACTCGTTTATTGGAGAAAATTTGAGACTCGAGGATTTGTTCATCATCAACAGAAAGAACACGAAGTTCTGGAGGTGCCATGATAGGATATCGAGAAGATTATACAAAGCTTAAAATAGAAATAGAAAGAAGAATGGCAACCTTCGTTAATGAACAAGATGATTTACAAAGCTTAAAGACTCGACTCTTTATACAGAGAGTTACGCATGCAGTTATTGGTGTATGAGTTAGTTGCAACAACCCTAACTAACTTCTAAGCTATACAATCTTTAA
This sequence comes from Hibiscus tridactylites, assembly GCA_958450335.1. NCBI lineage: Eukaryota > Viridiplantae > Streptophyta > Magnoliopsida > Malvales > Malvaceae > Hibiscus > Hibiscus tridactylites. Next base: position 34,713,855 of record OY288273.1, on the reverse strand, counting down.
CACACGATTTGAATATAGTAATCTTACAGTTCGATTATCTCTACAGTTCGAATATAAAAATTATTGTCTCCATCCTCATCCTAATTTGAGCTTCGATAGTAATAGTTCTCCCATCTATGTCACGTGAATGAAGATTTCGATTATTCTGCCTCCCGTTAGTTCGAATTTCTACAATTTTCGAATATTCTCCACCTGATTTTCACCTCTAAGTTGAATATTTTCATCTTAAATACAAATCCAATCTGACCCGACATTTATTACTTTTTCATCCGACTCTACATAAACTCGGACAAAAAACCGACCTTATAATATTTGATCAGATCAAAACTCGTTAGATCTAGATATCATGCCCATCCCTCTTTATAACGAGAATCGTAATGAGTTACCTTGTGTATAATTAAAGAATTTGAACTAAATTATTACTTTATGATTAAAGTAGAATACTAAAATATGACGAATATATATATATATATATATATATATATATATATTTCTGGTTCCATGATAGTGATGAAAATTTTATATTTTTCTTGGTAATGGATGAAGATTTAATTTTTAAAGAAGTAATACTTCCCAGACTGAAAACAAAATCTCAGCCACCGACACCGACTCGCCACCTCCTTTTTCCTGCAATCCAAACAGATCACGTCACCACGTGCTTGATTTTCATATACGCGTTGACAGGCTACATCTCAGCCGCCCAATTCAAATCTCACCCAACACACCTCAATCATGAATCTTCCCCAGATTTCGTTTCTTGGGGGCTCGCTGCTAGAGATGGGCACGGGTCGGGTCGGGCCGGGTTTTTGCCCACCCGAACCCGACCCGAAAATATTTACCCTAAACTCGACCCCGACCCGACCCGATCATATTTTTAAAAAACCCGACCCGACTCGACCCGAAAATAAATACTTTAAACCCGACTCCGACCCGACCCGACCCGACCTATATAAAAAAATCAATTTTAGGGACTAAATTGTAAAAAAAAATAATTTTAAAAGACTTAATTGTAAAAAATAATAATTTTAAAGACTAAATTGTAAATAAAAAAATCAATTTTAAGGACCTAATTATAAAAAAATATATAAAAAAAGGAGTATTATTATAAATATCCCTAAAAATTTTAGGGGAAATTACACTATTAGTCTCGGGTCGGGTCAGGTAGGATTTTTTCACCCTAAAACCCGAACCCGACCCGACCCGACCTCACCCTACACAAAAACCCGACCCGACCCGAACCCGATTTTTTTATAAAAATACCCGACTCGATCGGGCCGGGTCGGGTCGGACCCATCCCTACTCGCTGCTTCGTGGTACCTTGCTTTTCTCTCACTTTCTCCCCTATATATACTCTTCTTTCCCCACCATTTCAACTTGCCTCCAACCCTGTCTCCTCTTAACCTCAATTCTAAGGTTCACACTCCATTTCAGGCTTCAACAGAGGTACCCTACTCTCTCTTTTCCGTTGCTTCTGTCTATGGTTTTGATTTGTGTTTGTGGGTCATTTTCCCCTTTTCAATTCTTGCTTTCAGTGTATAATTTAATGGTTTTGGTATTAGTCTGTGTATGCGTGTCATTTCCAAGTTCATCTTTTGATATGAAATTCTGTAAATCTTTGCTGTTTCTGATTTGGGAATTTGATGCGTTTGAGTTTGCAGATCTGGTGGTTTTGAATTGCTTTATCTTATTCGTTTTGTTTTTCTCAGAATTTAAGGAATGGAGACCTTCCTATTTACGTCGGAGTCTGTCAACGAGGGACATCCCGACAAGCTCTGCGATCAGGTCTCTGATGCGGTCCTCGACGCCTGCTTGGCGCAGGATCCCGACAGCAAGGTCGCTTGTGAGACCTGTACCAAGACCAACATGGTGATGGTCTTTGGCGAGATCACTACTAAAGCTGATGTGGACTACGAGAAGATCGTCCGGGACACCTGCCGAAACATCGGTTTCACATCCGCTGATGTCGGTCTCGATGCCGACAACTGCAGAGTGCTGGTTAACATCGAGCAACAGAGCCCCGATATCGCTCAGGGTGTCCACGGGCATCTCAGTAAGAAGCCCGAGGAAATCGGTGCTGGTGACCAGGGCCATATGTTTGGGTACGCCACCGACGAGACTCCTGAATTAATGCCCTTGAGCCATGTTTTGGCTACCAAGCTGGGTGCTCGCCTCACTGAAGTCCGTAAAAACGGAACTTGCCCTTGGCTCAGGCCCGATGGCAAGACCCAAGTCACTGTCGAGTATTACAACGACAAGGGCGCAATGGTTCCTGTTCGTGTCCACACTGTGCTCATCTCCACTCAGCACGATGAGACCGTGACTAACGATGAGATTGCGGCCGATTTGAAGCAGCACGTCATCAAGCCGGTTATCCCCGAGAAGTACCTCGACGAGAAAACCATTTTCCACCTTAACCCTTCAGGCCGTTTTGTCATTGGAGGTCCTCACGGTGATGCTGGTCTCACCGGCAGAAAGATCATCATCGATACTTACGGAGGATGGGGTGCTCACGGCGGTGGGGCTTTCTCAGGTAAAGACCCTACCAAGGTTGATAGAAGCGGTGCTTACATTGTGAGGCAGGCTGCAAAGAGCATCGTTGCTAATGGACTTGCTAGAAGGTGCATCGTCCAGGTTTCGTACGCCATCGGTGTACCTGAGCCGTTATCCGTATTTGTGGACACTTACGGCACCGGAACGATCCCGGACAAGGAAATTCTGGAGATTGTGAAGGAGAACTTCGACTTCAGACCGGGAATGATTGCTATCAACCTTGATCTGAAGAGAGGGGGCAATGGCAGGTTCTTGAAGACAGCCGCCTATGGACATTTTGGTCGGGATGATGCAGATTTCACTTGGGAGGTTGTCAAGCCACTCAAGGTGAAGGCCTAAGTGGAGCTTCTTCAGCTGTTGTGTCTACTTGCTATATGAGTTTGCCGGTCGGCTCTTCTTACAATTTGCTTCATTTATCTTTCTTTTTTTTTTGGTTTGGAATTTGATTAAATTTATATTTATGCATATGATATAATGAGAGTTATTAAAAGGAATAGCAGTGTGAAAAGATCTTACGGTTTAAAGAGAATAATTACAGGAAAAAACTTGTCTCTTTTGTCTCGATGTGTAGCATTGGAGATCTAATTTTTTTAGATTGAGTTATTTGATTCGAGTTATTCTGAATTTGGTAACTCGTGTGAATTTCGAATTCAGTTTTTCTTTTTAATTCAAAAAAATAAAATAATTATTTCACTATTTTACTATTTAGTTTTTAATTGTAATTTTTCTATTTTTTCTATATTTTTTCTATTTTTATCAAATTTGAACAAATATATATTTAAAAAGTAATTTTTTTTAATAATTTAGTTGAGATTAGTTTCTCAATTTTGCGTAACTTTTTTATTTTTTTAATTATTTTTATTTTAAGTTTATTTTGATCAAATTTAAACTACATACTCACTATCATTGTGGGTAATTATACCATGTACTGACCATGGGCGGTTCAAAAATTTTAGGGGCCCTGTGCAATTTATTAAAATATGGCTCTTAATTTATAATCAGTAGGAGATATAAATGTTTTTTTTAAAATTACTTTAATACAAAAAATATTATTACATTGTCCTATTGAGAACCAAAAAATTGATTTATAAACATCTAAATATCAAACATTTTCACTTCAAAATTATCATTCTTTTTGCATGTTTTAAGTTTTAAATATTTTTTATATAAACATAATTATATATATAATTTTATAATTTTTTACAAATATTTAATTTAATTTAGGTTCCCTATTTTCGGGGCCCCTTTCTCTCGGGGGCCCTGTGCGGTCGCTCATGTCGCGCCTGTCCAAAACTCCCACTGGTACTGACGGTGGTTTTTACAAGTGTCCTAATTTTAAGGGTTAGGAATTTAATTTAGAGTTTATAGTTTAGGAGTTTATGTTTATGTCTTTAGAATTTAGAGACTGTACTTCTTTCTTGAAAAGTAGGAACTGGAACTATGGTTTGAATTAAAGTTTAGGGGTTAGAATTTAGGATTACAAGTAAAAACTTAAATCTTTAATAGATTACCTTAAAACTTAAACCCTAACCTCTTAACCCTAATCATAAACCTTAAGTTCTAACAATATACCTAAATTCTAGCCTTAAATTATATTTTTGACACCTGAAATTAGGGCACTTGTGGAAACAAAATATTTTACCCTCTAGTGCATTATATTTTCCCTTATAATTATATAATGGCCATGTTTGGCAATTAACGGATAGTTGATAGCGGATTACATATGCTGATTTAACTAGTAGATTGCATTAACTGATTATATAAAATTATTTGGTAAAATTAACCGATAGCTGATAACTGATTATATAAAATTATTTGGTAAAATTAACCGATAGCTGATAACTGTTTGACTATTTGAACAAGTAAAATGACATATAAGGATATAATTATATTCAATACATGTTTGAACAATTTATTAATTATTAACGTTTTGTATTTATTAGTATTAATAAAATTATGAAAATTAATTTTTTTAATATCAAAGATGTATATATTAATATTTTATGTATGAAATTATATTTTTAATATAATTTTAGTACTTATTAAAATTAGATGTATATATTAATTTTTTTAATGAGATTATATTTTAAATATAATTTTATTAATTATTAAATTTATATGTATATATTAATTTATTATTTATGAAATTATAATTTTATTAATTATTAAATTTATATTTATCTATTAATTTCTTATTTATGAAATTATTTTTTAATTTTACTAGTTATTCAAATTATTTTATTTAAAAAAATTATAATTATCAAGGATAAAATAGTCTTTACAAGCTTTTTATCCAAATCTCTAACTCGAAAAGATCTTAAAATAAGCTTTTTCAAAATGAGAGGTTTCACTTCAATCTTCTATTAGAATCCTCTATTTACCAAACATCCTAATAAGCGGATTTGACTAATTAAACCTCTAAAAATGTTACAAACCTCTAATTTTAGCTTAAAAAGATGTTTACAAAACATGACCAATATTTAGGCTAAATGGTCAAATTTTCCCCTGTAGTAATCCGAAATTAACAATGTTACCCCTATTTTTTCCCTCGTAATTTTGCCCTCAAAGCCAGCAAATTGCAGCAATGTTGCCCTTTGACCAATTTTGACCGTTAAATGGTGACGTGACAGTTAACAATGCTAACAAAGCAAGTTTGCCCTCGAAGTCATTCATGCATATTTTCTCCCGAAGTCATTAATTGCAGCAATTTTGCCCTCAAAGCAATTTTACCCTTGGTTTATTTAGTTTTTGAATAAAATTGGATAAATACTTTGATTTTTCAAGTTAAACTTTAACAAACAGAATATATGAAAAATCGATTAACAAATTGATGTAAATATCCTTTAGGTCCTTGGTAGTTTTAATAAAACAAAGTGAGAATTCTCACAAAAAATTAAAATATTCTTCAATTTTTTTAAAAAAAATCTATGAACTTAATAAAAATAAATAATATATTTTAAAAAAATATTGAAAATAAAAACTAATATAAAAATTAATATGTATTAGAAATTATAAAATTATAAAATATAAATACAGAATTAAAAGTATTTATAAAGTATTACAAATTTGAACAATTTCATCAAATTTTCTTTTATTTTTTCTGCATTGTAATACCCGTATTTTTCAGGTACTCATATATGTATATGTCTTTATAAATAAAACCATAAATAATAAGCATAAATAAATAAATCCTCATGATGTATAAAAACAATCTAAATGTCCATTATACAAATATAAGGCCCAAATAAGTACAGAAAACCTAAAACCCTTTCATATTCAGCCTTTCTCGCCCATTTTGTCTAAACAAACACAAAATAAATCCTCAATTCGTTTTCTCGCCCAAAATTGATGACTCAATGGACATGTGTCGTCTTGCTATTGGTCCTCTCCTCATTCACATGGATTATGGTAGTCGTGACGACAGCGATGATGTAATTTCTCACTACCTATAAAAGGAGAAGAAAGAGAAATGTCAGATTAATTAATAAAGCCTAATAATTACAACCAGTAAAAATAATAATAATATTAATGAGAGTAAAAATGGGAGAGAGAGATTATCTTTTTTTGGTAATCGAATGGTCGGAGTACGAACCGTCGTCAGAAGTATGAACGGTCGCCGGAAATTTGACGGTCGTCGTTGCCCGGAAGTCTGCCAGTCATTGAAAGCTTATTAGTCCGCGAGGAGCCACCGCGAAGCGCACCGCTGGAGTGCGAACAAACGCTGAGATCTCGCCGGAAAAGAAACCGTGACGCTTCCGGAAGGTACAGCTTTCACCAACCTTTAATTGCCTGCAGAATAAATGTGAAAAATGTTAAGATCAAGGTGAAATATAGAAGAAAGTCGAAACAAAAACTTGAAAGTATATTGGGAAAGGGAAGAGTGTTTATCCGAGAGTGTTTAGAGAGTACCGAGTTGGAGAGTGAGTGGAGAAGGAGAGAAATGACCGAGTTGGGTTCGAAAATAGCCTTATATAAGCAGACCCATACAACGTCGTTTCAAGAAATGACCTAGTTTTTAATTTAATGAAATTTAGTCATGAAATCAAATTAATTGTCTTTGTTTAATTGTTTTAATTTATCTTGTATGTGTGATTTTTAAAATAAGCATATAGAATATTTTTTAAGGGAATTTAATTCACCTAGTATAATAGTTTAGAGCCTTTTAGAATTTAGTTCTTTAATTAAATTTAATTAATTTGATAGGAGAGGACATTATAGTAAATAAATGGATATTGAACGAAAGCTTAAATATCCTAAGTTGATTAGTATCACATTGCAATGTGATGTTAATCAAGAGGTATTTAGGTAAGAGATTCAGTACTTCATTTGAACATAAAAAATGGAAATCACATGTAGTTAGTTTAATGTAAATTGGAATTAGGATTAAATAATTAGTGACATTAATAATAGGAATATTATTAATTTAGGAAAAATATGGGTAGTGCCTAAATTTTTTTGGTGTTATCAAATAAGTACTAAACTTGATAATATTCGTAGATTTTAATTAATTAAATCAATGGAGCCCTAATTAGGTTTTTACTTAAAATGACAAGACAATAATTGAACATGCATTAAACCTTTTGTATTGAGATACAATTTGGATATAAATTGAAGTGTCCTAATGTATTTGGACGTTTTAAAACTTATATTCGTCCAAAAATGTATTTTCTTACAAAAGGATATCCTCATTCGAAATGGAATCCATTTAACGATTAAAAATTTAATTAAATTCAGATTAATGTTCGAAATGCCAAAATGTCACGTGAAATTAATAAGGTACCGATAACGGGCGTTGTAGGGGTGCTAACCCTTCCCTACACGTAACCGAATCCCGAACTCGAATTTTACTAAAAGAATCTCTGGTTCGTTTTTTTGGTGTCCGGTCTACCAAAGTGACCGGTGGCGACTCCAAAACGATTTTAAAGAATAAATTAAGGAAATTTAAATTAAAATGGAAAAACCTTAATTTCATGATCAAATTAAAATGAAAAGCCCTGATTTCCAAAATTCAAATCGTTAGGTTATTTTTCTACAAGCGGTTTTAAAAACGGCCATGACAGCTTAGCGACTCCGCTGGGGACAAAATTGAGAGTTAGACATATTAATTAATTCTACGTGGCATTTTGACATTTAGAACACTAATTTGAATTTAATTTTTTTCTAATAGAATTGTTGGATAGATTTTCAGGAAAGTGGGGTAGCTTTTGTGTATGATATATCTTTCATTCATGCATAAACCTCGACCCAAATTTTTACCCTTAAGTGGGAGAAAGACGATATCTGACGTGATGCTCTCCAACTCCGAGTGCGGATTTTTGTTTTCTTTCGATATACTAACCTTATGCACCGTGGGGCCCACGCCTCCGTTATAAGGGTATATACTACTGAATCCATGTCTTACTATCTCAGTAGACGGTAACAACAGCTCGAGAACCGAGAATTTAGAACAAAGCCCACATTCTATTTTTAGAAACCCACCCCTCTAGATCCAGACAGTGACCTAGGACATGTGTTGCCGATTTAAATAGGCTTTTATGGTTATTTTCTGTGCTAATTATTACAAGTTTTCGTTAATTTTTGTTTATTTGTTTTCTATATTAATTCACAATACTGACATTGTTTTTTTCTTGTTTCGTTTTATCTTCTTTTATACGCCTACATCATTTTGCATACTCAGAGGTATCGATTCAAGGACCAGACAAGTTAGGCAATATCCATAATGGCCAATGAGTTCAATAGACAAAGAGAAGACAATACGACGATGTGGACCCAGTTAGAGAAAACTCAATTCAAGAAAAGATCAGTATCCATGAGAACGACGTGTTAGGGTGCAAGCAGCCACAAGAAGTTGTGTGAAGAGGTTAAAAGCACAGTGGGAGAAAATATTCAAGAATTAGTGGATTTGATCAACCAGACCAAATATAAATTAGAGGAAGAGCAAGCTTTTAATTCAAAATTGTCATTACAAGTTCCAAAGCTGGAGAAAGTTATTAAAAGGATACAATAACGAGAAAAAGGTCAATTTTTAACTAGAAGATAAAGAGCTAAAAAAAGATGGCATAATTGGAAGGTGTCGTACAACATTTGAAAGATTACTTTGGAAGTTTCAGAAAGGGCACTATAAATGAAGAATAAGGTACTGAAAGCCGAGCTTGAAGTGGCTATCCAGATTATTCAAAGGCGGAATCATGAAATGATCAAGTTCAAAAGCCATGCGGGGAGTCGTCTGATTCGTGCAAATTTTATCCATTAAAGCCATGAACTTGTAAAAAACTTTGACATCAGCACCAAGCTAGGACAGACGCTGACTCGAAAGCGGAATGAAGTGATTAACCTAGGGATGAGGTCTAGTGGTTTCTGTAATGAGATTGTCTATTTCTTGTATTCGACATTTTGGCTAATGGATGTTGCTCTAAAGACTAATCCTTGAAATCGATACCTCATGCATTCATACATTGCATTGTTTAAATATTGCATTTTAGAGAAAAAAATCATCACATTTTTTAATAACATCTATTTTTAAAAATAATAATAATAAATTTCATTTTGATTAAATAATATTGAATTATTTTTTTAGTTAATAGTGTGAAAGTTGAAAACCAATATTTTGAGAAGCATGGGCAATAGACTTGTTAGGGTAAAACAATTTCAGAAGGTTATTGAGGACCGCTTGGGTGGAGTTGAGCAAAGGATTGATTAGATCCAGAATGAGTTGGTAATTCAAGCTGTCATTTTTCTTGGAATTAGGGAAGCTAAAAAAGAATGTTTCAAATAAAAATAATGATATTAATAAGCAAGCAACTATCACATCTCACATGAGGGTCCAACCTGAATGATTCTCCCTACAAAAGAAAGGGACGAGAAAAAAGAAAAAAGAAAGAAAAAGTCAAAAGGAGAAAAGTTAAAAGACCAAAAAAGAGAAGAAAAAAAGAGACAATAAGGGTCAAAACAGAAAAAAGAGAGGAAAAGGGGAGCAAGTTCAGATCAGTGTAGTCGGGGCATCTACAAGAAATCCAATAGATCAAAAGGAAATAATGAAGTGAATACACTGGAAACTCTAAAAATACTGAGACGAAGGTAATCTAGTAACCAGACATGGAAAGACTGAGTAAAGCCAAAATTTGAAGTTTATGCCAAAAACTCATCGATCAGTGGTTCAGTGATAGTTAAAGGACTTGGGAATTTTAGCAAAGTTGAGGGATCGCAGAAATTTTCTCTGAAATATTGACAGTCAAGGATGCAGTTGAAGATTGGATTTTTCTCACAGAGGAGCAAAGAGCACAGAAACTCAGGACAGAGAGATCGAATGGTTCAACAGGAAAAAGAGATACGATTATTCCTATTCCAATGTTGTATTCAGATTTGTTGCTCAACCTCGTGTAGAATTCACATTTTGATGGCAGTGCCTCGAAGTTTTACAAGTCTTTTCATGGTATGGTTCTAAAGCAGAGTCAGTGATTTTATCATAAATAAGCACTTATGATCTGAGAGCGGAGAATCCCGATGTTACAAAAGATCATTATCTGCTGAAAGAATTGGGATGAAAGAGAAATGATGTAGTCCACAATAAGCATTTGAGGGTGATCCACTACAGTTCGGGGTTCACCAGAAGCGAAATAATGTTTGGATGTCTACCTCGTCAAAGTTTCATTTACTAAAGAATGCTTAAAGTAATCATGTCAGTGGAAAATCAAAGATTAAACTGAATCTCATTCATGCTTCTTGTCGAGAGCTGTATTTCAGATTACTCCAAGCTTCACTCGAGTTGTTACAATATCAGGAATCATTGTGCATATCGTGATGGAGTTCATGATCATGACATTGAGGACTATTACAATTTCAAGCGACAAGTTCAAACTTTCTGAACCAAGGGATTTTGAGGCCCATATTGAAGCTGAAAGATGTCAAGAAAAGAAAAAGAAAGAGGGGAAAGATGGAACCATCCAAGATCAATAGCTGGCGATGAAGAAACCTTGAAAAAACATGACCACTAAAAGCCTGAACACATCCAACCAAGAATAGGAAAAGCAGGGTTCATTTAGTCGTCGACCAAAAGTTGTCAATTTCTATATGCAAATGATCCAATATTCTACAGAAAAGAGCAAATAATTGATTGAAGAAACAAGAAAACTCGTTTACATGATGGTCTTAATTCAAGGCTCGATGAAAACAATATAGTATAAACAAGATGAAACATGTTTTTTTGATGGCAAGGGAAGATGAAGAATTGTTGAGGCTGAAATTCACTCAAGTTTTACTTTAATAAAGATTGATAGTTGGACCACATGAGATATGTCTGTAGTTTTAGGACTGTAATAGAAAAATACCATGAACCATCCCAATCGCTTTTTGCCCGCGAGAATTGGGGGTCCTTTGTAAGGGAGGTTAATCGGTTTATTTGTATTTGATGCTTGTTTCTTACATGATTCTTCTCAAATGGCAAACATACATCCTAAAATATTCATTCTCTTAAAGTATATGTACATATTCCTAATTTCTTTGTAGGGCCCCTACTACACAATGTATGAATAAATCAGGCCCTAATTCCGAAATGGAGCAATCCATATGGTTGACGGAGGTAAATGAACGCGAAGATGAAGAGGAAGCCGATGTCCCTGAGAAATTATCAAGACTGATTAGAAATGAGAAAATAGATTTTGCCTCACAAGTGAGAAATTGAGATTATGAATTTGGGGACTTGAGATGAAAAGGGAGAAACAAAGATCCGTTCGATTTCCTCAGCAAAAGCCGAGTGTGATTTGAATGGATGAAAGAATTGAAAGACATATTCGAGTGGTCATACCAGGATATATCGGGGGTTAGGTCCAGACAATTTATACACAAGTTACTCATAAGGCCCGAATGCAAAATTGTTCATCAAAAGCTTGAAAGAATGAGTTCAGAAATGTTGCAAAGGCAACTTGATGATGACTTCTTCAAGATGGCCAAGTCATTGATAAAATGGGCCAGAAAGACAATCTTCTTTTGATCCAAACAAAGCAGGGAAAACAACATTTACAATCATGTGAGATTCATTTCACTACAAGCTAATGTCATTGGGTAGTATATCGGAGGGCCATGGTAACCGAAATAAAGATGGGTGCAAAATTCAAGAATGATTCTCCAAGGATTGTAGAGGTATAATTTGAGGTCCAATTCATCAAAGCATACTCTTGGAGGCCACATTTGGGAAACTAATGGGTCAGCAAAAGTGGAATTGAAATTTATCTTGACAAAGTGGGAGCTGTTCAAAATCTTCTTCCTCTGGGCACACAAAAAAAGACAAGAAGAGAAAACAAATAAAGGGAAAAAGAAGAAGAAAAAAAGAAAGCAAAAAAAAGAGAGAAAAAAAAAGAAAAAAGAAAAGAAATTTTGAAAAAATAAAGAAATGAAAAAGAAATAAGAAAAAATGAAAAAAAGAAGAAGCGTTGGGAGATTGAATTATTCATCGTAACAAATAGACAAAGTATGATTCAGTGTTCAAGTTGCCGGCGGAGCCTCATCCAAGAGTATGAGCCCTAGAAAGGTTAGGAAGCATTTTTCAAAGTGCACAATTCTGATAACACCAGTTACAGTTTGGTCGCAGATTCTTTAACAGCTTATAAAACTTAATGGGGTGCACTAGGCCAACATAATGAAACGTGAAGAAAAGAGCCATTTATCATCTAAGCAAAGAATCACTAGCTGCGAAATGCGGTATCCACCAATTCAAAAGTTGTGTTGTTACGGTGGCTTGAGGGCTCAGAAAAAATATGTTGTATCATTCCACTTGCTCGTTCTCAAGAATTAATTCTTTGAAACTCTAGCGTTGACTAGAGATTGGCTCGTTGGCCAGTGTTATTATCAAAGTTTGATATTGTTAGAAAACAATGACAGATTTCTTGGCGAGATGTGCTTTAGATGATCAAGAGTCCTTGAACTTTAATCTCCCAGATGAGGATTCGATGTGCATAACAGAAGGAAAAAGAAAATGAACCATGGAAGCTTATTGTCACGCCCCGCCTGGTCGCGACCCAGCCAACCGAGGGGCACACCCGCCAGGGTGCACCGAGCAGCACCGAGGTGTGCCACCTAGGTGCGCAAGGCACGCCCACAAAGCTTCATCCAAGGGCACTCGGGCCAACATGGAGGAAATGAGGTGCCTTAGAGATTTTAAGGCCAAGGTTGATCCTAAAGAAGGATCTAGAACGACCCGAGATGCTCCAAACATTTCCACACCTATCCAAGGGGTTCTAGAGGCTTCCACAACAATCTAGGCTCACCCGGAGGAACCTAGAAGATCCAAGAATGATCAAGAGGGCTCGAGACAAGTCTGGAAGGCTCGGGGCAACTCCGGACATCTCCGGAATACTCTAGAAACCTATAAATATATGTAAAACTATAGAGTAATCTAGAATGGTAGAGATGTAAGTAGATAAGTATGAACTTTTCTAGAAATATCTAGGCTTAGTAGATATTTTGGGAGGCAAACTCTCAACCGTTGGATCAAATAAATCTCCACCGTCCATTAGGGAGGTTGGAGGCTATAAATAGGCTTGCCTAGCTCATTTGTAAACCATCCAAGAAGTGTGTACCTAAACACTTGTAAAGAATCCTTTGTAAAGCTTCCGTTGTGCAATACAAGGTTTCTTCCTTGTAAACACTTTTGCTCCTTCGTTTTTGCCATAGCGTTGCGACATCAAGGCTTACTAGCGTCGTGCCGAGTGTGCTAGTGCCGCACGGATTCGAGCTTGAAGAATAAGTCCGTGACAGTTGGTATCAGAGCCAGGTTCCGATCGCTCGGGAGCATGGCCAAGAACGCCAAGAACCAAGCCGCTAGCCCGTCCGAGACTGAGGTCACGCACGACCAAGGTGTGCAAGAAGTAAGGGTTGATCCTGTCGAGACAAGGCCTCGTGCCAAGTCCAAGGACATACTCTCTAGCTTGGAGTCACGCCTAACTCGCGTGGAGGAAGACGTATCGAGCATGGGTACCCAGGTGGACGACCTTTATGAGAGGATTGAAGGCCTTGAGGTGGAGGATGCCGAGATCCACACAGCCGTAAGGGCAATGAAAATCAAGCTAGAAGAGTCCCTGCGCGCGGAAATGGGTGAAGTACGCGACGCACTTATGGGAGAACTCACAAAGGTACGTGAGTCATTCCAACGTGAACTTACAACCGTGTATGCTCAATTAGAGTCGTTGCAAGGCGACCTTGCCTTGTGCAAACGTGCTATGGCAGCCGGGCCAAGCACCACCATGGAGGCAAGAAGGGTCGAGGTGCCCAAGCCTCAAACTTTCTCAGGGACACGCAACGCCAAAGAAGTCGACAACTTCTTGTATGGCTTGGAGCAATACTTAGAAGTCGTTGGCATCAGGGATGATGCCTCCAAGATCCAGACCGCAACCTTATACCTCACCGACACCGCCATGCTTTGGTGGAGGAGAAGGCGTCTCGATGTCGAGAGAGGTACGTGCATCATTACTACCTTCAATGACTTTAAAAGGGAGCTCAAAAGGCAATTTTATCCGGAGAATGCCGAGGATGAGGCACGAGCTCGCCTACGAAGGCTCAAGCATATGGGTAGCATCCAAGACTATGTCAAGGAGTTCACTAGCTTGGTGCTCGAGATCCCCGATCTCTCAGAGAAGGACTCACTCTTCAACTTTGTCGATGGACTTCAAGCATGGGCCAAGACCGAGCTACGACGAAGGGGAGTACAAACCCTCGCCGGCGCCATTGCCGTGGCCGAAAGCCTCATTGACTATCCCACTCCCAAGGAGTCCACCCACGAGCCGAGGAACAAGAAGAGTGGTCACTCTAATAGTGGAAGAGATAGGAGCCCACGTAAAGAGAGTCACAAGAACGAGGACACACCGAAGCACAAAGGCTTGTCCTCGTGGAGGGACAAGGACCGAGGCAGATCCAAAGACTCTCATGGCGCCAAGAAATCACCACCGAGCAATTGCTTCATTTGTGATGGTGATCATTGGACGCGTGAATGCCCACAACGCCGAGCCCTTAGTGCAATCCTAGCCAAGCATCAAGAGGAAAGTGATGCCGACGAAGGTAGTGATGCCGAAAGGGGCCAAGGTGCACAAATGGGATCGCTACAGCTTTTGAATGGAATCCAGTCCGCCCCGAAGACTCAAGCCAAGGGATTGCTATTCGTGGACGTCACCGTTAATGGAAAGGCCTCAAGAGCCATGCTCGACACAGGTGCGTCCCATAACTTTGTCTCCTTAAAAGAAGCAAAGAGGCTTGGTCTTAGCATTGTGAAAGGGGGAGGATCCGTTAAGGCCGTAAACTCTGTCGCTCAACCCATCCATGAGTTTGTTCGAGGAGTCAAGACCGTCATTGGGACATGGTCAGGCCGCATGGACTTCTCGATTGTGCCGTTAGACGACTACCCACTCATTCTAGGGCTTGAGTTCTTTGAACAAGCCATGGCAATACCGATGCCGTTTGCCAACAGTCTATGCATCACCGAGGGTGCACCATCATGTGTGGTACCAACCATAAGGGCCACCAAGCCAGGGACAAGAGTGGTCTCTGCACTTCAGCTCAACAAGGCCGTCCGAAGGGCCAAGCCATCCAAGGGATCAAACCAAGGCAAAGGGGTGACCGTGTCTGGGAAGGCCACCAAGCATGTTCGAGGGGAGAACATAGCTTCTAAGACCACCGAGGGTCAAGGTTCGAGGGAAAGGTCTTCCAACGATGCCGACAAGCCGAGGGCAAAAGCAAGGCGAGCTAGGAGACGAGGGAAGCACTCCAGCAACACCCCTACTCCACGAAGACGCGACGAGGGCGTCGCGAGATCGGGTGGGGGAGGATGTCACGCCCCGCCTGGTCGCGACCCAGCCAACCGAGGGGCACACCCGCCAGGGTGCACCGAGCAGCACCGAGGTGTGCCACCTAAGTGCGCAAGGCACGCCCACAAAGCTTCATCCAAGGGCACTCGGGCCAACATGGAGGAAATGAGGTGCCTTAGAGATTTTAAGGCCAAGGTTGATCCTAAAGAAGGATCTAGAACGACCCGGGATGCTCCAAACGTTTCCACACCTATCCACGGGGTTCTAGAGGCTTCCACAACAATCTAGGCTCACCCGGAGGAACCTAGAAGACCCGAGAATGATCAAGAGGGCTCGAGACAAGTCTGGAAGGCTCGGGGCAACTCCGGATATCTTCGGAATACTCTAGAAACCTATAGATATATGTAAAACTATAGAGTAATCTAGAATGGTAGAGATGTAAGTAGATAAGCATGAATTTATCTAGAAATATCTAGGCTTAGTAGATATTTTGGGAGGCAAACTCTCAACCGTTGGATCAAATAAATTTCCACCGTCCATTAGGGAGGTTGGAGGCTATAAATAGGCTTGCCTAGCTCATTTGTAAACCATCCAAGAAGTGTGTACCTAAACACTTGTAAAGCATCCTTTGTAAAGCTTCCGTTGTGCAATACAAGGTTTCTTCCTTGTAAACACTTTTGCTACTTCGTTTTGCCATAGCGTTGCGACATCAAGGCTTACTAGCATCGTGCCGAGTGTGCTAGTGCCGCACTGATTCGAGCTTGAAGAATAAGTCCGTGACATTATGCTTGGTAGAACAAACAATGCCTTTTGACAAAAAGGCAGGTTTATCCAAAATCCTCCAATAGACACCATGTTATCCTGGTCGTGATTGATCACCTTACCAAGTGAGTGAAAGCTACTTCCTATGTTGGTATTACAAGAATAACAATTTGCAAGATGTTGAACAGAGATTGTTTGTCGATCTGGTTTCCCAAAGAGAGTTGTCATTAATGGCACCTCTAATCTGAAAAGCAAGATGATAACAGAAGTTTGGTGAACAGTTCAAGACAAATCATCATAATTTTGTGATCCATTGCTTAGAGACAAATGGGGCAGTAGAGTCGGCAAATATAAACACCAAAATATTACCTCAAAGACTGACATGAGAAATTATTGATGATCTTACATGTATTTTGATCCATGGTGTGCACTTCAACAGGGGCAACATTGTATTCTTTGGTCTATGGATGGAAGCAGTATGACTAATTGAGGTTCAGGTCCCGTTGCTGAGTATTGACAGATGTGAGTTTGGACGATGCAGAATAAGTAAAAGCTAGATAAGGACAGTCGAATCTCATTGAAGAGAGGAGACTAAAAGTAATTTGACATGGTTAGATGTACCAAGAAAGAACGATGCGAGCTTACAACAATGAAAGTTTGTCCAAAAGAATTCCGAGAAGGGGATCTAGTGCTTGAAAAGATCTTACAGAGTACATAAAAATTTTCGTGGGAAATAGATGCCTAATTGGAAAGGGTTACGCATCGAGGAGACCTTTTTCCGAAGGAACGCTAATTTTAACCAGAGATGATAAGAGATGAGCTAAGTAATTCAATAAACTCAAACTCGATAAAGAAGTATTATGCTCGAAGAATTAAAAAGAGATTGAAAAAAGGAAAATAAAGAAAAAACGGAATGAAAACCCAAAAAGGGCACTTCGCAAAATGAAAATATCTATGGTGAAAACCCAAAAAGGGTACCTTAGATATCAAAAAAGGAGAAAAAAAAGAGAGATAAAAATAAAAGAGAGGTTCAAGATGAAAATCCGAAAAGGGTGTCTTGAAACCAAATGAGGAATTGAGCTGAAAACCTGAAAGGACAGTTCAAAAACATTTGAGATTAGGCATCCGGCAAGAAACCTTCTCGAAATTTGCAATTTTGATGAAATTCGGGGTTGGAAGGCTCTATTTCGGTTGAAAGGCTCTCCTTCCTTAATACAATAGATACCTGGGGCATTGCATTAAATTTACCATGTTTGCCATGACTTAACAAATTATTCCATTTTCTCAAATTTATTAGAATAATATTTTAAGCCTTTCACTTATCGTTTCAACAAGTATCTTGCATATAAATCGATTAGATATAAGAAAAGTAAAGATTTTGTGGGTATTATTATGATGTACTAATCCTTTAAGTGCAGGCAGAACATGAGGTGGCCTCGGTACTTGATTAATGATGAAAAGTATGACGAGGAAAATGACACAACTTAGAGTGTCAGAAACATTTAAACAAACCTGCAAGAAAGTAATATAGACAACCCTGGGGCAAAGAGAGAGCATGAGCCATCTTTTGGAGAAAAGTTGTAGTAGGACCGACCCATTAAAGGTTTATCCTATTCAAAAGCAAAGATCATTACATCTGAAGATTGTTACCTCTAAGGCATTGCAAGACAAGAAAGCTTTGTGAATGTTAGAGTAGACAAAGATGATAGTTGGATTCGAGACTGGGACAATGCCACAAAGAAATTCCCAGAAGAGTACATTTTCTTTCGATGAATACGAGCCCACAAGTTGAAAAAACAGAAGTGATGATCCCTTTGAAATCATGAAAAAGAATGTTGTCAAAGAAGTTGAATGAAGACGTAAAAATGATGGCTTCATAAGAAACGAGACGTCATCAGTGTATGAGCTTTTCCAACGTGAAGTGTGTGATGAGATATGGAAATAGAATAGCTTATGGGAAGAATCTATGAAAATCGAGTACGAGTTCCATCAGCCTTGCTTAGAGCAAAAGAAAACATCAGGAAATGAAGACGATGTGAAGACTCGTAAGGAATCTTCAAAAGAAAAAGAAAAAAGAAAACAAAAGGAAAAGGAGAAAAAAAGAAAAAGAAAGAAAATAAAAAAACCAAGGTGAAAACTCGAAAGGGCGCCTTGAGAAAAAAAGAAAAACCAAAGCGAAAACCCAGAAGGGCGCTTTGAGAAAAGCAATATAAAGTGAAAACCTGAGAAGGTGCTTTAGAGAAAAAATGCAGAGATTCTGAAGATTGAATCTAAGTTTGAGATAAGTTGCTTTTACAACAAAAAGGAGTTTTTGAAAAATGAAGCAAAGAAATTTGAGCTTCCCTAAAAATGAAAGCTCGCCCAAGTGGCCCTCAATTGACAACATTCATGCATCATTCATAGCTAGGCATCCATAAGATAGGGGCATGCTAACTCATACATTCCAAGCATTTTGCATGTCTTGGCAGGAATTTCAACAATCAACAAAGAACAAGCAAGATTTCAATTTACAACTTTGAGATTGAAGAAATAGATCCGGCAAAGACTAGAAAAGATTCCAATCACATTTTCGTGAAGCAAAGATACCACTCCGCTTGAAGAGGTGTATCACAGCAATGAAATCAATATGTTTAAAGAGGTTGGTCTCAGCAAAGATACCATTTCGTTTATAGAGACGGATCTCAAGACCTCCCGTTTACAGAAGAGGATTTCAAGACATTTCGTTTACAGAGGCGGATTTCAAGACATTCCATTTACAAAGGCAGATCCCAAGACATTTCATTTACATAGACGGATTTCAAGACATTCCGTTTACAGAGACAAATTTCAAGATATTTTGTTTACAGAGGCAGATTTCAAGACATTCCATTTACAGAGGCTGATCATAAGACATTCCGTTTATAGAGGCGGGTCTCAAGACTTTCCATTTATAGAGGTGGATCTCGGTAAAGATTTTAACCCGTTTGAAGAGGTGAATCTCGGAAAAGATTTCAATCCATTTGAAGAGGTGGATCTCTGCAGAGATATTCAATTGTTTGCACGGGAAAGGAAATGTACTACAATTCTAAATCCTTCAGGTCGTTAGTAAGTCCTTCGGGCGTGATTTCAAGTCCTTCAGACCGACACCTCCGAAAATGATGAGAACTTTTTGGATGGTGTCACAGTAAGACAATTGGGGTACAGTATTGACAAAGATATTAACCTTTTAGGTAACCAGTTAAAAAAAAGAGAATGGAAATAAAGACGGATCGACTATAAGCTCAAATGAAGAGGATTTGTAGTTTAATTGGTTAAAAAGTTTCAACATTTCTTATTGAAACACTTGAAGTTTCTTAATGATATATCCAAGTTGTACATTTAATTTACAGTTATGTTGGAAGATTAATGATAGATTTGACTTTTGCAGGTCATGCAATTTACGAGTGTAGAAAGAGATAGACAAATAGAGAAATCAACAAGAGATCTGATGCGAGTTTCAGATTGAAAGATCAAGACACCATAAGCAGAAAAGTAGTGACTTTAAAGATTTCAATGCTTCAAGTGGAAAATTAAAGATATCTTATAATACACCAAGAAGAATCCTTATTAATTGATGATATTTCTTTTTGCAGGAATAGTGAGCTCATAACAAGAAGAGTTCGCCTAGCAGAGAATTTAGAGTTCCAAATAAGAAGAGCTCGCTTGTTCAACACCTTTATAGAGAGGTTGATAAGCATTTCGAAGGAATGAAGAGTGTAATGATTCCAGGCTTCGTCGCGTTTCAGAAGAATGGATAATTTAGACCTTGTCCAACATGTCAAAAGAATCAAAAGTTATAATGAGGAAATTGTTTGTTCAACGCCTTTATAGAGAGAGGTGGATCAATATTTCAAGAAGACTGAAGAATGACTCCTAATGTGAAGAGTTCATCTCTAAAAAAGAAGGAACTTCAAATAAGAAGAGTTCGCCAGCGAAGATAGAATTCTATATGAGAAGAGTTCATACCGAGTTTCCAAATGAGAAGAACCTATTTCCGAAGAATAAGGAAGTCCAATGAGAAGAGATTTCTTATTCGACGTCTTCATAAAGAGACAGATTAGTAGAAAAGAGGCTGAGGTGGTTCACAATTAGAAGAACAACTTCAAGTTTCGATGCTCAGATGGTTCGGACAAAATTCGTGTCTTTTCAGTCTTTGCCCTATTCCTGTTCTACAACAATGAGCAAAGAGGGGCAGCTGTAATACTCGTATTTTGTCCGGGTACCCATATATGTATATGTCCTTAAAAATAAAACCATAAATAATAAGCATAAATAAATCCCCATGATGTATAAAAACAGTCCAAATGTCCATTATATAAATACAAGGCTCAAATAAGTACAAAAAGCCCAAAACCCTTTCATATTCAGCCTTTCCCGCCTATTTTGACCAAACAAACACAAAATAAAGCCTAAATTTGTTTTCCCGCCCAAAACTGGTGACTCAATGGACACGTGTTGTCCTGTTATTGGTCCTTTCCTCCTTCACATGGATTATGGCAGCCGTGACGACAACGATGATGCAATTTCCCACTACCTATAAAAAGGGAAGCGAGAGAAATGTCAGATTAATTAATAACCCCTAATAATTACAACCATTAAAAATAATAATAATATTAATGAGAGTAAAAATGGGAGAGAGATGTTACCTTTTTGGTAATCAAATGGTCGGAGTACGAACCGTCGTCAAAAGTATGAACGGTCGCCGGATGTTTGACGGTCGCCGTTGGCAGGAAGTCCGCCAGTCATTGAAAGCTCATTAGTCCGTGAGGAGCCACCGCGAAGCGCACCGCTGGAATGCGAACAGACACCGAGATCTCACCGAAAAAGAAACTGTGACGCTTCTGGAAGGTACACCTTTCACCGACCTTTAATTTCCTGCAGAATAAATGTGGAAAATGTTAAGATCGAGGTGAAATATAGAAGAAAGTAGAAACAAAAACTTAAAAGTATATCGGGAAAGGGAAGAGGCTGGATTTAAGTTGTTGGTCGTCGGTGAGTTTAGGGTTACGGTTGGATTCGAAGAGGGAAACATGAATGGGTAGGTAGCTTTAGGTGGTCGAAGATAGGCGGCTTCGACGAGCCAGGATTATATTTAAGGTTTTAGGCACGAAATTTGGGGATTTTTGGATTTTAGGGTTTCAGCTGGTGGTCGTCTTGGTGGTCGGCGTTCATCCCTTGGCGGCCGGATAACATGATTCTGTGGTCGGAGTCATGGTTTCGCATATCAAAAGGAGGGAAACGAAGACCACATGAAGAATTTTAGCGAAAATGAAAGTTTGATCTCATTTAGGCTTAGTTTTCTGGGTATAGGGTGTTTATTTGAGATTGTTTAGAGAGTATCGAGTTGGGGAGTGAGTGGAGAAGGAGAAAAATGACCGAGTTGGGTTTGAAAATGGCCTTATATAGGCAGACCCATACGACGTCGTTTCAAGAAATGACCTAGTTTTCAATTTAATGAAATTTAGTACTGAAATCAGCTTAATTGTCTTTGTTTAATTGTTTTAATTTGTTTAATTTATCTTGTATGCATGATTATTAAAATAAGCATATAGAATATTTTTTAGGGGAATTTAACTCACCTAGTATAATAGTTTAGAGCCTTTTAGAATTTAGTTCTTTAATTAAATTAAATTAATTTGATAGGAGATGACATTATAGTAAATAAATGGATATTGAACGAAAGCTTAAATATCCTAAGTTGATTAGTATCACATTGCAATGTAATGTTAATTAAGGGGGTATTTAGGTAAGAGATTCAATACTTCATTTGAACATAGAAAATAGAAATCGCATGTAGTTAGTTTAATGTAAATTGGAATTAGGATTAAATAATTAGTGACATTAATAATAGGAATATTATTAATTTAGGACAAATATGGGTAGTGCCTAAATTTTTTTGGGTGTTATCAAATAAGTTCTAAACTTGATAATATTCATAGATTTTAATTAATTAAATCAATGGAGCCCTAATTAGGTTTTTATTTAAAAATGACAAGACAATAATTGAACATGCATTAAACCTTTTGTATTGAGATACATTTTGAATATAAATTGAAGTGTCTTAATGTATTTGGACGTTTCAAAACTTATATTCGTCTAAAAATGTATTTTCTTACAAAAGGATATCCTCATTCGAAATGAAATCCATTTAACGATTAAAAATTAAATTCAGAATAATATTCAAAATGCCAAAATGCCACGTAGAATTAATAAGGTACCGATAACGGGCGTTTTAGGGTTGCCAACCCTTCCCTACACGTAACCGACTCCCAAACTCAAATTTTACTAAAAGAATCTCTAGTCCGTTTTTATGATGTCCGGTCTACTAAAGTGACTGGTGGCGACTCCAAAACAATTTTAAAGAATAAATAAAGGAAATTAAAATTAAAATGGAAAACCCTAATTTCAAGATCAAATTAAAATTAAAAACCCCGATTTCTAAAATTCCAATCGTCGGGCTATTTTTCTACAAACGATTTTAAAAATGGTCACGACATACATCAAACTGATGCTCATTAATATTTGATAAGTTTTATCACTACTCTAATGAATGTACGATTCCATTGAAACTATGTTCAAGAAATATTAGTTGACTTAGCATAACCAGAAACAGTCGAAGACTTTTTCAATGAGTTTTATAATTTTTTTATTTTTTTATATTTATAACTCTATATTTATAAATATTTTTATGTTAATTTTTGTTTTTAATAAATTTTTTGAATATCTTATTTATTTTTATTAAATCAAGGGTAAAATTGTTGCAATTAATGACTTCGAGGGCAAACTTGTTATGTTAGCACCGTTAACTGTTACGTCATTTAACGGTTAAAATTGGTCAAAAGGGTAACATTGCTGCAATTTGTTGACTTTGAGAGCAAAATTATAGAAAAAAATAGGGGCAACATTACTGATTTCGGATTACTACATAGACAAATTTAACCCTTTAACTCAATATTTATATAATTTCAATTTATTTTTAACAAATGATTTTTCTTTCGTAATTTAGTTTTTATTTTACTTTTTATTTTGCTCAATTTGGTTCTTCAACCGTAGTTTTTTATAAATTTTTTGTCAATAATTATGTAACTCTTTTATACTCTTATCAATACTTTATCCTAAAAAAAATTTCTTTAAAAATAACATTATAAATATATTTTATATTTTTAGATAATATTTGTTTTATTAAATAATAATACAATTATTTATGCATGTGAATAAGTATAAAGAAATATATATATATATATATATATATATATATATTATAATTAAAGAAAATTGTTTAAATTATACTTGATTCATACTACAACATTATAAATAATTACAATTAAATTTATACAGAAACTCGACAACGCGACTCGAATTTCATAACCTCCACTTCAATTAAACAAATTCAAAAAAAAATGAGTTACAAAATAAAACTCAATTCGACTAACTCAAAAAAAATTTATTCGACTCGATTAAATACTCACTCATAATCTTTAAGGGGTGTTTGGTCCGCACAAAAGATTATTACTACAGGTAATAATCTTTTTCATGAGTCTTATTCTCATGTTTGATTTGTGCTCATTCTCACCAAGCTGGAAAAGAGTATTACGAACAATAGTGTTCTTTTGTCAAGATTTCGAGAATATCATTCCCACCCAATCTTTAGGTATTTGTCAATTCATGTCATTTTGGACCAAAAATACCCCTGAAATAATGAATTTTCCATGTTAGTTTATTTGTTGCATATAACTAGATAGCTAATTATTTAGGTGTAAGTTTATTAAATATTTTTATTTTATATTAATTTAATATTTAAATGGTATTATACAATTAAATAGTGTTATAATATTTCATTTATTATTTATTAATATTGTGTTTATAATGTCTCTAATGTTATTTTTAAACATATTATCTAAATATCTAGTTCATAATGTAATTTTGATTAAGGATATTTGTAATTATTTTACCCTGTTTAGGGACTGATATATATGGTTATAAGTCATTTATGAGTCTAAAAATTTGATGTTTAAGGCAGATAATAGCTAGTGTGTTATAGTTGTTTATTTGTGTGTTATTTTGATGTAGTTAAGAGGCTCACACATGCTACCTTATGTGTTACAAGCGATCTAAATTAATAAAAATAGTCTAAATTTTTTAGTGAAAAATGTAAATTGCGTGCTGAAAATCTAATAGAATGTACACTATATTAAAAATTTGTTAGTAGCCCTTAGAATAGAAAGCAATTAGTCAGATATTAGTTAGATAGTTGTAGTTAAGTAGAAATTACACATGTAAATATGTTATAGTTAGCTATAGTTAGTTGTAGTTAAGTAGAATTTACACTGGTGTATATGTGTTATAGTTAGCTATAGTTGTAGTTAAGTAGAACTTATACATGTGTAAATGTGCTATAGTTAGTTGTAGTTAAGTAGAACCCGGTGTAAATGTGTTATATTAGTTTTAGTTAAGTATAACTTACACCGGTGTAAATGTGTTGTTATGTTCTCAATTTAATATTAAAAGTTTAACTTGTTACAAATAAATATATAATGACAATTTGGTAAAATATACATGATGATAATCTTATATTTCCTCCACCAAACACTAACATCTTATATTCATGTTAAACAAATCAAACAAAACAACGTAACATTTTCAGTAAAGTGTTTGAGTTCGCGAGCATGGTCCCGGATCATAGCATGTATGGTAGTGTGGAATTCAGAAATAGGGAATGAGCTTAAGTTAATGATGTGGCAGTTGTTCATGTCAATTGTGTCGGTGGGGATTGTTCGGTGTGTGAAGAAAGGACTCATGGACATTGGTGTGTCCTGAACTCAAGAGATGCAAAAAAGATAGATTCTGTGGAGTGAAATATCTTCCTTTTGTGCCTGGCCTACAGTCAATCCTTTTTGGTACAATGTTAACCATTCCTAGTTTATTTAAATAATAATAAATTTAATCTTAATTCACATGAGATCTCGAGTTTTAGTCCGTATATATCATAACTAGCTTAACTAGACCCATACTTCAACTGTTCCCACCGGAACGGTCGGAATACATAAAGAACTTCGGGGGAGCTTTTGAAGAGCAGAGCCACACATACGCACACAGCAGCAATAGCCACCATGGACAGCATTGCCGGCCTATGTACCGGCGATGTTCTGTTGTTTCCGTAGGCCAGCTTCTTTTTACATGCAGTGCAACCCTCGTGCCTTGCTTTCATCTTAATCTTTTCAATATCTAGACCGGCAGCCTTCGCCGATCTTGTTCCATCCAATAGCTTCGGCTTGGAGTTGCAGTCTAATACGGTTCCGGTGACGTCCACCACGACGTATCCCGAACTTTTGTTGATTTTTCTCTGAATCAGGTGGATGTAGGAGTGGTGACCTTGAAGGCACGCGTAGTCGTTCGGTGTTAGACCCGTGCTGTCCTGGGCATTTTTCCATGCTTCGATTGCAACCTGGACACGGCACACAGTCAGATCAGTACGAAACAGGAACAGAAATACATGCATTATGCTGAAAATACAAAGAGAGGCATGAGGGGATACCGATCCCGGATCATCGGTTAATGCATCCAAAACGTTCTCACAGCCTTCCCGGCTAGCTGCTACGTGAAGAGGAGTCAACCCAGCAGGCCCGGCAACATTTGGTTTAAACATGAATCCATATTCGTTTCCATCCACCTGTGACTTCGGCTTCGGCTCAGATCCTGGTTTATCGAACGGTTTATTCGGAACATATCTTAATAGTAATTCTACCATGGGTCTGCAGTTTCTTCGGACGGCTCTGTGGAGCAGGCACATATCCAACAAAGCAAACTCCGTAGAGCTATGGTCCCCTAAATCAACTGTGCCATCAAAGAGTATGCCCAGCAGTTTCTTGACTACGGCACACCAGTCATGGTCCATGGAAAACTCCATAAGCCACTTGAACCGCCCAAAAGGAAAGAGATTTCGATCGGGGTTCATGTGACCCAGCTTCCAGTTCAAGTGGTTTCTGTGAAGAAGCCATCCCAGTTCATGTAGGAAGTCCAGTGCTTGATTCTTGGTTTCGATTTTCTCCTCGTTTTTGCTAACGTCGCCAGTAGGTACAGCTGTTTCTATCACACCCTCGAGAGTACAAATCTCCGAACACACATCCTGCTCTGCAACTATGAATGGAAAAAAAGAGCTGCTGAGTGCAAAGTCTTCAACCTGATAGAGTCACATGACCAAAATCCAAAACAGCATTATAAGGCAACGCGGTTTCGTACTAGGGATCTATCATTTTGTACACTCAAACAAGCTTCATCATAGATACTTCTGTAATTTGCTATATCTAACCGAATTTCACCATGAAAAAGATAAAAGAATATGATCAGAAAACACCAAACCGCGACCGCACCTCGATAAATCCTCTTCCAGAAACATTTGGTATAGAGCAAGGGAAACAAAGGTGTTGGACTTTATCTTGTTCATCGATGGGATCGACAACCTCCATCAAGCCATAACAAGTTTCCTGCACCAGATATTTTCCTTCAACTGCACAGAGTAACCTGAACCAGAGGTAGTCGGATTTAGTACTTGTTCAGGCAAAACTAATGGTACAACTTTTTTTAAATATTAATCTCTTTTATTACATATGAGTGCCTTCACATCCTATTGTAAAAGGATGTAAAGAAAGGATAGCTGGATTCAAAGAGACTGAAGAAATACCTCGTGCTGGATCGATTAAGGTTAAAGCCTTTAACAACAAATTGAGCTCTCTCTGTTACCGATACAGCAATCGGTTTAATGCTCGTGATCCTACAACTTGTGTGGCTTTTCAGAGGTAAAGAGGCATCCAATACAACTCTACCTGCATCATAAATGGAAAGAACATATAATGGTTCTTTCGACAATGTCTACACAAAGTACTATATTTGTTGGTAATTATATGAAAAGGAGAAACTGTGACTATGAAACTGTTTCAAGTTCACCGACAAACAAAATAGACACGTACAAACACAAAAGCAGATGCATATATGTGTGTGCGTGTGTGTATATGTATATATACAGAGAGCAGAACCATTATATATAAATGCTATAGAGTGCTGAACCCTGGCATACACCCATCCTGTTTTCCAGAAAGAGTCATTGGACACATCAACTAGCCTTCTCAAGCTGGAACCGAGATCACAGCATAGCTGTACGTAAAACAGTTAGGAAGAGGATCAGTAATGCTTTTACTTAATGAAATATGCAACTCCCATTTTACCATCTTCGACAAAGCATACCTCTTCCCAAGCAGACTCTCCTAAACGAAGATATATTGTCAATATTATACAGCCCGGTCTTATGTAGCTTTCAATGTCGGTAGGACTGTGGGATAGCCATTCGAGGATCTGAAAGTTCAATGATTTGCACAGAATGAAACCAGCTCCATGAAGAATTATCAAAAAGACTTTGAGCCTAAATAACTTCTTCAAATTACCTGTCTACGTAGAGCAATAGGAAAATCATTTGGGTTCTTTCCAAAGAGCTTAAAAACGATCCGGTCGGTGCGACTCTGAAGATAAATCAGAAAAAATTTAAACATTTATAAGATAACTTCACATAATTCTGCTTTGACTAGATGAAAAGTGTTCCATTAAAAATTGCTTATTGTACGAGTGCCTATCTCAGTGCAAAATATACTTAGAGACAGATACAAAAAAATGGAGGATATAACTTAAAAGCCTTTTCTCGAATGCAAATAGTCGTATGATCCAACAATATTCAATTGAACTTAATGATAACAAACCATTCTAGACGGTAATCATTCAAGAACAGTTGAGCTCTAGAAAAAGAAAAGAGATTGTAATGCACCTGAGCCTCTCCACTGGAAGTAGATGGTGACTGACTAGGGGATGAACCTGAGTGCTTACTCGGTTGAGGGGGTCTTGACCTGTGTGATTCTGACACGACAATAGAGCTATGCAAAGAACCATTTACTACAGGGTTTTTAAGGACCAGAGATTTGTCTGCGTTCTCTGCGTAGTCTTGTGAATCATCATAAATATTATTCAAGTCTATATTATTAATTCTAATACCCTCAACCGCAGCCTCTGCTTCATTTACTCTCGATTGAAAGCCAGCTCCTGATGGAATCAGTGTTCCAGATGGTGAACCGGACAAAATTTGATCTTGATCAACATTGTTAGCTCTTCTATGTGCCAAATCAAAAGCCGGTACAGTCCCACAATAACCCCTAGCCTCCTGCTTCTCTTGGAGATTAGCACAGTCATCTATTTTAGAGGCAGAACTAGAAGTCCTAGCATGTTCAGTCCCATCGGAGACCACATCAGTCATCTTTTCAAGACTCCCAAGTGATCTCCCGGCATCCACTACACCTTGAGAACCTTGAAGTAATCCAGACAAGTTTCCTCCATTAGTTGAACAGGCTGCATTGGCGAGGCTCCTCAACAGATTAGAAAGCAGATCTTGATCCTTAGCTTGGTCGGAGTTGCTAACTAAAATTGACAAAAGATCTTCAAATTTAAGGAAGGAGAATGAAGGAGGAAATTGGAGATGAAGACAAGGAAAAACATATCATGATTAAAATAAAAGCATATCAAAATGATTAGAGAAGTATGAACTAAGTTCGATATTTATTGTCACAAATGAATGCATAAAGCAGAAAATCCAGGAGTGTTAATCTCATCCCTAGCTTTTACTAGGCCATCTAAGCAAATCAACCGAAACAACTGTCCTAGTTAAGCAGCAAAATAATTGATTTTGGTTCAGAGCAGATACTTACTATGCATATTAGAGAGAACCCTCAGAAGACTCATCAACAAAAAGCTGCTATTCCTTTCATCATTCAGTGAACCGGCAGTAGGTAAATTATCGGGATGTGTCTTCCTCCTACGCTGGTTATGACCAGCCAAACGTCTACGACAGCTCCTCTTCCCTTCATCAAACTCTTGAAGATCATGAAACCTGCCCATAAGTTTAAGCAAGTTGCATCTAAATGGAGAACAATCTGCAACACGGGCTAATTTTAAAAGCATCTAAACTAAACCCGTAAGTAAACAAGAGCTTAGAAATGATAATATGCAAAATGAACTAATCAACCATATAATTGCTAATTTCAGGATCATAATCTATGCTCTAAGATGCAGACTTTTAATAGTATATATTTCACACACACGCACACATACAAAAAATAACCCACCTGCTACATTGTTGACAAAACCGCTGCATAACATTTCCGACCAGTGCTTTACTGGCCTTAGAATGCACTTCACAAACTTTATGCCGTCGATGATAATCCTTGGCTTTGCTAAGATCAGCCCTACAGTCCTCCACCTGACAAACGGCACGACTCGAAGCGGTTGCGGTAACCTTAGTTTTCTTCCCACACTTTGCATCTTCATCCATGATAGGGAAAACTTGCCCTCCGAGCTGTAAATTAAGGGCACCGGCATCGGCACTTACCTCATCATCACCATCAACCCTCTTCCTACTATGCAACTTTCTCTTTCCTTTCTCATTTCCTGGACTTTCGCTATGTTCTGAACAAGAAGATGAACCATGAGACAAACCCGCATTTGCCGCAGTTTCAGGCACATCAGGAAACAACTGCCGGCTCCTACAATCGGATGGCATCACGTTTAATGGAGTAGCAGTAAAAAGATCACCGTCCCATTTCCAGTCATTCAAATCCCATTCTACACTTTCCCTTTCAGGTGCTTTCAAATCAGATACCAATGGACCATATAAATTACGAAGCTTGTCTCCAAATTTGCCCTCCATTTTTCTACTCAAAAAAACCTCAAATAGTACAAGTTGCAGAATCCCAATTGAATTGAAGACAAGTTCAGAAATCAAACAAGAATCCAGTATAGAAAAGGATGGAACTTTAAAGCAGATGAATAGTCCAAAGAGACAAAAACCTGAAAATGATTATCCTTTCTACCTTCCATGGACAAAAAGAAGGGATACCCACATCTCCAAACTAATATAATCATCCAGTAAATTACCTCAAAATCCAAAAACTATCTCTTTATTTGACCGCAGGAAAGTTTCTGAATTGGAGTTGATCACCAACAACCATAACAAGCTACTTTAAAAGAGAAAACTTACCCAGAAATGTTAAGAGGAGAGGTAAAAACTCCATGGGAGAATCAGGTGAAAACAGCAGTGGTGTGCTGAGAAGGAAGGTGTAAAGAGAGAAGCTGAGGAAATTTAGGAAAAGATTAGGAGAGAGTTTGGGAAGATATAAATGTGGCCTCCAATGGAGAAAAGAGAGAAAAGACAAGACCTTTTCTGTTTATTAAAAGTACAGCATTTATTTTATGAGGAATCCAAGCCCCACACCCCCGTGTCTTTCGCTCTCAAACTGTTCAACTCAACACACTGTAATAAAATTAAACCGAAATGTTTGTTGGTAGAAAAACACATAACCTGGATACTCCACCATTGTACAACAATTTAACCCTTTGCCATGTTGTGTTTGCATGGAGAACTTTCATGGAGGAATCTGTAGAAATCGATGGAGACCATTCAATCAACCAGTGGACTCCCTTTGATTCTGTTGTGAGTTGTGACCTTCCTTAAACTTTAATGGTGTTCGATCGACACTTGCCGCATTCACATTTTCAATTAACTTTATTAGATTCTAAAAATAATTATTCGATACACCGGCAATAATTTTTTTTTTAAATCTATAAACAGCCGAACTTCATTGCTGGTGTATCACATGATATTTCATATTCTTCTAAATTTGGGATAAAATACATGTGTGTGTACATGTGACATGTGTAAGCAACATGGTGACATATATAATACTGTCATAGGAAAGCAGGTGTTGCTTTCTATATATGTAAGCATTTGTCAAAGATGAAATACCTGAAACAATGGAAATATAAATGAGATAAAAGATGGAGAGAGAGATGTGAAAAAAGGTAAAAAAGATGAAATGAGGTTATTCACTCTTTTTCCTGGATTTGATTCTTGGTATTTTGACCATAGGAAGGGCTGTGAATGCATTGAAAGAAGCATAGCAGTGAAGTGTGAACCTTAGTGTTATTAACATTATATTCTGTATGTTCCCTGCAGCCTGTGCTGTATACATTGTAGAATAAGATATGTATAGGGACTAGGGAGAATGGGACATAATTCCAAGCTTACCTCAAGCTCATAGAGCAAATACCATGAACTTCACTGCAATTCTTCATGTCTGTTTTAAGATTTATATCTAGAATTCGTAGCTGTTTCTCGTGATAATATGTCTCCATATTGGCAATGCAATGTGTCCGACCACTACCCAACACTTGTTAGTAGGGTGAATTGTATGTTATGTAGCAAAAGTTGAGCTATTCTTCTCCTTCTTGAGTGATAGTGAGAGAAGTTAACAAATTCTCCATACATCTTAATCTTGTTTTTGGCTTTGCTTTGTATTAGTATTGTAATGTTACATACAAAGTTGTCTTCATTCTTACCCTCTCTCTGCCTAGCTAGCTAGAAACCAAAACGTTGCAACAAAAACTAAACGAGGTAAAAGCCAATGAAGGAAAGGAAAACGAAGCCTACCTTAACATGAAAATCTCTAGTACAATCAGGGATAGATGCATGATTTTCTGCCAGCGAATTATATTAAAAATTTAGGAGTGAGAAATTATAAAATTTTAGGGGATGAGGACTTCAATAATGATGGAAAATATAAAGAAAAGACATGAACTATATAAGAATTTAAAATTTCAGAGAGTGCGACTATTCGAATCTTCTGTCCCTTTGTTGGCTACTGTTGTTCCCAGTACCCTCGGTTCATCCTGATTCCTGAGTAGCATTGTACCATACCCTCACCCATGCCACCACATGGACCAAGGTCCAAGGTCCAAGATCCAAGGTTGTAACAGATACATGGACTTGGACATTTAGCTTGGCCCACTCCATCACCCAACGCCAACAAGAAAAAGCAAATTTAAGGGTTGGTTTTGTGAGTTGCATGCACATTGATATGAATATGAGTATGATATATGAGAAAGAAACTAAGCGATGCACATGGTATTCATCCTTTTCCAGTCAATTCCACCACAGGAACAGCCTTTTTCTATGCATTTCTTTCTTCTACTTTAAGTGTTTATTCTAATAATTTCTTCTTTTCTCTTTGCTTTTCACATCATTCTAAGTATATTTATTCCATCCTTCAAAAAGAAGAAGCAAAAGTACTTAATATCATGTTCGTTTGCTCATCATGATGATATTGGTAGAATTAAATCTTTAAGTTAATTGTTTTATCATTCATGGGCAAGTAGAGATGTGAATCGGTCGGTTCGGTTAACCAATCGAACTGAACTACTCAAAATTAATTAACTAAATTTTTTTCATATTAACCATTAATCTAACCGAGTTTTTTTTTGAAAACTTTCAATCGAACCGAAAAAATCCGGTTAAATCGGTCAGTTTTCGAATTAACCGAAATTTGTAATAAAATTTTGAGTAAATTACAAAAATGGTCACTAAAAGTAGGTTAAAATGGTCTTTTTAGTCACTAAACTTTCAAAAGTTATAAAAAAATCATTAAACTTATCGAACTATTACAAAATGACCATTGACTCATTGCACGTTATAAATTTTTGATGAATATTGACAAGTTCAATGATCATTTTGTGCTAATTTGATAAAGTTTAATGACCACTTTATAATATATTAAAAAAATTAATGATCATTTTATAATGTTTAAAAGTTCAATGACCAAAAATAAATATATATAATATATAGTGTATAATATATAACAATTTCAGTTAATTTGGTTAATTAACCGTTTCGAACAGTATTAATCAATAATCAAAGTTTAAAAAAATTATTAAATGTTAACCAACCAAACTTAAAATTAACCGGAAAAAAAACTTCGATTCGAGGGGTTAATTCGGTTAAACTAAAGTTTGAACACTCCTAATGGAAAGGGTAGAATTCAGCCATTTCATACTAATATTTTGCAGTAAAACGAAAATTCAAAGTCAAAGAATTGAAAAAAAGTTGACAAGGACATATGAACCCCTCCTGAAATTTGACATCAGAAGATTATTACAAGTGTTTTGCATTTGTTTTTGTTTTGTTCTGTTATCTCACCAACCTTTATTCTACGTCTCTCTGTACCATAGCCGCCCTCTTTCTCACATCACTATAATAATCATAATTAGTGCTTTAGTAAACGTATGCTTGTTGATAAACAAATCCATTCAAAAACTTTGTTTTAAGTCCTGAACAGAGACCAAGCTCTGCAGACAGACACAGTTGACGTAGTGGCTGACTTTCAAGGTTTATTACCTCTACTTCTATGGTCTCTTTTTTTTCTCTGCTTTTCTTTTGGTGTTTAATCCTTCTTTTTCGAAATTGGGTTTTGTTTTTCTGGTTCTTTTAGTTATGTTTATGTGTTTGACAAACTATATGAAGTTTGATGTTTGATAAACTGTTCTGCAAGTAAGAGGTTTCACTCATGGTGAAAGTAGGAATTGGTATGAACCTGTTTAGGTTCCCTTGAAGAACTTTGATGCACCCTCAAGGTTTTGTCCTCCGGCTTCGGAACCTAGGGCCGGGGTGCCTCTCCAAGCTTCGGGGGACAAAACCTTAAGGGTGACTCGATTTTTCAATCAATGGATCGAGGGGTGTGCACACTTAAAAGTTTCAAATTCTTATATAGTTTAGGTATTTTCTATTTACGATCTAATTTCACGCCCTTAATTTCTAATATAACTTCTTATCTGTTTCGTATCTATTGACATAAAATCACGTGTCCGTCCCTGTTTTCAACAACACCAAAAGAAGACGGTTTCAGACTTGTTTGATGTTTTATGTCAACAATGTTATACAGGATTTTGTCGTCATTTATTAAGAGAAAGGATATTGCTTGGTTGATTGTTCTTGTAAGGTTAGAGCTTCTGGTTTTGGTTGGTACTTGGTAGTAGTGGAAATGGAAGGTTTGAAAGATATATTTAGACTTTAGATGTTAACAGATTAATCATTTACATTCAATCACATATACCCTTTATTTAAATGAATTGCTTTCGCCGAAAACCCGAATATCCGAAAAGATTTCAGTCATCTTTGTTTGTGGGGATTCGTATGAGCATATAAGTGTGCATTTTGTAACTGAATATATATGCATAGGTTAGGATATAGGCTATGGTTAAACATTTGCAGTGCCAGAAGGCATTGGTATTTTTCGAGAGGGGAGGTGTTGTCTCGAATTTGAACTCGAGACTAGATGTCAACCGAAGAATTGTTAACAATGCTAGTCTTTTGCTAGTACATAATTGCTTGTTGACGAAGACATCGGTATTTAAATATATACGAAACAATCTTTGAAATGATCATATGTTTGATCCTTCCTGTCTGTCTATATTTCATTTCTTAAGGTCTATATTCTAACTAGAAGGAAAAAGAAAGGAACATGAGTTGCTTTAGCTGTTGTGAAGAAGATGACACCCGTAAAGCTTCTCCGAATGGACGATTCATGGCAAATAACCCTGCAAGTAATTCTACAGTCTCTCATCTCTTTGTAAAGTTTCATTCGGAGATTTGCCGAAAGCCACATTTGCCACAAATATGCTTAAATTAGCAACATATACATCTGTGTAGGCAATATTGGAGGATATGGAAATCAAGCAAGAGCAGCTGTCACAAGGGATCCACAGCCTCCTGTTGTTATTCAACCTATTACCATCCCTTCCCTGTCAGTGGATGAGCTAAAGGAAATGACCGATAATTTCGGTAACAAATCCTTAATCGGTGAAGGGTCTTATGGAAGTGTATATTATGGCATTCTAAACAGTGGGAAGGCTGCTGCCATCAAAAAGTTGGACTCCAGTAAGCAACCAGAACAAGAGTTTCTAGCGCAGGTTGGACCTTCCCTAAACAACTTTCATCGCATAAAACGACACTGACATGTATTGCGGACTGCGTGACTTTGTTATTTCGAATAACTTAACTAACAGGTCTCCATGGTATCAAGATTGAAACATGAGAACGTTGTTGAGCTTCTCGGTTACTGCGTTGATGGATCCCACCGTTTCTTGGCATATGAGTATGCTCCTAATGGATCTCTCCATGATGTGCTTCACGGTAACGAGTTATCGATAACGAAGTATCTTTCCTTGGTTGCATAGTGGAGTAATACAATGATTTGGTTTATGAACGCCTACAGGAAAGAAAGGTGTGAAAGGAGCACAGCCAGGTCCAGTTCTATCATGGACACAGAGAGTTAAAATTGCAGTTGAGGCAGCAAAGGGACTTGAATATTTGCACGAAAAGACACATCCTCGCATAGTCCACCGTGACATTAAATCCTGCAATTTACTTCTTTTTGCTGATGATGT
The DNA here is from genome assembly GCA_958450335.1 of Hibiscus tridactylites. Lineage (NCBI taxonomy): Eukaryota > Viridiplantae > Streptophyta > Magnoliopsida > Malvales > Malvaceae > Hibiscus > Hibiscus tridactylites. The sequence continues at coordinate 34,678,426 of OY288273.1, read as the reverse complement.
TGCCAAGATTGCTGATTTCGATTTGTCGAATCAAGCCCCTGATGCGACCGCTCGCCTCCATTCCACACGTGTTCTTGGAACCTTTGGTTATCATGCTCCAGAGTAAGTTTTTCCTTTAATTCTATTGCTTTTACCTCTGTTTTTAAGTTTCTTCCAACAAATAACTTACAGTTTAATCGATTTTACATCTTGCTGAATTCGAGTAATCGATCAGTTCAACCGAAGTAGCGAACAAGTAACGAAAGAATGTGAGCATATGTAATGTACATGTGCTCTCATCTCTTTTAGCTGCCCTTTTCCAAATATATAAACCAACCACATGATGGTTGACAGTATGACAGTGATTAATGCCTGTGACATTGAATGGTAGATATGCAATGACGGGAACCCTTAGTTCAAAGAGCGATGTCTACAGCTTCGGTGTCATCCTTCTGGAGCTCTTAACCGGACGTAAACCAGTCGACCATACGCTGCCACGTGGACAGCAGAGTCTCGTGACATGGGTACGATTACTACTTAATAAATTCATATTCACCATATCTTCACTATAATATCTGATCTCCATGTATATATTTTCATTTGCGGATTGCATTAGGCAACCCCGAAACTAAGCGAAGACAAGGTGAAGCAGTGTGTTGATGGTAGACTAAATGGACAATACCCTCCCAAAGCACTCGCTAAGGTAATTGTTGAATTTTGATAGAGATAATGGAGCTTTGCTTCAAAGCATTGGCCTTAACTGATGTTTGTTTTGTCACCAACAGCTGGCCGCTGTAGCTGCGTTGTGTGTTCAATACGAAGCAGATTTTCGACCTAACATGAGCATCGTAGTGAAAGCTCTTCAGCCTCTTTTGAACACGAGTCGCCCCACAACTTCCCACACCCAAAGTGAGAGGCGACGTTTGTGATGAAAGACGAGCTATCGTATCAAGACTAGTTGAATTCGAAAAAAAAAATGTCTGTCATTATGATTTGTTTTGTAGGTAGGTGGTGTGCAAAATCTATAGGAAATATCATAGTAATTCATAAGTGCAGGCCAAAAAGTGTTTTTAACATATTGTCTGTCTGTATTTTTGCATTGGATCTTCCTTTCATTCCAAAGAATAAAGATTGTGACATTTGAGGAAAGTGTTGCAGATTGGATAAGTTTGGAAACTGTGGTGTCATTATCATGGACCTAAAACCATGTGTGAAGATGTCGATGCCATCCGACATGGTGGGCGCACTTATTTTCGCCCCTCCACACATGGAATGTGATGCCAAACTAAGCCAACTCTTTCTGCAGTTCCCAACGAATAGAGTGTTTCATTTAGTGTTCACGAACATGAACACATAATTTTAAATAAACAAACTCGAACACAAACAACAGCTAAGCTTAGGTTTGGACCAAGACCAATAATGGTACTTTCTGCAGCTGCCACAAACATACAGCAGCATTTTTGACTCATCATCTGCAGATGATGTCGGTCCAACACATGGTTCCACAGGCACTTTGGTCGTAATTTTCAGCTTCAATTATTGCTATCTCATGGCAGTACACATTACACATTGCTTACTCTTTTCATTTTTCTCCATCCCAGAAACAAAAAATATATATATAATATCAAACTAAACGCCTAATCCGGCAAAATTATATAGAATCCATAAGACCTGTACAGAAAATCTAGTGGCAATGACCTTTCCAGACAAACTAATCCCTACAATCTACAAGATATGTAACTCAAATCCCTCAGTTTCCTGCATGTGCTAGAAATCTCAACTAAAGGGCCATCTGAAGTCGGAATAGAAACGAATGTAAGGGTTCTCAGCCTCTAAAACCCATCTGTCCCCGAGTCTAGGGTTGATCGTGCATTCTGTTCTCCAACCTCGAATCTGGATCATCGCTCCGATCAGCATCAGAGTTTTTCCTCTGTGTATCAGCATCTGAATTAACTGACTGATTCCTTCTGCGTCTTCTATCCTGAAATTTCAGTCCACGATACATATTAGGAGTGAGTCAAGCTATAGTTACAACCGTAAACTAGACATTTCTCCTATACGTCAATTTATCTAAAAGTGAGCTAGCCTGATACTAAAATGCAACTTCCACAATTTTTTCTTTGGTTTACAGATAAAGTGACATCGCGAAGTAATTCTGATGAACTGATGAGTGTGAAGTATCAGAATCAAACCTCTCGAGGAATAGGATACTCCTCTGCTTCAAGCATGCGAGCAACCTGACTCATCTTTGGTCTTTTTTCGGCATCAGGATCAACACATCTCAAAGCAGTCAAAAGAGCCCGTTTAAGAGCACTAGTTGATGGTCTAGTCTCAATGTTAGGGTCAACTACTTCCTCCGAACGTCTAAGTTGAACCATCATCTTTAACCACTCGACCATATTTACCTGAGATTTCACAGTACAATTGGTCATGTAAAAACATGTTATGCCGAGTCTTTTTGAAGCCTGAGCTCATAAAGAAGTCTCGTTAAGTACCTCAGGCTGAGGGCGACCATAATCTACTGGGTATCTTCCGGTAATTGCTTCTAAGAGCACAACACCATAACTATAAACATCACTCTTCTCAGTCAGGAGGCCGGAGTTGGCATATTCCGGAGCAACATAACTGAAAGACCATGCAAACAGGAGACAAAGATGACATTAACCAACGGCTTCTTTTAGCTTCTCGAATGATATAACTCCTTACTCAGAGTAAAACAAAAGGAAGTAAAAAACAATGATAAAATAAAATGGAGAACAAATGATCTAGTAACAGTTGATCATAAAGGAAGGGCACCATTCTCACCCAAAGGTACCCATAACTCTCGTAGTGATATAACTTTTCCCATCACCTAGCAATTTGGCCAGACCAAAATCAGATATCTTCGCATCAAAGTCGTCATCAATCAGTATATTACTTGATTTTATGTCTCTATGCACGACTTTTGGTTCAATAGCCTCGTGTAAATATGCCAGCCTGCAACAATCAGTTTTTAGTAACAATTAAGGTTAAAATCAAGGTAAACATTAACAACCAAGATTTTAGTATAAGACCGACTTACGCCTTGGCGGTACCGAGAAGAATCTTTATGCGAGCCTCCCAGGTAAGGTATCCCTTGTGAGACATATCTCCACGGAGCCATTGTTCCAAATTGCTGTTATTGACATATTCATAAACCAACAACCTGGATTTTATAGCAGAAAATTTAGAAAACAACAGTAAATATCGGTTTTCTTTCTATTCCACGGATTATACTCACACTGACAATAGACATAACAATGCTTGCATAAATTTTCAAATCTAGGAGTACATAAAACAGTATGGTACCTTTGTGTGCCCTCGATGCAATACCCAAGAAGTCGAACTAAGTTTTTATGCCGCACATGACCAACGGCTTCAACTTCCACCCGGAAATCCTTGTCAGCTTGTCCCCTAAAGAAAACATAGAATCATTATCAGCCAACGTCACAAGCTGCGGATAGCATAACACGTACAAAAGGATTAATCTTCACTGCAACATACGTATTGTTAAGAAGCTTTTTGACAGCTACAGGGGTCCCATTAATCAGATTGCCTCTATAAACAACTCCATATCCACCATCACCTATAATATTATCCTTTGCAAATCGGTTAGTTGCAAGGTGTAGATCTCTGAGAGTGAACCAATGACCCCAGCCTAGTCGTGAAGTTTCAGGCAAGCCAGACAAAGGCGAAGGAGCAGTCAAAGGATGCGAAGAAGGCTTGTACGAGGATACTGCCCCGGTGCCTCCCTCTTCTCCCGGTTGAGACCCTTGACCATCTTTCTCCATATGATTATTAAAAGAACCCGACTGGCCACTATCATTTACATTATCTACACAAAACAAAACCTTCTCCGAATCCCTGTCACTGAATTTCTCATTAAGGGAGTTTATCCCACCATTGTTCGCCGAAGCTTGATCAACTCTTATCTCTTTAATTTCCTCCGACACATAAGGAGGAAGCATGACATTTCCTCTTCGGGATTTCTTCCGAAAACTAAGCCACAACAATACACTAAGGATAACTAAAAACACCAATCCTAAGCCAATTACAATAAGCAGCCACAATTGCAGACCAATGTATACTTTGGACAGAGTTTTGTTCAGGTCAGATGCCATTTTTCACCAACACCAAGATGCCTGAAACATGTTCAACTAAAATAACTTAAAACCACAACCTGCAATCTAATAATCAAAAACAGCTACACAATTTGCATTTATTCAATATATTAATATCAATCGGTTTATGACCAAAAACAAATACCAATCAAATCTATTTCACAGTAAACAAGTGCAGAGTGAAAGCAAAATTAGAAAGATGAGAAGAAATAGAGTGCTAACCACAATCAAATTTCCAGAAAAGAATCCCAAAAGACCCTTCAGCCTCAGAAAAAGCTAGAAGGAAAGCAAGGAGTTTTTGTTTAAATCAAAGTCCACCGACTACCAAAGAAACCATTTTTTTCCAAATAATAAACAAATATCAAAAACCAAATAGGCATCACATTTCCAACAAACACTCTACATTTGACAAATCATCACAAATAAAAAGATAATAATTTCACAACATGAATCCCAACAGACCTCGTTGAAAAGGCGAAAAGAAGAAGGGAAGAGCAAAATTTAGGGGTGTGGGGGTTTATAAAGAAGAAATGGGTAAACCCCAGAGGAAAGCATATTGGGAGGCGATAAAAGGGGGTGTTGGAGTAGAAAAAAGATGAGATTTTTGAAGGGTTTCCATGTGAGAAATGGGTGTTATTATTGACTGGGTGTAACAACTAACAAGAAGAAGACGTGGAATTGTCAGAGGTAGGTAATGAGGGCTTGCATTAACAGTGAAATGGAAGCAGCTTACACAACACAACAAAAACAACTGGAAGCCTTAATTCTTTCCTTGCTGTTTCTTCACACTTCTCTTTTCCATTTGTCACACATTTTCAAATTGAGTCCACATATATAAATCTGAAACTTTCTCCGAGAATAAAATCTTACAGTTTTTTTTTTACGAAACTTAAATTTAATCTCAAACTTAATTACAGGGATAAAAGAAGATGAATGCGAGGATTAAAGATCTAAATCTTTATATTTAAATTATAAAATCTAAAATTTAAATCTTTAACTTTAGCACTTTAAACCTTAAACTCTAAATTTTAACCATAAACTTTAAATTCTATACTTTATTCATTACACCCCTAAACCTTAAACTCTAAATTCATAAACACTAAAATTAAAAGACTTGTGTATACTTTAGTTTACACAAGCTTATATATAAAGTATTTTTTTTAATTATTGTTCTTTATGAGTCTTTATGTAAACTTAGTTCTGGTAGGCAGTAGTTTTTTTTTTAGAGAAAAAAATTGGTTAACTTAGAAAATTAAAAGAAAAACAAAAGGGTATGATTCAAATCAAACAGAATGGATAATGGATAATGGAGATGTTAGATTTGTTAATTCTACAGTGTTTTTGAAATAAAGGTGAAGTTTTTTTGCATGCATTAGTCAAAGAAACAGGCTGGACGCCAATACCACTAGGCTTTTTATTGAGCTTGTCGTTGTGAGTAGAAATCGTTTTTTTTTTTTTTTTGTTTCTACTTATCTCTTATCGTTTAAAAAAATTAAAATTAAAGTTTAGAATTAGAGTTGATTAAAAATTAGAGTTAGAGTTTAAAAGATTGGATGTAGGATATATTTTTTAAAGTTAGGATTTAGAATATAGGATTACAAAAATCCAAAATTTGCAGAAGCATTCATTCAAAGGCTAAACCCCAAAATAGTGATAGGAAATAGAAGGCCATAAATTGCTGTAATAATGAAACATAGGATGGATGGTTGTTTCTGATATAAATTGTAAGAAGCCATCACTCTAATAATATCATGGTTGTCAGAACCGGATCGAATACATAGAATAAAATTGAAAATTATGTGAATCATTTTGGATCGTTAGAAAAATTGAAAATTAAGTTAAAAATCAACTGTTGAACCAGTTTTTTTATTTTTTTCTTTTAAATTTCCTTTATTTAATTATTGTTAAATCAATGATTGAACCAGAGATTAATAGTGTAATCAGTTGGATCATCGATCAAGTTTTTACACCATTAATTGTTGTTAAAAAGAAAGATGGTTTAGTATACATAATTGTAAACATACAAAACTGAGTTGATAATCCTTGCTAATTTATTGATAAGAGTTTAGAGAATGGTGGAATTAGAGCGCAATAATTTATAACATTTACATATAATCCAATGTTTTGATATACATTGTAAGTTGTAAAGTAAAGCAGTTGGGGAGAAGGTTCAGATTGCTTCAGGGAGATGTTCTTTGCTGTTTAAGTATTATTTATCAATTATGGCCATCAAGATTTGATATATTCATAATTCCCCCCCCCCCCTCCCAGTGGTGGAATTGATGATTATTTTACTCCCATTTTTGTCATACTTTGTGTACAAACAAACTAAAGGTATATCTTATCTATACATGTGCATTCTCAATTTGAATCCCACATGCACCTTACAAATATTGAATAATCCAAAACCAACACAACAAAATGGGTTCTCATTATAACCAGGGGTAAAGTAACTTTTTTTAATCCTTAAATTTGATAAAATTTCTCATGTTAATTTTAAAGTTTTGTTCGTCCACCTAAGTTATTAAACGTGTGAACATTTTTTTTTGTCATTTGAATCATGTGACACTAGAAATTGTGTAACATGACATTCTAAGAATATCATGTCATTAAAATGACGAAAAATTTAAATTAAAAGGTTGGTGTAAACAAAAAAATGTATGGACGTAATTGAAAATATTATTAATTTTAGAGACTAAATGTTGCTTTATTCCTATTTTCATCTAAGAAAATAAATAATATCAGTATTTTAATCGAAATAATTATATACATTGATTATTTGAAGAAACTAAAGACATTAAAAATAAAGTTATATTTTGATACATAAGCTGTGTAAAAAAATTTACACAATTCTTTCATAAAATTTAAAACCTAAATCTCAAACAATAACACCTTAAAACCTAAACTTTAAATCTTAAACTCTAAAATCTAAAATCTAACCCCTTAAATTTTACACCATACACGCTACACCCCTAAACGCTCAAACCTAACATAAAACCCTAAACCTTGAAATTGAAAGATTTGTGTAAACTAAAGTTTACACAAACTTGTGTATACACAAGTATTTTTCCTTAATATATATATATATATATATATATATATATTAAAGGGTTCTATTTTGATACACAAGTTGTGTAAAAATTACACAACCCTTCATATTTGAACTACAAAATGTAAAACCTAAATTCTTAACCCTAACACCCTAAAACCTTAACCTTAACCCCCAAATTCTAAACTCTAAACTCTAATCATAAATCTTAAATTCTACACCCTACAACCTAAACCACTAAACTCTAAATTTAACCTAAATCTCTAAACCCTAAAATTGAAAGTATTTGCTAAAAATTCTTATCAAATCTTCAACTGATACTAGCCTAATTTTTTTTATCCTTGTACCGTCTCACTCCTTTTGTTTGCAGAAAAATGAAATACGAAGATTAAATCTCAAATTTGAACACATCTACATACTATTATTTGACTTTTTTTAAAAAAATCTGTCCACTATTTTGTTGCAACCATTTTAACTTGTGTTGACTATTTCGTTGCCACCATTATTTTGTTGGCTTTGGCAATGGAAGACTCTTGATTTTAGAATCTCATTGCTTGCTTTTTTTAAAGAGTTGGCTTGTGTGTTGTTGATCATTCTTTTGTTTTTTTCTACACAATTAATGTATTTTGTGGTCCTTACTCTTAAAGGGTATGCTCAAACATCAATGTAGTTATTTCATTTTAAAATATCTTTTTATATTTCATAATATCTACTCTAATAGATCCCATTTAAGGATGGTTAAATTACCCCAACTCGTTCTTATAAGACAGAGTTTTGTAGAGGATAAAGTCTAATCCAGTCAGGTTCTATTTTTTTAATTATCTCTCTATTTGCCAAATAAAAATAGAATTGTTTTCCATTTGTGTCAGGTCGGGTCAAGGGCGAGTAAAACATCACCTAATGTTAAGTCAGGTGAAAACTTTCAACCCGATTTGTGCCCATCCCTAGTAAAATCCCCGCCTTGCTCGAGACAGATGAAACAAGTCAAGAAAACTCGAGTTGTTGTCATTTAAGTCTTAACAACAATATTTTTAATTAGTGCTCTCAAGGAGTGGTCCTAAAGAAAAAAGGAGATGATGTTTTTTCCAGGTGAACCGGGTTTAAACAGCTTTTTCTGCAAGGTGTGCCTGAATTTTATCTAGTGCTAAAACATACAACATATACTACTGTGGACCATATTAAGAATTCCGAAAAAAATAGTGTTGTTCCACACTACCATGTTATAGGTTTGATTGTACTTGAAGGAGCTGTCAATCTCAGTGAGCAAAAGAAAGAAATGATCAACTTAAGAAAGGTTCTTGGTCAGTTTATAATTCTACCTCAGAAACTCCAAAATTAAGATCACAGAATTCAAAGTAAAATCAAACATATAACATGATTGTGTAACTAGCAAATGGCTAACCGAGGAAAGAGGGGGAGAGACGATAAAAATATCATCAGAAATATTCTTTCTATATCTAACATGTCCTAATGTGGTCTTATATATCCACCAGAAGCCATGAATCAAATGTATAACACCCACAAAATTTTCAATGTTCGACCTGCAAGAGAACTGCAGGTCGAACCAGTCTAGGCAATTCCAAAACAATGCAGCAGTACTAGGCATGTTCTTATCCATTCAGAAGACTATTAATAATGTATTACCAGATGATACTTGTTCAAGGTTTTCAAAACATAAAGAGATGGAAGAAGCGGCCTCGGGTTCCATTGCTCATCAAAGATCAGTTCAAAACCACAGAAATAATCAGCTATTCAAGTGGACAAACAAGTGATAACCAATAAATCAAATGATCAATATATATATAGATATTTAGAGTATAAACTTGGAATATAAAAAAATTCATGAATGCAGCATTTAGGCCATTCACTCAAGTCCAACAAATATAACTCTACTTAAAACATGCAATCAAACTAAAAATCCAGCCATTTCTGATAATAAGCACAGGTGATAGGAGAGATTATTCCATCAGGGGTACAACGACTTATCTGCGGACAAACTCCACAAGGAATGGAAGCCAGTGCGCCAAGCTTCGGCTCTCCCCCATAACCTCTCTTACCAATGCATTTATAGCAAACTTTCCCGACCGGAATCGAAGCAAACTCCCCTGTTCCAGTACTTTTCACTTCCATAACCTGGTTATCCAAAACCAAAGCGTTCACAATCTCTTCCACCTGTTGTTTCGACAACTCGATTTGCGAAACATTGCTCCTCTTAAGAGCATCCGCAATCCCTTCCAAAGTAGCAACTTTCATACCATAAATCTTCCTCCAACACTGCTCTTTCAAGACATTTATGAACTCTGTATCGAGGCTGCCTTCGACATACCACGCCCCACCTGTTATTTCACTGGAAGGCTCGAACTCAGCCGACATGTAATGCTTCCTACCCCGATTTTGGATGCTTTTCACTTCTTTTATGAGATTCTTCGATAAAAGTGACTTAATAGATTTGGTGATTATGTTATCGGCAACATTAATTTCTCGTTTCATTTCCCATTGCGACGCACCCATGTCTTTTTTGCTTCGGATTACTTCATGAACCATCTTTTCATGTTCTGTTACAACGGAATCGGAAGCAGGACCCGGACGTTTCCTTTTCGCACTCATTCTAATATATAAAGGGGGGGAAATAAGAAATTAACTGAATATTGAATTACCAGTTTCATAAGCAATCAAAACCTATTTTTACAGTAACGGTGTTGCCCGCCACCGCTAAAGACCTCAATAGCGGCGGATCCCGGCCGCAAATAGCAGTGTAATTGAGCAATAACGGTCTACTATTTCCCTAAACCGACACCATTCAAAAAAACAAACACAGGGATAGAGAATACACGATGAGATTGAGTAACAAACAGTAGAAATCAACATTCAATTTAAGTTTAGGGTTTCAGAAAGTACCTTAATTTCTTGATCCGACGGAAGCTTGAAGGCAAGAAATGGCTTACGCGGACGGCAGAGTGGTGGAGATCGGTTTGTTTGGAGGCGGGGAACGTGTGAAGTGATATGAGAGTGGGCCGAGAGAATTTTTTATGGGAAATTTTACGTTTAAGATTTTAGAAAGATTTCCTTGGGGTAATTACCTTAAATTATAAAAATTTGATCCTTTATTATTTATATAGAATTATTTTTGATAAATATTAAGTATTTGTATAGAATTTGGTCTCATTATTTGTCAAATCAATATATTATATAAGTAATTTGATTATCAAATGTATTACTATACAAATTTATATTTTTATATAGTTAATGTCTATTTTTATGATTTATATTTAGAATTCGTAATTATCTCTCCTAATAATATCGTTTTTAAGATTGAAATTTAGATTATTTCTTTAGGAATACAATATGTCTTGTTATGGCACTAACACTTACCGGTTATTACACAAATTTATTAAACTACACATTAACATTTTTGTTAACGTCTAATAGGGGTGACCCTTTGGTCTAGTCGAGCCAAAAAATTTGAGTTAGTCGAGTTGACAAGTCATATTTTATAACGTAAATTTTATTTGAATTTTTTCAAGTCGAGTGGATATATGAAATTTGAGTCAAGTCGAATTGTTCGTGTTTCTGTTTTGTAAACATCTATAACATTGTGATACTAATTAATTTAAATTTAAACGACTTTCTATATTCACATACAATACACGTATATATTTCTTCAAAAAAATTTCATATATAGCGTATATGAGACAGAATTGGGAGACTCAACTCGAACTTAACTGATCTATTCATTATTAAAAATTTAAAGTTACTCGACACGAAAATTGTTTTTAATGAAAATTTGGATTTAGGTTCTTTTTAATTCAAATGGTTTGGACTTAAGTTTTTTTTAGTCGGTTGTTGCAAGTTTTAAATATTTTTAATTCACTCCATTATAAAAAGTCAAGTATACCGATAGTCACCGAATTTTTAGAACGTGTTTATTTTGGTTACCGAACTTTTAAAATTTTATTGAGGTCACTCAATTTTTATTACGCTTTTATTTTGGTCCATCAACTTTTACTTTGTTTTTATTTTAGTCCATCCTGTTACCTTCCATTAAAAATGCTGATATGGCTCGTTAGTTTTCATTTTCTTCAAAGGTAAACTATATAAATGGTCACCGAACTTTTAAAATGCTTTCATTTTGGTCACCAAAATTTTAAAACTTTCATTTGAGTCACCAACTTTTGTTTTACTTTAAAGCAACCCCATTGGTTTAAGAAAAAACTCTTTCAATGTATTAAACGAAATTAAAAAGTAGATTTTACCTTATGATTATTATGGGTGTTAAAAAAATACTCGACTTAGTTGACCCGGCCCACCGACCCGAACCTTTAAAAACTGGGTAATTCTTTTAAAAAAATACCCCGACCATAGTTTTTTCCGGGTAGTTGGATTGGGTATGGGCCAAAAATTTTGTGTAGCCAAGTACCCGACCTGGTACTTTTAATATATTTATTTTTTTAGTTTTAAATTATATTTTTATTTTAGGTTCTTAATATTTTTACCCTCAAACTAAATTTAAATCTCTAAATTTTTTTCTAAGTTTAAATTATGTATTATGAACTTTTAAAAATTTTGCGTTTGGTAATTGGTTTAGAAATATAATAGATCAAGTTGCTGTAAAAAAATATAGTTAAAATTATTGAATAACAAGGTTGTGTTTATTGGTTTCTCTGCTGAAATTAATACAATAAGTAATTATCAAAAGTATTTAAATTCAAACCAACGAGATTGAGCCAAGTGGTAAGCAGCTTGGTTCCGCTTAAGCATGTCTTGAGTTTGAGGCGTTGTGTCTGCATAAAGTTCTCGCTGGGAGATTCACCCACCAAAATCAGGTGTGCAATACGAGTCTGTCCGGATTACTCAAGGTGAAGCCTAGAAAACAGAAGGGCAACAAAAATACATTTAAAACCACCTGTGCGGGAAACAAAAATTAAAGCAAACCAATTACAAAATTAGTTATATTTTTTTTTAAAAATGTCAATCTAAGCATTAATTTATGTACTGGGTGGATAAAAATTTTAAGGAACCTAAAATAAAAATATAATTTAAAACTAAAAAATAAATATATTAATACCGGGTTGGGTCGGGTACCCGACTACACAAATTTTTTGGCACAGACCGGACCCATCCCAACTACTAGGAAAAATATCGGGTCGAGTAATTTTTTAAAAGAATTATCCGGTTTTTAAATGTTCGGGTTGGCGGGTCGACGGGTTGGGTCAACTGGGTCAATTATTTTTTCTTAATCATAAGGTAAAATCTACTTCTTACTTTTGTTTTTAATACATTTAAAGAGTTTTTTTTCTTAAACCAATGGGTTACTTTAAAGCAAAACAAAAGTTTAGTGACTCTAACGAAAGTTTTAAAATTTCGGTGACTAAATTGAAAGCATTTTAAAAGTTCGGTGACCATTTATATAGTTTACCCTTGAAGAAAATAAAAACTAACATGCCACGTCAGTATTTTCTAATGAAAGGTAATAGGAGGAGCTAAAATGAAAGCGAAATAAAAGTTGAGGAACCAAAATAAAAGCAAAATAAAAGTTGAGTAACCATAATAAAATTTTTAAAAATTTAGTGATCAAAATGAATGCATCCTTCGGTGATATTAGTATACTCTACCCTTATAAAATTGAGTTAATTCTGATTCGGTTTATTGAATTTTATAATGCATTCAAGTAAGGTCAGATTTAATTTTGAATAGATCAAATTAGAATTATTTATTTTTATTTGGGTCAGATTCGATAGAGTTATATATAATTTTGTTCGGAGAAAACAATACACATGTATCAGAAAAATTGTGTAAAATTATCATTTTTTAACAACAGAAAACAAAAGCAATAGCTAGTGTAGTAGAAGTCTTGAGAGTGAGAAATAACTAGTACTAGGGATTATATCTAGTCTTTTAAGCTGTCCAAGGAGTTGCCGGCAACTTAGGCTTCGTTCTCCATTGCAGTCAAAACGGCCGTTTCGCACGCAAACGGAGAAGCATTGCTGAACGGTCCGACAAAATCGCGTTACTGCCGTTTTTTGCTAGAATTTATGCCTCAAACGCTGGATTTTTTACCGCCAATTTTTTCAGTTTCTCTGGCACCGCAACTTTTTCACCACAAATTGGGTCCAGCAGCAATGGAGAACAAAGCCTTAGTGTTGAACTGCTGAACGCAGAAGCAGACCCGAATCATCACGCCAGACGTGCTAAACGGCCGTTTGAAACCCAGATTTTGCCTAAAAGCTGCAAAGCGCAAAAGCTGGATAATCCAGCTTCTGCCTAACGCCCATTTTCAGTCCAACGCTCGTTCCAAAATAAAGTCTTTAGTGTTTCAATGGTACAGTGCCAGTGGATACATTTTCCATGGGCGTTATTTGTGGCACTGACAAACCAAGGTTCAATGTGTTCTTAAACATGGTGCTGGTCAGTGTTCGGGTTCTCATATCCTCATACGAGGAAGTTCGGTTTAACACAGTTGGCACAGTTTGTCAGGTTACAGGCATCTTAGCATGATAATCTAAAGATACAATTATCTCTTCCAAGAACATTGAAAAATATGTGGAATTCACTTCAGAGATTTCTTAATTTCTAACCCTACAACAATCTTCAAAGTTCAATCTTTCAAATAATTCAACAACTGCTCCCATAACATTTACACAAGACAACAAACACCACCAATCGGATATGCACATCTCAGGTGAGAATCAATGGTATAAAATATAATAGCGAAAAAAGCATTAGATCCCTCGATCACCAACTTCCCAATACTCCACTCCCATCTATTCAAGCATAAGCAGAACAAACCACTCACTTATTTGAAATGATCACCTTTTATTGCGGGTCCCTTAGATATAACAATCTCCTTGAAGGTGCTGGAGGTGCCAACCCTGGAATGTCTCTGATATCTTTGTTGTTCGGGTTCACAATCTGAAATTTCCACATTGCAATTAGGAAAACGGAAATTTTGTGCAGTAAAAGACTATCATTGTGAAGAATGTGTCTGAATGTATCTTGGGGGTGAGTTTAGCATTGCTTTCGGCTTTCGAAAGCACTTTTCGACCGCAAAAGCAATGCTAAACTAGCCCTTAATGTTTTTAAAAGAACACAGTCAACATGTTTACGGAAAACATACCTCACATCTCCACTACAATAAGTTAGTAAGTTTAACAGGCTACAAAATTGAAATCCATAAGGAAAAAGAATACCTTCACAACTATGATGGCTATAACACCGCATACGATTAGAAAAAGAAATAGCATGATGCATTTATCAGTGGCCACCTGGAGGAAGAAGAAGAAAGGTATTTAATATGGCATTAAAAATTGTCAAATTGAACGAAGGTTGCATCTAAAGTGCTAACAATCAACTAACCTGCCTACCAATCTCCTTCACCAGCTGGGATGCCTTCTTAATAGAAAACTGGATTGTATCCAGCTCATTTACAATACGGCCCATTTGATCAGTCTGTATAACTTTCTATCAGTATAAGCACATAACACAACAGCTTAAAGAAGAAGAAAAAGACCACGTAATCTGACTTACTTGGCCTTTTAGAGTAGAAGCAGTTTGAGTTCCCACTTCAATTGTCTGTTCGACAACCTGTGAATCTAAAAGGTAAGAAAGGAAAATAGAAACAACAAAGCGGAGGCGTGCACAAGGGAACAAAAAGCTGTTTCTATTTTACCTTTTGTGTGCGTTCGATGGCCTGATCAGTCTCATCCATTGTCTTCATCCCATGATCAACAAGCTCTTGATTTGACATTGCTGTAGAGAAAGTCGAGCAGTAGTAAGATAGCTTGATAAAAAAGAACAGGTAATCTCTACGCTGAGATTCTTTTGTTACAAGTTCATAATTTTCAGTAAAGACCATGGACTAGACTAATTTTCCTGAAGCATCCAAAGTCATGAACGGTAGCTTTGTTGCCAAACTGTCCAACATTCTAAGAAGACTTCACATTACGGTTTCTAGGAAATAGTTGAATAAAAATGCATATAGCATGACAAAATCCAAAATCAACTAGATCAGCAAAATCATAATTGATATGAAATATGAATTAATGTGGTATTAGAATGTGTTTGCATATATAAAAAAAAAACAGCTAGTAACAGCAAACCCATCATTTTCATAACTGCGTATCTTTGATCCCAAAAAAAGAATTCTATATAATTCAAAACTCAACGGAGGGTTAAAAGAAGTAAGATCTTACATGACGCCACTTTAACATTTTCATCTGCTGTAGGTTCACTGACTCCAGCTCCCATATCAAAGAGTTCAATTTTCTTGTTACCAAGGGTATTCATGTATCTGCAAGTACACACATAAAAACCATGAAAACTATAGGGGGGAAAAGGACAGTCTCATTGGATTTTATGTGATGAATTCTACCACTCAAAAAATGGTTTCATCCTACATTAGGAAAAGGCCAAGTTTCAGACTAGGCTAATCCCAAACTTCACAACTCAACTGACATACTGTAAATAAAAAAACTGAACTTCGGATGGCAAACCTAAAATCACCATTAATCCCTTTCGGATAGGCAAACTTACGTTTTCCTCAATGCAACATATGAATTCAATTCTTTGATCTGCAACTCAAAAAACAAATATTAGAAGCTATAAATAATATAAAAAGAAAGCATATTAGGGGAGATAATTCCGCAATAAAACAATGTGACCGCACATTTTATCTACCCCCTGCCAAGGGCGATCTTAGTTCCTCGATTAAACCATTTTATGATGCAATAAACATTTTCTGAACTCCAAGCTACTAAAACACTCTACCATATGCATATGCCTTTTGATGCCAATAATACAAACTTACCATGGATTGCTTCTCATCATTGAGTTGCTTGTTCACTTCAGGAGGATTTTTGCTTTCCTCATCTTTAATTTCACGATCAAGCTCCTTGATTAATCTGCAAACAATTCATCAAAGTTGGGAATTTAAAAAAAAAAAGTAAAAATGAGAAGAAATCAAATATCTCATATACTAAAAATAGGCCATGCCTTTTACATTCCCTCATCTTGCCAGTAAGCTCTTCCAGCTGTTTGCTTTGCCTATTTGAATCTTTCATCTTATCCAGCCTTTGAAACCCATTTCTGAAAAGCAAAGCATCATAGTTTTAAACATTTATCAGAATTTAGAAGCTTGAAGGACAACTCAAAACAACAAAGTCGAAATCTAGTCCAAAGAAAAATACTAAAGTCAAAACACTAGGTAAGCAGATTACAATACATGGCCATATCGTTTGAGTAGTAAACACGACAAAGGAAAGTAGAAAGAAGGGGGCATACGACAGAGCACGGAAAAGATCGCGGATTTCGCCATGGATCTGCTCCAACTGCGGACTCATCTGCAACTCCGCGGTGGCCATGAACTCAGCCGGTTCTTCAACTTCGATTTCACAATAGTAATTACGTTCTCCTCATTCAAATCCCCACAGCACAAAATTCAAAAAAAAAACCCTAACCACTAATCTCAAGCAGGGATTTCTTTCTTCTTCTTTTTTCAAAAAAAATATTTTTAAAAACACTAAATATAGAAAAAGTAAGCGAAATTTCGAAAATGAAATTAAAATTTTAAGGGTTTTCAATCAAAAAAAGGGATTTTTGAAGGGTTAGAGAGAGAAAACAAAAGTTGGGAGCAAAGCAACAAAGCGTGGTAAGGAATGAAACTGTAACAGGAGAGAGAGAAAAGAGAATCGCTGTAACTACAATTTTTAATTAAATTAATATACAATTTTTATGAGATGTTTATTTATTGAATAAATATTCTAAAATTAGTAATTTATTAAATATATTTTTATATAATATGTTTTTGTTCACCAACGTTATAGCAATGATAAAATTTAATTATATGATATTATTATTGTAACTACAAATAAATAAAAGGAGTATAAATATGAAGTATTGATTATTGAATATAAATACAGACATTACTCATTAGTAGGCAGGTATGGTAATGTATATTATTAAATGTAATAAATAAACACCTAATGCTACTGCTGCTACTGATAATAATAAATTAGATAACTTTTAACCATTTAAATTAATTGATAGAGAAAAAAAGTTAATTTCATAATTTAAAAAAATACGCATTTTAAAAAGTAGATGGACATATAACAAATAAATATTGGGTGCATTGGAAATGTATATTGTACTCCAAAAGAGAGGATACGAGTTTAAACTTTGAAGACGACATTGTTGAGAGCAGGGCTGATTCTGAGGGTGGGCAGGAGGGGCGCCCGCCCGGAGCTCACTATTTATATTTTTAATTATATATATATTAAAAATTTTAAATATTTATAAATGGGCCCACAATCCCTAATTAAAAAAAATTATTTAGTCTAAACATTAATGAGTCTTAGTCTCGTAATTGAGATTTTAAGATAGTTTAGTTTTTTTTAATATTTGTTATTAGGGTTTTTTTTTCATTATTTGTTGTTTGTGGCTCATTTTTTCCAATACTTGTTATTAGAGGTTTAGGGTTCGTTTGGTTCTAAAGAATGGAGACTGTTTTCGTTTTCATTTTCCAAAAAAATGGAAAACTGTTAGGTTTATAGGCTCGATTTTCTTCAACCGATTTAGCTCGCCAAGTGGTGGAGAAGTTGAATGTTTGAGTGTATGAGTTGGTGGCAAAAATTAAGAACTAAGCACACGGATTTAGAGTGGTTCGACTTTCTAACCCAAAGCCTACATCTACTACCTTGGAACGCCACCAAGGATTTTCAAAATTCACTAAGAATTTTGTCTTCTTTTCTCGGCTGAGGAGGAAACCGTTACAACGATTAAGCTATCTTCCCTTAGCTCAATCAAACACTCTCTTACAAGTGAAATTCAAAGCAAACAAGAAATCTCTCTAATAGGTATGTGTTTGCAACTCTAACCACTCACCCAAAACTTATACATTTGAGCATACATAAACATTTTAGATCACAAGTGTTTTGTCTATACAAGAGAAGGACAATTAAGGTCTAAAGACAATTTGACATCATAATGTTGTTACAATTGAAGCATTGATCTTTCCTTGATGTTTAAAGGTCTCTTTTATACTCCTAATTAAGTTTGTAGCCGTTAAGGACCGTTGAGATTGAATTGGAGCTATTGGAGACTTTATTTTCCACCATAAATACAGTTCTGATGATGTCTATTTTGATACACGCGTAGCTGTATCGAAATGCCCTTTTTCAGAACTAACCATTGGAGTCTGATGCAGTGTGTCGTATCGAAACACTTTGGCCCGCATCGAAACGCCTAGTGTCGTATCGAAACAGCTTGCAATTCAAATAGTCGTTGGGGGTTTTAGCCGTTGGGGTGTATGCCACGTAGGCGTATTGAAACACCAAAGGGTGTTTCGAAACAACCCATGTCCATATCGAAACAGTTAAGCCATGTTTCG
This sequence comes from Hibiscus tridactylites, assembly GCA_958450335.1. Classification (NCBI taxonomy): domain Eukaryota; kingdom Viridiplantae; phylum Streptophyta; class Magnoliopsida; order Malvales; family Malvaceae; genus Hibiscus; species Hibiscus tridactylites. The sequence continues at coordinate 34,659,879 of OY288273.1, read as the reverse complement.
AAACGAGTTTTGGCAGTTTCAAAATGTATCGATACATGTTATGCATGTATTGACACGAGTACATTAAGAGCACTAGTTTGACTACTTAAAAACGTTTCAAACGTTGCCAAAACCTTTTTAAACATCCCCAAACTTATTTTTAAGTTGTTTTTCACTTAGAGAGTATTTTATATTCCGTTCAATTAAGTCCAAAACATTTTTCAATTATTACATCAAAACATATATTTCTAAAAAACAATGAAGAAAACATGTTTAGTTGAAAAATTATAAAATGATTTTTGAAAAATAAATATTAAAATGAGTAAAAATTTGAAAAACATAAAAAATGATTGAAAATGTTTTAAGAAAATGGAAAATATGAAAACAATATTTTTTTTAATTTTAATACGGTTTGAATCCTTATAATACCCTTTTTTTTTACTTTAGTTTATTTTCTTATATTTTATTAATTTATTTATTATTACACTAATATTTTTTAACTATATTTTATTTTAATTATTTAATAATTATTTTTTCATTTCTATCTTGAAAAGCTAGATATCAAATAATCATTTTTTCATTTTGAAAACAAATTTCCATCCCTATTAATCAAGCATTTTCCATTTTTTTAAAAAACTGAAAATAAAAATTATTTTTTTTAAAAAAATAGAAAATATTTTCTAAAACGAAATAAACTCTTAATTTTTTTCTCAATATTTGTTATTAGAGCCTCCACTTAAATTTTATTTTTTTTAATATTTATTATTAGGAGGATTTTTTTCAATACTTGTTATTTGAGATCGAATTTTCAAAATATTTGTTATTAGAGGCTCATTTGTCATGATATTTGTTATTAGGATTTACTCTTAAAATTTATTTTTTTGATATTTGTTATTAGGGGTTTAATACTTGTTATTTGTAGTCCAAATTTTTTTAATACTTGTTATTTGTGGTTCAAAATTTTCAATACTTATTATTAGATGTTCATTTTCTAAATATTTGTTATTAGTAGGGGCATACTCTTAAAATTATTATTTTTGGGTAAACTATGTCAGGTAGCACTAAACTATTGGGTGTGACCCGTTTTTACCACCAACTTTTCAATTGGTCCAAATTTGCCACCGAACTTTATTTTTCGACTGGTTTATACCACCACGCCGTTAACTCCTTAACGTCGTGATGACGTGGATGCTAGACCAAAAAACAGCGTTGTTTTGGTGCCGCTATTTTGATACTAAATTGCTCAAAGCGGCATCGTTTTGCTAGAGGAAAATATGAAAAAACATGCACTCAATGGGATTTGAACCTAATAAAACCTCTAGAATCAAAAACAACCACTTAACCACTAAGCCAACTTAACATCTATATTTTATTTCCAACGCAAATAAAATATATTTCAAACTGCAGTTTATCATATAAATAACATTACTCTATATAAATATATTATAAATAATATGAAATATATAAATAGATAAATATATTATTTTAAAAATTAAAAGACTAATTTTTAAAACCCTGAAATTTTTAAAAAACCTAAATCTAACAAAACCTTAAACCCTGAAATTTTTATTAATAAAAATAATATTAAAATATATAAACAAATAATATATTATTAAAAAACTAAAAAATGATTTTAGAAAAATCTAAATTTTCAAAAATTAAAAAAAACCCAAAATCTCACTACAACCCTAAAGCTTAAACCTCAAATACATTCATTTTGGTTGTTAATGAGTTTATGACTGTATGGTTTAGAATTTATGATTTAGGATTTTAGGGTATATAGGTAAGAATTTAATGTTTTAGTGGATTTTGGGGTTTTTTAAAAATTTTAAAATTTTGGGGGGTTTTGTGAAAATTAATTTTTTTAGTTTTTATAATAATATATTATTTATTTATATATTTAATATTATTGATAATATATGTTTTATTTAATATAAATATTTTATTTATTAGTTATATATATTAATATATTATCATATGTATATTAATATTATTTTATAATCTATTTATATTATTTATTTGTATAGTAATATTATTTATATAATAAAATAATTAAATTAATCTCAACTGCAGTTTAGAATATATATTATTTGTGCTAGAAATAAATTAGATATAGTAAGTTGGCTTAGTGGTTAGGAGGTTGCCTTTGATTCTAAAGGTTTTGGATTCAAATCTCATTAAGTGCATAATTTTCATATTTTTCTCTAGCAAAACGACGCCGTTTTGGGTAATTTAGTATAAAAATAACGGCACTAAAACAGCGCCGTTTTGGTCTAGCATCCGCGTCATCACGTTGTTAAGGAGTTAACAACGTGGTAGTATAAACGAATCGAAAAATAAAGTTTGGCGGCAAATTTGGACCAATTGAAAGGTTGACGGTAAAAACATGTCACACCCAATAATTTGGTGGTATCTGGCATAGTTTACCCTTATTATTTTCAATAACTTTTTATTAGGGGTATATTTTTAAATATTTGTTATTATGTGTACTCTTAAAATTTATTATTTTTCAATCTTTATTATTAGAGACTTACTATTATAATTCATTTTTTTCAACACTTATCATTATGGACATATTTTTCAAATTACCGTGAACCTTCAAATTCTCAGGACCGACCATAGATGGGAAGACAATCTCACACCCTAAATATGTACGGAAAACGAATATACATATTACCGAGAAAAAAAAGTATATGAGTATGTGTGTAAATTATTATTGTCAAAAAATGGTAGATTATAAGAAAAGAAATAAAATTGATTGGCCTTGTTTGGTAATTAGCGGATAGCTGATAGCGGATAACAGATTGCATTAGCTGATAGCATTAGCTGATTTGACTAGCGGATTGTATTAACTGATTGTATAAAAATGTTTGGTAAAATTAACTGATAGCTGTTAGATTATTTAAACAAGTAAAATGACATCTAAGGACATGTTTATATTCAATACTTGTTTGAATAGTTTACTAGTTATCAATATTTTGTATCTAATTATTATTAATTAGATCTATAAAACTAGTTTTAATATAACTTTTTAAACATATTCAAATGATTTATATATTAATTTATTATTTATAAAATTATTTTAATATAATTTAACTAATTAATAAATTTAAATACACATATAAATACGTGATAATAAAAAGAAGAAAAAGTAAATAGGATTAGCTTATAAATAGGGCGAGAAAATATTTAATTTAGGTTATTTTGAGATTTTTGGTAACTGGTAAGGGTAAAAGAGTCTTTACAACTCTAATATCAAACATCTAATCTCAAAAAGCTCCTATTATGAGTTTTTTTAAAATTAGCGGTTTCACCACAATCCGCTCTTTCAATCCGCTATTTACCAAACAACAATATTAGCGGATTTGACTGGTCAAACCTCTAATTATGCCTCAAACCTCTATTTTTTGTCAAAACCTCTTTTTACCAAACATGGTCATTATCTAATTTTTTTATATAGAATTCAACGCCAAAAGAAGACAACGAAAGAGGATGAGAATTTTGAGGAGAAATAGGACAATTGTCACTGAAATATATTAAACTATTATATAATAATAATAATAATAATAATAATAATAATAATAATAATAATAATAATAATAATAATAATAATAATAATAATAATAATAACGAAAATTTCTATAAGTGTTTAATTTTAGAGTTTAAGGATTTGGTTTAGGGTTAATGGTTTAAGTTGTGGGTTTAGAATTTAGGGCTTGAATTACAATTTAAGGTTTAGGGTTAGAATTTAGAAGTTAGATGTTAGGGTTTAGGTTTAGAGTAATATAGTTATGGATTTAATTTTAACCTATAAACTCTAAATTTTTAACTCTGAAAACTAAATTTTAACCACACCCTTAAATTCAAAACACGTACAGTTAAACCCTAAACACTATACCATAAACTCTAAAACTAAAACAATTGTAAAACAAGCGCTTGTACATGAAATAATAATAATAAGGGTAAATTACTTCATTGACCACCATACTTTTGATAAAGTTGCGATTTGACCATATTATTTTTTTTCAAATTAATTAAACCACCAAACTATTTAAATGGTATCAATGTGACCACCAGCCGTTAAAACCTAACGAATGGAGTGACTTGGCAGTTAGTAAAAATCCGTATATTTACACATTTAGTCCTCATTACTTATACATTCTATCAATTTAATCCTAATTTTAATTTAATAAAATAAATAAATTATTTAATTAGGTGGTGGACACGTGCCACCACATTATTGGAAGACTTTTCTATTTGTATTTAATTTAATAAATTTATTTTCATCCTCCAATCAGGTGGTGACACGTGTCACCTAATTGGAGGATGAAAATAAATGGAACAAAACTGGGTATGTGCTCCCAGCATGAATCAAACCTAGGTAACCAGGGAAAGAAAACGCATGGCAAAGCCACTGGGCCAAAGCCATTTTTGAGATACAAAATACAAATAATTAATATAAGTCATAGTTGGTTCTTTATGCCAAGGAAAAGTAAATAAATGTGGATTAACGAGATTCGAACATGACACGCTTATAATGCATAAAAACATCTAATCCAATGAAATAAATCTAATAATTAAATTATAATTTAAAATTATATCAATTCATTTCAATTATGTTCGTAAGTTTGTATTCACTAAATAAATCTAATATAGTCTTAAATTTTTAAAGTTGTAATATAATTTCATATATATATATAGTAATTTAATTAAAATTTTAATAAATATGAAAATTATAAATTAAATTAAAAAAATCAATTCAATGATTATATACGGTGAAATTATAAAAATAAATGTGAAAAAGAAAAATATATTAAATTTAGTTTAAAAATACAAAACTCTTAAAACTATTTTTATTTTAAATTGTGCAATAATTATATTTTAAAATATATACAAAATGTTGTTAACTTTAATTTAATTATTAGATTTATTTCACTAGATTATATGTTTTTATGCATTATAAGCGTGTCATGTTCGAATCTCGTTAATCCACATTTATTTTCTTGGCATAAAGAACCAACTATGACTTATATTAATTATTTGCATTTTGTATCACAAAAATGGCTTTGGCCCAGTGGCTTTAACACGTGTCACCACCTGATTGGAGGATGAAAATAAATTTATTAAATTAAATATAAATGACAAAGTCTTCCAATAGGGTGGTGAAACGTGTCATCGCCTAATTAAATAATTTATTTATTTTATTAAATTAAAATTAGAACTAAATTGATAGAATGTTTAAGTAACGAGGACTAAATATGTAATTATACAAATTTTTACTAACTGCCACGTCACTCACTCCGTTAGGTTTTTAACGTCTGGTGGTCACATTGATTCCATTTAAATAATTTGGTGGTTTAATTGCTTCGGAAAAAAGTAATGTGGTCAAATCGCAACTTTATCAAAAGGATGGTAGTCAATGAAGTAGTTTACCCTAACAACAACAACAACAACAATAATAATAATAATAATAATAATAATAATAATAATAAATTCTTTTATTTATTTATTTATTCATTGGTCTGAGCTGGTTGTAAAATACAAAAATGAATGAATATGAATATAATAATTTTGACTACCAAACTTTGGTTGGAATGTGCTGTCATACACTTTAACATCCACTGTAATTAGGGTTGGTAAAAAAAATTGTACCAACCTATTTCGACCTAATCTGATTTAATAGGATCAAGTTTTTTTTTGATTAATATAGGATCAAGTTTTTTTTATGAAGTTTAAATTTGGGTTTTGTTCATATTTTTTATTATAAATTTTTGGTTTTGTTCATATTTAAAGAGAACTCATCTGTCGCAACTCGAAATAATAATAAACATGATAGTTATTTTGTGTTTTAATTTTAAGTGTGTTAGTTTTAGGATTTAGAGATTTAATGTAACACCCGGGTTTAGGGGTCGGGTAAAAATAATATTAAAATATTATTTTGGGTTCGGTTTTACAATTTAGATAATAAAAATATTTTCGTGGGCCTCGGGATTTCAAAATATTTACAACTATGTTGGGCCTATCTCTTGGGTCCAAAATCCATGGACTTTAAGAGATATGAGTTTTGGACTTTCATTAAGGGCATTGTGGTAAACATTGTTTTTGGGTGAATTTAAAATAAAGTAAAAGATGAACATGTGCTCATCTTCATCCTCCCTCCCCCATTTTCCATTTCTAACGTGAAAATGGAGCTTATTTTCACTTCACTCTCCCACCTCCTTTCTCCCTCATCCTTTGAGCTTTTTGAAAGGTAAATATAGTTTTGACTTGGCCTTGCTATCCTCTACATTTTAGTATTTTTAGATTTCACTAAAACCATGTATTTTACATTTGGGTTTTTCAAAGTTTTAAGCTAAAGGTTAAGGCTTTATGGGTTTTTACTAAAGCTTTTGATTTGTTATTGTTAGAAATGTTATCTATGAATCAAATGATCCAATATATATAATTTTTAGAGTATTTTAGAAGAATTCCCGAAATTGGGTAAAAATGGGTTTTTTGAAAGGTTTTAGGTGATTTTTGGGGGTTGTTTTAGGTGGGAATTGATAGCCCAATGGTAGTGCTATGGTTAGGGGTTGATTTGGGATCATTTGTGGGTGCAATGGGTGTTGGAAACATGGATTTTGGAAGGGGTATGTGGGCTGTCCGAAATTGCAAAGTATGGGGTTTGGTCACGACTTGCAACGTTGTAAATTGTGATTGAATTGTATTCCGGGTTGGTCTTATGATGTTGGGCTGATTTGAAATTGTTTGAATTGTGTTTGAGGTTGTTTGGAAGCGGGAATTTGTGTTGGAGAAGCCTCGGGAAGAAATCCGGAAATTTGAGAGAGGTTGCTTGCTTGGCTTGGAGCTTGGAAGCTTAGGTGAGTGGTTAAATACTTTTAAATGGTTTTCAAATGTTGGTTCAAGCATGTGAACTAGGTTGGGATTGGTAGACCCACCTAGAGTTGGGATTAGGGTGGTGGCCTAATCCCAAACTTTAGTTAGAGACCTTGGTTGATCTTTAAAGTGTTGAATTATGCCTCATATTTAATCATGCTCATGGTGGCTATGCTTATGTTGTTATACATGTATGTGGAGGCATGGCTTAATGCATTGTTACGTGCATGTTGATGATAAATGTGATAGGGATATACATGTGTATGAAATATGATGTGATAATTGTGTTGTTGAGATACATGTAGTGTTGACATGTGTAATGATATTATGAGGTGTTTGTATGATCCGGGGATCATGGTGAGTACATGCTAGGCATGGAAATGTGGTTGTGCATGACGGTAAGTCATGGTAAGCTCGTGCTAAGCACGGAAGTGTTATGAATTGATATTATGAATGATTAATGAAATGCGTAGTATTGGCACTAGCATGCTTGGGTACAAATGATCGATCATTAGGATGTTAGTGTGTACACATGAGTCAAAAGTCGCGCGTGGCCTTGGTGGCGTTGAGTCACCAAGGAGGAGTACGGGTTCGCCCGGAAATTGTATTTATATTAGTCGGTGATGAGTGGAATCCCATCGACGGGGCGTGAGGATGAGTGGAATCCCCTCCGCGTGGAATGAGGCGTGAGGATGAGTGGAATCCCCTCCGCGTGAACGGTGATGAGTGGAATCCCACCGTCAGGTAATGGTTGAGTTGTTGGATGTGAGTTCCAACGGTTATCCGCGTATTCGAGTCATAGCTAGGTGCCAATACCGATTGTAGTTTATGTTACCAATATGTGGTTAATTGTGAACCAATGTGATTTGGGATGTGTTGCTAACATGGTTTAATATATGTGATTTTATGTGTTGTGGATTTAAACATGTTGAGCATGACATGATATTGAATATATGTTCATGCATCATCTATAATTATGGCTCGTGTGGATCGGAGGTAAGATCATGCATTTTATCTGGGTTGTGGTTCGTGCTTGGACCCTGCATTGTCGAAGGTTTGATTTATGAGCTTACCCTCACTAAGCTTTTATGCTTACGCTCTCTATTGTTCGATAATGCAGATCAATGGTTTGTGGGTGGCAAGGGCAAGGAAAGGCCTCCAAGTGTTGCTTACGGTTAGCTCAAGTATGATGTTTAAACTTGAAGATTGTAATAGTAAAGCAATGGGATAGGTGTTATTGATTTGAGTTAATGTTGGATGTTTAAGAGCATGTTTAAACTCCTTAATTGTGTTGTTTTTGATTGGCTTGTCGATGCCATGTTTGGATTGTAAATCATGTCTAAATTGCTTATCATGTGTGATGGTCATATGCCTTGTGAGAATGCCTAAGTTGCTCTTTTGAATGCTAGTCTTATGCCTTAGGAGTTTTTACATGTGTTTGAATGTTGTTTGAATGAATGCATGTTGTGGATTGTTGCCTTAGTATTAGACATGTCTATTTAATGTTGAAGCATGCTAAAATAGTTGTTATACCTTAAGATGTCTTGTCTTGAAGTTGCTTGGTGGCTTGTTGGTGTTTTGGGGCATCCTTGTGCCTCAAAACAGCCCAGAAAAGTCTGCAGACATGGGGTGTTTCGGAACGGGTCCCCGTGTTCCGAAACGGCCCCTGTGTAAATGGCCTTCCGTTTCGAAACGGATGAGGGCCGTTCCGGAACGTTTTCGCTACTGGAATTTTGAGAAATTGGCGAGATGAAACCGTTCCGAAACGGGCCTTTGAAGTTCCGAAACGGTCAAATCTCGTTGACCACGAGATATTGACCGTCAAGGTCGTTCCGATACGGGTCACCCCTGTTTCGGAACGGTCCCCTTGTGGTTGACCCAGGCCCGTTGACCAGGTCAGGGCGTTTCGGAACACCCTATAGGTGTTTCGAAACGGCCTGCTGAAAATGAAGAAAAATGGACTTTTTGTGTTTGTTTGGTCGGTAAATGTTTCGTTGATTGTATCTTCCGCTGTTGCGCCTCACATAGGGATTAAATAAGCATCTAGACAAGATTAAAGTTAAAAAAAATTGTTGGGTCGTTAACCGAGGGGAAGCCTTAACGGGTTTCGCTTCGGTTTTCCCCGTGTGGCCCACTCGGACCGGTCATCCGACCAGGCCGGGACGAGGGGGTTACATTTAATTTAAAGGGTAAAGCAGTAGCAGATCTAGACAAAATTATTTTTATTTTCAAAAAATAACACTAAATTAAATATATTTTAAAAAAATCAAAAATTGGATGTGGATGCACCCTAGCATAGCTGTCTGCATCCGCCAGACCGCCACTGGTGTGGGGTATAAGGATCCACGTTTAATAGTTTATAATTTAAAGTTTAGGGTTAAACTTTAAGGTTTATAGGTTAAAACTAAAATCCTCCAACATATTACCATAAACCTAAAACCTAACCTATAAACCCTTAATCCTAACCATAATCCTTAAATTCTAATCATTACTCCTACTTCTAAACTATTAAATATAAACCCTAAAACTAAGACGCTTATAAACCTTAAACTTAAGGGACTTATAAAAAATTAAAAGTTTCCACCGCCAATGTATTAAATATAAATCTTAATAAAAAATATTAGTTATGCTTTGATCAAGACATAAAAAAACAATTTATTCATGTATTATTTTATTGCAACAAAAAGAATGAAAAATTTAAAAATAATGTTGATCAAGTGGTTCCCGATTAAATATTCAGGTCGAAATTGATACAAGTAAAATTATATTCAAATTCAGATCAGACTGAGAATAAATTTTATTAGCATCATATCAAGTCGAATTTGAGTAAGCCAAAAACTCATCCACCACGTTACCATCCCTAACTACAATAATGTCTAATAAACTACTCTCATCATTTTTCACTTCTTTATAATGATGTAATAATAAGACACATAGCATTCTGGCATTTGAAGAAAGACTGGGAGAAAAAACGAAGTTGAATGATACACGTGCATGGTAACCAAAGCAAAGTTGCAACACTTTTTTTTTTATATAATCGATGGCTAATTCAAATCGAATACTACAAATGTTCATCATGGGATGATCTTACTAACCAATGTATTCTATTCATAACATCAAGATTCGAACTTTTAAACCCGGATTTTACTTAAAAGATCTAGTGTCATTATCTCACTAGACCAACAAGTAAATACAATGTTTGAAAGTAGCAAATACAATGTTGGAAACTAGTAAACTAGAGCAGATTCCTCAAAACCCCTTTGCATTTTTGTCTAAATAGCTCTCCAGTATCAATCAAAATACTTAAATATCAAGAATTGAGAATCAATAATGGGGTATATTCCAAAGGATCTCATAGTTTTAACCTGAAAAAAGCCATTGATATGCACCTACATCACTTAAAACTACATAAATTCCACTTGCTTAATGGGATTTGACACAAACTTCATTTCAACACTAGTGATCCACAAGGGTCAAAATTTTCGAGACAGCATATAGTACGGAACAATTAGTGCCTTCGCTGCTTTGCACGCTTGAACGTTTGACTACCTTTTATCTTCCATTTGTCATTTCCAGCCGGTCGATTACGTTCTTCAATCTCCCGAACCTTACGCTTCCTGTAAAAAGTTGATAGACGATGAGAAGCGTGCATCACTACCGTGCAAAAGCATTCTTGTCTATATAATAATGATGATAATAACAATGTTTGATTATGAAGTAGATGGTATTCTCCTTCTGATTGCAGATTATCCTGGCCACTTATTTAAGGCATCCCACATACTGACCAATTCATCCATTATGAGTTGACATATTCTTAGAACTTTCTTTCTGCAACAGGGGAATCAAATAGTGTTTTCCGGGCCAAACTCTTATTCGATCATGGAACTAGGTATTATAAATGACTTCGGAAGGAACTTATCAATACGATATCTCACCTGTATTGCCTGACAGCTGGATCAGAAAGCAGCTCATCTGCTAGGGTTGCCTTCCTCTCATTCTTTGTCATTCTACCTGAGTAGTAGTCTGTCACGGATTCTACCACAGTTCCTACCTGTTGCATGTCAAAAGAGTAGAGAATATTTCAGATAAACCAATTAGGATAAACACAAAAAAATATAATAAAAAAGGAAAACAAATATGCAGTAAGCCATAGTAGTGAACTTGCCTGGAAGTACTTGGGCAGTGCTTTGGATTTTGAATCCTTCTTATAGTGTCTTTTCGGATCAATGGCTCCCCTCAACTGTATCACAAACAAACACGAGCAACCAATGTCAAGAATCGGGTCCATGCAAAGACATGAACATTTGAAATCCTAAGACAATAAACCCCTAGAAAAATAATTATGAAGTCAAATCCCTGCTAAAAAATTAGATCAAATTATCTTGATAGGCTCATTAGTTTTGAACATGAATGGGAGATATGACGATACAATTCAGAAAAATTCCTAAAACTAGGAAAAACATTCTAGTGGAGTTAAATTAAAACTAAAATCATATTACTTGCCTTAATAGGCTCATTAGTTTCAAACATGAATCGAAGATATGACAATCAACAATCGGATAAGATGCATCTAAAAAGCATGTTCTTGAAAGATCCGATTGACAAAATTCCTAAAACAATAAACCCCTCAGAAAAACATTCCAGTGAAATCAAATTCAAACTAAAAAACCAAGTCAATCAATTTTATATTAAACCTTGAACCCCTAATTCTCGTGAGTTTCAATGATCATTGGATATGATACAACTAAGGGTGAGCATTCGATCATGTCAAATAAAAAAATTTCGAGTTAGTGGATTTTAAATTTTTCCGAGTATTGGTTTTTTGATTCATGTCAAGTTCCGACCACCCATAGATACAACATGTAAAAAAGCAGGTTCCAACAATATACAATACAAAAACACATTAAACAAAAGGGGATGCAAAGAGCAGAGCACCTTGAGTAATTGAAGATCCTTCTTCAACTCCGGGGTGAGAGTTGGGGCAGGCATATCAAACCTGTTGAAACACGAATTGTCAAATATATGCAGCGAGGTAAAAGAGAATGAAAAGGAAAAAAGGAAACATGAAGAATACCAGGCGGAGCCGGCGGTGTCCTTGACTTGCTTTCTGAGCAATTTATTAACCTTTGAAGGATCATTAGGTGGTACAAAGAGGCCGTCGACGAGTTGTTGGTTGGGCTTCCAAAGGGAAGTGCTTTGGGTTTCGTTCTGGGATTTAGATACAGACCCAGAACCAGAAACAGAGGTGGTTTTAGATGGCAAAGGCAAACCAGGAAGCTTGGGCTCCCATTTCAGACCAATCACCGCCTTGCTTCCCGGCATTCGTATCGCTGTCGCTCAAAGTTGAAGAAATTAGAATTGACGAAACAAAATAATGTTTGCAGGGTTTCAAATACCGCCGTCCGGTATCGCTAATAGCAGCGGATCCCGGCCGCAAAATAACAGTGCAACCGAAAATACGGCGATAACGGTCCACTAGTTATGCTAAATCGATAACTTTTTACGAAAATTCGGGAAGTAGGATCGAAAACAGGAAAATATAACATAGGGAAGCAGATAACTCAAAATCTCTCTCGTGACTCTGTGTAAAAATTAATCTTCAAAATAAATTTAGGGTTTACCTTGTTTAATTTCCTGCGAAGAGAGGGCCTGACTCCTGAGGCTAGTTTGGCGGCGGGTCTGTGTGAGGAGAGTTAGAACTTAGAATTTAACAAAGAGTTGAGAGTACATAAATCTATATTTATGATTCGTGCAATATTTTTTCATGAATTGTTTTTATGATTTATAAATGTATTTTCGGCTCCCTTACTTAATAATAATATTGTTTGTTTAGCAAGATTACATTTTCAATAGGAATGTATAGTATATTTTTCTCGCCCTTTTGGTCTCAGTAGTAAATGATGATATAATTTATTTAGTTACTTAAGTTCGAACACTAATTCTGTTCGATTTGTGCCTTATTAAAAAAGACTAAAAAAGTTGAACAAATACTACACTTGTATCACACTAGCATATTCAAAAAAATATTAAAAAATAATGAAATAGGTGTACTATAAATTATTTACTGAACTAAAAATTTGCGACGTACTAAGATAAAGTTGTCCTTTCTTTCTAACGAATTTACGTTATTTCAACATTGCCCCATTATTTTGGGACGAATTTTCAGACATTACAATGTCTACTGGAAATAATTTTTCTCTAGAATTTCTTTTTCCTATTCATCAAAACTATTCAATTTCCATGAATTGTTTTGAGTTTGGAGTAGAATTATTTCACAATAGAAGTTGTACTCATCATCTGCATGACCTGTGCACTAGATTTCAACACATTTCGGCAACTACGAACAAGTTCTTGAATTATGACGGTCTACTCATATGCAAGTTATAAAGTTTTCTGGATTTTCGATCTTTTATGGGGATAGATTTAATTATCCTTTCCAATAAAGATGATGGTTTTTCTACACCGGTAACAATTGTACATCTTTCCGATAATGATGATTGCATTTGTTCAAGTTTAAGTGGTGGTTACTTTATTAATCTCCTTCAAGTGGTGGTTACATTCTTCGCAAATGTTTAAAATTTGCAGAATTTGGGTTGAATTACCATGTTCTTACATGGATTCAAGGGACAAGCCATGATGAACAAGTAATGACTGACAATTACGTTTTCTCATTTGATGAAAATTCAATTCATGATCATGGTTGACTTTCTAAGGTAGTTATGTGGCAGTTACCCATTTTTCTTTCTTCATTCTTCGTGTGGCAAAGAACATGTCTAATTAGATTTTCTGTTCAATTACTTAGTGAAATTGAGGACAAATCTTTTATGATTCATGAGATTTACCATTGTAATTACCGGAAATTTAATTATTCATGCTTCGTGAGGCATTATTCACGTCCTATTGAAAAATTGCCATTAAAATCAAGAACAATTGTGGACTGTTCTTCGAAGAACAACGAGATTGTTCATGGTTATTGGCTATCTTCCAGGTTGGTTTTCTTGGATTTGATCTTCTTCGCTTGAAATTCTTTGAAATTTGGTGTTGTTAGTGAATCTACATCGTTGGATCAACAATTGGTTATTGTGGTAAAGGATCATCGTTGGATCAATTGGGATAAAGGTTACACTAAGGATAGCAGTTACACTAGAGTGCAGCCATTGACACCTATAGGTGCAGGAGGGGCTCGAACATTGTTGAACCTTTGGGTCGGTTCCTTGGTCAAGTTCGAACATGTACTACCACAATTGGGCTTAGTGGGATTCGATCCTGGAACTCTTAGTATGAACCGTGCCACACAATTCTCCCAGCCGTTGGATATGGCAGTTAGCCAAGGACATGCCCCTAGCCGTTAGATAGGGAACCTTAATCCTAGACGGCATACCTTAGTATTGCGTGGAATCGATCATGCGGCCTGGGGCTTGAGCGAGGCATGCTTCGATACAGTCTGTATGGTTCTACATGGGTTCGATCAAGGGACATCTTTCACGATTCGTGTGCACATACATCCTTGGCCAATGGATCTTGTAGGATATAGCGGAAGAAATGGAGCCGTAGGATGTGGAGCCTTAGAAATATATGATAGGAATGGGTTTTGCGCAGAATCGATCATGGGTCATGGCCCTCACTTACATCATCGTTAAGGTTTACTCATTTGGTTACCAATGGGATTGACCACGGGACGTCATCCATAATCTGTGCCTCTAGACTCTAGGACTGTTGGATGCGATAGAAATAGTCCTAGAGGTATTCTCACTCCATTGGATCAAGAGACTTCACAACCGTTGCCCATCTTTTGCCTTTGACCGTTGGATTGAGTTGGTGATACGCGAAGGCTCTTATCACAGACCCTTATCTCCGAGTTGGTTTCTCCAAGTCCAACATGTTGTCCACCACTCGGATAGTGGGCAGTTTCTATTAGTGCAACTTCACTTAGTGGAAACTTCCTCTTGGCCGGCTATTCTCTTAGCCTATAAATACACTTGGGCATTGCCACTTTCCTCTCTTTGTTGCGAATTATTTCTTTCATTATTTCGGCTTTCCTTCATCTCTCTTGCAATGGCTGCGAATTTGCAAGCACTTATGGCGAACTTGAGCTTTACGGGAGCCGAGAAAGCGGCTCTCCTTGATGTTGCACACTCCGATGATATTTCCATGGCTGTCGACGTTAAGTATGGTTTGGTGGGTAAGGTACTCTCTCCGCGTTTGATTAATGATACCATCTTTATCCGTGTCTTCTGTAACATCATGGCAGAAGAAAAAGCGGAGATTATGGCACTCAAACCGGGTGTCTTCCTCTTCAAAGTGTCGTCTGAAATACACCTTAGGAATGTGGTTAAACGTGGCCCTTGGTTGTTTGATGGCGAGCTGGTTGCCATGACCATGTTTCGACCATCTTTGTCCCTTGATGAGTACAACTTTGCACAAGATGTGTTGGTGGATTTGAGTCTATGGCTTGCCATTGGACAAAATGACAATGGCCACGACAAGGAAGATCGGTGAATGCTTTGGGGCACTAGACTATATGGATGGTCGCCAAGTTGGTGGTAATTTGGGGGACTACTTTCGTTTGAAGGTGGAACTCACCGTAACTAATCCTCTTTCGAGGGTTGTGATGCTGCCCAATAGGAATGGCAAACCCCGTGCTTGCCCGATTCAATATGAGAAGCTAAATAAATTTTACTTCTATTGTGGTGTCCTTGGACACGAGGTGGAATTGTGTCCGAAAGAGGTGCCGCAAGGAATGGCTCTTCCCTATGGCCCTTGGCTTCGAGTCCCTATTAAGACAAAGATGCCTCAACAACGGGTCTGTAGGGGCATCATCGATGTCCGTGACATTGAGGTCCCGACTTCTAACCATGGTACTCCCACTTTGCCCGCCCCGAGCAATGCACCTTCCTCTAGCATGGTTGTCCCGCAAGTTGCCGTGCAAGAGGTAGGGGAAGCTAGTTTGCCAACCGGAATTGATGCGGAAGGGCTGACCGTGAATGATATTGATGTACTCGACTTTGGTGCACCTATGTTGGGTGATGACTCATCTAAGGATGCAGACATGATCAACGAGATGCTCTCTGGTGAGGTGATGCACGCGACCGGTGTAACACCCTTGGTGCCTCCTATGATGATGGAGCTAGCCATGACAGATGTTATTATTGAGGGAAACACGACCGAGACACTTGCTCCCGTTACCTGCCCGGAGGTGGCCAATGAAGGAGACCATGATGCGGCCCGTCCCAAGGTTGCGAGGCAACTTGACATGCGCCTGGATGACAATGCTGCAAAGCCAAAGATGAAAGGACCGGCGGACCGAGGTGACCGATGCAAAGCTAAGATGGGATCGATGAAGAGTGTAGACAAAGCAACCTCTAAGGCCTTGGGCGATGACAATCTGCCGATTGGACAGATGATGCGTAACCGGGATGGGAGTGCAAAGAATAGGCAAATTTGATGTTGTTGTGACCGAGACGGATGCTGCTAACAAGGCCTTGATGGACAGCCTTGGGCCCGATGGTGCTGGCCATCGCACCCCGGGCAAGTATCGACGCAAATCCCTCACGGGGCGTGTCGAGCCAAACCCTGCGGTTGTTGCCGAGATGGAGGCCGATGAAGCGACCCTTAGTGTTGTCCGTGACCGTTATGATCCTGGCCGCAAGCACAAGCGCAAAGAGCACTCCAAGCATCGCCCATCTTCTCATGCCAAGCGATCTCGATCGGATGTAGATTTGGTGAACCCTTCTTCTGATATGACTACTACTACGACTGATTCGGCGGAGGCTGTTGGACAGCCCCGCCCAACACATTGAAGGTCTTGGTTTGGAATTGTCAAGGGTTTGGGAACCCTTCGACAATTTATGCGCTAGAGCGCTATGTGGAAATTTAAGCTCCCGATATTATCTATCTATGTGAAACTCGAATGAAAAAGGCCTGTGTTGATCATGTTAAACGAGTTTTAGGACTAGTTGGTTTCTTTTCTGTTGATGTTGGTCAATCTTGTACGGGGTTGGCTTTATTATGGAATAAAATGTTCAGTGTGTGCTTTCTAGTTATTCGAAGCTTCATATTGATGTAACCGTCACATTTAATGGATCTTCTTTTCGATTCACCAGGTTTCATGGCACATGCTCCAATAAATCACAAACTTGGAATCTAATCTCACGCTTACATGCATCTTTGAACTTGCCTTGGCTTCTCGGTGGGGACTTCAATGAAATCCTACTAGATAATGAGAAGCAAGGTGGTAGAAGACATCCTCGGGGTGAAATTCAACAATTTCGGGATGTTCTTGATGCTACAAACTTATTTGATATACCACCGGCACGAGGATGGTTCACTTGGCATAAAACAAGTGCACCTACAATGTGTGAGAGAATCGACCAATTTATTGCATCAACTTCATGGCTAGAACAGAATTATGATCACCGGGTTATTACAGAGTTTACTGATGCTTCCGATCACTGCTTTCTCATATTGGATACGAATCCGACTACACACTCTCATGAAAAACACCATAGTAGTGATTATTTCAAGTTTGATGCATGCTGGGCATCAGAAGATGCTTGCCGTGAGCAAGTACTTCGTGGATATGTAGATCCTAACGGTTCTACCCTTTCTAAAATTGAACAGGTATGGTGTACCCTTGATGCATGTCAGCAAGATAGAAGGATGCAATCTCATGGTCGCATTAAAACTCTTCGTAAACAAATTGCTGTGATCCTATCCCATGCTACTAAAAATGATGATTTGAAGACTTTATCTAATGCAAAAGCCGAGCTAAAGGCCTTGTTAGATAAAGAAGAAGCATATTGGGCACAGAGATCACGAATACAATGGTTAAAAGATAGTGATCGCAACATAAAGTTCTTCCATGCTCGAGCTACCGGGCGTAAAAAGAAAAACTTTGTGCGAGGCCTTACAGATGATGACAGGCAGTGGTATGAATGACGAGCGGACTTGCTTGGCATTGCTGAAGATTATTTTTATAATCTTTACCATTCGTACAATTGTTATCCATCTTCTGCGATCCTTGATTGCATTGCTCTGACCATTACATCATCGATGAATGATGCACTCTTTGCTCCCTTCACAAAGGAGGAAGTACATCAAGCCATTTTGCAAATTCATCCATCAAAGGCCCCTGGGATAGATGGGTTACCATCTAGTTTTTACAGGAAATACTGGGATATTGTAGGGGACGATGTCCTCAATCAATGTCTTGATATTCTCTATGATCGTGTTAGCATGGCAGAGGTGAACAAGACAGTCCTTGTATTGATTCCTAAAGTAGATGATCCGGAATTCATGCGGCAATTCTGCCCTATTAGCTTATGTATCGTGGTGTACAAAGTATGTAGAACTAATGTTTTGGTATAATAATTTAAAAATGTTTTGGACTAATTTGAAAAGAATTCAAAACTTGTCTTTAAGTCCAAACAACTTGAATTTATGTTTGAGGGATCTTAAAAGGTTTTTGGAAAAGTTTTTCATGATTTAAAACAACCAAACTTATGTTTTCAAGTTGCCCGTACCGATACGGTCAAAATCGTATCGATACCTTTTTGCCCAGTTTGGTCACTACCAAAACCCGTATCGAAACAGGTTTGGCCACTTCGATATGGTAAGGGATCGTTTCGATACGCCTAGTAAGCGTACCGATCCTATTTTAACAACCCTAACAGTCATATTTCCCAACGGTCTTTTAAATGTCATACCGTACCGATACGCCCTCAAACGTATCGATACGCCTAGGCTGGCAAGAGCCCAACGGCTAGTTTCTGATAAAGGCCGTACCGATATAGGTCCACGCGTATCGATATGAAAGGGTGCAAAACAACATTAATGATGGGAAATAAAGTCCTCAACGACTCCAATTAATCCCCAACGGCTAGTAATGGCTACAAACTCAAAGAGGAGTATAAAAGGGACTTCCAAGCATCAAGTAATGGTTAATGCTTCAATTGTCAATCAACAAATGATCAAGAATTGTATTAGTACTTAAATTGTCATTTCTTTGTATAGACAAATACCAGTGAGCCAAAATTGTCAAATTTGCTCAAGTGTTTTAGGTTTTGGGTGAGAGCTAAATTGTGCAAACAAACACCTATTAGAGGGATTTGTGTTTGTTTATCTTTTCTCTTGTAAGGAGGGTTTGATCAAGGTTTTGGGTAGAAAGATTGATCTGTGTATAAGGGTTTCCTCCTAAGCCTAAAAAAGGGGACGAATCAATAATGGATTGATTGGAAATCCTTAGCAGGAAGCTAAGGTAGTGGTTGTAGACCTTGGTTAGAAGGTTGAACCACTATAAATCATTGTGTCAATTATCTTTTAAGCTTCTACACCACATCCACCCAAAATTCCACTTCTCCACCACTTGGCGAGCAAGAACGGTTGAAGGAATCGAGCACCCTAAATCCCAACAAAGTAGTTTCCAAAGTACTTGTCAATCGTTTGAGACCGTTGATGCCGGTTTGCATTGATGAAGAATAAGCAACTTTTCTACCAGGAAGACTTATCTCGGACAATATCTTAATAGTTCACGAGATCTTCCACTACATGCAATCATCGAAGAATGGTCCTAACAAGGGTGCTGCCTTGAAGCTGGACATAGAGAAGGCCTACGATCGTGTTGAGTGGTCTTTCTTAGAAGCTGTGATGCTCAGACTTTGGTTTGCCCCTCAGTGGGTAAACATCATTATGAGATGTATCACTACAGTTTCTTATCAAGTCCGGCTTAATGGCGTTCTTTCTGATATTATTGTGCCGAACAGAGGTATCCGACAGGGTGATCCATTGTCACCATTTTTATTTCTGTTCTATACACAAGGACTATCGGCTCTCTTACATCGTGCCAAGAAACAAGGCACCATCAGAGGCATTCGTACGAGTATGCGAGGCCCAAACATTACCCATTTACTATATGCAGATGATAGCTTGCTTTTTGTCAAGAATTCCGTGCAGGAAATTACTTGGGTAAAGGAGATATTGGACATATATTCAGCTTCCTCATGATAGAAAATCAATTATACAAAGTCACTTATCTACTTCAGTCCTTCTACTTCGCAACAGAGCCGGGACAAATTTCACGTGGCTTTTTCGATTACAAAGGTTGAGGACCCGAGTCATTACCTTGGTATGCCTCTTATCATTGGCAAAAACAAATCAGCTAAATTGGGTTTTCTACTCGATCGCGTGGCAAAAAGAGTCTGTGGATGGACTAAAAACATCCTCTCTTACGGTGGACGGGAAGTCTTCCTTAAAGTGTTGCACAGGCTTTGCCGATTTATGTTATGACATGTTACTACCAGATTGTCTGATCACACAAATAATTAGTGTTATGCAAAAATATTGGTTGTCGGGACGAATGACGGGATGAGGTTGGCCGATGGTAGCTTGGCAGCATCTCTGCACTCCTAAAAGAGTTGGAGGTCTTGCATTTCGTGATCTACACCAATTTAACATCGCGCTTCTGGGTAAACAGGTTTGAAGATTATTGACTGACTCTGATTGTCTTGTATCCCGTGTCCTATCTTGCAAATACTTTGCAGGAAAATCAGTCCTAGATGCTAGACTTGGAGACAAACCTTCCTATTCCTGGAGATCAATTTTTACTGCCATGCAAAAGTTACGGGTTGGTTTCTTCTGGCAAATTGGCATAGATAGTCAGGTTTCAATTCTCAGTGCACCATGGGGTGGTTCTCACAGAGTTTACTTAGCTGATACATATGTTGATAGTATGGTTACTCCTATAACCTGTAGGATTTCATGATACCATCTTTTAATAGATGGGATGCTTCCAGAATTCGACATGTATTCAGTCCAGATGATGCATCTGAAATATTGGCATGTCCGATTGCTAATAGATTAGGTGATGTGCTTGTTTGAGATAATCATTCTAGTGGAACCTACTCAATTAGATCCGAATATACTTGACTAATGAAGAAATTCCATGGTGGTACAGATACTCCATCAAAACTTTGGCAAATTTTGTCAAAACTTAAAGTCTTGTCAAAGACCCGAATATTCATTTGGAGGGTTGCTCACGAGGCGTTACCTGTATATGGCCGTATTGGTGTACTTAGTTCACCAGATGGCATCTGTCTTCTTTGTAATTCTAATATTAAAACTGTTGTACATGTATTACGAGACTGTCCACTGACTAGGGAGCACTTATTCAAACTTCCTAGTCGACTTATCATGGATAGCTCCCAGTCATCTCTAGCATGGTTAGAACATTGTGAAGCTATTTTACCTCCTGACACATTTGCAGAGTTTGTGGTGTTTCTATGAAATATCTGGAACATGAGGAACACTTTCGTTCATGATCAAAAGTTGCAACCTGCTTTTCTTATAGCTGAGAATGCACATCACTTACATAAAGAATTTAATGGTGCATCCATTACAACCCTTCCCTATGGTGCTATTTGTCGGCCAACACCAACTAAGTGGATGAAACTACAGTCAGGTATAATTTCACTTACGGTTGATGGTATGTTTCAGGTGCAATCAAAATGGGGAGCGCTAGAATTCCTTGCACGGGATCATAATTGATTAGTCATTGCTGGTTGTACACGCATGTTACCGAGAGCGGAGTCTGCAGAATTGGTGGAAAACCATGCATTTTATGCAGCCATCCTATTTGTATTGGACCAAGGATGAACAGACGTGCAGATAGATGGCGAAGCGGCAAATGTGGTGAACCAAATGATGAGCCGTATGATTGTAGATCCTTGATGGCACAAAGCTTAACTGAGGCAAGAGAATTGCTATGCACACATCCACAGCTTAAGGTGGCATTTATTCTCCGATTGACAAATGAAGCTACGCACACTTTAGCTAATTGGGCATTCACTGAACAACGTTGTATTTATTTTTATAATGAATGTCTATCTTGTATTAAAAATATTGTACTGAATGATGCAGTTAATGAATAATAGGTGGTGAATACTCTTTTCCCCCTTAAGCTGTAGAGGGGAGTTTTTAACAAGGCCTACTTACTCTTTTTTTTATAATTAAGCTGTTAGTGGGAAACTCAGGCTTGTTCTTTCTAACGAATTTATTATTTATTTTGGAGGTTTCGAATTCGAGTGAAGCATGCACATAATGTCATACCAACAACATAATATTACTACCACAAGCCTTTTCAATTCTTCTCATTAATGACTTCATCTCAGGCAACAGTTCTTTCTCTACATAATCATCTGTATTATTACACAGTCAAGCCAATGATTTCTTGTAGATTCCATATGCAAAAGAGAAAGATGGTATCAAGAGCTGTTTATATATCTAACTGCCCTATGAGTTTATTTAAAACAACTCCCTTCCTGTTACAGAAAAATCAATGGTCAATTGCTTCAAAAATTCATAACTCTATAACCACAATCTCAGTATTACATCCGTTCCTCGTACCAAATAACCAGGACACAAACCACCGACTTCTTACGATTCCATAAGTTAACCGGTCGGGAAAATATATCTGCCAACTCAAACTCGGCTCCCCTCCTCAATCTGCTACCATAAATGGATCTACCTCTCCAAGATCAGCAACCAGAGGTCCTATATTAGTTTCATCCTCGTCTTCGGCGGCAAAATATGTCGGGAACGGAAGCATTGAAACATCAGGTTTCTTGTAAACAGAATCCTTTATGAAGACAAAGTTCCCTTCAGCACCTGGGACCTGTAAAATATAACAAACTCACTGATCGATACTTCTGGTAAAAAGCTATACAGAATGTGCAACAAACTAGATGCTACTTTTAAAGGGGTTGGTCCTATATTCTATTATGCCAAGGCCTCCCGAGTTTTTCAATACAAAACGTTTCAGCACTTAAAAATAAGAAAACCATACCTGACCTCTCACCCACATCAAATTCCTTGCAGGATCTATCTTGTATACCCACACATTTTTAACCGTTCTCGTCTTGCCACCCATGCGCCCAGGCATCTTTTTTCCCTTAAATACCTACATAACAATAATTGCTTGTCAATTATAACTCAAGGGCACTCCACATGATAAAACAAGAACACTAAGCCGGTCATATCATCATGTATAGAGACCAAAAGAAAAAAAATGGAAATTTGGTTGACAAGGCATTAATGTCCTTGACCTGGATCCATGCAAAATTACAGCAAAGCCACATCATCAATTTGGACTTCAAAATTCTACATGCTACCCACCATTTATCAACGACTTGGTAATTAGGAATGAGAAGCAATCAACTACAGAGTTTGCAAAACCATTTCCCCCCACAATTTATTACATCAGTTAAAAACATCAGCAAAGTGTCTATCAAGTGATACTTGGAATAAAATGTCAGCCTATGGAGAGAAGAACTATGTAGAATAAAATCGCATAACGATTACAAGATTGAATCAATCGTATCAACATGGATAGAAGTAGAACTCTGCAAGGAAAGTTGTAATAGGCCCAGCGATTGTTTTCAACGCCGAAGTTCATAGTTCAGATAAACATAACCGCTTCAGTGTTTTAGGAAAAAAAACCCAATGAAGTGATCCTCAGTAGAATAAGAGGTGTGGGGAAAAACCAAATCCCCTTACAAGAATGAATCAATCAAATGAATACAAAAGCTTAAACAATATGAAGGAACCCATACATGCATAGGAAATAAGTAATTACTTAACCAATTATCTCTGTCTATGTTCTTTTCATGCTTAAACAAATAAAAAGACGTTGTACTAGCAATTTCTAGTATGGACAAGAATGTCATCTAGAATTCAAGATATTTGTCTCGTTAAAGCTTAAATTATCATCATCATCCAACCACATCAATGCAATAAATTGTTGACAAGGCAAAACAACGAACCTATAAAATAGAAAGGATTCAGATGCTCAAGTACAATGCTATTGCCTACCGTGTAGGCCAAGGTCTTGTGGAATATATACCCAAAGAGGGGGGGGGGGGAGATTACACTAAAATAATGCTCATATATGAATGCCACACATTCCCCATAATTATCAAGTATACCAAGAATCAAGATACGTTTAAGGTATTGCAAATTTAAAGCTAGCAAAAGAAACCTTTCCAGGAGCATCCCTCTGGCCAGTAGAACCAATACTCCGATGTGATAATGATGCACCATGAGATGCCGGCATTCCTTTAAATCCCCACCTTTTCATTCCACCCTGGGCAAGTAAAAGAAACATAAGACATTTGATTGTTTAAGTTCCATATGGTAACTAACTTCATCATGCCAAGTATTGGGGGTGAGGGGAGAATTATGATCTACAAAACCTCAATGTTGTTATTTATTTCTATTCCAGTCCCCACCAAATACCTCGTGCAAGGATTAGATAGAGTTTAGAACATGAGAAAAAAAGGCATGCACATGCTCAATGCCTAAATTAACATCACTGGATTAACAAGTGACAGTCAACAAGCAAATCATGTCTCACTAATAAAATAAAAATTGCAATTCTTTCCACGCGATGCTATAAACATTTATCAAAGCATCTGACTTCAGAACTCCCATTGCTAGCTCTATTAGTTTCTCCCTAAACCTATATTTTCAAGGCTGAAACACCTGCTAGAGCTAAAAACAACTGGAATACAGAATATATTCATCATTTAAGTTAAGCGCTGACGACATAAAAGGGAAATCGATGGAAACAATTAATCAAATCACCTGAAAACCTTTCCCTCTAGAAGTTCCACTGACATCTACATATTGGCCAGGAACAAAATGGCGAACACCAAGGGAAGTACCAACAGGAAGAAGAGCATCCTCAGTGACGGGGAACTCCTTCAATTTCCTCTTCAAAGGAACGCCTTGAGCTCTGAAATGACCCACTTCAGGCTTCGTCAAATGTTTAGGCTTTTTGTGGCCGCAACCAATCTAAAGCAACACCATACATCCAAACACTTGAAGTGATTGTTTAGCCATGATTCAATCAACATCCTAATGAACGGTAGCTGACCAGTATCTATAGCTAAAGCAATGGAATGAATTACCTGAAGGGCAAAGATTCCTTCTTTCTCAACAGTCTTGACCTGAGAGACGATATTGTCATCAACCCAGAGAATAGTGATGGGTAACCTAGCACCCCATTTGTCCCAAAGTGCAGTCATGCCGCACTTGACGGCAATGATCCCAGTTCGCCTGGAGTTTGGGGTCATGACTGATGGGGTGGCCGTGATGATGCGGGTGGGTTGCTGATGGAGGATGTGGGCGCCATCCATTAAGGAATCGGAGCTGAAGAATCTTCTAGTTAAGGGATGAGAAGCTAAAGGATTTGGGGTTGCCGGGGATTGCTTCGGTAGTGAGAGGAAGTGGTGGTGGAGACGAGAAACGAGGCCTCTGGTCGATAAGGCCGCCATGCCTGTGAATTCAACACACTGAGATAATACTAAGTACTAACTAATGATCTGATTCACTGTTGTAGAGGGAGAGGGAGTCCACCATTGATAATTGAAGCATTGGGCAAAGGCCGAAGAGAAATGAAACAGATCACACAAAAGAAATGTAGGGTTTTTTCTATTTGAAAAAAAAAGGTAGGGTTTTTGATTTGAACAGAGGGGAGGGCTTTGTCTGTTTGTATTTCCTAGTTCTAGGGTTTTAGTGGTGGGCGCATTTGGGCTTCATTTGAGTTCGGTCTATCTTCGAAACGTCCATTACTCAAATTGCAAAATTTCTTTTAGGTTTAATTTATTCTAGTGTGAAATATACAAATGAACGCTAAACTAAGTAAATGTGATTTTTTTTTGGATATTGAAGTCTTGATAGATTTAAATAATCATTAAAATTTAAAATTTGTTTGGTTGGGTGAAAATAGAATGACGTGTTATGAATATCTTTATTATGGTGGATATCTATATATTAAATGAGATTTTATTATTAAAGTTTAATACTTATTGGAATAAGGGTTTTATCTTATGCCTATAAATATAGACTTTTGAAGAAAGCATTATATACAACCTTACATTGAGAATATAATAAAAGTCTCTCTCTTTGTTTCTCATTTTTGCTCTTATTTATCTCTCTTGTTCTTCTTTACTTTATTCACAACATATTATCAGCACAAGACTCTAACCAACTGAGGTGTTTTGTCGTTCAAATCCTAAAGGGGTTATTGAAAAGAATTTGATACTAGCATGAATCAAAGATAAGTTCTTCTCCCTCAATTATATTTTAATTATTGATTCTCTTTCTTTCTTTGATCTTTAACTTAACTTTTAATTTTTGAAAAATCTTTGGTTGTTTGGTGTTAGTGTAGCCATAGAGTGACTCAATTACTGTGGTTCTTGTCGATAATTCTCGAAAAAGATTTTAACAAGATATTGGTAACTATATCTACCATATATTTCGATATAGCGATTGATTAATCATTCTTATTTATACATCCTTATGATTGTTTATTTGTTTAAGAATGACAATTATTTTGTAGTGATTATATTTATGCTTTTTTTTGTTAAAGTTGATATTTTAACCATATTTTGAATTTTACATGATATATTTAAATGGCTTGGAAAGACAAAAGAGATTATGAGGAGATGTCTTGGTCATGTATATCTACATTGTCTTTGGGAGGAAAATCAATATCGGTAAACTCTATTTTTATTTTTATTTTTTATTTTATTATTTTAAGGTGTTATAAATTATGGTGAATTATCTTTTTATTTTGATGGTTTAATCCGAGTATATTAACTGGACATCTCGTTCTGCGAGGCTACTGGTCTCAAAGGAGGTTCTTTTTAAAGGACCTTGTGGACTGGTTTAACAATGCCGCATATGAGAATTAAATCTTTGTTCTATATATATTGGTTGCTCAATTATTCTTTAATAGTATGATTGTTATAAAGTTTATATTTGCAAGCATGACGTTTATTTCATGCGATTATTGGACTTATGTCATTCCTTGAAATGAATGCAAGCATGATGTTTATTCCATGCGATTATTGGATTTGTTTCATTCCTTGATGTGAATGCAAACATAATAATTCATTATATGTTTAGTGAATAAAACTCAGTTATGTGCCAGAGTATCACTGATGAGATTTTAAAGACCTATTAGCCTCCGCTACATTCCCTGAAGTGAATGTGATATTTTTATAGCGAAAAAAAATAAATGCCACATTAGTAACTGTGGTTGCGATTGAGGCCATAAAAAATAGACATGGATAGAATGATCATTTTTGAGAATGTTTATATCCACCGAAAGTGGGATCATATGGATGACAAGGATGATAGATATCATATCAAAGTCTTTATGTTATCAATACGATGGTACAAACTATTGGTCTCGTACTTGTCAAACGTCAAAGTATTATGGACTTTATCCATAAGCATGAATGGTAAATGAAAGAAAATATAAAAAAGTTTTGTTTATGGCGAAAATAATTATGGCGTTGTTAGTCCAACTCAATTGGATATTGTTAATTTCTTCATAACTCTTGAAAGGAATAATTCGTCATTTATTTTATTTCCCTTATAACCTCTAAAGGGAATAATTGATTTTTATTTATTTATTTTATTTTATGTTAATTTTTTTATTTATTTATGTTAATTTATTTTATATTAACTTGTTTTACATATTATTTATTTATGTTAATTTATTTTTTGAAGAATATTATTACTTTCAGAATAAAATATACAATGAATTGTGGCTATTTATGCCTAACAAACAGTGCAAGTACCCGTATTATACTTAAGCATAAAAAATATTTTTCCATTTAAATGCAATGGAAAAATATGAGTATTATTTCCCAAAGTACTAAAATATCAATGCTTCCTAAGAACAATAAGTTATTAAGGGTTTATCTCTAATAGATAACCGAATTGATATGATATGCTATGCTATATTTAATATTTCGCATTTAAAATGCAATAGAATAATATGAGTAGTATATTCGGAAGTACTAATATCACAGAAGGCTTCGACTGAGCAAATATGTTATTTCCAAATGGAACTTTATTCCATTTTCACAGTGCATTATACTCGTCAAAGACGCAAAGAGACTTATTGAATTTTAAAGATATTTGCATAAATATATTGAGAATATTAGTCGAGGGGTGACGACTATCTCAATATTACGAGTATAACTCAAGACAATAATAAAATATTAAAAATATATATGCACTGTCATCCATATTGTACTACACAAGAATTAATACAAATTAAAGCTCATGTTATTGTAAATCAAAAGTTTACTGATAACTTTATTATTTGGCATGACCGGTTAGGCCATCCCGGTTCAATTATGATGCAAAAATTTGTTTCCACTTTCATGTGGTCATTATTAAAGAACTAAAATTTTCTTCAAGGTAATGTTATTCATGTGATACTTGCTATCAAAGCAGATCGATTATTCAATCATCATCAGCTATGATAGATTGCGAATCTATTAATTTTTTTTTGGAACGGATACAAAGGTAATATATGTGGGCTCATACACCTTTCTTACAGTCCATCTAGATATTTTACGATTTTAATTGATGCATCGACTAGATGGTCATATGTATCTTTGTTATCAACATGTAACTTGGTGTTTGCGAGGCTACTTGCTCAGTTGATAAAATTATGAGCATGTTTTTCCAGATTATTTTATAAAGACAATCGGTCTTGATAATGCTGGTGACATGTCATTTTACATGTAGTATCACTAATTCGCATCAAGCCAACAAATTATCATAAGTTCTCCCCATTACAAATAGTTTTTGGTCAAAACTAAATATTTTTCATCTTAGATTTTTTTTGTACGGTATATGTTCTGATTCCTCCACCACAACGCACAAAGATAAGTTCTCAAATGAGGTTAGGAATATGCGTTAGATTCAAATTTCTCTTGATAATTAAATATTTTGAGCTTCTGATAGGGAATTTATTTACAGCTCGATTTACTACTATTATTTTAATGAGTCAGTTTTCCCAACATTAGGGGGAGAAAATAAAATAGCTTAAAAAAGAAATAATTTGGAATGAACTATCATTATCTTAATTTGATCCACGTACTCAACAATGTGAACTATAAGTTCAAAGGATAATTCATTTAGCAAATCAATTGTCAGATGATTTTACTAACCCAAATAGAGTGACTAAGTCACATATATCAACTACGAATGCTCCGTTTAAATTTGATGTCCCGGAAGGACAAACTATAGTTGTAATGAGTCTAACTTACGTCTGTAGCGTGGTAAACAAGTAGGTTCCAAAGATAAAAATCCTTAAGAAAAAGAAAGGGAGCTATAGTTATGATGGTCTGATCGAGGAATCAATGAATTATGAAAATCTCAAGAAGAGATTAAAAGGTCTCCAATATAGACATTAACATGACTCAGATACCTGATAATAAAGAGATCTCAATAGATTATGTCATATCTAGTAATAAGTGAAACTGAAATCAAATTGACGTCGATAATACATTTGCATGCAATATAGCACTAGAGATTTTATTTGATGATGTGGATCATGAATCATTGTCAATTGAACAATGTAAACAAAGAAATGATTGGCCAATATGAAAAGAGGCAATTAAGGCGAAATTAAGATCTCTTTCGAAAAGAGAAATATTTGGGCCTATAGCCCGTATATTGAAATGTGTAAAGCTCGTGGATATTAATGAGCCTTTGTGAGAAAGAGAAATCACGAGATATAAGCTCGTTTGGTTGCACAAAAATTCTCACAAAAACATGAAATTGATTATGAGAAAAATATATTCCTCGGTGATGGATGCATTTACTTTTAGATAGTCTGATAATAAATGAAATAAATCAGTTTTCGCCTAATGGATGTTGTTACATCTTATTTTCATGAGCCTATTGATAAAAACATTTACATGAAGCTTCTAGAAGGATTTAGACTGCCAGAAGCAGTTAATTCAAGTTCTCGAGAACGTTATTCAATTATATTGAATATATCTTTTTTATGGATTAAAACATTTTGGGCACATTTGGTATAATCGCCCCATTGAATAGTTATTAGCGGAAGGCTATACGAATGATTTAATTTTCGGGGCATTTTATTAAGAAGTTTAGCTCTAAATTTGTCTTTATTTTTATTCTGTATGTTGACGATTCATTGAGACTCATGAAGAGATCTTCTCAACAATGAAATTCTTGTGCAGCAATTGGCATGCACAGAAAAATGTTTAAAGAGACTTTACATGCATAATGCATATTCGTTTATCACTATTTGGTTGATAGGTCTCTTAATGTAAACAAAGATCCATTCCGTCCTTGAGAAAAATGTGATGATATTCTTGGTCTAAAAGCACCATATATACATTAATTGATTTGGAAGCATCGTATCTTAGCTGGTCCAGAAATATTATCTAAGTGCTACAAGACCGTTGCCTTTAAATAATTGCTATGCATGAGGCAAAGCTGAAATATGTGTTTGGCTAAACATATCTAGAAGATATGTGAATTGCTTTCACAAGATAAGATGCAAGCTATCTTATCTAGAGATAATGCAGAATTTATATCTCAAGGTGGATACATCAAATGTGATAAAACGAAACATATCTCTTTAAAGTTTCATCCCTAATGATCTTCAGAATAATAGTATTTGATGAATTATTTCAAGCAATAATTTGGAAGATTTATCCACTAGTGCATACTCTATTTCAACATTTGAAGATTATATTCAAGATTGAATTATGAAGATTCAAAGATCTTATGTGATATTTTTATGAGGGGAGTAAATACGCGTTGCACTCTTTTTCCCTTAACCGAGGTTTTGTTCTAATGGGTTTTCCTGGTAAGATTTTTAATGAGGCAACATGTTATGCGTATCAAAGATGTGTGTACTCTTTTTCCTTCACTAAGATTTTTTTCCCACATGATTTTTATCTTAATAAGGTTTTAACGAGACACATTATCTTTATGGATATCCAAGGGGGAGTGTTATGAATATCTTTATTTATGGTGGATATCTATATATTAAATGAGACTTTAATGGACTTTATTATTAGGGTTTAACACCCATTGAAATTAGGGTTTCTATCTTATGCCTATAAATATAAACTTTTGAAGAAAGCATAATATACAACCCTACATTGAGAATATAATAAAAGTCTCTCTCTTTTTCTCTCATCTTTGCCTCTCTCTTTTTCTCTCATCTTTGCTCTCATTTATCTCTCTTGTTCTTCTTTACTTTATTCACAACGTGAAGAAAAAGAATAAAAAAGTATAAAAAATTAATCTCGAGTGTGTTTAGTAAAATAATTAAAAAAAAGAAAATAAGAAAGAAAAGCATTTTTTCGTGCTCCAATTTAGAAGAGAAATTGAAAGAGATGTTATTAGTTCAAAATATGTTATTTACATAACATATTTTTTATCTTATATTTCAATTCTACTAAAATATTTACATTTTCTTTTTAACTTTAACATTTTTATTCCCAATGGTGTTTGGTAGATATAATGTCAAAAAATGCATAATATTTAATGGATATTTACTCTAGCCCATATTTTTTTAAATACTTTAATCTTCAATGTTTCATTTTTCGTTTTAGATCAAAATAATTCATATACGATAAAAACAATTAGTCAACTAAGAATAAACAATTTAGTAAAATGGCTCATCATCTTTGTTTATAGGGCTAACTAGCTAAGTACATATTTAGTCTTCCACCTATTCTTGCGTTCCTATTTTAGTATCTTACCTATTTTTTGGCAAAATATACCTAATGTTACATTTTTGTCTTGTTTTGGTACCCGACCGTTAAAAACAACTTATTTTTAATAGGGATAATCATAATTTTAATCTCAAAACTTATACATTTCTATCAATTTGGTCCAAACTCTATCAATTTAATAATTTTCTTAAATATTCGAGTTAAAATTATAAATCCCCATTTTATTTCTTCAGCTAGGACCCTACCTGGATTTCCAATTTTCTTTAATTTGTTTCTGTATTTAAAAAAAATCGAATTCCTTCTTATTTTATTTCTTTTGCGTTTCTTCAAAATCACACGCTCACTTAAAATTTGTCTATCTCTTTGGATTTAGTTGTCCAGATAAACATGCAAAATTCCATATGAACCTATAAAATTTTATTAAAAAAAAAGAAAAAAAAAGAAAGATAAACGCATACAACTTATAGAAACAAAGGGAGATAGAATGTAACCCCTCCCGGTCTGGACGCTTGACCGATCCGAGTGGGCTATACGGGAAAAACTGAAGAGAAACCCGTTAAGGTCCCACCTCGGTTAGCAACCCTAGAAAATTTCTTTTAATTTAATCTTGTCTAAAGGCATATTATTCCCTAAGTGATCACGACAGCAGAAAACATCGAGAAGGATACACATCCGAACCCCAAACAACATGCTAACAGTCCATTTTACACTTACAGGGCAGGCCGTATCGATACACTAAGAGAGGGTATCGATACACCTTGACCAAGGTCAACATCCTTCAGTCAACACAGGAAGACCGTATCGATACAGCCCTTGAGCATATCGATACGCCCTTCTCGGTCAACATCTCGTGGTCAACGAGATAAAACTGTACCAATACGCCAAAGACCCGTACCGATACGCCAAAGTCTCCTGAAAATCTCAAAATTCCAGTGAGTTTGGGCGTATCGATACACCCCCGAGTATCGGTACCCCTAGCTGATTCTGTGTCCCAAAGTGTAGGGTCGTACCGATACGGCCCTTAGGCGTATCGATACGCCCTGCACTGCAAGACACTAAATTGCAGAAAAACGACTCGAAACTCAACTCTAAATGCATTTTGAGACTTCCCTAATCACACTCAAACATACATACAACACCTATCAAACAAAACTAATCATACGAGGCATCCCACATGAACAAACATCACTCAACCAAGGAATTCATGCATTTGATCAAAAGATGGCATACAAGCACTTAAGGTTTCATGCTTCAACAACCATACACTTAGGCATCCCCAAAAGGCACATGGCCAACATACGTGGTAGCAAATAAGGCATGATTTTACAATCCAAACATGGCAACAACAAGCCACACAAAAAAACATAATAAGGAGTCTAAACATGCTCCTATACAACCAACAATAGCACAAATCCCATTGCTTAACTATTACGTGTTCATAACCTAAAATTCATACTTGATAAACTCAAAGCCAACAAGCACACTTGGAGGCCCTTCTCTTGCGCTAGCAACCCACAAACTACGGATCTGCATTGTCGAACAAAGAGAGCGTAAGCATAAAGCTTAGTGAGGGTAAGCTCATTAAAAACAAACATCGACAATGCAGGGTCCAAGCATGATCTCAACCAAGGTAAATGCATGTTCTTACCTTTGATCCTCGAGAGCCAAAATGTACATGATGCATGAACAATTACTCAATGGTATGCCATGCCCAACAAGCTCAAATCCACATCATATGTAAGCACATATATCCATCCATAAAAGAATCACATTGATACACATATCAACTCATATTGGTACCTAGCTATGACTCGAATACACGGATAAACACGTTGGAACTCACATCCAACAACAACTTTACCTTACGGTGGGATTACACTCATCACCGTTCTCGCGGATGGGATTCCACTCATCCTCACGCCCCGTCGATGGGATTACACTCATCACCGACTATTGTATACATAAGAAGAATTTCCGGGCGAAATCGTACTCCATCTTGATGACTACCATCATCAAGACCACGCGCGCATTTGACTCTCATGTGCACACTAACATCCTAATGATCGATCATTTGTACCCAAGCATACTAGTGCCAACATTTAACCAAATCCACATCATCATTTAATATTAACTTCCGTGCTTAGCACGTACTCACCATGATTAACATCATGCCCATACTTCATGCATATAACAATGCATCACAACCATGCCTCAACATTCATGTATAGCACATTATACATAACACCATAAACACATATCACCATGAGGCATAAACGTCAATTAAAGAGTTCAACCAAAGTCTCTAATTAAAGCTTAGGATTAGGCTACCACTCTAATCCTAACTCTAGGTGGGTCTACCAAGCCCAACCTAGTCCACATACTTGAACCAATTATTCAAAGATCATTTTGAAAACATTAAACCACTCACCTTCACTTCCAAGCTCGACTATCAAGCAACCAACACCTTCAAGCTTCCGGATTCACTCCTGATGCTTCACCAACACAAGTCCTCGTCTCTAAACAATCTCAACACAATCCAAACAACCTCAAATCAGCTCAAACATCAAAGTAGCTAACCCAGATTACTATTCAAACATCAAACACAAGAATTCAAGCCATGGACAACCCCCAAAATTACCAAACTCGAGCAGCCCATAAACCTCAACCAAAACTCATGTTTTCAACACTTTTACTACTTCCAAATGATTCCAAAACGACCCCCAACTATAATACTAACCTCAGCCCATAATTTCTAACACAAACCATACCCAAAACTCATCCCAAAACCCCTCAAAAACCCCATTGGAACCCAAATCCGGGAATGTGTATAAAACCATGTAAAAATCATATATGTTGGACCATTTGATTCACAAAAATCATATCTAACATTATTAAATCAAAACCTTAAGTTAAAAACAATAAAGTTACCATTTTTTATTCAAATCCTCCAAAAACTCAAATTCTAGAACATGGATGAAAATGAAAACTACTTGTACTTTCAAAGAGAGGAAAATGAGAGCAAGATGGGGATGTGTTTACCTTTCAAAACTGAGCCAAAATGAGGGAAAAAGGTGATGGAATAGTGGAAGGGGGATGAGAACTTCCTTTGTCGTGGAAATGAAGAGGATGAATAGTGAAGGAGATGACAAAAATGTTGTTTTAATTGAAAAGGGCTTTTAAAATTTGTAATCCAACTATTTACAAAAATGTCTGTTGCGTGTAAAAGTGTCTATCGCAATTGAGTGCAAGTGTACACGTCGCAAGTAATAAAGTGATACTAGAGTATCAGATATCGTCTCCACAGGGACTGGGCTAACCCTTTCCTTCGCTATCTGCACAAGGGGAAAAGAATAGATTAAGATATTGTCACGAAAATAATAAAGAATACTGGAAAATAAAAGTAGAGAAATCAAGATAGAGAGAATGGACTGGTATTGAATTGCTCAGTAGTGCAGGTATTGCAGTGCTTAGGAAATCCAGTTCTGTCATCGCGCCTGTCGCCGACAGCACCTGTCGCGGCGGCTGTCCGTTGGCTGTCGCGGCAGCAAACACACCAACTCCGTACTTCAAGTTTGGCAAGAATCCCTGATCTGCCTTGGCCTATCCCTAAGTCCAAGTCTGTCGATGATCACGTCTTGATGATACCTCCCGGCGTGAATCGAAGGATGAACACCGATATGTATGAATTCTTCTTTAGCCACTTAACCTTGCCCTATCCCTAGGCACAAGATAGTTCAACTATAAACTAGAGAACTTGCTCTTATTTCTTTCGTATACTTAACTCTCCCGATGCTAAGTAAATGGATTACCTCACAATGCTCTCCCGATGCTCTTGCAAGATATTAATAACCAAAATAAGAGAACTTGAAGTTTATTTTATTGAACTGAAAAATCCTAAAACAAAACAACCCTTGCAACTACTTTACAAATCAACCCGTGGCCCTAGGGGTTTTTAGAACATGTCGACGATGGGTAAACGGCAGGGGGATTTTAGGTTATCGGTTATGGGGTATATGTCTCCTAGGTTAAAATCTATGCCCTTATATAAGCTTTGGGCTCAAGTATTCTAAGTTAACAAGGATTACAACTTTAATTAAAAGTAAGATTCTAATAAAGACTTAATCTCCAAGTATCCTACTTTTCAGCCGCCATCCTTGTTTCTTGGGATTTCCTCTCCTTGAGCTTTGGCTTTACATATCTTTTGATCCGGGGCTTGGAAAAATATATGGTTTTCACACGACAGACGAGCAGAATTTTCTCTATCTATCGAGGTCCACTTTGCTTTTTCTCCACTAACTTGTTGTCGCCATGCTGTCACGGCAGCATCATGGCAGCATCGTCCTCTTTGTCTGCTTGTCCAGTTCAGCTCTTTTGCTTCTCTGCCCTGCGCCTGTCCTCACCGTCTACGATGGCGGCAACCTGCCAAAAACAGCCATTTTTAGTAGAATTTGTGCCTTTTATATATTTGTGATGTTTTGCTGTAAACTAACCTAAATGCAATGGAATGATGCTTGAATGCAGCAGAAATATGGGTTAAAAAGGGTGTAAATAATAGAACTTTTACACACTCAACACACCCCAAACTCAAGTTTTTGCTTGCCCTCAAGCAATTAAGACCTAAAAGAAAAATGAAAATTTTTGTGTTGGCTTTCAAACAGTGAACTGTCCCTTACCTGTCGCTCATTCTCTGTGGCGGCAGCAACCTGTCAGAAAGATTAGGATCTGTCCGGAATCTCCCTATAGTCCTCGTGCAGTGTGTGCATGCTTGTGAACAGTTATATGCTAAGACTCTCTTAGTTTCACTAGAATATTATACTTTAGCTTGTTTAGAGTTTTTCTTACGAGACTGATTTCTTTCTTTTCCTTACTAGAGCCAGAATAAGGCACCTCTAGTTAATTTCTTTTCTTTTTTTTCTAATTTCTTCTCATTTCTACTAGAGCCAGTATTTCAGGCACCTCTAGTTAACTGTCTAGAGCCGGTGATAGGCACCTCTAGAAGTTTTTTCTCTGGTTATCTGCCTAGAGCCAGTGTTGGGCACATCTAGGTTTCCTGAGAGTCTAGTCTCTTTTCTACTCTAAGTGCTAAGTTTTCTATTCTAGTTTGGCTAAGAGAAGTCTAAGCAGTATAACAGTCACAATGGTGTTTAAGTTTTCAGAACTATAAAAAGGCTCTAAACTTCTCCTTAAACTGTCCTAAAGATGCTGCCACGTCAGAGCTGTCATGACAGGTAAGTTTACTTCACAGTTTTAAGCCAACAGTTTTAGTCTTTTCTGATTTTTTTTATTAAATAAAAGACACAACAATAATTTAAAGATGTACTAAGACTCCATTAAAATGGAGGGTTGCCACCCCCAAACTCGAGGATTGCATTGCCCTCAATGCAAATGACAGATAAAATGAAGGCATGTACATCATAATATATATATATATATATATAAAGCAGGCATCAATAAAAAGAAAATAAAAGACTTAAATTTTCAAGCGCTGTCTTCACTGCTGCTGCTGACACGGATTTGGCGGCGGCGTCTGGGCTGTGGGGGAGGCTGGGCAGGTTGCTCCACGACCTGGATGTCGGAGCTGCTGCCGCTATCCCAAGTGCTGCTGGTGGTGGTGCTGGCTTTGGGCATAAGCTTTCTGTCGGCCACATGTTTCTGCCTCTTGACAGGCGTGAATTCCTTTTCCAAATTCCTCCTAATAGGAGGTTCTTCCTCGCCGTCATCGGAGGCCGGTCGCTTCGTTCCTCGGGCTGGGGTGTCGGCCGAAGGGCTGCCAGCTGCCGTCGGGGGAGGTGATGGGGTGGAAGCAGTAGAATGTGTGTGTGGGGAGGCAGGTGGTGTAGGTGTGTGGACAGAGGTGAGGATGTGAAAATAGTGGGAAGGGAAAGTGGGGAAAATAACATCGGGATAATTTAAAGTATTGGTAATGAAATTTACCGTTGAGTTGGCGAAATCCCGGATGAATGTCATCAGCCCCAATTGTCTGTCTTCCACTCGCTGTATGGCGGCAAGGATTTGTGCAGATTGGTCGGTCTGGGCGGCTGCTGCGGCAGGCTCAGAGGCAGGTTCAGTGGCAAGTTCCTCAGATGATTCTGCTGGGGAGGCAGCCGGGTTGAAGGAGTTGATGGGTGTTGCGACTATTAGCTCCATGAGGCTGGTAATGTTGTTATCGGTCCAGCCTCGTCCTTGGACCAGTTTATCGGTGGATGCCTCCGGGACAGCAGCGCAGCGGCATAGAGAGGTGATCATGAACGGTAGGCAGAGGCGGGAGGTTGACCGATATGTGCATTCCAAGATGCTTTCCCTTATATAGCGGCCCACGTTGATAGGCCAGTCGTGCATGATCGAATGAATGAGGGCGAGCCGCTGCTGGTTCACCGTCGTGTGATGGGAGGACAACATGATACGCTTTTTGATGAAAGCGTTCCATAGCTTTGCTTCTGGGAGCAGCTGCCCCCTTTGTACGGAGTTGGGGTTTTTCTTGCTCGTAGTCTACTCCGTCCCTTCTTCTGTCACCTCCGCCATGACAGCACCGTAGGCGGCAGAGTCGAGGGTGTCCAAGAAGTGCTGATTGGTATCGTCGTTGGGACCAAAGTAGAGGCCATACATATGGTTGATACTATCGGCTGTGA
The DNA here is from genome assembly GCA_958450335.1 of Hibiscus tridactylites. Classification (NCBI taxonomy): domain Eukaryota; kingdom Viridiplantae; phylum Streptophyta; class Magnoliopsida; order Malvales; family Malvaceae; genus Hibiscus; species Hibiscus tridactylites. Next base: position 34,621,814 of record OY288273.1, on the reverse strand, counting down.
ATGGTACCTCTACCCCTCGGACGATTACTGATGTTGCCGTCTTGCTGTCGATGGCAGCATAGAACTCCCTCACCAACGTGTCATTTAATTCTGTCGGTTGTTCGGCGAACTGCTCCCATAGTTGAGTCCTTATTGCCCTGGCGATGAATGGTCGGAGCCCCATGTTTGGTGCCTTTCGGACGTAGATGAAACCCCTTTCTTCCCATAGGTCCTTGGTTGCGAAGGGCGACTGCGCTGCTGATGAAGAGGCTGAGGCAGCACTGCGGCGGGTCTGTCTGGAAGACATGTTAGTTGCAAGGGTTGTGAAAGTAAAGAAAAACAAAGAAAAACGAGAGGAGAAAGCAAGTAAGAATAAGCATAAGTGAGGAAAATGAAAATGGGGTTTTATAGCGGTCGAGTTGCTGCCCGTTTAATGTTGTAACGGCAGGCATGAATAACGGTGCGACTGTTGAGATTTGGCGTGTCTGACGCGTCTGACACGCATTTATGCGTCTGTTACGCGTCTGCCACACGCTTATACGTCTGCCGTGTCAGTCTGTTGACAGCCTGTCTTATCCGTGTCTGCGCGGCAGCTGGAACGACAGGCTTCAATAAATGAGCTTCTGTTGGGCTGATGGATGGTGGGCTGAGTTCACTTCTCCTGTCCTTCTTGACTCCTTTATTTCCTAAAAACAATAAATATAAAAACATTATTAAAATAGAATAAACCTTATTTCCTAATAAATAATAATAATAAAACAAATAAAAATAAAAGTTAGGTTAAGTTAGGGATGCCATGTGGGGCATCTCCTAAGGTAACCACTTCATGTATTCTTGGGGCTTCAGTCCCCTGATAATGCTTGAGGCGTCGTTTCCGGTACTTCTTGAAGTCTATCTGTACCCTCCATCTGGTGATTATTCTCATGGTGGGGGCTCCTTTCTTTCTCTTCCCTTTGTAGTCCATGAAGTCCTCCCTTCTTGGTAATGTTTCTGAGGGCATGAATATATGATTAGAAAAAATCAAATTGACATTCGGCCACAAACTTACCTTGTTTTCGTTGAATAATGTTGTGGTTGAATGTAGCCCTTGCTGTCGTGTCTGCTGCTGTGGCAGCCAGTTATTTTGACAGTTCTTTATCAGGTTACTTTACAGGTCAATGGGACATTGGTAAGTGCCATCACTCTCTATATCAAATTCTGTTGACCACTCGTAGATCTCCATCAGTAGAGACTTTGATGATTCTGTGTCCACCGGCTTTGGTTCCTCAAATACCTGCAATGGAATTGGTGAGTTTTCATATAATTCAAAAGGTTCGTTTATTACCTGCTCATATTCCATCAGCGAGGCATTGTCATTGGGTAGCTCTTCTAGGTGGTTGTGCGAGTGCCATGACAAGGATGGATGTGTGCAATCTTGGTCAGACATAATCAAGGTAGTGGGTTGAGAATTTGCCTCTGATGTGGTTGCTGCTTCAGCATCAGTTGCTGTCGAGGCGGCAATTGCTGCCGAGGCGGCAGTTTCTGCCGAGGCGACAGTTTCCGCTTTGACTGGGGTTTCTGCCTCAGAAGTGGTTGCTGCCGTGACATTCTCTTGAATTTCACCCAGCGTTGTCGCGGTGTTGCTCCATTCCGGCTCCTCGATCATTGACATGGCAAGTTGTTGCTCAGACTCATCATATGTTGGGTATTCCTTCACATGGGCATCCTCGTCATCTTGCCTCAGGATTTCAGGTTCATCTGTGGCATGAATGAGGACTGGTCTGCTCAAGAGTTCATCCATCTTGGCGATACTTGCGTCCATAGAAACCGACACTTCTTGAGTGAGTGCCATAAAGGCTTGCAGTGTGTCTTCTAAGGATTTTGATTGCTCTTGAGGATGATGACATTGCCAGGGCAGGTCGGGTTCTGCAGCAAAACTGTTATGGTATAAAAAATTTTGTGGGTTTTGATCGTACCATAAAAAATTTTACTGCTGTGGCATCGGCATTTGCTGCCCCTGTTGCTGTCGTGGCAGCATATCTTTACGGTAATTGCAAGAACTCTCCCACATCAACTCTCGAATGGTTTTTCCTGGCATGTTGATGCCCTTGAACCTGTATTTTCACCTGAGTTTTTTTTATAAAAATAGAAAAAGAAAAAGAAAAAAATAAAAAAGAAAAGGAAAAAGAAAAAGAAAAGTGCAGAAGCTAGGGTAAGAGTGTGTTGCCAGTCCCCGGCAACGGCGCCAAAAACTTGTTGCGTGTAAAAGTGTCTATCGCAATTGAGTGCAAGTGTACACGTCGCAAGTAATAAAGTGATACTAGAGTATCAGATATCGTCTCCACAGGGACTGGGCTAACCCTTTCCTTCGCTATCTGCACAAGGGGAAAAGAATAGATTAAGATATTGTCACGAAAATAATAAAGAATACTGGAAAATAAAAGTAGAGAAATCAAGATAGAGAGAATGGGCTGGTATTGAATTGCTCAGTAGTGCAGGTATTGCAGTGCTTAGGAAATCCAGTTCTGTCGTCGCGCCTGTCGCCGACAGCACCTGTCGCGGCGGCTGTCCGTTGGTGATGTGAGCACATATTCACCAGCGCTTGATGCTGATCCGGAGGTCTTACCGTTAGGACCAATTACGCGATCTCGGGCGCAACGTTTTAGGTAAGCTTTTTTCCTTACTTGTGCTAACATTTCAGAATCATTTGATAATGTTTGTGCCTTAGATAGTAAGCCTTTTAATGTGTTGCATATTGATATGTGACATGTTTAGGTTATATTACGTATTAGGTATATTTAAATATGTATATAATATGATATATATATGTTTGGAATAATGTTTGTTTCTATATATGTTTGGAATAATATTTTTTTTAATTGTGCAGCCCACTTACGTATGTTCATGCCTTTAATAATGTTTTTTTTTATTTGTGTGCAGCCATACATTTTGTGTACATCAGCGGCATTGTAGAGGAATGGATTTGCACTTCTTTCACGCACAACATGACACAAGTGGGCAGAAATTACACCAGCCCTCTTTGCACACGGATAAGAACAAAGGGTGGTTGATTCAACTTTGAATTTCAAACAAAGCAGCCAAAGCACATTTTACATGTGCTTGAATTATTTGCACAGCAAATTTAATGTATGGCTGGAATGTTTTGCCGCCCCATTTAGGAAGTTTTTTTTTTTGAATTTAATTTTTCAAATGGGCAAATTTCTGCCACACATTTGAATTCAGCATGTATTATATATTTGGACGAACTTAATGGTATGAGGTTAGACCTTTTTATGAATCAAATATATTGTGAGAATTTTCTCTCAAAGTTAGTTCTTTTTAGAACTTTTTCCTTGATACTCCGGGTTCTCAATTGTTAGATAATTGAAGGGTCCAAGTGCTTTGTTCGAACAAATTCAAGATAAGGTTCGGGTTCGTTCAACAGATTGTTCGAGTTCTTCCTTGGAGTTTGTTCATCTTTCGACATTGTAGAACAGATTCGATTCGGGTTTGCATAACAGATTATGCAGGTTCTTTCGAGTTCATCGTGTCAAATTCCAAGAACGTTGCTACTGTTGTTGAATGCTTGAAGAATTTCATCTTCGTCGTTCAAATTATCCTAAAAATTTCTGCAACTTTCTTCTCTCCCAATTCTGAATTTTTTTCTTTTCATTTTTTTCTATTTAAAATATCTAACTTCAACATCATGTTTGTTTCTATTGCAGAGAAATACTTGCTATTATCCTAGATCCGTGAATGAACGAGGAATGTTGTTTTCTTGAACAACACCCCTTTATCATATGGTATCAGAGCCTTGGTTGGATTTTAGCAATTTCTGCACTACCAGACATCAAAAAATATATATATACAAAAGCCAAAAAAAAATTCAAAAAAAATTCTGAAAAAAAAGTCAAAATTCAAAGTTTGACCAAAAAAGTCAAAGTAAAAAAAAACAAAAAAATTCGAAAAAAAATATAAAAAAAGTTTCGAATATTTGGGATATTTTGTGTTAATATGTGCTGTTTGGACGTGAAATGATGAAGGATATACTTATCTTACCTTGAAATGCTTTGTAATCACCCGAAATCAACTTTTCTTGTTTGTTCCGGAGATAGGATGGTGGTAAGTATTTCTACTGCGTAAGTTGCTAAATTCTTGTTCTTTTAGCATCATTTCTTTCATTTCATATTGTTATCTTCTTTTCAGCCCAATTCTCAACTTTTTTTTTATTATTTATTTCTTTTCTCCTAACCCTTATCTTTGTTCTAACAATATTCACCCGTCGCCCGTTGTTTTCTTTCAATTTGACAACACTTGCAGAATCTGAACATTGGAATCAGTTCCTTTAAAGAACTAAGTACGAGAGATTGAGGGAAAAGGCAAACAGAGCGTGTGAGAACAGAAGGGGAGACAAAAAGAGCCATTCGAGTATTCTCCCGAGTGAAACACGAGTGCTGAGTGTTAATTCCTTATTTTCTTGAGTGCAAATTCTTTGGAGTGACTAGTGAGGATTTTTGTTGTGTGATTGGTGAGGACTACTTTTTTTTTCTCTAACCTTTAACCCGTTTGTTTGTTTTTGTTGTTAATTATGACAGGTTCCGATGATCACACGGTTGAACAGGATCCACTGATTCCTCAAATGCAAGCCTTAGAGAGAATGATGCAACGAGTAGTGGCTACCGCCTTAGAGCCCTTACAATCGAGGATGGATAGGTTTGATGGAGGATCCAACTCTGTTAATGATGTATTGAACGAAAATGAAGACGAACGGTCACCGAGGCAGCATATTCCTAGACAAGGACGTGTGCAACAGGTAGATGATAATTTGACTAACATTAAGGTTGCTATTCTTTCTTTTCATGGACGCTCGGATCCTGATGCATACTTGGCTTGGGAAAGCAAAGTGGAGCACATTTTCGAGTGTTATAATTACTCGGAACAGAAGAAGGTTCGATTAGCAGCAACAGAGTTTGTTGATTATGCCTTGATATGGTGGGACCAGTTACTGCTTAGTCGTAGACGTACTGGTGATGATCCAGTTGCAACATGGATCGAGATGAAGCGACTAATGCGTAAAAGGTTTGTTCCTATTCACTATCATCGTGATTTGTTTCAAAAGTTGCAAAATTTGAAACAGGGAAATAGGAGCGTTGAGGATTATTTCAAGGATATGGAAATGGCTATGATGCGTGCAAATATCGAGGAAGATCGAGAAGCTACCATGGCACGTTTTCTAGCAGGGTTGAACACCGAGATTGCCAACGCTGTTGAGTTACAACATTATGTCGAGGTTGATGACATGGTGCAGATGGCAATAAAGATTGAACGACAACAGCGCAGGAAGTCTTCAAATCGAGGTAACCCTTCCTTTAAATCTTTTTCAAATCCTTTATATACTCCTAACAATTCCAGGAAACAAGCACCGCAAACGCCACTTCGGATTCGAGAGCAAGGCGAATCCAGCACACCAAAGCCTCCCGTTGCTGATAATGGGCGTGGCAAACATCAAGTGGTGGTAAAAGAACGATCGCGAGATATCCAGTGTTTCAAGTGCCTTGGAAGAGGACATGTTGCTAGTCAATGTCCTAACCGGAGGGTTATGTTGATGCGAGATGATGGTGAGATAGAGTCAGATTCCGAGGAGGAAGTGCATGATCTCCCTACTGAAGAGGAAGATGAGACCGACCTAGAGGTTCCTGAATCTGGTAAGGTAATGGAACTTTTGGTTATTAAAAGAAGTCTGAATGTGCAACAGGTACCAGATGATCTACAGCGTGAGAATATCTTTCACACACGATGCAAGGTGCAAGACAAGGTATGTGTTGTGATTATTGATAGTGGTAGTTGTACTAATGTTGCCAGTTCAGTGATGGTTGACAGGTTAGGTCTGAAAACGACAAAGCATCCTCATCCATATAAGTTACAGTGGTTGAATGATGGTGGCGAGCTTAAAGTGACCAGACAGGCTATTGTACCATTTTCAATTGGAAACTACAAGGACGAGGTCCTTTGTGATGTTGTGACGATGGATGCTACTCACCTTCTTTTGGGACGCCCTTGGCAATATGACAAGAAGGTAATGCATGATGGTTATACAAACCGTTACTCTTTTATGCATGCAGGTAAGAAGATCACTTTGGCTCCTTTGACACCGAGTCAAGTGTTTGAAGATCAGGCAAGCTTGAAAAAGAGTAAAGAGACTACAAAAGAGAAGAAGAAGATGTCCGTGTATGCGAGCAGTAGCGAAATCAGGAAATGTCTTTCCTCTCAACAATCTGTTCTTATTTTGATGTTTAAAGATTATTGTTTATTGACAGATTTTCCTACTGATCTACCTTCACCGATTTTGACACTTTTGCAGGAGTTTGAGGACGTGTTTCCAGCTGAAACACCGAAGGGATTGCCACCTCTTCGTGGCATTGAGCACCAGATTGATTTCATTCCAGGTGCTACTATTCCGAACCGGCCAGCTTATCGAACCAACCCTGAAGAGACGAAAGAGCTTCAAAGGCAAATTACTGAGTTGATGGACAAGGGTTACATTCGAGAGAGCTTGAGTCCATGTGCTGTTCCGGTGCTGTTAGTGCCGAAGAAAGATGGTTCTTGGAGGATGTGCGTAGATTGTCGAGCTGTGAACCAGATCACAATTAAGTATCGTCATCCCATTCCAAGACTTGATGACATGTTGGATGAGCTTTGCGGAGCCGTCATCTTCTCCAAAATTGACTTAAGGAGCGGCTATCATCAGATTCGCATGCGAGAAGGCGATGAGTGGAAAACAGCCTTCAAGACAAAGCTAGGTTTGTACGAATGGTTAGTAATGCCTTTTGGTTTAACTAATGCACCTAGTACTTTTATGTGTTTGATGAATCATGTTCTGCGATCTTTCATTGGTAAATTTTGTGTTGTATACTTTGATGATATCTTGATCTATAGCAAGTCTTTACAGGATCACGTAGGACATTTGCGAGCTGTTCTGCAGGTTTTGCGAGAAGAAAGATTGTTTGGTAACATGGAGAAGTGTGTATTTTGTACTGACAAACTCACATTTCTTGGTTACATTGTTAGTTCTCAGGGAGTTGAAGTTGATCCTGAGAAGATAAAGGCAATTCAGGAATGGCCACGACCGACATCGATTACTCAGGTTAGATCGTTTCATGGTTTAGCGAGTTTTTATCGACGGTTTGTTCCTAACTTCAGTTCTATTACCGCCCCCTTAACCGGGATTATAAAGAAGAATTCAGTCTTCTCATGGGGTAAAGAACAAGAAGATGCCTTTTTGAAAATTAAAGATTGTTTGACTAGAGCACCTGTGTTAGCATTACCTGATTTTGATAAAACGTTTGAAATTGAATGTGATGCTTCTGGAATTGGTATAGGTGCTGTTTTGATGCAGGAAAAGAGGCCCGTTGCTTACTTTAGCGAGAAATTGAGTGGTGCTACATTAAATTATCCGGTTTATGATAAAGAGATGTATGCACTGATTCGGGCATTAGAGACATGGCAGCACTATTTGTTGCCTAAGGAGTTTGTGATCCACACCGACCACGAGGCTTTACGTTACATCACAGGTCAGCATAAATTGAATAAACGACATGCTAAGTGGGTTGAATTCTTAGAATCTTTTCCTTATGTCATTCGTTACAAAAAAGGGAAAGAAAATGTCGTTGCTGATGCATTGTCACGTAGGTATGTACTTTTGAGTTATCTTGATTCACATCTGATTGGTTTTGCATATATTCGTGATTTATACCCTGATGATCCTGATTTTAGAGATAAGTTTAATGCTTGTTCGAAAGGTGCAGATGGAAAGTTTTACAGGCATGATGGCTATCTTTTTAAGGAAAACATGATTTGCATTCCACAGGGTTCGATGCGTGATATTCTGATTCGTGAGGCACATGAAGGTGGATTAATGGGTCATTTTGGTGTCACTAAGACGTTACACACACTAAAGGAGCATCTGTTTTGGCCAAAGATGCGCAGAGACGTTGAAAGGTATTGTGAACGTTGTGTGACATGTAGGAAGGCAAAATCGAAGGTTTCACCACATGGTATGTACTTACCTCTACCTATTCCTGATTCCCCTTGGACTGATATTTCGATGGATTTTGTTTTGGGATTGCCTCGAACTAGAAATGGTAGAGATAGTGTATTTGTTGTGGTTGATAGGTTCTCGAAAATGGCACATTTTATTGCTTGCCATAAGACTGATGATGCTGTTAATGTGGCTAACTTATTCTTTAGGGATGTTGTACGTTTACATGGTATTCCTAGGTCGATTGTTTCTGACAGGGATGTGAAGTTTTTGAGTCACTTCTGGAGGACTCTTTGGAGCAAATTAGGTACGAAACTCATGTTTTCTACTACTTGTCATCCCTAGACTGATGGACAAACTGAGGTTGTTAACAGGGTTTTATCTACTTTACTTCGTTCCATCATTAAAAAGAATATTAAGACTTGGGAAGATTGTTTGCCACATGTTGAGTTTGCTTATAACCATGTTGTACATTCTACTACTAAAATGTCACCATTTGAGGTTGTTTATGGTTTTAATCCTATTACGCCTCTAGATTTGTTGCCTTTGCCACATGAACAGGTGACGAACAGAGATGGTCAAAGCCGATTATGTGAAGAAGTTGCATCAACAGGTTAAGGAGAACCTAGAACGAAGGACTCAGCAGTATGAAAAGCAAGCAAACAAGGGAAGAAAGCGAGTCACCTTCGATGTTGGTGATTGGGTTTGGGTTCATTTTCGAAAGGAACGATTTCCAGCCCAAAGGCGGTCCAAGCTGTTACCGCGAGGAGATGGTCCTTTTCAGGTGTTGGAGAAAGTGAATGACAACGCCTACAAGTTAGATCTACCCGGTGAATACAATGTAAGTGCCACATTTAATGTTTCTGACTTAACCCCTTATGGTGATTCTCCAGATTTGAGGACAAATCCTTTTCAAGAAGGGGGGGATGATGTGAGCACATATTCACCAGCGCTTGATGCTGATCCGGAGGTCTTACCGTTAGGACCAATTACGTGATCTCGGGCGCAACGTTTTAGGGAAGCTTTTTTCCTTACTTGTGCTAACATTTAAGAATCATTTGATAATGTTTGTGCCTTAGATAGTAAGCCTTTTAATGTGTTGCATATTGATATGTGACATGTTTAGGTTATATTACGTATTAGGTATATTTAAATATGTATATAATATGATATATATATGTTTGGAATAATATTTTTTTTAATTGTGCAGCCCACTTACGTATGTTCATGCCTTTAATAATGTTTTTTTATATGTCTGCAGCCATACATTTTGTGTACATCAGCGGCATTGTAGAGGAATGGATTTGCACTTCTTTCACGCACAACATGACACAAGTGGGCAGAAATTACACCAGCCCTCTTTGCACACGGATAAGAACAAAGGGTGGTTGATTCAACTTTGAATTTCAAACAAAGCAGCCAAAGCACATTTTACATGTGCTTGAATTATTTGCACAGCAAATTTAATGTATGGCTGGAATGTTTTGCCGCCCCATTTAGGAAGTTTTTTTTTTTTTGAATTTAATTTTTCAAATGGGCAAATTTCTGCCACACATTTGAATTCAGCATGTATTATATATTTGGACGAACTTAATGGTATGAGGTTAGACCTTTTTATGAATCAAATATATTGTGAGAATTTTCTCTCAAAGTTAGTTCTTTTTAGAACTTTTTCCTCGATACTTCGGGTTCTCAATTGTTAGATAATTGAAGGGTCCAAGTGCTTTGTTCGAACAAATTCAAGATAAGGTTCGGGTTCGTTCAACAAATTGTTCGAGTTCTTCCTTGGAGTTTGTTCATCTTTCGACATTGTAGAACAGATTCAATTCGGGTTTGCATAACAGATTATGCAGGTTCTTTCGAGTTCATCGTGTCAAATTCCAAGAACGTTGCTACCGTTGTTGAGTGCTTGAAGAATTTCATCTTCGTCGTTCAAATTATCCTAAAAATTTCTGCAACTTTCTTCTCTCCCAATTCTGAATTTTTTTTTCTTTTCATTTTTTTCTATTTAAAATATCTAACTTCAACATCATGTTTGTTTCTATTGCAGAGAAATACTTGCTATTATCCTAGATCCGTGAATGAACGAGGAATGTTGTTTTCTTGAACAACACCCCTTTATCAGTTGGCTGTCGCGGCAGCAAACACACCAACTCCGTACTTCAAGTTTGGCAAGAATCCCTGATCTGCCTTGGCCTATCCCTAGGTCCAAGTCTGTCGATGATCACGTCTTGATGATACCTCCCGGCGTGAATCGAAGGATGAACACCGATATGTATGAATTCTTCTTTAGCCACTTAACCTTGCCCTATCCCTAGGCACAAGATAGTTCAACTATAAACTAGAGAACTTGCTCTTATTTCTTTCGTATACTTAACTCTCCCGATGCTAAGTAAATGGATAACCTCACAATGCTCTCCCGATGCTCTTGCAAGATATTAATAACCAAAATAAGAGAACTTGAAGTTTATTTTATTGAACTGAAAAATCCTAAAACAAAACAACCCTTGCAACTACTTTACAAATCAACCCGTGGCCCTAGGGGGTTTTAGAACATGTCGACGACGGGTAAACGGCAGGGGGATTTTAGGTTATCGGTTATGGGGTATATGTCTCCTAGGTTAAAATCTATGCCCTTATATAAGCTTTGGGCTCAAGTATTCTAAGTTAACAAGGATTACAACTTTAATTAAAAGTAAGATTCTAATAAATACTTAATCTCCAAGTATCCTACTTTTCAGTCGCCATCCTTGTTTCTTGGGATTTCCTCTCCTTGAGCTTTGGCTTGACATATCTTTTGATCCGGGGCTTGGAAAAATATATGGTTTTCACATGACAGACGAGCAGAATTTTCTCTATCTATCGAGGTCCACTTTGCTTTTTCTCCACTAACTTGTTGTCGCCATGCTGTCACGGCAGCATCATGGCAGCATCGTCCTCTTTGTCTGCTTGTCCAGTTCAGCTCTTCTGCTTCTCTGCCCTGCGCCTGCCCTCACCGTCTACGATGGCGGCAACCTGCCAAAAATAGTAATTTTTAGTCGAATCTGTGCCTTTTATATATTTGTGATGTTTTGCTGTAAACTAACCTAAATGCAATGGAATGATGTTTGAATGCAGCAGAAATATGGGTTAAAAAGGGTGTAAATAATAGAACTTTTACACACTCAACAATGTCATTAAAATGGCTATTAGGCTTAAACATTAAAATTGGTCCAACACTTTAAATTTAATCTTGCAAGATAAAACTGAAACATTAATTCATTTATTTATTCCACCTGACCCCCGAACCCGGGTGTTACAACTTTCCCCCACTTAAGGAATTTCGTCCCCGAAATTACCTGACGAAAACAGATACGGAAACTGCTCAAGCATATCAGATTTCCTCTCCCACGTGGCCTCTTCCACACCTCTATGTCTCCACAACACCTTGACCAACTCTATGGTCTTGCCACGCAACACTTTGCTATCAGAAGCAAGTATCTCAACGGGCTCTTCATTATAAGACAAATCCGGATTCAACTCTATCTCTTCAATAGACATAACATGAGAAGGATCCGATCTATACCTCCTAAGCATCGACACATGAAAGACATCATGGATCTTCTCTAACTTAGAAGGCAATCTCAAACGGTAAGCTACATGCCCAATCCGCTCAACTATCTCATACGGACCAATAAACCTAGGACTCAGCTTGCCTTTCCGGCCAAATCGCATCACCTTCTTCCACGGAGATACTTTCAGAAACACTTTCTCACCCACGGAGAAATCAATCTCTTTTCTCTTCAAATCTGCATAAGACTTCTGACGATCGGAAGCTGCTTTCAAACGGCCACAAATCAACTTCACTTTCCGGTAGTTCCCTTAAGCAAATCCCACAAAGGTAACAATCTCTTACATGTCTCAGCCCAACAAATCGGAGTCCTACATCGTCTACAATACAAAGCCTCATAGGGAGCCATCTGAATACTAGACTGATAACTGTTGCTGTAAGCAAACTCAACTAAAGGTAGGTGCTTCTCCCAAGAACCCTGGAAGTCAATCACACAACAACGAAGCATATCCTCTAAAATCTGTATCACTCGCTCTGACTGTCTATCGGACTGCAGATGATAAGAAGTACTAAAATGCAAACGGCTACCTAGAGCACTATGCAAACAACCCCAGAACCTCGAAGTGAATCTAGGATCTCTATCTGAAACAATAGACTTCGGAACTCCATGAAGTCTCACAATCTCACGGATGTACAAGTTTGCCAACTTGTCTAAAGAATCCGTAGTGTTTACTGCTAGGAAGTGAGCACACTTAGTGAATCTATCAACAATCATCCATACCGAATTCTTCTTCGAAGGAGACAACGGTAACCCCGACACAAAATTCATGGTGATCCTCTCCCATTTCCATTCCAGAATCTTCAATGGCTGTAACAAACCTGAAGGATCTTGATGTTCTGCCTTCAGTCTCTGACAAACCATACAACGGCTCACATACTCAGCTACATCCTTCTTCAAACATGTTGAGTTGATCACACAATTGCAAATGGCCAAGAGGGGGTGAATTGGCAATAAAAAAATTGGTGGGAGGAATGAATGAAAAATAAAAGACGACACAAGTAGTTAGAGTGGTTCAAGTTCTCCAAATGAACTCTACATCCACTACCTTAGTTCCCACTAAGGATTTTCAACCAATTCACTACTTGAATTCTTCCCCTTTTCTTGGATGAGGAGGTAACCTTACAAATTTGATTAAGCTTTCTACCCAAAGCTTAATCCACTCAATTTACAAAGAGAAGGATTTGGTAAACTCAAATAATTCCTCACAAAGGATAAATGTTTACCCAAATACAATTTCAATCACCCCAAACTCACAATACAAGATAACAATGAAAACACTAGAGTTGGGTACAAGAATTTGACTTTGAAGAGCACTAGGGTTTGGATTTTTGCTTTGATGATGCTTGTGGGTTCAATAGTTGTTGCTGGCCTTCAAAGAGCTTCAATTTATACCTCCTCTATTAATTCTAGCCGTTTGGGTGGTTGGGGAATTGAATAGAGCCGTTGGAACCCTCACTTACCACCATAAATGCACTTCTGCAGCTATCCGTATCAGTACTCGGGGAGCCGTATCGATACCTGTCTCAAAAAAGAAAGAGCCGTTGCACATAATAAATAGGGGGTATCAAAACGCATGTAGGCGTATCGATACAGGGTATCAAAACGGCTAAGACCGTATCGATACCTTTTTCTCAACTTAGCTCACTGAAGTTTCTGTTTCGATACGAGGGTTTATCGTATCGATACGGGTCAACTACCAATTTAAAATTTGGTTACCTAACAACTGACACCAACGGTCGAAACATTTAAAACGATCTGAATTAAAAATTCGTTAAAAACCGTATCGATACGGGTGAAGCCGTATCTGTACACCATTTAAACTCTTTCAGACTTTACAAAGGGGCGTATCGATACAAATTGAATCTGCTTCGATACGGTGTTTCGATACGGTTAAGGACGTATCGAAACGAATTCCTCCAGTAGCCAACTTTGTAAAAAAGGTATCGATACGGCTGGAAGCGTATCGATACACCTGGACGGTTTTCAATAGTTTGGCCTTGGAACACTTAGAAAATATTTTGAGTTTGAGTTTTTCAAATCAGTTTTAAAGTGTTGGTGATTTAAAACTTATTAAGGGACTTATAAAACAATTTTAAGTTTTTCAATTTGATCCTTAAAGATTTAATTATATCAAAATCAAACATAGGTTTCACAAAACCAACCCAGAAGTAATCATTCTTCAAGTCACGGTACATCTTAGTACTACCTGGATGCATAGAAAAAGGACTCGAATGTGTTTCACTCAAAATCAGACGTCTTAACTCAACATCTTCTGGTACAACAACTCTATCTTTAAAGCACAACACATTCTCACCACTGAAGCTATACTCAGTCGGTCTTCCTTCGGCTATGTCCTGAACATGAGGAACTAAAGACACATCTTGCAACTGCTTCTCTCTAATCAACTGAATCAAAGAAGGCTTTACTTGCAACTTGGTGATCAACCCACCATCATCGGATACACTCAATCTAGCAAACATATCTCTCAACTCAACGACAACTTTTCTACTCAAAGCATCAGCTACTACATTTGCCTTACCCGGATGGTACTCAATGGTCAAATCATAATCTTTCAATAACTCAAGCCATCTTCTCTGTCTCAAGTTCAACTATCTCCGTGTCATCAAATACTTCAAGCTCTTATGATCAGTGTAAACTATACACTTCTCACCATACAAGTAGTGACGCCAAATCTTCAATGCAAATACAACCGCGACTAACTCTATATCATGAGTAGGATAGTTCTTCTCATGAACCTTCAACTGTCTCGAAGCATAGGCAACAACCCTTCTTTCTTGCATCAAAACACAACCTAAACCTATGTAGGAAGCATCACTATATATCACAAATTCTTTACCTGAAACAGGTTGCACTAACACTGGAGCATTTGTCAAAGCTTCTTTCAATTTCTTAAAGGCCTTCTGTCTTGCATCTGACCATTCAAACTTAACTCCTTTTTGCAACAATTTAGTCAAAGGGTCATCTACCCTAGAGAAACCATCAACAAATCTCCTATAGTAACCGGCTAATCCTAGGAAACTCCTAATCTCAGTCACAGACTTAGGTTGTTTCCACTCAACAATAGCCTCAATCTTTGACGGATCAACACGGATACCTTCGGCCGAAACAACATGGCCAAGAAATACAACCTCTCGAATCCAGAACTCACATTTGCTAAGCTTCTCATACAACTGATTGCTCAATAATCTCTACAAAACAAATCTCAAGTGCTCATCATGCTCTTCTTCTGTCTTCGAGTACACAAGGATATCATCAATGAAGACAACTACAAAGCGGTCTAGATAGTCTCTAAAAATTCTATTCATCATATCCATGAATGTTGCAGGTGCATTCGTGAGCCCAAACGGCATCACAAGAAACTCACAGTGACCATATCTAGTCCTAAAAGATGTCTTCGAAACATCACGCTCTTTCACTTTCAACTGGTAGTACCCTGATCTCAAGTCCATCTTTGAAAACACTGAGGCACCTCTCAACTAATCAAACAAATCATCTATACGAGGCAACGAATACTTGTTCTTCACAGTCAACTGATTCAACTGCATGTAGTCAATACGCATACTGTCATCTTTCTTCTTTACAAACAACACATGAGCACCCCAGGGAGAACTACTAGGCCTAATGAAACCACGGTCTAATAGCTTTTGCAACTAACTCTTCAATTCTTTCAACTCTTTCAGAGCCATACGATACGAAGCTATCGAAACTGGAGTAGACCCTAAAACAGTCTCAATCACAAACTCAACATCTCTGTCAGGAGGCAAACCTGGTAACTCTTCAGGAAACACATCTGGAAAGTCACAAACTTTTCTAATATCTTTCGGTCTAGCCTCACTCATATTCGGATTCATCACATAAGCTAAGTAAGCCCCACATCCGGAATCCATCAACCTATGAGCCTCTAAAGCTGACACACCATTAGACAAGAATTTAATGTTCTCGCCCACTACTACTACCTCGTAGTCATCAGAAAGTTTCAAAGAAATCCTCTTCGTCTCAAAATCCACACTAGCTCGGTGCTCAACTAACCAGTCCATACCCAAAATAATATCAAAACCATAAAAAGGAAGCTACATCATATCAACAGAAAACACATGACCCTGAATCTTCAGCGGACATCTCTTATACATACGTCTAACAAAAACTGTCTCACCAAAAGAACTAGTCACATGCATACCTACATCTAAGATCTCAACAGGTATATCTAACTTCCGTGCATGCTCACTCAAAATGTAGGAATGTGTAGAACCCGAATCAACCAAAGAAAGCAAAGACATAGACTGTAACACAAAATTACCTGCTATCACATCAGTGTCGTTCTCGGCCTCTCTCTGAGCATAGACTCTCACTGGTCCACCTGCCTCTGGCTGTACTGCCACAACATGCGCAAGGTTCCTCTGAGCATCTACCCTAGGTGCATCAGCCCTAGGCTGGAAGTAGCCACGACCGCGCCCACAGCCTCTCTGAAAATCAGTCGCTCTCGCAGGAGCCTGAGCTATATTCGGTGCTTGTGCCACCTGATGCGGACACTCCCTCCTAAAGTGTTCCCTCGAACCACAGTTCCAACAAGCATGGAAGTTACCCCACACTCACCAGAATGCTGTCTCCCACAACGTGTACACTCGGGCAAACACCCTCCACCTCTATGGTCCTGGTGGCCTCTACCATGGTGGCCACCGCCACGTCTATGGTCAAACTGCTGTCCACCGCCTCTATGCCTCTTGGCATCCCCACGGTCAAAGTTGTTGTGTCTCTTACCAGAACTAGAACCTCCAGAACGCTTGGTCAGCCCCAAGCTATGCTCAATGTCCTTGGCTCTAGCAACCAAGACATCAAAACCAGAGTAATCTGAAGCTAAGGTGTACCTCTTAACTTCCTCATGAAGCCCATATCTGAATCGGTTACAACGGTCCCTCTCAGTAGGAACTAACTCTGGGGCATACTGACTCAAACAAACAAAACGGATCTCGTAGTCAGTCACAGTAGCATCTCCCTAAACAAGAGCCATAAACTCCCGCTTCTTCTCATCTAGATACCTCGACCCCAAGTATCTCTTCCGGAATGAAGACTCAAAGAAATCTCAATCAATCTATGCCTCTGGAACTCCGGTAGTAATGGTGACCCACCAGGTGTAGGCATCACTCTGAAGCAAAGAGATCACACAGCCCAATCTGCGAGCACCCACACAACCCATCTGAGCTAAGATGCGGACGGTCTTCTCTAACCACAACTTAGACCTTTCCGGTGTAGATCCTCTGAACTCTTCAGCCCCTAGGCTACGGAGCCTCTCCAACGGTAAACTAGCATCATCTCCCCTAGGCTGAGCTGCAGCCTGGGCTCCGGCAACTGCGGCCTGAAATGCTCCCGCTATAGCTTGCACAAGCGGAGTCATATCTATTCTGGCCGGACCTTGGCCACCCTGGCCACCTTGAGGTCCCTCTCCTTCAGCTCCATCCTCGCCTCCAACTCCAGGCGGAAGAGGTGGTGGAAGAGCTCCAATTCCAGCAGCATGCTCTAATACATGAGCTTCAACTCCAGCCACCGGCTCATTAATAGGAGCCGCAACACGTGGTTCCTGACGAACCACCCTCAGCCTACCTCTCGGCCTCGACATCGCTCTTACAGATAATAACTACAACCATAACAACAAAACATACAAAATTTGGTTAGTAAGGCAAGGCTTCCAAGTGGCTCTAGTATGTTCTCTCACTTTAAAAATCCTTTTTTCCAATGTAATAGTAGCAATAGGACTCTAAACAACATGCTTCAAACAAAACAAAAAGCATACTTGTTACACAAGCAATCATGCTTACAAGGCAAGAAAACACCGTGCATATCAATACAAAACTTAACTCACCTCACTTACCTGCCCAAGGTCTCGGTAACCTTAGGCTCTAATACCAAGTGTAACCCCCTCGTCTCGGTCCGGACGCTTGACCGATCCGAGTGGGCTACACGGGGAAAACCAAAGAGAAACCCATTAAGGTCCCACCTCGGTTAGCAACCCTAGAAAATTTCTTTTAATTTAATCTTGTCTAAAGGCATATTATTCCATAAGTGATCACGACAGCGGAAAACATCGAGAAGGATACACATCCGAACCCCAAACAACATGCTAACAGTACATTTTACACTTACAGGGCAGGCCGTATCGATACTCTAAGAGAGGGTATCGATACGCCTTGACCAAGGTCAACATCCTTTAGTTAACATAGGAAGACCGTATCGATACAACCCTTGAGCGTATCGATACGCCCTTCTCGGTCAACATCTCGTGGTCAACGAGATAAAACCGTACCGATACGCCAAAGTCTCCTGAAAATCTCAGAATTCCAGTGAGCTTTGGGCATATCGATACACCCCCCGAGTATCGGTACCCCTAGCTGATTCTGTGTCACAAAGTGTAGGGCTGTACCGATACGGCCCTTAGGCGTATCGATACGCCCTGCACTGCAAGACACTAAATTGCAGCAAAACGACTCGAAACTCAACTCTAAATGCATTTTGAGACTTCCCTAATCGCACTCAAACATACATACAACTCCTATCAAACAAAACTAATCATACGAGGCATCCCACATGAAAAAACATCACTCAACCAAAGAATTCATGCATTTGATCAAAAGATGGCATACAAGCACTTAAGGTTTCATGCTTCAACAACCATACACTTAGGCATCCCCAAAAGGCACATGGACAACATACGTGGTAAGCAAATAAGGCATGGTTTTACAATCCAAACATGGCACCAACAAGCCACACAAAAACAACATAATAAGGAGTCTAAACATGCTCCTATACAACCAACAATAGCACAAATCCCATTGCTTAACTATTACATGTTCATAACTTAAAATTCATACTTGGAGGCCCTCCTCTTGCGCTAGCAACCCACGAACTACGGATCTGCATTGTCGAACAAAGAGAGCGTAAGCATAAAGCTTAGTGAGGGTAAGCTCATTAAAAACAAAAATCGACAATCCAGGGTCCAAGCACGATCTCAACCAAGGTAAATGCATGTTCTTACCTTCGATCCTCGAGAGCTAAAATGTACATGATGCATGAACAATTACTCAATGGTATGCCATGCTCAACAAGCTCAAATCCACATCATATGTAAGCACATATATCCATCCATAAAAGAATCACATTGATACACATATCAACTCATATTGACACCTAGCTATGACTCGAATACGCGGATAAACACGTTGAAACTCACATCCAACAACAACTTTACCTCACGGTGGGATTACACTCATCACCGTTCTCGCGGAGGGGATTCCACTCATCCTCACGCCCCGTCGATGGGATTGCACTCATCACCGACTATCGTATACATAAGAAGAATTTCCGGGCAAACTCGTACTCCATCTTGATGACTACCATCATCAACACCACGCGCGCATTTGACTCTCGCGTGCACACTAACATCCTAATGATCGATCATTTGTACCCAAGCATACTAGTGCCAATATTTAACCAAATCCACAACATCATTTAATATTAACTTCCGTGCTTAGCACGTACTCACCATGATTAACATCATGCCCATACTTCATGCATATAACAATGCATCACAACCATGCCTCAACATTCATGTATAGCACATTATACATAACACCATAAACACATATCATCATGAGGCATAAAGGTCAATTAAAGAGTTCAACCAAAGTCTCTAATTAAAGCTTAGGATTAGGCTACCACTCTAATCCTAACTCTAGGTGGGTCTACCAAGCCCAACCTAGTCCACATACTTGAACCAATTATTCAAAGACCATTTTAAAAATATTAAACCACTCACCTTCACTTTCAATCTCGACTATCAAGCAACCAACACCTTCAAGCTTCCGGATTCACTCCCGATGCTTCACCAACACAAGTCCTCATCTCTAAACAATCTCAACACAATCCAAACAACCTCAAATCAACTCAAACATCAAAGTAGCTAACCCAGATTACTATTCAAACATAAAACACAAAAATTCAAGCCAAGGACAACCCCCAAAATTACCAAACTCGAGCAGCCCATAAACCTCAACCAAAACTCATGTTTTCAACACTTTTACTACTTCCAAATGATTCCAAAACGACCCCCAACTATAATACTAACCTCAGCCCACAATTTCTAACACAAACCATACCCAAAACTCATCTCAAAACCCCTCAAAAACCCCATTGGAACCCATATTCGGGAATGTGTATAAAACCATGTAAAATCATATATGTTGGGCCATTTGATTCACAAACATCATATCTAACATTATTAAATCAAAACCTTAAGTTAAAAACAATAAATTTACCAGTTTTTTATTCAAATCCTCCAAAAACTCAAATTTCAAAACATGGATAAAAATAAAAGTTACTTGTACTTTCAAAGAGGGGAAGATGAGAGCAAGATGGGGATGCGTTTACCTTTCAAAACCGAGCTAAAATGAGAGAGAAAGTTAATGGAATAGTGAAAGGGGATAAGAGCTCCCTTTGTCGTGGAAATGGAGAGGATGAATAGTGAAGGAGATGACAAAAATTTTGTTTTAATTGAAAAGGGCTTTTAAAATTTGAAATCCAACTATTTACAAAAATGCCATTAAAATGGCTATTGGACTTAAACATTAAAATTGGTCCAACACTTTAAATTTAATCTTGTAAGATAAAATCGAAACATTAATTTATTTATTTATTCCACCCGACCCCGAACCCGGGTGTTACATAGAAAACGAAAATAGAGAAAACAAAGTGAGGGTGGATGATTTCAAAAGCAAACAAAAGAAATACAAAATAAGAAGGTTGTAGAGAAATGTTGGCAGGGTGTTCTAGTTCAACATTGCTGCACCAAGGCATAGATTGAGGAGTGAGACGTCTGCACAGTTTCAAGCTTGTTATTTTCCACCTTCAATAAGCTTGTTGTTCTCTCAAGCAGACTATTTCCACCTTCAATAAGCTTGTTGTTCTCTCAAGCAGACTATTTCCACCTTCAATAAGCTTGTTGTTCTCTCAAGCAGACTATTTCCACCTTCAATAAGCTTGTTGTTCTCTCAAGCAGACTATCTCACCGTCGCCATTGACTACTGCTGCGAAGGATAGAAGCATATATAGCATAATATATGGCCTGAAAGATTTACAATTTTAAAATTAATAGAATTTAATATATAGATTTTAAAGATTAAAAGTTAAAGATTTACAATTTATTCCTTGTTTATATAAGACTCTTATGAATAGATGTAGAGTCATCTAAGTTTTTCATATATTGTTCGTTTTATCTATATGTAGAATCCGAACACGAGAACCTACACTTGAGAGAATTCAAAAACATATTTATTCTGAGTCAGGGCCAGACAGGTTCTATTAGTATTGGTCATGTCCCCTTCCCAACAGTCTTGGGATTGAATGATAGCTAGGGACCAATACCATCATGTATTGTACGTCATGAAACAGAAAACAAAAAACATACGGAGTAGAGGAGTAGTAGTATTTTATAAACCATATAACCAAACCACCCACTCATCACTTCATTGCATTGCCAAAGCTCAGAGCTCAGAGCTCCTCATCACGCACACGCCCTCCTCCTCCTTGCACATAACTATCTTTCATTTCTTGCGACTTCTGCTTTGCCGATTCGTAACTCGAAGCTATCGTATTCTTCGCCGACTCCATGCTCTCTTCCGCTTTGCTTTTCGCCGCATCGTACCCTTCTCTAGCTTTCCCTGCCGCCGCATCGTACCCTTCTTTAGCCTTCTCCTTCGCCCACCTCAGATTCTCCTCTGTCTCCGCCTTCCTCTTCTCGCTCTCAACCGCCGCCTTCTCCTTTGCTTCTTCCGCCCTCCGAGCAGCCCTTTCCTTGGCTTCATTCGTCATCTCACTAGTTGTATCCGCTATGTCCTTCGCTTTCTCCTTTGCCATCTTTATTCCCTCTTTAGCTTTACTCGTCGCAGCATTCGCATTTTCTTTTGCCGCATTCGTTAGTTCACTGGCCTTCTCCGCTGCGGCATTTGCGGTGTCTTCGGTCGTCTCGTAGGCCGAATCTTTCATGTTCTTCGCCTTCCCCGCACTGTATTCACCAGCTCCTGCCCAATGTCAAACAAATCAATATAACAACATAACAACATAGTACTAAATTGACGATGTCACGTCGTGATTTTTCACGCGAAATGACTATATGATTTTAAATACGATTGCTATTTATTACAGTATATAAGGTAATGCAAGTGAATTGAAGTGTTTTAATCCAACCTGAGGCCATGTCTTGGAACTTGTCCTTGGTCTTAGTAGCAGTGTCCTCAACCTCAGCATCGTCTTGCTTGAACCCGAGCCCTTCGGATATCTTGTCTTTAGCCCACCCGGCCCACGACTCGGTCGACTCCTTGGCTTCTTTTCCGACATCCGATGCCGTGTCGGTCGCCTTTTGTGCCCTGGTCTTCAGCTCGTCCTTGGCTTGTTGTGTTTGCCTGTTGAGCTCGTCTGTGGCCTGCTCCGTCTTGCTTTTCAACTTCGAATAGTCTCGAGCATCGTCGTCCGTCGACGGCATGTGGCCGACGCTCGTGCACCTCACCACACTGGTAGCAATTAGGACTATGAATATGAACAGCATGAAGAACCAAACTGGAACTCCCTTGGAAGCCATGGATATGTAGTATGAGGTAAAAGTAAAGCAACAGATTATATGTGAAAACTTGTTTCAGAGATAGCAGAAGATGATGATGAAGGAATTGGAGCTTGGGGGTGTTAAATTTAAAGGAGGTGGCATGGGTTGTTGTCATGCAACGTGGCAAACCGGCAGACGTTTGAGGTTGCTAGGTGTCGACTTTCGGCATCCCACGAGTCAGTTCCCTATGTGCTTTGAGGTTGAAAACTACCACGTGTCTCCAAAGAGTTGATCAGGAATGAAACACTGCAAAACTCCAGAAGGCAGTATCAACGTGAATGGTTTATAAGTGAAGAATGGTCCGGATCCGGATCCAATAATATGTTGGAAGTAGGGAGGCAATGGATCTGAATCCGACTCGAATTCTTAAATCTACATCCATTTTATAAGGTTTAAATTTTAAAATTTTAGACTCAACAAATTCGAGTCGGATCTAAATACTCTGGTTTAGATTTTAAAATTTTAGACCCAACAAATTCGAGTCGGATCTAAATACTCTGACTAAAGTACGGATATAAATCTAGACATGACATTAAGATCTAAATTTGTACCCATTTATAAAAAAATTCACCTTTAGTTTTAAACTATATAAAATGACATGATAAGTTCAAAAAAATATATATAAATATTTTATAGAGAGAGACGCCACAAAATTTTCTCTTTAGTTAGTTGTCGTTTGTTTTAAGATATTGATGATTTAAGTAGTGATGAAGACTAACACTTTAATGAGGTAAAAGTGAGGTATTTGGCTTAAGCCAATGGAATGTTTCATGATCTATAATCTTTATTTTTGTGTTATTCAAAAGACATTTGTATAATTGTGTTGGAGTTTTTTTAGACTTTAATTTATCGTATTTTTTATTATGTTACTAGTTGTATTGAAATTAATCTTTCCTCCATTGGAGATGTGATGGGAAATTAGTCAATGACAGTTTTATTATGTTAAAAATAAGTCGAATGGTCGTTTTTTAACAGACCCGTTTTGGACCTAGATTCATGAGATCCGTTAGATTTGGATCTAGGTCACAATTTTCTAGACCCGCGGATCGGGGGCGGGTCTAGATTCAGGATGTGAAAATGGGTCTGGATCTAGGTCTAATTAGATTCAGTTCAGATTCGGCCCGTTGCCATCCCTACTTGGAAGTTTTTGGTATCCCCATGAGGGGTGTAGAAAAAAGATTGATCCGAAATCTTGAATATTCCATCTATTTTTTTATTTTTCGTATAATTCAGATAGAACATCCGGAAAAAATTGGATCAGATTCGAGTAGTTATTTTACATTAGAATAGGATATTCTATTATTCAAAAAATTAGTTTTTTTATAGATATAACTCTTGTTATATTCGTTATTTTTACTTGTTATATATGAAAAATTAAAAATTTTCATGGATACAAATCTTGTTATATTCAGTAATATATTGATTGTTATAGTTGAAACTTAAAATTTTCATGGATAAAACCGCCAAATTAAAAAAAAAAACTTAAATCAATTCATAAATCTGGATATTGGATATTCGAAAATCCAAAATCCAAAAAATCAGACAGATCACTAAATTACTAATTTAAAAGTTTCAGATATCTAAAATTTTAAATCAAATCAGATATTCAAAATGCACACCCCAACTATGACTTGGTTCTCATGTATGTTATCCGAACTTTTAGCAATGATTATTTAGAATATATATTGTTAGGGTTTGGGACTTAGGTTTTAAATTTTATAGACGAGTTTTGTAAATTCCTTTTACAGAGCTTGTGTATCAAAATATAACCCATACAAATAATACATGAAAAATACTTTGATACACAAGCCTTTCAATTTTAGGGTTTAAAGTATTAGGTTAGAGTTTATGGTTTAGGATTTAGTGTGTATGGTGTAAAATTTAAGGTTTATTGTTAGAATTTAGAGTTTAGTATTTAAAGTCTAAATTTTAGGGCTAAGAATTGCTTAAATATGAAATGTTATGTAAATTTTTTATACAACTTATGTATCAAAATACTCAAAATATAACCCTAACATATTTATATGACTACAATCCAAGTTAATAAGTATTGTGTCTTGATTGTGCGTTATCCACTCCCTCATTTACTCCGAGGCGGTTTACAGAAGATTTTAAAGTTTTTCTTCGTTGGTTTAATTTTTTTTCTTCAATGGCAACGACCTTTGGCTGTTTTGTTGATTTTGTAGATAAATAAAATTTATCTTCTGTTGATGAATGTTTTATTTTTAATTTTTTTTTGCTTTGTCAGATTCATTTCACATCTGCTTTTTAAAAATTCTTTCGTCTGCTTTTATGACATTTCTTTCGTATGCTTTTATGGTAGTTTTTTTTTGTCTATTTTTATGACAGTTTCTTCGTCTGCTTTTATTGCAGTTATAGTCTGTCTTTATGACAGGTGTCTATCTTTTGATAGTTTTTTGTTTGGATGACGAGTACTAACGAGTATTTATCTGCAAAGGAGGCCGATATGTATATGATTATGATCCCCTTTTGCGGTTCTATCGTTATATCAAGAATACGTAGCGCAAGAACTTACTTTATTCATAGAGCACTTTCGGTCAAAGTAGAATTTTTTTCAAAAGATTGTTCAAGTTCTTCTGAACGTGATAGGTTTTTTTAATGTCTTTCACGCCTCTTAGAATTTTATTGTTTTATTTTTACGTATTAATTTTTTTAATATTTTAAAGTGTGATTCATTTGTAATCCTTTCACGTTAAATATTATCCGGTATTTAAAAAAATAGTATTGTGTCATAATAGAATCAGTTAAGAACATCAATGAGTCAGATATCTGTAATTTTTAAATTATTCGAATTTAAATATGCAAATTTGACTAAAAATCTGAATCCATTTTTCATTTGCAAATTATCATGGTACTGATACTATCCGAATCTGTTCTTAATTTGAAAAAATATCATAGTACTAATACTATTCGAATCCAAATCACATTCAATTTAAATATTAGGGTAAACTACTCTAGTGACCACTCAGCTATGGGTCACGACCTGTTTTGACCACCTAATAAAAAAATTTAAAATTCGACCACTCAACTATTTAAATAGACATATTTTGACCACCAGTCGTTAAAATCTAACAGAAAGGTGACGTGCAGTAAAATTTGTATAATTACACATTTGATCATTGTTAGTTCTTTATTATACCAATTTAGTCATAATTTTAATTTTAATTTAAATAAATAATAAAAATAATTAACCAATCAGGCGACGACACATGTCATCACCCGATTGGATGATTTTAATCTAATTTTTATTTAATATATTTATTTCCCACCAATCAGATGGTGATCACCATCTGGTGGAAGGAAAATATAAGAATAAGGGATGCTTGGCATGAAGTTTAAACCTACAACCTCTTGGGGGAAAACCACATGCTTTTACCACCGCACCAACTCACTCTTTATGAAATGAATTACACCATTTAATATATATCTTATAATGTAGTAAATGCTAAGAAACAAAGAAATAAAAAATGGTTGCAATGAGACTCGAATCTAATCACTTGGGATGTGTAAAACCATACAAACCACTTAACTGGTTCAAATAATAAATTTAAATACAAACATATTTAAAATATGAATATATTTAAAATACGAACATATTTAAAATATGAATATATTTTAAAAATAAATATATATTTTTTAAAATTGAAAAGAAACTGTAAAACTATGAATCTAAAGAGACAATGATATCCCTGTCAAGCAAGGTACTCATGAAGGGGGGAGGTGAGTCGAGAGTAACCAAAGTGTTGCACGAACCATCATGAGATTTGGCCAACTTGTCCGCAGGAGCATTCCTTTCTCTAGGAACCCATGTAATCTCAGTTATCCATTGTCGCCTACGCAAAGCGTCTATTGCTTGGATAAAGGAAAGGTTGCTCGAGGAGGCAGAACTATCCACAATCTGATTGACGGCAACACGACAGTCTGATTGTAGTTGAATGGAACGGAAGTCGGCATCCCATGCAAGATGTAAACCAACATAAATTGCCCAGAGTTCTGTGTTTAACACTGAAGAAACACCCAAGGTTTGCTGAAAACCTACAATACACGCACCACTGTTATCACGTATGAGGCCACCGATGAGACCCAAATCTGATGACGCCCGAACTGCACCATCAACATTAACGCAGACATATCCCGCCGGAGGACGTCTCTATGCATGATTCTCAGACGGAAAGCATGCCTCCGATGCAACTATTTGACGTGATAGTCGAGTGGCTTCATTATAAAATCGAGCCCAGATCAGTCCTCGATGCAGCAAGGATGTCGGCGAGTCAAAAAAGGCGTTAACAACCAAGTTATTGTGAACCTTCCATAAGAGCCAAAGGAGAGAAGCAAATACTATCTTCCATAGTAGATCCATTACCATAGATGTATCTCGAAGATTCTGGTGCAACCATGCACTCAAAGAAAGTGAGAAAAAACTTGCCTGAGTATCAATTGGCATGAGCAGTTGCCAAACGTTGGAGGAATTACCACAGTCACAGAGGACATGTAGGACAATTTCAGCCTGTAACTCACATCGAGGGCAAAGGTTCATCATATTAAAGGAACGCCAGCAACGTTCCTCATTCGTCATTACACGCTCTTGGTAGGCACGCCAGAGGAAAAGTCAGATTCGTTGAGGTACATGTAGCTTCCATATTAAGGACCAGATTGGCAATTGGGCGTTCCAGTCGAAGTTTGCTATACATGTATATGCTGATGAAACCTCAAAGTCATGATTTTTGCTCCACCTCCACAGCACTCCATCGTTGAGATCGGTTTGATCAGGGCTCTTAACGCCCAATATGTGTGAAATGGCAGTAGAAGTGAAAACTTCGGAAAGCTTCGAGACATCCCAGCCTCCCCCAGGTAGGGTGATTCGATCAAAAGAAACAACCGTAGCATCAGCTACCAGATGATCATGGAGGGGACCAAGCCGAGGAAGCCACACGTCATCTAGAATTCGGATATTGTTACCATTCCTCAAGGACCACGAGATGTTGGAGAGTAATAGAGGCCATGCATTGGATAAAGCACGCCACAGTGGTGTACAAATTTGTCTTGTAATATTTGACGGGCAACGATCATGAATCATGTATTTCTCTCGCAGTAATTGGGTATACAACAACGTTGGTTTGCTAAGGATATGGAAACCAATTTTCAATATGAAAGCAAGATTAAATTGTGTAAACGTCGAAAATCGAGACCCCTACGATCAACCGGCTGACAAAGACGTTCCCAATTAACCAAAGATGTTTTTGCCAAACCTGCAGTTGTCCCCCAAATGAACCGTCTGATCAATTTTTCAATTTCATTATATATCTTCTTTGGCAGCATAAAAGTTTGCATAAAATAAATAGGAATCGCACCTAACACCGATTTTGCTAGTGTGTTTCTCCCCGCCATCGAGAGGGACCGAGCTGCCCATCCAGAGAGTTTAGCCTTAACCTTTTCAAGAATGAAATTATGGTCCTCACATCAAACCATTTGGTGTAGGACCGACACTCCCAGGTATTTCCCCAATGAGGCAACACGTTGAAAACCAAAGATATTAGTGATATCGTCTTGTAAGGACGTAGGCGTATTAGGGGAGAAATATAGTTGCGTTTTGCATCGATCGACTATAAGCCCATCATAGTTGGCGAAGAGCTTAAGGATGCTATCAATGACATGTTCTTGGCTTGTATGAGCTCTAGCATACAAAATTAAATCGTCGGCGAAAAAGAGATGTGAGACAGGTAAGCCATGTTTAGCAAATCAAAATGGTGTACAATAACCCCCTATACTGCCTCAGAGATTAAATGACTCAGGCGTTCTATGGCAAGGACAAAGATTTATGGCGATAAGGGGTTGCCTTAACGAACCCCTCGCTTTGGATTGAACGGTCGAGACAATTGCCCATTCCACTGAATCTGAAGCGTAAAGGAGGTAATATTCTGCATTATGATTCGACGTATACCCAGTGGAAACCCTGGTGCCAACAAAGAGTCTGAAATAAAAGACCGTCTAAGCTTATCGAAGGCCTTCTCGAGATCTACCTTTATGGCCATCCAACCTTGTGCCGATTTGTTATACGCATCGACTGTATCACTTCTTGGTTAATAATAACATTCTCGGAGATTGAGCGACCCGCATTGAAACTGGTTTGTTGTGGAGATATAATAACCAGGAAAATCAGTTTCAAACGGCGAACCACCACCTTACTGAGTAGCTTATACAGCACTGTACAAAGGCTGATAGGCCTAAAATCAGAAAAGGTCTCTGGAGAGTCCTTCTTGGGGACGAGCACAAGAATTGTTCGATTCAGATCGGACTCGATAGCATCCCCTCGGAATATACCCTGAATCAAATCACAAATGGCGGGACCAATTGTTGTCCAATGATGTTGGAAAAAATGTGCATGAAAACCATCCCAGCCTGGCGACTTAAACGGCGCCATATCACGGAGGGCCTCATGAATCTCCTGATTAGTTGAGACATTATCAAGACTTTGCATCAGATCAGACGGTTCGACGGGAAATGAAGTTGTCACCGGGAAAGGCTCCATCGGATAGTCCCCTTTAGAAAATAAAGATGAAAAAATCTGACCGATTCATCTTTAAGGACTGACTTGTCTTCACTCCAAGATCCATCCAAAAGCTTAAGTGAAGTGATGCAATTTTTCTGTTTCATGGAAACTGCTCTTCGGTGGAAATAGGTTGTGTTACGATCTCCTTGAATGATCCAGTCGGATCGAGACTTTTTCTTCCACAACAGTTCTTCTTGATCAAGCAAGTGCTCCAGCTCATAAAGAAGGCATGCTTCAAGTTGCCGTAGAAAGCTCAAAGATCTCGCAGAAAGGACCTTTTGTACCCCACGCAAACGAGCCATAATATTCTTCTTCCTAGCTCCAATGAACCCAAAAACGGTTTTATTCCATATATCGACTGCCTTAGAGAGATTAGACAACGTTTCAGACATGGTTGCGGATGGTTGCCAATTGTCACGAATCAAATGTGAAAAGTCTGGATGTTGCTGCCATCCAGAGAAATAACGAAATGAAGAGGGTCGAGACTATCGATTTAGAGCACCTATGGTCAGAAGGATAGGGCAATGATCAGACCCTACTCGGAGAAGATGTTCAACATGTGAATTCGGAAAATCAGTCCCAGTAGCTATTACAAATGAAACGATCCAAACGAACAAAAGCATTGCCCCTTGTCCAGGTAAAGTCTGGTCCAAAGTATCCCATGTCGTGTAACTCATGATCATACAAAAGGTCCTTAAATGCATTACTTGGTCTGCTTGAAGCAGCACAACCGCTTCTCTCATTGTCGAGGAGCGTTGCGTTGAAATCTCCAAAGAGTATCCACGGTGAGCGTATGGAGGTCACAAGTCTTCGCAAATTGGCCTACAAAACCTTTCGCTTGGTGCTGCAAGGACTGCCATAAACTGTTGTAGAAAGAAACGAACACCCAGTTCTCTTGACAATAACCCGAAAGTGTACAAATTGGAAGTGATTTGTAATGATATCCAAGGCAACCGTATCCCACCAAGCTATCCAAATGCCCTCCGCAAAACCCACAGCTTCAACCCTGTGAGAATGAGGAAAGCCCATGGCGGCAATAAAACTTTCAGCACGTGAACCACTTACTCTCGGCTCCACAATTAACACAATATCTGGTTTATAGTCACGCATAAATTGTTTGGCTGCAGGTATAAAACGCCGGTGCTCACAACCTTGCACGTTCCAACTGAAGATACTAATATCCATAGATAAAAGGTATAGGAGAGGAGCACACCAGGTTACTCAAGCATAACAATAGCTTGCTCACTTCCAGGAGCATGGCTGCGCTCTTCTTCATGCAGAAGGTTGTCTAAAGACACGACATTCCCATGCTTCGTAGGAGGGGTACCCCCAAGAGGATCCGGCGAGTCTCTTTGTTGTTGGGAAGCACAGTCGTCGATTACTATCGGTGTAGGACCATGGCCAAAATTCGGGTCATCATTCTCATCCATATGAACAACAGAGTGCTTGAGTTTATCCAAGCCAGTCACAGTATTTGTATGGGTCATGCTGGATGTGCTACCCTTCGATGGGTTACGAGGGAGAATGTGAAAATCCGTTATTGTGAACGGTTTGCGCACAGGGAGGCCAGGAGTAACCTTTGGGCCACTAATTTGCTTACCATTGGTGCGTGCCTTTGCTTTTATAGAAAGGACGGAAGGGGCAACCGATGCTTTCATTTTTTCGGTACTGAGGGGCAGACGGTGTCGGTAGGTTGTCATTGGAGGGCTTAGGGGCTGCAGCATTATCCTTTGTGATCTCACCTTCAGGTTCATAGATAGGGTTGAAGCAGGAAACTTTGAAAGCTCCACTCCACTGGCCAACAACCACTTCCGGAGCTTTCTTAGCGGCTCTCCGTTGGCGGCGTTCTACCATCATCCATGGACCATATGGGGATTCAATTGGAGGAGTAACTGCTGTTGACTCCGACGTTGCCTGTTGCTGCTGGTTAGCGTCTGCGGTTGCACTTGTTTCAGCCTTCGCATCCGGACAAGATTCCTGATAGTGTCCATACTTCCCACAATGGAAACATATTGTTGGTAGGGCTTCATACTCCACGATTTGAACGTTTCCGTTGATCAACAGTTTAGGGACAAGGGGTTTCCGTAAATCGATCTTGATGGCCATGCGTGCAAAATGGCCATGCTGGCCATGTTCAGTTTGATAATCAATCTTCATGACGGGGCCAATACACTCTCCAATTGCCATGATAAGACTACATTTGTACAGTGTTGCTGGCAAATCAGGCAAGCGAATCCATGACCAAATAGTGGAAGGGTAAGGTTACAAAGTGTTAAAAGCAACTGTCCAGGGCTCCACTGTCAAATAATATCCAAAGATCGTTCAAGGGCCTTCAACAAGGACACGCAAGTAATCAGAATCGATACGGAAAGTAGCAAGATAGTAGTCATTATCGATGTCCATGAGTCGGAAAGATTGTTTTGGTTTCCACAGATCATAAAGCTTATTACGGAGTGTTGTATAACCAATGCGTCTTCCCAGAAGTTTCAGAACGATCGTGTGATCAAAACTCTTCTCGGCCAAATCTTACACTCTGTCAGAAAAATCGATGGATATTAGGCCATCAACCACAGTCAGGGTGACGTCTCTCTCTTCCAATTCGATTTCATCTTCATCCAGGATCTCCTCTTCCTCATGCGACGACGTAGAAGCACCATGTAGTAAGGAGTCTTTATAAGAAGGGATGCCAGGGTGGCCATGACCGCTCTCTGGTACTTGTTTGCTTTCTGGCCTCACTCCCGGACTTCTCTCGTCCGGTGGTTCCTCCTCTAAACGGCGGTGTTTGCGGGGATTGGAAGGGGCGGTGGAATCAAAAACTTCAATCATATTAGGGTTTTTTCAAACCTATATCATTAAAAATGAATATATTTAAAATATGAATATATTTAAAAACGAATATATTTAAAATATGAACATATTTAATATATGAATATATTTTAAATATATTTATATTTTAAATATATTCGTATTTTAAATATGTTCGTATTTTAAATAAATTCAGATTTTATATTAAAAATATATTCGTATTTTATTATTTATTTAAACCAAATAGATTCGTATTGGAGGAAAATAAATATATTAAATATTAAATGAAATTAAATAAAAATTAGATTCAAATCATCCAATCGGGTGATGACACATGTCGTCGCCTGATTGGTCAAATAAATTTATTATTTATTTAAATTAAAATTAGGACTAAATTTATATAATAATGAACTAACATATATCAAATATGTAATTATACAAATTTTACTTAAAGACCATGTCACCTTTTTGTTAGATTTTAACGGTCGGTGATTAAAATATGTCTATTTAAATAGTTGGGTGGTCACTGGAGTAGTTTACCCAAAATATTATTATCCTTCATATTCCAAATCCAAGAAAGTCAAATTCAAAATTTAAATTATATGTCAAATATTTGACTTGCTGAAAGTTGGATGATCAACGTTTAAATCGAGCAAATATATTCTCCATTTTAAAATTTGGAATGGTATTCGAATATTTGAATCCATAATCCGTACCACATAAGTAATGTGAATAATGGATATATAAAGATAGGGTTGGGCGTTTGATCGAGTCGACTTAAAAAGTTTCGAGTTATTCGAGTTTGTAAGTCATATTTTACGATTCAAACTTTATTAGAAATTTTTCTAATCGAGTTGAGTTTATAAAATTCAAGTCGGTCGAGTTTTCGAGTTTTTGTACAAATTTAATTGTACATATACATTCTTCATATATTTTTATATGAATATACGTAGCGGTGCACATATATATTTCTATATGCATATACTTAGGGCTGGGCGATGCACATATTAATTCTAATTTTAACAGTTTCTATATGCATATACGATATACATATATATTTCTTCATATTTTCACATGTGATATACATAATATATCATGCAGAATAGACATACTCGACTCGAATATGAAAATTATCAACTAATTTCTAAAAAAATTGAGTTTTTTTACTACGAGTCGGTTAATTTCGAGTTTATGAAACTACAAGTCGAATTTTTTTATTTCGAGTCGAGTCGAATAATTTAATTTTTTTCGAGTCGAGTCGAATTTTACTTACCCTATCGGAAGATGTTTATCCATATCCGTCTTGAATCTGCAATAGATAGCTATGTTAACATCTGAATACGCAATATCTAAATGAAAAATAAATTAACCGAATATCACAAATATATGAATTTGAAATCTGAAGTGCCTTCCCTACAATCCATATAATTATACAACTACAATCCAAATTAACTACTGCAAAACATAAGCAAACTTTATAATAATCAAAATATTCAAATTCAGAAGAAGAAGAAAACACTTCAATTTTCAAAGAATGCATTGAAGTTGCAGATACTAGAAATTGAAGTAGTAGGTTAAATAAGTAGTTGTTGGTATAAAGTAAAATACTACATATGTAAGGCATTATTACACTAAAAACCCTTTTTATTCAATATCTAGAAAAAATGCCCCCTATAAACTTTTATTTAGAAAAATGACCACCAAATCTGCCACGTATGAAGAACGGGTGTTTCGGGGATAGCGAGACACGACCTCGCGCTACACAGAGAGCGAGTTCCTCATGCATGACAACACTTTTCAAAATAACAAACTTAACAGAAACTCGCGTTCTGCGAAACGCGAGTTCCCCGAGAATTTAAAGAGGCGACTGAATTTATCGAGAGGAACTCGCTTTCTGCAGAAAGCTAGTTTTTTACAAATCGGGCTGGCCGACCAAGCTTCGATAGGCATGTTCAAGCAATATTTCGGGCTTATTAGTCGTATATTTTTATAAACATTCAATTTGGGTTCGTAGTACTGGAACGTGTCTTTCATTTGACACCAATATGGCCCAATTCGGTCGTTCTAAACCGACAAAAATTCGCGTCGAAAACGGTATCGTAGCTTGTTTTGTGAATGAATGAAAGTATAAGATGGTCTCATAGGCTTTTTCTGCCAAATTTTCAGGGTTTTTAATTAGAGAATTATCATAATTTTTGACCTTGCAGGCGTTGTAGTGGAACTTGTCTTCTATTTGAGACTGATATTGGCACGCACGATATATGGAGAAGGGTATAAATTTGCCTTGAAAATGGTTCCAAAGCATGGTTTTGTGTAAGAACGACAAGCCGTAAAGAGAATTTTTAAAACGAATTAGACTAATTTT
This sequence comes from Hibiscus tridactylites, assembly GCA_958450335.1. Taxonomy (NCBI): domain Eukaryota; kingdom Viridiplantae; phylum Streptophyta; class Magnoliopsida; order Malvales; family Malvaceae; genus Hibiscus; species Hibiscus tridactylites. The sequence goes on along the minus strand of OY288273.1, from coordinate 34,587,800 downwards.
TTAACTGATAGTTGAGGGACGCGGACAATAAGAAATTACAATGTCTTAGTTGATACGAGGGCCTGAGCGATTATGGCACTTGTTACGCATGTTTCTTTTGTACTATTTTTTCTCTATGTTCGACTAGATCCTTGGCACATTAAATTCGTGTCGATCGTGGACGTCCCTTTTCTCTTATAAGTGTTGGATCTAGGCGTATGGTCGGTACAACGTCAATGACATAATGATCAATTTCATTTCCGATGGGAGGAAACTCTTTTTCGTAAACCTTGAATATTGTTTCGAGTAAGTATATCGGATCAAGCAGTCTCATGTAGTTAATTCGTTGGTTTGAACAAGCAACAATGGCGTGTGTGTACTGGTATTTGAATGTTTGGAATACTCCGCACTCGCGGGTTCTTTGCCTAAGACCTACCATGTACGCGTTGTGATGTATGCCTTCCAACGACCTCGAAAATTCTGAAACACAGAACAAATGTTCTTCTCGTGAGAAGAGAGTTGCAGTCATCTCATTTGAATGTAGCATTTGAGTTTGCAATTTTTTGCGGAACTTCGGGTGGACTTTGTGGCCACCTGCCATGTACTCAGTTTCTTGCCTTTTCAAGGTTGCAAATATGATAGCCAAACGATAGTAGGTCGCTTTGACAATGAAAGTGATAGGCAAATGCAACACTCCCTTGAGTGTTGAGTTGACCGCCTCAGCCAAGTTCGTTATCATGTGACCATATCGTTTACCCCTGTCATATGATCTGACCCATTTTCCCTCGGGATTTTGGCAAGGCAGTTCATGCCATCTTTATTTCTGGCTCTTAGTTCTTCAAATAGATCCTATACCTCATGTACGTAATGCAAGTTGCCTAGGGAATGATAGTTGAATATTTAGGGGTGAACAACACATGCAAAGATATCGTAAATGAAAATAACCTAAAAGACGTACTCATTCAAAGCAACAGAGCACGTTCATCATGGTCATTTTACTACTGCAAGTAGTTCGCCACAATATATCGCAAGTAGAAACGGTGGTAAATGTAGGGAGGCTTCCAAGAATCGCCCAAACGTTCTATTGCCCACACGATCGTTGTGCCTCTGTCAAAAATAAGACATATCCCATCGTCCCTTGCCCGCATTACATGAGAAATAATATGTTTCTGTAGGTTCTTAAGAAAGAACACCCAAGACTCGAGATCCTCATTTTCGACAATTGCGAAGGCTACATGAATGGTTTTCCGATTGTCATCTTGTGCAACCGCCAAATGTAGGACATGTGTATATTTCCCGTACAACCATGTATCGTCGATTTGAACCATCGGTTTGCAGTTCTTGAATGCATTAATGTACTGCGGGAATGTCCAAAATAGCTGGTGGAATTGACAAGCACCTCGAACGATACAATCATTTTCGTATGCCAGAACTCTTTGTAAGATTCCTCCCATTGGCCAAACAGTTTTTCTATGGCCCGGTTCTTTGCATTCCATGCTTTATGTTATTCAGGATAGTAGCAGTGAACCTGTTGAGTTGTAGCCTGATAGACGCGAACCATCACTCAGGGATTTGCTTTTACGAGTGGAATGAAGGTATCACAGAGGACATGCACAACCATGTTCTTTCGATCCTGACTTAGGGTAGTAACGATGCATGTATGAGGCCCTTCAATACAAGGCCCTTCTTCAATTTAGATTCACGAATTTTCCACTTACATCCTTGATTCTTGTGGGCGCACACCGCCTTGTAGAAACTCGCTTGGGTTTTCTCCATATTCGTCATAATAGCCCGACAAATGTTGTACTGCTTAATTGCGGCCACCGTCAGTTCTTTTGTAAAGAACGTCATCTCAATGGCCAGTTCACCATCAACACGATTGATTCTATCGTCAATTGTTTTGTATTGTGAAAATTCTGGAACGTCCAACGCATCCATATCAACCGTTGTGAAGTGGGATGGTGGCTGGTAATAAGAAATAGGTGTGGCCGATACTGGAACGTTACTTGTTGTCAGGTGTTCCTCGTTGCCTTCTAAATATTGAAAGGACCCTGTTGGAATGATCACGTCTTCTAGTTCTTCATAGAAGGGTCCTTGCTCGTTGTTTTCGGGTCCGGGTTCTCTAAGCGGTTCTTCGTCAGAATTATCCCACTCGAACCAGTATAGTTTAGCGTCTTCGATCGTTACCTTTTTAGGTGAGCATGTTGGTCGTCGATATGGAGATCGCTCATGAACCGTATTTCCAAGATCAAAATCGAGAGCACCAACACAAGAATGGCTCCCCATAGATGGTTGAGCGTACTCCGTGCTAGGGACATACGTTAACTATCGTCCATATGAGGAATCATCGAAGGGGTTGAATGCTTCATGGTCGGACCTCATGTAGGATGATGACGTTGTCTCCCCCCATATTATATGGACTGTACGGATTGTACGTTGCAGGTCTTGACGCATCAGATGACGATGCACCAAACTCGTTGCGTGGACTGTATATGCACAACAGACGACGATGCACCGAACTCATTGGTGAACTGTATGTAGTTAGCATGTTGAAATCATTTCGTAAACTGGATGTCGGGCTATGAACATTGGTATTCAGATCAAAGTTGAAATTCGCTCGTCTCCATCTTGGGATTTCGATAGCAAGATTAGAATAAAAAAGCGACGCATACAACTATAGGGGACCGCCTAATGAATACTCCAAGTGGGTTGAAAACATTAGCTCCACATCACCGTTATTCGTAATGCAGTATACGAAGTACGTTAACGGATCTATAGTGATCGGCAGACGACACTTCAAGTCGGACATATTTTCGTTTTGGCCATGTGAGAGTGCTCTCTAGTTCTTTAATCAACTTTTTGTAGGATAATCTTCTCAGAATCGTTGGTGTTACAATATTTGCGGACTGAAAAATGACGTTGAGTAAGGCATCGACGATTATCTCACCATCGTAATATACTAGAGCAACAACACCTGCTCGCCACGATATTTTTTTAGCAATTGAAAGACTTAAAAATAAAAGACTTGTTTTGTGAATGCTATACAATATCAGTATTGCATTCTACTTCATATAAGGGAACAAAGCGACTTCTGGTATCTTATTCATTCGGAAAATCCTAGAGAATTTCACTTTTGCAGATGTATCAGAGAAGCAAAGAACTCACTTTCTGCATAAAGTGAGATGCTTTTAGATTAGTGGATCTCGTGTTTTACAGAAAGTGAGTTCCTTTGGTTCATGCGTTCTGCGGAACGCGAGTTCATTATCGAGTAAGCCGCTAACAAAGATGTACTGACACGTCTAAAAAAGTAAATATTTCGGTCCGGGTGAATAATAATGGTACTATGTACCCTTATATCAAACAAAATTAAATATATGTTTGAATAATTAAGGCAATGAGAGGTAAGTAATGTTGTTTGAATATTTGAAGTAAATTGTATCCCCCTATTGTAACGCGTTAGAAATATAATTGAGGACGATTTCTACCGAATAATGATTCACATAAATAAAGGTTGATAAGTCTCAACATTGCAAATACTTAGAACATTAATAAAGGATGAAAAACCAACTCATAAAACATAATTCGACGATGATTTCAAGAGTGAAAGGTTAAGCGAAATCATCGTAGTCAGTTGAAATGTCTAAACTTAAGTTAAGTTCTTCGATCATCTATTGTTTTTTTTTGTCTGCGCCTGTACATAAAAAGCTGCAACTCCTCGGCAGCTGCATCAACATCTGGTGAAGAGGGAGCTTGTTCAGTGGTTGCTACGAGTGCGGATGGAGCAGCTTTTACGGGTGCAGACGTACTACCTTTGCCGACGTTGACCTCATCAAACTTAACATTTCAATGGATGCATTTAGCTCCTACAGAATTGAGCTGGTCATACATGTTACGAACGTCAGTTTCGTCGGTAAGCTTTAGAATGTAGTGTGTTTCAGTTGTTGTCGGTGTTGGGATTTTACATTCCAAGTAAGAAGTTTGCTTGTCAGTGCGTTTACTAACTTCGTTTGATATCATCTACCATAAATCGTCGAGGGACATTTTGATGGTGATTGTTAAGTCGAAATAGGTACCGAGAAAATAAAATGTTGCGAAAAATTTAGCCATGAAAAATTTGCTGGTGAGCTTTTGCGGAAGAGGAGGTCTATTTGTAGGGTGTAAATGAACCAATGTAAATGAACCGATGTTCTTTTAAAATATTATTTTTATAGAAGACAAGCATTGAAACACGTAAAATATTACATATGAATTACATATGTAAATTATATTTTTATTTTTCGTATGTTAAAAACAATTGTACCCCTACTTGCAAGGGTCTTAACATTTCTTCAAAACACCGGTGTTCTTTCACGAAACATATGTAGCCAACACCGCTACATGCGAGGGTATTAACAAAGCTTCAAAAACACCAGAAATGGTAAAAGCTTTGACCCGCATTATCAAATGTAATCGGCACCCGCCACCGGAGAAAACCCTAGACATGACACCTCAAGTTGCACTAGCCATGATTTCACGGTTTCCATTGATCCACCATGAGCCACTGCATCATCTTCTTGACTCAGCAAATGTACCCTTACACTGGCTTGCCATGTAACGTTGCCCTAGACAGGAACAACAAAAGTTGCCCGATATTGTGATTTGTCGATCATGTTATACAAACACAAATGATACATTGCACCACATCTTCTACCCAACGAATTTTCTAATCATTCAAATACTCAAACTTTGCAAATCAATACAAGTGCAAGTGAAAATATTCAGCAACGTTCGAGTATATATAGACCAAACTCGCGTCTTGCAAAATCCGCTGATTCCCAAGGAAAATCGCGTTCTGCAAAGAGTGTGTTTGGCAGGAATCGTATTCTTGACGTGTTAGTGACCTTGTATTTTACGAAGTGCGATTATTCACAGAACCCGCGTTTCACAAAACGCAAGTTTCCCACGTCATCAACGACTTCCGCTTCTATAAATACCCAGGTGATCGAGGAATGAAAGCAACACTCAGTCGTGAAAAAAAAATTGCCTTCTCAATCTGTGCGTTAAGTTTTTGATTGTAACTACTACTGCCAATGAATCACGTATCTGGAAAATTTATTCCCAAACTAATTTTTCCGATACTGTGATTTGTTGTTATTTGTAATTGCATATATATATATAGCAGATGTTAACTATTCGATATTTTTGTTCACGAGGATCGACAACAACAAATCACAATATCGAAAAATTCGTGGTCTTTTTTAATGGCAGGCAAGTGAAAATATCCAATAGACCTCCAAGATTCAAGACAGGCATCGGGTGCAAGGCAAGATTCACGAGGACCGGTCATTAGCATCACTTTCATGATGATCATCACCGTCAGAACAAATTTCAGCTTCTTAATAAATGTTGGTTGGTTGCAAATACAATTTTATCATTTCAATTGTAAAGAAATACTCAAATCCTTCCAATTGTAAAAAAGGAATAGTCAAATCCGATTTTAGATGAAAATATATCATTTATAATTATATTATTCATATTACTATAAATAATAAATAACAAATAAAAAATACTTCTATTATACTAATATTCAAATCCGATTTTAATTATAAAAAGGAATATTCAAATCCTACATTAAATGGAAATATATTATTTAAATTATATTATTCATATTACTATAAATAAAACTTATTTTATAAATATTGTTGGGAATATTCAAAAAAGGAATATTCAAATATATTATAAAACTTATAAAAATAAAAATTAACTTAATTTATTATAAATATATTATTATATATATTATTAATCTAATATATTAATAATATTAAATAATAAATAAGATAAAAAAAAAACTTACTGCGAGTGAAAAACTTGTGACCTCGCGTCTTGCGAAGCGCGAGTTCTTCTTGAACTCGCTTTTTACAGAACGTGAGATCCTTCCTGCATGTTCAGTATACGAGTCTGTTCAGATGTCGCGCCTTTTCAATAGAACTCGTGTCCTGTACAACGCGAGTTCTCTTTATTATCGCTTCTCAGGGGGTGCAATTTCTTCTTTAAATTGTTGGCCCTACATCCCTACCCCACACACAAATCACGTTTCACAGGTTCTTCTTCATCTTCTTCTCTAGTATTTTCTATATACGATACAAATGACGGGTTTATTGCGGCTAGACCAACGACACGTGTTCGACTATTGGCGGAGACTCTGAGGTAATATTCTTTATATTTTGAAATTTAAATTAATTTTTTCTTATTTTATTTATTTATTTCACGTCTTTTTTTATTTAATATTTTCTTATTTTTTTCCAAGAACTACGAACGTGCATTGACATTATACATTAATCGTATCACGGTTGAGCCGAATCCGGAAATAATGTCATTTATTGAGGAAGCCGATTTTGGCCACGTCGCTACTATCATGGGTGGTACGAAGTTGAATCGTCCTTTGATTAACGCCTTAATAGAACGATGGAGGCTAGAGACGCACACCTTTCATCTTCTGTGTGGTGAGGCGACAATTACACTAGAAGATGTTGCATATAGTCTTGGATTGCCTACGGATGGGGAGGTTATTACCGGTGTTTTCGTCGGTGACTGCCCGTCCATATGTACTGACCTATTGGGAGTGGAGCCGCATAAATTCGACGATGGCAAAATCCTCCTAACTTTTTGGAGGAAAAATTTTCAATCATCCCCCCGATGCATATAACGAAACAAAGCGAGTAAATTTTTTTATTATATATTTTGTGTTTTTTTACTAATTTAAATATTTTATAACATGCCTTATTATTTTCGCAGCGGTTTGCTCGTGCCCACATCCTACGAATTATTGGAGGGATTTTGATGCCTGGCAAATTCCGCAACAAAGTGCATGCAATGTGGCTATATCATCTCGGTAATTTTGCTGAATCAAGAAGAAAATGTTGAGGAGCAACAGTCATGGCTTTTCTATTTAGTGAGCTTTGCAGAATCGTCGACTGTAACAGATAAGCAATCGAATGATGTCTTTTGCTGCTGCAGTCTTGGGCTTGGTTTCGGATGCTGTTTTTAAGCCTACGGGCTAGAGATCCCACCTCGTACATATTCCCACTTATTCAGAGGTGCTATTAAAATTATTTAATTTATTTTATTTTTTAAATAATTTTTTTCACAATTTTATTTATTTTCCACTAATGACAGGTGGTGTGTTGCACTCACCTACCAAGGACTGCCAATTTCGCGGTGAAACTACATACTTTTGATCGACAAGATACAACACGAGGTTAGAAATTCGAATAATTTTTTGTAATTCCTCAAATTATTTTTCTAATCAAATTTCATATAACTCACGTTCAACTAAATTTTTTCAGTTGGCGTGAATTATGTACACTTCTGTTGCGATTCACGATATTATTTAATCAGACATTGTGGAGACCTCTCACGTATGGCTACTGATAGTGCCACTCATCAACTACGACATTGTCGAGTGGCATTCTACGGACCGAGTTCTGTGACAATTTGACTACATCCAAGGGATTCCGCAACAGTCACCTAATTTTGACAAATTACATCGTTTGACGCGGCAGGAAAAGATAGAAGTTCATTGGGGCCATCATCACGTTGAATGGGCCCATCAATGAATGACACAATATGGCAGGCGACCGTCATTCTCGCACCCATTGTGAATATGGCCATGACGGTAACTTTCGACTATATGCAGTGGTACCAACAAAATGGGAAGCCGCATATACTCACTTCCGAAGAGAACACGCTAGAGATTGAGGTGCCTCCCTAAAACCTCCCGCACCCCCAAGGTCGGGCCAGAGCCAGTTGACGCAGCGCAGTCCGAGACCGCGTACTGCCACTGCAGGAGATGAGGCCTCCACCCGAGTTCGGCTTCACGGATGCCTATTGTCCCTTCATGCCGAGTGGTTCTCCAGTGTTTGATGTTCCACCGTTGGCATCACAGTTCGACTATAGCATTGTCGAGCATACACCGCCGGGCAGCTTGTTCTTCACCTGCCCCGGTCCCAGCAGTAGTCCGTGTTTTGAGGACGTTCTTGGAGCCGATGTTGATGATAATGATGATGAGAACAATCCTAGAGCACATGACATTCAGAGGAATCCGCCACGGGATCGTCGTGCACCCCGCTGCGGAACAGGTGGACATAGACAACATTAGTACGATGAGGTTGCATATATATGTTTTAATTATGTTTATGGAAGACATTATTTTTTATTTTGTAATTACAGATATTTTATTTTGTCTTATTAATTTTTACATATTTTTTGTAATTTTATATTTAATTTTATTTTTTTGGATAACTAATATTCTATTAATAATCCAAGCCTGTCACGCCTTTTTAAATATAAAATCATTCACAAAACAAGTAAGGATACCGTTTTCGTCGTGAATTTTAGTCGGTTTAGAACATATCGAATTGGTTCATATTGGTGTCAAATGAAAGACATGTTCCAGTGTTACAAACTCAAACTGAACATTTACAAAAATATATACGATTAATAAGCCCGAAAAATTGCTCGAACATGCCTATCGAAGCTTGGTTTGCCAGCCCGATTTGCAAAGAACTCGCTTTCTACAGAAAGCGAGTTCCCCACGATAAATCCAATCGCCTCTTCAATTCTCAGGGAACTAGTGTTTCGAAAATTACGAGTTTCTGTTAAATTCGTTATTCTGAAAAGTGTTGTCACGTATGCAGAACTCGCTCTCTGCGTAGTGCGAGGTCGTGGCTCGCTATCCCCAAAATACGAGTTCTTTATACGTAGCAGATTTAGGGATTATTTTTCTAAATAAAAGTATGGGGGGCATTTTTCTAAATGTTGAATAAAAAGGTTTTTGGTGTAATAATGCCACATATGTATGTTAGGATATTTAATCCTAAACCTAAACCTAAATAAAAATAGGATTAATTTGGTTTAATAATAATAATAATAATAATAATAATAATAATAATAATAGTAATAATTATTATTATTATTATTATCCATCTAGCTGAGTAATATTAAGGAAAGTAACTCCCAAGGTAAGTTAACAAATTTTTGTATGCAAAATATTAGAATCACATCCAATTAATTAAATTTCTTGGAAAATAAAGACTTTCCATCATATCAGGATCCGTTCAGCACTGATTATGGAACATGCGTTGATGGAGTACATTTACAAGCTAGAAGCTGGATTTTTTTAGCTTTGACGAAACAGGCGTTGAACGGGTAAACCAGGTACAAAATAATTTTACACCCCCTGCAGTCCTACAGAAAAGTATTTACAAAATAAAATAATTTAAATTTTTTTTCAAGTCAAATCAAATTTCGCACTCTTAAAAAGTACTTGCTAAAAAATAGTGGTTCAGCACAAGTAGCTAACTACAAAATTTACGACTTTAGTTTGTCAAGGACCGAGACTTTTTTCTTGCATAATCAATATATTCTCCATGTCCGTTTTCACATTAATCCTTTTGGGATTAATTGTTGTCGATTTTGGGATTAATGGTTATCCTCGACAACAATGTCAACTCCAAGATTCGAACCTGCATACAATAAACTACAACTTTCTTTGAACCAACCTACATACAATAAACTACAACTTTTACACCTAAGCAGATTGCTTGCAATTCCTCTTGTTGTGCCCAATCTTTTTGCACTTGCTGCACTGAATTGGCCTCTTAATAGCTTGCTTGGGTTTAAGTGCGCATTTTCTTTCCTTGGGCCGTCCCACCGGACGGGTTATGCAAGGAGGCTGTACAAGCACTTCCGACGATTCTCTTTCCGTGCACCCGTCTAAGGATGGAACTGGATTTATGGATTCGGAATATGTAATTTTAAAAGCCTCGGTCGAAAAATAACTGTAGCAATAATCATACACATCCTTGCCAACGTGCTCAATCGCTGCTGCGGCATGCAAACATGGTAAGCCGTTTATCTGCCATTCCCTGCAACTACACTCCCAATTTTCAAGGCTGACAACATTCATTATGTCGAGAGTATCACGAACCTTGAACCAACTACCGGGTGAAAGTACAACTTCAAGAGAACGTGAATCGACAAGGATTCTTTGGAGGTTTTCCTCTGCAGAGGGGGTAAGCTTTGATGACCACTGATCAGAATCCATCTTACGTGTACAAATGAATTCCATCATTTTGCGGCGTATTGCTTCGATTACTTGTGTTATTGGCATTGCAGGTAAATCAGAAACCCAATCACAAAATGATTTTGTAACACTAGATTTAAGATGATTGTACCTAGTGCCCTTAAAAAATGCATTTGCCCAGTGCTCAGGTTCGGTTTGCAGGACCCATTCGTAAGCCTCGGGTGATATGTTTTTTATAGTCTCGATGCACTTCTTGAAACCTACGGCAGTTGGTGCGTAGGCAGCTCGAAGGAATTCAGAAGTTAGCACACGAACAACCTCTACAGTTAATGATCCCTTAAACTTCATTTTCAGGCTTTCTGTTAGCTGATGCGGGCAATAACCATGGAAACAATTTGGAAATACCGACCCAAGAGATTCACTCATCTCCTTTTTCGTATCTGCCACGAATGTTATCTCATGAAAAGTAGAGAGCACAGTCTTCAGCTGCTGCAGAAACCAATGCCAATTATCATCGCTCAATACATCTACTACTGCAAAAGCTACTAGAAAAATACCATCATTTCCATCCAAAGCGGTGGCAGTAAACAGTTCTCCCCTGTATTTTGACTTCAAAGATGTGCAGTCAAGAAAAAGTAGCGGGCGGCAACCAATCTCGAATCCATAGATCGATGCATGGAAAGCAACAAAAATTCGATGAAAACTTAAGTCTTCTTTGGTGTTGAGAATGGCAGCACTGCCAGGATTTGTTTCCAATATTTTCTCACACAGCAAAGGCAACTGATTATACGCCTTTCTATGTGAACCTTGAACTTCCTCTAGTGCAGCTTCTATACCCCCCCAAGCCTGTGCATAGCTCAGTTCAATCCCAAAATCCCGTCGAATGTCGTCGATGATTTCTTTTGGCTTGCAAGTAGGGGTATCTCGCAACTTTTCCTTTACAATACTTGCAATCAATATCCTCGAGGCACTTGCTCGTATCGATCCCACACCACAGGTATGGGTGTCATTCATCTTTTTGATCCTGTACAACTTGGTGGTGGACAATTTTGGCGCAACAATGAACCAAGGACACCCTTCCGCTTTACACCTTGCAGAATAACGCCTTTCATCGCTTCTTTTAATAATGTACTGGAAACCGTGCGCTAAAGAAAACTTGTCCAAAGCTTCGTGAAGTTCACGGCGAGTATTAAAAGTCTGATCTACTCCTGTAATACAACTCTTCCATGATGAAATGCGAGGTGCTTTTTGCTTCTCGGTATCTTCTGCATCAGGAAGCCAATCCATAGGAGCATCAGCGGGAGAAATATGCTCATCAGCGACAAAATCAGTAGGAGCATCAACCGGAGAAACAGATGCATTGGGCATTGTATGACTGGACCTGCATAGGCAAGTATCATGCGATTTAAGCAAACAAAATGTAAAAAAATCAAATCCCCAAAACTACAAACATCATCTTAACCCCTAACAAATCATGCTCTTATCCTCTACATTACACCCCTAAGTATACTCGAATTCACAACCTCCAATGAGTCATACATCCACATTTCTTGTATATTTTGAAATAAACTTGAAAACAAAACAACTGAAACTAAAATGATCTGATCTGATCATAAATCTTTATTGCTTAACAACTGATGACAATAACGGAATTGTTAGCAGAGGTGAGCAAAATTTTGAGTCAAGTTGTTCAAGTTTCTGTTCAAATGTAATTGTAAACATTTATAATATTATGGTATTAGTTAGTTCCAATTTAAATAGTTTTCTATAACCATATATATATGTCTAGCAAAATTGAGTGACTCCACTCGAACTTGAAAACCAATTTATTTGAGTTATTCAAATTTTCATAACTCAAACTTTATTTGAATTTTTTTAGTAGAGTTTATGAAAGTACGAGTCCAAGACGCATGTCGAATCAAATAAATCAGTTTTTTTCAAGTCGAGTAGAGTTTGCTCCCCCTAATTGTAAGCACATGCCAAAAGAAAGGGGTATGCAAAGGAGAGGTTTTGACCTGCTACAAGGCATGGAGGTGGCATCGCTCGGAGCCGGAGGCGAGGGAGTGAGGACATAAACATCAGCAGAAGCCGAGTCTTCATGGAATTCAAGGAACCGGTGAATGTCTCTGTCAGTGGAAATGGTGATAAGGGTGCGCTTATTGTTGGGGAGTAAGTACTTAATGGTGAGAGAATCGAGTTCATATTTCCACATATCCGCAATCTCAGACTTGAAATCGTCAAATTTGGTGTCGACGGAGAGACTGGTAGCGTGGGCATCGCCGCCGGAGTAGGATAGGGTTCCGTCGGCGTTGGTTATGAACTTTCCGCCGGACTGACATACAACGATCAGCTTTCCGATTGCCATTGCAATAACAATAAAACTGAAACTGACACATAAAAACACATCTTTAATCAGACAATGTATTCTATAAACGATATTAACGCATGAATTCTCAGATTACGTTTTTGCAGAAAATAACTAAATAAGATACATTTAGAAAAACAAACAAACAAACAAAGTAAGAAGTAGAACCTGCTGATTAATTAGGGCAAAATTTGGACCGCATCAAATCGGAAGACAATTTACATCAGGAACAGAACAGGTTACAGGCAGGACTGATTCATGAATTAGGGATTTTACTTTTGTTTTTATGTTAGAGAGGAGAGGGACGGTAAATAGGTAAAAGTACTGCACCAGCCCCCATGCCATAACACAGAGTGCATTTTAGTCCTATACATTTAATTTTATTTTAAAAAGACCCATATATTAGTTAGAGATACAAAGGCTTATATACAAATAAGTGTAGAAAGTATACCAACTTTTTTCATTTCGGTCCTAAAGTATTTTTTGTCATATTTAAAGTATATTTTTTTTTGTTTAAATTAAATACCTAAAGTTTTTTAATCAAAATAAGTACCTAAAATATATTTTTGTTAAAATAAGTACATAAAATATTTTTTTGCCAAAATAGGCACCTAAATATATATATAAGTATTTTCATCTAGGTTCCTAAAAGTTGTCATGTGACATTGATTAAAAAATATATTAGGTACTTATTTTGACAAAAAAAAACATTAGGTATCTACTTTGACGAAAAATACTTAAAGTACCTAATTTGACAGAAAAAATATACTTTAAGTACTTAATTTGAGCAAAAAATATACTTAGGTACTTATTTTGATAAAAAATATTGTAGGTGGCTAAATAAAAAAGTTAGTATACTTTAGATACTTATTTGTGATATAAGCCAAATACAAACAAACTTAACTATTAATTTTACTAGATAAATCTACCCTATAAATCTAACCACAAACCCTAAACCCTAAATTCTAAACATAAATCTTAAATTCTAAACCATACAACTTAAACCGTTAACATCTAAACCCTAAATTAGAACTATAAACTCCTAAATAACCTCGCTTGTGGAAACTTTATTTTCCACTGCAAGTATGTAGGATAATAATCCTTTTAAAATATGATATCGGTCTTATATCAATTCAATTAACATCGATAGAGGTGAAATTAAAATTTTATTTTAATAAAATAAAAATTCAAAGGAATAAATTTTCCTTTAGAAAGACTAAGTTTGAAATACAAAATTTTAGCAAGGACAATAATAAAAATTGGACCTTTTGAATCAAAGTGTTCAAGGTCATCTAATCCTAGACTCTCCTTATATTGGAATTGGAGTACTTTGGATATTGAATACTCTAGACTAAGGTCACTTTATTATAACTTTTATAACAAACATGTCACTTGTTTTTTTAAAAGTTACAAACAAGTCACCGACCCTAAAATATTAAATAAGAATGCTTGGAGACCATTCATGCTTTGGGATCAGGTCTTACTTTCTTACTTGTACGTGGAATTGACAAGCATGCTTCTATAATAACTCCCAAACTTACAGTCATTAAGGTTTTCAGGTGGCACACTTCATTACACCTTCTAATTATGACAGCTTGGAGATCATTCATGCTGATCTAAATGGGATTCTTCCTTCCGACATCTGAGTTAGAGAGATCGCCGCCGCACCACCTGAATTTCATGCTCGGTTTTCAGCAAATGTAAGCTTCCCTTTTATTGATTCCAACTCACAAATCCTAAATTTTGAACATATCTGAATTAGTCAGCACAGAAATTGATTGAGATTTTCTTAGTTTGTTCCTTGTACTGAATCCTAGTATAGTTTGCCAATAGCTCAAAATAGCAGCAGATTTTGATGTTAAGCAAAAGCTTTAAACAATTTTATATTAGAATCTGATGACAACAGCGTACCGGAATCATACACGAATGGTCAATCGAACCAACAAACAACTTCAATTCCAGACAATTGTTAACCAATCAACTAACAATAACACCCAAGGAAAGGACACAAATGCTAGACGCCCGCTTGTGGTCGTTGTCTGCTTCAAAAATACAGATGCCGCATGAAATAGCCTATCCACGACACATTGGTCTTGTGAAGGGTCAAGGTAAGAAAATTATCCGATCCGATGATAGCTTTCTCTTGGATGCCAGATTCAATTGTCTCTTCATTTCATAGTTTGTCTCCCAACAATTTACAACAAAAATTGAAAAAGCTAGCAGCACAGTTTAAGTTTCAGTATGGGAAAATGTCCAACTGCAAGCTATTGTTGGTCCTGAATTTTGAGGGCAGCCAATTCACTCTGTTGCAATTGGTTTCTATGTCTTGAACTGTTAGGGAACCATCTCTGAAGCCTCTCTGGCCAAAACCTGGTACAGGATGCAAGCGCTCATTTTTTTCCATTGAAAAATAACAATCGCAAAAGCAGCAATACCAAAAAATAAAGAGAAACTGCCATAAAAAAAAGGTTTGTAATTTTCTATCATATTTCCTAGCAGATATCCAATGTTTTAGGACGCAGAGAAGATGCCATCATCTTTAAATACTTAAAATTTTCCTGCTATATGATCTCATGTTTCATCATAGTTTATTCATAAACCAAGAAAAAATTGTTGCCATGATTCCTTGCACTACAATGCTGCTGAACTTGTCTATGAACCAGGTTAAAGGCTCGGCTGACTTCTTAAACCTCTGTCCAAGATCTCTCCTAGCTCGTCAGGACTTACAGGACTGAATTTTATTTTAAAAATAAAATTAATTAAAAAGATTTGTAATAAAATAATATTTGAGCTGCCCGATCTTGAAAAACCGTGTCCAAGACCAAACTCAACTCCTAACCTGGTCTTTGGACATGTCTAATTAAGTAATTATTACTTCGAATGTAAAAAAGTTGAAGAATTGCACAACATTACATATGTGACTGGTTTGATGTATACAGTGGTCTAATATTATTTATGGAAAAAAGTCCTGCCAGATCCTATTGAGGAATGTGTATTATTTCTGAAGAAAATGTAAGAAATTCAACTTACAGTTCCAGTCTTTCATAAATTGCTCGCCTGACTGAAGCATTCAAACCATAAGCTATTGAGTTGAAAAGGCCCTAAAATCAATAGACAACAATAGCAAAACCAGATTCTCAGAGAAGCTAAAAAATGAAGAACAAGCACTTCATTCTTTATGGCCCTATAAATGTTACAAATTTTGGTTTCCACTTCCAATTCTCATGCTAACAAGCATAATAACAGATACACAGTAATCTACATATTCAGTGTTTCAGAAGCCATTACCATAAGTCCAGCAGTCCCAACATCAAGAAATGAGAGCCAAAAGATATTGTGGCCTGGCTCAATAAAATCGTGGATGCGATTGATTGTGCCAAATGCCCATGATCCAATTAGAATTAGTGGATAGTAACCCCACCGGTTCAGAGCCTATGGGAAAAGAAAATCAGTGGCAAGTAGCCTTAATTTTTAATTAACAATGCTTAAAGGCAACAGAGGAAAGAAGCATAAACAAGCTTATTCCAATGAATAACTATACTCCTATGGCTTTCACTGGGAGATCTCAAAGAAAGTAGGAAAGGCAGTAAAGAACCAAGAAAGCAGGAAACAGCTAAGGCTGACTAATTCAAACTAGGGAAGAAAGAAACATGAAAAAGTAGAGCTGTACGTACATAACAGTCTCAACTCTCAAATGAAGATACGTAATCATCAGATTCATAGAAACAAATGATGATTACACTGGATGATAATCAGGGTAGTGAACAGCATAAATACATGAATGATGAGGCATCTGCATTCAAGCAGTCAAAGCAATGAAACAGAAAATCTCTATTTTATTTGTATGTTTCATATCATTAACTTCAAATCTATCATATGCCCTTATGATAAAAATAAATAAATAAATCTATCATATGCTAGTAGAATTACCTTTGTGTCTGTCCTTGAATCAAACTGGTATGCCCGATCTGACATGCCAACTGCCATCTAAAATTTCCAAAGATAGTACACACATGACCTCGAAATTGCACAAGTGCCATATCATATCTAATTTATGAAAATAGATAAAGATAATAGCAAACGTACACGAGTGGCATTGTTCAGCATGCGTATCACTTGAAAGTATGTAAAACCATTGTAAAGAATTGCACCCCATAGTGGGACGTAAAATGTTATAAAGTGAACTGCCTGCATAGATATGCCAAATACGTCAGATAATTCTAGAATGCGAAGAAAGCATGCTACATTTATCATAGGATAATTATAGGTCTTTTTTTTTTTTTGGGGGGGGGGGGGGGGTATCTCATTGTTTCCATGCTTGATTAATATGTATAAAAGAAAATAGAATACATGATTGTCTAGATACAGCTATTCAAAAGCTACATTCAGAAAGATAAGGAAACAGGGTAAGGAAACATGAAAGCCTTATGAAAACCAAGCGGTTGAAGGAAAAGTTGAATCTTTTGACATAAATATTAAATCTAAGTGGGCAATCTGCCAGAGATTGCTAATTGTCACTTGCCTTTCCAGTGCGACCTGTTTGTCCCCAACACCATGCACCAAAATGTGTGTGGTCATTACCAATAGAACGTATGACGGTCATAACGAGCGAAGTTCCTGCAGGAAGTAATCAAAACCCCATATAAAAAAGCTGGTTAACAGCGTTAAGAGAGGGGGCAGGACGAAGAAAACAAAGTGGCAAGTATGAAGCACCATTGTAGATAAGTGTGAACTGTGAAGTAGTAACACCGAAGTATAAATAGAAATAGAAATGAAAAATGTCATGGAAACAAGCATATATTATCATACCCCAAACATACAAGTGAAAAATTGCCTCCAAATCTTCAACATCAGTTTTGTGTCTAACAACAGTTCGATGAAGCGTGAATGCAATAGTTGTTGTCCAGAGGAAGGAAGCGACACAGAAGAAATGCGTGGTGTAGCCCTGAGCATAACAAAAGAAACCTTTCGACGGATCTCTGCATTACAAAAACAGATGCATATTATGCATACATAATTTCGTTTTAGTATATGTACAAGCCCAAATTCCCAGAAAACAAATTGGAAATTGATCGCGTGGTGGAGGTATAGCATACCCGACCATGTTAAAGAAACTGCAAAGCATGTCCTGTAAATGAAGCAAAAAAAAGGGGGGGGGGGGGGGGGGGGGGGGGTAAAAAGCATCAGATCAGATACAGAGGTTTTAGAGAAATGCGTAGCAAATTAAAGTAAAACTGAAATAACGGAACAACCCAAGTTTCCTTTTCCTAAATTCGTGCAATGTGCACAAAAATTAGATCTTCAATCTTCATTTACAAGTTTAATGGAAATTCCTAATCCTATACAATATGGTTCTTGAACAATGAACAAAACAACCAGTTGCAAGTGGTAACTATTTCAGTACTAGTAAAAACAACTTCTTGAATTCGCATAAGAAAGAAATATTACAGAGAGAGAAAGGTAGAAGACGAGCTTGAAGGAGAACTTGCGAAGTTCCTTGAATAGGGAGTAGCAGAGCACGATGAAGCCGGATCCAACGAACGAAAGACTCGATGCTCCGCTGTTCACAGCCGTCAATATTCGCCGATCGTGAACGGAGAGCACCGTCGCCATTTTTTTCCCCTTTCAGCTAAATTTTAACTATGTAACCTTTTGGGCAACGAAACAGAAGAATTCCATCCAAAAACAAAAATCAAAAACTAAAAACGTGCAGTGTGCTGTGTGCAGTATAACATCAACATCAACATTGAGAATTAGATGAATCGAAATCTGGAGAGTTTTTTGGTCCAATTAAGTTCTGGTCCCTCTTTTATGAAAATGATACACTTAGGATTTAATCCTTCCATTTTAATTTTACACAACTCCATGGGTAGTTAGTTTAACACCGTTGATATAGGGGTGGACATTCGATCGAATTGAGTCAACATATTTTAAGTTAGTCGAGTTGAATGTTACGTGTAAATAGTGCTTCGCAATTGTGCAAGTATACACGACGCAAGTAATATAGGGATAAATATATGCGTATCGTCTCCATATGGATTAGTATTTAACCTTCGGTTCTACTCCTCGCACTATAAAATAAATAAAGTAAAAAACACAAATTAATTGGGTGAATTGAGATAATCTAAAAATAACTAAACTAAGAAAATCCAATAAATAAAATAAAAAAGTAATCAAGATGAGAAGATGGGTCGGATTAGATTGTGTCGTAGTGTGGAATCCTATTGACTTCGTTTCTGTTTTTGAATGCAGCAACGCATTACTTCCGTGGCCGCAATGGCTGAATCCCTGCCGCGACAATCCCTTGCTCGTGGGCAGATGCAATTAAGGCTCGACAAAGCGTCCTTTGGTGGTTCCGCCTTATCCCTAAGCACGAAACACTGGCTGATGGTTGAACTCTGATGATACCTCCTAGCATGAACCAAAGGCAAACACCAACTGTTCATACACTTCTTTTAGCCGATGAAACTCTAACCTATCTTAACACTACGTGGGGTGGAAATCGTACTTATTTTTTTCGTAAGCTCAACTCTCTCGATATTGAACAAATGAATGATTTCACAAATCCTCTCTCGAGTAGAATGCGAAAATAATTAAAGCCAGAATAAGAAAACCTTAACTTTTATTGCATTAAGAACAATAACTAAGTACAAAGAGTTTTCACACAGCTACTAAACAAATTAATCCTAACCCTAAGAAATTTAGAACATAATTAAACTAATCCTAAGCTCAATCTCTCACCGGTGATCTCTCATCGATTCCCCCTTGATGTCGTTTCTCCATGGCGGCATGCCCCTTATATAGGGAAAGGTGTAGGCACAAATCCTTCTTTAATTTATTACAATGTACATTTTTAGCCAAAAGTTCAACTTTATTCTTCTTTATATGCTTTTCTCTTATTCTCGAGCTTCAGCTGTCACGAAAAATGTATAAAAAAAATTAGCGTTTAAAGCTCTACAAGTCGGTTACCACATTGCCCATTTTCCTCTCTGGCGGAATGCTGTCGCAGCCTGACTTTTGCTGCCTCGACATCGGTCTACTATCCTTTGCAAGGCTTCATTAGCATCCTTCAGTAGAAGCTGTCATGTGACTTGGCTCGACCAGGGTCTGTTGTCTGCTAATTCTGTATTTTCTTCCCTCATGCTTTTTGTGTTGTGGCAACATCATTCTGCTCCAGCAGTGTACAACCTGCAAAAATATCAACCATACATTAAATATTACATTTTTCATAAAATAAACAAAATATAAGGCTCAAAGGCATAGTGATGAAATCTATGCATGAATGGCTATAATGCAGCTCAAATGGGTGTAGGTTGAGTGATAATTGTAATGTAAAAATGGTCAAAATATAGGACTTTTGGGCACTTATCATTGAACTCTAATATTTTATAACTCGAATTTTATTTGAAACTTTTTGAGTTGAGTTTATGAAATTCGAGTCGAGTCGAACTTAATTGGACTCAAACTTGAAAATTGATTCACTAACTATTAAAAATTTTAAGTTATTCGAACTTTCATTTTGTAACTTAAACTTTATTTGATTTTTTTCCGAATCGAGTTGAATTTATAAAATTACGAGTCAAGACAATTTTTTTAACGGTAGGGGCAATATAGGTAACGACGAAAACGTTAGGGGACAAAAGTGCTCAAAATGAACTTTAGGGGTAAGTTGTTAAAACAAGTATAGTTCTGTTTAGGGGGAAAAGTGTATTGAGCCTAATTAAATTAATAAATATTTTAATATATTTATTTTATTTTAAAATTTAAAAATAAATAAAGTAAATGATGTGGTTCGTTCTAATTGGCCAGGAATTTTTTTTAACAATTTGTTTGAGTAAAATAAGTAACGTCGAAAATGTTAAGAGCATTTTGTTTCGAAATTTTTTTTAAGTATCAATCTAAAAAAATAATAAACGTTAGGGTGCAAAAGGTGCATTAAACCTATTTTCTATCCAAACGGAGAGCTTTTACAATGAAAGTAATAAGGCAAAAGATGAGGCAGTGACCTGTTACAAAATGTTATAAATTGTGATAATATATTGCAATTTGTAATAATTACAATAATATATTAAATTTATGGTTTTATGTTATCAAAAATGGTAATACATTGCAGTAATTATCACAACATATTAAAATAAAACTTAAATGGAGTAATGATTAAGTTTGATAATATTTATAGTAATTACACCAAGATATTACTAAGGTAATAAATTTAAGTTACAATATTCTATAGTAATTACCTCAAAATTTTAAAATTACAGCTTTATGTTACCAAATAGGTAATATATTGTGATAACTACTCCAATATATTATTATTTTGATAATCTTTGTTGTAATGGTAAAAATATATTATTATTTTTTTGGATTGAGTCAAGGCATTTGTCGTCGATAGTAGTGATTAATCTTTTGATGTTGCTAGTGTTTTAAATAAAAGGTAAACGACTGATCATAAAACATCGACGAAGCTACATGGAGGCTTGTAAGGACCTGACAAACTTGACCCGAGACTCGAGAATCGAACTGAGACCCAAAATTGACTTGAACACGACGACCAAAATTTGATCTAAAACCCGAAATGAACAGAAAGTGAACTGATTTTCAGTTGAACCGAAAATGAATTCGAACCGATTTTTAACCGAATTGAAAGTAATCCGAACCGAAGACAACCCGAAATAAAGAAAATATATTAAAATAAATAAATAAAGATAGGATGTGAACTGTCGCACAACTCAACAAATAGTCAATATTACATGCTATATAAAGTCATATATAGTGTAGAAAAACCTTACTGCATGAAAACCCGACTAAAACCGATTGATCTCCAATTAACTCGATATTGACACGGTCCAAAAGCAACCAACCCGAAATCAATCAAACAGAAAGTCAACCAAACTAACGCCTTGATCCGATACCTGACCTAAAATCACTATCGGCTGAACTAAAATCGAATTAAACCCAAACCGACTTAAACTGAATGTCATTAGAACCTGAATAACATAAACTGAAATCGAACCGAATGACCCGTTTGAGAGGGTTACTCAAATGAAACAAATGATTAATTTTGATAACCAGCTTACTCTTTATAATATCTTATTCAAATTAACGGTGATTCTATAAAAAAATTAATGACGTGAGATATGCACATTGGGTGACGTGTGTATGAAACGTTAATATAGTTATCGAAAGATTAGGTACAGAAAAGGAAAGCAAGCAAAAAACCCTAAAACGCTCCTATTTGTTGTTGTTGACTTGACCCTGATTATTTTATATACATAAGGAAAACGATGGCTTCCGCTTGACCAAAGATTATCCGTTGATTTCTGTCTGTCGGGACTACGAGAATAGCTAACCAAGAAAGCTTTTTTAGCAGACTCTTCGGCTCCGAGTTTTGAGTCCGAGATATACCTGATTTTAACCACTCTACTTTGCCCAAATCCGCAGTTTCTTAGCAATGGCTACTACCAATCTTCACTTTCTCCAAAACCCATTCCCAAGACCCACTTTTTCTCCTAACCGTTTACTGTTGAGAGCTCCCAAAATGGTGTTCAAGTGGGGCTGTAGCAATGGAAGTAACTCCAGTGTAGGGGAGGATGTTTTCTCCCTCACTTCTTCCAGCAAATGTGATGTTGATTATCTGGGAGAAAGCACCAAAGGCGATTTAAACGTCAATCTGCAACATCTTGATATTTTCGGTACTCTTTTTGAGCTTTTTACCTCGCTTTTTGTTGCTTTCAATGTATGGTGTATTGAATGGCATCTTTCAAAATCTGTTCTTTATGTACTTTAAACAGTGATGGTGATCATAATTTATACTGTATCTTTCTGGGTTTTGCTTTTTACCAATGTAGGGCTTGATGGCCAGGCCACTTTAGAAGGTCCAATTGAACAGGTAGCTAGGTTGGAGGCAGAGGAGGCTGGGGGTTTACTCAGAGACTTGGGTATCTCGGTGCTGTAAACCCTTCCTTTTCTTTTTCACTTCACATCTTATTGAACTCTTGGTTTCTTATGCCTCATATCATCTTAATTATACCTTCACATGGAGTATCTGGTATTGTTACTTTCGATCATTGCATGCGACACTTTATGGTAATTCATTTGTTTTCTGAGGTGGCTCCATTTCATTTCCGGTATGCTGTTTTTTGTCAATATCACCAGTGTCATCTTTTGATCTGCAGAGTCCTTCAGCGGCAAGGCTTTCTCCTCGTGGTATATTTTGTAGCCGGACTCTGAATCTTAGGTCGATAAGTGCAATAGGATATGACATGGACTACACTTTGATACACTATAATGTGAAGGTGAATATCAGTTGACATTCTGTATGATTGGAAATCACTCTAGATTCAGTTGCTGCTTTCATCAACGTAAATGGATTCATCTCTCTTTGTGGTTACTTTAGATTTTATGATGTGGATTGATTCCTTTGCAGGCTTGGGAAGGGCGGGCTTATGATTACTGCATGGAGAATTTAAAGAATATGGGTTTCCCTGTTGAGGGACTTGCCTTTGACCCTGATTTGGTAATGTCTTCATTTCTGACTGAGCATAGTCATGGCTTCTTATTGAATTGTTTTCTCATGATTTCATGGCCCAAAAAATGCTTTTCTGTAGGTAATTAGGGGTCTTGTTATTGACAAACAAAAAGGCAATTTGGTTAAGGCCGACCGGTTTGGCTATGTGAAAAGGGCCATGCATGGCACTAAAATGCTATCTACTCAAGCTGTTAGGTATGAATTTCTTCCATGTAACTTTAGTTATTGGTAACTATTATGTGGGATCCGTAATGCATGGCTACAATTTGAAGTCTACAAACCATCTTTTAGGGAACATATGATCTAGATGAATGGTACTAGATCAATTTTCCTTGATGTCACTACTGTGCTTTCATATACTAACCTGTGTGTGCATTGCATTTTCTGTTCTAATGGATGGCTCTATTGTCAATCTATTCGATTTCTTAGTTGTGTCTTCTCAGTATTCCATGTTCTGTTGCATTATTTTCGGCATATTTTCTATAGTGGCGCTTAACTTTCTATGCTTGGAAGCGAGATGTATGGGAGAGAACTGGTGGACCTGCGGAAGGAGAGTCAATGGGAGTTCCTTAATACGTTATTTTCTGTTTCAGAAGCTGTTGCATACATGCAGGTACTTTCTTCCCGTTTAAGATACGAACAGCTCTCTAGTTTTCCTTAGAAACTTTTTTTAAGTCATCTGTACTTCATAACAACTGAGTTCCTTTCCTTCTTGATGTAATTAGCAATTATGACATACCTGCTGCAATTTTATGACTTCCTTCATGTTCCTGGTGTACTTAATAGTTTGTATCCTATGTGTCTACATTGGCACTTGCATGGTGCTTGTAAGATCTCTTAATCTGCAGATACAAGAATCTTTAATTGCCACATTAGTATCCCTTTGTTCGACTTGCATTGTTGCTAAGAAATTGCACTACTAGACAGTTACTGTAAATATTTTAAGCTTGATTTCACAGTCTTCTGATTCATTGTAGAGTTAATTTCTTGGTTATATGGTTTTAGATGGTGGACAGATTGGATGCTGGAGCGATTCCTGCAGATCTTGGTCCACTAGACTATAAAGGACTTTACAAGGTAAATTATTGCTGCATATGGAGTATTTAATATGGTTCTCAGATGAATATGTGCTTATTTTCGACTCTTTGCTTGGTTTTAAGGCTGTTGGCAAGGCTTTATTCAGGGCACATGTAGAAGGTCAACTTAAGGTAAATATAACCAGGAAAGTTTGACCATTAAGTTTTGTAATCCATGAGTTCATGCTGATGGGTCACATTATGCAGAGTGAAATAACGTCCAAACCTGAATTATTTGTGGAGCCTGATCCAGAGCTACCTTTAGCACTTTTGGATCAAAAGGAGGTATTTCTTTTACAGTTTTGCCTTCTCATCTGGTTCAACATGTTAATTTATGATATATTTTATTTACATGTACGTTTCATGCATCAGGCAGGTAAAAAGTTGCTGCTTATTACAAACTCAGATTACCAGTACACAGACAAAATGATGCAGCATTCTTTTAACAGATTCTTGCCCAATGATATGGGTTGGCGAGATCTTTTTGACATGGTAAGTGTTGCTACAGTCTGTATTTTCCCCTTCCGTCTATGAATTTAGAAGTAGTCATCGATAATATTATCCAACAAACAAGTTCTTCGTGAGGAGAAAACCAATTAATCAATTAATGAAACAAACCAACACATATATTGAGAAATCCAAAACAAGATTTCGGCAAATGCATTCTAGGATGACTTCAACTTGGACCTAATGGTTGGGCCTCTGTCTTACTTTTGAGTTAGGTCCAGTTGACTTCCTTTGTTGTCGTTTTTGGCCAAATTCTGATTTTTAATTTTGTTTCTTCAAATCATATTAAGAAAACGGATAATATGTGATCTTACAAACTGGAGATGCTATACGAGAAAACAATAGCTTCAGTATAGTCTTCTCCTTGCATAACATTTTGCGACAATTTGCTCCAAATAAGGAAATGTTAATGTTTGATTTGATGGCATTCAGACATATTGATGCATTTATGTTTCCTTGTGGTTCTGTATGTGTATAGGTGATAGTCTCAGCAAGGAAGCCTGAGTTCTTTCAAATGTCACACCCATTATATGAGGTAGTGACCGGTGAGGGTTTAATGCGTCCATGCTTCAAGGCTCGTACAGGTGATCTATGTCTGTACCTTATGTTTTGATATTATTTATTCCTTATGATGGAACATTAAAACCGAGAATGAAAGCGAAACCATTTGCTTAGCTGTTTTGATCCTGTTTCTTAGTTGTCATTCATCCCAGCTATGTAATAGCTGCAGCATTTTCCGTAGCTAAAAATTTAACCAAATAATTCTTCATATTGTTCTATCTTCCCAATCAGAACTTGAGGATGCCGAGAAATTACTCCCCATGACACGTGAACTTTTTAGCTTTCAATTAGAGTGCGGTTTTGGCACCCTGAACCAGTGATTTAATCATAGAATATATTTTTCTGCCTTGCAGTGTGTGCCAAAAAAGAAATCATAGTTTGCTTATGATTTGACATTCTTTTTTATTCATCTTTTGTTTCTTCTGCAGGAGGTTTGTACTCTGGAGGAAGTGCTCAGATGGTTGAGAATTCCCTAAATATCCATGGAGATGAGATTCTTTATGTTGGTGATCATATTTACACCGATGTAAGTCAATCCAAAGTCCATTTGCGATGGCGAACAGCATTGATTTGTCGAGAATTGGAGGAAGAGGTATGAAGATGTTCCTTAACTATGCTTTCCATCTTGTGTCAATATTTTATTCTAATGATTTGCTTAGTAATCATTGAGGATGGATTTAATCAAAACTATGAAGTGAAGTAAAAGGGTTACCATTGAGCTTGACGTGGTATTGAATACTGAACCATAGTTGAAATTGAGATTCATTTTGAGATCACTAAATTTTGACTACGGATAAAACTAACTGGTAATGCATTCTTTTAAATTCTTGATTGCTGAGTGCTGAAAAGGGTCTTTATTTCGTGAAACAACAGTATAGTGCTTTAATACAAAGCCGTGGTCATCGTGCAACTGTGATAGAGCTTATAAATCAAAAGGAGGTTCTAGGAGATCTCTTTAACCAACTACGGTTGGCTCTGCAACGTCGATCCAGAGGACGTCCAGCTCAGGTGACTTTATCCTATTACAGGATGCCCCTTGAAATCCCATGGATTTTAGATAGCTGCTTCTTCATGCTACAATGTGGTCACTGTTTAGTATAATGTACTTAATGAAACATTTAATTATAGTACCTCTTTGTTCTTGCTATATAGTGAGGTTTTAATATTTTGCAAATCATACGAATCTATACCTGTTTTCTGATCATGAGTAATCTTCCTAAGGGGCAGCAGCATTCACACTGTCTCTGGTTTCTTGCAGTATAAATTTCTTTTGTTTATTCTGAAATTATGCTCATATTTGGCTTATGCTTATCTTGCAACTAAACTGTTGGATCATAAAAATCATATATGCACAGAAAAGGTGTTTATTCTATTGGTTAGATAACAAAGTTCTTGTTTCCTTCTCCATGGTTTTAGACACTTGCTGCAACTAACATGGATGACCGAGAACTGACAGAGAGCATGCAGAAGCTTCTTATTGTCATGCAAAGACTTGATGAGAAGATTGCTCCATTGCTAGAAGCCGACGGAGAGCTGTTTAATAAAAGGTAAAACCGGGACAGAGAACTTACATCTTTTGAGAACATCAGATTCAGCTTATTTGAATATTCCAAAATGAGGTAATGTTGAATATATGAATTATCTGTGAAGCCGACTGGTTAAAAGATTGTGATTAGTTCATTATATATATCTTCGATTGTGAGGGTTTTGCGTGGTTGCATGTATATTTGCATGGACACCGTAGAAACAGGCAATTGAAATAGCGTGAAATATTTTGGTTTAGGTGGGGCTTTCTTTCACGTGCGGGTCTGTGGGACAAAAGCCACTTGATGCGACAAATAGAGAAGTAAGTGGTCATGGCCTTGTCTTGATACATTTTCTGAAATAGAAAATTGAAAAGTGACTGGCTGGTATGAGTTATATGTTAATGAATTTGTAATTTGCAGGTATGCTGATATATATACATCTAGAGTATCGAATTTTCTGAATTACACACCGTTCATGTATTTCCGGTCACAAGAGCAGGTAATGCAAAGTGTTGAATGGTACATAAATATAATGCGGGGAACGGAATTAATTGGAACTGACATTGAGATGGTGTGATTTGTGTTTGTGATTGCAGACACTTGCTCATGATTCATACTCACATTACTGTTCTGAACAAAATGGGATTTCGACAAACAAGGAGTGAATTTCGGAGTTGTCTTCTCTCGGGGGTGACGGCAATGATGTTTTCAAAGATGAGAGTGTATTTTAGAATAACGATATAAAAAATAACCATGTACTAATGTACTTGTAGTAAACAACAAATGGATGAGTGTCTGAACTGGTAATCTCCTGCTAATTTCATGAATATACATGTAGTCATGTACATTTGTCAATCTGTATCAATACATTATCTCAGATCATGGCAAGGTGATTCAT
Organism: Hibiscus tridactylites; assembly: GCA_958450335.1. Lineage (NCBI taxonomy): Eukaryota > Viridiplantae > Streptophyta > Magnoliopsida > Malvales > Malvaceae > Hibiscus > Hibiscus tridactylites. The sequence goes on along the minus strand of OY288273.1, from coordinate 34,560,297 downwards.
GTTAAAAGTGCTTTGTGTTTTTGGGTTGGTTTTGTTATCATTCCCGGGCCTATCAGGTGTTGACAAGGTATGCATAGCCATAGGGGCATAGGTAAGTAAGGCTTAGCAAAAAGACATTATAATTTGATGCAGCCAGGGGCAGGGGCAGCAAGGGAAGTTGCACCAACCATGCCCTAGAAGAGGGCTAATGAAGAGGTTTTGTTGCACTAACGTAACTTTGAACCAATTATTTACATTGGCAGATTGATTGTGATGAGACAACTTGAACCGAAATCTATATTGGAGTATGATTAGGGTCTACGCATACATACATACATCAATTCAAATGCCACATTTCAATGGTATATATCACCATCAGATTGTAGTTTAGTCACTGTCCAACCTTTCCAATTTTCATTCTCTCTCTCTCTTTCATTAAATGAAATAATTAAAGAATTACTTGCTAGAAAAGGTATGTGCTAATAAAATCAAGTCATAATGTCAAAAAAAAAAGTCCTAAACGTTTGAAAAAAAAATGTCCTAAACATTTAACTGAGTAGTTACTTTGACAACTATTTTTTTATAGTCAAAATGACCCTTCTACGGATGAAAACATTTGTCAACTAATAATAAATAACTTAAAATAACGTAATAAATTTACATGGCCGTGCATGCTAACTCTCAGTTTTCATCTCCAGAAGTCATTTGACCCCAAACCGTTGAAATTTTAATTGCTTAATAAAACATTAACATATTATTTTTTTAATCTTTGGACAAATTCTCTAATATCCACTATCATCATTAATTTTACTTGGACACTGTTTAGTGGATAATTTCAATTCCTGTTAATTTGGATAAATTCAAGTTTTCCTGTTCCAATTCCAAAGCTCTCCATTTCTTATCCCACACCTGTCAAAATATAATGAAAAAGAAAACCAAATGTAATGTTTGTTCTTTTCCCGCAGTCATTAAAACCTGCCCGGTGTGCAGTTGGATGATGAGATGTTGGCACTCCTACCATAAAACACAACAAACAATCTAAACACAAAACAGATAATCATCACCATAATCTGTTTATCCTTTTACAAGACTTGTACGAGCAGCAGTCTACAATTCTTCTTTCTTGCATTTCCAGTCACACAGCCACTTGGTTTTCTTCAAAATCAAGCAAAAATGCAGAAAATGACCATTGAAGTTGAAATCTTGATGCCCCAAAGCAACTCTAAAACCACCGCATTGCAAGCTTATTACACCCATTTCCCATGTCTCAGTTTCAGAGCACTAAAGATCAGCCGGCAAGGCCCAAAAGTGTGAGTTTGGTGATGAACAACAAGCCTAAATCTGGGGACCAGATGCAAGTGTGGGGATGTTATCAAAAGGGTAGAGTTGTGGAACAATTTGGAAGGCCTAGGCGTTGTTCCAATGGTGTTAAGGAAGCCACAAGCTCACCTGAGAAGAATGGTGTTGATGAGCTGAGAGAGAAGCTGGGTTGTAGTGAGGGTTTGGTTAAAGATTTGCAGGCTCAGATGATTGGTTTGAGAGCTGAGTTGGATGGGGCGAGGAGCTTGAATATGGAGCTGGAGTTTGTTAATAGAAAACTTAAAGAGGATCTTGCTGCTGCTGAGGCTAAGATTGCAGCTCTTTCAAGCCCTCACCCTGACCAGGTTGAGCTGCAGGTTAGACCCTTAATATGTACTGTAATTTGCGTATGAACCCAAGATTGCTTCTTTTTTTTTTTTGCTTTTGATGAATAGTATGATTATGATAAAGATAACATTTTGGAACAAATTCCTTTCAAGTTTCAAACTAGTTTTAGTTATTAATCTGAAAATTTTAGGCTTTTTGAATTTTTGATATTGAAAATGTAAGATTTCTAACAACTTCATTTACCGAAAGAAGAGGGAGTCAAATGGAGAGTACCAGACCCCCAAATTCAAGGACATACAGAAACTCATTGCCAACAAATTGGAACACCCAAAAGTTGTAAGGGAGACGAGAACAGTTAAAGCTCCATTAAGGGCAACTCCAAAAGATGCTGGAGCACAGACAAGTGCAGCAACAATTCACTCTCTGCCACCGCCTCCGCCTCCACCATTGCCACAGCCGCCTGCACCACCTCGGCTCCCTGCTAAAGGATCCACCATTCCAAAGGCTCCTTCCCTTATAGTGGACTTGTTGACAAGGAAAGAAAAGAAAAAGGACCCCTCAGCTGCATGGAATCAGAAAAAACCCACCGTTGTAAGCGTGCAAAGTAGCATAGTTGTTGAAATTCAGAATCGCTCAGCACACCTGCTAGCTGTAAGCATATGTTATTTTGAGTTAGAGATATAGAACTTGTTGGTTTCTTTCCGTTGGTTGTCTTTGAAGATTTGGATGTTAAAAATTGATGACCCTTTTGCTAGATAAAAGCCGATGTCGAAACAAAAGGAGAATTCATCAACAGCCTCATCAACAGAGTGTTGGCTGCAGCCTATACAGATATAGAAGATGTCGTGAAATTCGTTGATTGGCTTGACAAAGAACTTTCATCCTTGGTAAAATCTCCAAGCTCTCTATGTTATTTGCTTTGATATTGATCTTAATCATAGCCGGTCTTAACAATTCTTGAGTCATGTGTAAGTCTGCATAATAACTATTAGTTGATTGTCCCCGGTTCCCATTATACGAAGCAGTCCTTATCTCGTTTTTAAGACTCCATGCCTACTATATATTCATTAATCATCAAAGAATCTGCAAACGGAAGCTACTTTGTTGAATTGTGAGATATTTCTTTTTGATGATGCACAGTTGAGTTATTTGCCTTGCATGTATCCTGTTTCTACAGGCTGATGAGCGGGCTGTGTTAAAGCATTTCAAATGGCCAGAGAGAAAAGCTGATGCCATGCGAGAAGCTGCTGTCGAATATCGGGATCTAAAATTGTTGGAAACAGAGATTTCTTCCTATGAGGATGTCGCTAGCATTCCGTGTGGAGTTGCCCTGAAGAGGATGGCTGGGCTACTGGACAAGTAAGGCTTGCATAAACTGCATTCTAGTTTATAGTCTTAATTCTCACCTATTTGGGATTTAGTTAGGAAACTGAATGGTTTGGTCACCCGTGTGTGTAATCACGACAGGTCGGAAAAGAGCATACAAAGGCTTATCAAACTGAGAAATTCAGTAATGCGTTCTTATCAGGAGTGTAAGATTCCGGTCGATTGGATGCTTGATTCAGGAATGGTGTATAAAGTAAGTTCTTTATTCTTTCATGCTTACAACTTTTCCACATTTTCTCCTCCTTTTCCTTTTCCCCATTTCATCTTACAATACATAGCAGGTTTCACATCGAACTACTCTTCCCCTTTCACTGTATCACAAATAGTGGAGAATTTGTAATTTTGTAGATAAAGCAGGCTTCGATTAAGCTGGTCACAATGTACATAAAAAGAGTAGGAACTGAGCTTCAATTGGTACGCAGTTTGGACAAGGAATCTGCACAAGAGGCATTGCTACTTCAAGGCATGCATTTTGCAAATAGGGCTCACCAGGTAATCCTTGAGTTGGCTTCCTCCCCTATAAACTCATGGATTATTCTATTTCCTGCTTATCCTTATTAAAACTTGTGGCTTGCTTATGCCTATACTTATGAAAATGGTCCTTATATAGCTCCTGCTGTTTGTGAACAGTTTGCTGGAGATCTTGATTCGGAAACGTTGTGTGCTTTCGAAGAGATTAGGCAGTGCATTCCAGGACACCTGGTAGGATCCAAAGAATTGTTGACCGGAATATCATCGGCATGAGTCGCGGGGCTAGTACATAGATTTCATTTATCGGTACCTGTTTTTCTCATTTTGTCCTCTGCAGAGCAAGTAGTGGTAGTTGTGGAAATATAAATATACATACATACATACATATATGCATACACATATGTATATATATGTTTGTATGTATTTATATAGGGAGGGAGACTGTGTCCAGCAAAATAACACAGGGTATAGATGATGTGAATCCAGAGAATTGTAGCAACAATAATTACTCTGCAGCGAATTCCGAATTCGGAATTCAGAATATGTAGCACATGTTATCACTTTTGATGCAGTTGGGTTCATAATATCTTATGCATACACATATACAATACATGCATGCATCTACTTCTACTTGTGCTCCAGGGAAGTATCTGCTCTTAAGTTTTTGCAGTAACAGTCACCAGTGGGAGTGTGGTTTCAAGAGAGGTCTAGATGTTTACTATAAGAATGTTGACATTGTTAATGTTTTTGAATCCATTTAAAATTGTAACTATTTGCGAGAAACAGTGCATAAAAAAAAACTTCTGTGGTAACTCTTTCAAGCTGGGTAAACCTTCTCAAGACCTGAGCATAATGCCAGGTCGTCTTAAGAAGTTAAGAGACATTAATTCTACATAAAAAAATAAAATTAAATGAAAGTCTTATGTAAATATAGTGGGTTATACATCTTATTTAGGGAAGAGGATAATGATCAGGCAACAACTGATATTAAAATGACCTTTTGACACTTCGATTTCATTCGAGCGTCCCAGCATGAAATAAGCAGAGTAAACAACCCTGATCTATATCTCTTTTAATTTGGTTTATGTAACAATTTTGATTTATAATTTATTTTACCTACTTTAATTTTATAAAATTGTTATTGTCTTAGAGGTAAATGTATAAGTAAAAGTAAACTTGTTTTACTTGGTGTCAACTTATCAAATTTTATTATTGATATTTTTAGTTTTGTTTTCTCTGAATTTTTCTATAATTCTTATGGTAACATTTTATTTTCAGCCCTGATATTGACGGATCAATTTATAATTTTTTTAACCTAATACAATATATAAAACCGATCGAACTCATGAATAACAATTCATATCCTACTATTAAAAAAAAAGAACAATTCATATCCTATTAATAGTGTAGCAAAGGGAAAATTGTTTGGTTTCCCAGGGTGGTTATTTAGTCTCCACACAAAGTTAAAATAAGCATCTTCTGAGTTTTGTCTCCATACAAATACCCCATTGCAGCACAAGACATGAAGAAACTTCATGGACAGTTCCAAAACGCAACAACACAAGAAGGGAACTACGTTAGAAGCCCATCTCTTTGTCCCTACTCCTTCCCTCCACTGCACACACTACGCTGTCGCTGGTGTGTTCATTTAGCCATTACTCTTACAAAAATAACCCTATTTATTCATCTATCTTCAGTCTTTTTCTTTGCCATATTGCTACATTGCAGTGAAGCTTTTACTCGTTTCCTTGCGGATCGATCCTTCTTCCTCCTGAAGCTTTGTCTCAGGTAACATCACTCCATTACCTACAGCATTGCCATCAGTATATTTACAGTGAAAAATAAAATAAAGTCTGATTAGTCTGGTTTCTGTAGCACTCTTATTTTTTTTTCCTGTTGAAAGTGATGGTAATCTTTGGCAAACCTTGAAGTAACACATTCTTGGTTCTGGCTCATTCATTGTTTCATCAAAATGCTTAAGTTATTTTCTTTACTTTATCGTCACACAGGATACCTTGGATAAATGGGGGACAAGTTTGTTTTACTGGTGCTGTGTTTACTGGCATCTACCTTCTCCATGAGCCTGGCTATTACTTCCTCCCCCAATGGTGTGGTGAGACTTTCCCTGAAGAAACACCGCTTAGGGTTCAACAGTTTATATGCTGCTGCTAAAATCAGGGAGAGGTACAGTGTAAATGTTAAGGATGACTCAGATGATTCAGGAATGGACATTGTTTCCCTGAAGAACTACTTGGATGTTCAGCATTTCGGGGTGATCGGAATCGGTTCGCCGCCGCAAAATTTCACTGTCATCTTTGATACTGGCAGCTCCAACCTCTGGATTCCATCTTCCCATTGTCATTTCTCTGTCAGTCGTACCTCTTTGTAAAAAAGGGTTGATTCCATTAGATGTGTTTTTTATTTAATCCTCAAAACATCCATGTCGCATCAACCGATTCCTTTCCACCAACCTAACCATCAACTTCGATATTTGTTTAAAATTCGATCAAGTGTTCTAAATATACTCTACATCAAATATGAGCTAGCCTTTAATACTCAAGTTAATGGTAGGCTGATTAAAGGACTTGAGTTGATACGATACAATTAGAATGTTTTGAAACTCAAGGATCAATTTAGAATCTAGACTATGATTCGAGGATGTTCGATATAATTAATCTTATAAATAAAATAAAAATCCTTTGAACTTGAAAGGAAATTTTCCATTGCTTGACATATCTTCTTTTTCCATGCAGGTTGCTTGCTTTTTCCACTCTAGATACTGCTCTAGCAACTCCAGTACATATACAGAGATTGGTAATATTTTTGTAGCATGATTCTGTCACGATCTATCACCATTTGACTGCGCAATGTAGCTTGGAGTCAATCAAATGGTGACGGGCCGTGACATAATCTCTGGATATTGTGTTATAATCCAATGGAAGGAGATATAGAAAACCCTTTTTCGGTTTTCAAATAAAGAACTGATTTCTCATTGGTTTTGGTCCAGGGAAACCTTGCAAAATCAACTATGGTTCTGGAATGATTTTGGGGTTTTTCAGCGAAGACAACATAAAAGTTGGAGACCTTGTCGTAAAAAATCAGGTATTTACAGAAGCCGTGAGAGAAGGCAGTGTTATCCTCACTTTGGCTAGCTTTGATGGGATACTCGGACTCGGGTTTCAGGACATATCCGTGGGGAACGTTGCACCACTTTGGTATGCTTCTTATTGGCTTCCCAATAATCCAACATGAACATTCTTATTCACCATGTTTTCGGTGCTTTTGATGCAGGTATAGTATGTTGCAACAGAGCCTACTTGCTGAAAGGGTATTCTCTTTCTGGTTTAACAAAGATCCGTCCGCCAGTGAGGGCGGTGAGATTGTCTTTGGTGGTGTCGAGCCAACGCACTTTAAGGGACAGCATACTTATGTTCCGGTCACTCAGAGAGGTTATTGGCAGGTGCACTTCCTCTCTTCACTTATTTGTATATCAAGCTTCTATAAAATTTTGAGTGATAAATGTTTTTCCTCATCTAGATTGAATTGGAAGATTTTTTAATTGCAGACCAGCCTGCAGGTAATGATACTGTACATTCTTGTTGTTTCCCTTTTACGTGACTGCCTAATATTCGATAATATCCGAATCCGAATTAATATCACAGGATTCTGCGTCAACTGCACTGCAATAGTGGATTCAGGGACGTCCTTCATTGCCGGACCCTCGGTATGTGCAGCTATCTTCATAGCGAGTTAGTTAATTGTAAGGAAATCCCAATATGCATGGTTTCTTGTTTTACAAGATATCTTAATAAGATCATCGAACTTTTAGGCTGCCGTGACGAAAATCAACGATGCTATCGGAGCAAAAGGATTTGCAAGCATGGAATGCAAAAGAGTGGTTTCTCAGTATGGAGATATCATGTGGCAGCTCTTGTTATCTGGGGTTTGTTTGTCTTTAATTTTCTTTAATAATGTTATGTATCAGTCATGACTATAGTAGGTCATGCCTTTTGTTGCCTTCTCTACAGCTAAAACCCGACAAAGTATGTTTCGATATCGGTGTATGTTCGTTCAATGGATCTCGCGATCTAAGGTTAGCTTATTTCTTTCATCGATCTAGATACCTGCTATGAAACCAAAAATAAACACACAGATACTTGAATAACTCGTGCAGTGATGGTATCGAAATGGTGGTAGAACGAAAGAGAGATACGCACGACGATACTGATGTCCGGCAAGACCTTATGTGCGCTGCTTGCGAGTTGACTGTAGCTTGGATAAGGACCGAGCTTAAGCAAGACAAAACACATGGACGAGTGGTCGAATATGTGAACAAGGTCCTCTCCCTAATCCCTATGCCCCCCTGCATTGGTACTTGCAAAAATTTCTGCTTCGAACTAACAAAAATCGGTTAACTCTCTGCTGAAGTTGTGTGATACCCTACCAAATCCAACTACACAACTAGCTGTTGATTGTGCCAAAATACCAACCATGCCTACTGTTTCATTCGTCATTGGGAACAAATCCTTCGACCTCAGTCCGGAACAGGTACGGTACCTTCGAAAATGCCTGTTTTTAATCCGTCCTGACTGCGAAACAGAACTTCCTCTTCTGATCATTGTCTTGATTTTTGTGACCAAATCAGTACATCCTCAAAGTCGAACAAGATCACGTTATGTTCTGCATCAGCGGTTTTATCCCATTGGATGTTCCGGTTTCTCCTCCCCAGGGTCCCCTATGGTAATTGCTCTCTGGCATATTTGTTTTAGTATTTTTCTGTCTTCTTCATTCATTCATGCATTGCATCTGTTTCTGCATGTGTAGGATTCTCGGGGAAATCTTCATGGAAGCGTATCATACGGTGTTCGATTTCGGTAATCTACGAGTAGGATTTGCAGAAGCTGCTTAGTGTCGGCGTAAGGGAATAAGCAAAATGCTGTTTGCAAGAGGAATGCCTACTTTGCTTGGCTGCGTTACAACGCTGGCTGATGTTTTGTTTTGTTGTACTAATGATGTTATACTATTATTGTACTCAAATTATTGGCCTACGTATCCCAAATTGAAGGGAAAGAATGTTAAGGACCTCTTTTATCAACTTTATTGTCACATTTAGAATGGACAGAGTCGTAATATTTGATGCACCGATCGTATTATAATATAATTTATTATTGTCATTATAAAAAAAGACATTTAATATTAAAAAATTATCAAGATTAGAGGTTGATCCAATTAAATTTCTGATATTCAATTCAACCGATTTTATAAGTTGAGTTACAGTTTGGTATTAAATTAACATATGGAAATGGAAGTTTTGTTAATGAATTTATTGTAGAGTAGTTGTTTAGGGCATCTATAACTTTTCAATGAGATAGAAAAATGGGGGCGGTTTTTTCTCTCCAGGCGCACGTTAGCTGGTCTAACGGCCTCTGAGATTTCCCTCATCCTTCTTCGATCGGAACTCCTCTCTGGTGATTGTGATTGATTTTTCGGCCTCTGGTGATTTTTCGTGGGTTTTCTCTTCTTCTTCATCTCGCTGTGGGATTTGTATGACTACGGTGAATTGGAAGGCACTCTTTTTTGGGGGCGGAGGCGGTGATAATCAAGCCTTGGATTTCTTTCCACCGGCTGCTGGCCCTGATTCGATTGAAGTCTCTCCTCCTGCAGAGGTTTTCAATGATGGATTTGCCGAATGGAGGTACTCTCTAGTTGGACAGTTTATTGGAGCTGCCCCAAATTTTCTGGCGTTGAAGAAACTTGTATCTTCACTTTGGGGGAAGGATGTTCTTACTAGGGTTAGTTTGGCAGGGACCAATCTCTATGTTTTCTCCTTCCTTAACGCCACTGCCCGAGACTGGGTTCTGGAGAATGGACCATGGCACATTCAACATAAGCCCTTGATTCTTCGCAAGTGGGAGCCAAACTTACAGAGGTTAGATTTCGATCTCTCTCGTATGCCTGTTTGGGTTCAACTCTACAACGTTCCCTTGGAGCTATATTCTAGGCTTGGTCTGAGTTATATTGCTAGTGGATTGGGAGTTCCTCTGTACATGGACTCTATAACTGCTTCTCGTGAGCGTTTAGAGTTTGCTAAGGTGTGTGTTGAGGTTGCTGCGGGTTCAAAACTGCCTCGTTTGATTTCTGTTAAAATGAAAGATCAGTCTGTGGTTACAGTGAAGGTGAAAATTCCCTGGATGCCTGCGAGTTGTTCCTCCTGTAAATTGTTTGGTCATTCAGATAAGCTCTGTAATGAAGTGCATGTGGGTGCGACTACACATACTTAATGGAGACCTAAGGCCCCAACTCCTGCTGACATTCCTGGCGCTGCTGCAATGGAGAATAGGCCTGATACATCATGTAATGGTGCTTCGACCTCTTCTGCTGCAACTAGTGATGTTGATCCTGCTGTTGCATCCTGTGTTGGTGCCTTGAATACTGATGCTGGAACTAGCTCTGCTGATGCAACTTGTGTTGTTACCTCTTCCCCTGATCCAGGCCCTGTTGTTCCTGTTGATGCTATTGCTTCTCCCCCTGATTCAGGCCCTGTTGATATGATGGTTGATCCGAAGGCTGGCTTGGATAGTGCTGTAAATGCTAATGTTCCTGTGGATTTGGAGGGAACTATGGTGGCCTCTTCACCTAATCTGGTGGTTTCTATTGACTTTCCTCCTTTGCAGAGTCCGGAGGTTAGGAAAGGTAAAGGAAAGGGTAAGGGTCGTGGTTTGCTTCCCTCGAAGAATAGGTTTGATGCTCTTCAAGGAGCTGAGGCTGAATCCTTGGAGGGGAGAAAGCCGAGAGTAGCTTCTTTGGGAGTTTCATCTTTGCTTAATGAGCTGAAAGCTAAAAAATCTGAGAAAATAAAGACTAAAGTGCCTGAGGCTGTGGATTTTCGTGGGGCTTCTTTCACTCCCCAATGAGTCTAGCATTTTGGAATACTCGAGGGTTTAATAACCCTTGCAAGTAGAGAAAGGTCTTAGCTCGAATGGAAAAGTTGCAGGTCAAAGTTTTGTGTTTAATGGAGACTAGAGTTCGGGAACGTAATTTTGATAGAATTTTTGCTGGCTTGTCTGCGGAATGGACTTGTTTTAGTAAATATACTTCTATTGATTTGGGGAAAATCTGGATACTATGCAAAAAGGATCTAGATTTTTCCTTGGTTTTTTCTGCATCTCAGAGTATCACTATCAAAGGTACTTTGGAGGGTAAACTTGTTTTGATCTCGGCAATTTATGGGAGTAACGATAGTGGGCTGCGTGGTGAATTATGGCAGCAGCTTAGGCATGTTGCTGATTTGGTTGGTCCACTCCCTTTGATAGTTGGAGGGGATTTTAACGTTGTTCTTGATCCTTCTGAGAGTTCGGATGGTTTAGTGTCTACTTCAAGCGACATGGTGGATTTTCAATGTTGTCTTCGTGCTATTGAAATTTGTGACCATCCTTTTTCGGGTCCTAATTTCTCTTGGTCTAATAAACAAAGTGATAATTTTTTGGCCAGGAAATTAGATAGGGTGCTGGTTAATGAAGCCTGGTTTTCGGAGATGATCACTTCTCCTGTGGAGTTTCTTGCACCAGGGGTTTCGGATCATAGTCCTGGGATCGTGAAGTTTCAAGGCGAGGTCCCCATTCATAAACCCAAGCCATTCAAGTTCTTTAATTTCTGGGCCTTGCATCCTGCTTTTAGTGAGGTTGTTGCTGCATCCTGGAGGGAACCTGCTGAGGGAAATCCTCTTCAAATTTTATTTGCTAAGCTTAAAAGACTGAAGCCTAAATTGAGGGAGCTGAATTCTACTCACTATGCCAACATTTCTAGGCGTGTGGAGTTGAAGAGGAAGGAGCTGGAGGACCAGCAGCTTTCTAATTTGACTGACTCAGTTGCTTCTGAAGCTGTGGAAAAGGAAAAGCAATTGCAGATTGAGCTCTTGGATTTGGAAAAGGCTGAGACTCAATTCTATCAACAGAAAGCTAAAATGGATTGGATTCAACAGGGAGATCAGGGGACTAAGTTCTTTCATTCCACAGTTGCTATGAAAAGAAAGAAAAATACTATTTCGCATTTAGTTAATAGTTATGGAAATAGAGTAACTTCTTTCGATGGCATTGCTGATGAATTTATTCAGTTCTTCACTCGGCAAATAGGTGCTGTGGATACAGAGGTGAAGGGGTGCAGTGTGGATTGTCTTAGATGACTGCTTCAGTCGGTTATTCCTGATGAAGTCAAGGATGGTCTAATTAAAGATGTATCAAGTGATGAGATTAAAACTGCAATCTTTGGTCAAGGGAAGGATAAAAGCCCTGGTCCCGATGGGTTCACTTCGTGGTTCTTTAAGCAGGCATGGAGTATTGTAGGGTTGGATTTTGTTGCTGCTATTCAATATTTCTTTAAATCATCTGCCCTGCTTCCTGCTTTCAATGCTACTGCATTCACTCTTGTGCCTAAAGTGCCTAATGCTAGTCAGCCTAAGGAGTTTAGGCCTTTTGCTTGTTGCTCAGTTGTGTATAAAACTATTACAAAGATTCTTGTGGAGCGACTGACTAGTCTGATGCCTTCGTTGGTTCTTCCTAACCAATCAGCTTTCATAAAAGGGCGAAGTATTGTTGATAACACCCTTTTAGCTCAGGAGCTTGTTAAAGGCTATGGTAGGAAACATATTTCCCCTAGGTGTGCTTTGAAAATCGATCTGCAAAAAGCCTTTGACTTATTGCACTGGAGATTCATGATTAATCTTCTTGAAGCTGTTGGTTTGCCAACTCAGTTCCGTTCTTGGATTATAGCTTGTTTTACTGGCAGCCGTTTCTCTATCTCCCTAAATGGTAGTCTTGTGGGCTTCTTTAAGGGTAGAAGAGGAGTACGGCAGGGTGATCCCCTCTCTCCCTACTTATTTGTACTGGCTATGAATGTTTTATCTCTTCTCTTAAATCTGGAAGCGGCTAATGGAGTCTTCAAGTTTCATCCTAAATGTAAGAAGGTTAATCTTACTCACCTGAGCTTTGCAGACGATCTCTTGATCTTTTGTAAGGGCAGCTTGGATTCTATTCTTGGAGTTTAGAGTGTTTTGGAGGTCTTTTATGATATATCTGGTCTGAAACTTAATGCTGCTAAGTCTGAGATGTTCATTGCTGGTGTCCCTCAGGACTAACAAGCTTTATGGAGCTCTGTTACTGGTTTCGCTTTTGGAAAGCTACCTGTGCGTTACTTGGGGATCCCTTTGGTTACGAGAAAGCTGACTGAACGTGACTGTAATGCCTTGATCATTAAAATTCGTGAGAAGCTGGAGATCTGGGGTCATAGACATCTTAGCTATGCGGGCCGTCATTAACTAATCAAAGCTGTTCTTTTCAGTATTGCTAACTATTGGTGCAGGCAGGTCGTTCTCCCGAAAGCTGTGATACATAAGTTAGAGCAATTATGCATGCGCTTCTTTTGGAGGGGAAAAGATGAATCGGCCAAGGGTGCACGAGTGGGATGGAAGACTATTTGTAAGTCTAAGAGTGAGGGCGGCCTGGGGATTAAAGACATGGAAATGTGGAACAAAGCTTGTATTATCATGCTTGTTAAGAAACTGCTTACTGTGGAGGGTTCCTTATGGGTGGCATGGGTTCAGACTTATGCTTTCAAGGGGGAGAGTTTCTGGGCTGTGTCTATAAAACCATGGTTCAGCTAGAGCTTGAAGAAGATGCTAAAGTGTAGATTAGAGGTACCTACATTACTTGATGCTGGTGTTTCTAATTTCACTCAGGTTTGGGATGGCCTACGAGGTGCTACACATAAAGTCCCTTGGCACAGAGTTGTTTGGTTTGGATTGCATATCCCAAAACATGCTTTGATTGTGTGGATGGCCATTTTGGATCGTTTGCCTACTCACGATAGGCTTCAAAGGATGGGTATGGTTGTTGATCTTCGATGTCTTCTATGTGGGGATGACCAGGAGTCGCGAGATCATATCTTTGGCCACTGCTCCTACTCAAGGCAGGTCTGGTTTTCGATTTTGCGATTGTGCAACATTAGTCGGACTGATTTCAGCTGGGAGGATGATCTTCAGTGGCTTTGTGCCAACCTGAAGGGCAAGTCTTTCATGGTTCTATTGCTTCGGTTAGCCTGGGGCTCTTTCATTCACCACATCTGAAAAGAAAGGAATCGCAGAAAATTTCGTCACACTGCTCGTACTGCTGCTAGCTTACTTAATAGTATTAAAGACACTGTACAGATTAGGATTCAAAACAAACACACACGCTATACAAATATAAATAGGCACTTATATTCTGCTTGGGAGATTCCCTGTTGAGTCTTCCCTGGATAGGTTGTAAATGCTGCAGGTTTTTCTCTGCTGTCTTGGATAAATATACATCACAACTTATCCAAAAAAAAACTTTTCAATGAGGTTCAATATTGAATCCAACTCTAAGAATAAATCGGTAGGTTTGATTCTAGCACTACTAGACAAGTCTGACAAGGAGGGTTTTTTTAGTATTTTAATTCGATTGTAAAATACTATTTTAGTCTGATTTCACATATAAATAAATTTATGTATACTTACGGGCTATGCTACTCGAGTCCGGATCAAAAATATGGCATACTTTATCATTGAACTGCCTAGAGGGGTGTAAATAAACCGAGCTTGAACAAGAATGGTGCGTTTGTTAGTTTGTTTATTAAGAACAATGGTGAAATTATGTCACTAGTCCCTAAGCTTTTTAAAATTCATAGTTTAAACTCAAAAGTTCACACTATATTTAATTTAATCTCTACTCTCATCAATATTTAAAATTTAAAAATATGGAAAGGAAAACCAATAAGGAGTTTATAAACCAGTCGACAAACAAACTTATTTTATATTTATTTTCCTTTATTAAATGAACAAAACTTTTGTTCATACTCATTTATCTAGTTTAATAAAGGAATCACACCCTCTTCATCCAACCCTCTTCTTTTACACCCCTAATACTCGTTGGTTTCCATTAACTCAAAGTGGAAAAATGAATAGAAAAAAGAAATCTTGGTAGACGACAATCGAATCCCTTTCAGGTTGTAAATTAAGAAGAACAACTCAATCCATCAAGCTTCCTTCAATGTTAAAATAGACCCTTTGCTCTGCATGTTCCTTCACCCCCGTGGTTGGAAACTGCGTGGTAGCTTCGCGGGAATAGTAAGAAAGATGATCGACTAAAGCACGGAAATTTGCATGAAAAATTGAAAACCCATCATCCATCAATCTGCAGCAACACCCTTTGAAGTACTTACAATGGCTCAAAAATCTCATCTTTCTCCCAAAAGCTACTTAAAGATGAAGCAACTCCATAACAAACATTGGGTTTCTCATCACTTCACTCCAATATCAACCTCAGGTATATTTATATACATATATATATGTATGTTTTTATGTATGGTCTTTCACCATCATCTTTTGTTAAATGTAAGCTATACTCATCTTTCTACTAAAGCTGTTGAATTTCTCTCCTTGTTTATTAAGAACCATGGGGATTAAGTTTCTTTTGCCTGCAATCTGTGTATGCACTTGGATAACCTTATGGGGTCTCTCCGAATCATCCGATGGGCTGGCACGGATTACTCTTAAAAAGAAGCCTCTTGATCTTAAAAGATTAAAGGCTGCGAGGATAACTCAAGTTGGGGTTGATGGCAATGTGAATGACCAGGAATCTGATGTGATATACTTGAAGAATTACCTTGATACACAATATTATGGAGATATTGGCATTGGTTCACCTTCTCAGAGATTTTCGGTTGTGTTCGACACCGCTAGCTCTAATCTTTGGGTGCCATCTTCGAAATGCCTTTTTTCTGTAAGTCTCCTTAAAGTACTTGATTATCGAATTCAGACTGATGAACGTTGTTGAAGCTATTGGAACTACATTGTGAATGTGCAGATTCCTTGTCATTTCCATTCGAGGTTTCGAGCATCGTTGTCGAGTACTTATACCAAGATTGGTAATTTTGTCGCCTGGGATAGGTCGATGCTTTGTTCGTTTTCTGCAGTTGTTGAATGCCTTTTTTCTTAACATGTTTCCCAAATTCTTTCAGGGATACCTTGCTCAATCAGCTACGGGACTGGTGCTATTTCTGGCTTCTTTAGTCTGGATCATGTTAAAGTTGGGGATATGGTTGTTGAAGATCAAGTGAGTTTTCGTTTTTGTGTATGAAATATTATGCTTTACAGAATTGTGTTTCATAAAAGTTTTATGGCAACTGCAATCCTTTAGGAGTTCATAGAGGTTACAAAGGAAGCTTTTCTACCATTCCTAATTGCAAAATATGATGGGATTCTTGGACTCGGGTTCCAGGATATTTCGATGGAACGAGCTACTCCTCTCTGGTATAATTTTTTTCTAATGATCTATAATATATATATGTGTGTGTATATATTTCTTTCTTGGTCAAGTGTTGGCAATAGATTCTTCATAGCCTATAGCACTCTGTACTCAGGATGAACATGGTGCACCAAGGTCACATTGACCACAAATTTTTCTCCCTCTGGCTGAGTCGAGATTTTACATCTGAGTTTGGAGGTGAAATCGTGTTTGGGGGTCTCGACTGGAGGCACTTTAGAGGCGATCACACTTATGTCCCGGTTGCAAGAACCGGTTATTGGGAGGTCTGCTCATAATTTGTTTTTAGACTCTTCTTCTACTCTGTGCTTCTTCTCATGATAAATGTTGATTATTTAACTATCATTCCAGATTTTGGTGGGGGATGTCTTTGTGGAGGACAACTCAACAGGTATCCTTTTATCTACTTTGTCTTAGAAAATTAAACATCTTCGGCCAAGTTTGTGAGTTATAATTGGATTTGCAAAACTGCATCAGCCTTAACATGTTTATGTTTCAGGAGTGTGCAAGTTTGGCTGTGCAGCCATTCTGGATTCCGGGACACCCTTAATTGCTGGGCCAACTGTATGTGTTTGTACCATTCGCGTTGTAATTAACTCTAATTTCGGTGCGACGGATTCGTACAAGTTTTTTTCTCAGTTGTTTCCACTGCCATTATAAGTCTCACTGGCAGTCATTTCCAGGCAATTGTGGATGAGATCAACCGTGCAATCGGCGCAGAAGGAATTGTAAGCTTGGAATGCAAAAGTGTTGTTTCCAAGTATGGATATGCCTTATGGGACAAGTTGATATCTGGGGTTAGTTATCTTCTTTCATGTATTCACAATTAGTCTTTTAGAATACCGACTCTCGATTTCCGTAACGACATACATCCGTTGCTGCAGATACGCCCTGAAATTCTGTGTGTCAATGTCGGGTTATGTTCGTATAATGGATCACAGCGAGCGAGGTAACACTCCGATATTACTACCATTAAGAGTACCATTAAGGTAACACTCCGGATCGATCCTTGTAGGCGTGTGCTGAAGACGGTGGTAGAAAACGGAACCATGGAAGGATCGGAACTGGGAGAGGCTCCTATGTGTACTTTCTGTGAGATGATTGTTTTCTGGATTCAAGTTCAGCTCAAACAACAGAAGACAAAGGATCTAGTATTCCAACATATTAATCAGGTGATTAGTATATAAAACTTGTCAACCATACATACATACATACATAGATGTGGACATGGACTAACAAAACCTTTTCCATTATGTCAAAGCTATGCGACGCTCTTCCAAACCCCATCGGAAAATCATTCGTCAACTGCGATTACATCGAACTTCTGCCGGACATTACGTTCACCATCGGAAACAAATCTTTCCCTCTTACTCCACACCACGTACGGACACTTATTCTGGTCTGAATTTAATACTGCAAACCGTTTTATATACATTACATTGACAATCTGTTCTTTTCCATTGGCATATAGTATATTCTTAAAGTTCAAGAAGGCTGTACTACAGTGTGTGTTAGCGGCTTCGTCAGTTTGGATGTGCTTCCGCCGCGAGGTCCACTCTGGTACGGTGACATAAAAGAAAATTACCCTTTGTCGTTTGACGCATGTCGAGTGTGACTCGGACATGAACTCACATGTATATGGTTTGCATGCAGGGTACTTGGAGATAGGTTTTTGAGTGCTTACCATACGGTGTTCGACTTCGGAAATATGAGGGTAGGATTTGCAAAATCTGCAAACTAAATGCTGCCAAAGTGGATGATATTTGCCCAGGTTAGGCAGATGGATATAACATATTATGAGTGGATAGATACATTCTTCTATATACATAATGCTGGTGCTGCTTTGAATTCCTTGTGTAATGGCTTATTATTTCACCTTATCAATAAATTGGAATCCCATTTCCCAATATTATGACCATCACTTTTAAGGCCAACTTGGCATTGATTTTGGGAACCGTAAACACCCGGACTTTTCTAAAAACAGGCTAAATACAAACCAGCATCGATACCCCTTGGTGAAATAGCATATTAAAAAAGGTATATACCTTTTTCTCTTACAAAATTGTTACAATTTGTGTACATTTTTGTACTCATTTGTGTATATGCACATTGTGTAATATTTTTTTGTACGTACACATTTTGTATAATAAATGTACTAATTTTTTTATGTCTTCCAAACCAGCATCGATACCACCTTTAGGTAGTATCGAAGCCCCTTGTTATTATTGTACTAAATTGTGTTTCCTTGTAACAAGTTGTGTACATACACATTTTGTATAAATGTACCAATTTTTTCTTGTATGCCAAACCGGTATCGATACCACCTAAAGGTGGTATGGATGCCCCTTGGTGAAATAGCGTAATAAAAAAGGTATATACCTTCTGTGTTACAAACTTGTAAAGATTTATGTACATTATTTGTAATAAAATATGTACCGCTTTTTACCCAGTAAACAGTGTATCTTTGTAATAAAAAGGTATATGCATTTTTCTATTACAAAATTGTACCAATTTGTGTACCGCTTCATGTACAATTTGTGTACCGCTTTTTTACATCTGCCGTTTTTTAGCCTGTATTTAAAGGCTTGTCCCTAGAATCCCTCGTAAACACCCGTTTGTGCAGAAGTTGGATATTTTAACTTTTGGGGTTGGTTGTGTTTGGCGCTAAATTAGGATTCTAAGCGCTCGTTTAGTATGACCTTTCGACATTGTTTCTCAGTTGATGCTCCATCTGTTGTTTGAAAGACATCTCCGAACGCAATTTTAGATTGTTTGGTTTAAATATGTTTTGTATTGTTGTTAAAAAGTACTTTAAGTATGTAAAATGTTCATTCCAGACATTATTAAGATAAAATTATAAATTTCAATTTTTGAAAAACACTTTTCAAATCAAGCTGAAAATATATATTTTTTTTGCCTAAAAGCCTCCGCACATTATGTTTTGCTTTTATCCCTAAAAAATCTTTTGATCCCAAAAGTACTTTTAAAAACCATTGTGGTTGGATGAGTTATTTTGGTTTGATCTTCTATACTACAATCATCTTGTGTACCACATTTGATTTCTAGTGGAATTGTTGTTTGGACATATATTACATTTATAGATCAAGCAAAACAATGCAGGAATTGTTGTTAACCAATGGAAGGGATATATAATCCATAGATAAGACCCTTCACAGGCGGTTGAATTTATTAGAGCAAATATAGAATACTTATAGCTTGGCATACTTCTTGATATTCTCTCCGGCATCTTTAGCATGCTCCGGCACCGGCAAGTTGCACATAAGTGTAACCCTCGATGATGATACCAACGATCTGTTGTTGCTCTCTGTCTCCGAGCTTTGATTCGAAGCCTCTATTTTCCATAGTCGCACCTCCCATACCTATTATTTCACGATAAAAGTTTAAGGACTAAAATGACTAAACTAGTGAAGTTGGGGGACCAGGAAGATCATTCCACCTTATTTAAAAGTTAAACAGTTAATTAAACAAAATAAAAATCAGTGGAATGGTGGATTCATGTGAAAATTGAATATACATCTTTTAAATAATATCCAGTCCACTGCTCATTATAAAAACATACTATTCAATTACACAAGCATGCATATTTATACTATAAAATTTAAATTAGAAATTTTTAACTTTAGATCCTAAACTCTAAACCTTATCCTTAAATTCTAACACTAATTATAAATTTTAAACCCTAAACTAAATCCCTAACCCATAAAATTAAAAAACTTATACAACCTGTGTATCAAATGTTTTTTCCTTTAACTAATGAGTTATATTTTGATACACAAACCATGTAAAATTTATTTTACACAAACATATATATTTACACTACAAAACTCAAACCTTAAATTCTTAACCACAAAACTTTAAACCTTAAACACTAACCATAAATTCTAAAACTTAAAGTGCTAAACTATAAACCTAACTAAAAGCTAAAAAACTTATAAACCAGCGTATGCATCAAAGGGTTTTTTTCCTTAATTACTTTTCAAATTTAATATTTATGTAATTAAAATGTTTATTTTCATTTTAAATAATATTCAATGAGTGGTAATGTGAAAAAATAGTGATATCTCACTAAGAGATCCGGATTTAAAAAAATTTGATTACAGCTATACATGAGTTCTATTAAAAATTGGAGTTAAGATCAACATACAAAGTGTAAAATTCTTTAAGTTTTACACGTTTTTTGGATCGTTGGATGAGAGAAATGGATAGCTGAGATTAAATTCTTACTTTTCTTTTCCAAGCGATAATCTTCACATATTCTACTGTTAATCTTATTCATCCGTTTTACTCATCAAACGATCCAAAAAACGTGTAAAACTTAGAAAGTTTTGAAATTAAGAGTTAAAATTTAGGGGTTTAAGTATAATAGTTTTGAATTTATGGTCTATTAATGGAATTATGAGTTTAGAGTTAAAGTTTAAGGTTTATAGGATAAAACCTAAATCCCTACCCACCTTAAAACTTAAACTCTAATTTTAAACCCTAAATTCTAATCATAAACCCTAAATTCTATTCCTCCACACTAAAACTCCTAAACTCTAAGCAATAAAATTGAAGCGCTCGTGAAAATAAAAAATTTCCACCGTCTATGTATACAATATTAATCTTTAAAAATATTAAAAAGATAATAATATGATAAAGTCAACAAATTGAAATTACGAAATTGACATCTCCCTAATATTTGTCGTTTTCAATCTTGAATTCTTGATAGCAACTACCAATGCTTAAATATAAAACTAAGACCATTACATTCTAATATTATCAAGGCTTAACCGTCAAATAAGTGCCCAAACTATGATTTTTTCAGTTAGCTACCCAAACTATTTTTCGGGCAATATATGTATCTGACGTTTCATTTCGTAACTCATTTAAGGTTTTAGCCGTGACAGAAATTAAATTTTTTCGTTTTCTAATTACAAGCCAACACGTGACACTTATTTTTTTTTGAAATTAAACCCAAAATTAGAAAAATAAAATAAATTAATATTTACTCAAAGTTATTATCCAGGGTTAAATCCCGTTCTTAAGTCTGTTGTTATTCATCACCGAGTTTTACGACTCAGTCATCACATAGAGAGGTTTTTCCCATCTCCCACCTGTTAAAAGTCACAATAGTTTTCTTCATGGATGGATCCAACAAGCACACTTGCATTGGATTATTGTAATCCAATTCACTAGTCTCTGTTTTCTCGAGAAAGTGATGTGTTTTGATTTGTGACAAGAGTATAGAGAGGCAATTGGCCGTAAGATTAACGTCGGAGAAAAAAAGATTTTTGAATCACTAAAACCAAACCTAAATCACCCATGTTTTCAAATATGTGCCGTTGAACCTTTCGGGCAAGTCAGATGTTGAGATTGGGCAAGACGGTTTATATTTTTTGGTTTTCTTCAACTTGGGTAACCTCAGTCCACTTTCTCATTCTCCATCCCATCTTTTTCTTTGAACTCAGGTTTAATTTTCTTGCCAGCATTGATGTTAAACGTGAATCTCTATTTCTTGCTTCTCTTCAACTTAAGTTTCAGTCCACTTTCACATTCTCTATCTCCATCTTCTTCTTTGAACGAACGTTTCGTTTTCTTTCCATCATTGTTGAATGCAAACCTCTGTTTCAAACCCACATTTTCTTATTTGTAAAGAGAATGACCATGATCACACTTCTCTATAATTTTTTTTACTCGATTTTGGCTATTTGAATAAAACATTCAAAAAAATCTTAATCGGGATCAATATGGTCAAAATTACCAAGGTTTAGTTCTACCATTTTCTTTGTTGAGTAATTGCAACTCAGAAGAACAAGTTCTGTTTCTTTTCTCTGTTTGATGAAGAAGAGTATGGGTTAACGGGATTTAACTCTGGGTATCAAAGTTTTTTCCTTTAACTAATCATAAATTTTAAACCCTAAACTAAATCCCTAACCAATAAAATTAAAAAACTTGTACAACTTGTGTATCAAAGTTTTTTCCTTTAACTAATGAGTTATATTTTGATATACAAGCCGCGTAAAATTTATTTTGCACAAACATATATATTTACACTATATATATAGTTTAAAAGTCTACAAGCGTTGATATATATATGTTTGTAGAGTTAAAATTTAGGGTTTATAGGTTAAAATCTGAATCCCTACCTACCTTAAAATTATTCTAACCTTAAACGCTAAATTTTAATCTTAAACTCTAAATTCTAATCTTCTACACTAAAACTCCTAAACTCTAAACTCTAAACTCTAAAATTGAGGCGCTTGTGAAAACAAAAAGTTTCCACCGGCTGTGTATAGAATAATAATCCTTAAAAATATTAAAAGATAATAATATGATAAAGTCAACAAATTGAAATTACGAAATTGATATCTCCGTAATATTTATCGTTTTCAATCTTGAATTCTTGATAGCAACTACTAATACTTAAAGATAAAACTAAGACCATTACATTCTAATATTATTAAACTAGGACCTAAAATTTTAAATTTTCCAAACTAGCACTATTACAATAAATTTGCCGTGCTTTCACGATGAGTTCGAATAAAATATTAATTTTTTACTTTTTTTAACTCTCTGTAGAAGAACGACGAGTTTAAAAAAAAATCAAATTTTCTTATTTGTGTTTTAACTTAATTAATGATATTAACGAATGACTAGCAAATCCTAATTGGAACTCACCGTGCATGCTAGACGAGTTCTATTAAACTTTTTACGAACCTAAAAAAAACAAAAGATTAAGAACCCACTTCACATCTTCAATATGAGATTCTTGAAGCTAAAACATAGTAGCAAACTATTTAGCCCCAAGAATCCCACATTGATAAGAAATAAAGGCTTACACTCTAGCTAAGCCTATACATATATATAGCTAATGCCAACATCCTTCTTTGCAAATCATGAAGCTAAATATTAAAGTTGGTTCTTAATAATTCAATTTTTCCTTTTTCAATGTTGAAGATGCAAAGTAGGTTTCAATAGTTTAATTTTTTTCATTTGAGTACTTTAATAAAAAATGTTTGATTTAAAAAATTTTAATTGAAACTTGTCATGTATGCACGACAAGTTTCAATTAGGATATGCTAAATATTTTTTAAGTAATTAATTTAATTAAAACAAGAAGAAAAAATTGAAATTTTTTCGAACTCGTTGTGCTCTTACAGCGAGTTTAAACATTTTTTTATCGTCGTGCTTCTACGACGAGTTCACTATTAAAAATTCACTATAATAGTGCTAACTTGATAAATTTAGAATTTTAGGTACTAATTTGGTAATAATAAGACTTAACCGTCGAAGTTTTGTCTTTAAGCCAACTATTAAACCATTAGGCAAAGAATGAGTAGGCAAACCAACAAACACGAACCCCAAAAAAGAAAACATGATCAAAATTTAGTTTAATTATTTTTATTTTTAAAATTCAAAACTCATTACAAAATCAGAATATTTATAGTGACAAATGTAAAGAGATTAATTATATCCAATACACTGGTGTTGGAAAACTTTTAATTTCCACAAACACTTTAATTTTAAGATTTATGAATTTAATTTAGGTGTAGGAGTTTAGAATTTAAGAGTAATAGTTAGAATTTAGGAGTTAAGGTTAGGATTTAAGATTTAGGCTTTAAAACTTTAGATTTTGGGGTAATATGTTAAGAATTTAGGTTCTAACCTATAAATCTTAACTTCTATTCACAATCACTAAATTCTAAACTACTAAACCTAAACCCCTAATTCTTACACCCTAAACACTAAAACTAAAATGTTTGTAAAAAATAACTAAACTCTAAAATTAAAACGCTTGTAAAATTAAAAAATTTCACCACCAATATAAAAAATAATTATCCTTACAAAATATTTCTATTCAAATGAAGTTATTATATTCGAACAACTATATATATATATATATTAATTAGAAATTTAGAGTTTATAGTATTCTCACACAATTTTCTTATATTTCATCGTTGACAATTGAGTTTTTTCACCTAACATTTTGGTATTTTATTGTGCCATTAAAAATACTGTCATTATCCCATTATCATCTAGTACGGGGATGGATCTAGGGTACTAGAGTGTAGTCCTACCTTTAAAATTTTGAATTTTTTTAAAATTTTTATTGAAATTTTATAATTTCAAATCAAATTAATTTTTAAAACTTATTAAAAGTTCGAACTTCTGATATAAAATCTTACACCCTTTCTTAATCTTGTACATCTCTAACACATAATTAATGACGAAATTAACAAAGATTCATTAATTGACTGTGACAAAAATATTTATATTATTTTATTTTATATGTTCCAAACCCTACAATCTGAATGTAAAATTCTCTATGTTTAATTAAAAAAAAAGACAAAATTGACATTTACGACGTTACCCCTTACCTCTTAAATTACTATCTAACGTCACAGAGCGTACCTAACGGACAACAATCTTGATACCTATCATCAGCGTAGAGTGGAACGATATCAATACGACAAAACAGATCGCGAACTATTCAAATTTGATTGGGTTAAAATATAATTAAAGTTTAATTCAATTGGACTAGGTTCGATTTAAATTCGACTCGAATTCTTAACTAGTTAACTTTAACTCAGTACTATTCGACATCGACTCGGTTCCTTTACCCCTAACTATATATATATATATATAATTTAAAAATTTAACCATATATATAGAGTTAAGATCCACTTGTACTATGCAAAATTAAATTAGTTTTATATTAATTTAAGATAATTGGATAAGTAGAATAGATGGATGAGATTAGACACTACTATTTTTTTCTTAAAAATTTAAGAATTTGTGGTATAATTATAATTTTAAAAGATAAATAAAATTTAAACCGGTAAGAATAGGTTACCTGAATAGTCTTGCCGTGATTAACGGGGGTAGCTTCGGCAAAGATAAGGTCACCGAGTTCAGCCCGCTTTAAGTGATTGATGCTAAGGTGAATCCCCGCCACTCTTTTGAAACCGCTGGCGATGTGCGCCCCCATGCTAGCCAGCGCCTCCGCTATCAGTGCCGATACTCCGCCGTGCAACACTTTAAACGGCTGTTCTCCCGATTACAATTTTCAAGATTACTAATTCAAATAAAAAACAAAATCAAACAGGGGAACAAACAAAAATCCATGTAATTGGAACCTGGCAGCACTTTGGAGTAACATGGAGCAGACCGGTGACTTTGGTGGGGGACAAATCTTGTATCTGGAACCCAAACAAATGGAGCGGAGAATCCAGAAGGGCTGTCTTTCCCGACGACGATGACGACAACGACGGCGACGATTCGTCCATTCAGCAAGTTAATGAGAAATCAACGGTGTGATTTTGGGTCGTCGACAAGCTTTTTTTTTTCAGAAAAAAGAGGATAACGTGAGAAACGGACACAGACGACCTCTTTGTTTGTCTATTTATGGAGCAAATAACAAGCAAAACAGAGCGAGGGTATTTCCGTACATTAACATGAGCAATGCTGGTTTGGTTCCAGTTTTGTGGTAGGTAAGGATAGGTAATACTCGTGCCTCGTGTCTGTATCCGACGGATTGAAGAATGAGGGACAAACAAATATAAATATTTAAAAAGTAAGAGTAAATCTATAATTAATTAATTTTTTAAAAAATTATTCATAACAAATGTAAAAAAAAAAAATTGAGGTGGGGTGAGCGCTTGACCGAATCAAGTCGAGTTAATCATGTCGAGAATCATATTTTATAATTCAAATTTTATTTAAAAAATTTTTGAGCCAAGTTGAGCTTATAAAATTTGAGTCGAGTTTCTATTTAAATTTAATTGTAAACATTTATAATGTCATGGTAGTAATTAAATCAATTTAAATGACTTTCTATAACCATATACAATACTCATATATTTATTCATATTTTTCATGTGATATATATTTGTCAGACATAATTGAGAGACTTGACTCGAACTTTAAAATTGATTCACTAATTACTAAAAGTTTCGAATTATTCGAGTTTTCATTTTATAACTTAAACTTTATTGGGTTTTTTTCCGAGTCAAGTCAAGTTTATGAAATTACGAGTCTAATAATATTCATATTAAGTTGATTTGAGTTGAGTTTTGCCCAGTGGCGGAAGATAATGGGGGCATGTGGGTGCCATGGCCCCCCCAAAATTTGAAAAATTATAATTTAAACCCTTAGAATTTAAAAAAGATTAATTTAGCCCCACAAAATTTTTAAAAATTCAGATTAAACTTCAAAATTTTGAATTTTTTAATTAAATCCCTCTCATAATTTTTAAAAGTTCTCATCAAGCCTCTCAAATTTTTAAAAATTTTAGTTAAACCCCAAAATTTTTGAAAAAAATGTAAATTGATCTCTTCAAAATTTTTGAAAATTTTAATTTAAACTTGTATTTTTTAAAATTTTAAGTTGGCCCCCTCAAACTCTACCACCAAGTTCCGCCACTGGTTTTGCCCACCCTAGGGGTAGGGATGGCAATAGGGCAAGTTGAAGCAAGTTTTTGACCGTTCGACCCAAGATTTAAATACTCTAACCCAACTCCAAAATTTTAACAAAAAATGGGCTAAAAAGCCCCGTCCCGAAAATTTAATAAAAATACTAAATATCTTATATAAAAATATAATATATATATATATATATATATATATATATATATATTATATCGGATCTGGTCAAAAAATTTTACTCTAAACTCAGACTCATCCCATTTCAATTCGATCTTCTTCAAAACCTGACATAACCAAAATTCGATATATTTTTTTTATAATAAAAGTCCCACCTCATTCGGGTCGAGACCCTATAGGACCGTTGTCATCCCTAGCTGGGGAACATGGACCGACTTAATTAAGACCATACCAAACATTAAACTTTGTTAAGTTCGATATTCAAAAGGATTTGGATAGAAAATATAAAACTTTAATAATTTATTTTTGTATATATTAATAAAATTTATTGATATTTATTGATCCAGTATTAATTTGGTCGACATCATCATTGTTTAAACATTTAAGAGATTGAAATTTAAGATGATTATAAGATGGTACCATTAACTTGGAAGCCAGCAAGTTATTCTACCGGAAAATCTGATTTCATTCAAAGGGTTAAGGGATTGAGGTTTAAACGCGTTAAAAATATAATTACTTTTTTGGAAAATATAATTTTAATTAAAAAATTTAAAAAATATTTGTAGGCCTAAATCAGCTAGATTTGTTACGTACAAATATAAACGAAAATAAATAAAATTTAAAATTCAACAAGTGGTCACAGTGAAAAAGCGGATGATGTTCATCCAAAATGATTCAAGTTCAATTGTTTTAACTGCAAAGTGTGTGTATTGTCAAAAAGTTAAGAATATATTGAACTGATACTACCTTGTAATCACTTTTAGACTATTAAAAAATACAAATAAAATTTAAAAAATATATTTTGAATCATATTAGGCTTGAATAAACATATATGACGCTAATATCATAAGTACATCCAATTTGGTCAATAAACATTTCAACTTGTTATACTCAACATCTCCGTCTCTATAGGATTTCTAAAATAACACTTAACACCTCTGTGCTCGGTAACATCATAAAACTCTTCTAGAACCTTGCAGCACCGGGGATAAAGAAATTGGTGGTCTACACGGTCTTAGAATTAATATTGTCAGGCGTTATAGTAATCCCACCCTGACATGCAAAGCTTAGTGCTTAAAGTTAACTCTCATTCTACCAACTTGTCCACAGGTTGTAACTAGACCTGGAACCTCCAATCATCAACAATAACTAAGATTATAAATACTCATGCAACCGACAAAGAAAAGGAATGCAATACCCGTCTCTTCTCCTCATCCTTTCCTCAGCTCTGTCTACTATAATGTATGTCGCTCTCCGCTCTAAGTCAACCGGGTGAACCACATGAAATCTCCACCAATCACTATGTTCTTCCTCTCTACCTCTCGTGTTTGGTGTCTGCTCATTTTAGGCACCGCCACAACCTAATACGAATGCCATATATTTTTTTGGTTGTTCTCCCGGTTTCTTAAGACGTTGTCTTGACTAATACGGACCTACTTGCGTCACATATCTAGTTTTGGTGGGTGAGTTTCTCAGCGAGGATTTTTTACATACACAAAGCCTTAAACTCGAGACATGCTTAAACGATACTAAGTTACTTATCAGTTGGACCAATCGTGTTTATACTGACACATATATTTTGAACTTTAGTAATTATTATTATTATTGTTGAAAATGCAACCTATTAGGTTAGGTCAAACCAGAACATAAACAAATAATTCACAAATCTCGCCGTGAAATAGGAACATTAAATTAGGTGTCAAAATAGGAACAACTTGATAGTTAGGTGAGTACCATTACAGTTTACCCAATCTTTTATAAATAAAAAATCAAGGACTGTTGTGAATAAAATAAAGAAGAACAACGAACAAGTATAAAAGAATAAAGAGATGAGAGAAAGAGGGAGATTCATATTATTATCAAAACTAAAATTGTGTACAATGCCTTCATCTATTTATAGGCATAAGAAGTACATAATACATTAAACTCTAATTAATAGAGATAATATTCCTAATAACAAATAAATCAAACTCCTTAGATAAAGTTCTAATCATGATAGACATTCACATAGACAAATATCCATAACACTTCCCCTTGGATGTCTATGAAGATAATGTGCATCGTTAAAAACCTTACTAAGATAAAAACCCAATGGGAAAAAAAATTCTGTAGTGAAGGAAAAAGAGTACACACATCTTTGATACGCATAATATGATGCCTCATTAAAACCCTTACCAAGAAAACCCATTGGGACAAAACCTCGGTTAAGGGGAAAAGAGTGCAATGCGTATTTACTCCCCCTCATGAAAACACCATAGAAGATATTTGAATCTTCATAATTCAATTTTGAATACTTTTTCTAAAGATCGCGAGGGATGAAACTTTGGAGTAATATGTTTCATGATGTATCCACCTTTCATTATCTCTACACAAAATAGCATTTGTATCATATCTTGTGAAAGTAAATCACATATCTTCTGGATATGTTGGGTTAATAGTCTTAGCCAAACACATTTTTGGTTTGCTTCGTGCATAATAATTATTTCTTCAAGATTTGAGGAGGCATCGGCGAATATTTGAAGATCTAAAGGTAATGATCTTTCTATATCCATAGATATTTCTTGACCAACTAATATATGGTGCTTCAAGACCAAGAAAATATATAATTATCTTTATTTACATCCAATGATCTTACAATAGATATGATTTATCCATATTGAATTTTCTTTAAGATTCTTTCAACTTATGTCCATTCATAGACAAAAACGCATATTTAAGTGCTCGATCTTTAGGTCGAGACAAAACCATATCTCAAGATTCTTTTTCTCAAATCATTTCCTTAAATAACCAAATGCTTTGGAAGCTCTTCAGGAGTTCTAATAATATTTAAATTATCATAATGAATCTTGATCCAAACTCCTTTTACAAAAGTATAAGGAAATATGATCATTATTATAGTATTTTCCCAATTAGTACTCACTAAGGCGATTATACCAAATGCGCCAAAATATTTAATGAGACATGTCTAAATAAATTTTCTCAGAAATTTCCAAATGCTTATAGCATTTTAAATCCTTTAAGGATAAATAGGGATCCATAAATAATTAGACGAATGTAATATATTTCATAACTACCAAATTAATTGCATCCACCATGAAGTATTTAGAATTCTTCATAAATTATAATTTGTCGTATTTACGACTACTTATTTGTACCTCACTTGCATTACACCTTTAGGTGTTTGGATTGTTGGTCCAAATACTTCTCTTTTAGAAGTTCAAAGCGTCTTTCTATATTGGCTAATTCAATATCTATACTTCTTAATAGATTTCTATACAAGATCCTCGTTTTCTTTCTTTACTTCTATAGAAGTATTCTATTTAAAACTATTTGTAAAATCGTTGTCGACAACTTTTCAATTTTCTGGTTCCATTCTCGTAGTGACATAACTCATCGAGATCTCTTCAAGATTTCAATCTTTATTTTAGGTACCTGAAACTTTTCAAGAGTTTTATTATTAGTTATGTCTTGGGTCTCTTCAGGAGCACCCGCCTCCAATATATGACCATCTCATATTACTTTCCATTTACGAGAATTTTGATCATTGGAACCATTTCAACTATCATGCTTCAAGCATGATTTACATCCTCTCGCTCTAATATGTAATCTAAACTTAGAGCATTTCAGCTGGTATATGAGACCTAGTTACTCTCATTGGGTCAGTAAATATGTCTGGCAGTTGACATGTAATAACATGAATTATCTTATGAACTTCTGGTTCATATACGAGGATCTAGATAACGATAATCCATTTTCCTTTATCCACCTGATTATTATCTCCCCTGATGTTGAAAAAATTATTGTAACGCCCCAGGTTTGGTTAAACCGGTTCGGGTTAATCTAATTGAGATAAAACATTTTTATTGAATTCAAAAAGGGGTTTTAATGAATAAGGGCAAAAGGGAAAATGTGGAATTTAAAAAAGGGGGTTTTATTCAAAAAGAAAATCATCATCATCTTCTTCCACCTTTTCACATTACTTTTACAAAACATCACCATTGTTACTATTCCATTGCTCCAACCTTTCCTACAAACAAGTTTTCAAGGTAAGCTCTCCCTTGTTTTGAATTTTCTTTCCTTAAACTTGTTAATAGTTAAATTTTCCTTAAAAACCCATTGTTTGGAATTATTTCAAAATGCCTTGAGTTTGAAAAAGAGGAAAATGAGGGGATTTTCATTTGGGTAGTTTGATGCCATGTTTAAGGGTGTTTTCAATCTTGTTTTGGTGTCCTAAAAATGCTAAAATTGTGGCTAAAAGTAGGAAACTTGAAACTAACGAAAAATAGGGGGTTTTGGAGTTGAAAATGTGGGTTTTTGGGTTGTTCTTGTGTGGAATCTTAAGCTGATAGTTTCTAGACCTTGGGTAAGTGTTTTTGATGTTTAAAAAAGTAATTTTGATGGTAAATTAGTTAGGTTTTCACTGCTAGTTGGTTTGGGACGTTTTGATGGTGTTTCCGAGTATGAATTAATTCGATTTTGATAATGAATGTTGAGTTCTGTGTTGCTGCAAGTTTGGGGGCTTGATTTGGGTCTAATACATCATTTTGAATTGGCTAGAAATAGGGGAAACAAGTTTGGGTCCTTTGGACGCGAGACCGGGTAATTCGGAGGCTTGAATCGGTGTTTCGGCCATCGTTTGGGTCCTATCGATGAGTGGAAATGTTTTTGAGAGTTTAGGTTGAGCTTGAGAGGCCAACCTAAGCTCGGGAGTAAGTATTTAAAGTTCACATTTTAGTTTTCCGGAATTTCCTTTTAAGCTTGTTATGCTTGGTTGATATGTGATGATTGCGTGATATCGATTTATGAATGTGGTATTACTATGTTAGTTTATGTGATGGTTGAGTATTGGCAAATATGTGAGTCTTACCGGGTATAATTGGTCGACCATATGATTAGAGTGCACTTTTAAAATTCGCGCGTGACCCTAGTGATGTAAGATGCCATTAGGGAGAAGTACAGTGATGTAAGATGCCACCGGAAGCTTTATTGTAGACCTCAGTGATGTAAGATGCCATCATGAGTCTTGTTGTTCTTATAGATTCGGTGATGTAAGATGCCATCGAGTCCAATCTGCGTATCCGAGTAACGTAACCATAATTGCCATAATACTCTTGCGTTGGAAAGTTGAAAGTTAACTTGGTGAATATCGAGAGTCATGCCACGTTGTTTATGTTGTTGCATTGCTTGATGTAAGATGCCAAGCATGTGTAAGATTGTTGATATTTTTGTTGGTAAAATCCATGCTTGTGGCCATGTTTTTAATTTATCAATGGTTTTGCTAAAAACTTCATTGTTGTTGTTGTTGTTGTGGTTTTGAGCACAACTCACTAAGCTTCATGCTTACGTACTCCTTTCCAACAATGTAAATCGTCAGCGACCCGAGAAGCAAAGAAATGCGAGAGAAAGGCTCCGGTGATCGTAGCTTAAGCTCAAGTATGGTTTTAAGTTGTAATAATGATTTAGCAATGGGAATACTTGTTTTTGTAGCTAGGGAGGTGGTTGTAAACTCCCATGTGTTAGACCATGTTGCTACATGTTTTAAATGTTGATACCACGCTATATTGAGGCTTGTTATGGCTTTTGGTTAATTGACATGTGTTTTGGCTTGTTAGTGTTTTGAGTTAAAAGTGTTCTTTTGAGCTTTTGAGGTTGAGATTCATATTTGTGTGTATGCTTGCTTGAAGCTTGTTTTAGGGTGTTTTGTCTCTAGATTATTTGCTTGATATGTTGCCATGTGGTTTGTAGTCTTTCGAGGTATGTTTGGAAACGTTTGGGGATGTCAAAATGCATTTTCAGGCCAATATGTGCCCATGCGTTTCGGAACAACTGGTATGGTTTCGGAACGGCCAGGCTTTTGGTGCACCCGTATCGGAACGGGGTGGTGCCGTTTTGGTATGTTTTCCCACTAGACGCTCCCATTTCGGATCCAAGGTGGGACGTTACGGAACAACCTAATTTTGCTTTTTGAATGAGAGCCCGCTTTTCGGAATGGGCAATCCTGTTTCGAAACGCATGTAGTTAAAGTGGTTAAAAGGGCATCTTTGAAGGTTCCCGAATGTTACATTTTAGTCTCTAATGATTGTATGCTTTCTAAATGAGTTTATATGTAATGATTTTGAGTTGGCCTTGTCTCGTGTGCCCAAAACTTGATTAAATTACCCTTTTGCCCCTCGCTTGGTGTGCTTTTGCAAAATGGTCCTTCGCGACTATTTGTCTCCGATTGATGTCCGATTGAGATGTTGTTCTTCTGTTGTGACCCTTAACACTATAAGACAGTTAAATTGCATTTAGACAAGATAAATTTTAATCTAGGGTTGTTAATAGGAGGGAAATTCTTGGATTTTTCTCCGGTTATACCCGTATAACTCTCTCGATTCGGTCTTGCAACTAGACAAGGCCGAGGGGGTTACATTTGGTGGTATTAGAGCCTCAGTTACGAGGTTTCCTCGGGAATGTAAGTCATGTAAGTTGATTCTGTGTATGTTTGCCTAAATTGCACGGTGTTTGTGAGCATGGCCTTTTATTCCTGTTGATGTTTGAAAGTTGGTTAAGCATTCCCATTGCTAGGTGTTATTATGGAAAAGTGGTTTTGATTTAAAAGCGCTTAACACACAGATCCCTGCCTTTGCTAACCCAATGTTTATCTCGTGATTTGTGTGTTTGTTGTTTTAGATTGTTTATTTATTATGGTGAGACCGAGAGGAAGGCCTAGAGCGGGTGACCAGGCACCTGGGGATGTGCCTCCAACTCCTCTTGCTCCCGATGGTAATGGGGCGAATGCTAGAGGTGGTGGTAATGGACCTCAGGTTGGCCAGGGTCAGGCCGGTATGGATATGACTCATTTACTTCAGACTTTAGCCGGAGCTTTTCAGACAACTGTTGATGGTCTTCATGCTGCAGCACCACCTCAGGGTGCGAGGATGGGTTTGCCCCTTGAGCGACTTCATAGCTTAGGCGGAGTCAAGTTTCGTGGTATGTCTTTCGAGAGTTCAAAGGCTTGGCTTGAGAGTACCACACGTATCTTACATCAGATGGAGTGCTCGAACACTCGTAAGTTGGGTTGTATCGTCTTGTTGCTTCAGGGAGATGCGTATGCTTGGTGTACCACCGCTATCTCAAGTATGCTCGAGGCCGAGATTATATGGGAATTCTTCCGTAGTGCGTTCCGTAAGAAGTACCTTGGTGTTCGTTATCAGGACGAGAAGAAGTGAGAATTCATGACTTTAGTGCAAGGCAATATGTCCGTATCCGAGTATGAGGTATAGTTTGTACGCTTGAGTTAGTATGCTTCAGAGTTGGTTCCCACTGAGAGGTAAAGGTGCGAACGATTCCGTTACGGTTTGGTTACGGAGGTGAAGACCTACATGCTTGCTTCTGATAACACCAAGTTCGATGTCCTGGTTTCTAGTGCCAAGGAAATTGAACAAAGTCTAAGCTTGGCTACTCGATCGGGTGGATCCGATTCAGGGAAAAGGTCCGCCGAGTGGGAGAGAGACCGTAACAATAGACACAAGGATAGAAGGCACCAGCCGGACTTTATGCGTGAAGGTGGTAACATGGGACAAGGCCATCAGGGTCGAGGTTTTGTTGCTCGCACACCCGAGTGTGCTAGATGTTGAAGGAACCATTCCGAAGAGTGTTGGGGTACTTTCCGTGCTTGATGGAACTGTGGATCTCTGGAGCATTTGAGGCGTGAGTGACCTCATCCGACTAGGGATGGTTAGGCACCTGCTAGAGCTGTTAAGTATCGGGGAGGTCGTGGACGCAGCTTGGGTAACTTCCAACCGATGAATGATGGTCAGAGGAATGTGGCTCATGTTGTTGCGGTACAGCCCGAGGGAGGTGGACCGGCTAGGGTTTATGCACAGCGCGAGGCTGGGAATGACACGGATGTGATCGTAGGTAATTTTGTGTTACAACCATTATCTTTGCTTTCGTTGATTGGTTCTTGCTCGACACATTCGTATATCTTGGGTGAGCATGCAAGATCATTAGGTTTGCCTTTTGAGTTGTTAGATATAGATATGAATGTTACGAGTTCATTTGGTGAGATAGTTGTAGTTAGGAAAGTGTTCAGGAGATGTCCCTTGATGGTTCAGGGTTACGTGTTTCTTGTTGATATGATGGAACTACCGTTTATGGTTTCGATGTAATCCTGGGAATGGATCGGCTATTGGAGCATAGAGCTAGGATAGATTTTGAGACTAAAAGAGTTTCTTTGAGGCTTTCCGATGATTACGAGGTAATAGTAGTTGGCGAGAACGTTAAGTTATTGTCTAATGTTGTTTCAGCTTTAACGACTCAGAGGATAGTGGATTTGGGTTGTCAAGCTTACTTAGCTTATGTGATGAATCCGAATAGGAGTGAAATTAGACCACAAGTTATCAGAACAGTTTGTGACTTTTCAAGTGTTTTCCCAGAAGAATTGCCTGGTTTGTCTCCTGATAGGAATGTTGAGTTTGCTATTGAGACATATTCAGATTCTGCTCCCATATCGATTGCTTCGTATAGAATGGCACCTAAAGAGTTGAAAGAGTTGAAGACAGAGCTTCAGGAGCTGTCAAATAGAGGTTTTATTAGGCCTAGCATTTCACCTTGGGGTGCTCTAGTTTTGTTTGTAAAGAAGAAGGATGGTAGTATGAGGATGCAATTAGATTATAGGCAGTTGAACAAGGTAACAGTGAAGAACAAGTATCCTTTGCCGCGGATATATGATTTGCTCGATCAGTTGAGAGGTGCTTCAGTGTTTTTTAAGATTGATTTGAGATCGGGCTACTATAAGTTGAAGGTAAAGGATGTGGACATACCGAAGACAACCTTTCGTACACGATATGGGCACTATGAGTTCTTGGTAATGCCTTTCGGTTTGACTAATGCCCCAGCTGCATTTATGGACATGATGAACCGAGTGTTTCACGAGTTTTTGGATAGGTTTGTAGTAGTGTTCATAGATGACATTTTGGTGTACTCTAGGACCGAGGAAGAACATG
The DNA here is from genome assembly GCA_958450335.1 of Hibiscus tridactylites. Classification (NCBI taxonomy): domain Eukaryota; kingdom Viridiplantae; phylum Streptophyta; class Magnoliopsida; order Malvales; family Malvaceae; genus Hibiscus; species Hibiscus tridactylites. The sequence continues at coordinate 34,524,885 of OY288273.1, read as the reverse complement.
ATGAGCATTTGCGGTTAGTGCTTCAGACTTTGCTTGAAAATTAGTTGTATGCCAAGTTGAGTAAATGTGAGTTTTGGATTAGGGAAGTAGTCTTCCTAGGCCACGTGATCTCAGCCGATGAGATTAGTGTGGATCCCAAGAAGATAGAAGCAATAATGGGTTGGAAGCAACTGAAGTCAATGACCGAAATCCGTAGTTTTCTAGGTTTAGCCGAATACTATCGAAGGTTTGTTGAGGGGTTCTCGAAGATTGTAGCACCTCTGACTAAACTGTTACAGAAGAGTGTTCCGTATGAGTGGAAAGTTGAAGAGTTGAAGAAAGCATTGATAGAAGCTTCTATCTTGATTCAGCCCGAGTTGGGGAAAGAGTTCATAATCTACAATGATGTGTCATATGTAGGTTTAGGTTGTGTGCTTATGCAAGAGGGAAGAGTCGTAGCTTATTCTTCGAGACAATTGAAGGTTCATGCGAAAAACTACCCTACGCATGACGTAGAGTTAGCGGGTGTGATCTTTGCTTTGAAGATTTGGAGACATCACCTTTATGGTGAGAATGCACAGTCTACACCGACCACAAGAGTTTGAAATACTTGATGACTTATAGAGAGTTGAATCTTATATAGCGTAGGTGGTTACATCTTCTTAAAGACTATGACCTCACAATAGAGTACCATCCAAGTAAAGCGAATGTAGTGGCTAATGCTTTGAGTAAGAAGATGGCAATTGAGTTGCGAGCTATGTTTGCGAGATTGAGTGTGTCACGGGATGGTGGTTTGATAGCCGAGCTACAGGTTAAACCATCGTTAGTTCAGTTGATTCCAGGGAAACAATTGCACGACCGATCTTTGGCACCTAACATGCAAGATATAGCCGAGGGAAAACCCACAGATTTCTGTTTTGGTGAGAATGAGATCTTATGTTTTAAGAATAGTGTAGTTGTTCTAGAAGACGTCGAGTTGAGACGTACTATCTTGAATGAAGCCCATAACAGTTCTTTTACTATGCATCCGGGTAGTACGAAGATGTACAGTGGGTTGAAAGATGAGTACTTCTGGATTGGGTTAAAGAAAGATGTGTCCGAGTTTGAATCGTTGTTTCAGCCATCATTTGGGTCCTATCGATGAGTGGAAATGTTTTTAAGAGTTTAGGTTGAGCTTGAGAGGCCAACCTAAGCTCGAGAGTAAGTATTTAAAGTTCACATTTTACTTTTCTGAAATTTCCTTTTAAGCTTGTTATGCTTGGTTGATATGTGATGATTGCGTGATATCGATTTATGAATGTGGTATTACTATGTTAGTTTATGTGATGGTTGAGTATTGGCAAATATACGAGTCTTACCGGGTATAATTGGTCGACCATATGATTAGAGTGCACTTTTAAAATTTGCGTGTGACCCTAGTGATGTAAGATGCCATTAGGGAGAAGTACGTTGATGTAAGATGCCACCGGAAGCTTTATTGTAGACCTCAGTGATGTAAGATGCCATCATGAGTCTTGTTGTTCTTATAGATTCGGTGATGTAAGATGCCATCGAGTCCAATCTGCGTATCCGAGTAACGTAACCATAATTGCCATAATACTCTTGCGTTGGAAAGTTGAAAGTTAACTTGGTGAATATCGAGAGTCATGCCATGTTGTTTATGTTGTTGCATTGCTTGATGTAAGATGCCAAGCATGTGTAAGATTGTTGATATTTTTGTTGGTAAAATCCATGCTTGTGGCCATGTTTTTAATTTATCAATGGTTTTGCTAAAAACTGCATTGTTGTTGTTGTTGTGGTTTTGTGCACAACTCACTAAGCTTCATGCTTACATGCTCCTTTCCAACAATGTAAATCGTCAGCGACCCGAGAAGCAAAGGAAGGCGAGAGAAAGGCTCCGATGATCGTAGCTTAAGCTCAAGTATGGTTTTAAGTTGTAATAATGATTTAGCAATGGGAATACTTGTTTTTGTAGCTAGGGAGGTGGTTGTAAACTCCCATGTGTTAGACCATGTTGCTACATGTTTTAAATGTTGATACCACGCTATATTGAGGCTTGTTATGGCTTTTGGTTACTTGACATGTGTTTTGGCTTGTTAGTGTTTTGAGTTAAAAGTGTTCTTTTGAGCTTTTGAGGTTGAGATTCATATTTGTGTGTATGCTTGCTTGAAGCTTGTTTTAGGGTGTTTTGTCTCTAGATTATTTGCTTGATATGTTGCCATGTGGTTTGTAGTCTTTCGAGGTATGTTTGGAAACGTTTGGGGATGTCAAAATGCATTTTCGGGCCAATATGTGCCCATGCGTTTCAGAACAACTGGTATGGTTTCGGAACGACCAGGCTTTTGGTGCACCCGTATCGGAACGGGGTGGTGCCGTTTTGGTATGTTTTCCCACTAGACGCTCCCATTTCGGATCCAAGGTGGGACGTTCCGGAACAACCTAATTTTGCTTTTTGAATGAGAGCCCGCTTTTCGGAACGGGCAATCCTGTTTCGAAACGCATGTAGTTAAAGTGGTTAAAAGGGCATCTTTGAAGGTTCTCGAATGTTACATTTTAGTCCTTAATGCTTGTATGCTTCCTAAATGAGTTTATATGTATTGATTTTTAGTTGGCCTTGTCTCGTGTGCTCGAAACTTGATTAATGAATTGTTTGGTAAGGTTAAATTACCCTTTTACCCCTTGCTTGGTGTGCTTATGCAAAATAGTCATTCGTGTTTGTTTGTCTCCAATTGGACATCCGATTAATGTCCGATTGAGACGCTGTTCTTCCGCTGTGACCTTTAACATCACAGGACCGTTAAATTGCATTTAGACAAGATAAATTTTAATCTAGGGTTGTTAATCGGAGGGAAATTCTCGGATTTTTTTCCAGTTATCCCCGTCTAACTCTCCCGATTCGGTCTTGCGACTAGACCGGGCCGAGGGGGTTACAATCATGTTATAAATGATTCTCCAATTAATGTTTAAGGGTTTAAATAATAAAGGAGACTCGTACTCAATATATATTCTCAACTCTTTTTATTTACCCATTTTGTGCGTTGTTGTGAAGAAATTCATATCGCACATTCAAAAATTATAAAATGGGAAATGTATGGTTTCTGGCCAAAAACCAATCATAACGGGGAGTTTGTTATAACTCGTTGGCTTGATGCTTATAAGTGTTGCTATATGGAAACACCATATAAATAATAATTCTTTTGTTCTCATAGTTTAGCTATTAAATATGAGGCATCCAATTGAAATTTTGCTAAACTATATTTTTCATAATCAATAGGCTTTGTAACAATTGATATAGCCTAAAATATAAACCCACTAGATTTTGCAAGACGAATAGTCTAACTGCATAATCTGAATCCTTTTATAATCAATCTCACAAACTTCTGGTTGTAAGTTGATAAAACAATGTAGTTGCATCTACTAAAATCATATAAAACTTTCCACATTTGCGGATATATGGACCCATATTTCGTTCAGATATGCAAGACATGCAGTCTCAACTTCAGCACAAGAACTTCAAATTCTAATTCTTTTGGTAAGTGGGCTCAACTATATCTTTTGAGAACAAACAACACAAGAACATCATGTTCTTTTAGTAAGTGGAATTTAATCAATTCCTTTAAGCAACACAAGAACTTCATGCTCTTTAATAAGTGGAATTTAATCAATTCCTTTGAGAATAAGCACCACAAGAACTTCAGGTTCTTTTAATTCATGTGCATGTAAATCTCAATAATTTATGTACCATTATTGATCAAGATGGTCAAACCGATCATGTCAACTATATATATATGTGTATATATATCTCTGAACTTGTAAACTTCTTGTTTACCATAACATGTAATTCAATCTCACTCGTACATGTCTAGTACGATCATCAAATTTTTTTCTTTAAATAGGTATATATTTAGCTTTTCGGAGCTTTCAATAGAATTTATCTTTTGGTAGCAATATATATCTCTTCTAGAGCTTTCAACTGACTTTTTGGCTATCAAAACTTATATCCATATTGGCTTATTTCAAATGTCAATTGATAACATATGTTATCTATAATTCCCAAAGAGATATTTTGCGAACTCATATTGCTCTCTTAAAATTTCCACTTCTAGTGGTGACATATTATTACCATTAGCGGTAATCATTGCAATATTTGCAATTCTGCACTTTTCATAATGTGTTTTCTCTCAAGAATTTATTGCTCTTCTAGAGCATCAATATTTTCAGTACTTTGAGATATAATACTCACATTATTCCCTTGTATTTAAATGAGGAAATATATCCTATGCTTATGTTGAACATAAATCGTCACCATAGATTGTATTTGACATGTAATCATGTTAAATAAAATAAATAAATATCATAATATATAAATATAAGTATAAAATGTAATAATTAATGTGTGTAAAGTAAATAAACATAAAAAAATAAAAAGATAAATAATTCTCTTCAAAGTTATGATAATAATTAGAAGATGATTTATTCCCTTCGAGGTTATAAAAAAATCAACAACGTACAAATGAGTTGGACCAACAATGTCCAAATAAAGTTGGACTAGTATCATCTTCGTCATGTTTCGTAAACAAAATTTGCTTCTATTTTCTTTCCTTTATCATTCAATGATTGTTGATTTTTCAACATACAACACGTACGAGACCAATGATTTATAACATCGCATTGGTAATAAGAAGAATTTTACTTCATTAGAATGATCTTTATCACTCTTGTCATCCTTATAACCTCACTACCGGTGGGTAGAAGTATTCTTAAAATGACCATATTTTTCATATCTATATTCATAGTCTCGACCATGACCACAACTTCTAATGTGGTTTTTATTCATTCCATAATATAATCTCACATTCACTTCAGGGAATGGAGTAGAGCTAGTGGTCTTTGAAACCTTTTTCACATATCCTTATCACAGAGAACAAAGATTTAATCCTCGTATGCGACATTGTTAAACCAGTCCACGAGGTCCTTTAAAAACCTCCTTTGAGACCAGTAGCCTCGCAGAACGGGATGTCCGTCCAATATACTTGGATTATATCGAAATTATGTCTCTAATTGAATAATGATTTACCAATGTTACATTCACTTCAGGGAATGAAATAGTTCCAATAATCGCATGGAATAAATATCATACTTGCATTAACTTCAAGGAATGCCCCATCATTGACAATCACATGGAATAAACATCATGCTTTGCATTCACTTCAGAGAATGCCTCCCATAAAACTTTTTGGATCAAGACGAATTTTCGTAACTTGAAATTGGGAGAAGTCTATGGTCAAGTTTTTCGACGAAGAAGAAATATTGCTTTCGAGCAAATATAGACTTTATAACAATCATTTTATAGATTGAAATTCACCATGATTTATCTCACATTAAAATCAAATTTTAAAGAGAAAAAAATAAAGTTCACCGATAAAAATTTTCCTCTCGAGGACAATGGAGACATAGCAAATGACCGAAATAACTTCTCATAATTTCTTTACATCACGTCTCTTTCCAAGTCATTTAAGCATATCAAGTAAAACTTAAAATATGGTTAAATAAAAAACATTAACCATATTATATATCATGAATCCATTAAAAAAATATACTTATCTGTAAATATACTCAAGATAATCATATTCTCCCCCACGATCCCCTTGATATGGATTTGGGTCGCTTGAGAGATCAATTCTTTGAGCAAAATTGGGTTTGATGCGATTAAGCATGTATAACACCCGGGTTTGGGGGTCGGGTGAAAATAATGTTTTAATATTATTTGGGTTCGATTTTATAATTTAAATAAATAAGATAATGGTTCGGGTTTTGTTTGCAAATAAAACAAAGGTGTTGGACCCAATTTTTAAACCAAAACCCAATAGCCATTTCATTAATGACGGTTTCGTAAATACGTGGCCTTGTAAAATAAAAACCCTTTTAATTTCAAAACACCCAAATTGTATCATCTTCTACCTCCCAAACAAAAACCAACGTGAAACCCCCTCCCACCATTGAAGTTTCTATTTCATCTCCTCCACCCTTCATCCTTGATGATTTTTAAAAGGTAATGACACTTTTGAGCTGTCCTCACCTTCCTCTTTCTCTCCATGTATTTAGTTTTCCATAAAACCCATTGTTTTGTGTTTTTAAACTTTTAAGTTAAAAATCCCAACTTTGTTGTCCAATGTTGAAGCTTTTGAATTCTTATTATTATATGTGTTGTTCGTAGCCCAAATGGTCCAACATATATGATTTTTACTTGATTTTATTAAGAAATTCGTATTTGGGTTTAAGTGGGGTTTTAGGAGGGTTTATAAGTGAGTTTTAGGGCTGTTTTATGTTGGAAAATGAGGGCCGATGTTTGTATGATAGTTAGGGGTTGTTTTGGAAGTTATTAGGTGTGTTAAAAGAGTTGGAATCAATGGTTTTCGGCTGTGCAAGAGGGCTGCTCGGAAATGAGGGTTTTGGGGTTGTCTTTAGCTTGAAATCTTGTGAATTGTGCTTGAATTGTGTGCCGGTTTGCTACAGTGAACTATGGACTGAAACGTGATTGTTTTACTTGTGTTGGGATGATTAGAAGCAAGGATTTACGTTGGTGAAGCTTCGGGATCGAATCCGGAAGTGAGGAGGCTTGAGTCGGCTTTGCTTGGCTTGCTTAAGGAAGTAAGGTGAGTGGTTAATGTTTTAACTTGATTTTCAAAGGTTGGTTCAAGCATGTAGATGTGAAAATGTTTTCAAGTATTGTTTTGGTTCAAAGATGATTTTGAAAGGGGTTTAGATTTGGGCTTGAAAGTAATTTAAACTCAAAGAGTAAGTTGATGTGAAACGCCTCTTTAATTTTCATTTTTATCATTGTTTTTCATTGTTTGAAATGATATTTTGATATACATGAAATTCCAATACTTTTAGAGGAAGCATGTTGCTTATTATTACGTCGTTGATCATGTATGATGATATCTATGGTGTTGTGGATATGCCTCGTAAGATGTGTGTAAGTGGTGCAGGTTGTGCACGGAAATGGTGAGTAAGACCATTTGTGGTTGGTAAGTTTGTTAGTAGTAAGTTGGTGCCTAGTTGTGGACTTTGTTACAACTTGTTTTGGTTGTGCATGATATAGTGAGTACATGTCGCATGATGGTGATTGTATATCGTGTTGCATGGTTGGTGTCGAACCTCACGTGATGGTTGTCGTTGCTCCGGTGATGTATAGTCCCGCCGGTAGCGAGTGGTATAAGACTCCAGTGATGTGTAGTCCCGCCGGGAGTGACTAGTAGAAGAGTACTTTGATGTGTAGTCCCATTGGAAAACTACTAGTCGAGACGATGATGTGTAGTCCCACCGTGTGTGTTTTGGTTATGCTTGTGCATACCATGTATTGTTCATGTTGTGTCTCACTATATCATTCCATTTTTAATGGTTTTGCTTTAAATCTAGGACCATGCTTTTATGCATACCATGAAGTGTGATGCCATGATAAATGCATATATCGTTGACTTGCGGTTGAACTTGTATGTGTTGGCCTTTACTTTTAAAGAAAGCTTTGAACCCTGCATTGTCGTTGTTATGTTTTTGAGCTCCGCTCACTAAGCTTTATGCTTACGCTCTCCTTTTTCCGGCAATGCAGATCTTTAGCTTGGAGTTAGCAAGGAGCAAGAACATGGCATCCAAGCGTGTGGTGGGTTGCTCAAGTATGATTTATTAAATAATGTAGTAGTCTAGCAATGGGAAATGCTACGTGTTTTAGGAGCGTGTATCTAGTCTCCGTTGTGTTGGCTTTATGTTGTTAATGCCTTATGTTGATGGATTTGTAAACCATGTTGATGTTGATGCCTAAGTGTTTGTTTGGGAGGCTTATAGCCATGTCTTTTGGATGCTTGTGTTGCTTTGGCTTTTGGATGTCATGCTTGGCTTGTAAAACCATGTTTTGTTTGCCTTATATGAATGTTTTACGTTTGTTTGCTAAAGCATGAACTCTTATATGCTATGTATGCCTTCTTTTGATTGAATACGTGATTTCCTTGGTTGAATGATGTGTGTTCATGTTGGGTGCTTTGTATGACTAGATTTTGGTTAATGGATGTGGTATGAATGCTTGGATGTGTCTAGGGAGGTCTTGATTTGCATCTAGTGTGTGAGCCTTATGTGTTTTTCCTGAAATTGGAGTATTGCAGAGCAGGGCGTATCGGTACTCCTAAGGGCCGTATCGATACGGTCTTGCCTGTAGAACTCAGTTTTGGCTGGGCGTATCGATACACGGGGGTGTATCGATACGGTCTCAACTCTCTCGATTTCAATTTAGGCTGAAGCGTATCGATGCACGGGGGTGTATCGATACCCTCTTAACTCTCTGGAGTTTTGAGGAGTTGGTGAGTTTAGGGCGTATCGATATGGGGTTGAGGCGTATCGGTATGGTTCCATCTCGTTGACCTCGAAATGTTAAACGACAGGGGCGTATCGATACGCTCAAGGGCTGTATCGATACGGTCTTCCCTGAGTTGACCGAGAGGGTTGACTTTGGTCAAGGCGTATCGATACCCTCTGTAGGTGTATCGATACGGCCTGCTTAAAATGGGAAAATTGGGCTGTTTAATTGTATGTCTTGTGGGTTTTGCATCCGTGTTTGTTCGCTGCGTGTCCTATCACATAGGATTTAATAAAGGCATCTAGAAAAGATAAAGAAAAAAATAGGGTTGCTAACCGAAGGGGAGCCTTAACGGGTTTCGCTTCGGTTTTCCCCGTGTAGCCTACTCGGACTGGTCAGCCGTCCAGACCGAGACGAGGGGGTTACATTTAGTGGTATTAGAGCCAGGTTTCCGAGACCTCAGGTAGGTAAGTGAGGTAAGTTTGAAGTTCTATGTTGTTGTTATGTCTCGGTGAATGTTTTGCCATGTATGCTTGATGTTTGCTTATTAGTACGGTGTTTGAAAGCATGTGTTAGCATGATGGTTGTGTTGAGGCATAGTGTCGAGTTCTCATTGCTACTATTACTTATTTGAAAAGATTTTTGTAAAGGAATATACTTGAGCACCTTGGACCCTTGCTCTTGCTAACCCTAAATATTCTTGCTTGTGTGTTTTGTTTACTGTTGTATTGTTGTCTTTCGTAAGTTGAGGCCGAGACGTGGGCCTAAACCTGGTAAATATGAATCTGAGGTTTTAGAGGATGTGGATGATGAGAGAGTTCATCGCTTTAGTTTTGGGCAGTATGACCGTACCAGAGTTTGGAGTGCAGTTTGTCTGTTTGGGTCAACATGCATATGAGTTGGTTTCTGTTGAGGGAGAACGATATGACCGATCTTGATATGAGTTGGTAAGAGAAGTGAAGACCTAAGAGTTGGCTTCGGAATGATGTCGATGTTATAGCAAGTAATTCCTCGATACAGTCAATGAGCTTGTTCTACTGATTAATTCTGGATCTACGCGTCCGTGTATTTGGAGTGAACATGTGAAGTTGTTGAATCTACCTTGTGAGGTACTAGAGGTAGGTGTTAGTGTTACTAGCTCATTCGAGGCATGGATTGGCTTGAAGAACATAGAGTTAGGGTAGACCTTGAGACGATGAGAGTTTTCTTAAAGCTTGCGGATGACTATGAGATTGTAGTGGTAGGTGGGAATGTGGATTTTGTATCGAATGTTGATCCAGCTTTAGAGGTCAAGGATTGATTGAGTTTGGTTAACAGGCTTGCCTAGCAAAACGTGATGGATTTGATTTTTGAATGAGGATTAGACCGCAGAATGTTAGAATAGGTTGTGTTTATCCTAGAGGTGTTTGGAAGAATTGCCCGATTTGTCTCTTGATAGGGAAGTAGAGTTTGATTTTGAGACCGTCTCCGAGTTTGCTCCTGTTTTGTTTGCTCTGTATCTTATGGTTCCCGAAAGGATTGAGAGTATCGAAGAATCAACTTCGAGATTTGTTAGACCTTAGAATCATTAGGCCTAGTACATCATCTTAGAGTATGACAGTGCAATTTGTGAAGAAGAGAGAAGACAATACGAGAATGTGTTTAGATTACAGACAGTTGAGACAATTGACAGTGAGTAGTTAATATCCGTTTCCGAGCGTCAGTGATTTGTTGATCAGTTAGGATGTGCTTCAGTTTTTTCAAGATTAATTTGAGATCCAATTACTACCAGTTGAGGTGAGAGAAGTTGAAGTACTGAAGACAGCTTTCAGGACAAGATGCGATTGCTTTGAGTTTCGAGCTATGCCGTTTCGTTTGACTAGTGTGTTAGTTACTTTTATAGAAATGTTGAGCAGAATACTTTCTGAGTTCCTTGATCAGTTTGTAGTAGCTCTCTTAGATGATGCATGGGTATATTCACGTACCAAGGAAGACTATGACAAGCTTTGAAGTTAATATTGTAGATCCTATTAGAGAATCATTTGTATGCCAAGTCGAGAAAACGTTAACTCCGAGTCTAGGAAGATTTCCTCCTAGGGCATGTAGATCAGTCGAGTATATTAGAGCAAATCCCAAGTAGGCAGAAGGAGATGTGAGTTGGAAGAAATTGAAGACTGTGACATGTATCTATAGTTCCTAGGTCTAGTGTTGTTACTATCGAAGGCTTGTAAATGATCTTTTGAAGACAACTACTTCTTTGACAGATTGTTACAGAAGAATGTTCAGTTTGTGTGGTTAGATGGGAGACAATGAGCCTTTGAGAAACCGAAAGAAACGTTGATGAAAACTTCGACCTTGGTCCAGCCTATACCAGGGAAAGAATTTGTGAACCATAGTAATGTGTTACATGTAGGGTTAGATTGTGTGCTTATGCACGACAGAAGATTTGTAGCTTATTCATCGAGATAGTTGAAAGACCATGAAAAGAATTATCTGACACAAGATATAGAGTTAACTGCAGTTGTATTTGCTTCGAAGACTTAGAGACAATGCATGTATAATAAAGAATGCACAGTATGTACACTTATCATCAAAACTTGAAATATTAGACGACTTAGGAAGGGTCGAAACTTGAATAGCATAAAGTGTTAGAACTGCTTGAAGACTGTAATCTCAAGATTGAGTACCATCCGAAGACAGTCAACGTAGTAACCGATGTTCCGAGTTATATTTGTTGTTAGTTTGGCAGCCGAGTTGCGAGCTATTCACTAGATTCAGTTTATCAATGATAGTGGTTCTGTGGCCGAGTTCGGGTTAAACCTACTTTGAGTCAGATGCTTAAAGAGAAACAATTGCAAGACAGGTTCTTGGCACCTCACGTGCAAGAATTAGTGGAAGGAAGACCTCAAGAATACAGTTTCAGGGATGATAGAGTTTGCATTTAGAGACAGAATAGTTGTGCCGATTGGCATAGTGTTTTGAGACGTATTGTTTTGGCCGAAGCACACGACAGTACATTTGTGTTGCACCAGAGTAGTATGAAGACATATTGTGGGTTGAAGATGAGTACTTCTGGATTATGTTGACGGATGATGGGGTTCAGTATGAGAGTAAGTGTGTAATTTGCCAGCGTGTCAAGGTCGAACATCAGTTTCTTCTAGTTTGTTACATCCGTGGAAGATTCTTAATGAAAGTGGGAAATAGATTTGAGGGACTTTGTGTCTGGATCACCTTTGATATCCTACGGGAGAGTCTAGCCGAGTAAACGATGATTGTTGCACCGAGTGTACTCATTTTATAAATGTTCACGTTACTTGTACCGTGGGTAAGATGGCGGAGTTGTGCCTTAGCAAGAGTGTGAGTTGTACAGTGTCTTGAGATCGATAGTGGCCGATAGAGATTCGAGTTTTCGACTAGATTTTTGAAGACGTTTACATAGTGTTTGGTTACCTGTTGAAGTTAGATGGTTAGTCAGAAAAAGGTTACGGGTCAAGTATTCAAACAGTGTTGTATGGGATAGTGAATCGGGCTAGTTCTGTTGTTTATCTATTGCAGTTACCACCAGAGTTAGAAAGGGGATTCGTAATGTGTTCTGTGTATCTATGATTCGGAAGTGTGAATCAGATTTGTCCCGTGCCATGTTGTTGAAGAGATTGAGTTCAGTTTAAAATGGGGATACTTTGGAGGACCTGTCGAGATCTTAACACCAGATAGCTAATGTTGTATGGCAAGTCAACCGAGTTGGTGAGTATGTTGTGGTGAGAAGAAAAGGGGAGTGTGGAGGAGCAGTTTCAGTGACTCTTCTTGTCCGATGAATTTCGCGGACGAAATTTCCTTAAGTGGGGGAGAGTTGTAACACCCGAGTTTGGGGGTCGGGTGAAAATAATGTTTTAATATTATTCGGGTTCGGTTTTATAATTTAAATAAATAAAAAAATGGTTCGGGTTTTGTTTGCAAATAAAACAAAGGTGTTGGACCTAATTTCTAAACCAAAACCCAATAGCCATTTCATTAATGGCAGTTTCGTAAATACGTGGCCTTGTAAAATAAAAACCCTTTTAATTTCAAAACACCCAAATTGTATCATCTTCTACCTCCCAAACAAAAACCAACGTGAAACTCCCTCCCACCATTGAAGTTTCTATTTCATCTCCTCCACCCTTCATCCTTGATGATTTTTAAAAGGTAATGGCACTTTTGAGCTGTCATCACCTTCCTCTTTTTCTCCATGTATTTAGTTTTCCATAAAACCCATTGTTTTGTGTTTTGAATTTTTGAACTTTTAAGTTAAAAATCCTAACTTTGTTGTCCAATGTTGAAGCTTTTGAATTCTTATTATTATATATGTTGTTCGTAGCCCAAATGGTCCAACATATATGATTTTTACTTGATTTTATTAAGAAATTCGTATTTGGGTTTAAGTGGGGTTTTAGGAGGGTTTAGAAGTGAGTTTTAGGGCTGTTTTATGTTGGAAAATGAGGGCTGATGGTTGTATGATAGTTAGGGGTTGTTTTGGAAGGTATTAGGTGTGTTAAAAGAGTTGGAATCAATGGTTTTCGGCTGTGCAAGAGGGCTGCTCGGAAATGAGGGTTTTGGGGTTGTCTTTAGCTTGAAATCTTGTGAATTGTGCTTGAATTGTGTTCCGATTTGCTACAGTGAATTGTGAACTGAAACGTGATTGTTTTACTTGTGTTGGGATGATTAGAAGCAAGGATTTACGTTGGTGAAGCTTCGGGATCGAATCCGGAAGTGAGGAGGCTTGAGTCGGCTTTGCTTGGCTTGCTTAAGGAAGTAAGGTGAGTGGTTAATGTTTTAACTTGATTTTCAAAGGTTGGTTCAAGCATGTAGATGAGAAAATGTTTCCAAGTATTGTTTTGGTTCAAAGATGATTTTGAAAGGGGTTTAGATTTGGGCTTGAAAGTAATTTAAACTCAAAGAGTAAGTTGATGTGAAACGCCTCTTTAAATTTCATTTTTATCATTGTTTTTCATTGCTTGAAATGATATTTTGATATACATGAAATTCCAATACTTTTAGAGGAAGCATGTTGCTTATTATTACGTCGTTGATCATGTATGATGATATCTATGGTGTTGTGGATATGCCTCGTAAGATGTGTGTAAGTGGTGCAGGTTGTGCACGGAAATGGTGAGTAAGACCATTTGTGGTTGGTAAGTTTGTTAGTAGTAAGTTGGTGCCTAGTTGTGGACTTTGTTACAACTTGTTTTGGTTGTGCATGATATAGTGAGTACATGTCGCATGATGGTGATTGTATATCGTGTTGCATGATTGGTGTCGAACCTCACGTGATGGTTGTCGTTGCTCCGGTGATGTGTAGTCCCGCCGGTAGCGAGTGGTATAAGACTCCGGTGATGTGTAGTCCCGCCGGGAGTGACTAGTAGAAGAGTACTTTGATGTGTAGTCCCATTGAAAAACTACTAGTCGAGACGGTGATGTGTAGTCCCACCGTGTGTGTTTTGGTTATGCTTGTGCATACCATGTATTGTTCATGTTGTGTCTCACTATATCATTCCATTTTTAATGGTTTTGCTTTAAATCTAGGACCATGCTTTTATGCATACCATGAAGTGTGATGCCATGATAAATGCCTATATCGTTGACTTGCGGTTGAACTTGTATGTATTGGCCTTTACTTTTAAAGAAAGCTTTGAACCCTGCATTGTCGTTGTTATGTTTTTGAGCTCCGCTCACTAAGCTTTATGCTTGTGCTCTCCTTTTCCCGGCAATGCAGATCTTTAGCTTGGAGTTAGCAAGGAGCAAGAACAGGGCATCCAAGCGTGTGGTGGGTTGCTCAAGTATGATTTATTAAATAATATAGTAGTCTAGCAATGGAAAATGCTACGTGTTTTAGGAGCGTGTATCTAGTCTCCGTTGTGTTGGCTTTATGGTTTAATGCCTTATGTTGATGAATTTGTAAACCATGTTGATGTTGATGCCTAAGTATTTGTTTGGGAGGCTTATAGCCATGTCTTTTGGATGCTTGTGTTGCTTTGGCTTTTGGATGTCATGCTTGGCTTGTAAAACCATGTTTTGTTTGCCTTATATGAATATTTTACGTTTGTTTGCTAAGGCATGAACTCTTATATGCTATGTATGCCTTCTTTTGATTGAATACGTGATTTTCTTGGTTGAATGATGTGTGTTCATGTTGGGTGCTTTGTATGACTAGATTTTGGTTAATGAATGTGGTATGAATGCTTGGATGTGTCTAGGGAGGTCTTGATTTGCCTCTAGAGTGTGAGCCTTATGTGTTTTTGCTGAAATTGGAGTATTGCAGAGCAGGGTGTATCGGTACGCCTAACGGCCGTATCGATACGATCTTGCCTGTAGAACTCAGTTTTGGCTGGGCGTATCGATACACGGGGGTGTATCGACACGGTCTCAACTCTCTGAATTTCAGTTTAGGCTGGGGCGTATCGATACACGGGGGTGTATTGATACCCTCTTAACTCTCTGGAATTTTGAGGAGTTGGTGAGTTTAGGGCGTACCGATACGGGGTTGAGGCATATCAGTACGGTTCCATCTCGTTGACCTCGAAATGTTGACCGAGAGGGGCGTATCGATTCGCTCAATGGCTGTATCAATAAGGTCTTCCCTGAGTTGACCGAGACGGTTGACTTTGGTCAAGGCGTATCGATACCCTCTGTAGGTGTATCGATACGGCCTGCTTAAAAGGGGAAAATTGGGCTGTTTAATTGCATGTCTAGTGGGTTTTGCATCCGTGTTTGTTCGCTGCGTGTCCTATCACATAAGATTTAATAAAGGCATCTAGAAATGATAAAGAAAAAAATAGGGTTGCTAACCGAAGGGGAGCCTTAACGGGTTTCGCTTCGGTTTTCCCCGTGTAGCCTACTCGAACCGGTCAGCCGTCCAGACCGGGACGAGGGGGCTACATCATGCTTCCATTCTTTTCAAAAAAAAAATTAAAATATAAAGAGAAGGACAATCAATAGCTAAAAAAATGAGAGAGAAAAAACTTATCTTTAGTTTCATTCTATAATCAAATTCATTTTTTTCGGTAACTTCTTTTGAACTCGAACGATGAAGATCTCTGTTGATTAGAGTCTCGTGCTGATAACGTGTTGTGAATAAAATAATGAAGAACAACGAACAAGTATAAACGAATAAAAAGATGAGAGAAAGAGGAAGATTCATATTATTATCAAAACTAGAATTGTGTACAATGCCTTCATATATTTATAGGCATAAGAAATACATAATACATTAAACTCTAATTAATAGAGATAATATTCCTAATAATAAATAAATCAAACTCTTTAGATAAGGTTTTCATCATAGACTTCCACATAGACAAATATTCATAATAAGGACAATATTTTTACACCCTTATTTATTAGAATAATTTTTGAAATTTTATTTTAAATCACTTTGGAGACTAAATAAATTTAATTTATTAACATTCGAAGAGATTCTATCTATTGAAAAGTTTATTTAATTATTATCAAAATTTCTTATAATACCTAATAGTTTTATTAATATGTAGGCTAATATCACAATAAGTACTTAAAATATATCAATTTTTTTTAGATTTAAAGTATTTTTTATTAAAATAAGTACTTAAAGTATATTTTTGGGTCAAAATAAGTACTTAAAACATTTTTTTAGTCAAAATAAGTACATAAAATATATATACTTTTTTTCATCTAGGTTCCTAAAAGTTAATATGTGACATTAATTTAAAAATACATTAGATACCTATTTTTGACCAAAAAATATACTTTAGGTACCTATTTTGACTAAAAAATATTTTAAGAGTCTATTTTGACTAAAAAATAATTTAGGGGCTTATTTTGACAAAAACTTAGGTGGCTACATGAAAAAGTCAATTGTCCAGCCTCGCTGACATAAAGAACAAATACTCGAAACCTAGCTGCCAGGCCATCATGAATTGCCCACAGTTGAGTAGTGAAGGCATCCGTGATTCCAATGGTTTGACCCATGTCCCGCTATTATCCCGAAACAAACCACCAGCTCTAGTGTATTTTGAAGAAGAGCAAACTGAACCATCAGTATTAAGGAAAATCCACCGCAAAGGATGAGTGTTTGCTGCACCGAAATGAAGAGTCTGCTGCTGGCGCGTAGCTGCAACCATACCATAGTGTCTTGCCCAAATGATACCATGTTGGGCAGTGACATCCACAAGTGAGCCATCACTTAAACACCAAGCTATATGAGGACGAAACTCATCCCATTTTTATCAAGAGAACGCCATAATGGAGAGCAAGAGTTGCGATGGATTGATAGAGGAAAGGGCTTCCTTATCTTATATTTCTGCCTAAGGACCATGGCCCATACTGCATCCGGTTTAGAGAGAATAACAACTCTAAGTTTCATAAGGAAAGCTCGATTGTACTCATGAGCGCAATGGACACCCAAACCACTATATAGCAAAAATCGCTTCCCAATTGACCAATGAGACCTTGGGGGCCGAGGGCGAATAACCTCATATGAAGTTACGAATCAGTTTTTCAATTTCATCGTAACATTGTCGTTTACATGAAATAGACGGGGATCGCTTTTAATACGGACTTTGCAAGGGTTATGCACCCATCAAGAGAAAGAGAATGTGATGCCCAACCGATGAGGCGTGCTCTCCTTTATCTAAGATAAAGTTGAAATCTGAGCATTTAACCCTTTGATGATTGACCAGAATGCTAAGATACTTGCCAAGCGAGTCCACAACTTGGAATCCCAACTTCGAGCTTAGCATATCACTCAACTCCATAGGGGTGTTCGGCGAGAAATAAAGGAGGGTATTCTGTTTACTAATTCTATGCCCATAGTGAAAGCAAAAACCCAAGAGCACCGATTCAATAGTAGCCACATTTTTCAAAGAAGCACGACCATACAAGATGAGATAATCGACAAAAAAAAAAGTGTGATAGAGGAGTTATTTGGCGGGAGAACCGGAATGAACACCATGCACCCATATTAACAGCATGAGAAATACTGTAACTCAACATTTCTATAATGAGCACGAAGAGGTACGGTGAGAGAGAATCGTCTTGGGGAATTCCTCTTTCAAGATGAAAAGGCTCAGTATAGCTACCATTCCACTGAATTTGTATGGATGACGAGGTGACACAATTCATAATGATGCAAATAAGCCCTGTTGGAAAACCACACGTCACCAAATTTTATCGAATCATATCAAATGCCTTTTCCAAGTCTACTTTGATCTCCAACCTGTAATCACTAATTTTGCCCCAAATTAAATTTTTTTGTTCGCATTTTGGGCTTATATTGAGCTAAAATAATAATAATTGAAAATAAAATAAAAATAAAAATCAATGAAAAAAAAAGAAGAAAGGAGAAAAAGAAAAAAAGAAAAAAATACTACTTATATATATAAATTTCATTATTACTATTAGTTCCTATTATTATTATTATGTGTTAGTAGCAGTATTGTTTTTATTATTGTTACTATTAATATAATATGTTATTACTATGTGATTATTGTTGGTTTTCTGTTTTTGTTATTATTATTATTATTATTATTATTATTATTTGTTACTACTATTATTACCATTATTAGTATGTGTTATTATTACCATCATCATCATCATCATCATCATTATTATTATTATTATTATTATTATTATTATTATTATTATTATTATTATTATTATTATTATTATTATTATTATTATTATTATTATTATTATTATTATTATATTGAAAATAAAAAAAATAAGTATGAATAAAAAAATATCGGTTAAAGTATATTAATAAGAGTCCATATATACAAAAACCCAAAAAATATATCTAATATTAAATATTCAGCCCAAAGCCCAAAATAAAATACTAAGTCCAATAATATTACAGTGAATGACCCATTAGGGCCCGATAAAGACTCATATGGAAGCAAATTGTCTATAATCATTCGTCGAAAATCCTCATGCAACTTCCTCCCCGTGAAGTACCGGAAAAAGGGTTTTGAGTGGCTATAGCGAAGAGGACCAACCTGGAGAAGCAGAGGGCGATGATCAGATTTCATACGCAAAATGTGATGCACGGAAGACTCGGGATGAGGCATTATCCCAGTGAGTATTACAGATAAAACGGTCAAGACTTGCCAGTGCAAAGCCCCGCTGCCAAGTATTATTAGGACCAAAATTGAAAATCCCAATTAATGGCGAGTAGGCCGGCGACAACCCTCTTCGTGGACAACATAGCTTCGGCAGTACATTGGAAAGGCTTATGGTTTGCGTTCGCTAGACATGGAAATGTGGTGGATGCATTCGTACCAAGGAAATTGAGCAAAAGTGGAAAAATATTTAGGTTTGTTAGATATGCAGAAAAGGTGGATGCAGAGAGGGCAACCGAAATGCTTCATGGTTTCACATTATTTGGTAGCTGCATCTCGGTTACCCTTGCCAAAATTTGTTGAGAGGAAGCAATACCGAAGGAGACCGACAAAAGAGATTAATTTTGGAGAAAAGATACAAATCGAATCTAGGAAACAAGAAGCAAGTGATAACCTACACAATCCAGGGTTAAATTCGATGGATAAAGTTAACAAAAGAGGTGAATCCAATAACCAGAGTATGTTGGAGGTGAATCCGATCTTGGTCTCCTTTACTTCGTTTGTCCCCTCGTATGTAACTTCAAGCTTGTCCCAAACTTCCTTGGCACTATCACAAGAAGACATCTTCTCGTAGATGTAGGGGCTAAAAGCACAAAAAAGGATGTGCAAGGCTTTGCAATTAAGCTCCATCTTCTTGCGATCTTCGGCACTCCATTCCGTCTTGCTTTGTTGAGGCACGAACGGACCATCTTCTACTATGTCCCAAAGCTTGTAGTCCTTTAACTTTATGAAGAACTCCATCCTTGTCTTCCAATGGACATAGTGTGTTCCGTCGAAGAAGGGCGGTTTGTCGATGGATTGCGCCATTGAGCCGGATGTTTGAATTGTTGATCGAGCTTTCCGGATCTTCTCAATAAGATGTTAATCCTCTTCAATTGAACCAAGCTCTAATATCAATTGTTGGGTTTTGGGGTGTTCGATCCCTTCAACCATTCTTGCTCGCCAAATGGTGGGGAAGTGAAATTTTGGGTGTAAGAGGTGTGGAAGCTAAAAACAATAAAGACAAGATGATTTATAGTGGTTCAACCTTCTAACCAAGGTCTACATCCACTACCTTGGCTTCACACTAAGGATTTCCAATCAATCCACTGTTGATTCGCCCCCTTTTCTAGGCTTAAGAGGAAACCCTTACAAACCGATCAAGCTTTCTACCCAAAGCCTTGATCAAACGCTCTTTACAAAGAGATAAAGATAAACAACCTCAAATCCCTCTAACAAGTATTTTTTTGCACAATTAAGCTCTCACGCAATCCTAAAACACTTGAGCAAATCTAACAATTTTGGCTCACTAGTGTTTGTCTATACAAAGAATTGACACTTAAGCACTAAGACACATTTTGATCATATGTTGTATTACAATTGAAGCATTAACCATTTCTAGATGCTTGAAGGTCCCTTTTATACCCCTCTTTGAGTTTGTAGCCATTACTAGCTGTTGGGGTTGAATTGGAGCCGTTAGAGCCTTTATTTCCCACAATAAATGTAGTTCTACAGCTTGGCGTATCGATACCCTTCAAACCTATCGATACAGTCCCGATAAGGAAGTATTCGTTGTGCACTTCAGCTGATGCATATCGATACGCTTACCTAACGTATCGGTACGGTCCTGCAGTTTAAAATACTGTTGGGAAATATGAACGTTGGGGTAGTTAGGCGTATCGGTATGCGACTAGTCGTTGGGTTGTTTCAAAACACACTGTATCGATTCGGCTAAGCGTATTGGTAAGGGTTTTGGCTACTGGAAAATTCCTGTAGTTGAAACCCTAAGGCGTATCGGTACAGTACCAGACCGTGTCGGTACAGACACTTGAAAAGCTTGGTTTTGACTACTTTAAATGTACTTTAAATCATTCCAAATCCTTGTAAATTCCTTAAACATATTTTCAAGTTGTTTTTGACTAAAAACATATTTTAAATTTTTTTCAATTTAGTCCAAAACATTTTTCAAATATTATATCAAAACACTTAGTTCTACCACATTATTGTTCCAGTCTTCTTAAACAATAGAAAAAGATCGAATGATCCCCGATAAAGACTCAAATGGAAGCCAATTATCTATAATCATTCGTCGAAAATCCTCATGCAACTTCCACCTCGTGAAGTTCCAGAAATGGGGTTTTGGATTGGCTATAACGAAGAAGACCAACCTGGAGAAGAACTAGGGGATGATCAGATTTCACACGCAAAAGGTGGTGCACGGAAGACTCGGGATGAGGCATTATCCCACTGTGTATTACAGATAAAACGGTCAAGGCATGCCTGTGCGAAGCCCCGCTGCCAAGTATATTTAGGACCAAAATTGAAAATCCCAATTAATGGCGAGCAGGCCGGCGACAACCCTTTTCGTGGACAACATAGCTTCGGCAGTACATTGGAAAGGCTTATGGTTTGTGTTCGCTAGATATGGAAATGTGGTGGATGAATTCGTACCAAAGAAATTGAGCAAAAGAGGGAAAAGATTTGGGTTTGTTAGATATGTAGAAAAGGTGGATGCGGAGAGGGCAATTGAAATGCTTCATGGTTTCACATTATTTGGTAGCTGCATCTCGGTTACCCTTGCCAAAATTTGTTGAGAGGAAGCAATACCGGAGGAGACCGACAAAAGAGATTAATTTTGGAGAAAAGATACAAATCGGATCTAGGAAATAAGAAGCAAGTGATAACCTACACAATCCAGGGTTAAATTCGATGGATAAAGTTAACAAAAGAGGTGAATCCAATAACCAGAGTACGTTGGAGGTGAATCCAATCTTGGTCTCCTTTACTTCGTTTGTCTCCTCGTATGTAACTTCAAGCTTGTCCCAAACTTCCTTGGCACTATCACAAGAAGACATCTTCTTATAGATGTTGTAGCCAAAAGCACAAAAAAATGTGCAAGGCTTTGCAATTAAGCTCCATCTTCTTGCGATCTTCGGCACTCCATTCCGCCTTGCTTTGTTGAGGCACGAACGGACCATCTTCTACTATGTCCCAAAGCTTGTAGTCCTTTGACTTTATGAAGAACTTCATCCTTGTCTTCCAATGGACATAGTGTGTTTCGTCGAAGAAGGGCGGTTTGTCGATGGATTGCGCCATTGAGCCGGATGTTTAAATTGTTGATCGAGCTTTTCGGATCTTCTCAATAGGATGTTAATCCTCTTCAATTGAACCAAGCTCTGATATCAATTGTTGGGTTTTTGGGTGTTCGATCCCTTCAACCGTTCTTGCTCGCCAAATGGTGGAGAAGTGGAATTTTGGGTGTAAGAGGTGTGGAAGCTAAAAAGAATAAAGACAGGATGATTTATAGTGGTTCAACCTTCTAACCAAGGTCTACATCCACTACCTTAGCTTCACACTAAGGATTTCCAATCAATCCACTATTGATTCGTCCCTTTTTTTAGGCTTAAGAGGAAACCCTTACAAACCGATCAAGCTTTCTACCCAAAGCCTTGATCAAACCCTCTTTACAAAGAGATAAAGATAAGCAACCTCAAATCCCTCTAATAGGTATTTGTTTGCACAATTAAGCTCTCACCCAATCCTAAAATACTTGAGCAAATCTAACAATTTTGGCTCACTAGTGTTTGTCTATACAAAGAATTGACACTTAAGCACTAAGACATATTTTGATCATATGTTGTATTACAATTGAAGCATTAACCATTTCTAGATGCTTGAAGGTCCCTTTTATACTCCTCTTTGAGTTTGTAGCCATTACTAGCTGTTGGGGTTGAATTGGAGCCGTTGGAGCCTTTATTTCTCACCATAAATGTAGTTCTACAGCTTGGCGTATCGATACCCTTCAAACCTATCGATACAGTCCCGATAAGGAAGTATTCGTTGTGCACTTCAGCTGATGCGTATCGATACGCTTACCTAACGTATCGGTACGGTCCTGCAGTTTAAAATACAGTTGGGAAATATGATCGTTGGGGTAGTTAGGCGTATCGGTACGCAACTAGTCGTTGGGTTGTTTAAAACCACACCGTATCGATACGACTAAGCGTATTGGTACGGGTTTTGGCTACTGGAAAATTCCTGTAGTTGAAACCCTAAGGCGTATTGGTACGGTACCAGACCGTGTCGGTACAGACACTTGAAAAGCTTGGTTTTGACTACTTTAAATGTACTTTAAATCATTCCAAAGCCTTGTAAATTCCTTAAACATATTTTCAAGTTGTTTTTGACTAAAAACATATTTTAAATTCTTTTCAATTTAGTCCAAAACATTTTTCAAATATTATATCAAAACACTTAATTCTACAACATTATTGTTCCAGTCTTCTTAAACAATAGAAAAAGATCGAATGATCCCCGATAAAGACTCAAATGGAAGCCAATTGTCTATAATCATTCGTCGAAAATCCTCATGCAACTTCCACCTCGTGGAGTTCCAAAAATAGAGTTTTGAGTGGCTATAGCGAAGAAGACCAACCTGGAGAAGAACTAGGGGATGATCAGATTTCATACGCAAAAGGTGGTGCACGGAAGACTCGGGATGAGGCATTATCCCACTGTATATTACAGATAAAACGGTCAATGCATGCCTGTGCGAAGCCCCGCTGCCAAGTATATTTAGGACTAAAATTGAAAATCCCAATTAATGGCGAGCAGGCCGGCGACAACCCTTTTCGTGGACAACATAGCTTTGGCAGTACATTGGAAAGGCTTATGGTTTGCGTTCGCTAGACATGGAAATGTGGTGGATGCATTCGTACCAAAGAAATTGAGCAAAAGTGGGAAAATATTTAGGTTTGTTAGATATGCAGAAAAGGTGGATGCGGAGAGGGCAATTGAAATGCTTCATGGTTTCACATTATTTGGTAGCTGCATCTCGGTTACCCTTGCCAAAATTTGTTGAGAGGAAGCAATACCGGAGGAGACCGACAAAAGAGATTAATTTTGGAGAAAAGATACAAATCGAATCTAGGAAACAAGAAGCAAGTGATAACCTACACAATCCAGGGTTAAATTCGATGGATAAAGTTAACAAAAGAGGTGAATCCAATAACCAGAGTACGTTGGAGGTAAAAAGCTTAGTGGGTCATGTGGTTGATGAAGATTTATAGAAAATGAGAAGATGCCTTATCGGTCAAATGACAACAGTTAGCTATCTTCGGAGCATAGAAGAGAGACTACACTCGTGGGGGCTAGGTGAGATAAAGGTGATGAGGATGGGTGGAAAAATTTCCTATTATCCATTGACGATGAGGACCTTTACTTGATGTTGGAGGACTTGCAGTGGTCTTACTTAAAGGAAATCTTTGCGGATATAGAACCTTGGACGGAGGCAATTTCTAACAAGGAAAGATCAACATGGCTGGAAGTATACGGAGTACCTCTGCATTGCTGGAACCCTGTGAATTTTAAAAGGATTGCAGAACTATGGGGATCTTTGGAGGCGACGGGAGAAAATGCTTTCCACTCTTTAGACGCTGAAAAGTTCATGTTATTAATTTCAACTACGCAACAGTCTAGGATTGAAGAGGTGTTCCATCTAGAGGTGGGTAATGTTACTCATATTTCCAGAGTGGTTGAGATAGGGCTCTATGAAAGTAGCAAAGCTTCCCTGAACGCAGATGTGAAAAGTGGAAAAGTTGACAACATTTTGAACCAAGACTCGGATGGTAATTCAGATTTTTCTTCTGACTCAGTTAGAAGTAGTTCACCGGAAAATGCAGCTCCATGCCAGAGTTCCAATGAAGAAGATACATTTAATGATGTGTTCATTGGAAAAGATAATAATCATGAAGATGTGCTAGAAAGTAGGGAATTCGACAGTAAATTGGGAGAGGAGGAATTTATGTGCAGCGGGCTCATTAAAAACGTGATGTTAAACAAAGGAGATATTATGGGTGAAAACGATGAAAGGGAAGTTGAAAGGGAACCAGTAGAGTCTCCAAAGGAAATGGCCCTTCTTGAGAAAGTATAAGAGAATGGGGGAACGCATTCCAGATTAGCTTTCTATAAGGCTATGAGGATATCAACGTAGAATCTGCGGAGGTTAAGATCTGACTCGAAGCTTTTGGTAATTAGATCTTTGGTGCGAGAATAGAGAGTGAAAATGCTGCTCTTTCAAGAAACGAAGATGGAAACACTATCAGAAGTTTTAGTCCGACAAATCTAGTACGGTGATAAGTTTGATTTTCCATTTTCTCCTTCAGAAGGTAGATTAAGTGGTCTTGTATCTATTTGGGACAAAAGTGCTTTCTACTTGATAAAGTCAGTAGTTATGGATAGATATATTTACCTGGGAGGTTTTTGGAAGGAATACGATTTGAATATGGCTATGATAAATGTTTATTCCCCTTGTGTGTTGTCTGAATAAATCTCTCTATAAAAGATTCTCCTTGATTTTAAAAGTTTGGATTCAACAGTATGGTTGATAGTGCTGTAAGTTTTTGGTTTGCTTGTAATGACATCGTGTTCAAGTTGAGGATGCAAACCATCTGTTGGTGGAATCAGTTTTGTTAATGGTAGGGTGTTTAGATGAGATAGACAGCATGATGTGCAAAGCTTTTTCGAATATAGCTTCTTTATTTCATTGACAGGAGTTGCCAAGAGTCTCTGGTTAATCTCGGGTCAGTGATGCACTGTGGAGTGATTGGTTGGAAAGAAACGTAATCAAAAAATGAAATATTTTTAAGGAGAAGAATATTTTCTTACCAATCTTCATGCCTTATTTTGGATTAAAGCAACAAAAGATAAGTGAATTCTGTTCTTGAATGAATGGTGGAAAATTCGAGAGGTGCTTTAGGTAAAAGGTCGACTTTAGCGCATAATTGTTCTGATTGACAACCTCCGAAAACTGATACGGTGATTTTTAATGTGGATGGGGCCGCTATAGAAGGATTGGTGGGTTGTGGTGGTGTGCTTCAAACTGAGGATATGTTGATTCAAGCTATGTTTTCTGGTCCAGTGGATGATCTTGGGGCGAATTTTGCAGAATCTGTTACAATCAAGTAGACATTACATGTGGTTGTTGGTGTTGATTGGATTGGTAAGACAACATTATTGGTTGAATCGGACTCAAAAAGTGCCTTAAATTGGATTTCTAATTCCTTGCAAACACCTTGGAGATGGTAGTCAATTTTCTTGGAGATCGATCATCTATCGAAAATTATTGAGAATGTACATTTTGTCAATACTCCTAGATATAATAACGTATTGGTTGATTGTCTCGCAAAGGATGGTGTCTACCGCCGTAGCATGGTAAAAGCTTGGTGGTGAGGTGCGAGGCGGTTCCCTTTTCACGTTGCATTCAGTTTGATAGGTGTGGCCTGCATGTTTTTGTTGGTTATTTTGGCATTATGTAACCCACCTGGAGTATGTTGTAGTGTGTTCTTTGTTGGTTTTAGGGATTGTAATATTGTTGTCCAGGTGTGGTTTGAAACGGTTTTGTCTTGTGATTATTCTGGTTTTGTAATCTGGTTGTGTAATACTTTTTTCCTCCACTTTAGGTTAGGGAGGTTTTTAACGAGGCTCGCAACTCAGGGTTAGGATGTTCTTCCTTATTAATAGTTTTTTTGCTGAGAAAAAAAAGAGTAATTAGGACCAAAAAAAACCCTTGTCGCGTAGGTCAAGATGGCCAAAGAGTTGCATTAAAATCGCCAAAGAGCAACCATGGTTGATTAATTTTAGAAGCAAGATGGCCAAGATGGGACTAAAAATGTTTCCTTTTAGTAGCATTCGGACTAGTGTAGATAAGAGTAGCTAACGTAGAACTACCATCGGCCAAGCGATAAATTCAAAAATGAATTAATTGATAATGATTCACCAAAATTTCAATAGTGACAATGTCGTACCCGTAGATCTAGTTTCATTTTGAAAAACTTGTTGCTTCTACCCGATGAGAATGAGGGAAGCTTAGAGAAGCAATAACCGTATATTCTTTGCCACTAATACGGGGTTCAACCAAGCCTACAACATCGGGTCTATTATCACGCAAGTATTGCCTAATTGCCGGCAAAAACTTCGGATGGCCACAACCTTGTATATTCCAACCTAGAATCTTTAAAATTATTAATATAAATAGGAGAGAATGGTGGAAATAGCTGCATCAGACGGAAGTTACTAGACTCGACGCAACCGTCGAATCAACATTCGTAGTTGTATTATCACCTAGGACCATAATTGGATCGGATGGAAGCTCACCGCCTCCATACTTTTCGGGAGGATCACCTGGGATCACAATCGGAATGGGGGGCAAAGAGTGATTATCTTCATCTTGTTGCATGGAATCATGCTGCACAGATTGAGATGACTGTATCAGGACGTATATGGGCATGCATGAGATTTGGATCAGCATTTTCCAAGATGGACACAACTGAATGGTGATCACGATTAAGAGACTTGGGTGCTAGAGGGGCACGAGGAATAGAGCGGAAGCTACTGGCGTTAAAGTTGATACGCATCATAGAGGAACCATAAATAATTGATAGAGGCTTACGACCATGAATAGACGACTTATTTTTTGTTACTTTTGTAGTTTGTGTAGTCACCCCTTTGCCCTTGGTAGCCATATGGGAATATTTAGGCTTTGTATTATCTTCCTCGGGAGCAATTTGGGGTTAAATCGAGAAGCAACAACAAGTATATTCGAAGAGTTAACATTGGTATCTACTTGTTTCTTGGGACCTCTCCTTTGTCTCATGTCCATCACCATCCACGGGCCAAAGGAACTAGATTCATAGGGCTTTGGTTGTTCAGGTTGAACCGGCTCAGATGTCTGTGTACTTCCGGAGAATCCTTTTGCGACGGAAAAGTTTCTTGGACGTGTCCATACTTACCATAGGAGAAACAGATTGTGGGGAGAGACTCATACTCAATTATTTGCACTCGGTCGTTAATAATCAATTTCGACACAAGAGGCTGTGAAGACCGATGGTGATGGCCATTCGCGCGAAATGCCCCCTCCGACCGCTATCCGTCTAATAGTCGATACGTGCAACCGATCTGATACACTCCCCAATTTCTTGGATAATGCTTCGCTTATAGAGCGTAACTGGGAGCCCTCGCAAACGAATCAAGGCAACCACTTTTCGTGGGTACGGCCAGAGCTGTCCCTGGGCCTGGGCAACATGGGCGACGACCTAGGGTGGCAGGGCCCACCAGTTATTAAAAAATTAAATATATTTTATGTATACTTTTTACCCGTTAAACAATTAGAATTTGTTTGGATAAAAAAACAATTATCCTGTAAAGGTGTAATTATTACTCCTAGGAAATTGAACTAAAATCGGGCCCCACTAGATTGTTTCTACCGTTCATTTCCTTTTACCGTTCATTTCCTTTTAAGTTTGATTTTTTTATTATTATAGTCTGAAGTAAATTAAGAAAGGAAACATTGAAAATTAAAAAAAAAAGTTGAAAATGGCCGTTAATAGTGGTGTGATATTTAGTCTACATAGGAGTGTTTTATAGGGTCATAATTAAGAATTTAATAATATTTTAATTTTTTTGAATTTTAAATTGAGAATAAAAAAATTATATACAACTATAAATAATATTTTCATTTACATTTTTCTTACTCTTCATATCTCAATTTCTCACCACTTTCTCTCTTTCTTATGTTATTTTCTCACAATTTATTTTAAACTTGGTATTTATAATTTTTGGTTCGATACTTCAAGAAGGCAAGAACTCATTTATTCAAGGAGATTGTGGTTTATGAGATTTTACTGTTGATATGCTATAACCAAGTTTAAGACAGAGCTTCAACGACAAAGAATCAGGTGCTATCATTCTATACTTTTTTCTTTATAATTTTTATAGTATAATGTTAATGAAAAAGCATGCTTCCAGTAGTGAAAAAAGGAAAAAAAGAAAACGAACACAAGAATTGGTAGAATCACAAAAGGGAGCTTTAGATAATTTTTTTCCAAAAACAAGTAGATGAACCTTTAGACGGTGATGTGTTGGGCATAAATGAAGATAATATTGAACATTCTAATGAAAATTTGAGTGATGATAATTGCCTCAATGTCGATAATGCTAATTTGAATAATAATGATACTATTAATTTGAATAATGAGCATAATAATGTACTTGACGAGTCAAATGTTGATGTTGATGAACATATAATTTCTCCTTTCGATATCTATAATCCTAGAAATTGGGGTGTTCTTGATACTAAATCTAGAGACATTTTGATTGAAAAAGGGCCCATTAGAGAATTGAATCTCACATTTCCTAATGATAGTCTTTCTAGACATTTCTCGTACTCATATTATTCTAGAAAATTAAGCAATGGAGAAACTTTTGATAGAAAATTGTTAGTTTACTCTAGACATGTGAATAAAATATATTGTTTTTGTTGTAAATTGTTCAGTTCTCAAAATAACAAAAGTATTTTAGCAAATAATGGAATGGATGATTGGAAGCATTTGAGTGAGAGACTTAAACAACATTAAAATAGTATTGAACATATGACTAATATGAATACTTGGAATGAAACAAGAATAAGATTAGAAAAGAATAAAGGCATTGATAAAGATTTGCAAGAAGGAATTTCAAAAGAAAAGGAACGTTGGAGACAAGTTTTAATAAGAATTATATCCGTTGTGATATGTCTTGCCAAAAATAATTTAGCTTTTCGTGGATGTAGTGGGAAACTTTACGAAGATAGAAATGGTAATTTTTTAGGTTTAATTGAAATGATAGCCAAATTTGATTTAATAATGCAAGATCATATTAGACGTATCCAAAATTAAGAAATTCATTACCACTATCTTGGGCCTACAATCCAAAATGAGTTGATTTCTCTTTTGGCTCATGGTGTTAGAACTTCCATAATAAAGATTATTAAAGAGGCAAAATATTTTTTTATTATTCTTGATTGTACCCCGGATGTGAGCCATCAAGAACAAATGAGTTTGATAGTACGATGTGTTAATGTGTCAAGTAACGAAATAAAAATAGATGAGTTTTTTTTTAGAGTTTTTAAAAGTAAATGATACTTCCGGATTTGGCCTTTTTAATGAATTATTAGGTGTATGCAAGTCACTTGATTTAGATGTTAATGATATTAGGGGTCAAGGTTATGACAATGGTTCAAATATGAAAGGAAAACATCAAGGGGTTCAAAAGAGGTTACTTGAAATAAATCCAAGAGCTTTATATATGCCATGTGCTTGTCATAGTCTTAATCTCACTATATCAGATATGGCACATTCTTGTGTGAAAGCTATTTCTTTTTTTGGAATTGTGCAACGCATATACACATTATTTGCAAGTTCTACCAAAAAATGGAAGATTTTAGTTGATAATGTTAAAGGTTTTACAGTGAAATCTTTGTGTAATACTCGATGGGAAAGTCAAATTAGAAGTGTTAAAGCTATTAGATTTCAAGCACCTCAAATAAAATTAGCTTTGTTGGTATTGTATAATTCTAGTGGCGAAGATGCCAAGACAAAAAGTGAAGCGGGAAGTCTAGCTAATTCTCTTGCAAGTTTTGAGTTCTTAGTTAGCTTAGTAATTTGGTATGGGATTTTATTTACTATTAACAAGGTGAGTAAGAAATTGCAATCTAAATCTATGTGCATTAGAACTACAATTAATGAAGTAAAAAGTGTAACATCATTCTTTGAGAAATATAGAAGTGAAGGGTTTGAGTCTTGCATGAACATTTCCAAAAGTCTTGCATTTGATATAAATATAGAGCCAACATTTCCAATAAAACGTCATGTGTTTAGGAGAAGACAATTTGACGAAAATGATAATGAAGAAGAAGTACAATCACCCGAGGAATCTTTTAGAGTAAATTATTTTCTTGTGGTTGTTGATTTGGCTATAACTTCTTTGAAAAATAGATTTGAACAGTTAGAGTTTTTTGACAATATTTTTGGATTTTTATTTGATTCCAAAAGGTTAAAATCTTTAGATAATGATGAACTAAAAATTTTTTGCACAAACTTTAGGACTACTTTTTCTCATAATGATTTGTCTGATATTGATGCAGATGATCTTTTTCAGAATTGAAAGTGTTGCAGGTAACTTTGCCAAATGAGTTAATGTCAGCATTGGAAATTCTCAAGTTTGTCAAAGTTGCGGATTGTTATCCAAATATTTCAATAGCTTATCGAATCCTCTTAACTATGTCAGTGACAGTTGCATCTGCCGAAAGAAGTTTTTCGAAGTTAAAATTGTTGAAAATCTATTTGAGATCGTCAATGTCACAAGAAAGGTTGAATGGTCTAGCCATTTTATGTATTGAGAAAAATATGTTAGATCATATTGATGTAGACACTATCATTAATAATTTTGCATCTAGAAATGCTCGTAGAAGTTGTTTTGTGTAACTTGTTCAGTATTTAATAAAATTTCTTGATGTTTTTCATTTGATAATTATTGTGCGTAGTAAAAAATATAATTTACAAACAAATTAATTTATTTTTTATACTCTTCGAATTATTTTTTTATTACTTGTTATTAGGGGCCCAACTTTTAGATTTGCCCCTAGGCCACTAAAATTTCAAAAACGGCTCTGAATACGACTGATTTGTAGAAAAATCCTCCGACCAAGGCTCGACAATGAGGTAACTTCCAAAGATAGTTCATGCCCCCTGCAATAGCATGCAAGTAATCGGAGTGTGTTCGAAAGGTCACCAAAAAATATTTAGGGTTGAAATATTTCAAATTAAACCCTAAATATTTCAAATGAAATATTTAGCGTGAAATTAATTTGAAATATTTAGGGTTTAAGGTTTGGGGTTTGGGGTTTAATTTGAAATATTTAGGGTTTAGGGTTTAAGGCTTAATTTAAAATATTTAATGTGGAATTAATTTGAAATATTTAGGGTTTGAGTTTAGGGTTTAATTTAAAATATTTAGCGTGGAATTAATTTGAAAATTTTAGGGTTTGAGGTTTAATTTGAAATATTTAGTTTGAAATTAATTTGAAATATTCAGGGTTAGAGTTTAGGGTTTAAGATTTATATATGTGAAATTAGTGTTTAGGGTTTGAGCTTTTGGTTTATAAATGTAGAAACTAATAAGAGATATATATTATATGTGGAGAATTATAGCACAAAGATGTGCTTGGTGCAGTGGTAGAGCTGTTGCCTTTACTCCTGGGTCTCCCAGGTTCGAATCCTGCTGCACGCAATGAGGGAAAAAAATGTTTTTCTCCTCTAAATTGGTGGTGACACGTGTCACCACCTGATTGGAGGGGGAAAATAAATTAATAAAATTAAATATAAATAATTAAAATCCTCCAATAAGGTTTTGACACGTGTCACCACTTAATTAAATAATATATTATTTTATTAATTGAAAATTAGGACTAAATTGAAAGAATGTGTAAATAACAAGGACCAAATGTGTAATTTTAAAAATATCTTGTTAACTGCCACGTGACACTTCCGTCACCCCTCCGTTAATTTTTTAACGGCGGTGGTCAAAATAGGTTGATTTAATAAGTTTGGTGGTGTGATTGACGTTTTTTTTAATTCGGTGGTTCAAATAGGTATCCCCAATATCTTCGGTGGTGGTCACTGGTGTAGTTTTCCCTTAAAATTTTACTCTTGAGGTCTAAAGCAAATCTTGACTAGTTTTAAATTCGTGCTATTGTCACTTATGCTAAAGTTATAAATAACAAACTACACGACCTTAAACAATGTAGCTCGAAACAAACGCCTAAAAAACATACTTAAAAGAATTAAAATAAAAGAATAGAAAAAAAACATAAAAGAGAGAAAAAGAGTTTTTGAGTGAATGTTTAGATTGTATTCCCCATAGAACTGAGGATGCGATGAGAAATCTTTTGTTCCACTCTAAATCTTAATCTATATGTTCTCATTTTAATGTGAGATGCTTATTAAAGAAAACTAGATTTACTCTGTTTAGATCATGAATATATTAAGCTAATTAGATATCTTGAATATCAAGTGCATGAGCGCCATTGAAAGAACTTCTAAAGGATTGCCCTAATCACATTATGTGTCTAGAAGACCTCGAAAGCTGAATTAATATATGAAGATGTAAAGTAACTTTTGTATTATTTTGTTCTTTAATCAACTTTTGAGCCGCATTGGGCAAATAATTTACTTTTCACGGGTTTTTGCTTGAATTATTTTTTTTCATTCGTTTTTTTTGCTTTTAGAGAAATTCATTCAATTGCAATCTTTTAGACTCAAAATAAATGATGAAGCATACAATAAATTTCTGAATTACTTAAAATATTTACATCACTTACGAAACAAAGGCTTATCAAAATCTTTAGTTATCTTTTTTTTAGCCGTCATAATTTTTCATTTTTTTTGAAAGGTAAGGCCTCATTAAAAACCCCTCTATATCCTAAATAGGAGAAAAGAGTGCCTTTGAGTTTATTACAAACCAACAGATCCTTACATGAGTATAAGATACCAGACATGTATATACCAGGCTGGTCTTTAACATCGACCCTACATTACATACACCACTCATTGTTACTTCTCTGAAATGACTTTTGCAGACCGTTGCATTTTACTCACTAAAATGACTTATACACTCCCACTCTTTACCTCCATGCTACATTCCAGGGGAGACCAACAACAACCCTGCGAACTCAGTGGTTTCGCCCCCATTGGCAACCGACACAGCCGAAGCTACCTGCGTCTGCAACTACACACTGACTCAAAGAAAAACGCTGCACCACTCAACACCCGTCACCTCAAGGCACCTTGGTGCATTACTACTACTGCATCTGGATAAACTTTGCTCAGTCACCCCAGGAAACCTTGCGTCCGGACAGTAGCATTCCAGGTACGCTCTCTTACAATGGCTTCAGAAGGCATCCTTATGAAGTCAGCTATCGAAATGATCGAGTTAGGCCATTTACCTTGCGCCCAATGCCCAATTCGAACCAAGGCCAGATAAAAAATTTGGTCTGTATTTAGGAACTTATTATTAAACACTCTTTCGTTCCTACACAACCATATCGTCTACGATATTCCAAACAACGCCATCCTCCAAATTGGTTTCTTCCCCTTCATAATCTTTTGTTCATTCCACAACTGTACCAGGGTCCTGAAACTCTTAGGGATTATTAGATTCAATTTCCAGTGCCTCCACCACTTTTGCCAAATTAGCCATATATCATAGCACTCACAAAATAAGTGATCAACAGTTTCACTTTCCTTCAAGCAAAAGACACACTTTCTGTTAAGGCACGATGCTATACCTCTTTTGGCAAGGGCTGAGAACGTTGGGGTTCTCCCAAGAGTCGTTCTCCACACAAAGAACTCCACTTTGGGTGGAGCGATATTGGCCCAGACGCACTCCCATACTCTGTCCCTGCACTCCTCACGCCTCGATGCAAGATCACAAAAAGATTTGGCCGTATAGGTCCCAGTTGGCGAGCCTCTCCAAACTAGTTTGTCGGCTGAGGTGGAAGGGCTTGGCACACTGTTAAGTATATTCATAAAAGCCTCCCACACTTCCCATTCCCACGCAAATAGCGGTCTCCTAATCTCCACACGCCATTCCCATCTGTTATCGACTAGGGCCCCGAATTCTACAACTTTCCCCGTTTTTTTAACTGCCAATAAGAAAATTCTTGGAAAATAGCACTTTAGGGACTTATCCTTAGCCCAAACGTCCTCCCAAAAGTCAATGCTCTTCCCATCACCCAACTTCCACCTGAAGTTTTTTGTCAAGGAATCTTCCGAACTTGATAGGGGCTGCACTATTTCTCTCCATATCCATGAGCCTTCTCTTCTAGCTACTGGACGCGGCAATGGAGTTAATTCATTATAGTCATACTTCTCACTGATAATTCTCCTCCACAATTGATTCGCCTCGCTACCAAACCTCCATATCCATTTATTTAACAGGGACCTATTTTTTAATTCAATGTCAACGATGCCCAGCCCTCCCATACACTTCGGCATACAACAATCATTCCATTTTACCCAGTGGATCGCTTTCTCCTTCGGCCAGCCCCACAAGAATTGCGCCATAATGCTGTTCAGTTTAGCAGCCACAGTCTTGGGCATTCTAAACAAGGATAGGTAATACACGGGTAGGCTCACAAGAACCGATTTCAAGAGAGTAAGTCTTCCACCAAAGGATAGCAATTTACCTTTCCAGTTACCTAATCGCTTCTGAACTTTTTCCACCACTGGATTCCATAGCGAAACGCAGTTCCTAGTGGTGCCTAGCGGAAGCCCCAGGTACGTCGATGGTAGAACATCATGCCCACAATGAATCATATCTGCCCAAGACTGCACACGGTCGTTCCCCAAACCAACTCCGAATAACTTGGTTTTAGACATATTCAGCCTTAAACCCGCTGCCAATTCAAATGCTCTGAGTACCCTCTTGGTATTGCGAACATACTCCTCCTTAGCTTCAAGAAAAATCACCAAGTCGTCAGCGAATTGAAGGTGGGTTACCGACAGTCCGTTACATCCCACAGCAATCCCCTTGATCAGCCTGACCTCTTCCGCTTTTTTCAGTGATTGACTCAGCGCCTCCCCTATCAGATTAAATAGGAGGGGTGAGAGGGGGCATCCTTGCCTTAGGCCCCTCTTAATGTTGAACTTTCTTGTAGGCTTTCCATTAATCAAGATGGAAATCGAAGCAGTCGACACACACTGATTAATCCAGAATCGCCATTTGTCCCCGAATCCCATGCTCTTCATCACTAAGTCCAGGAATTGCCAATCTACAGAGTCATACGCCTTCTGGAAATCAGCTTTAAAGATAATTGCTTCGGATTTTTTCCTTGTCGCCTCCTCCAATATTTCATTTGCTAACAATGCACAATCTGCAGCTTGCTTGCCTGTAGTAAACGCAAATTGCAGCTCCCCGACTACTTCTTGTATACATTTAGAGAGCCTTTTAGAAAGAACGCGTGCGACAATCTTATACAGGCTTCCCACTAGCGAAATTGGCCTGAAATCCTCGACCACTTCGGGACACTCCTTTTTCGGAATCAGAGTTACAAAAGAGTGATTCACAATATTGTCAAGTCTTTTGCCTTTGTGCAGCGAGTTGAGCATTGTCATCACATCACCTTTTAAAATGTTCCAAAATTTCTTATAGAAATTTAGATTGAACCCGTCCGGTCCAGGTGCCCGGTTCCCATCCACATCCCTGATTACTGCCCATACTTCATACTCGGAAAAAGGTGCTTCTAAATTTCTGGCCGCCTCACTGCTGAGCTGCTTGAAGTTTAAATTAAGGCACTTTAAAGGTCGAGTATCACACTTATTATATGCCTTGCTAAAGTGCTTGAGAAACACTTCAGACACTGCCGCATCCCCAACTTTGTAGCAATCCCCCACACGAATTCTCTCTATCTTGTTGCCTTTGTTCCTCAACGAAGCGGATAGGTGAAAAAATTTGGTGTTTCTATCTCCTTCGGTAAACCACCTCAGTCTCGATTTCTGAAGCCATTCGCGTTCTTCGACTCTGTATTTCTTCCACAGATCTGACCTTAAGGCTTGGATCTCATGAGACAGTCTGGAATTGTGCTGATCGCGAACCAATTCATCCTCCAACACTTCGATGTTCTTTTCCATCGCGGAAATTGGGTTAGCCTTTTGCTTCATTGCCCAATCTTTCGAAGCCTGCTTAGCCAGTTTCAAGATCCTCACCGCACCTTTACCTATATCGCCCGTACATTTGTCCTCGATAAATTTTACATAATCGACATCATCCCCCCAATGGTTAAACCATTTGAAAGGCCGGTTTCCACTTCCCCTAACTCCATCAACAAGCAACACAGGCTTATGATCTGAAAGACTTCGGGGGAGGGTTTTCTGCTCACATGTATTGAAGCATAGCAATACTTCCGGCGACATAACAAACCTATCTAATCTACTAGCAGCTGGCTTTTGGCCACTGCGACACCACGTGAATGGTCCACCCGATAGTGGCAAATCAATAAGGCTATTTTCCTGCACAAATTTGGCCATCAAGCTAACTGATCCATCCCGAACTCCATCATTCGTTTTCTCATCATCTCTCAGAACTGCATTAAAGTCGCCTCCGATGAGTACCGGTAGATTGTGAACCGTGATGATGCCTGAAATTTCTTCGAAAAACCTCCTTCTCTCACCGTGATTGTTTGGCCCATATACATTTATTATTAGACATCTTAGATTCCACTCTGTGATCACGCCCACTAACGCAATAGCTCTTGAGAAAGTAGATACCGTCTCACTTTTGAAGAAACTCGAGTCCCACATGCAAATCAAACCGCCCGAGGCCCCTACCGATGGAGAGGATTCTAGGCTGTCAAACAACCGACCTTTCAACCGCTTGTCCAAACTGAGCCTGACTTCCTGCACTTTAGTTTCTTGAAGCAGCACCATCCTTGGTTTATTAGCAATTAAAACTTTACTGACTGACTGGACCTTTTCAAGTTTACCAAGGCCCCTCACGTTCCATGACATTACCACTGTAGACATAAAAATTATTCCCCACACACATACACTAACCGACAGGGATCTGGCCGAAGCTCACTTACCCCCATCTACATCCAAGCTCACGAGGTGTAACACCAGCTCCTCCTCATCACCTTGGAACTGATACCCAATTTTCTTCCCCACTTCTAGCACTCTTCTTGCTTCAACCGCACCAACTCTCTTATTTTGGGTAGAAATCCGAAACCCTCTAACAAAGTCGAGTTCATCATCGATCTGCTCCATTGTGCTTCTCTTTGTGTTTTTCTTTCTTCGATTCCTCCTATTCACGTCTTTCTTTCTAATTTTATTTTCCACACCAAGCATGTTTGCTTCCGATCCAGTAGCCCTTGACTTCGCCGTCCTCTTCCCCCGATAGCACGAGATCACTTCTTGATCACAGTTTGGGAAAGTCCCTTGGTGTGGGGTGCAGAGTGGATCCCCAATATCAGCCGCGGCCAGGGCCACTTGGACCTCAAGGAGGTTGGATTCATTAGATATGGGCCAGCCTGTCGAACTAGCCCTGGACGCCAGCCTATCTGGCCCGCCTTCTGCCCCTCTCACTTTATCAGCAAACTGCCCCAAACACCTGTTCTCTCGACCCAAACACGCTTGGCCCAAAACTTGTAGCCCATTATCCGATCCAATAGGGACCTCCACAAGTCTGGCATCACTTGAAATAACCTGTGCATCGTGGCTGTTTCGCTTCTCATCATTAATATCAACGGACTTTTCCTTGGAAACCGATTGAGGACCTGCCATGCTGTCTACTTGTCCCACCTGCTGACAGTTAATATTCCAATCGTGCCCGCCGCCTTCCATCAATGACTCCTCAATCTCAGGGACTATCATTTGTTCATCAAACACGTATCCATCACCGTTTGCCGGCCGGCCACCATCCAGGAACTGAACATCATCCTCGTATTCCTTTGTTTCAATGAGAATTTTTGAGACAACTCCATTAACATTAATCCAAGCTTCAGAGGGGATGGCTGAAAGTTTATTTACTGAGATTACCATCCCCGCCTCGTCGAACCTGGACATACCTTCGGTTTCCTCATCCAGCTCCAATACTTAACCCCATCGGCCACCTAGACCCATGAAAAAAGATTGGCTCCAGACTTGTAAAGGAACCTCTTTGAGGATAACCCAAACTTTTATTTTTCTTTTTCCGTCAAACCCTTCCAAGTGTTCAAGTTCATTGAACCACATCTCCATGAAGTAATCCCTTCGTGACCAGCATTTCTCTTTGTCCTCGCTAGTGTTGAATCGGATTACAACGAGGCGACCATACCACGGACACACAACCACCGATATGCCTTCCGATCTTAGAACATCCTGAATTAGACTCGGATTATGAGCTTCCTTGATCATGCCAACTAGGGCCATGTTTTTCCAGTCCTGGTAGGTATTCCGGACCTTAATGGTGCTGCCCATTCCATTTCCACTTGATTCCACATGGTCCTCCTCCCCAAGTTCCACCCTTATGACTCCTGTAAAACCCTCCACCAGCGGGTCCATTTCCCTCGTGTTCGTGCACTCAGCCTCACGACCACGGGCTTGCTTATTGATCCCCAACAATACCTCTTTGAAGGACCTATGATCTGTCATGGCTGCCGGGAAACCGCGGGAAGGACCACTATCCGATCACCCTGTTTTTTTGCTCCCACCTGGTTTACTGGGACACACGGTTCAGCTAGAAACATCTTTATTTTGTGTCGGTCCATCCATCTTCCGTTATTCTCTCTGATTGCCCTCCTAGCAGAACTTTCATCCCTGAAACGAATGAAAGCGAACGTCGTCGGCCTATTTCTCCTTTTAGGATTGTTGTACGCAACGTACACATCTAGAATTTCTCCTGCTGGTTCCAAGCTCCTCCTTAGGGTTTCTCTATGAATGTTCTTGCTAAGATTATCTATAAACACTGAGAAGCCCCAACGACGTTGGGAGTGCCTCTTCGGTCTCCTCGTCCAGCTGCCCCTCCACTCCAAGCTACCCCACCGCTTTGCACTCCTGAACTTCTCCTTTCGCTCTGCACTCCAGACCCTCTCCACGCTCTCCACTCCATTCTAAGGACTTAGCAAAAATGATGTGAGACATAATAATTTTTCATTTATTTAAAATTCGAAAACTATATACAAATTTTCAATTTTTAAATTTATCATTCTTTGACATCATCACAATAACTGATTTTGTTGCGGAAAACATACAAACACAAAATTAGTTATTTATTTATTTATACTTCTCTTTGTTTTTGTTCTAACAAATAGAGGTAGAACAAACTTCCGAAACAACAAAACAAAACCGTAACATGTTAAGTGTCGTTAAATGTACAATTTTCTTTCACAATAAAAGCATTTATTTTTACCTACATATGATATATCAAAAAGATTAACAAAGAAAAATTAGCACATAAATAAGAAAGTATGAAGAAGCAAAAGACAATTATGGCTCACCAAGATCTCATTGTTGTTGCCTTAGTTTTCATGGCTGTTATTGGGGCATTTGCTGTTGATTCGTCGCCGTCGTCTTCTCCATCTTCCGACGCTGCCTCATCTAATTCTTCCTCTAGTAAATCGTCATTGGCATCTTGTAGCAGCCGAGTTTCGTCACGGTCGAAATCCGAGGGAGGAGCACCTAGCTCATCTCATTCTTGAGGCCCAAAGAGTAGTTCAAGCTCATCCTCTCTCATTTTGGGGGTCGCATCCCCTCCTTTACCCACTATTGTTAATGAATTTTTTGACTCCCTTTCTCCGAGCTCTAAAAGCAAAGTCATTGCTGATAGTGGAAATTTCGAACACAATGAAGATGGTCCAGCACCACCATCCTCTAATGTCGATGTTGTCGAAGCAACTAGTGTCGCTAGTGTTGTTATTGTTGTCGGATTCTTACTCTTCTAAGCTTCACATGAAGACGTCTATGGATGGCCTTGAAAATGTTCTTTCTAGTTAAATGTAAAACTCAAAATAACAAAAGCAAAAAAAAAAGTCATGCCTATATTCTAACTAATTAAATTTTTACTCTTCTAAAAATTATATATAACGAATCACACGAACAAGATATAAGAGAGAGTTTGAGAGTAAATGTTTGGGTAAACTACATAAATGACCACCTTACTTTTTTTCAAAGCAATTAAACCACTATACTATTAAATTGGATGCAATATGACCACCAGCTTTTGGCAAGAATTGAACCAGGGTTGCCTTGAATGAAGGCATATATGCTTACCACTAAGCCAAATGACTCTTTGTGATGTATAGTACAGAATTTAAAACTTAACAGATAAAAAACTCCAATGAGACAGAGATGTAATTTTCCCTCTCCACAAACACCATTCTCTCTGCCACGTTGTTTATTTGCAGCGATTCCATTTTAATCTATCTTTCAGAACCTTGGAAACTCTGGTAAGTGTTAGTTAACTCTTATTAAAATAAAAATTAAATCTTTCCCATCAGCTAAAACCACCATTCCATGCCTATCAATAATCTTAAGGTCCCCAAAATCCCACCTCCCCCCATAAGCAGTTTAATCCTCTTGCACCAGCAAGTTTCCAATTGTCCGTACAAGTTTTCTAAAATATAAAACCAATAACATCCAAATCTGTCACTCTATTCATACATATATTGAACTCGCCCGTGATACGGGGAAAAGAAAAGGTGTTCAGTTGAAAAAGAAAGACGAGGTAAGTAGTTTTTGATTGTATGAGGAACAAGATGAAAAGCAATATCGAAAATTTCACCAACCAAATATAAATTGGTGAGGGACCCTAAGTAGAGACTAGACAGCAGATGGCATAAATACCCAACCCATTCAACGTCGTGCTTGTAATTTTTCTAAAATTAATGCTGTCTGAAATGGGGAGATGCCAGTCATTGCGCCCCCAACCGTTGAATAACCGGGCATGGAAGGCTGCTGTGATGGAGTTATGTCGTAGTTATATGCTGCACCATCTACCATTCCAGCACGGGGCACAGCATATGGTGCCATTGCCGGCAATGATAGCAAAGGTGGAGGAGATAATGATGGAGGAGGTGGTGACACTTCGTTTGGAGATGATGATGAAAGAAAAGATAGATTTAAAATAGAAGCGCTGCAAATAAAGAACATGGCAGAGAGAATGGTGTTTTTGGAGAGGGAAAATTGCATCTGTCTCATTGGAGTTTTTTATCTGTTAAGTTTTAAATTCTGTACTATACATCACAAAGAGCCATTTGGTTTAGTGTTAAGCATACATGCCTTCATTCAAGGCAATCCTGGTTCAATTCTTGTCAAAAGCAAGATATGCCTTTCTTTTATTTTCTTTCTCTAATCTAGTGACACATGTCACCACCTGATTGGAGGTTAAAAATTAATTAATTAAATAAAAATAATTAAAGTCCCCCAATAAGATGTCGACACGTGTCACAATCTAATTAAATAATTAATTTATTTTATTAAATTAAAATTAAGACTAAATTGATAGAGTGTATAAGTAACAAGGACCAAATGTGTAATTATACCCCTATTTTTTTAACTGCCACGTCACCTTGCCGTTAACCTCTAACGGCAGGTGGTCACATTGCATCCAATTTAATAGTATAGTGGTTTAATTGCTTCGAAAAAAAGTAAGGTGGTCAAATCGCGATTTTTCTAATAGTAAGGTGGTCATTTATGTAGTTTACCCTAAATGTTTAGATTAGTTTGAGGGGGAATGTTTGGCTTTTAGTAGAATTAAATACAAATTGATATACGTCAAAAATGAAAGTTGGCCTAAAATAACTTAGATAACTAACGAGTAACGAAACTATATCACATCCATATTGCTTTCCTTAGCATGGTGTCCACAAAAAAACCTCTTCAGAGCTAAAACCATACGAGTCTCATGGTTGGTCACATTCTTTTCCACAAAATCGAAATGTAGTTGGGCTATGTGATCTTGGATCTCTCTTCATCGGTACTTCCATTTGATCTCAACTTGTCATCATATGGATTACTCGTCTCTTGGTCTATGCACCGTGTAATCACGGGTGAATCCTTATTAACTAATATTTAAACTAAAAAAAACTTAAAATACTATTATATCAAAAATTTCAGAAATAAGGTTTCGTCCTTGCATATAACATCATCAGATATGTCATTGTGTACATCTCGATCGTACTATTTATGATCTGTGTTGGCTAGAACCCCTTGATCTTCAATTCAATACTTGTACGCCACCACATTTTCAGAACTCTAAAAGATCTTGTCTACACTCAATAAAGTCTACACTAGAAATATGTTTGAGATGTACTTTCTTCGGCTCAACATTTACTCTAAGTTGTATAACATTTCCCCCATTTTTCCATGACGTTTGATGCTCCTCTTTGTCTTGGCAGAAGTAAGTTTTATTGTACCAAGCCTCATAGACTCGTTATTCTCGGGCTTGTCCACCCCCTTTGATGATGGTGGAAAGGTTGGTCCAGTCTTCCATAATATACAGAAGATCAATTCTTTACTGTTGGAATTTGCAGAGTTTGGTAAATAAAATTCAACAATGGAACCATTCTGCATGTCACTGAAGACTAATGCCAAGCCAATTAATGTCAGCAAAGGTCCTTAGTCCTAGTAATGGAGGCAATACATCTGTTATTGTTGGCAACCGCAATTTAAATCCCACATACAAGCCTTGTTTTGATCATAGCATGTCCACATACAAGTTACAATGAACTATGGAGCTTTGAGTGCCATTTGCTAGATTTATTCATTTTTGTCTAGTCTAAGTCAAGCCAAATTGAAGTGATTCTTTCCGGTTCAAAAAAATGTATTAAGAATAACTGAATAAGAACCCTTATTCCAAATGTAATAAGCAAAAGATGAGAAACATTGAAATATAAAATAAATACTAGTATGAGACAGGGTAGGGTAGGGTAGGGTAAGCTAAACAGAAAGAGCTTGGCGCTCGGGGTCGGAAACTCGGGTTCTGAATCGGTCGATGAAGGCGGAGGCTCTGCGGTCGATACCAGGTTCGGCAGTCCAGCGCCTTCCGTCTTCGTCGCTACGCCATGTCCTCCTCATGTAAATGCCGTCTTCGCTCATGTCGTCGGCTCCGTTTGAGCAGCAAGATGCGAAAATGCTGAAAATGGAGAATGATGATGATTTCCTGTGCTTGGTGTAACCTGATGAACCCATGCCAGTTTTCAAGTCTTAAGTCTTAAGTAGAAGAGCAGGGCAGCTTGGGTTGTTGTTTTTAGGAGTGCACTGCTTTGTGGCTTCAGAATGAGACATTGTGCGTACCATTTATAATGAGAGCACTCTAGTCTCTCTCTCACGCGGTTTAAATATTGATTTTCATCCCTTTACTATGCTCCAAATTCAAGATTCAGTCCCTATAGTTTCATCTACCTTTGGTGTCAT
Source organism: Hibiscus tridactylites (assembly GCA_958450335.1). NCBI lineage: Eukaryota > Viridiplantae > Streptophyta > Magnoliopsida > Malvales > Malvaceae > Hibiscus > Hibiscus tridactylites. The sequence goes on along the minus strand of OY288273.1, from coordinate 34,481,707 downwards.
AGTATGGATTAGATATGTAATTTTTTAATTATTGAAATCATAAATCTGTCTAAATATTATTATTTTTTTAGATATTTGAATCTGTAAAAAAATCTGAATTTAAAGTTTTAAATCATATGTTGAATATCTAAATTCGTATGAAGTTGAATTCGCTAAAATTTGGATGATCAAGGCTCGAATCCTCTTATAGACAAACATATTCTACATTTTATAATTTGCAGTTGGGTTTGGATACCTAAATCTGTATTTGCATAAGTAAATACATGTTCAAATAATGGATACCCTAGGGTGTTTATCTGTATCCACTCTAAATCCACAATAAAAGATTTTTTTATACATGTGTAAGTTTTCTTTTTACATATTTGTTTTTTACAAAATAAAATTCAAATCCCTAATCATATCACCTAAACCTTAAACTATAAACCCTAAATTTTAATATAACCCAAAAATTTTAAACCTTACAACCAAACCTATAAACTCTTAACTTTAAACAAAATATTCAACCCGTAAAACAGAAAGAATTTTATAGTTTGAAGACTACACAAAGTTTTTCTCCCACAACGAATAGTAATATTAACATTCAAATCCGTAAAAAGTAGATCAAATACCGTAAACGTTCAAATCTACGAATTTGATAAGTTGAGTATTTGGCAAGGACAAAACTACTAAGGGGTTGGGTGACAATTTTTAACTTTATTCTTACATATAAAAACTCCTAAAAATTAGATTATTCATAAATTTGTCCCTCAATTATAAACAGTTATGTTTTGACCCTAACTCTAGTTGTTGGCTCCGTCCAGGTTTTTGGGTTGTAACCATAGATAAGATGGATGGTGGAGATCCACAGATTTGACGAAGACATAAACATAGACAAAGACACATAGAGACATAGACACAGAGGTAGAGATACATATTAAGAATGGGGGTATCATGGGATGCATGGCTGTAAAATCTGAAGAAAGCAAAAGCATAAATGTTATAGTCCTCTGCTTTTTTTTTTTTAATTTCTATTGACCAAACCACTTGTCCTTATCTTTCTTCCTATGCTCTGCTGTAGGGTTGAAAAACGGTCGTCCTCATTAAAAATTTGAAATTCGTATATGATTTCTAGATGTTTTAGAATTTTTTATATACTTTTTATTGTAAATCTATTTTCACACCTGAAATTTTATAGGTTTACTCCTAACATAAAATCTTATTTTCGTATCTGTTGCTACTTTGGCATCGTATCTCCTTCTCTCTTTTGTTTGCTGCTATGCTATGCTACCTATTCTCCTTTATTTCATTTTTTATTCATGGCCTGATCTACAAAAGTTCAGTTCAGCCCCATCTGGTTTCCTGTAAAGTATTTATCATACTTGCTTCCATCGCTACTTTCTTTATTGTTTTTTGCTTTGCTCAGAGCTCAGTATTTGTGCCTTTTTCTTTTCATTCTTATTCCCTTTTTTATGTTGTGTGGTGGATGCTATTTTCATTGTTTATTCCCTTTTCACCTCAATTTTATTATTATTATTTCACCCACCACAGAAAACGTGAAGGAAGGAGCTGGGAAGAAGCACATTCAGACAAGACCTGCCTAATTAAGCAACCTCTTTCCAGTACTACTACTAATCTGCGTGCAGTTGCGGTGTGGCGCTTGCAAACATTGCATCCTCATTTTCTCCTAAAAATTATAATGTTTTTAGAATGTAAGTCAGATTCACCCATGATAACACAAATTGTTTAACTTTAAAATGAGTAGGGTCTTACAAACAATCAAGCTATAAAATTAAGAGAGGTAGAGTTTTATTTTTCTAATTTTGAAATTGAAAGACTAAAAAGTAATTAATCTAAAAGTTTAAGAGCCAAGACTTAATTTTATTAATTTTAAAACTAACAAGATCTTAAAAATTAATTAAATGAAAAAATTTAGGTGACAATTACTTAATTACAAAATTTTGAGAGGGACAATAACTTAATTACAATAGTTTTAAAACTATTGATGGTTTAAAACAACTAAACCACCAAAATTAGGAGGGGCAATTGTCTTCCCACAATTAACACCCCTGACTGCTAAGGATGGCAATGGGACAAGTTTTTGGCCGTCCTGACCCCGACCCAAAATTTAAATCATTCATCTCGACCTTGTTTCACCCTAATTTTAATATATTCTATTATTGACCCGCCCTGACACCCGATTTCGATCCAACCTTGATATTTTAATAAAAATTCGACTAAATCTGACCCATCCCGAAAAAAGTTAATAAAAAATATTAAATATTACATATAAAAATATAATAAATATATATATAAATCTATCGGGTCAGGATAGATGGGGAATTTTAATCCTAAACCCGAACTTGCCCCGCCTAGATTTTATTTTATCAATAACCTGTCCGCCCCGCCTCGAACCTGAAATTTTAATAAAAAAACCCCGCCCCTATCGAGTCAGGACCCAACGGGGACGAGTTGTTTTGCCATCCCTATTGACTGCAGTTACAATAACCTTGAAAACCATTATGATATTGTCGTTACATTACGTTTGCAGTTGCAATTTAATACTATAATCTATACTCTTAGATTTTAAGAAAAGTATTGAATGTAATGATAAAGCAGGTTAAATATCTAATTTTGAATTTTAAGATGGGTAGCTACGAACCCTAAACATATATCGTATGGAAGAAGGAAAAGTTTAGTGTACATTAGGGTTCATGTACTTGGACGTAGCAAGGCACTGCATGATCGTAGTAGGCTGTTCACACTTACGCTATACTTTAGCTATAGATGCTTCCAATTCTTTATCTTTATATGACAACTAGCAAATATCAATTTAGAAAACAGGTCGAAGCATCTTCTATTCCTCACCCATCTTTGTACGGGTATCAATATATTATCAGGGTTGATAGGAGCTTGATCCCACTTTTGAAAATTTTAACTTCTCATATAAAGTTTTACGTCTGTACCTGAGATAACCGGTGTACCACAATCAAGAGTTCCCCGCGGACTTACATGTGCCCCTTAATACACCTAAGAGTGAGTATTTCGATCTAGTCAAATCAAGAGTCGAGACACATCCGAACACATCGACATCGTGTCACAAAGCAAATCAAAGCGGTAATAACTCACTACATCTTTCAAATAAAAATACCATTCCATTTCAGTTGTTCCCTTCCATAGAATCAAATGAGGGATAGTGCTGCCACAGTAGCCAAAGACATGATTCTGGTACGATCTCAACCCGACCTCAATGTTATCAAAACATCCAATAAATTTGATATCTATATCATATACAACAAAAAAGTTTACAGAGTGCTAAATTAATCACTATGGACAGTTCAATCTAAAAAGAATAAAGACCTGAAAGGAACTATAATCTAAACAAAACTAAAGAATTAAACTCTATAATTCAATTACATGATACATCATAAAGTTACAGGTTGAAGACTTTACTCGAAACTCGATCTGCTTGCATTTGCTGCTGCTGATGTTGCCTCTGTTTGTTTACACATGCAATCTGGCATGGGAAATGTGTAAACCGAAGCGCTGGGTTTCTTCAATTCACCCCCCTTTACATCACTATGCCGAAGCATATCTTTCATCTGCCGTTTGAACGTTTCCCACCTACGAAACAAACACAAGGAACATAAATATTAGTAACTTTTTATTTCTTTCAAGCTAAATTAAGCAGTATTATTTTAGGATCGTGCATAGAATGATCATATACGATCACATGACACAATAAAGGGAATTTAATGACCAGAGCAAAATGAAAGCAAAAAGCAACTGTTTAAAATATATCTAATCTGATCGAAAAAATGCTGACAAGAACGAAATAGATTTGAACCAGTGTACCTGATATGAGGGCTATCAAATAGCAGTGCTAATTTCCTTTTGTCAGGCTGAATTGTTTTTGCATGTCCTCCAAATAAATAGCGGCGATGACCAATTAAGAAATGGGGGAAATTTCCGCCTTGTGTCGTGACAAATACTTCACTGTGAAGGCAAACGGTGTAGTCGAGGGCTGCCAACCTAGATGAGTGGCCCTACATTATGAACTAGAATGTTAAACAACTGAAGCATTTCTAGTTTTCTTCTTCTTCCTCCTTTGAAGTTATTATAATTAGATTTTGCTCTGGCCGACTTAATGAAGCAGAGCACACAAAAGGTCAAAAGCTAGATACCTTGAATGGAGCAAGTTCTTCTGGAGTAGCTAGTGTATCTTTTGTTTCTAGAAGAGGAAACATTTGTTTAAGAGGAGCCATGTATTTTTCAGCTTTGTAAATATTTCCTGCTGCGACAAATACTGATGTATTGCTATCGAAACCCATGCCTCTAAGCATCAGACCCACCTAGAGAACCAAGTAAATATAGTTAATAAATCAGTGAACAGAAATGACAGCATCAAAATTTGTATTATCTGTATATTGTGTACCCTAAAACACTAGCAGCCAATATCTTTATGTTCGAATATTGAACAAGGAGAATTACAAAAAAAAGATTGTAGTATATTCAAATGTACACTCCAGAATAACTTGATTGAGAACACTGCGTAGTGCATGCTAAAGTAAACAACATAAAAAGAAAAATAAATAGTCTAATACCTCCAGAGGAGTTAAAGGGCATTTTCCATCCATACGATTTGCACCTGGCCTAATAACTCTGCCCCTTCGCCTAAATTTTCCTCTCCAACTTCTTTCTCTAGCAATATCCATTTCATGCTTCTCTTCTTCCCCGCCATCATATTCACAGCAGGAAAATGCAACCATATCCTTCAAAAACAAAACATTTGTCTGTCAGAAACAGAGCACAATTTTGCTAAAATTACATTCAAGAGTCTAATTATTCATCCATGTACAAGAAACAAGAAGAACACCATTTCAAACCGAAGATGCACTGAAACATATTTTCCTCCGATATGGGAGCTATTCTTGACCATCCTCTCAACCATTTTATCAGCAAGTGTCCTTATAGGTTCTGCAAACCTCAGTGCTTTAAAATTGGATAAGCATCTAATCCCTTGTACGTTAGAAGGAGCGGAATAGGCCAACCTGTTAGAAAAGGGTGCAATGCGAACAGCCCTGAAAAGATGAAACCATATAGCCATAAGCTTGTTGCATATGATGTGTTGCAAATCCATGTAAACAAAGCCTTTTCCTTTGGAAATAGAGCATGTGGAAGAGTAGATGATACAAAAGTAAAGAGAGTGATATATATCTAAAATGTTCACAATGCTCACTTAACATAACTCGAGTGTAGGCACACGTAGAGGTGCCTACAACAAATGTAAGACTAATAAAATACTTCCAACTCCAGAAGATAAATGAGAAATATATAGCCTGAATTAAATAAAATATGTTCCAACCATCACAATGCATGTTTAATGAATTAAACTAAATTGAAGAACTACGACCAATAACTGCTTTTGTTTTGAAAAAATAGTCAATGAAAGATCTGACACTGGAATGAACAGTATGGACATTCTAGAGATGAAATAAGTGTCATATGCTAAACAGATATGACATTGACAAGGCAAACTGTCCTTCAAGGTTTTTTGGTTACAACAGGAGTCTATGTGCTTCAATTTCAAGGCAATTTCTTTTGCGACTTCTCAACTATTGTTTTAACATTCAACATTAGCAAATGTTGCTTTACTCGGAAGTCGGAACCATTTGAAAATTTGTTGAAATTCATTTAGCTTTCCCAAAAGGAAAGGAACGAAGGAAAAGGACGATCATAACTTATCCAGACTAATTTACACATAGTCTCGTTTCACGGTACATCTTTTGTACTCATCATCGTTCTTTTTAAAATTGAGGCAAACATACTTCAGTACACCATAAGACCATGTTTCTATCTACCTCTCGTACTTATTTCAAATGGAATTTGAAGAACATTAACATTGATTTGATTTTCTCACAATTGTGCTCTCCTGGAAAGAAAGCGAAATATGTACACAACAAATGATAGTAAAATGCATACCCCATTGCCTCTAGTTTCGGAAGAACCTTCTGGAGATAATGGGCTGCGCTTGACCAACCTTTTACTCTCAAATTAACGATGTTGCTAATATTATTGTCAAACCTCTGAAGTACATCTTCAGGAAGCTCCTTAACCACATTCACATGATTTCTAAGTGCATGTATAAAGTATTCTTCATCAAATATATCTACAAACTTGCTGCGATCAATTGAAAAAAGAAGGAAACATATTAAAGATCTGTAAACACAAATAAATAACTTGAATTCCATGAAAACCAGAAGACAAAGATACTAATAGAAATCAGTGCATTATACAAAGAAAATGGTGATGATGTTAACCTGGAATCACGCCAAACACTGTTTAAATGAAAGATTGGAATGACAAGGGTTGCATTTAGCAGCCACGCTACTGCCACTGCATCACATATCTGTATTAAATGAATGAAGTAGCAATCAGATAATAGAGTCAATATCTTTTATAGTAAATAATTGACAAGCCATTAGTACAATGATACATAACAAAGAAAAAAAAAAGCTAAATCTTTCCGTGTAAGCTTGAAGAAAACAATAGAGAGAACTGAAATCAAGAATCTACATGATATTTAAAGGAAAACTCCAAACACATTTTTTTTTTTGGGGGGGGGGGCTTCATGCGAATGAATGATCCATCCTATGCAATCAGCATTCAACATGTTTTCAAGCAATTGAGTAAAAAGTTTTAGGAAGAAGAAAAGCATATATTAAGGTGCATTACGGTGTCTATAACATTAACAAGGGAGCATGAAGAAGCAAAAACCTAGAAATTCATAAAGAATTAAAACATACTGATAAGCGTTGTTGATTCAAGCCACCATTCGCTTCAATTATAAGGTAACCATTAGACTTTGGCAATTCTGAAAAACCTAGAAATCACAAAAAGCAGTGCTTAATTCCTAAAATATACAAGAGGCACAGGAGATGGCTAAATAGAATTAGTGACATTATCAACCTGGTTACAATTAAATACCTTGAGATAACATAAATGGTGTTTTTATTAGTTGTTAGACCTGCATGAAGGTGCATTCACCAACAAATAGTTTTATCTAAATTTTCCAAAAGAAACAATAGATGTCTGTCTCTAAGAAATTTCACAACAGCAAGCAAAGTTTTTTTTTACATATATAAACATTTAAGATAATTTTATATAAACATGAAATATGAATCCTCAAACAGAGATACTAAATTGCTATATTATGTTACTCAAACCCGGTGGTAAAACATGTAGAGGATCATAGCCCCATACCAAAATCTGAATATATGTCGGACAAGAGTACTTCAAGGAAAATGAAGAGTAGAAAGTCTTTATTTACAAGACCAACTTCAATGATTTGCATAGAACTAGCTTACAAAAATTAGAAGAAAACAAAAGATCATCAAGACAGATCCTTAACTGATCAACATAATTGTTAAAATCAAATAAAAGATCAAACCTGTGTTAGAAACAATGGAGTTGATACACGGCTTCCAATCATGCTGCATTTTCAGATTCCATGTTGTCATCAACTGCATGATTTTCATTTTCATTTTAGTCTTACGTTAGCCAAACTTTGATCACAAATATGAACGCTACAAAGGCCTCCAGATGAAGAGAGGGTAAAAAAGATCTCCATTGCCCTCTTGCAACAGTTTAAAAGAGGGGGGTTTGCTCATGTTATTCGTAAGTGCCATTTTCCAGAGGCTGTTCCACTCTCCAATTGGCCTTTGCATGAAAATTTAGAGTGCCTTAATTGGTGTTTTGGAGTTTAATCCCCTTTGGCTTCAATCATGGCTTCTCAATCGACACAGAAGTTCTTTGGTGCAAGTAAATGCCCTTGAAACGGCAGCTAAAGAAAATTTATAAAATTTACTGAAGTTTCAGCATCCAGGGGCATTTAGTAACATTCATTTTCCCAAAATCATGACCAAAGCGTGATCCATTTTGATCTCAGGCTAGGTTTGGATAAATTATTAGGTCTATCATGCAATCTTTGTTTTCTCTTTAATTAGCTAACTCCATTTCCTAATTATAACGGCTTTCGAAATCCTGTCCATGTAGGACAAGTAGGCATCTTCCTATTTATAGCAATAGTTACGGCTAGATGTGGTAAATTAGAATTTAAAATGGATTTCTTTGTCGAGAGTTATTGGATACTTTGTCATTTAAGAGATTGAGTTTTCCACTTTTCCTCCTTTTCTCCGTCTTCTTCTTTCATGTTCTCATCTTATTGATCAATGCACAAGAACATACATAAGCTTCGCATTCTGCTTTATCTGCAGTCCATAATTCCAGAAATCATTCTTCTCAAATTCCAGTTTTTAACATAAAAGTGATAAAACTCAAATTTGAACAATATTCTATTCCTAAACCCTAATTCTAACTTAAATGATGGACATAAATCCCAATAATCATACTTTAGTCCTCATCCACCATACCCCTAAAGCAGTAGTGAGAAAGCAAAAGCATTGATCCTAACAAATCATTCAGGCTGTGTAGTCAATTGCACATCAAATACAAACTTTGGGAGAAGAACATAGTGCAGACCAAGATTTAATAACTATGGTAGCAGCTAGACCAGGAGAAGGTTTAAACACCCTGTTCAATCAAGCTAAACCAATATCATTAGAATTGATAATTTGATGCACAGACAGACAAGGAGCAGCAAATCATTGAAAACACAGACAGAGAAGGTTTCCCTTTGTTTTCTTCCGAAATAATTCAATTCCCAACTTAGAGTTCACAAAATAAAATACAACAAAGAGAAAAGTAGAAGTAAAAAAAAATACCGCATTATTACTGGCATTGCTCTCAGCCTCCATATACGGCCAAAGCTTCTGAAAAACCTGAGGGCTGCGGTAAACCGAGCCAGGCGGCGAACGCCTGTGAACAACAACAACCGCATTCTTCAAGCTCAAAACATCAAAGCCCAACAATCCCATGTACAACAACATTCCCGCTATATACAATAAAGGCGCAAACAGCAGCACTCCTTTCCTCCGAAACACAGTCGATATCAACACGAACAATATCCTATCGGCCGCCCACTGCTTCCCGCCACGCCCGCCACCTCCACTGAAGCTCTTGTAACGCCCGTGGCGGAACCGGGGCGAGGAAGGCGGCGAAGGCGAAACCGAACGGTTGCTGCCGGAGCCGAGGCGGCTTAGACCGTGCATCTGAGATCGGAGATGCTTTTTAAGAATCTCAATGGAGAAAGGGGAAAAACCCTAGAAATGAGTGAAGATCTGGCGGCAAACTTAACAGCTTAATTCTTCAGTAAGGAAATTACACATTTTGTGTTGACACACACACACAAAAATTGTTCGGTGAATGAGAAAAAATAATACTAAAATTATATATATATATATAGTTCTAGTCTTCTAGACGGGGATGTTGAGCGTAAAAGAAGCTAACCACTAAACCACGAAGAGGAGTCCACCACGCGCCGTCCACTAAACCACTACTGATGGCCAGAAAGCAAAAGAAAAGGAAACTTAACTTTTGTGCAATAATTTGAAATAAATCTAAGGAGTTGTGTGGCATGGTTCGGTAACGGAACCCATGTAAAAACGATAATCGAATGAGTTCAGGTCGGGTACTGTCAGATCGGGTAAAATCGAAGTATTTTCGCAATTGAAATTCGTATTGAGTTTGAGTTCGGTACAACCGTATAAGTAGTCGATAAACTTTAGGTTAGTCTTTGTCAATCGTCATTGATTTGGAGTTAATTATTTAAAGTCATATCAAATTAAAATTATAAAACATTGGAGTAATTAAAAAATAATGAAAAGATGTCAATTTGGACTGAAAAAAGTCAATTTGGATTAAAAATAAAGTTTCACGGATTATAATGAACAAAAATATTAAATTAAAATTATAAAACATTAGACAAATTTAAAAGAAAACAATGAAAAGAGGTCAATTTGGAATAAAAATAAAGTTTTTGGGACTATACTTAACAAAAATATCAAATTAAAAGTATAAAAATTAGAGTAATTAAAAAACAATAAGTAGAGCTCAATTTAGAATAAAAATAAAGTTTTAGGGTCTAGAATGAACAAAATTTCAAATTAAAATTATAAAACATGATGAATTAAAAAATATATATAGGGGGTCAATATGAAATTAAAATAAAGTTAAGGGACTAGAAAGAAGAAAATATCAAATTAAAATAATAAAACATTGGACAAATTAAAAAAAATAAATGTGAGTCAATTTGGAATAAAAATAAAGTTGTAGGGTCTAGAATAATGAAAATATCAAATTAAAATTATAAAACATTGGACAAATTAAAAAAATAATGAATAGGGTCAATTATGAATTGAAATAAAGTTAAGGGACTAGAATGAACAAAGTACTAAATTAAAATTATAAAACATCGGACGAATTAAAAAACAATAAATAGGGGTCAATTTGGAATTAAACTAAAGTTTAGGGGACTAGAATGAATAAAATATCAAATTAAAATTATAAAACACCAGACTAATTAAAAGAAATAAAAAATGGTCAATTTGGAATACAAATAAAGTTTAGCAACTAGAATGAACAAAATGTCAAAGTAAAATTATATATATTATTGGACTAATTTAAAAAAACAATTACCAGGGGTCAATTTGGAATAGAAATGAAGATTTAAGGGCTATAATGAACAGAAATATCAAATTAAAATTATAAAACATCGGATGATTCAAGGTTTAGGGTTTATGATTTAAAGTGTTTAGGGTTTAGGGAAAATCATTAAAGGTTTAGGGTTCATACATTGATAGATACATACATACATACTTGTATATATTAGGCTTTAGGGTTTAGTGTTTAGTGTGTAGGCTGTAGGGTTTATGTAAAAATCATTAAGGGTTTAGGGTTCATACATTGATAGGTACACATATATACTTATGTATAATATGGTTTGTGGTTTCATGTTGAAAAATTCATTAAAGGTTTAGGGTCATACATTGATAGGTACATACATACTTACTTACTTATATACATTAGGGTTTAGGGTTTAATGCTTTAAGTTTAGGATTTAATGATTTAGGGTTTATGGAAAATTTATTAAGGGTTTAGTGTTCATACATTGATAGATACATGTATACTTACTTACTTACTTACATTATGGTTTATGGTGTTGGGTTTAGGTTTAGGTTTAGTTTTAGGATTTAAGTGTTTATAGTTTAGGGTTTATGGAAAATTCATTAAGGGTTCAAGGTTCATACATTGATAGATACATACATACATACTTATATATATTATGGTTTAATGTTTAGGGTTTATGGGTTTAGGTTTAGGTTTTAAGGGTTTAGGGATTAAGGTTCATACATTGATACATAAAATCAAAAGTCAAAACCATGAACCCTAAACCAAAAAATGAAACCTTAGACCCTAAATCAAAACCATAAAACCTTAAACGCTAAAAACTTTAAACCTTAAACTTTTTAAACAAAACTGTAACACCTTAAATTTGTCCCAATTTAAAAATTTCTAAATTTTGAAATCCCTAATTTGGAACCCCAATAATTGAGGATGTATATTCAAAACCAAAAGTGAGAATTGGTTATTAAATACTTTTTCAATTATGTTTTTAGTGAATTAATTGATTCAATTTGAAATGTTGGTGTCCAAACTGAAAAGCGGGAATTACTATGGACCTTTCCTTTGTGTTTTACTCTTTTGTTAGGGTATTTATTCAAAATTATCAACCCTAAAACTCGTGAAGCTCCCTTTTTTCATATCACTCAGATCTACAGCCGCATCAATCTCCATCTTTCCTTTAACAATCATCTCCCTCACCTAAAAATTCGACAAAGCTCTGATCGTCGACCTAACGGCATCTGTGTGTAATGCCGAACACAACATCCTCTTCCTTGTGGTGTCGTGAGCAAAGCCCGACCATTAGTTTTTTCGTCTCGACCTCCGTTAGTGAAGAAACAACAAGGAGTCGTTCGAATCTTCTTTTTTCTTCGATCGTGCTCCAACCATCGGCCTAGCGTCGTCCGTTTGCCGATCCGAGAGCACCATTTTGTTTCCCATCGTGTTCCAATCAAAACCATTCTCTCGGGTTGTGCTTGCCATTCATTCCTTGCTCCAATCGCGTTTGGGTAAGCCTCGTGAGTTTTCTTTTTGTTCATGCGTTGTGTGGTTGCTAATCCCTCAATTTTCGTTTAATTTTGATTCGAAATGTTCTTTAGGTTTTTGGAATAATTTTTTCGCGAGCTGTCGTTATCACTTCGTCTCTGTGAAGTCCACCACATTCTTTCATCGTGCCCTTTTGGCCGCCGCCCTTGCCTCGCCATGTTGTCACATCGCTAGTGAGCTATCTCCATCCTTGTTGATATGTCGTCGTGTAACCCTCTCGTCCCGGTCTGGACGCTTGACGGATCCGAGTGGGCTACACGGGGATAACCGAGGTGAAATTGGTTAAGGCTCCACTTTTGTTACCGACCCAAGGAAAACTTTTCATTTATTATCTTGTCTAGATGCGTTAATTTACCCTAAGTGTGAAGCGACAGCAGAAACAAGGCCCACGAGAGGCCTAACAACAAACAGGGCCTAAGCACAAACCTTGAGACCCTTTAGAGATGTCAAAAAGCCCATTTACAGGCATGTGTTTCGAAACAGACATCGCCTATTTCGAAACACGGGCTCCAGTTTAAAAAGCCAGACACCCGTACCGAAACGCATCCACCCTGTTTCGGAACAGGGTCCCATTTTGCCTAGGTGTTCCGATACCCGTTTCGGAATAGGCAATTCTAGTAGCCAAAGTGTTTCGAAACAGGGGCTCATAGTAGCCAAATCGTACCGAAACGCGTTTCGATACGGGGGCCCTAAAACCACACCCGTTTCGAAACAGCACAACTCGTTTCGAAACACCTGCAAACTGTGAACTCCCAAATCAGTTTTAAACATCTCTAAATGGTCCCAAATGCCCTTAACGACCCCAAGAAGCATACATAACATACGGACACACTCTAGAGGCATGCACCCTATTGAAAACATACTTAAGATATATAAGGATATAAGATAGGGGCATCCATTCAAAAGATCATACAAAGCATACACTTAAGCATTCAAGATGACATGTTTACACAAGGTCAACACTAAGCCTTTAAGGTGGCAAATTAGACATGGTTTACAAGCAATACAAGGCAACCACAAGCCAACCAACATAACATATGAAATGAGTCTAGCATGATCCCAAACAAACCAACATCAACCACACAAGTCCCCATTGCTTGACCATTACATCATTAACGTAAAATCCATACTTGACAGATTCAAAAGTCCAACTAGCACACTTGGAGGCCCCGTTCTTGCACTAGCAACCCACGAACTACGGATCTGTATTGTCGAACAAAAGAGAGCGTAAGCGTAAAGCTTAGTGAGTATAAGCTCATTAAAAATAAACATCGACAATGCAGGGTCCAAGCATGAGCACAACCAAGGTAGAATACATGATCTTACCTTCGATCCACATGAGCCAAAATACACATGATGTATGAACATTTATCCAATATTATGCCATGCTCAACAAGCTCAAATCCACATCATATGCAAACACATATAATAATCCATATAGAAAATCACATTTCATATCATATTGGCATCTAGCTATGACTAAAATACGCGGATAAACACGTTAGAGTTCACATCCAACACAACCATTACCTTACGGTGGGATTACACTCATCATCATTCACGCAGAGGGGATTCCACTCATCCTCACGCCCTGTCGATGGGATTACACTCATCATCGACTAACATATATATAAGAAGGTTTTTCGGGCAAACCCGTACTCCATCTTGATGACTACCATAACCAAGACCACGCGCGCATTTGACTCATGTGTGCACACTAACATCCTAATGATCGATCATTTGTACCCCAAGCATACTAGTGCCAACACTAAACAAAATCCACAACCTCATTTCATATCACTTCCGTGCTTAGCATATACTCACCATGATTAACATCATGCACAATCCACACACATATAACAATGCATCACAACCATGCCTCAGCATACATGTATAACACATTTATACATAACCATCATAAACACAAATAATCACGAGGCATAAACAACAATTAGAGTTCAACCAATGTCTCTAACTAAAGCTTGGGATTAGGCTACCACTCTAATCCCAACTCTAGGTGGGTCTACCAAGCCCAACCCAGTCCACATGCTTGAACCAACTCATTGAAAACCATTTAAAAGCATTTAACCACTCACCTTCACTTCCAAGCTCAACAACCAAGCAACCAAGACCTTCAAGCTTCTGGATTCACTCTCGATGCTTCACCAACACAATTTCTTGCCTCTAATCACCCCAACACAATCGAAATAATCTCAAATCAGTCCACACAACAATGTAGCAAACCTGGAACACTATTCAAGCATCAAACACATGATTTCAAGCTATGAAAAACCCTCAAAACATCAAACTCGAGCAGCCCTTAAACCCAATCAAAAACTTATGATTCCAACCTCTTTAACACTCTTAAATGATTCCAAAACAACCCTCAACTATCATACTGATATCAGCCCTCAATTTCCAACATAAAGCAACCCCAAAAACAACTTTAAAACCCTTCTAAAAACTATTAAAACCCAAATCCGGGAATCTCAATAAAACACTTTAAAAATCACAAATGTTGGACCTTATGGTTCATAAACAATGCATCTAACCATAATAAATCAAAAGATTTGCTAAAGAATCATAGAGCTTCAATCTTTGGCCAAAAACTTTGAAAAACCCCAAATGCAAAATACATAGTTTTTATGAAATCCAATGGTACCAAAATGTAAAGGAAATCAAGGCCAAGTCAAAGATACATTTACCTTTCAAAAAGTTCCAAAGATGAAGAAGAAAGGGGGTGGAATAGTGAAATGAAGAGAAAGCTCTCTTCTTGTCGTTGAAATGGTGGAAAGGGGAGTAAAGATGATGACAAAGGTTGTTTTAATTAAAAATGGGGCTTTTTAAATTGAAAGTCCATTTATTACCAAAATGCCATTAATGAGATTGCATTCTCATTAATCTTAAAATCCATGGGATTTGATTTCCAAATCAATTTAAGTCCAACATTCACAATGTTTGATTTGAAATCACAAGGTCCAATATATATATATATATATATATATATTATTTTAATTAGAAAATCGAAACTCAAAATATTATTTAAATATTATTTTCACCCGACCCCCAAACCCTGGGTGTTACACGCTGCAGTCGTCCTTATTTCGTTGGGTTGTGATGTGCTATCAATTGAGGGTGTCTATGATGCCCTGTGTTTTTCTTGTTTGTGCATGTCGGAAGAGACACGGTCGGAAGAGACATGGCGTGAAGGTTGCAGGCGAATGGTCAGAGCGTCAGACGGTGAAGCTGAAGGGTCGGCAAGCGCGCGTGGGCGAAATAGAGAATCACGCGTTGAATCTGGAGAGTCGGGCGTAGGCGCGTGTCTCTTCTGGAAGCTTCCATCGGCCATATGGGGACGTTAGATCAACTTGATCTAACCGCTGAGGTTATGCGGCGCTTGACAGAAGATGAGCCGTCTAGGGTTTTTTTCCTGATACGCGGTCTGTGCCGTCTGATGATAATCCCAAATCGGACGACTGTGGTGATGCGGTGTGAGATCGAACCAACCCCTCTCCTAGGGTTTCTTCTTACTGCATGATCTGGACCGTCATATCTGCTTCGGATCAGACGACTGAGATGTGGTTGCGCATAGATACAAAAAGGGAATTAGAGTTTTTCGGTTTGGGCTCAAATTGGGCTGAATATGTAACAATATGTACTTTGGATTTTAAGAATTGGACCCTTTATTTGTATTAACTTTGGTTATATATATGGGCTTTATTTATTGTAATTTTTATTTGTGTATCACTAACAATATTAATAATAAATAATAATAATATAATAATAAATAATAGTAACATAAATAATAATAATAACAATCTGTAACTAATAATAATAAATAATAATATAAATAGTAATAATAATACCACTAACAGTAGCACTAATAATATACTAACAATAGTAGTAAATAATAATACTATAACAAATAAAACAATAATAACAACTCACAAGCACTTATAATGCATTTCCTTTTTTCTTTTTTTTGAATGCACACTAGCCCATTAAAAGCCCATCATTGAAAGTAAAATTTAAAACAGGTTTACCCCGGACAAAAATTAGTGATTACAGTATTGAACTCTTTTTTTTAAGTTAACTATCAAGTATCAAATATTAATAAAAAATAGACCTTATATTGTACAGTCAGAAAAATATGTTTCAAGTTGATAACAGTAAATAAACGATTATGTAGTTCAAATTACAAAAGGTTAGATAAGAATAATCAATAACTCTACAATTTTGTTCGGTTAATAAGAAAACAATTATCCTGAATATGTTATAACTTAACATATATTTTTTATAATTTGTAAATCTAAATTTTTATTTAAGTTACTGAGAAAAAAAATCAATCTAATTTATTTTGTTACGTAAATATTTTTTTTGAATATGGTAAGTAATGCAAATATTAGTTAAAAATAACTGATAAATTATCAATTACTTAATTTTTTCTTTCAATTTTAGTACTTAATATATATATATATATATATATATATATATATATATATATATATATATATATATATATATATATATATATATATATACGTGTGTGTGCGCGCGCATATACATCATATATGCATATCAATATATGTAGGTGTATCATATATGTATATCTACTTATGAAAGTTTTTAATTCATCAAGTCATAGATTTTGGGTCAATATCAGTTCAGGTCAACAACAGGTCGGGTCACTTAACATGTCGGGTTTAAAACAGGTCAGATTCAAAATAGGTCGGGTCCAAAACAAGTCGGGTTCAAAACAGGTCGAGTTCAAAACAGGTCGGGTAAAATCGGATCTCGGGTCAATTCAGTCGGGTAAAATCGGTTATCTGCCAGGTCGGCTTTGGGTTCGGGTTCGTTTCAGTCGGACGCATGTCGAGTTTCAGGTCCATAGTAACAGGTCAAATTCGGGTTCGGGTCGTTTTCAGTCGGACGTAGGTCGGGTTCTGTCACTACAGTAACAAGTCGAATTCAGGTTCGGGTCAACAATAGTCGGTTACAGATCGGGTTCGGGTCATTAAATTTTCAGGTCAAATCAAGTTCTGACTCGAGCAAGTTTCAGTCGGGTTTTTAGGTCGGGTCAGCTTTTTACATCCCTACTCTTTACCCCTTTTGTAGTGTTCGATAGGGACCCTCTTTCACCGTACATTTTTGTGTTGTGCATGGAGCGTTTAGCCTACGCGATCCAGGTTGAGCTTTCTAACGGGAATTAGATTCCTTTTCGGACAACTACTCGAGCTTTGGATATTTCCCACTTCTTTTTTGATGATGTTTTCTGTTATTTACTGAGGCGTTGGTGGAGTAGATGATTTTGATTCGCTCGGTTTTACATTAGTTTTGTTCTTATTCAGGCTATAAAGTGAGTGCAGCTAAAACGAACATTTTTTCTCCAAAAATGTTCCCCTTCTTACTCGACAAGAAATTAGCACAGGTGTAACGCCCCGGTTTTGGGCTTAGGAGTTTTGGGCGTTGACCGGTTCGGTCAAAGTGCTGTTCGAATCTAAAGAGGTGAATTTAGGAAAGCCTAGTTCGGGTTGCATTAAAAATATGGAAAAATGTTCTAAAATCATCTTTTAATATAATTAAGTTAACTGTGAAATCAATTTTGGAAAATGAGTTTTGGAAGGGTGACATTTTGGCTAGTGACCAAAATGTAATTTTTGAAAGTTTGGTGGCTGTTTTCGAAAGGGTTGGAACTTTGAATCTTTAAGGAGCTATTAATCCAAAAGTAGTTTCTCCAGATTTTTCTAAGATATTTTAAGACTAAATTCTGATTTTAAATGATATTAAAAGTGGAGGGAAAGCCATTTGGCTATTTTGGATTTTGTAACCAACTTTTCTCAATTTTCTTTCTCTCATTTTCTCTCAACCCAAACACCTATTCTCCAGAGAATTTGATCTGATTTTCTCACCTAAATCCCTCCTTTCAACTCTCATTTGATTCCTAATCAACATATCTTCAAAACCTCTTTAATTGCTACTTGATTCAACAAGGTTTTTGATTCCAAAAAGAGGAGAAACTCAAGTTTGGAGGTAAGAACGTCCTTCTCCTCTAAACTATCAGTTCTTTACTGAAATTCCTAAGTTTTCAATCCTTAATTGATGTTTAATTAAAGGTTTTTAAGTGGTGAAATGGATTTTGGCTTATAATGCAAGATTTGATGATTTTTGATGATCTTCGTTAGATCTGATTAATCTGTGATTTGAGATGTATTTTTGATGTTAAATGAACTCTAAATTGATAAGGAATTGAGTTTTGATTAATGCAATCCCGGATAGGTTGAGTTTCCTAAGTTTAGCTTGTGATTCAAGGTTGTTTTTGGGGTGATCTTGTGGATCTGATGTTGCTGGAGGTTTAAGGATGTTGATAGGTTGTTTTTAGATGTTATATGATGTTTAAGGATGTGTGGTTTTGCTGGTTTATGGCTGGGCTTTGTTTAGAAGTGGTTTGGATGCATTTTCGGTTGTGTTTGGTGGCCGAAAATGGTGTGTGGATGAGAGCAGCGAGTTTAGGTGCTTTCATTGAAGCAATTAATGCATGATGATGCATTAATCCTCTGCTTTGATGTGTTGAAAACAGGGGAGGCATCTTTGGATCCAAGAGTTGTTGATCCGGAAGCTTGATTTGGTGCTTTGGCTTGAAGCAAAGTGGAAATCGGTGAGTGCGTGAGTGAAAAATGGTTTTCGGCTTTGAAACAAATGTCTTGGGAGCTTAGTTTAAGTCTAAACAACTTTGCTAAGCTCAAGTGTAAGTTTTCGGAATTACTCTCTAGTGGTGGCCATGATTTTGTTGTGATGCAAAAAGGTTTATTGCATGTTTTAATTACTGTTTTGAAAGCATGTTTTAGCATGGTGTTTGCTGATGTTGTAAGCCATATGTTGAAGGAAACTCTAGGTAGGAGTTCCTTGCTTTTGTACATTGAATAAATGTGGTTAGATGCTTTTAAATGCATGATGAACATGGCTTGGTTTAATGCTTAAAAACAGTGGATTAAATGATGAAAATGATGTATATTGGCAAGTGAAGTTTTAAAAAGGTTAAGGTCACTAAGGTGGTTAAAAGTCCTTGAGTGAGCCTTGTTACTTAAGAACATCAAGGTGGTTAAAAGTCCTTGGATGGTTCTTGTATGGACACAAAGGTGGTTAAAAGTCCTTGTGTGATCCTTTCCATGGTGTTTAAAAGTCCATGGGGCCAAGGTGTTTAAAAGTCCTTGGGGCCAAGGTGTTTAAAAGTCCTTGGGGTGATTCAAGCTTTGGACACAAAGGTGGTTAAAAGTCCTTGTGTGGTCCTCATTCATGGTGTTTAAAAGTCCATGGCCAAGGTGTTTAAATGTCCTTGGGGCCAAGGTGTTTAAAAGTCCTTGGGAAGTTGATGAACTTGTTTTAATGAAACGGAATCTATCACTTGAGCCAATATGACATGTTATATTATGTTGAAGCATGAGATGCTTGTTTTAAGTATGCTTTTGAGCATGTGCAAAGGTTGATTTAAAGCATGATTTGTAAATGTTTTTAAATGCATTATTGAATGGTTTTAAGAGCATTCCTCACTAAGCTTTGGCTTACGCTCTCTTCGTTTTCTTAATTCAATAATGCAGAACATTAGTGAACCTTGAGGGCAGCAAGGAAGGCAAGTATTCAAGTGGAAGCAAAGCTCAAAGTATGGAAGGTTTTTTTTAAGATCATTTAGCTTTTGATACTTTGGCAATGGGGGACCAATGTGTATGTTTTGGGAGAGGTTTTAAACTCCCTAAGTATGTTGAATGTTGTTGAGAATGCTGGTTTTTGTGTTGGATCATTACATGCTTGCTTTGGAAGTTTGTGCTTGAATAGCTAGCTTGTGTAGGAAGCATGCCTATAGAATTGGGGCTTTGTGCTTATGATGTTGTTCTGAAGATTTGTTGATGCTAGTAAGTCTTTTATATGTTGAATTGCATGCTGGTAAAGTTTGGTGGCAATTGGAGCATGTTTGAATGATCAATTGCATGTTTTGGAATGCGTTTTTGCTGCAATCTGTGCAGGGCGTTTCGGAACAGTGTGCACCGTTTCGGAACGGGTGCCTTGAATGAACCCAGGCGTCCGAAACGGTATGCACCGTTTCGAAACGGTTTGGCCTCTGCCAGCCCGTGTTCCGGAACCCGTTGCGGAACGGCTCGTGTTTCGAAACGGGGTTTACCTGTTTCGGAACGGTCGACCGTTGGGGGCTGACATTGGCAGTTAAATGTTTTGAATTGTTTGCGTTTTAGCCCTGAATCTTGTTTGTGCAATTGTATGAGCTTGGGAAGTCCTTTTGAGCTGAAATTTCACAGAGAAGCATGAAACCTGATTAATTTCAAGTTGGTAACTTTAATTTGGGTTAAGTCCTCATATTTATCAGAATTTACAATTTGGTCCCTAAAGTTGTAATTTGTTCAATTAGGTCCCTGTTTGATCTCTGATGTTTGTGATCTTTGAGTATGATGTTTGTGTGATCACAATTAGGGTTAATGTGCATCTAGACAAGTTTTAAATGAAAAAAAAGAGGGTCGTTAATCAAGGTTGACTTTCGGGTTGACTTTGGTTTTCCCCGTGTGACTTTCTTAATTCGGGTCAACCGTCTAGGCCGGGTTAAGGGGGTTACAACAGGTTTTGGGTTCACTGTGGTTGCTGATATTGGTAAATACCTTGGGGTTCCATTATTACATCAATGAGTGACCATTGCGTCCTATGACGTATTTAGTTCAGATGGTACGACAAAAATTAAATGGATGGTCTGCTTCATCTTTTTCGCTCGCGGGGCAGATTACGCTTGCTATATCTGTACTTGCAGCAATCCCGTCCTATGCTATGTAGTCGACCTTACTTCATAAGAAGACATGTCACAAACTTGAACGTCTCATCCGATGTTTTATTTGGGGGTCTACTAATGAACGGTCAGTGATGTATTTGGTTCGTTGGGAGACGGTCTGTCAACCCACATCACATGGTGGGCTTGACTTTCGTAGCATGTATCATCATAATGAGGCTTTTCTCATAAAAATGGCTTTTAATCTTCTATCTAATTCTACTGTTTTGTGGGTGCGATATCTCTGATCCAAGTACTGTTGTGAGAATGGTATCCCGCCTCAGTTACGTCATCAAAATTGCTTGAGGCTTTGAAAAGGCATTACCTTGGTTTGGGATGATGTGCAAAGTAACATTATTTGGAATGTTGGGGACGGTCGTGCTATCGACTTTTGGTATGATCGTTGGGTTCCAAACATTGGTCTTTTAGTACAATATGTTCCACCGTCGCTTGTTGGTTCTCTTGGGTATCATTGCTTTGCGGACACAGTGACTGATTCAGAGGAATGGAATTGGGAGGCTTGTCAGGGTATGTTACCGCCTCAGGTTTTGCTACGTATTGCTACCATCAAGTGTCCTTCTGAGTTAGCTACAAATGACTCTCCATTGGTTGGTTTGTTCCGGATTCATGTAAGTTCATAGTGAAATTGATGTATGACATTAGAGCTCAATCACCGTCTAATACTCCAGAGGCTATTTGGAAAGTGATTCATGGTTACAAAGGCTTGCCCAAGATAAAGGCCTTCTTATGGTTGGTTTGCAGGGGTCGTATCATGACCAACCTCGAACGGGTCCAGCGCCATATTACAATTGATAACTCTTGTCCGACTTGTCCCTCAGTTGTTAAGAATGTCTCTCATGCCTTGCGACAATGTCCAGGGGTTGTGGTGATATGGCAGGCTCTGACTTTTGTTGATAAATTGCATGAATTTTTTTCCATGGACATTAAGCAATGGGTGTTGGTCAACTTGACTAATCTGAGTTATTTTGTCCTTGATAGTAGAGATTGGGAGCTACTTTTTGGAGCTATCGTTTGGAATCTTTGGTTGTCTCGTAATGAAGTTGTCTTCGACAACCCTTTGGATGATAGATGTTCTGTCTTGGATCGTAGATATCGACTGTTGCGTTTGTCTCGATCGGCACTAGATGAGCAGGCTGTTCTTCGCCCGGGGCTGGTTGTGCCTGGACAGGAAGCTGATAAATGGAAACAACCATGTCAGGGGTGGGTAAAATTAAACTCCGATGGTGCTTGTCGTATGGGAGATCATTATGCTTCCTGTGGGGGTGTTATCTATGACTTCAATGGCGATTGGTTGCTTGGCTTCTTTAAACAGGTCAGTGTTTTCTCGGCTCTAGATGCCGAACTTTAGGGTATATATCATGGTCTCTTATGCGCATGGAAAGGTGGTTGGTGACAAGTCATTTTCGAGTCAGATTGCTAGAATGCTTTGCGTCTTATCGCGGATCCCAGGAATGAAGCCCAGGGTTGCTCGTTGCTTCGCCATATTATGGTGCTCCAAAAGCGTAATTGGCAACTATAATTTTAGTTTGTTGCACGATTCGGAAATAGAGTGGCTGGTCGTATGTCTCGTTTAGTTGAGGGTGCAGATTTTCAACTTCGACTCTATTAGACGCCTCTTCTAGAGGTCCAGGCGCTACAACAATCCGATATGGATGTGGGTGGTTGATTTGGATTGTATCTCGCCCTTTCGGTTGTTTTTTTTTCTTTTTTTCATTTGATTATGGTTCACATTTTGCAAGTATAGTTAGACGCACTTTTTCCTCCATCTAGGTTTAGGGATGTTTTTAATCAGGCCCTGACTATACTCCCTGTGTATGATTTTATGCTAATTAAATCATGTCGATTCATCAAAATAAAGGAGTTGTGTGTTAAATAAAACAAATGTTAAACTGAACAAATATATTTGACAAGTTGATCAAATTGTTTATTTTGTGTTCCTGAACTTTTCTTTAGGTTTTAGGTTCTCGATCTACTAGGAGATTTTTCTTTTTTCTTTTTTAAAGTTTACGAGCGAGTCTAAACAACGACTGTATCGCGGTGCGACACCAACCGAAAATGTTACAAAACACAAAACTGAAAATGTAACATTTTTTTATAACATCTTAGGTTAGTGGTTAAGTATCAAAACTTAGTTCCAAGTATCTAGACTTATAACTTTTGATAACATTTTAAGTTTTTGTAAATATAGAAACTTTTTCTTCAAAAAAAGTAATTATCGAAACTTGTCTATAAGTATCGATATTTGTCATGAGACCACCAACCTAAAATGTTATAAAAATTTTAACATTTTAAATTGATGGATAACATTTTAAGTTTTGTGTTTCGTAACATTTCGGTTGGTACCACACCGTAGCATACCGAACTCCAAACTCACCCGGAGTCTCCCCTTCCTTAAGCAACCGTTAAGACTTATAATCTAGCTCGCTCAATTTAGTAGAGTAAGCATAAAGTTGATGGTGTATGTTGTGATAGATGATACCTTTTTAGGTTTAGAGGTCTCACTCTCATTACCAACGCAAACAAAATTGCTCCTAGTGGTAAGAAGTTTGGTATCGCTTAAGTATGTCCGAGTTCAAGATTTTGGGTATGTAAAAAATTTTTACTTAAAGACTCACCCATCAAAATCAGGTGTGCAACGAGAGTCGATTCGAATTAACTGGGACAAAGTCTTGAAAGATCAGGAGGACAACAAAAAAATGTCTTAATCTCATTACCTCCAAAGTATATATTTTTGTATTAAATTGTCTCTTAAAATATTTCGAAAATACTTTTATCCTTTAATTTTAAAAAGTTTAAAGTTCAAATTGCCCTCAACGAAAAATTAAAAAATTAATTAAGCCTTTATGAAAATTTTGTACCCAATTTAGCCAACATAATTCAAATTACACCCAATTTAGCTCCTCCGTTAGTTTGGACGCGTTGACCGTCAATGCCCTCTAACGGTCAAAATATTTATATATTTTTTAATAATTCTTACAACTATTTATATTTTTTATTTTAAGTACGAAATATTTTTTAAACTTGTACAAGATTTTAATTTTTACACATTTAAATATATTTTTAGATTTTTTTGAATTTTTTTTATAATTTTAAATATTTTTCAGATTTTTTAATATTTTATAGTTTTATATATTATTTTATAATTTTAAATATTTATAAAATTTTTAAATGATTATTTATGGTTTTGATCACATGACACATCTAGAATGTGCAACGTGTCACTATCATAATAACTACTTTTAAGTTAACGGTCAACTTAACGGAAAGGCTAAATTAATTGTAATTTAATTTTTGAGAGCTTAATTGAGTGCAAAATTTTTATAAAAATTTAATTAGTTTTTTAATTTTTTTGTTGGGGTCTAATTTGACCTTTAAGCGAATTTAAAACGTAATTTCAGTTGTGTATTTTTAGTAACGTTTGTTAGAAAACAAAATTTGATCGATTGGCATGGTATTTTTTTTAGGATAAATTTTCTATACACAGGCGGTGGAAACTGAAAGTTTCCACAAGCGCCTTAATTCTAGGGTATAGGTAGTTAGTTTAGGGTATAAGGTTTAGGGGTTTAGGTGTGGAGGGTTAGAATTTAGTGATAGTTGTTTCAATTTAAGGTTTAGGGTTATAATTTAGGGTTTATAGGTTAAAACCTAAATCCTCACCATATTACCCTAAAAACTAATCCCTAACCTATAAACCCTAAATTATAACCCTAAACCTTAAATTGAAACAATTATCCCTAAATTCTAAACCCCTACACCTAAACCCCTAAACCTATACCCTAAACTAACTCTCTAAACCCTAAAACTAAGGCGCTTGTGGAAACTTTAAGTTTCCACCGCCAGTGTATAGGATATTAATCCTTTTTTTATCAAAGTAAAATTGTTATTTCAATATAAATGGTAAAAAAAACAAAAACCATCATTCAATTTTTTCTCTCTTATTTTGGTCACTCGACTTTAAATTTTTTCAATTTAATAATTAAACTTTCGAATTGCTCTTGTTTTGGTTACTCTTAATTATTTTATTATTATTTTGGTAAGACATGGAATTTTTTAATATTATTAAATATAAAAACAATTTAAAATAAATAATAAAAATAATATATATATATATATATATTATTAAATTTAAAAAACTTAAAATAACTAATGTCGTCTATCGTCATCATCGACATTCGGAATCGGCGGTCGTTCGATCCCAAATTGCACCGGGGGACTGGCTTTGACATGCTTAGTCCGAATCTGGTGGTTGTTTCACCGAAAAATATCCCAAAACTTGCGAATCTCAACGAAATGTTTTGGTTCCCTCACTTCGATCTCCTTTTCGTGGACTACATAGTATTTTTTCGATAAAATAGAGGTCAGATTCGGACTCAGGGGTTGAGACGAATTGAACAGTAAAATCTAGAACCGAACGGTCACCGTCTATGGCTGTCGACAGTGGCATCCTACGCCGACGAACAATAATCGACGAACAGTTGGGTTTATTTTTATTTTTTATTATAAATTATTTTTATAATAATAATAATAATAATAATAATAATAATAATAATAATAATAATAATAATAATAATAATAATAATAATAATAATAATAATAATAATAATAAATGTCATATCGTACCAAAATAATAATAAAATAATTCAGAGTAACAAAACACATGAGCAATTTGAAAGTTCATTTATTAAATTGAAAAGTTTGAAAGTTGAGTGACCAAAATAGGAGTGGGAAGAAAGTTGAGTGATGATTTTTGTATTTTACCTAAAAATTAATGACTTATCATGTCTATCAAATTTTATTCTTATTTATTTTAATCACTAAAATTTTTATTTGATCCAAAATTAACGTTTAATCGCAGTAGTTATCATCAACCATAGCTCAGTCAGTGAGAGGAAAAAATAAAGAAAAAATGTAATTATTGTGTTGTGTTATGCCTGGGGAGTCTAACGTACAATATGTGTAAGGTGTGGCTAAAAAATGACAAGTTTTAAAAATTGTTCAAAAATTTAAAATATTAGATTAAATTGATTTTTTTCATGATTTTTGACAAGTATCGATACTTACAAAACAAGTATCGATATTTTGTCTAAGAACTTAAAATGCTATAAAAAAAAGTATCAATACTTGTTTTGCAAGTATCAATGCCAGTCAAAAATCACGAAAAATCAACTTAAAATGTTATCTAAAAGTCTAACATTTTAAGTTCTTGGACAAGTTTCAAAACTGACCATTTTTAGTTGCACCCTAGACATGTTGCACCCCAAACTCACCCGCAATATGCTACTATTTTTTTTCATAAATTTTGTGCCGCACTCTGAAAACAGTTAAAAACAGTTAACCTAAAATTTATCAAAATATATAATATTTTAAGCTGATCTACTTAATATTTTAAGTTGTAACCTACAATATTAAAAAATATATCCCAAAAGGTTACCCACAGAACCTAAATACTACACGTCTTAATAACATTTTCAGTTGCAACCTAAAATGTTATCCCACACAAACTTTAAAATATTATACGTTTTGATAACATTTAGATTAGTTGGTTTTTTAGGCTGTTGTTCTTTAGATTTTCTCTGAATTTTGTAAACATTTATATCACATATATACATACACTTCTTTTATATAATCATCAATATTTAATTTATTGATTGATTAATTCAAATTGGATATTGTAAAGATCTATTGAAAAAACAATTTTTTCAGATCAATTTACTTCATTCATAATATCGAAATTTAAACCCTTAATAATATAACATTTCATATCACTATATCAAATGATAATTAATTCATATATGCATATACTTTTAATACATAAATTATACAATTTCTTTTAGCATAAATGGAATGAACAATGTATTATCTTACAAATACATGCCTAGTCCCCACAGTAAAATCTACACCCCTAGTGGAAAAGTAATGGAGTCACATAGCAATAAAAGCAGCAACAAACAATCACCATTCCCCCCCATGGAAAAGATGAAGATTCATTGCAACCTGCGGCCAAAATACACTTTATTTATTAGGTTCGTGAATGTTCAGTAATCTATTCGTTTAAATTTATTTATATATGTATTAATGAATTTTACGTGATTACTGTTGTTGTGGTTTATATTTGTTTATGTGTGTTTGTTTTTTTTGTGTTCGTTTATCATTATAACGAACATACAAGAACAAGTTACATTTCTTAACGAACGACACGAACAAAAAATTGTATTCATTTAGTTGTTCGTGTCCGTTCGTTTGGTTAAAGTTAAACGAACGAACACGAACATACCTTCGTTCGTGTTCGTTCGGTTCGTTTACAACCTACTTGCAACAGCTAGGGTGTTAAAAAATATCTGACTCGAATTACCTACTTGTCGACATATCGGTCCAATTAAAAATTATTGGGTATTTATAATGAAACTACCCAAATTTTTGAGCCGAGTACCTGACCTGTATTTTTCCCCAGGTAGTCGGGTCAGGTACAAACAATTTTTATAACCGCGTATCAGACCCGATTTTTTAATATATATTTATTTTAAATTCTATTTTATTTCAGGTTCCTTGATATTTTTAGCCTAAAATTAAATATAAATCCATAAGTTTTTTTAAAAAAATATTTATATTAATTTATGACTATGAGACTCAAAGAAAAAAATTACGATCAAGATTAATATTTTTAAAAAATTATGATCGAAATTAATATTTTTAATTCTTTCTTTTGGTGATAAACTTTAATATATATATATATATCCAAATATTTATTTGTTAAAACTAACTTTAAATCATTAATTTTTGTGTGAATTATGTATTATAAAATTTTATGTGTTTCCTATATAATTTTTTTATAAAAAATTATATTTAAATAAAATGAAAAATTTGAACTGAGTACTCGATACCCAAACTTTACATGTAACTAATTTTTATGGACCGGGTTATAGGCCGGGCTTTTAATACCAAAAAATTCGAGGACCTAATTTTGAACACCCCTAAGATTAGCCGACTGCAACAAATAGGAGGTGAGCAGATTGGTCTAGGACTAGGAGTAACAGAAGTTAGTATGGAGTTGATTGACCAGTTGGCCAATTAAGAAGTTAAACGAATAAGTGTATGTTTGAAGAGCCGTTGACCAATTATTTTGCATTGTTTAAAAAAATGTATGAAATTTGAGGTTAAATCATGATTTGGATCCCCATTATGTTTAATATTGAGATTTAGTCCCTAAGTTTAACTTGACAACCTAATGAACGGAAAGAAAAATACATTTAACATTTTAACCAGAATAATCATGCTAACTATTCGGACTAACTAATCACGTTATAAAAGTAGATGGTCAAACTAATAACATATTAAAATATAGAGATTAAACCAACAGGGTGGTCCAAGTGGTAAGCACCTTAGTATAGCTTAAGCAGGTCTCGAGTTCGAGGTATTGTGTATGCAGAAAATACTCGCAGGGAGATTCACCCACCAAAATTATGTGTGTGACGCGGGTCTGTTCAAATTAGTCAGTGCAAAAGTTTTAGAAACCGAAAAGGTAACAAAAAAATATAGAGATTAAATCCTAAATTTAAACATAATAGAAGGACAAAAGTATAATTTATCCTAAAATTTGATATTTTAGTAATCTAATTTTAAGCTATTTCTAAATCACAACCTATAGGATATTACATCAAAACCGGTGCCAATTTCGAGCTAATGGCCTAAAATTTAATATTCAATTCGCACTCTCAATTATATCATATATGTTCATGTTATTTTATAAGCATGGTAACTCATTTTAATTTTTCATGTTATATTTTATTGGGTAAACTATGTAAATTATCACTGAACTTTACTTTTAAATATATTTCGGTCATTAAAATTTTGATAATTTTACATATTGAATGTTTTTATCACCAAAGTTTTTGTCACTAAAGTTTACATATTGAACAAATTAAAATATAGACATTAAACGTTTTTGTCACCAAACTTTATATATTGAACGTTTTTTGTCACTCTTAAACCTAAACGGTAGTAGATGGTGGTCGTTCGGTCCCAAATTTCACCAGTCACTTCGTCTCGGCCCTTTGAGTCTGAATTTGACCTCCATTCTACCGAAAAATACTTCGAAGTTTATGAATCGACCAAAAACGTTCTGATTTCTCTCTCGTCGATCTCCCTCCTCCGTTGTCAAGTGGAGCCCATTTCTTAGTATGTTGCTTCTCTCATGTTTTTACTGTTTGGATCTTGGGGAAGTTCTTTCGTTCATCGGTAAATGAAGCGTCATTAAAAAGTTAACGGAGACGTGACAAAAATATTCAATGTCTAAAGTTTAGCGAGTAAATAGAACGTTTTGAAACTTCAGTGACCAAAATAGGTTTAAGAATAAATTTCGGTGATGATTTTTGTAATTTACCCTATCTGATCTAATATAAAATGTGAGTTATATTTGGCATTCCAAAATCACCATGTCTTCCTTCCATTATCATGAATCATCTCCTATATTTCAAACTCTAAAACAGAACGGATGAATAAGTGGCTAAAATTGAAGCCACCAAATGCAACAAATAGAATTGAAATGGATGAATTCAATACACACATGCATACATATATATAGTAATCGTATTCAGAAAAATCTCCAAAAAAACACAAAGTTTCGAGCTTCGTTCTCCATTTTCATGCATGCAACCAAGTCGTTGACATCGAGACTTTTCAATACTTTCCCGGAAAACAAAAGGAGAAGAAGAGATCCCACCTGAGATGGCAATGGCCACGAAATCATTATCAACTCGCACGGTTGTGCCATACGAAACCCCAAGACTAAGGGACCATTACGTGCTGGGGAGGAAGCTGGGGCAAGGCCAATTCGGCACCACATATCATTGCATCCACAAAGCCACCGGTGCCGTTTATGCCTGCAAGTCGATCCCGAAGCGCAAACTCGTGTGCCGCGAGGATTACGACGACGTATGGAGGGAGATCCAGATCATGCACCAGTTGTCCGACCACCCCAGCGTGGTGCAGATCAAGGGGACTTTTGAAGACACTGTGTTTGTTCATTTGGTCATGGAGATTTGTGAAGGTGGGGAACTTTTCGATAGGATTGTGGCTAAAGGGCATTACAGTGAAAGAGAGGCTGCTAAGCTTATCAAAACCATTGTTGGTGTTGTTGAGGGTTGCCATTCTCTTGGGGTTATGCATAGAGATCTCAAGCCTGAGAATTTCTTGTTTGATTCCCCTGGTGATGATGCTGTTCTCAAGGCCACAGATTTTGGCTTGTCTATCTTCTATAAACCAGGTTGGTTGTTTCCATGATAATGTTGTTCGTATATGATATTGTTCGAGGATATGGCCTCCAATTGATGTTCTGTTACAATCGATGTACTAAATAGTGAATACAATGTATATAAATCATCTTCAAGATTTAGTCAGTGACCAGAAATTGCATGGAAAACTCTATACTGATGTCGAGATCGGCATCGCCTCGGTACCGAGTTCTGCTTGCTTGTATTGTATGATACATTTTCTAATTTCTTGTGCTAGGATGAATCCTTAGGTTTCTTCTTGTTTATGGTGGTCGGCTTTTTACCATCCTTGTTTCACTTACAGGACAACGTTATTCCGATGTCGTCGGGAGTCCCTTTTATGTTGCACCGGAGGTCTTGTGCAAGCATTATGGACCAGAAATAGATATATGGAGTGCTGGTGTTATGCTATACATCTTGTTGAGTGGTGTTCCACCATTTTGGGCAGGTATTTGTCTTAATAACAACGTTAATACATCCTGCAACAGTTGGTCTCATTCTCGTGTTCTCGAATCCTGAAGTGTTCCTTTACTGTTTTTCTCTATTCATAGAAACGGAAGCTGGGATATTCAGACAGATTCTACATGGGAAACTCAACTTCACATCCGAGCCATGGCCTAATATCTCCGAAAGCGCGAAAGATTTAATAAGAAAGATGCTGGAGAGGCACCCGAGGCAAAGAATTTCTGCTCATCAAGTCCTATGTAAGTCACTAAGGCTATATCCCCTACCTTTCTTTTATGTGTGGAAGTCACTGCAGTGAGTTGGTTTATGCACCAGGTCATCCATGGATCGTCGACGATAGAGTTTCCCCGGACAAACCTCTGGATTCCGCTGTGCTATCTCGTCTGAAGCAGTTCTCGGCGATGAACAAACTTAAAAAGTTGGCTTTGCGCGTATGTGGTTATAGAAATCTGATTTTTGAAGCTGTTATCTAGTTATCTTCTACACTAGATTGCTGAATTTTGCATTTTGGCACAATAAGTAGCCCTTCATATCTATGTTTCACATTCATTCTGTTACAATGGAAACCAATATATGTATGTATGTGTATTGCAGGTCATAGCAGAAAGACTCTCCGAGGAAGAAATCGGTGGACTGAAGGAGTTGTTCAAAATGATCGACACGGACAACAGCGGGACGATAACATATCAGGAACTCAAAGACGGTTTAAAGAAAGTGGGCTCTGAATTAATGGAATCCGAAATCAGAGCTTTAATGGAAGCTGTAACTACACTAATTCGATGTTACTTTCATGTTTTGTGTTGCAACAACACGATTGACTGATGAAAATGACAAACATTGCCTTGGCAGGCTGATATCGACAACAACGGATCTATCGACTACTGCGAATTCATCGCTGCAACACTGCACATGAATAAGATGGAGCGAGAGGAAAACATTCTCGCTGCATTCACCTATTTCGACAAAGACGGTAGTGGCTATATCACCATAGATGAACTTCAACATGCTTGCAAAGAGTACGGTCTAGGCGACGTTCCGCTAGAGGACATGATCAGAGAAATCGACCAGGACAACGTAAGTGTATGACTTATGAAATTTAACCGTTTTCGACATTATAATTCCGATATCGTTGCTGATATGATGATATATGGTAGGATGGGAGAATAGATTATGGGGAGTTTGCAGCCATGATGAGAAAGGGAGAAGGGATGGGAAATAGCTTAGGCATGAGAAGCAACCTCAACAAGAATATAGCAGATGCCTTTGGAATGGGTGTGAAAGACCTAAAACCACTCCCCACCACCACTGCCTCTTGTCCTTCCTCTAGTTAGCTACTTTTACATTTATGTTTATATGTTGATATACTCAAATCCAAAGTGGTTCAGTTGTTTTTGTGTATAAACACTATGACAACTTTAGGGTAAATGACACCATTCATCACTAAACTATTCATGCTTTCTTGTTTTGGTTGCCAAAGTCACTAACGTTACGTTTTTTCTTATTTTGGACACCTGTCGTTAAAAAACTCACCAAAATAGGAAAAAACGTAACATTAGTGATGATTTTGCATAAAATAATAGTTTGGTGACCAAAACAGGAAAGCATGAATAGTTTTGTGACCAATGGTGTTGTTTACCCATGATTTTATTTATTTATTTTCAAGTTGATTGCTTTCTTTAGCAATGAACCAAATGCTATTGTTCTTTGTTTTGTGCCAACAAAAGCACTTCTGTATCTATTTCATTTACTTGATTTTTTTTATTTTTTATACAAAGAATGTAATTTTGGTAATTGAAGTAGCATACTAAACCAAATTAAAAAAAAAAACATAGAGTTAACTTCCAAACCTGAATACAGTTTCCAAGAATTATTGAACTCAACTCATGCACTCAGCTCCTAACCCTAGTTCAATTGACTCCACCACCGGACTACATTGTCAAAATCAACTATGATGCATAAGGCATGTATCGCAGTTATCCGAGGCTGTTACGGTTACGTTCAGATCAGAGCCATCGCAGCTGAAGCCTCGACAGTGAAACTTGGCTCTAGATTACTTCGACAAGACTGACATGTTATCATTGAATGATTGTAAAAGGATCGAAAACTCGGTTTTGCACACCTTGTGTAATTGTATCTTCTTACAATGAATGATAGATGAATGTTGAACCAAAAAGAAAGAAGAAAAAAAAACAGCACAAAGTAGTTATATCTAAAAGGACAAACTATTATTACTGAATACACTATATATGAGTACAGTTTTTACATAATTCTACAGCAACATCATCATGTACTGCCGTCTGTAATGGTAAAACTGTCAAAAGCAGACACATTTCTTGTAAAAAAAAAAGAAAGAAAAGAAGAGTTAACTCCCAAGTCCCAAATGTTCTAAACAATCTAATTGGGAGATGAATTTTGAGTTAACATAACACTTATAAATAAAAACAAATAAAATTTCCTGCCCTGTGCTTTTCATGTTTTGTGACCATGCAAGATCTTCAATATTCAGCTGCCGAAATGAGGATCTTCTACTATGCTCTATCCTTTCTGGGATCCTGGATTTTGAAATTGTAACAATTTGTATTCTTAATCCCCCATTGTCAGTCAGGAGGATGCCACAAACTTCACAAACATTGCCTTATTCATATATCTTCTTTTTCTTCAGAAGGGTAGGAAATATGGAGACCATCCCGATAAGGAAAAGTACGGACAAGGTCTTGAAATCGTAGAGATCCTTGACAGACCTAAGATCCCCAAGTGCAAGGCCAGCCTGAAAAAAGAAGATATAATGATTGTCCTAAATCAGATAAGGTGTCTGAATATATGGCTGCCATCTTTTTCTATCATTTGACTCACATATGGCAACAATGAAATGCATCAAATTGAATCTCAATGCAAACTCTATATCTTTTAAGTCGTTCCAATACAGAGAGACTCATTCCATTACAGTGAATGATCAATTAAACAGAGACAAATAAATATATCCAAATGACATCCATCAAACCCTATAAGACATATCATTAGTTCCGGTAGGAGAATGTATCCAGGAAAATCCAATAATATATGTGCTTGTAAGAAACCTATTACAATAAGAATTGGTTCTTCATCAACAACCACCTACTTAAAACTGTTTTGATGGCAATCTCCCTAGATGGTCTCTATAGTTAAATGACTTCGTATTTAGCTAAATGTAGAAAACTGATGTAGACGGAATATCACCTCACATTATATGAATAATGATATTGTATAAACTTTTCACATTCCAAATTTTTAAGAATGCGCATCAACTAATAATATAGAACATTATATTAAAACATTCATGAAGACCTCCAATATGTAGCTTGCTAAGGTAATGCAAAAATGTTCAGAACAATATTGTCATTAATATGAGCTTTAGAACAAAATAGTTAGAAACTAATTAACTTTTTCTTCTAGACAATGTGATGAGACAAGTAGCATGCATAAATATACTGTTCTATCTCCACTATCAGAAACTGTTTTAACTAACCACGCTGACTATTGTACAATGAACATCATTTACGCCCATGAATAACAAGGTGTAGCAATAAATTGATCAGACACAAGTATCTGTTTTCTTTCAACATATATTTTCATATGACAATATCAATGGTAACCAAAAAGTGATAGAAAAATGAAAATCAATTCATAAAGAATGCAAGGTATTAGTTAAGGTACATGAAAGGACACTTACTTTGACAGTTATATAGGAGGCTGGAATTAGGCCGATAAAAGTTGCTAAAAAGAACACATGAAACGGTATGTCAACTATTGGTGATGCCAAATTGATAAATAGGTTGGGTAAAGTTGGAGTAATTCTCAGAAAGAGCATATAATTCAGCAACTTGTCCCTTCGCTTAGCAATCTGATTCCACCAAAAAAAAACAGATGAATTCAAGTACGAAAGGATAGTAGGGCAAAACAAATGAAAGGTGCTGAGAGAACACACAAATGAAAAGTTCAAAATATGGTAACAAGGGGGAGAAAATGAAGAAGGCACCTCAGCTTGAAAAAATCTTAGTTTATCAGGCCACAACCAACTAACCAAGGGCCTGCCAATCAGCTTTGACAGAAAAAAGCAGGAGCATGCTCCAGCTGTGGCATTGAAGACAACCAAGAAAAGGCCTTTAACACCAAAGAGAGCTCCAGCCAGCAAAGACATGAAAATTGTTCCAGGAATCATAAAAGTTTGCATGAAGATATAAGTTGAGCAGTAACCCAAAATGAATTGTGCTGGGTAATCATTTGCATATGTTGCAATATTATCTCTGAAAAAGAATAGAAAAACACAGGCTTCAGTAAAATGAGTTGCAGCTAAAACATGAACACAGAAAGAAGTTTTTCGTGACGAAGTAGAAGCGCCTGGCAACAAGAAAGTAGTGAATAAACAAGTAAACTAAAGCAGATGACAGCAATAAATTAAGAATGGAAATTTCGGAAACAATGCATTGTAAAAATGGAGATTTTTATGAAACCTGATGATAGAATTTTGCATAAGAAAACACAAAACCAGAATACAGCAACCAAAACAGCCAAATAAAACGTTGATGCCGTTATTTTACATAAAAAAGGGAACTCTACTCTAATAGTGATCTCTCAAAATATGACCACCAGTATTAAACAATCTCTGTATGATAAATATTTAGTAAATAGCTGGATCTACTCGGTATGCATATTCTCCCTACAATTTGCATTATTTGATACTCTCACATGAGCCACATATGAACAAAAATCAAGATTAACCATATATGGCTTTGAAACCCCTTAGTGCTTCACATTAAGGTATAATGGGAATGATGGAATTCTCATCTACAGCTATCTTCATCTCCAATCTAACACAAAAAGGAGGCATATTTTAACTTCAGAAAACCTAATTTGAGCTAGAATTATGAGCTAAAAAATCCCATTAGTTCTCTCTAGCTCAAAATCATATAAACCGCAAGAAGTCTAAAAAGGGTAATACTAAAATCTACAGTATTCATCAAATCCAAAGATTCAACACACAAATTAAGCTAATGTCAGAAATAAAAGCAATAGAAATTCACCAATTGAGAGAAATAATCAGTTTTGATGATTAAAACAAACAATCAAAAGGGGGCCTACTTGAGCAATCGCAGATCAGAGATGGAACGCGGGATCTTGAGTTTCCCGTACTCGGTAGCGGGCATGGTAAGGTAGATGCAGAACAAACCGGTTGAAAAAATCAAGAACACCCCGAAAAAGGCGGCCAATTCCCACCTCGAAACGGGAAACCTTTCCGATTTCAACCTCTTCCCCGACGGGGAGTCGTCATCTTCCTTGCTTCCGTTGTTCAACAACGCCGCTGCGGCACTCTCCTCGTCCCTCAACACATTCCTCGGCGCCGCCATTTTAGAACATCGACAAGGAAAAAGTGCAGAAAAACACAAAGCTGCTGGGAACTTAGGATCCCAGAAAAAAATATTAAAAATGAGAATAATAAATTGAAAGGAAATATTGTTGAAGAATTAAAGAAGCATTTTCAGGTCATTTATAAGGGAATTAGGAGTGGTTTTATGAACCCTAATTTGAAGAGATTGAATTGGGATGTGTGAGACCCAATAGAGCTTTAAAGCAATGCTTTCTTTTTATGCGTTTTTTGAATGAAACCAACGAAACAGAAAATTTTCAAAGACAAAGTTGTTTCCTTTACAAATTGGGGAAAATTGACTTTAGAATGCCAAAAATCATAAATCAATTTAATCAGTGATTTAAAGTTAATTTTTTTAAAAGATACGTGTGAATTTATTTTATATAAAATACTTAGTTTTTAAAATAATTTATTATCTTTAAATAAAATTAATTTTATTATAAATATAGTCGTTTAAGTATATTGTTAACACACATAATAATATTATGTATTAACACACACAAAATTGAGTTGCTATTGTAACCTTATAAATATATTATTTTTATTTAAACGTAACTTACAAATTGAGATTGTATTAACTTAACAATATTCAAAAAATTTATTGAAAAAATTATATAAAATTTAAAATGTATTAGAAATTGTAAAATGATAAAATTTAATAAAAAAATTAATAAAAAATCTTTATAAAGTATTAAAAATTGAACACTTTTACGGAAAAAATTTTCGACTTCGTTAGTCTGGGTATTACCATTCGTTAAACAAATTTTTAGTAGAATCAACCTTGTATTATATAGGGGTGGGCATACGATCGAGTCGAGTCAATTTTTTTTAAGTTATTCGAGTTTGCAAGTCCTGTTTTACTATTCAAACTTTA
This sequence comes from Hibiscus tridactylites, assembly GCA_958450335.1. Classification (NCBI taxonomy): domain Eukaryota; kingdom Viridiplantae; phylum Streptophyta; class Magnoliopsida; order Malvales; family Malvaceae; genus Hibiscus; species Hibiscus tridactylites. Next base: position 34,444,751 of record OY288273.1, on the reverse strand, counting down.
TTTATTTGATTTTTTTCCAAATCATTTCTATATGCATATACGTAGCGGTGCACATATATATTTCTATATGCATATACTTAGGGCTTGGTTGTGCACATATTGATTCCAATTTTAATGACTTTCTATATGCATATACGATATATATATATATATATATATATATATATATATATATATATATATATATATATTTCTTTATATTTTTACATGTGATATACATAATATATCATGCAAAATTGACAGACTCGAATTGAATATGAAAACTGATCAACTAATTACTAAAAATTTTAAGTAATTCGAATTTTCATTTCATAACTCAAAACTTTATTTGCATTTTTTTCGAGTCGAGTTTATGAAATTACGAGTTGAGTAAAAAACAAGTCGATTTTTTTACGTCAAGTCGAATAATTCAATTTTTTTAAGTCGAGTCGAGTCGAATTTTGCCCACCTTTTGAGTTTATTGTTACTCTAGTACGTAACAATAAAACTCAAATTTTCTTTCACTTTTCTACATTAAATTGATGCTCATTAATTTTTGATGTAGAAGAATGAAAGAGAATTTTGGTTTTATTAGTACTCTAATACGATTATGTTTCAGTTAAAAATATGTTTAAAGGACATTAGTACGCTTAGCATAACGAGAAACAATAAAAGAATTTGATGGTTTATAAATATTTTTAAATTTTCATTTTTTGATATTTTTAATTTTAATGTTTTACTTAATTTTTAAATTCATTATAGTGTTTTTATTTTTTAATATTTCATTAATATTAAAATATTATTTTTTTATATATTTTTTAAGTAGGTTATTGAATTTTCAATTAAAATCAGTTATACCTCTGAATTCGGTAAAAAAAATAATTATGCCCTCGAATTCGTTTAAAATAATCAATTCAGTCCCCTCCGGCACGTCAACATCGTGGACCGCCACGTCAACATAATGGACCGCCACATCATCATCGTAACTGCCACATCAGCACTGTAATGGCCAACGTTGGTCAAAGGCTCAATTTGATCGATTTCACAGAGTGAAAGGCCACATTAGGGGCATTTTTTAGAGATGGGCGAAATTAATTTTTGGGTCAAATTCAGGGCAAAATTACCCCTTTACCTTTAAATTTATAGTTGAAGTAGTAAAAGGTTAGTATCTTGGTCACAAAATTATTAATAGGGATGTACATTTTACCCGACTCAGCCTGATTGAGTTGGATTTTTTATTAAAAATTTGGGGTCGGGTCTAGTTTTTCTTAAGGGTGAGGTCAGGTTGGGTTGTGTTTGAGTTTAGGGTGAAAAAAATCCGACTCGACCTGATTCATGACTAATAGTGAATTTTCTATTATATTTTTTAGGAATATTTATAATAATACACCTCTTTACATTTTGATCTTTAAAATTATTTTTTTACAATTAAATCCTTAAAATTGATTTTTTTAATAGGTCAGGTTTAAGTATATAAATTTCAGGTTGAATTGGGTCGAGTTTTTTAAAGGATGTGGTCGGATCAGTTTCGAGTTTAGAATAGTTACTTTCAGGTCGGGTTCGGTTGGGTCAAAAACCCGAGCCATGCCCATCCCTAATCACAAGTTAAAATCTCTAGTAATAAGTTTAAATAATTTTATTTAAAGATATTTATAAAAATATTAAAAGGCAAAGGAACCACACAACAATATTTAATAGGGATAAATTTATAATTTTTATTGAATTAACGTCCGAATTAACTCCTAAAATTTGGCCAGAATTTTAATTATTAGGATAAAAATGAAGATGAATAATAACAATAACTAAGTTGCAAATGAATCCATTGACTACACAGAAAAAAGGAGGGTCAAAGGTTTGATTTTTAATTTGGATTATTTGCTAGAAATACCCATACATTTTAGTGAATTCTTTTATTAAAGGGATTATTCCAGGATATTCTTTCTTCTCTTGAGAGCATATTCGTATATATTAATCACAAATATTATAACGTTGTATGTTTTTTCTTTCTTTCTTTTTAATGTGAACGAAATTATTCAAGAATTTTGTTGGGATATTGTTTCTTTTAAGAAGAAATATTTTTTTTTTCAAATGGGGTGCATCAGAGATTAGTTTACGAAGTATGAATAATGTTACAGTAGAAGGGTAAATTTGTTATAAAAAGTTGACGAGTTTTGAAAGAACTTAGAAAAAAAATACGAGTTTGACTTTGAAATTTTTGTAATTGAAAAAATAAAAGAACTCGTCGAGAAAAAAAGACGAGCTTTTAAAATAGAAAAATTCTACAGCGGGCGACGAACATTGATGAACACCACTAACGATGAACACCGATGAACACTATTAAATTAATTAATAAAGATTTAAAATTTCAAGGACTCATCATACAATAATAATTACTTTAAAATTTTTAATTAAATTATTTTTTATATATATTAAAATTTTATTTTTTAATAAGGGTAAACTATATATTTAGTACCTAACTTATTTCCGTATTTCTATTGAACCCTAATTATTTAAATATTATTTCAATTTGACCATATTCTTTATAAAAAAATAATTTAACCCTTAACCCTCAACCTAAAACCCTAAACTATTAAACCTTAAACCCTTAAACTCTTGAATCTATACCCTAAACCATATACCCTTAAAAATAATTTTATTTAATAAAATTTATATATTTGTATGAATTTGGGGTATATATATATATATATGGTTTAGGATATCGCACTTGAATCTCAGTAACTCGAGAAAATTAGTAGGCACATCAAAAGTATCGCACATAATCCTTCACCTGGAAGCCTAGTTTAGTCGTTTTAATGGAAGAAAAAAAAATTGTCTTGAAAGCAACGATAACAGGTGAGTTGGTCGAAGGCACATTGAACAAGCAACGAAAGAACAATTAGAGATTATGTTTGATACTTATTTTTTGAAATAAAAAAACAATGGTTCCATTAATACCAATTGATAAAAAGATCAAGCAAACGATAAAAAAGAAACACTACTTGTCTGCAGGTTTAAAACAAACTGAAAAATCAAAACAAAATCACATCCAAAATTGTCTTTGATGCAAAACATGCTTAAAAGCAAATAAATAGCCATCAGCTGCCTTGTAATAGACTATAATATGAAACATTCAACGCTTCTTGGAGACACCAACAGTCTTTCTTCGACGACCGGTGGTCTTGGTGTGCTGACCACGGACACGAAATCCCCAGTAGTGTCTCAGACCACGGTGGTTCCTGATCTTCTTCAAGCGCTCCAAGTCATCTCTCAACTTCATGTCGAGAGCATTAGGCACAACTTGGGAATATTTCCCATCCTTGTAATCCTTCTGCCTATTCAAAAATCAGTCTGGGATTTTAAACTGCCTAGAGTTCGCCACAATCGTCATGAGGTTGTCCAACTCCTGCGCAGTCAATTCACCGGCCCTCTTGTTCATGTTAAGGGTTCGCCACAATCGATACTTATTAAATAAAATTATTTTAAGGGTATATGGTTTAGGGTATAGGTTTAAGGGTTTAAGGTTTAATAGTTTATAGTTTTAGGTTGAGGGTTAAGGGTTAATGGTTAAATTATTTTTTATAAAGAATATGGTCAAATTGAAATAATATTTAAATAATGAGGGTTCAATAGAAATACAAAAATAGGTGAGGTATTAAATATATAATTTACGCTTATTAAAAAAATAAAATTTTAATATATCAAAAATAATTTAATTGAATTTTTTAAAGTTATTGTTAATTATTTGATGGGTCCTTGAAATTTTAAATCTTTATTAATTAATTTAATAGTATTCATCGGTGTTCATCGTTAGTGGTGTTTATCAATGTTCTTCGCACGTGGTAGACTCATCTTTTAAAATATCGTTTAAAATAGCCCTAATCGTTACTATATTCTAAATTCATAAAATAATCTATAATACACCTTATATATTTTTTTTCCTAACAACATTATCCAATCAAAATTGTCAAATTATTCAATTATACAAAACATTAGTTTTTATTGAAAGTTATCTTACTCAAGAATTTGAAGCCTCTACAAGTTTATTACTCCTTTTGTCTTATTTTTTTATCACTTGTCGACAAAACACAAAATTTTAGGAAATCAAAAGTTTCAAATTGTTATGTCAATCAAAATGATGACAGTTACAAAAACGCTTTTAAAGTTTGATGTGTATATAATGAAAGGATATAATTATTTGATATAACGGAGGTGTTTTAGTTTAGGGTTTAAGAACTTACTTTAGGACGTAGAGTTTACTGTTTAGGGATTTAGACTTATTAGTTTAAAATTTAGTGATTGTAAATAAAATTTAGGGTTTATGGTTAGATTTTAGGGTTTATAGGTTAAAACTTAAATCTTTAACATATTACCCTTAAACCTAAACACTAACATCTAAACCCTAAATCCTAACACTAATTCCTAAATTCTAATCATTACACCTAAATTCTAAACCCCTACACCTTAATATGAGTCTCTAAACCCTAAAACTAAGCACTTATGAAAATTAAAAAAAAATTCACCGCCAATGCATTGGATATAAATCTATTGAAAGGATATTATTTGATGCACTGACGGTGAAAAATTTTAGTAAATTCAAAATACAATAAAGAGTAAAAAGAAAAATACAATTGTTAATAACTTAATATATTATTGACTTTTTAAAATAACATTTTTTATTAAGAAAATACTTTGAAACACAAGTTTGTGTAAATTTTAATTTACACAAGCCTTTCAATTTTAGGGTTTATAGATTTATGTTGTGGTTTAGGGTTTACGGTTTTAGGTTGTAGGATGTAGAACTTAAGGTTTATGGTTTAATGATTTAGGATGTTAGGGATAGTGATAGGGATATGGATTTAGGTTTTAAATTTTATAGCTTAAATATGTAAAATAATATAATTTTTTACACAACTTGTGTATCAAAATACAACTATTTTGAATAAATCACTTTTAGAATGTAAAAATGATAAGTCTAGTAAGACAAATAAAGTACATTTTGTGAATAGTATGACCCTGTTTGGCGATTAGCGGATAGCGGATTACATTAGCCGATAGCTGATAGCTTATTGTATTAGCATATTGTATTAGCAGATTGTATTAGCACATTGTATAAAAATATTTGGTAAAATTAACTGATAGTTGATAGTTGTTTGATTATTTAAACAAGCAAAATGACATATAAGGACATGATTATATTCAATACTTGTTTGAATAGTTTATTAGTTATCAATATTTTGTATCTATGAGATCCACTAATTGACCTAGTGGTTAAGGATGCTCATCTTGCCCCATCTTGTATGATTTTGAATCCCGGCATGAGAATGTAATAACTCTCTATTTAATCAAAAAATATTTTGTATCTATTAATATTAATTAGATTATAAAAAAATATTTTTTTACTATAACATTACTAAGCATATTTGAAGGATCTATATATTAATTTATTATTTATGTAATTATTTTAATACAATTTATTTTATTATTAAATTTAAATACAAATATAAATGTGTGATAATTAAAGGAAAAAATATTAGTTTACCAATGTCACAAAGTAAATATGTGAGGGTGAAGAACTAAAATAGAAAACGTTAAATTTAGGTTATTTGGAGATTTTTTATAATTGTTAAAGGTAATTGTTGAGTTGTGAGGAGCTCGATTCGTTCAACCGATTTAGCTCACCAAGTGGTGGAGAGGTGGATTTTTGGGTGGAAAGGTTGTAGAAGCTAAAAAGATGATTGACACAATGATTTATAGTGGTTCAACCTTCTAACCAAGGTCTACATCCACTACCTTAGCTCCCCACTAAGGATTTCCAATCAATCCACTATTGATTCGTCCCCTTTTCTAGGCTTAGGAGGAAACCCTTATACACGATCAAGCTTTCTACCCAAAACCTTAATCAAAACCCTCTTTACAAAGAGAAACAATAAGCAAACTTAAATCCCTCTAATAGGTATTTGTTTGCACAATTTAGCACTCACCCAAAACCTAAAACACTTGAGTAAATTTGACAATTTTGGCTCACTAGTGTTTGTCTATACAAGAATTGACAATTTAAGTACAAATACACTTTTTGATCATTTGTTGATTGACAATATGAGCATTAACCATATCTTGATGCTTGGAGGTCCCTTTTATACTCCTTGATGAGTTTATGGCCGTTACTAGCCATTGGGGTTGAATTGCAGCCGTTGAGGACTTTAATTCCCACCATAAATGCAGTTCTGCAGCTCACCGTTTTGAAACGCTCGAAACCGTTTCGAAACACCCTTTAAGTAGAAACAACCGTTGCAGTCTGACAAGGCACTCGTATCGAAACGTCCCTGGCCGTTTCAGAACACGTATCGAAACGCCTAGACCCGTATCGAAACGCCCTGCATTTAAATGTTAGTTGAGAAATAGCTGTTGAGGTTTATGATCGTTGTGGTCGAAGCCACGTAGGCGTATCGAAACGGCATAGCCCGTTTCGAAACGCTAGGCAAAATTCTCACACAGGGAAAGCCCGTTTCGATACCCGTATCGAAGCATTTTAGCTACTGGAATCCCCCGTATCGAAACACCCTAAGATGCTTCGAAACGCCTGGAAGGTTTTGTTTAGATTGGCTTTTGAAAACATGTGAAAACCTTTTAAAAACTTCCTTAAACATATTTTCAAGTTATTTGGACTTTAGAAATTGTTTTAAATACTTTTTAAATCAGTCCAAAACATTTTTCAATTATTATATCAAAACATTAGTTCTACAGTAACAAAGTCTTTATAAGTCTTATGTCAAAACTTCTAATTTCAAAAAGCTCATATTAGTAACTTTTTTTAAAAAATTATAGGCTTCATCTCTATCTTCTATTCTAATTCGCTATTCACCAAACATTCAAATTAGCGAATTTGACAGGTCAAACATCTAATTTTAACTCAAACCTCTAATTTTAGCTCAAGTTGCTGTTTACCAAACATTGCATATAACTTGAACTCTATTTAGGAAATTAGTGTAAAATATAAAGGAGCGAGGGAAATCGTTTTCAGCTGGTGTCAATACTAATGAGATTCGTTATGATTAAAAATTAGACTTAATTATCAAATAAGTGTTCAAATTATACCTTTTGTTCTAGATAGTTGGTGCCTAAAGTATTTTTCATGCCAAGTAGGTGTCTACCATTTTCACCGTTATCTTTTTAGGTGTCTGGCCATTAATAGAAGTTTAAAAATTTTTGTTAGCCAATCAAAACATGACACACATAATGCTTTGTTTTATTTTAAAAAAGATAGAATTTTCAAAAAAATCTTAAAATTCTCAAAAATTTCCAAAATAGTCCCCACATCTCTAAATCCCCAAAACCCTAAGTGCAAAATCCATATTACAGCAATTGTTGCCGCTAATCGCCGACGGCATGCCCACCACTTTCATCATCGAAACCCCCAGATCATTTCCCCATCCTCCTATCACTGAAACTCGACGACCGACATGCCTAATGTCGAAACAAAGTCGAATGGTGAGAGGAAGAAAAAAGAAACGATGGGCGGAAAACGGTGACGATCAAATGACGAATGACGTGCAAATCTTGTGACAAGAGAAGGATGCTTCATTCAGTCGTTGGTATCTTGATGAACGACGACGAAATTGGCCGAATTTGGAGATCTAGGAATTTTGGGTTCATTTTGTGAATTTGGGAAATTTAGGGATTTTAAAAAATAAGTTAAAAGAAATAAAAATAAAGAAGAAATTAAAATCAAAGCTACATGTCATGTTTTGATTTGCCAACATAATTTTTTTAAACGACCGTTAATGGCCAGACACCTAAAATGGTAACGATAAAAATGTTAGGCACCTACTTGGCCCGAAAAATACTTTGAACACATATTTGAAACAAAAGATATAATTTAGTCACTTATTTAACATTTAAGCTTAAAAACCACCACACATCGTTTCATTTGACAATTTCTAGTAAGATACATTCTCCAACATAAACCAAAAAATATATTCTCTAATGAAAACAAAAAATTTCCACAAGCACATTAATTCTAGGGTTTAAAAATTTTATTTGGGGTTTAGAAGTTTATGATTATGAGTTTATAATTTAGTGTTTATGGTTAGAAATTAGGGTTTAGACATTAGAGTTTAGGTTTTAGGATAATATGGTTAGGGATTTAGGTTTGAACATATAAACCTTAAATTTTAACCACAATCCTTAAATTCTAAACCCTTGAACTTTCAAACTAAAACACTTATGAAAACTTTTTATTTTCATCGATGCATGAAATACACTTTAAAAATTACTTTAATTTCCCAAACTAAAATACAAAGATTAAAATAAAAATTTCAAAAACAGACAAATGAAACAATGGGTATGAAGAAAGCCATTTCAAATATCAATTTTCGAATTTTTTTAGTTATCTTCTTACAAAGCAAACAAATGGACAAAAACATGGGAAATTCTAAAAGAAGGCGGGTTAAAAAGAGGATAAAAAGAGGCTATACGTAAATCTTTATAAAAATTGTATAGATTTGTGTATCGACTTTTGTGTACAAACACAAATACTTTACAAAATTGTAAGGATTTGTGTACCGCCTCTTTTTTATTAAATATGTTTGAATAAGTCTCCAGCTATTATTAGAATACTGGAGGTTGTTAGTAAGTTCCTATTTTTATGATCTTAGTTGGATAGTTGCTGGATATCAGGAACTTAATTTGATTTACTTAATTATCTTTGAGATATCTCGTTTGTAAGTTGGACTATATATATTGGTCAAGTACATGAATAAATAATTGAGTTCTTCCACCACATTTTTTCGCCATTAGAGTTTATTTCTAACATTATGATATCAGAGCTACGGTTTACCTTAGAAAAGCATAGCTGCAGCTAAAAGAAGAACGAGAGATGGCGACAGAAAATACATTTGTGCAACCCTCAATTCCAAAGTTTGATGGTCACTATGATCATTGAGTTATGTTGATAGAGATTTTTCTATGTTCAAAAGAGTACTGGAGTTTAGTAGAAAATGGGATTTCTGTTGCACCTGTTGGAACGATGATTACTGAGGCGTATCAGTGTCTCATTGACGAGCAGAAACTTAAGGATTTGAAGGCGAAGAATTATCTTTTCCAAGCCTTGGATCGCTCTATTTTAGAGACGATTCTCAAGAAGAACACATCCAAAGATATATGAGACTCTATGAAGAAGAAATACCAAGGATTAACACGGGTTAAATGAGCTCAATTACAAGCATTAGGGAAAAAGTTTGAGACACTCCAAATGAAAGCAGGAGAAATTGTGAATGATTATTTTGCACGAACGCTTACGATTGCAAACAGAATGAAGGCTAATGGTGAACACAAAAGTGACACGAAGATAGTTGAAAAGGTATTGCGTTCCATGACCTCGAAATTTAATTATGTTGTTTGTTCTATTGAGGAGGCACAAGACACTAGCAATCTGTCCATAGATGAATTGCAAAGTAGTTTGCTAGTGCACGAACAAAGAATGATGAACCCTGAAGAAGAACAAGCCTTGAAGGTAAATTATGGCGAATCTTGTAATCAGGGATAAGGCCGTAGTGGATATCGCGGATGAGGTCGAGGGTGTGCATGTGGGAGGGTGTACTTTGACAAATCCACTATTGAGTGCTTTAATTTTCATAAACTTGGGCACTTTCAGTGGGAATGTCAAAGCAAGGAAAGCAACTTTACAAAGATTTCTGAAGAAATGTTGCTCATGGCTTGGGTTGGTGAACAACTCAAGAGTGATGAATGGTTTTTGGACTCCGGATGTAGCAATCACATGTGTAATAAAAAAATATTTTACAGATCTAAATGAGCAATTTGTTGACAGTGTGAAGCTCGGAAATAATGCAAGTTTGGTGGTGAATGGGAAAAAGAATGTGCGGTTGCAAATTGACAACAAAATACATGTGATAACTGAAGTTCTCTATGTGCCTGCTTTAATAATAACTTGTTAAGTATTTGACAGCTTCAAGAGAAGGGCTTTGCTATTCTAATTCAACACAACATTTGCAAGATTTACCATCCCGAAAAGGGTGTTCTCATAGAGTCTGTGATGTCTTCCAATCGTATGTTCAAAGTTGCAGCAGTGCCTTTATCACCTGGTGCAACTTGCTTCATATCAACAGAGGATGTCGGTCAATTATGGCATTGTCGCTATGGTCACTTGAGTTTCAACGGACTCAACACTTTGAAGCAAAAAGAGATGGTATTTGGGTTGCCGCAGCTGGTAAAACCATCTAAAGTGTGCACATAATGCTTGTATTGGAAACAACAACGAGATCCATTTTCAAAGAAGAGTTCTTGGAGAGCTAAGCAACCACTACAATTGGTTCATTCTGATCTATGTAGTCTTATTCAACCAATTTTCAACAGCAACAAAAGGTACTTTATCACTTTCATTGATGACTGTAGTCGTAAAACATGGGTTTATTTTTTGCATGAAAAAGTTAGAAGCGTTTAAGTTCTTCAAGTTTTTCAAAGCCAAAGTTGAATGTGAAGTTGACCTGCAAATTAAAGGACTTCGAACAGATCGTGGAGGTGAATTCACTTCATTAGAATTCTTGACTTTTTGTGTTAAAAATGGAATAAAAGGCAGCTTACTGCTCCCCATTCACCACAACAAAATGGTGTTGCCGAGTGAAAGAATCGTATCATTATGAATATGGTACGAAGCATGTTGATTGCCAGAGGTGTTCCCTAAATTTTTTGGCTAGAAGCAGTTAATTGGGCTGTCCATGTTCTCAATAGAAGTCCAACGTTAATCGTACAAAACAGGACGCCAGAGGAAGCTTGGAGTGGGCAAAGACCTTCAGTTGGATATTTTAGAGCATTTGGTTGTGTGGCTCATGTGCACGTAGCAGATACTTACCGAACAAAGTTGGATAAACGCATCATTGCTTGTGTTTTATTGGGAGTCAGTGAAGAATCAAAAGCATATCGACTCTATGATCCCATTAACAAAAGGATCATTATTAGCCGTGATGTTGTATTTGAAGAGGACCGCGGCTGAAATTGGGAGGAAAAATTCAACAATTCGATACAATATGAATTGGATTGGAATGACAATACTGAAGCGGATGATGATGAGAAGGACATCAATGAAGAGGATGATGGTGAAGGATTTGTATAACAAGATGAAGCTGTCAAACAAGAAGAAACTCTAGAACAACCATTTCCTAGACGACAACACACACAACCTTCTTGGATGCAGGATTATGTTACTGGTGAAGAGCTCTCTGATGATGATTTTGAATCTCACATTGCTATTAGAGAAGAAGATGATCCTGTTAACTATGACAAAGCCGAAAAGAATCCAATTTGGAGGAAAGCCATGCAAGAGATTGATTGTATAGAAAGAAATGGAACATGGTTTTTAACTGACCTTCCGAATGATGCTAAAAAGATTGGAGTCAAATGGATCTTTAAAACTAAGCGTGATGAGAATGAAAGCGCCATCAAACATAAAGCTCGATTGGTGGTTCGAGGATACACTCAAGAATATGATGTAGATTATACGGAGGTATTTTCTCCCGTCGCTCGCATGGAGACCATTCGGTTAGTCATTGCTATAGCTGCTCATCATGGATGGCCAATCTACCAATTGGATGTCAAATCTTCTTTCTTACATGGAGAATTAAATGAAGACGTTTTTGTTGAACAACCACAAGGGTTTGTGAAAAAGGGAGAATAAGGAAAAGTCTACAAGATGAAACGTGCCTTATATGGATCAAACCAGGCTCCACGAGCTTGGTATAGTCACATTGAGGGGTATTTCCTTTCTCATGGATTTAAAAAATGTGAGTATGGACCTACTTTATTCACTAAGGTGGAGAAGAAAAACATTATGGTTGTTAGCTTGTATGTCGATGATTTAATTTATACAAGGAATGATGATGTGCTATTAATGGAGTTCAAGAGATCTATGAAGTTAGAATTTGCTATGACAGATATGGGGAAAATGAAGTTTTTTTTCTTGGTCTTGAAGCAACGTAGAAAGTTAATGGTATTTTTTGTGCAAAAAAATACATAACAGATCTTTTAGATCGATTCAAGATGAACAACTCAAACTCGGTTCATAATCCGATGGTACCAGGGAGAAAATTAAGCAAGAATGAAGTTGGAAATGAAGTCAACAAGACACTCTATAAGCAAATGGTCGAGAGTCTAATGTACGCAACTGCTACACGGCCTGACATCATGTACATCGTAAGTCAAGTGAGTCGATTTATGGAAAACCCAAAGGAGTTTCATCTTCAAGCAATAAAGTGAATCATGCGCTACCTCAAAGGAACTTGTGAGTTTGGATTATTCTATAAAAAATGGGGGGAAAGATCTCATAGGGTATACCGATAGCGACTATGCAAATGACGTTGAAGATAGAAAAAGTACATCGGGTTATATATTCATGATGAGTGAAGTTGCTATCTCGTGGAGTTCAAAGAAGCAACAAGTGGTGAGTCTTTCAGCAACCGAAGCAGAATTTATAGCTGCATCAGCAAGTGCATGTCAAGGTGTGTGGCTCAGGCGAAAACTTGTGGCATTAGGACGAACTCAAACAAGCCCTACTACCATATATTGTGATAACAACTCTACCATTAAGTTATCAAAGAATTCAGTTATGCATGGGAGAAGTAAGCATATTGATGTTCGCTTTCATTTTTTGAGGGATCTTACAAGGAATGAAACAATTGAGCTGCAACACTGTGTTTCACAAAAACAAATAGCTGATATCATGACCAAGCCACTTAAGCAGGAAGACTTTGTTCGAATGCGAAGAAAGCTTGGAGTCCCAACAAATGTAAACTGAATATAAGGGATGATTCAGTTTAAGGGTGGGAATATTAGATATGTTTGAATAAGTCTCCAGCTATTATTAGAATACTGGAGGTTGTTAGTAAGTTCTTATTTTTATGATCCTAGTTGGATAGTTGCTAGATATCAGGAACTTAATTTGATTTACTTAATTATCTTTGAGATATCTCATTTGTAAGTTGGACTATATATATTGGTCAAGTACATGAATAATAATTGAGTTCTTCCACCACATTTTTCGCCATTAGAGGTTCTTTCTAACAATTTTAGCTTTTTTTAGTCGGTCACTCCCTAGAATCTCTCCAAAAAAATTGACAACTGCCAACGACTTTTCAAAGTCGATTTCAATTATCATCGACTTTGAGATTAACTGTAAAAATTACACCATTTCCCTTAATAATTTCTTCAAAGCACCATTTCCTTTATATTTCTTTTAAATTGCAATGTCCCCCTAAATAAGCCTTTCACACTCAATATATTATTAGCATTTAGAAGTAAAACAATACAGATTACAGAGCGAGTAAACAAATGGTAATGAAACGCCAGAAACAACAGTGTTTTTTTTTATTCCTTTATTTTACAATATCATAAACTCTCCCATTCCCAGCCTGATAAAGAAAACTAAGGGCACTTGTACTTGTTGTGGGTCTTGATCTGGGAGTAGCAAGGGCAGGAGTCGCGGGGAGCTATAGGACCCTTTGGCACACAATGGTCGGGACACCTGTTGCAGCATGCCACACATGTTTTGTTGCACATCTTCGGCTTCCATGACTTGCTGCATCTGTATTCACACTTCTTCGGGCATTCATCTGCAGCTACAATGCATATGCATGTAATTTCACCATTACTTTTGAACCAAACTTGAGAAAAAAAAAGAAACAATAGATAAAGGGTTTTGCTATGACATGCAATGTCATTTCAAGCCTTTTACGTTAGTTGACTAATAAATTTTATTTACAGTTGGGTCATTTTGGCTTAAAATAAAATATTGAGGGTTGGAGTGCTTTAAAAAGAAGGGTAAACAACACTATTGGTTACTAAACTATTTCCAATTTTTTTGTTTTGTCACCAAACTATTATTTTGAAGTTTGAACAAAACCGTCACCGATGTTATGTTTTTTGTTCTCTATTTTGGTCACTAATGCTACTTTTTTTTTCATGTTCTAGTCACCAAACTATTGTTTTTTTCATGAGTTTTTAATGACAGGTAACCAAAAAAGAAAAAAAATGTAACTTTGGTGACACTTTTGCTAAAAATAATAATTTGGTGACCAAAATATGAATAGTTTTGTGACCAATAATGTTATTTATCTAAAGGAATAGAGATCAAATTATGCATGTTCTTTACCTTGGGTGTCCAGAGACGGGACTTGTGTTCCCGGTTGTGCAACTTGAGCCATTAGCATTCCCACCTGCAAAGCGGTATTGTACCAAAATTTAACAAAGTCTCACTACGATTATGTTATAGATAAATAAATAGATAGATAGATAAATAAATAGATAAACGGCGTACCTCGGAGAGGAGGAGAAGGGAAAGAAATGATGCAAGTAAAAGTGATGATGTCTTGGTTGTGCTTGCCATTTCCTGTTGGTTTGTCAACCGTGAAAATGGAGATTATATGTAACAAGTGATTATTTTGGTTTGAAGATGGGACATTGGGAAGCCTGCTTTTTTATAGAAATTTTAGGGTCTAGCGACGGGCATTGGCATTGGCATCGGCATCGGCATCGGCATTGTCATGAGCCGTAAAGTTGCTGAGAAGCTTCCTTTTTCTTTATTTACCCTTTCCAAAAAAAATTTGGTCATAATTGAGAGATGAATTACTAGGGACAATACAGGTCTGATTAGACCACTAAATTATATAACAAATATAGCCCCACACAATTAAATTGAATGCATGGGAGTTAACTAAATACACTATATGTTCCAAATTATTATTTTTATTATGTTCATGTTTGGTAAATAGAGGTTTGAGCTAAAATTAGAGGTTTGAACTAATATTAGAGGTTTGACCGGTTAAATCCATTAATTTGAATGTTTTGTAAAGAGCGAATTGAAATAACGGATCGGGGTAAAACCTCTAATTTTGAAAAAGTTGCTAATAGGAGCATTTTGAAATTAGAAGTTTTGACATGAGTTATAAAGACCCTTTTATCCTTAACAATTATCAAAAATCTCCAAGTAACCTAAATTTAACCATTTTTATTTTAATTGTTCAACCTCACATATTTACATTGTGACATTCGTAAACTAATACTTTTTTTCTTTTTATTCTCACACATTTATATTTGTATTTAAATTTAGTAATTAATTAAATTGTATTAAAAATAATTATATAAATAATAAATTAATATATAGATCATTCAAATATGCATAGTAATGTTACATTTAAAATTATTTTTTATAATCTAATTAATATTAATAGATATAAAATATTGATAACTAATAAACTATTCAAATAAGTATCGAATATAATCATGTCCTTATATGTCATTTTTCTTGTTTAAATAATCAAACAACTATCAACTATTAGTTAATTTTACCAAATACTTTTATACAATCATTTAATATAATCTGCTAGTCAAATCAGCTAATGCAATTAGCTATCTGCTAATTGTCAAACATGGCCAAGTTAGTCTCAATCATTTAATACAATCCGAAGATGTTGAGCATGTTCTTCTCTATTACGGGAATAGAGCAGAATATCGTCAATGAATACGACAACAAACTTGTCAAGATGAGGCTTGAATACTCGGTTCATCAGATCCATGAATGCAGCAGGGGCATTCGTTAACCCGAATGGCATCACCAGAAATTTGTAATGACCATAACGAGTTCTAAAAGCAGTTTTGGGTATATCTTCATCTTTCACCCTCATTTGATAATATCCGGATCGAAGGTAAATTTTAGAGAATACACCAGCATCTTTCAGCTGATCAAACAGATCTTCAATTTGGGGCAATGGATACTTGTTCTTGATAGTGACTCTGTTCAATTGCCGGTAATCAATGCAAAGTCGCATTGTTCCGTCTTTCTTTTTCACAAAGAGAACTGGAGCACCCCAGGGAGAAGTGCTGGGTCGAATGAAACCCTTATCTTCTAATTCTTGAATTTGCTTCTTTAGTTCTTGCAATTCAATTGGTGCCATACGATAGGGCGTAATGGACACAGGATTAGTTCCAGGCTGAACTTCAATTCTGAACTCAACTTCTCGAATTGGAGGAAGTCCAGGGAGTTCCTCAGGAAAAACATCATCAAATTTAGATACAACATGCATTTCTGTTAAGCCAAAATCTAGTTCATCTTGCAAGGCCATAGCAACAAAGATAGATGTTGGTTTCTTGTCAATTAGCAGAATTGACTCTTTTCCTAATCCTCTCAAGTATAGTCTTTTATTCTGACAGTCAATCCAGGCTTCATGTCTACCCAACCAGTCTAAACCTAATACTAGGTCAAACTCACATTTAGGTAGAACATACAGATCACATGGAAAAAGGTACATTTCGAATGGACACAAGGCTATTCTTACAGATCAGGTTGATTGGTGAGTCACCTCCTATAGGGTTTGAGACAATTAACCCAGTTTTAACAAATTCAGGCTTTAACTGTAACTTGTCGATCAAGTGAGAACACACAAAAGAATGAGTTGATCCCGAATCAATTAAAGCATAAACAGGAGTAAGGTTTAGTTCAACCGTACCCGCAATAACATCCGGAGACTCTTCCTCATCCTTGCCACGGATATGATAGACTCGAGCTGGAGCTCGTGATTCCTGATGTGTGGTGGCTTTCGACTGATTGCTTCTGCCTCTGCCCTGATTCCCAGACTGAGCTTGTCTAATATTCTTGTTCCGATTGGATTGCACATGACTCGGATTAGCAGAGTTTTAAGCAGGAGCTTGATCTCTCATCACTGGACAGTTTCTGATATAGTGGTCACTTCCGCCACAAGCAAAACATAAGTTAGCCTGCTTTCAACACTGACCAGGATGTGGTTTCTGACAATGCTGACAAACGACAACCTTTTCTAAATTCCCAGGGCTATTAACAGATATGCCCGGGACAGAAAGTCTACTCACAGAATGAGGCTTCGGTGTGAAGTTACTACGAGGTGTTGGATTATACGAAGAAGTACCTTCTTTATAGCTTCTAGACTTCTTTGATTTCCAGTGAGACTTGTCGTCACTCTTACGCTTCTTATCATGACGGTAACCACTTTTCCTCTTTTCTACGGTCCGAAACTTGGATTCCGTAGCAATAGCTCAATTTACGAGAGTTTGAAAGTCCGTGATATCCAGGGCGGTAAACATCAGACTCAGCTCATCATTCAGACCGTCAATGAACATACAACACTTTTCTTTCTCTAACTTGATGTACTCAGAACCATACTTGCAGTACTTACAGAAATCAGCCACGTATTGCTCTATTGGTCGACCCGCTTGCTTCAGATGCAAGAAACGCTTCCTTCGATCGGCCAAGTACTGTTCACTGATGTATTTCTTCTTGAATTCGTCTACAAAGAATTTCCAGTTCACAGATTCAACTGGAGCAGTTAGTGTTGTAGTTTCCCACCAGTTCAAGGCTTCATCAGCAAGTAAGGCTACAACGCATTCGAGCTTATGCTCATCGGAGCACTGAAGTTGCTTAGTTAATATCTGAGTAGTTCTTTCTAACCAATACTCAGCTTCTTCAGGTTTCTCCTCAATAGAGCCTGCAAAAGTATAGGCTCGGTGCTGAGCAAGCTTTTCAATAGGAGCTCTGCTAGGGGCAGCAGCTACCGGAGCAGGTTGTTCATGTCTCATGTTCGTCAAAAGCTGATCGAACATTTCTTTCATGCTCAGAAGACAATCTCTTTGAACATTCTGAACAGTCGAATTGTCAGTGTTCGTCTGAGGCTGAACAGGATATTGTTGTCGAGTGTTATCTGGTACATGAGGGTTCTCCTTATCCGGAGGGTTTTCTTTCATACGAACACTATCCCCTTCACTTGAGGATTCTCGAGGACTTTCATCGTCTCGAGCTAAATGTGTCTCTTTCATTCTAATTCAGATCAAACAAAATTCAAGTTAGGATCAAGTCACAAGTAACAATATGTATGATCCCTAGGTGGCTTGACTCAACTAATGACGCACACAGAACACATTCGAGGTCTATATGACATATTACCTAAAACGCTCTGATACCAATAAATGTAACACCCCCAACCTGGGCCGGGAGCCGGGGGCGTTGCCAGAGGTCGGAAAACGGACAAACGGAACATATCAGACAAAAGCGGAAGCATTTCGGAAAATATGATATTATTTTAATCAGTTAATCATGTTAATGCGCACGCGGAAAATGGGCTAACAAAAACTTAGACATACTTTATTTTAATCTTGCTACTAGTTTACAAGCCAATTTAAAAGTTTTATTTTTATATTCATATTACTATTACAATTAGATCATAATGTCGAACACTTAATTAATCGATTACATGCCATTCGAAAACTTATCTAAATGGTCTAGGTGATTTTTGAATTAATCCAAATTACCAATAATTAATCAATTCAATTTTCATGCAACACATAATAGATTTCCATTTCATGGCATTTGATTTCCTTTACTTAGAACCTTACAAAATATCATGATTTATATGCCCCTAAACATGTCAAGCTATCGAATATGGACAACAAAAAGAATCGACACAACCACTAGCTTGACTTACATTTTTATACACAAAATAATGAGGCTACCTACTTAAATACAAAACATGATTCTAGCCTCCTAACCAAGCATCACGGAGCATATAATTTCAAACACCATTTCAAACTTAAGTTACGACCAAACATAACAAAACGAATTCTTAAACAGACTTTAAAGTCACCATCTAGGAGTCTAAAGATAAGACTTAGATCGTACATATTTCAGAACTGTGAACTTGAGAACTTGATAACTTTGATCCAACGAAAGCTAGCTTTAGGGTCCGAGCTATCATGCTAAGGTTGGGAAGAAGAAAACAATGGAGCGGTAAGTACAAAAAGTACTTAGTGAGGTAAAGCTAAAACTAATTCATTCTTTAAGCTTTAGCGTGTTCAAGCATTGAGTTTACTTAGCTAGGTTTATTAACAATCAAATTGCACCCAACTAAGCTCATGTAGAATTCATACACATAGCATCATACATATCATATCAATCATTCATAGCACATGCTCGAATACATAACATAACACAATAACATGCTTGCACATAATTCGATCAATAGCACAATTCAATCCATTTTCAGCATACTCAATCTCATGCTTAGCAATTGAATAAATCAAGATCTCATACTAATCCATACATAGCATTTTTAACTTATCAAATCGAAATCACAATTTCATCATAGCATGTCATTTGAATGATCTCAAAATATCATTCCAAAAATCAGAATTTCCCATTTCTTAATCACATGTATTCGAATAGGGTCATTACCCAATTTTCATATAATCGAGCTTGTAAGCAATTCATAAGCTTCGTATCATAATCGGAAAGGATCAATGTCCACATAGCATAGCATTTCATATCATATCATATCATGCTAAGTCACACAATCTTTTATCCACTTCATAAGCTTATTTAACTTAGCAAGTTCCATTCAATTCATGCACTTCATATCACATGGTAATTCATTTCATTTCTTTAATTTGGTTTCATAGCCCAAGCATTTTATTTAATGTTTTTGCCCATGGTAGAATAGTCATAACAGAAATTCGAGCCATCGAAAGGGTAACATGTAACGGATATAGTTGCCCGCGGCAACGTCAAATATTGCACAAAGCAACGTCAAAGGGGATGCCCATAGCATCGTGTGTCTCGAACAACAATCAAGAACACACATCTTATCAAGAGTACACAAAGTACTATCAAAGATTGCACAAAGCAATATCAAACGGTGAGCTCAGACTCTAGGCATGCCGTTCTTATCTAGAATGTCCAAACGACCAAGGGCTTATTCTTGTTAAGTGATTAGTTCATTATTTCATTTAACATGTACATTTTTCAGAATTTACTTTGCATGCTCATTCGATCATAACATCATGCATGGCAGCAACGTCATTCATACATAATCATATGTATTTTTAAGCATAACATAATCATACTATATGACAGTCCACATATTCATTTTATCGAGTATTATCAAGAATCCATTTCATGCTTTTTCATCATACAATCATTCACATAGACAGTCCACATTTGCACATACTCAAACAATTATCAAAATCCAAATCGACATACAATTCATGGCATTTAACATCATATAAAACAGCCCACATATCACACACAATCAAACATATATCACAAGTTTCAATCATGCATCCAATTTCCTTTATATCTCCTTCCCTTACTAAACACATTACCGAATATCATTTAGTCCAATTTCATGCATATAAAACATAAATTACAGAAAATTAAAGTGGTCCGGACACTAGTCCCAACCCTAAGACAAAATTACACTCACGAAATTACACTCACGATCCTTAAGCTTGATCTCGAATTGAGATGCCTTTGCTTCTTCCTTTCGAACGATCGATCCTAGCTTCCTCCGAAATTTCTTCGCTATTCCAATCTTAACTCTCAACATTAAACAAATACACACTATATTAGGAAGCAATTCAACCATAATTACTTCACAATTTCAAGCATGAACTCCTAATTTCAATTCTGACTTTTCATTAAGCTAGTTCGAGGACTAGTTAGCGTTTTAATCATAACTTTTTAATTACTAATCCAAAATTAACTTATCATATACCGTTGGAAAGGTATTAAACTCAATTTTACATTCACGTAAACCTCATATTTTTATCTTACTCGAATTAATACAGTTTATTACTTAATTACACTCATTTCGGTAAATCTGGACAGCATGCACTGCCCAACTTTAAAAAATCATATATTTTAATTTACATACTGAAATTGAGTTCCGTTTTCTCTCAATGATTCTAGACATATCAAAGTTTATACAGTATAAATTTCAGCTTTAAATACCTTATATCCAATTTTTGGTGAATTTCCAAAGTTACTGTTTTTACATTGAACACCACTGGACAGTTTTCTTAACTTATACTTTAGCTTAAACATACACTTAATCACATACTTGAATCTAAATTTCCTTCATGGTATGACTTATTCTACTTTTCCATGATATTTTACAGTCCATATAAACTTTTAATTTCAACATTTAGGCATTCAATTTACCGATTTCTCCAAATCAGTCCCTAATCTCCAAACTTTCGATTTCATGACCATTTTTAGTTCTAATCAAAATATCATCTTTTTAACTCATTTTTCCAGCAACCAAATAAGATTTTATGACAAAATATTCATTTCTTCACAACTTTCTCCTAGGGAGAATTTTCAGATTTTAATCCCTAGCAAACTTTCCAAATGCTCAAGATTTTATATTTTCTTTCAAAACAGTTCCCTTTTTACTCTATTCATGTGTTCTTAAAAAGTTTTCACATATTTCCATATTTCATCTTGTTATTTCATTCAAGATTCATATATTTTCATGTTCATCCAAATTTTAGGTTTGCATGCATGGTTTTTAACACAACCGAAAACTACAAAGAGTAGGAAACTTACTTTCTTTAATTTCTTGACAACATTAGCTACTTTCTTCAATTTCCTAGCTTAATCCTCCACCATGCAACCGAAAATTTCACTATTTTTAGTTCTCAAAATGGCTGACTATTGAGCTTCTCTCCTCCCCCATATTTTCTTTTTCTTCACGGCAAAGGAGAGCAAAATGAGGAAGGAAGACAAGCTTCCATCATTTGGATGATTTGATGGCTCTCTAAATTACCTATGAGCCCTTTTTACTAACTCTTTTATTCTTAATTTACTAAGGGCAGCCCCAAGGATATTTTATCCTTAACATGCAATTTTTAGTATTTATAAGTCTTTTAATTTAATCACCAAATTGCCTTGTTACAAGCTTTATTGAATTTTATCAATTTCATCCGATTTTTAAGGAGTGCAATGTTATTTAATTTCTTTTCGTATTCTTTTAATTCCACACTTTAGATCTTGATATCACTAACTCAATTTCATTAGTTTACCAATCGGCTAGACTAATTAATTCGAATCTAATTTCATTTCTAATCCGAATTGGTGCACTAATTGCCCAATTGAGGACTTAAGGGACCAAATTGCATAATTCACAAATTCGCAAGCTCAATTGCTTCTAAGAATAAATAAAATAATTAAATTCTACGGCTTTAAATTCTAGGACGGAAATGTGGGTGTTACACCGCTGCCACCTTCGAGCTCTTTGCTTTCTGGCGAGTAAAACCCATATGTTCGATCGGCGTTTCGACGCCGGGAGAGTCCTCATCAGCGTTACATGGTTTTCCGGCCAGATCTGGGAATTTGGGGTTTTTCGGTAAGTTTTTTTGGGTCGTTTCGTGTTGTTGAGGTTTGGGTTGGATTATGGGTTTGATGCTCTGTGTTTTCCCGGCAAGATAGGTGCATCTGGGGACTTCCAGCGGCTATTCCGACAATCGGCCGGCGAGCTGGTTTTTTGGTAAGTGAACCGGGTCCTAACTGTCTGAACCGGCCAGACCGGTCGAACCAGTCGGCCCAATCCGACCCATTAAGCCATTTGAACCGACCAAGACTTGAAAACCCGTACCCGGCTCGTATCTGACCCGACCCGAACTCGTATCTGACCCGAATCGATCCGACCCGACCCGTTGACCCGAACTCGACCCGTTGACTGAGTCAACTCAGCGAGTCAACCTATTTGAGTCAACTCACCCGAGTTGATTCAACCGAGTCAACTCAGTTGACCAGTGACGTCAACGTTGACTTTAACTGCTGACGTCAATATGATGTCAGCGTTGACTTTGACCAAAAAGTCAAATTTTCAAAAAAGTCATATTTTATGATTTTCGACGTCCCGAGTCCGTTTTTGAAGCCCGTTTCGCAAAATTCTAACCCTAAAGCCTCCGAATCTGACTTTAAACTCGAGAGTGCATAAGTTAAATATTCAGTATAAGAGCAATGTAAATGAGGACTGATTAAGGGTATTGTTTTATTGAAGGTATCCATGTATCTCTGTATCCGAAACGTTATGGGACGTCAAATTCGGGTTCGTGTGCAATCGAATGGGGTATCATAAATCGATCGATGCAGCTCAGAGTTAAGGTAATACATTACTACCTTCTGCATGCTTTCAAAACTTGTTGGTATTCTGTTAATGCTTGCACGACCACGATTGAGCATATGATTAATTTCGTTAACGTCGATCAATTAAGAAATAAGAATATTAATGGCCAATGCATATATTCGATTAAAAGGTTTGATAAATTGAAAATGTAGAAATAGCGTTTTGATATAATAATTAAAAAAATGTTTTAGACTAATTTGAAAAGAATTTAAAACTTGGTTTTAAGTCCAAACAACTTGAATTTATGTTTGAGGGATCTTAAAAAGGTTTTGGCAATGTTTTTATTGATTTTAAATAGCCAAACTTAAGTTTTCAAGCTACCCGTACCAATACGGTCCAACCCGTATCGATACCTCTTTGCCCAGATTGGTCACTACCAAAACCCGTATCGAAACAGGCTTGGCCGTTTCGATACGGATCGAGATCGTTTCGATACGCCTAGTAAGCGTACCGATCCCCTTTCCAACAACCCCAACGGCTATTTCCCAACGGTCATTTAAAAGTGAAACCGTACCGATACACCTAGGCTGGCAAGAGCCCAACGGCTAGTTTCTGATGAAGGCCGTACCGATACGGGTCCAAGCGCATCGATACAGAAGGCTGCAGAACAACATTAATGAAGGGAAATAAAGTCCTCAATGCCTCCAATTCATCCCCAACGGCTAGTAACGACTATAAACTCATCAAGGAGTATAAAAGGGACCTCAAAGAATCAAGTAAAGGCTAATGCTCATATTGTCAATCAACAAATGATCAAGAATTGTCTTAGAGCTTAAATTGTCATTTATTGTATAGACAAACACTAGTGAGCCAAAATTGTCAAATTTGCTCAAGTGTTTTAGGTTTTGGGTGAGTGCTTTAATTGTGCAAACAAACACCTATTAGAGGGATTTGTGTTTGCTTTTATTATCTCTTTGTAAGAGAGGGTTTGATCAAGGCTTTGGGTAGAAAGCTTGATCAGTGTAAAGGGTTTCCTCCTGAGCCTAGAAAAGGGGACGAATCAATAAGGGATTGATTGGAAATCCTTAGTGGGAAGCTAAGGTAGTGGATGTAGACCTTAGTTAGAGGGTTGAACCACTATAAATCATTGTGTCAATTATCTTTTTAGCTTCCACACCACCTCCACCCAAAAATCCACCTCTCCACCACTTGGTGAGCCATATCGGTTGAACGAATCGAGCTCCTCACAACTCAGCAATTGGTATCAGAGCTTGGCTCAATCGAATGGGATTCACATCCTATTGAGAATATTCGGCAAGCTTGATCACTATTTCATCAACCGACTCAAATGGCACAATCAATCGACAAACCGCCTTTCTTTGACGTAACCCACTATGCCCATTGGAAGACAAAGATGAAGTTCTTCATCAAGTCTAGAGACTACAAGCTATGGGATATAGTTGAAGATGGTCCGTTCGTGCCTCAAAGAAGCAAAGCAGAGTGGAGTACCGACGATCGCAAGAAGATGGAGCTAAATTGCAAAGCCTTGCACATCTTGTTTTGTGCTTTTGGCCCAACCATCTATGAGAAGATGTCTTCTTGTGAGAGTGCCAATGAGGTATGGGACAAGCTTGAAGTCACATACGAGGGAACCGATGAAGTCAAGGAGACCAAGATTGGGCTCCTAACCTTAGAGTATGAGAACTTCAAAATGGATCCGGAAGAGAACATCGAAAAGATGTTTGATAGATTCTCCACTATCACCAATGGTCTCAAAGGCTATGGAGAAGTCATCCCCGGAGGAAAAGCTTGTTCGAAAGCTCATCTACTCACTTCATGAGTCTTGGGACTCAAAGAGGACCGCCATCATCGAAGCAAAGAATTTGAAGACTTTGAAGCTTGATGAACTCATGGGGTCACTCCTTACTCATCAAATCATGAATAAGAACAAGGAAGATGAGAATAAGAGGGAAGAAATTAGAGCTATTGGAGAGAAGAAAATCAAAGGGCTAGGCATCAATGCAAGTGCCATGGATCTCAAATCCTCCATTTGTTATCATATCTACTCAAGTGAAGAGGAGGATGAAGATGAAGAGATAGTTCATCTCTTCAAGAAGTGTGCCCCGTTCATAAAGAAAGCCTTAAGAGAGCTTGAACGAGAATCCAAGAAAAAGGAGAGGGCAAACACTTCAAGCCATAAGAAGAAGGCACATATGGCTACTTGGAGTGATGAGGACTCCACCGACGATGAACAAGCCAACCTTTTCCTTATGGCCATCGAAGAAGATTCAAGGGTAACTTTTAATTCATCTACTTCATGCTCTTATTCTTTTGATGAATTACAAGATGCCTATGATGATTTGGTTTTAGACTTTAAAAATCACATTTTGAAAAACAATAAATTGATTTCAAAGTTGAAAATTCAAAATGATTTGATTTCTAAAACCAAACTTGAACTTGAAGCAAAACTCGAAGAGTTTGAATTAAAATGTTTTGATTTACAAAATTTGCTTCAAAAAGTTCAAGAAGAAAAAGATTTGATTTCCAAAGAACTTGAAAAGAAAAATAATTTTGGAAAATCAAATTTTTATGTAAGACAATATAGTGCCCCTAGATTTGTAAAAGGAAAATGTTTTAGAAGTATTTGGGTCCCAAAAGGACTTAGTACCTCAATTAAAAAGGATGACATTGAAAAATGGATTCCAAAGGGGACTAAAATTTGTGCTACTAACGTCTATGGATCCAAAGCAATTTGGATTCCAAAGGAGTATAAAAGGGACCTCCAAGCATCAAGTAAAGGCTAATGCTCATATTGTTAATCAACAAATGATCAAGAATTGTCTTAGAGCTTAAATTGTCATTTATTGTATAGACAAACACTAGTGAGCCAAAATTTTCAAATTTGCTCAAGTGTTTTAGGTTTTGGGTGAGTGCTTTAATTGTGCAAACAAACACCTATTAGAGGGATTTGTGTTTGCTTTTATTATCTCTTTGTAAGAGAGGGTTTGATCAAGGCTTTGAGTAGAAAGCTTGATCGGTGTAAAGGGTTTCCTCCTAAGCCTAGAAAAGGGGATGAATCAATAGTGGATTGATTGGAAATCCTTAGTGGGAAGCTAAGGTAGTGGATGTAGACCTTAGTTAGAAGGTTGAACCACTATAAATCATTGTGTCAATTATCATTTTAGCTTCCACACCACCTCCACCCAAAAATCCACCTCTCCACCACTTGGTGAGCCATATCGGTTGAACGAATCGAGCTCCTCACAACTCAACAAAAAAGATTTCCGAGTTCAGTAAGCGATTAACAAAAACTAATGATCTCTAAATTTGATTATGTTAGCTAATGAATTACGAAAATGCCTCTGATGTATGAAAATGACTAAAATACCCCTATTAATGAAAGTGGTTTAAGAATTTACACTAGATCCGGTATATCAACTAATTCTTCTGAAAATCTTGAACTTGCTTGGGAAGTTATAGTAACGAGGCTTCATCTGTGAGATTGTAAATTGCTCAGATTCTATTTGAAATTGTATAAATCTCTAAAGACATTTGCGAGAAAATATTTGTATGTTTGAATTAGTCAAAGTTGCGTAAATTGCTGAATCGTTTGAAATGACTAAAATGTTTGGAAATACTGATAATGTTGAACTGATCAGAATATCTATAATGACAAAAAAGAATAATCTATCCTCAGCAGCAAGTGCCAAATTGATCAAAATGATGGTTTTACCCTCGAGAACTTAAATGAATGAATAGTTGGAAGGACTGAAAGACTCTGAACAATCGTAACACCTTCGAGAATCGAGTTGTCTGAAATACCCTCGGATATTATAATGATTGAGAATATTTCTAAGACATGGAATTGAGAACTCCAAATAAGGCCAACCATGTAATGGCTCAAACAAGAAGTGGTAATATACGACCCGTGTCTGTTGGTCGTGTATGATACTAAGAGGATATTGGAGGAATACCATATGAAGGTTGTAACACCCCAATTTTGGGCTTGGAAGTTTAGGGTCTGAACCGGACCGGTTTAAATTACGATTCGAATATAAAAGGTGATTTTAGGGAAAGCCTAGTTCGGGATGCATTAAAAATGTGGAAAAATATCTAAAAATCCTATTTTATTATATATAAGAGAGTGGTGAAATCAATTTTACAAAATGGGGTTTGGAAATATGACATTTCAAGTTAGTGACTAAAATGTAATTTTTGAAAAGTTGGTGACTGTTTTAAAAGGATTGAAACTTTGAATCTTTAAGGACTTAATTTACCCAAGGGAGGGTTTCTCCAGATTTTTCTTAAATATTAAAGATTTATTTAATGCTATTTAATAAAAGGAAAGGAGGGAAAATAGATATTTTAGTTTTATAACTAACTTTTGTCAAAATTTTCCCATTTCTTTTTTCTCTCAATTTTCCCTCAGCCAAACACATTTTCCCAGCCACTTTTCCTTTGATTTTCACAACTAAAGTTGAGATTCCAATCACTAAATGATTTCTACACCAAATCCTCATCATTTGCTTATTGAATTTTCAAGAATTTTGGCTCTAAACAAGGAGAAATCCACATTTAGAGGTATGAACGTCCTTCTCCTCCAAATACTCAGTTCTTTACTGAAATTCCCAAGTTCTCAATCCTTGATTTGAGTTTTATTAAAGGTTTTGATGTTGTGATCTTGATTTTGGCTTAAAATGCAAGATTTGGATTTAATTTTGAAGAAATTCGTATTAAATGATTGGGCTCTGTTTTGAGATGTCTTTTTGATGTATATTGGATGTATAAATGATGTGTAATTGAGGTTTAATCAATGCAATCCCGAATAGGTTGATTTTCCTAAGTTTTTGCTTGAGTTAATGGTGGTTTTTGGGGTGATTTTGATGTTCTGCTATAGCTGGAGGTATAAGGACGTGATTAGGCTCTTTTTGGATGTTAATTGATGTCTAAGAATGTTTGGAATTGATGGATCTTGGCTGGGTAATGTTGTAGAGGTGTTTGGATGTGATTTCGGTTGTGTTTGGTAGCCGAAATGTGAGTTTTGATGAGAGCAGCGAGTTTAGGTGTTTTGGCTGAAGATTTTAATGCATGATGATGCATTAATCCTCTCCTTTGATGTGTTTAAAACAGGGGAGACATCTTCGGATCCTTGTAGTGTTGATTCGGAGGCTTGATCGGCGTTTCGGCAAGCTTGCGAAACGGAATCGGTGAGTGAAGTTTGGTTTTCAGCTTTGAAACCAATGTTTGAAGGTTATGGGAGCTTAGTTTAAGTCTAAACAACTTAGCTAAGCTCAAGAGTAAGTTTTCGGAAAAACTCTCTTTTTGATGAACCATGAGATGGTTGGATGCAATGTGGTTTATTTGCATGTTTAAATTCTGTTTTGAAAGCATATTTTAGCATGTTTAATGCTGGTTTTGCAAGCCACGTGTTGAAGGATGCTCAAGGTAAGAGATCCTTGTTTTGAACATTGATAAATGTGGTTTTGATGCATAGTGATGCATGATGGTTTAATGGCTTTGTTAAATGCTTTAAAACAGTGGATTGATGTTGTTAAATGATGTATATTGGCAAGTGATGTGTTGGTTTAAAAGTACTTGAATCGGATATAGTTAGCCGACTATAGGATTGGGTGCACCGTGAATAAAGTCGCCTTGGATGTTGAGGGGTTGTGATTGTACCGAAAACTCCATCCAAGTACACTAACGAGATGGTTAAGATCACAATGGTGGTTAAAAGTCCATGTGTGGATCTTGTGTTGTGTGTCTCGTGTTCTCGTTAGTGATGTTATACAACTACCAATGAGTGATGTGGAGGGGTTGGGATTGTACCGTAGACTCCATCACGAGTGTTGAGGGGTTGTGATTGTACCGGTAAACTCCACCTTGATATTGGTAGTGTGTATGAAGCGTATGGGACAACGCTTGTAATCCGCATATCCGATTGTGTTTTGAGTTGAAAAATGGTTATGGATTATCACTTGAAAGCCAATATGACATGTTGATGAATTGAAGCATGAGATGCTTGGTTTGTATGCATAAATGCATGATAAATGATGTTTTGAAAGAAAAGGCCTTGAAAAGGTGTTTTTACAATGCATTATTGTGTTGTTTTAATTGAGCATTCCTCACTAAGCTATGTGCTTACGCTCTCTATTTCTTGAACCAATAATGCAGAGCATTGAAGTGCTTAAAGGGCAGCAAAGAGGTCAAGTATCCAAGTGAAAGTTTAAGCTCATGTATGGTGACTATTTTCACAACACTTTTAGCTTTTGGCATTTGGCAATGAGAACCTAGTTTGTGTCTTTGGGGAGATGTTTTGGACTCCCTAAGTTTGGTTTAATGCCTATGGTATTTGGAACTTGTAAAGGGCCATTTGGTATTTGGATTTGGTGATTTGGTGATTGCATGATTTTCATTATAGGATGCATGCCTATAGATTTGGGATTTTCCTTTAATGATGCCATGTTTGAGTTTTGATGATGCTAATATGTCCCCTTAATGTTTGATGACTTGTTGGCATGATAAGGGGGTCATATGTATGTGTTTGATGGGTCGAACGGATGTTAAACCAGAAAAATTCTGCATTTCTGGGCAGCCCGTATCGGAACGGGTGCTACTGTTTCGGAACAGGGGGCCTGAAATGGCCTTGGCGTTTCGAAACGGGTAGAGCCGTTCCGAAACGAATTTGCTACTGTCAAGCCCTGTTCCGCAACAGGTTTCGAAACGGTCCCGCGTTTCGGAACGGTCCTTCCCCGTTTCGGAACACCCGACCGTTGGGCACTGAATTACATGGTTAAATGTTTTGCAAGTTGTAAATTTTAGTCCTGAACTTTGTTTATGCAATTGAATGAGTTTGAGATGTCCGTTTGAGATGAAATTTGGCAGAGAAGCATGAAACATGATTAATTTCATAATGGTAACTCAAAAATTGGTAAAGCCTTCGTAATTTCCAGAATTTACAATTTGGTCCCTAAATTCGTATGTTGTGCAATTGAGTCCCTAATTGTTTTCCGATTGCTGTGATTTTTGAGTATGCATATCTCAAGAGTACACCTAGGGTTAATATGCATTTAGGCAAGATTAAAAAGAAAAAAAAGGGTCGTTAATCAAGGTTGACTTTCGGGTTGACTTTGGTTTTCCCCGTGTAATCTTCGTAGTTCGGGTCAACCGTTTAGGCCGGGCTAAGGGGGTTACATTTGGTGGTATCAGAGCTGAGTTCTCGAGTATTTGGGAATTGTTATGTGGGTGATATGTGTATGATTGCTTGTATACTTGTTGAGTGAAAGTATGATGTATGAATTGTAAGAATGTTGCAATTGTGGTGTTTGCTTTGGTGAAGCATGTTAGAGGGACCCATTTCCATATCAAAGCTAATGAAATGATTTGTTTTAATTGGAAACGAGCTTGAGTACTTGGATTGCTTACCTTGCTGAGCCTGACTTTGTTTATTGCATTTGTGATTGCATTGTATAGTAAATGGGACCTCGTAGAGAGACAAGGATTAATACGCGAGCTATGGCTCAAAATGAGAACGAAGAGAATGCTGAAAATGTAGTGGATTTACCTCCTCCACCCGGTGGTGGTGGTGCTAGGGGTGAGGGAGCCGGTGTTGGTGTTGGTGCTGGGGTCGCTGGACCTGAAGCTGGGCAGGGGCAAGCTGCTCCTGACATGACAATGCTGATTCAGGCTATTGCTGGAGCCTTTCAGGCGGCAGTAGCTGGAGCTCATGGAGCTAGGCATCAAGGAGATGCTAATGCTAGACTACCTCTGGATCGCTTGCGCAGTCTGAGAGGGACTGAGTTCAAGGGTTTGTCTGCTGAAGGTTCTGAGTCTTGGTTGGAAAGTACCAAGAGAATTTTGGGACAAATGAATTGCAATGAAGTGCAGAAGCTGGGCTGTGTAATATCGTTGTTGCATGACGATGCGTATACCTGGTGGACAACCACTATCTCTGGAATGGAGGATGCTGATGTGACTTGGACGTTCTTTCTGAACGCGTTCAAGAGAAGGTATTTGGGTGTGCGATACCTTGATGAAAAGAAAAGGGAATTCATGTCTCTTACTCAAGGGAGCATGTCAGTGGCTGAGTACGAGGTTCAGTTTGTCCGACTCAGTCAGTACGCACCTGAGCTTATCCCCGATGAGCGATAGAGGTGTGAACGTTTCCGTTATGGATTGGTGACGAAAGTGAAGACTTATATGCTGGCTGCTGAGTACTCTGACTTTGATGTGCTGGTTGGTAGAGCAAAAGACATTGAGTTGAAATTGGGTTTATCTTCTAGAGGAGTTGGTCCCAGTGCGGGCAAGCGAGCTGCTGAGTATAGTTCCGGTGGCGGACGGAACAAGAGAGGACGTGATCGGAAGTATCAGTCTTCAGCAAGGCGTGGTGGTGGAGGGCAAGGTGCGCCTATTCAGGGAGATAAGGCGAGAGCTGATCAGAACACATGTTGGGCATGTGGATCGCGTGGTCATCTGAGGCGTGATTGTCCTCGAGCAGCGAGGGAGGTACAGGCTCCTATTGTGGTGACCGATACTTCGTGCTAGAACTGTGGTTCGGCGGATCACATGAAGAGGGAGTGTCCTCTGTTGGCCGGTGGTGGCCAGGGACGTGCTCCTGGAGTTGTTGCACCACAAAGAGGTCATGGGCGCGGCCGTGGTAATTTCCAGCGCAGGAAGGATGGTGGAAGGAATGTGGCTCATGTGGTAGCTATTCAGCCTGAGGGTGGTGGCCAGGCCAGAGTGTATGCTCAGAGGGAGGGGAGGAATGACACGGATGTGATCGCATGTACTTTCACTTTGCAATCCTTGTCATTACTTTCCTTGATTGATTCTGGATCTACACACTCATACATATTGCGTGAACATGCTCAATTGCTTGGTTTGCCTGTTGAGTCTTTGGATGTTGGTATGCGTGTAACTAGTTCTTTTGGTGAGACTGTTGTGACGCGAAAGCTTTATATAAGATGTCCCTTGGTTGTGCAAGATCATGTTTTTCATGTTGATCTTATGGAATTGCCTTTCTATGGTTTTGATGTAATCCTTGGTATGGATTGGCTTGTTGAGCATCGAGCTGTAGTGGATTTTGAGAATAAGCGAGTTTCGTTGAAACTTGCAGATGATTATGAGGTGGTGGTGGTTGGTGAGAATGTGAAGTTTCTTGCCAATGTGGTGTCTACATTGGAAGCGAGTCGGATGCTGAGGCAAGGTTGTGAAGCTTACCTCGCCTTTGTGATGAATCCTAGCTCTAAAGAGTTGCGTGTGCAAGATATCAGGACTGTGCGAGAGTTTCCTGGTGTGTTTCCGGAGGAGTTGCCTGGATTGCCTCCTAATCGCGAAGTGGAGTTTGGGACTGAGCTGTATGAAAACACAACTCCAGTGTCCATTACTCCTTATCGAATGGCGCCTAAAGAGTTGGAAGAGCTGAAGACGCAACTTCAGGTGTTGCTTGATCGTGGTTTCATTCGGCCGAGTGTGTCACCTTGGGGTGCACCGGTCTTGTTTGTGAAGAAAAAGGATGGCACTATGAGAATGTGCATTGATTACCGTCAGCTTAACAAGTTGACTATCAAGAATCGGTATCCATTGCCGAGAATTGATGATCTTTTTGATCAATTTCGGGGAGCGGCTGTGTTCTCTAAGATTGACTTGAGGTTAGTGTATTACCAGTTGAAAGTGAAGGGTGTGGATGTGCCAAAGACAGCCTTCAGAACGAGGTATGGGCATTATGAGTTCCTTGTGATGCCGTTTGGTTTGACGAATGCTCCTGCAACTTTCATGGACATGATGAATAGAGTATTCCATGAATACTTGCATAAATTTGTTGTGGTATTCATTGATGATATTCTTGTGTACTCTCGTACTGAGGAGGAGCATGAGGGGCATTTGAGAATTGTGTTACAATCTTTGTTGGAGAATCAGCTTTATGCTAAGCTGAGCAAGTGTGAGTTCTGGCTTAGAGAAGTTGTGTTTTTTGGTCATGTGGTTTCTGCTGAGGGGATTCGTGTTGATCCTCAAAAGATTGAGGCAGTGATGAATTGGAAGCCTCCTAAGTCTGTTCATGAAGTCCGTAGTTTCCTTGGTTTGGCAGGATACTACCGGAGGTTCGTGGATGGGTTTTCAAAGATTGCTGCACCTTTGACGAAGTTGTTGCAGAAGGATGTTAAGTATGAGTGGACGGAAGCGAGACAACAGGCTTTTGAGAAGCTTAAGGTAGCTTTAACGTAAGCTCCTATCTTGGTTCAACCTGAATCAGGGAAAGAGTTTGTGGTGTATAGTGATGCGTCCTATGTTGGTTTGGGATGTGTGTTGATGCAAGAGGGTAAGGTGGTGGCTTATGCATCGCGTCAGTTAAAGGTGCATGAGCGCAATTATCCTACGCATGACATTGAGTTAGCTGCGGTGGTTTTTGCTTTGAAAATTTGGAGACATTACATGTATGGTGAGAAGTGTACTGTGTACACGGACCACAAGAGTTTGAAGTATCTGATGTCTCAGAAAGAATTGAATCTTAGGCAACGACGTTGGGTGGAGTTGCTTAAGGATTATGATTTGACTATCGAGTACCATCCGGGTAAGGCTAATGTTGTAGCGGATGCCTTGAGTAGGAAGGTAGCTGTTGAGTTGAGGGCTATGTTTGCCTGTTTGAGCATTTCGCGTGATGGTGGTCTTGTGGCTGAGTTGCAAGTGAAACCATCCTTGTTTCAGTTGATTAAGGAAAAGCAGTTGTTGGATGATTCCTTGGTGCCACATGTTTAGGATATTGCGGAGGATAGGCCATCGGATTTCTGCTTTAATGATGATGGAGTTTTATGTTTTGGGAGTCGGATAGTAGTGCCCAATGATGCTGATTTGAGGCGTGCTATTCTGACTGAAGCTCATAGTAGTCCTTTTGCTATGCACCCTGGTAGTACTAAGATGTACCGTGATCTTCGTGATGAGTACTATTGGGTGGGTTTAAAGAAAGATGTTGCTGAGTTTGTAAGCAGGTGCATGGTATGTCAGCGAGTTAAGGCTGAGCATCAGTTTCCTTCAGGGTTGTTGCAACCGTTGAGGATTCCTGAGTGGAAGTGGGAGAGGATTACCATGGACTTCGTGTCTGGTTTGCCTTTGTCGCCATCGAAGAAGAATTCGGTGTGGGTGATTGTGGATCGCCTGACGAAGTGTGCGCATTTCTTGCCTGTGCATACTACGTATACGTTGGATAAGCTTGCGGAGCTGTACATTGCTGAGATTGTGCAGTTGCATGGTGTGCCAAAGTCGATTGTGTCGGATAGAGATCCGAGGTTTACATCGCGTTTCTGGAAGTGTTTGCATCAGGCTTTGGGTACACGGTTGAATTTCAGTACATCTTATCATCCGCAGTTGGATGGACAGTCTGAGCGTGTTATCCAGGTGTTAGAGGATATGTTGAGGTGCTGCGTGATTGAGTTTCAGGGTTCTTGGGAGAATCATTTGCCTTTGGTGGAGTTTGCCTATAATAATAGTTATTAGGCAAGTGTTCAAATGGCACCTTATGAAGCCTTGTACGGGAGGAAGTGTAGGACTCCTCTTTGTTGGGCTGAAACGGGTCAGAAGTTGGTTTCGATGCCAGCTTTGTTGAAGGGAACCACCGAGAAGGTGAAGCTCATTTGTGAGCGATTGAAGGCAGCTTCTGATCGGCAAAAGTCTTACGCGGATTTGAAGCGTAAGGAGATTGAGTATGCGGTGGGTGACCGTGTGTTTTTGAAAGTTTCGCCTTGGAAAAAGGTGATGAGGTTTGGCCGAAAGGGTAAGTTGAGCCCTAGGTACATTGGACCATATGAGGTGATTGAGCGTGTGGGTCCTATTGCGTACAAGTTGAGGTTACCGCAAGAGTTAGAAAAGATTCATGATGTGTTTCATGTTTCTATGCTTCAGAAGTATAGATCGGATCCTTCTCATGTGATGCCTGTGGAGGAAGTGGAGTTGAATCCGGATTTGACCTATGATGAGGAACCAGTGAAGATTCTGGATTCGGATAGTAAAGTTCTTCAAGGCAAGACCATTGAGTTGGTAAAGGTGTTGTGGAAGCATCGTGGTGCTGAGGAAGCCACGTGGGAACGGAAGGATGACATGTTGAAGCAGTTTCTGTACCTTTTTCCTTCAGGTAAATTTCGAGGACGAAATTTCTTAAGGGGGGGAGAGTTGTAACACCACAATTTTGGGCTTGGAAGTTTAGGGTCTGAACCGGATCGGTTTAAATTACGATTCGAATATAAAAGGTGATTTTAGGGAAAGCCTAGTTCAGGATGCATTAAAAATATGGAAAAATATCTAAAAATCCTCTTTTATTATATATAAGAGAGTGGTGAAATCAATTTTACAAAATGGGGTTTGGAAATATGACATTTCAAGTTAGTGACTAAAATGTAATTTTTGAAAAGTTGGTGACTATTTTAAAAGGATTGAAACTTTGAATCTTTAAGGAGCTAATTTACCCAAGGGAGGGTTTCTCCAGATTTTTCTTAAATATTAAAGATTTATTTAATGCTATTTAATAAAAGGAAAGGAGGGAAAATAGATATTTTTGTTTTATAACTAACTTTTGTCAAAATTTTCCCATTTCTTTTTTCTCTCAATTTTCCCTCAGCCAAACACATTTTCCCAGCCACTTTTCCTTTGATTTTCACACCTAAAGTTGAGATTCCAATCTCTAAATGATTTCTAATCATTTCTACACCAAATCCTCATCATTTACTTATTGAATTTTCAAGAATTTTGGCTCTAAACAAGGAGAAATCCACATTTAGAGGTATGAACGTCCTTCTCCTCTAAATACTCAGTTCTTTACTGAAATTCCCAAGTTCTCAATCCTTGATTTGAGTTTTATTAAAGGTTTTGATGTTGTGATCTTGATTTTGGCTTAAAATGCAAGATTTGGATTTAATTTTGAAGAAATTCGTATTAAATGATTGGGCTCTGTTTTGAGATGTCTTTTTGATGTATATTGGATGTATAAATGATGGGTAATTGAGGTTTAATCAATGCAATCCCGAATAGGTTGATTTTCCTAAGTTTTTGCTTGAGTTAATGGTGGTTTTTGGGGTGATTTTTATGTTCTGCTATAGCTGGAGGTATAAGGACGTGATTAGGCTCTTTTTGGATGTTAATTGATGTCTAAGAATGTTTGGAATTGATGGATCTTGGCTGGGTAATGTTGTAGAGGTGTTTGGATGTGATTTCGGTTGTGTTTGGTAGCCGAAATGTGAGTTTTGATGAGAGCAGCGAGTTTAGGTGTTTTGGCTGAAGATTTTAATGCATGATGATGCATTAATCCTCTGCTTTGATGTGTTTAAAACAGGGGAGACATCTTCGGATCCTTGTGGTGTTGATCCGGAGGCTTGATCGGCGTTTCGACAAGCTTGCGAAACGGAATCGGTGAGTGAAGTTTGGTTTTTAGCTTTGAAACCAATGTTTGAAGGTTATGAGAGCTTAGTTTAAGTCTAAACAACTTAGCTAAGCTCAAGAGTAAGTTTTCGGAAAAACTCTCTTTTTGATGAACCATGAGATGGTTGGATGCAATGTGGTTTATTTGCATGTTTAAATTCTGTTTTGAAAGCATATTTTAGCATGTTTAATTCTGGTTTTGTAAGCCATGTGTTGAAGGATGCTCAAGGTAAGAGATCCTTGTTTTGAACATTGATAAATGTGGTTTTGATGCATAGTGATGCATGATGGTTTAATGGCTTTGTTAAATGCTTTAAAACAGTGGATTGATGTTGTTAAATGATGTATATTGGCAAGTGATGTGTTGGTTTAAAAGTACTTGAATCGGATATAGTTAGCCGACTATAGGATTGGGTGCACCGTGAATAAAGTCGCCTTGGATGTTGAGGGGTTGTGATTGTACCAAAAACTCCATCCAAGTACACTAACGAGATGGTTAAGATCACAATGGTGGTTAAAAGTCCATGTGTGGATCTTGTGTTGTGTGTCCCGTGTTCTCGTTAGTGATGTTATACAACTACCAATGAGTGATGTGGAGGGGTTGTGATTGTACCGTAGACTCCATCACGGGTGTTGAGGGGTTGTGATTGTACCGGTAAACTCCACCTTGATATTGGTAGTGTGTATGAAGCGTATGGGACAACGCTTGTAATCCGCGTATCTGATTGTGTTTTGAGTTGAAAAATGGTTATTGATTATCACTTGAAAGCCAATATGACATGTTGATGTATTGAAGCATGAGATGCTTGGTTTGTATGCATAAATGCATGATAAATGATGTTTTGAAAGAAAAGGCCTTGAAAAGGTGTTTTTACAATGCATTATTGTGTTGTTTTAATTGAGCATTCCTCACTAAGCTATGTGCTTACGCTCTCTCTTTCTTGAACCAATAATGCAGAGCATTGAAGTGCTTAAAGGGCAGCAAGGAGGTCAAGTATCCAAGTGAAAGTTTAAGCTCATGTATGGTGACTATTTTCACAACACTTTTAGCTTTTGGCATTTGGCAATGGGAACCTAGTTTGTGTCTTTGGGGAGATGTTTTGGACTCCCTAAGTTTGGTTTAATGCCTATGGTATTTAGAACTTGTAAAGGGCCATTTGGTATTTGGATTTGGTGATTTGGTGATTGCATGATTTTCATTATAGGATGCATGCCTATAGATTTGGGATTTTCCTTTAATGATGCCATGTTTGAGTTTTGATGATGCTAATATGTCCCCTTAATGTTTGATGACTTGTTGGCATGATAAGGGGGTCATATGTATGTGTTTGATAGGTCGAACGGATGTTAAACCAGAAAAATTCTGCATTTCTGGGCAGCCCGTATCGGAACGGGTGCTACTGTTTCGGAACAGGGGGCCTGAAATGGCCTTGGCGTTTCGAAACGGGTAGAGCCGTTCCGAAACGGATTTGCTACTGTCAAGCCCTGTTCCGCAACAGGTTTCGAAACGGTCCCGTGTTTCGGAATGGTCCTTCCCCGTTTCGGAACAACCGACTGTTGGGCACTGAATTACATGGTTAAATGTTTTGCAAGTTGTACATTTTAGTCCTGAACTTTGTTTATGCAATTGAATGAGTTTGAGATGTCCGTTTTAGATGAAATTTGGCAGAGAAGCATGAAACATGATTAATTTCATAATGGTAACTCAAAAATTGGTAAAGCCCTCGTAATTTCCAGAATTTACAATTTGGTCCCTAAATTCGTATGTTGTGCAATTGAGTCCCTAATTGTTTTCCGATTGCTGTGATTTTTGAGTATGCATATCTCAAGAGTACACCTAGGGCTAATATGCATTTAGGCAAGATTAAAAAGAAAAAAAGGTCGTTAATCAAGGTTGACTTTCGGGTTGACTTTGGTTTTCCCCGTGTAATCTTTGTAGTTCGGGTCAACCGTTTAGGCTGGGCTAAGGGGGTTACAAAGGTGTACAATTTATTAGGAGAAAGTACATAGCTAATAGTAAGAGAGATCTATTCTTATAAGGTACATTCGATGTT
The DNA here is from genome assembly GCA_958450335.1 of Hibiscus tridactylites. NCBI lineage: Eukaryota > Viridiplantae > Streptophyta > Magnoliopsida > Malvales > Malvaceae > Hibiscus > Hibiscus tridactylites. The sequence continues at coordinate 34,406,377 of OY288273.1, read as the reverse complement.
TTGGAATGAGTTCAAGTGCAATGCACATGTTTGAATACTTGGAAAATACCATTCGAATATATGCTTGATTTCTAGAATAAGTTCAGTTGACGATTGGTGAAGGTGAACTATTGTTGTTATGCTCTGTAGTCAGTTCTGAGAAATGAATGGTTGAAGTGTACCTATCCGGTGAGATATTAAACACGGTGTTAATGGGTTCCGATTAGTTCAAAGGGGCTCGAAAACTTGACGAGCAACTAGAAGTCGTAAATTCTGTACATCACCGTTTATACCTTGTTGGTTCAAATAACCAGTTTACCCCTCCCGAAGGTCAAAATGACCTTAATACCCTCATAGGTTGTAACATTTAATTCTGCTCGCGATATATCTAAAATCCCAATGATTTTGATGCATCAACTTCCGATGTTGATTCGATCCGTCTTATCGAACTCCCCTATTCGTAGGGACCTCATTATGAAATCAGTCCAAAATTGTCAAATGTCATCTTTCTGATATCTATCAAGTACCTCTAAGAAATGAATTGGGCCATAAAGCGCATACCATGTATCTGTAAATACTTTCTGTTCTAAACCAAGACCATATGCTTAAAATTTAGAAGTATGATACTGTATTACGAAAGAAAAGCAATTCTCTGATTTTTGACCTCTGATATGAAAAATATATTTGATATCTAACATTTGAATACGAAATAATAATAATAATGTTAATAAGATAAATTTGATATCTGTCTTCTAGTATAAAAATAGATTTGATATCTATTTTTTGTAATACTGTATTCTGAATATAAACTGAAATCATCTGGGGTATATTATCTAGGATATGAATGATGATCTGTAGGCTCAGCACTGGTAAGTCCTTCTGGACATAAGCTCATACGCCCAATGGGCCTAGGGTAAGCCTTTCTGTTAAGCTCATATGCCCACGGGCCTAGGGTAAGTCTTTCTGGACCTAAGGCATCCCCTTAGGTAGGCTTCTACGCCTCAGGCCTAGGGTAAGACCTTCTGTATGCAGTTCAGGGCGAATTGCATTTTAGAGTTCGTTGAGGGTAGTTAAGTTAATTAATAGAACTTTCTGACCTCTTCTGAAACATACCCTACTAAATTAATGTATCAATGTTGAACCCTCAGTAAACTTACAATTCGCACTTAATGGACCACTCTGAACTCCTTGATTCAACTTATGAAATCTGAATCTCTGGCTTTAGACCACCTCTTACGGTTCGGGTGATCAAATGAAGAACATCTATATGACCTCCTAATAATGCTTCACTGAATTATCAAATCGTAATTTGAGCTTATCGTTGCTTAATTCTTCTTGACAATGTTAAGTTGCCATATACCTACTTGCACCTTTAGCATCTCCGGGTAGTTTGTATTACTGAGCTTTCCGAAGCTCATGTTGTTTTTACCATCACAGGTTAGAAGATCGACTTTGTCGAAGCTGTCAACGTCGGTATAAGAGTTTCTTTGGCTTGCTTGCGGAGTATGGTATCTGTATAATTAGGGGACATGTATGTCATGTTTTTATTTATATTCGGATTTGAAACTTGTATTAATAATTTGTATCAGAGTTTTGTTTTATTGTCTAAATGTTTTTCTGAAATTGTATTTTAATTCAAAACTTGATTTATGATTTCAAATGGTTCAGCAAATTTGTTTATTTGAAATTTTATCATGGGTCGCTTCGGTGACCCTATTGTGACTTCCTAGGATCCGCATTAACGCATAGACGGGTCAAGGGGGTTACAAAAAGTGTCGAAAAAAGATGGCGAGTTTTAAAAGTTGTCGAAAAGAAAAGACGAATTTAATTTTAAAATTTTTGCAATTAAAAATTTAAAAGAACTCATCAAGAAGACATGACGAGTTCCCTTTTAGCGTGCCTAGTGTAGATGTCCCTTAAAATTTTTTAAATGTAGAAATCTTTCGACCAAAGTCATTATATTTTCTGAATGAGTTTTTAATATTGTCTAGAAAAGACAGTGACAATCCATCGGGACCTAAAATTGAAGGATAGAAAGAGGAATTTCAAATTCCTTAGGATAAAAATGGCGAAGAGAAACGTGAACCACCGGGAGATTGGAGTGCCAGGGAGATGGCCGAGGATACGATTAACGACAGACGGAGTGGTGACATGTCATCGTGACTACATTACATTATATGTAGGCAACTTATTTTAGGGGATTCTTTTGCAGGGTTTGCGATTGGCGTTTGATAGATATGGGGAGGTATTGGATACTTTCATCCCGCGTAAACGAGCACGTAATGGGCATCGATTTGGTTTTGTGCGAATGGCTATGAGGAAGGATGCATAGAGATCTATTGATTGTCTTCACGGGTGAGATTATTAGGGTCGATTATACATGTGTTTGAGGCCAAACAAAACGCTAGAAAGTCTTTTTGGCGGAAATCATCAAAGTCAAGTGGTTGTGGGAAACACGGGGGACGAAATCAAGGTACAAGGTTAGGTATAGATAAAATCATGATTGGAGGCGTGTTGAGTGATGGGGCGTGATTATTTTGGGAATCTTCTCTAGTTATGTGGGCATTTTAGAATCGAATAAAGCTTAGTTGAGAGCTTTGGAGTGCGCTTTGTCGTTGGTCTTGCGTTCAAGATGGAGTGATGTTGGAAGTTTGATTGTGGATTTGGATTCTAGTGTGGCAATTAGTTGGGTCTTTGTTGACGCTCCAAAAGTATAGAATTTTATGCTTATTTCACATACTCTTTCTTGTCTTTTAAGTACATTTAGCTCCATTTAGGTTGTAAAATCATGCATTGCATAAAGAGTTAGGATTTGGTGTTATGCCAGTGTGAAGGGGTTTTTTTGGCACCTATTTGCATGTTGGCATAGCTGATGTCATAATAGCTGGCAGGACAGGAGCAGGAGACGACACCAAGGAGGATGCCGAGTAGCCGTAGGTGCAGAAGGACCTTTAATGCCAAGCATCGGTTAGTTGAGAAGAACATTTGATGCCAGGCCAAGAAAATGTTGACCCCGAAAAAATAAGATCAGATCAGGCTGCGAAAGATTATATCAATCTCCGAGAAAATAGCGGACGAGTAGTACCAAGCACGGTTGGCAGTACCATGCCAAGATGTGATGCCGGAGGAGCAATGGCATGATGACGTCAACCCTAACCTAATCAGTCTTAGGATTCAAATGGCAGATAAGATGATCATTGTCCTTATCCATATACAATTAAATTCAAATTCAAGAGAATCCTAAGCTATCCATGGAGTCCTATGTAATTCCGATCAAAGAAAAATGAAGGGGTGAACAGATGAGGAGAGTGATTGGAGATAAGGTGCAACATTCGAGAGCCTGCTGTGAAGAGCTGCATCGAGAGACCCTCTTCTAGCCCATCCTCTTTGTTGATATTTTTCTTAGTTTTAATGATGATGCATGTTGAAAACGATTATGGTTTTTCGGTTGATACCCTCATCATGAACTGATTTCATAGTTGGTGAGGGGTGTTTGCGTTTGAACGTTGTTTTTAATGTTTAGTTTTAAATAAATCAACACTGCCTCAGCACTGTTTATCCTATATGACATGTTCATTATTTTTAAGTGTGTTGCCAAGCGATATCCGGCACTCTCTTTTTAAAAAATATTATGCCAAACGATTGCTGGAATAATTGGCTTATTACAACTCAATATCATAACTGACTTGGGTGGCAACAATTGATTGCTAGATACTAAGGAGAGATGCTTCGAAAGAAGATGCTCAAGTAGATGAAGTTACTTTGGGAGTGAAATCTACCCCTTAGGAGTAAAGATTGATGCTTAATCGAATTGATTTATGAAAAAACATGCACTATAGACATATAAGGGTTTTTCCATAATTGATATAGGGCAATGCCATCGACAGAGGCATTGTTATCTTTGAATCTGCTCGGAAAACAATGCCAAGACATGATTTATTAAAGGCTGGCATGTCATAATTAATGTGAAAACCAGGCACTCCTTGCCAACGCTCATCATTTGCTAAGACACCTTCCTTGCCAATGTCTTCACTAGTTTTATTTCTGTTTAAGCTATTTTCAAAACCACTCCCAATCAAAACAATCTTTTTCACAAGACAAGTAATTAACACGGCAATTGAATCCCCTAAACGCAATCCCTGTGGGATCGACACTCAACTTAACCGTTGTATTACTTACAGATCGTGTATACTTGCACGCAATAAATTTTTCTTGACATTGTGTTAACACTTTTCCAATATCTTTTACGCCCTAGTGCCAACAAATAATCATTCACGCCGAGAGTCTACAAGTTTTTGGCGCCGTTGCTAGGGATTGCAATGGATTTAATTGTTTTTAGATTTTTACTTGTTTTGTTTTTATTTTTATTCTATTTATTTTTATCATTGTATGCCCAGAAAACATGCCGAGAGGGAAGTTAGACCATTAGACCTTGAGATTGAACGCACATTGCACAGATTGAGAAAGAAGATTCGAGAGATGAATCACGGAAATCAAGGGAACAAAGGAGTAATTTGTGTTCAAAACAATTAGAAGGATCAGCCAAACAATAGAGGAATATCATTACACAATAATAATGTCGTCAACAATGCCGAAGAAGAGAGACGCAATCGAGAACAATCAGCAAATGACATCACAAGCTTGATGCCATGAGTTATTGGTAATGAACATATCAATTTTTGAACTTAAACCCCTAATGATCTCAACTCTTTTGAATGTAGGTCAATTTGATGGAGCATTGACTGGAGATCCAAGACAACATTTAAAGCAATTCATGGATACTTGCCAATTATTTCAGCAACCAGGAGTGTCTGAGGATACTGTGAAGCTGAAACTGTTCACTTTTTCTTTGAGGGACAAAGCAAAGACGTGGCTCAATTCTTTGCCACTTGGCTCTGTCACTTCTTGGGTAGATCTATGCCATAAGTTCTTAACACGATTTTATCCACCAACACTCACTGCCAAGTTGCATGGTGATCATTACCTTCAGACAGTCCGAGGACGAGACCCTATATGATGCATGAGAGATATTTAAAGACTTGTTGAGACTGTGTCCTATGTATGGGTTTCCAAATTGGACCCGAATACAAACCTTTTACAACGAATTGAGCGCACAGACAAGAACTGTTGTTGATGCTTTAGTAGCCAGATCATTGCTTGACAAAAATTACACAGAAGCCGTTGGTATCCTTGAAAGGATAGCCATAAATGATTTTGAACATCATGTTGCTAGGCTTGGGACTAGAACGAAAGCCAGTGGGAAATTGCAGTTGGATGAGCCAACGTTCAACCATGCCGAGATTTCCAACCTCACCAGCATGGTGAGAACTTTATAGAAAACAACGAGTCCCAAGCAGTTAAAGAATTAGAGCCATATTGCACTATCCGTGAGGAGAACCACCATGTGGATGAATGCCCTGCCAATCTTGCATCGGTAAATTTCATTGGCAATTTTAGACGCTATTATAATCCTAACTCCAATTTTTATAATGTAGGTTGGAGGCCGCATCCTAATTTAGCCTTGGGAAACCAGTACAATGCACAACGCTAGAATTCCTAGAGGCAAAATTAGAATGCCATGCTAGTATTCTGCCAATTTACTATGCCGCAAAGAGTTCAAAATAATTACCAATATGGGCAAAGACTCAATCAAGGAGGCAGTCTCACAGAGTAGGATGATGTCACAGTTCATAGTCTGGTAGCTTCAATACGTAACTTAGAGATCTATATGGGACATCTTTCAAATGCAATCAACAATCACCCACAAGGAGCTTTGCCTAGTGACACTAAGGATGCTCGGTACAAAGGTAATGAGCAATGCAAGACCATAACCCTTCGAAGTGGTAAACATTGTGAGGAAGAAACGACTTCCAAGCAGTCAGTTGACTACCAAGTTGGCAAACTAGTGCCAGCAGATGATCCTATGGAATTAGAGAAGGAGAAAGCCAAAGCAGATGATGCCAGTAATGATGCCCACAGAAATGCCAATTCTCATTCCAGCTCCAGTGCTCAGTAGGATGCCAGCCCTAGTGCCAACGATGATGTTTACAAAGACGACAAGCAGACTGAGGTAAAAAAACCAAATTGATGCCAAAGTGGATGCAAGCACTGCCTCGGCAAAGCAGACAGTGCTAACATATGTGTATCCACCACCACCATTTCTAGCGAGAATTCAAAAGCACAAGCAGGACCAACAACTTAAGTGCTTCTTAGAAGTGCTTAAGCAATTGCAAATTAACATTCCATTGGTAGAGTCCCTTGAGCAAATGCCCAATTATGTAAAATTCATGAAGGACATTTTGTCCAAAAACAGGGTGTTGGGAGAATTTGAGACTGTTGCCCTCATAGAATAATGTAGCGCCATGATCTTGAATCGATTGCCACCAAAGCTTAAAGATCCAGGGAGTTTTACTATCCCTTGTACAATTGGCAATAAATTCATGGGTAAAACATTGTGTGATTTAGGAGCCAACATCAATTTGATGCCACTATCTGTTTTCAAGAAGATTGGCATTGAAGCAAGAATTACCACGGTGGCACTCCAGTTGGCAAACCGATCCTATGCACATCCCAAAGGTAAGATTGAGGATGTGTTGGTAAAGGTAGACGAATTTATATTTTTGGCTAATTTTATCATTTTAGAGTATGAAGCTGACATTAATGTGCCAATTATTTTTTGGTAGGCCATTCCTTGCCATGGGTAGGACGCTTATTGATGTTTATAAAAGAGAACTAACCATGCGAATGAATGACCAGAATGTTACTTTTAACGCGTTTCAAGCTTTGAAATGTGCAGATGAATCAAATGAATGTCAAGCTAAGGAGATGATGGAGGTTGTTTATACTCTGGACATGACACAATTATGCCAGGATGCAGAATTTGATGCCAGCATGCTTGATGGCATAGCTGAACTGTTTGAAGAATCTGAGGAGCCCTCCTTGAAGGCTAAAGATGTGAGTTACTTTGAGCCACTCCAGTTGGCAGGCAGAGAGATAAAGAAACCTAAACCATCAATCGGGGAACCACCAGAGTTGGAGCTTAAGTCATTGTAGAACATTTGAAGTATGCCTACCTAGGTGAGCACTCAACTCTACCGGTGATTATTGTCGCTGATAACACTGATGATTAGGAGGCAAAATTGCTGGAAATATTAAAACCCTATAAGAAGGCATTGGGTTGGACCTTGGCCGACATCCGAGGGATAAGCCCAACCATTTGCATGCACAAGATTATTTTGGAGGAATATCATGGCAAGACTATTCAAGGCCAATGAAGGCAAAACGTGAGCATGAAAGAGGTTGTAAAAAAGAGATTCTTAAATGGCTTGATGCCAGAATAATCTACCCTATATCTGATAGCTCTCGGGTTAGCCCGGTACAGTATGTGGCAAAGAAAGGTGGTATGATTGTTGTTCAGAATAGCAAGGATGAGTTGATTCCCTCTAGAACAATCACATGATGAAGAGTGTGCATGGATTATAAGAGGTTGAATAAAGTCACAAGGAAGGACCACTTCCCTTTGCCTTTTGTAACACCTGGGTTTAGGGGTCGGATGAAAATAATATTAAAATAATGTTTCGGGTTTCAGTTTCATAATAAAAATAATGAAATATTTTTATGGGCTTCGTGTTTGCAAAATAATTAAAATCTATGTTGGGCCTATCTTCTAAGTCCAAATTCCATGGATTTTAGGAGATGAAAGTTTTAGCCATTTCATTAATGGCATAATGGTAAATATGTCTTTGGTAAAATAAAACAAAAACAAAAGAAGAAGACCATGTACGCTTCTTCCTCGCTCCCATTTTCAAAACTAACGACCAAAAGAGCTCTCCTCTCCATTTCACTATTCCATCATCTCCCTTGCTCTTTGTTGGTGATTTTCGAAAGGTAAATACGTTTTTGACTTGTCATTACCTTCTTCTTCATGTTGGTACCTTTAGTTTTCAAAAAAAACAAAGTATTTTGTATTTTGGGGTTTCAAAAATTTTGTTAAAGGTTGAAGCTTTATGGATTTTTAACCAAGCTTTTGATTTATTGTTGTTAGATAAGTTGTTTGTGAACCACAATGTCCAACATATATGAATTTTAAAGGGTTTTATGATGATTCTCGGATTTGGGTTTAAGTGGGGTTTTAGAAGGGTTTAAAGGTTGGTTTTGGGTGTGTTTGATGTTGGAAATTGGGGGCTGATGGTTGTATGTTGGTTGAGGGTTGTTTTGGAAGCTTTTGGGGGTGTTAAAAGTGTTTGAATCAATGGTTTTGGGCTGTGTTTCATGGCTGCTCGGGAATGAAGGTTTTGGGAGTTATTCTTAGCTTGAAATCTTGTGTTTTGTGCTTGAATAGTGTTTCGGGTTTGCTACTTTGATTTGTGAACTGATTTGAGGTTGTTTTGATTGTGTTGAGATGTTTAGAAGCAAGATTTTGTGTTGGTGAAGCCTCAGGAAAAAATCTTGAATCATTGGAAGCTTGATCGGCTAGTGTGTTGAGCTTGGAATAGTCGGTGAGTGGTAAAATGTTTTTAAATGGTTTTCAAGTGTTGGTTCAAGCATGTGGACTAGGTTGGGCTTGGTAGACCCACCTAGAGTTGGGATTAGATTGGTAGTCTAATCCCAAGCTTTAATTAGAGACTATGGTTGATCTTTATATGTTGTGCATGCCTCATGTTTAATTGTGATTATGATGGCTAGTGTGTTGCTTGTTGTTGGTGTGGCTTGTTGATTCCATGTTTGAATTGTAAACCATGTTTAAGTTGTTTACCTTGAATGCTTAAGTGTATGTTCTTGTTGAAGCATGAATCTAAAATGCTTGAATGATTCTTATGTTGAATGTTGATGCTTCCTATCTATGTATGGCTTTTGTATGTTTGAAGTGTTCTAAGTATGCTTGTTGTGTTTGGTTTTGCCTTAGAGTGATGCATGTTGGTTGTTGGAGGCTTTAGCTTGTGTTTTGGGACATCCATGTACCATAAACCAGCTAAAACCAATATGCAGATAGAGGGCGTATCGAAACGGTTGGTCCCGTTTCGATACGGTCCCTTTGTTTTTTGCCAGGCGTTTCGGTACGCAAGGGGGTCGTTTCGATACGGTTTTGCCACTAGAAATATGAGTTTTTGACGATAAATTAAAGTATCGAAACGAGCTTTGGTGTTTCGGAACGGTCTTTGTATCGTTGACCACAAGAAGTTGACCGTTGAGGGCGTTTCGATACGATCCACCCCTGTTTCAAAACGGTCTCCTCAGTTTGACTTTGGCCAGTTGACCTAGTCAAGGCGTATCGAAACACCCTATGGGCGTTCCGATACGGCCTGCTGTTTAAGTTTAAAATGGGCTACTTTGTTGGGCTGTTTGGTTGTGTACCTTGTTTGTTTCTTCCATTGTTGCCCTTCTCACATAGGACTTAATATTACATCTAGACAAGATAATAAAATGAAAAAGTTTTCTCGGGTTGTTAACCGAAGTGGAGCCTTAACGGGTTTCACCTCGATTATCCCCTTGTAGCCCACTTGGACCGGTCAAGTGTCCGGACCGAGACGAGGGGGTTACACTTATTGGTATCAGAGCCTAAGGTTTCCGAGACCTTGGGCTGGTAAGTGAGGTAAGTTAAATTCTTGTATTGAAATTGCACGGTGTTTGCTTGCCATGTAAGTATGTTTGCTTGTTTATCAAGTATGCCTTGTTGTATGCTTGTTTGATCGTGTATGTTTGTTTTTTGAGGCATGTTGAGTAGAGTCCCATTGCTTCTATTACATCGGAAAAAGGATTTTTAAGTGAGGGAACATACTTGAGCCACTTGGACGCCCTTGCTAACCCTATCTTTGTGTGTTGTTGTTGTTGTAGTTGTATCTATGAGCGTGTATGTCGAGGCCTAGAGGTAGACCGAGGATGGTTCGTCAGGAACCTCGTGTTGCGGCTCCTATTAATGAGCCGATGGTTGGTGTAGAGGCTCGTGTGGGAGAGCCTGCTGCTGAAGTTGGAGCTCCTCCACCACCACCACCTCCTCAGCCTGAAGTGGGAGGCGAGGTTGGAGCTGAGGGAACAAGACCTCAGGTTGGTCAAGGTGGCCAAGGTCCTGCTGGAATAGATATGGCTCTGCTAGTTCAAGCCATAGTGGGAGCATTTCAGGCTACAGTTGCCGGAGCTCAGGCTGCAGCTCAGCCGAGAGGTGATGATGCTAGCTTACCGTTAGAGAGGCTTCGTAGCCTAGGGGCAGAAGAGTTCAGAGGATCTACACCGGCGATATCAGAGTTGTGGTTAGAGAAGACAGTTCGTATCTTAGCTTAGATGGGATGTGTTGGAGCTCGCAAGTTGGGCTGTGTGGTTTCTATACTTCAGGGTGATGCCTACACTTGGTGGGTCACTATTACTACTAGTGTGCCCGAGGCTGAGATTGGTTGGGACTTCTTTGAGACTGCTTTCCGGAAGAGATATTTGGGGCTGAGATATCTCGATGAGAAGAAGCGGGAGTTCATGGCTCTTGTTCAGGGAGATGCTTCAGTGACTGATTACGAGATTCGCTTTGTTCGACTGAGTTAGTATGCTCCAGAGTTGGTTCCTACTGAGAGGGACTGTTGTAACCGGTTCAGATATGGACTTCCTAAGGAAGTCAAGAGGTACACCTTAGCTTCAGATTACACTGATTTTGATGTCTTGGTCAATAGGGCCAAGGACGTCGAGCATAGCTTGGGGCTGACCAAGCATTCAAGAGGATCTAGTTCTGGAAAGAGGAATAACAACTTTGATCGTGGTGATGCCAAGAGGCATCGAGGCGGTGGACATCAGTTTGACCATAGGCGTGGCGGTGGCAACCATGGTAGAGGCCACCAGGGCTATAGAGCTGGAGGGCGTTTGCCCGAGTGCACTCGTTGTGGGAGGCAACATTCAGGAGAGTGTTGGGTAACTTCTATGCTTGTTGGAACTGTGGTTCGAGAGACCACTTCAGGAGAGAGTGTCCGCATCAGGCGGCACAGGCATCGAATCTTGCTCAGGCTCTTGCGAGAGCGATAGATTATCAGAGAGGCTGTGGGCGCGGTCGTGGTTACTTCCAGCCGAGGGCTGATGCACCTAGGATAGAGGCACAGAGAAACCTTGCTCATGTTGTGGCAGTACAACCAGAGGCCGGTGGACCAGCTAGAGTCTACGCTCAGAGAGAGGTAGGGAATGACACAGATGTGATAACAGGTAATTTTGAGTTACAGTCTATGTCTTTGCTTTCCTTAGTTGATTCGGGTTCTACGCATTCTTACATTTTGAGTGAGCATGCAAAGAAGTTAGACATACTTGTTGAGATCTTAGATGTAGGTATGCATGTGACTAGTTCTTTCCGCAAGACAAATGTAGTTAGACAGATGTATAGTAGATGTCTGCTGAAGATTCAGGGTCATGTGTTTCCTGTTGATATGATGGAGCTTCCGTTCTATGGTTTTGATATTATCTTGGGTATGGATTGGTTGGTTGAGCACAGAGCTAGTGTAGATTTTGAGACGAAGAGAATTGCTTTGAAGCTTTCCGATGACTACAAGGTAGTAGTAGTAAGCGAGAACATTAAGTTCTTGTCGAATGTGGTGTCAGCTTTAGAGGCTCATATGTTGATTGATTCCGGTTGTGGGGCTTACTTGGCATATGTGATGAATCCGAATATGAGTGAGGTTAGACCGAAAGACATCAGAACAGTTTGTGATTTTCCGGATGTGTTTCCAGAAGAGTTATCGGGTTTGCCTCCTGACAGAGATGTAGAGTTTGTGATTGAGATTGTTTCAGGTTCTACTCCAGTTTCTATTGCTCCGTATCGTATGGCTCCGAAAGAGTTGAAAGAGTTGAAGAGTCAGCTTTAGGAGTTGTTAGACCGTGGTTTTATTAGGCCTAGTAGTTCGCCTTGGGGTGCTCCCGTGTTGTTTGTAAAGAAGAAAGTTGGCAGTATGAGAATGTGTATTGACTACAGGCAGTTGAACCAGTTGACAGTAAAGAACAAGTATACGTTGCCTCGTATAGATGATTTGTTTGATCAGTTGATAGGTGCTTCAGTGTTCTCGAAGAAAGACTTGAGATCAGGGTACTATCAGTTGAAAGTAAAAGAGTGTGATGTTCCGAAGACAACTTTTAGGACTAGATATGATCACTATGAGTTCCTTCTGATGCCGTTTGGGCTCACTAATGCACCTGCAACATTCATGGATATGATGAATAGAATTTTCAGAGACTATCTAGACCGGTTTGTAGTTGTTTTCATAGATGACAATCTTGTGTACTCAAGATCGGAAGAAGAACATGATGAGCACTTGAGACTTGTTTTGCAAAGATTGATGAACAATCAGTTGTACGCGGAGTTGAGTAAATGTGAGTTATGGATTCGAGAGGTTGTATTTCTTGCTCATGTTGTGTCAGTTGAAGGTATCTGTGTTGATCCAAAAAAGATTGAAGCTATTGTTGAGTGGAAACAACCTAAGTCAGTGACTGAGATTAGGAGTTTCCTAGGACTAGCCGGTTACTATAGGAGGTTTGTTGATGGTTTCTTTAGAGTAGCTGCTCCGTTGACTAAATTGTTGCAAAAATAAGTGAAGTTTGAGTGGTCAGATGCGAGACAGAAGGCTTTTGAGAAATTGAAAGAAGCTTTGACGAATGCTCCAGTGTTAGTACAACCAGTTTCAGGTAAAGAATTTGTTATCTATAGTGATGCTTTCTACATAGGTTTAGGTTGTGTTTTGATGCAAGAAAGAAGAGTGGTTGCCTATGCTTCGAGACAGTTGAAAGTGCATGAGAAGAACTATCCTACTCACGATATAGAGTTAGCCGCAATTGTGTTTGCATCGAAGATTTGGCGTCACTACTTATACGGTGAGAAATGTATAGTTTACACTGATCATAAGAGCTTGAAGTATTTGATGACTCAAAGAGAGCTGAACTTGAGACAGAGAAGATGGCTTGAACTGTTGAAAGACTATGATCTGACTATCGAGTACCATCCGGGTAAGGCAAATGTAGTAGCCGATGCGCTGAGCAGAAAAGTTGCAGTTGAGTTGCGAGCTATGTTTGCTAGATTGAGTGTATCCAGTGATGGTGGTTTGATCACAGAGTTGCAAGTGAAGCCTTCTTTGATTCAGTTGATTAGACAGAAACAGTTGCAAGATGTGTCTTTAGTTTCTCATGTGCAGGACATAGCCGAAGTTAGACCGACCGAGTATAGTTTCAGTAGTGAGAATGTGTTGTGTTTCAGAGACAAAGTTGTAGTACCTGAAGATGTTGAGTTGAGACGTCTGATTCTAAGCAAAGCACATTCGAGTCCTTTTTCTATGCATCCGGGTAGTACTAAGATGTACCGTGATTTGAAGAATGATTATTTATGGGTTGGTTTGAAGAAGGATGTAGCCGAGTATGTGAGCCGTTGCATGGTTTGCCAGAGAGTGAAGGCAGAACATCAGGTTCCTTCAGGTTTGTACAGCCTTTGAAGATTCAGGAATGGAAATGGGAGAGAATCACTATGGACTTTGTGTCAGGGTTACCGTTGTCTCCTTCGAAGAAGAATTCTGTTTGGGTGATAGTTGATAGATTCACTAAGTGTGCCCATTTCATAGCAATGAACACTACAGATTCTTTAGACAAGTTGACGAATTTGTACATTCGCAAGATTGTGAAACTTCATGGAGTTCCGAAGTCTATTTTATCAAACAGAGATCCAAGATTCACTTCGAGGTTATGGAGTTGTTTGCATAGTGCCCTCGGTAGCCGTTTGCATTTCAATACTTCTTATCATCCGCAGTCAGATGGACAGTCAGAGCGAGTGATACAAATTTTAGAGGATATGATCCGTTTTTGTGTGATTAACTTCCAGGGTTCTTGGGAGAAGCACTTACCCTTAGTTGCGTTTGCTTACAACAACAGTTATCAGGCTAGTATACAGATGGCTCCTTATGAGGCTTTGTATGGTAGGCGATGTAGGACTCCGATCTGTTGGGCTGAAACGGGTCAGAAGTTGTTACATATGCCAGATTTGCTTAAGGGAACTACTGAGAAAGTGAAGTTGATTTGTGACCGTTTGAAAACAGCTTCCGACCGTCAGAAATCTTATGCAGATTTGAAGAGAAAAGAGATTGAGTTCTCAGTGGGTGAGAATGTATTTCTGAAAGTATCTCCGTGGAAGAAGGTAATGAGATTTGGCCAGAAAGGCAAGTTGAGTCCGAGGTTTATTGGTCCGTATGTGATAGCTGGGCGGATTGGGCCAATAGCTTACCGTTTGAGATTGCCTTCTGAGTTAGAGAAGATCCATGATGTCTTTCTTGTGTCGATGCTTAGGAGATATATATCGGATCCGTGTCATGTTATGCCCGTTGAGGAGATAGAACTGAATCCGGATTTGTCTTACAATGAAGAACCGGTTGAGATACTTGCTTCTAATAGCAAGGTGTTGCGTGGCAAGACCATAGAGTTGGTCAAGGTGTTGTGGAGACATAGAGGTGTGGAAGAGGCCACGTGGGAGAGGAAAGCTGATATGCTTGAGCAGTTTTCGTACTTGTTTCCGTCAGGTAATTTCGGGGACGAAATTCCTTAAGTGGGGGAGAGTTGTAACACTCGAGTTTGGGGGTCGGGTGAAAATAATATTAAAATAATGTTTCGAGTTTCGGTTTCATAATAAAAATAATGAAATATTTTTATGGGTTTCGTGTTTGCAAAATAATTATAATCTATGTTGGGCCTATCTTCTAAGTCCAAATTCCATGGATTTTAGGAGATGAAAGTTTTAGCCATTTCATTAATGGCATAATGGTAAATATGTTTTTGGTATAAAAAAAAGAAGAAGACCATGTGCTCATCTTCTTTCTCACTCCCATTTTCAAAACTAACGACCAAAAGAGTTCTCCTCTCCATTTCACTATTCCATCATCTCCCTTGCTCTTTGTTGGTGATTTTCGAAAGGTAAATACGTTTTTGACTTATCCTTACATTTCTCTTCATTTCGGTACCTTTAGTTTTCAATAAAACCAAGTATTTTGTATTTTGGGGTTTTCAAAGATTTTGTTAAAGGTTGAAGCTTTATGGATTTTTAACTAAGCTTTTGATTTATTGTTGTTAGATAAGTTGTTTGTGAACCACAAGGTCCAACATATATGAATTTTAAAGGGTTTTATGATGATTCTCGGATTTGGGTTTAAGTAGGGTTTTAGGAGGGTTTAAAGGTTGGTTTTGGGTGTGTTTGATGTTAGAAATTGGGGGCTGATGGTTGTATGTTGGTTGAGGTTTGTTTTGGAAGCTTTTGGGGGTGTTAAAAGTGTTTGAATCAATGGTTTTGGACTGTGTTTCATGGCTGCTCGGGAATGAAGGTTTTGGGAGTTATTCTTAGCTTGAAATCTTGTGTTTTGTGCTTGAATAGTGTTCCGGGTTTGCTACTTTGATTTGTGAACTGATTTGAGGTTGTTTTGATTGTGTTGAGATGTTTAGAAGCAAGATTTTGTGTTGGTGAAGCCTCGGGAACAAATCCGGAATTGTTGGAATCTTGATCGGCTAGTGTATTGAGCTTGGAATAGTCGGTGAGTGGTAAAATGTTTTTAAATGGTTTTCAAGTGTTGGTTCAAGCATGTGGACTAGATTGGGCTTGGTAGACCCACCTAGAGTTGGGATTAGATTGGTAGTCTAATCCCAAGCTTTAATTAGAGATTATGGTTGATCTTTATATGCTGTGCATGCCTCATGTTTAATTGTGATTATGATGGCTATGTATATTGTGTTATACATGTATG
Source organism: Hibiscus tridactylites (assembly GCA_958450335.1). NCBI lineage: Eukaryota > Viridiplantae > Streptophyta > Magnoliopsida > Malvales > Malvaceae > Hibiscus > Hibiscus tridactylites. Next base: position 34,390,673 of record OY288273.1, on the reverse strand, counting down.
TTGAGACATAGTATTGATGCATTGTTATAAGCATGTGGATTGTGCATGACGGTAAGTCATGGTGAGTACGTGCTAAACACGGAAGTTGATATGAAATGATGTTGTAAAAGGTTGTGGATTGTGTTTAATATTTGCACTAGTATGCTTGGGTACAATGATCGATCATTAGGATGTTTAGTGTGCACACGAGAGTCAAATGCGCGCGTGGTCTTGGTGATGGTAGTCATCAAGATGGAGTACGGGTTCGCCCGGAAAATCTTCTTATATATATGTTAGTCGGTGATGAGTGTAATCCCATCGATGGGGCGTGAGGATAAGTGGAATCCCCTCTGCGTGAACGGTGATGAGTGTTATCCCACCGTAAGGTAATGTTGTGTTGGATGTGAGTTCCAACGGTTATCCGCGTATTCGAGTCATATCTAGGTGCCAATATGAATTGATATGTGTTTCCAATATGGATTGATATATGTGTTTGTTAATACATTGATATATGTATTTTCATGTGTTAAGCTTATGACTTGTTAAGCATGGCATAATATTGAGTTTATGTTCATGCATCGTTTATATTTTGACTCATATGGATCGAAGGTAAGATCATGCATTCTACCTTGGTTGTTGCTCGTGCTTGGACCCTGCATTGTCGAGGTTTGTTTTAGGAGCTTACCCTCACTAAGCTTTATGCTTACACTCTCTTTTGTTCAACAATGCAGATCCGTAGTTCGTGGGTTGCTTGCGCAAGAAGAGGGCCTCCAAGTGTGCTTGTGGTGCTATCTTAGCTTTCAAGTATGTACTTTTAAGTTATGAGGTGTAATAGTCAAGCAATGGGATATGTATTGTTGTCTTGAGCTTTTGGATGTGAATTGTGGATGTGATGTGTTAGGAGCATGTTTATACTCCTTAGTATGTTGTTGTTGGTGTTGCTTGTTGATGCCATGTATGAATTGTAAACCATGTTTAAGTTGTTTACCTTGAATGCTTAAGTGTATGTTCTTGTTGAAGCGTGAATCTAAAATGCTTGAATGATTCTTATGTTGAATGTTGATGCTTCCTATCTATGTATGGCTTTTGTATGTTTGAAGTGTGCTAAGTATACTTGTTGAGTTTGGTTTTGCCTTAGAGTGATGCATGTTGGTTGTTGGAGGCTTTAACTTGTGTTTTGGGACAACCATATACCATAAACCAGCTAAAACCAATATACAAACAGAGGGCATATCGAAACGGTTGGTCCCGTTTCGATATGGTCCCTTTGTTTTTGGCCAGGCGTTTCGGTACGCAAGGGGGTCATTTCGATACGGGTTTGCCACTGGAAATATGAGATTTTGACGATAAATTAAAGTATCGAAACGGGCTTTGGCATTTCGGAACGATCTTTGTATCGTTGACCACGAGAAGTTGACCGTTGAGGGCGTTTCGATACGGTCCACCCCTGTTTCGAAACGGTCTCCTCGATTTGACTTTTGCCAGTTGACCTAGTCAAGGCGTATCGAAACACCCTATGGGCATTCCGATACGACATGTTGTTTAAGTTTAAAATGGGCTGCTTTGTTGGGCTGTTTGGTTGTGTACCTCGTTTGTTTCTTCTGCTGTTTCCCTTCTCATATAGGACTTAATATTACATCTAGACAAGATAATAAAAAGAAAAAGTTTTCTCGGGTTGTTAACCGAAGTGGAGCCTTAACGGGTTTTGCCTCGGTTATCCCCGTGTAGCCCACTCGGATCGGTCAAGCGTCCGGACCGGGACAAGGGTGTTACACCTTTCATCGATCAAATGTTAGACAAGCTCGCAGGTAAAGCTTTATATTTCCATTTAGATGGTTATTCAGGTTATAATCAGATTGCAATAGCTCCTGACGACCAAGAGAATACCACATTCACATGTTCATATGGAACATTTGCCTTTAGAAGAATGCCATTCGATTTGTGCAACGCGCCGACAAAGTTTCAACGTTGTATGATGTCCATTTTCTCTGATTTGATTGAGCATAATATGGAAGTATTATGGATGATTTCTCAGTGTTTGGTAGCATATTTGAGGAATGCATTCTAAGTTTGGAGCAAGTTCTTCAGAGATGCATTGAGACCAATCTAGTCTTGAACTGGGGAAAATGCCACTTCATGGTGAATGAGGGCATTGTACTCGGGCATAGAGTGACAAAGAATGGACTAGAAGTTGACCCAACAAAAGTTGAAGTAATCAAGCAATTACCACCCCCCACAAGCGTTAAAGGTGTAAGAAGTTTTTTAGGTCATGCAGGTTTTTATCGTCGATTCATTAAAGACTTCTCTAAAATTTCTAAACCTTTATGCTTGTTATTGGAAAAGGATGCCGCTTTTGCATTTGATGATTATTGTTTGAGAGCGTTTCATGTCTTTAAAGAAAAGCTGGTTAATGCTCTTATTGTCGTGGTACAAGACTGAAATAAGCCTTTCGAACTCATGTGTGATGCCAACGACTATGTCACTGGAGCAATGCTTGGACATCGACGTGGCAGAGTTTTTCATGCCATATACTATGCCAGAAGAACACTTAATGAAGCATAACTTAATTACACCTCAACTGAGAAAGAATTTCTTGCAGTTGTATTTACTTTTGAAAAATTTAAACCTTATTTGATAGATAATAAAGATGTTTTTACAGATCACTCAGTATTGAAATACCTTTTGGCAAAAAAGGATGCCAATTCGAGGTTGATTCGATGGACGCTCCTCTTACAGGAATTTGATCTCGAGATTCAAGATAAGAAGGGTAACGAAAACTTAGTAGTTGATCACCTATCACGACCAAAGAATCACCGTGAGGATGACAAGATCAAAGCCATCAGAGATGAGTTTCTAGACGAGTATTTACTCGCAGTGGATGTCGTGCCATGGTATACCGACATCGTTAATCACTTGGTGAGCAATGTCATGCCACAAGATTTTAACTATAATACCAGGGAGCGTTTTTTGCGTTTTGTTTGGTAGTACTAATGGTATGAGCCTTTCCTGTTTAAGAAATGTGCCGATTAAGTAATCTGCCGTTGTGTCCTAGAAGATAAGCAACATGCTATGCTGCGCCATATGGTGGACATTTTGCTGGACTAATTGCAGTCTGGTTTTTATTGGCCTACGCTGTATAAGGATGCTCATGACTACACCAGGGCATATGATCCATGCCAACGGACTGGGAATATCTCTGACAGACATCAACTTCCGCTCTAGAATATCATGCTAGTGGACTTGTTCGATGTTTGGGGGATAGACTTTATGAGTCCATTTCCCCCGTCTTTTGGCAATATCTATATCCTAGTGGCAGTTGACTATGTTTCCAAATGGGTAGAGGCTGTAGCGATGCCTACAAATGATGCCAAGGTCGTTGCCAAGTTCTTGCACAAGCATATCTTTACACGTTTTGGTACTCCTCGAGTGATCATACATGATGAGGGCACCCATTTTAAATGCAATATAATCTCTAAAGCTTTGTGTAGGTATGAGATACAACAAAGAATAGCCAAACCTATCATCCACAGACGAATGGGCAAGCCGAGATTTCTAACAAGCAAATCAAGAATATCGTAGAAAAGACTGTGAGTCCTTTGAGAAAGGATTGGTCTTTGAGGATAGATGAGGCTTTGTGGGTTTATAGAACTGCCTTCAAAAATCTGTTGGGCACGTCACCTTTTAAGCTTGTATATGGTAAACCATGCCATTTGCCAGTGGAGCTTGAACATAGAGCCTATTGGGCAATCAAAACACTTGACATGGCATGGGCCGCAGCGGGAGAAAAAAGATGCTAGACCTCAACGAGTTAGAAGAATTTTGTGCACCTGCCTATGAGAATGACAAGTTATATAAGGAGAGAACCAAACGATGGCATGATAAGAGAATTCTGCAAAGGCGTTTTAAGGTAGGTCAACTCGTTCTTCTTTTTAACTCACGACTTAAATTGTTCCCTAGCAAGCTTAGGTCGAGATGGTCGGGACCTTTTGAAGTAGTACAACCCTATGCCCATGGCGCTATGGACATCAAGAATTTGAAAACTGGAGAAATTTCAAGGTAAATGGCCAGCGCTTAAAGCACTATTTTGAGGGATATCAGAGAGATGCCGAGCAGATTGTTCTCTTGGCAGAATTACTATGACACCATCGACAAGTTGACATTTTTTTAAATATTAGGTTAGATGTTTTTCATTTAGTATTTAGGATATTTCATCAGATTTTCCCTTTCCATTTTCTTTTAGTTTTTATTTTTCTTTTGTCGGGTTGAAAGGTTTCATTTGAGTGGATGTAGATTCATTGCCAAAAAGATATGTTCATCTTCAATGACTGGCAGGATTGAACGGTGTTGCGCCCAACAACGATGCCAACAACTGAGCTTGGCATGCGCCAGGAGTAACTTGGGGAAAAGAAATTACCCCAACTTGATTTAATTTACACCGTGAAAGAGAAAAAATAAACCCTAGTCGCCCAAAAATTAAGGTAATGAAATTGATTACCTTATCACTCCATATCTTATCACCTTAATACTTTATTCTTATCGTTTATCCTTTCCCTAAACTATCACATCATTCCTTTTTCTTCTCCCAAAACACGTCAACTTTCACCATTACCTTCTTTAAACCCGCCATAATTAGCTTTTACCCTCAACACTCAACCTTTCCATCTTTCAACCTATTCACTTTTCTTTCCTTTACTTTTCACTTCATTTTCTTTACCTAGCCGTTCATCTCTCTCTCTTTTCACTCAAAGAAAATCAAGTTTTTGTTTCTTTTCCTTGTGAAAACCTTCATGGCGTCTTCATCTAAACCTTTCCAAACCTTTTTCAATGAAGAGATCCAAAAGAAATATGAAGATAAATTTGCTTCAAAATCTTTTTGCTTCGAGAGAAACTTCAGTTTCAAGCCCGAGAAGGATCAAGCCTTTCCCCCTGAAGTAATGGAGATCATCGTCAACCACAAGTGGAAACCGTTTTGCCAACAAAAGGTTGAGATCTTTCCGAATCTTATTTATGAAGTTTACACACATTTAACTACTAAAGCTACCCAATTCTTGATGATTCGAGAAAAATGTGTGTGTTTTGATGAAGGGGCTATCAATGCAAAGCTGAAGTTGGATGGGGGAATCAGCATGCCGAGTTTGCCGCCAACATGACCACTGCAAAGAGGAAGACTATCTTTGAAGATTTGTGTGAACCGGGCACGGAGTGGACTGTATCCTCCAAAAGGCACTGCACAGTCAAAAGATTAGCCCTTAAACCACAAGCAAATGGCTGGAACCATTTTCTAAAGGGAAGTCTGATGCCGATAACCCACAATGAGACCATTTCGGAGGACCAACTAGTTTTGTTGCATTCAATTCTTATGGGCCGAAAGATTAATATTGGTTGGATTATCATTGATGGGATTTACATGTGTGCCCTAAAGCAAACTTGAGGGTTGTTCTTTCCTCTTCTTATTTGCAATATTTGTCGACAACACGATATGCCCACGACAGAGGAAGACGTTTCCCTCAAAGTGAAGGGTTACACGATTACGCCGGTCGACTGGAAGAACCTCACTGGCATTATTGTGAAGGATACTGACAAGGGTAAGGGCAAAGCTGTTATGCCAATAACCAAGGCCAAGGAACCAAAGGCAAAGCCAACAGCCTGAATGCCAACAGAGACAACAGAAAGGCTTGCCCAGATATATCTCCGGTAAGAAAAAATTCTTAGAAAATTATAAGAGGTTGAGGAACAAAGGAAAAAGGCTCTGGCAATATGAGCGCACTAGCGGCGCTGCCATCAAAGAGACCTTGGTAAGTCTTTCCCCAAGAGTCATACCAGCGTTCCCTGCCTTCCCAGTAGGAATCTTTGCCGATGATGATGCAATGCCAATCAGCCTAGTGCCCAGTACAATTCGCACTTTAGTTCCCAGTCCAGTTTCATCCACTACCATAGAACCTATCTCCCCTCTCAAAGATGAAACTGTCATGTCTGCCACACCACTAGTATCTGAGGATCAAAGGGAGAAGAAACCTGCTACCTCTACCTAGTCAGCTGTCACACTAACCTCATCTGAGCCGGTTAAGGTTGTAAAATAAACCTCTGCCTCCACTGCCACTCAAGGGTGGAGTAGAAAGAAGAGGATGGCTCTTGACCGTGGCAGCCTATCCTGAAAAAAGACCCGAGCCAAATTAGTCGCTGAAGCCCGTGCCGCCCAAGGAAGAGCCTCTTTTGAAGGGGAGTCTTCTTCTTCCTAACTATTTCATTCCATTTGCATTTACATGATCATGCATTTTTTCTATTTTGTTGTATATATATGTTGTTTCATGCATTGGGGACAATGCACATCTTGGGTTTGGGGGTGCGCATTTCCTCACATTTATGACATGCCATTCATGTTTATTTTCTGCGCTGCATTTTGTCTCGACCGATTTTTGAAGCATGTTAACATTCGTTAGTCAAGTTTAATTTGACTTAGATTTCTGTCCAATGAGAAAAATTAAAATCTTTAGATTCCTATGCCAGCATAATAGTAATGCAGGATTGCTTGTCAATTGATCTCTAGATTTGGGAATTGATTTTCACTTAACACATATTATGCATCTAGTTCCTTAACAAACTTAGAATTTTTGAAACTATGCTCAAGAAAAAAAATGATGCCAGGGTAAAAATTGAAAATGAATAAGGCAACAATGTTTTGTCATGGCAATAAAAAATGAAACTTTCCTCTACCGAGAGATAATAAGTTACTTGGGGCTTCGTGGTATGCTCCCTCTTAGATCTCATGTCCAAAACTTTAGGTATGAGTTGAAGAGAAAACCTAGTGATTTCTGGATTAAGGTGGGGATTCATGGTACGCTCCCTCTTATTACTCACGCTAAACAGTATCATGAGGTTAGCTTAAGTTAACTCCAGAAAAACCCTATGCAAGAAAAATATTATGATTCTGAGTTTAGGAAGTAAATTTGACTAAGGGAGTTAGTGGACACTTGATACATATTGCCCACACTTCATGCACTATCATGCCTTAAGACTAGAGTTATATTGTTGCTCTTGAATTTTCTATCTGCTTGGCATTACTGCACTGAGATAACTGAGGACAAACCTATGTCAACTTTTATTTGCCAACATCTGTTGACATGCCAACCAAAACTTTGTCGAGGTATCATTTTCATCGTTTTTATTTTTACTTTTCATTTTTCATTACTTGAGGACAAGCAATGAGCTAGGTGTGCATGAGTGTTGACGCTCTAAAAGTACTGAATTTTATGCTTATTTCACATGCTCTTTCTTGTCTTTTAAGTACATTTAGTTGTATTTAGGTTGTAAAATTATGCATTGCATAAAGAGTTGGGATTTGGTGTTATGTCGGTGTGAATGGGTTGTTTTTTGGTACCTTTTTGCATGTAGATGCTTCGAAAGAAGATGCTCAAGTAGATGAACTTACTTCAGGAGTGAAATCTACCCCTTAGGAGTAAAGATTGATGCTTAATCGAATTAATTTATGAAAAACATGCACTATAGACATATAGGGTTTTTTTCATGATTGATTTAGGGCAATGCCATCGACACATGCATTGCTATCTTTGAATATACTTGGCAAACAATGCCAAGACAAGATTTATTAAAGGCTAGCATTGCACAATTAGCGTGAAAACCAGACACTCCTTGCCAACGCTCATCATTTGCTAAGACACCTTCATTGCTAACGTCTTCACTATTTTTATTTCTGTTTGAGCTATTTTCAAAACCACTCCCAATCAAAACAATCTTTTTCACAAGACAAGTAATTAGCACATCAATTGAATCCCCTGAACGCAATCCCTATGGGATCGACACTTAGCTTAACCATTGTATTGCTTGCAGATCGATTATACTTGCATGCAATAGATTTTCTTGGCAATGTGTTAACACTTTTCCAATATCTTTCACGCTAAGAGTCTACAGTCTTGCATAAAGAACGTAGGCCATTGAGGTATTGGAGTCTTTTCGTAGGGATTGATTCGGCTTGTGTGGATTTGTGTTGCATTTTTTCTCATGTGTATCGCGAAGCTCATAGTCTTACGGGAATTTTTGGCCAAGTAAGAGGTCGATCGCCCATCTATTTTCTCGGTTGGGTTTGAGTGATAGCGAACACTGAACATGTGGCATGAGGCTTGGAGAAGGTCGCGTGTTGTGCGGATACTGCTTGGCCTTGTTATGTATGACTGTATGGTTGGATGTGGTGGTCTTTGCGGGACATGTTGAGTGTCACAACATTCATTGTATTCCAATGGTGATTGATTATGTTGGTGTTTATGTTCTTTGTATTAACATGGTCTTGTACTTTTTTTCTCCATATAAGTTTAGAGAAGTTTTTAATGAGGCCTATGATCATTTTTTAGTTTGTATGATTCATTCTAATAATATCATACTTACTTGCCGATCAAAAAGAAAAAAAAAAAAGACGGTGACATTCACAACCACTATATCAATATCTTTAATTTATAAAATAATCTCTAATCCACCTCAAAATTTTTTTCCTTAACAACAATATCCAATCAAATTGTCAAATTATTCAATTATACAAAACATAAGTTTTTATCGAAAGTTATCTTGCTGAGGGATTTTGAAGCCTCTACAAGTTTATTACTCTTTTTGTCTTATTTATTTTAGGCTTAGCCCTCCAACTTTTCTAAAAAAAATTAATTAAGTCCTTAAACATTTTTTACACTTAATTAAAATCTTAAACTCTAAATTTTTATTAATGTACCCTTTAACTAATGGAATTAATTATTGACCGTTAATCCCGTTAAAAGTGGTGATTTGTTCATTAGAAGCACCACATCATATCATTTAAAATTGCCACATTATATTGACATGATTAATGGTAAGATCAACGCAAGTGGTGAGCATAATTTGTTGCACCGGATTATGGACATTGTGAGGCGGGATTGGGATTTGACAATACATTATATCCCTCGCGCATCTAATAGGGTTGCGGATAAGATGGCTTCGTTAGCTTTCGAGTGGTCTTTTAGTGGAGAATCTTGGCTTCATCCTCCTTTGGAGGTGGTAGATTTGGTTCTTGATGACTTGAGTTTGTCGACTTAGTGTCGTTGTTCTTTTTGCTTTGTATGTAACATCACATGTACTCTTTTCCCCATTTAGGCTTAGAGGGTTTTTAACGAGGCATGTGGTGATTACTCTCCTTTATTAATCAAAAAAAATTATTTTATTAATTTAAATAAATGATTAAATTTAACAACCAAAATCTTTTGATAAAAAACCTAACCATTCAATCCTAAAACAAATCAAATTCATCGTTCTTTTCTTCCATATCGTCTTGATTTTTCTATTCGTCAACATTGATGAAATCATTCTCTATTATTGAAAGAATTAATGTTGGGTAATCATTCTTTAACTTAACTGCTTTTAATCAAGTTTTCTTTATATTTTATTTTCATTGTACAAAAAATTAAGTTTGTTTTATTTAAAGTTAGTGGATTAAATCCTATTGATGATATTTTTTAGTCTTTTATTCTTTTCAGGCTTAGGTGTAAGAAGCCTTTGAAATTTTGAAAAAAATCAATTAAGTCCCTGAATTTTTTTTGCACTCAATTACAAAGAAATTAAATTAATTAAGCCCTTTGACCAATTTTGACCATTAAATCTTGACAATTTTCTCTTTAGATATTACTGGCACATGATACAGTACTGTTCTATCATGTTGCATTTACAAATTTCTTAAAAAAAGTAATTTTTTTTATATTTTGTACGCATCTTTAGAACTTTCAAACAATTTTTTAAAAAATGTCAAGTCAAGATATTGTGACACAACACAGTACACCAACAGATAAAAAAATTATCAAGATTTAATGGTCAAAATTGGTTCAAGGGCTTAATTGATTCAATTTCTTGGTTCAATGGCTTAATTGGGCGAAAAAAGTTTAGAGGCTTAATTGATTTATTTTCAAAAGTTCAAGAGCTTTTTATACCCTTAAATTTTTTATATTTTCGGTCCCCTTAACTTTTAATTCTTGGCTTCGCCCCTGCGCGCGCTAACTATTTAATATTCAAATATTTAAGAGACCCTTTTATATTGTTTTATTTCTTTTGTTGTCTATCTTTGTTAGTGTATGCTCTTTTTAATAAAATCTATGAAATTGAGATTTATGGATATTTTTTTTTATGAAAGCTAAGGTGATTACAAGTAGTATCTATTCTGAATATACTATCAACCATTTGACAATGCATACTCAATTACTCTGTTACAGCTGCTAGTGCTCGAACTCATGACCTCTAAGAACAATAACCGTTTCTTTAACCACTGAGGCAAGTTGGTTTGTACAATAATGGATATTATTGGTAATAGTATATCTTTGATGTTTATATAAAATTGTATCTGAATTGTGATTCAGATTCAGCTGATGCTGACATAGTTGGCCCGAGTTAAAAAGAGAACAAATACATAAGATATAAAGCATTCAGTATATCTAATGGTGGTATCCTCAAAAACTAATGAAAAGAATGCTGATATAGCCATAGAAGGAAGACTAGCCAAAAAGTTAAAGTGACATACCGTCGAGGACTCGAAGATAGAAACTGTAGTTGTACAAAAACTTGTTAAAAGTAGAGGCAGCACTTCAAAATCTTCACAGTAGCAATTCTATGACTTCTCAACAAATTCAAACAGCTTTTAAGCATGAAAATTACCAATATTCCTGGTGATTCTTCCACTCCTCAAATGTTGAGGAAATCTCAATCTTGTGAGTTCCTCTGTCCATCACATTTGAAATAATGAGAGATTTTATTATTGTTGTTAATAGACAGGTAATGTTATATATATATATATATATATATATATATATATATATATATATATATATATATATATATATATATATATATATATATATATATATAGGGATAGGATCCAGTTACACATGTAAAACTCTTTAAGTTTTACACGTTTTTTGGATTGTTAGATGAGTGAAACGAATGGATGAGATTAACAGTAGAATATGTAAAGATTATCACTTGGGGAAAAAAGTAAGGAATTAATCTCAATATAAAACTTAAAAAAGTTTTACTTTGTGTTGGATCCTAACCCATATATATATATATGTGTGTATGTATTTGTACGTATCTTCTCCTTTTTCAACTATGTATAGATTAATAGCAAGAACAAATAGTTAAATTTTGCATTAATAAAGAGCTGATCAAGCTTATATTAGCATCAGCTGATTCTGAATCACAAGTTAGATACAATTTTATGTAAACATCAAAAATTTATTATTACCAGACGTCTACGTGTATACAAAAATTGAACTACGAAATTCAATCAAATATTTTTTTCTTTCATTTCTATATTTTATTTTTTTATTTTGTATTTTTTCTTTGTTTGCTTTAATCACATCGTGATCTCATTAATTTACATTATTAGTAGCTTAGTTTGAATGTAATTTTACTTTAATAAAATTTATTTTGATATTAAACTATTAAATTAAGTGGAAGAATAATTTTGTTTTAATGAATTTCATTTTGGTGTTTGTGTGGAGAAATCGTATATGATTAAAAAGGACGAGTAAAACATATAGAAGAGTGTTAAAAATATCAGTTTGATCATTCCGAATTAGGCATTCGTAAAGAATCTATCGCGTATTTAAATAGTGAATACTCCAAGTTATTGAAGGAAATATATAAGATAGAAATTCGTTACAATTCGTTATAAGATTATTGGTACGGATGTTGAAATTTCATTATGATTTTAGGGAAATATTAATATTTTCTGAAAGCTAAACAAATATAAAAAATGCTTTTTATTTTAGGGTTTATTAAATTTAGAGGTTGTATTATATGTTTATTATTAGGGTAAATTTCACCAGAGGTCTCTTATGTTTAGGGTTTGTTTTATTTTAGTCACTCATTTTAAAAAAACGTCATTCTTACCACTTACGTTTTCAACCGTTACTGTTTAGTCCCCGAGCGTTAGCCTCCGTTACTTGGATAATGGGGAGCTGACATGGCGCATAAGAAAATAAAAAAAACTTCCACCTTGGACGTGAGCTCTAACACACGTGCGCGGCTTCCTCAACACCCACTTCCTAAAACCGTTGACCCTCTTGTTCAAATCGCCGAAAACGTCACCCCCGTCTTGAAATAGCCGAGATTTGAAGAAGCTTGTCTTAGCTTGCTTCTGCTACCTCAACAGCTTGTTTTTTCTACAACATTGGGTTTCCTAATGTTAGCCTTGGTCACTTTAACATCAGTCTTAGGTTTCCCTATATCAGAATAAAATGCTTGCCAATTTAAAATAAAAGTTAATAGATTCTTCAGTAAGTGATTAAATTCCAGTACACGAGAACTAACCATTTTCAGCAGCAGCCATATGAAGCTTCTCCTCATCGCTACTTTCATCCTCATGTTGTATACAAGAATAATATGTGTTGCATGTAAAAGAGTCCTATCGCAAATAGTGCAAGTGTACACGGCGCAAGTAGTAAAGTGATACTTGGAGTATTAGATATCGTCTCCACAGGGACTGGAAATAACTCTATTCTTGAATTTCTGCACAAGAGGAAGAAAATAGTTTAATTGAATGTTGGAATAATCTTGAGTGGAAACTAAAGTAAAAGATAAAGGAATCATATTTAGAGAATAGGCTGATATTGATTTGCTCGATAGTGCAGGTGTTGCACTGTTAGAGAAACTTATGTTTTCTGTCGTCATTCCTGTCGCGGCAGCACCTGTCGCGGCAGAGGTCTGTTATCGTCGCGGCAGCGATCAACAACTCTTTACTTCAAGTTTGGCAAGAATCCCTGTTATGACTTGTCCTATCCCTAGGCCCAAGTTCTGTTGATGAACACTTCTTGGATGATACCTTCTGGCGTGAATCAAAGGGTGAACACCAATGTTGTTGAATTCTCCTTTAGCCACTTAACCTCGTACTTATCCCTAAGCCGAGATGGTTTAACTATAAACTGGAAAACGCATATTTATTCCATTCGTAGGCTTGACTCTCTCGATATCAAACCAATGGATAACCTCACAATGCTCTCTCGATACTCTTATGAGACATGAAAAACCAGAATAAATAAACTTGAAGCTTTTTATTACTTGACAGAAAATTCTTAAAACAATACAATCCTTGCAACTACTTTACAAAATCAACCTGTGGCCCTAGGGGGGGTTTAGAACATGATGGAGAAAGGAAAACGACAAGGGTTTTGGGGAAGACGGCTAGGAATGAGATATCATTCCCTAGGTCGAATTACATGCCTTTATATAGGCCTTGGGTCCAAGTTTTCTAATACGGCAAGAATACAAGTTTAAACTAAAGTACAACTCTATTAAAGATTAAATCTTCTGAGTAGATGCCTTTAATTCGTCCTCTTTTCTTACCTTGAGTTTCTTCCTTGGACTTTGGGCTTGGTCTTCATTCTGCTTCAGGGCTCAGAAAAATATGGGAGTGATCCACGACAGACCGGCTTGAAATCCTCTATATATCGAGCTCCACTTCACTTTTCCATCTTACCATTCTGTCGTCATGGCTGCCACGGTAGTAGCCACGACAGCGTTTGCTTCTCGACTCCAGTTCTGCGATCCGCCTCTGCTCTTTTGTTGCCCTGAGTCTGTCGCAGCAGATACCTGCAAAAGTAACCAAAATCAGTAGCAACTGTGTTGTTTTATCTAATTGTGATGTATATGTAGAAATCTATCTTAAATGCAATGAATTATGCTTGAATGCAGCAAAAATATGGGTAAATGAGGGGTAAAATATAGAACTTTTATACACTCAACACACCCCCAAACTCAAGTTCTTGCTTGTCCTCAAGCAAATATGACCTAACTAAAAATAAAAACTTTTGGCTTGGCTTAATTCAATGAACTTTTCATTACCTACCACACATTCACTATCAAGAGCAGTACCTTGTCGGGTGTTTCTCGATTCATCCGGAACAATTATATAGTTCTTGTGCAGTGTGTAGGTTTTATGAACAAATATGTGCCTAGACTCCTTTAGCTTACCAGAATAGTTATGCTTACAAACTTGAGTTTTATGCCAATTTATTTTTTCTGAAGGCAATTCTTAGGCTCCTTTAATTTTTTCTGACCTTGGATTCGACTTCATTTTTTCTAGAGGCAATTCTTAGGCTCCTTTAGTTTTTTCTGACTTAAGCTCAAAAATCTTCCTAGAGTCATTGTAAGGCAGTTTTGCGGGCAAGTGAGTCTAAAATGTTTCTTTTTTTTATTCCTTTCCTAGAGTCAGTGATAGGCACCTCTAGGGGCAGCTCAAGTGGGTAAACATTCCTATTCCAGTGCACTACAGAAGTCTAGACAGCATAAGAGTCACAAAGGGTGTTCTAAAGATCAGAACTATAGCAAGGCTCTAAATAGTTCCTAAGGCACTGTCACGACAGAATATGTCGCGGTAGGTAAGTTCAGTTCAAAGACTTAAGCCAAATTTTTGTTTTTGTTTTTATTTTCATTTCATTTTTTTAAATAAACTTGAATTTAGACACAAATTAAGACACAACTAACAAGTTCATTAATGGAGGGATGCCCACCCCCAAACTCGAGGTTTGTATTGCCCTCAATGCATGGCAATAATAAAAATGAAAAACATAAAAACTGCATCACAAAATAGATAAATCAACAACAAACACAACAAATATATAAGTAAAAGCACTTAAGTGGAGGAGTTGTCGTCGCTGCTGCTGCTGACTTGGAGCTGTCGGCGGGCAGTGACCTTGACGGCCGGGGCTGGCAGGTTGCTTGGGGACGCGAAGGCCATCTTCTTTTTTGCCTCTCAAGGTGGCTGGACTCTGGTCGGTGAGATGTGTGGGGGTTGGTCCAGGATCTCGAGATCATCATCGCTGCTGCTGCTGTCAGATCTGCCGTGGCAAGGTCCTTCGACAGTCTCTTTCTTTTTATCTGAGAGAAGTCCTTGGAGATGTCTCGGACTACGGATGGCTCTGAGTCAGAATCCTGCCAGACGGAGGAGGAGGAGAACCCTTCAAAATATTTTGGGTCGATCTCCGGTAGGGGGTCCTTCCTCTTCTCTCCTCTAGAAGTGGCAAATTTTCTGCCGCCTTCGCTGGTCGTGGCAGGTGTGGGTGTGGAGGCAGCAAAGGGAGTTCTGGGGCTCGCAGTAGGTGTGGGTGCAGCAAAGAGATTTTCTGAGAAGGAGGGGAATTGTACATTGGTAAAATTTAAATCAGATTTGATAAAATTTACCGTTGCGGTAGTGAAGTCCCTTAGAAATCCCATTAGGTTGAGCTGTTGTGCTTCCATCTTTTGCAGCAACGTTAGAATCTGGCTGGAGGTATCTGTCGGTGGTGATGTTGTCGCATACTCCGGGTCTGCTGCGATAGGTTAAGGGGAGCTAGGGTCTGCCGTCGGTTCTGTCACGGCAGAGGGGTTTATATACGACAGAGGAGCGGCAGCTTTCAATTCCATAAGACTATAGATATTTTGCTGCGTCCACCCTTTCCCCCAGACCTTGACATCCTCGTCGATTTTTGGTACGTTGTTGCCCTAGCAGAGTGTGGTGATGAGATAGGGGAAGACTAGGGGGCCTGAAGGTCAGAGAGCACACTCGAGGATTCCTTCACGGTTGTAGCGACCCACGTTGATTTGCCTCTCATTGAGAATAGAGTGGACGAGGGCTAATCTCTGTCGGTCGACAGTGGTGTTGTGGGAGGTAGGCATGAGGCGCTTCTTGACAAAGTGGTTCCATAACTTGGCTTGTGGGGTAAACTGGGTCCTCCTCACAGTCCATCGGTGCTTCGGGTCATCATTCCACTCCGTACCCTCCTTTGTCACTTCTGCCATGACATCGTCATAGTCCGCCGGCGACAAACTATTCACAAACCTCTAGTGGGTGTCATTCTTCTTGCTCACGTACAACCCATATAGAGTGTTGATGTACGTCGGCTCGAGAGAGATTTATTTGCCTCGGACAGCCACTGTCGTGGCATCCTTATCGGTGACGACAGCGTAGAATTCTCGAACGAGGTTGACGTTCATCTCTTCGGGCTGGGCAGCAAACATCTGTCATTTGAGAGCTTGTATCTTCTTGGCGATGAAGCCTTCTAGCCCTAGCTCTCCCATCGTTTGGGTATAAATGAATCCTCGTTCTTCCCACATTTCTCTCTTTTGGGAAGAACCGTAGTACTTTTTTGCTGAGTCTGTGGATGCGAACCGGTTGGGTATGCCGCTGTGGCTTGGTGTTGACACTGTCGTAGCAGAGGTGAAGGTAGCGCTGTGTCGGGTTGTTCTCCTGGCCATTGCAAGGAACTATAGCAAAATGAAAAAGAAATTTTCAAAGATCTAAAATAAGGGAAGCAAGTTGAGAGAATGAAAATGAGATGAAAAATGAAAAGGGAGTGGGAGGTTTATATAGAACGGGGTTTTTCTGCCCGTTGGGACTGTAACGACAGGCGTGAATAACGGGGCCAGCTGTTACGCGGTTTCTGATGCGTTCGTCACGCGTTTCTGTGTCTGCTGCGCGTTTGTTACATGTTTGTGTGTTTATCGCGACAGCTCCGGGACAGGTTGTCTTCTCCGTGTTTGTTGCGGCAGCTGGTGACAGGCTGTGACGACAGGCGTGTCTGTTGGGCTTTTTGGGCTGTTACGAATGTGTTGGGCTGGTGCATTCCTCCTCTTTGCGTTGCTTCCTTTATTTCCTAAAAATAATTAAATAAATAAACTGAATGAAAATCTTAGTTCCTAAAATAAATAAATAAAAATCTTAATTCCTAATAAATAAATAATTTAAATAAAATAAAACTAAGTTAAATTAGGGATGCCTTGAGGGGCATCTCCTAAAGTAACTACTTCTTGCATCCTTGGGGCTTCAGTCCCCTGATAATGCTTGAGCTTCTGTCCATTGACCTTGAATTGGTGCACATCCTTTATTGATTTGATTGTAATGGCACCGAAAGGGAAAATGTTGAGTGTGTAAAAGTTCTATTATTTACACCCTTTTAACCCATATTTCTGCTGTATTCAAGCACCATTTCATTGCATTTAGGCCAGTTTACAGCAAAACATCACAAATATATAAAAGGCACAGATTCTACTAAAAATGGTTGTTTTTGACAGGTTTCCGCCGTCGTGAACGAAGAAGGCAGGCGCAGGGCAGATAAGCAGAAGAGCTGAACCGGACAAGCAAACGAAGAGGACAATGCTGCCATGGAACTGTCGTGACAACAGAGGACAACAGCAAGTTGCTGCCATAGTAGACGAAGAAGGCAGGCGCAGGGCAGATAAGCAGGAAAGCTGAACTGGACAAGCAGACGAAGAAGACGAACCTGTCATGGACCTGTCGTGACAGCAAGGCGACAGCAACTTCATGAAGAGGAAAAGTAAAGTGGACCTCGATAGATAGAGAAAAATCTGCTCGTCTGTCGTGTGAAAGCCAAATATTTTTCCAAGCCCCGGATCAAAAGATATGTCAAGCCAAAGCTCAAGGAAAAGAATTTCCATGAAACAAGGAGGCAGCTGAAAAGTAGGAATCCTTAGAGATTTAGCATTTATTAGAATCTTACTTTTCATTAAAGTTGTAATCCTTGTTAACTTAGAATACTTGAGCCCAAAGCTTATATAAGGGCATAGATTTAACCTAGAGAGATCATCCCTCATTCTACCCCAAAACCGACATCTAAAACCCCTCCGCCGTTTACCCGTCGTTTACCTGTCACCGACATGTTCTAAAACCCCCTAGGGCCACGGGTTGATTTGTAAAGTAGTTGCAAGGGTTGTTTTGTTTTAGGAATTTTCAGTTCAATAAAATAAACTTCAAGTTCTCTTATTTTGGTTATTAATATTTTGCAAGAGCATCGGGAGAGCATTGTGAGGTTATCCATTTACTTAGCATCGGGAGAGTTAAGTATACGAAAGAAATAAGAGCAAGTTCTCTAGCTTATAGTTGAACTATCTCGTGCCTAGGGATAGGGCGAGGTTAAGTGGCTAAAGAAGAATTCATACACATCGGTGTTCATCCTTCGATTCACGCCGGGAGGTATCATCAAAGACGTGATCATCGACAGACTTGTGCCTAGGGATAGGGCAAGGCAGATCTGGGATTCTTGCCAAGCTTGAAGTACGGAGTTGGTGTGTCTGCTGCCGCGACAGCCAACGGACAGCTGCCGCGACAGGTGCTGTCGGCGACAGGCGCGACGACAGGACTGGATTCCCTAAGCACTGCAATACCTGCACTACTGAGCAATTCAATACCAGCCCATTCTCTCTATCTTAATTTCTCTACTTTTATTTTCCAGTATTCTTTATTATTTTCGTGACGATATCTTAATCTACTTTTTTCCCCTTGTGCAGATAGCGAAGGAAAGGGTTAGCTCAGTCCCTGTGGAGACGATATTCGATACTCTAGTATCACTTTATTACTTGCGACGTGTACACTTGCACTCAATTGCGATAGACACTTTTACACGCAACAGAAAACTTGGACAACCTGAAAAGGACTAGACCACCTAGATTTAATCTTTCCTGGGAAAAGCTTCAACCTAGAGTTGAACAACAACACCTGCTGCCCTGGGCAGAACTGTCGTGGCAGCAGCTTCCTGTCGTGCCACTTCTTGGTTTTGTCCTTGTAGATCTTGGCATTGTCGTAGGCCATTGCTCGAATTTCCTCTATCTTATTCAAGTATAGTAGCCTTTTCTGTCCTGCCTTATCCCAGTCCATATTCACTGCCTTGATAGCCCAATAAGCTTTGTGTTCTATCTCAACAGGTAAATGACAGGTTTTCCCATAGATGAGTCGATAAGGTGAAATCCCCAATGGTGTCTTGAACGATGTTCTGTAGGCCCAAAGTGCATCATTGAGATGTAGAGACCAATCCTTTTGAGTGGGTTTAACCACCTTCTCTAGTATGTTCTTTACTTCTCTGTTGGATATCTCGGTCTGCCCATTGGTTTGAGAGTGGTATGATGCTGCAATTCGGTGTTTCACTCCGTATTTCCTTGGTACAGCATTGATTATCCTATTATTGAAATGTCTCCCATCATCGCTAATTATCTCCCTTGGGATGCCAAATCTGGAGAATATGTTCTTGTGAAGAAATCTTTGTATAGTCTTGGCATCGTTCTTTTGAGTGGTGATCGCTTCTACCCACTTTAACACATAGTCCACTGCCAGTAGGATGTACAAATTCCCACAAGATGCTGGGAATGGCCCTATGAAGTCGATTCCCCATACATCAAAGATTTCGACCTTTAGTATGTTCTACAATGGCATCTCATGCCTTCTCGATATATTCCCAGTCCTTTGGCACTTGTCAGAGCTCTTGTAAAAGGCTTGTGCATCCTTGAACAGTGTGGGCCAATAGAGACCGGATTGCAGAACCTTGGCATCAGTTTTGTTTCCACCTAGGTGTCCTCCATAAGGGGCGGCATGACAGTGGTGAAGCACTGCTTTCTGTTCATCATGTGGTATGCATCTCTTGATAATCTGATATGCACAGTGTTTGAAAAGAAGAGGTTCGTCTCAATAATAATGTTTTGCATCATTTTGGAACCTCTTCATTGCTTGGTAATTAAGCTCATGAGGTAATAACCCACTTACAATGTAATTAACAATGTCAGCATACCAAGGGGTTTCAGAAAGCTTACCTACCGCCATGGCTGTCGCGACAGTGCTGGTGGCAGCAAACAACTGCTCATCTGAGAAGGTTTCCAGTATGTTGGTCTTGTCTGTTGATTGACTCCTTCCCGTCTCCAGCCTTGACAAGTGGTCTGCTACTTAGTTCTATGTTCCCTTTTTATCCTTGATGTCTATGTCAAATTCTTGTAGCAGCAGAATCCAACGTAGCAATCTAGGTTTTGCATCTTTCTTCGTGAGCAGATACTTTAGTGTTGAATGGTCTGTATGGACCACAACCTTCGTTCCAAGTATATACGGACGGAACTTGTCGATTGAGAACACCACTGCTAAAAGCTCTTTCTCTGTCGTGGTGTAGTTGATTTGGGCGTCATTCAGTGTTTTGCTGGCATAGTAAATCACATGGAAGAGCTTATCCTTCCTCTGCCCTAATGCTGCCCCGACAGCGTAATCACGAGCATCACACATTATCTTAAATGGTAAAATCCAGTCTGGTGGTTGTACGATCGGGGCTATTACCAGCTTTTCCTTCAGTATTCTGAATGCCTCAGTACATTCAGTATTAAAACCAAAGGGCAATTCTGTTCCAACAGGTGGCACATGGGCTTGGTAATCTTCGAGAAATTAGCTATAAATCGTCGATAAAACCTTGCATGCCCTAAGAAACTTCGAATCCCTTTGACTGTGGTGGGTCACGGCAGCTTTTCGATGACCTCATTCTTGGCTCTGTCCACCTCTATGCCACGGTAGCTCACCTTGTGGCCCAATACTATACCTTCATCGACCATGAAGTGGCATTTTTCCCAGTTTAAAACCAAGTTCGCCTTTTCGCATCTCTCAAGAACCTTCTGTAAATTGCCTAAACAATCCTCGAAGTTATCTCCAAAGACATAAAAGCCGTCCATGAAAATCTCTAGAAAATCCTCCACCATGTCGGAGAATATTGCCATCATGCACCGTTGGAAGGTTGCTGGTGCATTGTAGAGCCCAAATGGCATCCTTCGAAAGGCATAGGTGTCATACGAACATGTGAAGGTGGTTTTCTCTTGGTCCTCCGGTGCGATTGCTATTTGGTTATAACCTGAATAACCATCAAGAAAACAATAGTAAGGTTTCCCCGCTAATCTATCAAGCATTTGATCAATAAAGGGTAAGGGGAAGTGGTCCTACCGGGTAGCTTTATTAAGCTTTCGATAGTCCATACAACCCCTTCAACCGGTCACAGTCCTGGTTGGGATTAGTTCGTTTTCTTCATTGGTTACTACGGTTATGCCTCCCTTTTTGGGCACACATTGCACCGGGCTCACCCACTTGCTATCCGAGATGGCGTAAATGATTCCGTCATCAAGCCACTTGATAATCTCTTTCCTCACCACCTCTCTCATAGCCTCATTCAGTCGTCTCTGGGCATCAATGGTTGGCTTATGATCATCCTCCAAGAGGATTTTGTGTATGCATAACGCTGGAGTGATGCCTTGGATATCAGCTATAGTCCATCCAATGGCCTTCTTATGTTGTTGTAGCATTTTGATTAGCCACCGCTTCTGTTCCTGCATTAACTTGGAAGAGATGATTACGGGCAACATATCATTTAAACTAAGAAAGACATTTTTAAGCTGTCATGTCAGGGGTTTAAGGTCTAGAACAAGTGGCTTTTCAATGGAAGACTTTTGGATTATATGTTCATTCGAGGTATAATTTAGAGGCTCGAAGAACTTACCTGGACGTGTGCCTATCCAATTTACCTCCTCAGGACCTTCAATGTCGGATGTTTCTATGTCTGAGGAGTCACTGTCGTTGTTGCTACCGTGAAAGTCTTCCGGGTGACTGCTATGGCAGTGACCAGACTGTCTGTCGTGGCAGCTTGACCTGATGCAGGGTTGGTCAAGGATTACTTCAGAGATTGCCTTGCAGTCTTCTTCTGCATCAGCTTGTTTTATTGCGTGGAGAACATTGAGTTTGATTTGCTGATCATTCACTCTCATGGTCAGTTCTCCTTTCTCAACATCGATCACAGTTCTGCCTGTGGCTAGGAAGGGTCGCCCCAGGATGATCGGTGCGTTTTCATCTGCTTCACAATCTAAAACAAGAAAGTCAGCAGGAAAAATAAATTTATCCACTCTTACCAGAATATCTTCGATCTTACCTTCTAGTTGTACGCAAGAGCGGTCTGCCAGCTGCATCATGACTGTTGTGGGCCTTGCTTGTCCAATACCTAGTTTATGAAATACAGATTTGGGCATTAGATTTATGCTAGCACCAAGATCACAAAGTGCACAACCCACGAACTTATCACCAATTATGCACGGTATGATGAAGCTCCCAGGGTCCTTCTTCTTTTGGGGTGGATGCTTGTGCAAAATTGTCATACATCCTTCTGTCATCTTTACTGTCTCGAATTCCCCAAGTCTGGACCTTTTGGACATTGCGTTCTTAAGAAAATTAGCATATCCAGGCATTTGCTTGATGGCCTCTAGCAGTGGTATGTTAATGTGTACCTGCTTAAAAATATCATAAATCTTCTTAAGCTGGTACTCCTGTTTTTGTTTCTGTAACCGTTGTGGAAAAAGAAGGTGGAGGACGGTAATCTTCAATGCGTCCTTCACATGGAATTCGGATATGAGGAGGCTTGAGTTCTTCAGCATCTTCTGTCTGCTCCTCTGTCCCTTCTGCTGTCGTGGCAAGTGTGTTGACAGCAGGTTGTTTTTCCTCTGCCGGAACAGTGTTCACGGCATGTGTCTCTAGGGTCGGATCATCATTCGATATGTCTTTTATCTTCGGCCCTTGTAATTGTTTCCCACTCCTAGTTGTAATTGCTTTACACTGCTCATGTGTAGGTTTTCTAGTGACCTCACTATCACTAGGGAATCTTCCGTTCTGCCTCGGCTTGATATACTAGGAAACTTGGCCCATCTGTGTCTCCAGAGATTTCAAGGTAGCATCATGGTTTGTCATCCTCATCTCTGTCTTGTCCATAAATGATTCAGTTTTCTTGACAAAGTGATCCATGTTCGCCATGTATGCTCCTGTATGTGACATAAATGTTGCCAAGGTCTGTTCTAGTATACTAGGTGTTGCTGCCGGCTGCGGTGGTTGCTGCTGCTGTGGCTGCTGTCGTGACAAAATTCTGGGCACTCCTTGGTTCTGGTTGTTCTGCATTGGAGGATTCAGTGCATTGTTCGGATTGCTCCAGGAAAATTTAGGATCCTTCCTCCAGTTAGGATTGTAATTGTTGGAATCATAGTTTCTCGGCTTGTTATAATTCCTAACATACATCCCTTCTTCCAACTGTAAAGGGCAGTCTTATGAACTGTGGTTCCCACTACAGGTTTCACATACCTCTTCTATAGAATATACAACTTTAGAATCTTTCCGCTGCAGATTTTCGACTATCTTTGTGAGGTATGAAACCTGTGATTTCATCGAGTTATCAGCTTCGTAATCCTTTACAGATACTCCTCGTTTGCCTTCACTCCTGGCTGTAGGAAATTACTCATCACTTTTCGCTAACTTTTTCAACACGATCATTGCCTCGTCTGGTTCTTTATCCAGTAATAGCCCATTTGCTGCTGAATCTATTCTCGGTCGAGTGTGTGCATTGGCAGCGTTGTAGAATTTGACAACTTGATTCCACACAGGGGAATCCATGCATCGGGCAGTTTCGTAAAAGAGTTGTAAATCTGTCTCATGCCTCGTGCATTGGTTCATCATCTTCCTGTTGAAAAGTAGCAATCTCATTACACAATCTTTCAGATAAATGAGAAGGATTAAAACGAGAAAGGAATTCACGAGATAGATCTGCCCAAGTTCTTATTGAACCCGGCGTTAATTTATTCCACCAAGTTTTAGCTCTGTCTCTCAATGAAGAGGAAATAATCGGAGCCTCAGTACCTCCAAATTTATTCTTGGCAGTCTGAACGATCCACAGATTTCTTGGAACGTTTTTAGATGTTCTCGGGCATCCTCAGTAGCAGAACCACTAAACTGGCTAGCGGAATTTATCATGCTGAACATGACAAGTTTCAGTTCGAAGTTCTTAGCTTCCACGTCTGGCAGGGTGGTTTCCAGTTCAACATGGGCATTGTCCATGTAGTCTCGACAGGTCTGTCGTGCGACAGCGGCAGCAGGCCATTCGTTTTGGACATCTTGGGGAGGATCAACGATAACTCTCTGGTTATTGTTGTTGGGGTCATCTATCCCATTGCCTTGCCTTCCGTTCACCATTGCTTCTAGTACTTCCTCAAGATAGTTGTTTCTTGCTATCAAGAGTCGGGCTTGGTTCCTGAGTTGGTACGTGCTTTCGATTTCTGGGTCTAGTTCGTACTTAGGTTCTTTACCTCGTCTAGATCTGCGCATAAGCAAACAGAAAACCTTGTGAAAAGCACGGGGTAAATAACACCACTAAAAACAGAAAAAGAAAAAGTGCAGTAATAAAAGGGTAAAGATATGTTGTCAGTCCCCGACAACGGCGCCAAAAACTTGTTGCGTGTAAAAGAGTCTTATCACAAATAGTGCAAGTGTACACGACGCAAGTAGTAAAGTGATACTTGGAGTATCGGATATCGTCTCCACAGGGACTGAAAATAACTATATCCTTGAATTTCTGCACAAGAAGAAGAAAATAGTTTAACTAAATGTTGGAATAATCTTGACTGAAAACTAAAGTAAAAGATAAAGGAATCAGATTTAGAGAATAGGCTGGTATTTATTTACTAAGTAATGCAGGTGTTGCACTGTTAGAGAAACTTCCGTTTTCTATCATCGTTTCTGTCGCGGCAGAGGTCTGTTGTCGTCGCGGCAGCGATCAACAACTCTTTACTTCAAGCTTGGCAAGAATCCCTGTTATGACTTGTCCTATCCCTAGACCCAAGTTTTATTGATGAACACTTCTTGGATGATACCTTCCGGCGTGAATCGAAGGGTGAACACCAACGTTGTTGAATTCTCCTTTAGCCACTTAACCTCGTACTTATCCCTAAATCGAGATGGTTTAACCATAAACTGGAAAACGCGTATTTATTTCGTTCGTATGCTTGACTCTCCCGATATCAAACAAATGGATAACCTCACAATGCTCTCCCGATACTCTTATGAGATATGAAAAACCAGAATAAATAAACTTGAAGCTTTTTATTACTTGATAGAAAATTCCTAAAACAATACAATCATTGCAACTACTTTACAGAATCAACCCGTGACCCTAGGGGAGTTTAGAACATGATGGAGAAGGGAAAACGAAAAGGGTTATGGGGAAGACGGCTAGGAATAAGATATCCTTCCCTAGGTCGAATTAAATGCCTTTATATAGGCCTTGAGTCCAAGTTTTCTACTATGGCAAGAATACAAGTTTAAACTAAAGTACAACTCTATTAAAGATTAAATCTTCTGAGTAGATGTCTTTAATTCGTCCTTTTTTCTTGCCTTGAGTTTCTTCCTTGGACTTTGGGCTTGGCCTTCATTCTGCTTCAGGGCTCAGAAAAATATAGGAGTGATCCACGACAAACCGGCTTGAAATCCTCTATCTGTCGAGCTCCACTTCACTTTTCCATCTCACCATTCTGTCGTCGTGGCTGCCACCGCAGTAGCCACGGCAGCGTTTGCTTCTCGACTCCAGTTCTGCGATCCACATCTGCTCTTTTGCTGCCCTGAGTCTGCCGCAGCAGATACCTGCAAAAGTAACCAAAATCAGTAACAACTGTGCTGTTTCATCTAATTGTGATGTATATGCAAAAATTTATCCTAAATACAATGAATTATGCTTGAATGCAACAGAAATATGGGTAAATGAGGGTAAAATATAGAACTTTTGTACACTCAACAATATGCATGAGAAATAGTTGATCAAACCAATTTGTAAAAAATGCAAGTAGGCAAAATATACACCAATACTCACAGAATCCGTCATCAACACTAAAGTTTAATAATAGTAATAAAAGGATATCCTTCCTCTGGGACAAAAAGTCTTGTAAGGTAGTTGTGAGAGAGCTGAAATACTAAATAAAAGTTTAATTGTGAGTAATTCCGGTGGAAAAGTGTTCCGAGAACAAGTTTCTTCCCATAGAGGGGAACCGACTCACCAAGGCAGCAACATTGCAGATAAATGTATACAAATAAGAGAATCAACTTCTGACACAAAAATCATTTGGATGACACGATTGGCACCAAGCCAATGACAAGGCTTTTAAGGTTTCCATATAAACCATATAAGTGTTGTGAGGGACTGTTTTAATGGTAACTTCAATACCTAGGAAAAAAAAGATTAATCAAATTTAATCACCCAAACTGCAAAAAACCGTCCAATGACAAGGCTTTTAAGGTTTCCATATAAACCATATGTATATATGATCATTTTCAACGATCTTTCACTCCAAGACCACACAATTATCGAATGCAAAATCTATTAGCTACCCAACATATGCTGCCTTCTCTAAAAACCAACACATGTCGTATCATAACACCCAAAACATAAAATAAAAAAGAAACATTACATGAACATACATAGCTAAGTAAAAAATGTGATTGCAACAAAACTGCAAAATCAACAACATGAAAGAATAAAAAGTTAGTGAGGGTGTGTTTGGATCACGGAATGTAAGATTACATGTGGGAATAGGATTCTTGAAATTTAACATTACCTAACATATTACTTGAAATGTTGCAATATTATCTTATTTGGTTTAATTAGCAGGAATATTAGATGACAATATTTGGTTGGGGGAATATAAGGTTGTCTGAAAACATTTAAAGCGACATTCAAAGCGATTTGAACGGGAGGGAAAACGGTTTTAGGAAGTGGGTGTTGAAGAAGCCATGGGTGTGTTAGAGCTCACGTCCAAGGTGGAAGTTTTTTTATTTTTTTATGCGCCATGTCAGCTCTCCGTTACTTGGGTAACGAAAACTAACACTCGGGTGACCAAAACAGTAACGATCGAAAACATAAGTAGCAAGAATAACTATTCTTATAAACAAATACTATATTTGATATACAATCCCTTTATCTGTAAAGTGTGTGCATTGTAAAAGGGTTAAGAATTTGTATAAACAAATATTACATTGTAATCACCTATAAACTATTAAAAAAATTGACAGTTACATAAATGCTTTTTAAAGTTTGATGTGTACACAGTGAAAACTATGTAAAAAAAAAGTTTTAGTAAATTTGATATACAATAAAAAGTATTGTTCAAAAAATATAATAAAGAGTAAAAAGAAAAATATAATTGTTATTACCTTAATATATTAGTGACTTTTTAAAATAACATTTGAATAAACCAACTTTTAAATGTAAAAATGATAAATCTAGTAAGACGAAGAATGTGCATTTTCTTTTATTTAAATAGTTTCCACCTAAGGAGGGGAAGAAAATTTTGCTCCTAATGGTATTGAACTTACAATTTAAGAGGAAAAAATATGTTAACGGAAAATTTTTAATAATCTGCTCTAAATTTTGTTGAAAACAATAAATTTTCTGAAAAGTATAACTTGGATTCTATTTAGAAAATTAGTGTAAAATATACATTAGAGAGAGAAATCGTTTTCGACTTGTGTCAATTTTTGTGGGAGTTATAATTAAAAATTATTTTTTAAAAGTATGGTCAAAAGAAACATTGTATATGAAGGAAGTCATTGAGATGATTGAAAATTACCCCCACATCGTTTCATTTGATACATTCTCCAACTGAAACCGAAAATTGCTTTTCAAAAACTACTTTAATTTCCCAAATTAAAATTACAAGGAAATTAAAAATGTTCGAAAATTGACAAATGAAACAGTGCGTAGGAAGAAAGCCATTTCAATTTCAATCAAAAATATGGACAAACACATCGACAACTGACGAAGAGTTTGTAAAAGTATAGGATGTCAATTAAGCGAAGAGAGTATAAATAGTACTCTTTTTACATTTATTCTCATCAAAAAAAAATTATTTCCACTTCGCCCATAACCCGCTGTAAATATAAAATTTAAAATTATCCTCGCAATTCGTAATACTAAAACCATCTACAGCCCATCACTCGCGTGGGTCTCGAGATCCACCTAATATTTTATTTACCCGCCTCATGACTCATTCTGTAACCCCCTAGACCCGCCTATGCGTTACAACGGATCCTAGGAAGCCACATTAGGGTCACAAGAGCGACCCACAATGAAAATACACATGAAAAGATTTTTCTTTCTCAAAACACTTATTAAACTGTAAAATTAACTTCTGTTTAAAATACAATTTCAGGAAAACATTTAAACACATAAATTTTTTTTCAGAAAGTGCTTTACATACTCTATCACAGAACCATACATGACATACACGACATACATGCCCACTAACTATACAATACCGTACTCCAGAGGCAACACCGAGAGAACTCCGAACACTGATGTCAAACATTAGGTCATGATATTTTCTTTTAACCTGCGATGGTAAAAACAGCGTGAGCTTGGAAAAGCTCAGTAATACAGAACTAGCAAAAGATGCTATAAGCTCATGCAGACATATGGTAGGCATAACATTTTCATGATGTTTCAAGCAGTGATAGTCCTCTATTTCTGTTCTACTATTTCGAGGTTACATCAAACTCAAGAATAATGATATTTGTTCTCTAATCAGACCTTGAGAAAATTAGACGGAAATTATATAGGCTGGTAACATACGAGGTAGGAATCAGAGAGTTTGGCGTCTAGTGTGTTCCAATAAGTGCAGATCAATATACATAAGTACTTAACATCATATCATATGAGCACATAACAGATTAAATGCAAGTGTCCAATGTTCATACAGAAGTTTACAAGAACTACCCTCCAACCTTACACCAATATGCAGTCCCCCAGAACTGCATCCATAAGGACTTACCCTAGGCCCGATGGGCATAGGTGCCACCTAAGGGGCTGCCTTAGGTCCATAAGGACTTACCCTAGGCCCGATGGGCATAGGTGCCACTCAAGGGGAGACCTTGAGTCCATAAGGACTTACCCTAGGCCCAATGGGCGTAGGTGCCACTCAAGGGGAGACCTTGAGTCCATAAGGATTTACCAGCTTGATCAGGGCTGTACCAACAGAGACTTCATAACATAACCCAAAAGTATACCCCAGATAGTAATCAGTGTTCAGATTCCAGACATGGGTAACAGAATACATGTGACAGATATATTTTATTCAGAACATCAGAAACGGAAGAATTCATGCTTTTGACAGATAAATGGGCATACTATTGAACAGAGCAAACATTTTCAGCATTCATCATGCAAACTGATTGTACCATCATAGGTCAAACTGACAGATCATACTAACAAATTCATCAAACAGTCAGACAATACCATCACAGATCAAACGATCACATACCAAGTATACAGATTGAGCAGACATATATTAGGTAGGCAGAGAATGTCATCATATATCAAGTTTATCAAACATAATATTATTCACGATTAAATAATTATACAATCCATTAAACAGAAAATATCACACACGGAACACACTAGATGGAATATTTTATTTCCTGAAGATACTTGGCATTTACAGAAAGGGGGCACATTAAACTTTTGACAATTTGAACGGATTTCTGAAATGAGGTCCCTATTACAAAGGGGTTCGTAAAACGATTCATATCATGTATTCAAGAATTGATACATCAAGATCTTAGAAGGTTCAAATATATTATGAGTACTTTAGTCATTTAAGCATACAAGGGCATTATGGTCATTTCGACATTCCTGGACAGTCTGGTAATTATACCAACATTGAATAAGCAATGGTTCACAGAACTCGGGTATCCTATTTCCTCATTAGTTTTCTAATCGGACATTCAAGAATTTCTAAATTAAAGTCTTTTAAGTTATCAGATATTTTCAGTGATGTTCCGACTATTTAGGCTATCATGGTCTTTTAGTTATTTGACTGTCATGACAAATTTTATACTACGACACATTCATATCAGAACAAAAGTTATACGTCTCAGGGGCTCTAACAATTTATCATACCTCCAGAAATTGTTTAATGCGACATAACCCAACTTGACAATACTTACCAGCGTTCAGATGTGAGTAATTTGCGTGCATCAGAACTTAACACTGACTATATTGTATGTCTGAACAGTCGCCCTCATACTTTACTATACGGTTTAACTTTGAGCAATCGAACATACAATTTATGTGGATCTTCCTACCTTACATCAATATGGTGAGCGATGGGCATACACGTGTCGTATTTCTCAACACTTAAGGGAACCTTAGTTATTTAAGTCGTATTAACAAATTCAGAATTTCGTCAAAATACATAGTTACCGATTAACTCAAGAGGATATTTCGGTTATTTTAGACTAAGATAAATCTACCATTTCTTTCTGAATTACCATTTGGTACCTCTATTATTCACGTATTTAAAGGAGATTAAGCTGTCCTAACTCTCCAGCCCCCTTTACGGACGATTCATTCATTACAGAATTTGAGGGTATAACGTCATTCAGACTAATTAGACATTTTGGTGCTCGAGGGCATTACCGTCTTTTTGGTTATTACGATTATTCCCATTTAATTCACGCATTATTGTCATAAGGATCGACTTAAGATTTCAACAATATTTCCAGAGAATTCTCATTCATGTGTTATACAGAGTGTGAGGGATTATCCAAGTTTGCATCACATGTATTGCAATATGATGCTGAAGTCTTTCCATTAAAACATACCTCTTGGGTAGTGTAAATTGCATAATCAGGTCGAATGCAGATTTTAGGTCATTTTATTTACTAGAGGTGTAGTTTAGTCATACTTATGCTCCAAGGGTATTTTCGTAATTTCATAACTAACATCTCATACTCTATATTCTGAACATTGGTTCTTAGACACCATTGATAGAGTTTCAGATTTAACTGTATTATTATTATTATTATTAGCACTTTCGAGACTCCTGATCTATTAATATTCTTATCCGGGTATTTTACTCTTACTGATTCTCATACTTATTTTCCGTATCGAATTCGGCTTAAGCAGAGTTCACAAAACACTCATCATAAGCATGCATGCTTTGACCAGATATCAACATGTACATAAAGCATACAAGGGGTAGTAATGTATTACCTTTAATAATTGCTATACCGGTCGACCATTATACTTCGTTCGATCACTCTCGAACCCGAATGCGACGTCCTCAACATCCCGAATACAAGGAACTTCGAATACCTTCAATAAAAATATTCCAATATCAGTCTTTAATCACCTTACTCATAATTGATTAATAAAATACATAAGTGGACTCGAGTTCAAGGTCCAATTCGGGGGCTTTCGGGTTAGAAATTCACGAAACGGACTTTAAAATCGGACTCAGGACGTCGAAAAACATAAAATGTGACTTTTCGGGAAAAGTTGACTTTTTGGTCAAAGTCAACGCTAACGTCAGCGGTTAAAGTCAACATTGACGTCATGCTGACATCACTGGTCTAAGGCTGACTCAGCGAGTTGACTCACTGGGTTGACTCGGTCAGCGGGTCGGGTCGGGTCAACGGGTCGGACTGACGGGTTTGGGCTCGGTTCGGGTTGACTCAGTTCGGACTCAGGCGGACGCGGGTCGGGTCAACGGTTGGGCTTGGACTCACCGGGTACGGGCTAAAGGCCATTGGGCCTTAACAGGTCAGCCCACCTTTATATAATTAAAAGGGCTAACCCGATTATTGGGCCGGACCGGTTCTATCCAAACAGGTTTAATCTATACCGGTCTGGACCGATTCACTTACCCAAAACAACTGGCCATCGGACGGTCGTCGGGGAGGTCATCGGACGGTCACCGGAATGTCGCCGGAAAGTCCATTTCGTGTCGTTTCTGCTGGAAAAACGAAGGTCATGAATTTATAAACTCATCCAAGCCGAGTATTCAACGATTTAACCCAGAATATGCCTGAAACTTACCCCAAAATTCTAAATCTCGCCGGAAAACCACGTAACACCGATGAGGGCTCTCCCGACGTCGGTTGAACTCGAAACCTTAGGGGTTTTGCTCACCTCGCGACGGGGAGTCTAAGGGTGGCAACGGTGCGGCGAAATCGATGAAAAACCTAACGGCTCAACTCTAGGTTCGTCGAATCTTGATCCTTCGATTGACGGCGACCGGGACGGCATCTATGCGAGTGGCTATGGGTGTTTGGCTCGGGACTCGACGGGGAAGCCAGCGATGGTGGCGGTGAACGCCACGGAGCGGCGGTGACCGGGATCGAGCGGGGTCCGACGGGGAAGATGAAAGGTCTGGTGAGAGGAGGTGAAGGGTCGTATTATTTTTTTGGGATCTGGGTTCTTGGAATTAATTGAACCAATATGAGTAGGTAGGATATTTTCATTATCTTATTATTTTATTTTTTTAGATATCCTATAACACATGTTTAGATTGATATTTAGACAGGAAAAGATCAGAGAAAAGCCTTAGTTCAGCTGGTTAAGGCTTAGGCTCATTGAACTTAAGTCACAGGTTCAAAGCTCCATGCAAGCACCAACCCCTTCTTTTCCGTTTTTTTTTTCACATTTCTTATTTTATAATTATACCTTTTTTGTGGGTGTTACAACTCCTCCCCCCTTAAAAGAATTTTCGTCCTCGAAATTTACCAGAGTCAGACAAATGCAAAAATCGCTCTTTTATCCATTCTTGTACTGAAACATATCCATTAGAGCATCATTGTTTCTTGGGACTCATCGACAATCACAGATCAATCTGGCAGTGTCTTTAGTTACCCAAATTGACTTTGGAGCCATAATCATCCCATCATACATTTTGGACCAATTAATCAGAATGTAACATTTAAATCTATAACGATCTTCATATAATGCAAAACAACATTTGTCTCATAACTTTTATTATAAACGGTCTCAGTCAATGATAAGAGACATTCTGATCTACCACATAAGTTAATCATACCACCCAAAGGTATATCTTTCGGAGCCTGAATTACTCTTCTAGGTTGACCATCGATTTTTAGATGAAAAACTGCAATTACAGTTCAAGCAATCACTTTAGGACTCCAACAACTACTCTTGGAATCAGGATGTAGACATCAAATTTCAGTCATGGATGATATTTAACGATATACCAAGCCACATATTGGAGGAGATGCTTTTCTTTATTCTGATCGAACATAGCTACGATCTTTAATGGATATCACTTACCTTTAACGTAATGTTCAGACAATTATTTCTTTCGTGTTTAACAGAGGCACCACAGATTATACACTTTCGGCACAATGTCAAACACTTCTCCTTGAAGTTCATAGAGTTTTTTTTATATCAGGTTTTCGTTAGGGTATTTTCAAACACAACCGTTATCACCGAATAGCCTTTCATGAAATCTTACACCGGTTATCCTGCATAATCAAACATTTATTCTTAATCTGATTCACATGTATAAACCATCTCAAGTTCCTTATCCAGATTCAAATTCAATCATTTAATTCAAAACACAGACGAACGTTATAGATATTTACTATAAGCAGGTGCTGAGCTATGGAAGGCAGAATACTCAGATTTGGTTATTTCAGGAAAAAGGATTCGACATCAGAGTTTCGGCTCAGAGGAGTACGGTTATGATTTAGGGGCATGCACAGACCAGACACCCTATGACAGACGATCGGCCGATCAACCCAGAAAGACGCAACTCTAAGCTCTGATACCACTAAATGTAACCCCCTAGACCCGCCTATGCGTTACAACGGATCCTAGGAAGCCACATTAGGGTCACAAGAGCGACCCACAATGAAAATACACATGAAAAGAATTTTCTTTCTCAAAACACTTATTAAACTGTAAAATTAACTTCTGTTTAAAATACAATTTCAGGAAAACATTGAAACACATAACAAAAATTTCAGAAAGTGCTTTACAGACTCTATCACAGAACCATACATGACATACATGACATACACGACATACATGCCTACTAACTATACAATACCGTACTCCAGAGGCAACACCGAGAGAACTCCGAACACTGATGTCAAACATTAGGTCATGATATTTTCTTTTAACCTGCGATGGTAAAAATAGCGTGAGCTTGGAAAAGCTCAGTAATACAGAACTAGCAAAAGATGCTATAAGCTCATGCAGACATATGGTAGGCATAACATTTTCATGATGTTTCAAGCAGTGATAGTCCTCTATTTCTGTTCTACTATTTCGAGGTTACATCAAACTCAAGAATAATGATATTTGTTCTCTAATCAGACCTTGAGAAAATTAGACGGAAATTATATAGGCTGGTAACATACGAGGTAGGAATCAGAGAGTTTGGCGTCTAGTGTGTTCCAATAAGTGCAGATCAACATACATAAGTACTTAACATCATATCATATGAGCACATAACAGATTAAATGCAAGTGTTCAATGTTCATACAGAAATTTACAAGAACTACCCTCCAACCTTACACCAATATGCAGTCCCCCAGAACTGCATCCATAAGGACTTACCCTAGGCCCGATGGGCATAGGTGCCACCTAAGGGGCTGCCTTAGGTCCATAAGGACTTACCCTAGGCCCGATGGGCATAGGTGCCACTCAAGGGGAGACCTTGAGTCCATAAGGACTTACCCTAGGCCCAATGGGCGTAGGTGCCACTCAAGGGGAGACCTTGAGTCCATAAGGATTTACCAGCTTGATCAGGGTTGTACCAACAGAGACTTCATAACATAACCCAATAGTATACCCCAGATAGTAATCAGTGTTCAGATTCCAGACATGGGTAACAGAATACATGTGATAGATATATTTTATTCAAAACATCAGAAACGGAAGAATTCATGCTTTTGACAAATAAATGGGCATACTATTGAACAGAGCAAACATTTTCAGCATTCATCATGCAAACAGATTGTACCACCATAGGTCAAACTGACAGATCATACTAACAAATTCATCAAACAGTCAGACAATACCATCACAGATCAAACGATCACATACCAAGTATACGGATTGAGCAGACATATATCAGGTAGGCAGAGAATGTCATCATATATCAAGTTTATCAAACATAATATTATTCACGATTAAATAATTATACAATCCATTAAACAGAATATATCACACACGGAACACACTAGATGGAATATTTTATTTCCTGAAGATACTTGGCATTTACAGAAAGGGGGCACATTAAACTTTTGACAATTTGAACGGATTTCTGAAACGAGGTCCCTATTACAAAGGGGTTCGTAAAACGATTCATATCATGTATTCAAGAATTGATACATCAAGATCTTATAAGGTTCAAATATATTATGAGTACTTTAGTCATTTAAGCATACAAGGGCATTATGGTCATTTCGACATTCCTGGACAATCTGGTAATTATACCAACATTGAATAAGCAATGGTTCACAGAACTCGGGTATCCTATTTGCTCATTAGTTTTCTAATTGGACATTCAAGAATTTCTAAATTAAAGTCTTTTAAGTTATCAAATATTTTCAGTGATGTTCCGACTATTTAGGCTATCATGGTCTTTTAGTTATTTGACTGTCATGACAAATTTTATACTACGACACATTCATATCAGAACAAAAGTTATACGTCTCAGGGGCTCTAACAATTTATCATACCTCCAGAAATTGTTTAATGCGACATAACCCAACTTGACAATACTTACCAACGTTCAGATGTGAGTAATTTGCGTGCATCAAAACTTAACACTGACTATATTGTATGTCTGAACAGTCGCCCTCATACTTTACTATACGATTTAACTTTGAGCAATCGAACATACAATTTATGTGGATCTTCCTACCTTACATCAATATGGTGAGCGATGGGCATACACGTGTCGTATTTCTTAACACTTAAGGGAACCTTAGTTATTTAAGTCGTATTAACAAATTCAGAATTTCGTCAAAATACATAGTTACCGATTAACTCAAGAGGATATTTCGGTTATTTTAGACTAAGATAAATCTACCATTTCTTTCTGAATTACCATTTGGTACCTCTATTATTCACGTATTTAAAGGAGATTAAGCCGTCCTAACTCTCCAGCCCCCTTTACGGACGATTCATTCATTACAGAATTTGAGGGTATAACGTCATTCAGACTAATTAGACATTTCGGTGCTCGAGGGCATTACCGTCTTTTTGGTTATTACGATTATTCCCATTTAATTCACGCATTATTGTCATAAGGATCGACTTAAGATTTCAACAATATTTCCAGAGAATTCTCATTCATGTGTTATACAGAGTGTGAGGGATTATCCAAGTTTGCATCACACGTATTGCAATATGATGCCGAAGTCTTTCCATTAAAACATACCTCTTGGGTAGTGTAAATTGCATAATCAGGTCGAATGCAGATTTTAGGTCATTTTATTTACTAGAGGGGTAGTTTAGTCATACTTATGCTCCAAGGGTATTTTCGTAATTTCATAACTAACATCTCATACTCTATATTCTGAACATTGGTTCTTAGACACCATTGATAGAGTTTCAGATTTAACTGTATTATTACTATTATTATTATTATTAGCACTTTCGACACTCCTGATCTATTAATATTCTTATCCGGGTATTTTACTCTTACTGATTCTCATACTTATTTTCCGTATCGAATTCGGCTTAAGCAGAGTTCACAAAACACTCATCATAAGCATGCATGCTTTGACCAGATATCAACATGTACATAAAGCATACAAGGGGTAGTAATGTATTACCTTTAATAATTGCTATACCGGTCGACCATTATACTTCGTTCGATCACTCTCGAACCCGAATGCGACGTCCTCAACATTCTGAATACAAGGAACTTCGAATACCTTCAATAAAAATATTTCAATTTCAGTCTTTAATCACCTTACTCATAATTGATTAATAAAATACATAAGTGGACTCGAGTTCAAGGTCCAATTCGGGGCTTTCGGGTTAGAAATTCACGAAACGGACTTTAAAATCGGACTCAGGACGTCGAAAAACATAAAATATGACTTTTCGGGAAAAGTTGACTTTTTGGTCAAAGTCAACGCTGACGTCAGCGGTCAAAGTCAACGATGACGTCATGCTGACGTCACTGGTCTAAGGCTGACTCAGCGAGTTGACTCACTGGGTTGACTCGGTCAGCGGGTCGGGTCGGGTCAACGGGTCGGACTGACGGGTTTGGGCTCGGTTCGGGTTGACTTAGTTCGGACTTAGGCGGACGCGGGTCGGGTCAACGGTTGGGCTTGGACTCACCGAGTACAGGCTAAAGGCCATTGGGCCTTAACAGGCCGGCCCACCTTTATATAATTAAAAGGGCTAACCCGATTATTGGGCCGGACCGGTTCTATCCAAACCAGTTTAATCTATACCGGTTTGGACCGATTCACTTACCCAAAGCAACTGGCCATCGGACGGTCGTCGGGGAGGTCATCGGACGGTCACCGAAATGTCGCCGGAAAGTCCATTTCGCGTCGTTTCTGCCGGAAAAACGAAGGTCATGAATTTATAAACTCATCCAAGCCGAGTATTCAACGATTTAACCCAGAATATGCCTGAAACTTACCCCAAAATTCTAAATCTCGCCGGAAAACCACGTAACACCGATGAGGGCTCTCCCGACGTCGGTTGAACTCGAAACCTTAGGGGTTTTGCTCACCTCGCGACGGGGAGTCTAAGGGTGGCAACGGTGCGGCGAACGGACGCCTACGGTGGCCGGAATCGACGAAAAACCTAACGGCTCAACTCTAGGTTCGTCGAATCTTGATCCTTCGATTGACGGCGATTGGGACGGCATCTATGCGAGTGGCTATGGGTGTTTGGCTCGAGACTCGACGGGGAAGCCAGCGATGGTGGCGGTGAACGCCACGGAGCGGCGGTGACCGGGATCGAGCGGGGTCCGACGGGGAAGATGAAAGGTCCGGTGAGAGGAGGTGAAGGGTCGTATTATTTTTTTTGGATCTGGGTTCTTGGAATTAATTGAACCAATATGAGTAGGTAGGATATTTTCATTATCTTATTATTTTATTTTTTTAGATATCCTATAACACATGTTTAGATTGATATTTAGACAGGAAAAGATCAGAGAAAAGCCTTAGTTTAGCTGGTTAAGGCTTAGGCTCATTGAGCTTAGGTCACAGGTTCAAAGCTCCATGCAAGCACCAATCCTTTCTTTTCCGTTTTTTTTCACATTTCTTATTTTATAATTATACCTTTTTTTGTGGGTGTTACACATTCATATAATATATTTATTAATATTAGTTTATTTAACATAAATCAAATTTGTTATGAAAAAAGTATGAAAAAATATAAAATACTAGAAAAATAAAATTAAAAAAAATAAAAAAATAACATACCTAGGGCGATGACTAAGGAGAAGAAAATAATCCTTAAAAATAAGGCTTAACGGCAGACAAAAGTAGAGAAGAAACTAAAAAACATAAATATTATATATATATTCATAAATATTCTAACATAAGTCAATATAAATTATCTTAATTTTTTTTGATTAATTAGAGAGATATTATATTCTCATACCAGGATCCGAATCCATGCAAGATGGTGCAATATGAGCATCTTTAGCGACTAGGCTAATTAGTGGATCTCAAATTATCTTAAATTTAACTCTGATTCAAATTGATATTTTAAAAAATATTTATATATTTGATCTAATCAATCTCAAACTCAAATATATATATATATATATATAGGATGAGTCTACCACGTGCGACGAACACCACTAATGATGAACATCGATGAACACCATTAAATTAATTAATAAAGATTTAAAATTTTAAGGACCCATATACAATTAATAATTATTTTTAAAAATTCAATTAAATTATTTTTTATATATATTAAAATTTTATTTTTTTAATAAGGGTACACTATATATTTAGTACCTCACCTATTTTCGTATTTCTATTGAACCCTCATTATTTAAATATTATTTCAATTTGACATTATTCTTTATAAAAAAATAATTTAACCCTTAACCCTCAACCTAAAACCCTAAACTATTAAACTTTAAACCCTTAAACTCTTAAACTTACCTTAAACTTACCCTAAACCATATACCATTAAAAATAATTCCATCATCATCATTCAAAAACATTATTAACAATTGTAATAGCAACACATTTCAATTCAAAAACATTATTTAAATAGTTTAATTTAACTTTGCTTTCATATTGCAGACGACCCGGTCCACTAAGCTTTATTAACAATTGTAATCGCAACACATTTCGATTCGCCCAGAAACGAAATCAGTTTTCTCATTTTCTTACCAATAATATGTTCCCATTTCTTCTTGTCTTTCTCCTCTCCTTTTCATGGAAAACAAACGCTTCAACTCAGCCTGTTGAGCAATTTCTCCATTGCCTTTCCCTTCGTTCTGGGAACTCTTCTATTACAAAACTGGTTTACACATGACACAATTTTTACTACTCCTCTGTTTTGAATTCTTCTGCTCAAAATTTCAGGTTCACAACGCCGTCTTCTCCTACACCTTTGGCCATTATAACACCGCTGCGCCCGTCCCATGTTCAAGCAACAGTCTATTGTTGCAGGAAACATGGACTGCAACTCCAAACTCGAAGCGGGGGTCATGATTTCGAGGGTCTTTCGTACTCCGCTACGTCTTGTAATGTTCCGTTTGTTGTGATAGATTTGGCGAATCTTCGATCGGTTCGAGTTGACGTGGAGAAGGCTGCTGCATGGGTTGAATCTGGTGCAACTATTGGTGAATTGTACTATGAAATTGCTAGGAAGAGTGCAACTCTTGCCTTTCCTGCTGGTATTGGTCACACCATAGGTATAGGTGGACATTTGAGTGGAGGTGGGTATGGCTCGATATTTCGGAAATACGGTCTCGCGGCGGATAATGTTATCAATGGCTCAATGCTCATTTGATCGATGTTAGAGGGAGAATTCTCGATAGAAAATCGATGGGAGAAGATTTGTTTTGGGCCATTCGTGGAGACATTACTCAACAGGACACAAAGTGTCACCACTTTCGAAATTGTTCTTCAAAGCAAAATCCGACTTCGTAAAACGACCTATCCCGGAACCAGTATTCGAAGGATTGTGGCCCAAGTTTTAGGATGAAGAAGCGAAATCAGCAACCATCGTGTTCGTGGCTTACGGAGGGAAAATGAATGAGATTCCTGAGACTGAATCTCCATATCCACACAGAGCAGGCAACCTCTACACCATATTATACATAGTGGATTGGGAAAAGAACGAGAATCTAAACTCGGAACGGTACATTAGTTGGATGAGGAGAGTCTACGATTACACGGAGCCGTATGTTTCGAAATCGCCACGAGAAGCGTATGTTAATTACAGAGATCTCGACATCGGGGCCAACGACATGAACAACCACAAAGGAAGCTACGGACAAGCCAAGATTTGGGGTCCTAAGTATTTTAAGAACAACTTCGACAGATTAGTGTATGTGAAAACAAAAGTAGACCCTGAAAACTTCTTCAGACATGAGCAAAGCATCCCTCATCTTCCATGATTATGGAAACCGGAGCCGCCTTGATACTCACGGAAGCTCGTATGGAATTGTCTTCGATTTCTTTCTCTCCAAATCAAGGTATATAATCGTTCCAAGCTAATCTCAATACTACAGAAAGCAGAGATTACCCTTTCGATATGCGGCATTGGGAATGTTCCACTGAGTTAATTGCCCAGATTAGAGAGGCATTGGGAATGTTCCACTGAGTTGATTTACTCCAAGATATAATTTTTGGGAATGTACCCTGAATTGAATCGACGATGATAGAATTATTTTAATGGTATATAGTTTAGGGTATAGATTTAAGAGTTTAAGGGTTTAAGGTTTAATAGTTTAGGGTTTTAGGTTGAGGGTTAAATTATTTTTTACAAAGAATAGGGTCAAATTGAAATAATATTTAAATAATGAGGGTTCAATAGAAATACGAAAATAGGTGAGGTACTAAATATATAGTTTACCCTTATTAAAAAAATAAAATTTTAATATATATAAAAAATAATTTAATTGAATTTTTAAAAATAATTATTAATTATATGATGAGTCCTTAAAATTTTAAATCTTTATTAATTAATCTAATAGTGTTCATCGGTATTCATCATTAGTGGTGTTCATCGATGTTCGTCGCACGTTGTAGAATTTTCCTATATATATATATATATATTTCATTAATATCTCAAAACAATTCAAAATGAATTACTATATATATTTCACATGTTATAATGTTTGTTGGGGCGGGTACAAAGGCATATTCACTCCTTCCCCACCACCCACGGCAAATCTAATTTTTATTTTTTATCTCCGCCTTCACAACCCAAAAAATTTATAACCATCTATGCCCAACTAAATGCGAAGTGAGGCGAATCTTCACAAAATCCACCCAACTTACATCCCCATCAAAGTCGTCGACTGTTGCTGTCAACTTTGAAACTGCGTAAAAATTAGATTTATATTATAAATAAGTACTTAAAGTATAACAAAATTTTATTTAGGTATCTAAATTATTTTTGGTCAAAATTAGTACCTAAAATATACTTTTTGGTTAAATTAAGTATTTAAATTTTTTTTGTCAAAATAGATATATTTTTTGGTCAAAATAGGTACTTAAAGTATATATATTTTTCATCT
This sequence comes from Hibiscus tridactylites, assembly GCA_958450335.1. NCBI lineage: Eukaryota > Viridiplantae > Streptophyta > Magnoliopsida > Malvales > Malvaceae > Hibiscus > Hibiscus tridactylites. The sequence continues at coordinate 34,349,546 of OY288273.1, read as the reverse complement.
AGGTTTTTAAAAGTTGTCATGTGACATTGATTAAAAAATACATTAGGTACTTATTTTAACAAAAACATATATACTTTAAGTATTTGCTTTAGCAAAAAAATATAGTTTAGGTATCTACTTTGACGAAAAATACTTTAATTACCTATTTTGACCAAAAAGTATACTTTAGGTACTTAATTTAATCAAAAAGTATAGTTCATAGACTCATTTTGACCAAAAAAATACTTTAATTACCTATTTGCGATATAAGTTGTAAAAATCACACCATTTCCCTGAATAATTTCTTCAATGCACCATTTCTTTGATATTTCTTTTAAATTGCAATTTCCCCCTAAATAAGCCTTGAACATTCAATATATTATTAGCATTTAGAAGTAAAACAATACAGAACAAATGGTAATGAAACGACAGAAACAAGAGTGTGTTTTTTATTCCTTTATTTTACATCCTAACTCCTAAGCTCTCCCATTCCCAGCCTGTAGTAAAGAAAACTAAGGGCACTTGTACTTGTTATGGGTCTTGATCTGGGAGTAGCAATGGCAGGAGTCCCGGGGAGCTCTAGGACCCTTTGGCACACAATGATCGGGACACCTGTTGCAGCATGCCACACATGTTTTGTTGCACATCTTCGGCTTCCATGACTTGCTGCATCTGTATGCACACTTCTTCGGGCATTCATCTGCAGCTGCAACTGCATATGCATGTAATTTCACCATTACTTTTGAACCAAACTTGAAATAAAAAAAGCAACCCTAGATATATAAAAGGGTTTTGTTATGCAATGTCACGTCATTTCAAGTTATTTACCGCTAGTTGACTAACGTTTTTCGTTCACGGAGGAGTCATTCTGGCTTAAAATGAAACATTGAGGGTGGGGGTGCTTTAAAAAAAAGAAGGGTAAACAACACCAATGGTCACTAAACTGTTCTCTCTTTTTTGTTTTGGTCGCCAAACTGTTATTTTGGACAAATTGCCACTAATGTTAAGTTTTTCCCCTATTTTGGTCACCAAAGTATTGCTTCTTTCCTGTTTTGGTCATGAAACTATTGTTTTTTCGTGAGTTTTTCAATGGCGAATGACAAAAAAAAACATAACTTTAGTGACGATTTTACCAAAAAATAATAGTTTGGTGACCAAAACAAAAACGAGAGAATAATTTTGTGACCAATAGTGTTATTTACCTAAAAATAGAAATCAAAGTGACTATCCAAACAAACATTAGATACATTTGTTGGGATTATGCCTTTTTTACCTTGGGTGTCCGGAGACGGGGCTTGTGCTCCTGGTTGTGCAACTTGAGCCATTAGCATTCCCACCTGCAAAACGGCATTGTACCAAAATTTAACAATGTCTAACTACACTATAGATAAATAGATAGATCGATAGATAAAACGACAAACCTCGGAAAGAAGGAGAAGGCAAAGAAGTGATGCCAGTAGTAGTGATGATGTCTTGGTGGTGCTTGCCATTTCCTGTTGGGTGATTAACAGTGAAAATGGAGATTATATGTAACAAGAGAAGAGAGTAGAGTGATTGTTTTGGCCCTTGTGTGGTTGGTTTGAAGATGAGACATTGGAAAGCCTGCTTTTTTATAGAGATTTTAGGGTCTAGGGATGGGCATCGACATCGGCATTGGCATTGGCATGAGCCGTAAGGTTGCTGAGAAGCTTCCTTTTTCTTTACGCACCCTTTCCAATGGTTTTTTTTTTTCATAATTGAGAGATGAATTACTATGGACAATGCAGGTCTGGTTAGACCACTTAATTATATAACAAATACATCCCCACACAATTAAATTGAATAATAGTACATATATGTGGATTAATTGTACCACATGTCCTCAATCAATTATTTTTATTTTAAATTGGTCCCAAAATTTTAAATATTTTCATTTCATTATCAAACTATGACTTATTTTAAATTGGTCTCCAAACAAATCATCACTCTCTTTCTAAATTGGTGTTCAAACTGTTGAACATTCTAATTTTATCACCAAACTAGCAGTATATGCTAGTCATATATCACGTTAATAAAATCGTTAAGTAAATTATAAACTATCATGTAAACATTGATTTGTATTATGTAATAATATAACGTGACATAAACGATAATTTGATGATAGAATTTGAATGTCTAAAAGTTTGAGGACCAATCAAAATGAGAGTCATGATTTGAAAACAAAATTGAAACATCTAAAAGTTTGGGACTAATTTAAAATGAAAATTATAGTTCGAAGACAACTCAAAGCACGAGTAAATACATCGATTGTAATTAAATTTTTTAAAAGTCAATTTAAAATTTGATTTTAATGTGGATACATATAATGCAATTAGCTCAATATTTTTGTAAAGTCGAATTATTATTCGGTTAAATATGTGTCGGTTATTATTTAATATATGCTGGTAACGAATCTTAGGATTAATTTAATCATGTTGCTGTTGAACAATATTTTTAATAAGAATTTAATGTTGAGTTTTTTGGATTGGTTTAAAATAATTGTGGATGGCAAGCTCGTTTGTTTACCACTTTATAGGCATTAGTGCACCGACATCCATTTTCTGTATAGGTGTCATCTGTGTATTTTACAAAGCATAACCGATATATGCAATATATATATATATATATGATTATTTAAATTCAAATTATTTTATTTTTATATTCGTTTTATAATTCATGTTTATTGTTTGTAAGAGTATTATGTAAATAGACTAAATTATTGAAAGAATTAGACATTGAATTTTTCTCCCAAGTTTTTCTCTATTTTTTTTTCTTTACGAATGTTGTTGTCTAGTTTTTATTATTTTTTAATTTTTAGTCTTAAATAAGTATGTTTTTGTATTAGATTCCTTCTTTTCTCACATCTTGATGCCTTTGTCCATATTTTTCAATGACACAATTTATATTTACCGTGTGGTTATAACGAAATAATCTGCAAAATTTATTTCTCAATCATCATTTGTACATCAATATAACATTTGGCAGGAAAAAACACGAAGATTTTCATAATTATTATTGAGTTTTCTATAAAAGAGAAACAACATATTTAAGAAAAAATTTAATCTTTAAATTTAATTTTAATTCTATTTAGAAAGGAGAAAATGAGAGTTCTTTTACTAGGTCTAGAACTTAGACCTAAAATATATGATGAATTTATTGTATTGTATATGTTATAAATATTCTTATTCTTAATGAATTCAGATTGGCATGATTAAAAAAGTTGGACTAAATTCATTGTATTTGTCGTTTGGAGATGTCAACTAATAACATTGGAGGGTACAAGTTGGTGAAGGTAGCAGCTGTAGTAATTAGTAAATAGTGATAGCTGTGGCAGTTTTATATTACTCCATTTGCATCCAAATCCAGCACACTCGAACGCGCAAAGCCGACAGGGACAGAACAGAACAGCTACTTGTGTTCTGTTGTGTAGTGCTGCGCTGCGTGTGCTTTCTTCTGCTCATTTTTTTAACCTTCTTCCCTCGGGTAGGTTTAAGGTACGATTTATTTAGGGTGCGGCTAAGAGACGATAAGCCTCGAATTTGTTTACGAACTGAAAATATTAATTTTTTTATATTATTTTCATTCGGTTTTTAGTTTTTTTTGCAAGTATTGAACTTATTTTGTAAGTATCGATACTTAATTTTTTTGATAAATTTTCAGTTTGGGACAAAGTATCAATACTTGCAAAATAACTAAAAAAACAATTGAAAATGTTATCAAAAAGTCTAACATTTTCAGTTCGTAGACAAATTTTAAAATTTGTCGTCTTTTAACCGCAATCTAGACATGCCGCACATTTAGACTCACTCCTTTTCCCTACCATTCATCTCGTTAATTCTCACTTCAAGAATTAAATACCACCACCGTCAAGGACGGAGCCAAAATTTGAGGTTGAGGGGGACAAATTTAAAAATAACCTAATTTTTTATATAAAAAAACTATAAAGGACCAAAGGTAAAAGAATTGGAGATTTGGAGCAATTGCTCCTCCACAGTCCACACAGCTCTTGTTGGATTAAAACCCGCAATTGTGGGCACATATGTAAAATGTATGTTGCTATTATAAAGTATGACACAAAATAAAGTGACCAATTAAGTTAAGCGTGTCATAGGTATTAAAATGTCATGGAAATAAAAGTGTAGATACCGTAAGATATATTTATAATTCAATGAGGGGCAGAGTTATAAATATTTAATAGTTGATTTAATAAATCAACTATATAAAGAGGTAGTGGTCCCCAAGAAATAGGTTAACTTGTTTTTCTCTCCTTCCCCGTCAGAGAGTCTTACTTTAAGAGATAACCTATCTTCTTGGAAGATCAATACCAAAGTTTTGGGATTTCCACATCAAGATTCAAAATTTTCAATCTATCAACGAATTCAGGTACGCTTCCGCATTCAGTTTATTATTCTTGATGATTTGACATGATAGATCCTGGGTTTTAGGTTTCATATCTATTATGTTTTGGTTCTAACAGCTCCGTCACTGATCACAGTTACTAGCAGGGGAGCTCGTTCTTGTGAAAATTTGAAGTTTATATATAACTTATTTTTAGAAAATTATATATTTTATATTAAAAATTTATTTTCGTCTCCTAAAATTTTGTAAGTTCATTCCTCTAAAATTTTATAAATTTACTCTCCTAATATAAAATTATATATTAATCCCCGATTACAAATAATGCCATGCATTTCTCTTATCAAAAGGAAGGAACTCGAACAATATCATAATTCATATTTGTTGAAGTCTTCTCGGAGGTGGACTACGACTGAGGTGTTGGAATTTGTATTCCCAAACTTTTAACAACTAGAACCTAACCCAACATCATCTAATATATAGTGTGATACAATCTTAGATCGACATTCTTGTTTCTCTTTTTAATTGCATTGGTTTAATTTTCGTAGTTTTCTAAAATAATTAATGGTGTCTTTTCTTTAATTTTAACAATTTGACCTTCGCATCTTTGAATTGTATCAATTTTGTCTTTTGATTCTTGTCGGCTCACAGAGATGTTAAATTATGTGCGTATGGCCCTTATTTGCTTTCGCATCAGTCATTATCGTTAACTATCTTGCCGTATATCAATGATGACATGTTAGTTCTAATGACGTGATAGTACAGATGAAGAATTTTAGAATTAATGATTTATTTTAAAGTTATAGATTTTTTAAACTACGTCAACTGTACTGTAACATCATCAAAATTGGCTCGTTATCATCTCATTAGAGGACATTAATTTTATTAAAGAAAATGACATATGGACATGCTAACTCAAACGCATGATAAAAGGCAATTGATGATAACAGTTTTGTTAGTCAATGATAGTCAAAGGACGGGGTTAATGTAATTCATGAGTTTGAGGGCTAATAAATAAAATTAAAAAGGAAGAACAATATTATTGAGTTTAAAAGATAACAAGGGCTGAATCAATGTAATTAAAAAAGAGGGACAACATAACTAATTTAGGATTACAACATGTGCAAACTAACTCTTAAACCTTATAAAATAATTATTCGTTACATACATGCATCAAACATTCACAGTTACACTCAAATTCAAGTAACATGGGAAAACTGTATAAAAAAGTCAAAACTCCAAACTAGGTGAGCCATGAAAGATGTTTTTGAAGTACTTTAAGCAATAAAATTTCAATTTTAGTCTCACTTGGTGATGTTTGTCAATTTAATTGCAATCCAATGATGAAATATAATCGTGTTTTGATTCACATAATGTAAAATTATGTACGATATTACTGAGTATGATATGCTATTTTGTTTGGTTTATATGGTCATAATATAAATTATTGTGTTTGATTGATAGAATGTAAGATTATCTAAAAATATTTTTTTACTAAATTACTCATGTACCAAGTTTTGTTAATAAGGTTAATATTCAATATTAAATTAAAAAATATTAATATTGTTATGAATATTTATCTATGTGGATGTCTATCGTGTTAAGGATTTTATTAAAGGAGATTTGAATTATTTTATCATTAGGAATATTATCTACATTAATTAGAGTTTAATGTATTATATACTTTTTATGCCTATAAATAGATGATTTACTGAAGACATTGTACATAAGTCAATATTCAGAATAATACAAATCTCTTTCTTTTCTCTCATCTTATTTTGTTCATATTTCTTCTTGTTCTTTTCACATTATTTACAACACGTTATCAGTACGAGTTTGCTCAAAAGATTTTAGTTACAAATTAAGTTTCTCCAAAGATTTATCTGGTATATTCTTTTTCCATCTTATATATTTCAATTTATAAAATAATATATATACAATAATAAATTAAAACAATATATAATTAATTTCATGCTTATGTTATCAGCCATGTATTTTTATTTATTTTGTTTAATATTTTGTTTTAATTTGTCATGTTTGGTTATTATAAATTATATGTGGGTTTGTTTTAATTCATACCATGCGTATATACAAGGAATTTATATGTTATTTGTTTTAATGGTTTAATCCGAGTACATTGGTTGGACATCCCGTTCTGCGAGGCTACTGGTCTCAAATGAGGTTTTTAAATGACCTTGTGGACTGGTTTAACAATGTCGCGTATGAGGAATAAATCTTCTTTTCTGTTGTTTTTCGATTATATATATTAATTTATAATTAATCTAATTTGATTGTTTGTCTTTTATAATACATCAATGACAAATCTTGCAAAGATTGAGTTTGTGGCTCTTGATATTTCCGGAAAGAATTATTTATCATGGATCTTAGATGTCGAAATACACCTAGATGCTGATGGTCTGGGAAATACTATTAAAGAGGGGAATGCAGAATCTGCCCAAAATAAGGCCAAAGCCATGATACTTCTTCGTCGTCACCTCCATGAGAGGTATAAATCAAAATATTTAACGGTGAAAGATCCTCTTATTCTTTGGAATAATCTAAAGGAACGATATGACCACCAGAAAATTGTTATTCTACCTAAAGCTCGATATAACTGGTTGCATCTGAGATTGCAAGATTTTAAATCAGTAAGCGAGTATAACTCTGCTATGTTTCGTATTACTTCACAATTGAAGTTATGTGGTCAAATTATTACTGATGAGGATATGTTAGAGAAAACATACTTCACTTTTCATGCAAACATTGTTATCCTTCAAACACAATATCGTGAAAAAGGCTTTAGGAAATATTCTGAGTTAATTTATTGCCTTCTTGTGACTGAGCAAAACAATGAGCTATTGATGAAGAATTATGAATATCGCCCAACTGGCTCTGCTCCATTCCCTGAAGCGAATGCGACATTCTATAGCAGAAGAAATAAAGGCTACACCAACAATCGTGGTCATAGCTATGGGCGTGGTCGTGGTCATAGTCACGATCGAGGACATAGGCGAGGTGTTCGTTTTAAAAATAACTATACCCACCGTAAGTGGAACAATAAGGATGAAAATAGTGCAAAAGATCAATCCAAGAAAGAGGAATCTATGTGTCATCGATGTGGCAGCTTAAATTATTGGGCTCGTGCTTGCCGTGTGCCAAAGCATCTTGTAGATCTTTACCAACAGTCAATCAATGGTAAAAGAAAGAAAGTTGAAACAAATTTTGTTTATATCAATGACAAAGATGATTATGGCATTACTGACACTAGCAATGGCGATTATGGCTTTACAGATATAGATGTTAATGATTTCCTCATTTCCCCTGAGAAGAGTACTTGATTTTTTTGTTTATGTTTATTATTATTTTAGGAAAAGTTTGTTAGAAAGATATAATCTTTTATTAGGAATTATATATATATATATAAGAAAAAAATTCATGGATGTTATTTATTTAATTTATATTTTGAATATTTTTGTAACATTTATTTTATTTTCTTTGAAGAATATGATTCTGTCACAAATACAATCTGCCAAAAATGGTGACGATTTATGCTTAGCGGACAGTACAAGTACTCATACTATACTTAAGCACAAGAAATTTTTTCCCATTTAACAATGCAAGGGAATAATGTGAGTACTATATCCGAAATTGCTAATATTATAGAAGGCTCCAGAAGAGCAAATATGTTATTGCCAAATGAAACTCTATTCCATATTCATAATGCGTTATACTCTCCAAAGTCGCAAAGAAACTTATTAAATTTTAAATATATTCGTAATAATGGATATCATATTGAGAGTAGTTTTCAAGGAGATGCTGAATATCTCTATATTACAAGTATAACTCAAGGCAATAAGAAAATTTTAGAAAAATTACATGCACTGTCATCCGGATTGTACTACACAAGAATTAATGCAATTGAAGCACATGCTATTGTAAATTATAAGTTTACTGATAACTTTATTATTTTGCATGACCGGTTAGGCCATCCCAGTTCGATTATGATGCGAAAAATTATCGACAATTCATGTGGTCACTCATTGAAGAACCAACAGATTCTTTAAAGTAACGCCTTTTCATGTGATGCTTGTTCTCAAGGCAAACTAATTATTCGACCATCACCAGCTAAAATAAATTATGAATCTATCAATTTTCTAGAACAGATACATGGTGATATATGTGGGCCCATACACCCTTCTTGTGGACCATTTAGATATTTTCTAGTTTTAATCGATGCATCGACTAGATGGTTACATGTATCATTGATATTAACCCACAATTTGGCATTTGCGAGGTTACTTGCTCAGTTGATAAAATTACGAGTATATTTTCCAGATTCCCCTATAAAGACAATTCGTCTTGATAATGCTGGTGAATTTACTTATAAAACTTTTAATGATTTTTGCATGTCGATTGGAATAAGTGTTGAACACCCTGTAGCGCATGTTCATACACAAAATGGTCTTACAGAATCCTTTATCAAACGACTTCAATTAATTGCAAGATCGTTACTAATGAAGTCAAAACTACCGATTTCTGCATGGGGGCATGCCATTTTACATGCAACATCATTGATTCGCATCAGACCTGTAAGTTATCATAATATCTTCTCATTACAAATAATTTTTGGTCAGGAACCAAATATTTCTCATCTTATAATTTTTGGATGTGCGGTATATGTTTTGATTGCTCCACCACAACGCACAAAGATGGGTCCTCAAAGGAGGTTGGGAATATATGTCGGTTTTGAATCCCTTTCGATAGTTAAATATCTTGAGCCTTTGACGGGGAATTTATTTACATCTCGATTTGCCGGTTTTCATTTTAATGAGTCAGTTTTCCCAAGAGAAAATAAACAGCTGGAAAAAAAAGTTGGAATAAATTATCATTATCTCATTTTGATCCACGTACCCAACAATTTGAACTAGAAGTTCAAAGGATAATTCATTTGCAAAACTTAGCAAATCAATTGCCAGATGCTTTTGCTGACCCTAAAAAGTGACTAAGTCACATATACCAGCTGTGAATGCTCCGATTAAAATTGATGCCCCAGAGGACAAACTCTAGTTGCTAATGAGTCAAACGCACGCCTAAAGCGTGGTAGACCAGTAGGTTCCAAAGATAAAAATCTTCAGAAAAGAAAATGAGCTATATCCTGTAATGGTCTGATCGAGAAATCAATGGATTATGAAAAATCTCGAGAATAGATTAGAAGGTCTCTAAAAGAGACATTAGACATGAATCAAGTACCTGATAATGATGAGATCTCAATAAATTATGTCATGTCTAGTAACAAATGGAACCGAAACAAAATCGACGTTGATAATACTTTTGCATGCAATATAGCACTAGAAATTTTGAATGATAATGTGGATCATGAACCATTGTCAATTGAACAATGTAAGCAAAGAGATGATTGGCCAAAATTGAAAGAGGCAATTGAAGTAGAACTAAAATATCTTTCAAAAAGAGAAGTATTCGGGCTTGTAGTTTGTACATCGGAAGGTGTAAAACATGTGAGGTATAAATGGGTCTTTGTGAGAAAGAGAAATGAAAAAGGGGAAATTGCAAGATATAAAGCTCGTTTCGTTGCACAAGGATTCTCACAAAGACCTGGAATTGATTATGAAGAAACATACTCCCCAGTGGTGGATGCAACCACTTTTAGATTTTTGATTAGTCTGGCAATAAAAGAAGGACTTAATTTCCGCTTAATGGATGTTGTTACAACCTATTTGTATGGGCCTCTTGATAATAATATTTATATGAAACTTCCGAAAGGTTTCAAACTGCCTGAAGCAGTTAGTTCAGGTTCTCGGGAATATTATTCAATCAAATTGAGCAGATCCCTTTATGGATTAAAATAATATGGATGCATGTGGTATAATCGCCTCAGTGAATACTTATTAGCAGAAGGCTGTAAGAATGATCCAACTTCTCCATGCATTTTTATTAAGAGATTTAGCTCCGGATTTGTCATTATTGTTGTGTATGTTGATGATTTGAATATTATTGGGACTCCTGAAGAGATCTCATTGATAGTAGAATGTTTAAAGAAAGAATTTAAAATGAAAGATCTTGGAAAAACAAGATTCTGTCTTGGATTACATATTGAGCACTTAAAGGATGAAATCCTTGTGAATCAATAAACATACATAGAAAAAATGCTAAAGAAATTTTACATGCATAACGCACATCTATTGAGCACTCATATGGTTGTTAGGTCACTTGATGTTAACAAAGATCCATTCCGTCCTCGAGAGATGGATGAAGATGTTCTTGGTCCAAAAGTGCCATACTTAAGTACTATTGGTGCATTAATGTATCTTTCTAGTCGCACACGACCTGACATATTGTTTGTTGTCAATTTGTTGGCAAGATTTAGTTTATGCCCAACCCGAAGACATTGGAATGGGGTCAAACACATATTTCGTTATCTTCAAGGTACGAAAGACATGAGATTATTTTTCTCTAATCTATCCAAAACAGAATTGGTTGGTTTTCCGGATGCAGGATACTTATCTTATCCTCATAATGCTCGATCACAAACTGGTTATGTATTTACATACGGTGGTACATCAATTTCTTGGCACTCAATGAAACAAACAATTACTGCTACTTCCTCTAATCATGCTAAGATTTTGGCTATTCATGAGGCTAGTCTCGAATGTGTGTGGCTAAGGTATGTAACCCATCATATTCGCGAAAATTGTGGTTTACACTCTGGAAAAGTAGCTCCAACGGTCTTATATGAGGATAATACGGCATGTATTGCCCAACTTAAGGAAGGATACATAAAGGGTGATAGAACAAAACACATCTCCCCAAAATTCTTCTTCACTCATGATCTACAAAAGAATGAAGACATTGATGTCCAACAGATTCGTTCATGTGGTAATTTGGTAGATTTATTTACCAAGGCACACCCTACTGCTCCATTTGAGAAGTTAATTTATAATATCAGATTGCGTCGTGTCAAAGATCTTATATGATGTATTTATGAGGGGAGCAAAATACGCGTTGTACTCTTTTCCTTATCCATGGTTTTGTCCCATTGAGTTTTTCTGGAAAGGTTTTTAATGAGGCAACATGTTATGCGTATTAAAGATGTGTATACTCTTTTCCTTTACTAAAGTTTTTTTCTTTCTCTTTCTGGGGTTTTATCTTAGTAAGGTTTTAACGAGGCACAATGTCTTCATAGACATCCAAGGGGGAGTGTTATGAATATTTATCTATGTGGATGTCTATCATGATAATGACTTTATCAAAGGAGATTGGAATTATTTTATCATTAGGAATATTATCTATATTAATTAGAGTTTAATGTATTATGTACTTCTTATGCCTATAAATAGATTATTTACTGAAGGCATTGTACACAAGTCAATATTCAGAATAATACAAATCTCTTTCTTTTCTCTCATCTTATTTTGTTCCTATTTCTTCTTGTTCTTGTTCTTTTCACATTATTTACAATAAATATGAAAGTTTATAGAGCTCTCTCCACTAGACTCTACATAAATTTTATATCTTATTAATTTAATTGACATACTAATAATATTTTTAAAATATTTACAAATTATTTCTTATAATTTAGCACAAGCATAGTATTTTGAGTTAAAAGTGTTTGGTTAGGATATAAGTTGTTTTTGTTATGAATATTTATCTATGTGGATGTCTATCATGATTAGAACTTTATCAAAGGAGTTTTGATTTATTTATTATTAGGAATATTATCTCTATGAATTAGAGTTTAATGTATTATGTACTTCTTATGCCTATAAATAGATGATTCATTGAAGGCATTGTATACAATTCTATATTTTGAGAATAATACAAATCTCCCTCTCCCTCTCATCTCTTTGTTCTTCTTGTTCTTCTTTATTTTATTCACAACACGTTATCAGCACGAGACTCTAATCAACTGAGGTCTTCATCATTATAATTCAAAAGAAGTTACCGGGAAGAATTCGATTATAGAATAAATCAAAGATAAGTTTTTTTTCTCCTTATTTTTTTTAGTTACCGATTGTCTTTCTCTTTATATTTTAACTTTGTTTTAATTTTTGAAAATTTTGGAAGTATGTTTGATTTTATTCGAACATTGGAAAGAGATAAATTTGTGGCTTCTCACAAACCAAAAGACGAATCGACGGAGACGAAGAGGTTGCGTTTGGTGTAAATTACGTGTGTTTTCTCTTGTTCCTAAAAGGGTTAATCAGCGGTATGCTTATTCATACTTTTACTTATATGATTATATTTTATATTTTTCATATTATTATTTATGTCATTTTATTTGGTAAAAGTTAATATTTTTAATCGTGTTTTCAGTTTTACATGATATGCTTAAATGGCTTGGAAAGAGATGTGATATAAAGGGACTATGAGAAGCTATCTCGGTCATATGCTATGTCTCCATTGTCCACGAGAGAAAAATCAATATCGGTAAATTTTGGTTTTATTTTTTATATTATTATTTTAAAGTGTGATAAATCATGATGATTTTGAATTTACAAGAAGATTATTATAAAGTCTATATTTGCTCGAAAGCAATATTTCTTCTTCGTTGAAAAACTTGACCATAAACTTCTCCCAATTTCAAGTTACGAAAATTCTTCTTGATCCAAAAAGTTTTATGGGAGGCATTCCTTGAAGTAAATGCAAAGCATGATGTTTATTCCATGCGATTATCGATGATGGGGCATTCCCTGAAGTGAATGCAAGCATGATGTTTATTCCATGCAATTATCAATGATGGGGCATTCCCTGAAGTGAATGCAAGCATGATGTTTATTCCATGCGATTATTGGATCTGTTTCATTCCCTGAAGTGAATGCAAACATGGTAAATTATTATTCAATTAGAGACATAATTTCGATATAATCCAAGTATAATTGGCTGGACATCCCGTTCTGCGAGGCTACTGGTCTCAAAGGAGGTTTTTAAAAGACCTTGTGGACATGTTTAACAATGCCGCGTAAGAGGATTAAATCTTTGTTCTCTGTGATAAGGATATGTGAAAAAGGTTTTAAAGGCCCACTGACTCTACTCCATTCCCTGAAGTGAATGTGAGATTATATTATGGAAGGAATAAAAAATCACATTAAAAGTTGTGGTCGTGGTCGAGGCTATGGAAATACACATGAAAAATATAGTCGTTTTAAGAATACTTCTACCCGCTGGTAGCGAAGTTATAAGGATGACAAGAGTGATAAAGATCATTCTAAGGAAGTGAAATCCTTTTACCAATGTGATGTTATAAACCATTGGTTTCGTACTTGTCAAACGCCAAAGTATTATGGACTTTATCCATAATTATGAATGATAAATGAAATAAAATATAAACAAAATTTGTTTATGGCGAAAAATAATTATGACGTTATTAGTCCAACTCAATTGGATATTGTTAATTTTCTCATAACCCTTGAAGGGAATAATTTACCATTTATTTTATTTCCCTTATAACCTCTAACAGAAATAATTAGTTTTTTTATTTATTTTATGTTAATTCGTTTTATTTATTATTTATTTATGTTAGTTTGCTTTATGTTTATTTATTTCACATATTATTTATTTACGCTTTATGTTAATTTATTATTTGAAGAATATGATTACTTCCGGAATAAAATATACAATGAATTGTGGCTATTTATGCCTAGAATTGTGGCTATTTATGCCCATCAGATAATGCAAGTACTCATATTGTACTTAAGCATAAGAAATATTTTTCCCATTTAAATGCAAGGGGAAATATGAGTAGTATTTCTCAAAGTACTAAAATATCAATACTTCGGAAGAGCACTTGAAAGTTTATCTCTGATAGATAATCGACTTGATATGATGTGCTATATTTTATATTTTTCATTCCTCGAAGTGAATGATACAAAGTACATATTTTCATTACCTGAAGTAAATGAAACAAAGCACATTTTGAAAGGTGCACAATTATGCATTTATCGATTAAAATGCAAGGGAATAATGTGAGTACTATATCCAGAAGTACTAATATCACAAAAGGCTCTGGTTGAGCAAATATGTTATTGTCAAATGGAACTTTATTCCATATTCACAGTGCGTTATACTCGTCAAAGTCATAAAGAGAGCAATATGAGTTCGCAAACTATCCCTTTGGGAATTATAGATAACATATGTTATCAATTGACATTTGAAATAAGCCAATATTGATATAAATTTTGGTAGCCAAAAAGTCAGTTGAAAGCTCTAGAAGAGCTATATATTACTACCAAAAGATAATTTCAATTGAAAGCTCCAAAAGAGCTAAATATATTCCTATTTAAAGGAACAATTTTGATGGCCGTACTAGACATGTACGAGTGAGATTGAATTACATGTTATGGTAAACAAGGAGTTTACAAATTCAGAGATATATACACACATATATATAGTTGGCATGATAGGTTAGACCATCTTGATCAATGGTGCAGAAATTATTGAGATTTACATGCACATGTATTAAAAGAACCTGTAGTTCTTGTGGTGCTTATTCTCAAAGGAATGGATTAAATTCCACTTATTAAAGAACGTGAAGTTCTTGTGTTGCTTAAAGGAATTGATTAAATTCCACTTACTAAAAGAACCTGAAGTTCTTGTGTTGTTTGTTCTCAAAGGATATAGATGATCCCACTTACCAAAAGAATTAGAACTTAAAGTTATTGTATTGAAGTTGAGACTGTATGTCTTGCATATCTGAACGAAATATGGGCCCATATATCCACAAATGTGGAAAGTTTTATATGATTTTAGTAGATGCATCTACATTGTTTTATCGACTTACAACCAGAAGCTTGTGAGATTGATTCTAAAAATATTCAGATTATGCAGTTAGACTATTCGTCTTGAAAAGCTAGTGGGTTTATATTTTAGGCTACATCAGTTGTTACAAAGCCTATTGATTATGAAAAATATAGTTTAGCAAAATTTCAATTGGATGCCTCCTATTTAATAGCTAAACTATGAGAACAAAAGAGTTATTATTTATATGGTGTTTCCATATAGCAACACTTATACGCATCAAGCCAACGAGTTATAATAAACTCCCCATTATGATTGGTTTTTGGTCAGAAACCATACATTTCCCATTTTATGATTTTTGAATGTGCGATATGAATTGCTCCACCACAACGCACAAAATGGGTAAATAAAAAGGGTTGAGAATATATATTGAGTACGAGTCTCCTTTTATGTTTAAATTCTTAAACATTAATTGGAGAATCATTTATGACATGATTTTTCTCAACATCAGGGTGATATAATAATCAGCTGGATAGAGGAAAATGAATTATCATTATCTAGATCCTCGTATATAAACTAGAAGTTCATAAGATAATTCATGTTATTACATGTCAACTGCCAGACATATTTACTGACCCAATGAGAGTAATTAAGTCTCATATACCAGCTGAAATGCTCTAAGTTTAAATTACATGTTAGAGCGAGAGAATGTAAATCATGCCTGAAGCATGATAGTTGAAATGGTTCCAATGATCAAAATTCTCGTAAATATAAAGTAATATGAGATGGTCATATATTGGAGGCGGGTGCTCCTGAAGAGACCCAAGACAAAACAAATAATAAAACTCTATAAGAGTTTCAGGTACCTGAAATAAAGATTGAAATCTTGAAGAGATCTCGATGAGTTATGTCATTACGAGAATGAAACCAGAAAATTGGAAAGTTGTCGACAACGATTTTACAAACAATTTTACATAAAATACTTCTATAGAAGTAAAGAAAGA
Organism: Hibiscus tridactylites; assembly: GCA_958450335.1. Lineage (NCBI taxonomy): Eukaryota > Viridiplantae > Streptophyta > Magnoliopsida > Malvales > Malvaceae > Hibiscus > Hibiscus tridactylites. The sequence goes on along the minus strand of OY288273.1, from coordinate 34,333,437 downwards.
AATCGAGGATCTTGTATAAAATCTATCTAGAAGTATAGATATTGAATTGGCCAATGTTGAAAGACGCTTTGAACTTCTAAAATAGAAGTATTTGGACCAGCAGTCCAAATACCTAAAGGTGTAATGCAAGTGAGGCACAGATAAGTAGTCGTAAATACGACTTGAACTATGATTTATGAAAAGTTTTAATTACTTCATGGCGGATGCAATTACTTTGGCAGTTTTGAAAATTTTACATGCGTCTAATTATTTGTGGATCCATATTTATCCTTGAAGGATCTAAAATGCTATAAGCATTTGAAAATTTCTGAGGAAATTTATTTAGACATGTCTCATGAATATTTTGGCGCATTTGGTATAATCGCCTTAGTGAATACTAATTGAGAAAATACTATAAGAATGATCAGATTTTCTTATGTATTTTATAAAGGAGTTTGGATCAAGATCCATTATGATAATTTTAGAACTCCTAAAGAGCTTCAAACTGGAAACTCATGAAGTACTTTCAATACAAGTACTTGAATCTTGACATCAAGTTTATCTCGACCTGAAGATCGAACATTTTTATATATTTCTTTTGTCTATGAATAGACATAAGCTGAAAGAATCTTAAAGAAGATTCAATATGAATAGAGCATATCTATTGAGTATCCCAATAGTTGTAAGATTGTTGGATGTGAATAAAGATAATTATATTTTTTCTTGGTCTTGAAGCACTATATATTAGTTGGTCAAGAAATATCTATGATTATACAAAGATCATTACATTTAGATCTTCAAACATTCGTTGATGCCTCCTCAAATGTCGTAGAAATAATTGTTATGCACGAGGCAAGCCAAAAAAATGTGTTTGGCTAAGACCATTGACCCAACATATCCAAAAGATATGTGGATTTACTTTTACAAGATATGATAAAAGCTATCTTGTGTGAAGATAATGCAAGATGTTTATCTCAGTTTGAAAGTGGATACATCATGGAACATATTACTCTAAAGTTTCATCCCTCACGATCTTTAGAAAAATGATATTCAAGATTAAATTATGAAGATTCAAAGATCTTCTATGATGTTTGCATGAGGGGGAGTAAATACGCGTTGCACTCTTTTTCCCTTAACCGAGGTTTTGTCCCAATGGGTTTTCCTGGTAAGGTTTTTAATGAGGCAACATGTTATGCGTATCAAAGATGTGTGTACTCTTTTTCCTTCACTAAAGAATTTTTTTTTCCCACTGGGTTTTTATCTTAGTAAGGTTTTAACGAGGCACATTATCTTCATAGACATCCAAGGGGGAGTGTTATGAATATTTATCTATGTGGATGTCTATCATGATTAGAACTTTATCAAAGGAGTTTTGATTTATTTATTATTAGGAATATTATCTCTATGAATTAGAGTTTAATGTATTATGTACTTCTTATGCCTATAAATAGATGATTCATTGAAGGCATTGTATACAATTCTATATTTTGAGAATAATACAAATCTCCCATACGAATCTCCCTCTTCCTCTCATCTCTTTGTTCTTCTTGTTCTTCTTTATTTTATTCACAACAGTTTTGATTATTTGTGATCGATTCCACATATATTTTGAGCTAACAAATTAATTTAAAATAGACAACGAATGAAAAAACGACAAAAAAATCCAGTGAATCATTTTGACGATATTTTCATGACTATATATATACTCACTATCAATTGTTTCTTTTATTTTTTAAAAAATACTACTTAATTTAAATTCATATTGTTATGAAATAATTGTTTGGTTCGTTTCAATTTTGAAACTAAAAAGAAAAAAACATTAGTGTTGTATTTAGTTAAGCGCACAGACATTTTTTTTTTATCTTTTATCTAGTAAAATGTTAAATATACATATTCAAAGATAAATATAAAAAATCTTATAATTATATGAAAAATATAAAATAAATATATTTACGACGAATGTGTATTCATATCCGACTTTCGTTCCAAACACAAAGACATATATGCATATTAGACAGGATGTAATATCGCAAACTGTTTCCAACAATATGTTTTTTTTATAATTCATGAACAGCAATATGTTTTGTCTTTAAAAATAAACCAAAAAGACATGAACAAAAGAAGAGCGATAATGAAGGAACAATGCATGTTATATATATATAGGTTAGGATTTACTTACATAATATAATTTTTTTTTTTAAATTTTATACGTTTTTTGGATCATTGGATGGGGGAAATGGATGGATGAGATTAACTTCTTACTTTTTTCCCAAGTGATAATCTCCACATATTCTACTTTTAATCTCAGTCATCCGTTTCATCCATCCAACGATCCAGAAAACGTGTAAAACTTAAATTTACACTATGTAACTGGATCCATAGTGTAAAAGTTTTTAAGTTTAGACGTTTTTTTTGGATCGTTGGATGAGTGAAACGGATAGCTGGGATTAACAGTAGAATATGTGAAGATTGTCACTTGAAAAAAAGTAAGGAGTTAATCTCATCCATCCATTTCCCCCATCCAACGATCCAAAAAAACGTGTAAAACATATATATATATATATATGGGTTAGGATCCACCTACATACAACATAAAATTATAAGTTTTGTATTTTTTATGGATCGTTAGAAAGGTAAAATGGATGGTTGAGATTAACTTCTTAATTTTTTATAAGCGATAATCTTCACATATTTTACTGTTAGTAGCAGACAAATATTTAACCAATCCAACAGTACAAAAACGTGTAAAACTAAAAAGCTCTACACTGTGTAAATAAATCCTATCCACAAATTAATATATATATATATATATATACACACACATTTGATTTGCATGCATCCACAACGTCTACCATGGTGGAAAGATAAAAGAATCAAGGGTAAAGTACACAAATGGTCATTAAACTATCTCAAAAAATATAAAATGAGCATTAAACTTTAGTTTTTGTTGTAAAATGGTCACTGAGTCGTTAACTGTTGTTAATTTGGTGGCTTGACAGTTACAAAAATTTGTATAATATCATATTTAATCATCAATATTTACACAATCAGTCAATTTAGACATCAATAATAAGGGTTAAATTAGGACTAAATTGATTGAATGTGTAAATATGGAAAATTAAATGTATTATTATTTAATTTCCGTAACTGTCACGTTATTCACTCAACGACAGTTAACAGCTCAGTGACCATTTTTTAAAAAACTAAAATTTAATGCATACTTTTAAAATTTTGATGACTATTTTATATTTTTAAGATAATTTAGTGACTATTTATGTACTTTACCCAAGAACCAATCATTTAATCAAGTGTCATAGCAATGATATTTGATAATTATAGATACTTACTTCTAGTTACTTTTAATTTATTTAAAAAATAAATCTTAAAAATCGACCTCAACTTAGTGGATCAGATATGATAGTAATTAAAAGATGGGTAAACTATAATGGAGGCCACTCAATTAAGGGTAAAGTTACATTTGGGTCACCCAATTATTAAAAGTTATATTTAGATCATTCAATTTATGGGTAAGGTTACATTCGAGTCACCCAATTATTAAAAGTTACATTTGGGTCACTCAATTATGGGTAAGGTTACATTTGGGACACCTTTCATATATATATATATATATATATATATATATATATATATATATATATATATATATATATATCAATTTATGTAGATTAATTAATGATTTCAAATGAAGTACTCTAGTGTTAACAATGGTATACAATTGATTTGGAAGAAAAATTGACGAAATTGATGTATTTTTTTTAAAAATATGAAGGGTGGCCCAAATGTAACCTTACTCATAATTGAGTGACTCAAGTGTAACATTTAATAATTTAGTGACCCAAATGTAACCTTACTCATAATTGAATGATCTCCGTTGTAGTTTACCCTTAAAAGATTCATTGGTTTTTAAAACTAGTTTTTTAGTAAAAAAAAATCACTTTTTGGATCAAAAGTAATGCAAAACCAAATAGTTTTTCAAGCCAAAAGTGCTTTTCAGTTTGATTTAAAAAAATATTTTTCAAAAGATGAAATTTATAGCTTTTTTTTCAAAAGTACTTTTGAGCAAAATTATTCATTTATCCTCGTTTATATCACTCATTCTTTTATATTTTCAAAAAGAGTGTCTAAAATAAACATTATATATATTAAAAAGCAGTTTTTAACAACAATAACAAACACACCAAATTCAAAAGTACTTTCTAAAAGTAATTTCGAACCAGCCCTAACCATGTTCCATTAATAATGCCGCTAATGTCACAGAAAATAACTCTTCACATTATTCTCGCTTAATATCATGTATTTGTAAATTTTATTCTCTTCACCTATAAACTTGAGTTTTCACTACTCGTTTTTGAACTTTGACATTTTGAACATTTTAACTTTCAATGCTCTATCAACTTTGCCCTTTTGACATTTTATTTTGGGGGTGATTTTCCTCAAAATGTAGTACTTTTGGATGCCTTTATAAAACCACCATGACATCAAGGTTCCTTGTCGACACAATAAAAGAGGTAAAGTACACAAATGATCACTAAACAATCCTCAAAAAATAAAATGGTCACCGAACTTTCAAAAGTTATATAATGGGCATTAAACTTTGGTTTTTGTTACAAAATAGTAAGTGTGTCGTTAAATTCCGTTCAAGAGATGACATGGTTGTTAAAACTTTTGTATAATAGTACATTTAGTCCTCCATAATTACATATTCAATCAATTTAATCTTAATTCGAAAGAAACAAATTTTCTTTTCAATCAATTTAGTCCTAACTCTCTTTCAACTTTTCCTTTTTAGCCCTCTGTTAAGTGTCCAAAAGTACTATTTTATCACCTTTTTACTCATATTATTGCTAGACTTGGGCTCATATTAGTTGCATCATTAGCCATTCATGCATGATTGCATTGTTCCTTGGTGGTCATGCTTGATTTTATATTTTGATTAATTTTGTGGAAAAAGGGTGCTGCCGGTAGTTGTTTTTATGCATGCAAAATTAGTTGCTAGAGCAAGGATGAAACCAGTTGCCAGAGCAATGCATGAAGGATATGCCGAACCAGTTGCCAAGGCAACTGCCCACAAGAAAGGATAAGCCGGTGTGGCATCCGAAATTGATGACTGGATAAATCCAATATGACGTTGAAGAAAGATAAATCCTAAAGGAGTTGGAATTCCATGAAGAGGTCAAAGAGAGATTAAAACCCAAAAGTTTAGGAGAAGATCTAGGAGGAATTAAATAAAAGAGATTTATCTCTTTTAGGTATTTAATTCCAACTTAACTTCTTCCTCAAGAAGGACCTAACCATCTCCTATTTAAGGAAGGCCAAGCCGCAAGTCTCCACATGTTCGATTGAAGAGAGAAATCCAATAGGCTGCTCGACTTCTTCATCTTTTCCTTCTTGTTTCGATTATGTTTTCTATTAGAAAAAATTCGTTTTGTGTTTCTTTGGAACCTAGCCATGAACTAAATCTATTTGGCTAGGGTTATTGTGTTTTGTAGTTGTGAGAAACAGTTAGATTTTGTTTAGTTAATAGAGTTTGCTCTTTTAATTCAATGTTTGTTCATTCTTGGTTTTTTTATCTTGTTTGCGAGTGAATTGGGAGAGGATCTCGTGAATAATCTATTTATCTAATATTAGGAGAGTTAGATTCAAGAAACGAATGAACATGATCATTATTCAATCAAGTGATGGTGAAGACTAATCCGACTTAGGAATAAGTTAGGATTTCAACGGCTAAGAAGAGCGCAAGATCGGTTGTTGTTCACCCTTGATTCACGCATGGATGTATTATCAAGGCATGTAGAATTAACTAGAGTTTCGACTTAGGGATAAGGAGGAACCATTGAAGAACGCTCTGCCGAACCTTGAAGGTTGTCGCCCAGTTGCCCAGTCAGCTGCCCAGGCAATCGTTCTACTAGTTGCCCTGGAAATCCAAACTGTGCTAGTTCCCACTGCAAATGAGTTATTGTTGCACTCATTTACCAAGACGATCCATTCAACTATCACTCCTCAAACTCACGATAACCCGACCTATTCTCTCTCATTTGATTACATCTTCTTTTATTTAATTACTTTTATTTTACTTGTTAATTAGAACTCCTACCATTACCAAACTTGTGCTTTTATTTTTAGTGTGAGAAAGTAGATTCCTGAAGTAGCACCAATCCATGTGGAGACGATATCTTTCTATACTATAACTTGCGACGTGTACACTTGTACCAATTAAGAAACACTTACTACGCGCAACAAGTTTTTGGCGCCGTTGTCGGGGATTGGCAATAGCGACTTTGTTTTTATTTTCTTGCACCTTATTTCTTTTTTTCTACTATTCAGTTTCAAAGGGTTAACAATTTTTGGTTTTGCATTGATGTATGACTAGGGCGAGACCAACAACTCCAGAATATCCCCTTGATTTAGAAATTGAACATACCTGCCAGAGACTCAGATGAAGACTGAGAGCAGCAATGGCTGACCCACCTGCTATCCAGAACGGCAATGTGAATGCCAACAACAATAAAGATGTCACAACAGGAGATGGAGTGATTCTTACACAGAACTGAACCGTTCGAGATTATTTAGATGAATATCTCAATGGCCTAAACCCATGAGTTGTCACACCTACAATTGAAGCTGCCCACTTCGAACTAAAGCAGTAATGTTCAATATGGTCAATACAATCGGTCAATTTGGTAGATCAACAACTGAAGATGCCAGACATTATTCCCTATTCACTAAGGGATAGGGCGAAATCATGGTTGAATTGTATTCCATCTGGATCAATAGGATCTTGGACTGATTTATGTCATGATTTCCTTGCTCGATTTAATCCTACAAATATGACTGATAAGTTACGTAACGAAATTACTTCTTTTCGGAAGGCATATGATGAATCTATGTACGAGGCTTGGGAGTGATATAGAGAACTATTACACAAATGTCCCCTACATGGATTCCAGTATGAACACAAGTGACGATGTTTTACAACGCAGTAAACACACCGACAAGGATGATGCTAGATGTCTCGGCAAATGACATACTCTTAGACAAGCCACTAGAACAAGCAATAGAGATTTTCATTATGCTTGCTAAAAATGATTATCAGTTCCTAACTACCAGAAGAGGAGAAGTCAGACGCCATGCCACGATAAACAAGCTTGAGTCATCAGATACAATTCTCACACAGTTGGCTACCTTAACCAATTTGGTTAAGAACATGCAATGACTAAGAAACACACAGGAGGTCAAGGTAGTAGGTTCTTTTTGTGATTTTTTTAACGGTAACCATGATTCTTCTAAGTGTCCATAGAACCTAGAGTCCAGTTTTTATGTTGGAAACTACAACCGAAACAATAATGTGATGTCCAACACCTACAATCCAGCCTAGAAGAAGCATTTAAATTTCTCATGGAGCAATTCCAACAATGCCCTCAATCAGAACAATCGAAATGCACAAACATTGGGATTCCAATAGAACATGCTTCGACAACTAATGCAGCAGCAACAGATACCGTAGCAACAATCAACCCTATCTAGTTCTTTGGAAAACTCTCTTAATGCTTTCATGTTAAAAATCGAATCTTATATGGCTGAGAATAGTAGTTTTATGAAAAGGATTGACACTTTTATTAACAGGACTAAGACGAGGTTGCAGAATCAGGAGGTGGCCCTGAAGTCATTGGAGACTCAAGTTGGGCAGTTTGCCCAAAATCTGAATACAAGACCACAAGGAGGTTTACCAAGCGATACTAAGGTCGCAAGGGGAATTGGCCATGAGCAGTGCAAAGCAATCACCACTCGGAGTGACCGACGATTTAAGGAAGCTCAAACCCATTTAACGGAGAACACTCAACCAAATGAGCAATCATGTAACCAAGAGGATGAACCCAGCAACCAAACCTCTGGAAAAACTAGTAAATCGAAAAATGCTAAGGCAAGTTCTGATGCCTCAGCAACTACAAGTATAGATGCCTCGGTAACATCAACTGCTCATTTCATGGAAAGACCTGATGCCTCGACAATGCCATCAATCAAGTTCCAAACCAATGAAAAGACTGAGGACATTCGACTTCTACCACCTTTCCCACAGAGGTTGAAGCGACAAAAGCAAGAGTACCAATTCAAGAAGTTCCTCGACATCTTAAAACAAGTTCAAATCAACTTGCTGTTGGTTGAGGCAATTGAGCAAATGCTAAATTATGTTAAGTTCTTTAAAGACATAGTCTCTAAGAGGACTAGGTCAGGAGAATTTGAAACGATTGTTGTGACAGAAGGATGCATGGTAATGCTACATAACCGAATGCCACCCAAGCTTAAAGATCCCTCCAGTTTTACAATACCATGTGCAATCGGAAATTACTATGTCGAGAAGGCGTTATGCGATCTTGGAGCAAGAGAAACTTGATGCCCAAATCGGTTTTTCCAGAAATTGGGAATCAGGAAGGCAAGACCAACCACAGTTATGCTATAGTTAGACGACATATCTTATGTGCACCCAGAGGGAAAAATCGAAGATGTACTGGTAAGAGTTGATAAATTTATTTTTCCCATTGACTTTATTGTTTTAGATTGTGAAGCTGATGAGCACGCACCCATTATCCTCGGGAGACCCTTCTTAGCAACTGAAAGAACCTTGATCGATGTCGAAAAGGAAGAACTCACAATGAGGGTGAATGACCATCAAATAAAACTTAATGTGTTCAACACCCTAAATCATGTTGATGATCCAGAAGAATGTCAACTCCTCTATGACATGACAGAGTTTGATTTTGACATGGAAGAGAGTTGCCTCGGTAACTCAAAGTGCGCTTGCCTCAGCAATTTTATTGCCGAACCAGAGGAGCATGAGCAATTTGAAGAACCGATTGACGAAGAGCAAGACGAGGCAAACTAGGTAGTAAGCCGACCATGTACATACTTTGAACCATTGGATTACTCAGGTAAAAAAGGTAAACTTGAAAAACCATCTATTGTACAACCTCCTATTCTTGAATTGAAATCATTGCTAGTGTGATTAAAATATGCTTACTTGGGAACCGAAAACACTTTTCCCGTAATTATTTCTTCTAAGTTGCAGCCTTAATAGGAAAAGAGGTTGATTGACACATTAACACTGCACAAAAAGGCAATAGGGTGGACAATTGCTGACTTTAAGGGAATCAGCCCGACGGTATGTATGCACAAAATCCTTTTGGAGGATGATCATAAATCGTTGATTGAGGCATAGAGGAGACTTAACCATGCTATGAAAGAAGTCATGGGGAAAGAAATTATCAAGTAGCTAGATGCCAACATTATCTATCCTATCTCCGATAGTACATGGGTAAGTCTAGTACAATGTGTACCAAAAAATGGAGGTATAACCGTGGTGAGTAATGAAAACAATGAACTTATGCCAACCAGGACTGTGACTAGTTGAAGGGTTTGCATGGATTACCGTAAGCTGAATAAAGCTACTAGGAAATATTACTTTTCTTTACCCTTTATTGATCAAATGCTTGATCGTCTTGTAGGGAAACCCTTTTATTTTTTTCTTGATGGTTACTCAGGTTACAACCAAATTGCCATAGCACTAGATGACCAAGAAAAGACCACTTTCACATGCCCGTACGTCACTTATGCCTTTCAAAGGATGTCGTTCGGATTATGCAATGCCCCAGCAACTTTCCAAAGATACATGATGGCAATTTTTTCTGACATGGTTGAAGACTTCCTTTAGATCTTCATGGACAATTTCTCGATGTTTGGGGATGACTTTGACAATTACCTCGACAATTTGGAAAAGGTGCTGATAAGATGTGAAAAATCTAATCTAGTGCTTAATTAGGAGAAATATCATTTTATGGTGAACGAAGAAATTGTGCTCGGCCATAAGATTTCATCTAAAGGGAATTCAAAGCTTTCTAGGACATGTAGGATTTTACAAAAGGTTTATACATAATTTTTCTAAAATTACTAAACTCTTGTGTAGCTTGCTTGAACATGACAAGGCCTTCAATTTTGAAGATTCTTGTACCCCAAGCATTCAAAACCCTTGAGTAAAAACTTGCCTCGACACCCGTTGTCGTTCAACCCGATTGGACTTTACCATTTGAGATCATGTATGATGCAAGTGATTTTGTAGTAGTAGTAGTTATATGCCAACGAATAGGTAAAGTTTTCATGTAATATACTATGCTAGTAAAACTCTTAATGGTGCCCAATTGAACTACACCACTACGAAAAAAGAGTTACTAGCCGTGGTTTTTGCTTTTGACAAATTTCGCTCCTATTTGATTGAGACTAAGGTAATTGTTCATACTGACCACTCTGCAATTAAGTACCTTTTTGCTAATAAAGATGCCAAACCTCATTGATTCGATGGATATTACTATTACAAGAGTTTGACATTGAAATTAAAGACAAGAAAGGTACAGAGAATCAAGTTGCCGTTCACTTGTCACGCTTAGAACGCAACAGAGAGGAGGAAGCAGATATAGAGATATGCAATACATTCCCGGATGAGAAAATATTAGTTGCCTCGGCAACTCCCACTGTGCATACCTCGACAAGTCCTGATGCCTCGACAACTTCAATTGTGTATGCCTCGGCAACTCCAATTGCACATGCCTTGGCAAGACCTGATGCCTCGGTAATACCATGGTATGCATATTTAGTTAATTTCCTTGTTAGTGGTAATCTTATGGCCTTACTCACCAAGGAAAGAAGCAGTTCCGGCATGATGCTAAGCATTATTATTGGGACGAGCCTCTTTTTTTAAAAAATGTGCAGATCAAGTTATACGATGATGTATTCTCGAGGAAGAACAACAAAATGTGCTCAGCCAATGCCATGATTCACCATACGGAGGCCATTTTGGAGGCACTCGCACCGTGACCAAAGTTTTACAATCCGGTTTGCATTGGCCCACACTCTACAAAGACGCCCAAGAATTTTACAAACATTGTGATCATTGTCAATGCACGAGGAATATCTCTAGGCGGCATGAGATGCCACTGCAGAACATCCTTGAAGTGGATTTGTTCGATGTATGGGGATCAATTTCATGAGGCCTTTTCCTTCTTCATGTGGAAACCTCTACATCTTACTTGTCATCGACTATATGTCTAAATAGGTCGAAGCAATTGCAACTCCCAGGAACGACTCAAAAACCGTGTAGAGATTTCTACAGAAAAATATATTTACACGGTTTGGAATGCCAAGGGAAATCATCAATGATGAAGGAAAGCCCTTTGACAAAAAACTCATTGCCAAGGTGTTGCAACGTTTTTGTGTGACATACAAAATTGCCACGACATATCACCCACAGACAAATGGGCAAGCTGAAATTTCCAACCGGTAATTAAAGGGTATCCTCAAAAAAGTGGTAAATCTCTCTCGAAAAGATTGGTCATTGAGACTCGATGATGCACTTTGGGCATACCGCATGACATTCAAAACACCTTTAGGTATGTCTCCTTTCTGACTTGTCTATGGCAAGACTTTCCACCTACCGATGGAAATCAAGCACAAGGCATTCTGGGCAATGAAAACTGTGAACATGGATTAGGAAAGTGCAGGGAAAAAAACGTTTGTTGGACTTTAACGAAATTGAAGAATTCTGTTCCATAGCTTACGACAATGCAAAAATGTACAAGGAGAAAACGAAGTGTTGGCATGACAATAAACTGTTGCCACGACAATTCTTGCCAGAGCAATTAGTTTTTCTCTTTAATTCTCGACTGAAACTTTTCCCGAGAAAATTGAGATCAAGATGGTCTGGACCATTCGAGGTAGTAAAACCATTCTCCCACGGTGCTGTGATAATCAAGTCAACCACTGACAGACATGAATTCAAAGTTAACGAACAAATATTAAAGCACCATACCGACACTCATGTGGAGCGAAACAAAGAAGTGGTGACTTTAGATGATGCATAATCATGCTCTCCTTTTGTATTTTTTTATTTTATTTTTTCAAACTTAATTTTTATTTAGGGTTTTTATTTCGCAATTTTTATTTTTAGGATAAGAATGTCTTTTATTTATCTTTCCACTTTTTATTAGTGAATTCTGTTTTTTTTTCTTTTCTTTATTAGTTTATTTTAATTTTTAATTCTTGTTTTATTTGTTTTTTTATAAGAGTTAATGATCAAGAAGAGTTGGATTCAAGATGGAAGTCCTTTCAATAAGGGAATTTATGGGCCCATTCTAAGGCTTATATAAAGTCTCACCCTTACCCTAATTCACCCTGAATAGCCAGCCAAAAACCCTTCCTCTTCTCCATCATATTGTGCTGCTTAAACCCCCCAATCACATCGTTGCTTACTTTCTTTCCCATCCATCCCACCCACCTATCTTTATTACAAATCCCTTCTCTCTTTTCTACCTCCCATCACAATTAAACTTCCAAGATTCAAACTTCTCTCTTCTTCTTCCTACTCTTAAGTTCTTTACATGTTATCTTTCTCTTGTTCTAACCGTTCCACAACCAAAGAACTCACAATGGCCTTGAAACTCAAAACACTCTCTCGTCGAAGCTCCTCCCAAGACCCGACTTACAAAAGGTTTGTGTTGCGTGCAAAAGTGATGCGCAAATTGCGTGCAAGTATACACGGTGCCAAGTTATAGTATTTAAGATATCGTCTCCACAGGGATTGTGACAACCTTAATAATTCACATTTCTCCACAAATAAAAATAAAAACACAAGTATTAAAAGTTGTTTGGATTTAATTAAAACTAAAACTAGAGCAAATAAAATTGAGAAATTAGAGTGAGAGAATGGGTCAGTATTGGAATGCTTCATAGTGTAGAGATTAGATGCACTGTCTCGGTACAATTTTGTAGATCAACTTAACAACTTTCGGTAGCCGCCCACGAGTATGTCTCGGCAGAAGCCCGCCTAGGCAGAGACCAATGTGACTGCATGGGCAGTTAAGCGATGATTCAAGGTTCGGCAAGACTCCCTTCAATGACTACCTCTTATTCTTATGCTTGAAGTGCTACTGGCGAACATGTCTTTGATAATACCTCCCAACATGAATCTATGGATGAACACCAACCAATTATGAAGTCTCTCTTAGCCGCTGAACTTCTAACTTATCCCTAAGCAAAATTAGCTTTATCTTATGGTTGGATAAAACCATGTTTACTCGTTTCGTGAGTCCAACTCTCCCGATATTGTACAAATAGATTGATGTTCTCTTCTCTCCCGATAAAGATTGCACACAATGAAGAACCAAGAGTAAACAAACCTTGAATTTTATTGCAAAAACTGAAACCTAAACAAATACAAGCAAAACTCTCACAACTACTAGGCAACCAACCCTTAGCCCTAGGGAAAGTTTAGAACATAATGGGTGATGTGAGCACGTTTATGCCACCCAACGATGCAACTTCAAAATTTCAGGGAAGTTTGCATTTTCATTTGTTACATACTGATGTGTAACATTTCTTATACTTATATTATTTATATTATATTAATTATTAGATGTGTTTGATATGATTTATAATATTTTTATATTGGTTAAGTTTTGGATTATTATATGGTGACTTATTATTATTATATATATATTTGTTTGATAGGAGCCAAGTGTGACCAACTTTATTTTACATGGGCCATGCACGAATCGACCTAAAGATGAACATGTGTAGATTTGCTTTGCCATTCAAAGATGACACATAATGGGAGTGTGGAATTTCATTTAAAAGCACACGTGGGAATTCATTTGCCTTCACAAATAAAACTACGTGCAGCCGCTCCACTTTGCAAAAGCATGCAGCAGCCCGTGGAAAACTCATGCAGCCGAGATGTGCTTTTATTCACATGTGCGGGCAGCATTCAAATTCAAAGAGAGAATGAAGCACATGCACAAAATTTGGTTTTGTGGCTTTGGAATTCAAAGCCATGCAAATCAGCGGCAGAGAATGGATACACAAATTGATTCTGCCATTTGAATTTTGAAATTCAAAGAAAGCATGCACATTAAACATGTGCTTTATCCTAGTGGCGCCCAAATTCTTAATTGCATGGTTAGGAAACAATGCCGCCAATTGGGTTGGTTATTTGTTTTAATTTTTTTTATTTCAAACGGCTGAAGACAGCCACTCAATGTATAACCGACCATCTTTCCTTTGTATTATATATGCCGAATTTCATTTGTAAAAAAGGTTACACACATTTTGAATGAATAATTATTTGGTGAGATTTTTCTCTCAAATTTGGTTCTTTTTAGAACTTTTTCCTTGATACTTCGGGTTCTCAATTGTTAGATAATTGAAGGGTCCAAGTGCTTTGTTCGAAAAAATTCAAGATAAGGTTCGGGTTCGTTCAACAGATTGTTCGAGTTCTTCCTTGGAGTTTGTTCATCTTTCGACATTGTAGAACAGATTCGATTCGGGTTTGCATAACAGATTATGCAGGTTCTTTCGAGTTCATCGTGTCAAATTCCAAGAACGTTGCTACCGTTGTTGAATGTTTGAAGAATTTCATCTTCGTCGTTCAAATTATCCTAAATATTTCTGCAACTTTCTTCTCTCCCAATTCTGAATTTTTTTCTTTCATTTTTTTACTATTTAAAATATCTAACTTCAACATAATGCTTGTTTCTATTGCAGAGAAATACTTGCTATTATCCTAGATCCGTGAATGAACGAGGAATGTTGTTTTCTTCAACAACACCCCTGTATCAATGGGGATGGCGGCACAAGGGTATTTTTCGACAAGAAGGAAGGTTTCTCTCTAATCTCAATTGTGTTTTTCTCCTTCAAGTCGGTTTACATTTATAGGGGAGGAGCCTAGGTCTAATTCGGTTTAGGGCAGGAATCCTAGTTAGAATCTAATTACAACTTGACACGCGTCGTAACGTGTCAAGAATAATTTCCTTCTTCCAAATAAATAAAATAAATAAAGAAATTAAATTGAGTATAGATAGGGAAGTAGGATTCGAACCCACAGGGACTTAGAACTTTCTTTGTCGCGCTTTTGTAGTTTCTGAACTAAGAGTTGTTGTTGGAGCTATGATAATGTGATTTAGGTGGGGGGTTTGTTTGCAATGAAATGTAATTTATGAGAGTAAAAGAAAGGTTTAAAATATTCGAAAGTAATATAGAGATATTCAGCCTCGGGTTTTTGCGTTGACTCGTTCTACTCGGTTCCTTGGTAAAGATTTTTATTTCGAAAAACTTGTTGGCAAAATTACTTCAAGGTCAATCCTTGATTTTTTGTTTGTAAACTGAATTTCCAAAATCAATTTTTGGGTTTTAAGTTTTGATAATTCGTCTAAACCAACTCAATGTTTGAGAAAACAAATTACTTAAGCTCGTAACCAACTCGAAAAGTCATTTCTATAAAAACGATTCGATCTCAATTTTACTTAGTAATCTATTTACTAAGTGTGTTCCTTGGAAGTCAGATTTGTTTCAATAACCGATCCTCCCTCCCACTTGATAGATCAAAACAATTGTTTTTCTCCAAAGTCAATCTTTGGGTTTTAAAAATCATTTTGATTTAGAAAATAAAGTTTGAAGAAATTGAGGGAAGTTTTCGAAACGTTTGAAGCATAGTTTCAAACCTCGTCTTGAGAACGCGTCATTGCAAAAGCCTTCGGCTTAAAAAGATCTAGCCGAGCATGGTTATTAAATTAATCATGCTCGACATTTAGGAAATAATTAAAAGAAAAGAACTTTAAGAAAAACTAAAAAAAGAGAAGAAATTCCAAGAGAAGAAAAAATGATGTTTAATTGCTAATTGAATGATGACAATACTTACCCCAAAGAGGGGTATTTATAGTGTTTCAAAATAACCTAGGTAAAACCTAAAATGATAATTAAAATTAAACAAAATAATTATCCAACGTTTAAAATTTAAAATTTAAAAAATCCGGTGATAAGCTATCTGATAAGCGGTCTGATAAGCTATCAATGATGCTGACGTCATCTTCTAGAAGATGCTGACGTGGCGCCCAGTCAGCATTCATGCCCTGGTTCATGCCCATGAATCTGCCCATGACTCCAGCATTTTCTGCAGAATTCCAGCTTATTTCCAGCATCACGTCTCTTGCATGAAAACATCATAAAACAGCCCAATTAAGTCCCTTAAACATATATTTAATCGAAATAAGGACAAAAAACACAACCAAAATAAATACTCATCAAATTCCCCCTCACTTATCCGATGCTTGTCCTCAAGTATCTCAAAATTAAACAACCTAAGCTCAAGTTATCATCCTTAATTTCACGAAGTCTCAAAGTTTCCGATATGATTAAGTATCTAAACATGAAAGAAAAATAAGGAGCAAAATAGATAAGCGGCAAGATTAAGAAATTTAAGCAAAAACGACATTCCAATACCCTACTAACATCAATGATGCAAACCAAGTACCCTCACAAGGAAACGCTCATGTCACTCAAAGTGTTTTAAGGGTAGAGAAAAATCACTCGAGCCAAAGCTAATTAGAGCATAACCATAAGCTTGTGTTTAAATCTAATCTCCACTACTAACATGAATATGATGCAAAAATCAAGAGGTATTAAAGAAGGGTTGTAATGGGGCTAAGGTAAGGGTAGGATAAAGGCTGAAAATAAGGGCTAAAATTCAAGACAAAAAATCATCCCAAAAAATATATTCGAAACTGTGTTTTTTTTCATTCGAACTAAAACTGTTCGGCAGTGTACTTTTTTTTCGAACTGCACTGTTTATTTTTTTCTGTTTTTATTTTTCTGCAGACTCGAATAATTTCCTGCACTTCTTTTTTTATGCACTGCATATTCGATCAGTTTTGCACTGTATATTCGAATCAATTCTGCACAATTTTTTTTCTGTACAGTATATTTTCTGCTGCTGCACTGCACTTATTCGAATCTGTTTTTTTGTTTTGAAGACGATTTTTGTCTTGAAAAAGGGAACAAAAATAATGGAATTGAGAAGAAAAAAATGGATTAGGCTTAAAATGTGGTGATTTTGAAGAAAAAGGCTAAGGCTCAAAAATTGTTTCACTAGGGAAAATTAATTAAAGGGTAGGTAGTTTATTTGGGAAGAGAAATGGTTAAAACCTAGTGCCTCTATCATATTAAAGCATCATAATCAATCAACGTAATCTCAAAAAGAATTTAAAAACAAGTTCTAGAATGCAACTAATTTAGCTAGGCACACTCAAAGAAACAAAGAGCAAATATAATGCATGCTCATTAGGCTCAAAAAACTCACAAATATGTCTTGTGTACTCAGGTAAGCATCATGTGAATTAATAGAGAAAGAAAATGTCATATAATAGATTTTAATAAAAAATTAATCATGCCAAAAAATCTACAATGCAACCTAGAATTTTCTAACAAGATAGATACAAAGCCATATGAAAACATTGAGACAAGGCAAAACTAAGGATTAAACGAAGAACTTTAAATTAATAAAATCAAGATTTCAAGCGAACAACCAAAACGGATAAGCAAGATAAAAATTGATAAGCATATCTCCCTCCCCTCACTTAGATGCATTTTGTCCCAAAATGAAAATTTAAAATAAAAGAGAGGAAAGGAAAGACTCCCCTAATCAATTACGGCGGTTGAAAACGCTGGCGGCCACCGATGGCGAGTGGTGGCTGCTGTGGAAGCCGGCGGGCTTGGTCACGGGTACGTGGCATCTTGTCGGTGGTGTAAGGTTTTTTCTTTGTTGCTACTGAATGAATGAAGAAAGAAAGAGGGGGTTGCGGCTGGTTAAAGTTGATAAATAATAAAAAGGTTTAATGGGTGGTTAGGGGTGTAGGTCAAAGCTTTGGATTTGGGTGGGGTCCACGAAATTTTAATTTGGTGAGGGTTGTGGGGGTTGACCGGGTAGATAAGGTTTGAATGTGTTTAAAATATGGGTTTGATTGGGTGGGAAAGGGATAAAAAATACGAAATTTAAATTAAAAAATTGGCCCACAAAATTCTGATAGCTTCTCATCCCTTTATTCGATCTAAATTATCTGCAAATAAAATAAATAAGAGATCAGATAAAAATAAAATTCAAAATGAAAAAGATAAAATAATTAAAATGAGATAATAAAAATAAAATCAAAAAGAGATAAGAATAAATTCGAAATAAATTCGATTTTTTTTTCTTTTTCCCTTTTATTATTTTATTATTTTTATTTTAACTAAAGATAAAATTCAAATGACATCAAATTATAGCAAATTAAAATGAAAAAAAAATAATAAAAGAAAATAAAGAAAGTAAAAAATAAAATAAAATAATAAAATAAATAGAGTAAAAAGAAGAAAAGTTATGGGTTGCCTCCCATTTAGCGCTTGTTTAACGTCGCTAGCTTGACGACCTTATTCAAGTAACATGTTCGATTAAACGAATTTCCTCGACTAGACCAACCGGAGCATTGTCATAGTACGGTTTAAGCCGTTGACCGTTAACTTTAAATGGTTCTCTGGAATTACTTTTAATTTCCACTACACCATGTGGAAAAATATTAGTCACTGTATACGGTCCAAGCCACTTTGATCGTAATTTCCCTGCAAAAAGTTTTAATTTAGAGTTAAATAATAAAACCTTTTGACCAATATAAAATGATTTAAATGCAATATTAAAATCATGAAAATCTTTATTTTTATCCTTAAAAATTTTCGAACTGTCGTAGGCATTTTTCCGAATTTCTTCCAACTCCTGGATATCGAGTTTACGCGTTTCACCAATTACATCCATTTCCATGTTGCATTTTGGACTGCCCAAAGCGCGCGGTGCTCCAATTCGACCGGTAAATGGCACGGCTTACCAAAAACAAGGCGATAAGGGGACATCCCGATGGGACCCTTATATGATGTCCGATAGGCCCATAATGTGTCATTCAGCTTAACGCTCCAATCCTTCCGATCAGGTTTCACGATCTTTTCAAGAATGGTCTTGATTTCACGATTTGACACTTCCGCCTGACCATTTGTTTGCGGATGGTATGACGTCGCGATGCGTTGGGTGACGCCAAATTTTTTCATTAGCGCGTCGATGACTCGATTGATAAAATGTTTCCCTCTGTCGCATATCAACGCTCTTGGTGTGCCAAACCTGGAAAAAATACAATCTTTCAGAAATTTGACAGTGGTTTTAGCATCATTATTTTTTGTAGCTTTCGCCTCAACCCATCGCGAAACATAATCAACAGCTAAAATAATATAAAAATTACCGAATGATGATACAAATGGCCCCATATAATCTATCCCCCCACACATCAAATATTTCGCAAACATGAATAGGATTTAGAGGCATTTCATTACGTCGGCTTAAGTTACCAACTCTTTGACATTAATCACATGATTTGCAAAATAAATATGTGTCTCGAAAAATATTAGGCCAATAGAATCCGCATTCAAGAATTTTATGAGCTGTCCTTTTAGGTCCATAATGTCCACCACCTGCATATGAATGACAGAAATTAAGGATAGATTTTACCTCGTCTTCGGTTACACATCGTCGTATTACCTGATCGGAACAATGTCTCAAAAGGTAGGGATTATCCCAAATATAAAACCTGGATTCCCTCTTGATCCGGGTAATTTCTGACTGTGGCAAGTCATGAGGTAATTCACCTGTAGCCAAATAGTTCACGATGTCCGCAAACCAAGGTGTTGAAGCTTGGGCCATCATCAAATTTTCTTCAGGGAATTCGTCATTGACAGGCGAATCTGAATTGGTTAGTGGGATTCGGCTGAGGTGATCAGCCACAAGATTTTCACTCCCCTTCTTGTCCTTTATCTCGAGATCAAACTCCTGGAGGAGTAAAATCCATCGGATCAGCCTTGGTTTTGCTTCCTTCTTGCTCATCAAATATCGCAAGGCTGCATGGTCAGAAAAAACAATAATTTTAGTTCCAAGTAAATAAGAGCGAAATTTATCTAAAGCAAAAACTACAGCAAACAGTTCTTTTTCTGTAGTTGAATAATTTCGTTGCGCTGGATCAAGCGTTCTCGATGCATAGGCGATGACATGAGGCTCTCGTCCTTTCCTTTGTCCGAGTACCGCTCCAACACTAAAATTTGAGGCGTCGCACATAATTTCGAACGGCAAGTTCCAATCGGGCGGTTGTAGTATTGGCGCGGATACAAGTTTCTCCTTAATTGTATCAAACGATTTCCTACATTCGGATGTAAAGTCTAACTCTACATCTTTCTGCAGTAACCGACATAGTGGTTGTGCTAACTTTGAGAAGTCTTTTATAAATCGCCTGTAGAAACTCGCATGTCCAAGAAAAGAGCGAATATCCCTCACGGTTGTGGGGTATGGGAGTGAGCGTATAATATCCGTTTTAGCTTTATCAACAGAAATCCCTTTAGAAGAAATTATATGTCCTAATACTAAGCCTTTATTAACCATAAAGTGACATTTCTCATAATTAAGCACAAGGTTAAATTCAATGCATCGTTTTAAGACATTAGTTAAATTCAATAAACACTCGCCAAACGAATTACCATATACAGTGAAGTCGTCCATAAATACCTCGATCCCTTTCTCAACATAATCCGAAAATATACTTACCATACATCGTTGGAACGTAGCCGGAGCGTTACATAGTCCAAACGGCATTCGTCGATAGGCGAAGGTCCCGAATGGGCATGTAAACGCGGTCTTCTCTTGGTCTTCAGGGGCTACGGGAATTTGAAAGAAACCTGAAAAGCCATCGAGACAACAATAGTGAGATTTACCAGCTAATCTTTCAATCATTTGATCAATATATGGTAAGGGAAAGTGATCTTTTCGGGTTAGAGAATTCAACTTCCTGTAATCTATGCAAACTCGCCATCCATTCTGAACTCGAGTTGGAACTAACTCACCTTTGTCATTTCTGATTGCCGTGACGCCGGTCTTTTTAGGAACAACATGAATAGGACTTACCCACTCGATATCCGAGATCGGATATATGATATCGGCGTCTAAGAGTTTTTGAATTTCGTCTTGTACTACCTTCATCATGGGATCATTCAAGCGTCGCTGACCTTGTCGTGACGGCTTTTCCCCTTCCTCAACTTTGATCTTGTGCATACAAGTTGAGGGGCTAAGTCCTTTTATGTCCGCTACCATCCACCCGATTGCTTCCTTGTATTTTCGCAAGACTGTGACAAGATCGACTTCTTTCTCTCCGGTTAATTCGTTCGAAATGATAACCGGTAAGGTATCATTATCTCCCAGGAAGGCGTACTTAAGGTGGGATGGGAGTTCTTTTAATTCTAACTTTGGAGCCTGCAAAATAGATGGCAAAGGTTTAGTCTTTGATGGAGTTAAAGCTAAATCAGAATTAATAAAGGAAACAGATTCGTCCTCATTTTCTGCTTCATCGTCGCAAAGCTCATAGTTCATATCAAAGTTATTAAAAACATTAGTATCTGCATACTCTTCTATATATGGATCAACAATATCAATTGAGTTAACAGATTCAACCTGATCAGGATACCTCATTGCCTTATAAACATCGAATTCTACTACCTCACCGTCGAATTCCGTGGATAAAAGGCCGCTCCTTACTTCTATTTTCGTGTTTGCTGTTCTAAGGAATGGACGTCCTAACAACACTTCGGAGCAAGTGTTTGTTCTATCGTGAGCCATATCGATCATGTAGAAGTCCGCAGGGAAAAATAAGACATCTACCTTTACCAAAACATTTTCCAACACTCCTTCTGGATAGATGATTGATCGATCTGCCAACTGTATCGTAATCCTGGTTTCCTTCAAAGGATCGTTAGTTATCATTTTATAAACAGAAAGCGGCATTACATTTATTGAAGCCCCAAGATCGCACATAGCACGTTTAATAGATACGTTACCAATTTGACAGGGTATAGCAAACATACCTTGGTCTTTCATTTTGGGTGGTAACTTACGCTGAAAAACTGCAGAAACGTGCTCTCCCAAATTTACCTTTTCGTGTCCGGTGAGTTTTCGCTTGGTTGTACAAAGCTCTTTAAGGAAACGAGCGTACCTTGGCACTTGGCGAATGACTTCCAAAAGGGGAATGTTCACTTGGACCTTTTTAAATACTTCAATAATTTCTCTCTCTTCAGCCTTTTTGTCACGTTTTACTAATCGTGATGGGAAAGGAGGTGCGACTTCAAGAGGTGGAGAAGAAGAAGAAGATGATGGTAGAGGGTTATTTTGTTTTTCGTTACCTTCTTCCATGGCAGGAGTGAGATTGTTGTTTTTTTATGGTTCTTTTGGAGCTATAACTGTCCCACTACGGAGTGTGATGGCGCTTATATTCTCCCTAGGGTTTGTCTCGGTTTGTGAAGGAAGTTTACCTTTGGAATCAAGACGGCTTGCTAGCTGGCTTATTTGTTTGTCTATCTCTTGTAAGTGGGCCTCGGTACGAATTTGGAATTTCTCTTGGGATATCGCTAAACGCTCAACTAAGGTTTCTAGAGATGTATTTTGTTGTGGGTAGGGTTGATTTTGTCTTTGGTTGTTTGCGTATCCAAAGTTTAACTGGTTTCTCCACCTTGGATTGTATGCATTTCCCATGTCATTGGCTTGGGCGACATCATCTTCCTGAATCATCGGACAACAGTCTGTCGGATGTTCTGGGCTAGTACAGATCCCACAAAGTCTAGCTGTTCCCTTTTTTCCTGCAAGAAGAGTTTGCACTATTTCAGCTAATTTATCAACCTTATTTTCTAAAGAAACTGTGCTTACCTCGCGAACCCTTCGAGATGGTTCGCTAGATTGATTAAACCTTTGTGAGTTGGCAGCCATGGTTGATATCAGGGTTTTAGCCGCTGTTGGGGTCATATTGACTAGAGCTCCGCCACTTGCCGCATCCACTACTTTCATATCCATAAGCGTCAATCCTTCATAAAAATACTGAAGGAGGGTTTGTTCCGACAATCTATGTTGTGGACAATTTGAACACAACTTTTTAAACCTCTCCCAGTATTCATATAAAGATTCAGCTTCTTTTTGTTGAATGCTCAGGATGTTGCGCCTAATCTCGCTTGCTTTAGCTGCAGGGAAGAACCTATCAAGAAAAAGTTTAGCCATGTCAGTCCAGGTTGTAACAGAATTAGGGGGTAAATCAAGTAACCAATCTTTTGCTATATCTGCTAAAGAAAATGGAAAAGCTCTAAGTTTGATTTGGTCATCGGATACTCCCTGTGGCTTTGTGCTTAGACAAACCATGTGAAATTCCTTCAAATATTTGTGTGGGTTTTCGTTAGGCAAACCGTGGAAGGTTGGTAGTAGATGAATCAAGCCCGTTTTTAGTTGGAACGACGTTTCACCATTCGGAAAGGTTATGCATAAGGGCTGATTGTCCTATGTTGCCCTGATCAGCTGCTGGATCGTCTGTTCGTTGTTTCCCATTTGGCTTTGATTTTTGGGATGTATTTAACCTGTTCTTCCAGATTTCTCCTGGTCATAAACAATAAAAAACAAACAGTAAAAGTTGCCGAAGTCCCCGGCAACGGCGCCAATTTTTGACACGCGTCGTAACGTGTCAAGAATAATTTCCTTCTTCCAAATAAATAAAATAAATAAAGAAATTAAATTGAGTATAGATATGGAAGTAGGAGTCGAACCCACAGGGACTTAGAACTTTCTTTGTCGCGCTTTTGTAGTTTCTGAACCAAGAGTTGTTGTTGGAGCTATGATAATGTGATTTAGGTGGGGGGTTTGTTTGCAATGAAATGTAATTTATGAGAGTAAAAGAAAGGTTTAAAATATTCGAAAGTAATATAGAGATATTCAGCCTCGGGCTTTTGCGTTGACTCGTTCTACTCGGTTCCTAGGTAAAGATTTTTATTTCGAAAAACTTGTTGGCAAAATTACTTCAAGGTCAATCCTTGAGTTTTTGTTTGTAAACTGAATTTGCAAAATCAATTTTTGGGTTTCAATTTTGATAATTTTTCTAAACCAACTCAATGTTTGAGAAAACAAATTACTTAAGCTCGTAACCAACTCGAAAAGTCATTTCTATAAAAACGATTCGATCTCAATTTTACTTAGTAATCTATTTACTAAGTGTGTTCCTTGGAAGTCGGATTTGTTTCAATAACCGATCCTCCCTCCCACTTGATAGATCAAAACAATTGTTTTTCTTTGGGTTTTAAAAATCATTTTGATTTAGAAAATAAAGTTTGAAGAAATTGAGGGAAATTTTCGAAACGTTTGAAGCATAGTTTCAAACCTCGCCTTGAGAACGCGTCATTGCAAAAGCCTTCAGCTTAAAAAGATCTAGCCGAGCATGGTTATTAAATTAAACATGCTCGACATTTAGGAAATAATTAAAAGAAAAGAACTTTAAGAAAAACTAAAAAAAGAAGAAATTCCAAGAGAAGAAAAAATGATGTTTAATTGCTAATTGAATGATGACAATACTTACCCCAAAGAGGGGTATTTATAGTGTTTCAAAATAACCTAGGTAAAACCTAAAATGATAATTAAAATTAAACAAAATAATTATCCAAAGTTTAAAATTTAAAATTTAAAAAATCCGGTGATAAGCTATCTGATAAGCGGTCTGATAAGCTATCAATGATGCTGACGTCATCTTCTAGAAGACGCTGACGTGGCGCCCAGTCAGCATTCATGCCCTGGTTCATGCCCATGAATCTGCCCATGACTCCAGCATTTTCTGCAGAATTCCAGCTTATTTCCAGCATCACGTCTCTTGCATGAAAACATCATAAAACAGCCCAATTAAGTCCCTTAAACATATATTTAATCGAAATAAGGACAAAAAACACAACCAAAATAAATACTCATCACAACTCATTAAAAGAACAAACCTAACATTAAATCTTCCTAGATTCTTGTTTGACTTTTTCCACCTTGACTTTGACAATGGCTTTTCTTTGTCTTCTGGGCTCCAATACACGTGCAAGCGGTCTCAAAAAACCGGGCTTGATGAGCTCTTTCAGTCGCATACCAGTTTGCATATTTTCACCTTTCCTCGAGTTGATGCCTCAGTGGCATACTGTCGTCTACTTCGGCAGAGGTCTGGGTTGGTGTGCATGGGTTGGCACAGCTCTTCATTCTGGGCCTCTCCTCTTTGTCATTTCTCGATCAGCTCTCTAGATGGTCCAATAGCTTCCTCCATCAATTTCCAAATTCTTCTCTTCTGCCCTCTATGCTGCCTCGGTAGCATCTGCCTGGGCGGGTACCTACGCACAGAGAGAAAACACACATGAGCAGTATCTTTTATATAAAAACAATTAAGTTCATCAAATAAGGCAGAATATCTAATCTATGTAGTTTTGTGTTTGTAACACCCCTCGCCCGGGTCTGGAGCGAGGAGCGTTACCGGGATCGAAAAACAGGAAGTTTATTCAGATGGAATATCGAAACAAGGATTCACTTCACAAATTAATTTAATGAACCATATTAAACTATGCATGCGGAAAGTGGGCTAACAAAAACTTTTCTAAACATACAAACCTAAACAGAATTTCCCTTATACTAACTTATAAATTTCTAATGCCAATTTTAATTTTTTTATTAACATTATCAAGATTCAATTTCAAATCACCATTCCACATTTCATTCGATCACTAGACCTTCTATGTGGTCAATTAACTTTAACCATTATCTATTAATTCACCAATTATTTTCTTGATAGCAATTGAATCAAACATGTCGATGTGCTTAAGCAATTCATTACCACACCATTCAAACTCTTGTTTAAAATTACTCTAGGCGGTTTTCGAATTACACTAACATTACCAATAATTAAGGCATCAATGTTAACATACAAGTCATGTTCAAACTCATAAACCATGATACCAACTTTTCATTAGCTATTTCATACAAAATATCAAGTTATCATATGCTCCTAAGCCATGCAAAGCTATTAACTATGTACAACAAAAAGAATAATGCAAGACCACTAGCTTGACTTACATATTTACAACAAAATAATGAGGCTTTCGAACTAAAAACAAAACATGATGTTAGCCTTCTAATTAACCATCAAGGAGCATATAACTTCAAAAACCAACGTAAACTTAAACTACGGCCAAACAAAATGAAACGAGCCCTTAGACAAATTTCGAAGCCAACATCTAGGAGGCTAAAAACGAGACTAGGATCATACATTTCCGGTCTTGTAACTTGTCCCGATCAAATGCTAGCTTTAGGTCCAAGCTACCCTGCTAAAATTGGGAAGAAGGAAAACAAGGAGCGATAAGTACAAAATTGTACTTAGCGAGGTAATGCTAAAGCTAATTCATTCTTGAATTTTATATGTGATCAAACATTAAGTTTACTTAGCTAGGGATGTTAGCATAAAATTAACACCTAACTAAGCTTAGCGAAACAAAACGCAAGTGACTTCATACACTGCGTATACACACATTCATAGCACCATATTCGAACACATTCCAATTAACATTGGTTTATCCTTATGCTTCATTTTCGATTCAGCCAAAGCATATAACAATTCAGTTTCCAACATGCTTAATCTCATGCTTCATAATCGAAATAGCCATAAAATCATATCAATTTTAACATTGCATTATCAAATAGTCATGAGCAAAAATAACCAATATAATTTAAGCTTGTCATTCGGATGAGTCACCAACCATTATCTAAGAGTCAAAATTATCAAACATATCACATTTCATTTTTCATTTCATTCGAAAGGGGTCATTTCCCACATTGTTTATGTTCAAACATTGCAGCATCTCATATGCAATTTATCACATTCCAAAGGACCAATGTCCACAAAATTCATCATCATATACATCTCATGTCATGCCAAATTCAATTATCAATCCATTTATCCACTTCATAAGCTTTATATAATTATATACTTCCATTTAATTTAATTAAGTTGCCCTAGGTAAAATAGATGAATCAGATAATCAAGTCATCAAGAGGGTACCAAGTACCAAACAATGGTTGCCTAAGCAACAAGTCAATGGATGCTCAATAGCATCAATGTGTCTTGAACATCAAGCAAGATCACATTCAATCATCAAGTCGGAGAGTACCCAAGGTACTAAACAATGGTTTCATTAAACAACAAGTCAATGGTTGCACAAGGCAACAAACAAGAGAGCTCGGACTCTAGGCATGTCGTACTATCTAAGACTTCTAATCGACCGAGGGCATATTATTCTTATTAATGTATCATTCATATTTAATTTAGCACATAGATAATACATAATTTGATTTGCATGCTCATTCTATCATTTTATTGATCCAAATCACATAAATCATGCTGATTAATTTCATGCCTCATTCGCATAGCATCAAGCATACATGGGCAGCAACATCACATGAATTTACATGCATTTTTATCATGGCAAAAGTACCATACAAGGGCAGTCCACATATTCATACATTCAAGCATTAACAAGATCCAATTCATGCATATACCACATAACAAATAGATCACATAAGGCAGTCCACATTTTCATGCATTTAAGCATTCACAAGATCCAATTCATGCATATACAACATAACAAATAAATCATATAGGCCAGTCCACATATTCATGCATCCATTTTCCTTTAACCTCCTTCCCTTACTAAACATATTACCAATCATCATTTAAGTCCAATTTCATGCATAAAATCATAAATCGCATCAATAAACAAGGTGGTTAGGACACTAGTCCCAACCCTAATACAAATTACACTCACAAACTCCTTAAGCTTGGTCTTTGATTAGGATGCCCTTGTTCCTTCCCCTTGATTTATCGATCCTACCTCCCTCCAAAGACTCTTAAAAATTTTGATCTTAACACTCAACATAAAATGAATACAAACTATATCATAGAGCAATTCAATTACATTCACTACTGTAACACAATTATAAACATTATTTCTCAAATCTGTTTTTCTATTGAATTAGTTGGAGGACCAGTTAGTATTTTGATCATAACTTCTTAATTACTAAGCCAAAATTCACTTATCATACACCATTAGAAATTTATTAAACTCAGTTTTCCAACCATATAAATCTCATATTTTTATCTAGTCCGAGTTAATACAGTTTATTACTTGAATATGTCCCTTTCGATAAATCTGGACAGCTTGTACTGCCCAACATCTTTAATCCATATCTTCCAATTTTCATACTAGAATCCAATACCGTTTTCTCTCAGTGTTTCTAGACATATCAAAGTTTGTACCATAAAAAATTCAGTTCAAAATACCATAAATCCTATTTTTGGTGAATTTTCAAAGTTACAGCTTAAGGTTTGCATTTTCTGGACAACTTACTCATTTGTCACATTTAATTTAGAATTCAACTTGATTACCTTAGTCTAATAACAATTTCACTTAATATATGATTTGTAATATCTTTTCACAACATCTTTAAGTCCATATTAATACTTATTATCAACAGACATGTCCTCAATTTTACTAAATTTCTAGATCAGTCCTATTCTTATGTTTCGAGTAACTAACTTCCTAAATTAATCAATTTAGGCCATTTTGACTTCAATTCAAGATTCTAACATCATTCTCACATAATTCCCTGATTATAATTTCTAATTTAAGAGTCAAATTTCATATAATTCAAGTCCTTGTAATTAATGATTTTATTCAAAATAGTCCATAATTCCATTGTTTTCGAATACATGTCCAATGTTGGTTCTAATCGAAATTTCCTCATTCTAATTCATTTTTCCAGCAATCCAAGACTAGATCCTTATAAAATTTTCATTTCTCTACAACTTTGTCCTAATAGGAATTTTCCAATTTTGCCCCTAACTATCTCAATTTTTCATTTAGTCATGAATTTCTATTATTTCCCTAAAACATTCCTCTTTTAATCAATTCACCATTTCACCAATAATTATTCAAAAACTTCATTAGCTCAACTCATCATAATCACCAAGACTCTAACAATTTCATGTTTAAATCAATTTTAAACTTGCATGCATGGTTTTTTGCACTTATTCGAACAACTAAAAGAAGGAATGGAAACTTACATCTTTGAATTGCTAGCTCTAGTTAACTCTTCTTATTCTTAGCTAAAATCCTTCATCATGCAAGCCATTTCCTTCTCCATTTGAGCTTAAATTTTCAGATTTTGCAAGCTTTTCTCTTCTCCTTTCTCTCTCAAGTTACTCGACACAAAGAAGAGAAAATGATGGAGAGAAACACTTTCCTTAATTTGGGGGATTTGGTAGGATTTAATTTTACTTAGTTGCCCTACATGACATAACTAATGTAAACTTTTTACTATGGGCAGCCCAAGGAATAGCAAATTTTATCATGCAATTTGTAAGTTTTATTTCTTCTTTAATTTAGTCATCAGTTTCTTTTACAAACTTTTTCTTTCTTTCATTTTGATCCAATTTCCACTAGGGAAATGTATCCCCTCTAATTAATTTTAATTCTCGAACCTTAGTACCCCAATCGAGTTACTATTAATTTACATCCAACTAAATTATCAACTCGGCTCAATTCCTTAATTTGAAAGCCTAATTCTTTTTAATTCGAGTTGGTGCCATAATTGCCCAATTAAAGGAAATTCAAGGACTAAATTGAAATACTTACTTAATTATGGACCTAATTGTCTTCAAAGAATAATTTAATATCTTAATTCGAATGAATTTAATTCTAGGACGGAAAAGTGGATGTTATAATTCCCTTCTCCTTAAAGAAAGAATTTATCCTCGAATTCTTACCTGAACCGAATAAATGAGGATATTGTTTCGGCATCGTATCCTCGGGTTCCCACATTGCTTCTTTAACGTGATGATTCTTCTAGAGAATTTTAACAAGAGTGGCGTTTTTATTACGAAGCCTTTTAACTTCCCGATCAAGAATATGAATAGGTTCCTCTTCATAAGAGAGGCCAGGATTGAGTTCAACTTCTTCTGGTTAGAGAATGTGAGACGGATCAGATTGATAATGTCTTAACATAGAAACATGAAAAACATTCTGAATCTTATCGAATTCAGAAGGAAGTGCGAGTCGATAAGCTACAAGACCAATTCTCTCAATTACTTTAAACGACCCAATGAAACGAAGACTAAGCTTTCTCTTTTTTCCGAAACGGAAAACTTTCTTCCATGGAGAAACTTTGAGAAACACTTTATCCCCGATCTCATATTAAATGTCCCTACGCTTCAGATCAGCGTATGACTTTTTCCTGTCAAAAGCTGGTTTCAACCGGAATGAATAATTTGAACATGTTCTTTAGTTTCCTGAAGCAGTTAAGGTCCTAATACTTTATTATCTCCGAGTTCAGACCAGCACAAAGGCGTTCGACATTTTCTTCTATATAGTGCTTCAAAAGGAGCCATCTGAATAGAAGACTGATAGCTATTGTTATAAGTGAACTCTATTAACGGTAGCGTCTTTCCCAGTTCTTATCGAAATCGATAATACAATCTCTGAGCATATCTTCAAGAACTTGAATTACTAGTTCAGATTGTCCATCGCTTTGAGGATGAAAAGCTGTGCTAACATTCAATTTAGTTCCAAGAGCCTTGTGTAGCGTTTTCTAGAATCGAGCTGTAAATCGAGGATCTCGATCTGAAACAATAGAAGTTGGGATTCCGTGTAAACGGATAACTTCCCGAATGTACAGTTCTGCCAAGGCCTCAAGACTATAATTCATCCGTACCGGAATGAAATGTGTTGATTTAGTGAAACGATCAACGATCCCCCAAATAGCATCACCAAAAATTCGTAATGACCATAACGAGTTCTGAAAGCAGTTTTGGGTATATCTTCATCTTTCACTCTCATTTGATAATAACCAGAATGGAGGTCAATTTTAGAAAACACACCAACACCATTTAGTTGATTAAATAGATCTTTAGTTCGGGGCAGTGGATACTTGTTCTTGATAGTTACTCTATTCAGTTGCCGGTAATCAATTCAAAGTCGCATCATCCCGTCTTTCTTTTTCACAAACAAGACCGAAGCACCCCAAGGAGAAGTGTTGGGTGGAATGAAACCCTTATCTTCTAATTCCTGAATCTGCTTCTTTAATTCTTGCAATTCAATATGTGTCA
Source organism: Hibiscus tridactylites (assembly GCA_958450335.1). NCBI lineage: Eukaryota > Viridiplantae > Streptophyta > Magnoliopsida > Malvales > Malvaceae > Hibiscus > Hibiscus tridactylites. The sequence goes on along the minus strand of OY288273.1, from coordinate 34,302,526 downwards.
TACGATAGGGCGTAATGGACACTGGATTTGTTCCAGGCTGAACTTCAATTTTGAACTCAACTTCTTGAATCGGAGGGAGTCCACGGAGTTCCTCAGGAAAAACATCAACAAATTCAGATACGACATGCATTTTAGTTAAACCAAAATCTAATTCATCTTGTAAAGCCATAGCAGTAAAAAGAGATTTCGATTTCTTGTCAATTAGCAAAATCGACTCTTTCCCTAAACCCCTTAAGTACAATCTTTTATTCTGACAATCAATCAAGGCTTCATGTCTACATAACCAGTCTAAACCTAATACTAGGTCAAACTCAAATTTAGGTATAACGTATAGGTCACAGGGAAAAGGTACATTTCGAATAGATACAAGGCTATTCTTACAGATTAGATTGATAGGTAAGTCACCCCCTATAGGGTTTGAAACAATTAACCCAATTTTAACAATTTCAAGCTTAAGTTGTAACTTGTCAATCAAGTAAGAACACACAAAAGAATGAGTTGATCTGGAATCAATTAAAGCATAGACATGAGTAAGGTTCAGTTCAACCGTACCCGCAATAACATCCAGAGATTCTTCCTCATCCTTGCCACGTATGTGATAAAATCGACCTAGAGCTCGTGATTCCTGATGAGTGATGGCTTTCGACTGATTGCTTCTGCCTCAACCCTGATTCCCAGACTGTTCTTGCCTAGTGTTCTTGTTCCGGTTGGATTGCACATGACTCGGATTAGCAGAGTTTTGAGTAGGAGTTAGATTCGGTCCTTTCGGGCAGTCTCTGATATAGTGGTCATTTCCACCACACGAAAAACATAAGTTGGCCTGCTTTCAGCCCTAACCGAAATGGGGTTTCTGACAATGCTGATAGACTGTAGCCCTTTTTGTATTTCTCGTGCTATTAACAGATATATCTGGGACAACAAGTCTATTCACTGACTGAGGCTTCAATGTAAAATTACTACGAGGAGCTGGATTATACGAAAAAGACCCTTCTTTCTGGCTTTTAGACTTCTTCGACTTCCAGTGAGACTTGTCATCACCCTTGCGCTTCTTATCATGTCGGTAACTACTTTTTCGCTTTTCTGCGGCTCGAAACCTGGATTCCGTAGCGATAGCTCGGTTCACCAGGGTTTGGAAGTCCGTGATATCCAGGGTGGTAAACATCGGACTCAGCTCATCATTAAGACCGTCAATGAGCATACGACACTTTTCCTTTTCTGTCTTGATGTACTCAGAACCATACTTGCAGTACTTACAGAAATCTGCCACATACTGCTCTATTGGTCGACCTGTTTAATTCAAATACAAGAAACGCTTTCTTCGATCGGCCAAGTATTGTTCACTGATGTATTTCTTCTTGAATGCTTCTACAAAGAATTTCCAGTTCACAGATTCGGCTGGAGCAGTTAGTGTTGTAGTCTCCCACCAGCTCAAAGCTTCATCAGCAAGTAAGGCAACAACGCATTCAAGCTTATGCTCATCTAAGCACTGAAGTTGCTTAGTCAATATCTGAGTAGTTCTCTCTAACCAATACTCAGCTTCTTCTGGCTTCTCTTCACTAGTACCAGCGAATGTGTAGGCTCGGTGCTGAGCAAGCTTTTCGATAGGAGCTCTGCTAGGGGCAGCAGCTACCAGAGTAGGTTGTTCTTATCTCATGTTCGTCAAAAGCTGATCGAACATTCCTTTCATACTCAAGAGGCAGTCTCTTTGAGCATTCTGAACAGTCGGATTCTCATTGTTCGTCTGAGGTTGTACAAGAGGTTGTGGTCGAGTACTATCTTGTACAGGAGGGTTCTCTCTCATACGGACACTATCCCCTTCACTTGAGGATCCTAGAGGACTTTCATCGTCTCGAGCTAACCGTGTCTCAGTCATTCTAATTCAGATTCAACAAAATCAGAGTTAGGAGCATAATTACAAGAAATCTAATGTATGATCCCTAGGTGGATCGACTCAACTTAAATGATGCATGACAAACTTATTCGAGGTTTTTAGGACCCGTAACCTAAAAAGCTCTAATGCCACAAAATGTAACACCCCTCGCCCGGGTCCGGAGCGAAGAGCGTTACCAGAATCAGAAAACAGAAAGTTCATTCAGATGGAATATCGAAACAAGGATTCACTTCACAAATTAATTTAATCAACCATATTAAACTACACATGCGGAAAGTGGGCTAACAAAAAAATTTCTAAACATACAAACCTAAACAGAATCTCCCTTATTCTAACTTATAAATTTCTAATGCCAATTTTAATTTTCTTATTAACATTATCAAGATTCAATTTCCAATCACCATTCCACGTTTCATTCGATCACTAGACCTTCTATGTGGTCAATTAATTTTAACCATTAACTATTAATTCACCAATTATTTTCTTGATAGCAATTGAATCAAACATGCTGATGTACTTAAGCAATTCATTACCACACCATTCGAACTCTTGTTTAAAATTAGTTCAGGAGGTTTTCGAATTACACTAACATTACGAATAATTAAGGCATCAATGTTAACATACAAGTCATGTTCAAACTCATAAACCATGATACCAACTTTTCATTAGCTATTTCATACAAAATATCAAGTTATCATATGCTCCTAAGCCATACAAAGCTATTAACTATGTACAACAAAAAGAATAATGCAAGACCACTAGCTTGACTTACATATTTACAACAAAATAATGAGGCTTTCGAACTAAAAACAAAACACGATGTTAGCCTTCTAATTAACCATCAAGGAGTATATAACTTCAAATACCAACGTAAACTTAAACTACGACCAAACAAAATGAAACGAGCCCTTAGACAAATTTCGAAGCCAGCATCTAGGAGTCTAAAAATGAGAGTAAGATCATACATTTCTGGTCTTGTAACTTGTCCCGATCAAATGCTAGCTTTAGGTCCAAGCTACCCTGCTAAAATTGGGAAGAAGGAAAACAAGGAGCGATAAGTACAAAATTGTACTTAGCGAGGTAATGCTAAAGCTAATTCATTCTTGATTTTATATGTGATCAAACATTAAGTTTACTTAGCTAGGGTTGTTAGCATAAAATTAACACCTAACTAAGCTTAGCAAAACAAAATGCAAGTGACTTCATACACCACGTATACACACATTCATAGCACCATATTCGAACACATTCCAATTAACATTGGTTTATCCTTATGCTTCGTTTTCGATTCAGCCAAAGTATATAACAATTCAGTTTCCAACATGCTTAATCTCATGCTTCATAATCGAAATAGCCACAAAATCATATCAATTTTAACATTGCATTATCAAATAGTCATGAGTAGAAATAACTAATATAATTTAAGCATGTCATTTGGATGAGTCACCAACCATTATCTAAGAGTCAAAATTATTAAACATATCACATTTCATTTTTCATTTTATTCGAAAGGGGTCATTTCCCACATTGCTTATGTTCGAACATTGCAGCATCTCATATACAATTTATCACATTCCAAAGGACCAATGTCCACAAAATTCATCATCATATACATCTCATGTCATGCCAAATTCAATTATCAATCCATTTATCCACTTCTTAAGACATGTCCTCAATTTTACTAAATTTCCAAATCAGTCCTATTCTTATGTTTCGAGTAACTAACTTCCTAAATTAATCAATTTAGGCCATTTTGACTTCAATTCAAGAGTCTAACTTCATTCTCACATAATTCCCTGATTCTAATTTCTGAGTTAAGTTTTAAATTGCATATAATTCAAGTCCTCGTAATTAATGATTTTATTCAAAACAGTCCCTAATTCCATTATTTCGAATGCATGTCCAATGTTGGTTCTAATCGAAATTTTCTCATTCTAATTCATTTTCCAGCAATCCAAGACTTGTTCCTTATAAAATTTTCATTTCTCCTAAATAATTTTAACTAATCAAGGAGAATGTAGGAGAAGAGTGCTTCGGAAGGCCAGTGTTGTGGTTGTCGAGGATCCGGTGCGGCGGCTAACAGCTCAGACGCGAAGAAGAAGGGAGAATGGACTATCTTCATAGATAACCTTAGCAAGAGGATTTCGAGGGATGCTCTCAGAGAGCTATTCAGTCACCATGGGGCGTCACTAGAGTTTTCATACCGACTGCAAATAGAAAGACACAATATAGGAACCATATGTTCGCCTTTTTTCCATGGTATCGAAGGAAGACATGGAAAACGCGATATTGAAAACAAACCAATCTAAGATTGATGGCCTGACGGTTAGTGTGGCAATAGCTAAGTTTCCCCGTCCCCCTCTCGGTTCTGGCGTCTTGTCACAAGAAGGCAAGAAAGTACCCAGGGGAAATAGGGTTCCTACGGACCCCAAGCCTCCAAGCCATGAATACAAGAAAATGGATTCTAGGTCCTATAGGGATGTTCTACTGAATAAGCAGAAGAGGGTGAATGGATCTGATAGGGAGTCGACACAACAGGAGCTTGTGGGCAAAAGATTTACGAAAGGAAAGAGGCTTTTGGATTTTCATATTCCGGTGAAAGAAACGGCATGGCTTAAGTAGTGTATGGTCAGGGTGTTGAAGGCCGGTTTTGATCAAGACTTTGTTCAAAGAGATCTTAAAAATGATGACATATCTGTGTCAGTTACAAAGTGGGGTGTGGATAATGATTCCACGATTCTAATCTTCAACTCAGTTACCGAGATGGAGGAAGTCTGGGAATACAAAAAGGAGGCTCTTTCCTACCGGTTCATTCACATTGATCATCTTCTAATCCACAACGTCCCCCATTACTTTGTTTCACTAATTATGCATGATATCCCGCTATACTGTTGGAATGATAATTTATTTTCCGACTTGGGCAATCGTTGGGGTTATTTTGTGGATATAGTTCCTGTGACAAGGAATAAAGAGAGACTCGATTCGGCAAAGATTTTCATAAGGACGGCTAGCACTGTTGTGATTCCGGAAAAATTGACTATCTCTTCGTTAGGATTCCCAAACCGGATCAAGATTACGCTGTGGGATTTTGAAGACAATAATATGTGTTTCAATAAAGGCAACTCAAATGGCAGTTTTGATAGCTTTCAATATGCTTCCGATGGATTCTCTGATGATGAAATCCTCTTGTGTGATGGTGTTAATCGGCCGGTTTCGTCGGCGTCTCCAGGTGGTGGTAGCCCAGGGGTCGGGAATTACTCCCCAAATTGGAACGTGAATTGTTGTGCGCCGTTTAATGTGACCAATAATTGCGGCTCTTCCTCTAACAAAATACTAGAGAATGTCATAGGCCTTTTCGAGGGAAATGAGGATGCCTATGTGGAATCCTGGGTTGACTCTCCTTGTAATTCGGAGCCTGCAGATAAAAAGATAGGTGATGATATTCATACTTTAAATAAAGATATGGGCTCTCCCATCTCCCGTTTGGATACTGTTGGGCCTGTGAGTCCTGCTAGTCTGCTTGAAGTCCCACTCATAGACTCTCCCACTTGGTCCATCGTATTATCACAACATAGGATCGGTGTCCAGTGTGTTTCCCCTCCCATCTCTCTCGATATTGTTCCAGACAGTTTAGACGATTGGGTAAGAAGTTTCTCAAGTAACAGCTTGAATATTGTGAGGAATCCGGTGGTCCTCTCACAACCGGTAGGATATCAAAGCTTCTTTCGCGCGAAAACGAGACAGCACATGAGACGACTAATTAGAGATTCTCTCGAAGAGCATCGTAATGTCTCCACTGAGTTGGACCAAAATTTTGCTTCGAATCTGGAAGATTCGGTGATAGGTCTCGAGGTAGAATCCGTCTGGGAGATGTGTAATGCTCTTGAAATCTCCTTCAAGGGTGGTTGTGCGGCGGTTATAAGAAGGGTTTTCAGTCTCGAAAAAGAGCTACAAAGCCGGGAGTGACGCCACTAGAGGTATGGGTTTTTCTTATAATTAATTATGAATTTTACAGCAATTACCTGGAATATCAGAGGGTTCAGACGGTTGGAGAAAATTAGAGCCGTTAGGGAGACGTTGCGTAGGTTTCGACCACAACTTGGTTTCTTTCAAGAAACAAAAACTGAAGTGATAACTGTGAGGGAAGTTAGGAAGCTGTGGTATTCTGGAACTTTTGATTTTGCCTTTTCCCCTGCGACGGGTACGGCTGGGGGGCTATTGTGTATATGGGACAGTGAGTTCTTTAAGTTGGAAGAAAAGATCTTGTTTCCGAAGTCCATTGCTTTAATTGGTACTTTCAGCGGTTCTGGGTTCCGATGCGGTCTGATTAATGTTTACGGGACGTCAGTTGACTCTGAAAAGGAAGCCTTCCTATGGGATTTAAGACAGTTCATTTCATCGAAGAATATCCCCTGGTGCTTGGAGGTGATTTCAACCTCTTCTTGGATGAAGAGGAAAAGAGTGGGTTTTCGTGGAATTGGTCTCTAATATCCGCTTTCAGAGATTTTGTATCGGATACAGCTTTGATTGATTTTCCTTTGGTATGGGGCAAATACACGTGGTGCAACAATAGAGAGCCTCCTACTTTTGTACGATTGGATCGTTTCCTGGTCTCAACTGGTTTCAATGAAGCGTTATCTGGGCTTATTCAAAAGGTCCTCCCACGATCACTCTCTGACCATAATGTTTTGATACTAGTGTCAGAAAGATCAGATTGGGGTCCGAAGCCGTTTAAGTGCTTCAACTATTGGATGAGTATGGTTGATTTTGAAGAGGTGGTCCTAAAAACTGTTGAGGAATCGAAACGAGCTAACAGAAATTTGGGTATAGGAGGCATTCTGTGTTTAACTAAGGTGGCAGTGAAAACATGGGCGGGAAGAGTTTCTCATCTGCAGGGTTGTAATTCGACTGAAATTGAAAAGAAGATTTGTTTGATTGAATCACAATTGCAGCTTGGTGTTAATGTAGTTAATTCTTATGAAGTGCTAAAGAAGCTTAGATGCGAGCTATAACAGGCTTACCGTAGGGAGGAAAGTGAATGGTTGCATAAATTGCGTCTTTGTTGGTTTACGGAAGGTAATCGCAACACTCGGTTTTTCCATCTCAAGGCCATGGAGAGAAGAAGGGCGAATCAGGTTAATTCTTTGAAGAAAGATGGGAAAGAGGTTAGTGATCCTAAACTGGTGAAAAAGTTGGTTAAAGATCATTTCTTCGCTTCTTATAATACTATAACTGCATTGGATGTTACCGATTTAAACCTGGGGTTCTATAAGTTAGACGAATCCCAGTCTAGTGCTATGCAAGGCGTCTTCAGGGAGGAGGAAATTCGGGCAGCATTGTTTTCTTCGGACAGTAACTGTGCACCTAGTCCTGATGGTTTCAACTTGGGTTTTATGAAAAAAAAATTGTGATGTCCTAAAAGGCGATATTCTTCGTTTCTTTGATGACTTTTATCACGGACGACAATGGGAAGCGGACATAAACCATTCATTTATCACACTTATACCAAAGGTAAAGAACCCCACCTCTTTAGACGAGTTCAGGCGCATTAGTCTCGTTGGTGGTATGTATAAACTCCTGTCCAAGGTTCTCGCTAAACGGCTTTCGATTGTTTTTTGGTCTAATAGTGGATGAACAACAGTTTGCTTTTAATCCATGGCGGCAAATCCTTGATTGTTCACTGATTGCAAACGAGGCTATAGATTCTGCAACAAAATTAGGCAAAAGTGGGATTGCTTTTAAACTTGACTTCCAGAAGGCGTATGATACGGTAAGTTGGAACTTTCTGATCCGCATTTTGAAAGAGTGCAATTTCGGTGACAAATGGTGCGAGTGGATCTCTAAGTATATTTCTCCCGCCTCGATATCTGTTCTAGTTAATGGCTCGCCTACGAAGATGTTTAGTATCCAGAGAGGGCTCAGACAAGGCTGTTCATTGTCACCATTGTTGTTTAACCTTGTGGGTGAGGCTTTGAATCTATTAATCCGAAAAGCTACTTCCCTTGGCTATTTCTCAGGTTTTGAAATTGGAAAAGGGAGTGATATGATTAAAGTCTCCCACCTTCAGTTCACTGATGACGTTCTTATATTTTGTGAAGGTGAGAATGTCCAATTAAGAAACGTCAAACGTACCCTGCGTATTTTTGAGCTTGCTTCAGGGTTGAAACTTAATCTAATGAAGAGTAGAGTTTTTGGTATCAATATGGAGGAGGAAACGGTGAGAAACTGGGCTAAGAATATTGGTTGCTCGTTTGATAATTTTCCTACTGAATATCTCGGCCTTCCTCTTGGGGCGCGAAGAAATTTTATCTCTCTTCGGGATCCGGTTATCAAGAAATTCTCGACCAAGCTGGGTGGTTGGAAATCCATCTCCTTATCGATTGGGGGAGTATTACCCTTCTGAAATCCGTCTTGACTAGCCTCCCGGTATATTATTTGTCTCTGTTTCGTATGCCTTCAAAAGTGTGTGCTCGCCTTAATAGTTTGATGGCTCGATTCTTATGGGGTGGCAATGAAGATAAAAGTTGCATTCACTGGATCAGTTGGCAGCAGATTTGCAATTCTAGAGACTTTGGTGGCTTGGGAATTATGAATTTAGATCGCTTGAATAGGGGTTTACTATGTAAGTGGAGCATCAGATTTGGGAATGAACAGCAGGGTTTATGGAGAAAAGTTATGTACGCGAAAGCCCCTAATCTACAATCGCCCTTATTTCCTACTATCCCTAAACTAAGGAAAACATCTTGGATTTGGAAAGGGATTGTACAATCGTCTCTTGGCAATGATCCGATGGGTTTAGCTATCAAGGCTAACATGTCCCTCCATGTGGGTGATGGTCGTTCCATATGTTTCTGGTCGGATCACTGGCTTGGGGATTTTTCCCTAAAGGAGAAGTTTCCCCATATCTTTGCCTTGTCTACTTTAAAAAATGGTTCTGTGGCCGATTTTGGTTTTGCTCCTACCTCAGATTAGGATTGGTCTATCCCTCTTCGTCGTCCTCTACTCGATTGGGAAAAGTCTTTATGGGACCCTTTCATGCGGTGTCTAAGGGGCTTCAGCCCTACTCTGGCTAGCAAGGATTGGGTTAGTTGGGGTGGTACTAATGACAGGTCTTTTACGACCAAGTCTTTCTGGTCTCTTTTATCCCCGTTTGGCCCGGCTAACCCTACTTGGAAGAAATTTGTATGGCTTGGGTTTGCTCCACCAAAGGTCGAAGTCTTCCTATGGAGGCTTCTTTGGGGTAGAATTCCAGTTAGATCAGAATTAGCTAAACGAGGTGTCGCGAACATTGGTGATTCCTCATGTCCTCTGTGTAACTCTGAACTCAAAACATGTGCCCATTTATTTTTCTTGTGTTTGGGCGTGTGGCGCATTTGGATGTCTTTTAGCAGACTTGCGGGTATTAAGATGGTACTCAACATCGATCCACTGATATTCCTTGAGGCGTGGAATGACCTTGGGGCAGCACGTAACCGATCTTGGATCTCCCTGGTCCCTTTCGCTGTCATTTGGACAGTATGGATTTTCAGGAACGATATTGTTTTTAACAACAAAATAATTGACTGGATGCAGCTGGATTTTCTGGTTAGATTTCGCCTTGCAACCTGGTACAAAGCAAGGAATCAAAACTACGAACTATCTCTTGATGACCTTCTCTCTGATTTCTCTCTTGTGGAGTCAAAGGTTGTTCAGAACCGTAGTCCCCCTCTGAACATATGCTGGTTCCCCCCATTGGGTTTTCTGAAACTGAACGTGGATGGTGTTGTTATTTGTGGTTTAATAGGTGGCATCGTGGGACTCTTGCGTAATGATAAAGGCGATGTGTTATTTTCCTTTTCGGAAAACATCAATCTGTCCCCTCCGGCTTTGCTTGAATTCGAGGCTTTGATTAGGGGAGTAAGAAAATTCTTTAATTCTCAGTGGGCATCTAATTTCCGACTTATCGTTGAATCAGACTGTCAGCTTGTAGTGGACTGGTGCCTGGGCAACTTGACTCCTCCCCCTCCCATTCAAGTTTCAGTGGCTGAAATGGTTGATCTCGTGAGGCATAGAGGTGTGTGCTTTCGGTGGATTCCTAGGGTGTGCAATATAGAAGCCGATGGATTAGCTAAACAAGGTGTGGGTTAATATATTTATTATAATTTTGGTCTACCCAAGGAATAGTCTATCGCAGCTGCTAAGTGCTAGGACCGTTTGTCCGGGTTATCCATACTGGTTAAAGGTTATCCTAGTGCTTGCTATCTTCCGCTATAAGTGATACGGGTTTTTAGGTGTGCTGGCTCTTATGTGCAGGGAGATTCATTTGTAGTTTGGCTTTTGTTTTGGGATGGGAATGCTGAAATACTGATTTGGCTTTCATTTATGGATCTGTTCTCGCCTTTGTATTCAAGCCAAGTATGGTGCACTCTTTTTCCTCCATTTAGGATGTAGGGAGGTTTTTTAACGAGGCCTATACTTGCGCTTTGATGTATGATCCTATTCTTATTAATCATACATTCTACCTTTCAAAAAAAATTCATTTCTCTACAACTTTGCCCTAATAGGAATTTTCCAGTTTGGTCCCTAACTATCTCAATTTTTCATTTAGTCATGAATTTCTATTCTTTCCCTAAAACAGTCCTCTTTTAATCAATTCACCATTTCACCAATAATTATTCAAAAACTTCATTATCTCAACTCATCATAATCGCTAAGACTCTAACAATTTCATGTTTAAATCAATTTTAAACTTGCATGCATAGTTTTTTGTACTTATTCGAACAACTAAAAGAAGGAATGGAAACTTACTTCTTTGAATTGCTAGCTCTAGTTAACTCTTCTTATTCCTAGCTAAAATCCTTCAACATGCAAGCCATTTCCTTCTCCATTTATGCTTAAATTTTCAGATTTTGCAAGCTTTTCTCTCCTCCCTTCTCTCTCAAGTTACACGGCACAAAGAAGAGAAAATGATGGAGAGAAACACTTTCCTTAATTTGGGGGATTTGGTAGGATTTAATTTTACTTAGTTGCCCTTCATGACATAACTAATGTAAACTTTTTACTATGGGCAATCCAAGGAATAACAAATTTTATCATGCAATTTGTAAGTTTTATTTCTTCTTTAATTTAGTCATTAATTTCTTTTACAAACTTTTTCTTTCTTTCATTTTGATCCGATTTCCACTAGGGAAATGTATCCCCTCTAATTAATTTTATTCTCTAAGCTTAGTACCCCAATCAAGTTACTATTAATTTACATCCAACTAAATTATCAACTCGGCTCAATTTCTTAATTCAAAAGCCTAATTCCCTTTAATTCGAGTTGGTGCCATAATTGCCCAATTAAAGGAAATCCAAGGACTAAATTGAAATACTTACTTAATTATGGACCTAATTGTCTTCAAAGAATAATTTAATATCTTAATTCGAATGAATTTAATTCTAGGACAGAAAAGTGGATGTTACAGTGTATGTTTTCCTAATAAATGTAACTAAAGTATGCTTAAGAACAACAATAATTGAGCTAGACCAGGACATAAATATAGGACTTTTGCAAACTTAACAGTTTGCAACAAAGGCGGTTGAGAAACGATTCCTCTCCAAGTTCGAGAGTCGGAAGATTTGCGAAGAACAAGGCTTCGAATACTTCAACTCTCGCCAAGATTTCAGCCTTGAACCATTCATCTTTCGGGTTATAGCGCACCAAAAGCGGTCAATCTTTTGCCATCAACCAGAACCGAACAACATCATATGGGTAATAGAATTTTATGCACATTCTCCTAATCCGGACAACCCCTATGTTTTTGTTCGTGGCAGGGCAATCCCTTTTGATGTCGATCACATCAACACCTTCTATGGGGTTTACATCGAGAATGATGAGCACCAAAAATTCGTGGACCAAATCACGCCCAAGCAACTCAACAAGGTGCTCCAAGACCTTACTATACCGGGCACTCAATGGAATGACAAAAAATACAAGGGCACGGTAAACCGCCTTCGGCTGAAACCCAAGGCAAAATTGTGGAACAAATTTATCAAAACTTCTTTAGTGCTCACAACACACAATTAGGGTCACAAACCTCACTAGAACAAATTGAAGCACAACAATTGTTGTTTATGAGGTGTAACCCCCTAGACCCGCCTATGTGCTACAACAGATCCTAGGAAGTCACCTTAGGGTCACAAGAGCGACCTACAGTAAAACCCATATAAAATTATTTTCTTTAAATACATTAAAACGGTAAAACAATCTTCTGAATAAAATATCATGGTAGAAAATCATGTAAACATAGAATAGTGGTTCAAAAAACATATCAAAGACACTATTATATAAAAATACACATCATACATGTCCACTAACTATGTCGGTACTGTACTCCAAAAGCAACGCCAAGGGAACTCCAAACACTGATTACAATCACAATACCATGATAGATTTCTTTTAACCTGCGATGGTAAAAACAACATGAGCTTGGAAAAGCTCAGTAATACAGAGCTACCAAAAGATGCTATAAGCTCATGCAGATATATGGTAGGCATATCATTTTAATGATGTTCCATGTAGTAATAGTCTTCATTTCCGTTCCGTTATTTCAGGGTAGCGTTATACTTGAGAATAACGATACTTGTTATTTATTCAATTCTCGAGTAACAAACATGAATTATATAAGCTGATAAATTACGGAGGTGGAATCAAAGAGTTTAGTGTCTAGTGTGTTCCAACAGTGCAACGTTAATGCATGAAATATAACAATACAATAACCTTTTTATTTCAAATACATTTGTTTCAAGTAGTAGTAGTAGTAAAGTTCATTTTAATTCTTTATTCACCCTCTAACCATACTCCAATATACAATTCCCCGAATTGCAACTATATAGGGGCATTAACCCAAGCCCATTGGGCGTGGGTACCATCCTAAGGGATTACCTTAGGTCACGAGTGGAATTACCCTGGTTGAAGCGTAGGAACCTTATACGGGCATTAACCTAGGCCTAGTGGGCGTAGGTATCGGCCTAAGGGGTTACCTTAGGTCACGGGCGAAATTACCCTAACCGAAGTTAAGAACCTAGTACGGGGGAAATTACCCTAGCCTAAGCTAGGAACCTAATACGGGCAAAATTACCAGCCTGATCAGGGTTAAACCTTAAAACACTTGATATCATATCCCAAATACCCAGTGAATCAGATCATCAATAGTTCATTAATCAATAATAGTATTTTCAGTAATACATTATCCATATAACATGTTTGCCATATCGGGTACATGGGCATATATCAGAAATACAGTACAGTCATGCTTAATTTATAAAACATGTCATGTTTGTGTGAAATCAAACATGTCAGTCATGTGCATGTGATCGATATTATAAAATGTAAATTAATATGCAAAAACAGTCGTGTAGCACACATGGAACACACTAGGTGCAACAGTTTATTACTTAGAGATACTTGGCTTTTACGGAAGGGAACACATTGAACTTTTGACAATTTGAACGAATTTTAGAAACGATGTCCCTATTAAATGGGGTTCGTACTAAGGGTTCAAATCAGATATTCAGGAATTGATACATTAGGATCTTAAGAGTTCGGATATATCATGAGTGATTCAGTCATTTAAGCCTACAGGGGAATTATGGTCATTTTGACATATACGCATATTTTTGTAGTTTATACCAACAAGTTATAAACAGTGACTCAAAAATTCTATTTGCTCATCAATTTTCCAACCAGGCACTCAGAAATTTCTATATGAAGATCTTTAACGATATCAGATATATTGAGGGATGTTCTGATAATTTTGGCCAACGAGGCATTTTGGTCATATGACTGTCAGGGGTGAATCTATAATTCCCTCATATAAGGGCAATTTGGTAATCTACATACGTGAATATCTCTACGATTAATAAGGTTTCCAAATCCAGTCAAACTTACAAATCTCAATATAGCGGTATTTACCATGTAACACCTGGGTTTAGGGGTCAGGAGTTGAGTGTGTGAATCGGGTTCGAGTCGTTGGGCTCGTTTTAATTAAAATGGGCTTTGCTTTAAAATTAAAAGGGGCTTGAATTTCACTAATGGAAAAAAATGTAATTTTCAAAAATAAGGGAAAAGATGAGTAAAAAGTACTTTTTGACAAAAAAATATCACCATCTTCTTCTTCCTTTCAAATATTCACGATATCTAAAACCTCCCCAACCCCTAAACACTATTCCATCAAATTTGTTCACTATTTCAAGAGCTCTCTTCAAGGTAAGATCATTTTTGACTTCTCCTCTTCATTCCTAACACATATATGCTTTTAGTTTTTGGTAAACACCATTGTTGAAGTTTTCAAGGTTTCAAAAGTTTAAGAAAAAGGTTGGAGCTTTAATGGGTTTTCTTGAAGCTTTTGATTTGCAAAGTTCATTTATGTTTTAGTCTTGCCCTAAATAGTATTATATCTCAAAATGGTGGGGTTTTATCAAGATTCCCGAAATGGGTTTTGTAGGTGTTTAAAAGAGTTAAAACTTGGGTTTTTGAGGTAGTTTGGTGTAGGAGAGTGGGGCTGATGATATGGTGATGCTTGGGGTTGTTTTGAAGGTTTTTAATGATGATTTGGGTGTTGGATTTGATATATTTCTGCTGGGTTGTGTGTGAGTACGAAAATGAGGATTTTTGGGTTGGTTCATGGCATGAAATTGTAGAGAAATGGTCTTATGGTTGAAATCTGATTAGTGGCAGTGTTTCTGTGGATGATTTGTGTAGTAATATGTTGTTTTTGGTTGATTAGAATTAAGGGAAATCGTTGGAGAAGCTTCAGGCTCGATTCCGAGAAGTTTAGAGCTTGATTCGGCTTTCTCGGTTTGCTATAAGGGTGTTCGGTGAGTGGTTTATTTAAAATAGTTTTAAATTGGTTCAAGTGTGTGGTTGTGGTGTTGGATTGTGCTTGGTAGGCCAATCCAATGTGGAGATTAAGTTGGTAGCTTAATCTCTTGTTTGCTTCATGAGTTTTTGCTTAATGTGCATAAATGTGGATTTGCGTAGTATGTGTTCGATTAAGCATGTTGTGATATATATTGATGTTGTTCATTGATGATGATATGTTGTGTGCATTATTGTTAAATCATGGTGAGAATTTCTTAGTATAATTGGCATTAGTTAATTACTGAATATAAATGATCGATCATTAGGATGAGTGTGCACACGGTAAGAGTCAAATTTGCGCGTGGCCTTGGTGACGTGTAGTCATCAAGGTGGAGTACGATGAGGTAATATTCCACCGGAAAATGTTAGCATGCGATGATGAGTGTAATCCCATCCATGAGTGAAAACGGTGATGAGTGTTATCCCACCGGAAGGTAATTGTTGTTGAGTTTGTTGGGGGTGAAAATCCCAACGGAAGTTATCCGCATATCCGAGTAAGCTAATAGTTGCCAATATACTTGATCATGTGTGGTTGTTGTGTAAGATATCTGTTATATCTTGTTAGCATAACATGAGGTAAGATGCCATGTTCATGCATTCTCTCAACGTTTAGCTACGTTGTTATGTCGGTGTATATGTATGCCTTGTGAATGTCTTAAGGATGTCATGCTTGAACCCTGCATTGTCGATGTTTTGCTTTAGAGCTCCCTCACTAAGCTTCTAGCTTATGCACTCGTTTTCGACAATGTAGATCACTAGTGTGGAGTTAGAAAAGAGTAAGGAAAGAGCATCCAAGCGCGTTTGTGGTTGCTCAAGTATGGTTTTAGTAAATAATGTAGTAGTTTAACAATGGGGATGTTACGTATTGTAGGAGTGTGTATCTAGACTCATATGTGTGGTGCTTTCATGTTGTTAAATACCTATGTTGTTAATGCTTTTATGTTGAAGGCATGTAACCATGTGTTATTCTATGTGATATGATGTATGCTTCTTTAAATGAATGGTCTTGAATGTAAGTTAAGTGTTTGGTTATGCTTGAAGTAGGGTGCAATGCCTATAGATTGTGTGCTTGATGGCTGTTTCTTGAATCTTGTTTTCTTGGGGTACGTTTGGGATCTTTTGGAGATGCAGAAAATTGTTTTCAGGGTCACACAGAGTGCAGGTGTTTCGAAATGCGTGTGGTGGTTTCAGAATGGGTGTAGCTCCACAACATTCAGGACATTCCAACGGTCATCCGTTTCGAAACACCAACCCTTCGTACAGAAACGCCCATATCGAAACGGTGTTGACCGTTTCGGTACTTGGATGCGTTCCGAGACCGGTATCGAAACAGGCTTCTCTAGTAGCCAAACTGTTCGGAAACACCTTCAGCCGTTCCGAAACGCTATGGCCATTACAGGCCCCCGTTTTGAAACAATTAAGGGTGTTTCAATACACCATGCACTGTGACAGCAGAAATTGCTAGTTTTTCACCTCTTAGCCCACTCAAACATGCTTCAAAATGCATCATAACATGCCAGCAAGTCAGTTTGACACTAAAGATCATATTTAAGAACCTTAAGCTAGAGCATGGCATCAAACACGTGATCACTCAATCTATATGCATGTTTCCTAGCCACAAATCCAAATATAAGCATCCAAACCTCAAACTAAACCATTAGGACCATTTACAACCCATAAAAGCCATCACAAACATGCCACAAACTTAGGGAGTTCAAAACATATCTCCCAAATACAACCTTGGAGTCCCATTGCCAAATATCAAAACTGAAGTGTATAAAAACATCACCATACATGAGCTTTGCACTTACTTGGATGTTCTTAACCTTCTTGCTGCCCAAAACACCTCAATTATCTACATTATTGGTAGAAGAGAGCGTAAGCACATTTGCTTAGTGAGGCATGCTCTAAAGAAAACCACCACAATAATGCATTATTCAAAACACATTCTCAAAAGCCTTTTTCCACAACATGCTCATTCTATCTCATGCTTGAAAACCATTTCAAAGAAAATCTTCATTGAAAACACATGTACCTCAATTCTATCTCATGCATTTAAACCAATACAAAACTCATGGCAAGGTCATTCACATGCTTGTGAAACTAAGCATTTCACATACAAATCTCATATGCATTTCTCATAGCATAAATCATCTCATCAATAGGTACATGTGATTCAAAAGCATTTTCATATATTATATTGGCATTTCACATCTCATTATTACTCGGATATGCGGACAACATTATCAAACCACTAGACTCTTCCGGTGGAATCTCACATCATCGTACTCACTTGTCTAGTAACATAATTTCTGGTGGAATCTCACATCACTGTACTCACATGGCAGAATCTCTCATCGCCACAAAGCTTGGGTATTTCACCAAGTCCTACCCGATAGAATGCCCATCATCGGTCTCTCCCTTTGGATTGAATCCAAAGAGCACGTACGAATTTTTAGTTTATAATGCACTCTCATCCTATTGATCGATCAACTATATCTGGTAAGTAGCTCATCTTCTATGCCAATATATTTTGTCAAAATATCATCTCACCTACTGTTTTTTATGCAACATTTCTCAAAGCTTTCTCATCTCAATCAAAATCATAACATTTTCCATACTTTAAAACAAAAGCTCAAAACTCATCAATGCAACATGTTATTACATGAAATCTTTTCAAGCATCATCTCATGCTACAAACCATGCATAAAAACAGTAGGAATTTTTCTATCTCAAAACATGAGCATGTAAAAGCATTTTAGGGGCAACCACCACGTATATGAGAGCAATCTAGCCAATACTTACTTCCGAACTTAGGAAGGTTTTTCAAACCTTTCCTAAATCCCCAAAACTTGTTTCTTTGTCCCTCAAGGACTTCTAAAACCATTCGCACTCACCGATTACGTTTCGCTTGCTCGCTAAAACGCTATCTAAGCTCCCGGATCAACACCAAAGGCATCTGAACATGTCTCCCATGTTTATAACACATAAGAGCAGAGGATTAATGCATCATCATGCATTGAAATCATCAGCCACACACCTAAACTCGCTGCTCTACTCAAGAACCTCATTTAGGCTACCAAAAACAACAGAAATCACCTCCAAACTCTTCCAAAACCAAGCCCAGCCAAGATCTATCACTTCTAATCATTTCTAAACATCAATCAACATCAAAAACCACCACAAACTCGTCCTTATACCTCCAGCTATAACAGAACACCAAAACCACCCCAAAAACCACCATTCTAGCATACAAAACTTAGGAATCCAAACCTATTCGGGATTTGTTTGATAAAACCTCATTTATAACATCAATTGCCATCCAAAATACATTAGAAAACAACCTCAAAACAGAGCCTAACCAACAACCACGAAAATCATCAAGATCTCTCTAAAAACCTTGAGTTTTAATACAATTTCTTGTTTCTAACATTAAAGCAACTCAAAAATCATTAACAAAGGATCGATAACTTAGGAATTTCAGTAAAGAACTGATCATAAGAGCGGAAGGACGAAGCTTACCTCTAATGGCTGATTTCTCCTTGATTTTGGCAAGTTTTCTTGAAAATCCAATGTGAAAACAAGAGGATTTGGTGAGAAAAATATTAGGAATCAAAAGGAGATTGAAATCTCATCAAAAGGAATGAAAATCAAAGGCTAATTGATGAAGGAAATGTGTTTGGCTGAAAGAAAATTGAGAGAAAATGAAATGAGAGAAAATTGACGTAAGGTAGTTGTGAAAAGTCAAAGATAGTTTTCCTTTAATCAATATTTATTTCCTTTAATGAAAACATTATTAAAATCACCCAAAATAAGAAGAAATCTGATTAAAAACATTTTGGTAAAATTAGCTCCTTAAAGATTCAAAGTTTCAATCCTTTACAAAACAGTCACTATTTAACTTTTGCAAAAACTGCGATTTGGTCACTACACCAAAATGTAGTATTTCGAAACCTTATTTTGTTAAATTGTTTTCACCATAGTCATTCATATAATAAATGAGGATTTTTAGGTATTTTTCCATATTTTTAAAGCATCCCGAACTAGGTGTTCCCTAAACCTCCCTTTAAGATTCGAACCGTTCTCGACCGGTCTGATTCGAACTCTAAAACATCTAGGCCCAAAATCGGGGCGTTACAACTCTCCCCCTCTTAAGAAATTTCATCCTTGAAATTTACCTGGAGGAAAAAGGCAAGGAAATTGCTTCTTCATGTCTTCCTTCCTTTCCCATGTGGCTTCCTCAACACCATGATGTCTCCACAACACTTTGACCAGCTCAATGGTCTTACCACGAAGAACCTTACTATCTGAATCCAGAATCTCAACAGGTTCCTCATCATATGTCAAATCTGGATTCAACTCAACTTCCTCCACATGCATAACATGTGAAGGATCCGATCTATACCTCCGAAGCATGGATACATGAAACACATTATGTATCTTTTCCAACTCTTGAGGTAGTCTCAGCTTATAAGTAACAGGACCCACACGTTCTATCACTTCGTATGGTCCAATGAACCTCGGGCTCAACTTGCCCTTCCGGCCAAACCTCATCACTTTCTTCCAAGGTGAAACTTTTGAAAAACACATGGTCACCCACCGCAAATTCTATCTCCTTACGCTTCAAATCCGCGTAAGACTTTTGCCGATCCGATGCTGCCTTCAACCGCTCACAAATGAGCTTCACCTTCTCGGTGGGTTCCTTTCAACAAGGCTGGCATTGAAACCAACTTTTTTCCCGTTTTAGCCCAGCAAATAGGAGTTCTGCACTTCCTCCCGTACAAAGCTTCACAATGTGCCATTTGAATACTCGCCTGGTAACTGTTATTATAAGCAAACTCCACCATAGGCAAGTGTTTCTCCGAAGAGCCTTGAAATTCAATAACACAGCACCTCAACATATCCTCAAGCACTTGGATAACACGCTCTGACTATCCATCCGTCTGCGGATGATAAGAAGTACTGAAATTCAGCCGCGTACCCAATGCTTGATGCAAACACTCCCAAAACCTTACGGTGAACCTCGGATCTCTATCCGACACTATAGACTTTGGTACACCATGTAAACATACAATCTCAGCAATGTACAACTCCGCAAGCTTATCCAAGGTGTACGTAGTATGCACAGGAAAGAAATGCGCACACTTCGTAAGGCGATCCACAATCACCCAAACAGAATTCTTCTTTGATGGCGATAGAGGCAAACCAGACACAAAATCCATGGTGATCCTCTCCTATTTCCATTCAGGGATTCTTAACGGCTGCAACAACCCTGAAGGAAACTGATGTTCAGCCTTAACCCGCTAAAAACCCATACATTTGCTAACGTACTCAACAACATCTTTCTTCAATCCCACCGAATAGTACTCATCCTTCATATCACGATACATCTTTGTACTATCAGGGTGCATAGAAAAAGGACTACTGGGAGCTTCGGTCAAAATAGTGTGCCTCAACTCAACATCACTCGGCACCACTATCCACTTTCCAAAACATAAAACACCATCGTCATTAAAACAAAAATCCAATGGTCTACCTTCAGCAATATCCTGAACATGTGGCACCAATGAATCATCCAACAACTGTTTGCCCTTTATCAACTGAACCAAAGATGGTTTCACATGCAATTCAACAACAAGACCACCATCTCGCGATATGCTCAAGCTAGCAAACATCGCTCTTAACTCCACTGCCACTTTCCTGCTCAAAGCATAGGCCACAACATTGGCCTTCCCCAGATGATACTCAATTGTTAGATCGTAATCCTTAAGCAACTCCACCCAACGTCATTGCCTAAGATTTAACTCCTTCTGAGACATCAAATACTTCAAACTTTTGTGATCCGTGTACACAGTACACTTCTCACTATAGAGATAATGTCTCCATATCTTTAGAGCAAAAACCACTGCAGCCAACTCAATATCATGCGTAGGATAATTGCGCTCATGCACTTTAACTGTCGCGATGCATAAGCCACCACCTTACCCTCTTGCATTAACACACACCCCAAACCAACATAGGATGCGTCACTATACACCACAAACTCTTTCCCTGATTCAGGTTGAACCAAGATAGGAGCTTGCGTCAAAGCTGCTTTTAGCTTTTCAAAAGATTATTGTCTCGCTTCCTTCCACTCATACTTAACATCCTTTTGCAACAACTCCATCAAAGGGGCATCAATCTTAGAAAATCCATCCACAAACCTCTGGTAGTAACCCGCCAACCCAAGGAAACTATGGACTTCATGAACGGACTTAGGAGGCTTCCAATTCATCATCGCCTCAACCTTCTGGGGATCAACTCGAATCCCTTGAGCCGAAACTACATGACCAAGGAATACAACTTCCTTTAGCCAAAACTCACATTTGCTCAGCTTAGCATAAAGCTGATTTTTCAACAACGCTTGCAAAACGATCCTCAAATGACCTTCATGCTCCTCCTCGATACGAGAGTACACAAGGATATCATCGATGAACACCACAACGAACTTGTCCAAGAATTCATGGAACACCCAATTCATCATATCCATGAAAGCAGCAGGGGCATTCGTCAATCCGAACGGCATTACTAGGAACTCATAATGCCCATACCTCCTTCGAAAGGTTGTTTTCGGCACATCCACATCCTTCACCTTTAACTGATAGTACCCTGACCTCAGGTCAATTTTTGAAAACACAGCCGCTCCTCGAAACTGATCAAAAAGATCATCAATCCTCGGCAAAGGATACTTGTTCTTGATGGTCAACTTATTCAGTTGACGATAATCAATGCACATCCTCATCGTGCCATCTTTCTTCTTAACAAACAAAACCGGTGCACCCCCAAGGTGATACACTAGGCCGAATGAAGCAACGGTCAAGCAACTCTGGAAGTTGCGTCTTCAACTCCTTCAACTCTTTGGGTGCCATGCGATAGGGAGCAATGGACACCGGAGTTATGTTCTCATACGACTCTATCCCAAATTCAACCTCTCGACTAGGCGGCAAACCAGGTAATTCCTCCGGAAATACTCCAGGAAACTCACACACGATTCTTATATCATGAACGCGCACCTCCTTTGAATTGGGATTCATAACAAAGGCTAGATAAGCCTCACACCCTTGCCGCAACATCCGGCTTGCTTCTAATGTAGACACCACATTAGCTAGGAACTTCACATTTTCTCCCACCGCCACAACTTCATAATCATCCGCAAGTTTCAACGAAACTCGCTTGCTTTCGAAATCCACAACGGCTCTATGCTCAACAAGCCAATCCATGCTAAGAATTACATCAAAACCATAGAATGGCAATTCCATAAGATCAACCAGAAATACATGATCTTGTACCTTTAAGGGGCATCTCTTATACAACCTTCTTGTTAAAACCGTCTCACCAAAGGAAGTAGTCACACGCATACCAACATCCAAAGACTCAACAGGCAAACCAAGCATTTGAGCATGTTCACGCAATATGTACGAGTGTGTAGATCCAGAATCAATCAAAGAAAGTAATGACAAGGATTGCAAAGTAAAAGTACATGTGATCACGTCCGTGTCATTCCTTCCCTCACCATGGGCATACACTCTAGCCTAACTGCCACCCTCAGGTTGAACAGCCACCACATGCGCAACATTCCTTCCACCCTCCTCTATGCGCTGGAAATTACCACGGCCGCGCCCACGACCTCTCTGTTGCTCAGCTGCTCTCACCAGAGCTTGTCCCTCTCTCAGCGGCTGAGGACAATCTTTCTTCATATGCCCCCGATTACCACAGTTCCAACAAGTACCAAGGTTACCCCAACACTCACCAGCGTGTCTCCTACCACACCGGTTACACTCAGGAGTCCTCAAGAAAGCATTCGGTCCTTGCTGACCTCTTTCAGGGTTACCACCCCCGGGTCTAGCATCAAAATGCGGCTTTCTATCCTTATGCCTCTTGTTGCGATCTCTACCAAAATCACGCTCAGCAGCTCGCTTCCCCGAGCTAGATCCTCCTGCTTGACTAGCCAAACCAAGATTCAACTCAATTTCCTTGGCTCTAGTGACCAAGACATCGAAATCAGTATAATCGGCTGCGAGCACATAGGTTTTCACATCCGCCACTAGCCCATAACGGAACCGTTCACATCTTTCTCTCTCGCTAGGAATCAGCTCAGGTGCATATTGGCTAAGGCGAACAAACTGAATCTCATATTCCGCCACTGTCATGCTCCCTTGCACAAGGGACATAAAATCCCTCTTTTTCTCGTCGAGGTAACGGACTCCCAAATATTTCCGCTTGAACACATTCAAGAAAAATGTCCAAGTCACTTCATCATCCTCCATTCCCGCAATAGTGGTCATCCACCACGTGTATGCATCACCATGCAACAGGGACACAATACATCCCAACTTCTGAACATTATTGCAATTCAGCTATCCAAGTATCCTCTTGGTGCTCTCCAACCAAGATTCGGAACCTTCCGGGGTCAAACCCCTAAACTCAGTCCCTCCTAGACTGCGAAGACGCTCCAACACCAACCTCACATTAGCACCATCATGTGGTGCATCCCCATGAGCTCTAGCTACTGTTGCTTGGAAAGCTCCAGCAATAGCTTGTATCAACACGGTCATATCAGGAGCAGCTTGCCCCTGACCTCCCTCAGGTCCAGTAACCCCAACACCAACTCCAGCAGCACCAGCCCCAGCTCCACCACCACCAGGTGGTCCACCAGAGGGAGGAGGAGGTAGATCCTCAGTATTCTCTACATTCTCATTCTCAGCCATGGAACGGGTATTGATTCTAAGCTCTCTACGTGGCCCCATAATAAAACAATGCAACTGATAAAACACACAATAAATCCGATTAGGCATAATAAGGTAAGTAATCCAAGTACTCAAGCTCATTTTTGAAAACAATTCTTCTCATTAGTATTGATATGGCAATGGGATCCCCCAACTATACCACAAACACAGCATAGCATCACAAGTTCACCTCAATTGAATCATACATCAATATTCATACATCATACTTTCACCGAAAAGTCACAAACGTACATAACCATATACAATAACCACTTACCAAGCCCTAAATATTCGTTTACATGGCTCTGATACCAACAAATGTAACCCCTTAGCCCGGCATAGGCGTTTGACCCAAACTACGAAGATTACACGGGAAAAACCAAATTCAACCCGGAAGTTAACCTTGATTAACGACCCTTTTTTCTTTTTATCTTTTCTACATGCACATTAGCCTATACGATTACTCAAGAATCATATGAGAGAAAGGCACAAACCATCATCCAACGGTCATCCGTTTCGAAACACCAACCCTTCATACCGAAACGCCCTTATCGAAACAGTGTTGATCGTTTCGGTACTCGGGTGCATTTCGAGACCGGTATCAAAACAGGCTTCTCCAGTAGCCAAAATGTTCTGAAACACCTTTAGTCGTTCCAAAACGCTATGGCCATTACAGGCCCCCGTTTCGAAACAATTAATGGTGTTTTGATACACCTTGCATTGTGACAGCAGAAATTGCTGGTTTTTCACCTCTTAGCCCACTCAAACATGCTTCAAAATGCATCATAACATACCAGCAACTCAGTTTGACACTAAAGATCATATTTAAGAACCTTAAGCTAGAGCATGGCATCAAACACATGATCACTCAATCTATATGAATGCTTTCTAGCCACAAATCTAAATCTAAGCATCCAAACCTCAAACCAAACATTAGGACCATTTACAACCCATAAAAGCCATCACAAACATGCCACAAACTTAGGGAGTTCAAAACATATCTCCCAAATACAACCTTGGAGTCCCATTGCCAAATATCAAAACTAAAGTGTATAAAAACATCACCATACATGAGCTTTGCATTTCCTTGGATGTTCTTAACCTTCTTGCTGCCCAAAACACCTCAATTATCTGCATTATTGGTAGAAGAGAGCGTAAGCACATTTGCTTAGTGAGGCATGCTCTAAAGAAAACCACCACAATAATGCATTATTCAAAACACTTTCTCAAAAGCCTTTTTCCACAACATGCCCATTCTATCTCATGCTTGAAAACCATTTCAAAGCAAATCTTCATTGAAAACACATGTACCTTAATTCTATCTCATGCATTTAAACCAATGCAAAACTCATGGCAAGGTCATTCACATGCTTGTGAAACTAAGCATTTCATATACAAATCTCATATGCATTTCTCGTAGCATAAATCATCTCATCAATAGGTACATGTGATTCAAAAGCATTTTCATATATTATATTGGCATTTCACATCTCATTATTACTCGGATATGCGGACAACATTATCAAACCACTAGACTCTTCCGGTGGAATCTCACATCAACGTACTCACTTGTCTAGTAACATAATTTCTAGTGGAATCTCACATCACCGTACTCACATGGCGGAATCTCTCATCGCCACAAAGCTTGGGTATTTCACCAAGTCCTACCCGATAGAATGCCCATCATCGGTCTCTCCCTTTGGATTGAATCCAAAGAGCACGTACGAATTTTTAGTTTATAGTGCACTCTCATCCTATTGATCGATCAACTATATCCGGTAAGTAGCTCATCTTCTATGCCAATATATTATGTCAAAATATCATCTCACCTACTGTTTTTGATGCAACATTTCTCAAAGCTTTCTCATCTTAATCAAAATCATAACATTCGCCATGCTTTAAAACAAAAGCTCAAAACTCATCAATGCAACATGTTATTACATGAAATCTTTTCAAGCTTCATCTCATGCTACAAACCATGCATAAAAAGAATAGGAATTTTTCTATCTCAAAACATGAGCATGTAAAAGAATTTTAAGGGCAACCACCACGTATATTAGAGCAATCTAGCCAATACTTACTTCCAAACTTAGGAAGGTGTTTCAAACCTTTCCTA
This sequence comes from Hibiscus tridactylites, assembly GCA_958450335.1. NCBI lineage: Eukaryota > Viridiplantae > Streptophyta > Magnoliopsida > Malvales > Malvaceae > Hibiscus > Hibiscus tridactylites. The sequence continues at coordinate 34,276,871 of OY288273.1, read as the reverse complement.
AATCCCCAAACCTTGTTTCTTTGTCCCTCAAGGACTTCTAAAACCATTCGCACTCATCGATTACGTTTCACTTGCTCGCTGAAACGCTATCTAAGCTCCCGGATCAACACTTAAGGCGTCCGAAGATGTCTCCCCTATTTATAACACATAAGAGCAGAGGATTAATGCATCATCATGCATTAAAATCATCAGCCACACACCTAAACTCGTTGCTCTACTCAAGAACCTCATTTCGGCTACCAAAAACAACCGAAATCACCTCCAAACTCTTCCAAAACAAAGCCCAGCCAAGATCTATCACTTCTAATAATTTCTAAACATCAATCAACATTAAAAACCACCACAAACTCGTCCTTATACCTCCAGCTATAACAGAACACCAAAACCACCCCAAAAACCACCATTCTAGCATACAAAAGTTAGGAATCTAAAACTATTCGGAATTTGTTTGATAAAACCTCATTTATAACATAAATTACCATCCAAAATACATTAGAAAACAACCTCAAAACAGAGTCTAACCAACAACCACAAAAATCATCAAGATCTCTCCAAAACCCTTGAGTTTTAATACAATTTCTTGTTTCTAACATTAAAGCAACTAAAAAATCATTAACAAAGGATTGATAACTTGGGAATTTCAGTAAATAACTGATCATTAGAGGAGAAGGATAAAGCTTACCTCTAATGGCTGATTTCTCCTTGATTTGGGCAAGTTTTCTTGAAAATCCAATGTGAAAACAAGAGGATTTGGTGAGGAAAAGATTAGGAATCAAAAGGATATTGAAATCTCATCAAAAGGAATGATAATCAAAGGCTAATTGATGAGGGAAATGTGTTTGGCTGAAATGAAATTGAGAGAAAATGAAATGAGAGAAAATTGACGTAAGGTTGTTATGAAAAGTCAAAGATAGTTTTCCTTTAATCAATCTTTATTTCCTTTAATTAAAATATTATTAAAATCACCCAAAATAAGAAGAAATCTGATTAAAAACATTTTGGTAAAATTAGCTCCTTAAAGATTCAAAGTTTCAATCCTTTACAAAACAATCACGATTTAACTTTTGTAAAAATTGCGATTTGGTCACTACACTGAAATGTAGTATTTCCAAACCTTATTTTGTAAAATTGTTTTCACCATAGTCATTCATATAATAAATGAGGATTTTTATGTATTTTTCCATATTTTTAAAGCATCCTGAACTAGGTGTTCCCTAAACCTCCCTTTAAGATTCGAACCGTTCTCGACATGTCCGATTCGAACTCTAAAACATCTAGGCCCAAAATTGAGGTGTTACAATGAGAATGTGCATTGATTATAGACAGTTGAATCAGTTAACAATAAAGAACAAGTATCCCTTGTCGCGTATCAATGATTTGTTTGATCAGTTGAGAGGGGCATCAGTATTTTCAAAGATTGATTTGAGATCCGATTATTACCAGTTGAAGGTAAAAGAGGTTGATGTACCGAAGACAGCTTTTAGGACTAGATAAGGTCATTACGAGTTCTTAGTTATGCCGTTTGGGTTGACAAATGCACCGGCTGCTTTCGTGGACATAATGAACAGAATCTTCCATCAGTACTTAGATCAGTTTGTAGTTGTCTTCATAGATGACATCTTAGTGTATTCGCGTACCAAGGAAAATCATGACCGACAGTTGAGGTTAGTTTTAAAGACTTTTCTAGACAACCAGTTGTACGCTAAATTGAGTAAGTGTGAGTTCTAGATCCGAGAAGTAGTCTTCCTAGAACATGTAGTGTCAGCCGAGGGGATTAGAGTTGATCCGAAGAAGATATAAGCCATTGTTGAGTGGAAGCAACCGAAGTCTGTGACAGAGATTCGTAGTTTCTTAGGCTTAGCGGGTTACTATAGGTGGTTTGTTGAAGGTTTCTTGAAGATAGTCGCTTCTTTGATGAGGTTGCTTCAGAAGAATGTGCAGTATGAGTGGTCAGATGCAAGACAACAAGCCTTTGAGAAATTGAAAGAAACTTTGACCAATGCACCGATTTTGATTCAGCCAGAGTCGGGGAAAGATTATCTGATCTACAGTGATGCTTCATATATAGGTTTAGGTTGTGTGCTCATGCAAGACAGAAGAGTGGTGGCTTATGCCTCGAGACAGATGAAGACTCATGAGCGTAATTATCCGACACACGACATAGAGCTAGCCGCAGTTGTGTTTGCCTTGAAGATTTGGAGATATTATTTGTATGGTGAGAAGTGCACAGTGTATACGAATCACAAGAGTCTGAAGTACATAATGACACAACGAGAATTGAACCTTAGACAACGTAGGTGGCTAGAGTTCTTTAAGGACTATGATCTCACGAATGAGTGCCATTCGGGTAAGGCCAATGTAGTGGCCGATGATTTGAGTAGGAAGGTAGCTGTTAAGTTGAGAGTCATGTTTTCTAGTTTGAGCTTTTCCGGAGATGGTGATCTAGTGGCCGAGCTTCAGGTTAGACCTACCTTAGGCCAGTTGATTAGAGAGAAACAATTGTTAGATAGATCTTTGGCACCTCGCATGCAAGATATAGCCGAGGGTAGACCATTGGACTGCAGTTTCAGTGTTGATGGGGTCTTGTGTTTTAGAGACAGAATAGTTGTGCCGGATGACAGTGATTTGAGACGTACCATCTTGACCGAAGCACACAACAACCCGTTTGCTATGTATCCCGGTAGTACTAAGATGTATCATGATTTGAAGAATGAATATTATTGGGTTGGTTTGAAGAAAGACATAGTCGACTTCGTGAGTAAGTGTATGGTATGTCAGAGAGTGAAGGCAGAACATCAGGTTCCATCAGGTTTGTTACAACCGTTGAGAATTCCGGAATGGAAGTGAAAAAATATCACCATGGATTTCGTTTCGGGTTTGCCTTTGACTCTTTCGAAGAAGAACTCAGTGTGGGTTATAGTTGACTGTTTCACAAAATGTGCGCACTTCTTAGCTGTTAATACGACTTACTCCCTAGATAGACTTGTCGATTTGTACATCGGTGAGAATATGAGACTGCATGGTGTGCCGAAGTCGATTGTGTCTGACAGAGATCTGAGATTTACAGCCCGATTTTGGGAGTGTCTGCATATAGCTTTGGGTACCCGATTGAATTTTAGCATGTCGTATCATCCTCAGTCAGATGGTCAGTCATAGAGGGTTATATAGATTTTAGAGGACATGTTGCGCTGTTGCATTATTGATTTTCAGGGTACTTGGGAGAAACATTTGTCGTTGGTCGAGTTCGCATACAATAACAGTTTTCAGTCGAGCATTTAGATGGCTCTGTGTGAGGCACTATATGGTAGGAAATGTAGAACTCTGATTTGCTGGGCTGAAGCAGGTCAGAAGTTGTTACCGATGCCGGATTTGCTTAAGAGGACTACCGATAAGGTTAAGTTGGTTTGTGATCGTTTAAAGGCAGCTTCAGATAGGCAGAAGTCCTATGCCGATTTGAAGAGGAAAGAAGTCGAGTATGTCGTGGGAGATAGAGTGTTCTTGAAAGTCTCTCCGTGGAAGAAAATTATGAGGTTTGGCAGAAAAGGGAAATTGAGTCCGAAGTACATTGGGTCGTATGAGATTGTGAAGTGAGTCAGTCTGGTTGCTTATCAGTTACGTTTGCCATCCGAGTTAGAGAGGATTCACAACGTGTTCCATGTTTCAATTCTTCGAAAGTATAGATCAGATCTGTCACATGTTATGCATATGGAAGAGATTGAGTTGAATCTGTATTTGACGTATGATGAGGAACCAGTGGAGATCTTAGCCTCGGACAACAAAGTGTTGTGTGGTAGATCGATTGAGTTGGTCAAAGTGAGGTGGCAACGTCGAGGTGTAGACGAGGCCACTTGGGAGAGAAAGGAAGATATGAAAAGGTAGTTTCCGTATCTCTTTCAGTCGGGTAATTTTTAGGACGAAATTCCTTGAGTGGGGGAGAATTGTAACACCCGGGTTTAGGGGTCGGAAGTTGAGTGTGTGAATCAGGTTCGAGTCGTTGGGCTCGTTTTAATTAAAATGGGCTTTGCTTTAAAATTAAAAGGGGCTTGAATTTCACTAATGGCAAAAATGTAATTTTTAAAATAAGGGAAAAAGATGAGTAAAAAGTACCTTTTGACAAAAATAAATATCACCATCTTCTTCTTCCTTTCAAATTTCCGCGACATCTAAAACCTCCCCAACCCCTAAACACTATTCCATCAAATTTCTTCACCATTTCAAGAGCTCTCTTCAAGGTAAGATCATTTTTGACTTCTCATCTTCATTCCTAACACATATATGGTTTTAGTTTTTGGTAAACACCATTATTGAAGTTTTCAAGTTTTCAAAAGTTTAAGAAAAAGGTTGGAGCTTTAATGGGTTTTCATGTAGCTTTTGATTTGCAAAGTTCATTTATATTTTAGTCTTTCTCCAAAGAGTATTATATCTCAAAATGGTGGGGGTTTATCAAGAATTCCGAAATGGGTTTTTGTGGGTGTTTTAAAGGGTTAAAAACTTGGGGTTTTGAGGTAGTTTGGTGTAGGAGAGTGGGGCTGATGATATGGTGATGATTGAGGGTTGTTTTGAAGGTGTTTAATGATGATTTGGGTGTTGGATTTGATAGATTTCTACTGGGTTGTGTGTGAGTACGAAAATGAGGATTTTTGCGTTGGTTCGTGGCTTGAAATTGTAGAGAAATGGTCTTGTGGTTGAAATCTGATTAGTGGCAGTGTTTTGTGGATGATTTGTGTAGTAATATGTTGTTTTTGGTTGATTAGAATCAAGGGAAATCGTTGGAGAAGCTTTGGGCTCGATTTTAGGAAGTTCGGAGGCTTGATTCGGCTTTCTCGGTTTGCTATAAAGGTGTTCGATGAGTGGTTTATTTAAAATATTTTAAATTTGTTCAAGTGTGTGGTTGTGGTGTTGGATTGTGCTTGGTAGGCCAATCCAATGTGGAGATTAAGTTGGTAGCTTAATGTCACGGGGTCAGAGTCTTCACGCAGGGACAACTCCCCCGTGCGGCAACCCAGGGCTCTCACCAGCCCGGGGCTCAGCCTTTTCCACTCGATGCGTACTGGTTTCGCCCTCCCATGGGCTCATTAGGGAAGCGGGGACACCTCTCGACCAGTGTGGTGCCTAACCAGCACGCCCATCCCCAGGACTGAACGGCTGTACGACACGTACTACACCCTTAATGCTATCCCGCATCCCGACTTAAGCACGACCAGCAAGCATCTCGTCACGGTCTTGTCTATCACGCAAACGGACCGTGACAATCTCCCCCACTCAATTCATGCACGCCCTCGTGCATGGGGAGAAAACTCGTTCCCACTTCTATGGGGAACTAACCCAGATCTAGTGTGCAATTCCCTGCATACTCGCCCTCATCACCGAGGTTCTGCGAATGCTTGGTGAACTTTCGCTGTAGCTTCCTGCCTACCCGACCTCGTCTCAATCTCTTTATAGAGGACCCACTCGCGAACACCACTTCACTCGGGTGCGAGACACACGCTCGTCCACTTGACTCGCTACGCGCAGCACATGGAGCACTTGGTAAGCTCACAGCTAGCACACAGACCGGCTCTGATACCATCTGTCACAGGGTCAGAGTCTTCACGCAGGGACAACTCCCCCGTGCGGCAACCCAAGGCTCTCACCAGCCCGGGGCTCAGCCTTTTCCACTCGATGCTTACTGGTTTCGACCTCCTATGGGCTCATCAGGGAAGCGGGGACAGCTCCCGACCAGTGTGGTGCCTAACCAGCACGCCCGTCCCCAGGACTGAACGGCTGTATGGCACGTACTACACCCTTAATGCTATCCCGCATCCCGACTTAAGCACGACCAGCAAGCATCTCGTCACGGTCTTGCCTATCACGCAAACGGGCTGTGACATTAATCTATTGTTTGCTTCATGAGTTTTTGCTTAATGTGCATAAATGTGGATTTGCGTAGTATGTGTTCGATTAAGCATGTTGTGATATATATTGATGTTGTTCATTGATGATAATATATTGTGTGCATGATTGTTAAATCATGGTGAGACTTGCTTAGTATAATTGGCACTAGTTAATTACCGGGTATAAATGATCGATCATTAGGATGAGTGTGCACACGGTAAGAGTCAAATTTGCGCATCGCCTTGGTGACGTGTAGTCATCAAGGAGAAGTACGGTGAGGTAATATTCCACTGGAAAATGTTAGCAAGTGATGATGAGTGTAATCTCATCCATGAGTGAAAACGGTGATGAGTGTAATCCCACCGGAAGGTAATTGTTGTTGAGTACGTTGGGGGTGAAAATCCCAATAGAAGTTATTCGCATATCTGAGTAAGCTAATAGTTGCCAATATACTTGATCATGTGTGGTTGTTGTGTAAGATATCTGTTATATCTTCTTAGCATAAAATGAGGTAAGATGTCATGTTCATGCATTCTCTCAACGTTTAGCTATGATGTTATGTTGGTGTATATGTATGCCTTGTGAATGTATTAAGGATGTCATGCTTGAACCTTGCATTGTCGATGTTTTGCTTTAGAACTCCCTCACTAAGCTTCTAGCTTACGCTCTCATTTTCGACAATGCAGATCACTAGTATGGAGTTAGCAAAGAGCAAGGAAAGGGCATCCAAGCGCGTTTGTGGTTGCTCAAGTATGGTTTTAGTAAATAATGTAGTAGTTTAGCAATGAGGATGCTACGTGTTGTAGGAGCGTGTATCTAGACTCATATGTGTTTGGCTTTCATGTTTTTAAATACCTATGTTGTTAATGCTTTTATGTTGAAGGCATGTAACCATGTTTTATGCTATGTGATATGATGTATGCTTCTTTAAATGAATGGTCTTGAATGTAAGTTAAGTGTTTGATTATGCTTGAAGTAGGGTGCAATGCCTATAGATTGTGTGCTTGATGGTTGTTTTTTTAATCTTGTTGTTTTGGGGTACGTTTGGGATTTTTTGAAGATGCAGAAAATTGTTTTTAGGGTCGCATAGAGTGCAGGCATTTCGAAACGCATGTCGTGGTTTCGGAATGGGTGTAGCTCCAAGGATACTCGTATCGGAACGAGGGTGGTGCCATTTTGATACGATTTGACACTGTGAGCCCCTATTTCGGTACGCGTTTTGATACGGTTTGCCTCTATGAAGGCCCGTTTCGGAACCTGTTTCGGAACGTTTTGTAACTGGAGACCCCCGTACCGGAACGGAGTGGACCGTATCGGTATGGCCTGGTCTGAATTTTAAACTGGAGCTCACGTATCGAAATGGGCAAGCCTGTTTCGAAACGCATGCTTGTAAATTGGGCTTTTCGGCATCTTTAAGGATTCTCGATGTTGGGCTTTAGTCTCGTTTGTCGTAAGCTTTCTTGTGAGCCTCGTGTGTATCATTTATGCATGGTTTTGGTTTCGAATGCATGCAAATTAGACCAACTTGATACTTGGTAAATTTAAATTACCTTGTGTTCCGTCTGTATCGTCTTGTCCTCGTTTTAAGCTGCCGTTTCCACACATAGGACTAAACGATACATTTAAACAAGATAATCAATGAAAAAATAGGGTTTCTAATCGAAGTGGAGCCTTAACGGGTTTCGCTTCGGTTTTCCCCGTGTAACCTGCTTAGACCGGTCTGTCGTCTAGCTCGGGACGAGGGGGTTACATACAGAGTATTCAGACATGTACCTCACACTTATACATTTCCTAATACTAACTGCATTGTGTAGTTAAACAAGTCACTTTCATGAGATATCACTAGACCTACCCCGAGCAGTCAAACATGTATTCAAGTGGTGTCCTATCAATATCGAACAATATGAATAATGACTGATTTACGTAGGAGTATTACAGTCATTTACAGTTTCTCAAACATTTTAGAATTTCCAAGTTTTTACATATCTCAAGTCATATATGTATTTCAATCCTTTAAGTACTTGTTGGTGTTTCAGTCATTTAAGTACGCTCAGTATTTCTAAATAATTCATTCATTCTAGAACTCAGGAGTATATCTTATTATTTCAGTTAATTCGACAATTTATGAGCTCGAGGTTATTCGGTCATTTCAATCATTCTGATCAATTTGTCTCTACTTGTCATTGTATTAGTTCGAACATACGATATAACTTTCTAAAAGTTTATCGTCGGAGACTTATTCCGGATTTAAGAAAAATACAAGTGTTTACATTTTCAAGAGATTAAACTTTTGTTTTCGTAACTATCCAAGTAATTCGGGGTTCTTAGATAATTTAGTTATTTTCATTAGATCTTGTGTAGATTCTAGATCATTTTCATCGTTAGGGGGTATTTTAGTCATTCTTGTACCTTAAGGGTATTTTCATAATTTCACATCCAATTATTTATGAAAATGAATTCTTCAACACTACTTAAGTATAGAGATTTACTGTCTTATTGATCATTTATTGAACTCAGTATCCTTTCAGTCTATTAAACTTCTCTATCAAACAGCTCTATCTTGTCCAGATTACTATCCTTTTATTTCGTATTCAAATTGTATCATGCATAGTTGAAAGTACTCTTAATCATAATCATGCATACCTTAACTGAATATCGACATATTTTATAAAGCATACAAGAGGTAGTAAAGAATTACCTTGAATCCTTGCTATATCGGTTTACCCTTTAAAATGACATTCGAACACTCTCGAACCCGAAATCTGACATCCTCTACCTCTCCAATACAAAGATATATGAATACCTTCAATTACACAAATTCCAATTTCAGTCTTTATCCCCATTGCTCTTAATTGAATCATTAAATACATAAGCATACTTAGATTCAATGTCAGATTCGGATGCTTTCGGGTACAAATTTCACAAAACAGGCTTCAAAATCGAACTCAGAATGTCGAAAAACATAAAATATGACTTTTTTTATAACAAAGTCAACTTTTGGTCAAAGTTAACCCAAAAAGTCAATAGTCAACTAGTAGATCAACAGTCAAAGTCAACACTGCCATCAGTAGTCAAAGTCGACATCATTAGTTAGCCGATCAAAGTCAATAATGACATCAGTAGTCAACTAGTCAAAGTCAAAGTTGACGTCATACTTACGTCAGCAATCAACTGGGTTGACTCACTAAGTTAACTCAGGCGAGTCGACTCACTGAGTGGACTCAGACAGGTTGACTCGTTCAATGGGTTAACTCGGTCGGGTCGGGTAAAGTATCCAGGTTTGGGCTTAAGGCTGTTTGGGCCTAACACAGGCCGACACGCTTTCTATATAGCTAATAAGCCTGGCCCGGTTCATTAGTCCAAATCAGTTCTGGCCGGACAAGATTCATTGGTCAGACCGGTCCAAGGGTAAACCAACCCATAGTGGCCAGAGACCATCAATAGGCGGCACGTTCTGGCCACGTACGGCTAAAACTGACCGAAAAACACCCCAAACGACAGCAAGAACTCGATTAAGCCTTCGAACACTGAAAATTCAACCAACTAATTCTCATCAAACCCGAACCGAACTAAAATCCTTACCTAACTTACCCCTATCGAGCAAACGCCGACAACCTCGAAATAATGACGAGTCGACTATCGATCGGTTGGGTTTCGTTCGCCTCGGCTCGATGAGGACGATGGTGGCAGTCGTGACTTGGACGGACGGTATGGGTAGTTAGAAAAAGTAGAAAACAAAAGGGGGAAAGAGATTTGGTTCTCGTCGAACGAGCAGCTAGGATTTCATGACGGACAACAACACAACGATGCGAGTGACAGTCAGGGATGGGTTCGGGGTGCGACGGTGAATCCGCATGTGTTGGCGGTGCACACCACGGACCGACGGTGGCCGAGATCAGGCGACTAACGACGTAGGGAGTTGGTGAGAGACTTTTCAAATTTCCAGATCCATCTGATATTTTTCATATCTAAAGTGGATGCATTCAATACGGTAGGTGGGGCTGATTCAGAATTATATTTTTATTTCATTCTATGAGGGAGCTGGAGTAAACAATGCTCAATGATTACCTTAGCTTAAATGGTTAAGTCACTGGTTCTTCACTTAAAAGGCCATGGGTTCAAATCCCATTGATAACACTTTTCTCTTTTTTTTTTCTTTCTTTTATGCATCTTTTATTATTATGAAGTGTTACAACTCTCCCCCTAAAAGAAATTTTGTCCTCGAAATTTATCTAAGTCAGAGAAATGTAGACACTGTTATTTCATTCATTCGTGTAATAAAACTTATCTATCGAAGTATCATTGTTTCTCAAGACTCTTACATGGTCACGGATCAATCTGGTGGTGTCCTCAGTCACTGCTATTTCATCCATTCGTGTATTGAAAATAATTTTATATGGGTTTTATTGTGGGTCGCTCTTACATGGCGGCCAAAATTGATGACTGGATAAATCCAATATGACGTGGAAGAAAGATAAATCCTAAAGGAGTTGGAATTCCTTGAAGAGGTCAAAGAAAGATTAAATCTCAAAAGTTTAGGAGAAGATCTATGAGGAATTAAATAAAAGAGATTTATCTCTTTTAGGTATTTAATTCCAACTTAACTTCTTCCTCAAGAAAGACCTAGCCATCTCCTATTTAAGTAAGGCCAAGTCGCAAGTCTCCACATGTTCGATTGAAGAGAGAAATCCAAGAGGCTGCTCGACTTCTCCATCTTTTTTTTCTTGTTTCGATTAGGTTTATGTTAGGAAAACTTTGTTTTGTGTTTCTTTGGAACCTAGCCATGAACTACATCTATTTGGCTAGGGTTATTGTGTTTTGTAGTTTTGAGAAATGGTTGGATTTTGTTTAGGTAATAGAGTTTGCACTTTTAATTCAAGGTTTGTTCATTCTTGGGTTTTTATCTTGTTTGCGAGTGAATTGGGAGAGGATCTCATGAATCATCTATTTATCTAATATCGGGAGAGTTAGATTCAAGAAACGAATAAAAAAGGTCTTTATTCAATCAAGTGACGGTGAAGACTAATCCTGCTTAGGAATAAGTTAGGATTTTAACGGCTAAGAAGAGCGCAAGATCGGTTGTTGTTCACCCTTGATTCACGTAGGATGTATTATCAAGGCATGTATAATTAACTAGAGTTTTGACTTATGGATAAAGAGGAACCATTGAAGAACGCTCCACCGAACCTTGAAGGTTTTCGCCCAGTTGCCCAGGCAACCGTTCTACTAGTTGCCCTGGCAACCCAAACTGTGCTAGTTGCCAAGGCAACTGAGTTACTGCTGCACTCATTTACCAAGACGATCCATTCAACTATCACTCCTCAAACTCACGATAACCTGACATATTCTCTCTCATTTGATTACATCTTCTTTTATTTAATTTTTTTATTTTACTTGTTAATTAGAACTCCTACCATTACCAAACTTGTGTTTTTATTTTCAGTGTGAGAAAGTAGATTCCCGAAGTAGCACCAATCTCTGTGGAGACGATATCTTTCTATATTGTAACTTGCGACGTGTACACTTGCACCAACTGCGAAGCACTTATTACGCGCAACACACACCGCCATTTGCGACTTCTCCACCTTCATCTAGGTGACTTTTCCGGTAAATTTTAATTCAAATAGTGCAAAATAGTTTATAAAGGTCATGGATTTTGAGTTTGAGAGTCATTACATTTGGCGTTTGAGGGGTTACGATATTTGAAGTTTAAGGTTTTTGGTGTGGTTTGGTTTGGGGTTCCAACATATGACAATGGCCAATGGGGTGGTCAGGGTGGTGGTTGGGGTCTTGACAGAAAGGGTTGAGCAGGGAGAACACTGACTGGCACTAGTGAGGACGGATCAAACGACTTAGGTTGGACGAGGTTGCGAGTGGTTCGAAAGAGGGCTTGGATTGTAGATAGGTAGATGGACAAGGAGAAATGTGGTGGTTTCAAATAGGGTAGCATAGCAAGGATATGGATAGTGGGTTCTAGTCGGGGTACTGAAGAAGAAAAAGAAGGGGTTGATGGGGTGGTGAGTCAGAAGGTATTTTATATTTGAATGGTGTTGGCTTTGTATGATCTTTCTTAATAAAAAGCATACTTGTTTCCGAGCAAAAAAAATATATTTATATTATTTAAATGATATTATTAACCTATTGAACGACTGTGTAAATAATGAGAGTTAAAATTATTGAATTTATTCAAATTATGATTAAATTGATTGAATGTGTAACTACGGAGGACTAAATATGCTATTATACAAAATTTTTAACAACCACGTCACCTCTTTAACGGAAGTTAACGGCACAATTACCATTTTGTAATAAAAACAAAAGTTTAATGCCCATTATGTAACTTTTGGAAGTTCAGTGATCATTTTATTTTTTTAAGATAATTTAATGATCATTCGTGTAATTTACCCTAAAAAAATAACATAGATACCGAATTAGCTCTAAACTTTTAAAATGTTTTTTTATTACATAAATTTAACCGAATTAAGCAAGAGTTTATGATAAATCATGGCGCCTACGTGCATGATTTGGTTTATATTGTACGTTGAAGATCCCTCATTTTCTAGCTATCTTGTTGTTGTAGTCTTGTGGATAAATAGGTTAGGGTTCATGAAGCTCACATCTGCTAGTGTTTTTTTTAAGTAAATTGGCCTCATTAAAAACCTCCTCTAAATCTAGATAGGGAGAAAAGAGTGCCAAGTAATTTTATTAATATAAAGGATCTTAATTACACAATTCCATCAACATTACATCGATACTCTGAAATACAAAGATGCCATCTATTTCCCGACACTATTCAAATTTGATCGCATACAAGTAACACTGGATCTAAAGCTATCCAATCTCTGCCTTTGCTAGTGTATCTGCCGCAACATTGCAACATCTGGGCGTCCACCGCAACAATATACCTTTCTCCATTGTTGTCCGCACTAAGTCTGAAATTAAATCCGAAAGAGGTTCCGGGACAGCAGTTTCCTCATTGAGCCATTTTATTGCCTCTTTACAGTCGCGTTCAATCACTAACCTGTAGTTTCTATCCCATCCGAAATGAAAATATTTTTCAATTCCCCTCTTTACAGCCAGAACTTCAGCCACTAGAGGAGCCACTTTGCCACAGGATTCGGAGTACTGATGTAGGATAAATATTCCCCCTGTGTTCCTGAATAAACTACCAATACCCCCATTCGAACTTCCACCAGTTACTGCACCGTCCGTGTTCAACTTTAACCAACCTGCTGGCGGAGGGGTCCACTGCAGTTGAGAGGCGTTTTTCGGATTCCCCAAGCACGAATCTACTGCCACCATAGGATCGCCAACAATGTTCTCGAAAGGAAAATTACAATTCATATATTTCCCTCTAAACCAATAAGCCAAACGATACCTGACAAGAAGAAACATTTGGATGGTGTCCACATGTTTTGCATTGAATATAATATCGTTTCTAAAGAGCCAAATAGTCCATAAAACAGCATACGGAATGATGTTCCACATCTTTTGATTCGAAGGAGGACTAAAGGATTTCCATGCTTCTATTAAACAATTTGTTTAATCAGATTTAGACAAAAACATCAATTATTAACTAATAATAATGGAAATATTGATGTGCATTTTAGTTCTACTTTATCAATTATGTTGTTGATTATTGCTACATTTGGTTAGCTTTGTCGATAGCCAACCCTAATGCTTCAATAATGCAATCAGAGGCAAAGGCAGCACATGTATGCATGCTTTTTTGTCTAATTTTATCGTTTTAGGATTTAAAAATTAAGACTTATAATTTAAAATTTAGGGTTGAAAGTTTAGAGTTTATAGTATAAATAAAAAGAATTGTGCATTTTTTACACCGCCTATGTGTCAAATAATAATCTTTAAATATATAAATTGTAATTAGTTTTATTTAAGAGTAAACTTTTGATACAATATTTTACACAAGCATAAATATTTACTCTATAAAGCACAAATACTAATTCCTAACCCTAAATCTTAAAAACTAAATCGTAAACTCTAAACATTATACCCTAAATTCTAAACATTGACCTTAAATTCTAAACCATGAAACTTAAATCCCTAAACTTTAAACTCTAAACTAATCTCATAATCCCTAAAACTAAAAGACTTGTGTAAAAGTTTTTACAATTACCCTAAACTTGTATATCAAAGTTTTTTTCCCTTTTAAATTAATTACTCTATACACAACTTTAACCACTTGCTCTTTTAGATTATTTGCGTCCCAAATTAACTTTGATGCACAAAATAAAATTATCCTTTTCAATTATTAATAATATTTACGTGTGAATGTTTAATGCACTATGATGTATAGTTCTATTCACCTTCGGCAAATTAAACGTTGACACATGTTATAAAAGTTTTAAGGCTAAAATTATTTACTTTTATTTTTGACAATATGCTACCGTTTAATTCATTATCTGTACATAAAAATTTACACTATAAATACATCAAATATTTACTCATATTTATGAAATAATATTTATCAAGCATCATTTCATAAATTATTTGGCTTTTAACAACGGCTTCCATTGTAAAGTAGGAAATCAACCTAACCTACATTCATTGATATTTAGTTTATAAAAAAACGATAAAGGGTTAATCGCACCATGTAATTATATCAAAATATATATATAAAAAAGAAATTAAAGAAAAACAAAGTTTATATATTAAGAAACTTTTAAACTGTAAAAGCTTATATAAACAAGCTCTTGGAGTATTTTTTATACCTAAATAAGTCGTTTTTCTTTAATTTATATTCATTAAAGTCCTTTATTTGATTTGTTGCCTTTTTTTAATCACTAGTTCCGTCTCATTGATCGATTAATTCATATCGAATTTTACTGAGGCCTAATATGGAGGCAATCTTCCCAACCCAGTTTTCTCTATTCACAATGTCAAAATTTGAACCCTGATTTTGTTTAAGGGATCTCGTGATTAGTTGACTCTTTTATTACATGTAATTTAAATATATTACTAATATGAGAATTAATTGCTGACTTGGACAAACACATAATTTGTTTTATTAAATCAATTAAACTAAACTTGAGCTTATGATAAATCATGATGGCCAAGTGCATAATTTGGTTATATTGTATGTTGAAGATTCATTTATCCAGGTCAGCAATTAATTTGCAAGTCATTAATTCATTTAAATTACATGCTATTAAAAAGATTATAACTAATCAACTAAAGGGCTTTAATGACTATAATTTGGTTATATTGTATGTTGAAGATTCATTAATTTATTTATTCATGTAAAAAAATATTATAAATGTCTTATTTAAAAGTTTTTTTAAATAATTTAAAGGTGATTAAAAGATAATATCTAAATTAATTCGAACTCGTAACTAATCCAAGCCTGAAACAACTAAAATCTGTAATGAAAAGACCAAAACTCATACAAAGTTGTAATGACTAAACTAAAACCTCCAACTTATTATAAACTGAACAAATAATTTTAGTGGTAAAGAGAATGATGTTTATTCTAAGAGATTTAAATTTGACTATATGTGTGTACAAAATGTGTCTTATCAAAAAGTTAAAAAATATACACATATACTAATGAAATATTTTCCGATTTATTTAATATTTATATTTTGATACAAAAATTGTATAAAAAATTGAAATCCATTTATTTATTATTTATACAAAAATTATATATATATATATATATATATATATATATATATATATATATATATACACGTAGGTTAATTATTCTATGCACAAGGGGTGAAAATAAAAAGTTTCCACAAGTGCCTTAGTTTTAGAGGTCTAGGGACTCTATTCATGGGTTTAAGTGTAAGAGTTTTGAATTTATGGGACGTGGTTAGAATTTAAAGTTTAGGGTTTAAAGGTTAAAACCTAAATCTCTAACCATATTGCCATTAAACTTAAATCATAACCTCTAAACCTTAAATTTCAACAATGAATCATAAATTCAAAACCTCATACACTTAAACCCATAAACTCTAAACTAGACCCCTAAGCACTAAAATTAAGAGCGTTTACAGATAGGGGTGTGAAAAACTGACCCGACCTGGTAACCTGCCTGAAATCCGATCGAGTTAGAACCTGGTTTGACCCGAGAATTTAATGACCGAACCCGACCTGCACCCGACCGAAACGAACCCTAACCCGAATTTGACATGTTACTGTAGAAACCGAACCCGAACTGTACCCAACCGAAGTGAACCCGGACCCGAAATTGACCTATTACTGTAGAAACCGAACCCGAATTGCACCGGACCGAAACGAACCCGAACCCGAGACTGACCTGCCAGATAGCCGATTTAACCCGACCTGTTTGGACCCGACCTGTTTTGAAACCGACCTGTTTTGAACCCGACTTGTTCTTAACCTGAACTGATATTGACCTGAACTGTTCTTGACCTGAACTGTTCTTGACCTGAATTGATATTGACCTGAACTGATATTGACTTGAACTGATATTGTTATTTGATTTGTTGATAATGATAATTATCTGACATTTGAAGAAGTTATATTTAATGAATTTAAAATTTTAAAATTAATTAAAAATAATAAGTAATTTTTTATATTTAGTAATAATATCAAGTATTAATAAATTAACTAACTTAACTTTAATTAAAAGATAAATTGAATGAATAAATATCAAGTAGTAATAAATTATCTTTAATTAAAAGATAACTTTAATTAAAAATAATAAAAATAATCTTTTAAGTTAACAATAAATAATATGAATAAATTAATATTAAATTAATAATAAATAATATTTTAATAAAATAGGGGCGATTGATTCAAATGGGGCCATTGATTTAAATGAGAGCTAAATTTTTTTAAAGTTTCCGCTTGATTGAAAGCATGGAGGGAATATGCCCGCCCTTTTAGGTGTAAGGGTTATTCACCCTTTAGGTCCTCCTTTGTTTGAGTTCTTTCATTTTGGTCCTTTTTTGTGAAATTGAGCTGTCAATTTTGTTTTATTTTCAATTTAGTCATTATTTCAGTTTTAAGGTTTAGGGTTTGGGTTTAATTTAGGGTTTGTGGTTATAATTTAAGGTTTTTCTTTTCAATGTTTAATTTTAAATATTTCATTTTTAGGGGTTAGGGTTATGTTCAAGTATTCTTATTTTTATTAGGGTTTCAATTTTAGGGTTTAGGGTTTAATTTAGTGATTTATTTTTTAGATTTAAATTTTGAGGTTTTGATTTAGGGTTTCATTTTTAGGGTTTAAGGTTTTAATCTAGAGTTTAGGATTTATAATTTATTGTTAATATGTTTTGTTTTTAGGGTTTAAGGATTTTATTTAGTGTTTTGTTTTATGGTTTATGGTTTTAAATTAGAGTTTTGTTTTAATTGTTCAGGGTTTTATGGTTTAGTATTTAATTTTTAGGTTTAGTGTTCACATGTTTAGGGTTTAAGGTTAGTGTTTCGAATAAAGGTTTTATTTTTAGTGAACTAAGCTTATCTTTAGGGTTTATGGCTTAGGGTTTATGGCTTAGTGTTTAGTGTTTTGATTTATGGTTTTGATTTTATTGGTTGTAGTTTAGGGGTTCTTTTTATTAGTTTAGGGTTTTGTTTTAGTTTAGTGTTTTGAATTAAGGTTTAGGGTTTTTATTAGTGAACTAAGCTTACCTTTAGGGTTTAATGTTTAGGGTTTGTTGTTAGGGTTTAAGGGTTTACTTTTAATTGCTTTTATTTTGGGTTTTCTTTTTATGGGTTCAGGGTTTAGGGTTTCTTTTTATGGGTTTAGGATTTTTGTTTTACTTTAGTGTTTTGAATTAGGGTTTGGGGTTTTGGTTTCATTATTAGTGAACTAAGCTCACCTTTATGGTTTAGTGTTTAGGGATTAGGGGTTTGTTTTTATTGACTTTATTTTGGGTTTTCATGCTATGTGTTTAGGGTTTCTTTTCATGGGTCTAACGTTTAGGGTTTCTTTTTATAGTTTTAGAGTTTTGTTTTAGTTTATTGTTTCAAATTAGGGTTATGGGTTTAGATTTTGATTAGGGTTTCATTTTAGAATATCTATAATATATTAGTGTATTATATATGCATGTGTGTATGTATGTATGTATGTATGTATGTATGTATGTATGTATGTATGTATGTATGTATGTATGTATGTATGTATGTATGTATGTATGTATGTATGTATGTATGTATGTATGTATGTATGTATGTATGTATGTATGTATGTATGTATGTATGTATGTATGTATGTATGTATGTATGTATGTATGTATGTATGTATGTATGTATGTATGTATGTATGTATGTATGTATGTATGTATGTATGTATGTATGTATGTATGTATGTATGTATGTATGTATGTATGTATGTATGTATGTATGTATGTATGTATGTATGTATGTATGTATGTATGTATGTATGTATGTATGTATGTATGTATGTATGTATGTATGTATGTATGTATGTATGTATGTATGTATGTATGTATGTATGTATGTATGTATGTATGTATGTATGTATGTATGTATGTATGTATGTATGTATGTATGTATGTATGTATGTATGTATGTATGTATGTATGTATGTATGTATGTATGTATGTATGTATGTATGTATGTATGTATGTATGTATGTATGTATGTATGTATGTATGTATGTATGTATGTATGTATGTATGTATGTATGTATGTATGTATGTATGTATGTATGTATGTATGTATGTATGTATGTATGTATGTATGTATGTATGTATGTATGTATGTATGTATGTATGTATGTATGTATGTATGTATGTATGTATGTATGTATGTATGTATGTATGTATGTATGTATGTATGTATGTATGTATGTATGTATGTATGTATGTATGTATGTATGTATGTATGTATGTATGTATGTATGTATGTATGTATGTATGTATGTATGTATGTATGTATGTATGTATGTATGTATGTATGTATGTATGTATGTATGTATGTATGTATGTATGTATGTATGTATGTATGTATGTATGTATGTATGTATGTATGTATGTATGTATGTATGTATGTATGTATGTATGTATGTATGTATGTATGTATGTATGTATGTATGTATGTATGTATGTATGTATGTATGTATGTATGTATGTATGTATGTATGTATGTATGTATGTATGTATGTATGTATGTATGTATGTATGTATGTATGTATGTATGTATGTATGTATGTATGTATGTATGTATGTATGTATGTATGTATGTATGTATGTATGTATGTATGTATGTATGTATGTATGTATGTATGTATGTATGTATGTATGTATGTATGTATGTATGTATGTATGTATGTATGTATGTATGTATGTATGTATGTATGTATGTATGTATGTATGTATGTATGTATGTATGTATGTATGTATGTATGTATGTATGTATGTATGTATGTATGTATGTATGTATGTATGTATGTATGTATGTATGTATGTATGTATGTATGTATGTATGTATGTATGTATGTATGTATGTATGTATGTATGTATGTATGTATGTATGTATGTATGTATGTATGTATGTATGTATGTATGTATGTATGTATGTATGTATGTATGTATGTATGTATGTATGTATGTATGTATGTATGTATGTATGTATGTATGTATGTATGTATGTATGTATGTATGTATGTATGTATGTATGTATGTATGTATGTATGTATGTATGTATGTATGTATGTATGTATGTATGTATGTATGTATGTATGTATGTATGTATGTATGTATGTATGTATGTATGTATGTATGTATGTATGTATGTATGTATGTATGTATGTATGTATGTATGTATGTATGTATGTATGTATGTATGTATGTATGTATGTATGTATGTATGTATGTATGTATGTATGTATGTATGTATGTATGTATGTATGTATGTATGTATGTATGTATGTATGTATGTATGTATGTATGTATGTATGTATGTATGTATGTATGTATGTATGTATGTATGTATGTATGTATGTATGTATGTATGTATGTATGTATGTATGTATGTATGTATGTATGTATGTATGTATGTATGTATGTATGTATGTATGTATGTATGTATGTATGTATGTATGTATGTATGTATGTATGTATGTATGTATGTATGTATGTATGTATGTATGTATGTATGTATGTATGTATGTATGTATGTATGTATGTAGGAATGTATGTATGTATGTATGTATGTATGTATGTATGTATGTATGTATGTATGTATGTATGTAGGTATGTATGTATGTATGTATGTATGTATGTAGGAATGTATGTATGTATGTATGTATGTATGTATGTATGTATGTATGTATGTATGTAGGAATGTATGTATGTATGTATGTATGTATGTATGTAGGAATGTATGTATGTATGTATGTATGTATTGTATGTATGTATGTATGTAGGAATGTATGTATGTATGTATGTATGTATGTATGAATGTATGTATGTATGTATGTATGTATGTATGTATGTATGTATGTATGTATGTATGTATGTATGTATGTATGTATGTATGTATGTATGTATGTATGTATGTATGTATGTATGTATGTATGTAGGAATGTATGTATGTATGTATGTATGTATGTAGGTATGTAGGAATGTATGTATGTATGTAGGAATGTGTAACCATAAACCCCCAAACCCTGAACCATAAACCTTAAACCATATAAACATTTGTATAATGTACGTATGTACCAATGTATAAACCCTAAACCCTACCCAAAACCCTAAACCCTAAACCCCTAAAACATTAAACCATAATTCCTATATATATGTACACATAATGTATTAATATTATGTATGTTAAATCCTAATCCCTACACTATAAACCCTAAATCCGAATGAACCTGACCTGAAAGGAAATCGACCTGAAATTACCCGAACTGAAATGAACCCGACCTGAAACGAAACCGACCTGAAATGAACCCGAACCGAAATTAACCCGTCAATTAACCGTTTTGGCCCGACCTGAAATGAACCCGAACCGAAATTAACCCGTCAATTAACCGTTTTGGCCCGACCTGAAATGAACCGACTTGAAATGAATCCGACCCGAAATGAACCCGACCTGAATTGAACCCGGCCTGAAATGAACCCGACCTGAATTAAACCCGACCCGAAATGAACCCGAACCCGAACCGAATCGAGTCAAAATAAAAAACGACCTGAAATAACCTGCAATCGATTTAACTCGAACTGACAGAGCCCGACCTGAAACCCAACTGTTGACATGTTTTTACATCCCTATTTACAGAAACTAGAGAAGGATTTACATATAGGTTAGTGAGGTCAATTGACCCAACTAAGGTTATAGAAACTCTTGTAAAAAGTAAATAAGTGTAGGAGAGAAAAAAAATCAAATGTATTTGAATCCACTTAATCTGAACGAAAATCATATGTCCTTTTTTGATGACATTTTTATAGTCTAACATTAAAAAATTAAATTATAAGCCCTAATCTTAAATTCTAAATCATAAATCTTAAACCATAAAAAATACACCATACCCCAATTCCCTAAACTCTAATCATAAACCATAAATTAAATTTTTAGGATGGAAACAAAAATAGGGTTTCAAAAAATTATAGAGAATTTCTATTCACTTATCTACTATTAAAAAAATTTAGTTGTTTAATTTTAATTTTAACTTTTTCAAACCCACTTAATACAAAATATTTATTCATTACTAACTAAACTTTTCGTTTTCACATGAGTGGATGTTATATTTTTCTCAAATGATTTCCCTTTATTTATTAAAAAAATCTTAGTTTCCATGAAATATGGCAAATCAAGTAAAGGATTTAGAATTCTTAATGGCTTGGATCCGACAAAACTAATCCGATTTCTTCAATAAAAATTCCTAAAACATGGCCAGAAACAAACCCAGACGCTATTCATTAATTTCATTTTATTATATTATTATTATATTAATTATAAATCAAAACTCCCAAGCCTGATCTCCATCTCCATCCTTTTCTTCCCCAAATTCTCTCAAAACAAATTCTTTCCTCTTTTTATTTTTGAAAAAAAAAATACATTTCTTAATTCACACTTCAAATCTTTCTTCTATTTTTCCACTTTTCCTCTCTTTACACTAACAAAGATATATATGTAATATATTTTCTCCTTTTTGTTTTTTTGAATTTTTTCTCTTTAGTAAGCTAAGTAGAGAGAGAGAGAGAGGGAGGGAGGAGAAGGTTTTTACAATGCTAGAATGGCTCAGTACAGGCAACAGTATCAATACAGCAATGGAACGACGTCAGATCACGTGGCCATTGGTGTTCGAGGAGGTGGCGCCGGCAACAAGGCTGCTCGATGGCGCCGATCGGGACGCGCCGACAGGAGCCGTCGAATCTCCTTCGGCTCTCTCGTCGTTGTTTTGTTCCTCGTGCTTGTTGTAACTCTTCTCGTATACTATTACATCTCTGCTGATAATAATGACAATCGTAAAGGTCAGTTGTAGATTTCTACTGCGAATTTTAGAATTTCCGATCTCTTTTTTGTTTGTTTGCTTTGGAAAAAAGGCTAGAAAGTTAATTGCCAGATTTCAGCTTGCTACTAGCTATCAGCGCATTTTTATAGATCAATTCATTTTTTTTATAGATCAATGCTAGTTGTTTATAGTTAGGATTCGTTTGGATTTAGAAAAATGGATAGAAAAGAGGAGCAATTTGAATGAGTTTAGGTTCCAACCATAAAGATAAATGATCATTTGTGGCGAAAATAAATTAGAGGTTTGGATGTTATGAAACTTTGCATTGTTTAGAATAATGCCATTTTATCATGTTTTCACAACCTTTTAATGTCATTAGATGGATTCAAATTTGATTTGTCTCGGTTAAAGGAGTCAAATAACTTTCCTTTTAGGGCTTGCTTTTACGTTTTTCTTTGAGTTAATTTTCATAGAATGAAAGAATGTTATTGATTAATTTTAAATTTTCAAATATGAAAGATCAATATGATCTGTTACTGGGGGAACTTATTGGCTAGATGTATGTTGCTGCAGATTTAACTAGTTACCAATCTGAGGATGATGATTTGAAGGGTGATTCTGATTTCCTCACAAATGTGACACGAATGGAAAATTTTAAAATCCTTAACTTTGGCAATGGTTCTGTATCACATGGCCGCGATTCACGATATTGGGATAGGGATGATAGGAGGAGGGATGATGATTACAATGAGGATGCAGTAGAGAACAACATCACGGATTCTAGAGATGCGTCTCTTGATGTTGGCAATGTTCCCATGAAAGTAAAGAATAAGAAGGGGACTTCCCTTGATTCTGATAGGGACCTGGATCGTAGAGTTGTTGGGTTGTACAATGAAGCTGGGCGCAATGAATTAAAAATGTATGAAGCTGAATATGAGGCATCTCTGAAGAATGGGGGCAAATCAAAAAAAGAACTTGGAAATAGCCATCAGCTTTCTGACAGTAAGGACTTTGGAACACGTGATGAGGTCGATGATGCTGATGACCAGTATAATGATGGCATTGATTCTAGTGATACTCAAAAGGATGAATATGATGATTTTACACGTGACAAGGAATATATTTTAGATGAAGCAAAATTTCATGATGACAATGTTAATGAGTCCTCTCTGCCCTTGAATGCTAAAACTACCAAAGAACATATTGTCAAAGAGGTTAAGGAAGACTCCACTTTATATAGAGAAACCTCTCGGTCTCAAGATGTTGATGATGTTGATGCTAGTTCTCATCATGTTGGTTCCTTTAGTCGTAAATCTGGAAAAAGCCCAAAAGCAGGTTCAAAGAAAAAGCCAAGGCGCCGAAAATTTTCAGGTAATTCTACAATTTTTTTAAGTTAATGTTAGATGTCCTTACACAATACATAGGTTTGTCTGTCTGTGTACATTAAATTCAACTTGATTGAAGATGAAAAACAGTGCCTAGATCTTCAGACTTAAATTACTCTGTTTTTCCCACCCCTTATGGTTTAGAAGTAAGTTTGTGGTTCTCATCATGTAAAGGATTAGGATTCATTCGGTGGGATTGAATGCAAATTCTGCTTGCTTAAAAGGAATTAGCAGGAAAGAATCTAAATTTAATATGAAGAGCCTAAAACACTAGAGTTGGGAGATGAAAAACTGAAATTCTTGATGGCGTCAAGCCAAACATATTTCATACCTTTAAATTCTTGATAATGTGTCACCCATCTAACAACGGCAAAGTTTGTTAGATTCTGATGTTAATTCATAATAGTATGATAAAACATCTTCCTTACGTCGCACTCTAATCATATTACAAAATGAGATTTAATAATCTCAAAGCAGTCGAGGAAAGGCTAAAACACCAGTTTTCTGCTAACATGTATATCATGCATTTGATGCTTGAGCAGAACTTTAAAGTTGCAGTGACATGGCATAGTAACTGATCTCTTTCATATTTTTATCTCCCAACTCTAGTATTTTAAGCTCTTATAGGCCCTTATCAATCTACACATGAATTAAAACATCTGTTGCTTTTAGGTTGGATACTTAACAATCACAGATTAGAACATTAAAAAGTACCCATTATAGCTTCATTGAAATTAATTTAGCTTAATTTGAATCTCTTTACCAATATACATCTGGTTGAAATGCTCTGATTTGGAAAATAGTGTTTCTCCTCCATATCAAGTCAAGGATGGATGATGTTATTCTAGCATTTTGCTCTAACAATAAATTTGCTTCAGTAAGCTTGCTGAGAGTGGTGGGATCCATGTATTTTAAATTCATATATACCATTAAAGTCCTTCTCTAAAAAAAAGAGAAAGGCCCCGTGAAATTTCTAGACCTAAGTTTTCTTGTTGTTTCTTTATCTTTCTGAAACTATGCATTCTTTATATTTGCCTCTTCTTCTTGAATAACGCTTTAATTCTTAGGTTCTTGTGAGATGAAATTAATAAATTCAACACACCTTGTGGAGCCTGTAGAAAGTCGAAAGTTTGCACGATTTTCCTTACAGTATACACAAATGGAGGAGAAGCCTGAAGGAGAAGAACAATGGATACCTAGATTTGCTGGGCATCAGAGTTTACAAGAACGTGAGGAATCTTTTTTGGCACGCGACCAAAAGATAAATTGTGGGTTTGTTAAAGGTCCACAAGGATATCCAAGCACTGGCTTTGATCTGGCAGAAGATGATGTGAATTATATCAGCAGGTGCCACATTGCTGTCATATCTTGCATTTTTGGAAACTCAGATCGCTTGAGGACACCTGCTGGCAAAATGGTATGAGGCTAATCTTTTTCTGGGAAACATGGTCTAAGTGTCCTTAGTGATTGTTTTTGAACATATCCATGTCTATTTTAAGAAGTAGCTGTCCATTTCTTCTTCTGTTTGATAACCTGATGAATTTTAGGTTCAATAATCAATTAATTAATTAATAAGAACCTTTCTGTTGCCTATTGACAACCTCACGATGCACATATATGTGTATCAAGCCTTATATGAGGAGAAATAAGTTGGCATTCTCTTCATTGTTCTCCTTTCTTTACCCGTGCTGAGCATCACTTTGGTAATTCCATACCCTTCTACCCTGTCATCTCTTCTTTAGACTGTCTTAACTCATTCCTGTCCTCATCTTTTGGGTGTCACTCATTATTATTGGGCACTTGCTATGTTGATGTTTATATTAGATTTGTGATATTATTGTAGAATTATCAAGTTTTGTGTTTTCTTTTTTTATGGCGCTTTCCAGGCTTCCTGAATGCCAGAGGCTGCATTAATTCACAGAATTTAGATGGAAAAAGAAAAATAGTTTCAAAAGCCGAAACAAAATGAAATAGATTCTATATGTATTCCATAGATTGATAACTTTGTCCAAAAATTTGTAGTTTGGCAAAGATGCTCCCGAAACTTTGTTTGCTTCAATAAGGTGTGAAGGCAATATCCTGTGCCCACCAGTCTTTCAGGTCCCCATCCCCTTCCTTAATCCAAGCCCTGGCTGTGATTGGAGGTGACATGAGTATGTTCTAGAGCTAAGAAAATTTAGGAAAAAGAGAAAACAATGGCATAGTTCGACAACTGAAAAGCTTGCCCCTGTTGGGTGGAATGGCCCAAAATCTAATTGGGAGGAAGGAATCGCCACTTCTGTTGGTCATTATTTAAATTTGTTAAGACTACTTTGCCACATGGTTTCACTCATACATGTATTGTTAAGCTGTTCATTTTTTAAGGGTTTAGAATGCACAACCATTTTGTTTATCATTGAATTACTCGAGGAAAATGTGATTTGGATTATAACAATGACACGATCATTATTTCTCCTGATTTTAGGTCACTCGCTCGTCAAGGAAAAATGTCTGCTTTGTTATGTTTGTGGATGAACTTACGATGCAAACACTTTATTCAGAAGGTCAAACACCTGACGGTGGTTTTATTGGTTTATGGAAGATAGTGGTTGTAAAGAATCTTCCTTATGATGACATGCGCAGAGTGGGAAAAATACCAAAAATGTTACCACATCTACTATTTCCTTTTGCAAGGTTTGAACCGGATATTTTGAGATTTTTATTTCATAATGCATCCACTAGTTTTTTTTGTATGTTTCAGATTTTGTATTGGTTAGTATTTCATAATTAAGTTCTCTTTTAGCAATAGCGAGTTGTTTATTATGATTCTCTCTTTTGTAGATGATATTATTAGACAGGCTTGACATTTGTTTCTTAACTCTTCGGTCTCAGGTACTCAATCTGGTTAGACAGCAAACTACGTCTACAGCGTGACCCCTTACAACTCCTGGATTACTTCTTGTGGCGAAAAGGTCATGAGTATGCCATTTCTAATCACTATGACCGTCATTGTGTATGGGAAGAGGTTGCACAAAATAAGAAGCTGAACAAGTATAATCATACAGTCATCGACGAGCAATTTGAATTCTATCAAGCTGATGGACTGAAAAAATTCAACGCTTCTGATCCCAACAAGCTTCTTCCGAGCAGTAAGAATTTTTACACCCAAAGCACTCTGACCGGGTTTTATTAATGACAGTTTGTGCTTTTATTTTGTTGTTTGAAACGTTCGGTATTGTGTGTATGCAGATGTGCCTGAAGGTTCTTTTATTGTTAGAGCACACACCCCAATGTCGAATTTGTTCTCATGTCTTTGGTTCAACGAGGTTGAGCGGTTTACTCCCCGTGATCAGCTAAGTTTCGCATATACATACCAGAAATTGAGAAGGACGAATCCCGACAAACCCTTTTATCTAAACATGTTCAAGGTAAAGAGCTCGGGCAAATTATAGTTTCGGATTTTAAAATTGAACTACCATTCATCTCCGGTCTCTTTGATTGCAGGATTGTGAGAGGAGAGCCGTAGCGAAGTTGTTTCGACATAGATCGGATGAGAAGCGAAATGTTCAACAACAGGCAACAGTGTAAAATGTATGTTGTATTATCAAACCTTTGCTGTTGAATACAAAAAAAAGAAAAAAGAAAAAAGAATTTTGTACACTTTCCTTGGCCATGCTGGTTCAGTTGCTCATAAAGAAAGTAACAAGTTGCAGAGGTGCTGGTTGTTGTCGAGACGGTCCGACGGATTTCGAGGAAATGGGAGTGGATATGAAGTTTCTCGAGCACGGCGCCATCTTGGTTAGGGAAGTCAATTTAGCTTTCATTTGCTAGAAAATTCCGCTCCATTGTTCATGTTCTTTCGTTCACATTGATTGCTTCGTCCGTAGGTAATGAAGCACTTATACCTATACTAATGTACTTGTTAATGTTACACCTAAAATTTGTTGTATTATTAACATTTTTTAAACCTCTTTTTTTATATATATCATTTTAGCACACATGTTTATAATTGATAAATACTTTACTGAAAAACTACAAATTATCAAAACTTAGTCGTTCGGCATTGATTCTCCAATGGGTTTTGGACTGAAAACGGGCGTTTGGCAGAAGTTGGGTTGTTTGCAACTTTTGAGGCAAAAACTGGATTCCAAATGGCTCTTCTACGTGTTTCGGAAGCATTCCCAAATGAAGCTTTGAATTCATATTTTCATATATATAAAGCCCAAAACAAAATCAATTAAGGCTGAAATCTGCAAAATGCCAAATCTGTATATTACAGTTCAACTTTGAGTCAATCTCTATAAGTTTTATCCTCATACTGGAGATGAAGTTGAAGACTCCTTTGCATTAACATTCTGCATCTCAAAAACCAATGGAGACTCCTCTTTGGGACCAACTTGGCTAGACTCATTGGATGACCTTTTGAAACCGACACCCTTATTCTTCTTCTTCACCTTCTTAGCCCAACCGACCAGCCCTTCACGTATATGTTCCTCGAATATCGCCTTCTTATACGAACTTCCCATCTATTAATCAACCAACCTTTGTATCAGTTCACAAGAGAAAACAGCTTCTTCTGTTTTGGTTATTGTAGTTCATAATGTGTTACCTGTGTGATAAAAGCATATAGGGGCAGGGTACTATAACTGCAGACGAACTGAACAAATACCCTGATAATGACCAAATAAGATCACATTAGAAGTTAAATGTGTTATCGGAAACACAGAGAAGAAACCGAGTTCGATTCGTTATGTTCATACCCTATGATCAGTCTGGGGATGATGAAACGAACTTGCCCCATCATGCATGAGTGGAAACCGTACTGGACCTGTGTCGAATCAAAGAAGAAAGGTTGTTGTTTACTGAATCTATGGAGAATGACATGTTGGTAATGTTGGGGACATTGTGTTTCTTACCCATATCCAGGCGAAAAAGGCCAGTTCGAACGAATTTTGGAAGAGGATGATGTGGATGAGGCGGAGAACGAGTCGCGGTCTGTTGAACCAGAAATGGTTATCTGATGGTTGAACCACCAATTCCCCTTCCACCACCACATGTTTCTCAGCTACCTCTTGAGCCAATTGTGTTATTATATGCTCCAACTTGGTGCCAACAGCAAGTAAAAGCTGCCAAAGGGAAGAACCATTTGTCAAATGCTAAATGCCAGCCTTATCTGATTCAACATGTAAGTAGTTGTTTATTCGAATCACTTACAATAAATGGAATGAATGCTATCCAAAAATATGTATGCCAACCTGCGAAAAAGAACCGAACTCCGGTTTTGAGTAAAGTTAACAATCTTCAATGGTTGATTCATATAGTTCATGTCTCATGAACTGGAAAAGTGCATATATCTAACAAATCGAGCGGATTCGGTAACTTACCAACAAAGTTCAGCAATAGGAAAATGACAACAAAAGCCCAAAGATACCAACTGCAGTTAAGAGATTGATGAAATGAAAGTTTAGTATCTAACTCATATGTTGAACTATTGATTAAAGTGAAGGACCTAAGAAAGCTGCAGTGAGCATGTTTTATCGTAAACCGACCTTATCCCAACAACTTTCTTAAAATCGGCTTCGAGAGCACGCATCATGTAGTTGTGAAAATTAAACTTTGGATTTCCCCTGCAATGAGTCTAGAGAAGAAATTTGCAGAAGTTAATGAAGTAAAAAATGAATAAAAAATGGAATAGAAAAAGATTAATACAATTAACTTACCATGATGAAGCCTAGTCTTAGTGTTATATAATCCGATTTCGTCACAGATCCATAGAATTGCTTGAAAAAAGAATACTGAAAGCAAATCAAAGCCAAAACTATGTTACTGTATTATTATACCCCCAAAGTTAGATGATCATAACAAGAAGCTTTTGGCTTACCACCCATCCTAGTAACTCTGAATTCTTTCCGATACCGAGGAACCGATTCCGGATAAAATCATGTTCTTGAACCTGGGTGATCTTTGTTTTCACAACTGCAAAGTAACATTGATGATAAAGGATTGGCATATCATAGTGAAAAGGCCAATGACTCAACACACTGGGCTGGTAAATATACAGTCCAAGGAATATATCCTAACGGACATTGATTCAGATATGTAAAAGTTCAGGCGTTAGCAATCGGTGTTCGGTACCTCCGGCCGGGTCGTATTCCATATCCTTTGCAAGTTCCTCCCACCTTTTCCATTGATGGATCTTGAACCATACATAAAAAGACACATCAGAAGGAATGAAAGCAGTAGCATTATACATAGAATCAGACAAATCAGAGTGCCAGCATAGGGAAACATACCTTTATGCTTCCGAAAACGATGGTTAGAGCGCAGAACGAGACGTGTACGACCGCTAGCACGAAGATGAATATATGTAGATGGTGCAATGCCGTAGAGGATAACAATGGAACTTTCCCCTGGATTGAAATTGGACACATTTGCAGTGAATACAAGACATGGTTTCATTCAAGTTCAAAAACTGTTTGCAGTAAAAGGGGGTATGTAGTATGTACCTTAGCAGTACAGTAGGGATCGGAGGCCTCGGCGAGAAGACGACGGCCGGTACCACCAGGAAGAAAGGAAGAGAAAAAGGTCTGAAAGTGTTCTTCGGCTACTTCTTTCTTTTCCCCACAAGGCAGCCATTGATCAGCCAAATCCTTTGATATGCAGATTTTGGCTATCCTCTGTTGAAACACTGCCAGCAACAGTGATATGAATCCCAGCAACATCAACTCTGCAATCAAAACACACAAAAACATTTATGTATGCATATCCACAATCAGGACCCAGGGGTGCTGAGGGGCAGTCGCACCACCCATGGAAATTTAAATTCCCCCTCCCTGAATTTCTAATATAATTCACTAACAGCTCGCACCCATGACAGAAAATTCTGTGTCCGTCCCTGTCGATAATTGAATTCGAACACGATTTCAGAGTGTCACATACCTTCTTTGATCTTCATCAAGGCCTCAAAGAGAGGTTTCTGATTCTTCTTCTTCAAGTACTGGAAAAAAAGGGTCATTCAGACAATTTATCAAACACAAAACAGAAGAAAGAAACACAGGCAGACAATGCAGAGATTGAAACAAACCTTGCCAAAGAAATGGATGACTCTTTCAACAGCAAGGGAAATGAAGACAATGACGGCGCAGACAACAGCCACCACCCATGTGGGAGTGTATTCTAAGGTTGTTCCTCCTTCAGACATGATTCCCACCACTCAGTTTTCTTCTTTCTTCCTCCTCCTGTGTTGTTTTTGTATGTAAATGGAACGTGGAGACGATGATGAAGGGAAAGGAGAAGAAGACAAGAAAGGAGTGAGAGTGATTAGATTTAGAGCTGAAAAACAGGATAATAAATATTCACGTTTACACGCGTATTACGCGTTATGCTAATATAGAATTAACAAAGATTACACCGTGATGAAGGAGCCGGCCTTCGTCTCCAACAATTTGAAATTCCTTGTTCTGTAAGGTTTCATAGTTTTGTACTTTTTCTAGGGTTTTTTTTTTACTCCTCTTATGACCGTATCACTTTTTAATGTTTTATCATTCATGTTCTGATTCGGAATTTTTTATCTGAAAAATATTAAATTTTTGAATTTGATTCTTTTCTTGAGAGCACAAATTTAAATAACGGTTGCAGTTACATTTACGGTTGTTGTAGACTTAAAAAATGTTATTGTAGTCACTGCGATTATTATGACGTAATTTTTTAATAACGGGTACAATTACAAGTATAACAGTTGTAGGTATTATAACTTCGAACAATGTTATTTTTGTTGTATAACGGTCGCTATTGCGATTGTGAACGTATATTCCTGCATAATCTCTGCATTCCATATTTTTCTATAACTTTTAATTTCGTTATTAAATGATACTGAGTGCTAAAAATGATCAAATATGTTAGTTTATTATTAATTTATGTATTAAAACATGAGAAAAAAATACTAAATGAATGTACCAATTTTTTATATTTGTATTAAATAAAAATAAATTAACCCTCAAATATGAATTTTATATTTTTGTCTATAGATTAATTTTAATCATTGTAAATTAAAATAATATTTTATAAAATGGTAATACTTAATTTTAGTTGGTCTTAATTAAAACTAAATGCAAAAGATCCAAACAATTAAATAAAATGAGATTTGAGGATATCTAAATCTAAAAACGGAAAACAAGAAAGAAAAGGAAAGGTTACGTGGGATATATTTTTTTTAAATGGTCTAAACGTGACTTATAAGGTAGTAATTGTTTATACATATTTTTAACTTTTTGATAATGGGCATACACTTTGTAGACAGGGTGATTTGAACTTGTGTCTCCTAAGATGAACATTATCTGCTTTTTCACTGAGACACTTGTTGGGTTCAAGTTATCTCTTCTGAATATACTCTCAATCATTTGACAATGCATGTTTAATCACCTTGCTGCAGTTGTCGGTGCTCAATTATGTAGGATATTTAATTTTTATAAGTAGTGTGAAATTAAATAAATATATAATTTTTACTTTTGTAAATGATCGTAAATTTGTAACAATATGTTGCTTGTGTTATTATTTGAAATATTGTTAGGGTAAAGAATACATAAATATACCTATTTTAATTTTAAAATATAAATCTCTAATCATACAATTTTAAACCCTAAATTATAATCATTAATTCTTAAACTTTAATCTTTAAAACTTTAACCATTGTCCTGGGACGGAGCTATTAAGGGGTGGGGTGTGGGAATCGCCCCCATCCCCGAAGAAATTTTTTATTTCACCTTTGTTTCCTTATTTAAATTTTTTTAATTAATTTATTTATGAGTTTGACGCCACTTTCAAACATTTATAATTTATTCCCCAACCCAAAATTCTAAATTTGTATATGTTTAAATCTTAACATTTAACATAAATTTTAAACACTTTAACATAATCCTTAAACAAAATCATTGTACCTTAAAATTATTTTGCTTGTAGAATAGTTTTATTCTAACATCAATGTATAGCCTAATAACTTAATGGCCTAAAGGTTAAATTGACCCTCAATGAAAAATTAAAAAATCAGTTAAATCATTACAAAAATTTTACACCTAATTTAGCCCTCATAATTTAAATTACACTTAATTTGGCCCCCCGTTAGTTTGACCATGTTGATCGTCAATGCTCTCTAACGATCAAAATATAAACGAACACGTGGCACGCTCTGGGCATGCCACGTTATCAAAAATTGGTTTTTTTATAATTTTTTTTTTAAAAATTATAAAAATTTTAAAAAATAAAAATATTAAATTAATTTATTTTTTTCTTATTTTCCTTTATTTTTTTTATAAAAAACATAAAATAATATTTTTTCTAAAACCCCCAAAGTTTCATTTCTTTCAAAAAAGCCTTATAAATCCCTAAATCAAGCATTAGCACCAATTCTGTAACACCCGGATTTGAGGGTCGGGTAAAAATAATATAAAATGATATTTCGGGTTTCGGTTTCATAATTAAAATAATAAAATAATATTATTTGGGCTTCGTGTTTTCAAAACAAACAATTTATGTTGGATCCAATTTTAATTTGAAAACCCAAAATTTCATGGATTTTGGAATAGTGGAAGATGACCATTCTCATTAATGGCAAAAGTGTAATTAAGTGGTCTTGCAAAATAAAACTCATTTTTATTTAAAATACCCTTTTGTCATCTTTTTCCCCTCTCCTCCATTTCATTTTCACGACCAAAGAGCTCTTCTTCTCCATTTCACTATTCCATCACCATTCTCCCTCATCTTTGGTGATTTTTGAAAGGTAAGCCCATATTTGACTTGTCCTCCCTTTCCCCTACAAGTTGGTACCTTTAGTTTTCATTAATGTTCATGGTTTTGAAATTGGAAGTTTTGGGGTTTTTTATTAAAAATGTCATCTTTATTGTCTTTAACCTAAGCCTTTGATTTATTAATGTTAGATAAGATGTTTACAACCTAAAAGGTCCAACATACTTGGTTTTTACATGGTTTTATGGTGTTTTCTGAAAGTGGGTTTTAGAGGGGTTTTCGAAGGGTTTTAAGTTGAGTTTTGGGGATGTTTTATGTGGGAATTTGTTGGCCGATGGTTAGGCTATGTATAAGGGTTGTTTTGGAAGCTTTTGGGGGTGTTAAAAGTGTTTGAACCAATGGTTTTGGACTGTGCTTCATGGATGCTCGGGAATGAGGATTTTGGGAGTTGTTCTTAGCTTGAAATCTTGTGTTTTGTGCTTGAATAGTGTTCCGGGTTTGCTACTTTGATTTGTGAACTGATTTGAGGTTGTTTTGATTGTGTTGAGATGATTAAAAGCAAGGATTTGTGTTGGTGAAGCCTCGGGAACGAATCTAGAATCGTTGGAAGCTTGATCGGCTAGTGTGGTTGAGCTTGGAATAGTCGGTGAGTAGTTAAATGTTTTTAAATGGGTTTCAAGTGTTGGTTCAAGCCTGTGGACTAGGTTGGGCTTGGTAGACCCACCTAGAGTTGGGATTAGATTGGTAGTCTAATCCCAAGCTTTAGTTAGAGACTATGGTTGATCTTATATGTTGCGTATGCCTCATGTTTAATTGTGATTGTGGTGGTTATGCATATTGTGTTATACATGTATGTTGAGGCATGGTTTTGATGCATTATTATATGCATGTGGTTTGTGCATGACGATGAGTCATGGTGAGTACGTGCTAAGCACGGAAGTTGATATGAAATGGTGTTGTGGAAGATTAATGAAATGTGTAGTATTGACACTAGTATGCTTGAGTACAATGATCGATCATTAGGATGTTTAGTGTGCACACGTAAGTCAAAATGCGCGCGTGGTCTTGGTGATAGTAGTCATCAAGATAGAGTATGAGTTCACCCGGAAATCTTCTTATATATATGTTAGTCGGTGATGAGTGTAATCCCATCGACGAGGCGTGAGGATGAGTGGAATCCCCTCCGCGTGAAACGGTGATGAGTGTAATCTTACCGTAAGATAATGGTTGTGTTGGATGTGAGTTCCAACGATTATCCGCGTATTCGAGTCATAGCTAGGTGCCAATATGGATTGTTATGTGTTACCAATGCGGATTGTGGAATGTGTTTGTTAATACATTGATATATGTATTTTCATGTGTTGAGCTTATGACTTGTTAAGCGTGGCATAATATTGAGTTTATGTTCATGCATCATATATATATATTGGCTCATGTGGATTTGGAGGTAAGATCATGCATTCTACCTTGGTTGTTGCTCGTGCTTGGACCCTGCATTGTCGAGGTTTGTTTTATGAGCTTACCTTCACTAAGCTTTATGCTTACGCTCTCTTTTGTTCGACAATGCAGATTCGTAGTTCGTGGGTTGCTTGTGCAAGGAGAGGGCCTCCAAGTGTGCTTGTGGTGCTATCTTAGCTTTCAAGTATGGACTTTTAAGTTATAAGGTGTAATAGTCAAGCAATGAGATATGTGTTGTGAATTGAGCTTTTGATGTATGTTGATGTTTGGTTTTAGGAGCATGTTTAGACTCTTTGTTTTGTGGATGATATGTTTAAGGCTTGCTTATACCTAGTATGTTGGCCTTGTGCCTTTATGAATCTTAAATGCTATGAATCTTAAATGCCTAAGTGTATGTTCTTGTTGAAGCATGAATCTTAAATGCCATGTATGAAACATGTGTTGTTTGTTGATCCCTTTAATGTATGGCTTCTTTAGTTTGGGGTGTGGTAAGCATGCTTGTTGTGTGTATTTTGCCTTAGAATCATGTATGGTTGGATTGGGGTCTTAGTTGGTGTTTTTAAGGCAGCCATAAGCCTTAAAACCAGCTAAAATCAGTCTGCTCGCAGAGGGCATATCGAAACGGTTGGTCTCGTTCTGATACAGTCCCTTGTTTCAGGCCAGGCGTTTCGGTACGCAAGGGGGGTCATTTCGTTACGTTTTTGCCACTGGAAATATGAGATTTTGACGATAAATTGAAGTATCGAAACGGGCCTTGGCGTTTCGGAATGGTCTTCGTATCGTTGACCACGAGAAGTTGACCGTTGAGGGCGTTTCGATACGGTCCACCCCCGTTTCGATACGGTCTCCTCGAGTTGACTTTGGCTAGTTGACCTAGTCAAGGCGTTTCGATACACTCCTTGGGTGTTTCGAAACGGCCTGTAGTTTAAGTTAAAAATGGGTTGTTTTGTTGGGCTGTTTGGTTGTTTGCCTCGTTTGTTTCTTCCGCTGTTGCCTTTCTCACATAGGACTTATTAATGCATCTAGATAAGATAAAATTTAACAAAAAGTTTTCTCGGGTTGTTAACCGAAGTGAAGCCTTAACGGGTTTCGCCTCGGTTATCCCCGTGTAGCCCACTCGGACCGGTCAAGCGTCCGGACCGGGACGAGGGGGTTACAAATTCAACCACCAGCCACTTTCCGTCACAGAAAAACCTCGTTCTCCCTCAATATTTCTTCTCACGAGCACCGTCGTCTGCCACAATACAAACAACTTCCACTGTCAATTAAACTGATTTGAGGACTTGGGAATGTAGGGTTAGGGTTTAGGGTTAAGAATTTAAAAATTTTGGTCATTTTAATTTTTTTGAAATTTTGGGATTTTATAATTAAAATATATTTATTAAAAAATTCTACTAATTTTAAATATTATTTCATTATAAATATTTATATATTTTTTAATAATTATTACAATCATTTATGTTTTTCTGATTTTAAGTAAAAAAATATTTTTTATGATTTTATACATAATTTTAATTTTTTTACACATTTAAATATTTTTTAGATTTTTCTTAATTTTTTTTAATATATATATATATATATATATATTTTAAAAAATATAATTTTAAATATTTTTAATTTGAAATATATTATTTTATAATTTTAAATATTTTTTAAAATTTTAAATAATTATTTACACTTTTGATGATGTGGCACGTCCAGAGTGTGCCACATGTCACCATCATAATAACTACTTTTGAGTTAACGGTCAACATAACAGAATGTCTAAATTGATTGCAATTTAAATTTGGAGAGCCTGATTGATCGTAATTTGAATTTTAAAGGCTCAATTACGTGCAAAACTTTTATAAAAACTTAATTAAATTTTTAATTTTTCGTCGATGACCAATTTGACCTTTAAGCCTAAATTAATAATATGTGTTGTTATGTATTTTAATTATTTAAATAAATAAATAAGATATATATATAATGGGTTTCCAAGAAAAAAACCCACTTCAATATTTAGCCCATTCCCAAACAAGCCTGCCGAGCCCAATCATTTGTTCTTCAACAACAAATATCATACAAGTATTTTGGATTCAAATAAAGAGGATTGTTTTAAGTTTTTTTTAATTTCTATTTTAGTATAATTGATATTATCACCGTTTAGTAAATAATTTTTTGAGTCAAAATTAGAGGTCTAAATCACTTTTAAAGGTTTGACCAGTCAAATCTGCTATTAATTAGAATGATTGGTGAATAGAAGTTTATAAGAGAGGATTGGAATAGAACCTCTCAATTTGAAAAAGATGTTAATATGAATTTTTGAATTTAGATGTCTTGACATAAGAGTTGTAATGACTCTTTTACCTTTAACAATTAAAAATTTCCAATTAACATAGGCTTCAAATATTATTTAAATTTAATAATAATTTAAATTATATTAAAAATAATTATATATAAAATAAAATAATATATAGATACTTCAAATATGTTTAGTAATGTTATATTAAAATAAATAAATTTTTGTTATCTAATTAATATTATTAGATACTAAATATTGATAATTAATAAACTATTCAAACAAGTATTGAATATAATCGCGTCCTTATATGTCATTTTGCTTGTTCAAATAACCAAACAACTATTAGGTGTCGATCATGTTTGGTTAAGAGAGGTTTGAGCTAAAATTAGAGGTTTGACTGACCAAATCCGCTAATTTGGATGTTTGATAAATAGTGGATTGGGGGTGAATTTTCTAATTTTGAAAAAAATTGCTAATATGAACTTTTTTTAAGTTAGAAGTTTTAGCATAAGAGTTATAAAGACTTATTTACTCTTAACAATTATCAAATAACCTAAATTTAACCATTTCTATTTTAATTCTTCAACCCCACGTATTTACATTGTGACATTTGTAAAATAATACGTTTTCTTTTAATTCTCACACATTTATATTTGTATTTAAATTTAATAATTAATTAAATTGTATTAAAATAATTATATAAATAATAAAGTAATATATAGATCATTCAGATATGCTTAGTAATGTTATATTAAAAATTATTTTTCATAATCTAATTAATATTAATAGATACAAAATATTGATAACTAATAAATTATTCAAATACATATCGAATATAACTATGTCGTTATATGTCATTTTCCTTGTTTAAATAATCAAACAACTATCAACTATCAGTTAATTTTACCAAACACTTTTATACAATCACCTTATACAATCCACTAGTCAAATCAGCTAATGTAATCCGCTATCGGCTATTCGGTAATTGCCAAACATGGTCATCAATTAATTTTACCAATCACTTTTATACAACCAATTAATGCAATCTACTAGATAAATCAACTAATATAATCAGCTATCATCTAATGTGATACTCTATCCACTATCCGTTATGTAACCCCCTCGTCTCGGTCTAGCCGATAGACCGGTCCGAACGAGTTACACGGGGAAAATCGGGGTGAAACCCGCTAAGGCCTCACTCCGATTAGTAACCCTAATTTTTTTTCATTTAATTATCTTGTCTAAATATCACATTTAATCCTATGTGCGAAGGCGACAGCGGAAGACGATAATGAAACAATCCAAGCAGAACATATGGCAACTTAAATTTACCAAGTAACTTGTTAGTCCAATTTCATGCGTACGAAGCAAAACCTTTCATAAAAGATACATATGAATTCAACAAGGAAGCAAACGAGCAAAAAGGGTCTAAAACGTAACATTCAAGAACCTTTGAAGATGCCAATTAGCCGATTTACCTACCTGCGTTTCGAAACAGGCTTGTCCGTTCCGAAACGCGGGCTCCAGTTTAAAAGCAAGACCAAGCCGTTCCGAAAACGGTCCACCTTGTTCCGGAACGGGGGTCTATAGTGACAAAACATATCAGAACTGGTTCCGAAACAGGGGTTCACAGTGGTAAACCGTATCGAAACAGGGGCTCACAGTGTCAAGTTGTATCGAAACGGCACCACCCCCGTTTCGATACGAGTATCCTTGGAGCTACGACCGTTCCGAAACCACTTCGAGCGTTTCGAAACGCCTGCACACAAAGTGGCCTGAAAACAGGTTTTAGCATCCTCAAACGTCCCCAAACTTGCCCCGAAACATCCAAGATCACAAAGCAACAATCATACAAACAATCTAGAGGCAACACATCCTACAACTGAACATGATTAAACATGCAAGCATGCATAACGAGTCTATTTAGCTATGAGAAACATGTAGCAACTTAAGCATCACATAAAACCAGGTTTACATCCCTCCAACACAAAAACATGAACATTCAACAACATGAAAGCCAACATAGGAGTCTAACATACGCTCCTACAACACTCAGCATCCCCATTGCCAACTATTACATTATTCAAGAAAAATCATACTTGAGCAGCAACACACGCTCTTGGGTGCCCCTTCCTTGCTCCTTGCTAACTTCCCCACTAATGATCTACATTGTCGGAAATGAGAGTGTAGGCTTGAAAGCTTAGTGAGGGAGCTCAAAAACAAATATCGACAATGTAGGGTCCAAAGCATGGTATCCATAAATCATCAACAAGGCATGCATTAACACCAACATAACAACATAGCCAACCGCTACAAGAATGCATGAACATGTCATCTTACCTCATGTAATGCTTAGCATGGATGTAACAGAACATCTTGCCACATCAACCACACATAAACAAGGTATATTGGAAACTATATAGCTTACTCAGATATGCGGATAGCTTCCGTTGGGATTTTCGCCCAACGTACTCAATAACAACAATATTACCTTTCGGTGGGATTTCACTCATCACCGTTTTCTTTTACGGATGGGATTCTACTCATCATCACACATATATACTTTCCGGTGGAATGTTACTTAACCGTACTCCACCTTGGTGACTTCACATCACCAAGGCCACGCGTGAATTTGACTCTTACCGTGTGCACACTCATCCTAATGATCGATCATTTATATTCGGTAACATAACTAGTGCCAACATACTAAGCGAGTACTCACCATGATTTCACAAATCATGCAATACAACATACAAATCACCATCATGCAACATAAATATATCGTAACACGCATAATCGGACACTTATCGCACAAGACCACATTTATGCACATTTAGCAAGAAATACATAAAATTGAACAAGAGATTAAGATACCAACTTAACCCCACACTAGATTGGCCTACCAAGCACAATCTAGCACCCCAACAACATACATTGAACCAATGTAAAACCATTGAAAATAGTCTACTCACCAAACACCCCCAATACAAGATGAGAATGTCGGTCAAGCCTCCAAGCTCCCCGAAATTGAGCCCAAAGCTTCTCCAACGTTTTCCCTTGCTTCTAATCTGTAACCCCCTCGTCCCGGTCCGGGAGACTGACCGGTCCGAGTGGGCTACATGGAGAAAACCGAGGCGAAGCCCGTTAAGGCCCCACTTCGGTTAACAACTCGAGAAATTTTTTTCATTAATTATCTTGTCTAGATATTTAGTTAGTCCTTTGTGAGACGAACCGCAACGGAAAACAAGGACGAGACAAATAAATTAAATTTACCAAATGTCAAGTTAATTCGATTTCTTGCAAACACGACCCAAAACACGCATAAACGATTACTAACGAGACTCACAAGAAGACTACCATCAAACAGGGCCTAAGCCCAACCCTTGAGACCCTTTAGAGATGTCAAAAGCCCCATTTATAGGCCTGTGTTTCGAAACAGGCTTGCCCATTTCGAAACACGGGCCTCAGTTTAAAAAGCCAAGCACCCGTACTGATACGCATCCACCCCGTGTCGGTATAGGGGACCATTTTGCCTATACGTTCCGAAACACGTTCGGAACAGGCTCTCACAGTAGCCAAAACGTTCCGATACTCGTATCGGAACAAGGGTTCACAGTAGCCAAAATGTACCGGAACGCGTTCCGATACGGGTGTCCCTGGAACCACACCCGTTCCGAAACAGCATGAACCGTCCGGAACGCCTGCAACCAGTGAGTTTCCAAAACCAGTTTTAAGCATCTCTAAACGATCCCAAAAGACCCCAAAGACTTCAAGAAGCAAGACGCAACATGCATACACGACTCTAGATGCATACACCCTATTACAAGCATGCTCAAAACATAACAAACAAGATAAGGGCATACATTCAAAGGGATCAAGCATTCACCATGAAGAGACATACATTGCATTTTAAGGTTTTATGCCTTAGAAACAAAACACATAAGCATTCATGACATGCAACATAAACATGGTTTACAACCCAAAATAAGGCATCAACAAGCCACACCAAAACACCAACATATCAAAGGAGTCTAAACAAGCTCCTAGCACAAAACAACAACACAAATCCCCATTGCTTTACTATTACATCCTTAGCTTAAAAGTTCATACTTGATGATAGCAAAAGCACACTTGGAGGCCTTCTCCTTGCACAAGCAACCCATGAACTAAGGATCTGCATTGTTGAACAAAAGAGAGCGTAAGCGTAAAGCTTAGTAAGGGTAAGCTCATAAAACAAACCTCGACAATGCAGGGTCCAAGCACGAGCAACAAACCAAGGAAGAATGCATGTTTTCTTACCTTCGAAGCCCCAAGAGTCAAATATAAAATGCATGAACATATCATCAATTATCATGCCATGCTCAACATGTCCACAATACAACCATATGGAAACACATTTAACAAACGTATTGGCACCTAGCTATGACCCGAATACGCGGATAACAACCGTTGGAACTCACATCCAACAACTCAACCATTACATTACCTCATGGTGAGATTACACTCATAACCGTTTCACGCGGAGGGGATTCCACTCATCCTCACGCCCCATCGATGGGATTCCACTCATCACCGACTAACATATAAAAGAAGATTTCTGGGCGTACCCGTACTCCATCGTGATGACTACCATCAACAAGACCGCGCTCGCATTTCAACTCTCGTGTGCACACTAAACATTCTAATGATCGATCATTTGTACCCAAGCATACTAGTGCCAATACTAACACATTTCATAACTCAACCTCACAACATTCTTACCAATTTCCGTGCTTAGCACGTACTCACCATGATCCACCATCATGCATCCACATTCCAACAATCACATGCATATCACAATGCATAAAACATCATGCCTCAACACACATGTATATCACAATATACATAACAACACCAATCACAATAAATATGAATCAAGAGGCATAATCACACTATATTCAAAGTTCATCTATAAGTCTCTAACTAAAGCTTGAGATTAGACTACCAATCTAATCCCAACTCTAGGTGGGTTTACCAAGCCCGACCTAGGTCCACATGCTCGAACCAACATTTGAAAACCAATTTTAAATTCGAAGAACCACTCACCGCACTTTCCAAACACACGCAAACAACCGATCAAGCTCCCATCGGTTTCGAATTGATTCCCGAAGATTCTCCAACACCAAATCCCAATGCTAGTCAATCAAAGCCAACAAAACAAATACAAATCAGCCCACAAATCACTGTAGAAACCCTCGGAGCACAAAATAAGCATTTAGCCAACTAAGAACACCCTTAAACACATATTTTCGAGCAGCCCATTAGCACAACTAATAACCCTTGATTCCAACACTTTTAACACACCTAATAGCTTCCAAAAGACCCCTAAACATCATACAACCATCAGCCATCAATTTCCAACACTAAACAGCCCCAAAACTCATCTTTAAACCCCTCTAAAACCCCCAACAAACCCATATCCGAAAATCCTTATAAAACCAAGTAAAAATCACATATGTTGGACCATTTGGGTTACTAAACACTTATCTAACTTCAAAGAATTAAAAGCTTACTTAGAGGTTAATAAAGTTTAGATTTTTATTCTTTGAACTCAAAAACTCAAAACACAAAATAATGGGTTTCATAGAAAACTAAAAACATGAGTAGCAAGGGGAAGATGAGGACAACTCAAAAATGCAATTACCTTTCAAAAATCTTCAAAGATTAAGCAAGGAGGTGATGGAATAGTGACTATCAATGGAGGGGAGGAGTTCACGTTAGAAATGTTTGGAGGTAGAAGATGATAGTAATTTGGGTATTTTGAAATAAAAGGGGTTTTATTTTACAAGACCATGTAATTATAAAACTGCCATTAATGAAAAATGGTCATCATCCAATATTTTAAAATCCATAGAAATTTAGGCTTTAAATCAAAATCGGGTCCAACATATTAAATGAATTTTAAAAAGAAAAAGGAAAAATGAAACATTATTTTAATATTTTATTTTCACCCGACCCCCAAACCTGGGTGTTACAACTCTCCCCCACTTAAGGAATTTTGTCCCCGAAATTACCTGACGGAAACAGATACGGAAACTGCTCAAGCATATCAGCTTTCCTCTCCCACGTGGCCTCTTCCACACCTCTATGTCTCCACAACACCTTGACCAACTCTATGGTCTTGCCACGCAACACCTTGCTATCTGAAGCAAGTATCTCAACCGGTTCTTCATTGTAAGACAAATCCGGATTCAGTTCTATCTCCTCAACGGGCATAACATGAGACGAATCTGATCTATATCTCCTAAGCATCGACATATGAAATACATCGTGGATCTTCTCTAACTCCGAAGGCAATCTCAAACGGTAAGCTACTGGCCCAATCCTCTCAACTATCTCATACGGACCGATAAACCTCGAACTCAACTTGCCTTTCCGGCCAAATCACATTACCTTCTTCCACGGAGACACTTTCAGAAACACTTTCTCACCCACTGAAAACTCAATCTCTTTTCTCTTCAAATCTGCGTAAGATTTTTGACGATCGGAAGCTGCCTTCAAACGGTCACAAATCAACTTCACTTTATTAGTAGTCCCCTTAAGCAAATCTAGCATAGGTAACAATTTTTTGACCCGTTTCGGCCAAACAGATCAGAGTCCTACATCGGCTACCATACAATGCCTCATAAGGAGCCATTTGGATACTAACCTGGTAACTGTTGTTGTAAGCAAACTCGACTAAGGGTAAGTGTTTCTCCCACGAACCCTGGAAGTTAATCACACAACAACGTAGCATATCCTCTAATACCTGTATCACTCGCTCTGACTGACCATCTAACTGCGGATGATATGAGGTACTAAAATGCAAACGACTACCTAAGGCACTATGCAAACAACCCCAGAACCTCGCTGTGAATCTCGGATCTCTGTCTAATACAATAGACTTCGGAACTTCATGCA
The DNA here is from genome assembly GCA_958450335.1 of Hibiscus tridactylites. Classification (NCBI taxonomy): domain Eukaryota; kingdom Viridiplantae; phylum Streptophyta; class Magnoliopsida; order Malvales; family Malvaceae; genus Hibiscus; species Hibiscus tridactylites. The sequence goes on along the minus strand of OY288273.1, from coordinate 34,232,800 downwards.
ATCTCACAATCTCTCGGATGTACAAATTTGCCAACTTGTCTAGAGAATCTGTGGTGTTCACTGCTAAGAAATGGGCACACATAGTGAATCTATCAACTATCACCCAGACAGAATTCTTCTTCGAAGGAGACAACGTCAACCTTGACACAAAGTCCATAGTGATTCTTTCCAACTTCCATTCTGGAATTTTCAAAGGCTGTAACAAACCCAAAAGAACCTGATGTTCTGCCTTTACCCTCTGACAAACCATGCAACGGCTCACATACTCGGCTACATCCTTCTTCAAACCAACCCAGAAATAATCACTCTTCAGATCTCGGTACATCTTAGTACTGCCCGAATGCATAGAAAAAGGACTCGAATGTGCTTCACTCAGAATCATACGTCTCAACTCAACATCTTCAGGTACTACAACTCTGTCTCTGAAACACAACACATTCTCATCACTAAAACTGTATTCTGTCGGTCTACCTTTTGCAATGTCATAAACATGTGAAGCTAAAGATACATCTTGCAACTGTTTCTCTCGGATCATCTGAATCAACGAAGGCTTCACTCGCAACTCTGTAATCAAACCACCGTCCCCTGATACACTCAGCCTAGCAAACATAGCTCGCAACTCAACTGCAACTTTTCTGCTCAACGCATTGGCCACTACATTTGCCTTACCCGGATGGTACTCAATAGTCAAATCATAGTCTATCAACAGTTCAAGCCACCTTCTCTGTCTCAAGTTCAACTCTCTCCGAGTCATCAAATACTTCAAGCTTTTATGATCAGTGTAAACCGTGCACTTCTCACCATACAAGTAGTGATGCCAAATCTTCAACGCGAACACAACTGCTGCTAACTCAATATCGTGCATAGGGTAGTTCTTCTCGTGCACCTTCAACTGTCTCGAAGCATAAGCAACAACTCTTCTTTCTTGCATCAGAACACAACATAAACCTACGTAGGAAGCATCGCTATAGATCACGAACTCCTTCCCTGAAACTAGCTGTACTAGCACTGGAGCATTCGTCAAAGCCTCTTTCAACATCTCAAAAGCACTCTGTCTCGCATCTGACCACTCAAACTTAACTACTTTTTGCAACAATTTAGTCAACGAAGCAACTACTCTAGAGAAACCATCAACGAACCTCCTATAGTAACCAGCTAGTCTTAGGAAACTCTTAATCTCTGTCACTGACTTAGGTTGTTTCCACTCAACAATGGCTTCAATCTTCATCGGATCAACACAGATACCTTCAGCTGATACTACATAGCCAAGAAACACAACCTCTCTAATCCAGAACTCACATTTACTTAGTTTAGCATACAACTGGTTGCTTATCAATCTTTGCAAAAACAAGTCTCAAATGCTCATCATGTTCTTCTTCTGACCTCGAGTGCACAAGGATGTCGTCTATGAAAACAACTACAAATCGGTCTAGATAGTCTAGGAAAACTCTGTTCATCATGTCCATGAAAGCTGTTGGTGCATTCATGAGCACGAACGACATCACAAGGAACTCATAATGACCGTATCTAGTCCTAAAGGCTATCTTCGGAACATCACATTCTTTTACCTTCAACTGATAGTACCCTGATCTCAAATATATCTTCAAAAACACTAAGGCACCCCTCAACTGATCAAAAATGTCATCTATACGAGGCAACAAATACTTGTTCTTAACTGTCAACTGGTTCAACTGCCTGTAGTCGATACACATCCTCATACTGCCATCCTTCTTCTTCACAAACAACACGGGAGCACCCCAAGGCGAACTATTAGGCCTAATAAAACCTCGGTCTAACAACTCATGAAGCTGACTTTTCAACTCTTTCAACTCTTTCGGAGCCATACGGTACGGAGCAATAGAAACTGAAGTAGACCCTGAAACAGTCTCAATCACAAACTCTACATCTTTGTCAGGAGGCAAACCCAGTAACTCTTCTGTAAACACATCCGGATAATCACAAACTATCCTGATATCTTTCGGTCTAACCTCACTCATATTCAGATTCATCATATACGCTAAGTAAGCCCTACAACTGGAGTCCATCAACCTATGAGCCTCTAAAGCCGACACAACGTTCGAAAAGAACTTAACGTTCTCGCTTACTACCACTACCTCGTAGCTATCGGAAAGCTTCAACGAAATTCTCTTTGTCTCAAAATCTACACTAGCTCTGTGCTCAACCAACCAATCCATACCCAAGATGATATCAAAACCGTAGAATAGAAGCTCCATCATATCAACAAGAAACACATGACCCTGAATCTTCAACAGACACCTCTTATACATCCGTCTAACTACAACTGTCTCACCGAAGGAACTAGTCACATGCATCCCTATGTCTAAAATCTCAATAGGTATGTCTAACTTCTTTGTATGCTCACTTAAAATGTAAGAATATGTGGAACCTGAATCAACTAAGGAAAGCAAAGACGTGGATTGTAACTCAAAATTACCTGCTATCACATCTGTGTCATTCCCTGTCTTTCTCTGTGCGTAGACTCTAGCTGGTCCACCGGCCTCTGGCTGAACGGCCACTACATGAGCAAGATTCCTCGGTGCCTCTATCCTAGGTGCATCAGCCCACGGCTGGAAGTAACCACAACCGCGCCCACGACCTCTCTGATAGTCGATCGCTCTCGCAGGAGCCTATGCCTGAATCGATGCCTGTGCCGCCTGATGCGGACACTCTCTCCTGAAGTGGTCTCTTGATCCACAGTTCCAGCAAGCATGATAGTTCCCCCAACACTCTCCTGAATGCTGTCTCCCACATCAAGCACACTCGGGCAAACGCCCCCAGCTCTCTGGCCCTGGTGGCCTCTACCATGGTGGCCACCGCCACGCCTATGATCATACTGATGTCCACTGCCCCGATGCCTCTTGGCATCACCACGATCAAAGTTGTTGTGCCTCTTCCCTAAATTGGATCCTCATGAATGCTTGGTCAGCCCCAAGCTATGCTCGATGTCCTTAGCCCTAGCGACCAAGACATCAAAATCAGAATAATCAGTAGCCAAGGTGTACCTCTTGACTTCCTCATGAAGCTCATACCTAACTGATCACAACGGTCCCTCTCAGTAGGAACTAACTCCGGAGCATACTAACTCAGTCGGACAAAGCGGATCTCGTAATCTGTCACTGATGCGTCTCCTTGAACAAGAGCCACGAACTCCCTCTTCTTCTCATCTAAATATCTCGGGCCCAAATACCTCTTTCTGAAAGCGGTCTCAAAGAAATTCTAACTGATCTCGGCCTCAGGCACGCCGATGGTAATGGTGACCGACCAGGTGTAGGCATCATCTTGAAGTAACGAAACTACACAGCCCAACTTACGAGCCCCAACACATCCCATCTGAGCCAAAATACAGATTGTCTTCTCTAGCCATAACTCTGACCTCTCAGGCGTAGATCCCCTGAACTCATCTGCTCCTAGGCTACGAAGCCTCTCTAAAGGTAAGCTAGCATCATCTCCTCTCGGCTGAGCTGCAGCCTGAGCTCCGACAACTGTAGCCTGAAACGCTCCCGCTACAGCTTGAACTAGCGGAGCCATATCTATCCCCGCAGGACCTTGGCCACCCTGACCAACCTGAGGTCCCGCTCCTTCAGCTCCAGCCTCACCTTCCACATCAGGCTGAGGAGGTGGTGGTGGTGGAGGAGCTCCGACTCCAACAGCAGGCTCTACCACAGGAGCCTCTACTCCAACCACCGGCTCATTAACAGGAGCCGCAACACGGGGTTCCTGACGAACCAACCTCGGTCTACCTTTAGGCCTCGACATAACAGCTCACAGATAATAACTACAATAACAACATACAAGATTGGGTTAGCAAGGGCAAGGGTCCAAGTGGCTCAAGTATGTTTCCCTCACTTAAAAATCTCTTTTTTTCCGATGTAATAGAAGCAATGAGACTGTACTCAACATGCTTCAAACAACATACATATACGATCAATTAAGCAAGCATCAAAGCATACTTACATGGCAAGCAAACATCGTGCAATTGCAATACAATAATTTAACTTACCTTACTTACCTGCCCGAGGTCTCGGAAACCTCAGGCTCTGATACCAACAAGTGTAACCCCCTCGTCCCGGTCCGGGCAACTGACCGGTCCGAGTGGGCTACACGGGGAAAACCGAGGCAAAGCCCGTTAAGGCCCCACTTCGGTTAACAACCCGAGAAAACTTTTTCATTAATTATCTTGTCTAGATATTAAGTTAGTCCTATGTGAGACGAACCACATCCGAAAACAAGGACAGGACAAGACCATAGCATAAGATAAATTAAATTTACCAAATGTCAAGTTAATCCGATTTCTTGCAAACACGCATAAATAATTACTAACGAGACTCACAAGAAGACTACCATCAAACAGGGCCTAAGCCCAACCCTTGAGACCCTATAGAGATGTCAAAAGCCCAATTTTTAGGCCTGTGTTTTGAAATAGGCTTGCCCGTTTCGAAACACAGGCCCTAGTTTAAAAAGCCAAGCACCCGTACTGATACGCATCCACCCCGTTTCGGTACAAGGGACCATTTCGCCTTGACGTTCCAAAACACGTTCCGGAACAGGCTCTCACAGTAGCCAAAACATTTCGATACTCGTATCGGAACAGTGGTTCACAGTAGCCAAACCGTACCGGAACGCGTTCTATTACGGGTGTCCCTGGAACCACACCCGTTCTGAAACAGCCTAAACCGTTCCGAAACGCTTACAACCAGTGAGTTTCCAAAACCAGTTTTAAGCATCTCTAAACGATCCCAAACGACCCCAAAGACTTCAAGAAGCAAGACGCAACATGCATACACGACTCTAGAGGCATACACCCTATTACAAGCATGCTCAAAACACATAACAAACAAGATAAGGGCATACATTCAAAGGGATCAAGCATTCACCATGAAGGGACATACATTGCATTTTAAGGTTTCATGCCTTAGAAACAAAACACATAAGCATTCATGACATGAAACATAAACATGGTTTACAACCCAAAATAAGGCATCAACAAGCCACACCAAAACACCAACATATCAAAGGAGTCTAAACAAGCTCCTAGCACAAAACAACAACACAAATCCCCATTGCTTTACTATTACATCCTTAGCTTAAAAGTTCATACTTGATGATAGCAAAAGCACACTTGGAGGCCTTCTCCTTGCACAAGCAACCCACGAACTAAAGATCTGCATTGTCAAACAAAAGAGAGCGTAAGCGTAAAGCTTAGTAAGGGTAAGCTCATAAAACAAACCTCGACAATGCAGGGTCCAAGCACGAGCAACAAACCAAGGAAGAATGCATATTTTCTTACCTTCGAAGCCCCAAGAGTCAAATATAAAATGCATGAACATATCATCAATTATCATGCCATGCTCAACATGACCACAATACAACCATATGGAAACACATTTAACAAACGTATTGTCACCTAGCTATGACCCGAATACGCGGATAACAACCGTTGGATCTCACATCCAACAACTCAACCATTACATTACCTCACGGTGAGATTACACTCATAACCGTTTCACGCGGAGGGGATTCCACTCATCCTCACGCCCCGTCGATGGGATTCCACTCATCACCGACTAACATATAAAAGAAGATTTTTGGGCATACCCGTACTCCATCGTGATGACTACCATCACCAAGACCGCGCGCGCATTTCGACTCTCGTGTGCACACTAAACATTCTAATGATCGATCATTTGTACCCAAGCATACTAGTGCAAATACTAACTCATTTCATAACTCAACCTCACAACATTCTTACCAATTTCCGTGCTTAGCACGTACTCACCATGATCCACCATCATGCATCCACATTCCAACAATCACATGCATATCACAATGCATAAAACATCATGCCTCAACACACATGTATATCACAATATGCATAACAACACCAATCACAATAAATATGAATCAAGAGGCATAATCACACAATATTCAAAGTTCATCCATAGGTCTCTAACTAAAGCTTGAGATTAGACTACCAATCTAATCCCAACTCTAGATGGGTTTACCAAACCCGACCTAGGTCCACATGCTCGAACCAACATTTGAAAACCAATTTTAAATTCGAAGAACCACTCACCGGACTTTCCAAACACACACAAACAACCGATCAAGCTCCCAACGGTTCCGGATTGATTCCCGAAGATTCTCCAACACCAAATCCCGATTCTAGTCAATCAAAGCCAACAAAACAAACACAAATCAGCCCACAAATCACTGTAGAAACCCTTGGAGCACAAAACAAGCATTTAGCCAACTAAGAACAACCTTAAACTCATATTTTCGAGCAGCCCATTAGCACAACCAATAACCCTTGATTCCAACACTTTTAGCACACATAATAGCTTCCAAAAGACCCCTAAACATCATACAACCATCAGCCATCAATTTCCAACACTAAACAGCCCCAAAACTCATCTTTAAACCCCTCTAAAATCCCCTACAAACCCATATCCGAAAATCCTTATAAAACTAAGTAAAAATCATATATGTTGGACCATTTGGGTTATTAAACACTTATCTAACTTCAAAGAATCAAAAGCTTACTTAAAGGTTAATAAAGTTTGGATTTTTTTTCTTTGAACTCAAAAACTCAAAACACAAAATAATGAGTTTCATGGAAAACTAAAAACATGAGTAGCAAGTGGAAGATGAGGACAACTCAAAAATGCAATTACCTTTCAAAAATCTTCAAAGATTAAGCAAGGAGGTGATGGAATAGTGACTATCAATGGAGGGGAGGAGTTCACGTTAGAAATGTTTGGAGGTAGAAGATGATAGTAATTTGGGTATTTTGAAATAAAAGGGGTTTTATTTTACAAGACCATGTAATTATAAAACTGCCATTAATGAAAAATGGTCATCATCCAATATTCTAAAATCCATGGAAATTTAGGCTTTAAATCAAAATCGGGTCCAAAATATTAAATGAATTTTAAAAAGAAAAGGGAAAACCCGAAACATTATTTTAATATTTTATTTCCACCTGACCCCAAATCCGGGTGTTACAAATCTCCCCCACTTAAGGAATTTTGTCCCCAAAATTACCTGATGGAAACAGATACAGAAACTGCTCAAGCATATCAGCTTTCCTCTCCCACGTGGCCTCTTCCACACCTCTATGTCTCCACAACACCTTGACCAACTCTATGGTCTTGCCACGCAACACCTTGCTATCTGAAGCAAGTATCTCAACCGGTTCTTCATTGTAAGACAAATCCAGATTCAGTTCTATCTCCTCAACGGGCATAACATGAGACGAATCTGATCTATATCTCCTAAGCATCGACACATGAAATACATCGTGGTTCTTCTCTAACTCTGAAGGCAATCTCAAACGGTAAGCTACTGGCCCAATCCTCTCAACTATCTCATACGGATCGATAAACCTCGAACTCAACTTACCTTTCCGGCCAAATCGCATTACCTTCTTCCACGGAGACACTTTCAGAAACACTTTCTCACCCACTGAAAACTCAATCTCTTTTCTCTTCAAATCTGCGTAAGATTTTTGACGATCGGAAGCTGCCTTCAAACGGTCACAAATCAACTTCACTTTATCAGTAGTCCCCTTAAGCAAATCTAACATAGGTAACAATTTTGACCCGTTTCGGCCCAACATATCGGAGTCCTACATCGCCTACCATACAATGCCTCATAAGGAGCCATTTGGATACTAGCCTGGTAACTGTTGTTGTAAGCAAACTCGACAAGGGTAAGTGTTTCTCCCACGAACCCTAGAAGTCAATCACACAACAACGTAGCATATCCTCTAATACTTGTATCACTCGCTCTGACTGACCATCTAACTGCGGATGATATGAGGTACTAAAATGCAAACGACTACCTAAGGCACTATGCAAACAACCCCAGAACCTCGATGTGAATCTCGAATCTCTGTCTGATACAATAGACTTCGGAACTCCATGCAATCTCATAATCTCTCGGATGTACAAATTTGCCAACTTGTCTAGAGAATCTGTGGTGTTCACTGCTAAGAAATGGGCACACTTAGTGAATCTATCAACTATCACCCATATAGAATTCTTCTTCGAAGGAGAAAATGACAACCTTGACACAAAGTCCATAGTGATTCTTTCCAACTTCCATTCCGGAATTTTCAAAGGCTGTAACAAACTCGAAGGAACCTGATGTTCTTCCTTTACCCTCTGACAAACCATTCAACGGCTCACATACTCGGCTACATCCTTCTTCAAACCAACCCAGAAATAATCACTCTTCAGATCTCGGTACATCTTAGTACTGCCCGGATGCATAGAAAAAGGACTCGAATGTGCTTCGCTCAGAATCATACGTCTCAACTCAACATCTTCATGTACTACAACTCTGTCTCTGAAACACAACACATTCTCATCACTAAAACTATATTCTGTCGGTCTTCTTTTGCAATGTCCTGAACATGTGAAGCTAAAGATACATTTTGCAACTGTTTCTCTCGGATCATCTGAATCAACGAAGGCTTCACTTGCAACTCTGTAATCAAACCACCGTCCCCTGATACACTCAGCCTAGCAAACATAGCTCGCAACTCAACTCTGTAATCAAGACCCCTAAACATCATACAACCATCAACCATCAATTTCCAACACTAAACAGCCCCAAAACTCATCTTTAAACCCCTCTAAAATCCCCTACAAACCAATATCCGAAAATCCTTATAAAACCAAGTAAAAATCATATATGTTGGACCATTTGGGTTACTAAACACTTATCTAACTTCAAAGAATCAAAAGCTTACTTAAAGATTAATAAAGTTTGGATTTTTATTCTTTGAACTCAAAAACTCAAAACACAAAATAATGAGTTTCATGGAAAACTAAAAACATGAGTAGCAAGGGGAAGATGAGGACAACTCAAAAATGCAATTACCTTTCAAAAATATTCAAAGATGAAGCAAGGAGGTGATGGAATAATGACTATCAATGGAGGGGAGGAGTTCACGTTGGAAATGTTTGGAGGTAGAAGATGATAGTAATTTGGGTATTTGAAATAAAAGGGGTTTTATTTTACAAGACCATGTAATTACAAATCTGCCATTAATGAAAAATGGCCATCATCCAATATTCTAAAATTCATGGAAATTCAGGCTTTAAATCAAAATTGGGTCTAACATATTAAATGAATTTTAAAAAGAAAAGGGAAAACCGAAACATTATTTTAATATTTTATTTCCACCCGACCCCTAAACCTGGGTGTTACATAATCAACCAAAAACAGTGCATTACACATCAAAACAACCACAAAATCACTGCCACAAATCAGATTACAACTCAAGACGATTTCACTACATTTCCAAGCCAAGAAATATCCCAAACTCTTCATTTTCAGACTTGAACAGAACCAAGCAGTTACCCATCAATTTCATCATCCAAAACATCACTATGTTTTGTTTCTAAATTGTTGGTAAAGTAGAACTGCAAAATCGGCTGTTAGCACTGAGTGGAAATAATAACAAAAAACAGTAATGAAATTGTGAACCGTGTCGTGGTATGTTGGCCACTGCCTTAGAAACAAACTGCCCCGAACAGTGTAGTCGCTTCACAGGTAGAATGTCCCCCGAGGTGCACACGGATGCTCCAAGAACCGTACACTCGACTCCGGAGTGAACAACGGTGGTACTACTCGAATGATGCTCGAACAATGGAGGAAACAGATAGAATTTGAAGTGTTTGCAATGTGTTTGATATCTCAAATGGTGCATGTAGCACCTCTATTTTTAGGCTGAACATTATGTCCATAGTAGACATCTCACTGTCCAAATAATTCTGTAATTAAGCTCAGTAACAGCTTATATTCGAATAAATTTGAATTAAACTGCACTCGATCAAAATAAAATAGTCTAAATTTTGAACAGATACGCGCGCGTACGTGTCGAAGACACGTGTCACCCGAGCCCGAGCCCGAGCCCGAGCTGGCCGGACGGCGGCGGCGGTGCGCGAGGACTTCCCTTGTGCTTTCCCACTCAACAAGGGAGGGAGGAAGCATGGGTATAAATACCCTTCTCTAACCATTTTCCCAACCAATGTGGGATATGGCCTTAGTAACACTTGAAGCATTACCAACATTCCCCCACTAATGCGAAAGAATTCATCTGTATCTCAAACACAGACCTTCTCAGACGAGCAATAGCGGAATTAGTTGCTTAAGCATTAGTGAACGTATCTTGAACTAGTACATAGTGATGATGAGCGATCATTCTCTTAGATAAGTGAAACTAGTCTTGAACTTTCTAAGATATGGGTAAACTCATAACACACAACTAACTCCTTCATCCACCGAAGTTCTCGATGTGTAAGATATATATACACAAGTGTATATTTGGCCATCTTACCTCAGGATTCTAGTAAGTGTATTAGAAAAACGGCCCAACGTTTTTCACAGAAGGTGGCTAATCCTTCTCACTTACATAGGTTATTTCATCAAGTTTATCTCGATAAACCACCCTAAAATCGGGCTATGAAATAATTAAGAACCATTTGTAATGGCTCAACCTCTTATAGACATATGGTGATTTCTACAAGTTCATTTAAAATGAACCACCCAGTCTTGGAATAAGAAATCATTAAGAATAAATATTCAACCTCATTATCGGTGAATTCAAAATGTCCTTCTCAATAGGATCATTCAAAATTTGAATTCATTAAGAGTTTCTTGAAACTCAACCTTTTCTGGCAGTAAGTTCATATTGTCCTTCTCAATAGGACAACACATTCAGACTTGTGTTATGAACTTATTAAGAATAAGTATTCAACCATGATTCGGTAAATTCATCAAGTCTTTCTCACAAAGACCACCCAAAACTTGGGCTATGAATTTATTAAGAGTAATAGTACTCAACCTGGACATGTACATCATTCATCATAAGGATGGGTAGTGAGAAATGTACACTATGAGTCTTTCTATGGTTTTGTTTGACCACATTGAACTTAGATAACTAAGTTGGGTATCCACCATGAATTCCTCAACCAATGGGCTTTAAACCCATCCCCCTCGACGAATCTAGGACCAACTTCTGACTTAACCCTTTGTAAGCGGATCTGCTAGGTTTCTTTCCAACTTCACATACTCTAAAGAGAGTACTCCATTCCTTATTAAGTGTCTAACAGATTCATGTCTTATGCGAATGTGTCTCTTTTTACCATTGTAAACTTGACTCTTGGCAACACAAATCACAGGTTGTGAATCACACAACAAGGAAACAGGAGGAGTCGGGCTTCCCCACAACGGAATATCGGCTAACAAACTCCTTAGCCACTCAGCTTCTTGCCCAGCTAAGTCAAGAGCTATAAACTCTGACTCCATAGTAGATCGAGCAATACAAGTCTGTTTTGAAGACTTCTAAGAAATTACTGCTCCTCCCAAAGTACATACATACCCACTCGTAGAGCTTACTTCATCACTATCATAGACCCAATTGGCGTCACAATATCCTTCTAATGTAGCAGAAAAGCCAACAAACTCAAGTCTCCAGTCCATAGTACCCTTAAGGTACTTAAGTAAGCATCTAAGAGCAACCCAGTGCTCACCACTACGGTTATGAGTATATCTACTGAGTCTGCTAACAACATAGGCAATATCTGGCCGAGTATAGTTCATTAAGAACATCAGACTGCCAATTATTTTGGCATATTTCGTTTGAGAAACGCTACTTCCTTTATTCTTAAAGAGATGTATGCTAGAGTCATAAGGAGTTCGAACATGGACGACATCAAAATTGTCAAATTTCTTTAACACTTTCTCGATATAGTGTGTCTGACTTAAAGAAAATCCCTTTTCAGATTTGATAACTTTGACTCCTAAGATTACATCGACTTCTCCCAAGTCAGTCATCTCAAACTTAGTGGACAAGAAACTTTTTGTTTTGTTAATGAACTCAATGTTAGTACTGAAAATCAACATGTCGTTAACATACAAGCTTATGATGATACAATCAGTACCAAACATCCTCGAATACACGCATGCATCCGAACCATTCACAACAAAACCAAAACTAAGAATAGTTTTATGAAATTTCTCATACCACTGTTTAGGAGCTTGCTTCAGGCCATAAAGTGACTTTTTAAGTCTACAAACTTTGCCTTCCATACCAGGCGCCTCGAAGCCAAGAGGTTGCTCCATATAGATCTCCTCATCTAGATCCCCATTCAAAAATGCAGTCTTTACATCCATTTGATGTACTTGCAACTTGTGAATGGAGGCTAGTGCAAACAATGCACGGATCGTTGAGATTTTAGTGACGGGAGAATAAGTATCAAAGAAGTCTTGACCAAATCTTTGATTGAACCCTTTGCCTACTAGCCTTGCCTTATACCTTTGGATAGAACCATCTGGTCTAAGTTTCTTTCGAAAGACCCATTTACTGTTGAGGGTTTTAAATTCTCTAGGCAAGTCAACTAATTCCCAAGTATGATTAGACATTATTGATTATAGTTCATCTTTTATAGCGCTTTTCCAGAAACTAGCATCAATAGATCGTATAGCTTCTTCGTAAGTTTTAGGATCCTCATCTGACAAATAAGCTTGAGCTATAGGATCAGAAAGAGTGTCTAAATCATTTATCTCAGAAATAAAGGAAGTTATGAAGTCTGGTCCAAAAGAGGTTTCAACTCTTTGTCTCTTACTTCTTCTAGGCTCATATTCAATCTCTTGAGAAGACCTAGCAGGCATACTAGAAGAAGTGGATGACAAGTTTTCTATTTGTGTTTCAACACTTAATCTAGGTTTCTTGAGAGGAAAGATTTCTTCAAAGAAAACAACATCCCTAGATTCACAAATAGAAGAGTCTTGTAAAGTCATGAATCTATATGCGACACTGTTAGAAGCATAGCCTATAAACACTGCATCAATGGTCTTAGGTCCAATGGTGGACTTCTTAAAGTCTGACAACCCCACTTTGGCCAGACACCCCCACACTTTCAGGTATTGTAAATTTGGAGCATACCCTTTCCATAATTCGTATGGAGTAGAATCAATTTTCTTATAAGGTACTCGATTCAGAATATGATTAGCCGATAGAATGGCTTCCCCCCACATGTTGTCGGACAACCCAGAACTTATCAACAATGAGTTCATCATCTCTTTTAAAGTTCTGTTTTTCCTCTCGGCTATACCATTCTGTTGAGGAAAATAAGGGGCTGAAGTTTCATGTATTATGTCATTCGTCTCACAAACCTCTTTTAGAAAATTAGATCCATATTCACCACCTCTATCAGACCTAACACGTTTTATTCTCCTATCTAACTGATTTTCAACTTCTACCTTATAAATAAGAAAGAAAATTTCAGCTTCATCTTTAGTTCTTAGGAGATAAACTTTTGTATACCTAGAGAAGTCATCTACAAAAGTTATGTAGTAGTGTTTTCCTCATTTACTTCCAGTGTTTCTAAAGTCTGCTAGATCAATATGAATAAGTTCTAACAGTTCAGTCTTTCTTTTAGAAACATTTTTAAAGGTAGGTTTTGCATGCTTTGCTTCTACACAAACTTCACATTTATTATAGTTTGTTATGTCTAGTTTAGGCAAAATATTCATATTCATCATTTTCTTTAGGGATTGAATATTTACGTGACCTAATCTAGCATGCCACATATCAACAGACTCAACAATATAAGCAGAAGTGGTAGCTTTATTATTTTCATTAAGTTGAGTTTCTATGACAAATAAACCTTCGCTTAAAAAACCTTTCCCGACATAATCACCATTACGGGAAAGTACAAGTTTATCTGCCTCAAAAACTAACTTAATGCCTGCCTTATTTAAGAGGCCACCACTGATCAAATTTCTACGCAGGTCAGACACATATAGGACATTGTTAAGAGCCAAAGTTTTACCGGAAGTCAGCTTGAGTAAAACCTTGCCTTTGCCCATCACTTGAGAGCTGCTGGAGTTTCCCATGTATACACGTTCACCATTTTTCACGTCCTCGAACTCGGTGAAGAACTCCTTCTTTGCGCAGAAGTATCGAGAAGCTCCGGTGTCCATGACCCACTCGGTGTTCTTCTCTACAAGGTTAACCTCCGAAACCACCGCGGCAATGACATCATCATCCATGTCCTCTGCCACATGCATGTGTGGTCTAGTCTCGTTCTGCCGGTCCAAACGGTGCTGACATTGGTACGCCTTGTGACCAGCTTGCCCACACACGTAGCACTTCATGGTTTTCACGTCGGGCTTGGCCTTGACCGGTTTCTTGAAGTTGGTAGTCTTCTGTGGTTTGGGCTTTTTGCTCTGGGGGCCTTTCTTAAAGGGCTTTTTGGACCCTGAAGCACCACTAGACTCAACTAAATTAGATTTAAAAGATAAGTGACTAAAGTTGTTAGTAACCTTATCTTTCAAACGGTTGGCCTCTTCGATTTTCATGTGACCGATCAGCTCCTGAAGTGGTACGTCCCTTTTCTTGTGCTTGAGAGAGTTGCGATAATCAGACCAGGACTTTCGCAACTTCTCGATCAGAACATTTGCATGCAGAACCTCACACATCTGCATGCCTTCCCCTATGATGTCCGAGACAAGATTCTCGTAGTCATGGACCTGGTCCATGATGGGCTTGTTGTCGGTCATCTGGAACTTCAACCACTCGCCCACGGCATACTTTTTGATCCCCGCGTCATCGGTGCCATATTTTGTGTCCAAAGAATCCCATATCACCTTTGCACTCCTCTCCTTAAGGTACATGTCAAATAATTTGTTGGGCATGTGACTTAGGAGATGGCCACGGACCGTCTTGTTGTCCTTCTCATATTTGGCAAAAGTGGCAGCAGCAAGAGCATCGGCGACATCATCAATCTGCCCTTAGTTATCGGTAGGAACAACAACAGTAGGGGGAGCAATGGGTGGTTCGTTGAGCAGCACATAGTCAAGGTCCAATTGCTCAAAGAAAATTAAGATGCGCTGGGACCACCTTCAATAGTTGCTACCATCCAATGCATCAAGCTTGGAAATGTCGGGAATGAGCTTGCTTAGTAGTGCGGATGAAGAAGCCATTTTGCAGAATCAGAGAATAGTTTTGTTTCTAAATTGTTGGTAAAGTAGAACTGCAAAATCGACTGTTAGCACTGAGTGGAAATAATAACAAAAAATAGTAATGAAATTGTAAACCGTGTCGTGGTATGTTGGCCACTGCCTTAGAAACAAAACTGCCCCGAACAATGTAGTCGCTTCACAGGCAGAATGTCCCCCGAGGTGCACACGGACGCTCCAAGAACCGTACACTCGACTCCGAAGTGAACAACGGTGGTACTACTCGAATGATGCTCGAACAATGGAGGAAACAGAGAGAATTTGAAGTGTTTGCAATGTGTTTGATAATCTCAAATGGTGCATGTAGCACCTCTATTTATAGGCTGAACATTATGTCCATAATAGACACGTGTCGAAGACACGTGTTACCCGAGCCGGCCGGACGGCGACGGCGGCGGCGCGCGAGGACTTCCCTTGTTCTTTCCCACTCAACAAGGGAGGGAGGAAGCATGGGTATAAATACCCTTATCTAACCATTTTCCCAACCAATGTAGGATATGGCCTTAGTAACACTTGAAGCATTACCAACACACTAAACATGTTCAAAACAGCCCTCAAGTATAACCATACCATTAGCCCAACTTTCCCTCACATAACTACCTCAAAAACTCAAGATTTCCACCTCTAAACTCACCCACAAATACCCATTTCGAGATTCTATTAAAACTTCATCATTTTAACATATGTTAAACTTAAAAGCAAGACTATAACACATATTAACTTAACAAATAAAAAACTCAATGAAAAACCAACAAAGTTTCCACCTTTGATTTAAAATTTGAACGCTTGGAACAACTCAAAAATGGAGTTTACGAAAATCTAAAACCATGAAAATGTTAAGGATGAAGAGGAGAAGTCAAAAACATTATTACCTTGATAAAAACTCTTGAGATCGTTGAGGAAGATGACGGAACAATGTTTGGGATGGGGAGGAGTTTTAGTGTCGTGAGTTTTGTTTCAAGAGGAAGGAGATGATAGCTTCAAAACACTCTTTTACTTGTTTTATTTCTCTTATTAGAAAAACCTCATTTTACCCTTAATGAAAACACATGGTCTTTTTAATTCAAAACCAAGCCAATTTTATTTAAACCAAGCCCAAAGACCCGAACCTAATTTATTCACCTAAGACCCGACCCCCTAAACTCGAGTGTTACACGTTAATTAGCAAACATAACCATTATTTCAAATAAAAAGAACAATTAATCTGTAACATCAATTCAGGATTTTTAAATATTAAATATTATTTTAAATTATTAATTCAATTGATAAAATCTAAAAAATTTCCTTTCATCGATTCGACTATTTATCTAATTTCAACAATATTAATATTGAATCCAAAGTATTTCTCACATCTAATAGGATATATGTAGTCCATCCCCAACGAAGTCTACCTGCCAAGCCCAATCTTTTTTTTCTCTTCAACAATAAAATATAATATAAATATGTTGGGGTTTGAAATAAAAGGAAATTTATTTAATCTATATACATATGGGAAAATTATTCAATGTATCGTGTAGTATTTAGACAATGCAATTTATTTATTTTAGGGTTTAAAGATTTAATTTAAAATTTATATTTTTATGGTTTATAGATTTAGTTTTTAGGGTTAGGATATATAGTTTATGGATAGAATTTAGAGTTTGATGTTTATATTTTAAGGTTAGAGATTTTAAATTTAATTTTTAAAGAGTAAATATGTAGGCTTGTATAAAAAAATTTATACAACATGCATACAAAAAATTCTCAATATAATACTTTCTTCGTCCTACTCAATGTGTCCATTATTGACTTTTTACGCAGTTTTAGAAAAAAAAATTGTGTAAGAGAAGTGATGTAAAATAATTGAAACGATATTTTTGTCCTTGAAAAGTTGAATTTTGTTTTTATTGGAAAACTAAAGAAAGGGTAAAATAATAAATCTACCTTGTAAAATTTTTTTTCCTTTTAATAAGACAATTTAAATGGGATAATTTCAAAATACAAAATGAACATCTTAAATAGAACGAAGAGAATATTAAAGAATAGAAATTTGAATCCAACACTTTTGCTTTATACAAGTGATATTGATTTCATACCGAGAGGTAAACTTTCCAGAAACTTTAACAAATATGGTACTTGATTTTTCTATTTTTATAAATGTGGTTCTTGTTTTTATTTTCAGAAATATAGTACTTTTTACAATGAAAGTGAGGTTGAAGGGAACACACCGTCTTTGAATAATATTTTACACTGAAGTCGGATTGTAGACCTACCGTCTTTAGTAAATTTTAATTAAAAAAAAATGCACAATAAAGTCGGATTGTATTCTCACCGACTTCTTTTACTGTAGTAAATACTATAGATTTAAAAATAAAATTAAAGATATCATATTTCTAGAAAAAAAATCACCCCGCAATATTGGTGCAATTTGGCGAAACTTTCCTTTTGAAATAGGGTAAATTACATAGACGATCACTAAACTATACCCGAAAAAATAAAATGGTAACCAAATTTTTAAAAATGACAAAATGGCAATTAAACTTTATGTTTTGTTACAAAATGGTAACTGTGTCGTTAACCTCCGTTAAAATAGTGACATGACTGTTAATTTTTTTGTATAATAGCACATTTAGTCCTCAATACTTACACATTCAATTAATCTAGTCATAATTCGAAGAAATTCAATAAATTTAAGGCTTAAATGAAAAATAAGTGCCTAAAGTATTTCTTTTTTGAATTTTAGGTGTCTAAAGTATTTTTTTTTGTAAAAATAGGTGCCTAAAGTTACAACCATTACAATTTTAGGTGCCTCAGTGTTAATGGCCGTTAAAAAAAAACTTGTTAGCCAATTATAATGAGACATGTGGCAGATTCTAATTTTTAAAAATTTTAAACTATTTTTAATAAATTAAAAATTGAAATTTTCAAAAAAAATCCCTAAATTCTAAAAAATCCCCAATTTCATACATTCCTAAATCCCGAAATACCTAAATCCCTCAATCCGGCGACTCCCACCGTCATTGGCCACGATTCCAGGGACGAAATGTAGTGTACTCCTCTCTCCCAAGCACCCATGCACCAATCGTCGTCGTTCAGCCGCCGCTCGTCGCCAATCGTTCGAATGAATTTTTCGAATATTTCAACCTTTGTCCGGCGTTTTGCACGACTTCGGTCTATTTTCGGTGACGGGGTGGTAGGGTAAAAGATTGTGGTGGTACGGCGACGGATTTTGCAGGTGGCGGCGTGGCCATCGGAGATGGAATCGATTCAAATTATGATTTGAGTTTTGGTGAGTTAGGAATTTCGAATTTGGGGGCTATTTTATGAATTTTGGAAATTTAGAGATTTAAAAAAAATAAGTTTAAAAAATAAAAGAAATTAGAAAATGAAATAAAATAAAAAATATATATTTTTAAAAAGTTAATGGTAGTTAGCACGAGGCACCTAAAATTTGTAACACCTGGGTTTGGGGGTCGGGTGAAAATAATATTAAAATAATGTTTCGGGTTTCAGTTTCATAATTAAAATAATAAAATATTTTTATGGGCTTCGTGTTTGCAAAATAATTAAAGACCTATGTTGGGCCTATCTTCTAAGTCCAAATGCCATGAATTTTAGGAGATGAGAGTTTTAGCCATTTCATTAATAGCATAATGGTAAATATGTTTTTGGTGAATTAAAACAAAACAAAAGATGAAGACCATGTGCTCATCTTCTTCCTCACTCCCATTTTCAAAACTAACGACCAAGAGAGCTATCCTTACCCAAATCACTATTCCATCACCATTCTTCTTCATCTTGGGTGATTTTCGAAAGGTAAAACCATATTTGACTTGTCCTTACCTTCCTCTTCATGTTGGTACCATTAGTTTTCAATAAAACCAAGTATTTTGTATTTTGGGTTTTTCAAAGATTTTGTTAAAGGTTGTAGCTTTATGGATTTTTAACCAAGCTTTTGATTTATTGTTGTTAGACAAGTTGTTTGTGAACCATAAGGTCCAACATATATGAATTTTAAAGGGTTTTATGATGATTCTCGGATTTGGGTTTAAGTGGGGGGGGGGGGGGGGGGGTTTGAAGGGTTTTAAGTTGAGTTTGGGGGGTGTTTTATGTTGGAATTTGTTGGCTGATGGTTAGGCTATGTATGAGGGTTGTTTTGGAAGCTTTTGGGAGTAATTTAGGTGTTGGAATCAACGGTTTTGGACTGCGTTTCATGGCTGCTCGGGATTGAGGTTTTGGGAGTTGTTCTTAGCTTGAAATCTTGTGTTTTGTGCTTGAATAGTGCTCCGAGTTTGCTACTCTGATTTGTGAACTGATTTGAGGTTGTTTTGATTGTGTTGAGATGATTAGAAGCAAGAGTTTGTGTTGGTGAAGCCTCGGAAACAAATCCGGAATCTTTGGAAGCTTGATCGGCTAGTGTGTTGAGCTTGGAATAGTCGGTGAGTGGTTAAATGTTTTTAAATGGTTTTCAAGTGTTGGTTCAAGCATGTGGACTAGGTTGGGCTTGGTAGACCCACCTAGAGTTATGATTAGATTGGTAGTCTAATCACAAGCTTTAGTTAGAGACTTTGGTTGAACTCTAATTGTTGTTTATGCCTCATGTTTAATTGTGATTATGGTGGCTATGTATATTGTGTTATACATGTATGTTGAGGCATGGTTTTGATGCATTGTTATATGCATGTGGATTGTGCATGATGGTGATCATGGTGAGTACGTGCTAAGCACGGAAGTTGATATGAAATGATGTTGTGAAAAGTGTTTAGTATTGGCACTAGTATGCTTGGGTACAATGATCGATCATTAGGATGTTTAGTGTGCACACGTGAGTCAAATGCGCGCGTGGTCTTGGTGATGGTAGTCATCAAGATGGAGTACGGGTTCGCCCGAAAATTCTTCTTATATATGATAGTCGGTGATGAGTGTAATCCCATCGACGGGGCGTGAGGATGAGTGGAATCTCCTCCGCGTGAAACGGTGATGAGTGTAATCCCACCGTAAGGTAATGGTTGTGTTGGATTTGAGTTCCAACAGTTATCCGCGTATTCGGGTCATAACTAGGTGCCAATATGGATTGATATATGTGTTTGTTAATACATTGATGTATGTATTCTCATGTGTTGAGCTTATGACTTGTTGAGCATGGCATAATATTGAGTTTATGTTCATGCATCATATATTCTTTGGCTCATGTGGATCGAAGGTAAGATCATGCATTCTACCTTGGTTGTTGCTCGTGCTTGGACCCTACATTGTCGAGGTTTGTTTTATGAGCTTACCCTCACTAAGCTTTATGCTTACGCTCTCTTTGGTTCGACAATGTAGATTCGTAGTCCGTGGGTTGCTTGTGCAAGGAGAGGGCCTCCAAGTGAGCTTGTGGTGCTATCTTAGCTTTCAAGTATGGACTTTTAAGTTATAAGGTGTAATAGTCAAGCAATGGGATATGTATTGTTGTCTTGAGCTTTTGGATGTGAGTTGTGGATGTGATGTGTTAGGAGCATGTTTAGACTCCTTAATATGTTGTGGTTGGTGAGGCTTGTTGATGTCATATTTGAATTGTAAACCATGTTTAAGTTGCTTACATTGAATGCTTAAGTGTATGTTCTTGTTGAAGCATGTAACTTGAATGCTATGAATGCTCTTATGTTGTATGTTGGTTGCTGGAGGCTTTAGCTTGTGTTTTGGGACAGCCATGTGCCATAAACCAGCTAAAACTAATCCGCAGACAGAGGGCGTATCGAAACGGCTGGTCCCGTTTCGATACGATCCCTTTATTTTTGGCCAGGCGTTTCGGTACGCTAGAGGTCGTTTCGATACGTTTTTGCCACTGGAAATCTGAGATTTTGACGAAAAAATGAAGTATCGAAACGGGCCTTGGCGTTTCAGAACGGTCTTCGTATCGTTGACCACGAGAAGTTGACCGTGGAGGGCGTTTCGATACGGTCCACCCCTGTTTCGAAACGGTCTCCTCGGGTTGACTTTGGTCAGTTGACCTAGTCAAGGCGTATCGAAACACCCTATGGGCGTTCCGATACGGCCTGCTGTTTAAGTTTAAAATGGGTTGTTTTGTTGGGCTGTTTGGTTGTTTACCTCAATTGTTTCTTCCGTTGTTGCCTTCCTCACATAGGACTAATATTACATCTAGACAAGATAATAATAATGAAAAAGTTTTCTCGGGTTGTTAACCGAAGTGGAGCCTTAACAGGTTTCGCCTCGGTTATCCCCGTGTAGCCCACTCGGACCGGTCAAGCGTCCGGACCGGGACGAGGGGGTTACAAAATTATAACGGTTGAAACTTTGAGCACATATTTTTACAAAAAAATACTTTAGGCACCTAAAATTAAACAACTTGCCCCCTCACGATTCAATCATAGCTTCGTCCGTGCATTGAATAATGGAGGCAAGCATGCATTGCCCACTAAGACTCCATTCGGCGTTGCTTTTCCACCTAACTTTTAGAGAACTTCTGCTGAACGCCCAACTTTTGTCCCTCGTCACTCAACTTTTGCGCTGATTTTGGTCTTAAACGCAGCTTTTAGAGAAGCTGAAATTTCCAACTTCTCCCCAAATGTTGCTTCTCAGCCCAAATAAGGGTTTTGTCGGTGGCCCCAGCAAAGCCTAAATTTCTAGCTTTTCATATTATTATTATTATTATTATTATTATTATTATTATTATTATTATTATTATTATTAAACATCCCAGTATCATCACATTGTTGTTGTGATCATCTCACACTCCCAATGGGGTCAAAACATATTTGTAAAAATCTATTCAATCAAGTTTGTTATAAAAAGAAAAACTGATTATTAAAGATAAAATTATATTTCTTTTCACTATTTTAAATATATTTTAAAAAAGTTGGTCCATGTCTTATGTTCATATCCTTTGATAAAAAAATAGCCCACGTGCTCATTTATAGATTACTTTAAGATTAATATCTCATTCTAAATGGTTATAAAAAACAGTCTTCATAACTAGCCAAATATTTAAGTAAATAATAATTAGATTAAATATTCGATGCACAGATAGTGTAATTTTTATACATACATATTTATTTAAAGGAAAACTTTACAGCGCTCGATGAGTACCATTAACAACGAGCACCGACGATCACTATTAATTTAATTTATAAAGATTTAAAATTTAAAGGACTCACCGTATAATTATATATTATCTAAAAATCAAAAGGTAATTTAATTAAAAATATTATATTATTTTTAATTTTCTTTTAAACATAGACCAAAATACATATCTACTCCTAAATTATAAAACTCTAATTTTTGTTCATTTGAAATTTAAGCTGCCGCCATTGTTGCCGCCGCCGTCGCAACATGAACGAATTCAATCAAACATTATATCCCCAAGGCATTTTGGATGCTATTATCGAGAAGGTAATAATGTCGATCGAAACTGTGAACTCGCACACATCAATAAAACTAGGGTTGCTTAATCAGTTGCCTTTGTTGCAGATGGAGCATGAAGCTACTTGTTTGTACATTGGTGTCATACAGAAAAGACCATCCTCCATTGAGCATGAGAAAATGGAGCAAAGGACATTCTTGGCGGTGACAGCAACGACGACGGCAACTTAAATTTCAAATGAATAAAAATTACGGTTTTGTAATTTAAGGGCAGATATGTATTTTGATCTATGTTTAAAAGAAAATTGAAAATAAAATAATATATTTTAATTAATTTACCTTTTGATTTTTAACTAATTTATAATTATACAGTGAGTCCTTTAGATTTTTAATCTTTGTAAATTAAATTAACGGTGTTCATCGGTGCTCGTCGAGCGTGGCAAACTCATTCTTATTTAAATATCACAATACAAAATTTAAATCTTTAATCATGAACCTTAAAATCTTAAATTCTAATCCCTAAACTTTAACTTGAAATCATTAATTCAAAAATCTAATATAAACCCCTAAATCTTAAACTTCTAAATCTCGAATTAAATATGTTTGTAAAAAATAATGTTTTACTATAAGTACATGAAATATTTTCGGAGAAAAGACAAAAATATTGTCTTCCATCCCCCCCCCCCTCCCCCCAAATATGGCAGAATCCAAATTATTTTTAGATAACTTGAAAGATGATAGCATTTGGTTCCGTTTCTAAACGGTAAATTCAATATTTGGAAAAAAGTTGAAAGTTGATAACAATAAGTTTCGTTTTTAAACAGTGGCTATAGCGCCACATGGCGCGCAACCAGCTGCGCGGGCACTGTTTAAAGACGGGAGCAAATGACTCCGACTTTAAACAGTGCTGGCAGCCTTAGTCAGCGCAGGGTGGCAGGCGGTGCAGTGTGCATGCATGCAGATTGCAGGGGGCATGCATGCAGCTTCGAGAATGGATTTTTTATTGTGGTTGGGTTGGTTGGATGAGTGGTGGGATTAAATTTGATGGTGTTAAATAGAGGTTAAATGTGGGAATGGTATAGATGTGTATTTGATTTTTGGGTTAACTACTGGAATAGTCACTTATGTTTTCCCCCAGTACAGAGTTGGTCACTGATTTTAAAAAACGACAGTAAGGTCACTTACGTTTTCGGGGCATAAACTTTTGGTCACTCAGCCGTTTGTTGCCGTTAAATACTGACAGATTGCTGACCTGACAACGAAAAAATAAGTGTAAATTAATGCAATGGCCATTAAAGTTTATTTCATGTACATTTTTGCTCTCCAATTTTAAAAAAATAAACATTATAGTCACTAATGAAAATGTTTCTTTCTAATTTCACCCTTAAATTTTTAAAAATTAATTTTTCAACCCTAAAACTTTACAATCAATTAGAATAATAATATTATAAAGGTTTAAATGAAAAATAGGTGCCTAAAGTATACCCTTTTTAAATTTAGGTGCTCAAATTGCTCCTATTTAATAACTAAATTTTCAAATTGCTCATTTTTTTCACTCTGGATTGTTTTAGTATTATTGTAACATGACATATCATTTTTATTATTGTTAAATTAAAAATGATTTTAAAATAAAATAAAATCATTATTATTATTATTAAATTTAAAATATATATTTAAAAATATTACTTCTTAAAATAATTTAGGTGTTTAAAGTATTTTTTTTTTGTAAAAATAGGTGCCCAAATTTACCATAGTTATAATTTTAGGTGTCCGGCTGTTAAATGAGTGTTAGAAAAATTGCCAACCAATCGGTACTTGACATGTGACATTAATTTTATTATTTTTTAATGGAATATACTTAGAACTTTCATATTATTATAAAATCTCAAAATTTGACAAGCTTCACAAAATAGTCTCTAAATCCCTAAAAATTTCCAAACTTTCGCCGTCGATTATCGCCGCTTCCGCTGCCAGTTGTCGTCGCTGACCGCCACTTGGTCGCCGAACCAAGGCGATCATTTTTCCCGACACAGTGTCGTCAGAAACGCCCAACGGCATGCAACCAAACGCCAAACACGAAATCGACGTTCGCGTTTGACGTTCGGCTGCACACCGTTAGACGTTTCTGGTGACGTCGTGTTAGGGAAAACTGTCGCCTTGGCCCGGCGACCAAGTGTGTGCGGTCAGCGACGACAACTAGCGAAGAAAGCGACAGAAATCGACGACGAATGTTTGGGAATTTTTAGGGATTTAAGGATTGTTTTGTGAAGCTTGTAAAATTTTGAGATTTTATAATAATTTGAAAATTCTGAGTATTTTCCATTAAAAAAATTTACAAAATAAAATTAATGCCACGTGTCAAGCACCAATTGGTTGACAATTTTTTAACACCCATTTAACAACCAGGCACCTAAAATTGTACCTATAGAAACTTTGGGCACCAATTTTTACAAAAAAAAAAATACTTTAGACACCTAAATTATTTTAAAAACTAATATTTTTTTAAAATATTTTAAATTTAAAATTAATAAAAATAATTTTATTTTAAAATTATTTTTAATTTAAAAATAATAAAAAATGACATGACATTTTATAATAATAATAATAATAATAATAATAATAATAATAATAATAATAATAATAATAATAATAATAATAATAATAATAATAATAATAATAATAATAATAATAATAATAATAATAATAATAATAATAATAATAATAATAATAATAATAATAATAATAATTCAGAGTAAAAAAATAGGAGCAATTTGAAAGTTTAGTTATAAAACAGGAGCAATTTGGGCACTTAAGTTTAAAAATGGTATACTTTGGGCACCTATTTTTCATCTAAGCATTTATAATATTATTGTACTAATTGATTGTAAAGTTTTAGGGTTGAAAAATGAATTTTAAAAAATTTAAGGGTGAAATTATAAAGAAACATTTTTATTAGTAACTATAATGTTTATTTTTTTAAATTGAGGAGTAAAAATGTACATGAGATGAACTTTAATGACCATTGCAATAATTTTCCCTTATTTTTTGTTGTCAGGTCAGCAATCTGTCAGTGTTTAACGACAACAAACGGCTGGGTGACCAAAAGTTTACGCCTCGAAAACGTAAGTGACCTTACTGGTCGTTTTTCAAAATCGGTAACTAACTCTGTACTGGGGGAAAACATAAGTGACTATTCCAGTAGTTAACCCTTGATTTTTTTTTTGAGTTGATAGAGTAGAAGAAGGATGAAGAAGATTTGGAGAAAATATTGTAAGTGTGTTTATTTTTTTAATGGGTAAATTACAACGGAGTTCACTCAATTATGGTCAATGTTACATTTAGGTCACTCAATTATTAAAAGTTACATTTAGGTCACTCAATTATGGGTAAGGTTACATTTAGGTCACCAAATTATTAAAGGTTACATTTGGGTCACTCAATTATCGGTAAGGTTACATTTGGGTCACCCTTCATATTTAAAAAGAGTATATCAATTTGTGTATTAGATTAATTAATGATTTCAAATGAAGTACTCCAATGTTAACGAGGGTATACAAGTGATTTGGAAGAAAAAATGACTAAATTGATATACTTTTTTAAATATCAAGAGTTGCCCAAACGTAACCTTACTCATAACTGAGTGACCCAAATGTAACCTTTAATAATTGGGTGATCCAATTGTAACCTTATCCATAATTGAATGACCCAAATGTAACTTTTAATAATTAGGTGACCCAAATGTAACCTTACACATAATTGAGTGGCCTTCGTTATAGTTTACCCTTTTTTAATTTAGTAATATTATTAGTTCAATAATTGTAATTTAAATTTTTAATTTGTATGTTATAGTGTAATTAGTACGAAAATTTAAAATTTAAAATTTAAAATTGTTTGTTCATTCAAAATATGTATATTTTTAAAAATTATAATTGAATCGAAATATGGTTAAAATGAAGGCAAAAATAATTTAGTATATACAAAGTTATTCGAAATAATTTAGTATGTTTATAAAGAAATATATATTCGAAAAGAACTCAACCCGATGTTAGTAACATTAATTTAAATTTTAGTATGTTCATTTTTATTGAAAATTTATTTATGTGTTTTGAACATGCAGAGAAAATGAGCAACAATAGATTTATGACAATTGTCCATTACAATGGACAAATAATGAAAATTGATGTTGAGATTGTATTTGAATCTGAAAGCACTACGAAGATTAGATTTGAAAAGGAAATCACGCTTCAAGAAATGAAGGAGAAGATATCCAAGAAAATTAAAGTTGAGATTCATGGTTTGCGGTACCCATGGCTGACATGTGACAATCCGTTCAGATGTTGTGCAATCACTCTCCAAGATGATGATGAAATTGGAATGGTGATTGTAGAGCATGAATCTATGGAGATTTGAAATATCGAGTTGTTTGCTGAGGTGCGTGATGTTCTCGACCCATCTAGAAACATAGTTGGAGAATCTACTCAAATGGGTTTCGATAATGAGATTGATATGCTTGGAGGGAGTTTTGTCGCAATGTTGGCAAGTGTGACATCGAGTGCATTTCATCTAGCCGGGCCTTCGACATATGCTTCATCATACGGCCGACTGTTGATTTGACTGTTGATGCTGATGTGGAAAACCTACGAGGTTGATGGAGGGAAAAACACTTGAAGATTCCAACGAAGATGAAGATATTGGGGGTCCTGATTCGTTCCCCGGTGACGTTGGTGATGCTCATGATTTTGGTGTTGGAGAATTCGTTTCAACCGGGGATGACATTACATGCTATGAACCTCCTACTCACATGAGCTTAGTGGATTTTGATATGACGAGGGCGCCTCAATTCTCGGATATGCCCTAATTAACTTCAAGTCAGCATGGTGAATTATCAGTTGGGCTTCAATTTAATGAAAAGAATGAGGCTACATTGGCAGTTAAAGAGTATATCATCAAGAAGCATGTGGACTACGTTGTTGTAGAATCTAGCCAGAGGGCTTTCTTTGCCAAGTGTGTGAAATATGGACAAGAGTGCAATTGTGTTGAGTGGATCAAGGGATTGATCAAAGCCAAGAGGGGGGGGGGGGGTGAATTGAGTTTTTAAAATTTTGGAAGTGAAGTGGAATGAATAAAAATGAAGAAAAAGGCAATTATAATGGTTCAAGTTCCAAATGAACTCTACATCCACTACCTTAGCTCCCACTAAGGATTTTCCAACAATTCCACTAATTGATCTTCCCCTTTTCTAGGCTTAGGAGGAAACCTTTACAATACCGGTCAATTTTCTACCCAAAATTAACCAAACCCTCACTTGGTTACAAAGAAGAAATTGAAGGCAAGTAGGATATCTCACAATACAAATTTGCCTCTTTTTAATACAAGCACTCAACCCAAATTGAAATACAAGATATGAATTTCACTCAATACAATTTGGGAGTTTTACAAGAATGAGACTTTTTGGCACTTGAGCTTGGATTTTTGTATAGATGTTTCTCTTGGATGCAATAGTTGTTGTTGGTCTTCAATAGGCTTGTTTTTATACCTTCTTCATTAATTCTAGCCGTTTGGGTGGTTAGGGAATTGATTATAGCCGTTGGGACCCTCTCTTTCCACCATAAATGCACTTCTACAGCCTATCGTATCGGTACTCGAGGAAACGTATCGATACCTGTCTCAAAAAAGAAAGAGTCGTTGCACAAATACAAGAGAGGCATGTCGATACGAGTACAGGCGTATCGGTATGGGTTAGGGAACCGTTTCGATACGGGTAAGACCGTATCGATGCAATTTTCCATCATAGCCCATTGGAGGAATTCGTATCGATGCGAGTAAGAGCGTATCGATACTCATTAACCACCTCTTTAAAAATTGGTTATGTAACCCCCTCGTCCCGGTCTGGACGATTGACCAGTCCGAGTGGGTCACACGGGGAAAACCAAAGTGAAACATGTTAAGGCTCCCCTTCGGTTAGCAGCCCTAGAAAGTTTCTTTTAACATTATCTTGTATAAAGGCTTTAATACTTCCTATGTGAAACACGACAGCGGAAACACAACGAATTAATACAAACATACAAAGCAAGCAATTTAAAACAACCCATTTTAGTTTGTACAACAGGCCGTATCGATACACTAGAAGTGCGTATCGATACGCCTTGACTAGGTCAACTGCCCAAAGTCAACCTAGGGAGACCGTATCGGTACACTGGTTGACTGTACCGATACGCCTTCCACGGTCAACTTCTCACAGTCAAACGACAAAAACCGTATCGATACACCAAAGACTCGTACCGATATGCCAAAATCTCGTCAATATCTCAGATTTCCAGAGAGCTTTTGGCATATCGATGCACCCCCGTATACCGATACGCTAAGCTTAAACTGGGGCCCAAAGTGTAGGACCGTATCGATACGGCCCTTGGGCGTATCGATACGCCCTGCACTACAAGCCTTAATTTAGCTGCAAAACGCACCAAGACTCAACTCTAAATGCAATTTACGACTCACCTAGCCACAAAAAAATATTCATACAACATTTAGAAACCAAGAATCAGCATACAGAACAATTTAAATGAACAACTGAGCATCAACATCAAGGCATCCATGCTTAAGAGAAACTTGCATTCTAAACATACATAAAGGGTCTAATTAGCCAAAAGGTACAAGCATTCACTAGCATGGTTTACATACTCTCAAACACATAGCATTCATGGAACAAAGGTCATAAGCCTTCAAAACACAAAGCATTAGACAATAACATAACATGGTTTACAAATCCATATCAAGGCATAAACAACAAACCAACATATATGAGTCTAAAAACGCTCATACAAGTCACATAGCAGTCCCATTGCTAAACTACCACATTATTTACTAAACCATACTTGAGCAACTACAAAAGCTTGGAATGCCCCTTTCCTTGCTCCTTGCTAACTCCACGCTAATGATATGCATTGTCGAAAACGAGAGCGTAAGTTAGAAGCTTAGTGAGGGTGCTCTAAAACAAAAACAACGACAATGCAGGGTTCAAGCATACCATCCTTAAGACAACACACATGCATACATAAGCATCAACATAGCATCAAGCTAACATCACATGGATGCACTAACAGGGCATCTTACTTCATGATATGCCCAACAAGATATAACAATTATCTTAACAACAAAACCACATGAACAAGTATATTGGCAACTATTAGTTTACTCGGATATGCGGATAACTTCCCGTTGGGGCTTTCACCTCCAACGTACTCAACAACAACGTTACCTTCGGTGGGATTACACTCATCACCGGACCTTGCATGGATGGGATTACACTCATCATCACATGCCCTACGGATGGGATTCCACTCATCATCACGCAATAATGTAAAATTTCCGGTGGAATATCACATCACCGTACTCCTCCTTGATGACTTTATGCCACTAAGGCCACGCGCGAATTTGACTCAACCGTGTGCACACTCTCATCCTAATGATCGATCATTTATACCCGGTAATTTAACTAGTGCCAATCATACTATCAAGTCACACCATGACAATCCATCATGCATATCAACATATCAATCATCACACACATCAATGAATATAACACATACATAATCAACACATGCTTTACAAGTTTATATCAAGCATATTTAGCAAAACTCATAAAACATACAAGAAGTCAAGCTACCAACTTAACCTCTACCTTGGATTGGCCTACCAAGCTTAATCCAACTTCTCAACCATACACTTGAACCAACTTAAACCAATTTAAAAGATTCCACTCACCACACTTCTTTAAGCAAACCGAGAAAAGTCGAATCAAGTCTCCACAACTTCCGGAATCGTGCCCGAACCTTCTCCAACGTTTACCCTTGATTCTAACCAATCAAAAACAATGAATTACTACACAAAACATCCACAATACACTGTCACTACTCAGATTTCAACCATAACCCACTTCTCAACAACTTCAAGCCAAAACTAACAACCACAAATTCTATTTTCGTACTCCCATTAAACCCAGCAGAAAACTACCAATTCCAACACCCAAAACACCTTTAAAGACCTTCAAAACACCTCTCTAACATCACTATAACATCAGCCCAACAACCTTACACAAAACCCTTCCAAAAACACAAGTTTTGACACCTTTAAAATTCCCCCAAAAACCCATTTCGGGATTTTTGACAAAACCCCACCATTTTAAGTTATAATACGTTTAAGGATTAGATTAAAACATAAATAAACTTATAAAATCAAGAGCTAAACGAAAAACCCTTAAAGCTTCCTCATTTTCCTTTAAAAACTTGAAACTTGAAACTAAAAAGATGGTGCTTTTAAGAATCTAAAACCATGGAAATGTTCAGAATAGATAGGAGAAGTCAAAAACGTGTTTACCTCGTTGAAATCACTTGAAATGATGAAGAGCTTTGATGGAATAGTAACTTGGGAGGTTTTGGGGGAGGGGGGGGGGGTTTGTCGTGGAAAATGAAACAAGGAAGAAGATGAGCTTGTTTTCTTTTTTTTCAAAAGGCCTTTTACTCACCTCTTTTTTTTTCCTTACTTTTGAAAATTTACGAAATTGTCATTAATAAAATTCAAGTCTTTTTAAAATAAAATCAAATCCTATTTTAATTAAACTGAGTCTAACGACTCGAACCCGACTCACGCACTCAACTCCCAACCCCAAAACCCGAGTGTTACAGGTTACATACCAAATGACGAGCAACGATCGAAATATTTAAGGCTCTAATCTTTCAAAATATTTTAAACCGTATCGATATGGGTGAGACCGTATCTGTACACGATTCAAACTCCTTGGGATTTTATAGAGAGTGCGTATCGATACAGATGGAATCTGTTTCGATACGGTAAGGGGTGTATCGAAACGTTTGTCTCCAGTAGCCAAGTTTGTTAAAAAGGTATTGATATGGTAAGAAGTGTATCGATACACATTGACGTTTTGAGCAATTCTGCCTTGGAACTCTTAGATAATTTTTTGGAGTTTGAGTTTTTCAAACTAGAGCAAAGCCTTGTTGATTTGAAACCTTTAGAGGGATTTAAAAATTCATTTCAAGTTTTACAATTTGGTTCTTAAAACACTTTGTTATATCAAAATCAAACATAGGTTTTACAATCTCCCTCTTTTTGATATAACAAAACCAAAGCTTAAAATTTTTAAGTTTTTTGAAAAACTTTGGAAAACATACTCCCCCTTAATGTTAGCTAGGTAAATTTTAAGATAAGTGAGCTTGTGAACTTCCCTCTCTCCCTTTTTGTTAGATCAAAATTAGAGACATGAGCTATAGAGGCATAATCAATAAACCAAGCAACATTTAATAGATAAACATAAAGTTCATAAATAAAGAAACATCAAACTTAAATCCAAACAATAGAAATCAAAGCATAGGTTTTAAATGGTAAACTTAATCCTAAGAACATAATTCAAAGTGCATAAAGATAAATCCTAAGATGACATGAAGGAAATGCAAAGATTAATCTACTACTCGTCTCCATCACCACCGTCTTCATCCTCATCTTCATTGGCATCACCGTTCCTCCTTGATTGACACCACTCATCATGGAAGGCCATACGAGAGATATTCATCGAATTGTGCTCGGCCTCAATAGAAGAGACACACTTCTCCATATTAGTCATGCAATCTTCCAAACATGTGCAGCGAGTATCAATGTCGGCAAACCCGAAATTCATGACTTGATCAATAGAAGCAATTCCCGTGCGTAAGCCCGTGAATTGTTCATTAAGGTAGGTCATGAGAGAATCCATGGATGGAAGAGGAGCTTGAGGAGCTACGGGAGGATTTGCAATCTCTTCGGGAATAGCATCACTAGGAATTTCGGAGATGCGAAGCCAATTACCATTGAAAAAGTGAAACTTCCCCCGAGAAAGAGACCTCTCATCAATAGGATCGGTGAGACTTGTCGGATACTCATGAGAGCGATCAATCTCCTTCTTAGTGAAGAAATAGCTCAAAGCGGTGCCATAGGTGAATGAAGTGACAAGAGAGGTGTGACGATGTTGCACGAGGAAGACAATCTCCACAAACATGATGCGAGCAAGGTTAGGTTGATTTCTCTTGCAAAAGCACCTAATCCAAAAGTCATCAACTTGGCGGATGGTTGAGTATTTTCCTCCGGAAGGCCTAAACCACCAAGTGATCATCAAGTGCAAGATGCGGTCTTGAGCATTTAGAACGGTCACAGATCCCACCAAAACATGTCCAAGAGAATTTTCATCTTCGATACCCTCATCCTCAAACCCAAAAACATCACAAAGGGCTTGGACATCGACGATAATCTTCTTGCCCATGAGATAGGAGTTAACGCCAATGACATTACCCTCGGCATTGGCAACACACTTAGCATTGGCATAAAAGATCAAAACCAAATTTTGAAAGAAAAATCTCGGAATTTGTAGAAAATCCATGAACTTTCATTCTTGGAGCAAAGGCAAATAAACAAACTTGAAACGCTCTGAATTGAGAAAAGGAATACAAATTACCCTATCCGGTCGAATCTTGTATTTTTGAAAAGATCGAAAATAGTCGAGCTCACCGAGAGTTCTAAAGCACCTTTGATAGATTAGGGTTAAATTCGGACGAGTGCCATCTCTGGGAGTTGATCCTTCACCAACTTCGCTTGTAGTGCGTGCTCTCTTTTTTGGTGCCATAGTCTAGAGAAATTGATTAAAACAATGTGTGTATGCATTAATGTTCACATTCAATCCTATGGATAAATCAATAATCAAGGTAAAAAAAATTTGAAAGAAAAAACCAAAAGAAAATTTTAATAAATTTTTTTAAAAGAACAAACAAAAACAAAAAGATTTAAAAACGAAAATCATAAAGAGAATAGAAAGAAAAGAAGTTTTTATACCTTGATATTGAGATAGGGAGGAATGGATGAAGATTTTGCACCAATTGATGGAGAGCTTTTAGACTTGGCTTGATTTTGAAAAAACCCTCAAGAAAGTTTAAGTTTTGTGATGAAAATATGAAGGGTTGATGGCCCTTTTATAGATGAAAAACGACTAGGGTTTTGAAAAAGGAGTTTTGATAATAGTGAAAGTCTTTTAATGCCTAAATAAAGTGTCTGCGTGATCGCGTATCGATACGCCTAAAGGGTGTATCGATACGGGGGTACAAAGGTAATTCCCTGTAACCACATATCAAGGAACCGTATCGAAACGGATGGCATCCGTATCAAAACACTCACAACTCGTATCGATACAAATTTAACTGTATCGATACCCATAAGAGTAATACAATCTGGAAGACTAATGAAGTACTCGTATCGATACGCATAAGACCGTATCGATACCCTATGCCCAAAAATGCATTTTTGGTTACAAGAATAACCAAAGACTCGATTTTAACAACATCTAAGTGTATGCAAATGATGAATGAGCAGGTCTAAGAATATTTTAATAGAAGCATACTCCCCCTAGCTATAAGCATGGTTTCTACCAAGATTAACAATACACAAACATGAATTTTCACAAGATCAAGCAAATTTAACCTCAAAAGAGTCCTAAAGGGTCAAGATAGGCTAGTTAGACCTAACTCTCTCCTAAGGGACCAAAAGCGCTTTTTGTCTAGAGGTTTGGTAAAAATGTCCGCTAGTTGGTTCAAGGTGTCAACATACTCTATAACAACATATTGCTTAAGGACATGATCTCTAATGAAATGATGACTTATTTCTATATATTTGGTTCTAAAGGTTGGATGGGATTTTTGGTGAGACAAATTGCACTAGTGTTATCACACTTAAGGGGTATGGTTTCCACTTTAACTCCATAATCTAAGAGTTGTTGCTTCATCCAAAGGACTTGAGCACAACAACTCCCTAAAGATATGTACTCGGCTTCGGTGGTAGACAAAACTACACTATTTTGTTTCTTAGAGAACCAAGATATGAGCATACTACCTAGGAATTGGCATGTGCCAGAAGTACTTTTCCTATATATTTTGCAACCCACATAATTTGCATCGAAATAAGCATGAAGGTTAAAGTTTGAGTCTCTAGGGTACCAAAGACCTAAACAAGAAGTATCTCTAAGGTACCTAAAGATCCTTTTAACGGCTATAAGGTGAGACTCTCTAGGACTAGCTTGAAACCTAGCACACAAGCAAACACTAAACAATATATCCGATCTACTTGCGGTAAGGTAAAGCAATGATCCAATCATAGAGCGATAAAGCTTAGAGTCAACACACTTACCTCCTTCATCTTTGTCAAGCTTTGTAGATGAGCTCATTGGTGTAGCTTGAGGCTTTGCTTGCTTCAAACTAAACTTCTTGAGCATATCTTTCACATACTTTGCTTGATTTATGATGGTGCCATCCTTCTTTGTTTGATTTGGAGTCCCAAAAAGAATGAGAGCTCCCCTATCATGCTCATCTCGAACTCACCTTGCATTAACGTAGCAAACTCTTTGCGATGACATTCATTAGTAGATCCAAAGATAATATCATCAACATATATTTGCACTACTAAGATGTCATTTTTATATATTTTTTATGAAAAGTGTAGTTTCCACCTTACCTTTTTTCAATTTAAAAGTTTGAAAGCATTTCATACTAAGCTCTAGGAGCTTGTTTTAAACCATAAAGTGCTTTGGTTAGCTTAAAAACATGATTTGGAAATTTTGTGTAACACCCCAAATTTTACCCAATTTAAAAAAATCCCTAATTTCGAAATCCCTAAATCGGTAACCCTAGAATTTGGGGAATTTAATTTCGAAACCCTAATTGAGTTAAGGGTTAATTTGAGAAAATTTAGAATCATGAGGCTTAGTTTCAAAATTCGTGGGTCAATTTGTAATTTATGGAAACTTAAATGCTCGTTTTCAAACCCTAAATAACTTCAGTGGCTTCTTTTGTATTTTACCCATTAAATTGGGTATTTAACCCATGTTATCTAGTTTTGGGAAACCAGTAGCCGCTCTCCCCCTTTTCTGACGATATCGCTCCTTCACCCCTTGTTCTTCGACGAAGCTCCAGTGACTACCTTGCCACCGTCCGTTTCACGTGCCATCACCATCATCTTGCTCGTCTTCCCTTCGCGAACAAACCCCGACCCGTGGCTCTTTTCCATCAACCATTGTTTGCTCGGAAATCGTGATAAACCATTCGGTTTCCCTTGCTCTGTCCGTTCCTCCGCCATTCGTGCCGCCATCCTCCCTCCGTCGTGAGCTCCGCCCCTCTCTTTTCCGTGTCTGTCTTTGGGTAAGCCGGAAATTCAAGTTTTGGCTTTTAATCAATGATTTTGAGTTCTGAGTTGTGTTTTTATTCAGATTTCATTTGTGTTGTGGCCGAAAATGACATTTTGGTGTCATCGGGGGTAATGCCGGCGAACCACCACCGCCTATATCGTTCGTCCTTGCCGTTCTGTTGTGCCATCGTCGCGTTGTTGTGTCGTCATGGTTACCATCTTGTGCATTGTAGTGAGTCACCGTTGTCGCCATTAGTTTCTGTCATCCTTGTCGGAGCAGTGCCGCCGTCGATTTCTATCCGTGCCGCCGCCATTTTGTGTGCCGAAACCCTAGCCCCATATCGGATGCTAGGTTTGAGAAAGATGGGCTGCGTGTGTTGTGATGTTGTGCTAGGTGTTGTTGGTTGAGCCCAACCGTGGCATTTATGTATGGGTTGTGGGTTGTGTGAGTGTGGGTATGTAGTTTGGGCTTGGTGTTTGGCCGTGAGGATGTTGGTTGAGTGTGCATGTGTGAGTTTGGGTAAACCCAACCCGTGGGCTTGTGAATCGGACCAGTATAGTGAACCGAACCCATAAATCTAAACCAGCATGATAAATTGAAACGTGACCTTGATCGAATCTTGACTTATGACCGGACCGTTTGACCATGGACTTTTGACTGAGTTTGACCCGATAGTTGACCAGACCTTTGACTCTTTGACCTGTTTGACCTTGGACTTTGACCCATTGACCAGATCTGAATTGTTGACCAGTTTGACCGTTGACTTTGGACTTTGACTAGAGTTGACCTTTGACCAAAGTTGACCAAGAGTTGACTTTTTTAGAAAACGTTCATCTTAACCTTTCTCGACGTCCTGAGTCCGTATTCGCTGCCCGTTTTGTCAAATTAGATCCCAAAAGCTTCGTTCTGTTAATTTTGAGTAATTGTTATTTGATTTTGATAAGTTATAATTTAAGATTCTAATTCGGAATGTTCTCGTGTTCAGGTGCTAACCTTGAGACCGTTGGGCTACCTCAAGTTATTCAAACCGATCGTGCACGTTCTTCGAGATCTTCACGTGAGTATATCTTTATTTTGGGTTTTAGTGTTTTAGTCGGTGGCTTAGTGTTAGTAATAAATGTTAATATAGAATTCATACCTCGTAGGTCTTGATTCAGTGAGATCCGAGCGTGAGGCTCGCCCTTCTCGAGATTAGAGCTTTTGTGGCTAAGGTGTGTTTCTTGGGGTGTTTTAAATAAATGTTGTTTTATATATATCTTTGCTTGATTTATTATCTGATATAGAGTCATTTGTTTGGAATAATATTTGGAAAAAGCGAGGGAAACCTCCACTCTGGCGAGCGAAAGCTCCACTCTGGTGAGGGCAACCTCCACTCTGTATGATATCGGATATTCGGGCATTGCATCATGCATTGGACATCATAACATTTATGATTTTGATTTATCAGATACACTCTATTTTCGGAAATGAATTAATCGGAAAATGAAATACTGTTTTGATTATGTGTTTTGTTTATACAAAAGAACACACTAAGCTCTTTAGCTTACACCTCTTAGTTTTTACTTTCAGATACTCAGACTTATTAGGCGACTCGGTACTTGGAGCATCTCTTATTTATTCAGATAGCTTTTCATTCAGTATGAACTCTTTTGACTACTTTGATTTACTATTTTAATATTATTTGGAATATTCATGTAATATGGACATTGGGAATGTTTATAATTTGGGATTATTGGATGCACGCATTTACGAACTCGATTTCAGATATTTTAATTAATTATCATAATCATATTAATTATTGGGTTTCTACTTATTAAATTGATTATTATGAATTTTATTATATTTAACCTAAATTGTTTCTTGTGGGACAAGTTTTCAAACTTAACTTCCTAAATTCAGCTTTTTCTTCTAAGTCGGGTTTAGGGGGTTACATTTTGAATCCTCAAAAACCGATGGTTGTTCCATATACACTTCTTTATTTATAAAACCATTTAAAAATGCACTTTTTACATCCATTTGAAAAAGCTTGAAATCATGATAACATGCATAAGCAAGCAACATCCTAATAGCTTTCATTCTAGCTACGAGTGCATAGGTTTCATCAAAATCTATTCCCTTTTCTTGAGTGTAACCTTGAGCAACTAGTCTAGCTTTGTTTCTGACAATGTTACCACTCTCATCTAGTTTATTCCTAAATACCCATTTAGTTCCTATAGTAGATTGATTACTAAGCCTTTCAACTAATGTCCAAACATTACTCCTCTCAAATTGGTTTAATTCTTCTTGCATAGCCAAAATCCAAAACTCATCTTTTAAAGCTTCTTTGATATTTTTAGGCTCTATGCATGAGATAAATGCAACATGATTTATTAATTTGAAAGAGGATCTAGTAGTTACCCCCTTGGATGGATCACCCAAGATTTCACCACCTTTGACATAGTTGTACTCCCTTGGGTAACTCACTTCCTTTTCCTCAAGAGACATATCTTGCAATGCTTCTAGAGG
This sequence comes from Hibiscus tridactylites, assembly GCA_958450335.1. Classification (NCBI taxonomy): domain Eukaryota; kingdom Viridiplantae; phylum Streptophyta; class Magnoliopsida; order Malvales; family Malvaceae; genus Hibiscus; species Hibiscus tridactylites. The sequence continues at coordinate 34,194,687 of OY288273.1, read as the reverse complement.
CGGTTCTTGTGCTTCTTCCTCTTTAGATGGAATCCCATTCACCTTTGATGATTCTCCACCATCATTAGCTTCAATGATCCCTACATCATCATCATTATAAGAATCCTTCCTCGGAAGGAGGTTATCATCGAACACAACATGTATAGACTCTTCTACTACTAAAGTTCTTTTATTAAATACACGATAGGCTTTAGAGTTTAAAGAGTACCCTAAGAAAATAGCTTCATCACTTTTAGCATCAAATTTACCTAAGTTGTCTTTTCCATTGTTTAAAACAAAACACTTGCAACCAAATGGATAAAAATAGCTAATGTTAGGCTTCTTAGATTTTAAAATCTCATATGGTGTTTTCTTTAAATTTGGCCTAATCATTACTCGATTTACAATGTAGCAAGCGGTATTTGTGGCTTCCGCCCAAAAGTATTTAGGTAAATTGTTTTCACAAAGCATAGTTCTAGCCATTTCTTGTAAAGTCTTATTTTTCCTCTCAACTACCCCATTTTGTTGGGGAGTTCAAGGTGCCGAAAAATTGTGGCTAATACCATTTTCATTTAAAAACTCTTCAAAACCTAGATTTTGAAACTCGGTTCCATGATCACTTCCAATGTGAGAAATCTTAAGCTCAAGATCATTTTGAGTTAATTTAGAAAACGTGATAAATTTTTCTAAAGCCTCATCTTTTGTACTTAAGAATAGAACCCAAATAAACCTAGAATAGTCATCAACAAGTACAAAAGCATACGATTTATCACCCAAGCTCATAGTTCTAATAGGCCCAAAAAGATCCATATGAATCAATTGTAAACATATACTAGTAGAGACATCATTAATGGATTTAAAGGATGATCTATGTTGTTTACCCTTAGAGCATGCATCACATATTTTGTCATTTGAGAACTTAATCTTGGGCAAACCTCTAACTAGATTTATAGAAACTATTTTTTCTAAAACACTAATGCTAGCATGTCCTAGTTTCCTATGCCATAACCTTGCATCATTTTCATTTTGTGCAACAAAACATGTATGGGATGTATGAATGTCATCTAGATGCACCATATATATGTTTACTATGCGATGACCAATGAGCATTGTTTTATTATATTTAATGTCATCAATTTTACATCCATTTTTATCAAATAAGACATTAAACCCTTTATCACACAATTGACTAATGCTCAATAAATTATGCTTTAGACCATTGACATACAACACATTTTCAATGAGTATGGTAGAGTGATTACCTATGGAGCCAATACCTTCAATGTGGCCTTTGGAGTTGTCACCAAATGTCACTACTCCTCCACTTTTTGGCTTTAAATCCATGAATTGACTCTTGTCTCCGGTCATGTGCCTCGAGCATCCACTATCAAGGTACCATGAGTTTTGGCTTTGTGCTTTGGCCTTGTAGCAATGCCCCCTACAAACAAAGAATTTAGGCTTTGATTTTTGGTACCCAAATCATTTTGGGTCCACGAGTGTTAGCTCCCAAAAGCTTGGTTCCCTTAGTAATCCAAGGTGACATGGCATCAACATTATTAGATTTAATAAGTTTCTTAGGAACCCATACACTTCTAATTATTTTAGTTTTAGTATGCCTATAGGAGCCACTTTATTTGTAGTTAAAGTTCTTTCTCTTAGGTTGGTTTGTTCTAGAAGATTCACCTATTTCATTTTTCAAAGGACCAACACTCTTGAAAGACTTTTTGAGCTCATTGAGCTCATCTAACACCTTTTGGTGTTCAATGTTACATTGAGAAATAAGATTATTTAAATCTACATTTTCTTTTAGAAAGTAATCAAGTTCATATTGTAGACCTAAAATCTTTTTCTAAAATTCCAAGTTAGCTTGAGAAATTAAATCATTTTTAGCATTCAAATCCGAAATGACTCTTTTATTTTTCAAAACGGACTCCTTATACTTCTCAACTAACTCATCATACACCTCTTGTAACTTATCATATGCTTCATGCAATTCATCAAAGGTTAAATCAAAAGTAGATGAGTTAGAGGTTACCATAGAAGAATCCTCCTCAAGAGCCATGAGGCAAAGATTAGCCACTTCTTGTTCCTCATCCTCGGATGACTCCTCATCACTCCAAGTAGCAAGCTTAGCTTTGAGCTTCTTCTTCTTCTCAAAGCCCTTCTTCTTGAGTTGAGGACACTCGGAACGGATGTGACCTGGTCTCTTGCACTCAAAGCATATGATCAGATCCTTTTCTTCTTCTTTGTTCTTTGTCTTCAAGTCCATCTTTCTTTGAAACTTTCTACCTCGGTTGGACCTCATTAACCGTGAGAATCGCTTGGCTATCATAGCCAATTCTTCAAAATCTTCCTCCTCACTAGAAGTGCTCTCCTCATGTAGAGAAGCTTTGAGAGCCACTCCTAGTTTCTTCTTCTTGTCTACCTCAAGCTTCTCCACTCTTCTTTCTTCTTTTCATCTTCCCTTCCTTGCTTCATGATTTCATGAGTTAGGAGAGAACCAACTAACTCATCAAGCTTTAGTGTCTTCAAGTTCTTTGCCTCGATGATAACGGTTCTTTTTGTAACCCCCTCGACCCGGCCTAGCCGCCAGACCGCATCAAACAGTTTACACGGGGAAAACCGAAGTGAAACCCGTTGATGCTCCACTCCGATTAACAACCCTAGAAAATTTCTTTTAAGATTATCTTGTCTAGATGCTTTAATTATATCCTATGTGAGAGGACACGCAGCGAAAAACACACAAAGATACAAAACGAGCAAAACATGCAATTAAGACTCCCTTTTTAATATTTACAACAGGCCGTATCGGTACGCTAGAGAGCCGTATCGATACGCCTGGACTTGGTCAACACTTCAAATTCAACCTAGGGTGACAGTATCGATACGCTCTCAACGGTCAACTTCCTAAGGTCAAACCATGAAGACCGTACCGATACCCTCAGGACTCGTACCGATACGCCAAAATCTTGTCAATTTCTCAGATTTCCAGAGAGCATTTAGCGTATCGATACACCCCCGCGTACCAGTACGCCTTGCCCAAAACAAGGCCAAAGCAAGGGACCGTATCAATACCACCCTTGAGCGTATCGATACGCCCTGCACTGCAACACTGATTTTAGCTGATAAAAACATAAGGACTCAACACAAAAGCCACACATCAATCATTCAAGATTCATAAAAACTCAAATACAACATAAATCATCCATGGATAAACATACGAAGCAATTTAAACACTCAACGAAGCAACATCCAACAAGTTAAGATTCTTAGAGAAAACATGCATATAAAGCATTCACCAACATGCCCAAAATCAAACTAGAGTATATAACATCATGGCATAAGGCATTACAAGCCCAAAACATCTAAACAAACTTGTCTAAGCAAAAAGGACATGCCAACAACACATCAAACGTAAAGGTCCTATCCAATTGCTTTATACTAGTTATTGAAGTCTAAACCATACTTGAGAAAATCCAACTCCCTTGGATTCTCTCTTGTTCCCTGAGCTGCTCCGAAGGTCTAAGGGCCTGCATTGTTGGAAAAGAGAGCGTAAGCATTTAAGCTTAGTGAGCGGTGCTCAAAACGGTAGCTACAACAATGCAGTTTTAAAACATTAGCTTGCTTGAAAACCAAAACATTTTTCCAAATCATTTCCACATGCTAGAACACACAACCACATGCATTTACCTTCTGTGCATTTACCGAATGCAACCACAAGCCATAGGCTTACCACATGCTCGTTCTCATATCGCAAGCAAAGTAATCAACAATGCATAAGCATAAATATAAGGAATCAACAACATGCTTAACATGAGAATCAAAGCATTCATGGGTATATTGACATTCAACGTTTTTACTCAGATATGCGGATAGTTCTCAAACCCACTAGACACTTCCGGTGGAATCTCACATCACCGTACTTACTCGTCTAGTAAACAATATAACTTCTGGTGGAATCTCACATCACCCTATTCCTCCTTAGTGGAATCTAGCATCAATAAGGCCACGCGCGAATTTTACCCTGAGTGCACTCAATCACATGTCAATATACTCAATCACAATCACAAGCATTACCGATGCTTGAACCACTTACCAAGTCCGAACTTCCATGCAAGGCATGTACTCACAATGCTAATATAAACACAAGTTCCACATCTCAACATGCATAACAATGCAATACAACACATGACAACATAGCATGTTCAACTTGCATTCAAGAATCGTAAAACACAATTTAATTGCATAAAACCTTTAAAACTTACTCTCGAGCTTGGATTGGCCTTTCAATCACAATCCAAACTCTCAAAACATTTCCTTAATCACGTTAAGGCTTTTAAAATCGATCCACTCACCAGCCAACACACAAATGATGTCCGAGATGCCGAAATCAAGCCTCCAAACTACCCGGATTTTCGTCCACAAAACCCGAATCCAAATCCTCTATTTTGAGCAACCCAAAATCGAACATTAGAACACAAATACACTCTCAAACATAGCACAAATGTAATACTCGTGTTTGGGGGTCGGGTGAATTAAAAAAATAAAATAATATTTTAGGCCTCGTGTTTTCAAAACATATGATTTTATGTTGGGATTGTTTTGATTTAAAATCCAAATTCCATGGAATTTTAGGAATTGGGAGATAGCCATCTCATTAATGGCAATCTTGTAATTATTGAGACTTGTAAAATAAAAACTCTCTTATTTCAAAATACTCAAAATATTCATCATCTTCTACCTCCAAGCAAAAATCAAACGTGAAAACCCTCATCACTTTTGAAGACACTATTCCATCACCTTGCTCTTTCATCCTTGGTGAATTTTTGAAAGGTAAATACGTTTTTAATATGTCCTCACCTTCCTCTTCATGTTGGTACCTTTAGTTTTCAATAAAACCTAGTATTTTGCATATTGGATTTTTGGGGTTTTGAATTAAAAATGCTAACTTTGTTGGCCTTAACTCAAGTTTTCGATTTGTTGATGTTATATAAGTTATTTGCTATCTAAAAGGTCCAACATACTTGATTTTTTACAAGGTTTTACAATGATTTCCGGATTTGGGTTTTAGGGAGGTTTTAGAGAGTTCAAATGTTGAGTTTTGGGGTGTTTGATGTAGGAAATTGTTGGCTGATGGTTGGTTGATAGTTAAGGGTTGTTTTGGAAGCTTTTGGGAGTATTAAAAGTATTGGAATCAATGGTTTTAGGCTGTGCTTATGGGCTGCTCGAAAATGGCATTTTTGGGGTTGTCTTTAGCTTGAATTCATGTGTTTTGTGCTTGGTTTGTGTTCCGGGTTTGCTACATTGATTTGTGGACTGAATTGTGGTTATTTTGATTGTGTTGGGATGATTAGAAGCAAGGAATTGTATTGGTGAAGCCTCTTAAACGAATCCGGAACCGTTGGGAGCTTGATAGGCTAGAGTTGTTGAGCTTGGATTAGTAGGTGAGTGGTTAATGATTTCAACTTGGTTTAAAATGGTTTTCAAATGTTGGTTCAAGCATGGAGACCTAGGTTGGACTTGGTACACCCACCTAGAGTTGGGATTAGAGTGGTAGCCTAATCTCAAGCTTAGTATAGGAGACCTTTGGTTGAACTTCTAAATGCTTGTTATGCCTCTTGATTCATTGCTAATTGTGGTTAATGTGGTTATGTATATTGTGTTATACATGTATGTGGAGGCATGATATGTGATGCATTATTATATGCATGTGGATATAGAATGTGGTTTGTGCATGATGGTAAATCATGGTGAGTACGTGCTAAGCACGTAAATTGGTAAAACAATTGTGTTGTGAAAGGTTGTGGAATATGTTAGTATTGGCACTAGTATGCTTGAGTACAATGATCGATCATTAGGATGTTTAGTGTGCACACGAGAGTCAAAATGTGCGCGTGGTCTTGGTGATGGTAGTCATCAAGATGGAGTACGGGTTCGCCCAGAAATCTTCATATATGTTAGTCGGTGATGAGTGGAATCCCATCGACGAGGCGTGAGGATGAGTGGAATCCCCTCCGCGTGAAACGGTGATGAGTGTAATCCCACCGTAAGGTAAATGTTGAGTTGTTGGATGTGAGTCCAAAAGTGCATCTAGAATCGTATGTGAGGTTACCAAGTTTGAAATTGAAGAATTGTAGAGCAGGGGTATCGATACAGTTAGACCAGTATCGATACGGCCTTCTTGTTCCAGGCTACTCGTTTCGATACACGAGGGGGCGTATCGATACCATTTTGGTCACTGAAGTTACTTTCCAACTTGGTATCGATACGGGCCTCTAGTGTACCGATACGGTCTTCCTGGCGTTGACCGTAAGAAGTCAACCGTTGGGGAGAGTATCGATACACTCCTTGGGTGTATCGATACGGTCTCCAAGGGTTGACTCTGACCTTTTGACCTAGTCAAGGCGTATCGATACACCCCTTAGGTGTATCGATACCGCCTGCAGTTAAGTTTAAAAATTTGCCTGTTAAGTGTTGTTTTGGGTTCGTTTGGTTGTCTCGTGCATGTTGTTCCACTGTTTGATCACTTAGGACCTTAATACTCCTCTAGACAAGATTAAAATGAAAGAAAAAAAGGGTTGCTAACCGAAGGGGAGCCTTAACGGGTTTCACTTCGGTTTTCCCCGTGTAGCCCATTCGGACTGGTCATCCAGCCAGACCGGGACGAGGGGGTTACAGATATAAACCAAGAGGGGGGTGAATTGGATTTTTAAAGACTTTGTGGTGGAAATTGCAAATTAAAAATAATAGATAAGGGATTTTAGGGTGGTTCAAGTTCCAAATGAACTCTACACCCACTACCTTAGCTTCACTAAGGATTTGCAACAATTCCACTAATTGCTCTTCCCCTTTTCTAGGCTAAGGAGGCAACCCTTACAATGTCGGTTGAATTTTCTACCCCAAAATTCAACCCAATCCTCACAACAATAGAACAAAGAAATTTGTTGGCTAATGAAGTATCTCCCATTACAAATGATAGCCCAATTACAAGCACTCAACCCAATTGAACAAGATATGAATGAAAATTACAATTGGGGTTTCTAGACAAATAGGAATTTTTGCACAATTGCTTGGATTTGATGAATAGATGTTTTCTTGAAGATCAATAGTTGTTGCTGTAGCTTTTGGATGTCTCTTTTATACCTCTTCATTGATTTCTAGCCTTTTGGGTGGTTGGGAACATAAATGGAGCCGTTGGAACCCTCTCTTACCACCATAAATGCACTTCTGCAGCTACCCGTATCGGTACTCGGGAAGGTGTATCGATACATGTCTCAGAAAAGAAAGAGCTGTTGTGTGCAATAAATAAGGGGTATCGAAACGCATGTAGGCATAGTTCTAGCCATTTCTAATATAACAAGCGGTGTTTGTGGCTTCCGCCCAAAAATATTTAGGTAAATTGTTTTCACAAAGCATAGTTCTAGCCATTTCTTGCAAAGTTCTATTTTTCCTCTCAACTACCCCATTTTGCTGAGGAGTTCGAGGAGCCGAAAAATTATGGTTAATACCATTATCATTTAAAAAATCTTCAAACCCCAAATTTTGAAACTCAGTTCCATGATCACTTCTAATATGTGAAATTTTGAGTTCAAGATCATTTTGGGTTAATTTTGAAAATGTGATGAATTTTTCCAAAGCCTCATCTTTAGTACTTAAAAATAGAACCCAAGTAAATCTAGAAAAATCATCAACAAGTACAAAAGCATAAGATTTACCACCCAAGCTCATAGTCCTAATTGGCCCAAATAAATCCATATGGATTAGTTGTAAGCATCTACTAGTAGAAACATCATTAATGGATTTAAAGGAAGATCTATGTTGTTTACCCTTTGAGCATGCATCACAAATTTTATCATTTGAAAATTTTATCTTGGGTAAACCTCTAACTAGATTAAGGGAGACTAGTTTTTCTAAAACACTTATGCTAGCATGTCCTAGTTTCCTATGCCACAACCATGCATCATTTTCATTTTGTGCAACTAAGCATGCATGAGATGTATGAATGTCATCTAGATGCACCATGTATATGTTCCCTATGCGATGACCTATGAGCATAATATTATTAGATTTAATGTCTACAATTTTACATCCATTTTTATCAAAAAGAACATTAAATCCCTTATCACACAATTGACTTATGCTCAATAAATTATGTTTAAGACCATCGACATATAAGACATTTTCAATGAGAATGGTAGAGTGATTACCTATGGAGCCAATACCTTTAATGTGGCCTTTGGAGTTGTCACCAAATGTTACTACTCCTCCACTTTTTGGCTTTAGATCCATGAATCTACTCTTGTCTCCGGTCATGTGCCTCGAGCATCCACTATCAAGGTACCACGAGTTTTGACTTTGTGCTTTAGCCTTGTAGCAATGCTCCCCTACAAACAAAGATATTAAACTTTGGTTTTTGGTACCCAAATTATTTTGGGTCCATGAGTGTTAGCTCCCAAAACCTTGGTTCCCTTAGGAATCCAAGATGACATATCAATAATATTATTAGATTTCACAAGTTCCTTAGGAACCCATACACTTCTAATTCTTTTAGCTCTAATATGTCTAGGGTAGCTACCTTGTTTGTAGTAGTTAGTCTTTTTCTTAGGTTGGTGTGTTCTAGAGGATTCACCTATTTCATGCTTGACACTACCAACATTTTTCAAAGACTTTTTGAGCTCATTTAGCTCACCCAACACCTTTTGGTGTTCACTATTACATTGAGATAAAAGATTACTCGCTGCCCCAAATGCCTAATTCTCTGTATGGATGAAACAAATGAGCGTAAGCACAAAGCTTAGTGAGGATCGCTAAACAACATTCATCAATGCATACCACACAATTGGCAAATCACCATTTATCAACACATGCCTTTACATAAAACATGTCCTTTCAAGACATCAATGCACTTTCTAAAACACATGCTCTTATGCATCATTTTAAAACAGCAAATAAACCTTTGCTCATGCTATACCAAGCACCACATGCATTCTAGCATTATTTACAAGCATCTCATGCTTAAACCATTAATCGCAACATTATATTGGCTTACAAGTGATCATTTCTCAAACCATACCAAAATCAACTCAAGACACAATCGGATATGCGGATTACAAGCGTTGTCCCACACGCTTCATACATACTACCGGACTACACAAGGTGGAGATACATGGCACAATCACAACCCCTCAACACCCGTGATGGAGATTAATGGCACAATCACAACCCCTCAACATCACTCATCGGTAGTTGTATACTTCCACTAACGAGAGTAAGGGACACGACCACAAGATTCACACACGGGACTAAACCATCCACCGTTGTGATCTTAGCCTCAATCGTTAGGGTACTTGGATGGAGATTACGACACAATCACAACCCCTTCGACATCCAAAGCGACTTTATTCACAGTGCACCCAATCCTATAGCCGGCTAACTATATCCGATTAAAAGTAACCAAAACCACTTTCATCACTTGCCAATATAATCATTTTACATCTTGAACCCACTATTTTACAAACATAAATACAATGCCATTACTACAAGCATAAACATACTTAACATCATATGCATTAATCGCATAAAACCAAGGATCACTTACCTAGTGCATCCTTAACACAATGGCATTAAAATCCAGCAGTACTCATGATTCTAACATGCTTTAAAACAGTAATCAAAACCATAATTAACTCAAGTGCATTTTCATCAAAACATAACACATTTCCGAGAGAGACTTTCGAATCACTTGCTCTTGAGCTTAGTTAAATGTTTCAAACTTACACTAAGCTCCCAAGACCACGCTCAAAGCGTTACAAAGCTAGAAAATCCATTTCCACTCACCGATACGCGAAGCCTTGCTCGTCGACACGAAAATTACTCCTACGGAGCCTCCAACAACGCCTTGTTTGCTACCGAATCAAGATCCCCTATTTTCACAACATCAAAACAGAGATCTAAATGCATTAAAATGCATTTCAACACCAGCAACAATTCACAAACTCGTTGCTCACCCAAACTACACAATTTACCCATCCGAAACAACCGAAAACTCAATCGATTGCTTACTAAACCAAGCCCAGCTAACATATATCACTTCTAACCATTTATAAACATCAAAACACATCTAATGAACAACCTAACCCATCCTTATACCTCCAGCAAGCAAGATTCCACCATTTCACCTCAATAACTCACTTAAAACTAACAAGAAACTCAAGGATCACAAGGATTTCGGGATCTATGTTATCAAAACTTCATTTCAACATATTAACCAACTTAAAACTCAATTAAAATCAATCCACAATAGAGCTTAACAAAACATGTCCGAAAATTAAGATTTCAACCATATTTTTACAAGATTTTGATCTCCAATCAAAACTATAGTGAAAACTCAACCAAAAACATTAATTAGAAGCCAAAGATCTTGGGAATTTCAATAAAGAACTTTGATTAGAGGTTGAGAACGGGATTTACCTCCAATCCTTGCTTTCCTCAATGAATGACAAGTTTTCCTTAGCAAAATCTTGAAGAACTTGAAAGGATTTCTTGAAAGTTATTTAAGAGATTTTAAGAGAGTGTTTGGGAGAAAAGAATTCTGGAGAGAAATGAATGAAAATAGTGTTTGGCTGAAAATGAGGAGAAGATGGTAGTTACGTGATGAAATCTCACATTAACTACCCATTTTAATTAATTAAAATAAAAACCAATTAAAGACATTTAATTAAAAGCCATTTTAAACACATGTCATATTAAGGAAAATTTTAAATTTCTATAAAGCCCCCTAAATATTCTAAGAATTTGGCTTCTCCTTTAAAAATCACATTTTCCACAATTTTGAAACTTTACAATTTGGTCACTACTCAAAATGTCCCATTTCCAAAACTCTTTTTGTAAAATTGATTTGACCAACCTCTTAAACATATTTTTAGAGGATTTTAGAAAATTTTACCATTTTTTTATCATATCTCGATCCTTGATTTCCTTAAATCACCTTACACGATTCGAACCGTTCTCGACCGGCCCGGTCCGATGTCTAAAACATCTAGGCCCAAAACCAGGGCGTTACTCACACTAGTAGCGGTGGATTGCGGTTGCAATTTAAGGGTAGCGGTAAATAATGGTAGTAACGGGCCACTATCCCTATTTTCTCCTGTTTCTGTAAAATCTAAAAAAATCCATGGGCGGGCGATAAGGGTGAGCGTGAGAGTGTAAAGGGAGGCGAGCTGATGAGACTTACAGAGAGGATTGGTTGACATTGACGAGAGGGGGTTGACGGCATGCCGACGACAAGAGGTGAAATCGCGCGGCTCTAGATACTATTTTGATGATGATAGCATGAAAACAACCCTTTTAGGGTTTGAAAGCGAAAGAGAAAACGAAGAATAAAGAGGGATTTAGGTTTTGTTATTAATATTATAATCTTATTTTATTATCATTAAAAATCATTGGGTTATGAGAATCCAATTAGGAAAATGTATTAAGAGAGCCCATTAATTTGATTTAAAAAATCATTAAGGATTTCTAATTGAAATCCACGATTAGGGTTTGACCCCATAAATAAAAGGTTAAATTATGGGATAAAAATTTTATGCCTCTTTTCGGTGCCCTTTTTATGCCCCAACACTAAAAATTAAATTCTAAGCCCTAACTCTAAATTCCAAATCCTAAATCCTACACCCTATACCGTAAAAAATACATCTCACCCTAAATTCCTTAAACTCTAACCACAACCGTTAACCTTAAACACTAAAACCTAAACCTAATTTTTAATGTGGGACATACATAGGGGCACCGAAAAGGGGTAGAGGATTTTTATTCTTATGGGATAAAAATCTTCTGCCCCTTTTCGGTGCCCTTTTTTATGCCCCAACACTAAAAAACACTAAAAAAATAAATTCTAAGCCCTAACCCTAAATTCCAAATCTTAAATCCTACACCATATGCCCTAAAAAATACATTCTACCCTAAATTCTCTAAACTCTAACCACAACCGCTAACCTTAAACCCTAAAACCTAAACTTAACTTTTAGTGTGGGGGCATACATAGGGGCACCGAAAAGGGGTAGATGATTTCTATTCTAAATTATGAGATGCTAGCATTTTTTAAGGGTATAGGTTAATTTCCATTCCAGTCATGCCACTTTTTATCTTTGTTATTTCAGTCCTTGAATTTTTCCTAATTTAGAGTGCAAACTTTATTTTTTTTCAATGTAGTCCTTTAATTTCAACAATCTAAGTTCATAACTGTTGGAAAACATTTTAAAAATCATTAAAAGTAAATTTTTATAATTATAATTATAATTATTATGTTTTATAATACGTGTTGGAAAACACTCTAACTTTTTATGACCGCAATAGCCTCTGTTATGTCTGCAGTCGCGAATACCGCGATACGACCAAAAACGTGACTACAACCGAGATTTAAATCTATGGTCTTCACATATCTAAATCTTGTGAAGTTGCTCAAACTGAATTCGCAATAAATCCTTAGCTTGAAAATAACAAAAAAGGCATTTTCAATTATAAGAGCTAGAATACAATCCATATATATATATATATAATATTTGACTGGCCTCAGAATTACAAATTGATTAAGCAGCAAATCATGGTTTTAAAAAACAGTCCGCAATCTCGTTTGCGACCATTATATAACAGTATTTCCATCGTCCGAAATCGATATCGCCGAAAATCGCCATGGGAATCAGATTCACACCAAAACGGCGAATTGTGGTTGTGTTTTAAAGGATAACGTCTGATTTGTGGCGATAACGGACCACTATTCTCGTTATTATCCCGTTAACGATCAACAAAGAAAAAAATACATATATTTTCTCAAAAAAAGAAAAAATAGATAATCTTCAAAAGACGATTTTAACTGATATTTCCTGCTATTATCGGCGATCCAAGCGTCGTCCACCAAATCCGAACGATCCTCTGGATGATTGTATGAAAGCGATACGATAAAGTTGCAAAGATGAAAAAGAAAGGAAAAGAAAAAAAGGAGAAGAATTCTAGAAAATAAAAAGAAGTAGAAAGACATTGTTTTAGTGTTTAAATGGTAAAAGTTAATTTTATTATTAAAAAATATATCCATCAAGAGTCTTGATTCAAGGTAAAATACAAACACCAACGAAAATAAATTAACTAGGTCTTGGAAACCGACACCACACTACCTAGAAAAACTAAAAAGTAAAGGAAAGAATTAAATGCATCTTGAAAACTGACACTAATTTCTCCACTACTTGAATATTATAATTAGTATTTTATATTATATTGTACATTTATTATATTTAAATGGTAAAAGTTAATTGTATTATTAAATGCATCTTGGAAACCGACACTAATTTCTCCACTACTTGAAGAAACAATAGTCAATGAAGAAGAATGAATAAGAAATACCAGCAGCGAATGGGGTTTTAACCCTTACGACAATGTTTTCATTGAACTCTAAAACTACATCGTTTTGTTTACGTTGAACTGAAGGGAAGTGGTTGACAAAAAAAGGGAAATAGGAAATGCAAAACTAGGGTATAAAGTATTTTTTATTTTAATAAATTAATTTCGTAGCTTTAAAATATTATTTAATTTAAAGTATTTTTTAATAAAAATTTTAAAAAATATACTAAGTGCAACAAGACTATTTTTAAATAATAGATAAAAAAATTATAATTTTTTGCTAATATCTTTTTAAAGGAATCGGAAAATTATTAGATTTTAATTGATGGATAGACCACCACAACTGATGAGAATTTATCTTGGACTTCATTTTAATCTATGAAAATCATTAGAATTTTTAATTTACTATAAATTTTAATGTTTTCTTATGATTATATGTATTGAATTTTTTTACATTTGTCGTACCTCTATCGTACTCATACCTTGTAATTTTAAAAATTATCGTTTCTCGTCTCTGTATTCGTCCCTGTACTCGTATTCGTATTCGTGCAACATAGAGTAAAGCTATCAAGTTTCGTACTGAGATGGTAGGGAAGATTGAAACAAATATCAGACAGGAACTGTATTTTGAGAACTATTTGGGCCTCAATGGACTTGAAAAGTTTGGGCTAAAGAAACACACGTACAATACATTCTTTTCGGTTATTCAACTCTATTTACACTATTGTCAAAATTAGGATAAATAGTAGTTAGTCCCTAAAATTGTTGTTTTTTAAAACTTGATTTCTAGATATTTTAGATTTAATTGCACAAGAAGTCTTCAAACTATGACTCTTTTTCTAAACAAGTCTCTAAAGTTAAAAAGAAAAAGAAAACAACTTTTGGTATTCATCCCTGAGATTTAAATCTTGCTTTAAAAGCCACCATTGAAGCTGTAACAAGCGACCACTACCCAAACCGACTAATTTGAAACATTATTATAATATATATTAAAACATGTCACGTATCACATTCTAATTGGCCAACGTTTTTAACAGTTAGATACTTAAAATGATCGAAATGAAACTTTTGGCATATATTTAACGCGAAAAATAGGTTAAGCACCAAAAATGAACCACATGTATAGTTTGAGCACCTATTTGGTTATTAAACCTTTATTTTAAATCATACTTTAATTTAATTATATTCTTTTTCTAGAAAAAATTATATTAATTATAATAGAAATTATTAACTAATTAAAATACGTACATTTGTTTTATAAAAATATTTATATTTTGAGTTTTTTTTGAATAATTATATTTTGAGTTAAAAGAACTATTTGTAGTTGTTTATGATACTATTCCATGAAAGTTCATTTCATTCTACACCATTTATATGTATGTGCCTCTTAATATAATAAAGATGACTCATATTTGTGAGACTTTGTATGAAATCGTTAAACTCTTTAAGTTTTTAACTCTATAATCAAAGTGGTCAATACTTGACCATATTATCACGGAACGCCAGTTCCAGTCCAAGTCACATGCATGCATGATTGCCCAAGAGATTCTAACGGAGATTTTGGGCCTAAAGAGACCACCAGACTTAGCCCGATCTGTGGAGGATTCTAGAAGGCAACCTCTTTGACCTATGTAAACTTTTAATGTAAACATATTATTTATTTCCTTATATAGGAGATATATGCTAAGGAATATTCCATTGTGGTTGGTGGGCTTCGATCATTGTCATCGATGCAAATCATTAGAGACCGTCAAATGTAGGAGAACTCAATTATAAATAGAGGCCTTCCTCACCTCATTTATATCATTCATCTTCTGAGTAATTAAGGCATTTACTCTAAAACTCTCTGTGTTGTTTTTGAGTTTTCTTCTCTATAGTTTGCTTTTGCTTAGAACGATTCAACGTTCTTAGTGCCTTAAAAGAAACATATTAGTATTTGTCATGTTTTGGGAGACATGTTTTTGCAAGATACAATTCTGGGTCGTCTTTTTTAACATCATCCATTGTGTCTTAAATGTGATTAACAAGAACCATCAAAGATGAATGGATTCAAGAAGATCGATATAAAGAAAACCTCAACAATTAACTTTTGAACTATTGTTCTGATAAAACAAAGATGGAGAAGATAGCGGTGGAGGCAACATGTAACACTCGGGTTTAGGGGTCGGTGAAAATAATATTTAAATAATATTTTTTAGTCTCGGTTTTCTAATTAAAATAATAATATATTATTTTGGGCCTCGGGTTTTCAAGACAAATATTATGGGTTGGACTCAAATTGATTTAGAAGCTAATTTCCATGGATTTTAAATGTTAATAAGATTGTCATCTCATTAATGGAAATCTTGTAAATAACTCAACTTTCAATTTAAATCCCCTTTTATTAAAATAGTTTCCTAGTCATCTTCTTCTCTCTTCACACTCCCCATTTTCAACGACAAGAAGCTCCCCCCTTTCACTATTCCATTTCATCCCATGCTCATTTTGGCTCGGTTTTGAAAGGTAACTACATTTCCACCTTGCTCTCATCTTCTTCTCTTTGAAAGTACAAATAGTTTTCATTTTCATCCATGTTTTAGGAATTTGTGATTTTGGGAGTTTTGAATAAAAATGCTACCTTTATTGTTTTTAACTTAAGGTTTTGATTTAATAATGTTAGATATGTTGTTTATGAACCTTGAAGTCCAACATATATGAATTTCAAAGTGTTTTAACATGATTTTCGTATTTGGGTTTTCAAGGGGTTTTTGAAGGGTTTTGGGAATGGATTTTGGGCGTGTTTTATGTTGGAAATGGAAGGCTAATGTTAGTATGTTAGTTAAGGGTTGTTTTAGAATCATTTGGAAGTGTTAAAAGTGTTGAAATCAAAGGTTTTGGATTGGGTATAAGGGCTGCTCGAGTTTGATGATTTTGAGGTTGTTCATGGCTTGAATTCATGTGTTTATTGCTTGAATAGTGTTCCGGGTTTGCTACATTGTTGTGTGGACTGATTTGGGATTATTTTGATTGGGTTGGGATGATTAGAGGAAAGAGTTTGTGTTGGTGAAGCGTCGGGAGTGAATCCGAAAGCTTGAAGGTGTTGGTTGCTTGATAGTTGAGCTTGGAAGTGAAGGTGAGTGGTTTAATGTTTTTAAAATGGTTTTGAGTATTTGGTTCAAGCATGTGGACTAGGTTGGGCTTGGTAGACCCACCTAGAGTTGGGATTAGAGTGGTAGCCTAATCCCAAGCTTTAAATAGAGACTTTTGTTGCACTCTTTAATTATTGTTTATGCCTCATGATGATTTGTGTTGATGATGGTTATGTATAAATGTGTTATACATGTATGTTGAGGCATGATATTGATGCATTGTGATATGCATGTGGATTGTTCATGATTGTGATCATGGTGAGTACGTGCTAAGCACGGAAATGGTTGTGAATTGATATTGTGGATTGTGTTTAGTATTGGCACTAGTATGCTTGGATACAAATGATCGATCATTAGGATGTTAGTGTGCACACGTGAGTCAAATGCGCGCGTGGTCTTGATGATGGTAGTCATCAATATGGAGTACGGGTTCGCCCGAAAAACCTTCTTATATTTATGATAGTCGGTGATGAGTGTAATCCCATCGACGGTGCGTGAGGATGAGTGGAATCTCCTCCGCGTGAACGGTGATGAGTGTAATCCTACCGTAAGGTAATGGTTGTGTTGGATGTGAGTTCCTACATGTTTATCCGCGTATTCGAGTCATAGCTAGGTGCCAATATGTTATGAAATGTGATTCTTACATGGATTATTATATGTGTTTACATATGATGAGGATTGAGCTTGTTGAGCATGGCATATCATGAAATTATGTTCATGAATAATTGACAACTTGGCTCTTGTGGATCGAAGGTAAGAACATGCATTTTCCTCGTTGTGCTTGTAACCCCCTCGTCCCGGTCTGGCCGGATGACCGGTACGAGTGGGCCACACGGGGAAAACCGAGTGAAACCCGCTAAGGTTCCCCTCGATTAGCAACCCTATTTTTTCTTTTTATATTAATCTTGTCTAGAGGAATATTAAGTCTTAAGTGATCACGACAGCGGAAACATTCAAAGGAAGTCATATTCGAAACACGGCCATACACAAAACAATCCATTTTTAAACTTACAGGGCAGACCGTATTGGTACCCTGACCAGGGGTATCGATACGCCCTGGCCTGGTCAACCCAAGGAGTCAACTCCGAGAAGACCGTATCGATACAGCCCTTGGGCGTATCGATACACCCTTCTTGGTCAACCCTCCTTGGTCAACAGGGTAGACCCGTATCGATACGCGTGAACCTCGTATCGGTACGCTCTACTCTCACTCAGATCTCCAAATTCCAGTAACTTTGGAGGGTATCGATACCCTTAGGGTATCGGTACGCCAGGCAAAATTTGTGGCCTTTGGACAAGGCCGTATCGATACGGCCCTGAGGCGTATCGATACGCCTTGCACTGCAATTCCACAAATATCGACTTGACGACCCCAAACACGACTCTAAATGCATTTTTAGATTCTCCTATGCACATACAAACACTTAAACTATCATACTTAAACTGAAGGTAACAACCAAACAAAAGGCAAGACATTCATTCATAACATTCATACTATAGGGCAATTTATGCATATATGGACATACAAGCACTTAAGATATCATGCCTTAGCAACCAAAACATGTAGACATTCGAGGCATGTAACATAAGCAATATTTATAGGTCAAACAAGGCATCCAAGAACCAAACCAATATCGACATACATCAAAACTCAAATCAACAATACATATCCCATTGTTTAACTATTACAATCTATTACTTAAAATTCATACATTGAGCTAACCAATAGCATCACTTGGAGACCTTTCCTTGCCCTTGCCACCCACAAGCTATAAATCTGCATTGTCGAACAAAAGAGACCGTAAGCATAAAAGCTTAGTGAGGGTAAGCTCATAAAACAAACCTTCGACAATGCAGGGTCCAAGCACGAGCTATTTCTAAAATGAAATGCATGACCTTACCTCCGATCCGCAAAAGACAAAATGAACATGATGCAGGAAGATATAATCAACATTATGTCATGCTCAACATCTCACAAGCTCAACTTACCACGATACATAATTTAAAGCATTATCCACATCATATATCAATTCATAAAGGGCATTGCATTTCGTATCATATAAGCATATATGCATAATCCCATATTAGTATATACATACAATCTCATATTGGCACCTAGCTATGACTCGAATACGCGGATAACCCGTTTGGAACGCATTTCCAACAACAACATTACCTCAGTGGGATTACACTCATCACCGGTCCTTGCATGGGCGGGATTCCACTCATCACCACATGCCCTACGGATGGGATTCCACTCATCATCCCGTAGAAATATATAAAAGCTTCCGGTGGAATATTACATCACCGTACTCCTCCTTGGTGCCTTAACGCCACCAAGGCCACGTACGTTTTGACTCAATTTGTGTGCACACTCATCCTAATGATCGATCATTGTACCCAAGCACACTAGTGCCAATATAAATCAAATTCCACAACCTTTCACAAAATCAATTTCAATGTAAATTTCGTGCATAGCACGTACTCACCATGATTCTCCAAAATCCTGCAATCCACATCATAACCTCATTACACAAACCAACATCACATGTATATCATCCAAACACTTATCACATCATATATCCACATTATATTTGTCATCAACATGCATTTAAAATCAATACATTAAGCCATACTTTCACATACATGTGTAACACATTATACATAATCATCATGAGGCATAACAATAATTAAAGAGTACATCCAAAGTCTCTAACTAAAGCTTAGGATTAGGCTACCACCCTAATCCTAACTCTAGGTGGGTCTACCAAGCCCAACCTAGTCCACATGCTTGAACCAACCACTTAAAAACCAATTTAAAAACATTAACCACTCACCTCTACCTCCAAGCTCAAGTGCTAAGCAACCATGGTCTTCAATTTCCGGATTTGCTCCCAAGGCTTCACCAACCCAAAACATCGCTTCTAAACACCTCAACACAAGCAAAACAACTTCAAATCAACTCAAACATTAAAGTGGCTAACCCGAAATTCAATTTAAACATCAAACCCAACATTTCAAGTCATGATCAAACCCCAACTTTATCATATTCGAGCAGCCCATAAACCTTGACCAAAACTCAAGTTTCCAACACATTTTATACTCACAAATGATCGCTAAATTCAGCCACAACATCAACCCATAGGTGAAAGCCAAGCTCCAACAATTTACAACCCAAACAATCACCAAAAATTCCCATTTTCGTACTCCTATTTTACCCAGCAGAAAATTCCATTTTCAAACACCCAAATGACCTCCAAAATGTCCCAAATCACCCTCCTATCATACCCTAACCATCAGCCCTTTGTTTTCAACTTAAAACCCACCAAAAATGGTGTTTTTGACAACTCAAAAATGGGTATAAGAGTTCACTTCGGATTTTTACCAAAATTCAACCAAATTTACATATAATATGTATTTCAACATGATTAAACAAAACCCCAACTCAATTTATCAAAACAAACTGAAAAACCCCTTAAAAACCCAAACTTTGATATAAACCCTAATTTTCAAAACTCCATAACTTTAAAATTTAAGACCATAGGTAGATAGAGAATAGAGAGAAGAGTAAGAAAACATGTTTACCTTTCAAAAAACCCTTGAATCGAAGTTGAAATCGAATGGAATAGTAGTTTGAAGTTTGAGAGGGTTTGAAGATGGTGATATGGTTTCCAACGTTTGGGAAGGTGAGTTGGAGAGAAGATGACAACTTTAAAATTAAAGTTGTCTTGCCTTTTAAAAACATTTGGGTAAATTACTCTTTTAGTCCATCCTCTTTTTTACTAAAGCCCAATTAGATCTTTATTTAGGTTGAATTGATTTTTATTTAATTTTATTGACTCGGACTACAAACCCGACTAACTCCTAGCCCCAAAACGCGGGTGTTACAACTCTCCCCCACTTAAGGAAATTTCGTCCCCGAAATTCATCGAACATGAAGAGCCACGGAAACTGCTCCTACACACTTTCTTTTCTCTTCTCACTACAACATACTCACCAACTCGGTAGACTTACCACACAACAATAGATATCTGATGCTAAGATCTCAACTGATTTTTCGTTGCACGCAATTTCAAACTCAACTCAATCTCTTCAACAAACATAGCACGGAACAGATCTGACTCACACTCCCGAATCATAGATACACAATTCACATCACCAACCCCTTTCTAACTCTGGTGGTAACCGCAACAAATAAACAATCATACTAGCCCGATTCACAATCTCATACAACATTGTTTGAACACTTGACTCATAACTTTCTCTAACTGACCATTTGGCTTCAACAGGTAACCAAACACTATACAAACGTCATCAAAAATAACCTAGTTGAAATCTCGAATCTCTATTACCCACTTTCATTAAAAATCTTCCACGAATGTAGCAAACTAGATAAAAACTGAAGCTCGATCTTGACACACTGGCAATTCACCCACTTACTCTCATACTGAACCACATTATTCATCCACTCAATCCAGAAGTACTCATCTTCAACCCACTATACGTCTTCGTACCACTCAAATGCAAATAAATTAAATTGTCGTGTGCTTCGGCCTAAAACAATACGTCTCGAAACACTATGCCAATCGATACAACTATTCTGTCTCTGAAGTGCCAAACTCTATCATCCCTGAAACTGCATTCTGAAGGTCTTCCTTCCGCTATGCCATGCACGTGAGGTGTCAAGAATATGTCTTGCAACTGTTTCCCTTCAAGCATTCTGACTCAAAGTAGGTTTAACATGAAACTCGACCACAAAACTACTATCATTCGGTAAACTGAATTCGGCAAATACAACTCGCAACTCAACTACAAATCTAACCACAACATAGCTCGGAACATCGATTTCTATGTTGACTACCTTCGGATGGTACTGAATCTTGATATTACAGTCTTCAAGCATTTCTAACATTTTATGCGGTTCAAGTTTCAACCCTTCCTAAGTCTTCAAATATTTTGAGTTCTGATGATACGTACATATACACTGTGTATTTCTTACTATACAAGCTTTGTCTCTAAGTCTTCGAAGCAAATACAACTGTAATTAACTCTATGTCTCATATCGGATAACTCTTCTCACGGTCCTCCAACTATCTTGGTGAACAAGCCACTATCTTCTGTCTTGCATAAGCACACAACCTAACCCTACATGTAATGCATCACTATGGTTTACAAACTCTTTCTCTGATATAAGCTGATTCAAGGTCGAAGCTTTCTTCAAAGCTTCTTTCAGTTTCTCAAGTGCTCATTGTCTCGCATCTAACCACACAGCTGAACATTCTTCTGTAGCAATCTATCAATGGAGCAACTATCTTCAAAAGACTATTTACAATTCTCTAAAAGTAACAATGCTAGACCTAGGAACTATAGATTTTTGTCACATTCTTCAATTTCTTCCAACTCATATCTTCTTATGCCTACTTGGGATTTACTCTAATACACTCGGATGATCTACATGTCCTAGGAGAACATCTTCATTAACTCGAAGTTCACGTTGCACAACTTGGTATACAATTAATTCTCTAATAGAATCTACCACACTAACTTCAAAGCTTGTCATGATCTTCTTCGGTACTTGAATATACTCATGTGACATCTAGAAGAGCTACTACAACTGATCAAGAAACTCAGGAAAATATTCTGCTCAACATCTCTATAAAGGTAACTAACACACTAGTCAAGCAAAGCGACATAACTCGGAACTCAAGCGATCATCTCTTGCCCCTAAAGCTGTCTTCGGCACATCAACTTCTCTCACGTTCAACCGGTAGTAATCGGATCTCAAATTAATCTTCAAATAGACTGAAGCACACACTAACTGACCAACAAATCACTGACACTCGGAAACTGATGCTAATCATTCACTGTCACTTGTTTCAACTGTCTGAAATCTAAACACATTCTTGTATTGTCTTCTCTCTTCTTCACAAATTGTACTGTTATAATCTAAGATGACGTACTAGGCCTAATGAGTCTAAGGTCCAACTAACCTCGAAGCTGATTCTTCAACATTCTCTATTCTTCCGGAAATCATAAGATATAGGGCAACCAAAACAGGAGCGAACTCGAAGACGGTCTCAATAACAAACTCTTCTCCTCTAACAAAAGATAAACCGGCAATCCTTCCAAACACTTCTAGGAAAAGAAAACACAAACTATCCTAACATTTTGCGGTCTAATCTTCATTCAAAAATCAAATCCATCACAATTGCTAAGCAAGCCTGTCAACTAAACTCGATCAACCTTCGATCTCTAAAGCTGGATCAACATTCGACAAGAAGTTCACCTCCTCACCTACCACTATAGTCACACAGAAATCTGCAACTTCAAGGCAACTCTCTCTTTGTCTCAACGTATACACTAACTCTGTGCTCTTCAAGCCAAACCTTGTCAGAAGGTATATCAAAACCGTAGGAAGACAACCACTTCACATCTATTAGAAACTAGTAACTCTGAACCTCCAACTAACATTTTCTGTACATCTTTCTGATCACTACTATCTCCCAAAGGCTAGTCACATGTGTCCCTACATCTAAGGTCTCAACAAGGATATCTAATTTCTTACATGCTCACACAAAAGGAAGTATCCGCGGAAATTGCAACTTCACATGTACACAACTGATAGTCTTCTGTCCTCTTGTTTTCAGACTGGTTCGTCAACAAAATCTGACTCCTTTAAACTGTTCTTAGAGCATCTCGTAACTTCAAGATTCAATTCTGATCACCCACAAACAGTCATGCTGGACTTGTTCTACCCCTACCGAACAACCTGGAGTCAAAGCTCAAGACCCCCTTCTCGGCTCAACTGTATCGGAAGTGACTTCATCTCTTCCGCTTGCTGGAAGCCAACTCAACGTACACTGACCCAATTACACAAACTAGCTCCCATTCACAGACACTGGCCGGCTGTCTTGCATTAAAATCATAGGCCGCACCCCAACGGTCACCAACTAACACTTCTGAATTTTCAGATTACTCACGCGAGATCCCTACCTTGATCTCGCTAAAAGAACCAAGGTACTCGCACCTACCTCTAACACTTCACCGGGCATATTCAAACGTGCATGCTTGCTAACAATGTACAGATATACGAATTCGGAATCAACTGGAGGAAACAACTTAATACTGTACCAAGGGCTTATCGGTTAGAACATCAACACCACTCTAACTCCCACTCATGTGCCTTCACTTCTTCTTACCAACTAATGCCAGAGTTGATCACATCGTCCCTCATCCACAGGAATCAACCCACATACACACCGTCTCAAGCGAACAAATTGTACCTCAATTTCGGGTACAACCATACCTCCCTAACTAAGGTGATGGACTCCCTCAACATCGTCCACCTTTCAGAAACTACAACTTCTACTTACCGAAAAGCAATTAAATCAACAACAACAACACACAAATTGGGTTAGCAAAGGGAAGGTCCAAGTGGCTCAAGTATGATTTCCCTCACTTTTAAAAATCTCTTTTTCGATGTAATAGTAGCAATGGGACTCTGCTAAACATGTTTCAAACAAATCAACACACATACATGCTCAACCAAGCATATAACAAGGCTTACTTGCTAAACAAGCAAACATAAGCGTACCGTCAAACAACATATATTCTCAATCAAACAATCATACATTACAGCATTCACGGATAACAAGCAACATGTTTACATGACAAGCAAACACCGTGCATATCAATCACAAAACA
This sequence comes from Hibiscus tridactylites, assembly GCA_958450335.1. Taxonomy (NCBI): domain Eukaryota; kingdom Viridiplantae; phylum Streptophyta; class Magnoliopsida; order Malvales; family Malvaceae; genus Hibiscus; species Hibiscus tridactylites. Next base: position 34,170,484 of record OY288273.1, on the reverse strand, counting down.
CAACTTACCTCACTTACATGCTCGAGGTCTCGGTAACCTCAGGCTCTGATACCAACAAATGTAACCCCCTCGTCCCGGTCTGGCCGGATGACCGGTTCGAGTGGGCCACATGGGGAAAACCGAGTGAAACCCGCTAAGGTTCCCCTCGGTTAGCAACCCTATTTTTTTCTTTTTATATTAATCTTGTCTAGAGGAACATTAAGTCTTAAGTGATCACGACAGCGGAAACATTCAAAGGAAGTCATATTCGAAACACGGCCAAACACAAAACAATCCATTTTTAAACTTACAGGGCAGACCGTATCGGTACCCTAACCAGGGGTATCGATACGCCCTGACCTGGTCAACCCAAGGAGTCAACTCCGAGAAGACCGTATCGATACAGCCCTTGGGCGTATCGATACACCCTTCTCGGTCAACCCTCCTTGGTCAACAGGGTAGACCCGTATCGATACGCGTGAACCCCGTATCGGTACGCTCTACTCTCACTCAGATCTCCAAATTCCAGTAACTTTGGAGGGTATCGATACCCTTAGGGTATCGGTACGCCAGGCAAAATTTGTGGCCTTTGGACAAGGCCGTATCGATACGGCCCTGAGGCGTATCGATATGCCCTGCACTGCAATTCCACAAATATCGACTTGACGACCCCAAACACGACTCTAAATGCATTTTTAGATTCTCCTATGCACATACAAACACTTAAACTATCATACTTAAACTGAAGGTAACAACCAAACAAAAGGCAAGACATTCATTCATAGCATTCATACAATAGGGCAATTTATGCATATATGGACATACAAGCACTTAAGATATCATGCCTTAGCAACCAAAACATGTAGACATTCGAGGCATGTAACATAAGCAATATTTATAGGTCAAACAAGGCATCCAAGAACCAAACCAATATCGACATACATCAAAACTCAAATCAACAATACCTATCCCATTGCTTAACTATTACAATCTATTACTTAAAATTCATACATTGAGCTAACCAATAGCATCACTTGGAGACCTTTCCTTGCCCTTGCCACCCACAAGCTATAAATATGCATTGTCGAACAAAAGAGAGCGTAAGCATAAAAGCTTAGTAAGGGTAAGCTCATAAAACAAACCTTCGACAATGCAGGGTCCAAGCACGAGCTATTTCCAAAATGAAATGCATGACCTTACCTCCGATCCGCAAAAGCCAAAATGAACATGATGCAAGAACATATAATCAACATTATGTCATGCTCAACATCTCACAAGCTCAACTTACCACGATACATAATTTAAAGCATTATCCACATCATATATCAATTCATAAAGGGCATTGCATTTCGTATCATATAAGCATATATGCATAATCCCATATTAGTATATACATGCAATCTCATATTGGCACCTAGCTATGACTCGAATACGCGGATAACCCGTTGGAACGCATTTCCAACAACAACATTACCTCGGTGGGATTACACTCATCACCGGTCCTTGCATGGGCGGAATTCCACTCATCACCACATGCCCTACGGATGGGATTCCACTCACCATCCCGTAGAAATATATAAAAGCTTCCGGTGGAATATTACATCACCGTACTCCTCCTTGGTGGCTTAACGCCACCAAGGCCACGTACGTTTTGACTCAATTTGTGTGCACACTCATCCTAATGATCGATCATTGTACCCAAGCATACTAGTGCCAATATAAATCAAATTCCACAACCTTTCACAAAATCAATTTCAATGTAAATTCTGTGCTTAGCACGTACTCACCATGATTCTCCAAAATCATGCAATCCATATCATAACCTCATTACACAAACCAACATCACATGTATATCATCCAAACACTTATCACATCATATATCCACATTATATTTGTCATCAACATGCATTTAAAATCAATACATTAAGCCATACTTTCACATACATGTGTAACACATTATACATAATCATCATGAGGCATAACAATAATTAAAGAGTACATCCAAGGTCTCTAACTAAAGCTTAGGATTAGGCTACCACCCTAATCCTAACTCTAAGTGGGTCTACCAAGCCCAACCTAGTCCACATGCTTGAACCAACCACTTAAAAACCAATTTAAAAACATTAACCACTCACCTCTACCTCCAAGCTCAAGTGCTAAGCAACCATGGTCTTCAATTTCCGGATTTGCTCCCAAGGCTTCACCAACCCAAAACCTCGCTTCTAAACACCTCAACACAAGCAAAACAACTTCAAATCAACTCAAACATTAAAGTGGCTAACCTGGAATTCAATTTAAACATCAAACCCAACATTTCAAGTCATGATCAAACCCCAACTTTATCATATTCGAGCAGCCCATAAACCTTGACCAAAACTCAAGTTTCCAACACATTTTATACTCACAAATGATCGCTAAATTCAGCCGCAACATCAACCCATAGGTGCAAGCCAAGCTCCAACAATTTACAACCCAAACAATCACCAAAATTCCCATTTTCGTACTCCTATTTTACCCAGCAGAAAATTCCATTTTCAAACACCCAAATGACCTCCAAAATGTCCCAAATCACCCTCCTATCATACCCTAACCATCAGCCCTTTGTTTTCAACTTAAAACCCACCAAAAATGGTGTTTTTGACAACTCAAAAATGGGTATAAGAGTTCACTTCGGATTTTTACCAAAATTCAACCAAATTTACATATAATGTGTATTTCAACATGATTAAACAAAACCCCAACTCAATTTATCAAAACAAAATGAAAAACCCCTTAAAAACCCAAACTTTGATATAAACCCTAATTTTCAAAACTCCATAACTTTAAAATTTAAGACCATAAGTAGATAGAGAATAGAGAGGAGAGTAAGAAAACAAGTTTACCTTTCAAAAACCCCTTGAATCGAAGTTGAAATCGAATGGAATAGTAGTTTGAAGTTTGAGAGGGTTTGAAGATGGTGATATGGTTTCCAACGTTTGGGAAGGTGAGTTGGAGAGAAGATGACAACTTTAAAATTAAAGTTGTCTTGCCTTTTAAAAACATTTGGGTAAATTACTCTTTTAGTCCCTCCTCTTTTTTACTAAAGCTCAATTAGATCTTTATTTAGGTTGAATTGATTTTTATTTAATTTTATTGACTCGGACTACAAACCCGACTAACTCCTAGCCCCAAAACACGGGTGTTACAGTGCTCGTGCTTGGACCCTGCATTGTCGAAGTTTGTTTTTAATGAGCTTACCCTCACTAAGCTTTATGCTTACGCTCTCTTTTGTTCGACAATGCAGATCCTTAGTTCGTGGGTTGCTAGTGCAAGAAGGGGCCTCCAAGTGTGTGTGCTTTGTGGTGCTAGCTTAGCTAACAAGTATGGATATTTTAGCTATGATGTAATGGTCAAGCAATGGGACATGTAATTGTGGTGTGATGCTTTTGAAGTATGTTGAAGTTGGTTTGTTTAGGAGCATGTTTAGACTCCTTTTATATGTTTTGTTGGTTTGGCTTTGGATGCCATGTTGCTTGTAAACCATGTCTACCTTGTCACCTTAAATGCCTAAGTGTATGACCTTGTGTAAGCATGTTACCTTGAATGATCTTTTGAATGGATGTCTGTCTTATATCTTTATGAATCTTGAGTATGTTTGCTATAGGGTACATGCCTCTAGAGTGTGTTCGTATGTTATGTTTGCTTCTTGGGGGTCATTAAGGACGTTTGAGATCATTTGAAGGTGTTTATAACTGATTTTGGGAATTCACAGACAGCAGGTGTTTCGAAACGGGTAGCCCTGTTTTGAAACGGGTGTGGTTCCAGGGCCCCGTATCGAAACGTGTATCGATACGTTTTGGCTACTGTGAGCCCCTGTTTCGAAACTAGTTTCGAAACACTTTGGCTACTAGAATTGCCTATTTCGAAACGGGTATCGAAACAGCAAGGCAAAATGAGACCCTGTTCCGAAACGGGGTGGATGCGTTTCGAAACGGGTTTCTGACTTTTAAAACTGGAGCTCGTGTTTCGAAACGGGCTTTGACTGTTTCGAAACACATGCCTGTAATTGGGCTTTTTGACATCTCCAAAGGGCTTCAGGGGTTGGGCTTAGGCCCTGTTTGCTGTTGGGCTTCTCGTGAGCCTAGTTTCCGCTGTCGTTTCACGCTTAGGTTTAATTAACGCATCTAGATAAGATAATAAATGAAAAAGTTTTTCTTAGGGTCGGTAACCGAAGTAGAGCCTTAACGGGTTTCATCTCGGTTATCCCCGTGTAACCTACTCGGATTGGTCAAGCGTCCGGACCGGGACGAAGGGGTTACACAACAAGCGGCAGGAAATGGACTCTTTCCAAAATCTGGAATGTTTTTATTAATTGCTTTTGGTGTAAATGTAAATTTAACCTCTAATATTTAGACTTCTCATCAAATTAGTCCTTAATCTAATATTTACACTATTGCCACGTACACAAATAGGGGTAACAACAATGTTGAGTTTGTTGTTTAAAGTTATATTTTTTTCAAATAGATAAGAAAAAGAAGATGATGTGGCCAATCGTAATATTGATATTTTGCCCTCCTGATTTTCTGGGCTTCACCTTGACTAATCCAAATCGAACTGCGTCGCACGTCTTAAACTTGAGATCTGCTTAAACAATACCGAATTATTTACCACTTGGACCAACTTGTTGGTTAATATATTTTTCTTAAAAGTACATGATTTACATAATTTTGTTGGTTTTAATATTTTAATTATTTTTAATAGTTTTTTATGATTTTTATAGTACTCGTATTTTTTTATACATTTCAATATTTTTTCTATATATATATATTAATGATTTTTACGGTTTGATTATGTGATATTTTCAAAATGTGTCGTATATTATTATTTTTAGTTTAATTATTGATATTTGACTCATCAATCGATTAATCTGGATTTGGTTTTGTAGAGGTCCAATATGAGGATGACCCTCCCAACTCAAATTTTTTCATTCACAATGTCAAGACTCGAACCTCCGACCTTGCTTAAGAGATCAAAGACATCATCCTACTAGACCAAATGATTGTTAATTAATTATTATTTTATTAATTCGATTGTTAATTAACAATTAAAATTGATCAACTAACCAAAAAAATCATTAACCGAAAAGCTATTTGATTGATTTTTCGTGCTAACGAAAAGATTCAATTAATTATACTCTATTATATAAAGACTCAATTAAAATTTTATATTTCTTTTTCCAAAGAAAAGACTCAACTAGTTACACTTTATTTGTATGAAGACACCAATGGAAGTTCTTTTTCACAAGCACTCAATTAATTTTTTTAAAATAATAGTTCTATACCTTAGTTTTTTCAAGCTTTGTTTTTCTCTAGCGCGACCATTTTTTCATTCTTGTTAAACTTTATAGCCGGCGGCATCATTATTTTTAGTGCTGGTTGTGACCGTCACCATCTTTTATTTATTTGTTTTATTTTTTTTATTCTTAGTCTTTTTAATTTAATAAAACATTTTTCTCTATCTTTTGATACGTATTTTTTTGCTTTTTAACAAGCTTTTCTGTCTCTTGGCACACTTTTTTATTTTTTACTTTTCTGTCAGGGTTGGATTTGACGTCGCCACGACTGATCAAGATGATGCTCATTGATTATCTTGTTGATCTCCCTATTTCAGACCCTCGAACTGAATCTAGATGCAAGTTTAGTCACCGCTCTTGTTCGCAATTGAGTTGTGGTAATATTTGCGTTATCAACATGCATTAATTGTGTAATATGCATTTTTAATGTTGTTTGTTGATGGTTTTTACCTTCATCGTCGAGCTTTGGTAATATTTTGTATCTACTTTGTTTTGAGTTTTTATTAGATTTTTACCTTTTTTTTCTTTGGTCCTGTTTATGATCTAGAGACGTTAGTTATCGTGTTTGTAGGAATATGTCCAGATCATGTTTGTTTACCTGCATTGTAGACTTTCCTCTTGGATTGTTCCTTTATTAATAAAACTGACGTACTCATATTTAAATAATAATATTTTTTATTCAACTAAAAAATAAACAGTATATAGTTAAGAAAATTAAGGAAGAAAATATGGAATCTGCATGCTATGCTCGCTCATTAGTAGGGTGAGCTTTCGATCGAGTCGAGTCTAACAATTTTTTTGTTGAGTTTATAAGTCTTATTTTACAGGGTAAAGTACATAAATGGTCACCAAACTTTTAGGGTAGATTCATTTTGGTTATCGTACTTTTAAAATATTGGATAAGGTCACCCAACTTTTAGTTCGATTTCGATACGGTCCCTCTCGTTACCATCCGTTATCTGTTAGAAATTGACGTAAGTTTTCGTTTTTCCTTAATAAAAAATGAGTAAACTACACCAATCATCACTCAACTTTCTTCTCACATTTATTTTGGTCAATAGAGTTTAACAATTTTCAATTTAATAACTTAACTTCGAATTGTTCATATTTTAGCCACTCTCAACTGACATAGTTATACAAATAGAAAATTTTTGATTAATCCTTAAAAAATTCAGATAATGATTTTTTTACTTTGGTTATTAAATTTACCATATTTGATATTTTAATAAGCAAAGTAAAAAAATTATTACCTGAATCAAATATTCCAATTAATCGGTTAATCGATTATCTGATTTAATTGGTACAATATAAGATCGAGAATTGAATAATTTGAATTTACCAATTAACCAAAATAAGTTTTAAGGATTAATCGAATCCGATTTTGGTAAAAAAAAATTAAAATAAATTATTTTATTCGGTTACGGCTCATAATTTTAAGCAAAACTGATTAACCGGTCTGATCTATTATATACAATATTTCTAAATTTTATGCATTACAATATCTTATATTCTAGTGATTTTGATACCCTTCTGGTTTTTAAAAAAGTTTTGGCTCTGGGTAAGATTAATAGGTGTGAACTTTCAATTTTTGGCTTTCTAGTTGTTTTTACACTTTTATATCACAACCGAACAATTATTAAATTTAACATGTCATCATATTTGATATTTTAATAAACAAAGTAAAAAAATCATTTCCAGAATCAAATATTTCGGTTAACTGGTAAATCTATTATCTGATTTAATTGGTACAATATAAGATCGAGAATTGAATAATTTGAATTTACTAGTTAACCAAAATATTTTTAAGGATTAATCGAATATTTCTATTTGTATAAACATGTCATTTGAGAGTGACCAAAATATGAACAATTCGAAAGTAAAGTTATTAAATTGAAAATTTTTAAACTCCAGTGACCAAAATAGGAGTGAGAAGAAAGTTGAGTGATGATTGATGTACTTTACCCATTTTTTATTAAGGAAAAACAAAATCTAACGTCAGCTTCTAAGGGAAGGTAACGGGAGGGACCATATTGAAAGCGAACTAAAAGTTTGGTGACTATATTAAAATCAAACTAAAAGTTTGGTGATCTTATTGATTATTTTAAAAGTACGATGATCAAAATGAATCCACCCTAAAAGTTCGGTGACCATTTATGTAGTTTACCCTATTTTATAACTCAAATTTTGTTTGCAATTTTTCGAGTTGAGTTGTTCGAGTCCCTGTTCAAATTTAATTGTAGTTGTTTATACTTTTATGGTAGTAATTGGTCCCAACTTAAATGGATTTTAATTCATATGCAATATATATAGTATAGTTTTTCATATGTGATATACATATATCAAGCAAAGTTGTGAGACTTGACTCGAATTTGAAAACTAATCCACCAATGACTAAAAATTTCAAGTCTTTCAAATTCTCATTTTATAGCTCAAACTTTATTTAAAATTTTATCAAATTGAATCAAATTTATAAAATTATAATTTAAATTTAATTTTATTTTTCACATCAAGTTAAATTAAAATATCGAATTTAACGAGCATGCGATGAGGGTCTGGTGGTTAGAGCACGCTCACCTGCTCTGTTTCCTTCCTTTTAGGTCTTGGGTTTAAGACTTCTCAAGAGCGCTGCCTTCACCTAGATTTTCTTCTTCCTCTCTAGATAAAAGTAGAATAGAATTTTCAAAAGAAATATCGAATTTTACTCACTCCTATCCACCTGCCGCCGCCACCACCATTGTGCTATCATGGTTGGAAGAGTGAATGAAATTCCTTTATTATTCATTGTCATCATCCTTTGCCAGATGCATTTTTTTATAAAATAAATTTGTTGAACGCATGAATCATGAACTACAGAGTCAATAATTGATTTTTGAGAAATTTAAGGTAAAGTTGTATTAAAATGGGTTGTTCTGCTGTGAGGCGGTTAATATACGGCATGACCGGTTAAATAGGTGACCGGTTAAACATAACAAAATAGGTAAAATTACCTATTTTGTTGATAAGAGTATCAACATATCTTGTAAAATTACCTATTTTATTGATAAGAGTATCAACATATCAAGTAAAATTACTTATTTTGTTGATACTTTCGAAAGTATCTATACTTTTCTAAAAGTATCGATATTTTTTTTAAAAAGCAATGTAACCGGTTGCAATGTGGCTCGAAAGTATCGATACTTTTAAGAAAGTATCAACAAAAAGTATCGATACTTTAATACTACCTAATATGTTGATATTTTTATCAACAAAATAAGTAAAATTTTACCTATTTTGTTATACTATATTTTTTTAAAAAAAGTATGAATATTTTTTAAAAAGTATAGATACTTTCGAAGGCCCCATCAGCTTAAACTTTAATAACAAAATAGGTAAAGCGCTACCGAATATGTTGATACTCTTATCAACAAAATAAGTAAAATTTTACCTATTTTGTTATACTATATATTTTTTAAAAAAAGTATGGATACTTTTAAAAAAGTATACTTTCGAAGGCCTCATCAGCTTAAACTTTAATAACAAAATAGGTAAAGCGCTACCGAATATGTTGATACTCTTATCAACAAAATAAGTAATTTTACCGATTTTGTTATCGTGAGGTTTCCAAGGCCCCATCAGCTTAAACTTTAATACTACCTAATATGTTGATACTCTTATCAACAAGATAAGTAAAATTTTACCTATTTTGTTATACCTACCGGTAACTTAAGTTTTCCGGTTACCAATTTTTTTTAATATTTTTAATGTTTTCTACCGGATACATTATTTTAAATCAACATATCCAGTAGCGCTTTACCTATTTTATTATTTATCTTACAATGTTTCCGATAACGCCGTTTCTTAGCCGTATATTAATCCGCCTTACATTAGAATCTTCCATCAAAATGAATTTTATTATGCTTAGTAATGAACTGTTCTGCTTTGAAATAGGTAGAATTAAATGAACATTTCCTTTTTAGAAATTATCTAAAAAAAATCAACGCATCAAAGATTGTATAAAAAATATTCTCTTTCAGCCTACGTAAGATAAATTCGCGTTTAGTCAAAAATGAGTTTCAAACTCACGCTTAACTAAAAGTGAGTTATACGTAAGATCAGAGCCGGCCCTGAGGCAGGTCGAACCGGTCGACCGCCCAAGGGCTAATTTTTCCTATTTTTTACTACTTAAAAATTATAATAGAAAATGCCCCAAAATTTAATTATAATATTAGATAGAGGCCTTCACTTTGGGCCATAAATAACAAGTAAACAAAATAATAATTTAGTTATAATATTAGATAAAGACTCCCTCTTTTTTTATATAATTTTTACTACTCAAAGAGTTATAGTTTAATATTTTCTAATAGTTAGTATTATGGGTCCAATTTTTTCAACACTTGTTATTTGGGGTCCAAATTTTTTTTCAATACTTGTTATTAGAGGCTCAATTTTTCCCAATATTTGTTATTTGGGGCTTACTCTTAAAATTCTTTTTTTTCAATATTTATTATTAGGGGTCGAATTTTTTTCTTCCATATTTGTTATTTTATGCCCAATTTTCTTGATATTTATTATTAGGGACATACTCTTCAAATTCATTTTTTAAAATACATTTTATTTGAGGTCTAATTTTTTCAATACTTGTTATTCGAGGGTCAATTTTCTCAATATTTTGTTATTATGAGTTACTCTTAAAATTCATTTTTTCAACATTTGTTATTAAGGGAACAATTTTTTCAATACATGTTATTTGATGCCCAATTTTCTGATATTTGTTCTTAGGGACCTACTCTTAAAATTCAGTTTTTTTTTCAATACTTGTTATTTAGACTCAATTTTTTTCAATACTTGTTATTTAGGGTCTATTTTTTTTCAATGCTTGTTATTATAGACTCGTTTCCCCCCAACATTTGTTATTAGAGGCATACTCTTAAAATTAAATTTTTTCAATATTTGTTTAGGGCCTACTCTTAAAATTTATTTATTTTTAAATATAATTGTTATTAGGGGCCTACTATTAAAATTTATTTATTTTTCTTTCAAAATTTATTGTTAGGGGCCTAATTTTTCAGTTCGCTCAGGGCCTCTAAAATCTTAGGATCGGCTCTGCGTAAGATAAATGTGATGTACTTGATTTGAACCACAAATTAATACAACAGTCGGTCTTATTCGATGTCAGTTTAATCTATGGTCCGAATGTATAGTCACCCTTATTAATTAAATCACTAATTAATTCTAACCCATTAAATGTTAAAGCCCACTAGGTTAGAAATTGTCTTCAATTTAAATTTCATTAATTTCAATTGACAAAAGCAACGTATGATTTGGTACCGATTTTGGGCGTGATGAGTGCTAATTCTTCCACACACGTAATCAACTCTTAAACCCATTTTTAAATGAATCACAGATTTTACGGTGTCCGATCTACCTAAACCAAGTGACCGGTGGCGACTCCATCATTTTGCAAACATATTCAAATCAAAACCGATTCTTCCAAGCGAAAGCTGAAATTTTTAGTCGCTACACTCGAGTTTAGTAAAAAGTGAGTTTCAAACTCACACTTAACTAAAAGCGAGTTATGTGTAAACAAATTGGTAAATTAAATTTTTTATTTCTTGCATACCTACTCGATACGAAACTCGCGTTTAATTAAAAGCGAGTTCAAAATTTACTTTTAACTAAACGTGAGTTTATCTTACGTAGGCTAAAAGGAGTATTTTTATATATAGCCTTAATTGGAGGTTATTTTTCTAAATAATTTCTAAAAAGAAAATATTCATTTAATTTTACCTTTGAAATGTATGTTTGCATTGTGTCAATAAATTTATTTATTGATTCTGATTTTATTGTATTTTTGTTTAGTTGATGTGACTTTCGATTAAATTAGGTTAAAGGTATTATGGTTATTACTGTTGTTGTGATTGTTAATATAAGTTGAGAAAAAATATATTTTGTCTATTATATTACATTTTAGTATTTTTTTTCGAATAGACATTACATTTTAGTTTTTACATTTCTTTGACATGTTAGTTTTATAACAATTCTAGCATTACATTTTATTATTTTCATTATTTTGCCTGAAAATCACAATAAATAATATATCAAGAATTTAAATTATGATGTTGTGGATGAAATAAATTGACATGAAATAACGGTAATCATCAAACTTCAAACTACACCATTTTATTATTTTATTAATTCCATGAGTCGGATAGTAATTAATATATTTTATATGTTCTTTTAAATTGTTATTAATTACTCCTTCCGTCCCACGAATATTATTTTTTATTGACTTTTTAAAAGTTAATTTTTTTAAACTTTGACTATAATTATATTAAATATTTTAAATAATTAAAATTTATAAAATATATATTTAAAAATTACTTCATGAGAAGTTTTTAAGTATTTTTTTATATTTTTATCAATAATAAATTTTAAATAATTACGAGTTAAAGTAAAAAAAAAATTAACCCAAAAGAAATCAATAAAGTACAAATTTCTAGGACAAATGAAGTAATTTTTAGTTTTTAAATATAATTTTTTAGTTTTTATTTTAAATAAAAAAAGTAAAGGTGAACATTCTTTAAAACTTAAAAGTCATCAATCAAGATCAAGCTTCTCCATCGTCACTACGTGCGTATGCAAATTGACATGAATACAGTCAAGACTGAACTATTAAATTTACCGTTTGTTTATTCAGTTATTTCTAAAAGATAATATTATTTATTAAATTCTAATTCCAATATTATAGTTTAAAAAAATTTCAAAGATCAAGACCACGTTAGATATAAAGTTACTTTAATGGATTTCTGTCCTATTTATTGTATCTTAATTCGATTGTTATTATTATGATATACTAAAGGTTATAGACATGAATACAGTCAAGACTGAACTATTAAATTTCGAAAGTACACATGTTAATTCATTGTTTTAACTCAAAATTCAGAGGAAATACAATTTATTTAACATTTAAACTTATAGGGACTTAATTGCTATTAGATAAAAAAAAGTTTCTTTACTTTTTGTCCTTACTTGATTAAATATTTAATAAATCATTGCATTTTTAACCTGGATCAAATTAATATTAGGCCAAAATTAATTAAATACTTACTATTTATGACAGAAACATAACTTCCTTTGGACTCTAAGGACCCTTTATCCTTAATTACGGATTCAAATGTATTTAAACATAATATCATTTTTTTATTTAACTACTGATATTCGATTTATTTGTTGATTAATTCGGCTCAAATTTTATAGAGACTTAATATGGAGGTGACCCTCCCAATCAGTTTTCTTCATTTACAATATTAAAATTCGTACTTTTAACTTTGTTTAAAAGACCTAATACCTCATTTCGTTAAACAAACTGATAGTGGGTAAACATAAAATTATTTGATTTAAAGATTCGTAGAAAAGACAGAAATAAATGGAGAGTTTGTTGTAGACAAGGCAACTCATTCGTCTCTCACCAACAAAGAGTTGGAATTTGAGTTGGTGTCGACATTTTGGACCACCATTTGCATAGGGCATCTGTCTGTCCAAAATTTAAATAATTGTGTCCCATGTCTGATTGTTGCCATTATTTGGTTGGCTCATATGTCATGATGTTGGAGTTGGACAACCCAGATGTCAAAATTTAGCAATTGTTTTCTTTAACATAAAAAAAATTTGTGTGCGGAAAAATAATTAAAGCTAAGTTATGAATAAGGCATACATAAAAAACGAAATTTAATGTGATAATTCGATTTGTATACTTTTACGGATGAGAGAAACAAATAAATTATTATAAAAATGCATGAATTATAAAGAGTACATATACATGATATCTCATGTAATTCAAAATCAAGTGTATCTAAAATACTCTCTCAAAGTGTATACAGTACACATCTCTGCAACATAGTCGCAATAGTTACAAAGATTATAAAAGAGATTATGTCCCTCAAAAGGATAAAAATTACTCTAAATCTACAAAGTCATATGCCAAGAAACCTTATTTCATAAGATTTTTTATTTAATATAAATACTTACTCATTAAATAAACTTAATTATCAAGTAATCATCGACCATTAGAATTATAATAAAATTTAACTTAATTATCAGTTATAATTTGTGTCGATGTATAACATATTCCATGCCCCAATCAGTACAAAGTTTTTTTTACTATAATATATATTCATTTTATGGTCCACATTCGAGATTCAATCAATTCAAAATTAATTAGAAAGGGACCAATTTGACTCTTTCGTATTAGGGGTGTTCAAATTCAGGTACCTGAGGTACCGTGTAACCAATACTTCAAGTATCATATTTTTCGGCCCATGTCATGACCTGAGATTACTGGGTACCCGCTAGTCGAGTACTCATAAAATTCGGGTAGTTGCAAAATCGAGTACCGAGTACCCGTTTCATATTTTTTTCACATTTTTTTTATTTTTAAAATAATTTTTTAAAATTTATCATTAAAAAATAACATTAAAAATATTAATCTCGGTTGTATGCTAAATGTGATGCACAACATCATGGTCCTAGGCTCCTTGCGCAGGGCTCCTCTAAAGCCATCGTGAGTAAGTAGCCACCGGAGGTTTAAGATTAAAACTATTAATCTTAAATTATTATATTTGATTACTGATTATTTGCTTCGCTCTATTTAATATGTTTAATATTGACTCTTTTGTTTAATTTTTTTAACTTTCACTTATTGTTATTTTAAATTTATTATTAATAAAAATATAAAAAATATGTTTTAGAAACATTCAATCAAGTAGTTTAAAAATATATATTTTATAAAATTTAATTAATTAAGACATTTGAAAAATTGACTTTTAAAAAGTCAATACTGAACATATTGAGTGGGACAGAAAGAGTAAAAAATATAATCTCGAGCGTAAACTTTTCATTCGAATCTCATATCAATCAATTAACATAAATATTTTTAAAAATTTTAAAATTTAAAAGTGTAACCCCCTCGACCCGGCCTAGCCGCGAGACCACATCGAATGGGTTACACGGGGAAAACCGAAGCGAAACCCGTTAAGGCTCCACTCCGATTAGCAACCCTAGAAAAATTCCTTTTAAAGTTATCTTGTCTAGATGCATTAATTATATCCTATGCGAGAAGACCTGTAACGAAAAACACACAAGGATACAAAATGAGCAAAACAAACAATTTTGATACCCGTTTTTAATTTTACAACAGGTCGTATCGGTACGCTAGAGGACCATATCGATACGCCTGGACTTGGTCAACAGCCCAAGTCAAACCTAGGGAAACCGTATCGATACCCACAAGGAAGGTATCGATACACCCTCAACGGTCAACTTTCCCTTGGTCAACTACGAAGACCGTACCGATACTCTTAGGACCCGTACCGATACGCCAAAATCTCGTCAATTTTTCAGATTTTCAGAGAGCATTTTGCGTATCAATACACCCCCGCGTACCGGTACGCCTTGCCCAAAACAAGCCCAAAACAAGGGACCGTATTAATACCGCCCTTGAGCGTATCGATACGCCCTACACTGCAAAACATGTTTTAGCTGATAAAAGCATAAGAACTCAACACTAGAGGCATTCAACAACCATTCAAGAAACATTCAAGCACACATGTATCACAAGGCATCCATGGATAAACATATAGAGCATTTTAGACACTTAACGATGCATCAACCATCAAGACAAAATTCTTAAAGGTAGCAAGCATATTTGGCATTCATCAACCAGGCCAAAAACTAAACCATAGCATAAATTCAACATGGCATAAGGCAATACAAGCCCAAAACATCTAAGCAAACTTGCCTAAGCAAAAAGGACATGCCCACAACACTTCAAACATAAAGGTCATATCCCATTGCTTAATACTAATTATTAAAGTCTAAACCATACTTGAGCAAACCAAACTCCTTTGGATTCTCCCTTGTTCCCCGAGCTGCTCTAAAGGTCTAAGGGCAGACATTGTTGGAAAAGAGAGCGGTGCTCAAAACGGTAGCTATAACAATACAGTTTTAGAACATAGTTTGCTTGAAAACCAAAATCATTTCCAAATCATTTCCACATGCTTGAACACATAGCCGCATGCATTTACCTCCATGTGCATTTACCGAATGCAACCACAAGTCATAGGCTTACCGCATGCTCATTCTCATAACGCAAGCAAAGTAACCACAATGCATAAGCATAATAGAAGGAATCAACAACATGCTTAACATGAGAATTAAAATATTATGGGTATATTGACATTTAACATTTTTACTCGGATATGCGGATAGTTTCTCAAACCCATTAGACACTTCCGGTGGAATCTCACATCATCGTACTCACTTGTGTAGTAAAAATATAACTTCCGTTGGAATCTCACATCACCGTACTCCTCCTTAGTGGAATCTAACATCACTAAGGCCACGCGCGAATTTTACCTCGAGTGCACTCTAATCCTATTGATCGATCAATTATATCCGGTAACAACCCAACACATGTCAATATACTCAATCACAACCACAAGCATTACCGATGCTTGAACCACTTAGCAAGTCCAAACTTTCCATGCAAAGCATGTACTCGCAAATGCAAATATAAACACAAGACATAAGTCTCAACATGTATAACAATGCAAATTAACACGTTACCTACATGACATGTTCACATTGCATTCAAGAATCATAAAACACGAATTTATTGCATAAAAACTTTAAAACTTACTCTTGAGCTTGGATTGGCTTTTTAATCTCAATCCAAACTCCCAAAACACTCATTTAACCACGTTAAGGCTTTTAAATCGATCCACTCACCAGCCAACACACAAATGATGTTCAAGATGCCGAATCAAGCCTCTGAACTACCCATATTTCTGTCCACAAAGCCCAAAACTGATTTCTCAGTTTTGAGCAACCCAAAATCGAACATTAGAACACTAATACACTCACAAACATAGCAGAGACCCAGAACTCAACAATCTTGCAACAACACACAAGGATTCAAGCCCAAACTTCACCCAAAACATAGCAATTTCAGTCTCAAACTACTTGCAGCCATACCCAACTAATTTACCATAAAAAAATCTGCCTTTTAACATTCATAAACATCACTCCAAAACTATCAAACCTCCAGCTGTCATTTAGACCCAAAACCCATCCAAAAACTCAAGATTTTTAACTTCTAAAATCACCCATAATACCAATTTCGGGTTTCCTATAAAAACCCACCATTTTTATGTTATTTTAGTGTTAAAACAAAGTTAAAAACACTCACAAACTCAACCACAATCAACCCAAACGAAAACCCATAAATTTCCTTTCATTTCAAACCAAACTTTAAAAATCAAAACAAGTTAAATCCATGGGTTTTGTAAAAAATCTCAACATTCATGACTCAAGGAAGATGAAACTAAGTTGAGGAACCATTTACCTTGAAGAAATCGCTTGGTTTGGAGCTTGAAACTAATGGAATAGTAAAAAGGGGTTTGGGGGGTTTTTTGAACGTGAAAAGGGAATTGGAGAAGATGACTTTTGAAAAACCCTTTTTATTCATTTTTACTAAAAGTTCCCATTTTACCCTTTAATCTTTTAAAACACTTTAAGTGTGTCAAAAATAGTTTGCCTCCAATTTAATTTTAACCCGACTCGGTTTAACTAATCTGATACTTCCCGACCCTAAACTCGGGGCGTTACAACTCTCCTCCACTAAAGGAATTTTGTCCCCGAAATTTACCTGGCGAAAAGAGATGCATAAACTATTTTCTCATGTCATCCTTCCTCTCCCAAGTGGCTTCTTCCACTCCTCGGTGTCGCCACATAACCTTAACCAACTCAATGGTCCTTCCTTGCAACACTTTGCTGTCCGAAGCCAAAATCTCAACTAGTTCTTCATCGTAGGTCAAATTCGGATTCAATTCTATCTCCTCAACTGGCATAACATGTGACGGATCTGATCTATACCTCTGAAGCATCGAGACATGAAACACGTCGTGAATCTTCTCTAGTTCCGTCGGCAGTCTCAATCTATAGGCAAGAGGATCAACTCTCTCAACAATCTCATACAGACCAATGAATCTCGAGCTCAACTTACCTTTCCTACCAAACCTCATCACCTTCTTCCAAGGTGAGACTTCCAAGAACACTTTGTCGCCCACGACATCCTCTATTTCTCTTATTTTAAAATCTACATAAGATTTCTATCTATCCGAAGCTGCCTTCAAACGGTCACAAATCAATTGTACTTTCTCGATAGTACCCTTAAGCATATCAGGCAAAGGTATCAATTTCTGTCCTGCTTCGGCCCAACAAACAGGTGTTCTACATTTTCTACCATATAGAGCTTCGTAAGGTGCCATCTAAATGCTCGCTTGATAATTGTTATGTTGAGTGGATCAATGGATTGATCAAAGCCAAGAGGGGGGTGATTTGGGTTTTTAAAATTTGTTGGAAAAAGTGTAATGACTAAAATTGAAGAACAAGACGATTTAGAGTGGTTCAAGTTCCAAATGAACTCTACATCGACTACCTTAGCTACCACTAAGGATTTTCCAACAATCCACTAATTGCTCTTCCCCTTTTCAAGGCTTAGGAGGTAACCTTTACAATACCGGTCAAATTTTCTACCTAAAATTTGACCATACCCTCACAAGAATACAAATAAGAATTTAAGGCAAGAAAAATATCTCTCAATACAAGTTTTCCCCTTTAAATACAAGCCTCTACCCAAATTGGAATACAAGATTGGAATTACACACAACACAATTTGGGATTTTACAAGAATGAGAAATTAGGCACTTTGAGCTTGGATTTTTGTAAGGATGTTTCTCTTGGATGCAATAGTTGTTGATAGTCTTCAATTGACTTGATTTTATACCTTCTCCATTAATTCTAGCCGTTTGGGTGGTTAGGGTATTGAATATAACCATTGGGACCCTCTCTTTCCACCATTAATGCACTTCTACAGCCTACCGTATCGGTACACGGGAAGGCGTATCGATACCTGTCTCAAAATAGAAAGACCCGTTGCATAATTACAAGAGAAGCGTATCGATACGTGTGTAAGCATATCGGTACTGGTTAGGGATCCGTTTCGATACGAATTGAAGCGTACCGATATAATTATTCCCACAAAGCTCACTGGAAGATTCCGTATCGATACAGGTAAGAGCGTATCGGTACGAGACTACCAACTCTTTAAAATTATGTTACCTAACAATTGACACCAACGGTTAAAAACATTTAAGGCTTCTGAATTTAAAATTCCATTAAATCTGTATCGATACGGGTGACACCGTATCAGTATGCCATTCAAACTCCTTCAGTTTTTATAGAGAGAGCGTATCGATACAGATGTAATCTGTTTCGATACCCTGTTTCGATACGGTTAGGGGTGTATCAAAACGCGTTTCTCTAGTGGCCAAGTTTGGTAAAAAAAGGTATCGATATGGCTAGGAGCGTATCGATACGCATATGCGATTTTCAATAGTTTGGCCTTGGAACACTTAGAAAATATTTTGGAGTTTGAGTTTTTCAAACTAGAGTAAAGTGTTGCGTGTAAAATAGTCTATCACAATGTAGCGCAAGTGTACACGTCGCAAGTAGTAAAGTGATATGTAAGTATCGGATATCGTCTCCACAGGGACTGGGCTAACCCTTTCCTTCGCTATCTGCACAAGGGGAAAAGAAAAGAGATTAAATAAAATATTTTGGAGTTGTCACGAAAATAAATTAAGTAAAAGAGAAAAATCAGAATTATAAAACATGCAAGAATTGAATTGCTCCGTAATGCAGGTATTGCATTGTTCAAGGACTTCTATTCTGTGTCTCGCTCTTGTCACAGCAGCACCTGTCGTGGCAGCGGTCCGTTGCTGTCGCGGCAGCGATAAACAACTCAGTTTCTTCAAGTTCGGCAAGAATCCCTGGATTGACTTGTCCTATCCCTAGGTCCAAGCTCTGTCGATGAACACATCTTAGATGATACCTCTCGGCGTGAATCGAAGTATGAACACCGATGTTTATGAATTATTCTTTAGCCGCTTAACCTCGTCCTATCCCTAGGTCTGAGATAGTTCAACCATAAACTGGAGAACCAGTACTTATTCCTTTCGTATACTTAACTCTTCCGATATTAAGTAAATAGATAATCTTACAATGCTCCCCCGATACTCTTGCAAGATGTTGAAACCAGAATAAGCAAACTTGAAGTTTTATTTTATTGAACAGAAAAATCCTAAGAACAGAACAACCCTTACAGCTACTTTACAAGACCAACCCTTAGCCCCGGGGAAAGTTTAGAACATGATGGAGAAGAGGGAAGCTAGGGTTTTGATGGAAAACGGCCAGGAGAGTAAGATATCCTTCCCTAGGTCGAATTACATGCCTTTACATAGGCCTTGGGTTCAAGTTTTCTAATATGGCAAGAATACAAGTTTAATTTAAAGTACAACTCTATCAAAGACTAAATATTCAGAGCATATATCTTTAATTCATCCTTCCTTCTTGCTTGGAGTTTCTTCCTTGAACTTTGGGCTTGGCCTTCATTCTAATCTAGGGCTTGGAAAAATATAAGGGTGCTCCACGATAGACCAGCTTAATTTTCTCTTTCTGTCGAGGCCCACTTCACTTCTTCCCTTCACCATTGTTGTCGTCCTTGGCTGCCACGGCAGCGGCCATGGCATCATCATCCTTCTCGTCTGCAAATCCAGTTCCAGCTCTGCTTCCTCACTGCCCAGCGTCTGCTTCTCCACTGCCTTCCATCTGTTACAGCAGCTACCTGCAAAAGCAACCAATTTCAGTAGAAACTGTGCCATTTGATATAATTGTGATGTATAAATGAAATCTATCCTAAATGCAATGAATTATGCTTGAATGCAGCAGAAATATGGGTTAAATAGGGGGTAAGATATAGAACTTTTACACACCCAAACTCAAGTTTTTGCTTGTCCTCAAGCAGTTCAGACCTAAAAAAGAAATACAAAATTTTTGTTTGGCTTAAAACAATGAACTTTTCCTTACCTACCCCTCATTCCCTATTGTGAGTAACACCTTGTTGGATAATTCAGGATTCATTCGGAACCTTGCTATAATTCTCGTGTAGTGTGTGCATGCTTGTGAACAATTATATGCCAAGACTCCCTTAGTTTACTAGAATAGCTAAGCTTCTAACTTGAATTTTTATGCCAATTTTCATCTTTTTGGAGGCAATTCTTAGGCTCCTTTAGTTTTTATTTAGACTCGATTCTATTTTTCTCAAGCTTAAGTTTGACTAGAGCCTGTTTCGAGTATCTCTAGCTAACTTCCTAGAGCCGGTTTCGGGCACCTCTAGGTGTATTGAGTCTATTTTTCTTAACTTCTTTTCCTAGAGCCAGTGTTAGGCACCTCTAGGGGCAACTCAAGTGTTAAGCTTTTCCCTATTCTAGTTTACTAGTAGAGTTCTAGACAGTATAAAAGTTACAAGGGTGTTTAAGATTCAGAACAATAGTAAGGCTCTAAACTGCTCCTAAAACTATCCTATAGGCACTGCCGCGACAGAGGCTGTCACAGCATGTAAGTTCAGTTCAAAGACTTAAGTCAAATTTTCATTTTTTAAAGCAAAAATAAACTAAGTAAAAGACATTATTTTTAAACTTAAAGACACTTCATTAATGGAGGGATGCCACCCCTAAACTCAAGGGTTGCATTGCCCTCAATGCAAATGACAGAAATGAAAAAAGAAAAATAAAAACAACATCACAAAATATAACAAAATGGCAGACAACAATATAAGAAAAGAAACTTAAATTTTCAAGTGTTGTCGTCGCCGCTGCTGATCTGAATCTACCGACGGGCAGTGACTTTCCTTGTCGGTGCCGACAGATGGCTGGGAGAGGCAGAGGTGTTCTTGTTTTTGGCTTCCCTTGGAGGTTGAATGCGGGTAGAGGAGATATGGGGTTGTTTCTCCAATACCTGAACCTCCTCAGAGCTGCTGCTATTGCTGCTGCTGGAGCTGCTACTGCTGCTGCTACCGTCAGATTTTTCTTTGTCGGACGGATCGACTCCGGAGCCTGGTTTTTGCCGTTTCATCGGGGTGAAATCCTTGGACAGATTCCTCTTGACAGAGGGCTCGTCATCGGATGCTCCCCAAATTTCAGAGGAGGAGAAGCCAGCGATATACCTGTCGAGGTATGACATGGGCTCTTTTCTCTTGGCTCCCCTGGCAGATGCCTCAGCCGTGCGGCTGCCGCCTGCAGCTGTTGTGGCTGGAGTCGGGGTGAACGCGACAGATGGCGTTCTCGGTGTGGCAGCAGGGGTAGGGGTATGGGCAGGTTTGGGGGCAGCGAAATAATGGTTGGGAAAGGCAGGGAAGAGTACATCAGGAAAATTAAGATTAGTTTTAATGAAGTGCACCGTTGATGTGGTTAAGTCTCGGATGAAACTCATCAGGCCCAGCTGTCGTTCTTCCATTTTCTGCAGGGCAGCAAGTATTTGTGTTGAGGAGTCTGCTGGGGGAGCTGCTGTAGTGGGCTGCCTGGATTCTGTGGCGGCAGGTTCGGTTTGGGTAGGCTCTGTCGGCTCACCTGCCGTGGCAGTGGGGTCGAAGGATGACAGGGGTGTGGCAGCTTTGAGTTCCATCAGGCTGAGGATATTTCTTTCTGTCCATCCTTTTCCTTGGACTCTCAAATCCTCGACAGCTTCCGGTACGTTGTGGCCGCGGCAGAGGGCAGTAATGAGGTATGGGTAGAAGAGTGGTCCTGACGGCAGGTATGCACAATCCAGTATTCCCTCCCGAGCGTATCTACCAATGTTAATAGGTCATTGAGAATGGAATGGATAAGGGCTAACCTTGGTTGGTCTACCGTTGTGTTGTGCGAGGAAGGCATAATCCTCTTCTTGATGAATGCGTTCCAAAGCTTGGCCTCCGGTGTGAGTTGAACTCGTTTTACCATCCTTGGATGTTTAGGATTGGTATTCCACTCGGTACCTTCGTCGGTAAGTTCTGCCATAACAGCATCGTAATCTGCCGGCTCCAAGCTTTCCACAAATCTTTGGTGGTCGTCTTTCCTTCTCCCAACATAGAACCCATAGAGTGTGTTGGTGTATTCAGGCTCAAAAGGTACCTCTTTTCCTCGGACCGTTACTGTTGTCGCTTCCTTGCTGTCGATGGCAGCATAAAATTCTCGGACGAGAGTTACGTTCATTTCCTCCGGCTGCTCGGCAAACATCTGCCATTACAGGGATTTGATTTTGCGGGCTATGAACGGTTGTAGCCCAAGGTTCTCCATTCTGGTGGTGTAAATGAAGCCTTTCTCCTCCCACATATCTTTGACCTGGAAGGAGCTGGGAGTGGATGCTGCTGGGGCAGATCCTGAGGCAACACTACGGTGGATATTTCTGGTACTCATATTGCAAGGACTGTGGAAAAGAAAATGAAGCAAATGAAATTCTAGAGGAAACAAGTAGAGAGAGTAAAAGTGAGTGAAAAATGAATAGTAAAACGAGGTTTATATAGAGGGGGAGTTTGCTGCCCGTTGGAGCTGTAACGGCGGGCGCGAATAACGGGGCTAGCTGTTACGCGGTTTTTGACGCGTCTGTCACGCGTTTCCGTGTCTGCTGCACGTCTGTGACGCGTTTGCGTGTCTTCCGTGACAACATGTTGACAGGCTGGATTTTCCGCGTCTGTCGCGGCAGCTGTAACGGCAGGCTCATAAGTTGGGCTTTTTGGGCTGATGGAAAGATGGTGGGCTGAATTCACTTCTCCTCTTCTCCTTGTCTCCTTTATTTCCTAAAAATAATTAAAAAAATAAAAACTCTAGTTCCTAAAAATAAAACAATTCTAATTACATAATGTATATAAATAAATAATAAAAATAAAATTAGGTTAAATTAGGGATGCCAGGAGGGGCATCTCCTAAAGTAACCACTTCCTGCATTCTTGGGGCTTCAGTCCCATGATAATGCTTCAATCTTTGTCCGTTGACTTTAAATTGGTGCCCGTTTTTTAAAGATCTGATTATGATGGCACTGTGGGGAAAACCTTGAACCAATTGGAATGGGCCGGACCACCTAGATTTCAACTTTCCTAGGAAGAGTTTCAACCTAGAGTTGAACAACAACACAAGCTGTCCTGGGCAGAACTGTCGTGGCAGCAACTTCTTATCATGCCACTTCTTTGTCTTGTCTTTGTAAATCCTTGCGTTGTCACAGGCCATTGCTCGAATTTCTTCTATCTCATTCAAATCAAGTAGCCTTTTCTGTCCTGCCTTCTCCAAGTCCATATTCACTGCCTTGATGGCCCAGTATGCTCTGTGCTCAATCTCAACAGGTAGATGGCATGTTTTCCCATAAATCAGCCGGTAGGGTAACATTCCCAATGGAGTTTTGAATGTTGTTCTGTAGGCCCATAATGCATCATTGAGGTGTAGAGACCAGTCCTTCCGAGTTGGCTTAACCATCTTTTCAAGAATGTTCTTAACCTCTCTGTTGGATATTTCAGCCTGTCCATTGGTCTGAGGGTGGTATGCTGTTGCGATCCAATGTTTGACACCATACTTTTTTAAGGCAGCAGTTATAACCCTATTATCGAAATGCCTTCCTTCATTACTGATGATCGCTTTGGGGATGCCAAATCTGGAAAATATGTTTTTATGGAAAAACCTATGAATCGTCTTGGCATCGTTTTTCTGAGTAGCGATCGCTTCAACCCATTTGGACACATATTCCACTGCCATGAGGATATATAAGTTCCCACATGTAGCTGGGAATGGTCCCATAAAATCAATCCCCCAAACATCGAAGATCTCGACTTCAAGAATGTTTTGCAGCGGCATCTCATGTCTTTTTGAGATATTTCCAGTCCGTTGACATTTGTCACAATTTTTGTAGAATGTCTGGGCATCCTTGAATAGTGACGACCAATAAAATCCAGACTGCAAAACTTTGGCAGCAGTTTTGTTACCACCTAAGTGTCCTCCATATTGTGAAGCATGTTAGTGATGAAGCACAACTTCTTGTTCATCCTGTGGTACACATCTCTTGATAACCTGATCTGTACAATATTTGAAAAGAAGAGGTTCGTCCCAATAATAATGCTTAACATCATTTTGGAACCTCTTCCTAGCTTGATAGTTAAGGTCAGGAGGAGTTATTCCGCTAACTAAATAATTAACGAAATCAGCATACCGGGGGAGTTCAGAAAACTTACCTGCCGCCATGGCTGTCGCGGTAGTGCTTGTGGCAGCGAACAGCTGCTCGTCAGGGAAGGTCTCCAGTATGTGTGTCTCATCTGTTGGGAGACTCTTTCCCTTCTCTAACCTTGACAAGTGATATGCAACTTGGTTCTCTGTCCCCTTTTTGTCCTTGATCTCAAGGTCGAACTCTTGCAGTAGCAGAATCCAACGTATGAGTCTAGGCTTTGCATCCTTTTTGGCGAACAGATATTTTAATGCAGAGTGGTCTGTGTGGACTATGACCTTCGTTCCAAGTATATATGAACGGAACTTGTCAATCGAGAACACCACATCTAACAGTTCCTTCTCCGTTGTGGTGTAGTTTACTTGGGCGTCGTTCAGGGTTTTGCTGGCATAGTATATAACATGAAAGAGCTTGTCCTTCCTCTGCCCAAGTGCTGCCCCGACAGCATAGTCACTAGCATCACACGTGATCTCAAATGGTAGTTTCCAATCTGGTGGTTGTACTATTGGGGCTGTTACCAGCTTTTCTTTCAGAACCTTGAATGCCTCAATACATTCAGTGTTAAAGTCGAAGGGACGGTTCTGCTCCAGAAGATGGCATAAGGGTTCGGTGATCTTTGAAAAGTTTGCGATAAACCTCCGATAAAATCCAGCATGCCCTAAGAAACTCCTGATTCCCTTGACTGTGGTGGGTGGCGGCAACTTTTCAATTACCTCGATCTTAGCTCTGTCGACTTCTATGTCGCGGCAGCTTACTTTGTGGCCTAGGACTATCCCTTCATCCACCATGAAGTGACATTTCTCCCAATTCAATACCAAGTTTGCTTTCTCGCATCTTTCGAGCACTTTTTGCAAGTTGCTTAGGCAGCTCTCAAAGTTATCTCCAAAGACAGAGAAATCATCCATGAATATCTCTAGGAAATCCTCTACCATGTCAGAGAATATCACCATCATACACCTCTGAAAGGTTGTTGGTGCATTACAAAGTCCAAATGGCATCCTCCGAAAAGCGTAAGTACCGTATGGGCAAGTGAACGTTGTCTTCTCTTGATCCTCCGGTGCGATGGCTACTTGGTTGTAACCTGAGTAACCATCAAGAAAACAGTAGTAAGGCTTTCCCGCTAATCTATCAAGCATTTGATCAATAAAAGGCAGGGGAAAGTGGTCCTTCCGGGTAGCTTTGTTAAGCTTCCGGTAGTCCATACAAACCCTCCAACCGGTCACAATCCTGGTTGGGATTAACTCGTTTTCTTCGTTGGTTACCACGGTTATTCCTCCTTTCTTAGGAACGCACTGCACCGGGCTCACCCACTTGCTATCCGAGATGACATAAATTATTCCAGCATCTAGCCATTTGATGATCTCCTTACGAACCACCTCTCGCATAGCATAATTTAGACGTCTCTGGGCATCTATGGTCGGCTTGTGATCATCCTCTAAGAGGATTTTATGCATGCATAGTGCCGGTCTGATGCCTTGGATATCAGCTATCGTCCATCTAATAGCCTTTTTGTGCTGCTACAGCATCCCTATCAGCTACTGTTCCTGTTCCTGCATCAACTTGGAAGATATGATTACGGGCAACATATCATTTAAACCAAGGAAAACATATTTAAGCTGCCCTGGCAGGGGCTTAAGATCTAGAACAGGTGATTCTACAGTTGATGGCTTTTGGACTATATGTTCATTCGAGGTATAGTTTAAGGGCTCGAATAACTTACCTGGATGATTGCCTATCCAGTTTATCTCCTCTTGATCTTCAGTATCAGATATGTCAGAGTCTGAGGAGCTGCTGTCGTCGTCGTTGCCGTGACAGTCTTCTAAATGGCTGCTGGGGCAGTGGCCAATGTTGATGTCATGGCAGCCCGACCTGATGCAGGGTTGGTCAAGGATAACTTCAGTGATAGCCTTGCATTCTTCTTTTGCATCAGCATGTTTTATTGCCTGGAGAACATTCAGCTTGATCTCTTGATCGTTCACTCTCATAGTGAGTTCTCCTTTTTCCACATCAATCAGTGATCTTCCTGTGGCTAAGAAGGGTCGCCCCAAGATGATTGGTGCATTCTCATCTACTTCACAATCTAAAACAAGAAAGTTAGCAGGAAAAATAAATTTATCCACTCTTACCAGAATATCTTCAATTTTCCCTTCTGGATGAACGTAAGAGTGGTCTGCCAGCTGCAGTACGACTGTTGTGGGCCGAGCTTTTTCAATACCTAATTTCTAAAAAACAGATTTGGGCATTAAATTTATACTAGCACCAAGATCAAAAAGTGCCTTACCCACAAATTTATCTTCGATTATGCATGGTATGATGAAGCTCCTAGGATCCTTCTTCTTCTGGGGTGGATACTTGTGCAGAATACTCATGCATCCCTCTGTCATTTTAACCGTTTCAAATTCCTCAAGTCTGGATTTCTTCGACATGGCATCCTTGAGAAATTTGGCACAACCAGACATCTCCTTGATAGCATCTAACAGCAGAATATTGATATGGACCAGCTTAAAAATATCTTAGATCTTCTTAAGCTGGGATTCCTGTTTCAACTTTTGTAACCGCTGAGGAAAAGAAGGTGGAGGACGATAATCTGCAATGCATCCTTCCCACTGCATTCAGATCTGAGGAGGCTTAGGTTCTTCATCCTTCTCCCCTGTTTCTTCTACTATCGTGACAGGCTCATCGGCAGCAGGCTGTTTGTCAACTGTCGGGGCAGCATTCTCGGCAGTTGACTCCAAGGCTAGTTCCTTAACTGATTCAGCTTCCTTCTCTGGCCATGGTAATTTCTTCCTACTCCTTGTCGTGATGGCTTTACATTGCTCATGTGTGGGTTGTCTAGTGTTTTCAGTATCGCTAGGGAATCCTCCATTCTGCCTGGGTTTAATATGCTGGGAAACCTGACCCATCTGTGTCTCTAGTGATTTCAGAGTAGCTTCATGTTTAGTCATCTGCATCTCTGTTTTATCCATGAACGACTCAGTCTTCTTGACGAAGTGATTCATGTTCTCAATGTAAGTTCCTGTTTGAGACATAAACGTAGCCAAGGTCTACTCCAGTATACTAGTCGTGGCAGCTGGTGGCTGTTGCTGCTGCTGATGTGGTTTCTGCCGAGTCAGTAATCTAGGTCCCCCTGATTCTGAGTGTTCTGTGCTTGAGGATTTAGGGCATTGTTAGGGTTGCTCCAAGAGAACTTGGGATCCTTTATCCAGTTGGGATTGTAGTTGTTGGAATTGTAGTTCTGTTTATTGTAGTTTCCAACATACATCCATTCCTCTAACTGTAGCAGACAGTCTTCCGAACTATGATTCCCATCGCAAGTTTCGCATACCTCTTCAACGGAGTAGACAGGTTGTGAATCTTCTTTCAAGAGCTTTTTCACTGCCTTTGTGAGATATGCCACCTGTGTTTTTAGGGAACTGTCGGCCTCATAATCTTTCACATCTAGTACTCGTTTACCACCTCTTCTTGCTGTAGGAAACTGTTCCTCGTTCTTTGCCAGGTTTTTCAATACTACCATTGCTTCATCTGGATCTTTGTCCAACAGCAATCCATTCGCTGCTGAATCAATTCTCATACGAGTCTGTAAGTTGGCAGCATTATAAAATTTAATTACATGATTCCAAACGGGGAATCCATGCATCGGGCAGTTCCTCAGTAGAGTGGTAAATCTGTCCCATGCCTCGTGCATTGGCTCGTCATCTTCCTGTTGAAAGGTAGCAATTTCGTTACGTAATCGCTCAGATAAATGTGAAGGGTTAAAACGAGACAAAAATTCACGAGTTAAATCTGCCCAAGTTCGTATTGAACCCGGCGTTAGTTTACTCCATCAAGTTTTCGCCCTGTCCCTCAATGAATGAGGAAATAACCGAAGCCTCAGTATCTACGGATTAACTCCTAGTAGTCTAAACGAACCACAAATTTCTTTGAACATCTTCAGATGCTCCCTAGCATCCTCTGCAGCAGCACCACTAAATTGGCCAGCGTTATTAATCATGCTGAACATGACATGTTTCAGCTCGAAATTTTCAGCTTCTACGTCTGGCAGGGTGGTTTCTAGTTCCACATGATCATTGATCATGTAGTCTCAGCATGATCGGCGTGCGACAGTAGCATTAGGATCAGCAGGTTGTTCGTTCCTCCCATCTCCGATAGGATCTTTAGGACCCTGGGGATTCCCTTGGTTGTTCCTTCTTTCTTCGTGCCTTTCGTTCATCATTGCTTCTAATTGTTCCTCCAGGTATTCGTTTCTTTCTACGAGGAGGCGGACTCTTTTCCTGAGATTGCACGTTCGTTCGATTTCAGGATCTAACTGGTGCTCAGGTTCTTTTCATCGTTGAGATCTACGCATAAGCAAACAAAAGACCTTGTGAAAGGTACATGTTGAACAATCCAAGTAAAAACAGAAAAATAAAAGAAGTGCAGTAAAAGATAGGGTAAAGATATGTTGCCAGTCCCCGGCAACGCGCCAAAAACTTGTTGCGTGTAAAATAGTCTATCGCAATGTAGTGCAAGTGTACACGTCGCAAGTAGTAAAGTGATATGTAAGTATCAGATATCGTCTCCACAAGGACTGGGCTAACCCTTTTCTTCGCTATCTACACAAGGGGAAAAGAAAAGAGATTAAATAAAATATTTTGGAGTTGTCACGAAAATAAATTAAGTAAAAGAGAAAAATCAGAATTATAAAACAAGCAAGAATTGAATTGATCCGTAGTGCGGGTATTGCACTGTTCAAGGACTTCTATTCTATGTTTGGCTCCTGTCACGACAGCACTTGTCGTGGCAGCGGTCCGTTGTTGTCGCGGCAGCGATAAGCAACTCGATTTCTTCAAGTTCGGCAAGAATCCCTGGATTGACTTGTCCTATCCCTAGGCCCATGCTCTGCCAATGAACACGTCTTGGATGATACCTCCCGGCGTGAATCGAAGTATGAACACCGATGTTTATGAATTCTTCTTTAGCCGCTTAACCTCGTCCTATCCCTAGGTCCAAGATAGTTCAACCATAAACTGGAGAACCAATACTTACTCCTTTCGTATACATAACTCACCCGATATTAAGTAAATAGATAATCTTACAATGCTCTCCCGATACTCTTGCAAGATGTTGAAACCAGAATAAGCAAACTTGAAGTTTTATTTTATTGAACAGAAAAATCCTAAGAACAGAACAACCCTTACAACTACTTTACAAGATCAACCCTTAGCCCTGGGGAAAGTTTAGAACATGATAGAGAAGGGGGAAGCTAGGGTTTTGATGGAAAACGGCTAGGAGAGTAAGATATCCTTCCCTAGGTCGAATTACATGCCTTTATATAGGCCTTGGGTTCAAGTTTTCTAGTATGACAAGAATACAAGTTTAATTTAAAGTACAACTCTATCAAATACTAAATCTTCAGAGCATATATCTTTAATTCGTCCTTCCTTCTTGCTTGTAGTTTCTTCCTTGAACTTTGGGCTTGGCCTTCATTCTGATCTAGGGCTTGGAAAAATATAAGGGTGCTCCACGACAGACCGACTTAATTTTCTCTTTCTGTCGAGGCCCATTTCACTTCTTCCCTTCACCATTGCTGTCGTCCTTGGCTGCCACGGCAGCGGCCATGGCAACATCGTCCTTCTCGTCTGCAAATCCAGTTCCAGCTCTACTTCCTCACTGCCCAGCGTCTGCTTCTCCACTGCCTTCCATCTGTTACAGCAGCTACCTGTAAAAGCAACCAATTTCAGTTGAAACTGTGCCATTTGATATAATTGTGATGTATAAATGAAATCTATCCTAAATGCAATGAATTATGCTTGAATGCAGCAGAAATATGGGTTAAATAGGGGGTAAAATATAGAACTTTTACACACTCAACATAAAGCCTTGTTGGTTTGAAAACTTTTTGAGGGACTTAAAACCTTTTTCAAGTTTTCAATTTAATCCTTAAAAATACTTTGTTATATCAAAATCAAACATAGGTTTTACAATCTCCCCTTTTTGATATAACAAAACCAAAACTAAAAAAAAAATTAAGACTTTGAAAAACTTTGGAAAACAACTCCCCCTTAATGTTAGCTAGGTAAAATTTAAGTTAAAAATTTTAAGTGAGCTTGTTCCCTCTCCCCCTTTTTGTTAGATCAAAAAATAAGAGACATAGATAGACATAGGCAAAAAGCATAAATAACCAAGTAACATATAATAGATAAACATTAAGTTCATAACAAAGGAAACATCAAAATAAAATCCAAATAACAATAATCAAAGCATAGGTTTTAAACTTAATCCTAAAGAACATAAATCAAGGTGCATAAATAGAAATCCTAAATGACATGAATGGAATGCAAAGAAAATCTACTACTCTTCTCCATCGCCATCTTCATCATCCTCTTCCTTGGCATCATCATTGTTCCTCCTAGATTGACGCCACTCATCATGAAAAGCGGTAAGAGAGATGTTCATCAAATTGTGACCGCCTTCAAGAGAAGTGAGACGCGTCTCCACATTTTTCACGTGATCTTCAAGGCTTGTGAAGCGTGTGTCTATGGCGGCAAACCTTGAGTTCATGACTTGATCCATGGAAGCAATTCCCGCGCGTAAGCCCATGAATTGTTCGTTGAGAAAAGTCATAAGAGCATCCATGGAAGGCGGATGAGGAGCTTGAGGATTGACAATCTCTTTTGGAATTGCATCGCTAGGAAGCTCGGAGAGACGAAGCCAACTACCATTGAAGTAATGAAACTTCCCCCTTGAAAGAGATCTCTCATCAATGAGATCGGTGAGGGGTGTCGGGTAGTCGTGAGAACAATCAATCTCCTTTTGAGTGAAGAAGTAACTCAAAGCGGTGCCATATGTGAATGAAGTGACAAGAGTTGTATGACGGTGTTGCATGAGATAGACAATCTCCGAAAACATGATGCGAGCAAGATTTGGTTGTTGTCTTTGGCAGAAGCACTGAATCCAAAAATCATCTACTTGGCGGATGGTTGAATATTTCCCTTCCGAAGGCCTAAACCACCAAGTAATCATCAAGTGAAGGATTCGATCTTGAGCGTTGAGAACCGTCACGGAACCTCCCAAGACATGACCAAGGGAATTCTCATCTCTGATACCCTCATCTTCTAACTTAAAAACAACACAAAGAGATGATGGAACATCGACAATAATCTTTTTTCCCATGAGATAGAAGTTGACGGCAACAACATTATCCGAGGGATCTGCGACACACTTGGCATTGGCATAGAATATCAAAACCAAATTACGAAAGAAAAAAGCCCGGGATTTGTATAAAATCCATAAATTTCCATTCTTGGAGCAAAGATAAGTAGACAAACTTGAAGCGCTTCGAATTAAGGAAAGGAACGAAAATCACCCTCTCCGGACGAATCTTATAATTTTGAAAGGTGCGAAAATAGTTAAGTTCCCCGGTGGTTTGAAAACATCTTTGATAGGTAAGGGTCAAATTTGGGCGAGTACCATCTCCGGGATTGGAAGCTTCGCCGACTTCGCTAGTACGCGCTCTCTTTTTGGGTGCCATTATCAAGAGAAATTTATCAAAACAATGTGTATGCATTATTTTTTCTCATTCAACTCATGTAAATCAATAATCAAGGTTTAAAATATTTTTGAAAGATAAAAACAAAACACAAAGTTTGTTTTTGAAGAAGAAAAAATAAAACAAAAGGAATTTAAAACGAAAATCACAATGAAAATAAAAGGAAAAAAATTTTATACCTTGATATTGATATAGAGAGGAATAGATGAAGAACTTGCACCAATTTGATAGAGAGCTTTAAAAGCATAGCTTGATGTTGAAAACCCTCAAGAGATTTTGAGCTTGGTGGGAAAATATGAGGGATTGAGAGGCTTTTTATGGAGTAAAAACGGCTAGGGTTTTGAAATTTTAATTTTGGTAAAAGTGAAACTCTTTTAATGTCATTAATAAGCTATCTGTGCAATCGAGTATCGATACGCCTAAGGGTGTATCGATACAGGGGTAAGATGGTAATTCCCTGGAAACGTGTGTCAAGGGACCGTATCGAAATGGATAGTATCTGTATTGAAACGCTCACAGCTCGTATCGAAACGAGTTTAGCCATATCGATACGCGTATTAGAGAAAATGCAGTCTGGTCAACTAACTAAGTACTGGTATCGATATGCATAAGGCCGTATCGATACCCTATGCTTAGAAATGCATTTTTGGCTTTTAGAAGACCAAAGGCTCGACTTTAACACCTTGTAAATGAATGCAATTGATGAATGAGCGGTTCTAAGCATATTTTAACAGAAGCATACTCCCCTAGCTATAAGCATGGTTTCTATCAAGATCAACAACACATAAACATGCATTTTTCACAAATTCAAGCAACTTTAACCTCAAAAAGAGTCCTAAAGGGTCAAGATAGGCTAGTTAGACCTAGCTCTCTCCTAAGGGACCAAAAACGCTCTTTGTCTAGAGGTTTGGTAAAAATGTCCGCTAGTTGGTTCAAGATGTCAACGTACTCTATAACAACATCTTCCTTATGGACATGATCTCTAATGAAATGATGCCTTATTTCTATATGTTTGGTTCTAAAGTGTTGGATGGGATTTTTTGTTAAGCATATAGCACTAGTGTTATCACACTTAAGGGGTATGGTTTCAACTTTAACTCCATAATCTAAGAGTTGTTGCTTCATCCAAAGGACTTGAGCACAACAACTCCCTAAGGATATGTACTTGGCTTCGGTGGTAGATAGAGCTACACTATTTTGTTTCTTAGAGAACCAATATATGAGCATGCTACCTAAGAATTGGCAAGTTCCTGAAGTACTTTTCTTATCAATTTTACATCCCCCATAATCCGCATCCGAGTAAGCATGAAGGTTGAAGGTTGAGTCTCTAGGGTACCAAAGACCTAGACAAAAAATATCTCTAAGGTACCTAAAGATTCTTTTAACTGCTATAAGGTGAGACTCTCTAGGACTAGCTTGAAAACTAGCACACAAGCAAACACTAAACAATATATCTGGTCTACTTGCGGTAAGGTAAAGCAAAGATTCAATCATAGAGCTATAAAGTTTAGAGTCGACACACTTACCTCCTTCATCTTTGTCAAGCTTTGTAGATGAGCTCATTGGTGTATCTTGAGGCTTTGCTTGCTCCAAGCCAAACTTCTTGAGCATATCTTTCACGTACTTTGCTTGATTGATAAAGGTGACATCATTCCTTTGTTTGATTTGGAGTCCCAAGAAGAATGAGAGCTCCCCCATCATGCTTACCTCGAATTCACCTTGTATTAACTTAGCAAACTCTTTGCAATGACACTTATTAGTAGATCCAAAAATGATATCATCAACATATATTTGCACTACTAAGATGTCATTTTTATATCTTTTTATGAAAACTGTAGTGTCCACCTTACCTTTTTCAATCAAAAAGTTTGAAAGCCTTCCATACCAAGCTCTAGAAGCTTGTTTTAAACCATAAAGTGCTTTGGTTAGCTTAAAAACATGATTTGGAAATTTTGAATCTTCAAAACCCGGTGGTTGTTCCACATACACTTCTTCATTTATAAAACCATTTAAAAATGCACTTTTCACATCCATTTGAAAAAGATTGAAATTATGATAACATGCATATGCAAGCAACATCCTAATAGCTTCCATTCTAGCTACGGGTGCATAGGTTTCATCAAAATCTATTCCCTCTTCTTGAGTGTAACCTTGAGCAACTAATCTAGCTTTGTTTCTCACAATGTTACCACTATCATTTAGTTTATTCCTAAATACCCATTTAGTTCCTATAGTAGATTGATTACTAGGCCTTTCAACTAATGTCCATACATTACTTCTCTCAAATTGGTTTAACTCTTCTTGCTTAGCCATAATCCAAAAATCATCTTTTAATGCTTCTTTAATGTTCTTAGGCTCAATGCATGAGATAAAAGCAACATGATTCATGATTTTGAGAGAATATCTAGTAGTTACCCCCTTGGATGGATCACCCAAGATTTCACCACCTTTGACATAGTGGTATTCCCTTGGGTAGCTCACTTTCTTTTCCTCAAGAGCCAAGTCCTTCAAGGCTTCAAGAGGTGGATCTTGTGCATCTTCTTCTTTAGTTGGAATCTCATCCACCTTTGAAGTTTGTCCTCCATAAAAGGCATCAAGGATTCCTACATCATCATCATCACAAGATTCCTTCCTCGGAAGGAGGTTATCATCGAAAACCACATGAATAGATTCCTCTACAACTAAAGTTCTTTTGTTAAACACACGATAGGCTTTAGAGTTTAAAGAGTAACCTAGAAAAATAGCTTCATCACTTTTTGCATCAAATTTACCTAAATTGTCTTTTCTATTATTCAAAACAAAACACTTGCAACCAAAAGGGTGAAAATAGCTAATGTTAGGTTTTTTAGATTTGAAAATCTCATAAGGAGTTTTCTTTAAAATAGGCCTAATCATTACTCGTTAATAATATAGCAAGCAGTGTTAGTGGCTTCTGCCAAAAATACTTAGGTAAATTGTTTTCACAAAGCATAGTCCTAGCCATTTCTTCTAAAGTTCTATTTTTCCTCTCAACTACCCCATTTTGTTGAGGAGTTCGAGGAGCCGAAAAATTATGGCTAATCCTATTTTCATTGCAAAATTCATTAAAACCTATATTTTGAAATTTCGTTCCATGATCACTTCTAATATGTGAAATTTTAAGTTCAAGATCATTTTGGGTTAATTTTAAAAATGTGATGAAGTTTTCTAAAGCCTCATCCTTGGTGCTTAAAAAGAGAACCCAATTATATCTAAAGTAATCATCAACAAGCACAAAAACATATGATTTTCCACCCAAGCTAGTTGTCATAATTGGCCCAAATAGATCCATATGAATTAGTTGTAAACACCTACTTATAGAAACATCATTAATGGATTTAAAGGATGATCTATGTTGTTTACCCTTAGAGCATGCATCGCATATTTTATCATTTGAGAACTTGATCTTGGGTAAACCTCTAACTAGATTTAGGGAAACTAATTTTTCTAAAACGCTAATGCTAGAATGTCCTAGTTTCCTATGCCATAACCATGCATCATTTTCATTTTGTGCAACAAAACATGCATGAGATGAATGAATGTCATCTAGATGCACCATGTATATGTTACTTATGCGATGACCAATGAGCATTATTTATTTGATTTAATGTCAACAATTTTACACCCATTTTTATCAAATAAGACATTAAACCCTTTATCACACAATTGATTAATACTTAATAAATTGTGTTTTAGACCATCGACATACAATACATTTTCAATAAGTATAGTAGAGTGATTACCTATGGAGCCAATACCTTTAATGTGGCCTTTGGAGTTGTCACCAAATGTCACCACTCCTCCACTTTTTGGGTTTAAATCCATGAACCGATTCTTATCTCCGATCATGTGCCTCGAGCATCCACTATCAAGGTACCATGAGTTTTGTCTTTGTGCTTTGGCCTTGTAGCAATGCTCCCCCTACAAACAAAGATATTCAGCTTTGATTTTTGGTACCCAAATCATTTTGGGTCCACGAGTGTTAGCTCCCAAAAAGCTTGGTTCCCTTAGGAATCCAATGTGACATGGCATCAACATTATTAGATTTGACAAGTTTCTTAGAAACCCATACACTTCTAATTCTTTTAGTTCTATTATGCCTATAGGAGTCACTTTGTTTGTAGTTATTGTTCTTTCTCTTAGGTTGATTTGTTTTAGATGATTCACCTATTTCAAGTTCGTCTTGTAAACCTAAGATCTTTTTCTCAAATTTCAAGTTAGCTTGAGAAAGTGAGTCATTTTTAGCATTTAATTCCGAAATGATCTTTTTATTTCTTAAAACGGACTCTTTATACTTCTCAACTAACTCATCGTATACCTCTTGTAACTCATCATAAGTAAAATCAAAAGTAGATGAGTTAGAGTTTACCATAGAAGAATCCTACTCAAGAGCCATGAGGCAAAGGTTGGCCACTTCATGTTTCTCATCCTCGGATGACTCCTCATCACTCCAACTAGCAAGCTTGGCTTTTAGCTTCTTCTTCTTCTCAAGGCCATTCTTCTTGAGTTGAGGGCAATTGAAACGTATGTGACCTGGATTTTTGCACTCAAAGCAAATGATTTGATCCCTCTCTTCTTCTTTGCTTTTGTTCTTGAAGTTCATCTTTCTTTGAAATTTTCTCCCTTGGTTGGACTTCATGAACCGTGAGAATCGTTTGGCTATCATGGCCAATTCCTCAAGGTCTTCCTCCTCACTAGAAGAGCTCTCCTCTTGTAGAGAGGCCTTGAGAGAAACTCCTAGCTTTTTCTTCTTCTCTACCTCAGGCTTCTCTATTATTCTCTCTTCCTTCTTCTACTCTTCCTCTCTTTCTTGCTTTATGATCTCGTGTGTAAGAAGAGACCCAACAAGCTCATCAAGCTTCAAGGTTTTCAAATTCTTTGCTTCAATGATGGTCGTCCTCTTACCATCCCAACACTCTGGGAGAGAGTATAGAAGCTTCCTCACTAGCTTATCTTTGGGAATTACTTCACCGAATCCTTTAAGGCCATTGAAGATGATCGGAAATCGATCAAACATCTTTGAGACGCTCTCGTCGGGTTTCATCTTAAAATTTTCATAGCTCAAGTTTAGCATCCCGATTTTCGTTTCTTTCACATTGCTAGTGCCCTCATAAGTCGTCTCCAAAGTGTCCCACACTTCCTTTGCGCTTTCCATAGATGAAACCTTTGAGTAGATATCCGGACCAAGTGCACAAAATATGACATGTAGAGCTTTTTCATTGACTTGCATCTTTCGTCTATCTTCCTCGGTCATCTCCGACTTTACTTTCGGAACTAGTCTTTCTTCATCGTTTCTCTTAACGGGAATGTAGGGGCCTTCTTCCACTACATCCCAAACCATGTAATTTGTTGACTTGATGAAGAGACACATCCGATTCTTCCAATTTGGGTAGTTGCCCGCATTGAAGAAGGGTTGTTTAGTGGTTGATTGTGACTCATAGAGGTTGGAGGTTGAAGTAGATGTTATGGCTTGTCTTTAGATTAGATCACACTCTCCTAGAAATTCCTCTTGTAGTTGTTAATCCTTCAAAGAGGTAGGCTCTGATACCAATTGTTGAGTGGGTCAATGGATTGATCAAAGCCAAGAGGGAGTGAAATGGGTTTTTAAAATTTGTTGGAGAAACTGGAATGACTAAAATTGAAGAACAAGGCGATTTAGAGTGGTTCAAGTTCCAAATGAACTATACTTCCACTACCTTAGCTACCACTAAGGATTATCCAACAATCCACTAATTGCTCTTCCCCTTTTCAAGGCTTAGGAGGTAACCTTTACAGTACCGGTCAAATTTTATACTTAAAATTTGACCAAACCCTCACAAGAATACAAAGAAGAATTAAGGCAAGAAAAATATCTCTCAATACAAGTTTGCCCCTTTAAATACAAGCACTCAACCCAAATTGGAATACAAGATTGGAATTACACACAACACAATTTGAGATCTTACAAGAATGAGAAATTAGGCACTTTGAGCTTGGATTTTTGTAAGGATGTTTCTCTTGGATGCAATAGTTGTTGCTAGTCTTCAATTGGCTTGATTTTATACCTTCTCCATCAATTCTAGCCGTTTGGGTGGCTAGGGTATTGAATATAGTCGTTGGGACCCTCTTTTTCCACCATTAATGCACTTCTGCAGCCTACCGTATCAGTACACGAGAATGCGTATCGATACCTATCTCAAAACAGAAAGAGCAACTGCACAATTACAAGAGGAGCGTATCGATACGTGTGTAAGCGTATCAGTATGGGTTAGGGATCCGTTTCGATATGGATAGAAGCGTACGGATGCAATTATTCCCACAAAGCTCACTGGAAGATTCCGTATCGATACGGGTAAGAGCGTATCGGTACGGGACAACCAACTCTTTAAAAGTA
Organism: Hibiscus tridactylites; assembly: GCA_958450335.1. Taxonomy (NCBI): domain Eukaryota; kingdom Viridiplantae; phylum Streptophyta; class Magnoliopsida; order Malvales; family Malvaceae; genus Hibiscus; species Hibiscus tridactylites. The sequence continues at coordinate 34,132,135 of OY288273.1, read as the reverse complement.
TGTTACCTAACAACTAACACCAACGGTCAAAAACATTTAAGGCTTCTGAATTTAAAATTCCATTAAATATGTATCGATACGGGTAACACCGTATCAGTACGCCATTCAAACTCCTTCAAATTTTTATAGAGAGAGCGTATCGATACAGATGCAATCTGTTTCGGTACCCTGTTTCGATACGGTGAGAGGCGTATCGAAACGTGTTTCTCTAGTGGCCAAGTTTGGTAAAAAAGGTATCAATACGGCTAGGAGCATATTGATACGCATATGCGATTTTCAATAGTTTGGCCTTGGAACACTTAGAAAATATTTTGGAGTTTGAGTTTTTCAAACTAGAGTAAAGCCTTGTTGGTTTGAAAACTTTTTGATGGACTTAAAAACCTTTTTCAAGTTTTCAATTTAATCCTTAAAAATACTTTGTTATATCAAAATCAAACATAAGTTTTACATGTTATTATATGCAAACTCTACTAACGGTAGATGCTTCTCCCACGAACCCTGAAATTCAATAATACAACATCTCAACATGTCTTCCAACACTTGTATGACTCTCTCTAACTGACCATCGGTCTGAGGATGATATGAAGTGCTGAAATTCAGTCGAGTACCCAAAGCACTATGCAAACTCTCCCAAAATCTAGTTGTGAACCTCGGATCTCTGTCTAACACTATAGATTTCGGTACACCATGCAATCTCACTATTTCACTGATATACAAATCGGCCAGCTTGTTTAAAGTATAAGTGGTGTGAACAGCCAAAAAGTGCGCACATTTCGTGAGACGATCAACAATTACCCAAACCGAATTCTTCTTAGAAGGTGTCAACGGCAATCCTGATACGAAAACCATGGAGATTCTCTCCCACTTCCACTCAGGAATTCTCAACGGTTGTAACAAACCTGAAGGAAACTGGTGCTCGGCTTTAACTCACTGAAAAACCATGCACTTACTCACAAACTCGGCAACATCTTTCTTCAAACCAATCCAGAAATACTCATTCTTCAAATCACGATACATTTTCGTACTTCCCGGATGCATAGCAAACGTGCTACTGTGAGCTTCAGTTAGGATGGTGCGTCTCAAGTCTACATCTTCCGGAACAACTACTCTACTCTCGAAACACAAGACTCCATCACTACTAAAACATAAATTTTTCGGTTTACCTTCCGCTATGTCTTGTACATGAGATGTTAATGATCTATCTTGCAACTGTTTCTCTCTAATCAACTGAAGCAACAAAGGTTTAACTTGCAACTCGGCCACTAAACCTCCATCCTTGGACAAACTCAATCTAGCAAACATAGCTCGCAATTCCACTGCTACCTTTCTACTCAAAGCGTCGACCACTACATTGGCTTTACCCGGATGGTACTCAATCGTAAGATCGTAGTCCTTAAGTAACTCTAGCCACCTACGCTGTCTAAGATTCAACTCTTTTTGTGTCATTATATACTTCAGACTCTTGTGATCCGTATACACTGTACATTTGTCACTATACAAGTAATGTCTCCAAACTTTCAAAGCGAAAACTACTGCAGCCAATTCTATGTCATGCGTAGGGTAATTACGCTAATGAGTCTTCAACTGCCTAGATGTATAGGCCACTACTCTTCCCTCCTGCATAAGCACACAACCCAAGCCAGCATACGACGCATCACTGAAGACTATAAACTCTTTCCTTGACACGGGCTGAATTAAAACATGAGCTTCGATTAAGGCTTCTTTCAATTTCTCAAATGCTTGTTATCTTGCATTAGTCCACCCAAACCGAACATCCTTATGTAGCAATTTAGTCAAATGAGTTGCAACCTTTGAGAAACCCTCAACAAAACGTCTATAGTAACTGGCCAAACCTAAGAAACTACGAACTTCGGTCATTATCTTCGGTGGTTTCCAATTCACAACTACCTCAACCTTCTTAGGATCCACTCGGATTCCCTCGACTGATACAATATGGCCTAAGAAGACAACTTCCTTAATCCAAAATTCACATTTGCTCAACTTGGCATACAACTGATCGTCTAACAATTTCTACAACACCAAACGTAATCGTCGATCATGATCTTCCTCGGTACGAGAGTACACTAAAATATCATCAATGAACACTACCACAAACTGATCCAAGTACTCATGAAACGCTCTATTCATCATGTCCATAAAAGCTGATGGTGCATTAGTCAAACCAAAGGGCATCACTAAGAATTCGTAGTGCCCATAACGAGTGCGAAAAGCTGTCTTTGGTACATCTTGATCTCTTACTTTCAACTGATAATAACCGTATCTCAAATCTATCTTCGAGAACACTGAAGCACCTCTCAACTGATCAAACAGGTCATCAATCCTCGGCAACGGATATTTGTTCTTCACTGTCAACTTATTCAACTATCGATAGTCGATACACATTCTCAAATTGCCATATTTCTTCTTAACAAACAACACCGGTGCACCCAAGGTGAAGTACTCGGACGAATGAAACCTCGGTCTATCAATTCCTGAAGATGTGTCTTCAACTCTTTCATTTCTTTAGGAGCCATTCGGTACGGTGCTATCGATACTGGAGCTGAATCGGAAAAAGTCTTAATAACAAACTCTACATCTCTATCTGGAGGCAAACCATGCAATTCTTCTGGGAATACACTCAGAAAGTCACAAACTGTACTAATGTCTCGCGATCGTGCCTCATCCATATTCGGATTCATAACATAGGCTAGGTATGCCTGACAACCCACATCCAATAACTTCTGAGTCTCTAAGGCTGAAACTACATTGGACAAGAACTTAACGTTCTCGCCCACTATTACTACCTCGTGATCCTCTGAAAGTCTCAAGGACACCCGCTTTGTCTCAAAATCTACTCTATCCCTATGCTCCACAAGCCAGTCCATGCCTAATATTACATTGAAACCATAAAACGGCAATTTCATCATATCCATGGGAAAAACATGACCCTGAACCATCAAAGGACATCTTCTGTACATCTTTCTCACCATAACTGTCTCACCAAGGGAACTAGTGACATTCATACCCACATCTAATATCTCAACCGGAATATCTAGCAATCTTGCATGCTCACTCAATATGTACGAATGCGTAGAACTGAAATCAATTAAGGAAAGCAAAGTCAAAGATTGTAACGAGAAATTACCTGCAATCACATCTATGTCATTCCTTTCCTCACGGTGTGCATACACCCTAGCTAGCCCACCTCCCTCGGGCTGAACTACTACAACATGAGCCACATTCTTTTGACCGTCATTTCTAGGCTGAAAGTTACCTCGACCACACCCACGACCTCTCTGATGCTCGACAGCTCGTGTAGGAGCTTGTCCAACCCTAGACGGATGTGGACAATCGCGCTTCAAGTGCGCCCTAGACCCGTAGTTCCAACAAGCGCCATAAGTGCCCCAACACTCACCGTAATGACTTCTACCACACTTGTTGCACTCGGGAGTACGATTCTCAGTCCTTTGACCGTGATGGCCTTGCCCCGAATTACCTCTTGGCACGATCTATGTCCCAATCAGTAGTCCTCTTTCCTGAACTAGATCCACCCTTGCGATCCGCAAGTCCCAAAGACTGTTCGATGTCCTTGGCCCTATCGACCAACACATCAAAATTTGTATAGTCGGAAGCCAACATATAGGTCTTCACATCCTGAACCAACCCATAACAAAAACGCTCACACCGTTCCGCCTCAGTGGGAACTAAATCAGAAGCATACTGACTCAGACGTACAAACTGCACCTCATAGTCAGACACGGTCAATCTACCATGAACTAGAGCCATGAACTCTCTCTTCTTCTCATCTAGGTATCGAGGACCTAGGAACTTCTTACGGAAAGCAGCCTTGAAGAACTCCCAAGTAACCTCAGCCTCTGGCATACCCGTAGTGATAGTAGTCCACCAAGTGTAGGCATCTCCCATGCTAACAAATGCAAAGCTAAACAACAAACACAACAAGTGAAATGATTTGGGGTGAACAAGGAACAAGGTCCAAGGTGTTCAAGTCCTTAAACTTAAAATTACTTACAATAATAGTATAGTAGCAATGAGTGCATTTAACTATTTCTCAACCAATAAAAGGATAGCCACAAGCATGCTTACGATCACCATGCAATCACAATCAACAAGCTTACACCATAAAACTTACCTCACTTACCTTTCGGCTTGCGGAAACTCAGCGAACCTAGGCAAAACCTAGGCTCTGATACCAACAAATGTAACCCCCTGGACCCGGCCTAGCCGCTAGACCGCATCGAATGGGTTACACGGGGAAAACCAAAGCGAACCCCGTTAAGGCTCCACTCCGATTAGCAACCCTAGAAAAATTCCTTTTAAAGTTATCTTGTCTAGATGCATTAATTATATCCTATGTGAGAGGACACGCAGCGGAAAACACACAAGGATACAAAACAAGTAAAACAAACAATTAAGATACCCTTTTTTAATTTTACAACAGGTTGTATCGGTACGCTAGAGTACCGTATCGATACGCATGGACTTGGTCAACACCCCAAGTCAAACCTAGGGAAAACGTATCGATACCCACAAGGAGGGTATCGATACGCCCTCAACGGTCAACTTTCCCTTGGTCAACTACGAAGATCGTACCGGTACTCTCAGGACCCGTACTGATACGCCAAAATCTCGTCAATTTCTCAGATTTCCAGAGAGCATTTTGCATATCGATACGCCCCCGCGTACCGGTACGCCTTTCCCAAAACAAGCCCAAAACAAGGGACAGTATCGGTACCGCCCTTGAGCGTATCGATAAGCATTGCACTGCAAAACAGGTTTTAGCTGATAAAAGCAAAAGGACTCAACACTAGAGGCATTCAACAACCATTCAAGCAACATTCAAGAACACATGTATCACAAGGCATCCATGGATAAACATATAGAGCATTTTGGACACTTAACGATGCATCAACCATCAAGACAAGATTATTAAAGGTAGCAAGCATATTTGGCATTCATCAACAAGGCCAAAAATTAAACCATAGCATAAACTCAACATGGCATAAGGCAATACAAGCCTATAACATCTAAGCAAACTTGTCTAAGAAAAAAGGACATGCCCACAACACTTCAAACATAAAGGTCTTATCTCATTGCTTAATACTAATTATTGAAGTCTAAACAATACTTGAGCAAACCAAACTCCCTTGGATTCTCCCTTGTTCCCCGAGCTGCTCGGAAAGTCTAAGGGCCTGTATTGTTGGAAAAGAGAGCGTAAGCGTTTAAGCTTAGTGAGCGGTGCTCAAAACGGTAGCTACAACAATGCAGTTTTAAAACATAGTTTGCTTGAAAACCAAAACCATTTCCACATGCTTGAACACATAGCCACATGCATTTACCTCCACGTGCATTTACCGAATGCAACCACAAGCCATAGGCTTACCACTTGCTCATTCTCATAATGCAAGCAAAGTAACCACAATGCATAAGCATAATAGAAGGAATCAACAACATGCTTAATATGAGAATTAAAGCATCATGGGTATATTGGCATTCAACGTTTTTACTCGGATATGCGGATAGTTTCTCAAACCCACTAGACACTTCCGGTGGAATCTCACATCATCGTACTCACGCGTCTAGTAAAAACATAACTTCCGGTGGAATCTCACATCACCGTACTCCTCCTTAGTGAAATCTAACATCACTAAGGCCACGTGCGAATTTTACCTCGAGTGCACTCTAATCCTATTGATCGATCAATTATATCCGGTAACAACCCAACACATGTCAATATACTCAATCACAACCACAAGCATTACCGATGCTTGAACCACTTACCAAGTCCAAACTTCCATGCAAAGCATGTACTCACAATGCAAATATAAACACAAGACATAAGTCTCAACATGTATAACAATGAAAATTAACACGTTACCTACATGACATGTTCACATTGCATTCAAGAATCATAAAACATTGATTAATTGCATAAAACCTTTAAAACTTACTCTTGAGCTTGGATTGGCTTTTCAACCTCAATCCAAACTCCAAAAACACTCCTTTAACCACGTTAAGGCTTTTAAAATCGATCCACTCACCAGCCTAGACGACATATCGGTCCGAGCAGGTTACACGGGGAAAACCGAAGCGAAACTCGTTAAGGCTCCACTTCGGTTAACAACCCTAGAAAATTTTTCTTTAATTAACTTGTCTAAATGTATCGTTTAGTCCTAAGAGAGAAACGACGGCAGAAAACGAGGACATAGGATACAGACAGAACGTAAGGTAATTTAAATTTACCAAGTGACATGTTATGTCCAATTGCATACTTACGTAACCAAAATCATACATAAACAATACACACGATGCTCAAAAGAAAGCTTACGACAAACGAGACTAAAGCCCAACATTAGAGAGCCCTTAAAGATGCCAAAAAGCCCAATTTACAGGCATGTGTTTCGAAACAGGCTAGCTCGTTTCGGTCCACGGGCTCCAGTTTAAAAGCCAGACCAGGCCGTACGAATACGGTCCACTCCATTCCGGTACGAGGGTCTCCAATAACAAAGCGTTCCGGAACAGGTTCCGGAACGGGCCTTCATAGAGGCAAACCGTACCGAAATGCGTACCAAAACGGTGGCTCACAGTGTCAAATCGTACCGAAACGGCACCACCCACGTTCCGATACAAGTATCCCTGGAGCTACACCCGTTCCAAAACCACTACACGCATTTCGAAACACCTACACTCTGTGTGACCCTGCAGGCAGTTTTTTGCATCTCTAAGTGTTCCCAAACATTCCCAAACCATAAGAAACAACAATCATACACTTAATCTAAAGGCATTTTATCCTACAACAAACATGATCAACCATAAGCATACATAACAAGGCCATTCTTTTAAAGAAAACATACATCCATAACACTTAGCAAGATAAAGATTACATGCCTTCATTACAAACTTAAGCATTCAAGAAGAAAGGTTTACATGCTTTCAAAACAACACATAACATTCATAAAACATGGTTATAGGCCTTCAATACAAAAGCATTAACAAAATAGGAGTCTAGATACACGCTCCTAACACACGTAGCATCCCCATTACTAGACTACTGCATTATCTCATAAAACCATACTTGAGCAACTACCACACGCTTGAATGCCCTTTTCTTGCTCCTTGCTAACTCCACACTGGTGATCTGCATTGTCAAAAACGGGAGCGTAAGCTAGAAGCTTAGTGAGGGAGCTCTAAAACAAAACAACGACAATGTAGGGTTCAAGCATGACATCCATGTAACATTCACAAGGCATACATATACATCAACATAGCCACATAGCCACAATTACAAGGGTGAATGAACATGGCATCTTACCTCATGTTATGCTAAACTAGATTTAACAAATATCTTACACATCAACCACACGTGAACAAGTCTATTGACAACTTTTAGTTTACTCGGATATGCGGATAACTTCCATTGGGATTTTCACCATCAACGTACTCAACAACATTTACCTTCCGGTGGGATTACACTCATCATCGTTCTCACTCATGGATGGGATTACACTTATCATCACATGCCAACAATTCCTGGTGGAATATTACCTCACCGTACTCCTCCTTGATGACTACACGTCACCAAGGCCACGCGCGAATTTGACTCAACTGTGTACACACTCATCCTAATGATCGATAATTTAAACCCGGTAATTAACTAGTGTCAATCATACTATACAAGCCACACCATGATAACAAAATCATGCAACACAACATATCCTCATCATTATGCAACATCAATATGTATATCAACATGCATAAACAACACATACTTCACAAGTCACATTATGCACATTAAGCAAAACTCATAAAACACACAAGAGATTAAGCTACCAACTTAATATCTACCTTGGATTGGCCTACCAAGAACAATCCAACACCACAACCACACACTTGAACCAATTTAAAACCATTTTAAATGATCCACTCACCGAACTCCCTTAAGAAAATCGAGAAAGCCGAATCAAGCCTCCACACTTTCCGGAATCGAGCCCGAAGCTTCTCCAACGGTTTCCCTTGATTCTAACCAATCAAAAACAACACATTACTCAACCAAATCATCCACAAAACACTGTCACAACCCAAACAACAACCACAAAGCCAATTCTCTACGATTTCAAACCATGAACCAACCCAAAAATCCTCATTTTCGAACTCACACACAACCCAACAGAAAACCACTAATCCCAACACCCAAATCAACATTAAACACCTTCATAACAACCCTCAAGCATTACTATAACATCGTCCCTACTCTCCTACACCAAACTACCTCAAAAACCCATATTTTCACCCTTTTAAAATACCCACAAAACCCATTTCGGGATTTTTGATAAAACCCCACCATTTTCACATATAATACATCTAAGGGCAAAATTAGAACATAAATAAACTTTGCAAATCAAAATCTACATGAAAATCCATTAAAGCTCCAACCTTTTTCTCAAACTTTGAAAACTTGAAGTACTATAAAAATGGTGTTTTTGAAAATCTAAAACCATGGAAATGTTCAGAATAAAGAGGAGAAGTCAAAAATGATCATACCTTGAAGAAAACACTTGAAATGGTGAAGAAAATGGATGGAATAGTAACTAGGGGGTTTGGGGAGTTTTGTCGTGAAAAAGAAACTAAGGAACAAGATGAACACTTTAAAATAAAGCCCCCTTTTTACCATATTTTTCCTTTATTTTGAAAAGTACCTTTATGCCCTTAATGATATCTTAAGCCTCTTTTTAATTTAAAAGCAAAGCCCATTTTAATCAAAACGAGCCCAACGACTCGAACCCGATTCACACACTCAACTCCCGACCCCTAAACCCAGGTGTTACAACTCCCCCCCCCCCCCACTTAAGGAATTTCGTCATCGAAATTACCTGACTGAAAGAGATACGGAAACTACCTTTCCATATCCTCCTTTCTCTCCCAAGTGGCCTCGTCCACACCTCGACGTTGCCACCTCACTTTGACCAACTCAATCGATCTACCATGCAACACCTTGCTGTCGGAGGCTAAAATCTCAACTGGTTCCTCATCATACGTCAAATCCATATTCAATTAAATCTCTTCCACGGGCATCACATGCGACGAATCTGATCTATACTTATGGAGCATCGAAATATGGAACACATTGTGAATCCTCTCTAACTCGGATGGAAACGTAACTGATAAGCAATTGGACCGACTCGCTTCACAATCTCATTTGGCCCAATGTACGTCGGACTCAATTTCCCTTTTCTGCCAAATCTCATAACCTTTTACCACTGAGAGACTTTGAAGAACACTCTATCTTCCACGGCATACTCAACTTCTTTCCTCTTCAAATCGGCATGGGATTTCTGCCTATCTGAAGCTGCCTTCAAACGATCACATATCAACTTCACTTTATCGGTAGTCCCTTTAAGCAAATCTGGCATCGGTAACAACTTCTGACCTGCTTCGGCCCAACAAATTGGAGTTATACACTTTCTACCATATAATGCCTCATACGGAGCCATCTGAATGCTCGACTGATAACTGTTATTATATGCGAACTCGACTAAAGGCAAGTGCTTCTCCCAAGTACCCTGAAAATCAATGATGCAACAATGCAACATGTCCTCTAAAATCTATATAACCCTCTCGGAATGACCATCTGACTGAGGATGATACGAAGTGCTAAATTTCAATCAAGTACCCAAAGTTGTATGCAAACACTCCCAAAATCTGGCTGTAAATCTCGAATCTCTGTCAGACACAATCGACTTCGGCACACCATACAGTCTCACAATCTCACCGATGTACAAATCGGTCAACCTATCTAAGGAGTAAGTCGTATTAACAGCTAAAAAGTGAGCACACTTTGTGAAATAGTCAACTATGACCCAAACTGAGTTCTTCTTTGTAGGAGTCAAAGGCAAACCCGAAACGAAATCCATTATGATATTTTCCCACTTCCATTCTGGAATTCTCAACGGTTGCAACAAACCTGAAGGAACCTAATGTTATGCCTTCACTCTCCGACATACCATACACTTACTCACGAAGTCGGCTACGTCTCTCTTCAAACCAACCCAATAGTATTCATTCTTCAAATCACGATACATCTTTTTACTACCGGGATGCATGGAAAACGGGCTACTGTGTGCTTCGGTCAAAATAGTACGTCTCAAATCACCGCCATCTGGTACAACTATTCTATCTCTGAACATAAGACCCCATCAACATTGAAACTGTAGTCCGATGGTCTACCCTTGGCTATATCTTACACATGAGGTGCCAAAGATCTATCTAAGAGATGTTTCTCTCTAATCAACTGGCCTAAGGTAGGTCTAACCTAAAGCTCGGCTACTAGACCACCATCACCGGACAAACTCAAACTAGCGAACATGGCTCTCAACTCAATAGCTACCTTCCTACTCAAAGTATCGGCCACTACATTGGCTTTACCCGGATGGTACTCAATCGTGAGATCATAGTCCTTGAGCAACTCTAGCCACTTACGATGTCTAAGGTTCAATTCTCGTTGTGTCATGATATACTTTAGACTCTTCTGATCCGTATACATTGTGCATTTCTCACCATACAAATAATGTCTACAAATCTTCAAGGCAAACACAACTGCGGCTAGCTCTATGTCGTGTGTCGGATAATTACGCTCATGAGTCTTCAACTGTCTCGAGGCATAAGCCACAACTCTTCCGTCTTGCGTGAGCACACAACCTAAACCTACATAAGAAGCATCATTGTAGATCACATAATATTTTCCCGACTTTGGCTGAATCAAAATCGATGCATTGGTCAAAGCTTCTTTCAATTTCTCAAAGGCTTGTTGTCTCGCATCTGACCACTCAAACTGTACATTCTTCTGAAGCAACTTTGTCAATGGAGCGGCTATCTTCGAGAAACCTTCCACAAACCTCCTATAGTAACCCACTAAGCCTAGGAAACTATGAATCTCTGTCACAGACTTTGGTTGCTTCCACTCAATAATGGCTTCTATCTTCTTCGAATCAACTTTAATCCCCTCGGCTGACATTACATGCCCTAGGAAGACTACTTCTCGGATCCAGAACTTGTACTTACTCAACTTTGCGTACAACCGGTTGTCTAGCAAAGTCTGCAAAACTAACCTCAAATGCCGGTCATGATCTTCCTCGGTACGTGAATACACCAAAATGTCATCTATGAAAACAACCAGAAACTGATCCAAGTACTGATGGAAGGTTCTATTCATCATGTCCATGAAAGAAGCCGGTGCATTTGTCAACCCAAACGGCATAACTAAAAACTCATAGTGACCATATCTAGTCTTAAAAGTTGTCTTCGGTACATCAACCTCTTTTACTTTCAACTAGAGTACCTGGATCTCAAATCAATCTTCGAAAAGACTGATGCCCCTCTAAACTGATCGAACAAGTCATCGATACGTGGCAAGGGATACTTGTTCTTCACTGTCAACTGATTCAACTGTCTATAATCAATGCACATTCTTATACTACTGTCTTTCTTCTTCACAAACAATACCGGAGTGCCCCAAGGCGAAGAACTCGGATGGATAAAACCTCTATCTGACAACTCTTGCAACTGGGTTTTCAACTCTTTCAGTTCTTTCGGTGCCATACGGTATGGAGCAATCGAAACAGGAGCAGAATTTGAATATGTCTCTATAGCAAACTCTACCTCCCTATCAGGTGGTAAACCCAGCAACTCTTCAGAAACACAATCGGAAAGTCACACATTGTTTTGATATCCTGAGATCTAACTTTATTCATGTTCGGATTCATCACGTAGGCCAAGTACGCCTCACAACCCAACTCAACCAAACTTTGAGCCTCTAAAGCTGAAACAACATTCGATAGGAATTTCATATTCTCACCTACTACTATAATCTTATAGTCATCTGCAAGCTTCAAGAAAACTATCTTAGTTTCAAAATCTATCCTAGCTCCATGTTCTGTAAGCCAGACCATACCCAAAATTACATCAAAGCCATAAAATGGTAACTCCATCATATCCACTGGAAACACATGTCCTTGAACCATTAACAGACACCTTCTGTACATCTTCTTAACCACTACTATATCCCCGAAGGAACTAGTGAAACTAACACCTACCTCTAGTACCTCACAAGGTATATTCAACATCTTTGCAGGCTCACTCAAAATATATGAATGCGTAGACCCGGAGTCAATCAAGGAAAGCAAACTCAGAGACTGTATCGAGAAATTACCTGCAATCACATCTTGTCGTTTTGTCCCTCTCGCTGAGCATAAACTCTAGCTTGACCTCCGCCCTCTAGCTGTACCGCAACCACATGTGTTATGTTCCTCTAGCCATCATTTCTAGGCTGGAAGTTACCTTAACCGTGCCCACGGCCTCTCGAATAATCGATAGCTCTAGCAGAAGCCTGAACCTAAACTGGTGCATACCCAGCCTAATGTGGACAATCACGCCTAAGGTGATCTCTAGATCCACAGTTCCAACACGAGTGAAAGTTCCCCCAACACTCACCGGTGTGATTCCTCTCGCATCGAGCACACTCGGGCAAACGCCCACCAGCTCTCTGGCCCTGATGGCCTCTACCATGGTTACCACCACCACTTCTATGATCGAAATGATGCCTATTGTCCCGATGCCTCTTGGCATCACCTCTATCAAAGTTGCCAGACCTCTTCCCGGAACTAGAACCACCAGAACGTTTGGTTAGACTCAAACTGTGCTCTATGTCCTTAGCTCTAGCGACCAAGACATCAAAGTCAGTGTAGTCCGTAGCCAAAGTGTACCTCTTTATCTCCTCACTCAACCCGTAACGGAAACGATCACAACGTTCCCTCTTAGTAGGAACTAGCTCAGACGCGTACTAACTTAATCTGACAAACCGTATCTCATAGTCGGTCACTGTCATGTTCCCCTGAAGTAAAGCCATGAATTCTCTCATCTTCTCATCAAGATAACGGGGACCCAAATACTTCTTGCGGAAAGCTGACTCGAAGAACTCCCAAGTAACCTCGGCATCTGGCATGCCCGTAGTAATGATGACCCACCAAGTGTAGGCATCACCCTGAAGCAACAAAACAACGTACCCAAGTCTACGAGCTCCAGTACAACCCATCTGAGACAAGATACGGACAGTCTTGTCAAACCAAGCCTCGGATCTCTCGGGTGCCAACCCTCTGAACTCTTCACCTCCCAAACTGCGAAGCCTCTCAAGCGGCAAACCGGTGCCCTCACCCTGAGGTTGTGCCCCTGTCTAACCCCCAGCCACAATTGCTTGGAAAGCCCCAGCTATCGCCTAAACTAACAGAGCCAAATCTATATCGGCCGGTCCTTGGCCAACCTGAGGTCATACACCCTCGGCTCTCGCCTCACCTCCCTCTTGACGAGGAGGAGAAGGAGGAGGTGGAGGAGCTTGCGCCTCAACAACCGGCTCAACTCTCTGAGCTGCTGCCCGTGGTTCCGGATGAACCATCCTAGGCCTGCCTCTAGGTCTCATCTCACAGCTAGCAAGATAACAACTACAAACAAACACACAAGGATTAAGTTAGCAAAGGCAAGGGTCCAGCGTGCTCAAGTATACTCCTTTACAAAATCCTTTCAAATAAGCAATAGTAGCACATGCTTTCAAACAAATGCTTTCAAACACCGTACAAGCAAACAACACGCATACATGGCAAAGCACTCACCATACAACAAACATATCAAACTTACCTCACTTACCTACCTAAGGTCGCGGAAACCTTAGCTCTAATACCAACAAATATAACCCCCTCGTTTCGGGTTAGACGATAGACCGGTCCGAGTAGGTTACACGGGGAAAACCGAAGCGAAACTCGTTAAGGCTCCATTTCGGTTAGCAACCCTAGAAAATTTTTCTTTAATTATCTTGTCTAAATGTATCGTTTAGTCCTAAGTGAGAAACGACAGTAGAAAACAAGGACAGACAATACAGACGGAACGTAAGGTAATTTAAATTTACCAAGTGACATATTATTTCCAATTGCATACTTACGAAACCAAAACCATACATAAACAATACACACGAGGCTCACAAGAAAGCTTACGACAAACGAGACTAAAGCCCAACATCAGAGAGCCCTTAAAGATGCCAAAAAGCCCAATTTACAGGCTTGTGTTTCGAAACGGCTTGCCCATTTCGATACACGGGCCCTAGTTTAAAAGCCAAACCAGGCCGTACCGATACGGTCCATTTTGTTCCGGTACGGGGGTCTCCAGTAACAAAGCGTTCCGGAACAGGTTCTGAAACGGGCCTTCACAGAGGCAAACCGTATCGAAACGCGTACCGAAACGGTGGCTCACAATGTCAAATCATACCGAAACAGCACCACCCACGTTCCGATACGAGTATCCCTGGAGCTACACCTGTTCCGAAACCACTACACGCATTTCGAAACACCTACACTCTGTGTAACCCTGCATGCAGTTTTCTGCATCTCTAAGTGTTCCCAAACATCCTCAAAACCACAAGAAACAACAATCATACACTTAATCTAGAGGCATTTCATCCTACAACAAACATGATCAACCATAAGCATACATAACAAGGCCATTCATTTAAAGAAAACATACATCCATAACACTTAGCAAGATAAAGATTACATGCCTTCATTACAAACTTAAGCATTCAAGAAGCATGGTTTACATGCTTTCAAAACAACACATAACATTCATAAAACATGGTTATAGGCCTTCAATACAAAAGCATTAACAAAACAGGAGTCTAGATACACGCTCCTAACACACGTAGCATCCCCATTACTAGACTACTGCATTATCTCATAAAACCATACTTGAGCAACTACCACACGCTTGGATGCCCTTTTCTTGCTCCTTGCTAACTCCACACTGGTGATCTGCATTGTCGAAAATGAGAGTGTAAGCTAGAAGCTTAGTGAGGGAGCTCTAAAACAAAACAACGATAATGTATGGTTCAAGCATTACATCCATGAAACATTCACAAGGCATGCATATACATCAACATAGCCACATAGCCACAATTACAAGGGTGCATGAACATGGCATCTTACTTCATGTTATGCTAAACAAGATTTAACAAATATCTTACACATCAACACACATGAACAATTAGATTGGCAACTATTAGTTTACTCGGATATGCGGATAACTTTCGTTGGGATTTTCACCCTCAACGTACTCAACAACATTTACCTTTCGGTGGGATTACACTCATCACCGTTCTCACTCATGGATGGGATTACACTCATCATCACATGCCAACAATTTCCAGCGGAATATTACCTCAACGTACTCCTCCTTGATGACTACACGTCACCAAGGCCACGCGCGAATTTGACTCAACCGTGTGCACACTCATCCTAATGATCGATCATTTGAACTCGGTAATTAACTAGTGCTAATCATACTATACAAGCCACACCATGATAATAAAATCATGCAACACAACATATCCTCATCATTATGCAACATCAATATGTATATCAACATGCATAAACAACACATACTTCACAAGTCACATTATGCACATTAAGCAAAACTCATAAAGCACACAAGAGATTAAGCTATCAACTTAATCTCTACCTTGGATTGGCCTACCAAGCACAATCCAACACCACAACCACACACTTGATCCAATTTAAAACCATTTTAAACGATCTACTCACTGAACTCCCTTAAGCAAATCGAGAAAAACCGAATCAAGCCTCCACACTTTCCATAATCGAGCCCGAAGCTTCTCTAATAGTTTCCCTTGATTCTAACCAATCAAAAACAACACATTACTCAACCAAATCATCCAAGAAAACATTGTCACAGCCCAAACTACAACCACAAAGCCAATTCTCTACGATTTCAAACCATGAACCAACCCAAAAATCCTCATTTTCGAGCTCACACACGACCCAACAGAAAACCACTAATCCCAACACCCAAATCAACATTAAACACCTTCATAACAACCCTCAAGCATTACTATAACACCGACCCTACTCTCCTACACCAAACTACCTCAAAAACCCATATTTTCACCCTTTTAAAATACCCACAAAAACCTATTTCGGGATTTTTGATAAAACTCCACCATTTTCACATATAATACATCTAAGGGCGAGATTAGAACATAAATAAACTTTGCAAATCAAAATCTACATGAAAACTCATTAAAGCTCCAACCTTTTTCTCAAACTTTGAAAACTTGAAGAACTATAAAAATGGTGTTTTTGAAAATCTAAAACCATGGAAATGTTCGGAATAAAGAGGAGAAGTCAAAAATGATCATACCTTGAAGAAAGCACTTGAAATGGTGATGAAAATGGATGGAATAGTAACTAGGGGGTTTGGGGAGTTTTTGTCGTGAAAAAGAAACTAGGGAAGAAGATGAACACTTTAAAATAAAAGCCCCCTTTTTACCATTTTTTCTTTTAATTTGAAAAGTACCTTTTTGCCCCTAATGATATCTTAAGCCTCTTTTAATTTAAAAGCAAAGCACATTTTAATTAAAACGAGCACAACGACTCGAACCCGATTCACACACTCAACTCTCGACCCCTAAACCCGGGTGCTACAAATCAAGCCTCCGAACTACCCAGATTTCCATCCACAAAGCCCAAACTGATTCCTCTATTTTGAGCAACCCAAAATCGAACATTAGAACACTAATACACTCACAAACATAGCAAAGACCCAGAACTCAACAATCTTACAACAACACACATCGATTCAAGCCCAAACTTCACCTAAAACATAGCAATTTCAGTCTCAAACTACTTGCAGCCATACCCAACGAATTTACCATCAAAAATCTGCCTTTTAACATTCCTAAACATCAATCTAAAGCTATCAAACCTCCAGCTGTCATTTGGATCCCAAACTCATCCAAAAACTCAAGATTTTTAACTCCTAAAATCACTCATAATACCCATTTCGGGTTTCCTATAACAACCCACTATTTTTATGTTATTTTAGTATTAAAACAAAGTTGAAAACACTCACAAACTCGACAATAATCAATCCAAATGAAAACCCATAAATTTCTTTTCATTTCAAACCAAACTTTAAAAATCAAAACAAGTTAAATCCATGAGTTTTGCAAAAATCCCAACATTCATGACTCAAGGAAGATGAAACTAAGTTGAGGAACCATTTACCTTGAAGAAATCAATTGGTTTGGAGCTTGAAACCAATGGAATAGTAAAAAAGGGTTTGGGGGGGGGGGGGGGGGGTTGAACGTGAAAAGGGAATTGGAGAAGATGATGACTTTTAAAAACCCTTTTTTTATTCATTTTTACTAAAAGTTCTCATTTTACCCTTTAATCTTTTAAAACACTTTAAGTGTGTCAAAAATAGTTTACCTCCGATTTAATTTTAACCCGACTTTGTTTAACTAATTCGATATCTCCTGGCCCTAAATTCGGGGCGTTAAAAAGTACATAATAGAAACATAAAAAGAATTTAGGGATTTAAATTTAATTTTAAGGTAAAATGTAAAGGAACCTAAAAGAATAATATAATTTAAAATTAATATATATATATATATTAAAAGTATAGGATTAGGTAACCGGTAACAAAAAAATCAGACAGACTCAACCCAACTATCTGAGAAAAATCTCGGGTCGAATATTTTTTTTAAATACCTGATTTTTTAAGATTCGAGCCGACATATCAACAGGTCGGGTATTTTTTAACCCCCTACTCCGAATGAGCGCAGGTTGGTGCATTAAGTTGTAGCAGCCATTAGGGTTCTTCCATTCCAAAAAGAAAACACTTATTCCTTGTTTGGTTGCTAAAGTTATAATAAGGGTAAAAACTTATTTTTTGAATATGGGGTAAAAACTTATTTAATACATTTATATTATAACGATTTGTAATAACATAATGTGTATAATGGGTAAATTACACCCTTGGTCAGTGGTACTCGTTGATTGATGAGTGAAAAAAATGTCAATCTCAATGACATTCATGATCAAATTGAAAGTTTTTGGATGGCCAAAACGGAAACATGTTAGTAGTTGAGTTATCAAAGTGTAGTTTACTCTAAATAATACATATATTTTACTTTATTTGGTCAAATAAAACATTGGTATTATTCTATAAAATATCATTTTTACATTTAATGGAAAAGTCAAACGTTAAACATTTTATATCATCATATTTAATAGATTTAGATATATGATTTATTTCATAAGATTTATATTCAAATGATAACACTCAATTTAATATAACAAGTAAGTACATTTGGCCGGTTGGCTAAGATGTTCATTTTTGTTCTCTCGTATTCTCTTAGGTTATAGAGCCACAATGAGCACTTCCCTTCCCCCTCTTACAATCCCACATTCTCTTCCCCTCTAGGTAGGATTAGGATTAAATTTAAAATTTGTCTATACATATATATATATGATAAGGCTCAATTTAATATGAGGTATGATCCTTTTGCACTATGTAAAACTTTTAAGTTTTACATTTTCTTGGACCGTTGAATGAGGGTAAATAAGTTACTGGGATTAACAATAGGAAATGAGATTTTTAAGGGAAAATAAACAAATAATCTCACTCAACCATCTATCCTGTCCAAAAAATGTGTAAAATTAAATGGGTTTTAGTGGATCCTAATCCATTTAATATAACAATTGTATAGATTTGATTTTAAAACAGATTTTCGAATTCAAATATACAAAAATTACAGATATTCAGCTCGTTATTATTATTGTTGTTGTTGTTGTTGGAACATATAGTTTGATATATTATCTATATTACTCAAACTTCTCCCCACCTATAAATAAGAGGATATTAAACACTTAAACATGCTCGATCTCATATTTTCCTTTTTTTTATATTATACTAGTAATATGTCAATAAAATTAAACTCAATCATCTCATTCAGCTCGTTGTTTAATCTAATATTGGTATCACATCAAATATTTATTCTATTAACCACCTCGTTTGGTTGCTTAATATACATGTCCAAATATCAAAATAAGAAAATGTAATGTTCTTTTACTTGTAAACTCAAAACCCATAATTTAAATTAAAAATATTGTAATTGTTCGAATAAATAAATTGTTTAAATATTCTTTTGGAGTATCAAATATTAAGGAGTAGAATAATAAAACTATAATATAAATATTTTGAAAAAAAAAAAGAAGACATTATAAACAGGAACACCATCAATTGCTAAAACGATAGGAGAGAGTTTGGGGGGGAAACTATTGAAAGAAAGGGTAAAACATAAAAATGGTCACTAAATTATGTTGAAATATTTATTTTTGCTACTGAAGTTTTAAAAGTCACAAAATGGTCATTAAATACGAGTTAACAACCACTATGTGCTTATTAACTGGGATAGAGTTGTTACTGTCACTCGGTCAGTAGCGGGAGGTAACAGGGAACAGAGGGGGACATGACTCCCAAAGTTTAAGAAAATTAAAATTTGGTATCTTAAATTTTTTTAAAATTCATATTAATGTTAATTTTTTGAAAATTTAATAAAGTCCCCTCTGATATTTTTTAAAAAATTCTTAGTAAGCCTTTTAAAATTATTAAAAAAATTAGTTTGAGCCTTCTATTTTTTTTAAATTAAGTTGACCTCCAAACTTTTTCACCAAATTTTGTCATTGATACTAGCTTAAATAAGGTCTCGAGTTTGAGATCTTAAGAATATTGTAGAATTAAATACTCGATGAGAGAGCTTTATTGTCCTTTTAATCTTACACAACTTAAAATGACTAGTATCTACTTAAACCATTAAATGAATAGACAAGGAATACTCGTAGTTCATAAGAAAAAAAAAGTTAAAATCTAATTCTTTATTTTTATTTCATTACATTTCAATGTATAAAAAAATTAATGAGTCAACTTATGAATTATGGTTAAATTTACTTAAGAATAAAAAAAATAATGGAGGGAGAACTAATTAGCAATGAGTTTACTTTTCATTGGATAATCCTTAATATTTACTAGTTTTTTAGGCGCCCAAATCCCAATTCGTATTGTTTTAGAGAGTCCTAACTAACATAAATATTATTACAAACCCTAAACTTTGATCTCTAAACTTTTATTTCTTATATTTTAGATCTAATTTTAAGACAAATTATTTAATATATATGTTGCATAAGTTTTTTTATTTAGAACTTAGAAGTTTAGTTTATAAAATTTTAAATTTAAGAGTTTAGCTTGTATGGTTTATGATTAGAATTTAGCGGTTAATGTTTAAGTTTTAAAATCAGAATATTTTTACATTAATTATAATCCTAATTTTAAATTTTAAAAATCTAAATTTAAATTCGTTACACTTTAAAGAAATAACCATTTGATTTATTTAATATGAAACTTATTAATTCGTTTGTTAATTAACATTTAAAGTTAGCCAAATTCGTGGAGTGATCTTAGTGGTAAAGGATGATGTATTTCATTCAGGTGACCCGAGTTTGAGCATCATGGGTGTATGATGTGTGTGCTTTATTAAAGGATTAAAAAATTTAAACCGATACTATTTTGTAATCACACCAACATATAAAAAACAATTAAAAATACATTTTGGTCCTTTTCTATATAGACTAAATTATTTTTATATTTTAAACCATTAGCCAAATAAATAATAAAAAATAATTAAAAGAGAAAATGTGGAATCTACATGCTCGTTCACCAGACACAACCTTTGGGCAATTTTGGGGAAAAACCCCTTTTAAATAAATATATAGGGTTTTGGCTCCCTCAAACTATTATTTGGGAAAATGACCCCCCAAACTTGCCATGTCGGTTAACCTCGCATTTTGTAGGAAGCGAGGTTTGATATCGCGTTCTGCAAAACGCGAGTTCAGTCTACGTGGCCTCATTGTTTGGGTTAACGGTTTTACAGAATATCGCGTTCTGCAGAACGCGAGGTCCCCGAGATTTTGAAAGGGCGGCTGAATATATCGCGCAGACCTTGCGTTCTGCAGGACGCGAGTTCTGTGCAAAACTGGGCTGAAGAACTAGGAAAAACAAGTGTGGGTAGGCCTGTTCGAGCCCAATTTCGGGCATGTAAATCGTATATTTTTAGCGAACATCGAGTTTGGGGTCGTAGTATTGGAAATTCTCTATCGTATGACACCAACACGGTTAATTTCCGTCCATTCTACACTGGTTTAAAATGGCTTCCAAAACCCTATGCTATCATCCTTTTTTGAATGAAGTTGTCTTTGAACAAATGTCGATAGGCATGTTCGAGCAGAATTTCATACGTATAAATTGTAAATTTTTATCTAACATCGAGTTTGGGGTCGTAGTACTAGAAATTCTCTATCGTATGACACCAACACGGTTAATTTTCGTCCATTCTACATTGAATTAAAGTCGCTTCGAAAACGCTATCATAACATATTTTTTTGAATGATTGAAAATATAAGATGACCTACTGTATAAATTGAAATAGACTGACTTTATTGATTCGATTGTTATGGGCGAACTCGCATATACAAATTACAAATAATTAATTAAGACGAGAGGTTGAGCGATTAGGACACGTAGGCCTTGTGTGTCCAGGATTTAGGCATACAGTACAATGCTTCCTTTGTCCGGTTTTTCCTTGATGTTTGACCACATCCTCGGCACAATGTATTCTTGTAGACCGTGGACGTCCTCTGGCTCTTAGTAGTGCTGGATCTGGGCGTATGGTCGGTTCAGTGTCCACGGCATTCGGATCAACCTCATTTCCGATTGGAGGAAACTCTTTTTCGTAAACCTTAAACACCATTTCGAGTAAGTATATCGGATCAACCAGATGCATGTATTGTATCCGTTGGTTTGTGCAAGCAGCAATGGTGTGTGCGCACGGGTATTTGAATGTTTGGAAAATTCCGCACTCGCAGGTTCTTGCCCTCAGATTTACCACGTACGCATTGTGTTGAATGCCTTCCAACCGCCTGGAAAATTCTGAAACACGAAACATGTGTCCTTCTCGCGAGAAGAGAGTTGCAGTCATATGTCTTGATTGGCCCAATTGAGTATGCAGTTTTGTGCGGAAATCTGGATGGACTTTGTGTCCACCTGCCATGTACTCAGTTGCTTGCCTTCCCAAGGTTGCAAAAAGGGTGGCCAAACGATAATAGGTCGCTTTGACAATGGAAGTGATAGGCAACTGCCGCACTCCCTTCAGTGGTGAGTTCACTGCCTCAGCCAAGTTCGTTGTAATATGACCATAGCGTTTACCCTCGTCATACGATCGAAGCCATTTTTCCCTCGGGATTTTTTCAAGGTATTCTGCACCATGTTTGTTTCTCGCTCTCAGTTCTTCGAGCAGGTCATCCACCTCTTGTTTGTAGTGCGAGTTGCCTACGGGATGACAGTTGAATAGTTATGGGCGAAAAACACATGCAAAAAGGTCGTAAATGAAAGCGAGCAACAAGTAATATAGTAAATGAAAATGACATAAAGGACGTACCCATTGTGAGCACCATTTCACGTTCATCACGGTTCTTTAATTGCTGCAGGTAGTTTGCGGCTATGTGCTGCAAGCAAAAATGGTGGTGAATGTATGGAGGCTTCTAATAGTCACCCAAACGATCTATCGCCCACAACAGCGTTGTGCCTCTGTCAGAAATAACACATACCCCTCCTTCCCTTGATCGTATTACATGATCAAGGACATATTTTTGTAGGTTCCGAAGGAAGAACTTCCAAGACTCCAAATCCTCCTTCTGGACGATTGCGAATGCAACAAGAACGCATTTTTGATTGTCGTCCTGTGCAATAGCTAGAAGTAGGGTTTGTGTATATCTTCCGTACAACCATGTGCCGTCGATTTGGACCATTGGTTTGTAGTGCTTGAATGTGTTGATGCACTGGGGGAAAGTCCAAAATAACCGGTGGAAATGACAAACACCTCGAACGACACGATTATTTTCGTATGCCGGAACAGTATCAAGTTTGACAACCATTCTGGGGATGTGATTCTGCAGGAGATTTAGCCACGGGCGCAACTCTTTGTAAGATTCCTCCCATCGGCCATACATTTCCTGTTTGGCCCGCCTCCTTGCATACCATACTTTGTAATATTCATGACGGTAGCCGGTGACAGTTTTAGCTGCAGCCTGACATGTAGGGACCGACACTGTGGGATTTTCTTTCACCAGTGGCATAAATATGTCGGCGAGGTACTTTGCATCAAGGTTCTTGTGATCCTGGCTGAGGCTAGCAACGGTGCATGTATGGGGCCCTTCAAGTTTTGTTATTCTCCAACGGTCGCCTGCCTTCTTCAATTGTGATATACGGATTTTCCATTTACAGTCGTGATCTTTTTGGGTGCAGTGCGCCTTGTAGTATCTGGCTTGGGTTTTCTTCACTGTCGTCTCAACAGCCTGACGAAGGTTGTACTGCTTAACTGCGGCCACCGCAATATCCTTTGCCAAGAACGTCATACCAATTCTCAGTTCACCATCAGAACGGTTTACTTTGTCGTCTATTGTGTCGTCATGCAAAAAATCAGGGACGTCCATGGCATCCATATCTACCGTTGTGAAGTGGGATGGTGGCTGGAACATAAAAATTGGTGTTGCGTCTACAGGAAAGTTGGTGGCTGCCGGCTGTTCGTCGAAATATGGTGGTGGAACGGTATCGTCTTCCGGTGGAACTGTCAAGTCTTCTGGTTCATCATAGAATAGCCCCAGCTCATCTCCGTCAGGCCTAGGTTCTCTAATCGGTTCTTCGTCAGAAGCATCCTCCGGGATCTGGAATAGTAGAGCTTCGTCGATCACTATACTTGGAGGCGAGGATGGGGGTCGACGATCGCGAGACCTCTCACGAGATCGCTCACGAACCGCATTTCCAAGACCAAAATCAAGATCACCATAAGAAGAATGTCTCCCCATAGATGGTTGAACGTACTCTGTGCTAGAGACATACGTTGAGTGTCGTCCATATGAGGAATCATGGTCGTGCATAGCGTAAGAGACGACGTTCCCTCCCTTCCAAAAGAAGAATGTCTCCCCATAGATGGTTGATCGTAGTCCGTGCCAGGGACATACGTTGAGTGTCGGCCATATGAGGAATCATGGTTGTACATAGCGTAAGAAGACGATGCTCCCTCCCCTCCAAAAAAAGAATGTCTCCCCATAGATGGTTGACCGTAGTCCGTGCCAAGGACATACGTTGAGTGTCGGCCATATGATGCTTCATGGTCGTGCGCAACGTAAGTAGACGACGTTGCCTCCCCTCCAAACCTATACGGATTGTATGGATTGTACGATGCATTTGTTGGTGCATCAAATTAATCGTTTGGGGGTTGGTTCAGGTCGAACCCGATACTAGCTACGCACGACTGTCTTGGCACAGCAGATGACAATGCACCAAACTCGTTGTCTTGGCACAGTAGGTTAAAATCATGTCGTAGACTTGCGGTCGGGCTATCAACGTTGGCATTCGGATCGAAGTCGAAATTCGCCTGACCCCAGCTTGGTATTTCGATAACTAGATTAGACTCCGAGAACGATGCATACAGCTCGAGGGCCCCCCCCAATGAATAGTCGAAGTGGGCAGCCATCATCATCTCCACACCAGTAGTTTCCGCAATGTTGCATACAGAGTACGTTAAGGGGGCTATAGATGTTGGCAGCCGATACTTCACGTCGGACAAACTGTGGTTTTCGAAATGCGGGACATTGGTCTCCAGTTCCTTTACCAACTTCTTGAACGATAATCTCCTCGGAATCTTTAGCGTTACTAGATCTTCGCAGTGAAAAATGACACCGAGTTCGGGATCGTTGAATATCTGCCCATCGTAGTAAACTAGAGTATTAACTCCTCATCTCGCCATTTGAATATTTTGTCAAAGACTTGTGAATTTTTAATACTTGAAAAATTTGAGGACTTGTTTTGGCAATTCAAACATATATTTACGGTTTATGGTTCTGCTTCATATAAGGAGACAATTATGGGTTATTATTGCCACAGGAAATCCCGGAGAATCCGGTGTGTAAGGGAAATTATTGTACCGGGAGGCAGCTTTGTGAAAATCGCGTTCTACACAGCGCGATAAGTAGGACCTCGCGTTCTGTACAACGCGAATTCTTTTGAATATCGCGTTCTACAGAACGCGAGGTCCCTTTTACTTCTTTGTCGCAGATATTCCGTCAGAAGTAATAATAATCGTACTGTGTACTCCTTGTTTGTTTGTATAATTGAGTACATGTTTGAATAATTTAGACAATTGTAGTCTAGTAATGTAATTGAATACTACAAGTGCTACATAACGCGAGGTCCCTTTATATATATTGAGACAGAGATTTTGTCAGAATTAATAAAACTTGTACCATGTACTCGTTTTCTATTTGAATAACTAAGAGAATTGTAGTCTACTAATCTAATTGAATACTAGAAGTTCTACATAACGCGAGGTCCCTTGAACATTAATAAAGGATGAAAAAAGACGTCATATAACATAATTGGATGATGATTTCAGAAGTTTATGGTTAATCCGAATCATCGTAGTCAGTGGACACGTCTGAACTTAGGTTTAGTTCTTCGATCAGCTGTTGTTTTCTTTGTCTACGCTGTACATAAAAAGCTGCAGCTTGTCGGCAGCCGCATCAACATCCGGTGAAGACGGTGCGTGTTCATTGTTCGGAGCAGGTTGTCTGGGTGCAGACGTACTACCTTCATCGGTGTTGACCTCATCAAACTTAACATTTAAATCGACGTATTTAGCTCTAACGGAATTGAGCTGGTCATACATGTTACGAACGTTTGTTTCGTTCGTAATCTTCATAACGTAGTGCGTTTCATTTGCTGACGGTGTTGGGATTCGACATTCCAAGGAAGAAATTTGTTTGTCGGTGCGTTTACTAACCTCGCTTGCTGTCAACTGTATTAAATCTTTGAGTGACATTTTGCTGGTGATTGTTGATTCAAAATAAGTATCGAGAAAATAAAATGTTGCCTGAAATTTTGCCATAAGGGGAGCAAAGATTGCGTGTTTAGGGAGAAATTGGAATGAATGATTGATGGTGGAATTCGTGGGTATTTATAGTCAAGGAAAACACCACATAAGTAAATTTAACTCGAATGAAAACTTTAATTCGCATTTCATTTAACAAAACTTTCAACTTTCAACAAGTATTCTTTAATAAGTAAATTGAGACAACTCGATACAATATCTACAAAAAGTTGAAACAGTATATGCAAAAAGTCTGTGGAGAAATATAATCGGTACCGGCTTCTTTCACTCTAGTCGATCTGAATCTGCCCTTGCTTTTTTCACTCTGGACTTCAGAAAAGAGTCCCCAAGAGTCTCCTAGATGGTTAGGGAAACGACGAATTTCACAAAATATTCCTCAAGAGGCTCTAGAAAAGTTTTACTGGAAACTCTCTAGGCACTTCTTGGCGAAAAATGACAAACGACCACACGCTCCCGAATATTGCGATATGTCGGTAAGTATTCTTCAATCAACGTATCATGCGGGGGTCTCAACCCAACTGAACACAAAATCATGACTAAACTCCAACTATCATGAACAAACAGAAAATATATAAAAATTACAACTTCAAAATCCCACCAAAACACCAAAAATTACAACTTCAATCAACGCGTGCAAATATATAGATCAAACTCGCGTTCTGAAAGAACCGAGATCCACAGAACCACAGTGAACTCGCGTTATGTATAACGCGAGTTCCTTGAGACCTCGCATTATATAGAACGTGAGGTCCCTTTTCTCAGAGTTAATAATACTCCTACTATATACATGTGTTATGTTTGAATAATTGAAAACATGTTTGAATATTTCAGACAATTGGAGACTACTAAGTCATTTAATGCTAGCTCCCAACATTAGTTCTGTTCGAGTCATTTAATGTGTTTACTAACCTAGCTTGATCTCAACTTTAACAAATCTTTAAGTGACATTTTCTATGTTATTGTTGATTCGAAATGATGGTGGAATTGTTCGATATTTATAGTAAATGATGGTGGAATTCGTGGGTATTTATAATAAAGGAAAAACACCATATAAGTAAATTTAACTCGAATAAAAACTTTAATTCGCATTTCATTTATTCTTTAATAAGTAAATTGAGACAAGTCGATACAATATCTACAAAAGTCAAAACAATATATGCAAAAAGTCCGGTGGGCAAATGTGATCGGAGGTCTTCTTAGAAAAGAAAGAAAAGGTCTGGTCTTTGTCATCACTTCTTTAACTCCGGACTTTTTGCAGATTGTGCTGGCAAGCTGCGAACTTGAGAAAAGAGTCCCCAAGAAGTGCCTCGGAAGTTTTACTGGAAACTCTCAAGGCACTACTTAGCGGTAAATGGCAGCCGCCCACAAGCTCCCGAATATTGTGATATGTCGGTAAGCATTCTTCAATCAACGTATCGTGCGGGGGTTTGAACCCATCGGAACACAAAATCGTGACAGAACTCCAACTATCATGAACGAACAGAAAATACATAAGAACTTCAACTTTAAAAACGTAGCATAACACGAAATTATGAAACAACTTTGTTGGTTACGAAAATCCATCGGCGAGCAATTATATAGACCAACCTCGCTTTCTGAATAAAGCGATTTTGATAGAAATATGACATCACAGTGAACTCGCGTTCTGTATAACGCGAGTTTCTTCAGACTACGCATTCTATAGAACGCGAGGCCACTTTACAAAGGCTGAAATTCCGCCAGAGTTAAAAATACTCATACTGTATACACGTGTTATGTTTGAATAATTGAAAACATGTTTTAATATTTCAGACAATTGGAGACAAGTAATGTAATTTGTTCGAGTCATGTAACGCGAGCTCCCAACATTCGTTCTGTTTGAGTCATTTAACGTGTTTACTAACCTAGCTTGATGTCAACTTTAACAAATCTTTAAGTGGCATTTTCCATTTAATTGTTGATTCGAAATAAGTACCGAAAAAATAAAATGTTGCGTGAAATTTTAATTCAAATGAAACATTTAATTCGCATTTCATTTAACAAAATTTTCAACAAGTCTTCCTATAGGTAATTCGAAGGACAAACTTTCATTTAACAAAACTTTCAACAAGTCTTCCTTAGCAAAAAGTCCCGAGTGAAAGAAGCAGAGCGCGATAATCAGATTTCTTCTGAAATGGTAGCAGCTTTGATCCACATTAGCAAATGTAATCGGCACCGGCCGCATTCGCAAAATAGGGCTGCATCGGCAGTATGGTCGATCTAAATCCGCCCTCGCTTCTTTAATTGTGGACTTTTTGCAGATTGTGCGGGCAAGCTGCGAACTTAAGAAAAGAGTCCCCAAGATGTGCCTCGAAAGTTTTACTGGAAACTTTCCAGGCACTTTCTAAAATTCGTTTCGTTTTAAAACTGTAGCCGAGGATACTCTCGACGGCAGCTACAGAAGCTTCCATTGAAGGGGACGCAGCCGCCCACAAGCTCCCGAATATTGCGATATGTCGGTAAATATTCTTCAATCAACGTAGCATGCGGGGGTTTGTACCCAGCGGAACACAAATATTTAAGTGAACTCCAACTATCATAAAGGAACAAAAAATACATAAAAACTTCAACCGCAAAAAACGCAGCATAACACAAAATTATATTCAACTGCAAAAAACTTCATTGGTTACGAAAATCCATCAGCGTGCAAATATATAGACCAACCTCGCTTTATGAATAAAGCGATTTTAAGTGACCTCGTGTTCTGTACAACGCGAGGCTTATATGACCTCGCGTCCTACTGAACACAAGTTTGCCACGTCAACAGATTCACCTCCATCTATAAATAGCAAACACTTAGGGAGGCAAGAACCACCCACCGATAATTCTAAAAATTTTCAATCGCAGCTACTAATGGCAACATATCGCGTATTTGGGAAGTTTTTTTCAAACTAATTTCCTGAATATTGTGATATGTCGTTATTTGTAGTTGCGTATATACGTCATCATATCTACGTCAGCAATTTTCGATTGCAGACACTAATGGCAACATATCGTGTATTTGGGAAGTTTTTTTTCAAACTAATTTCCCGAATATTACGATATGTCGTTATTTGTAGTTGCGTATATACGTCATCATATCCACGTCAGCAATTTTCGATTGCAGCTACTAATGGCAACATATCGTGTATTTGGGAAGTTTTTTTTCAAACTAATTTCCTGAATATTACGATATGTCATTATTTGTAGTTGCGTATATACATCATCATATCCACGTCAGCAATTTTCGATTGCAGCTACTAATGGCAACATATCGTGTATTTGGGAAGTTTTTTTCAAACGAATTTCCTGAATATTGCGATATGTTGATATTTGTAGTTGCATATATACGTTCCCTTCAGTAGTAGTAGTAGTAATAATAATAATAATAATAATAATAATAATAATAATAATAATAATAATAATAATAATAATAATAATAATAATAATAATAATAATAATAATAATAATAATAATTTAATAATAATACTTATAATAATAATAATATCATAATAATAATTATAATTATAATTATAATTATTATTATTATTATAATACTAATACTAATAATAATAGTAAATATATAATAATAATAATAATAATAATAATAATAATAATAATAATAATAATAATAATAATAATAATAATAGTAAATATATAATAATAATAATAATAATAGTAATAAAAATCATAATAATAATAATAATAGTAAATATAATAATAATAATAGTAATTAAATATATAATAATAATACTAATAATATTAATAATAATATTAATTAAATATAATAATAATAATAATAATAAATATTTAATATGGATAATAAATGACTTTCCCGCCTTGGAAGTCATCTTTTAAAAAACCTCACGACCTCGCGTCCTATAGAAAGCGAGGTCTTTGGAATATCGCGTTCTACAGAACGCGAGGTCACTTCTTCCGGTTCAGTTCACGCGTCTGTTCCGTGACGCGCCTTTTCAATGAACCTCGCGTCCTGTGGAACGCGAGGTATACGGATATCGCGTTTTCCAGAACGCGAGATTCATTTACATCGCTTCCCAAAGGACGCGAGCTCTTCTATAAATTGGTGGCCCTACCCCCATATCAACCACAGAACGCGAGTTCTTTAGTTTTTTACAACAAATTATCCTTATTTTACATTCGATATAATGGAGAGCTTACTACGCAACGAGGCGAATCACTGCAATCATTATTGGAGAACAACTGAAGAGGTATTGCTTTTTCATTTTAATTTTTTGCGAATTTTTTTTAAAAAAATTAATTTTACATGCATTTTGCTAACTATTTTATTTTTTATTTTTTTAAATTTTTGAAGGGATACGAACGTCGGTTAACATGTTACCTTAACCGTATCTACAACGAACCAGTTGTTGCTGTTATGACGTGGATTGATCGCGCTGATTTTGGCCACGTAGCAAGGATCATAGGGGGTGAAGTGTAACCCATCATTGATTAGCGCGCTAATAGAACGGTGGAGTCTAGAGACACACACGTTTCATCTCCCGATAGGCGAGGCAACAATAATGCTGGAGGATGTTGCCTACCATCTAGGGTTGCGTATAGACGGCAACGCTATTACGGGTGTCACGTTGGGGCATTGGCCAACTGTATTTGCTGAAGAAATGGGAGTGATGCCCCTAGAGGAGGTGTGGGACGGTGGGAAAATATAATTATCTTATTTGGAGGCTGAATTTAAAAACCCTCCCCCAATGCGGATGAAGTTACACTTCAGGTATTTTTTCGATTTTTCCACTATTTTATATGTTTTTAATATATTTCATTTATTTAAAAATTAGGTTGCCTTCATTAAATATTTAGGATGCTTTTATTAAATTTAGGATGAAATTAAAAATATTTGTTTGAAAATTAGGATGCCTTTATGAAATATTTATGATGCCTTTATTAAATATTTAGGATGCTTTTATTAAATTTAGGATGAAGTTACAAATTTTATTTGAAAATTAGGATGCTTTTATTAAATATTTAGGATGCCTTTATTAAATTTAGGATGAAATTACAAATATTTTTTTTTCAAAATTAGGATGTCTTTATTAAATATTTATTTTCACAGCGGTTTGCGCATGCCCACATCTTGCGCATTATCGGCGGGATATTAATGCCAGACAAATCCCGCACCAAGGTGCACGTGATGTGGCTTCTTCATCTTTCAAATTTCGAAGAATCTAGACGAAAATCTTGGGGAGCAGTTGTCTTGCGTTTCTTTATAGAGAGCTCTGCAGAAATATGGACGAATCTAGATCAGCGATGGGAGGATGTTGTTTACTCCTTCAGTCTTGGGCTTGGTTTCGGATGCCTTTTTTAAGCCTGCAGCTTAGACAGCTCGCCGCTATTTTATTTCCGCTTCTACGGAGGTACTACGTAATCTATTATATTTTTTATATTTTTAAATTATTTTATTTAACGAATTGTTTTTTTTTTCATTATTGATAGGTGGAGTGGAACACTGACCCACCACGGCCTATCGAAGACCCAAAAATAATACATGCTTCTTTTGGATAAGTTGAGGCACGACTAGGTAATTTGAAAATTAATTTGAATTTTTTCATACTATTTTTTCCAATAATATTTCATATAACCGTTAGAAATGTTTTCATTTTTTAGTTCATGTGGAGGCCCTACGCTTCAGAGGATATTCAGCAGATTACTCCATCCGAGATTCTGCGTGAGCAGCAAGTATGGATATCCTTAGTGCCGTTGATCAACTATGAAATTGTCGTGTGGCATGCTACGGATAGGGTTCTCCGACAGTTCGGGTACGTCCAAAATATTCCACTCCTGACTCCACAAAATATGGACCAATTCCACCATCTGACGTGCCAGGGGAAGACGGAGATTGACTGGTCCAGTTACCACGCTGACTAGATAGCACTTTGGGTTAATCGATTTGCCCGCCGCCCACCCCTTCTCCGACCCATTATCGAAGGGGGCGATTCGGTCGATTTCAATTACTTTCAGTGGTATGGGCTCAATGGGAAGCAATATATCCTTACTCAGGAGGAGCGCGAGGAAGAGCTTCCCCAGCCTCCCCAAAACCGCCCACGTGGCACCCATCGAGCGAGCTAGAGCTAGTCGAGGCAGCGCGGTCCGAGACCACAACATGAAACTGCAGGGGCCTCCTCTTCTAGCACAGCATTTCATACTTTTAGCGGTCCTTCGAGTTTCCAGCAGATGAGGCCTCCACCCGAGTTCGGCTTCTCCGATGCCTACCGTCCCCATATGCCGACGACTGGCCTTCCGCTTATCGATATTCCACCGTTGGCATCTCAGTATGACTATAGCATTGTGGAGAAAACGCCACCGGGTAGCTTGTTTTACTCCCCGCCTAGGCCTAGCAGAGATCTGCGTATCGCAGACGATGGTGACGATGATGGGACCAGGGCCCAACACATGATGTTCGGAGGTATTCAGATCGTGATCGCCGTCCACCCGACTGCGGAACGGGTGGACATAGGCATCATTAGTCTTTTTTTTTAATTGATATGTACTTATGCTTCTAATATTTTTATTCAGACATTTGTTTTTATAATGTCGTATTTTAATTTTGTTTATCTATTATAATTAAACTTAAAAATGTTTATTTAATTTTAGTTTTTAATTAATTTTATGCGATTACTAAACCGAAAATCGACATTTGTTCAAAGGTAAATTCATTCAAAAAAGGATGATAGCATATGATTTTGGAAGCAATTTTAAACCAGTGTAGAATGGACGGAAATTAACCGTGTTGGTGTCATACGATAGAGAATTTCCAGTACTACGACCCCAAACTTGATGTTTGCTAAAAATATACGATTTACACGCCCGAAATTGGGCTCGAACATGCCTACCCACGCTTGTTTTTCCTAGTTCTTCAGCCTAGTTTTGCACAGAACTCACGTCCTGCAAAACGCGAGGTCTGCGCGATATATTTAGTCGGCCTTTCAAATTCTCGAGGACCTCGCGTTTTGCAGAACGCGATATTATGTAAAACCGTTAACCCAAACAACAAGGCCACGTAGACTGAACTCGCGTTATGCAGAACGCGATATCAAACCTCGCTTCCTACAAAACGCGAGGTTAACCGACGTGACAAGTTTGGGGATCATTTTCCCAAATAATAGTTGGAGGGAGCCAAAACCCTATATATTTATTTAAAAGGGGTTTTTGTCCCAAAATTGCCCAACCTTTGAGCTATCATGGTGCATGGAACGAGGGAGAAAAGCAGGTCCTATGTAAAATTTTTGTTAGGTTGTAGTACTTTTATACTCAATAAGATTGCACGAAAATTTAAAATATTATATGTGTAAAATTATATGATCAATATAAAATAAAAATAAAAATATATGAGAGTTTAAATTTTTTAAAGGCGTGACTATTCTCTTTAAGCTTAACTATCATATAAGTACTCAA
Source organism: Hibiscus tridactylites (assembly GCA_958450335.1). Lineage (NCBI taxonomy): Eukaryota > Viridiplantae > Streptophyta > Magnoliopsida > Malvales > Malvaceae > Hibiscus > Hibiscus tridactylites. The sequence continues at coordinate 34,098,795 of OY288273.1, read as the reverse complement.
ACTAAATTATTTTTTAGTTAGATGCTTGAAATATTTTTGGTCGAAATAGGTATCTAAGATTTCATTCTGTAACTCATGATTTTTTCGTCAACGGCCATTAAAAATTTTGTTATTCAATTAGAACATGACACATGACATGTTTTATTTATTTACTTAATTTTTGAATTTCTTTAAAAATTTAATTATTTTTTAAAATCTCAAAGTTTTAATTTCTTTCAATCAAATCCTCAAATCACATTTCTCTCATTGTTCAAATCCCCACACGTTGGTGGTTCACCATTCACCTCCCAAGCATCGCGTATCTAACCGTTCAGCATCTCCCATCCTCTAGTTATCGGTTAGAAACTCAATCGACCTCTGTTTTCTTCATTGGTAGATGTTTGTCGATAGTGCAATCGACGACGAGATGACGAGGTTTTCAATCATGGGGTCCAATGAAAACAGAGGTGACCGGTGATTGTTGAATCGATTGTCGAAAGGGAGATATTTGGGGTTATGGTTTGGGGAAGTGGCGGGTCTAAAATATATTTGATGGTGGCACACATAAAATCTTAAAATTTCAGGGGCACAAGTCATAAATATTATGAAAAATTAAGAACTAATTTATAAAATTAAAAAAATTGAAGGCAAATGTGTGAACTTTAAAAAGTTCAGAGTGGGGACGGACCCACCCACATTACATTTGAATCTGTCATTTGTTTGATTTTTTTAGAGAAATTAAAGATCTTTAATTTTTTAATAAAATTAAAAATTTTCTAATTTTTTAATAAAAATTAAAGAAAACAACATAAATATATCACATATCATATTTTTATTAGATAACATAGTTTTTTTACAGGAAAAATATTATTTGAATTACGAAATGTTACCTTAGATATCTATTTGAAAAAAACAATCTTCGCACACCTAATTAAGAAAAATATAATTTCAAGATTTTTTTAATAATCTCTGTAGCAAGTGGTTAAAGCTTTCAATTGACAAGATGTGGCAAACGTGTCATTCGGTTCAGTTTCGTTTTGTTTTATTTCGGTTCGGTCATTTTTGGGTCTGACTACATTCAGTTTAAGTTCAATTCGAGTCGGTTCAGTTTTTGTTCGGGTTTATGGTGATTTTTGGTCATGATGTTGGATCAGTTGATTTTCGGTTCGATTAATTTCGAGTCGGTTATTTTGGGTCGGGTAATATCGAGTTAATAGGAGATCGATTGATTTTAGTCGGATTTTCAGGCCGAGTTAGGTTTTTCCACTTTATATAGCATGTATATTTGACTTTTTGGCTCATCTTTATTTATTTATTTATTTTAATATATTTCCTTTATTTCGAGTTACTTTCGGTTCGATTTTATTCGATTTAGTTGAAAATTGGTTCGAGTCGATTCAGTTTAGTTAAAAATCGGTCTGAGTACATTTTTAATTTGAGTTTCAGATCAAATTTAGGTCAATGTGTTGGGTCGATTTCGGGTCACGATTCGATTCTTGAGTTTCGGGTGAAATTGATCATGTCTAAAAATTATCTTCTCTTCTAAGACGCGAGTTCTAAAGTTATTAAGAGTAAATTTCTCTTTTACTCTCCCTCCCCTGCATAAAAATTATTTAAATAATAATTTTTTAACATCACTCGGTGGATCAATAGAAAAAAAAAGTCCTCAAACCTGGAGCTGGCGTAGTTTCCTGCTACCTTTCCTTCCCGTCCACTTCACACTCCCCCATAAATTTCCCTTATTAATAATGACACGAAAAGTTAAGAAGTAATAATACATTAAGAAGAATTAAAGAAAGATGAAAAACCAAGTCAAACACAGACTGTCCATCATGTTCGTTGCATCTGATGGGTCCCTTCCACTCCTTTGCCCAGACCTCACTTTCTTCCTTTCTTTGATTGATTCCATTAAGAAGAATTAAAGAAAGATGAAAAACCAAGTCAAACACAGACTGTCCATCATGTTCCTTGTTTTTGTCTTTCTCCCACTTACCACTTACCATTACCAAACTGTAATAACCAAAATAAACCATTTTCTATGCCCCTTTTTGCTGATAAATTGGGTGGGTCCAACTCTGTTTCTCCTTCCCCCTTGAGATTGAAACCACCAGCATCTGAAGCTATATTCTTGGATATGGTATGTTCTCCCCTAATTGATTTTATCACCCTTTTGTTCTTCAAGTTTTGATTTTTAAGCTCTGTTAGCTCTAAAGATTGGATTTTTCTTTCTGGGCATTTAGTAGAATGATGAGATGTTTTCTGGAATTTCAAAAATGAGTTATGGGTTGTTGAGGTTATTTTACTTTCAATTGACAAAACAAGTTTCTGTTCTTCTGCAATTCTAGAGGGAAAAAAGCAGTTTTTTTTACATCATTTTTAATGGTGGAAAACAAAAGGGGTTGCTAGATTTCATGAGTAGATTTGGTCTGTGAAGAAATAGCATCTTTCTGATAGTTGATTGTTGTTGGAAATTTGCAGAATATTTTGTGATATTCTAACCCCTTGATGTTTTTCCAGCTTTGAGTAATTACAAGGCCAGAAAATGGATCATAAAGACAGGTTTGCTAATTTCAGTGCTCAACATCATCAGAAATGGGAAGATCCATCCATTTTAGATTACAGCAGCAGGATTGAACCACCTTTGCAGTGTAACCCTAATGCCCAGATCAAATTCCCTGACCCTCTCAATGAGTTGATTCAAGCCAGCAAAGTACTCCAGGACTGGGATCCAACTGCAATGCTAAACAATCTCTCCTTTTTGGAGCAGAAGATCCATCACCTTCGGGGTCTGGTGCATTCGATCATTGGAAGAAGGGACCGAGTGTCGGGGCAAGCACATCCGTATGGACTTGTAGCTCAGCAACAACAGCTGGTCACTGCCGATCTCACTTCCATCATAGTTCAGTTGATATCTACTGCCGGTAGTCTTTTACCTTATGTTAAGCATACACAGAGTGCACAAAGTGCACCCTCTCCGTCTCTCGGACAGTTCCAGCCGCAAAACGGTGGTGGTGGTGGTGGTGGAAGCGGTGTCTTGGAGCTGCAAAACTCTGTTGATGCTAGTACTAATGAGGAACATGAGTCTAAAGATGAGGAAGATGGTGAGGAATTAGGGGAGAATCTTTTTCCGGGGACCTATGAGATATTGCAGTTAGAAAAGGAAGAGATCCTTGCACCCCACACTCATTTCTGCACCATATGTGGAAAAGGATTCAAGAGGGACGCGAATTTACGGATGCATATGAGAGGGCATGGAGACGAGTATAAAACGCCGGCAGCACTCGCGAAACCCAACAAAGAATCCAGCTCCGAACCGGCTCTTATCAAGAGATATTCATGCCCTTTTGCCGGTTGCAAGAGGAACAAGGATCACAAAAAGTTCCAGCCCCTGAAAACCATCTTGTGTGTCAAGAACCATTACAGGAGAACCCACTGTGACAAGCGTTACACTTGCAGCAGATGCAACACCAAGAAATTCTCGGTCATTGCCGATCTCAAAACTCATGAGAAACATTGCGGTAGGGATAAATGGCTCTGCTCGTGTGGCACGACCTTCTCGAGGAAAGATAAGCTCTTCGGTCATATTGCTCTCTTCCAGGGACACACTCCGGCAATTCCCTTGGATGACACTAAAGGATCCACTGGGACATGTGATCCGGGTGACTGCAGCGATGCCGTGAATAAGGTCGGAAGCATGGATATGTTCAACTTTTCTTCGAGTGTGGATGTTAAAGGGAACATCGATGATCCTGCTGGTTGCTTCTCACCTTTGAATTTCGAGACGTGTAATTTTGGTGGGTTTCATGAGTTCCCTCGACCGCCGTTTGATGATTCGGAGAGTTCGTTGGCATTTCTCCTTTCAGGGTCTTGTAGTTACACTGACAAGAGTGGAGAAGACTAAAAATAACGATGTTGGGAGGTCTTCGCTATTGTTTCTGGACTTGATTGTATTCTTCTTTCTCTGAATTAGGGAGATGTAGTTTGTGTTAGATTTGCATGGTACGGCAGCCTTATGTACTTAGTTGTTTAAATAAAATGCTAAGCTTTGTTCTTCACTAATATCTAAACCTTTCGATACCCGAACTATAAAATCTAACCTGATCAACTCTGATCCAGATTTTTCGATCCATTATATAACACGGAACCATGAACTAGAAAAAGAGAGTGAATGCTTTGATTATTGAGACATTGAAGGAAAAGATGTATTAAAATGAATTCTAATGGAAATGTTTGTGTCTTAATTGGTGTCAGAAACACCTCCTTTAAATAGATATGTTTTGGCTGCATGAACCAGTTGAACTAATTTCCGGATTCTTCGAATCGGCTTTCTGCCGTCTCTTTCGTATTAAAAGGAGAAATTAGAAGATTTGCTACTTTATGTTGCATATCTACATGGCTGGCTATCAAGGTTACAGGGCTAGGGGATAGAACCAGTGCAAGGATAGGAAGTTTACATACCCTCACATATGAAGATGAACATGGGTTCTTTAACCTTTCAAGTCATCTATTTGGACTCTATCAAGAATTTTTTTTCCAGGTAAATGTCATCCATTTGATTGATACCTTCTCAACAACTAGGCTTTGATACCTTCTCCAAGACTATGCTTCTATCTCCATATCACCAACTTGGCACGCAGCACTGATGAAATTCCTACGATGTGAAACAAGGCCTCTAAATTTTGCTTCACAATCTATATATTACTATTTATTTTCATTTTTTCTGCGTTTCAACCACTGGGTATTAATGGAGCAGTGATATCTGCAATCTATCACTTTGTCCTTCTCATATGAAGTATATGTATCAAATACTTGCATCAGCATGAATACTTCTCATATCTGGAATTTAAGATAGCAAGCCTATATTAACCTTCTGAAATAAGGCAAAAGAGTAATTAAGACACCAGTATTCATCAGGAATTTTAAATAGCCGTCGCTTAAGGAAACATTTTTCGGAAAGAAGGCAAAATTGTGAAAGCTGATAAATTCTTTTCAGCATACTGGAAACTCTACCACCTGACATAAGGTTAATAACAAACCACTAGGCCAACCATAATCAGAGTTCAAACTTCAAGCTAGTTCTGATGATTAAAATGCAATGTTATATGTCATTAATCATTCAACCACAAGAAAGCAGTTTACTTATGAAGCTTAACATCAATAAAGCAAGTAATCAGTATGATTGGTAACAACACCCACAATCAAAAGGAAGGATCTTAGTTAATTTAATTTCAATCAATAGCTATGGCCTATGTTACAAACTTACAGTAACAGAGTTTATCCCCTGATAGCTTTAAATACCAAAAAACTAAGAAAGGGTAGAGATCTAAATACTCATACATACGCAACGATTATCGATAACAAAAAAGGCAACAAACTTACATGTCAGAAGGAACAGACACATCTGGAAGTTAGTATTCTTCCTGGAGAAGATTGTTACTATCAGCAAGACAACATGGAATGTCAGTAAGGACGCTAACAATGGCTCCTGCAAAAAAGGGGGGAGAAAAGTGAGTTAGAGAACGTTCTCAATAGATGGTGGATCAAGAACTCAAGGGCTAAAGAAGCATAACATTTTTAGAGCAAAAAAACATAAATCCATGGTAAACTATCTGTTTGACCACCAATCTATTGGGAAAGTTTTAAAATGACCACCATAGAAAAAATGCGTCATTTGACTACCCAAACTATTAAAATGAGATCAATTTGGCCACCTGCCGTTAAGAGGCTAACGGAAGGTGACATGACAGTTAAAAAATTAAAGGTATAATTACACATTTCGTCCTTACTATTTACACATTCTTTCAATTTAGTCCTAATTTTAATCTAATAAAATAAATTAATTAGGCGGTGACACGTGTCAACACCTTATTGGAGGAATTTAATTATTTATATTTAATTTAATAAATTTATTTTCATCCCCCAATCAGGTGGTGACACGTGTCACCTGATTGGGGGATGAAAATAAATGAAACATTTGCACCCAGCGTGAATCAAACCTGGGTATCCTAAGCAAGAAAGACACGACAAAGCCACTGGGCTAAAGCCAATTTTGTGATACAAAGTACAAATAATTAATATAATTCATACTTGGTACGTTGACCCTTGAATTTAAAATTTTCCTTTAAATATGGTTTTCAATTTTTCAGCAAATCTTCTTCAGATTATCTGGATCTTTGTCACCCATTTTTACACTGTTTCTAAAAATCTAAACTTTATCACTGACAGGGTAAGGGTCCTGAATCAGTTCCTCCAAGAATCACACCCGATTCGAACGGTTCGGGTTAGAGTACAGATTTTTGTGGTGTTTCATCGGATTCGGTAGCTTTAAACAATCATCCGGTTTTAGAACTGCAACACCCATTGCTGGGAAAAAAAGGAGAAAAATATACTATGAACAGTTAAGAAGAATTGAAAGAGCTTTGAAAATGGAGACAAAGTTTTCAGACGAAATTAAAGAGAAAATAAATTTAGGAAGACGGGAGAAAAATGAAATGTCTATATTAATTATTTGCACTTTGCATCACAAAAATGGCTTTAGCCTAGTGGCTTTGCCGTGTCTTGCTTGCTTAGAATACCCAGGTTCGGTTCATGTTGGGTGCAAATGTTTTATTTATTTTCATCCTCCAATCAGGTGACACGTGTCACCACCTGATTGGGGGATGAAAATAAATTTATTAAATTAAATATAAATAATTAAATTCCTCCAATAAGGTGTTGACACGTGTCACCACCTAATTAATTTATTTTATTAGATTAAAATTAGGACTAAATTGAAAGAATGTGTAAATAGTAAGGACGAAATGTGTAATTATACCTTTAATTTTTTAACTGCCACATCACCTTCCATTAGCCTCTTAACGGCAGGTGGCCAAATTGATCCCATTTTAATAGTTTGTGTAGTTAAATGACGCGTTTTTTTCTATGGTGGTCATTTTAAAACTTTCCTAATAAATTGGTGGTCAAACAGATAGTTTACCCTAACATTTTTAGAGCAAAAAAACATAAATCCATGGTTGCATATAGAACTTGAGGACTATGCCTAAAAGTTGGGTTTTGCATTGTTCAAATCACCACTTTAACTGAAAGATTGAACATTACGAAATCAGTATTATCACCCATTTACATGATTCGAAATGAAACCTATAAAATAAACCAACTAGTTTTTCTTTTTCTTCTTTTCCAAAACATTCTTCTGAAACAGATTTCTCATGGCAGAGTTTTCTCTCGATTTTCAGTTCTTTAACCAACACTAAGTAACATTCTGCTTGCTTACTGAGAAAAATGCTGAACAGAGAACAATATACAAAGAACACATATTTCACATAATAAAAGCTCCAAACCTCGCTTCCCGGGATCTGAATTTCACATCGAATTCTCGGGAACCAATCAGAAAATGATAATAAAAGAGAGAAAGAAAAAGAGAGGAGCCGGACCTTCCAATCAATGGCGTGGAAGAAACCGATGAAGTTATCGAACGCGGGTCGGATACCCGAACGGAGCTCCGACGATAGCTTCTGAACTAGATCTGTCATTAATTCCATGTGCTCGTCCATAGCTGATCTCAGCTCTTCCATTGCTTATTTTGATTAGATTCAGATCTCAAAAATTCAAAAAATATTACGTAGAACAAACGGTCAGCAAATTCACAATGAGATTTGTAACCCCTCGTCCCGGTATGGTCGGATGACCGGTCCGAGTGGGCCACACGGGAAAAACCGAAGCGAAACCCGTTAAGGTTTCCCCTCGGTTAACGACCCTAAAAAAATTTCTTTTATTTTATATCTTATCTATAGGCATAATTAAAACCTATGTGGAGCACAGCAGCGGAAATACAAACATTTCAACATACATCGACCAACCTAACAATTAAACAGTTCATTTTAATGTCTTACAGCAGGCCGTTTCGAAACGCCCTTAGGGTGTTCCGAAACGCCTTGACTTAGTCAACAGGTCAGGGTCAACCATAAGGTGACCGTTCCGAAACAGGGGAGACTCGTATCGGAACGACCTTGACGGTCAATATCTCGTGGTCAACGAGATTTGACCGTTTCGAAACATTAGAGGCCCGTTCCGGAACGCCTTTAACTCGTCAATTTCTCAAAATTCCAGTAGCAAAAATCTTCCGGAACGACCCCCATCCGTTTCGAAACGGCAGGCCATTTGCAAAGGAACCGTTTCGGAACTGGGGGACCCGTTCCGAAACGCCCCCTGTCTGCAGACACGTTTTGGCTGTTTTAAGGCACAAGGGTGCCCCAAAACACCCTATAACCACATAGCAATTCAACCTAAGGCTTACTAACTATATTAGCATGCTTCAACAAGATTTAGACAAGTTCAACACTAAGACAAAACCTCACATTCATGCATTCATTCAATCATCATTCAAACATAAAGATGGCCTCTAAGGCATTTAGCTAGCATTCAAAATAAGCAATTAGGCATGAGTTAACATTCATCAAGGCAACACAAACCATACACAAACAAGGCAACAATGAGTCTAAACATGCTCCTAACAACCAACAACTATCCAACGAAACCATACATGTCCCATTGCTAAAACTATTACATGTCTAACATTAAAAATCCATACTTGATGAACTCAAGCCAAAAACCACACTTGGAGGCCCTCCACTTGCCCGAGCAACCCACGAACTAAGGATCTGCAATGTTGAACAAAGTGAGCGTAAGCAAATATGCTTAGTGAGGGTAAGCTCTAAAATCAAACCTCAACATTGCAGGGTCCGAGCACGATCTAGCCAAGGCATTTCGCCAACATACCAAAGATTCACAAGAGCCACAAGATAAAATGCATGAGCAAATATACAAGTAAATGTCATGATCAACAAGCTCTAAAATTCTTCAACACAAGTAGCCACATCAAACATCCAAATATGGTTCATTTATCACAACACATTGATACAAATATCAATCAACATTGGCACCTAGCTATGACCCGAATACGCGGATAGACATGTTGAACTCACATCCAACAACCACATTACCTCACGGTGGGATTTCACTCATCACCGGTCTCGCGGAGGGGATTCCACTCATCCTCACGCCCCGTCGATGGGATTCCACTCATCACCGACTATATTTAATTACAATTTTCGGGCGAACCCGTACTCCTCCTTGGTGACTCAACGCCACCAAGGCCACGCGCGACTTTTGACTCATGTGTACACACTAACATCCTAATGATCGATCATTTGTATTCAAGTATACTAGTGCCAATATTTACTCACTCCACATTACTCAATTCCATAAACCTTGTGCTTAGCACGTACTCACCAACAACCATCATCATGCATGTCTCAAGCATCATAAGTCCAATCTCATTTCACATGTATAAAGCAATATACATAATCATTCATACCACATTTCATACGAGACATACACAACCATATAATGAGTTCATCCAAGGGCTCTAGATCAAGCTTAGGATTAGGCTACCACCCTAATCCTAACTCTAGGTGGGTCTACCAAGCCCAACCTAGTCCAAATACTCGAACCAACTATTTTAAAACCATTTAAAGCAATTAACCACTCACCTAACCTTCCGAGCTCAAGACCAAGCAAGCAACAACCTTCAACTTCCCGGATTCACTCCCGATGCTTCACCGATGCCCGAACATGCTTCTAATCAATCCCAAACACAAACAAAACATCCACAATTAAAATTCTATCATCGAAACTAACCCGGATTAACATTACCAAGCATCCAACACTCAAAATCAACCCCAAAAACAGAATTTTCGAGCAGCCCTTAACACCCACCAAAATCTTCCATTTCAAGCACCCAAATGACTTCCAAAACATCCCAAATCACCCTCCCAACATAGGTAGACCATCAGCCCTTCAATTCCAACACTAAACCTCTCAAAAACCCAATTTTTCATACTCTAAAATTTGCCCTAAGGACCCACCACGAAATTTCATCCAAAATCAACCAAATAAACATATGTTGTAAATTTCATTATGATTAAACATAACCCCAAAACAATTCCTCAAAACAAATTGAAAAACCCCATTAAAAACCCAATTTTCAATATGAACCCTAATTCCCAAAACTCAATATTTTTGAAATCTAAGACAATGGATAAGTAGAGGATAGAGAGGAGGTTAAGAAAATATATTTACCTCTTAATTTGATGTTGAAATCGATTAGCAAAATCAATGGAATAGTAACTAGGGTTTGGGAGAGTTTGAAAATGGGGAAGAGGGGTTTGAAGTTGGGAAAGGGTGAATGATAAAGAAGATGACAACTTTTTCCTAAAAGTTGTCTTGCTTTATTTAAAACTTGGGTAAATAGCAACATAGGTCCCTCCCTTCATAAAAAACTCAATTTGGTCATTATTTGTAGTTGAATTGTCTTAATTAAATTATTATTTAACTCGAACTAAAACCCGGTTAACTCCTAGGCCTAAGACACGGGTGTTACAACTCTCCCCCACTTAAGGAATTTCGTCCCCGAAATTACCTGGTGGAAACAAATACGGAAACTGCTCAACCATATCTGCCTTCCTTTCCCACGTGGCCTCTTCCACACCTCTATGTCTCCACAACACCTTGACCAGCTCTATGGTTTTGCCACGTAACACTTTGCTATCCGAAGCAAGTATCTCAACGGGTTCTTCATTATAGGACAAATCTGGATTTAACTCTATCTCCTCTACGGGCATCACATGCGAAGGGTCCGATCTATATCTCCTAAGCATAGACACATGAAAGACATCATGGATCTTCTCTAACTCCGAAGGTAACCTCAAACGATAAGTTACAGGCCCAATCCGCTCAACTATCTCATACGGACCAATGAACCTCAGACTCAACTTGCCCTTTCGGCCAAATCTCATTACCTTCTTCCACGAAGATACTTTCAGAAACACTTTCTCACCCACTGAGTACTCAATATCTTTCCTCTTCAAATCTGCATAAGACTTCTGACGATCGGAAGCTGCTTTCAAACGGTCACAAATCAACTTCACTTTTTCTGTGGTTCCTTTAAGCAAGTCTGGCATCGGTAACAATCTCTGACCTGTCTCAGCCCAACAAATCGGAGTCCTACACCGTCTACCATACAAAGCCTCATAGGGTACCATTTGAATGCTAGACTGATAACTGTTGTTGTAGGCAAACTCAACCAACGGTAAGTGCTTCTCCCAAGAACCCTGAAAATCAATCACACAACAACGAAGCATATCCTCTAGAATCTGTATCACTCGCTCTGACTGCCCATCGGACTGCGGATGATAAGATGTGCTGAAATGCAAACGACTACCCAAAGCACTATGCAAGCAACTCCAGAACCTCGAAGTAAATCTAGGATCTCTATCTGAAACAATAGACTTCGGAACTCCATGAAGTCTCACAATCTCGCGGATGTACAAGTTTGCCAACTTGTCTAAGGAATTCGTGGTGTTCACTGCTAAGAAGTGAGAACACTTAGTGAACCTATCAACAATCACCCAAACGGAGTTCTTCTTCGAAGGAGACAAGGGCAACCCCGATACAAAATCCATGGTGATCCTCTCCCATTTCCATTCCGGAATCTTCAAAGGCTGTAGCAAACCTGAAGAAACCTGATGTTCTGCCTTCACTCTCTGACAAACCATGCAACGGCTCACATACTCGGCTACATCTCTCTTCAAACCAACCCAGTAGTAATCATTCTTCAAATCTCGGTACATCTTGGTACTACCCGGATGCATGGAAAAGGGACTCGAATGTGCTTCACTCAAAATCTGACGTCTCAGCTCAACATCTTCCGGTACAACAATTCTATCCCTAAAGCACAACAAGCTCTCACCACTGAAACTATACTCAGTCGATCTTCCTTCGGCTATGTCTTGAACATGAGGAACTAGGCTTGCATCTTGCAATTGTTTCTCTCTAATCAACTGAATCAAAGAAGGCTTCACTTGCAACTCGGTGATCAAACCACCATCATCGGACACACTCAATCTAGCAAACATAGCACTCAGCTCAACGGCCACTTTTCTACTCAAGGCATCGGCTACTACGTTTGCTTTACCCGGATGGTACTCAATGGTCAAATCATAATCTTTTAACAACTCTAGCCATCTTCTCTGTCTCAAGTTCAACTCCTTCTGTGTCATCAAGTACTTCAAGCTCTTGTGATCGGTGTAAACTATACACTTCTCACCATACAAATAGTGACGCCAAATTTTCAATGCAAATACAACTGCGGCTAGCTCTATGTCATGAGTAGGATAGTTCTTCTCATGAATCTTCAACTGTCTAGAAGCATAAGCAACAACTCTCCTATCTTGCATCAAAACACATCCTAAACCTACGTAGGAAGCATCAATGTAAATCACAAACTCCTTACCTGAAACATGTTGCACTAACACTGGAGCATTCGTCAAAGCTTCTTTCAATTTCTCAAAAGCCTTTTGTCTTGCATCTGACCATTCAAACTTAACTCCATTTTGCAACAACTTAGTCAAGGGAGCAGCTACTCTAGAGAAACCATCAACAAACCTCCTATAGTAACCGGCTAATCCTAGGAAACTCCTAATCTCGGTCACGGACTTAGGTTGTTTCCACTCAACAATAGCCTCAATCTTCGATGGGTCAACTCGGATACCTTCGGCCGAAACAACATGGCCAAGAAATACAACCTCTCGAATCCAGAACTCACATTTACTAAGCTTCGCATACAACTGATTGCTCAACAATCTCTGTAAAACAAACCTCAAGTGCTCATCATGCTCTTCTTCTGTCTTCGAGTACACAAGTATATCATCAATGAAGACAACTACAAAACGGTCTAGATAGTCTCTAAAAATTCTGTTCATCATGTCCATGAATGCTGCTGGTGCATTCGTGAGCCCAAATGGCATCACAAGGAACTCATAGTGACCATATCTAGTCCTAAAAGCTGTCTTCGGAACATCACACTCTTTCACCTTCAATTGATAGTACCCGGATCTCAAATCTATCTTCGAGAATACTGAAGCACCTTTCAACTGATCAAACAAATCATCTATACGAGGCAACGGATACTTGTTTTTCACAGTCAACTGATTCAACTACCTATAGTCAATGCACATGCGCATGCTACCATCTTTCTTTTTCACAAACAACACTGGAGCACCCCACGGAGAACTACTAGGCCTAATGAAACCACGGTCTAATAATTCTTGCAACTGACTCTTCAATTCTTTCAACTCTTTCGGATCCATACGATACGGAGCTATCGAAACTGGATTAGATCCTGAAACTGTCTCAATCACAAACTCAACATCTCTGTCAGGAGGCAAACCCGACAACTCTTCAGGAAACACATCTGGAAAGTCACACACTGTCCTGATATCTTTCGGTCTAGCTTCACTCATATCCGGATTCATAACATAAGCTAAATAGGCCCCACATCCAGAGTCCATCAACCTATGAGCTTCTAAAGTTGACACCACATTAGACAAGAACTTAATGTTCTCGCCCACAACCACTACCTCGTAGTCATCAGAAAGCTTCAGAGAAATTCTCCTGGTCTCAAAATCCACACTAGCCCGATGCTCAACCAACCAATCCATACCCAATATAATATCAAAACCGTAGAAAGGAAGTTCCATCATATCAACTGAAAACAAATGACCCTGAATCTTCAGTGGACACCTCATATACATACGTCTAACCACGACTGTCTCACCAAAAGAACTAGTAACATGCATACCTACATCTAAGATCTCAACAGGGATACCTAACTTCCGTGCATGCTCACTCAAAATGTAGGAATGCATAGAACCCGAATCAACCAAAGAAAGCAAAGACATAGATTGTAACTCGAAATTACCTGCTATCACATCGGTGTCGTTCCTGGCCTCTCTCTAAGCATAAACTCTCGTTGGTCCTCCTGCCTCTGGCTGCACAGCCACAACATGAGCAAGGTTCCTCTGAGCATCTACCCTAGGTGCGTCAGCCCTAGGCTGGAAGTAGCCACGACCACGCCCACGGCCTCTCTGAAAATCATTACCTCTCGCAGGAGCCTGAGCTATGTTCGGTGCTTGAGCTGCCTAACGCGGACAGTCCCTCCTAAAGTGGTCCCTCGAACCACAGTTCCAACAAGCATGGAAGTTACCCCAGCACTCACCAGTGTGCTGTCTCCCACACTGTGCACACTCGGGCAAACGCCTTCCTCCTCTATGGCCCTGATGGCCCCTACCATGGTGGCCACCGCCACGTCTCTGATCAGACTGATGTCTGCCACCTCTGTGCCTCTTAGCATCTCTACCATCAAAGTTGTTGTGCCTCTTACCAGAATTAGATCCCCCCAGAACGCTTGGCCAGCCCCAAGCTGTGCTCAATGTCCTTGGCTCTAGAACCCAAGACATCAAAGTCAGAGTAATCAGAAGCTAAGGTATACCTCTTAACTTCCTCATGAAGCCCGTATCTGAAACGATCACATCGAGCCCTCTCAGTAGGTACTAACTCCGGAGCATACTGACTCAGACGAACGAAACGAATCTCATAATCAGTCACAGAAGCATCTCCCTGAGTGAGAGCCATGAACTCTCTCTTCTTCTCATCTAGGTACCTCGGTCCCAAGTACCTCTTCCTGAAAGCAGACTCAAAGAACTCCCAATCAATCTCTGTCTCTGGAACCCCGGTAGTAATGGTGACCCACCAGGTGTAGGCATCACCCTAAAGCAACGAGATCACACAACCCAACCTACGTGCGCCCGCACAACCCATCTGAACCAAGATACGAACTGTCTTCTCCAACCATAACTCCGACCTCTCCGGAGTAGATCCTCTAAACTCCTCGGCCCCTAAGCTACGGAGCCTCTCTAAGGGTAGACTAGCATCATCACACCTAGGCTGAGCTGCAGCCTGAGCTCCCGCAACTGCGGCCTGGAATGCTCCCGCTATTGCTTGCACAAGCGGAGTCATGTCAATTCCAGCTGGACCTTGGCCACCTTGGCCACCTTGTGGTCCATTTCCTCCGGCTCCATCCTCGCCCCCAACTCCAGGTGGAGGAGGTGGTGGTGGTGGAGGTGGTGGAGGAGCGCCAACTCCCGCGGCCATCGGCCCTTCAAGGTGAGCCTCCGCACCAACTGCCGGCTCAACAGGAGCCGTAACTCGTGGTTCCTGACGAACCAACCTCGGTCTACCTCTCGGTCTAGACATCGCTCTCACAGATATTAACTACAACCACAACAACAAAACATACAAGCTGGGTTAGCAAGGCAAGGCTTCCAAGTGTTCAAGTACGTTCCCTCACTTAAAAACCATTTCTCCAATGTAATAGTAGCAATGGGACCCACACACACATGCTTTAAAATAAAACAATCGACATACTTGTCATACAAGCAATCATTCTTGCAAAACAAGCAAACACCGTGCAATTCAATTTTAGAACTTAAACTTACCTCACTTACCTGCCCAAGGTCTCGATAACCTTAGGCTCTGACACCAACAAGTGTAACCCCCTCGTCCCGGTCTGGTCAGATGACCGGTCCGAGTGGGCCACACAGGGAAAACCGAAGCGAAACCCGTTAAGGTTTCCCCTCGGTTAACGACCCTAAAAAAATTTCTTTTATTTTATATCTTATCTATAGGCATAATTAAAACCTATGTGGAGCACAGCAGCGGAAATACAAACATTTCAACATACATCGACCAACCCAACAATTAAACACTTTATTTTAATGTCTTACAGCAGGCCGTTTCGAAACGCCCTTAGGGTGTTCCGAAACGCCTTGACTTAGTCAACAGGCCAGGGTCAACCATAAGGTGACCGTTCCGAAACAGGGGAGACCCGTATCGGAACGACCTTGACGGTCAATATCTCGTGGTCAACGAGATTTGACCGTTTCGAAACATTAGAGGCCCGTTCCGGAACGCCTTTAACTCGTCAATTTCTCAAAATTCCAGTAGCAAAAATGTTCCGGAACGACCCCCATCCGTTTCGAAACGGCAGGCCATTTGCAAAGGAACCGTTTTGGAACAGGGGGACCCGTTCCGAAATGCCCCCTGTCTGCAGACACGTTTTGGCTGTTTTAAGGCACAAGGGTGCCCCAAAACACCCTATAACCACATAGCAATTCAACCTAAGGCTTACTAACTATATTAGCATGCTTCAACAAGATTTAGACAAGTCCAACACTAAGACAAAACCTCACATTCATGCATTCATTCAATCATCATTCAAACATAAAGATGGCCTCTAAGGCATTTAGCTAGCATTCAAAATAAGCAATTAGGCATGAGTTAACATTCATCAAGGCAACACAAACCATACACAAACAAGGCATCAATGAGTCTAAACATGCTCCTAACAACCAACAACTATCCAACGAAACCATACATGTCCCATTGCTAAAACTATTACATGTCTAACATTAAAAATCCATACTTGATGAACTCAAGCCAAAAACCACACTTGGAGGCCCTCCACTTGCCCGAGCAACCCACGAACTAAGGATCTGCAATGTTGAACAAAGTGAGCGTAAGCAAAGATGCTTAGTGAGGGTAAGCTCTAAAATCAAACCTCAACATTGCAGGGTCCGAGCACGATCTAGCCAAGGCATTTCGCCAACATACCAAAGATTCACAAGAGCCACAAGATAAAATGCATGAGCAAATATACAAGTAAATGTCATGATCAACAAGCTCTAAAATTCTTCAACACAAGTAGCCACATCAAACATCCAAATATGGTTCATTTATCACAACACATTGATACAAATATCAATCAACATTGGCACCTAGCTATGACCCGAATACGCGAATAGACATGTTGAACTCACATCCAACAACCACATTACCTCACGGTGGGATTTCACTCATCACCGATCTCGCGGAGGGGATTCCACTCATCCTCACGCCCCGTCGATGGGATTCCACTCATCACCGACTATATTTAATTACAATTTCCGGGCGAACCCGTACTCCTCCTTGGTGACTCAACGCCACCAAGGCCACGCGCGACTTTTGACTCATGTGTACACACTAACATCCTAATGATCGATCATTTGTATTCAAGTATACTAGTGCCAATATTTACTCACTTCACATTACTCATTTCAATAAACCTTGTGCTTAGCACGTACTCACCAACAACCATCATCATGCATGTCTCAAGCATCATAAGTCCAATCTCATTTCACATGTATAAAGCAATATACATAATCATTCATACCACATTTCATACGAGACATACACAACCATATAATGAGTTCATCCAAGGGCTCTAGATCAAGCTTAGGATTAGGCTACCACCCTAATCCTAACTCTAGGTGGGTCTACCAAGCCCAACCTAGTCCAAATACTCAAACCAACTATTTTAAAACCATTTAAAGCAATTAACCACTCACCTAAGCTTCCGAGCTCAAGACCAAGCAAGCAACAACCTTCAGCTTCCCGGATTCACTCCCGATGCTTCACCGATGCCCGAACTTGCTTCTAATCAATCCCAAACACAAACAAAACATCCACAATTAAAATTCTATCATCGAAACTAACCCGGATTAACATTACCAAGCATCCAACACTCAAAATCAACCCCAAAAACAGAATTTTCGAGCAGCCCTTAACACCCACCAAAATCTTCCATTTCAAGCACTCAAATGACTTCCAAAACATCCCAAATCACCCTCCCAACATAGGTAGACCATCAGCCCTTCAATTCCAACACTAAACCTCTCAAAAACCCAATTTTTCATACTCTAAAATTTGCCCTAAGGACCCACCACGAAATTTCATCCAAAATCAACCAAATTAACATATGTTGTAAATTTCATTATGATTAAACATAACCCCAAAACAATTCCTCAAAACAAATTGAAAACCCCATTAAAAACCCAATTTTCAATATGAACCCTAATTCCCAAAACTCAATATTTTTGAAATCTAAGACAATGGATAAGTAGAGGATAGAGAGGAGGTTAAGAAAATATATTTACCTCTTAATTTGATGTTGAAATCGATTAGCAAAATCAATGGAATAGTAACTAGGGTTTGGGAGAGTTTGAAAATGGGGAAGAGGGGTTTGAAGTTGGGAAAGGGTGAATGATAAAGAAGATGACAACTTTTTCCTAAAAGTTGTCTTGCTTTATTTAAAACTTGGGTAAATAGCAACATAGGTCCCTCCCTTCATAAAAAACTCAATTTGGTCATTATTTGTAGTTGAATTGTCTTAATTAAATTTTTATTTAACTCGAACTAAAACCCGGTTAACTCCTAGGCCTAAGACACGGGTGTTACAAGATTGGCGAACAACAGACGCGGGGTTTTTGGCTGACCCGAATCCGACCTCACAATAATTATCCTAAACCTGAACTTAGCTAAAAAATTACTTAAACCCAAGCCTGATCTATTAAAGTAAATAAATTTTGGAGATTTAATTGTAAAAAAAATAGAGGGGTATTACTGTGAACATCTCTAAAAAATATATCGGAAATTTACACTATTATTTTCGGGTCGAATATTTTTCACCCTAAATTAAAACTCAACCCGATCCAAAATTACCCTTAATAAAAACTCAATCTGAATGCGAATTTTCTAAAAGATCCGACCGGGTCGGGTAAAATGTGCATCCCTACTTTGATGAATTTACGAAATTTGCTTCATAGTTTATTTGATTAATACCTCTTTTGGCCCATGTGATATACTCAAACTATCAGTTTGGTACCTCTACTACTATGTATCCGTTTTCCATCGACCCATTACTCGAAATATCAGTCAAAAAAAAAATACTTGACCCAATTACATGATTCCATAGGTAAAAAAATCTAAAAATAGAAAATTAAAATAAAATAATTCAAAATATAAAAAAAATATTTAAAAACTCACAATCTTTTAGATTTTCCGGGGATTTATTATAAAATAAGTCTCACACAAAACTTTTTCTTCTTTAGATACCTATTTTTTTTAAAGTATGTGTCTAATGTTTAGGTTGTAAGTAAAAAAAAATCTTTCCTTGTTGAGTTCTCCAAATTCTCAAATTATTTTTTGTTATTCTCCTAAATTGTTTGTTCTTCTCCCAGGAATGTTACATTACTTCCATGGTATAATAAAAGTTTAACAATAACTTGTTGTTTTATCGTAGAATGCAGTTGTTCAATTATTTTTTGATCTTATATACTCACTTGATTTGACAATATCATAATTTTTTTACTAAATTGATGTAATTTTAAAATATTAAGGGTTAAATTTATTGAATTGTTTTGAATTGAGATCAAATTGATACAATGTATAAGTTTTTTAGGAATAAATTGTTAATAAAAATATCAAAACCATGAATGAAATTAAAGTTCGAGTACCAACTTGAGAGCAAAAAATCTTTAGGTACCAACTTAGAAAAAAAAGCTAGTTTAGGTACCAATTTGGGAGCAAAATTTCTTTAAATACCAACTTGAAAGAAAATACTTAGTTCAGGTACCAAATATATATTAAAGTTTTTTTTTTTTAAAAAAGAACTACATCTTGTGACATTTTTTAACTTTTTACTACATGTGACAGTTCTTTATTGGACCACATTATTTTAACGGAACGATGTGTTAATGCAATTGACAAAATAATAGCACAAAGAGTTAAACTGATAAAAAGGATGATATATATAACCAATGGCGGATTTAGAAATATTTTTTAGGGTGGGGATAAGTTAAAATATTTTTTAGGGTGAGGATAAATTAAATTTTAGGGTGGGCACAAGTCATAGAAATAAAAAAAAAGTTAAGGACTAATTCATAAAAATTAAAAAAATTAAAGATAAATATGTTAACTTTAAAAAGTTCAGGGTGTGCACAGACCTACCCAACCTAACACATATATACACGCCACTGCATGTAACGATTTGGTAATTTGGGTATAATGTAGGGGGCCAAAAGAGGCATTAAGCAAATATGTAGTCCTTGAATTTGACAACTCTTAATTTGGTCCCTCAACGCTCTTTGGTCTATATTACTCTCAAAACTTGGTAATATGTTAACTTGCTCACCAAATTTAAATTTTTAACCATCTTGATAACATGATATTATGAAATTGTGTCATGTTATTATAAAAAAAACAAATATATATTTTAAAATTGATAGAAGTTGTCAAACTTTGAGAATAATATCATAATGACACATGAAAAATTCAAGTTCATCACTAAATTGATAGAAGTTGGTCAAACTTTGAGAATAATGTAGGCAAAAAAATTGAATTTAAAATTTATCAAATTGAAGGACTAAATATTATTTTATCCTTTATTTTAAATACGTTTATGTCAATGAGAAACTTTACGCGGAGCGGAAAGCATGCGCTAAATCTCAATTTCATTGAAGGCAAGATGAATGCGAAAGAAATTGCAACCACGAGGACAAGGAAGGAATTAAGATTAAATTATGAGGGGATAAATTGATTAATTTTGAAATAAATAAGATTTTAAAAATAATTAAATCATAAAAACTAAAGAAATTAAAGTTTAATTTCATTAATCTTAAAATTGAAGGTCTTAAAAAGTGATTAAACTAAAATAATGAAGGGTCAAGGCTCACCTTCATTAATTTTAACTTAAAAGGTCTTAAAAATTAATAAACCAAAAAATTTTGAGAGGGACAATGACTTACTTGTAATGATTTAAAAAATTTGAGTGGTCTAAAAACAATTAAATCATTTAAAGTTGGGGACTATTATCCCTCTCATTCTAATTCTCTATTATCAACCCACTCTTTGCATGCAGGGATGGAACCAAATTAAACATTCGGGAGGGTAGGTTGCTTTAACTTAAGAAAAATAAAGATTTATTGAATATTTAAACCAAAAAATTAGAACAATTTGGACTTGACTAAAATTTAAAAGGTAAATTTCACAAATTACAAATGATCATTTAATTATGTTAAAATGTTCATTGGAGTTACTTAACTTTAGAAACAATTATAAAATAGTTATTAAATTTTGATTTTTAATATAAAATGACCGCTAAGTCATTAACTGGCTTCAAAGGATTGACTCGGCAGTTAAAAAAAAGGATAAAGTATACAGACAGTCACTGAACTTTAGTAAAAAAAATAAAATAGTAACCAAACTTTTAAAAATCACAAAATGACAATTCAACTTTATGTTTTATAACAAAATGGTAAGTAGACGTTAAATCTGTAACCCCCTCGTTCCGGTCTGGCCGGATGACCAGTCCGAGTGGGCCACACGGGGAAAACCGAAGCGAAACCCGTTAAGGTTCCCCCTCGGTTAGCAACCCTATTTTTTTCTTTCATTTTAATCTTGTCTAGAGGATTGTTAAGTCCTAAGTGATCACGACAGCAGAAAACAATCAAAGGAAGTCACATTCGAACCACGACCATGCACAAACAGTCCATATTTCAGCTTATAGGGCAGGCCGTATCGATACACCAATTAAGGGTATCGATACGCCTTGACTTGGTCAACCCAAACAGTCAACTCGAAGAAGACCGTATCGATACAGCCCTTGAGCGTATCGATACGCCCTCTTTAGTTAACATCTCGTGGTCAACGAGATAAACCCGTACCGATACACCCCATCACCGTATCGATACTCCAAAATCTCCCCAATTTCTTAGAATTTCAGTGACCAAAAACCGTATCGATACACCTCCGTGTATCGATACGCCCTGCTCTGCAATGCCCCAAAATCAGCAAGAACTCTCAAGACTCCAACTCTAGATGCATAAAGGGACTCCCTAAGCCACACACAAACTTTTAAGCCACATTCTACAACCAAGAAAAGCATCCAAACCACAAGCAAGGCATCCATTCATGGCATTCCAACAAAAGAGCAATTTAAGCATTAATGGGCATACATGAAAGCTCAAAATGACACAAGTCAACATATAGGAGGTTTACACTCACTAACAAGGCAACCTAAACATCCAAAGGCATGTCACCACACACAAACATTCAACATGGCATATCATGCTTTACAAACCATAGTCAATCCAAAACATCAACATGTCAATGAGTCATACATAGCTCATACAAACACCCTTGCCACATTGCTAACTAATACAAAACTTAACCACCGTACTTGAGCCACAAACTTGGAAAACCCTTCTTGCCTTGCTCCGAGCTAACACCACGCTAATGATCTGCATTGTTGAAAGTTGAGAGCGTAAGCTATAAGCTTAGTGAGGGTGCTCTAAAACGAAAAACATCAACAATGCAGGGTTGAAGCATGTAAATCCTAACCTCACTTACATCATACATTGGCAAAGCAATCAAGTAGACCTAGCTAATCTTTCAAGTGGCATAATATGGTTTCTCATAACCTACCAAGCTCAATCATCATATAACAATACCACATATCAACATCATATATCACAACACATGAACAAGTTTAATTGGCCACTATTAATTACCCGGATGTGCGGACTAAACCTCAACAATCACATTACCTCAGTGGGATTACACTCATCACCAGACCTTACATGTGCGGGATTCCACTCATCGCCACATGCCCTACGGATGGGATTCCACTCATCATCCCGTAGAAAATATAATAAAGCTTTCGGTGGAATATTACATCACCGTACTCCTCCTTGATGACTTAACACCATCAAGGCCACGTACGTTTTGACTCAATTTGTGTGCACACTAATCCTAATGATCGATCATTTACAACCTGTAATTTATTTAGTGCCAATTTTCATAACCACATCACATATCATCAACCACATCCCATGCTCATCACATATATACATTTCATGATATACATGCACCAATTTAACCACATTTCACAAGAGCATAGATAGGCAAGCATAGTAGCATTTGCTTCTCCTAAGTACCCTAAAAGTCAATGATACAACAACGCAACATATCCTCTAAGATCTGAATAACTCTCCCTGACTAACCATCTGACTGAGGATGATAAGAAGTGCTGAAGTTCAAACGGGTACCCAAAGCTGTATGCAGACACTCCCAAAATCTAGAAGTAAATCGTAGATCTCTATCTGAAACAATGGACTTCGGCACACCATACAGTCTAACAATCTCACCAATGTACAAATCGGCCAATCTATCTAAAGTGTAAGTAGTATTGACTACCAAGAAGTGAGCACACTTCGTAAAACGATCGACTATCACCCAAACTGAGTTCTTCTTCGTAGGAGTCAATGGCAAACCCGAAACAAAATCCATGGTGATATTCTCCCACTTCCATTCCGGAATTCTCAACGGCTGTAACAAACCTGAAGGAACCTGATGTTCCGCCTTCACCCTCTGACACACTAAGCACTTTCTCACAAAGTCGGCTACATCTCTCTTCAAGCAAACCCAAAAGTACTCATTCTTCAAATCATGGTACATCTTCGTACTTCCAGGATGCATAGCAAACGGACTACTGTGGGCTTCAGTCAAGATCGTACGTCTCAAGTCACTGTCCTCTGGCATAACTATTCTATCTTTAAAACACAAAACCCCATCAGTACTGAAACTGTAGTCTAAAGATCTACCCTCGGCTATATCTTGCACGTGAGGTGCCAAAGATCTATCTAAGAGTTGTTTCTCTCGAATCAACTGACCTAGAGTAGGTCTAACCTGAAGCTTGGCTACTAAGCCACCATCTCCGGACAAACTCAATCTAGCAAACATGGCTCTCAAGTCCGTGGCTATCTTCCTACTCAATGCATCGGCCACTACATTGGCCTTACCCGGATGGTACTCAATAGTAAGATCATAGTCTTTTAGCAACTCTAACCACCTACGATGTCTGAGGTTCAAATCTCGTTGAGTCATAATGTATTTCAAACTCTTGTGATCGGTGTACACTATACATTTCTCACCGTACAAATAGTGCCTCTAAATCTTCAAAGCAAACACAACTGCAGCTAGGGGTGATAACGAGCCGAGCCGAGCCCGAGCCTGACCAGGCTCGGCTCGGCTCGGAAACAGTGTAATTGGGCTCGGCTCGGGCTCGGGCTCGAAGCTCGTCAGGCTCGGCTCGGCTAGAAATGAAAAATTTTGCTATAGTTTTTTATATAAAATATTCGTTAAAAATCGCTTTCATAACCAACACTAAAACGAAATTCAATGACCGGAAAGGGAAAAAAGTGCCAAAAATTAGATTAATCCAAGTAATCAATAAATATTCTTATAATACAAACACATAATTAAAGAAAATACAAAATCAAACAACAATCAACTAATGAAAGAAAATACATACACATAATTTATTTTAGTGCACATGTAGATTCCGAGCCTGTTCACGAGCTTTTCGAGCCGAGCCTGGATAAGCCCGGCTCGGCTTGTTAAAGTTTCGAGCCGAACCCGAGCCCGAGTCGAGCTCACTCGAGCCGAGCTTTGACCGAGCTTTGACCGAGCCGAGCCCGAGTAGCTCGCGAGCCGGTCAGGCTCATTATCACCCCTAACTGCAGCTAACTCTATATCATGGGTCGGATAGTTGCACTCATGGGTCTTCAACTGTCTTGAGGCATAAGCCACTACTCTCTTGTCTTGCATAAGAACACATCCTAGCCCTACATAAGAAGCATCACTGTAAACTACATAGTCCTTCCCGGACTCTGGCTGAATCAAGATCGGTGTTTGGGTCAAAGCTTCTTTCAATTTCTCAAAGGCTCTCTGTCTTGCATCTGTCCACTCAAACTGAACACTCTTCTGAAGTAACTGTGTCAATGGAGTGGCTAACTTAGAGAAACCATCTACAAATCTTCTATAGTATCCATCTAAGCCTAGGAAGCTACGTACCTCTGTCACAGACTTCAGTTGCTTCCACTCAATAATAGCCTCAATCTTCTTTGGATCAACTCTAATCCCATCGGTTGACACTACATGTCCTAAGAAGACTACCTCTCGGATCCAGAATTCACACTTGCTTAGCTTCGCGTACAACTGATGGTCTAACAAAGTCTTCAAAACAAGTCTCAAGTGTCGGTCATGGTCTTCTTCAGTTCGCGAGTACACCAAAATGTCATCAATAAACACAACTACAAACTGATCTAGATACTGATGAAAAATCCTATTCATCATGTCCATAAAAGCAGCCGGTGCATTTGTCAACCCAAATGGCATGACTAAGAACTCATAGTGACCATATCTAGTCCTAAAGGCCATCTTCAGTACATCAACCTCACTTACCTTTAGCTGGTAGTAACCCGATCTCAAATCAATCTTCGAAAAGACCGATGCTCCTCTCAACTGATCAAACAAGTCATCAATTCTAGGTAACAGATATTTATTCTTCACTGTCAACTGATTTAACTGTCTGTAATCTATACACATTCTCATACTTCCGTCTTTCTTCTTCACAAACAAAACTGGTGCACCCCAAGGTGAAGAACTAGGTCAAATAAAACCTCTATCTGTCAATTCTTGCAACTGAGTCTTCAACTCTTTCAATTCTTTCGGTGCCATGCGATACGGAGCAATCGAAACAGGAGCTGAATCAGAATAAGTCTCAATGGTGAACTCTACCTCTCTGTCCGGTGGCAACCCTAGCAACTCTTCCGGAAACACACTAGGAAAGTTACATACTATTCGGATGTCCTGAGGTCTAACCTCACTCATGTTAGGGTTCATCACATACGCCAAGTATGCTTCACACCCCAACTCAACTAATCTCTTACCCTCTAATACTGAAACCACATTGGACAAGAACTTCACGTTCTCACCCACCACTACAATCTCATAGTCATCTGTGAGCCTCAAAGAAATCCGCTTAGTTTCAAAATCTATCCTAGCTCTATGCTCCATGAGCCAGTCCATACCCAGAATCACATCAAAACCATAGAATGGAAGCTCCATCATATCCACTAGAAACACATGCCCCTGAACCATCAACAGACACCTTTGGTACATCTTCCTAACTACTACCGTGTTCCCAAAGGAACTAGTAACACTAACTCCTATCTCTAACATCTCACATGGCAAATTCAAAGACCGTGCATGCTCACTCAATATGTAGGAATGTGTAGACCCAGAGTCAATCAAAGAAAACAAACCCAAAGACTGTATCGAGAAGTTACCTGCGATCACATCGGTGTCATGCTGATCCCCACACTGAGCATAAACTCTGGCCTGACCTCCGCCCTCCGGCTGAACTGCAACTACATGTGCTATGTTCCTCTGACCATCGTTACTCGGCTGGAAGTTACCTCTACCGCGCTCGCGGCCTCTCTGAAAGTCATTGGCTCTAGCAGGAGCCTGAGCTGGTGCCTATCCCACCTGATGTGGACAGTCACGCCTAATGTGGTCTCTAGCCCCACAACTCCAACAAGAATGAAAATTTCCCCAACACTCATCGGTGTGGTTCCTCCCGCAAGTAGCACATGTGGACAACTTCCCACCAGCTCTCTGACCCTGATGGCCCCTACCGTGGTTACCGCCACCACGCCTATGATCATAATGACGTCTATTGTCCCGATGCCTCTTGGCATCACCTCTATCAAAGTTACTGGACCTCTTACCCGAACTAGATCCACCAGACCGCCTGGTCAAACTCAAGTTGTGCTCTAAGTCCTTGGCCCTCGCGACCAAGACATCAAAATCAGTGTAATCTGAAGCTAGAGTATACGTCTTGATCTCTTCACTCAGCCCATAACGGAAGCAGTTACAACGCTCCACCTCAGTAGGTACAAGCTCAGGTGCATACTGACTCAATCTGACAAATCGGATCTCATAATCGGTCACGGACATACTCCCCTGAAGCAATGCCATAAACTCCCTCTTCCTCTCATCGAGGTATCGCGGACCCAAATACTTCTTACGGAAAGTTGTCTCAAAGAACTCCCAAGTGATCTCGGCCTCATCCATACCCGTAGTAATGGTGACCCGCCAAGTGTAGGCATTACCCTGAAGCAAGGACTCAACACATCCCAACTTGCGCTCACCGGTACACCCCATCTGAGTAAGAATACGGACAGTCTTCTCAAACCACAACTCTGATCTCTCCGGAGTAGCCCCTCTAAACTCTTCGGCCCCAAGGCCTCGAAGTCTCTCTAAAGGCAACCAAGTGCCCTCACCCTGATGGTGTGCTGCCTGACCTCCAGCTACTGCAGCCTGAAATGCCCCGGCTATCGCCTGAACCAACGGAGCTAAGTCAATCTCGGCCGGTCCTTGGCCACCTTGGCCTCCTTGTGGTCCCTCTCCTTCGACCCCGGCCTCGCCTCCTACTCCCGGTGGAGGAGGTGGTGGTGGTGGAGGTGGTGAGGAGCTCCAACTCCAACAACAGGCTCTCCCACTTGAGCCTCAACCCTAACTACTGGCTCAACTCCTGGAGCTGCTGCCCGTGGTTCCGGCCGAACCATCCTAGGCCTCCCACGTGGTCTCATGATACATCTAGCAAGATATAAACTACAACAAGAAACAGATACGGGTTACGTTAGCCAAAGCAAGGGTCCAATAGTGCTCAAGTACTCCTTTTTCCAAAAATTCTTTTTAAATTAAGTAATAGTAGCAATGGGCACGCACTCTACACCAGACACAACAACACATGCTTCAAAACATCATACGATCAGTCGAACATTCAAGAATTCATGGCAAGACATGCATCGAACAACACAATCATTTAACACATTAAGCTTACCTCACTTACCTGCCTGAGGTCTCGGTAACCTCAGGCTCTGATACCAACAAATGTAACCCCCTCGTCCCGGTCTGGCCTGATGATCGGTCCGAGTGGGCCACACAGGGAAAACCGAAGCGAAACCCGTTAAGGTTCCCCCTCAGTTAGCAACCCTATTTTTTTCTTTCATTTTAATCTTGTCTAGAGGATTGTTAAGTCCTAAGTGATCACGACAGCGGAAAACAATCAAAGGAAGTCACATTCGAACCACGGCCATGCACAAACAGTCCATATTTCAGCTTATAGGGCAGGCCGTATCGATACACCAATTAAAGGTATCGATACGCCTTGACTTGGTCAACCCAAACAGTCAACTCGAAGAAGACCGTATCGATACAGCCCTTGAGCGTATCGATACGCCCTCTTCAGTCAACATCTCGTGGTCAACGAGATAAACCCGTACTGATACACCCCATCACCGTATCGATACTCCAAAATCTCCCCAATTTCTCAGAATTCCAGTGACCAAAAATTGTATCGATACACCCCGTGTATCGATACGCCCAGCCAAAATTGAGCTCTACAGGTAAGACCGTATCGATATGGCCCTTAGGCGTACCGATACGCCCTGCTCTGCAATGCCCCAAAATCAGCAAGAACTCTCAAGACTCCAACTCTAGATGCATAAAGGGACTCCCTAAGCCACACACAAACTTTTAAGCCACATTCTGCATCCAAGGGAAGCATCCAAACCACAAGCAAGGCATCCATTCATGGCATTCCAACAAAAGAGCAATTTAAGCATTAATGGGCATACATGAAAGCTCAAAAGGCCAAAATGGCACAAGTCAACATATAGGAGGTTTGCACTCACTAACAAGGCAACCTAAACATCCAAATGCATGTCACCACACACAAACATTCAACATGGCATATCATGCTTTACAAACCATAGTCAATCCAAAACATCAACATGTCAATGAGTCATACATAGCTCATACAAACACCCTTGCCACATTACTAACTAATACAAAATTTAACCACCGTACTTGAGCCATAAACTTGGAAAGCCCTTCTTGCCTTGCTCCGAGCTAACACCACGCTAATGATCTGCATTGTTGAAAGTTAAGAGCGTAAGCTATAAGCTTAGTGAGGGTGCTCTAAAACGAAAAACATCAACAATGCAGGGTTCAAGCATATAAATCCTAACCTCACTTACATCATACATTGACAAAGCAATCAAGTAGACCTAGCTAGTCTTTCAAGTGGCATAATATGATTTCTCATAACCTACCAAGCTCAATCATCATATAACAATACCACATATCAACATCATATATCACAACACATGAACAAGTTTAATTGGCCACTATTAATTACCCGGATGTGCGGACTAAACCTCAATAATCACATTACCTCGGTGGTATTACACTCATCACCGGACCTTACATGTGCGGGATTCCACTCATCGCCACATGCCCTACGGATGGGATTCCACTCATCATCCCGTAGAAAATATAATAAAGCTTCCGGTGGAATATTACATCACCGTACTTCTCCTTGATGACTTAACGCCATCAAGGCCACGTACATTTTGACTCAATTTGTGTGCACACTAATCCTAATGATCGATCATTTACAACCGGTAATTTATTTAGTGCCAATTTTCATAACCATATCACATATCATCAACCACATCCCATGCTCATCACATATATACATTTCATGATATACATGCACCAATTTAACCACATTTCACAAGAGCATAGATAGGCAAACATAGTAGCATTTAATGGAATACAAAAGGCTAGAATTAACATCTTGAAATAAGGAAATGGCCTACCAAGCACATTCCACACACACACTCTGCACACACTCGAACCAAACTTTAAAACAAGTTTGAAACCACTCACCGCCCTTCCTTAGCAACCGAAACAATTCTCCTACGAACCCGGATTCGATCCCGATGCCTCTCCAACGCTTCCTCTTGCTTCTAGCCAAACAAAACACATTCATTACTTCACAATTCAATGCTAAAACTCAATCACCATCTCACATCACAAGTACAAGCCAACTTCAACAAATTCCCAATCCACATAATCACCCAAAATACTAATTTTCGTGCTCCCCTAAAACCTTGCTGAAATTTCCATTTTCAAACCTCCAAATGACCCCCAAAAGGTCCCAAAACAACCTCCTAACCTATACAACCCATCAGCCCTTTAATTTCAACCTAAAACCCACCAAAAATAGAGTTTTTGACATCTCAAAAATGGCTCTAAGAACCCACTTCGGGTTTTCAACAAAACTCAACCAAATTAACATATGTTGCACCTTTTAACATGAATAAACAATGACCCAACTCAATTTTGCAAAACAAGATGAAAATCCCCATAAAAACCCAAACTTTAAATCAAACCCTAATTTTTAAAATCTCATATTTTTAAAATCTAAGACTATGTGTGGATAGGGAATGACGAGGAGAGTTAG
Source organism: Hibiscus tridactylites (assembly GCA_958450335.1). Taxonomy (NCBI): domain Eukaryota; kingdom Viridiplantae; phylum Streptophyta; class Magnoliopsida; order Malvales; family Malvaceae; genus Hibiscus; species Hibiscus tridactylites. The sequence goes on along the minus strand of OY288273.1, from coordinate 34,068,824 downwards.
AAAACATTTTTACCTTTGAAAAACACCTTGGATTGAAGAAGATACTCAATGGAATATTAACTTGAAACTTGGAGAGGTTTTGGAGATGGTTTGGGCATTCCAACGTTAGAAAGGGGTTAAGGGGGAGAAGATGACAACTTTTGTTTTAAAGTTGTCTAGCTTTTAAAAATTTTGGGTCAAATTACCATTTTAGTCCCTCATCTTTTTACTAAAGCCCAATTAGATCACAATTTAGATTGAATTTATTTAATTTAATTTTATTGACTCGGACTATAAACCCGACTAACTCCTAACCCCAAAACACGAGCGTTACAAAATCCCGTTAAGTGTCTGTTATAAAATTTAGTATAATAACACATTTAGTCCTTCATATTTATATATTCAATTAATTTAGTCCTAATTTGAAACAATTCACTAAATTTAGCCCTTATTATTTTCGCATTTTTTCAATTTGGTCCTTAAAGCAAACTTCCAAAGTATGGTAATATGATAAATAATTACAATTAAATTTTTATAGGAACTCAAAAACTCGACTCAAATCAAAAAAATTCAAATAAAGTTTGAGTTATAAAATAGGACGCGTCAACTCGAATAACTAGAAATTTTTTTACTCAACTCGATTGAACGCTCATCTCTATCTTAAGATATGACGCGTCAACTCGAAATATTCAAATATTTTAAATTATTTTTTCTTTTAAATTGAATATTTTTTAAAATAGAATATTTAATATTTTCATATTTAAATCACATCGATTATTTAATAACAACTTTATATATTAAATTTAATTTAAAAATATTCAATTTAAAAGAAAAAATGATTTAAAATATTCAAATATTTCGAGTTATTCTAGTTGACGTGTCATACCTTACGATAGAGGTGAGCGTTCGATCAAGTCGAGTCAAAAAATTTCGAGTTATTCGAGTTGACGCGTCAAATTTTACAACTGAAACTTTATTTGAATTTTTTTTATTTGAGTCGAGTTTTTGAGTTTCTATAAAAATTTAATTGTAATTATTTATCATGTTACCATACTTTGGAATTTTTCTTTAAGGACCAAATTGAAAGAATGTGTAAATAACGAGGGCTAAATTTAGTGAATTGCTTTGAATTAAGACTAAATTGATTGAATGTATAAATATGAAGGATTAAATGTGTTATTATACCAAATTTTATAACATACACTTATCGGGATTTAACGTCTAGTTACCATTTTGTTATAAAACATAAATTTTAATTGTCATTTTGTGATTTTTGAAAGTTTGGTTACCATTTTATTTTATTTACCAAAGTTCAGTGATCGTCTGTGTACTTTACCCTAAAATAAATTGCAATAACATATTTAATCTTTCATATTTACATATTCAATTAATTTAGTATCAATTCAAAAAAATCAAAGAAAAATGTTATGTTGTGAATAAAATAATAAGAACAACGAAAAAGAATAAAAGAACAAAGAGATGAGAGAAAGAAGAAGATTTGTATTATTCTCAAATATAGACTTGTGTACAATGCCTTCATCAAGTCATCTATTTATAGGCATAAGAAGTACATGTTACATTGAACACTAATTAAATGAGATAATATTCCTAATGATAAAGTAAATCAATCTCCTTAGATAAAGTTCTAATTATGATAGACATCCACATAGATAAATATTCATAACACTCCCCTTGGATGTCTATGTAGATAATGTGCCTCGTTAAAACCTTACTAAGATAAAAACTCAGTGAGAAAAAAATTCTTTAGTGAAGGAAAAAAAGTACACATATTTTTGATGCGCATAACATGTTGCCTCATTAAAAATCTTACCAGGAAAACTCATTGGGACAAAACCTCGGTCAAGAGAAAAATAGTGCAACGTGTATTTACTCCCCCTCATGAAAACACTACTAAAGATCTTTGAATATTCTTAATTCAACCTTGAATACCATTTTCTAAAGATAGCGGGGATGAAACTTTGGAGTAATATTTTCCATGATGTATCCACCTTCCATTATCTCTACACAAGATAGCATTTGTATCATATCTTGTGAAACAAAATTACATATCTTCTGGATATGTTGGTCAATGGTCTTAGTCAAACACAGTTTTGGCTTGCCTTGTGCATAACAATTATTTCTACAAGATTTGAGGAGGCATCGACGAATGTTTGAAGATATAAATGTAATGATCTTTGTATATTCATAGATATTTCTTGACCAACTAATATATAGTGCTTCAAGACCAAGAAAAGATATAATTATCTTTATTCGCATCCAACAATCTTACAACTATTGGGATACTCAATAGATATGCTCTATTCATATTGAATCTTCGTTAAGATTCTTTCAGCTTATGTCTATTCATAGACAAAAAGAAATATATAAAAATGCTCGATATTAAGGTCGAGATAAACTTGATGTTAATATTCAAGTACTTGTATTGAAAGTACTTCATGAGTTTCTAATTTGAAGCTCTTTAGGAATTCTAAAATTATCATAATGAATCTTGATCCAAACACCTTTATAAAATACATAAGGAAATCTGATCATTCTTATAGTATTTTCTCAATTAGTATTCACTAAGGCGATTATACTAAATGCGCCAAAATATTCACGAGACATATCTAAATAAATTTCTTCGAAAATTTCCAAATACTTCTAGCATTTTAAATCCTTCAAGGATAAATATGGATCCACAAATAATTAGACGCGTGCAAAATTTTTCATAACTGCCAAAGTAATTGCATCCACCATGAAGTAATTAAAACTTTTCATAAATCATAGTTCAAGTCATATTTACGACTACTTATTTGTGTCTCACTTGCATTACACCTTTAGGTGTTTGGACTGTTGGTCCAAATACTTCTATTTTATAAGTTCAAATCGTCTTTCAACATCGACCAATTCAATATCTATACTTCTGGATAGATTTTATACAAGATCTTCGATTTCTTTCTTTACTTCTATAGAAGTATTTTATGTAAAATTGTTTGTAAAATCGTTGTCGACAACTTTTCAATTTTCTGATCTCATTCTCGTAATGACATAACTCATCGAGATCTCTTCAAGATCTCTTCGAGATCTCATTCTCTTCAATTTTCCAATATATGACCATCTCATAATACTTTTCATTTACGAGAATTTTGATCATTGGAACCATTTCAACTATCATGCTTCAAGCATGATTTACATCCACTTGCTCTAACATGTAATTTAAACTTAGAGCATTTCAGCTGGTATATGAGACTTAATAACTCTCATTGGGTTAGTAAATATGTCTGGCAATTGACATGAAATAACATGAATTATCTTATAAACTTTTAGTTCATATTCGAGGATCTAGATAATGATAATTCATTTCCTTCTTTATCCAGCTGATTATTCTCTCCCCCTGATGTTGAGAAAAATCATCTAATAATTAATTCTCCAATTAATGTTTAGAATTTAAACATAAAAGGAGACTCGTACTCAATATATATTCTCAACCCTTTTTACTTGCCCATTTTGTGTGTTATGGTGGAGCAATTCAACTATATATCGCACATTCAAAAATTCAAAAATAAGAAATATGACTTCTGACCAAAAGTCAAATCATGATGAGGAGTTTATTATAACTCGTTAGCTTGATGCGTATAAGTGTTGCTATATGGAAATACCATATAAATAATAAATGTTTTGTTCTCACAATTTAGCTATTAAATAGGAGGCATCCAATTGAAATTTTGCTAAACTATATTTTTCATAATCAATAGGCTTTGTAATAACTGATATAGCCTAAAATATAAACCCACTAGCTTTTGCAAGACGAATAGTCTAACTGCATAACCTGATTTCTTTTATAATCAATCTTACAAACTTCTGGTTGTAAGTTGATAAAATAATGTAGATGCATCTACTAAAATCATATAAAACTTTCCACATTTGTGGATATATGGGCCCATATTTCGTTCAGATATGCAAGACATGCAATCTCAACTTTAGCACAAGAACTTCCAGTTCTAATTCTTTGGGTAAGTGGGATCAACTATATCCTTTGAGAACAAACAACACAAGAACTTCAAGTTCTTTTAGTAAGTGGAATTTAATCAATTCCATTAAACAACACAAGAACTCCATGTTCTTTAATAAGTGGAATTTAATCAATTCCTTTGAGAATACGCACCACAAGAACTACATATTCTTTTAATACATGTGCATGTAAATCTCAATAATTTCTGCACCATTATTGATCAGGATGATCTAACCGATCATGCCAACTATATATATGTGTATATATCTCTGATTTTGTAAACTCATTGTTTACCATAATATATAATTCAATCTCACTCGTACATGTTTAGTACAACCATCAAAATTGTTCCTTTAAATAGGAATATATTTAGCTCTTTCAGAGCTTTCAATTGAAATTATCTTTTGGTAGCAATATATAGCTCTTCTAGAGCTTTCAATTGACTTTTTGGCTACCAGAACTTATATCCATATTAGCTTATTTCAAATGTCAATCGATAACATATGTTATCTATAATTCTCAAAGGGATATTTTGCGAACTCATATTGCTCTCTTAAAATTTCCACTTATAGTGGTGACGATATTATTACCATTAGCGGTAATTATTACAATATTCGCAATTTCTCACTTTTCATAATGTGATTTCTCTCAAGAATTTATTGCTCTTCTAGAGCATCAATATTTTAAGTACTTTGAGATATAGTACTCGCATTATTCTCCCGCATTTAAATGGGAAAGTATATCTTATGTTTATGTTGAGCATAAATTGTCACCATAGATTATACTTGACAAGTAATCATGTTAAACAAAATAAATAAATATCATAATATATAAATATAAATATAAAACGTAAATAATTATTGTGTGTAAAATAAATAAACATAAAACAAAATAAATAAAAATAAATAAACAATCCTTTTCAAAGTTATGAGAATAATTAGAAGATGATTTATTCCTTTCGAGGGTTATAAGATAATCAACAACGTTCAAATGAGTTAGACCAACAATGTCCAATTAAAGTTGGACCAGTATCATCTTCGTCATGTTTCACAAACAAAATTTATTTCTATTTTCTTTCCTTTATCATTCAATGATTCTTGATTTTTCAACGTACAACATGTACGAGACCAATGGTTTATAACATCGCATTGGTAATAAGAAAAGTTTTACTTCAATAGAATGATCTTTATCACTCTTGTCATCCTTATAACCTCACTACCGGTGGGTAGAAGTATTCTTAAAATGACCATATTTTTCATGTCTATATTCATAGCCTCGACCACGACCACAACTTCTAATGTGATTTTTATTCCTTCCATAATATAATCTCACATTCACTTTAGGGAATGGAGTAGAGTCAGTGGGCCTTTGAAACCTTTTTCACATATCCTTATCACAGAGAATAAATATTTAATCCTCGTACGCGGCATTGTTAAACCTGTCCACAAGGTCCTTTAAAAATCTCCTTTGAGACCAGTAGCCTCGCAGAACGAGATGTCCAGTCAATATACTTGGATTATATCGAAATTATGTCACTAATTGAATAATGATTTACCAAGTTTGCATTCACTTCAGGGAATGAAATAGTTCCAATAATCGCATGGAATAAACATCATGCTTGCATTCACTTCAGGGAATGCCCCATCATTGATAATCGCATGGAATAAACGTCATGCTTTGCATTCACTTCAGGGAATGCGTCTCATAATTTTTTTTGGATCAAGACGAATTTTCCTAACTTGAAATTGGGAGAAGTCTATGGTCGAGTTTTTCGACGAAGAAGAAATATTGTTTTCGAGCAAATATAGATTTTATAATAATCTTCTTGTAAATTCAAAATCATCATGATTTATCGCACTTTAAAACCATATTTTAAAGGATAAAAATAAAAATAGAGTTTACCAATATTGTGTTCCTCTCGAGGACGATGGAGACATAACAAACGACCAAGACAGCTTCTCATAATCTCTTTATATCATGCTCTTACCACACCATTTAAATATATCATGTAAAATTCAAAACACGTTTAAAAATATCAACATTTATCAATAAAACAAGATAAATATATATTGATATTTAAATAAGGGTAAAAATAATAATTAAAATAAAAAACTTACCCCATTAAAGTACTTAATTTAGCCATTGTTGCTATTACAGATATGAAATCCGTGGGTTGGGTTTAAGCCACAGCAGAATTTGCTATGGGTCTTACGGGTGATGGTTCCCTGGAGTCCTTTGAATACAACTGAATTGCCGGGCATTCTCTATATCTAATGTGTTTAGAACACGAGGGCCGATTCTACAAGTGTCTCGTTGCTCATTGCTGACCCTTTTGGTTTCCGATTATTCCGCCATGCTCATCAACATAGATATATAGTGGATATTTCGATTAATATCATATCGAAATATATTTTCGACAACCACCAACAGAAACTATAATAATTGAGCGAGATTGTGCTGATAACGTGTTGTAAATAAAATAACAAGAACAACAAACAAGAATAAAAGAACAAAGAGATGAGAGAAAGAATGAGATTTGTATTATTCTCAAATATAGACTTGTGTACAATGCCTTAATCAAGTCATCTATTTATAGGCATAAGAAGTACATATTACATTGAACTCTAATTAAATAAGATAATATTCCTAATGATAAAGTAAATCAATCTTCTTAGATAAAGTTCTAATCATGATAGACATCCACATAAATAAATATTCATAACAATTTTTTTAATCTTTCAACTTTTTTAGTCCTTCAATTCTCAATTGGCAAATTGATGTTGATCTATGACGCCTTGCTCAAAAAATAAACTATAATCATATCTCAAACCCTTTTTTAACACATCAAACATTTTAAATTTGGATTTGATCTGAAATATACAAAGGGAATATTACTATATCCTATTGCAAAACTTATAAACCATTTTATTGATTAAAAATTCATAATTACAAACAATTACTTCAAGAATGATAATGAATGGGTTAGAAAAGAAAAAAAACCATTTTTGTTTAATTATCTAAATAAAGGTTAATCTCGTCGAGCCGTGTAGGATCGTACTAGCATTGAAACTCCTTCGTAATTCTGCTTTATTTTCAAAGACTCGAACCCAAAATCTTGATTAATCGGGTGTAACTCCGGACAAATTTCTTTTATCTATCATACACATTGCCATGCAGAGGCTGTTAGCAAGCACCTATCTTGCCACCCTAATGAAAGAGCCTTCCCTTCATCTTTTTGAAAAACCCTAAACCCACCATTGATATCTCCTTCACTTTGGAAAGGGCAGTGGTTATGGCCTATGGGTTCTGATTTTCAACAAAAGTTTCGCCTGCATCAAACACTTTGAGCTCAGTTTCACCCCTTCAAATCCATGGCTCTCCATCATCTTCTTCCATGTCCCGGCTTTGTTTCCTCGGTTGAAATCGTTGATGTTAATCATGGCTTTGATCAATTTCCCGAAATGGTTTTTCTCAATGCTTAGCCGCTCGTTACTCTCCTGTGGGAGACAATCGTCTAACGAATCAAACATGGCTGCAAAATAATGCAAAGACTCTACGAATCTGGGTAGAAAGCTTCGTACTCTTGGATTGTTAATGTTGTTACCTTCTTGTTCCACTAAGATTACAATGGAAGGCCTAAGTGAATGAACTGATCTCAATGTCTTGGACATGTCCGATTCCAAAAAGTTGTTGTCGAAATGAAGGACTAAATTTACTGCCACTATTTCGTTTTCCTTGATGATCAGCTTGGATCCTCTCAAGAGCCCTTGGAATTCGAAGACGACGTTGTGAAACCCTTTGGCGAAGCTCGCTAGTCGAGTCTCGGTTTCATGTACCTCTTCGACGCTTCTTCCGTATCCGGTAAGCTTAAGGGATATCCGTTTGCCGGTCGATGCAGCCGTTTCGGAGAGAGATTGAATGAGAGAAGGCCATTGAAAGCCGTAGGAGACGTCGAAGTCGATAACATGTAATGTTCTTGACATCGTCGGCTTTTGATTTTTCTCGAACGCTTCGATTATGGATTGGTTCGCGGTGAAATGAGCGAATTGATAATAAGGGGAGGCCTTATAAAGGCAAGTGATGGCCAAGAACTGTTGTTCGTCAGTCGGTTCCTTCATGATCATGTTGTAGAAAGGTGATTTCGGGGTGAGGATCCTCGCGAATAGCCCGTCGGCGAAGTAGGCCACAACTCGTTGCACCGAGTCGCCGGTTAACGACACGCTTTGGTACAGCTTGACGAGGCTGTCCAAGGCCGAGTTCATGTTGTTCTTATCAACCGACGTAGCGGCGAGGAGCAAAGAATGGATCAAGTGAAGACCTTTCCCACCATTTTCCCTCTTGTTGCCATGTTCTTCAAGCTTTAACATCTCTTCCCTCACTTGAAGAAGCATGAACACCTTTCCTTCATGTGCAGGCCTGCAGACATTAACAATCCTCTTCCTCTTTTTACTGTTTTCTCCATTCGAATCCGAACTCACAATCGCCAGGCTTAGATTCAGAAGCTCCGGATCATCTTTATCTTCCATGAAAGAATCAAAGAATATATCAAAGGAGATGATGAAGAAACTCAAGTAATAAGGGCAGGCTTTTATTGGGACAAGAATATATATGTATATAGCATGGGTATAACTCATGAATATCCCCTTGTGTCTTTACATGTGAAAGGAACAAAAGTGTAATATAATAATATATATAATATAATATTCACCTACATAAATCTCATTTAGTTTTATATTTTTTAACAGTTAGACGAGGGTAAATGAATGACTAAAATTAATTTTTTTTATTTTTACCTTAAACATATACTTATTTATTATCGTTAAATTAATCTCGATTATCCATTTACCCTCATTCAACCGTTTAAAAATATAAAAACTTAATGTATGTATGTATGTATGTCATTGTATTTGTATGGATTGGGAAATCTGTGAAAATGTTTGTTAATTGGAGTCATTGGGTATTTCGGAGGTGCTCGAAAGATGCCAATGTTGCTATGTTCCCAAACTGAATGGCAATATTTGATATTTCCCTTTGAATAAAATAATCTGATTTGCCCATACACCATGAATACAATAATTTAAACTTGTGTCTCTTAAAATGAACATGATCCATTTTTCTACTGAGACACTTGTTAGGTTCATACTATAAAAACTATTTTAAAGCTTAATACATACAATGGAATTGGATATTCATTAGAGGAATCTTCGATTCTACTATGTATGAGACTGACAAGACATTTGGAATCAAATGTTTGTCTTGTGCATGTTAGATTGGATTCACCACTCTACTTTGTATGATATTTATGTTGTATCTGATTCATTGACCGATTAATTCAGATTGAATATTATAGAGATTCAATTTGAAGACGACACTCCTAACTAATTTTTTTCCATTCACTATGCGGGATTCAAATCTTTGACCTTATTTTAAGGGATTTAACACTTCCGTTCATTAGACCAACTGATTATTAGTTATTTTACTCAAACTTTAAGCATGGGTATATTGGTAATATATCTCTAATATCCAACACAAATATTAAATACACAATTTTTCTTTAAAAATTGTCAACAAGGTCTTGAATTAGTAAGGAGGTCAAGTTTAAATTTATTGTTGATTTAGATTTATTTTTGATAAGTTAGTTCTTGAATTAATTACTCCTTCCCGTGATTGTAATTTGATTTCATATTAAACTTTTGATATAAATTCAGGTGTAATAAGGTGTGATTTTGAACATACATGATAAGAGCAATCACATATACCTTCAATAAAAGAAAGTATATTCCAAAATAAATTAAGCTAAATACTGGTAAGAAAAAAAAAACAAATGATTAGTTATGTACTAGAGATAAATCATGCGATGAAAGAAAAATGACGTTACACTTCATGGATTTTAAATTCTATTAGATTCATTTTTATTAAAAAGTTAATATATTTTATACACAACAAGTCAACAAATATTAAAATTTTTTAAATTAAAATCCTCATTTTAATAAATTGTACATCACCCCTTAAATCTCGGAATTGTGCCCGGATGTAACTAAAAAAAGGATTAAATAAACAAAATTTTAGCACTTATAATAAAATGGCTTCTATAAGGTTTTGTGTAACACTCGATTAAAAAAGAGGAAAGAAAATAAAAGAAAAAGGGAAGGGGAGTTGCTGGTTGTGGGAATCAAACCCACAACCTATAGGCAACCAAGTCGGTGACCTAGCCAACTAAGCTACATAGCTCTTGTTATTTAAATCGTCTAATTTTTCCTTTGAACCTTCATGTGTGGTTACCAAAGATAACTAAAGTCGATCTGACTTTTCAACTACCATAATTAATACCCTTTTTGTATCTGAAAATTAGAGAGTGAGAATCCAGAACTTTCTTTCAAGCTTTTCATCTCCCCATAGTTCCGGCCACCGTCCCGATCTCCCCCACCGCCCCATTGTGGTCGTCACCGTCGTCGCCGTTGGGAGCGTCATCGTACCCCGACTCAAACTCGGCCACCACCCGCGGAGATACACCATCGTTTGTTCTAGAGGGCGTGTTGAAGGTTCATTGAGAACCTATGGCCGCACCCCACTACTTCTTCGTCGTTTTGCCGTCGTGAGTCGCCGGTTTCCGACACGCTCCCCACCGTTGAGCTCCTTGTGCTGACGCAAGAAAAACCCCTACCTCCAATCATCTTTTCGTCGTCGGTTGAGGGTCATCAGGGTTATGAGAAAACCTTTTGGTTTTCCTCGTTTTTGGCCGGTTTCAACCGTGGTAAGCTTCTAAAACCTTGTTGTTTTGGGATATTCGAGTCCTTAGTTGTCCTCATAAATTGTTCCCAGGCCGTTTAGAGCCGCGCGCGGCAAGCACGCACCGTCCGGGGAAGAAGTCCAACCCCCGTGGTTGGTTCCCCATTGAACCGAACTGGTTCAAGTAAGAACCGGTCTGGCCAGAACCGGCTCAACACCCCAACCGGTCCAATAACAGATTGGGTCTGTTATTTTAGTGTTTGGATCGGCCTGTTTGCTAAGGCCCGACAACCTTAGAGCCCTAAACCCAAATCAGTCCAAACCCAAGCATGTGAACCTGAGTCTGACTCGACCCGACCAGTTGACACGGCCCGTCTGCCCATCCCGAAAACCCGTTGACTGAGTCAACTCATCCGAGTCAACTTGCCCGAGTTGACTCAGTCGAGTCAACCTAGTTGACCAGTGACACCATCATTGACCTGACCGCTGACGTCAGCGTTGACTTTGACTGCTGACGTCAGCATTGACTTTAACTTTGACCAAAAAGTCAAATTTTCAGAAAAGTCATATTTTATGTTTTTCGACGTCCTGAGTCCATTTTTGAAGCCCATTTCGTCAAATTCGAACCCGAAAGCCTCCGAATCTAACCTTGAACTTGAACTTGTATATGTATTTAGTTATGCAGTTAAGGGTGTTGTGAATAAGGACTAAAATGAGAATTTGTGTAATTGAAGGTACTCACAGTTCCTTGAATATGAATTGTTGAGGGACGTCAAATCCAGGTTTAAGAATGTTCGAATGTCGTTCATGGATCAACCGATATAGCTTGGAGCCAAGGTAATACTTTTCTACCACTTATATGCTTTATGAACATGTTGGTATGTGGTTGTAGCATGCATGCTTATGATGAAGTATATTGTTAATCTACCTAAGTCAAATCAGATACGAAAAATAAGTATGAAAATTCAGATAAGTATGGCATATTCGATTAAAAAATGAATAAATTGAAAAGATCTAGAGTTCTATAATTATTTTGAATAAGATTTGATTGACGCGAATAAGGAATTGATGATCGATGAATGATCCAAGTTAGTGCACTTCGAAACATCCAATTCAGACTATTTCTTGATTAAAGGTCTAATACTCATAATGTTTGGTTGTGAAGTGACAAAAATGCCTTGATGTATAAGAAAGACTAAAAATTACCTCTGTTATTGGAAGCGATCTAGAAATCTTCACTAGATCTGGTAACACAATCGATTCATCTGAAAACTTCGGTTTTGCTCCGACCGTTATGTTAACGAAGCCTAACCTTCAAATTTTCAAAGTGCTAAGATCTTCCCGAGTTCTGAATAAATCTCTGAAGATAAGACTATGGAAAATTATTTGCATGTCTAAATTAATTTAAGTGGCGTAAAAGTTGAATTGATCTGAAATGACTAAAAGGATTGAAAATGCTGATAAGGCTGAACTAGTCGGAATGTGTTGAGTGAATCAATGGAATGATCAATGCCAAGAGGGGGTGAATTGGGCTTTTAAAAATTTGTTGGAGAAAAATAATAGCTAAAAATAAAGAACAAAGGATTTTAGAATGGTTCAAGTTCCAAATGAACTCTACATCCACTACCTTAGCTACCAGTAAGGATTTGCAACAGTTCACTAATTTGTTCTTCCCCTTTTCAAGGCTTAGGAGGTAACCTTTACACAACCGGTCAAATTTTCTACCCAAAATTTGACCAAGACCTCACAAGTGAACAAAGAAGAAATTAGGCAAGAAAGATATCTCTCAAATACAATATTGTCCCTTTAAATACAAACACTCAACCCAAATTTGAGATAGGATAGGAATTGAATACAATACAATTTGGGGTTTACAAGAAATTGGAAAATAAGCACAATGAGCTTGGATTTTTGCTTGGATGTTTATCTTTGATGCAATAGTTGTTGATGGTCTTCAATAAGCTTCAATTTATACCTTCTCTGTCAATTCTAGCCGCTTGGGTGGTTAGGGTATTGATTATAGCCGTTGGGACCCTCTCTTTCCACCATAAATGCACTTCTGCAGCTATCCGTATCGGTACACGAAGAACCGTATCGATATTTGTCTCAAAACAGAAAGAGTCGTTGCACATAATAAAGAGGGCGTATCGAAACACGTGTAAGCGTATCGGTACGAGACAGGGACCGTTTCGATACGGATAAGACTATATCGATACCTTTTTCTCAACTTAGCTCACTAGAAGTTTCCGTTTCGATACGGGGTACATCGTATCGATACGGGATAACTACCACTTTAAATGTTAGTTACCTAATGACTGACACCCACGATCGAAAACATTTAAAACTCTTTGAATTAAAAATTCTGTTAAAATCGTATCGATACGGGTTGCATCGTATCGGTACACCATTCAAACTCCTTTAGTTTTTACAGAGTGGCGTATCGATACAGATTGAATCTATTTTGATACGTTGTTTCGATACGGTTAAGAGCGTATCGAAACGCATCTTTCCAGTAGCCAACTTTGTAAAAAAGGTATCGATACGACCGGAGGCGTATCGATACACCTGGACGTTTTTCAATACTTTGTCCTTGGAACACATAGAAAATATTTGGAGTTTGAGTTTTTCAAATCAGTTTAAAGTGTTGGTGATTTAAAAATCATTTAAGGGACTTAGAAATTTATTTCAAGTTTTCAATTTAATCCTTAGCATACTTAGTTATATCAAAATTAAACATAGGTTTTACAATATCCCCCTTTTTGATATAATAAAACCAAAACTTGAAATTTTTGATACTTTGAAAAACTTTGCAAAATAACTTCCCCTTAATATTAGCTAGGTAACTTTTAAGTTTGAAAATCAAAATTTTTGAGTGTGAGCTTCCCTCTTCCCCTTTTTGTTAGATCAAAAATAATTGAGACGTAATATAAAGTCCATAAATAGGCAAAAGGTATAAATAAGCAACATAATATCATTAAGTTCAAATAAAAGATAACTTCAACTTAAAATCCAAATAATAGAAAATCAAAGCATAAGTTTTAGAATATTGCAAACTTAGTCCTAAAAACATAAATCAAAGGTGCATAAATAAATATCCTAGATGATATGAATGATATGCAAAGATAGGCTACTATGCATCTCCATCGCCATCTTCATCATCTTCATCATCCTCTTCAATTGCATCATCATTCCTCCTAGTTTGACGCCACTCGTCATGAAAAGCGGCGAGAGAGATGTTCATTGAGTTGTAACCGCCTTCAAGGGAAGTGAGTCGAGTCTCCACATTCTTCATTCGATCTTCAAGGCTTGTAAACCTTGTATCAATAGCGGTAAATCCCGAATTCATCACTTGATCGATTGAGGCCATTCCCGTGCACAAACCCGTGAATTGCTCATTGAGATAAGTTATGAGGGATTCCATAGAAGGTGGAGGAGGAGCTTGAGGAACTTGATCAACTTGAGGATTAGAAAATTGTTCCGCGACCTCACTAGGGAGCTCGGACAGACGAAGCCAACTACCATTAAAGTAATGAAACTTACCCCTTGCAAGAGACCTTTCATCGATAGGATCAGTGAGGGGAGTTGGGTAGTCATGCGAGCAATATATCTCCTTTTGTTGGAAGAAGTAACTCAAGGCTGTACCATAGGTGAAGGAAGTGACGAGTGTGGTGTAGCAATGTTGCACGAGATATACAATCTTCACAAACATAATTCGAGCAAGGTTCAGACATTTTCTCTCACGGAAGCATCGAATCCAAAAATCATCAACTTGGCGGATAGTGGAATACTTCCCTCTCGAGGGCCTAAACCACCAAGAAACCATCAAATGGAGGATCCGATCCTGAGCATTAAGGGTTGTGACGGAACCACTTAAGACATGACCAAGAGCATTCTCATCATCATAGCCTTCGTCCTCCAACTTAAACACATCACAAATGGATTGAACATCTATAGTGACCTTTTTACCCATAAGATGAGAATTAATGACCGTAACAACACCATCTCGATTGGCACAACACTTAGCATTAGCATAAAAGATCAAAACTAAGTTGTGAAAGAAAAATCCGGGAATTTGGAGAAAATCCATAAACTTCCATTCTTGGAGCAAAGGTAAATACTCAAATTTGAAGCGCTCCGAGTTAAGAAAAGGAATAGAGATTACCCTCTCCGGATGGATCTTATAGTTTTGAAATTGGCGAAAATAGTTGAGAGCTCCGGGAGACGTAAAAGAGTGTTGATAGATAAGAGTGAGGTTCGGGCGAGTACCACCTCTGGTATTAGATCCTTCACCGGCTTCACTAGTACGTGCTCTGTTTTTAGGTGCCATAAACTAGAGAAAAGATTAAAAACAGTGTATGCATTAAGTTTTCTTCATTCAACTCATTGAAAACCAATAATCAAGGTTCAAAAAAATTATAAATAAAAAAAATTTGAAAAGAGATTTTGATTTTAGAAGACAAAACAAAAACAAAAAGAAAAGAAAATTTGAAACGAAAATTAAAAGTAAAAAAGAAAGAGTTTTACCTTGATATTGATTAGAGAGGAATGGGAGAAGAACTTAGCACCCAATTGATGAAAAGCTTAAGAGCTTTGCTTGATTTTGAAAACCCTCTAGAGATTTTGAGTTGTGGTGTGAAAATATGAGGGATTGAGAGGCTATTTATAGAGTGAAAACGGCTAGGGTTTCTAGGGTTTTGAAAAAAATCAATTTTGGTAAAAGTTGAACTCTTTAAATGCCAATTGATAGCTGTCCGTGCAATCGTGTATCGATACGCCTGAGGGTGTATCGATATGGGGGTAAAAACGTAATTTTATTTAAAATGCCCGTTGAAGGTTCGTATCAAAACGGATGCAATTCGTATCGAAACGATTATTGCTCGTATCGAAACGGGTTTAACCATATCGATACCCGTTTTAGGAAAATGTACTATGAGAAGCTAATGCAGTACTCGTATCGATACGCTTAAGGCCGTATCGATACCCTATGCCGAGAAATACATTTTAGAATTTAAGAACAACTAAAAGCTCGATTTTAACATCTCCTAAAAGAATGCAAATGATGAATGAGCAGTTCTAAGCATATTTTAACAGAATCATACTCCCCCTAGCTATAAGCATGGATATTTTCAAGGGCTACAACACATAAACATGAAATTTCAAGATCAAGCAATTTTAACTTTAGAAAGGGTCCTAAAGGGTCAAGGAAGGCTAGTTAGACCTAACTCTCTCCTAAGGGACCAAAAACGCTTTTTATTTAAAGGCTTTGTAAAGATGTCCGCTAGTTGGTTTAAGGTGTCAACGTACTCTATAACAACATCTTCCTTAAGGACATTATCTCTAATTAAATGATGCCTTATTTCTATATGTTTGGTTCTAGAGTGTTGGATGGGATTTTTAGTCAAGCATATGACACTAGTGTTATCACACTTAAGGGGTATGGTTTCAACTTTAATACCATAATCTAAGAGTTGTTGCTTCATCCAAAGGACTTGAGCACAACAACTCCCTAAGAATATGTACTCGGCTTTAGTGGTAGAAAGAGCTACACTATTTTGTTTCTTAGAGAACCAAGATATGAGCATACTACCTAAGAATTGACAAGTTCCTGAAGTACTCTTCCTATCAATTTTACACCCCCTATAATCCGCATCCGAATAAGCATGAAGGTTGAAGGTGGAGTCTCTAGGGTACCAAAGACCTAAACAATGGGTATCTCTAAGGTACCTAAAAATTCTCTTAATGGCTATAAGGTGAGACTCTCTAGGACTAGCTTGAAACCTAGCACACAAGCAAACACTAAACAAAATATATGGTCTACTTGTGGTAAGGTAAAGCAAGGATCCAATCATAGAACGGTAAAGCTTAGAGTCAACACACTTACCTCCTTCATCTTTGTCAAGTTTTGTAGATGAGCTCATAGGTGTGGCTTGAGGCTTTTCATTCTCCAAGCCAAACTTTTTGAGCATATCCTTGATGTATTTTGCTTGATTGATGAAGGTGCCATCCTTCCTTTGCTTGATTTGGAGTCCCAAAAAGAATGAGAGCTCCCCCATCATGCTCATCTCGAATTCACCTTGCATTAACTTAGCAAAGTCTTTGCAATGACACTCATTAGTAGATCTAAAAATAATATCATCAACATATATTTGTACTACTAAGATGTCATTTTTATACCTTTTTATGAAAAGTGTAGTGTCCACCTTACCTTTTTCAAACAAAAAGTTTGAAAGTCTTTCATACCAAGCTCTAGGAGCTTGTTTTAAACCATAAAGTGCTTTAGTAAGTTTGAAAACATGATTTGGAAATTTTGAGTCTTCAAAACCCGGTGGTTGTTCCATATACACTTCTTCATTTATAAAACCGTTTAAAAATGCGCTTTTAACATCCATTTGAAAAAGCTTGAAATCATGATAACATGCATATGCAAGCAACATCCTAATGGCCTCCATTCTAGCTACGGGTGCATATGTTTCATCAAAATCTATTCCCTCTTCTTGAGTGTAACATTGTGCTACTAATCTAGCTTTATTTATCACAATGTTACCACTCTCATCTAGTTTGTTCCTAAAAACTCATTTAGTTCCTATAGTAGATTGATTACTAGGCCTATCAACTAATGTCCAAACGTTACTTCTCTCAAATTGATTTAATTCTTCTTGCATAGCCATAATCCAAAAGTCATCTTTTAATGTTTCTTTTATATTCTTAGGCTCTATGCATGAGATAAATGCAACATGGTTCATAAGTTTAAGAAAAGATCTAGTGGTTACCCCCTTGGATGGATCACCCAAGATTTCACCACCTTTGACATAGTTGAACTCCCTTGGGTAGATCACTTCCTTTTCCTCAAGAGCCAAGTCCTTCAAGGCTTCAAGAGTTGGATCTTGTGTATCCTCTTATTTTGTTGGAATCCCATCCTTCTTTGAAGTTTGTCCTCCATCAAAGGCATTAATGATTCCTACATCATCATCATCACAAGAATCCTTCCTTGGAAGGAAGTTATCATCGAATACAACATGTATAGATTCTTCTACTACTAAAGTTCTCTCGTTAAATACACGATAGGCTTTAGAGTTTAAGGAATATCCTATGAAAATAGCTTCATCACTTTTTCATCAAATTTACCTAAGTTACCTTTTCCATTATTTAAAACAAAACACTTGCAACCAAATGGATGAAAATAGCTAATTTTAGGCTTTTTAGATTTTAAAATCTCAAATGGTGTTTTCTTTAAAATTGGCCTAATCATTACTCGGTTTACAATATAGTAAGCGGTATTTGTGGCTTCCGCCCAAAAATATTTAGGTAAATTGTTTTCACAAAACAGGGTTCTAGCCATTTCTTGTAAAGTTCTATTTTTCCTCTCAACTACCCCATTTTGTTGAGGAGTTCGAGGAGCCGAAAAATTGTGGCTAATACCATTTTCATTTAAAAACTCTTCAAACCCTAGATTTTGAAACTTGGTTCCATGATCACTTCTAATATGAGAAATTCTAAGTTCAAGATCATTTTGGGTTAATTTTGAAAATATGATGAATTTTTCTAAAGCCTCATCTTTAGTACTTAAAAATAGAACCCAAGTAAATCTAGAAAAATCATCAACAACTACAAATGCATAAGATTTACCACCCAAGCTCATAGTCCTAATAGGCCCAAATAAATCCATGTGAATAAGTTGTAAACACCTACTTGTAGAAACATCATTAATTGATTTAAAGGATGACTTATGTTGTTTACCCTTAGAGCATGCATCACAAATTTTATCATTTGAGAACTTAATTTTGGGTAAATCTCTAACTAGATCTAGGGAAACTAATTTTTCTAAAACACTAATGCTAGCATGTCCTAGTTTCCTATGCCATAGCCATGTATCATTTTCATTTTGAGCTACTAAACATGCATGGGATGTATGTATGTCATCTAAATGCACCATGTAAATGTTACCTATGCAATGACCTATGAGCATAATATTATTTGATTTAATGTCAACAATTTTGCACCAATTTTTATCAAATAAGACATTAAATCCTTTATCACATAATTGGCTTATGCTCAACAAATTATGTTTAAGACCATCGACATACAAAACATTTTCAATAAGAATGGTAGAGTGATTACCTATGGAGCGAATACCTTTAATGTGGCCTTTGGAGTTGTCATCAAATGTCACTACTCCTCCACTTTTTGGCTTTAAGTCCATGAATCTACTCTTGTCTCCGGTCATATGCCTCGAGCATCCACTATCAAGGTACCATGAATTTTGACTTTGTGCTTTGGCCTTGTAGCAATGCTCCCCCTACAAACAAAAATATTAAACTTTTGTTTTTGGTACCCAAATCATTTTGGGTCCACGTGTGTTAGCTCCCAAAAGTTTGGTTCCCTTAGGAATCCAAGGTGACATAGCAACAAAATCATTAGACTTGACGAGTTCCTTAGGAACCCATACACTCCTAATCCTTTTAGGTCTATTATGTCTAGGGAGGCTACTTTGTTTGTAGTTATTAGTCTTTTTCCTAGGTTGGTTTGTTTTAGATGATTCACCTTTTTCATGCTTCACATTACCAACATTTTTGAAAGACTCTTTGAGCTTGTTAAGCTCATCTAACACCTTTTGGTGTTCACTATTGCATTGAGAAAGAAGATTATTTAGGTCTACATTTTCATCTTGGAAGAATTTAAGTTCATCTTTCAAACCTAAAATTTTTTTTCTCAAATTTTAAGTTAGCTTGAGAAAGTGAGTCATTTTTATCATTTAATTCTGAAATAACTTTCTTATTTCTAATGACCGACTCTTTGTACTTCTCAACTAACTCATCATAAACCTCTTGCAACTCATCATATACATCATGTAATTCATCAAATGTAAAGTAAAAAGATGATGAGTTAGAGGTTACCATGGAGGAATCCTCCTCAAGTGCCTTGAGGCAAAGGTTGGCCACTTTGTGTTCGTCATCCTCGGATGACTCCTCGTCACTCCAAGTAGCAAGCTTGGCTTTGAGCTTCTTCTTCTTCTCAAAGCCCTTCTTCTTGAGTTGAGGGCACTCCGAACGAATGTGACCGTGCTTTTTGCACTCGTAGCAAATGATTTTATCCCTCTCTTCTTCTTTGTTTTTACCCTTGAAGTCCATTTTTCTTTGAATCTTCCTTCCTCGGTTGGACCTCATGAATCGTGAGAATCTTTTGGCTATCATAGCCAATTCTTATAGATCATCCTCCTCACTAGAGGTGCTCTCCTCATGTAATGAAGCTTTGAGAGTCACTCCTATCTTCTTCTTATTTTCTACTTCTAGCTTCTCCACTCTTTTATCTTTCTTTTACTTTTCATCTTCTCTTCCTTGCTTCATTATCTCATGAGTAAGGAGAGAACCTACTAGCTCATCAAGTTTGAGTATCTTCACGTTTTTTGCCTCGATGATGGCGGTTCTCTTCCCATCCCAATATTCGGAAAGTGAGTAGAGTAGCTTCCGGACAAGTTTGTCTTCCGGGATTGTCTCTCTAAAACCCTTAAGCCCGTTGACGATAGTTGAGAAGCGATCGAACATCTTGGACACGGTTTCGTCGGGCTCCATCTTGAAATTCTCATAACTAAGATTAAGAATTCCAATCTTGGCCTCTTTAACATCACTAGTTCCTTCATAGGTGGTCTCTAGTGTATCCTACACTTCCTTGGCACTTTCAATGGAGGAGACTTTGGAGTAGATGTCGGGACCGAAAGAACAAAAGAGCATGTGAAGAGCTTTGTCATTAATTTGGATCTTCTTTCACACATCTTCACTTATCTCAATCTTCTTCTTTAGAACCAATTTTCATTCATCATCCCTCTTCAAAGGAATATAGGGACCATCTTCAATGACATCCCAAACAAGGTAATCGTTGGATTTGATGAAGAGGCGCATCAAGTTCTCCCAAAAAGGATAGTTGTCACCATTGAAGAATGGTGGTTTTGTGGTAGAATGAGACTCGTACATGCTTGATCCGGAGGTAGATGCCATGACTTGATTTTTGGATGATCACACTCTTCCTAGGAACTCCTCTTGTGGTTGTTAATCCTTCGAAGTGGTAGGCTCTGATACCAATTGTTGAGTGGATCAATGGAATGATCAATGCCAAGAGGGGGTGAATTGGGCTTTTAGAAATTTGTTGGAGAAAAATGATAGCTAAAATGAAGAACAAAGGATTTTAGAGCGGTTCAAGTTCCAAATGAACTCTACATCCACTACCTTAGCTACCACTAAGGATTTGCAACAATTCACTAATTTGTTCTTCCCCTTTTCAAGGCTTAGGAGGTAACCTTTACACAACCGATCAAATTTTCTACCCAAAATTTGACCAAACCCTCACAAGTGAACAAAGAAGAAATTAGGCAAGAAAGATATCTCTCAAATACAATATTGCCCCTTTAAGTACAAACACTCAACCCAAATTTGAGATAGGATAGGAATTGAGTACAACACAATTTGGGGTTTACAAGAAATTGGAAAATAAGCACAATGAGCTTGGATTTTTGCTTGGATGTTTATCTTTGATGCAATAATTGTTGCTGGTCGTCAATAAGCTTCAATTTATACCTTATCTATCAATTCTAGTCGTTTGGGTGGTTAGGGTATTGATTATAGCCGTTGGGACCCTCTCTTTCCACCATAAATGCACTTCTGCAGCTATTCGTATCGGTACACGAAGACTCATATCGATACATGTCTCAAAACAGAAAGAGTTGTTGCACATAATAAAGAGGGAGTATCGAAACGCGTGTAAGCGTATCGGTACAGGGCAAGGACCGTTTCGACACGGATAAGACCGTATCGATACCTTTTTCTCAACTTAGCTCACTAGAAGTTTCTATTTCGATACGGGGTACACCGTATCGATACGGGACAACTACCACTTTAAATGTTAGTTACCTAACGACTAACACCAACGATCGAAAACATTTAAAACTCTTTGAATTAAAATTCCATTAAAATCGTATCGATATGGGTTGCACCGTATCGGTACACCATTCAAACTCCTTCAGTTTTTACAGAGGGGCGTATCGATACAGATTGAATCTGTTTTGATACGTTGTTTTGATACGGTTAAGAGCGTATCGAAACACGTCTTTCCAGTAGCTAGCTTTGTAAAAAATGTATCGATACGGCTGTAGGCGTATCGATACACCTGGACGTTTTTCAATACTTTGGCCTTGGAACACTTAGAAAATATTTGGAGTTTGAGTTTTTCAAATCAGTTTAAAGTGTTGGTGATTTTAAAATCATTTAAGGGACTTAGAAATTTATTTCAAGTTTTCAATTTAATCCTTAACATACTTAGTTATATCAAAATCAAACATAGGTTTTACAGAATGTGTATACTGACTAAAAGGACAGGAATACCCTCGGGCACTAGATGCCGAATTAACCATAATGATGGATGTACCCTCGAGACTCGAATAGAATGAATATTTAAAAGGATTCGAAAGGCTCAAGATAATTGAAAAATCTTTGAACACTGAAATGACTGGATATACCTCTAAGACTCGTGTTTGTTGGTCATTTGATATATATGTGAATTTGAATGAATACCACATGAAGGCATATTCGATCTGTTTGGAGGAAATACATAGTTAACGATAAGAGTAGTATGTTTAAGGGTACGTTCGATACTATGGTTTGAGTTCGGGTGTACTGCCCATGTTTGAATACTTGGTAAATATCGTTGTATTGGAATCCGTAAGTTCGACTGAATTTGGAAACCTGGTAAACTGTGGAGATCTTTATGTATGTAGATTACCAATTTGTCCTTAGTATGTGGAATTACGGAATCACCCCTGACAGTCAAATGGCCAAAATGCCCTCATTGACCAAAATGACTGGAATAGCCTTAAATGTATCTGATATCGTGAAAGATCTTAATTTAGAAATTCCTCAATGTTTGGTTAGAAATATGATGAGCAAAAGGATTCTCGAGTCTCCGTTTATGCCTTGTTGGTATAAATTACCAAAATGCCCATGTATGACAAAATGACCATAATGCTCTTGTATGCTTAAATGACTGAATCACTCATGATATATCTAAACTCTCAAAGATCTTGATGTATCAACTCCTGAATATCTGGTTTGAACCGTTAGTACGAACCCCTTTTAATAGGGATCTCATTTTTTAAATTTGTCCAAATTGTCAAAAGTTCAATGTGTCCTCTTCCGTAAATACCGAGTATCTTCAAGAAATAAATTGTTGCATCTAGTGTGTTCCATGTGTGTTACACGACTGTTTTTGCATATTGTTTTACATGTTTTATCATACCGATCATGTGCACATGACTGATATGCAGTTTTCACATAAACATGACATGTTTTAGAATTTAAGCATGACTGTATTGTATGTTTGATATAGACCTTAGTACCTGATATGACAAACATGCTATGTGGATAATGTATTACTGAAAATACTACTAATGATTAATGCACTACTGATGAACTGATTCACTGGGGTACTTGGGATATGATAAGAAGTTATTGACGGCTCAGCCCTGATCCAGCTGGTAAGCCCGCCCGTTTTCGGTTCCTATGCTTCGGCTAGGTCTGCCCGTTTTCGGTTCCTATGTTTCGGCTAGGTCCACCCGTTTTCGGTTCCTATGCTTAGGCTAGGTTTGCCCGTTTTCAGTTCATATGCTTCGGCTAGGTCCGTCCGTTTTCGGTTCCTATGCTTCGGCTAGGTCCGCCCGTTTTCGGTCCCTATGCTTCGGCTAGGTCCGCCCATTTCGGTTCCTATGTTTCGACTAGGTCCGCCCGTATTCGGTTCCTATACTTCAGCTAGGGTCACCTGTATTCTAAGGTTTTCCCTTAAGATGGTACCCACGCCCAGTGGGCTTGGGTTAATGCTTGTACATGATACCGCACTGGAGAAACTATATACTAGAGTATGATTGGAGGGTAAATAAAGAATTAAAATGAACTTTACTGCATTATCAACATTGTTACATTTCACGCATTAATGTTACACTGTTGGAACACACTAGACACTAAACTCATTGATTCCAACTCCATATGTTATCAGCCTATATAATTCCCATCTAATTCTCAATGTTTGAATAAAGAACAAAAAATCATTATTCTCGAGTATAATGCTACCTTGAAATAGTATAATAGAAATGGAGACTGTTACTACATGGAACATCATGAAAATGGTATGCTTGTCATATATCTGCATGAGCTTATAACATCTTTTGGTAGTTCTGTATTATTGAGCTTTTCCAAGCTCACGTTGTTTTTATCATCGCAAGTTAAAAGAATATATCATGGTATAATGTCTGACATCAGTGTTCGGAGTTTTCTCGATGTTGCTTTGGAGTACGGTACTGTACAGTTAGTGGGCACGCATGTCATGTATTGTTTTATAATAGTGTCTATAAAACACTTCTTGACATTTTTTATATATGTTTAAATGATTTCTAAAAAAGGGTATTTTAAACAGGAGTTGGTTTTACAGTTTAAAAGTATTTAAAAAATGATTTTATGTGGATTTTTACGGTTAGGATCCGTTGTAACGTATAGGCGGGTCTAGGGCTTTGGGTTTTGGCCCCTAAGTATACCTTTTTCACATAATTATAAAGCCAGAGATTCATTATGAGCAGGGCCGGTCCTGACTATTTTTTGGCTCGGGGCGAAATTAAAAAAATGGGCCCCTAATTTATTTTTTTTAAGAAATATGTAATATAAAATTTCTATTTATTAAATTAAACAAATAATAATTCATTACGGTCTTAAAAAATCAAAAATATATTTAAGCATACAAATACTTATAACAATAGCACCTGTGAAATGGGAAGATCCTCGATCGAAATATTTATATACTAAATTCGCATCACCGCGATGATTAAACTTTAAAACAATAGCATCTGTAAACATATGAGAAAGATAATAAGCATTTGAATCACATCTTAAAAAACTATTAAATATTAAAAGATTCAAGCTTATTAAACAAAAATAAAAGAACAATCTTAACTATAATTTAGAAATATATAAAAATAAGAAAAAATAGGAACATGATCTTACCAAAAATTTTAAGAACAAATTTCAATAGAATTCAAGCATCACGATTGATGATAAGCAATTGTAATTTTGTGTTTGTGAGAAATATGAGAAATTAAAAAGTGAATACTCCCTCTGTCCCACTAAAACTGTCACATGTTGACAATTTTTTGGTCAAATTTTTTCAACTTTGACCTCTTATAATTTAAAATTTATTATTGATAAAAATATTAAAAAATATATTTTAAAAACCTTGAATCAAGTAGTTTTTAAATATATTTTTTATAAATTTTAATTAATTAAAATTTTTAAATAAATTATAGTCAAAGTTGAAAAAATTTGACCAAAAAAAAGTCAACATGTGACAGTTTTAGTGGGACGGAGGGAATGAGCTGCAAAATATAGAAGAAAAAAGAAGAGATATAGGTTAATTATACTTGAATTTTCTCCACCCAATGAGTATTAAAGAAAAAAATGACGTTAAAAAATTCCCCATTGATGGTGTGAGAATTTGGAAAGACGGTTGTTTAATAATTTAGTTGGATTTTCTTTTGGATTTTCAGAAAAAATATATTTAATGAGTGTTTCGTGGGAATTAGAACCATTATTACCGTTAATATAAAAATTTAAAAAATCAATTAACAGATTAATAAATTTATAGGTCCATCATTTTACTTTAACAGTTTTTTTTTAAATTTATTATAAATTAACAGGTTAATAAATAAGGGATATATTATAAAAATATATACTTGACATTTTTTTAAAATTTATGGGCCCTGGGCGGGTGCCCCTGCTGCCCCAGCCCAGGGCCGGCCCTGATTATAAGAACAATACTTTTTACCCAATTTATTTCATTCATAATGTCATAATTCAAATTATAATTTTTATTTAAAAGACCTAACAGCTTTAATAGCACGCAAATTAAAATAAAACAAAAAATGTTATCTCAAATACCAAGAGGAAAAAATGGTATGCTTCATGGGTCAAATCGTAAGTTAAAATCCTATATATATATAAAAGGACTTGTTCAAGAATGGAACAGTTCAGCTTAACACGTGAAATGCAAAATATAGGGTGTGGTATAAATAAATATAATGCATGAAGGCGATTAATTCCACCTAAATCTTGTGATTAAGCAACTGTATGTCATGGTTAGGTTGGAGAAAGCGACGTATAATTTTAAGTTATAAATACTTTATTATATTTTAAACAGATAAAGCTTCTGTCAATGGGATTTCACGAGGGATTTTCCAAAAAAATTAAACAAACGTGTGAAAAAATGGATTCATTATTGATTCATCGATTGTATTTTTGTGTTCCTAATTAAAATAGAATTATTTATTGAACTCTAGTGAGTGACTCTAATAGAAAAGATGATGATATTTATTTGAAGAGGCTCAGGTTTGAGTACTTGTGTGCACAAGGTGTGTGTTTTGTCAAAAGAGAGAAAAAATATAAATAGATAATACCATGTAATAAGATTAATTCTGAACTAATGATAAAATATATAGAAAATAAAACGATGTATTTTATGTATTTTAAGTCATGTTAGACTTTCTTTCAAAAACCAACAACAATCAGCAAAAAATAACATTTAGTTTTTTAAAACTGGTAAAGGGTAAATTATATAAATCATCATTAAACTTTACTCTCAAACCTATTTTAATCATTGAAGTTTTAAAACGTTCAATTTATCCATAGAAGTTTAAACATTGAACGTTTTTTGTAACTCCTTTGTTAACCTTTTGAAGACGTCAATTTATCGAAAAATGAAAAAAAATTCTAAGATCCGAACGGTGGAAACTTCATTGGCACAAGAGAAGCAACATATTGACAAACGAGTTCCATCCGACGGTAGAGGAGTGAGATCGACGAGAGATAATTCATAAGGTTTTTGGCCGATTCATAAATTTCTGGACACTTTCCGACAAAAATGGAGGTCAAATTCAGACTCAAGGGGCTGAGACAAAATTACTGGTGAAATTTGGGACCGAATGACTACCAACTAAGATCGTTTGAGGTTTAAGAGTGATTAAAAACGTTCAATGTCTAAGCTTTAGTAAAAAAAAAGGTTCATTGTCTAAACTTCATTGAGTAAATTGAACGTTTTAAAACTTTAATGACCAAAATATTTTTAAGAGTAAAGTTTAGTGATATTTTTTTTAATTTACCCTATAATAAATTACACGAAATCCTTAAATACTTAAACCGTTTATGATATTAAATATTTTATTGACAATAATTTCCAATTTCATCCTAAACGATCTTTATCCTCTTCCTACACTTAATCCCACTAATTTTGTATGCTGAAACTGACAAATCCTTTAAATTATTGGTTTGGCATCTTGTAATTGGATTGATTGTAGAATAGTAAAGGTCATACTATTTTTACAAGCAACTTTAAATTTGACGCTGTGCCTCGCAGTGTGAGGCTGACATATGGCAACTTCCCACAAGTCCAATGATAAACAAAGAATATAGTTTAGGATAATATTATGACACACTGTGTAATTTTTAATTTATAAAAATATAGAGTTTATTATTTATTTATAATTTAAAATTTAGGGCTTGAGTTTAAAGTTAGAGATTTAAATTTTTTTAATTTATAGTTCAAATAAAAAAAATTATATAACTTTTTATACTTGTGTATCAAAATATAACTCTTATAATTTGATGGATCGGTGACGAAGTTTTCTCTCTCTACAAATGGTCTCAATTAATATATATGTGTCATTTTTTTAAGTATTAATTTTTTTAATAATGTGTTGGCTGTATTGTTAGAAAATAAAATAGAAAATATTCCAAATAAAAATGAAAACGTAGCAAAAAAATAACAAAACTAAGGAAAACTAAGAAAATAAAAAACGAAATATCAAACCAACAAAACATATTCAATGAGCTACAATGACAATAATGAAAAGAAACAATGAAGAAAGGAAGTAGGAAATAAAACCTATTGTCTATGTCCACCTACACGCTTAAGGTTCGAAGTAAGAGTGATGAGCGAAACCAACAATCTTGCAGGCTGGTTCGTAAAACAGATCTGACTGCATCAACGAACTAATCACCAAATGTGATCAAACTACTGTAAAACAACCGATAACCGCAAATCATAGTTGAGTGCCGTGAGAAACTTATCCACGAAAAAAATATACCACAAAGTAGGTGAAAACGTGTCTTAATGCATAAACGTGCCACAAACCAAAAGGAAATCGTGTCATAAAGGCAAATAAAAATTAGAAGAAAATTAAAACATAAAAAAAACAAGAACCAAATATAAAAATTTAGCGAGAAAAAATGTAGACGATAAATAACTAACACTAAAATTAATGTCATTGTCGATTAATAAAAATGAATGGAAAAAAAAGGAGTAAACGACGAAGACAAAAAAACCATGGTAAGTATTTGTTAAAAATATACGGTAATGAAGTAATTAATGTTGTTTTGTAAAAGAAAAATGTTATGTTGTTATATAAATTATTATTCTTATTTATTTATGGAAGAATATGGTTAATGAGATATTGATTTATTGATAATGATTATAGATTAAAAATTTTAAGGTCTGAATTCAAAGTTAACCCAATTATTCATTATAATGAATGATTGTGTTTGTAGTTATTTAAATTTTATTTTTCTCAACCATGATAATACGATAATCTTTAAATTATTATCTTTATTAAATAGAGATATATTATAGGAAAATTTTATAACGGATGACAAATATCGATGAACACCAATAAGCACCATTAATTATTTTAAAAATTTTAAAAATTTAAAGGACTAAAATTATAATTATAATTATCTCTTAAAAAATAAAAATTAAATTTAATAGTTACTTTATAATATTTTTTTAATAGGTTAGAATTAAATATACCCAATTCTCCTAAACTCTAAACAAAATCAATCTCTTAAAAAAATAGAAATCAGTTTATAATATTTTAATAGATTAGAATCAAATATACCTGCCTCTTCACATGGTTGTTGTCGCGTCTATTAAATTTGAGTTTAAACTGATTTCTATCAAATGAATTTTATTTTTCTCAACCACGATAATTTGATAATCGTTAAATTATTATCTTTATTAAATAAAAATATATTATATTATTATATCAAAATTTAAATTTATATAAAATAAGTCAATATAAACAATCATAGTTACTAGGTCAATTAGTAAATTTCATCATCAAATCATAGTTACTAAGTCAATTAGTAAATCTCATCGTCAAATTAAATTCTAATTAAGGTGTTAGGAAGCTAATGTGAAAATAAATTGAGGTTACTTTTCTACAAAGAAAGCAATTGTTGTAGAAAAAACACCATGACATATGCCATATATGTTGGAGATTCATGGATCACATTTGTAAA
Source organism: Hibiscus tridactylites (assembly GCA_958450335.1). Taxonomy (NCBI): domain Eukaryota; kingdom Viridiplantae; phylum Streptophyta; class Magnoliopsida; order Malvales; family Malvaceae; genus Hibiscus; species Hibiscus tridactylites. Next base: position 34,039,730 of record OY288273.1, on the reverse strand, counting down.
CGATTTAAAGAAAAACTTTAATTACATGTGTCATAAAATTTTATGAGCTTATATTTCAACACAAATAAATGTCAGATATAATCATAGGTCACATTGAAATATTATAATAAAATAGTTTGGAATCTCAAACATAGACCATAAAACATGTATAGAAATAAAATTTAAAAATTATTTATCTCATTCATTAATTGATTGCAATTAATATTGGTTTTAGAAACATCTGAGGTGCAGGGTAATCAATTCATAATGCTCACCATGACTAAGTCTTTCCTTTCATTTACATATAAGTTGGGTTCAACTTCAATCAATTGTGTCCCAAGATGCTAATTTTGCATTCGAAAATTTGTATTATCATCTTGATTGTTTTGTTCAATGCATGACTTATTCCTAATCAATTGGTCAATTTCTACTACTTTTCCTTCCATTTCACTCATTTTCAACTTTTTATTTTTTTGGACTTTTCCCTCAAATTGTCATGCTTCCTAATACATAATTAAATATTGTTATAGTGAAGTGTTTTGTGGGGGAAAATGTATTAGAAAAAAGTATTTTTGAAAATTAACAGTTAGTTTCTTAATTTGACCTCAAAGGTACTTTTCAACAATACTTATAGGCTTTTTTATTTTTTTTAAATTAGTTTTTGAAGTCAAATGTATTTTCGGGAGAAATAATAAAGAACAAAGAAAAAAAAGAACAACTCTTGAAGTAAAATAAAAGTGTTTTCCAATCAGTTTTATTAGTTTAAACTCCGAGCATAGTTTAGGAAGCCCCTTGTATGAAAGTCTATGCATTCGGAGAGTCACATGTCGGATTGAGTTCTAAAAACTTTATATTTTTAAGTCGGATTCGAATCGGACAAAAAACTAAATAGTAATCACAGATTATAGCAACAGAATCCATCAAAATATTATTATAACTAAACCCCTTCCTTAATCAAGTCAAAGCAATTAATAAACCAATTCAATGTTGATTAATGTCTGAGATTACCAAGCAATATCTTAGCTTTAATTCCCAACAATGAAAAAATGTCATTTCCTTAGCAAATTCATTTGTCCTTAGCCCTATCAGACGGCAGATTCATACATATATTTTTATGTCTGATAGATATGGAATGAGTCCTTCATTCAAGAGCAAATCCATCAAAATATTTTTCATATATCGAGAATGTAATCTGTAGGATCATATCCGAATATGCGTATGACACGATTTCAAGCTTGAAATCCTTAAAAATAAAAAATAAGAGTCGGAGTAACGTATGTTTCTTTTTTTTCCGGTAACTAATTATCATTAAATTAAGAGAAACTTGGTTCATAAGGCAACCTTGTACACTAATAGGATCTAAATGATGACACATAAAACAAGTAGAAAATACAACATTAGTTACCCTTACCTTGCAGCTGGAACATTTTTGAGCTTCTTCCTGTTAAAAATGCGGAGAGCTGAACTTAGTATTGGCCAACTTGTAATTATGGCAATGTAAGCCAGTAACCACATCGATTTTCCGTTTTGACGGGAAAGATGACTCAGCCATCTTCTAGTCGTAGCAATCACATCGAATGACTTGATGCGTTGATGGCTTGAAGATTCTCCAGAAACTTCACTGCTGCTGCCTGCAGCTTCCGACTTTGCTTTCACCAGCTGTTGTTTCTCCTCCGATGCTGAAACCACCGTTTTATTGTAAATATTCCCCATCCCAGCAAAGTGTTCGTCTACTTTGTTTCCTGCATGCTCATTAACGACTGCAGCCACCATTCCGTCTTCTGCAATGTTTACATATGGACCCTGATCGATTGATGATTCCATTGGTACCTTCTGTTCCAAAGTCTCTATCTGCAAATGCATTGAGACGGAAAGCATCAACGAGCTGACAACGAGTCCAAGGATTGTATAAAATTAAGAATGACAATACAATTGCAAGCACAAAGATTTGCAAAATCATATTCCCCAACCCAGAGAGCAAGGATTTCAAGAAATACTTCATAAACCAAACCTTCTTTACGTGCATATGTGGACTAGCGTTTAGGACACCAAGAAATTCGTCGGTAGCCCTAACCCACCTGCATAATAAAAAAGAAAAAAGTATGCATCAGAACAGGTCTGTCATTCGATGATGTCTAAATAAATTTCTTGGAATTGTTTTATCAAGGGAAGCCTGATTTATACTGTTAGTTATGTACTAATGTGAAGCTACGAATTACCAGAGTCTAGATGCAGTTATTCCCTCAAAAAATGCCAGATGTCCTCCGTGTTTTGGGGTGGCCAACACAATATTTTTATTCGCCCTGTTAAAGACAGACTTACCGGATCAGTTGCTCAAAATAAAACAAGAAACTCGAAGACAGGATTCAGTAGCATGGTTACAAGAGCTCCACCTGCATTCATCCCAAGGAATAGCTTCCCTTGTACAGACGGGATCGTCTACAGCACTGATACAGAGCAATGGCACCGACACGTTTTGCACATAGGGAGAGCTGCTAGAACGCCTATAGTAGGTATCCACAGTCTGAGAGAACAGTATGATCTTTTGGTAACTCAAACTATACCAGCAAAGAAGAAACAATGGATAGAGTTTCAAATGGTACCTCAAATTTTCCAACAAGGCATGTAGCAAAGTTGTCAAAATCTCGAATGGAACGCGACTATTGAAGGACAAAAGGATAACCAGCAAAGTGTAAGGGAGCAAGGGTAGAAATCCAAAAGAACAGCAAGGTTTCATTTTCAGATCTATATTATAACCATACTAGTGAAAATCCAAAAGAAAAGAGGGTCCCCATATCAAAAGGAAAAAAAAAAAACTAACCTTTTTTATTCCCTCCCAATTAGCCAACCGAGAATAGCGAGGCTCGTGCCTACAATAAACATTTCAGCCATATGATCAACACTAGGAAACTAATATTGAAAACTTATTGCTACTTCATCAATCGAGACATCTTAGGGAACACAATCCTCCCCTCAAAGAAAACAAAAACATGTATTATAGGTATTGTTAATTTCCAAAGGCTGAAAGAACCAGAAAAACTGGTTACTAGATATGCCATTCCCGAGGCATCACTCTGTATGCCTCCTCTGAAAAGAACAAAAGGGTTCTAACATTGTTAAAGTTTCAGACAGCAAGGACTTGCATTTTAGGCTTCAAATCCGACAACTTATTTGAGGAAAGCAGAACAGACATACATTTTTGCATAACCTTGAAGACCAATTGTTAGGGCTCTATCATATAACTTCTGAAGTAGCCTGCGGCATATAAACCTGTCACCAATCTGCAGAAGACATAAATTTAAATGAAGAATAAAATTATAAGAGCATTACATTTAACCAGATGACGAAGAACAATTGCAGATTGATACAGATGATCACATATCCTCCTACAATGTTGAAAAACAAATGTGGCTAAAGCAGAAATAGCATTATAACTAATACTTGAACACCAGGCCCTGCATAAGGAATACTGATCAACATAAATCTATACTTCACATCACTATAAGTCAATAAACCTTTAAGAGTTAGCAAATGAGTGGAAAATATGGATGGAAATCCTCTGCCCCTTTTCGGTGCCCCTACTTATGCCCCCACGCTCAAAATTAGATTTAGGGTTTAGGGTTTAAGATTTAAGGTTAGAGTTTAGGATTTAGAATTTAGGGTTTGTGCTTGGAATTTAATTTTGTAGTATTTTTTAGTGTTGGGGCATAAGTAGGGGAACCAAAGAGGGGCAGAGGATTTTTATCCGGAAAATATAGGATGTCACGGAAGACGAGTAAGTTAAATTAAGAGCTAATGTGGTTAGTTTTGTATGAACAAATATTTGAACACAGTAGCGCATTATCAATTGAGAGCAAATACTAAGAGTTTTGTATATACATATACTCTGAAGATATTTAATCAAATCATTTCAAACTAGCAATTAACAAACAATGGAACTTTGAGAAATTTCTTCATAACAGTTGTGCCAGTTGAAAACCCTAAAAGACTAATAGCTACACTTTGATAGAGACGAGGCACTAACCAAAAGGTCCCACGGGGAGCAAATAGCCACTGCTCCAGCTATAGGTACTTTCTCCCTATCCTCTCCAAGATATTTCACCTGTTGGAAATAATTCGTACTAACATATCAGAGATAAATATCAAGTTGATATAACATATAACCGGAGGTAACAAAATATAGCTACAAACTAAAATACAAGGCAACAAGTTTCCAACCCGTAAAATGGCAAGTTGGCAACACAGTCGAGTAAATTGCCTATTAGCTAATAAAAGCAAACTAAAAACTAAGTGAATAATTCATACTAAGCTAAGCTCCACACGTGCATGTATATATACAAAATGCCTAGAAACAAAAGCTAATTTTTTTATGTGGAAAGGGAAATCATAGGGCCGTTTATAGGACCAATGGCACGGACTACAAACTAACTTATTCCAATCTAAATATGCTGAAAAGAGGGAATTTAGAAGAGTCAAAGATGCTAAACATTTGTTTCTTTTAGAAAGACAAGGAAATATCATATACACCAACAGTGAATAACCGGCATCCACCATAGACTAGACTAGTTGGTAGCTGCACAGGAAAAGTAAATCAAGCAATAGAGTTCATAATAAAAAAAATGTACCAACAAATAAGAAATACAACAATAGAGATGCAGACCAAGAAACACACCAGAATGTTGGCACCAATGCTAGTTCCAATAACAAATAAAGGAGCCTTCGAGTACTGATGATGGAGATAATCAATGACATCTCGGGCATCCTCTGTCCAGCCAGCATTATAAAAGCAATCAGACTGCAAAAGTGATATTACGAAATACAGCATTAAAGAAATAAATCTATTACGCATTAACAATGTTAAGTTTCATAAAAATCAAGAAGAAATGATTAGTGTTAACAGGATGGTCATGTGAGGACTAATCTTTATTTGGCTTTAAGATGGCTCTTAACATCTCCGAAATTTCCAGAGGAAGTACAAGATACCCTCAGCTTTTAACCAATTAACTACAATTTTCATCCATGCATACTTCTTCCTTGGAGCATGGCATACAGGCATAGCCAAATACATCTCACCAATCAATTACCAGCTAAAGATTTAGGTCAGTATATTAGTTCTTAACAGAAGAAACTAAATGATATTTAAAAATGAAGCAAAACAACTAGAAATAAAGCATCCCAATCCAATGTGCCAGAAATTAAAAATGCAACAACCAAATTATATTTTACTCAGACACAGAGTTCAGTGCTATATACAGGTTGGTCAACTTTTTTTTAAGTATTTCCATATGCTAGGTAGGTATCAGATCATCATACCTAAGTTCATTGAATATCTATCAGATAAAGGAATTTTAAGGAAAATGAAACATCTGAGCAACATAGGCCTAATTGATCTACCAGTTATCAGGTTGAATACCTAATGTTATATCCTTTTTGAATCAAACAATTACTACCTTTAGATCAACCATCCATGAGCTTCATTGTATGAAAAGCTCATTAGTCAAACAAAAAATCAAAGTATTTCTCAATGTTGATTGATTTTACAGACCAATGGAAAGTAGTTATATGGAAGTTCAATGTCCAACTCAAACAGACCAACCAAAAACAGAATACATAAAACAAAAGTTTAGTGAGCTGAAGATAGGAAGGAAATAAAAGAAAAAGGACAACTCACGGTAATTGAAACGCCACCCAGTCCTCGGTGGTTGCTAACTACAACATCCCACCCACGTTTTGCCAATCCAAATGCCAGATGCTTAATGTACTGCCATAAGAATTATATATAGAAAAACACAATTTAGAAAACCATATTCCACAACTTCTTTGCCCGATTTAATCTATGTGTCATTGATTTGAATTAATTTTAATGCCTGACATATTGTCTTATAGCTTTCTTTGAGGTCTCAAATAAAAATAACCTCAGAAAAGGGTCAAGGAACTTTCAAAACTTCAAACCACCAGTGATATTTTATAAGACTGACCAATACATCAATTAGTATACGCAATTATTTAAGTTCTTAGCAAGTGGAGTAGGAAAGAAATTGATTGGTAAGGATTAAATTGGCATCAATAGCAACAATTTTTTTTCCTTAACCAACCACTACATATAGGCTAACAAAATGAAGACCATGTGCAAAATCAATATATATTAGAGCATATCTCTCACCCTGACTAAGCACTTATCTTATTTCTTAGGCCTATATATTCACTAGTCAACTGAAATTCGGGATCAGGATAGAAATTTGAAAGTTCTAACTGAGACCCCTCATAAGTCTGTTGGTTATCTACTATCCATCCTTCACCTCTAACCACTCATTATACTCTTGAAGCTTCTATGCACAATTATCCAGCTATCCTAGTTGGACTTTTATTTTTCCGAGTTCACCAAAAGCTAATACAAAGAGCAGCTAGAAAAAATAAGAAAAGAAGAATAGTCATAAGTTTAACATTTAACTCACTGAAGAAGAAGAATCACTTGTCAAGCCAGGAATTACAACCACCAAAGGAGTTGTGTCATCCTTCGAGATAGTGTTACTCGTCTCACTGGTACCTCTTGAAACTGTACAATTATCAAACACATCAAAAGTAAGAGCTTTTATAACCCAAAGCATGAATCTTCAACTAGTTCAGTTTGAGGTAGTCTCATAGGTGATCTGATAGCTTATCTGTCATCAATGCACCCTTATAACATCTTTTAGTATTTCCCATCATATATCACCCAAAAGAGAAAAAGAAGACATCAAATCTTCAAAACATAACCTTGCACAAAATAATAAAAGATTCCAAAACACACACAACAAATAAAAATACAAAAAGTTGCTCCACTTGATTATATCATCAAAAGCCTCGCACTTACCATCAGAACTTGTGAGCCAATCTAGAGCAATTGTTCCACCATCAGATGCATGAAAAAGTTGTCTAAAAATGCCCAAACAGAAAAAAAAGACACTTAAACAAATAACTTTAGGCCACTAACGGGTGCCTCAATGGAAGCACTTATCCAATAAAAGGAACAAAAATAAGACCAAAATGAAAACTTTAGGACCTGCGGTAGCTGAAAGAAGGAGGATTCCCAAAGAAATTGAGAAAAGCAGTCTGAAAATGAGGACTTGATAACCATGGGGTCGCTAAATACCTGCAATAATTTACAAATTCACACAAAAAAAAACACAAGATCATGGCTTTATAGTGAAAGAAACCAAATTTGAAAGGCAAACTAAGAAAGGAGGAAGAAAGGGTACCTGCCATGAAGGATCTTACACTTGGAAACAACTCCATGATAGATATGGGAAGTTGGGTGACAGGTCAAATGAACCGGAGCACCTCGGAATCCCGAGAAAAAGTCTTCAAAGAAATGAAATTCCAAGAAATTGTAAAGGAAAACTACCCATACCAGCATAAATGCCAGTACATAGTGCGAAATGGGAATCGAAGAAAGCGCAGAGAACAGTTGTCTATATGCATTGAGGGTAGATTCATCCCATGAAACCAACCAATCCAAATGACTGATCTTTGTAGAAAACATTAATGGTTAAATCAAATAAAACTTGGGAATTCTGGAGAAGAAGCAGTTCATGCAGGAAAATTTAGGGGAAAATCTGGCTTTTTTGGTGTTTTTAATGGTTTTCCAGAAAAGATGGAAAGAGTGAAAGTAGGAGCGAAATATGGTGGAATTTTCATTAGCTTTGATTTGCTATTTGGGTTATGAAAAATGGTGGCAGTTGAGAGTTTGGTGTTGGCAAGTCAGCGGTTTAATAGCATTTATGTCAAACAATGGTCGGTGTCGGTGATGTCTGAATTATGAACAGGGAAACAGCATAAATTGTAACGAGTGAAAAGCATTTTGATTTTGCCCATCACAACTCGTTAGATTGCCAATTACCAGCAGCTGATAGCAATGAAATTTTCACAGCAGTTGTTTAGAATGGCCAGAAATGGAAAAGATGTGATCTTTCCTTTTTATTCGAGATAACTTTGCTGTGTCCTTCATTGATCTTCCATTGTCCTAGTTGGAAGCCTGATAAGGATTTCCATTGCAATGGCATGGCATGCCTTGGAATGTGATATTTAATACATCATATTATTTAATACTCAAGTTAGGTGATACTTAACATTAAGGTAGAATTAATGTTTATTTAACAAGTTAGTTTTACACCAGTTTTGTGATGATTTGAAATTAATTTATCAATTATACTCTCATATAATTTTTAACGTATTTATATCGTTGTAAATATGTTAATTATTTTTTCACGTATTTTCATCATTTTTAATATGTTCACTATTTTATTTTACGTATTTACACTGTGTGCTTAAAAAATTAACATAATAATCAACGTCAAAATAAGGAGAAATATGAAATAAGAGTTTTGAGGATAAAAAGGTACATTTATACATTACATTTATCTTTTAACTTTATCGTAAATTTCAACAATCGAACACCTTAATTGATGTAGTACCATCTTTCATCCATTTTTTAATATAAAAATTTTATTTAATATAACACATATTTTACATCTGTTATATCAAATAATGCAGTAGTGTTTCTCTTAAGAACCTTGTATTAGAAAAAAAACAAAAGTAATCATCAGATGTTAACTTGAGAGTGGGGCACATGAGATTACATGGTAGGTGTTAATGGGTATGGTATTAATGATTTCATAACTATTCATTTTCATATGGTTGAAATATAGATTTTTAAATGGGTAAATTACACAAGTGACCACCAAACTATTTGAGGATACCTATTTTGACCACCGAATTAGAGAACTTGTCAATCAGACCATCAAATTTATTAAATTGACCTATTTGACCATTGTCGTTAAAAAACTAGCGGATGGGTAACACAAGGGTGACGTGGCAATTAACAAAAATTTGTAAAATTACACATTTGGTCTATGTTATTTACTTATTATATCAATTTGGTCCTAATCTTAATAAAATAAAATTAATCAATCAATCTGTAGAACTAAAGTTTTGATATAATAATTGAAAAATGTTTTGGATTAATTTGAAAAGAATTTAAAACATGTCTTTAACTCCAAACAACTTGAAAATATGTTTGAGGTATTTAAAAAGGTTTTTGGCAAAGTTTTAAATGCTTTAAAGTAGTCAAAACTGAATTTTCAACAAGCTCGTACCGATACAGTATACCCCGTATCGATACCCTTTTGCCCAAGTTTTGAATCTTCTAAAACCCGTACCGATACGGGTGAGACAATATTAATACGGATAGAGGTCGTTTTGATACGCATATTAGGCGTACTGATCCCTGTTTTAACAACCCCAATAGCTATTTCCCAATGATCTTTTAAATGACATACTGTATCGATACGCTCTCAAGCGTATCGATACGCATAGGCTGACAAAGAGCCCAACATCTAGTGTTGGAGAAGGGCGTACCGATATGCCTTCACGTGTATCGATACGGTAGGCTGTAGAACTGCATTTATGGTGGGAAATAAAGTCTCCAACGGCTCCAATTCAACCCTAACGGCTAGTAACGACTACAAACTATTAAGGAGTATAAAAGGGACCTCTAAGCATCAAGAGAAGACTAATTCTTCATTCGTCAAACATCATATGATCACAAATATGTCTTAGTGCCTAATTGTCAATTTCTTGTATAGACAAACACTAGTGAGCCAAAATTGTTATATTTGCTCAGTGTTTTAGGATTGGGTGAGAGCTTAATTGTGCAAACAAATACCTATTAGAGGGATTTGAGTTTGTTTATTTTTATCTCTTTGTAAAGAGGGTTTGATCAAAGCTTTGGGTAGAAAGCTCGATTGGTTTTGTAAGGGTTTCCTCCTAAGCCTAGAAAAGGGGACAAATCAATAGTGGATTGATTGGAAATCCTTAGTGGGAAGCTAAGGTAGTGGATGTAGACATTGGTTAGAAGGTTGAACCACTATAAATCTTATTGTCTTTATCTTTTTAGCTTTCACACCTCTATCACCCAAAATTCCACTTCTCCACCACTTGGCGAGCAAGAACGGTTGAAGGAATCGAGCACTATAAAACCTAACAATTGGTATCAGAGCTTGACTCAATTGAAGAGGATTAACACCCTATTGAGAAGATTCAGCAAGCTCGATCAACATTTCAAACAACCATCTCAATGGCGCAACCTATCCACAAACCGCCCTTTCTTCGACGAGACCAATTATGCTTATTGGAAGACGAGGATGATGTTCTTTTTCAATTATGTATAGTACGGTCAAGTTAAATTTATAAAACATGTCATGTTCATGTAACTTCCTGTATGTCAGTCATGTGCACGTGATAGGTATCATAACATGTAAAACAGTATGCAAAACAGTCGCGTGGCACACATGGAACACACTAGGTGGAACAATTTATTCCTTGGAGATACTTGACATTTACGGAAGAGAACACATTAAACTTTTGACAATTGAACAAATTTTTGCAACAAGGCCCCTATTAAAAGAGGGGTTTGTACTAACAGTTCAAACTAGATATTCAGGAGATGATACATCAAGATGTTTGGGAGTTTTGGCATATCATGAGTGATTTAGTCATTTAAGCCTACAAGGCATTATGGTCATTTCATCATACATGTCATTTATGGTAATTTATACCAACAAGGCATAAATAGTGGCTCGGGAATTCTGTTTGCTCATCAGGTTTCCAACCAGGCATTCAGAGATTTCTACATCAAGATCCTTCACGATATTAGATACATTCGGGGCTATTTTGATTACTTGGGCCAACGAGGGCATCTTGGTCATTTAACTATCAGTGGTGATTTCGTAATTTAGCCTATTAATGATGAAATAATGATTCACAATATTTAAGATTTCTAGAAGTTTATCGAGCCTCCAAAACCATTCAAACTAACATATTCCAACCTTGCAATACTAACCAACCCTTCTAATGCATCCAACTATATCGTATATCTGAACGATTGCTTTCGTATTTCACCACAGAACTTGCCACAGAGTAGTCGAACTTATATTCTGTGCGAAAAAGCTTCCATCCTCATAATAATATCAGGTGTGATTGACATACCAGAGTCATGCTTCAACCCTTAGGGGCATTTCAGTCATTTTCAACTTTATTGGCATTTTCAAAATTTTATCAGAGGTAATTTACTTATTCCAATCATGGGGGTGTTTCAGTCATTTCGACGTTCGAGATATCCCTCATTCATGTCAATTGAGCCATACATAGTATTTCAATCATTTAAGTACTCGTGGGTGTTTCGGCCATTCAAGAAATTTTGGTACCTCCAACCACTTCATTCATTTCAGAACTCAAGAGTTTATCCATCCTTCCATTTAATTTGTAAACCTCGGTGTCCGAGGATACTCCAGCCCTTTTTAGTCAATACGATCATTCCGATCAATTTAACCATAACAGTATTTCCAATACTTTTAGTCATTACGATCAATTTAGTATTTTGAGCCACTTGATCAATTTAGAGGTATGGAGAGTTTCCCGTAAATATATATATATTCAGGGATTCATTCTAAATTCAAGGAAGTCTAACACCTTACAATCTCGAACGTTTAAATCTTGTTACCATAACTTACAAGTAGATCGAGGTTTCCAGATGAATCGAGTTGATTTACCATATTCACTGTAGATTTCTAGATCGCTTCTAATTTCAAGGATATTTTAGTCATTCTCATGCTTTAAGGGCATTTTTGTAACTATATACTCCAATGTTTCCATCGTTTGACAATTTAACATTATTAATCGGGTTTGGAGATTGATCGACTCTTAAATTTTCTGTAGAATTCTAGATTATTTGATTTATCATCTTTCTCATTCGATTATTCCAACCTTATCTATAACGTCGTACATTTTCATATCCGATTAGTCTTAAGTAGAAATTAACGGTACTCATCATCAGATGTGTGCATGCATTAACCGAATATCAACATATACATAAAGCATACTAGAGGTAGCAGTGTATTACCTTTAATACTTGCTATATCGGTCGACTATTATACTCCGTTCGATCACTCTCGAACCCGAATGTGACGTCCTCAACATCCCGAATACAAGGAACTTTGAACACCTTCAAATACACAAACTCCAAGATCAAACCTTATTCACAAAGCTTTTAACCAAATAACTAAATACATAAGCACTCTCGGGTTCAAGGTTCGATTCAGAGGCCTTCGGGTCAAAATTTTGCGAAACGGGCTTCAAAATTGGACTCAGGACGTCGAAAAACATAAAATAGGACTTTTCGAGAAAAGTTGACTTTTTGGTCAAAGTCAACGGTCAACGCTGACGTCAGCGGTCAAAGTCAACGCTGACGTCATGCTGACGTCACTGATCCAAGGCTGACTCAGCGAGTTGACTCACTGGGTTGACTCGGACGAGTTGACTCACTGAGTTGACTCGGACGAGTTGACTCATTGGGTTGACTCGGTCAAGGGGTTGGGTCGGTCAACGGGTCAACGAGTCGGTAAACGGGTCGGTCGGGTTTGGGTGGATCGGTTCAAGGGTCAGACCGGTCTAAACCGGCTGGTTCAACGGCCACCGTCCAGGGCGGCCAGAAATCGCCCCGGACGGCGCGTGAGGCCCACGCGCGGCCTAAAATGGCCGAAAAAAGGCCTCCGATCATGCCCTTGTCATCTCTTTTTCGTTTAAAGCTCAAATAACCCAAAATTTAAGGCATAATACTTACCGATCTTACCAAATCGGAAGAAATCCGAACGATTTAACGTGGCTCCGACGACCTACCAACCGGCGACGGACACACAACCGGTCGGTCGGGTTTTGCTCCCCACGACACGCTGAACCCATATGCACGGTCGACGCGCCTTGCCGACGACAGAGGCGGCCCGAATCGCGAAAAGAAGAGGGGCGCGAACCAAAGGTTTCGACGAACCTTTGACCCAAAACCCACGGCGAACGGCGGTCCCTCTGCACGAGTGGTGGATGGCGCTGCATTCAGGAGGAGGCGGCGCTTCATTCGGTACCGGCGGTGAGAGTCACGGCGGCACGGTGGCCGGGATCGGGGGTGGTCCGATAGGGAAGGTGAAGGGTTCGAAGAGAAAATTTTCAGATCTAATCCCCTTTTTTTATTCATCTGATGCATTTAATTTTGAGAAAAAAGGGGTGGTTGGGATATTTTGAACTTATTATTATTATATTCTGATACCTCTTTAACTATGGGTTCAAATTAAACTTGGTGTAAGAGATGACTAAGAATTTCTATAGCTCAAGCGGTTGGGTGATTGGCTTAACAAGGCTAGGTTGTGGGTTCGATTCCCAAAAGCTTCACTTTTTTTCATTCATTCATTTTTTTAACTTTAAATATATATATATATATATATATATATATATATATATATTTAGGGGTGTTACAATTCTCCCCTCCTAAAAAGAAATTTCGTCCTCGAAATTTACTAGGATCGGACTAATGCAGAAACTGTCCTTTCATTTATTTTTGTACTGGAACATACCAAATAGAGTATCAATGTTTCTCGGGACTCGCAAACAATCACGGATCAATTTGGGAGTGTCCTTAGTCGCTCAGCTATTCTTTAAACGCAATGCCATCCTATCATACAACTCATGCGAACTAATCATATTACGGTATTTGAATCCATACAGAACTTTGTACGAAGCCAAGCGAACACTTGCCTTGCAACTTTCATTTTATGTGAAACCTTTCCAACAACCACAGAAATAATCATACCTCCTAGAAACATCTCCTCTAGGATATGAGATAATCTACTAAGTCAACCATCAATTTACAGATGAGAATTTGTATCTGAAATCCAAGCAAGTAATCCAAGCTTCCAACAGAGCCTTCCAAAATTATGACGTAACACCGAATTTCAGTCAAGGGTGATATGTATAACTATACACCATGCCACATTATAGCAGAAATAACTTTCTCCTTGGCAATCAAACATACTCAAAGTTTTATACGGATATCACTTACCTTTAATGAAATTTTTAGACAATTACTTCCTTCGTATATTACAGAGTCACCATAGAGCTTTACACTTTCGTCACCTTCTCAAACACCTTTCTTTTAAATTCATACTGTATTTATCAAATTTTCATCAGAATATTTTCAAACACAATCATCATCACCAAGCTACCTTACCTGTAATCTTATATCATTTACCTCATATGATCAAACCTTCATTCTCTATCAAATTCATATCTTCAATTCCACACGCATTAACCATCTCAGTTTCTTTATCTAGATTCAAATCCATCAATTTAATCTAATTCATAGACATACATTATTGATATTCCTTTCCAGTACAGATCAAGCTATTATGGACAGAAGGGTTAAATGCACTTATTACAGGAAAGGATTCAACATCGGAGTCTTGGCACAGAGGAGTACGGTTATAATCTAGGGGCATGCACAGACTAGACACCCTATGACAGATGATCGGCCGATCTACCCAGAATGACACAACTCTAAGCTTTGATACCACTAAATGTAACCCCCTAGACCCGCCTATGCGTTACAACGGATCCTAGGAAGTCACATTAGGATCACAAGAGCGACACACAGTAAAAATACACATAAAAACATATTTCTTCAAAACGCTTATTAAACTGTAATATCAACTTCTATTTAAAATATCATTTCGAGAAGTCATTTAAACACATAACAAAAATTTCAAAAAGTGTTTACAAACACTGTAATAAAACAATACATGACATGCATGCCCACTAACTATACAATACCGTACTCCAAGGCAACACCGAGATACCTCCGAATACTGCTGACAACCATAATACCCTGATTTTTCTTTTAACATGCGATGGTAAAAACAACGTGAGCTTGGAAAAGCTCAGTAATACGAAACTACCAAAAGATGTTATAAGCTCATGCAGATATATGGTAGACATAACATTTTCAGGATGTTCCACGTAGTAACAGTCTTCATTTCTGTTCTACTATTTCGAGGTAGCATCATACTCGAGAATAACGATACTTGCTCTTTATTCATACATCGAAAGCTAGACGATAATTATATAGGCTAGTAACATATGAGGTAGGAATCAGAGAGTTTAGTGCCTAGTGTGTTCCAACAGTGCAACGTTAATGCATGAAATGTAATAATGCAGTAAACCTTTTTATTTAAAATATATTTGTTTCAAGTAGCCGTAAAGTTCATTTTAATTCTATTTTTACCCTCCAACCATACTCCAATATAGTTTCCCCAGTGCAGTATCATGTACAGGCATTAACCCGAGCCCATTGGGCGTGAGTACCATCCTAAGGATATACCTTAGAATACGGACGGCCCTTGCCGAAGCATAGGTACCGAAAATGGGCGGACCTGGCCGAAGCCTAGGATCCGAAAACAGGTGGACCTGGCCGAAGCCTAGGATCCGAAAACGGGCGGTCTTACCAGCTGGATCAGGGCTGAGCCGACGGTAACTTCATGTCATGTCCCAAGTACCCCAGTGAATCATATCATCATAGTTCATTAGTCAATAACTGTATATATTTTTTTTTGTAACACATTATCCATGTAGCATGTTTGCCATATCGGGTCCATATGCATATAACAGAAATATAGTACGGTCAAGTTTAATTTATAAAACATGTCATGTTCATGTAACTTCCTGTATGTCAGTCATGTGCACGTGATAGGTATCATAACATGTAAAACAGTATGCAAAACAGTCGCGTGGCACACATGGAACACACTAGGTGGAACAATTTATTCCTTGGAGATACTTGACATTTACGGAAGAGAACACATTAAACTTTTGACAATTGAACGAATTTTTGCAACGAGGCCCCTATTAAAAAAGAGGTTTTTACTAACGGTTCAAACCAGATATTCAGGAGATGATACATCAAGATGTTTGGGAGTTTTGGCATATCATGAGTGATTTAGTCATTTAAGCCTACAAGGCATTATGGTCATTTCATCATACATGTCATTTATGGTAATTTATACCAACAAGGCATAAATAGTGGCTCGGGAATTCTGTTTGCTCATCAGGTTTCCAACCAGGCATTCAGAGATTTCTAAATCAATATCCTTCACGATATTAGATACATTCGGGGCTATTTTGATTACTTGGGCCAACGAGGGCATCTTTGTCATTTAACTATTAGTGGTGATTTCGTAATTTAGCCCATTAATGATGAAATGACGATTCACAATATTTAAGATTTCTAGAAGTTTATCGAGCCTCCAAAACCATTCAAACTAACATATTCCAACCTTGCAATACTCACCAACCCTTCTAATGCATCCAACTATATCGTATATCTGAACGATTGCTTTCGTATTTCACCACAGAACTTGCCACAGAGTAGTCGAACTTATATTCTGTGCGAAAAAGCTTCCATCCTCATAATAATATCATGTGTGATTGACATACCAGAGTCATGCTTCAACCCTTAGGGGCATTTCAGTCATTTTCAACTTTATTGGCATTTTCAGAATTTTATCAGAGGTAATTTACTTATTCCAATCATGGGGGTATTTCAGTCATTTCGACGTTCGAGATATCCCTCATTCATGTCAATTGAGCCATACATAGTATTTCAATCATTTAAGTACTCGTGGGTGTTTCGGCCATTCAAGAAATTTTGGCACCTCCAACCACTTCATTCATTTCAGAACTCAAGAGTTTATCCATCCTTCCATTTAATTTGTAAACCTCGGTGTCCGAGGATACTCCAGCCCTTTTTAGTCAATACGATCATTCCGATCAATTTAACCATAACAGTATTTCCAATACTTTTAGTCATTACGATCAATTCAGTATTTTGAGCCACTTGATCAATTCAGAGGTATGGAGAGTTTCCCGTAAATATATATATATATATATTCAGGGATTCATTCTAAATTCAAGGAAGTCTAACACCTTACAATCTCGAACGTTTAAATCTTGTTACCATAACTTACAAGTAGATCGAGGTTTCCAGATGAATCGAGTTGATTTACCATATTCACTATAGATTTCTAGATCGCTTCTAATTTCAAGGATATTTTAGTCATTCTCATGCTTTAAGGGCATTTTTGTAACTATATACTCCAATGTTTCCATCGTTTGACAATTTAACATTATTAATCGGGTTTGGAGATTGATCGACTCTTAAATTTTTTGTAGAATTCCAGATTATTTGATTTATCATCTTTCTCATTCGATTATTCCAACCTTATCTATAACGTCGTACATTTTCATATCCGGTTAGTCTTAAATAGAAATTAACGGTACTCATCATCAGATGTGTGCATGCATTAACCGAATATCAACATGTACATAAAGCATACTAGAGGTAGTAGTGTATTACCTTTAATACTTGCTATATCGGTCGACCATTATACTCCGTTCGATCACTCTCGAACCCGAATGTGACGTCCTCAACATCCCGAATACAAGGAACTTTGAACACCTTCAAATACACAAACTCCAAGATCAAATCTTATTCACAAAGCTTTTAACCAAATAACTAAATACATAAGCACTCTCGGGTTCAAGGTTCGATTCAGAGGCCTTCGGGTCAAAATTTTGCGAAACGGGCTTCAAAATTGGACTCAGGACGTCGAAAAACATAAAATAGGACTTTTCGAGAAAAGTTGACTTTTTGGTCAAAGTCAACGGTCAATGCTGACGTCAGCGGTCAAAGTCAACGCTGACGTCATGCTGACGTCACTGATCCAAGGCTGACTCAGCGAGTTGACTCACTGGGTTGACTCGGACGAGTTGACTCACTGAGTTGACTCGGACGAGTTGACTCATTGGGTTGACTCGGTCAACGGGTCGGGTCGGTTAACGGGTCAACGGGTCGGTAAACGGGTCGGTCGGGTTTGGGTGGATCGGTTCAAGGGTTAGACCGGTCTGAACCGGCTGGTTCAACGGCCACCGTCCAGGGCGGCCGGAAATCGCCCCGGACGGCGCGTGAGGCCCACGCGCGGCCTAAAATGGCCGAAAAAAGGCCTCCGATCATGCCCTTGTCATTCCTTTTTCGTTTAAAGCTCAAATAACCCAAAATTTAAGGCATAATACTTACCGATCTTACCAAATCGGAAGAAATCCGAACGATTTAACGTGGCTCCGACGACCTACCAATCGGCGACGGACACACGATCGGTCGGTCGGGTTTTGCTCCCCACGACACGCTGAACTCATCTGCACGGTCGACATGCCTTGCCGACAACGGAGGCGGCCCGAATCGCGAAAAGAAGAGGGGCGCGAACCAAAGGTTTCGACGAACCTTTGACCCAAAACCCACGGCGAACGGCGGTCCCTCTACGCGAGTGGTGGACGGCGCTGTATTCAGGAGGAGGAGGCGCTTCATTCGGTACCGGCGGTGAGAGTCACGGTGGCACGGTGGCCGGGATCGAGGGTGGTCCGATAGGGAAGGTGAAGGGTTCGAAGAGAAAATTTTCAGATCTAATCCCTTTTTTTTATTCATCTGATGCATTTAATTTTGAGAAAAAATGGGTGGTTGGGATATTTTGAACTTATTATTATTATATTCTGATACCTCTTTAACTATGGGTTCAAATTAAACTTGGTGTAAGAGATGACTAAGAATTTCTATAGCTCAAGCGGTTGGGTGATTGGCTTAACAAGGCTAGGTTGTGGGTTCGATTCCCACAACCTTCACTTTCCTTCATTCATTCATTTTTTTTAACTTTAAATATAAACATATATATATATATATATATATATATATATATATTTAGGGGTGTTACAATTCTCCCCTCCTAAAAAGAAATTTCGTCCTCGAAATTTACTAGGATCGGACTAATGCAGAAACTGTCCTTTCATTTATTTTTGTACTGGAACATACCAAATAGAGTATCAATGTTTCTCGGGACTCGTAAACAATCACGGATCAATTTGGGAGTGTCCTTAGTCGCTCAGCTATTCTTTAAACGCAATGCCATCCTATCATACAACTCATGCGAACTAATCATATTACGGTATTTGAATCCATACAGAACTTTGTACGAAGCCAAACGAACACTTGCCTTGCAACTTTCATTATATGTGAAACCTTTCCAACAACCACAGAAATAATCATACCTCCTAGAAACATCTCCTCTAGGATATGAGATAATCTACTAAGTCAACCATCAATTTACGGATGAGAATCTGTACCTGAAATCCAAGCAAGTAATCCAAGCTTCCAAGAGAGCCTTCCAAAATTATGACGTAACACCAAATTTCGGTCAAGGGTGATATGTATAACTATACACCATGCCACATTATAGCAGAAATAACTTTCTCCTTGGCAATCAAACATACTCAAAGTTTTATACGGATATCACTTACCTTTAATGAAATTTTTAGACAATTACTTCCTTCGTATATTACAGAGTCACCATAGAGCTTTACACTTTCGTCACCTTCTCAAACACCTTTCTTTTAAATTCATACTGTATTTATCAAATTTTCATCAGAATATTTTCAAACACAATCATCATCACCAAGCTACCTTACCTGTAACCTTATATCATTTACCTCATATGATCAAACCTTCATTCTCTATCAAATTCATATCTTCAATTCCACACGCATTAACCATCTCAGTTTCTTTATCTAGATTCAAATCCATCAATTTAATCTAATTCATAGACATACATTATTGATATTCCTTTCCAGTACAGATCAAGCTATTATGGACAGAAGGGTTAAATGCACTTATTACAGGAAAGGATTCAACATCGGAGTCTTGGCACAGAGGAGTACGGTTATAATCTAGGGGCATGCACAGACTAGACACCCTATGACAGATGATCGGCCGATCTACCCAGAATGACACAACTCTAAGCTTTGATACCACTAAATGTAACCCCCTAGACCCGCCTATGCGTTACAACGGATCCTAGGAAGTCACATTAGGGTCACAAGAGCGACACACAGTAAAAATACACATAAAAACATATTTCTTCAAAACGCTTATTAAACTGTAATATCAACTTCTATTTAAAATATCATTTCGAGAAGTCATTTAAACACATAACAAAAATTTCAGAAAGTGTTTACAAACACTGTAATAAAACAATACATGACATGCATGCCCACTAACTATACAATACCGTACTCCAAGGCAACGCCGAGATAACTCCGAATACTGCTGACAACCATAATACCCTGATTTTTCTTTTAACATGCGATGGTAAAAGCAACGTGAGCTTGGAAAAGCTCAGTAATACGAAACTACCAAAAGATGTTATAAGCTCATGCAGATATATGGTAGGCATAACATTTTCAGGATGTTCCACGTAGTAACAGTCTTCATTTCTGTTCTACTATTTCGAGGTAGCATCATACTCGAGAATAACGATACTTGCTCTTTATTCATACATCGAAAACTAGACGATAATTATATAGGCTAGTAACATATGAGGTAGGAATCAGAGAGTTTAGTGCCTAGTGTGTTCCAACACTGCAACGTTAATGCATGAAATGTAATAATGCAGTAAACCTTTTTATTTAAAATATATTTGTTTCAAGTAGCCGTAAAGTTCATTTTAATTCTATTTTTACCCTCCAACCATACTCCAATATAGTTTCCCCAGTGTAGTATCATGTACAGGCATTAACCCGAGCCCATTGGGCGTGGGTACCATCCTAAGGATATACCTTAGAATACGGGCGGCCCTTGCCGAAGCATAGGTACCGAAAACGGGCGGACCTGGCCGAAGCCTAGGATCCGAAAACGGGCGGACCTAGCCGAAGCCTAGGATCCGAAAACGGGCGGACCTGGCCGAAGCCTAGGATCCGAAAACGGGCGGTCTTACCAGCTGGATCAGGGCTGAGCTGACGGTAACTTCATGTCATGTCCCAAGTACCCCAGTGAATCATATCATCATAGTTCATTAGTCAATAACTGTATATATTCTTTTTTTTGTAACACATTATCCATGTAGCATGTTTGCCATATCGGGTGCATATGCATATAACAGAAATATAGTACGGTCAAGTTTAATTTATAAAACATGTCATGTTCATGTAACTTCCTGTATGTCAGTCATGTGCACGTGATAGGTTCATAACATGTAAAACAGTATGCAAAACAGTCGTGTGGCACACATGGAACACACTAGGTGGAACAATTTATTCCTTGGAGATACTTGACATTTACGGAAGAGAACACATTAAACTTTTGACAATTGAACGAATTTTTGCAACGAGGCCCCTATTAAAAAAGAGGTTTTTACTAACGGTTCAAACCAGATATTCAGGAGATGATACATCAAGATGTTTGGGAGTTTTGGCATATCATGAGTGATTTAGTCATTTAAGCCTACAAGGCATTATGGTCATTTCATCATACATGTCATTTATGGTAATTTATACCAACAAGGCATAAACAGTGGCTCGGGAATTCTGTTTGCTCATCAGGTTTCCAACCAGGCATTCAGAGGATTCTACATCAATATCCTTCACGATATTAGATACATTCGGGGCTATTTTGATTACTTGGGCCAACGAGGGCATCTTGGTCATTTAACTATCAGTGGTGATTTCGTAATTTAGCCCATTAATGATGAAATGACGATTCACAATATTTAAGATTTCTAGAAGTTTATCGAGCCTCCAAAACCACTCAAACTAACATATTCCAACCTTGCAATACTCACCAACCCTTCTATTGCATCCAACTATATCGTATATCTGAACGATTGCTTTCGTATTTCACCACAGAACTTGCCACAGAGTAGTCGAACTTATATTCTGTGCGAAAAAGCTTCCATCCTCATAATAATATCAGGTGTGATTGACATACCAGAGTCATGCTTCAACCCTTAGGGGCATTTTAGTCATTTTCAACTTTATTGGCATTTTAAGATTTTTATCAGATGTAATTTACTTATTCCAATCATGGGGGTATTTCAGTCATTTCGACGTTCGAGATATCCCTCATTCATGTCAATTGAGCCATACATAGTATTTCAATCATTTAAGTACTCGTGGGTGTTTCGGCCATTCAAGAAATTTTGGTACCTCCAACCACTTCACTCATTTCAGAACTCAAGAGTTTATCCATCCTTCCATTTAAATTGTAAACCTCGGTGTCTGAGGATACTCCAGCCCTTTTTAGTCAATACGATCATTCCAATCAATTTAACCATAACAGTATTTCCAATACTTTTAGTCATTACGATCAATTCAGTATTTTGAGCCACTTGATCAATTCAGAGGTATGGAGAGTTTCCCGTAAATATATATATATATTAATGGATTCATTCTAAATTCAAGGAAGTCTAACACCTTACAATCTCGAACGTTTAAATCTTGTTACCATAACTTACAAGTAGATCGAGGTTTCTAGATGAATCGAGTTGATTTACCATATTCACTGTAGATTTCTAGATCGCTTCTAATTTCAAGGATATTTTAGTCATTCTCATGCTTTAAGGGCATTTTTGTAACTATATACTCCAATGTTTCCATCGTTTGACAATTTAACATTATTAATCGGGTTTGGAGATTGATCGACTCTTAAATTTTCTGTAGAATTCTAGATTATTTGATTTATCATCTTTCTCATTCGATTATTCCAACCTTATCTATAACGTCGTACATTTTCATATCCGGTTAGTCTTAAGTAGAAATTAACGGTACTCATCATCAGATGTGTGCATGCATTAACCGAATATCAACATGTACATAAAGCATACTAGAGGTAGCAGTGTATTACCTTTAATACTTGCTATATCGGTCGACCATTATACTCCGTTCGATCACTCTCGAACCTGAATGCGACGTCCTCAACATCCTGAATACAAGGAACTTTGAACACCTTCAAATACACAAACTCCAAGATCAAACCTTATTCACAAAGCTTTTAACCAAATAACTAAATACATAAGCACTCTCGGGTTCAAGGTTCGATTCGGAGGCTTTCGGGTCAAAATTTTGCCAAACGGGCTTCAAAATTGGACTCAGGACGTCGAAAAACATAAAGTAGGACTTTTCGGGAAAAGTTGACTTTTTGGTCAAAGTCAACGGTCAACGCTGACATCAGCGGTCAAAGTCAACGCTGACGTCATGCTCACGTCACTGATCCAAGGCTGACTCAGCGAGTTGACTCACTGGGTTGACTCGGATGAGTTGACTCACTGAGTTGACTCGGACGAGTTGACTCATTGGGTTGACTCAGTCAACGGGTCGGTCGGTCAACGGGTCAACGGGTCGGTAAACGGGTCGGTCGGGTTTGGGTTGATCGGTTCAAGGGTCAGACCGGTCTGAATCGGCTGGTTCAACGGCCACCGTCCAGGGCGGCCGAAAATCGCCCCGGACGGCGCGTGAGGCCCACGCGCGGCCTAAAATGGCCGAAAAAAGGCCTCCGATCATGCCCTTGTCATCCCTTTTTCGTTTAAAGCTCAAATAACCCAAAATTTAAGGCATAATACTTACCGATCTTACCAAATCGGAAGAAATCCGAACGATTTAACGTGGCTCCGACGACCTACCAACCGGCGACGGACACACGATCGGTCGGTCGGGTTTTGCTCCCCACGACACGCTAAACCCATCTTCACGGTCGACGCGCCTTGCCGACGACAGAGGCGGCCCGAATCGCGAAAAGAAGAGGGGCGCGAACCAAAGGTTTCGACGAACCTTTGACCTAAAACCCACGGCGAACGGCGGTCCCTCTGCGCGAGTGGTGGACGGCGCTGCATTCAGGAGGAGGCGGCGCTTCATTCGGTACCGGCGGTGAGAGTCACGGCGGCACGGTGGCCGGGATCGGGGGTGGTACGATAGGGAAGTTGAAGGGTTCGAAGAGAAAATTTTAAGATCTAATCCCCCCTTTTTTTTATTCATCTGATGCATTTAATTTTGAGAAAAAAAGGGTGGTTGGGATATTTTGAACTTATTATTATTATATTCTGATACCTCTTTAACTATGGGTTCAAATTAAACTTGGTGCAAGAGATGACTAAGAATTTCTATAGCTTAAGCGGTTGGGTGATTGGCTTAACAAGGCTAGGTTGTGGGTTCGATTCCCACAACCATCATTTTCCTTCCTTCATTCATTTTTTTAACTTTAAATATAAACATATATATATATTTAGGGGTGTTACATTTTAAATGCTTTAAAGTAGTCAAAACTAGAATTTCAACAAGCTCGTACCGATACAGTATACCGCGTATCAATACCCTTTTGCCCAAGTTTTGAATCTGCCAAAACCCGTACCGATACGGGTGAGACGGTATTGATACGGATTGTGGTCGTTTCGATACGCATATTAGGCGTACCGATCCCTGTTTTAACAACCCCAACGACTATTTCCCAACGATCTTTTAAATGACATATCGTACCGATACGCTCTCAAGCGTATCGATACGCATAGGCTGACAAAGAGCCCAACATCTAGTGCTGGAGAAGGGCGTACCGATACGCCTCCACGTGTACCGATACGGTAGGCTGCAGAACTGTATTTATGGTGGGAAATAAAGTTTCCAACGGTTCCAATTCAACCTGAACGACTAGTAACGACTACAAACTCATTAAGGAGTATAAAAGAGACCTCCAAGCATCAAGAGAAGGCTAATGCTTCATTTGTCAAACATCATATGATCACAAATATGTCTTAGTGCCTAATTATCAATTTCTTGTATAGACAAACACTAGTGAGCCAAAATTGTTATATTTGCTCAAGTGTTTTAGGATTGGGTGAGAGCTTAATTGTGCAAACAAATACCTATTAGAGGGATTTGAGTTTGCTTATTTTTATCTCTTTGTAAAGAGGGTTTGATCAAGGCTTTGAGTAGAAAGCTCGATTGGTTTTGTAAGGGTTTTCTCCTAAGCCTAGAAAAATGGACGAATCAATAGTAGATTGATTGGAAATCCTTAGTAGGAAACTAAGGTAGTGGATGTAGACCTTGGTTAGAATGTTGAACCACTATAAATCATCTTGTCTTTATCTTCTTAGCTTCCACACCTCTATCACCCAAAATTCCACTTCTCCACCACTTGGCGAGCAAGAAGGGTTGAAGGAATCGAGCACCATAAAACCCAACACAATCAAATGATGACAAGCGTCATCACCTAATTGGATAAATTTACTCAATTTTTAATGTACTTTTATTTAATATTTAACATATTCCCCCTCCAATCAAATGGTGACACGTGTCATCATCTGATTGGTTGATTAATTTTATTCAATTAAATTTAAATTAGGGCCAGGTTAATATAATAAGTAAATAACATGGACCAAATGTGTAATTTTACAAAATTTTGTTGACTGTCATGTCACCCATCGATTAGTTTTTTAACGACGGTAGTCAAAATAAGTTAATTTAGTAAGTTTGGTTGTCTGATTGACGAGTTGCCTAGTTCGGTGGTGTATCCCAACAAAAAGAGCTTAGGTGATCCAGAAACTCTCGATTAACCATTATGTATGAAGTTCAAATCATGAGAAAAAAGGGCAAAAGAAAAGAAATGCCGATTATTCAAGGGGGTCAATCCATCGGCGGACAAATAGACGGTTGGCGAGACATCTAGTATCCAAAATCCATCTTCAATTGTCGATTGTGTTTTCATTTCGGCCAACAAATACCAAAGAACAACTCTGAAATTTTATACCAGTGATAAGTGGTTGGATGACTGATAAATCCTATTCTGGGAAAGTCAGCTTGGTGATTATAGATTTCCACAAGGACATCGTTACAACTAATATCCCTCAGCTTCAAAAATCGACCCAGTGTTGAGATTAATTCTGTAAGCAGCTCTCAAAATTATCTCGAATTGAGGAGCATAGTTTGTCACGTTGTCTTGTGGTTGAGACTTGAGAGCCATATAGATTGAATAGTTGTAGAATCTTCAGTATTGAAAGCTGAAGAAATGAGAGCTACATTCCAGTTATGTTCGAGACTTGTTGCAAGCCTTGGATAGCTAGGGAAGATATTCTCCTTAAAGGTTGAACCGGTAATCAGAAATCATTTCATATATCAATAGAATTTTCATATCCGACTGACCATATCGAACCAAGCTCCAATAATTCTCTAGAACTCCAAATGCTCCGCCAAATATAGAAGGGGTTGGACCCCAAAAAAAGAATGTAGGAAATTCAAAAAATGATAGTATTTAGATTACAATAACCTGTCAAGTCTGGGCTTTAAATAAGACGACATCATTGTTTTGCGAGCAAATCAATATTGAACTTTCCCAAATCTCGAAAGCCTAACTAGAGGTGGCAATTATGTCGTTCGGTTCGGGTCGTTTCGGGTCTATTTAGAATCGATTTAGATTTAGTTCGGCTCGGGTTCGGATTTAATTCGGGTCTGTGATGAGTCGGATTCAGTTCGAGTATTGGATCGAGTCAAAATCGGGTAGGTTGTTTTCGGGTCGGGTCAATATCAGATCGGTTACTTTCAGTTCGGGTCAAAATCGGGTCGTTCGGGTCGCTTTTGGTTCGGGTCGTTCGGGTCGATTTCGGGTCAGGTCAACATTTGAATTTTAGGGTCAATTCGGTTTGAGTTAGGTTTAGGGTTTGATGTTTTGTATTTATGGTTTAGTTTAGAATTATTGGTGTATGAGATTAACTCTGATTCAACTTGTTAATCTATGCATTTGAATTTGATTAAATATTTAAATCAAAGCTTCATGTATCCATATCAAAATTTTGTGTATAATTATATTAAATCAAAGTTTATTATTTGTAATAATAATAATAATAATAATATGAAATGAATATATTTATTAAACTTAGGATCTAATTGAGCTAACTAAAATCTAGAAGCATAAATCACGGACCTAATTAAAATAATTCTAAAACTAAATGTGAAATTTCAATTAAATTAATCTAAATTGAAACTCAATTAAATTAAGAAAAAGAGAAAGAGAAAGACAATTGGTAAAAACAGAGAGAGAAAAGACAAAATTTTGGAGAGAAATAAGCCATTAATTTTTTAAGCTAGATTGAAAAAAAAAAGACAATTGGTAAAAATAGAGAAGGAAAAGACAAAATTTTGGAGGGAAATAAGTCACCAATTATTTAAGCAAGAGAATAATTACTTTTTAGGTCATGTTGCATTTAAAATGTTATATTTTAGTACTAATATTCAACTTTAAGTTTTAGTTTAATTTAATTTAGTCACAAGTATCCCCACGGTTTAGACTTCAGATATAGAAACCCCCTCCCCGTAGTGATATTTAGTCTCTAAAAATTTAATTTTAGTCAAAATTAACTAATCCTTTTAATTTAGTCTATTAATTTAATATAATCTAAGATTTAATTTTTAGCCAAAATTAACCCCAATTTATTTATATAATTATGAAATTGGTCATTAAACTCTCAAATTTCTCCACTTCCAAATTGTCAATTTAGTCCACAATTTCAGTTTTATGCTATATTTTATGGTGAAATTATAAAATTGGTCACTGAGCTCTCAAATTTCTCTACTTTCAGTCTCTAATTCCAGTTTTAGCTATATTTTATGGTAAGATTGTAAAAATTGTCTCTAATTTCAGTTTATAGTTTATGGTTTAGGCCTTACTGTTAATGGTTTAGGGTAATTGATTTTAGATTAATTTCTATGGCTTAAAGGTTAACAGTTTAGGTTTTTAGGGCTTAGTGTTAATGATTTATGGTTTATGGTTTAGTTTAAGGTTATTGGTTCATAAGATTAATTTCTATGGCTTAAAGTTTATTGTTTAGGATTTATGGCTTAAGATTAAATATTGGGAGAGAAAATAGTACATTAAAATTCTAAATTTAAAAATTAGCAGGGACAAAAGTTTTATTTAATTAATATTTAAACGTAAAATGACATAAAATGTCATTATACCACAACTTTGACAAGAGCAACGGTCTCTTCCAAGGTATAATACAAAAAGATAATAAAACATACTTCATTTTATTATTCATTATATTGTTAAAAATAGATAATATTAAAAATAAATTATTCATTTATTTTACCTTAATTTTCAGGTTAAAATCGAGTCGATATTCAGTTCAGCTTTCGGTTCGGGTAGCATTCGGTTCGATTTCGGTTCAGTTCGATTTATTTCGAGTTTCGGGTCAACTTCGAATCATCATGTTCAGGTCAAAATCGAGTCTTGGTTCGGGTTTCGAGTCTCGGGTCAAGTTTGCCAGGTCTAAGCCTAACCCACCATCACTCTTTGGTTGACAAAGATATTCTCATTTGCACCAATGAATACCTTTCTTCTCATTTGATTTCTACTACTAGAAATGTGCAAAAATTGCTTCCAATTCCTTGAAAAAAAGTCTTAGGAAAAATAAAGCAAGACATAGTAAAGATTGGGATTGATTACAACACGGATTTTATAAGAACTTCCATTCCTTCCATAGATAAATATTTTGCACTCTTGTTATGAACTTGTTGCAAACATCTAACTTTTTAATTTACTAGAGCTTGCTTTTTGTTTCTCCAGATAATGGAAGGTAAGCCCAAATTTCAGGATTGGACAGGCGTGACTCCAAGGATTCTACACACATCTTGTTTGTTACTATCAATCACATTAGAGCTGAAGAATAAACAAGACTTCTCATAGTTAATCACTTGTCCTGAAAAAGAAAAATATTTATTGAGAACATCATGTATACACATGGCACCCATCGCAATAGCATCATTAAACTGAAGACTATCATCCGCAAAAAGCATATGTGAAACAAGGGATGTCCTACGGTTGATACAAACACTTAAGAGTGAGTTTTGAGAAAGTGTTCAACGTAACAATGAAGAAGAGTCCTTCACTGCATTCAAGGAACAAATAAGGACTTATTGGATCCCCTTGGCATAAACCCATGTTTGGCTAAAATTTATAACCCACATGGCCATTAGCATCCAAGACATATGTCATTGAAGAAATATGCCTCATGATATTGGCAATCCATTTATCTTCGAAACTTATTTTGGGTAACATTTTCTCCAAAAAAGACCATTTCACTCGTTCATAGGCTTTACTTATGTCAAGTTTAAGTGCAAAATATCATCTTCAACCAGATCTCCTAACCTTTAGAGAATGTAGAATCTCATATGCAGCGATGATATTGCCAGTAATAAGATGCCCCGATAAAAAACACTCTAAGACTCATCAATGCAGAAAGGCAATACTGACTGCATACGGTTTGCAATCATTAACAAACTTCTTATGAATTAAGCTTTTGACAGTTGTTAGTTAGTTGGTAATCTTGATTAGTATCTTGATTACTATATAATGATTGTTTGTGTTAGATATTAGTGTACTTTTGTAAAACGCCATTTTCCTTGTCGTTTTGATTAATAAATAAAGTTAGATTTATTGGTTTCTTTTCTCCAAGAAACGATTCCTTTTCTCAATTCAAAACAACAACAACCCTAGAATTAAGAGTTTAACATGGTATTAGTTGGGTCTTCCGATTCGCGCTCTTCAGATTCCTCTCGATTTCGAAATCTTGATCCTTCAAATGAGTTTTTCATCCATCCGAATGAAAATCTTGCGCTTGTTCTTACTTCAGTTCTGCTTATGGGTTCTAATTACCATTCTTAGGCACGATCGATGCGAATGGCTTTAATATCCAAGAATAAATTTCAATTCGTCAATGGATCGTTGAAAGAACCTGATGAAGACGATGCGGGTTATTTTTCCTAGGTCAAGTGCAATAATCTTGTCCTCTCATGGCTTCAACGCGCGATTAGTTTTGAAATTGCTCAGAGTGTTTTGAGGTTCGACGCGGCTTACGAGCTTTGGGCGAATTTGTGCAATCATTTTAGTCGGGGTGATCTAATTAGGGTTTTCGATCTTCAAATGGAGTTTTTCTCTTTAAACCAAGGTATCAATTTTGTGACCACATTTTATACTCAATTGAAAGTGATTTGGGATGAATTATCTGTTTTGCAGCCATTGTCTTCATGTTCTTGTTCTGCAATTAAATTTAGGAATCAAGATTTTGCACTTCGTTTTCTTCGTGGTCTTTATGATACTTTTGTCATCCTTAAATATCAAATTCTTATGATTAAACCTTTCCCCGAGATTCATGAGATATTTTCTATCATTGTTCAGCATGAAAGATCCATATCTGCTAATTCTTGTGATAGTAATATTTTGGTTGTCGATAGAAATCCTGGAAAATTTCAAAAGAAATCAAATGTGTCTAATATTTCCAATCATAGGCCTTTGTGTACCTTATGTGGTCTTTATGGACACTCAGTTGAAAATGTTATAAAAAAACATGGTTACCCTCATGGGTACAAGTATAAGCCTCATGTTGCTGAAAAGTTTGTTAGTAAGGCTAATCTAGTGGGAACCTCAAGCTGTGAAAAGTTTGATATTCAGTCTAGTTTGAATAAGTCATGAGGGAGTTGTTGTTTCACTAAAAATCAATATGAAGGTCTTCTTTCTTTGTTACATGAGAAAGGTCTCTCTATTCAAGATCTTGTCTCTGTTTCTCAGTCAAATGTTAATGCTTTGACATCTGACTTTGCTTCTGCTCCTAGTGAAGAATCAGGTATGATCCTAACTTGTTCTAAATCTATTGTTAATCTTATATCTGTTAATTCTTTCTGGATTATTGATTCAGGAGCTACGAATCATATTACTAATGATATGAATATGTTTACTTCTTATTATGTTATTAATAATAAGTTTGTGAAACTGCTAAATGGAAATTTAGTAAAAGTTTTACATATAGGAGATGTTCAACTTACAGAAGATTTAGTTTTAAAGGATGTTTTTCATATTCCTCATTTCGGATTCAACTTAATTTATGTTAGTCAGTTAATGTTGAATTCAAATATTTCAATTCTTTTGACTAACAGAGGTTGTTTCTTATAGGATATTCACTCCTCGAAGATGATTGGTACAACTAAGGTCATGAAGGGCTTATATCAGTTTTCAAATTCTGCTACAATCAGTTCTTCTATTTTTCCTGGTGTTTCTAGTTCTTCTACTTGTGTTGTCCTACCTTCTGTTACTTTACATACTTGGCATGCTAGGCTAGGTCACCCATCTAGTCGTAGAATGTTTCATTTTTCCAAATTGAATAATGAAATTCCTTCTGGTAATGTTTCACAGTGTGATGTTTGTCACTTAGCTAAGCATAAAAGATTGCCATTCCCAGTGAGTGTCTGTTTCTACATCTATTTTTGATCTCATTCATGTTGATGTATGGAGACCTTTTCCAATAAAAAGCATATATGGTCATAGCTATTTTTTAACTGTAGTTGATGATAAAAGTCGTTTTGCATGGATTTTTCCTTTCTCTGCAAAATCTAAAGTTCGAAACTTGTTAGTTACATTCTATAATTTTGTTCATACTCAATTCTCAACAAAAATTAAATGCATAAGGACTGATAATGCGCAAGAATTTAAGATGGATGCATTTTTTAAAGAAAAAGGAATCATTCATCAGACATCTTGTGTTTATACTCCACAAAAAAATAGTGTAGTGGAGAGAAAACATCAACACTTACTTGTTATTGCTAGGGCTTTGAGAATACATGTTGGCCTGCCTTTCTGTTTTGGGATAGATTGTATTTTACATTCTTGTTTTTTGATTAACTTGACTCTTACACTTGTTTTGAATAATAAAACACTTTATGAAAGTCTTTATGCCAAGCCTCCACAACTTGATAATCTCAAGGTCTTTGGTTGTTTTTCATATGCATCAGATTTGCCCAAATCTACTACTAAAATGCATCATAGGGCTGTTAGGTGTATTTTTCTTAGCTTTCCTAAACATATAAAGGGTTATAGGCTATATAATTTAGAAACAAAATCAGTTTTTGTTTCTAGGGATGTCGTCTTTAATGAATCTATTTTTTCTTTTCACAAGTCTTTACCTTCATCTACTGATTTTGTTTTACCCAATTGTGATGGATCTGCTTTTTTAGATGATTATTTCTTTCCTGGTCACTCTCATAATGTCTCAAATACTAAGAACACAACCTCTATTCTGCATCTAATCCCATAATTCCAAGTTCTGCAAATTTTGATATTATTTCTGCTCAGCATGTTTCTTCTAATTCTGATCAAAATCACAATGCTCCAATTGTTGATACAAGTCAAAGTGTTCCATCTTGTGATCAAAATCACAATGTTTCTTCTGATAACACTAATGGTAACACTAAAGGCATAATGCCTTCTGCTTCCAGACCATCCAGGTTTGTTAAACTCCCTCAGAAATTTCAAGATTTTCAAGTAACTTTGCCTAAACCTCAATCTACTACTCATTTTATTGCTAATGTTTTGTCTTACCATAATGTTTCTACTCAGCATACCTCATTTATTGGTAACATTGATGTTTTAACTGAACCTAAAACATACAAACAAGTTGTTGTTCATGAGTGTTGGAGGAATGTTATGAAAGAGGAAATGTTAGCTTTAGAGTGTAATAATACATGGGATTTAGTTTCTTTGCCTCCTAATAAGAAAACTATAGTTTGTAAATGGGTCTTTAGGACAAAGTTGAAGTCTGATGGGTCTTTAGACAAATATAAGGCTAGATTAGTGGCCAAAGGCTATACTCAACAGTCTGATGTTGATTTTTTTAGCACCTTTAGTCATGTTGCCAAAATGAACACTATTAGAACCTTAATTGCAATTGCTGCTTCTAAGAACTGGAAGCTTCAACAATTAGATGTTAACAATGCTTTTCTTCATGGTTCTTTACATGAAGAAGTTTATATGAAGATGTCTCTCGGCTTTTCTGCTGACAATAAAACTGGTCTGGTTTGTAAATTAAAAAAGAGCTTGTATGGTTTAAAGCATGCTAGTAGACAACGGAATGAAAAATTGACTTTGGCATTAATAGAGCAAGGTTTTCAACAGTCTTCTGCTGATAATAGTTTATTTACTAAAGAAATAGGTGCTGACTTTATAGCTTTGGCTGTTTATGTAGATGATATTGTTTTATCTAGTCCTAGCTCAGAACAAATCACTCTCATTAAAGATTTTTTACATAATACTTTCAAAATTAAGGATTTAGGAGATTTAAAGTATTTTTAGGCCTTGAAATTGCTAAATCAACCTCTGGGATTAATGTCTATCAAAGAAAATACACTTTAAAGTTGCTCACTGAGACTGGTTTATTGGGTTCTAAACCTGTTTCAAACCCTATTGTAGTAACTAGAGGAATTAAGAGAATTTCTAAGAATGATGGAACTTCTTTGGAGGATGTTACTGCCTATAGGAGACTGATTGGCAAATTATTATATCTTACCAATACTAGGCCTGGCATTGCTCTTTCAGTTCAACAATTATCTCAATTTCTGCCTTGTTCTACTATTATACATTTAGTTGCTGCCCATAGAATTCTAAGATACTTAAAAGGTACACCTAGTCAGGGATTATTTTTTGCTGTTGAAAATGAACCTCGTTTGCATGCATTCTCTGATTTTGATTGGGCTTCCTGCCCAGATTCTAGAAAGTCATCACATGTTTTTGTGTATTCTTAGGATCTTCCTTAATTGTCTGAAAATTCAAGAAACAACAAACTATTTCTCGTTCATCTAGTGAAGTTGAGTATCGTGCTCTAGCTTCAGTGACATGTGAATTACAATAGATTTTCTATTTACTTAAGGATTTTCATATTCATTTCCAGCCTTCAAATCTTTTCTGTGATAATCTTTCTACTATTCAAATTGCAGAAAATCCAGTACACCACGAAAGAACAAATCATATTGAGATAGATTGTCACCTGGTACGAGAAAAGGTTCATCAAGGATTCATCAAGTTATTACCAGTGTCTACTCACAATCAGATTGTAGATTGCTTAACCAAAGCTTTGCCAAGTTATTCTTTTCATTATTTTATTTCCATGTTGGGCATACATAAAATTTATGCTCCAACTAGAGGGGGCTAACAGAATTTCTTATGAATTAAGCTTTTGACAGTTGTTAGTTAGTTGGTAATCTTGATTACTATATAATGATTGTTTGTGTTAGATATTAGTGTACTTTTGTAAAATGCTATTTTCCTTGTCATTTTGGTTAAATAATAAAGTTCACTTTGTTGGTTTCTTTTCTCCAAGAAACGATTCCTTTTCTCAATTCAGAAACAACAACAACCCTAGAATTAAGAGTTTAACAATCATCTTTGAAATAATTTTATAGAGAATATTGCAAAGAGCTATTGGTCGAAACTGAGACATATGTTTAGCATCAGAGACTTTAGGAATTAAGACTATATGTGTGGAATTGATGTCTTGGAAGGATTGATTACCTTGTAACAAAGTGATGCAGAAAGCAGCAATATCCCTCCTAATAATATACCAAAAATGTAACACCCGGGTTTGGGGGTCGGGTGAATTAAATAATTAAAATAATGTTTCGGGTTTTCCCTTTTCATTTTAAAAATCCATTTAATGTGTTGGACCCGGTTTTGATTTAAAACCCAAAATTTCCATGGATTTTAAAAATTGGAAGATGACCATTTTCATTAATGGCAATCTTGTAATTAATGAGACATGTAAAATAAAAACCCTTTTTATTTTAAAACACCCATTTTACTCATCTTCTTCCTCTCTCTCATTCAACTTCACGATAACTTCTTCTCTACCATTGGAGTTACTATTCCATCACCATACACCTTTATTCTTGGAGATTTCTGAAAGGTAAAAATGTTTTTGACTTGTCCTCACTTTCCTCTACATGTCTATACCTTTAGATTTCATTAAAACCCATGGTTTTACATTTTTAAGTTTTGAAGTTTTGGATTAAAAATGTGAACTTTGTTAGCTTTTAGTTGAGCTTTTGATTTGTTGTTGTTAGATAAGTTGTTTACTATCCAAAAGGTCCAACATATATGATTTTTACTTGGTTTTATAATGATTCACGGATTTGGGTTTTAGGGTGTTCTAGAGTTGGGTTTTGGGGCTATTCTTGTGTGGGAATTGCTTGCCTATAATTGTAGGCCATATAGGGGTTATTTTGGATGTGTTTGATGACCATTTGGATGGAGGAAATAGGAAATTTTAGTAAGTTAATGTGGCTGCTCGGAAATCAATGTTTTAGGAGTGTTCTTGGCTAGTTTAATTGCTTGAATGGTAATTCATGTTTGTTCCAGTGTTTGGTGTTGATTGTGGTTGTTTTTTTTTTGTGTGTTTGAATGATTAGAACCAAGGCTTCGTGTTGGGGAATCAATCCGGGAAGTTTGGAAGTTTGATTTGGCTTTGGTTGGTTGATCTTGGGGTTGTTGAGCTTGGAATAGTCGGTGAGTGGTTCTATGTTTTTAAATTAGTTTTCAAACGTTGGTTCAAGCGTATGGACCTAGGTCGGGCTTGGTAAACCCACCTAGAGTTGGGATTAGATTGATAGTCTAATCACAAGCTTAGTTTAGAAGACCTTGGTTGAACTTCTAAATGCTTCGTTATGCCTCTTGTTTCATATTCATTGTGATGAATGTTGTTATGTATATTGTAATATATATGTGTGCTGAGGCATGATGTTTGATGCATTGTGATATGCATGTGGTTGTGGAATGTGGTTTGTGTATGATGGTAAATCATGGTGAGTACGTGCTAAGCACGAAATTTGGTAAGAAGGTTGTGAGGTTGATGAATGAAATGTGTGTGTATTGGCACTAGTATGCTTGGGTACAAATGATCGATCATTAGGATGTTTAGTGTGCACACGAGAGTCGAAATGCGTGCATGGTCTTGGTGATGGTAGTCATCAAGATAGAGTACGGGTACGCCCGGAAATCTTCTTTTATATGTTAGTCGGTGATAAGTGGAATCCCATCGACGGGGCATGAGGATGAGTGCATTCCCCTCCGTGTGAAACGGTGATGAGTGTAATCCCACCGTAAGATAATGGTTGAGTGTTGGATGTGAGTTCCAACGGTTGTTATCCGCGTATTCGGGTCATAGCTAGGTGCCAATACGTTTGATATATGTGTTTCCATATGGTTGTGTTTATGGACTTGTTGAGCATGGCATGATAATGATATTATATTCATGCATCATATATATTTGACTCTTGTGGCCTCGAAGGTAAGAAAACATGCATTCTTTCTTGGTTGTGTTGCTCGTGCTTGGACCCTGCATTGTCGAGGTTTGTTTTATGAGCTTACCCTCACTAAGCTTTATGCTTACGCTCTCTTTTGTTTGACAATGCAAATCCGTAGTTCGTGGGTTGCTTGTGCAAGGAGAGGGCCTCCAAGTATGCTATTTGTGTTTTGCTATCATCAAGTATGGACTTTTAAGTTAAGATGTAATAGACAAGCAATGAGATTTGAGTATTTTG
Source organism: Hibiscus tridactylites (assembly GCA_958450335.1). Taxonomy (NCBI): domain Eukaryota; kingdom Viridiplantae; phylum Streptophyta; class Magnoliopsida; order Malvales; family Malvaceae; genus Hibiscus; species Hibiscus tridactylites. The sequence continues at coordinate 34,003,619 of OY288273.1, read as the reverse complement.
GTTATGTGTTGTTGTTTTGTGTTAGGAGCATGTTTAAACTCCTATGGTATGTGGATGATTTGGTTATGGCTTGCTTATGCCTTGTATGTTGGCCTTGTGCTCTTACCTTTATGCTCTTGTGTATGTTCTTGTCTAAGGCATGAAACCTTGAATGATATGTATGCTTCTTTTTTTGATTCATGATCCTTTTAATGTATGGCCTTTGCATGTATGTTATGTTAAGCATGCTTGTTGTAGGGTGTTTTGCCTCTAGAGTTAATACATGTATGTTGGAGGTCTTAGTTGGTGTCTTTGAGGCAGCCCTTGTGCCTTAAACCAGCTAAAACTTGTTTGTTCGCAGCAGGGGTATCGATACGGTTGGACCCGTATCGATACGACCCTCTTGTTTCAGGCCAAGCGTTTCGATACGCGGGAAGGGCGTTTCGATACCATTTTGCGACTGGAAATTTGAGATTTTGACGAGAAATTGAGGGTATCGAAACGAGCTTAGGTGTTTCGAAATAGTCTTCGTAGCGTTGACCACGAGAAGTTGACCACTGAGGGCGTATTGATACGGTCAACCAACGTACCAATACGGTCTCCTCGAGTTGACTTTGGCTAGTTGACCTAGTCCAGGCGTATCGATACCCTCTTTTGGCGTATCGATACGGTCTGCAGTTTAATCTAAAATGGGCTATTTTTTGAATTGATGTTTGGTTGTTCACCTCGCTTGTTGCTTCCGTTGTCGTTGTTTCACATAGGACATTTTAATGCATCTAGACAAGATAATAATAAATGAAAAAGTTTTCTCGGGTTGTTAACCGAAGTGGAGCCTTAACGGGTTTCGCCTCGGTTATCCCCATGTAACCCGCTCAGATCGGTCAGTCGCCCGGACCGGGACGAGGGGTTACAAAAAACGCTGGTAGAAAACAGCACCTAAACCATCTTCACCAGATGCTTTAAGAGGCCCCAATCGATCTAATAGCCTAGTGCACTTCTTCGAAAGAAAAAAAACCTTCAACATATCGTGAGTCATGGCTGAAGAGATACACGAATCTACATCTGATAAAATGTCTGAAAGATCTACGATTCCAGTAGAAGAAAATAATTCCTGAAAAAATTTCGAAGCAACCTAAGAATAGAATCATCAAAATCAACATAATTATTATCTCCTTCATTCAAAGAGTGGATTTTGTTTTTGCGTCGACGGCGAGAGGCATGTCGATGAAAAAATCTCGTATTTTTATCACCAAAACGCAACCAATTGGTTTTGGCTCTCTGCTCCCAATATAATCATTCTTGGTCACCTTCCATGTTCAAAGCCAATTTAACATCACAAATTCCCGAAAGCATTTCATCGGAAGAAAACGTATCATTGAGCACCTAGAGAAGTCTTCGCATATCAGTAACAATTATCTTCTTCTCTTTTTTATAAGGCGGAACCATGACTCTAGACCATGGATGAGGCATCGTAAATGTTTTAGGATTGAACTTGAATTATTCTGTCGTATTCTTCTTACCTCTTATTCACAAGATTCCTTAAGTAACCATGATGCCTTAAAAGTGGAAATAAGAAATGTGAAAAGAGGAAAGGTGTCGATTATCAATGTTAAGCAGCAGCGGACAATGATATTATTAATTTATGTGTAAAATACTACAATGGTCACTGAGACGTTTGTTGTCGTTAAACGTTAACGGGAGGCTGATCTGGCACAATAAAAAGAAGGAAAAATTACCTAGATAGTCCCTAAATTATTACTTCACATATATTTTGACTACTAAAATAAAAACAATTTGTATAATTACACATTTTATCTTCTATATTTACAATTAGAAAAAAAAACATCATATTCATACACAATTGAGAAAATCCCAGAATTATGAGAAAATCCAAACATGGAGTATATTTGAGAAAATGGGGTAGGCTGAGAGAAATTTAGGAAAATATAGAAAAAAATGTAGAGAAATTTGATTTTAATATAATTTAATTGAAAATATTTTTGGACTTACATTAATTTGTAAAAATATTTCAAATGTCTATTAACTTGAAAATTATGTAAAGGTTTTCAAAGGGAATGTTTAAAATGATTTTATATAGCCAAAGTGTTAAAAATAGGTCAGGTGTATCGATACACTTGTTAATATATTGATACCCAGTCAACCGTATCGATACTTGTTTTACCCGTATCGATATGCCCTTTTGTTTTCCTAAAACTATAACAACCCCTTTCCGGCCTGGTAGAGAACCGAGTCGGACAGTGTTACTGAAAAACAAAACAAAGATTGAAGACATAAATCTTAAACTTTTAATCAATATTTTAGTGCCAAATATGTCATTTTTTATTACTTTTAAGTTAAACTAACATACCATTTTAAGTCTTTAAGCTTTATAAAACGTAGTCTTTACAAACATAACAAAATCATCATAATCAAATAGTTTAATTACTTTGCCACCATTCTAGGAGTTTATAAAGACAAAACACATTACTCTAAGCTCGTGGTGACTTGCCGATTTACTAACTTTTCTGATCTCGAACTGAACACCTTGCTAGCCTGAAATGTTATAAAAATGAATACATTATACTTACGTAGTCTAAGTGAGGTAGTCATAACAAATGAACATGACGTACTAAACAAATCATAATTTAATGATATTTCTAGAGATGGATTCATTGAGCTATTAACATGATTCAACAAACAACATGGTTTACCCACTTACCACATAACATAATATCAATGGGAAACATACTTATCAAAGATTGTATCACAACATCAATACCCTTGCATCGAATCAACCGTATTTGAATACACGAATTTCACCACTACAACAACAACTAACAAACATGGTCTCAATATCCTCCACTACACCGTTTTTAACAGCTACATCGTTTTTTACCAACACATATCACATCCTTCCACAACACCATAAAACTTTGTACCACTGAGCTCACAAATTTTATGGCATATCGATTGAATCCAATACTCTCGAATCCAAGGTACAATAATTAATATTTCAACAAAGATAATTCCAATGGCATTAAACATATATCAAAGTTTCACTAGCAATATGCAATAATTAATATTTAATGCTCGATATACAATATTTATTCAAACTTACCAAACAAAGCTTTCAATATGATTTTTATGCAATGACCTTCAATAAAATGGTTAGCAAATCAATAAACAATGGTTCGAGATGGTACTTAGCCAACTCTCGAGATTCCGACTACACTCACCTCGATAACCCGATATTTTTTAGATAGCAACATCTTTATTCTCGGTTTTCGAAAATGACGGTTGTCTTTTATCAAATTTTTAAACTAAGTTACTCTAAAACAATATCGAATTAATACGAAAATAAAATTTGATACCTAGACTAACAAAAAATCTGAGCTTATCCCAACAATAATATGGATTCAAATTATCGAACCGAAAAACTCAAACCTACTAACTAAGCACCGAACCGATTGTTTGTTTCTCAATTTGCTGTGCATTATTCGTAAGGTTTTCCCTACTCACAATTCCCCCCCCCCCCCCCCCCCGTTTCAAATTCCGTTCTCCTAATCCACGTAGGGCTTGGCCCTTACATGGGAACCACGTGGCATTAACTTGGGGTATAATCCCCCTCCCATAGCCACGAAGTGGCATTATTTGCCACCTTAAATGGGTGCATGCCGAGTGGTCACCAAACTGGGGTGACTCACGACATTTCCTTCAATTGGAAGGATTTGCCGTGGATCCCACCCCTTTATTTTATTATTATATATATTAATAATAAACGGTTACGATTAAATCAAATAATTAAGTTTTAGACTTAATTTTTACTATATCAATTTTTAGGTTGTGACAAAAACTCTAAACTTTTTACTGTATTATAAAAAAAACTCTAAATTTTAGTAACCAAAATGAATATCGATATAGCTTATATCGTACCAATACAGAATGGTCAATATTGATACGCATGTATCGTGTACTGATACCTAATATAAAATTGCCCAACAGCTCTTTTTATTTTGAGGCAGATATGGATATTTGAAGTCTGTGTACCGATACGCCTTGCACTAGACTCCATTTAATGCTGGAAAAAAAGTCTCCAACGGCCATAAACGGCTAGTAGCTCATTCCACACTTTAAAAGAATACTTGAGACACTTGAAGATGGGTAGAGAACACATCCAAGGATCATGATCAAGAAAAATTGTTTTTAAGTCTATTTTCTTCATTTCTCTTGTATATAGTGTATAGAGAGTGTTTTAATTGTTTTATTCTTTACACTCTTGTGAGCTTCAATCTTGTAAACACCCATCTTGTGAGGTTTCTTTGTTTACACAATTACCTTGTAAAATGGAGAGATTCTAGTTTAGCCTAAGAAAAAACTAGAGTGGTTCTATCTTAGCTATTGAAAAGATAGGGTTCTAAAGTTACCTCTTGAGCCAGTAAAAAGGGAATAATTTATAGTAGTGAATTGAAAAATACTTAGCAATGTGCTCAGGTAGTTGATGTAGACTCGGTTAGGTAGTCAACCACTCTAAAATTATCGTACAATATTGTCTACTATTTTCAATTTTAGTCAATTCATTCAGAAAATAAATTCAACCCTCATTTGATCTATTTCGAGCCTATCAAAAAAATTATAGTGCCAAGGGGAGGACACCACCTCCACACTACGTTTTGCTTTATTTTAAATTTTTTTGGGCTGGTGGCAGGACGCCACCTGCACACAGTGTCAGACCCCTTATTAGCCGTTTGACTCAGCTGCAACGTTGATTAAAGTTTCATGGCCTACATAGAGCGGTTGTCACGCTGCATGGCATGCAACGTTCACGTGATGCTAGTTGTAGTTGGCGGTCAGGAAATCCTACCGTGTGCAAAACGCCACCTCTACATGACTTCGTCCTCCTCAGCTGGGGAAAAAATGTTGAGAAAGTTTGAGGTGAAATTTGTGGTGATATTTTTTTTTTGAAGATCTTCTTGGTTCCTCCCAATGTATCATAAATATGGTAGTTGTTTCTTTAACAACATTCATTTAGGTACTAATATATATATATTACTTAACGTAAATGTATATATATAAATAATTAGATTTTCATATTTTCATGTAAATTATATATTAACGTAAATGTAAATAAACTAAAAATAGATTCAAAATAATTGTTTTAAAGATTTGTTTGAAAATGACATTTGGAGAAGTTTTGTTGTATCATGACCATGAGTACATTTACTCTCATATTCGTGAAGAACAAGTAAGTAATATGAAATTTATTATGTCATCTGTAACACGAAATAATTTATTATAATAAATTAATTATAGGTTCATGAGCATACTTTCCGTCGTCAAAGAACGAAGATCAAGTAACCTTCCGACTTCATAGTTTATTACTTACACCAAGCCGAATTTTATAATGCTTCATTTTTTCGTAGATTTAAGATTGTGTCGGGTTGATGACAAGATTGATTGAACGGTGGAGACTTGTTGAGTGGATCGAAAGATCGATATTTACCAAGAGGGGGGGTGAATTGGAAATTTAAAGGGTTATAGTGGAAATTGGCAAATAAAAATTGAAGAACAAGGGATTTAGAGTGGTTCAAGTTCCAAATGAACTCTACATCCACTACCTTAGTCTCACTAAGGATTTGCAACAATTTCACTAAATTGATATTCCCCTTTTCTAGGACAAGGAGGCAACCCTTTACAATATCGGTTGATTTTTCTACCCAAAAATCAACCCAAACCTCACTCAATAGAACAAAGAAAGTTGAAGGCTAATTAGGTATCTCTTTAATACAAATGATAGCCCCAATACAAGCACTCAACCCAATTTTACAAAGTAAGAATGAAGAACACAAATTGGGATTTTACACAAGTTGGGATTTTTGCTCAAATGCTTGAAATTGATGTTTGGATGTTTGCTTGAAGTTCAATAGTTGTTGCTGATGCTTTTGGATGTCCCTTTTATACCTTCTCATTGAATTCTAGCCGTTTGGGTGGTTGGGAACATAAATGGAGCCGTTGGAACCCTCTCTTGCCACCATAAATGCAGTCTGCACCAACCCGTTTCGGAACACGGGAAACCTGTTTCGGAACGGACTAAAATAGAAAGAGCCGTTGGGGTGCATTTAAGAGCCCGTTTCGAAACGCCTTAAGGCCGTTTCGGAACGGTTTTGCCACTGTAAAAGGGTCGTTTCGGAACGGTCCTAGACCGTATCGAAACGCCTTAACGGTTTTGATAAAATCAGTTAAAACATACAACGGTCATATTTTTCAAACTGAAACCTAGCCCCTGTTTCGGAACGGTATTGATCCGTTTCGAAACGAAATGGCTACTGTCAAAGGGCCGTTTCGGAACGGGCTTGATCCGTTTCGAAACACCCCTTTTATATTTGAAAATATGAAATATTTGAAATAATTTTAATCCTTTTTAAAGCCAACATGAAGAACAGTTTCGAAACGAGTTGTGCCGTTTCGAAACGAGTTGTGCCGTTTCGAAACACTTTCAAGTGTTTCGATACACGTTTCGGAACGGTGGTCGACAGTGGTGAAAATGTTTCGAAACGCCTTAGGGCCGTTTCGAAACGGGTGCTTGAAAAAACACTGCTTTGGCTTGAAACACTTAGAAAAATTATTTGAAAGTGTATGTTTTTAACTTGGGCATAATACTAAAATTATATGGGGATATTTTAAGGACTTAAAATTCGTTTTGACTTTTTCGATTTAGTCCTTAGGTTTTTAGTTATATCAAAATTAAAATATTTGTTTCACAATCTCCCCCTTTTTGATATAACAAAACCAAAGTTAGAATTTTTGAGAATTTTGAAAGTTTTGAAAATATTCTAACTCCCCCTTGATTTAAGATAGGTTTTTTTTTAAAGTTTTAAAAAAAATTTGATTTGAAATCCAAGTAAACTTTTAAAAACCTTTTAACATTTTAAAACGAATTTTAGTTTAAAGTGTGGCTCTTAAATTTCTTCTCCCCCTTTTTGTTAGATCAAAAAGAACAATAAAAGCTCATAGAGAAGATAAATGATTAGTACCAATAAGCAATGATAAGCAACCATATTATAAATTCATAATCAAAATATCCAAAACATAATTCAAACATAAAATCCCAAAATAAAATAGCCATAAGCATAGGTCCTAAAACATGAGAAAACATAAAGATGCAACCTTAGTCCTAAAATGCATAGATAATATGATATGATATGAGATAAATATCCTAAGCCTCGTCATCATCATCCTCGTCATCATCATCATCGCTCTTGGCTTGAGAGCGGTGAAACTTCGTCCATTGCCCATAAAGAGTGGAGAAGGAGAGGTCCAAGTTGGAATGAGAAGTCTCAAGAGAATGAAGACGATCCTCGACATTCTTCAACCGATTGCCCATAGATTCAAAGCCCGAAGTAATGCGAGTGTCCAAAGCATCGAACCGAGAGTCCAAGGCATTGAATCGCTCGGTAAGGAAAGTCGTGAGGGCATCATTGTTCGCGGCTTGAACTTGCGGTGGAGGAGCAACGAGAGGAGGATCCGCTTCTCTATCAATTCTTTCCCAAATACCATTCACATATTGGAACCCGGACTTGCGAAGGGATGACTCACCAATCTTGGTCTTGCGAGGTTCCGGAGAGTCATAGGTACAATCAATTTCAAGATGATGAAATAGGGCTCTCAAGACAATGCCATAAGCAAAGGACGTCAACTCATTTGAGTCAATAAGCTTGATATTATTGACTATCTCGGCAAAGATTATCTTAGGCACATTTGGGCGCTCACCCCTACGGAAACACTCTAACCAAAAATGATCTCTTTGACGGATATGGGAATATTTACCGCCGGAAGGGCGAATAAACCAAGAGACTATCAAGTGAAGAACACGATCATGCACATCCAAATGAAGTGCTTTTCCGGTGAAAGTGCCAAAGTGACGTTCATCCTCAAGACCCATATTCTTAAGTTTAAGAGCAGATTCCAAAAGAGCAACATTAATAACAATCTTTTTGCCTAGTAAGGATGACTCAATTCCTATTATCTCGGTTTTGGACTCATCATAAAGAAAACGAGCATTGGAGTAAAAGATGAGTACCATATTTTTGTAGCAAACATCCGGAATGCTCAAGAAGTACATGAGATTCCACTCATCCAAACGGCCGAGATAACGGAAAAGGAATCGCTCGGAATTGAGGAAATCAAAGGTCAATGACACATTCCTTACGAACCGCGAAATCCTTGACATAAGAGAAACGAGCACGTGCCTCCGAAGTCTTGAAAGATTTCTGAAAAAGCATCGTGATATTCGGACGAATGCTCGAATCACCGGATTGAACGGCCTTGCGCTTTTTGTTCGATTGATCCGCCATCTAAAAACATTAAGCAAGTGTTTTAAAATTGAGTGTATGCATTGATAATTAAGATCAATCCAATAATAAATCCCACTTAGGTTTTTGAAAACAAAATTAAAATAAAAACAAAAAAAATATACGAGTGAAAATTTTTATATTCGAATAAAAAATTTTGAGATTTGAAAAAATTTTCACAAGATTTTGAAAACCCACAACAAAAACATATAATTTTTACAAAAATAAAATTTTCTAACCTAAGATTCGAATATGAATTGAAAGAAAAGAAAAAAATAGGAAAATTACCTTAGTTTGGGATTTTGGATGATTTGAGAAAAATCCTTGCACAAGATTGATGAAACTTGCTTAGACTTGAGTTGTAGAGTAAAACCCCTCACAATTTTGTGAAAATCAAAGAGTTTGAGAGGGTATTTATAGAGAGGGAGGCGGTTTAGGGTTTTTGTGTTTGATAAAAAGTGAAATTGTATCATTAAAAGCCCTAGTTAAAGCAATCCGCGATGCCGTTTCGGAACGGTCAAGACCGTTTCGGAACGGGCGGCTAGGGTTTTGACCATTTTAAAACCATAAATAGAACGTTTCGATACGGTGTTGACTGTATCGAAACTCCCTTTGACCCGTATCGGAACGCGTTCCGATACACCCCTTGGCAGAATCAAAAACGTTTCGGAACGCTTTTGAGGCGTTTCGAAACGCCCTTCTCTCAGAGCTGGATTTAAGGTATCCGTATCGAAACGGGTTCACCTGTTTCGATACACCTGGGCCTGGAAGTGCAGATGAGGCTCTAAAAATGCAGAAAAATGATCTTTTAAGAGGCCTAACATGCATAAATGTCATGAATGAGCAGGCAAAACATATTTAGGCAAAAACATACTCCCCCTAACTATAGGCATGGATGAAATTAGGAGTTTAAACACATCAACATGGTATTTCACAAAATCAAGCATATTTGAGCACAAAAGAGGTCCTAAAAGGTCAAGATAGGCTAGCTAGACCTAACTCTCTCCTAAGGGACCAAAAACGCTCTTTGTCTAAGGGTTTTGTAAAAATGTCCGCTAATTGATTCAAGGTGTCTACATACTCTATAACCACATCTTCCTTAAGGACATGATCTCTAATGAAATGATGCCTTATTTCTATATGTTTGGTTCTAGAGTGTTGGATGGGATTTTTAGTTAAGCATATTGCACTAGTGTTGTCACATTTTAGGGGTATGGTTCCAACTTTAATTCCATAATCTAAGAGTTGTTGTTTCATCCAAAGGACTTGAGCACAACAACTCCCTAAGGATATGTATTCGGCTTCGGTGGTAGATAAGGCTACACTATTTTGTTTCTTAGAGAACCAAGATATGAGCATACTACCTAAGAATTGGCAAGTTCCCGAAGTACTTTTCCTATCAATTTTGCAACTCCCGTAATCCGCATCCGAATAAGCATGTAGGTTGAAGGTAGAGTCTCTAGGATACCAAAGGCCTAAACAAGGAGTGTCTCTAAGGTATCTAAAGATTCTCTTAACGGCTATAAGGTGAGACTCTCTAGGACTAGCTTGAAACCTAGCACACAAGCAAACACTAAACAAGATATCCGGTCTACTTGCGGTAAGGTAAAGCAAAGATCCAATCATAGAACGATAAAGCTTAGAGTCAACACACTTACCTCCTTCATCTTTGTCAAGCTTTGTAGATGAGCTCATAGGAGTGGCTTGAGGTTTTGCATTCTCCAAGCCAAACTTCTTGAGCATATCCTTTATGTATTTTGCTTGGTTGATGAAGGTGCCATCCTTCTTTTGCTTGATTTGGAGTCCCAAAAAGAACGAGAGCTCCCCCATCATGCTCATCTCAAATTCACCTTGCATTAACTTAGCAAACTCTTGACAATGACATTCATTAGTAGAACCAAAAATAATATCATCAACATAAATTTGAACTACTAAGATGTCATTTTTATACATTTTTATAAAGAGTGTAGTGTCCACCTTTCCTTTTTCAAATCCTTTTTCAATCAAAAAATTTGAAAGCCTTTCATACCAAGCTCTAGGAGCTTGTTTTAAACCATAAAGGGCTTTGGTAAGTTTAAAAACATGATTTGGAAATTTTGAATCTTCAAAGCCCGGTGGTTGTTCCACATATACTTCTTCATTTATAAAACCATTTAAAAATGCGCTTTTAACATCCATTTGAAAAAGCTTGAAATTATGATAACATGCATATGCAAGCAACATCCTAATGGCTTCCATTCTAGCTACGGGTGCATAGGTTTCATCAAAATCTATTCCCTCTTCTTGAGTGTAACCTTGTGCAACAAGTCTAGCTTTATTTCTCACAATGTTACCACTCTCATCTAGTTTGTTCCTAAAGACCCATTTAGTTCCTATTGTAGATTGATTACTAGGCCTATCAACTAATGTTCATACATTACTTCTCTCAAATTGATTTAACTCTTCTTGCATAGCCATAATCCAAAAGTCATCTTTCAATGCTTCTTTTATGTTTTTAGGCTCTATGCATGAGATAAATGCAACATGGTTCATTAATTTAAGAGAAGAACGAGTGGTTACCCCCTTGGATGGATCACCCAAGATTTCACCATCTTTGACATAGTTCAACTCCCTTGGGTAGCTCACTTCCTTTTCCTCAATAGCCAAGTCCTTCAAGGCTTCAAGAGGTGGATCTTGTGTATCTTCTTCTTTTGGTTGAATCTCATCCTCCTTTGAAGTTTGACCTCCATCAAAGGCATTTATGATTCCTACATCATCATCATCACAAGAATCCTTCCTAGGAAGGAGGTTATCATCGAATACAACATGAATAGATTCTTCTACTACTAAAGTTCTTTTGTTAAATACTCGATAGGCTTTAGAGGTTAAAGAGTAACCTATAAAAATAGCTTCATCACTTTTTGCATCAAATTTACCTAAGTTGTCTTTTCCATTATTTAAAACAAAACACTTGCACCCAAAAGGGTGAAAATAGCTAATGTTAGGCTTTTTAGATTTTAAAATCTCATAAGGTGTTTTCTTTAAAATTGGCCTAATCATTACTCGATTTACTATATAACAAGCGGTGTTTGTGGCTTCCGCCCAAAAATATTTAGGTAAATTATTTTCACAAAGCATAGTTCTAGCCATTTCTTGTAAAGTTCTATTTTTCCTCTCAACTACCCCATTTTGTTGAGGAGTTCGAGGAGCCGAAAAATTATGGCTAATACCATTTTCATTCAAAAATTCTTCAAACCCTAAATTTTGAAACTCGGTTCCATGATCACTTCTAATGTGTGAAATTCTAAGTTCAAGATCATTTTGGGTTAATTTTGAAAATGTGATGAATTTTTCCAAAGCCTCATCTTTAGTATTTAAAAAGAGAACCCAAGTAAATCTAGAAAAATCATCAACTAACACAAATGCATAAGATTTACCACCCAAGCTCATAGTCCTAATTGGCCCAAATAAATCCATGTGAATTAATTGTAAACATCTACTAGTAGAAACATCATTAATGGATTTAAAGGAAGACTTATGTTGTTTACCCTTAGAGCATGCATCACAGATTTTGTCATTTGAAAATTTAATTTTGGGCAAACCTCTAACTAGATTTAGAGAGACTAGTTTTTCCAAAACATTAATGCTAGCATGTCCTAGCTTCCTATGCCACAAACATGCATCATTTTCATTTTGAGCAACTAAACATGCATGAGATGTATGTATGTCATCTAAATGCACCATGTATATGTTTCCTATGCGATGACCTATGAGCATAATATTATTAGATTTAATGTCAACAATTTTGCATCCATTTTTATCAAATAAAACATTAAATCCTTTATCACACAATTGACTTATGCTCAATAAATTATGTTTAAGACCATCGACATATAAGACATTTTCAATGAGAATGGTAGAGTGATTACCTATGGAGCCAATACCTTTAATGTGGCCTTTGGAGTTGTCACCAAATGTTACTACTCCTCCACTTTTTGGCTTTAAATCCGTGAATCGACTCTTGTCTCCGGTCATGTGTCTCGAGCATCCACTATCAAGGTACCATGAGTTTTGACTTTGTGCTTTGGCCTTGAAGCAATGCTCCCCCTACAAACAAAGATATTAAACTTTGGTTTTTGGTACCCAAATCATTTTGGGTCCATGAGTGTTAGCTCCTAAAACCTTGGTTCCCTTAGGAATCCAACATGACATAGCAATAATATTATTAGATTTTACAAGTTCCTTAGGAACCCATACACTTCTAATCCTTTTAGCTTTACTATGTCTATGGTAGCTACCTTGTTTGTAGTAATTAGTCCTTTTCTTAGGTTGGTGTGTTCTAGATGATTCTCCTACTTCATGCTTGACACTTCCAACATTTTTTAAGGACTTTTTGAGCTCATTTAGCTCACCTAACACCTTTTGGTGTTCACTATTGCATTGAGATAAAAGATTATTAAGATCAACATTTTCATCTTGAAAGAATTTAAGTTCATCTTTTAATCCTAAAATCTTTTTCTCAAATTTAGAATTAGCTAGCGTGAGTGAGTCATTTTTCTCATTTAGCTCTAAAATGATTTTCTTGTTTTTAATGACCGACTCCTTAAACTTCTCAACTAATTCATCATATACCTCTTGTAACTCATCATATGCATCATTTAACTCTTCATATGAAAAATCTAAAGTAGATGAGTTAGAGGTTACCAAGGAGGAATCTTCCTCAAGTGCCATGAGACAAAGGTTAGCCACTTCTTGTTCGTCATCCTCCGATGACTCCTCATCACTCCAAGTAGCAAGTTTGGCTTTGAGTTTCTTCTTCTTCTCAAAGCTCTTCTTCTTGAGTTGAGGGCACTCCGAACGGATGTGGCCGGGTTGTTTGCACTCATAGCAAATGATGGGATCCTTTCCTTCTTCTTTGTTCTTGTTCTTGCTCTTGAAGTCCATTTTTCTTTGGATTTTTCTACCCCGGTTGGACCTCATGAATCGTGAGAACCGTTTGGCTATCATAGCCAATTCTTCAAGTTCGTCCTCATCACTAGATGAGCTCTCATCAAGTTGTGAAGCTTTAGCCTTGAGAGCTATTCCCATCTTCTTTTTCTTTTCAACCTCAAGCTTCTCTACTCTTTTCTCTTCCTTCTTTTTCTCATCTTCCCTTCCTTGCTTCATGATCTCATGAGTAAGGAGAGAACCCACAAGCTCATCAAGCTTTAATGTCTTCAAGTTCTTTGCTTCGATGATAGCGGTTCTCTTCCCATCCCAAGCTTCGGGAAGTGAATAGAGTAGCTTCCGGACAAGCTTGTCTTCCGGTATGATTTCTCCATATCCCTTTAGACTGTTGACGATTGTGGAGAATCGATCAAACATCTTTGACACCGTCTCATCGGGCTCCATCTTGAAGTTTTCATAACTAAGATTGAGAAGTCCAATCTTAGTTTCTTTGACATCATTGGTGCCTTCATAAGTGGTCTCAAGAGTGTCTCACACTTCTTTGGCACTTTCAATGGAAGAGACCTTTGAGTAGATATCCGGACCGAAAGCACAAAAAAGCATGTGAAGAGCTTTATTGTTGACTTGAATCTTCTTCCTCTGCTCTTCACTCATTTCGGCTTTCTTCTTCAACACCATCTTGCCTTCACCATCTTTCTTCCATGGAATGTATGGCCCATCTTCAATAACATCCCATACAAGATAGTCACTAGACTTGATGAATAGCCTCATTTTATTCTTCCAAAAAGAATAGTTGTCACCATTGAAGAAAGGAGGCTTGGTGGTTGATTGTGACTCGTACATGCCGGAACCGGAGGTTGAAGCCATCTCTTGATATTTTGATGATCACATTCTTCCAAGGATCTCCTCTTGTAGTTGTTAAACCTCAAAGAGTTAAGCTCTGATACCAATTGTTGAGTGGATCGAAAGATCGATATTTACCAAGAGGGGGGGTGAATTGGAAATTTAAAGGGTTATAGTGGAAATTGGCAAATAAAAATTGAAGAACAAAGGATTTAGAGTGGTTCAAGTTCCAAATGAACTCTACATCCACTACCTTAGTCTCACTAAGGATTTGCAACAATTTCACTAAATTGATCTTCCCCTTTTCTAGGACAAGGAGGCAACCCTTTACAATATCGGTTGATTTTTCTACCCAAAAATCAACCCAAACCTCACTCAATAGAACAAAGAAAGTTGAAGGCTAATTAGGTATCTCTTTAATACAAATGATAGCCCCAATACAAGCACTCAACCCAATTTTACAAAGTAAGAATGAAGAACACAAATTGGGATTTTACACAAGTTGGGATTTTTGCTCAAATGCTTGAAATTGATGTTTGGATGTTTGCTTGAAGTTCAATAGTTGTTGCTGATGCTTTTGGATGTCCCTTTTATACCTTCTCATTGAATTCTAGCTGTTTGGGTGGTTGGAAACATAAATGGAGCCGTTGGAACCCTCTCTTGCCACCATAAATGTAGTCTGCACCAACCCGTTTCGGAACACGGGAAACCTGTTTCGGAACGGACTAAAATAGAAAGAGCCGTTGGGGTGCATTTAAGAGCCCGTTTCGAAACGCCTTAAGGCCGTTTCGGAACGGTTTTGCCACTGTAAAAGGGTCGTTTCGGAACGGTCCTAGACCGTATCGAAACGCCTTAACGGTTTTGATAAAATCAGTTAAAACATACAACGGTCATATTTTTCAAATTGAAACCTAGCCCCTGTTTCAGAATGGTATTGATCCGTTTCGAAACGAAATGGCTACTGTCAAAGGGCCGTTTCGGAACGGGCTTGATCCGTTTCGAAACACCCCTTTTATATTTGAAAATATGAAATATTTGAAATAATTTTAATCCTTTTTAAAGCCAACATGAAGAATAGTTTCGAAACGAGTTGTGCCGTTTCGAAACGCTTTCAAGTGTTTCGATACACGTTTCGGAACGGTGGTCGACAGTGGTGAAAATGTTTCGAAACGCCTTAGGGCCGTTTCGAAACGGGTGCTTGAAAAAACACTGCTTTGGCTTGAAACACTTAGAAAAATTATTTGAAAGTGTATGTTTTTAACTTGGGCATAATACTAAAATTATATGGGGATATTTTAAGGACTTAAAATTTGTTTTGACTTTTTCGATTTAGTCCTTAGGTTTTTAGTTATATCAAAATTAAAATATTTGTTTCACAAGACTAAAGGCGCAAACATTTCATTTCCATTCGACGAATGCACGATAACTCTGGAAGATGTAGTTATACAACTTGGTGTCCCAATAAATGATAATCCATTGGTTGGATCAAATACATATAATGTATTAGCTTTTTACAGTCAGTACCTTGAAAAAATCCTCTTGAGGTAGATGTGAAAGGTATACGTGTGAAAATTACATGGTTGCATAGTGAATTCGTTGTAACAAAGAGATCTACTTGACAAGAACTTATATATGCAGCTCGAGCATATATGCTGCAAATTATTGGTGGGATATTGATGACTGATACATCTGGTTATCTGGGTTCACACACAATATATGTCGTTCTTGGATAATTTTAACAAAAGCTCGTGAATATAGATGGGGATCTACAATATTGACATTTTTTACCATAAAATATGCAATGCCTCAATTATGATTAGTGAGAATAAGACATCGGATATTGGTGGATGCCTAATCTTACCACAATAATGGGCTTGGTATAGGCTTCCTTATCTAACGCTCATTGTGGAAGCACTCGTGTAATTTCCGCTTGCTTGAAGGTAATATTATGATTATTGTTGTTATAAAAATTTTATTGATTTAATATTTATCTAGAATGAATTAGAAATATAAGTTTAATATCTTTACAGATGGAGACATACGTTGAAGAATGCGGGGGTGGTGCACAATAAATTTAAGGATATAAGACTAAATATCCAAACAATAGAAAAAATGAGGTATCATAATGTTTCTAAATCAATTTTTTTGACGTAGTATATTTTAAAGTAATGTTTATTTATGTATATTAATATTTGTTCTTACATTTTATTTGGGTGTCGTACGAGAATCCAACAATCAAGGCTTGCATACCAGAAAGTGTGCGTGAATGTAGAACATTCTGGGTGCAGCTGTACCTTTAATCCATTTTTCTACTGTTGAATATCATTGTGCTGATAGAGTGCTTTGGCAGTTCAACTTTCATTAACTCATTCCTAGAGCTCCACTTGGTATTGAACACATTCATAGTGGACCTGAAAAAGGTAAATTCGATGAGAATTGAGTTGTGAAGCAAGCCAATTTCATTATTCTTTGGATGAAAAATATACGCGGTGAGCAGAAGACTTGACTCCAATTGAGGACAATGATTTTGATTTGAATTAAGAGTACTATTCATGGTATTCAGAGAATGAAAAAATGTTCTTAGTATCCCTCAAAGCTGGAAATAAATGGCTTGAAGATTCACGGTACTCAAAACATGTACACTTGTCATCCGAATTTGGTAAGAGCTTACAAGAACCAACAGACGAATCAAACTTGGATTGTTCTATGCGTTGGCATTCTTCATGGTCTCCGGTGCAATCCCTCTAAGACCTATAAGCAATGATACTTGGGAAGAACCAATAGAGCACGGGTATCCAATAGCCTACACAACAGTTGGTGACAGCTCATCATTTCATCTAACATTTGGATTTGGTGGCAGCTCATCTTCTCATCTAGCTTACAATGATGATGGGGATACATACCACAATTTGAGTATCCTCAAACATTCGTATATGGGGATATAACTCATCTTTATTTTGTGGCATGTGTGTTGGTAGTCGGACATCTTTGTTGTCGACTACGACCATTAGCAGCTTATTGTTTCATCCAAAAAAATGTATGATACACTACCTTCTATGAAAATGATGGATAATCCATTTTCCACGATGAGCAAACTCCGAAACAATCATGGTCCAATCCCCTCGACGGTACGATCAAACGTCATCCCTACACCGACAAAAATTGCCGAGAAGAATGAAGAAATAGGAAATATTTATATTTTATTTAGAATATATTTTAATTTGATTGTTGTTTGTTTGTTTGAGAAACAATTTTAGATTGTATAGTCTTGGTTTTTAAATTCGACTATTGTTTGATAAACAATTTTATTTTCTTAAACTTGCCTTGGTTCTTAATTAACTATTACATTAATAACTTACTAACAAAGAAAATCAAATATTTCTCAACCAATAAAAGGAAGCATTTTAAAACAAGTTATCTAATGAATAGTAATCTCAAACTGAATTTACTTGACGAATATTAAGTTTACATTAATAAAATATTAAGTTGAGGGTCTAGCACAGTAGTTTGAAAGATTAGATTTGTTGGGATACTTGTTTCTGGTGTGACCTGGTCCCCGACAAAGAGTACAATTCTTAACTTGAATTATCCCTCTCTGTCATCTAGATCATCCATATTAGTATGAATGTGAGTGGAACTGGGTCGGCCCCTTCAACTTTCTACAAAGCTTTAGATTTTGTAACCATTCTTCGTATATTGGCTCTACCGACCAATAATCTTGGTTCGAGATCGTGTTGAACTAAAATCTATATATATTTTTCATAGTGTGCAGGCTAAAATAGTCATCCTCATACGTGTAAGAATCCATATGAATATGCATACATGCAGCGTGTGCATAAGATGGCGTGTTCCACTAAATGCTTGAAATTCACCATAATTACACCATCTCTCATTAAGTTTTAGTTAGTACATTCTATGCTCACCTCAAACCTTAGCTTCGATAGTAAATTCTACATCATTTAGATCGAAGGTTTTGACTCTCATAGAGGTTACAGCCGCTTGAGGATTGATCAGGACATTATGTAGAGTTTTAGACCAATTTTTTCGTTGTTTATCCGGACGTTTACTTCCCTCCCTTTGTCGCACCAAACTTTACCCAATCTGAAGTAAGTGTACCACGTAATACTTGCAATTGGGAGATGGCGTGTTCCTCTAAGCACCGAGTTTATAGTCTCCGCAAGGATAGTTGTCATATGGTCGCAACGTTGAACTTCATCATAGGCTTGTGACCATCTTTCCTTGGGGATGTCATTTGCAAAATTAAATACATGTAGTTCATATCCTATTTGAAAAATTAGTTAGTTAAAGCAAATAAGAAAATATCGTCAAAAATAAATTAATAATTTTTATAAACAACGAATTATAATTTACTCGCGTTTAAAATCTCTTTTTGGATTTCATTTCTTCCGGAATTAGTCTTGGAATTTGAAGTAATATGCTGTACACAATATGATGGATATGCATGCGGGGGCGTCCATAAACTATTCCCTATGTCAATTACTAATAAGAGCGCAATCCCTCTATCAGAAATCATACAAACTATGTCTTCTTTTACTACATGCCTGCGTAAATGTCTCAAAAAGGATTTCTATCCATTGACGTCTTCTTTTTCAACTATGGCAAAGGCAATTGAGAATATATTCATGTATCCATCTTGTGCAACAACCATAAGTAACATATGATTGTACTTCCCTTACAACTAGGTACCATCAACTTGAATCATACGTTTGCAGAATGAGAACCCTTCAATGCACGCCTTGAATGCCCAAAATAACTTACTGAATATCCTTTTACAAGAAATTAGTTGGCCTTGTAAGGCGTATGTTGGTAATGTTTCGTATTCTATAATGGTTCATGTGATGAATATTTTCATTTCTCGTATAAGAGTTGGCAGCTCATTATACGATTTATCCTAATCACCATACACCTGATCAATCGCCTTTTGCTTTGACATCCATGTCTTATAGTAAGATGAAATATATCCAAGTTGATTCTAGATGGATGCTACTAACATTACAATCGAAATCTTTTGATCCTTTTCTACCAACAACTTAGTGTAGGCACATATTAAATTAGAGTCTAAATTTATGTGCTTCTGTCAGAATGAAATATTTTCGCAAGTGTGTTGCTCATTGAACCTTGTCACCTCCCACATCTTTTTCCTCTTCAAGTATGAAATTCTTATCTTTTAAGGACATTTGCTCTTATAATTAATAAATCTTACACAATACGTAAGCTTATCAAACTCAGCAACAGAGAAATTCATATGGCATTTGATGCAATACTCCTTAACTGCCAAACTCAACATCTTTTTTTGTTTCGAATAGAGCCTTCAATTCCAATTCGCCATAGTTAAAAGCTGATAAAGAACTAAATATGTGGGTTTCATATTCATACATGTGGACTGGAGGTTCATAAGCCAGTTGATTGGGCTCTGGTTCCGCTTAACCCCAAACAAGTGACTCATCATTCTAGCAACATCATTTGCCCAAACATCTTCTACAATAAGCTCTGTTTGAACAAAGGCCCAAATAGGCTCATCATTTACCAACCCAATCGTAGTGACAGTCGCAGCACAAACATCGTCTTCAACGTCCATACCATTACCCTGAGTCGCAATTGTCCTAACAATTTTACCATCATTGGCATCGAGTAGATGAACGTCATCATCTTTCGTAATAGGCACAATATTTTCTACATCCTCGTTGAAATCATCAAGTGTTTCGCCCTCAGTGACCAACTAAGTTTTTAGTGTCACAATCTTTTGATAGCTCATTCTATCTACATATTGAGAGAAAAAAACAGTCATAAACATACTATCGTGGCCACTTTTAAATCGTGTGTAAAAAATAGCTTGACAAATCATTTTGAAATTTTGGGTTTTCCTTTTAATCCATTTAATCTTGAGCTGATTGGTTTTTCATGTTAAATTGGATTTTTGACTTTAATTAATCATGAAAATTGGATTTTCCTTTAAATCTAAATCAATCGATCTTAAAATCGGATTTATCTTTTTATTCGATTTTAAAAAATATTTGGAGTCGCCACCGATCACTTTGGTAGACCGGACACCATAAAAAACAACTAGCGATTCGTTTCTTAAAATTTGGGTTCGGGAGACGGTTACGTGTGGAGAATGATTAACACCCCCCACAAACACTTGTTGTTGGTACCTTTAATTTTGCGTAGCATTTTGGCATTTAAGAATAACATTTTGAATTTAATTTATTTATTAATTATTAACTGAATTTTAAGTTTCGAATGAAGATATTCTTTTTATAAGGAAATATATTTTTTTCGGAATATGAGATTGAAAGCACCCTTTTACGTGACACTTACATTCATATTCAAAAGATATATTTCAACATGTGTCATCGTCTCTTTAAACGTGTTTGTTTCTAATCCGTATGAAGAACAAAACACAACGGGTATTAGAAGGTTAATTGTAATCAGTTTTAATCTTTGTTATTAAACTGTAATTAGTTAGTTGGATCTTGTTGGGCCGTTTAACATTGGATTATAAATGCTCATGTCATTGTAATAGGCAATACAAATTTTACTTTACCATTTTTCTAAATACAAGATTATTTCTTTTATTCTCTGATTTGGAGTATACAATTTCCAACCACCGTTTATCTTCCTCACACGCAAAATTACCTTCGTCCATCACATCTCCGGCCACCACGTGACATCATTCTCACATAGTATCAGAGCAAAGTTGTTAAACTCTTAAACTCTCTCCAGATATTTTCTTCCATGATAACTTGAATGGCAAGCTTCGAGTTTCATGTTCACTTTGGAGAAGAAGCAAGAGTTAATCAAGCTAAACTGATTTCAATTTATCAAAATAAATTTTTAGTAATAGAACCAACAACACCAAACAGTCTACAACAAGCAACATCGAATCATCAGCTTTCTGCAGTAATATGAGGTTGTGACCTTAGGCAACAATACCATATGACACATATCAAAGATGCTCAACTCAAAGTTTAACTTTAGTAATCCTCACAGTCATAACCATAACTACAGAACTCAAACATATAATCATCAGATTGTTCAACTGAAACTCAATTAAGTCATAGGTACAATACCAAATACCGGTAAACAAAGCACCAATGATCGACAACTAATATACCAGAGTCCTCAGTTTAGAAATAATATTCACAAAACACTTAAATATCCAATCAAGTAGAAGCAGTAAGTGTTTCATATAAAAAATACTTCAGATTGCAACTAATCTATTAGCCCAAGATCACAAGGAAAAGAATCTTTCAAGACTGATTTTTTTTTCGAGAGAAAAATAAATGTTTGGAATCAGATCACAAGGAAAAGAAAGAAAGCAATTTTGGGTTTTGAGTATCTGAGCAAACGGTTCTGGTGTTGCTAAATTAAACATGTAGGATTCCCATGTTTCTTTTCTTTTTATGATTTTTTTTCGACAAATCAAAGAAACATTCTTCTTCTTCTATGAAATTTCTAATTTTAGAGAAATCACAGACTAGTCTGTTGGTTCTAAAAAGTTCAGATTGCATGACAAGATTAAGAAACGACATTAAAACTATTTCTAGACTTCCATTGGGATGTAGTATTTCGTTTTTTGGAATTAGGAGTGGGCTTTAGACTTCATAATGGGTTCTAATTCTTAAGAAATTGGTTTAATATATATATGTGTTTAATTAGTTTTGAGTTTAGTCTTTGTATTCTAATTCGATAAATCATTTTAAATTTTGAAAATTTGGTCTTGGCGAAATGATAATCATTAAATATTTTAAGCCAATTCTTGTTACGAGTCAGTAATCTTTAGTAGTTTACCAAATAAAAAAGAGCAACCAACAAGGTTGGTCCAAGTGATAAGCATGGGTTGTAATATAATATAAAATTAGGGATTGGGTTTGATGAAAAAGAATATGGAAGATTGGGGAGGGGAAATTTTAAAAAAATGTAAATATGGAGGATTAATGTGTAATTATATAAATTTTTTTATTTCGGTGGTCAAAATAGGAATGAAGTAATAGTCTAGGGACAATCTAGGTAATTTATCCTTCTTTTTATTGTGCTAGATCGGTCTCCCGTTAACGTTTAACGACAACAAAGTCTCAGTGACCATAAATTTACATATCGAAAATGTAAGTGACTATAACGGTTGAATTTGAAAATCGATGACCAAAATTATACAAACCCTAAACATAAATATCATTGCAGTAGTTTACCCTTAATTTATTTGTCATGTTTATATTATAGTATATTAGTTTAATTTTTGTTTTGTTTTGTATAAATTACATAAAATTAAAATGTATTCAATACACATGTTGTGTAGTCTTTAGACTCAGTACACAATCGTTTTAGTTTAGGTTTATGTGTTAGAGTTTTAGGGTTAGCGACTTATATTTTATTATTTAAAGAGTATATATACATAATTTATTTAAGATTACACCTAAAAACTCTTTAAATATAAGTTGGTGTAAAAAACATAAAGAGTAAAAATTATTTAAAAAAATGAGTTATTCGAGTTCTTCAAATTTTCATTTTACAACTTAAACTTTATTTAATTTTTTTCCGAATTGAGTCGAGTTTATAAAATTTCAAGTCGATTCAAGACGAGTCAAATTTTTCTCCTTGAGTTGAGTCAAAAATTTAAGTTTTACGAGTCAATTTGAGTCGAGTTTTGTTTGCCATACTTTAAATCTATTTTCAGAATTAATATTTTCGCGGAAATCTCTTAAATTTCAAGCGAAACTTTGGGTTTGGATAAGTGGCCCAATGGTTAGGTATAAATACCTTTTAAGGTGTATCAATAATTGGAACAAAATTCCTCTCTTTTTGGTATTTTTATATGCTCATAGACGAGTGTGGATTCTAATTCGAGGGGAACAGTATAATTTTCTTTTATCTATCTCAGAAATTTTTTGAATTTATCATATAATTTAAAGGTAAAAGAAAATTTCTTTGAAGGTTGGAGGGGCAATAGCCCCTTTTATTGTGTTTATTTTTTAAATTTTACAAGTTGATATAATCGTAAATATTATATCTTAAATTACGAATTTTAAAGTCTAAACTTATTTTTGGATATCCATGTTTATTATTATTATTATTATTTTACAAAAAGAAAAAGAGAAGCGGTTGTGACAATAAGAAAAATAGAAGAAAACAAAAACAAAAGTAAAGTAAAAAGTAGGACAAGCAGCAGAGATAGATAAAAGAAACAAAAAAAAATGAAACCTTAAACGAAAAAATAAAAGTGAAAATGGAAAACTGAATAGTTGGGCTTATAAAAAAGTATGGGCCCAAAGTAGTTTTAATTGTTTAGTCCAATTAAATCAAAACCTTTTTAATCCATTATTGTTTTGATAAGAGCAAGGCAAATTTAAATGTATTCATCAAAGTAAAAAGATAAGGTGTTAGGTCGCTTAAGCAAGATTAAGAGTTCGAATCTTGGCGTTATAAATAAAGAAAATTTAGTTGAAAGAGTCGCTCCCATAATGAGCATCTGCAAAACTCGATCTGGATTAGTCGACCAATAGATCAAAAACCAGTGATTAAACATAAAAAAAAATTGTCGATCCTTTAGATGATTCAAATACGATATTATTAGATTTTTATTATTATTTAAAGTAGAGTTTAGGATGTTATTGAAAAATATGTGTAGGTAATTAAAATATTTAGTAACTACATCAAAGTGTAATTATTATCCTAATAATTATATTTTTATGTAATCATATTATGATGTACAAAAACAAATAATTGAAGTTCAACCAGAAAAGTGGTAAAAACACCTTTTGACATGAGAATGGCCACAACTCAGCTTAAGTGGGTAAGTTCAATGTACATGCACTAATGGGAACAAATTCCCCTAGGAAACATACGTGTAATTGTTGGTTCAAGTTGTGGTGCCAACTAAAGGAATCGTACCCACACCAACCTAAACTGTGCACTTTATTCACGGAGACGGAGCTAGGATTCTAACTCGAGAGAGGTAAGTATAATTTTAAAAGTAAGATATAATTTATAATTATCTCATATTTTTTTTTAAAAATTGTATAATTTAGAGGTAAAAGAAATTGGAGGCTGGGGCAATTGTCCCAACCTTGACTTTATTTATTTATTCATTATTTTGATGTGATTTGTATGCGTAACAAATTTTTAATGATTAAATTAGAGAGTATAGAGTATTTTAAAATGTTCGATCTTGCGTCATTTTATATATTATACCAGTAACAATACTAATTAAGTTAAATTCAATCAAGTTTCAAGTAAATAAGTTGAAGTCAAAACTTGTGAAATTGTGGTGAAGGCTTTTGATGTATATTTGTCTATTAAGAAATTTAAATTAGAGTGCTTAAAATAATTGTGAAGCATCTTATTTGTGAGAGTGTAATGGAATTCAAACACTATATTATTGATAACGATAAATATAATAATCACACAATAAAAAGAATCAAAATTTTATGTGAGAAATTTTAAACTTAAAAAATTATATGCAAAAGAGGAGAAATTCAACTAGTATCGAAATAAGGAAAATTAAAAAAGATTTGTGGAATCAACTTAATGTCTAAACCTAGTCCCTTTATCTATTTATAGAATAATTACTTAATTACAGAAGAAATTTGCGTAACAAGAAATATATTCAAACTTAATTTTTTTTACTCTGAAATTAAATTTAAATCATCGATTGTATCGAGTTTACTATGAATTCATATGTTCATGGAATCTTATAAGTATAGATTAAGTCCAAACTGTCTGAACAATTCTCTAAATTGTTTCTTTTTTATTTGATGCTGCAAACATTGTCCTAACATTGATGCCAAAAGTGGATAGCAACATTTTTACCAACCAGAAGTTCTAACGTAGACAAAGATGGTCTATGATTTCCAACAATAATGCATCACGGGCATAGTAAAGGTAACCCTAATTTATGGAAGAAGCCAATCTTCTGATCACCTTCTTTCACTGATTCTGCCTTGCCATTTTTGCTCATATGTGTGGCTCTAAATGAACTAAATTTGAATGAATATATATTTCTATTCATATTCGTTTTATTTCATTTTTAAGCATGTTCGTGTTCGGATTGTGTTTGTTTAAAATTTTAAAATTGTATTTGTGTTGGCTTATTTAATATTATATTCCTATGTGTTTGTTTGTTTAATTTTATGAACATGTTCCTTTATAGTATTTACGAACTTGTTAAAAGAGGATGTTCGTAAACACTAAACAATCATGTTCGTGAAAATGTCCATGAACAAATAATTAAATCTCTGTGAATAATTAAAAAAAACTACTCCAGTGAATAATGAATAAGCAAACCGTAACATTTTTTTTAATTTAATAATCAATCATAAATATGAATAGGGTAAATTACGTAAATAATTACTGAACTTTATGCTCAAACCTATTTTGATCACTGAAGTTTCAAAACTGTCAATTTACTCAATGAAATTTAGACATTGAACGTTAAAGGTCACTAAATTTCAATATCTAACATATTTTGATCACTGAAGTTTAAATATTGAACATAGATAGTGGTCGTTCGGTCCTAAATTTCACCAACCACTTTGTCTCGGCCCCTGAATCCAAATTTGGTCTCCATTTCATCGGAAAGTGCCCCGAAGTCCAGGAATCGAAAAAAAAAAACTTTCAATTTCTCTCTCGCCAATCTTCCTTCTTCGTAGATGGAGCCCATTTTTAAGTATATTGCTTCTCTCATGCCAATGAAGCTTTCCACCGCTTGAATTTTGGAAAAGTTTCTCTGTTCGACGGTAAATAGACGTTATCAAAAAGTTAACGGATGAGTGACAAAAAAACGTTCAATGTCTAAACTTTAGTGAATAAGCTGAACATTTTGAAATTTCAGTGACCAAAATAGGTTTGGGAGTAAAGTTCAGTAATAATTTGCATAATTTACCCATATTAATAACCATAATAGAAAGAAATAAAATAAACATAGATATTTTAAATATATTTTATAAAAAAATATCAACATAAATAAATAAACAAACTAATAAATAAGTTTATTCATGTACATAAACGAACCAAATGCACATTTATTCAAAAATATTTTTTCATACATACTCGTTTATGTTTGGAGTTAAACATATCGAATCTAAGAAGAAGTTCAAAACTCAAATAACATTATTTTTTTCATTCACGAGAATCAAACTCGAGAGCTTACTTCCTTAGCATTTGAGCCAAAGTAGTTTTTCATTGTTCAAAGGTCCCATGTCCGAAAATACAAAGCTTTAGATTACAACCTTAATTAACAGAAAATTAAAAGGATTTTTTTCCCTGCAAACTTCCCTATATGTAAACACTTGAAAAACAATACATAAGGAGGCATGGGACCGAGCCATGACTGCATTGCATCAGCTGCAAATATTATGCGGAACAACTACACCTAGCAAAGCCTAAACTTAGAAACATCGTGGCACATATGCATGCAAAGGCTGAGTACTGGTGGAGATGATGAGAAACTTATTTA
This sequence comes from Hibiscus tridactylites, assembly GCA_958450335.1. Classification (NCBI taxonomy): domain Eukaryota; kingdom Viridiplantae; phylum Streptophyta; class Magnoliopsida; order Malvales; family Malvaceae; genus Hibiscus; species Hibiscus tridactylites. The sequence continues at coordinate 33,977,051 of OY288273.1, read as the reverse complement.
TTAATGGCCACCCATCCCCGGCGTAAGCGACACTTGTTTCGGTGGGTTCGGCAACGCCAGTATCGCCAACACCGCACTGATGGCCGCCGCTATCGACCCCAACACAAACGCCGGCAAGTTGCCTCCCCCGAATGCCTCGTCCAACGGCCCACTAACGACCGATACGAACATCTGCAGTTTTGTACATGCAAACCAGATCATCTTCCAAGTTCAAGTGTTGTCTGTTGATAATTATACATTCATATATATATATATATATATATATATATATATATATATATATATATATATATATATATATATATATATATGTATATGTAGAGACATGTTTTTCACCTGTGGGATAACTATAGACAAGTTCAGCACTCCTAGTGAAAGACCTGCCATGTTCACAGAATTCCATTGAATCAGTGGATGTATATGTATATGTATATGTATATGTATATGTATATGTATATGTATATGTATATGTATATGTATATGTATATGTATATGTATATGTATATGTATATGTATATGTATATGTATATGTATATGTATATGTATATGTATATGTATATGTATATGTATATGTATATGTTTTACCTTGACCAGCACCAGAGGAAGAGCAATAGATGGATGCCAGAGCGAATGGAATGCTGTATGTTACCTGCATAAAAAGACAAGAGTTGTCGTTATTGCTAGACTTTTCAACTCAATTATTAATGTTAAAGAAGTAACCGATTATCCAACTAACATATTATACATAGAATTATGTCCCAACAATCAAATGCGTCAATGTCACAAGGCATTTTATTTTCTCGAGTCGTGTTGTGTTAATATCATATAAAAAATCAGTATTGCCTTGTTTAGATGTCGAGAAAACGAGACCCTACTGGTCTATATAATTGACGGTGTATGAACTTATACGGAACAATAATGCATTAAAAGAGAGGTGAATAATGGACTAACCGCAAGTGGAATGCCCAAAATTCCGAATACAGCCAACGCAGACCCTAGAATATTAGCTGGGGGATGGGTAAGTACGGGCCCGGCTTGTTGTCTCCATGCCTCGGCAAGCTTGGTGATCAGCACCGTCGACGCCATGCACGCACACAAGATGAAATTGACTATGGCCCACACGTTCTTCACGCCGCCGATCAATCGCCCCACCGGCTCCAGAACTAGCGAGACCAACCCCAAGACGATCGAGTTTATCATCAACCCTAATGCGCCAGCCCGGACACCGTCGCCGTAGATCTTGACTTCCTGTGCGTTGCCTTTCACTTTCCCACCGTACACCTCAGTCCCCATCCAGTCAGTGTCGAACAAAAGGAATGGGAACCACGCTATCCAGTTGAGGCAAGTTACGAGCAACAATATCCACATTGGCTTCTTCAGGCTCTTGAAAGCCGACACGATCTCGCCGACGAAGGGCGTGGCCGGTGTCTCGTCCTCGTCGACTTGCTTCGCTAACGGAGTTTCCTTCACGGTCGTAACGGCGGTTACCGTGACTAGAACCAGGATTACGATATCGATTGTGAAGCATGATTTGAGGTTAGCACAGTAGACATCGCATGCTGTTGTTTTCGTGAACGGGAAGATTTTGTAAAGGTGGGAGTAAGCCCCGGCGGCGTATCCTAACACGTTGCCGACCGCCATGAAAAACGAGAACCACCCGTTGGCGGTTCTCATTCTTTTGTGGTCGCCAGCCGATAAGTCGGCGAGTAGAGCTCGGCACGGACCTTGCAACATGTTGTTAGCGACATCGAGGATCCAAAACCCGATGACGAATATCGCGACGGCTCTCGGTTTAGTCGGTTTCTCCAAGGAATCACCTGCATGGTGACCTATGTCTTTGGCGAAACCGATGAGGAAGACGGCGATGGAGACCGAGGCGGCTCCAACGACGATAAAGGGTCGGCGTCGACCGAACCGAGAGGTGCAACGGTCACTGTTGTAACCCACGATGGGTTGAACGAGAAGACCGGAGATTGGACCACAGAGCCATATGAAAGCAGCCCATGTATGGGGGACGCCGAGGGTCTGGACGTATGGGGTTAAAAGAGACAACTGCAGAGCCCACCCGAACTGGACACCGGCAGCAATGGAGGCGACGGTGATGATTTTCCTAGTCGAGGTTGGAGCTGGCGGGCTAATAACTCCGTTTTCCATCGTGGTTGCCAACGTTTTCTATCTGTAAAACTGAACTGCTTTGTGTTAATTAATGATATATACACATACATATATATACATATATAAATATGTGGATAAAATGGTGAGAAGCACACACAAGGCGGCCATAGAACACTTTCCAAGCGTGTGTGAAAACTGAAAAGTTAAAAATAGTACTAGTACAAGATTACATGTTTGAATTCCCAATCCTAATGATTCCATATATCTTCTAATTATTCTTGGACACGTCAAGCTTATGCTAAAGTTTCATATGGTCAGAGTGAAGTAAGGGAACAATGTTATCTTTAATAGATTCAAATATGAGCAGTTTATCGGTACGTTATGTATATATCATTAAAAGACTAAGATTAATAAACATATATCATTTCATAATCATATTAGAATGTTCAAACAAAAGTTTATTATATTTTTTTTTAACAAATTTTAATTTTGATCCTAATCTTACCTAGAGGAGAGGGGAAGAGGGACTCTAAGAGAAAGAATTAGTATTCTTAGTAGGTCTAGAACCCATAACTTAAAAAAATTAAAGAACAAAGATGAACAGCTTGATCAACCGGCCAAATGTACTTGCTCAAAAGTTAATTATATTCTAATACACTAATAATTTGTATTATATAATCTTTCAAACTATTTATTTATGTGTATGACATCAAATATTGTGCTATTTTATTAAATATTTAATAATAATAAAAAATATACAAATATATGTAGGTATGTAATTATTGGATTGGATCTTGGTCTTTAGTGCAACAACCCATATAATTTGAAGAAAAACACTCTTTTATTTCCCTCAATAAAATATGTACCCTTTCATATTTTCAAAAAAAAACACTCTTTTATATATATATATAAATCAAAAGTATTATTGAATAGTCAGAATTACATGACCTTTATTCCCCCAAATCCCAAGAGATGTTAATTATTATTCTGATGCCAATGATTATATATATGTGTGTGCACACGAATTAATACTTCGAAGAAAAACATACAGTCAAAAAGTGTATGACCATTCGAATTATATAATATTTTCATAAACTAACACCACATACTAATGTTTTGAAATTGACTTTAAGAATTACCTTCATGAAATTGACATTAAGAATTAATTGAATAGTTAAATGAACGTTTAATTATTTATTTTTTTCAAAAAGTTTAAAAACTAATATTATTAACTTTAAAAGCACGAACTATCGTTTGATTTAGTGTGATAAAACGTTAAGTTCGAGTTTTGAAATTATAAATCAAGCCAAATTAATTTAGATGATTATCTCATATTATAAGTATATATATAATTGAAAACACCAACTACCGATTGATCTAGTGTGATGACGTTAGATCCTTTAAACAATATCAGCCGTTTAAATTCTAAAATTGTAAATAAAACAAATTGAGTTGAGAAGTTAACATACATACATATAACAAAAACTTACATGTAAGGGCTGAATTTTGCTTGAAAACCCACCACTTTTCTTTCTTCCAAGCCTCTTTGGTTGCAAAAGAAAGCTTACTTTGTTGAGGTTTTATGAGATGGAGAAGGGAAGAATTGGTAAGCTCTAAAGCTTGGGTTCAGAATGCAGTGAAAGAAAGAATCAGTATATCTATTTATATAGGGCTTGGTTTCATTATGAATATAATTCTTTTTCTTTTATTAAAAAAGGAAATGCTATGGGGACTGTGAAATGGATAGTTCAATCCTTCAAGCTGACTTTTGAGTACTATTTTTTAAATATTGTTTGGCAGGAGAAAAAAATATGCATATTAGCATAGATATTACCAGATATTATTATTTTAGGTATATATCATATTATTAAAGCAATAAAATTCTTCTGGTAGAAGATTCTTTTTTTGTTCTCCCTTTTCTTTTTACGTTACATAAAGAAGAATATTTACAAAACTCATGTAGCAAAAAGGAGATTCACTAGTCTCACAACTAAACAAATAAATAAAATGTATTGAGAAAAGAAAAAATATGTAATATATATGGAAAAATATTTCATGCACCGGTGGTAAAAAATTTTAGTTTCTACAAGAATCTTAGATTTAAAGTTTAAGAATTTAATTTAGGGTTTATAATTTAGGGTTCTAGATTTATGGGTTTAGAATTTAGGGGTTATGGTTAGAATTTAAGGTTTAGAGGTTGGGTTTGGGTTTTATGGTAACACGGTAGGAATTTAGTTATTAACTTATAAACCCTAAATGCAAACCCTAAATTCTAAATACCTAAACCCTTAAATTGAAACCTTAAACCCAAAATCTAAAATGCTTGTAGGAATTAAAAAAATTCGCTGTCAATGTATGATATAATTTCCCATGTATATACACATAATAGTTAGTGTATATAATTTTTTTTATGATCTAAAATCTTTCGGTATTTGATAGTTATATAAGAAAACCAAGTTAAATTTCTGAATAGAATTTATTTTATCGGACGAATTTGAACTTTAAACTTTACTTAAAAAACATTAAACTTTTTACGGACCGGTCCAGCTCGAGATTGTGAGATTGGAAAAACAAAGGAGAAGGCAAAAGGATAAAGATCTTACAGATTGCTTGGTTGTAATTGTTTTGTTTTGCAGCTGTTTTTGTCCTACGCTATCATTTTCTTCTATTTCCCCTCATTTATTACAATGGGATTGGCTTCTAGCTTTCACAAGAGGAAATTTGGGTCCATAATGTAACAATAATACTAATAGGGATAAAGAATAAGGAATACTTGTTGAGTGGCAATTAATATTTCATTTATCTTTTAATTTTTGTAATTATGCCACAGTTTTGGATAATAAATGAAAGGCAAACCAGACATGTTCCAAAGAGTTGTAGTTTATCACTTCCTGTAACATGTCCATTGTCTGTCTCTCTGTATGTTATGCCTTTCTTAGTGTGAAAGAGAAGGAATCTTCCTTCTTCCTTTTCAGTTGCATTACCCCCTCTTTTACTCATATATTCGAATGTGAGTGCCGGATAGAGAGTTTCATTCAATTATACCCACATTTTTTATATATGAATATATATTCGACACGAATTTTAAATACCATACATGTATATTCAAATATGTATAAGAGTATGCAGTGGCGGATGGAGAGCTTGCCTTGGGTGGGCCCGTGCCCACCCTGAAATTTTTAAAGTTCACATATTTGTCTTTAATTTTTTAAAATTTTATGAATTAGTCCTTAATTTTTATTAATTTTATGACTAGTGCCCACCCTGAAATTTTTATTATTATATCCACCCTCGAAAAAGTTTTAGTTTGTGCCCACCCTGAAAAATATTTCTGGATCCGCCACTGAGAGTATGGGTATTTTCTTTTAGAAAAATAAATAGACAATTCGAGATTTAATCCATATGTAAAGTATGTATACGAATACGAATATCACACCAAAGGTCTAATGAAACTTTTCAATGGTGTTACTGACTCGAATTAATCATGACATCAATAATAATAGCATGATCATATTATATTAAACTAAAGTATAGGGGTTAAATAGTTAAATTATGTGAAGTACAAACAGGGGCGAACCATTAGAAGGGTGATGAGCCTTAGTCTCCCAGAATTCGAGAATTTTATAACAAACCTTTGCAGTTTTTTTTAAATATTAATTTGAGCCTTAAAATTTTAAAAATTCATATTGAACATTAATTTTTTAGCTAAATTCTTTAAAACTTTACAAATTTGATTAAGACTTTTAAATTTTTTTTAACTTTTAATTAAATCCTCAATCTTTCCAAAAATTCTTGATGAACCCCTCGAATTTTTTAAAATTTTAAAATACCCCTCAAAATTTTAAAAATTCATAAATTTTAATTAAATCCTCAATCTTTCTGAAAATTCTCAATGAACTCCTCTAATTTTTTAAATTTTAAATCGTCCCTCAAATTTTTTAAAATTCACACCATACATTAATTTTTTTAATATTTTAAATTAAATTCTTTATAAAAAAAATGATTAAGCATTTTAAGATTTTATAAAATTTTAATTAAATCCTCAATTCTTTTGAAAATTCTCAATGAACCCCTCCAATTTTTATAAAAAAATTTAATTTACCCCTAAAAGTTTTAGAAATTCATATTAAACATTATTTTTAATTTTTTTAATTAAATTCTTAAAAAATCTGATTAAACCTTTTAAAATTTACTAAAATTTTAATTATTATTTTTTTTAGAAATTCTCATTGGACCCCACAACTTTTTTTTAAAAAAAAGTTTTAATATACTCCCAAACTATTTGACCAAAAACCCACCAATGGAGTACAAAGACGAAAAACATAAATCAACTAAAGATCAAATTGCAATGTGACAAAAAGGGTAGACTAACTATTAAACATCCGACCTTTAACCCATTATTTCGTCCATACTTCTTTTGCCATTCGGTCGCTTTGTGATTGAGGCTTTATACATATTAAGTTGAAATGGTAGAGTAGGCCAAAAATAAAATGAAAAGGAGTTTTAGAAGGGAGTGATGTTAAGACTGAACAGTCATTTGACCTATATTTTTTATTTGAAATAATTTAACTATTAATATTTTATTTTGGGTCAAAATAATTTTTTACGGATAAAAATTGTTAGCCAACAGACAGTAAACAGTTTGAAATAACTTGACAAAAGGACACATTAGCAGAAAAAATAATTCATATTTTATAAAATTATTTTTTTGACTAATGTCACATTCTTTCAAGTTAACATCTTTGTCTATATAACACTGCCATGTCAGCATGCACTGTCATGTAGGTTTGTCGCGCAATTTCAAGACATTTACTGTTAGTTGACTAACAGTTTTTATCCGCAAAAGTACTATTTTAATCTAAAATAAAACGTTAAAGTTAAATTACTTCAAAAAATTAAAGGCCAGAATAAATATTCAGTCAAATGTTAGGAACGTTAAAGAAAGAGGGTTTGACGTGGCTGAACCAAACCACGCTTGGCATGGCATGCCACGGCATGGGCTAACCCCTTCCCGACTAAATGGACTGTTGACCAACCCTTTCCAATAAGCTGCCAAGACAATAAGTTAACCGCCTAACCCCAAGTTTTCAAACCTACCATGCTTTGCTCCTCCCACGGACCACTCCCTCTTTTATTGCCTCACTTTCATATATATTCTTTTCTTACCAGATCTTTCGGTGTCCAATAATCGTAACGAACTCTTAAAATAATTTGAAAGGGCCTAACTAAAATTTCAATAAGAATGAAGGGTTTAATAAAAAAATAAAATTTTTGGTGTCTAATTAATATTTGGAGGGGTTCAATTAAAAACAATTAATATATATTTGGAGGGGTTCAATTAAAAACATTTAATATTTGGGTCTTAATAAAAATTTTAAATTTTAGGGGCCTAATTAAAACTTTTAAAATTGTAAAGGGCTTAGTAAAAGTTTTCCAAATTATGGGGAGCCAAGCCCCGTGACCCTCGTGACAGTCTGTTTCTATTTTGAGTCATCATATTTAAAATCAAATCAGATGATTTTTGTTTTACGAAAGATAAGCACCTCTTAATTTATTTTTTCATCCATGCTACTTAGAGCCTGTTTTTGGTTGCGTTTCGCAACAAAAATCACTTTTTTAAGTGTTTTTAGTCAAAACAGGATATTTTTTGTTGCTTTTAAAACTAGCTTTTCCACCCAAACCAAGAAGCTGGATTTTATAGCTTCTTGGGTGGAAAAGCTAGTTTGAAAATAAAATTACTTTTTTACCCTTATTATTTAATTATAATTTATTGTTAAAATAATGTTTATGCATACATAATTGTAAAATAATATATATTTTATAATATTTATATTGAGAATAAAATTGTTTTATTTGTACTTTATTTTATATTTATTATTAATGTGTAAATGGTATGTTCGTATATAATTTAGAATGTAATTTATATTTTCAAATTAAATTTTATATAAAATATTTTTTTATTATAATTGAAATTGATTTATTTTATAAATCATAACATTAATTAAATTGAACAATCACCCAAATTTACTTTTACTTTTTAATATCATGTCTAAAATTGACTTTTTATCTCATAAAAATCACTTTTTGACTTCAATGACAAACACTAACCAGCTTTTCAAAACTACTTTTTAAAAGCTAGTTTGAAAATCACTTTTTTCACCGCACTTTTTAAAAGCAACCACAAACTAAGCCTTAAACTTGTGACCAGTCATGAAGTCAATTTTTTTTTTTGAAGAGGTTAGAATAAAATCTTAGTATTGTACTAATTTAAAATTTACAATTTTTAAATTGATTAAAACATAAAATTATCATTTTTAGGTGCTCAAAACATAATGTTTAAATGGATTGTAATTTTTAAGGGCCTAAACAAAAAAATTACTATTTAGAGGACCCATGCACCATTCTATGAATTTAAACAACATCAAACTTCTCACCACTCGATCAGACTCGAGTCATTTTCTTATATTATTCTCCCATCCATTTACCTTCCATAAAGTCTTTTCGATCGTATTCCTCTTGGGCGAAAAAGCAAACACTTGGATGCCGTCTGCTTAGATCCATTGCCATGAAACATTTGAAATAAAATTCTCTTGCCTGACATGATTATCCAAGTGACTCAAAGCATCTTCTTCTTTTTTTCCACCCTCTATTTTCTGTTTATTTTAATGATTATGATTGCAGCATCTATCTATGGCTGCCGGTTCTGAGATCACTTTCCTATAACAATAATATTGTTCCACTTTACCAACGGGGTTGGTCCAAATGGTAAGCAGATTGATATTGTTTAAGCAAATTTCGAGTTCAAGGTATTGTGTATACAAAAAATCTCCGCTGAAAGACTCACCTACTAAAATCAAGTACGTAATACGGGTCGGTCCGAATTAATTAGGGCAAAGCAATGAGGAACCGGGAGGGAAATAAAAAATATTGCTCCACTTTCTGGATTTCCTTTTAGCTGCAGTTGTTGATGAAATGAGGTGAGTTTTATGCTCCATTTGCTGGCCGGTTCTTATCAGGCAAAATTCCCATTCCAATTATGACCACAAAGAATAACCAAAAGGCTTCGGAATTTAGAACCCCCCCCCCCCCCCCCCTCTTTGCCTTACCTTTTAAGAAATATGTCTCATTTGGAACACACCTTACTCTTTGATATTTGTACTTCACATGTAATCACAATGAAGTTTCAATTTAACAGGTAGGTTGAGAAACTTATTTACCCGATATTTGTGTATTATTCAAAAGGCTAAAGATTAATGAACATGTGTCGCCATGTAATTATATTGGCATATTCAAAAAATAGTAAGGTTTAAGTTTTAAAACTTATGATTTTTAGATTTAAGGTTTATGGTAACCTATTTGTATTATCGATTTAATTTTATATGTGAAGACAAAAATGATAAAATAAAAAGATAATATGATAGAGGGTCGGATGAATCAAGTGGATCAAGACGATAAGTTCGAATTCAAGACCTATTCGAATTACCAGTTCGATTTTATGTATAAATACAAAAGTACTAGAATAAAATGTAGTCAAGTGGATCAAGGCAACGAGATTTGTGAATCCACCATGCTCGGGTAAAGCTTATCCATTGCATATGATTCTATGTATATAACATCATTATTACCATGTTTTTAACAAATGTTTTTAATGCTTTTAGAATTGTCAAAATTTGTTGGTTGACAACACATTATTGTCTTTAAAAGAAGACCAAGCTCTTGTTATCTGAACTACTCCTTTATAATTGGTTGAAAAGAAAAGAAAATTATAAATTTTGAGGACCAATGTAAAATTTTACCAATTTTTAAGTATAAAAATATCTAAATTTCCAATCACAATAGAAATGATATTGATTTCTTTCAAGAAGAATATTTTTAAAAAATATTCATCTTTCTATATAAAATTCTTTTAGAATTTACGTGGCATGGTCCATAAATGTGAATAATATTTTTGAAAGAATAAATGTGAATTATTTTATCTAACTTGTAGATATGATGTTGGATAACATGGTCACTTTAGCTCTTTAATTGATTCTAGATGTAATATAAGTTCATATCATGCATTAGACTAGTCACGTACTATAAATAATTAATATATACGCATGACCTCATAAAAAGAAAAAGTTAATTGTGCTCTCAAATTATGGCATGAGTTTTGAATTGGTATTTTAATTTAGGGATAATATCATACATATTATCTGTATTTTGACAAAATATCTAATATAATAAATGTATTTCAATAAAAAGTTAATTGTAATACATGTATTTTGATATAATATATGTAGGGGTGAGTAAAACTTAACTCGACTCGAAAAAACCGAAATTTTCGACTTGATTCGAGGCAAAAGAATCGTCTTGACTGGACTCGAAATTTCATAAACTCGACTGGACTAGAAAAATTTTCAAATAAAATTTGAGTTGTAAAATAGAAATTCGAATAACTCAAAATTTTTAGTAATTAATTGATTATTTTTAAGTTCGAGTCGAGTCTCTCAATTTTTCCTAGTATATATATATATATATATATGCTACATATGAAAAAATATGAAGAAATATAAATGCATATATTATATGATTAGAGAAATTCGTTTAAATTAGAATCAAATTGTGTTATAACATGATAAATAATTACAATTAAATTTGTATGAACTTGAAAACTTGACTCGAATTTCATAAACTCGACTCCAATCAAAAAATTTCAAATAAAGTTTGAGTTATAAAATATGACGTGTCAACTCGAATAACTTAAAATTTTTTGACTCGACTCGATCAACGCTCACCCCCTAAATATATGTGTTACGTGTATTTTGAAAAAAAAAATCTTTGATTTGAAGAAAATAATTTCCTCTTGTTTTATTTATATTTTTCTATACTATTATAATGAGCAAGTGGATTTACTAAAAGAACTTACATGTTTTAATTTTTCATTAGTTGATTTGAAATAATGGTGTTAACCACAAGTACTATAACAATACATAAAATTATAGTTCATGTATAATATTGGATATATTTTTCAAAGTATAGGTATTATGTTGGACATTTTTAAAAGTGTATGCATTATATTGGACATTTAGTCAAAGTAAATATACAAAATATGACATTAGCCCTCTTCAAAACGCTCTAATTGGCTTTTCAAAGCATTTGAATCATGCCGATTAGATCTTTCTACTAAGAGTGTTAAATGTCAACTCGAATATGACATGCAGGTTCAAACATGTGAATCAAATTTTCAGTATGTGTACATATAAGAAGTGAACTTTTGCAAATCTATTTTAGGGAGGGTGAAAATTGAATAAAGAAAAGCTTTTTAGAGGGCCAAAATATAATTTTACTATTGTATTACTATATACATGTCACAAAATTTAAAGGGATTAAATACCAATTTCCCTTTTTGGGCAGCGGATGTTGGGGGAATGTGGCAATCAGGTTGTTCGAGCCGGGTTGATTTTTTGTTCAGTTTACTTTTGGTTTATGTTCAATTTGGATTGGCTCTGATTTAGATTTAGTTTAGGTTCATGTTATTCTGAGGTATTGGGTCGGGTCACTACCGGATCGGTTGGTTTTTAGACCGGGTCAATATTAAAACAATTGAATTTTTTTGGGTTTGATCAAATATTAGATCAGTGGATTTTTGGTTCTGGTCAATATCAGATCAATTGCTTTTTCGTGTCGGGTTAATATCATATCAATTGGTTCTCGATTTGAGTTAATATATGAAGATAGTCTTTTAAAGGAGAAAATTTATCTTAAACTATTACTAAAGGTGGTTGTCAATTAGTAATACAATACAAAAGGAGAATAAAACATACATATTTGAGCAAATTAAATTCGGGTTACTTTCGGTTTGGGTTATTTTTCATGTTCGAGTTGATTTCGCCTCGGGTCAAATTGGGTACGAGTTGCTTTCAATTCAGTTAAAATTCGGGTCGTTTTTTGTTCGGTTTGATCTGTTTCAGGTTCGATCAAGTTTAAACCATCATATTCCGGTCCATATCAAATCTTAGGTCAGGTAAATCGATTCGGGTCTCGAGTCAAGTTTGTGAAGTCCAGTAGTGGCCTTGCCCCCACACCCTAAAATGATACTATAATTTTTATACAGTCCCTACAAAAATTTCAAAATGATAATTTAGTATAATGGTAAAATTGCATTATGTCCCCTTGGAATGATTTCTAAATTCGGCCTTCCCTACTACACAGACAACATAGGCCAAAATTGAAGGAATTTTTTTTAGTGTATCAAAGTACACTTTTACCATTCTATTAGCTTATATAATTTCAGAGAACTTGGAGGGATTTATATACCAATTTTCCCATTGGATTGGGGGTTCAAGCCTTCAAGGCTCCGCCTGTCCCCACCCCTGGTACCTATTACAAAGACAACTTACGTCTATATAGGTAAAACAAATCAATTAATAGTTTGATACAATATTAATATTTTAAATACTTAATTGATTTTTTTTTAAAAATAAATCATAATTCAAGATATGTATTTACCTAGAAATAAACTTGTTCTACTATTAGTAATTTAGGGGTGGCAATCGGATGAGGAATAACCGAAAATTGTGGGGTTCCGAATCGATAGGAATGGGGAATAACCGAAATCTTCACCTACGGGGACGAGAGAAATTTTATCACCGAATATCAAATGGAGATGGGGACGGGGATTGCTATATTCGAACTGTGGGGATAACCAAACCGTACCCGTATAAATTACCGTGGGGATCCCCGAAAAATATCCGCAGAGAACCCCCAATATTTTACAAAATTGGATGGCCATAAATGTAATTTACCAATTTTTCAACAAAAATCTAATCTCTTAGTTTGAGTATGGTCGGTTGTAGTAAGTTTGAAAATTCTCCGTAAATTCCATAAAAATAATTATAAAGTGGTCTTTACATTATTGTAAATGCGGTTCAGTCTAATTTTGTTTAAAATACATGGTGATTAATTTCGATGTGTATTGTAAAATATATGAATATTTGAATGTTGAATGTTGAAAGGTTATAAAAATTTGGCAGCAGAATTCTTAGAAAATAGTTTTAACAATGACTTTGAAAAATTACCAAAAATTCTACAAGATATATTAGGAAGTGAGACTTATATTTCTATAATAATACGAAAGTCTAGATTCGTTAAAACAAATAGTTATTGATTTCAAGTTGTATAGTTGGAATTATTACTTTTTGAGTGAGCAAAGGTTAGAAGAAAATACTATCCCCAAAAACAATGGCAGTGACTTCAGATATTTGTCGTAAATCATAAGAGTAAAATTAGAAGAGGTAATTTATATGGTTGAAAAGATTATCAAAACTAGTTCATTTTAGTACAAACGGATCATGATTTAAAACTGTATATAATTAGTTATATATTTTCTTTTAAAAATAGTGCAGATTGTCATGTTTCAATGGTTAATATTTTAGTCGTGTTCTATAGTTTGGAAATGATTTGTTTGTTATTGGTAAACCTAAATTTATCATTTATGTTTATAATTTTAGAGATTTAATGTTGAATATTTATTTTAATGTGTTAAGTTTTATTTATTTTTTGAGTACTAGGATTAACCGAAAACCGCGAAGATCTGTAAGAAAAGGGTTTGAGGACGAAAAAATTTCCAAAACATTTAATGGGATTTCCCTGAAATCATACCCACAAAAATTGAAAACGAAATGAGAAATGCAAAATCATCCTTAACCCGCCTCATTGTCAGCCCTAACTAATATTAGCCTCCTTTGAAAGCATAGCTCCAGATTTAATGCCTCCCCCGGTATCTGCAAGCCTTTGGGGTTTGTAAAGTCTCAATGCAATTTTTCCGTTGTTTCTATTCTCCTCACCACTTTTTAGCATGTGAAGTACTATAGCTTTAAAAATTATCATTATTCGAATCGTTCTCCATATTCAGTTATCGCACTTTGACATGACGGTTGTCAAGTCCATATAATTATATAACTTAGCCTATTACTCGACAATCGAACTTACTATGTTAGCCTATTAAAAACTATTATATGATATTATCTCATCAACAACATGTTCTAAATACTTAGGAGATATAGAATGAAAGATAAAAGAGGACGAATGACAAGAAGATTACAAGAGAAAAATCTCATCTTCCACTTTTTTTTTTATCCCTCACTTCTTCAACTATTATATTGTATGCGACTCTTTGACGAAATTAATTAGAACGAACTGTCTGAAGCCGTTGTTAAATACCGCATTCTTCCTATCCACCTCGCTTATTCGGTGCTCACCATTTTTAGGCATCAACAAAACTCAAAAGAAAGATGACTTTCGTATCATTATAAAATTGAACACTAAACGATGCTCATTAATCTACAATGGATGAGCACAAATCACAGTTAAGATAATGATCGGATCGCTAATTACAATTAAGAAATGACCCACAATATAGGCAATGCTCTTTATATTATTATTATTATTATTATTATTATTATTATTATTATTATTATTACTATTACTCCCTCTGTCCCACTAAACTATCACATTTGAGTCAAACTTTTTTAAGTTTGACTTCTTATAATTTAAAATTTGTTATTGATAAAAATATAAAAAAATACATTTTAAAAATCTTGAATCAAGTAGTTTTTAAATATATATTTTATAAATTTTAATTAATTAAAAGTTTTAAATAAATTATAGTCAAAGTTAAACAATTTTGACCGATATGTGACATTTTAGTGGGAATGAGGTATTATTATTATTATTATTATTATTATTATTATTATTATTATTATCCCCAAAGATTCTCTTTTAATATTATAATCAATTTCGGCATCTGCCATTTAATTTTGCTTTTGTCCATATCAGTTGAATTGCTTGACTTTTAGGGAAAAAGAAAACAATAAAAAACAATGTGGAAACTGAACAGAAAGACCCAAAGCAACAGTGATCAAAGATCACGACCAGACCTTGGTGGAAAAACAGAACAGGTTTATGAGCAGACAAAAGAGATTACGTGGGACTGAACTAGCCTGACACAATCCAACTTCTTTTCCATTTCCATCCACTAAGTAATGTAATAATTGCAATCAGGTCCAAATCATTGACTTCTAAGAGTCCACCATTTTTGAACACTGAGTCCGACGCATCACTGTAACGGCCCTCTCAAGTTGGAACTTGGAACTTTACCTGTTCTTCAGCAGCCCACTTGCTCAACTTCGCTTCAAGTTTTGCCCCCACTTTTAAATATTTTTGTCTTCAACCCTTATTTTTAAGGGTAAACTACAACGGAGGTCACTCAATTATGGGTAAGGTTACATTTAGGTCACTCAATTATTAAAAGTTACATTTGGGTCACTCAATTATGGGTAAGGTTACATTTGGGTCACCCAATTATTAAAGGTTACATTTAGATCACTCAATTATGGGTAAAGTTACGTTTGAGTCACCCTTCATATTTTAAAAAGTACATCAATTTAATCATTTTTTTCTTCGAAATCACGTGTATATCCTCGTTAACATTAGAGTACTTAATTTGAAATCATTAATTAATTTAATACATAAATTGATGTACTTTTTTTAAATATGAAGGGTGACCCAAACGTAACTTTACCCATAATTGAGTGATCTAAATGTAACTTTTAATAATTGGATGACCCAAATGTAACATTACCCATAATTGAGTGACCCAAATGTAACTTTTAATAATTGAGTGACCTAAATGTAACCTTACCCATAATTGAGTGACCTCCGTTGTAGTTTACCCTATTTTTAACCTCGTCTTGTATATATTTTATCAATTTAACTATAATTTGAAACACTTTAAAAATATTTTTTAATAATTTTGGTGAAATTTTATATTTTTAAAAATATTTTTTATCGTTTATGCATATATTATTTTTATAACTTATAATTTTTAATAATTTTAAACATTCAATGATATTGTAAATCTATAAGTGTCACATGTCATCATCTCATTAAAATATTTGATAATTTACTGTCAAACTTGACCAACAACGAAAATCGTTTACAAAAATACTTAATTAATTTTGTCAATTAACGACAAGGGCTCAAATTTGGAAATTCTCCACGAAAACCATGCTGGTTCATTTATTTTTTTAAAAGTTTTTTAAACTTATATTATTGTTGTTGTTAATCCTCAGAATCATGACTTGTAAAAGTACACGAAATTTGAACAATGAGTCCGACGCATCAGTATGCAAAATATGAGCCCAAGTTTTTTTTCTTCTTATTTTATTTATTTATTTATTTATAAAATCGTAATTCAACTTGATATATATAATTGAAACCCATCCTTCCAAGAATGGTCAACAAACATAATATATAAAACATACATCTATAGAGTTTTTATTTGAATATTATTGTTTTATTTTTCTTTTATCAAAAATATTAATTTTTAATGAATTCCCATAATGTGCTTTTCTCCACACACAAAAATACATACATGGGTAGGGGAGTATTTCATTGAGTCAAAAAATTTTGAGTTAATCAAGTTGACAAGCTCAAGATTTGAATTTGCGTTCTCTCCTTGGGAATGCAATGTGTCTTACTAATGCACCCAACACTTGTTGGTGAAGTCTTATTTTTTAACTCAAATTTTATTTGAAATTTTTTCTCGTCAAATTTTACTCACCCTTATATACAGGGGTTGAGGTTTGTTTAAATTTTCCATGGTTTTTACGTATTAGAGTAAAATTAATTTTACATGTTTTTGTAAATTTATAATTTTTTTTATATTTGTTTAATTAGATTATGTATTCTATAATATACTAGCGTAGATTATACCTATCCAATTTTAAGTAGATTATAAATAGGATATGTGAAAAATACTATGTCCAACAATATTGATTGATTTGCATTAGGTTCTCAATTGATCAATTATAAACCGTCAGTAGCCACTAATATTCAGTTCCTTTGACAAGACGATATTAATGAACATGATTTACCATAAGATACCAGTTAAGGAATTTTAATGTCTTAATCCAAAATATAAATTGAATTTGGACCTTCCGACGTGAATGCAAGAATAATTGCTTTCTTTTATTTATTTTTATATAATTACTTATATTTAATCTATTTATTCATTAATTGGGACTGAGTACTCATTACAAAGACAATGACAGAGTCAGGATTTGAGGTTGAGAGATAAACATAAATATTTGAAAGTGCGTGGGAAACAAAATCATAAATAACCTATTTTTTAAAAAAAACAAAAAAAAACCAAAGGTAAAATATTTTTTTTGAGGGACCGAGGGGCAATTACCTCTTCCATAATCCACACAGCTCCGTCACGGTACAAAGATGATACTTCGAATCTAATTTGCTTGATTATCTTTTGCATGCTTTTCTAAACAAAATTCTAAGACCCCAAATTTTAAATTTAAAATCGGCGGTTTAACAATTAGATCTCGATCTCTTGTTTTATTTATATTTTATATGGATTATTGTTCTATATACAAGCGGTAAAAAATAAAGTTTAGATAAACGGGTTATTTAAGGGTTTAAAGGGTAGATATTTATGTGGTATAATTTAGAATTTAGGGTTTATGATTATAATTTAGAGTTTGAAGTTAGAGTTGTAAAAATTTAAGGTTAAAATTTTAAATTTTAGATTTTAACTTAAAAATAAATATACTTGTGCATTTTTTACACTGACATAATATTAAATATTCACCTTGTTTATATTTGCCACACATTTCATCCCAACTTCGTTATTCTTTTTATCAGCACCCAATCCTAATAGGAGCATATGCATCATCATTCTTTTTTAAAAAATGAGTCTAGTTTAGTTATATTTTTTTCTTCTAAAAAAGTAATTTAATTTAGTGCGTAAAGAAAAAAAATTGTATACCCACTTGATAAAAAAATATTTTAAACCCTTTGTTCTTGAATTTATGGATACACCATTACTTTTTGTACATCTATTTTTTGGTATAACTGTCAGTATCTAACTCACTGATTGACTAATCCAAATCGGGTAATGCATATATTCATTATGAGAATAATCTTTCCAACCCAATTTATTTTATTTGCAACGACAAAATACGAATCCATGATCATGCTTGAGGGATCCAATGTCTCATCCCACCTGATAAGTAGTGGTTAATTCTTTAATTCTTACCCCTTAAATCATGGGAAACGTCACAACTATCATTAAATCATATCATCATCTCCCCTTAAAAGCATAAGCTCAATATTTTCTATACCTAGAAGATAATCAAGAATCAATTTTCAACTTAGCATGACAATTTTTTTTCTAATATGCTTACCATGACTAAATAGATAAGAAAAACACTTTATTTCCCTTCTATAATCAAATTTTCGAATACCAACTAGCCAATTATTAATTAATTGAAAATTACATATCGGTGTAGTAGCACCCTTACAAACAAGAACATATGACATCAAAATAGACTATTTTTGTCTTTTTATAAAATATAATAATGATATTGGTTAAACTAGTGCATTTGGTTAATTGGTCAAACTGTTCATCTTTGTTCCTCATATTCTTTTAAATTATGTGTTCTAGATTTATTAGAAACACTCATCTTCTTTTCCCTAGAGTCATTTTTTCTCTCATAAATAAGATATGAATTAAATTTAAGATTTGTCAAAGAAAAATAATATTGATTGCCTGCTCAAAACCAATATATTAAAATTCAACATTAATCGAATGCCTACAAAACTAACTGAATTAATTAAAATTTTAAGTAAATTCATGAACGTTGATTATAAGTATAGTGTCAAAAATTGCCCATAATTCAGTCATTTTTGTCCTTATTTTTTTTTAAAGTAATTTAACCCTCAACGTTTAATTTTGAGTTAAAATAACTTTTATACGGATGAAAATTGTTAGTCGACTAACGATAAACAACTTAAAATATCTTAATAAAATGATACATCAACAGAAAAAAATAATTTTATATTTTATATAATTTTATAAAATTATTTTTGACTTGATGTGACATTCTATACGCCATTGTCATGTCCGCGTGTACTGTCATATAAATTTACCACGACATTCAAACTATTTACCGTTATTTAACTAACAGTTTTTATCCTCCTCCATTTGACCTAAAATAAAACATTGATAATTAAATTGTTTTAAAAAACAAAAATTAAAATGATTATTCAGTCAAATATTATAAATATTTTTTTAGCTTAATGTCTTGATATATATATATATATATATATATATATATATATATATATATATATATATATATAAACAAAATAATTATCAATTTGTCTCTACTTTCAGATATTTTCCTCTCGATCTCTATCCGTCATTAAACTTTATTTTTTTTAAAAAATATCAAATTGACTAATGGAGAATATGATAAAATTGACCATTAGTCTTGAGAGGATTGATTCGAAATTATTATTTATGTTCCAAGATTATCTTAAAGATATTTTACCCTTTTTATGAGGATTGATCCAAATACCGAGAATCCCTAAGATATTTTTAAGTAAGATGATGAAATGTGAAAGGCAAAAATAATAATATAAAAAGCATTGCAATGGCATATATTCCTTAATAATTAATATCACTTTTGTCACGTTGAGTTGAGTACACATCTATTATATCCTTTATTTTATACTAAATAACTCCGTCCCTTCTATTTCAACATAAAATCAATTATTCGTTTAAAATTAAAATTTTATTTAGATACAAAACAAAAAGATAACACTTATATACATAGGGATAAGATCCGTTTACACAGTGTAAAACTCTTTAAATTTTACACGTTTTTTGGACCGTTGGATGAGTGAAACGAATGGATGAGATTAACAGTAAATATGTGAAGATTATCACTTGGAAAAAAGAGAGTAAGGAGTTAATATGAGCCATCCATTCCCCCATCTAACGATCCAGAAAACATGTAAAACTTAAAGGAGTTTTACATTGGGTAAGTTGATCCTAACTTATATATATATATATATATATATATATATATCACTTTTGTGGTTTTGTTTCATCTGTCCTTGTGACATGATTCAGCATACCTTAGCGGTAGATCGTTGCTTGCATAGAGGTTTTAATCGGCGCTAGTTCCTGATTATGATTTTGTTGGCGGTCACAGAAAGTTAGAACCCTATTCAGTTGATGATTGTTTGCCGATGTAATAAAGCCTGAGTCGCGAAACATTTTGCCTGATAGTTTGGATCGCTCAATACTCCTTTTCATTAGTTACGAGTCCTGATTGAATAGAAACAAGGAGATTCATGAAGCTAGGGGTGAGCAAAACTCGACTCGACTCGAAAAAATTGATTTTTTTTTTCAATTTCGAGTTATTCTAGTCGAGTTATTCGATTTAACTCGAAAAAATTTCGATTTTGAGTCGGTTTGGAATTTTCTCAACTCGAAAAATCGAAAAACCGAATTTTACAGTTTTGCAATTTAGTCACTGATTTTATTTTTCTTCAATTCCTCCTTCATTTTAAGTCCATTTATGACCAAATTTGAACAATTTATTCCTAAACCAGTGTAGAATACGTATTTATCTTCAATTTATATTTTTGAAAATAAATTTCATATTTTTTCAATTCAGTCCATTAACTTTGTATGATTTCCTCATTTTTTCAATATCTCCTTCGTTTTAAGTCAATTTTGACCAAAATTGAACCACATACTCCTAAACCAATGTAGAAACTAGAATACCTATTTAGCTTCAATTCATTTTTAAATTAAATTTTCTGCTTTTGTAATTTAGCCCCTCAACTTTGAATGTTTCCCATTTCTTTAATTTCTCTTTCGTTTTAAGTCTATTTTTTTACCAAAATTAAACCACATGATTCACTAACACTATATAATATCTATATAACTTCAATTCATATTTTTAACAAATTTATTATTTTTTTTAATTTAGCCCTTTAACTTTATATTTTATTCAATTTGATCATTCAACTGATTTTTTTGTAATTTTTTTCTTTATATCAATTCATTGACTCATTTATACCCCCATCAGTACTTTATCCTCAAAAGTTCCTTATTTAAAAATAATATTATAAATATATTTTAGAAGTTTAGATGATATTTTTTTTATCAAATAACATTACAAATCTTACTTATGCATGTGAAAAATAATATGAAGATATATATATATATATATATATATATATATGCATATCTTATATGAATAGAGAAAGTCGTTTAAATTAGAATCAAATCGTACTATAACATGGTAAATAATTACAATTAAATTTGTATAGAAACTCGAAAACTCGACTCGAACTCGATTCGAATTTTATAAACTCGACTCGAATCGAAAAAATTTCAAATTAAGTTCAAGTCGTAAAATATGACGCGTCAACTCGAATAACTCAAAATTTTTTGACTCGACTCGCTCGAACGCTCACCCCTACATAAAGCTTCTGAATTTTAATGGTATGCTTATTTTCATAAAATTTTTCATTTTTTTGTTTTTATATTGTAAAAAATTTGGGTGGATTAATTTTATTATCTTCCTTCCTTGATGCATTATAACAGTAATATCTTCTAAATTATAATAAAAATTGAGTGGACATATTCAAAAACTAGTTGATTTTCAATCTATACACAATTATCTATTAACAACATTAATTGAAAGCGGCATTGTCCAATTATTATTTTTTGGAATCGAGCTGCGGCCCGATTCCTTCCATGGACAGGCCTAGATGGAGGTAAAGCCCAAAACAATTTTTGATCCCGCTTTCCTCAATTTTGTTTCATCTTCTTCTTTCAATCTCGCTATTTTCTGTTGAAGGGTCTTAAAGTTTTGCATCAATGAACAAAGGAACGGGAGTGGGAACTGGGCCGACGGCGGCAGCTGCAGCGGCGGCGGCACAGAAGCAAAAAGCTATGATGCAGAGAGTGGAAACCGATATCGCCAACATCGTCGATAACTTCACCCAGCTGGTTAATGTTGCCCGGGTAAATCTCTCTTTACGTCAAAGCAATCACTTCAATTTCTTAAACTCCCCTAAATGGATTTTCCCTTTGGTTTCTGGTATCGACTTCACAAGTTATATATGGGAAATGGGTAGCCTTCAAATTTAGGATCAGATTTCAATTTATTGAAAGCTTCTACCTTTTAGTTGGAAAAAGGTATTCCTGTTATTAAATTGATTAACCATTTAACTTCTTTCTGTGGGAATATAATTTGCTAGCTGATTCAAGTTCCTTTTCTTTTCCATATGATTTTAGGATTAAGTTTGCCAGCTTTGAAATTGTTTATCTTAGTTCATTTTAAACTCACTAGTGCCTGCTAATTTGGTCATGGGGATAGACATTATTGTTAATCATTTAAAAGCACATCATTTTGTTGATGGGATAGGGTCTTGATTAATCATTTGTGAAATCTATCGTTTGTTTTGATGTAAGAGGACTAAAATCTTTTCGGATTCTGTCTACCCTGATGAAATGATGTGCTTGTTGTAAACACGTCTGGTTAGACCGAGGCTTTACGGTGAAAGTTAAAATCTACTAAAGGCAGTTTAATGTTGGTTATTTTTCATTTTATTCACCTTGTTTTGTTAGTTGTTGCATCTGTCTATGAACTACTTTGTTGGCTAAGAGTTTTCTTTAACAAAAAGGAAATCGTTTTGTCTAATACGAGGATCTATAGTAACTTTTACTTTAGTTAATTGAGTTTTAAAATCAAAGTTGTCTCGGTAAATTCATAGTTCAATAAAATCGGCTTTCTATGTTGTCCTTTCCAAGTTTTCGATTCCTCTATATTGTTTTTTTTTCTTCTGTTTTGAACAACATTTGCAGGCCCCTGAGCATTGCTGCATATAATGGTTTTAAGCTGCCTTTTCTGTGTCTCTTTATACAATTCTTTGTAGTCTGCGTTAGAGTTGATATATTGGTAATATAAGTTATTTGATAATTTGCTTTCAAATTGTAAGGTTGTGATTGATTCTTTTCTTAATTTCACATTTGTTGATGAGCTGTAGTTTTCTGGTTCTATAGATATATACTCCACTGAAGTACTATTTTCTTTAAGCTCGAACCACATATTGAACTGATTTAAGCGGATTCTGTAAACTTATTGTATATCAGTGGGGATGCAGCGAGGAAGACATTTTTGAGAAATAGGCTTCTCATGAGGAGTTCTTCCTAGATTTGGAACCTTATGGGATTGTTTGACAACTCATTCCATTGTCGGTATATTTATCTTTAATCTAATATTCACATGGCTGCACGTCGTTGTAGGTAAATGAGCCACCAGTTCGAAATTCACAAGAAACTTTCATGATGGAGATGCGTGCAGCCAGAATGGTGAGGAATTTTTGTATTAACATTTTTTAAATGTACATAGACTTCGTAAAGTCAAGTACCTAGGTGATTTAAATCCACTATAGAACCGCTTTAGTAAAGTCCGCTGCACATATTCATGAATCTTCATTGTGGTATTTTTTCCTTGTTATTGTTTGTCATTACTAATTCACAAAGTGCAGGTCCAGGCAGCTGATTCTTTGCTTAAGTTGGTGTCTGAGTTGAAGCAGACGGCAATCTTTTCCGGATTTGCATCGCTTAACGACCATGTCGAGCAAAGAACTAATGAGTTTAACCAACAAGCAGAGAAAACGGATCGAATGTTAGCAAGGATCGGAGAGGAGGCTGCAGCAAGCCTTAAGGAGCTTGAATCTCATTATTATTCTTCTGCACAGAGGACAGCTGACACTGAATAGCCATATGAAGGAGTAAATTACTCCCAAAAGCTTTATCAAAACGAGCTCTTATTGAATGCCATCATGTAAATTGCTTCAGTTGCATCATCTGTTTACGTTTCTGGGAACTCAAAATCATGTTGTAAGACGCAGATCCGCTTATCTAATGAATTTCTTGACCTTTCTAGTTTGAGTTTTTTTTATTGCATGAAATAACTGTCACCAGGGAGATGATACCAAAAATAGAAGAGCTGAGGTCTATAACTACTATGAAATGATGAAATATGCTGTACATATAGAACTCAAGAGAAAACTAATGGCTTGGAATCAGTTTAAATTCCCCCTTAAAACAAATTCATTCACCCCCTACACATTTCACATATAAGAAAATTTCAGCTTGTATCACTCGGAATCCGCTTCGTACACTCGCCAAAACGGAAAATGCTGCAGACAAGCAGAGGTAGAAGGCATGTTTGTCTATGAATCATTTATTCGACATATAGTTGCAAACTTGGAAGCGTGTCCACTCGATCATGACATCTAGTTGCAAATTTGGTACGAGCCATGCAGGGAACGTTTTCAATACACAAAAATCAGGGTGCACAATAATTCATGCAACTGGACTGTCTACAATATATGCTTAATCAGTGAAATGCCCAAATGCTTGTCTTTGGTTTTCTTTCCTTTCTACAATATATGCTCTACTTTGAACATTTCCACACTTGGTCTACCACTCCATTTTCAATGTTCAATATATGCCCTTTCCTTTCTTGATGCTTATTTTTGCCATTTGTCTTTGGTTTTCATATCCAAATGATGCCTCACTTTTGTGCCTCCTCCTCTGGTTGTTTATTATTATTATTATTATTATTATTATTATTATTATTATTATTATTATTATTATTATTATTATTGGGTGAACAAAACTTGACTCGATTTGAAGAACCGAATTATTTGATTTGGTTTGATATGAAAAATACAATTAAAAATGACTTGATACATAATTTTATAAATTTGAGTTAACTCGAAAAAATACGTTGTAAATCTATGAAATTGTTTTAATTGAATGTGATATCCAATGCTTTTATTTATTCCAAAACGGTTTAATTGCTTTAAATTTGTTAATTTGGTGATGATGGTGGTTTAATTTATAGGGAAAATTTACATGGAATATTGGGAAATATTATTTCGTTTTTTATTTAATGGTGTTACAATAATATTTTTAATACAAGTGCCGGAGTTTGAATCTACGTAGTTATTTTTCTCCTTTATTTCGTTTTTAATTTCAATTATTTTATCCTTATGACACATTTTTTTTCTACCTTTTGATACGATATCCTTTATCTTTTGGAACGCTTTTTTTATTCAATCGTTTAGTCATTTCTTTCTTTTTTCTTTGATTTTTTATCAGGGTTGGATCAAGATGGCGCTATTTAATTGTCCTATGATCTCCCGATTTGGACCCTTGAACTGGATTCAGATACGAGCTCACAATCATCGTTGTTCGCAATTGAGTTGTTTTAATGATCGTATTGTCAACATGCCTTATTATTGTAATATGCATTTTAATGTCGCTTGTTGTTGATTTTTTACCTTTCATCGTCGAGTGTTGGTGATGTTTGTATTTATTTTGTTTTGAGTCTTTGAGTTAGGGTTTTACCCTTTCTTGGTATGGTCCTATTTATGATCTAGAGACGCTAGTTTTTATGTTTTTAGGATTATGTCTGGATCAATTTTGTTTACATGAGTTGTAAACTCTCATTGTATTTTGAATTTTTTACTCTTTTAATAAAACTAGTGTACTGACATTTAAAAAAATACTATGATCACTAAGACAATTAATGGATCTTAATAATTTATTTAATTTTAATATATATATTCAAAAATTAATGTGATAACTAGGGATGTCAATTGGGCAGGCTGGGTGCGAAGGATGCTCTTTCCACACCCATCCCCGTAAAAAAATTTCACTCTCATCCCCGCCCCACAACTAGCGTTGCGAATGTAAAATTTAAAACCATCCCTGCTCCACGACTCACAAGGTTAAAACCATCCCCACCCCACCACCAACGTGGTGCTTAGACCCACCTAATCCCTTTTATGCACGTCCCATGATCCACTTCATATAATATATTTATAAGTATTAATTATGTAACCTCCTCGTCCCGGTCCGGGCAACTGACCGGTCCGAGTGAGCTACACGGGGAAAACCGAGGCGAAACCCGTTAAGGCTCCACTTCGGTTAACAACCCGAAAAAATTTTCCATTTATTTATCTTGTCTAGATGGATTCGATTAGACCTATGTGAGAAGCGACAGCGGAAGACAAGACTAACCATACAAACGATACGTAATTTAAATTTACCGATTGTCAAGATAATTTGATTTCTTACAAACACGACCCAAACACACATAAACAAATAATTATGGAACAAGAGGCATAACACAACATTTAGAAGTTCAACCAAAGTCTTCTAACTAAAGCTTGAGATTAGACTACCAATCTAATTCCAACTTTAGGCGGGTTTACCAAGCCCGACCTAGGTCCACATGCTCGAACCAACATTGAAAATCAATTTAAAATCGAAGAACAACACACCGGACTTTCAAACACAAGCAAACAACCGATCAAGCTCCTAACAGTTCCGGATTGATTCCCGAAGAATCTCCAACACCAAATCCCGATGCTAGTCGATTAAAGCTAACAAAACAAACACAAATCAGCCCACAAATCACTGTAGCAACCCTCAGAGCACTAAACAAGCATTTATCCGACTAAGAACACCCCTAAACATGTATTTTCGAGCATCCCGTTAGCACAACCAAAAACCATTGATTCCAACACTTTTAACACATCTAATAGCTTTCAAAATAACTCCTAAACATCATACAACCATCAACCATCAATTCACAACACTAAACATCCCCAAAACTCATCTTTAAACCCCTCTAAAACCCCCAACAAACTCATATCCGAATTTCTTAGTAAAACTTCGTGAAAATCAACTATGTTGGATCATTTGGGCTACCAATAACATAAATAACGATAATGAATCAAAAGCTTTAACAATAGACCATAAAGTTTAGATTTTTAACTTAAAATTTGAAAACTCAAATATACAAAATAATGGGTTTCCATGAAAACTAAAAACATGGAGAGAAAGAGGAAGTTGAGGACAACTCAAAAATGTCATTACCTTTTAAAAATCACCAAGGATGAAGGAAGAAAGAGATGAAATAGTAAACTTCAATGGAGGGAAAGAGTTGTCGTTAGTTTTGTTTTTGGGAGGGGGAAGAAGATGAGCAAAAAGCAAATTTTTATTTGTTTGTTTCTTTTGAAAAGTCAAAGGTCCTTTTTACCTTTAATGAAATGGAATATTCACAATAGTATGTAATCCATGACTATTTGAGCTTGATTTAAAATATGTCAAACACAATTAATTATTTTGAAAACAAAATCCAAAACATTATTTTAATTATTTACTTCACCCGACCCCCAAACCCGGGTGTTACAAATTAAATAAATTTATACCAAATTTGTTATGAAAAAAATAAGAAATATATGTCATTCAAACTCCCACCACATGTGACATTATTTCAACTATCACAATTTAACAAATAATTTTTTTAAAACTTTTAATTGGTAAATTAAAATATAAATTTAATATTTTAAAAAACAAAGTACTTACAAAATTCTAAATAAAAACAATGTCTCAAATACATTATAAATGTCTTTAAATGCAAAATTTTAAATATCAAGCAATACACGTCACTCATGTAACTTGGTTGCTTCGATATCCCATTCATCTTCAAAATCTTCTATCAATTGTGAGCATGATATCTTTTGAACGACACCTGAACCTGCATATGTAAATTTCCTTAAGAGTAACTTGCACTTTTATTTAACAAATAAGTTTAATGTAAAAATATATATTATTACTTTATAAATATACAAATAAAAAACAATAAGTTACCTTTAATATCATCCCAAATCTAATTTTAAGTACACATTAAAGCCTCATCAATTTTCGGTAGAAGTCGACTGCTATAAAAATCTAGTACTCGGCCACTAGTGCTAAAAGCAGATTCCGAAGGGACTGTAGAAACAAGAATGCTTAAAATGTCCCTAGCTATTTCTTAAAGAATGGGATACATGATTTCATTTGTCTTCCACCAGTTGAGGATATCAAAATCATCACAAAGTGGTACATTAGAAGCTTCAACATATTTCTTCAATTTTGATTTTTCATAACTCTAACTTTTATCTTGCTCCATAAATTGTGCAAATTCTTGCATATACGTATCTCCTCCAATGTGCCTAAGAACTAGTCGCTTGAATCCCACTATTTTTAGACCCAACTGACGAATAAAAGTACTGATCCTACTAACCTCCCTCTCAGCTTCAACATGATCAAATATCTTTTTAAAATAAAAGCGAACAAGGGCCATTTTGTATCTTAGATCAAGTATTGTTGCTACCCTCATTAAACCATTAATGCAATTCCAGTACTTGTTGTATTTTTCTAGCATTACTTGTTCCATTTTCCTTATATAATCACTAGGAGAAGAAAGCCAACTAGATATAGCAAGTCTAAGAGTACAAATTTTGGGAAAGAAAATATTGGTAGTGAGAAATCTTGA
The DNA here is from genome assembly GCA_958450335.1 of Hibiscus tridactylites. Taxonomy (NCBI): domain Eukaryota; kingdom Viridiplantae; phylum Streptophyta; class Magnoliopsida; order Malvales; family Malvaceae; genus Hibiscus; species Hibiscus tridactylites. The sequence continues at coordinate 33,948,669 of OY288273.1, read as the reverse complement.
AGCTGAGAAATCAAGGGTGGTCGTACTAAATACTTCTAATTTTTCACATATTTTCTCTACTTTTTTCCAATCTTCAGTAATTGGTGGATTCTTATAAAGATTATCTCGGCCACTCAAAACAACAAACACTGACCTATACTTTATAGCAATTGCAAGATTTCAAAAGTAGAATTTTACCGAGTCTTGCAATCAAGTAGTATTTTTTTTGTATTCAGGAACTAATTGTTTAGCTACTTGCTCAAAATTTTGAATTCTTTTATCAGAAGAAGTTCAAAACACAACACTATCCCTGATTCTTTGGACACCATCAACTAGAACAACACTTAATCCATCTTGAACAATTAAATTTAATATATGAACACAACAACACATATGAAAAAATTAATCATGCAAAATAAAGGAACTGTAATAAAACTCTTCACGCAAAAATAACCATCATTGCATCATTAGTTGTACAATAATCCACAATAATAGTAGACAATCTAAGATCAAGATTCCAAGATTGAATGCATTCATTCAAAGTGTCAGCAAGTACCTCAACAGTACGAGGGGATGAGACATAACAAAGCCTTTCATATACAATAAAGAAAATGTTATTAATTAATTGAAAAATATATATCCTCAAAAGATTTGAAAAGAATGTAATACCTTATGATTCAAATTTGTAGTCTCCAAACATTATCAAACCATATAGCCTTTTCTTTGGTTGTTGGCGCTCCACATGTTTGTAGTTAAGGCAATTCGACTCTTCGTTTTCCCAACAAAGCACTAATATTCTTTTTTCCAGAAACATATCTTTACATGATGTCTTTCTTAGTTGTATTGCGACTCGGTACTTTAAACCCTGGTTGAAGTGTTTTAGAATACTTTCTAAAATCACAATGCTCAATCATGCTAATGGGGGTACTCATGCAAAATAATCATCTCTGCCAAGTCTTCTCCAATCTTCTTGGTGGAACTCATATCACTACACCAGATTTGGTATATAGCGGCGGTTTTCGAGGCGTTTTTACAACAAACGCCATGAATATTTCACTTATACCGGCGTTTGGATGACAACCGCCACAAAATGGCTAATTTCGCGACGTTTACTAGTCAAACGCCATAATAAGTCTTGTTATAGCGGCGTTTTATTTTATAAATACCGCAATAGGTATTCTGTTAGTGGCGATTTACAGAAAACGCCGCAAAAAGTTTCGTTTTAGCGGCGTTTTTTTAAAAAACGCCGCAATAGTTATTATGCTAGTGGCGTGTTTACTTGAAAACGCCGCAATGTATCTATTTTTAACAGCGTTTGTTATGATAAACACCGACATAGATAAAATTTAGAAACTCATCGTTTTGATCTCAGACTTTTAATTTTCATATCCCCAAATCTATCGGAAAAAAATCCCTAGCTTTCTCCCTGCCTCTCCTCGCGCGCGTTGCTGTTCATCACCGGCGTTCTTGGGTGTTCGCCTCGCCGTCGACAATCCCTAAAGGAGACCGGCGCCGGTGATTTCTTTCAAGCTCCGGGTAAGCCTTCTTCATCTTCTTCCTATTTCTTTTCTTCTTCTATTTACCCTTTATATTTTGTTCAATGAAATGATTTTTGTTCAATTACAGCTTGGTTTTTCTTTCTTCAATGATTTTTGCTCAAGCACATTAAAGTTTCATCAACAATTATGCATAAATAAAAGAACTAGATTTTTACTCTATCGTTTGATAATCACTCCATTCTTTAACTAGTATTCCTCTGCTAAATCGTTTAAGTAAAAACTTCCCGCCGTTACCCCTAAGTTGGGGATCTTAAATATAGCTGCCCTACACATAGCACATTATTCCTAAAGATTAAACATGTTACATAACCATTTATAAGTCCTTTTAAGATTAAACATTTGACATGAAAATGATAGGTTTGGTCTGTGATGCTAATCATTGGTATATGAAACATTGCTAGTCTTTGTAAGATTTTAATTTCTAGTTCTGTCTGAAGTTAGATTCCTTACATTTTGTAGCTGTTGTGGTTAGATTCTATTGAAATTTCTTGCTATGTTATTTGAAAGATGTTTTGTTTCTCCTGTTACCTTTCTTTTGTTTATGCATAACTGTTGATGAAACTTTAATGTGCTTGAGGAAATAACAACTTTCAACTTTCAGTTGCCTAGTTTGTTAGTCATTAATTAATCACAGTTAAGAAATGATTTGTTGGTTTCATGACACGACATGAGTGTTCAACTGGTAGACCGAGAATGTGTAAAGAAATTGGTTTATGCACTTAATCGGGCATCTCTATATACATGTAGTAAAGGTGAAAATGGAAAACTGGTTTATACACTTAATTTGGTCTGAAACAGATTGATAACTGGTGATACAGATTGAAAATTGGTTTGGAGATTTCATGCTTTTAGCTCTTTAAAGTTACAAACATGCACAGATTCTTTGGAGGCTATTTTTATTTTGTATAGTGACTGTTGACTTGTAAGCAGGGTTAGCTCCATTTGCTTTAGGAAATAGAGTAAATGTTCATCCCCTTGCCTTTGATAGCAGATCTTTAATAACTTAGAAAATACATTTTGCATGAATTATAAATCCACATTCTTGTGATTTATGACAGACCATAAATGTAGGAACTGATTTCAGAGGTAAACACAATGATATACTTGTCTTCAAGAATTAGAGGTAAACACAGTTGATAATGTCTTTAAGAAGAATTCCTGCCCAGAAAACCTTGTCTTTTTATTTCCATTTATATATTTGATATGATTAATCTCAAACTAATTATATTTTTAATAATATTTATAATAGCATATTATAAAATCTATTGGGGTGGGTGGGGATGATGTGCAGGGGCGGTTCAAAGATTTTGGGGGCCATGTGCAATTTATTAAAATATGACTCTTAATTTATAATCAGTAAGAGATATAAGTGTTATTTTGAAAAAATACTTTAATATAAAAAATATTATTAAATTGTCATCTTGAGAAACAAAAAATTGACTTATAAACATCTAAATATCAAACATTTTCACTTCAAAATTGTCATTCTTTTTTGCATGTTTTAAGTTTTAGATAATTTTTTATATAAATATAATTATATATATAATTATATATATTTTTACAAATATTTAATTTAATTTAGGTTTCCTATTTTCGGGGCCCCTCTCTCTTGGGGCCCTGTGCGGTCGCTCATGTCGCGCTTGTCCAAAACCCCCACTGATGATGTGGGGCGGGTGGGGATGGAGCGGGGAGAGGGATGGGGAGGGTACAAAGTTATATTCACGACTGCCCCGCCACCCACGACGAATCTAGATTTTATCTGTAACACCCCTTCCCGGCCTGGTCGAGAACCAGGTCAGAGCGTGTTACCAGTGAGCAGTGCGGTGATTGGTGTGATAAAATTTCAACTTATTAACAACACTTAATCAATATTACACAAAAATACATTACCAATATACATTTTAGTCCAATTCATTCACAAGAGGGCCACAATTAACCATTTAGGACTAATTTATAACTTTTACAAGATTTTAGGGACTAATTTGTAAAACTAACAAATTAAAGGTCTTTCCATGCATTAGACTATACCACACTGAAATTCAATTCAACATTAGTAGGTTTGTAAATTTTCATGCAAAACGGTGATCGTTTACTCATCCAATTTAATCATCCAAAATTCAGTGACTAAACTGTAAGCAATGCAAACCTTCAGATTAAGCCTTTAACCACTTTAACTAACCTTGTATCGAAACGCTCAGAGTCGTTTCGATACGGGTGGACGATGGTCAATCATGTTGACTTTTCTCTTTTGACCGTATCGATACAGGCAAGCACTGTATCAGTACGTGTTGACTTCCTTTGACTTTGACTTTGACCCATTTCGATACACTATGAACCCGTATCGAAACAAGGAATTCCAGTAGCAAAATGTTTCAAAACGTCCCTAACCCATTTCAGTACGCCCTATTTTCTCAGGTTTAATTATGCTTATTTGTATCGAAACGCCATCACCCGTTTCGATACGACATGACATGTAATAACATATTTTTACTGGTTTTTATTCATTTTAACATATCAAACAGTGTCTAAATGCAGTGAAACTTCACACACAATATTATAACCATAAAAATCTAATTGCATGTCAAATTTTAGAGCCATATGAATTCGTTTACCCGGTTTTTACCTTTTAGTGCCAAAATATGGATTTAATGCCATTTCTTACTAGATAAAAGACTTGTCTTAAACATAACACTCTCATACCACCTAACCTTTACATATGCACATCAAAAGAGACTTAATAGACTTATACATAGACCTTGCCACCAACTAGGAGTTTCAAAGAGGTCAATATACATCACTTAGAGCTTGATTGTGATTTGTGCAACGCTTCAACTCCTTCGATCTCGATCTCAAAACTTGACTAACCTGGAATGGATGCAATGGAATATATTAGGCATACTTTTTCTGGTGAGGTAGTCACAATTACAATGAATGAACATGATATGTCATATAACATACTTTAATGATAATCATAATATTAACCATGTAATAAACATGTCATGCTCCTTATTCATAATAAGAACATAATATCATGTCATCAATGAAAATATCATGATTTCATAACAAACAATATCAATAATCAATAGTCCCCTTGGATCTATTCATGGTGCATGGATACACGAATTCCACCTCCTCGCTAAATCAATAAATGGTCAAACCCGCTGACATCGCCAATAAGACCAATACACAGTACATCCCTCCGCCTCGCCAAATCAATATAGGTCGTAGCCCTAGGACCGTAGTCCACCCGTACATTAAGTAGTCCATTCTTTGTTAATTTGTTATTGCAGATTAGGGCTCAAGCTTTGACATAGTCTCAAGATGTTTCAACTATTTCTTTGGTTTTTGAGGGTTCATTTGATTGTTTTAAATATAATTTGTGTTAAAACATATCAGTAATTGGAGTTTAACCCAATGGTTAACCTATTGGGTTGTGGACGCGGGGTGTAACACCCGGGTTTAGGGGTTATGTGAAAATAATATTTTAATATTATTTGGGCTCGGTTTTATAAATTACTTAATGGCTCAAGTTTTGTTTTCAAATTAATTAATTTAATGATTGACTATGTTTTGCAATTTAACCCCAAATAGCCATAGAGGGTGTGCCCTTGTGAATACCCCATTTCATTAAGGGCAATATGGTCTATTAGCTTTTAAATTTAAACAAACAATTAAAACACACATTTCTTCCTATTTTCCCATTATTCATCTTCTTCTCTAACGTGAAAGGAGCCCCCCCTCTTCAATCTACTATTCCATCCCAAAGCTCTCTCATTTCAACTCCGTTTTGAAAGGTAAGGATGTTTTTGACTCCCCCTCATCTTCCCCTCTTTAAAAGTACCTTCTATTTTCATTTTCATAGAGGTTTTAGAAAATGGAATTTATGGAAGTTTGGATTAAAAATGAAAGCTTTATGTTATTAAAGTAAATGTGTTGATTTAATATGTTTAGTTATGATATATAGAGGTAAAATGGTATAACATATGTGAATTTCAAATGGTTTTGAGCAATTTTCGGATTTGGGTTTCAAGGGGGGTTTTTGGAGGGTTTTGAAGTGGGTTTTGGGGTTGTTTAATGTGGGTTTATGGGGGCTGTAGGTAGTATGATATATGAGGATCATTTTGGGTGAAATTGATGCTTGTTTGGGTGCTTGAAATGGAAGATTTCAGTGGGTGTTAGAGGTTGCTCGAAAATTCTGTTTTGGGGTTGATTTTGAGTGTTGGATGCTTGATAATGTTAATCCGGGTTAGTTCCGATGATGAGTTATTGATTGCGAATGTTTTGTTTGTGTTTGAGATTGATTAGAATCGAATTTGGGCATCGGTGAGGCATTGGAAGTAAATCCGGGAAATTGAAGGTGATTGCTTGCTTGGTCGTTGAGCTTGGAAGCTTAGGTGAGTGGTAAATTGTTTTATACGGTTTTAAAATAGTTGGTTCGAGTATATGGACTAGGTTGGGCTTGGTAGACCCACCTAGAGTTAGGATTAGGGTGGTAGCCTAATCCTAAGCTTGATCTAGAGCCCTTGGATGAACTCATTTATGTGGTTATGTATGTCTCGTATAAAATGTGATGTGAATGCTTATGTATATTGTATTATACATGTGAGATGAGATATGACTTGTGATGCTTGAGACATGCATGATGGTGGTTGTTGGTGAGTACGTGCTAGGGATGGCAATGGATTGGATTTGGATCGATTGTATAGAATCCAAGTCCGAATCCATTACAATCGGACTCGGATATTTTTTTTCAGATTTGGATTCAGATTTTTTTCAAACGGATTTGGATCGGATTGTTTTTGGATCGGATTTTTTCGGATCGGATTCAGATTTGTTTCAACCGCATTTAGATTAGAGTTTTTGAATTCGGATTAAATTGTCATCCCTAGTCTTGACCTAAGTTTGAAGGGTAGATTCGTAAATTTTAGCGTATTTAGGGTATATTATTTTTTGGCACTCTAATAATTTTATTTTAGTGCAAATCAGTCCATAATTTTATATATTTAATTTCTTACGCATTTAATAGATGTTATTTAATTCTACACTTGTTCATTTTTATCCCTTATTTGTTGACTACATTTAATTTTTTGTGTTTATTGTTTATGATTTTAAATTACTTTCTATTTTAATTCATAATTTTAACATAATATATAACTTTATTTATCGATTGCACATTACTTACTATTGCACTCATTAACTTCCTTAATTTTTAGTAAATCATTGATATTTACATTTATTTGTTTCTCTATTGTATTTATTTTATTGTTTATTTATCTATGACTTGATCTTGCATTTATCTTTTTCATATTTATTTATACATGCATATGATATAAATAGATATATTACACTATATTAAGGTTAATTAATATATATAAATCATAATAAATATTATTATTATTATTTAACTTACATTCTTAACACATTTATATTTTTATTATCACTTTTAATATATATATATATATATATATATATATATATATATATATATATATAAAGTTAATTTTGTTTTTACCATTATTCAAAATTACCTAATATATATATATATATTTATGTTCTCGTTTAAAAAATATATGTAGTTATCTTTTTTAATGTATTTATTTTAACTTTTTTACTTTATTTATGTTGTCTTCTTGTTTTAATGTAAATATTATAATGTTTTGTTTTAAGGAATTAAAAGTCCTAAATGTTTTTATTCAGGCTCGGATATGGATCGGATGAATCGGATTCGGATCGGACATGAATTTGGATCAGATTCGGATCATATTCGGATCGGATCTTGGCATGATCTATATCCAACCCATCTCCTATTAGGACTTGGACATTTTTCACGGATTCAGATTCGGATTTTTTTCAATCGAATATGGATCGGATAAATTCTTTCGGATCGAATCGGATTCGGATCGGATTCGGATCAAATTGCCATCCCTAGTACGTGCTAAGCAAGAAAGTGATTGAAATGAGTAATGTGAAATGAGTAAATGTTGGCACTAGTATACTTGAATACAAATGATCGATCATTAGGATGTTAGTGTGTACACATGAGTCAAAAGTCGCGCGTAGCCTTGGTGGCGTTGAGTCACCAAAGAGGAGTACGGGTTCGCCCGGAAATTGTATTTAAATATAGTCGGTGATGAGTGGAATCCCATCGACGGGGCGTGAGGATGAGTGGAATCCCCTCCGCGAGACCGATGATGAGTGAAATCCCACCGTGAGGTAATGTGGTTGTTGGATGTGAGTTCCAACATGTCTATCCGCGTATTCGGGTCATAGCTAGGTGCCAATGTTGTTTGATATGCGTATCAATGTTTTGAGGTTTATAATCTGTAATGAAATGCTTGAATGTGATTATATGTATTGTGGAGTTGAGCTTATGATCATGGCATTTATCTTGTACATTGCTCATGCATCTTATCTTATGGCTCTTGTGTATCCTTGGTAATTTGGTGTAATGCCTTGGCTAGATCGTGCTCGGACCCTGCAATGTTGAGGTTTGTTTTTAGAGCTTACCCTCACTAAGCATCATTGCTTACGCTCTCTTTGTTCAACATTGCAGTTCCTTAGTTCGTGGGTTGCTCGGGCAAGCGGAGGGCCTCCAAGTGTGGTTTTTGGCTTGAGTACATCAAGTATGACTTTTAAATGTTGAACATGTAATAGTTTAAGCAATGAGACATGTGTCTTTTGATGGGTGATTGTTGGTTGTTTAGGAGCATGTTTAGACTCCATGTTATGTTGCTTTTGTATGGCTTGTGATGCCATGTTTGAGTTGTAATCCATGCCTAAATTGCTTATCTTGAATGTTGGTTAAGTGCCCTTGAGTTTGCCTTATGTTGAATGTTGAAGTATGAGTTTTTGAATGTTTAAGTGTCATCTTTGATCAATTGCATGTTCCTTTGATGTATGTACATGTTGGGTGCTTGTATGGCTATATAGTGGTATGTAAATGTTGCATGAATGCTTGTTGGGGTCTAGGAAAGTCCTAGATTGCATTTATATTCGAGTCTTGACCTTTTTTGCTGAGTTTAGAGGTCTTTGCTGTGCAGGGGTATCGATACGGTTGGTACGGTATCGATACCACCTTCTTGATCAGGCCTCGTGTATCGATACACTTGAGAGGTGTATCGATACTATTTTGGTCACTAGAGCTACTGTCCAGTTCGGTATCGATACCGGCCTCTGGTGTATCGATACCGTCATCTTAGCGTTGATCGTGGGAAGTCAACCTTTGGGGAGGGTATCGATACACTCCTTGGGTGTATCGATACGGCCTCCACAGGTTGACTTTGACCCGTTGACCTAGTCAAGGGGTATCGATACACCCCTTAGGGGTATCGATACCACCTGTAGTATGAGGTTAAAATTGGGCTGTAATCATGATTGCTCGAGTTCGTTTGATTGTTTATATATTGATGTTCCGCTGTATGATCACATATGATTAATTTCTCATCTAGACAAGATTTAAAATGAAAAAAAATTAGGGTTGCTAACCGAGGGGGAATTCCTTAGGGGATTTTCACTCGGTTTTCCCCGTGTGACCCACTCGGACCGGGCATTCGGGCAGACCGGGACGAGGGGGTTACACTTGTTGGTATCAGAGCCTAAGGTTACCGAGACCTTGGGCAGGTAAGTGAGGTAAGCTTAAGTTTTTGAATTGAATTGCACGGTGTTTGCTTGTTTTGCAAGAATGGTTGCTTGTTTGACAAGTATGTTGATTGTTTTATTTCATAGCATGTGTGTAAGAGTCCCATTGCTACTATTACATTGGAAAAATGATTTTAAGTGAGGGAACGTACTTGAACACTTGGAAGCCTTGCCTTGCTAACCCAGCTTGTATGTTTTGTTGTTGTGGTTGTAGTTGATATCTGTGAGGCGATGTCTAGACCGAGAGGTAGGCCGAGGGTGGTTCGTCAGGAACCACGGGTTGCGGCTCCTGTTAAGCCGGCAGTTGGTGTGGAGGCTCATCTAGAAGGGCCGGTGGCCGCGGGAGTTGGCACTCCTCCACCACCTCCACCACCACCACCTCCTCCACCTGGAGTTGGGGGCGAGGATGGAGCCGGAGGAGATGGACCACAAGGTGGCCAAGGTCCAGCTGGAATTGACATGACTCCGCTAGTGCAAGCGATAGCGGGAGCATTTCAGGCCGCAGTTGCGGGAGCTCAGGCTGCAGCTCAGCCTAGGTATGACGATGCTAGTCTACCTTTTGAGAGGCTCCGTAGCTTGGGGGCCGAGGAGTTTAGAGGATCTACTCCAGAGAGGTCGGAGTTATGGTTGGAGAAGACAGTTCGTATCTTGGCTCAGATGGGTTGTGCGGGCGCACGTAGATTGGGATGTGTGATCTCGTTGCTTCAGGGTGATGCCTACACCTGGTGGGTCACCATTACTACCGGGGTTCCAGAGACAGAGATTGATTGGGAGTTCTTTGAGTCTGCTTTCCGGAAGAGGTACTTGGGACCGAGGTACCTAGATGAGAAGAAGCGAGAGTTTATGGCTCTTACTCAGGGAGATGCTTCCGTGACGAATTATGAGATCCACTTTGTTCGCTTGAGTCAGTATGCTCCAGAGTTGGTTCCTACTGAAGTGGAACGCTGCAACCGATTCCACTACAGATTGAATGAAGAGGTTAAGAGGTATACACTAGCTTCTGATTACTCTGACTTTGATGTTTTGGTCACGAGGGCCAAGGATTTGGAGCATAGTTTGGGTTCGGCCAAACGATCTGGTGGTTCCAGTTCTGGCAAGAGGCATAACCACTTTGATGGTAGGGATGCCAAGAGGCACAGAGGTGGCGGACATCAGTTTGACCATAGACGTGGCGGTGGCCACCATGGTAGGGGCCATCAGGGCCATAGAGGAGGAGGGCGTTTGCCCGAGTGTACTCGCTGTGGGAGACAACATGCTGGTGAGTGTTGGGGTAACTTCCATGCCTGTTGGAACTGTGGTTCGAGGGACCACTTTAGGAGGGATTGTCTGCATCAGGCGGCTCAGGCACCGAACATTGCTCAGGCTCCTGCGAGAGCTAATGATTTTCAGAGAGGCCGTGGGCGCGGTCGTGGCTACTTCCAGCCTAGGGCTGATGCACCTAGGGTAGATGCTCAGAGGAACCTTGCTCATGTTGTGGCTGTGCAGCCAGAGGCGGGAGGACCAGCGAGAGTCTATGCTCAGAGAGAGGCCGAGAACGACACCGATGTGATAGCATGTAATTTCGAGTTACAGTCTATGTCTTTGCTTTCTTTGGTTGATTCGGGTTCTACGCATTCCTACATTTTGAGTGAGCATGCACAGAAGCTAGATATCGCTGTTGAGATCTTAGATGTAGGTATGCATGTTACTAGTTCTTTTGGGGAGACAGTTGTGGTTAGACGTATGTATAGGAGGTGTCCGCTGAAGATTCAGGGTCATGTGTTTTCAGTTGATATGATGTAACTTCCCTTCTATGGCTTTGATATTATTTTGGGTATGGACTGGTTGGTTGAGCACCGGGCTAGTGTGGATTTTGAGACAAAGAGAATTTTTTTGAAGCTTTCTGATGACTATGAGGTAGTGGTAGTGGGCGAGAACATTAAGTTCTTGTCTAATGTGGTGTCAGCTTTAGAGGCTCATAGGTTGATGGACTCTGGATGTGGGGCTTATTTAGCTTATGTTATGAATCCGGATATGAGTGAAGCTAGACCAAAAGATATCATAACAGTGTGTGACTTTCCTGATGTGTTTCCTGAAGAGTTGCCGGGTTTGCCTCCTGACAGAGATGTTGAGTTTGTGATTGAGACAGTTTCAGGGTCTAACCCAGTTTCGATAGCTCCGTATCGTATGGCTCCGAAAGAGCTGAAAGAATTGAAGAGTCAGTTGCAAGAATTATTAGACCGTGGTTTCATTAGGCCTAGTAGTTCTCCGTGGGGTGCTCCAGTGTTGTTTGTGAAAAAGAAAGATGGTAGCATGCGCATGTGTATTGACTATAGGCAGTTGAATCAGTTGACTGTGAAGAACACGTATCCGTTGCCTCGTATAGATGATTTGTTTGATCAGTTGAGAGGTGCTTCAGTGTTCTCGAAGATAGACTTGAGATCCGGGTACTATCAGTTGAAGGTGAAAGAGTGTGATGTTCCGAAGACAGCTTTTAGGACTAGATATGGTCACTATGAGTTTCTTGTGATGCCATTTGGGCTCACGAATGCACCAGCAGCATTCATGGACATGATGAACAGAATTTTTAGAGACTATTTGGACCGGTTTGTAGTTGTTTTCATTGATGATATACTTGTGTACTCGAAGACAGAGGAAGAACATGATGAGCATTTGAGATTTGTTTTACAGAGATTGTTGAGCAACCAATTGTATGCGAAGCTCAGTAAATGTGAGTTCTGGATTAGAGAGGTTGTATTTTTGGGCCATGTTGTTTCGGCCGAAGGCATTCGAGTTGATCCATCGAAGATTGAGGCTATTGTTGAGTGGAAACAACCTAAGTCTGTGACGGAGATTAGGAGTTTCCTAGGATTAGCCGGTTACTATAGGAGATTTGTTGATGGTTTCTCTAGAGTAGCTGCTCCCTTGACTAAGCTGCTGCAAAAGGGAGTCAAGTTTGAATGGTCAGATGCAAGACAAAAGGCTTTTGAGAAATTGAAAGAAGCTTTGACGAATGCTCCAGTGTTAGTGCAACCTGTTTCAGGTAAGGAGTTCGTGATTTACAGTGATGCTTCCTACGTAGGCTTATGATGTGTTTTGATGCAAGATAGGAGAGTTGTTGCTTATGCTTCTAGACAGTTGAAGATTCATGAGAAGAACTATCCTACCCACGATATAGAGTTGGCCGCAGTTGTTTTTGCATTGAAGATTTGGCGTCACTATTTGTATGGTGAGAAGTGTATAGTTTACACCGATCACAAGAGCTTGAAGTACTTGATGACACAAAAAGAGTTGAACTTGAGACAGAGAAGATGGCTAGAGTTGTTAAAAGATTATGATTTGACCATTGAGTACCATCCGGGTAAAGCAAATGTAGTAGCCGATGCTTTGAGTAGAAAAGTGGCCGTTGAGCTGAGAGCTATGTTTGCTAGATTGAGTGTGTCTGATGATGGTGGGTTGATCACCGAGTTGCAAGTGAAGCCTTCTTTGGTTCAGTCGATTAGAGAGAAGCAGTTGCAAGATGCGAGCCTAGTTCCTCATGTTCAGGACATAGCCGAAGGAAGACCGACTGAGTATAGTTTCAGTGGTGAGAGCTTGTTGTGCTTTAGGGATAGAATTGTTGTACCAGAAGATGTTGAGTTGAGAAGTCAGATTCTGAGTGAAGCACATTCGAGTCCCTTTTCTATGCATCCGAGTAGTACCAAAATGTACCGAGATTTGAAGAATGATTACTTCTGGGTTGGTTTGAAGAGAGATGTAGCTGAGTATGTGAGCCGTTGCATGGTTTGTCAGAGAGTGAAGGCAGAACATCAGGTTCCTTCAGGTTTGCTACAACCTTTGAAGATTCCGGAATGGAAATGGGAGAGGATCACCATGGATTTTGTGTCAGGGTTGCCTTTGTCTCCTTCGAAGAAGAACTCAGTTTGGGTGATTGTTGATAGGTTCACTAAGTGTGCTCACTTCTTAGTAGTGAACACTACGGATTCCTTAGACAAGTTGGCAAACTTGTACATCCGTGAGATTGTGAGACTTCATGGAGTTTCGAAGTCTATTGTTTTAGATAGGGATCCTAGATTTACTTCGAGGTTCTGGGGTTGCTTACATGGTGCTTTGGGTAGTCGGTTGCATTTCAGCACATCTTATCATCCGCAGTCCGATGGGCAGTCAGAGCGAGTGATACAGATTCTTGAGGATATGCTTCGTTGTTGTGTGATTGATTTTCAGGGTTCTTGGGAGAAGCACTTATCGTTGGTTGAGTTTGCTTACAACAACAGCTTACAGTCTAGCATCCAGATGGCACCGTATGAGGCTTTGTATGGTAGACGATGTAGGACTCCGATTTGTTGGGCTGAGACAGGTCAGAGATTGTTACCTATGCCAGACTTGCTTAAGGGAACTACTGAAAAAGTGAAGTTGATTTGTGACCGTTTGAAAGCAGCTTCCGATCGTCAGAAGTCTTATGCAGATTTGAAGAGGAAAGAGATTGAGTACTCAGTGGGTGAGAAAGTGTTTCTGAAAGTATCTCCATGGAAGAAGGTAATGAGATTTGGCCGAAAGGGCAAGTTGAGTCCGAGGTTCATTGGTCTGTATGAGATAGTCGAACGGATTGGGCCTGTAGCCTATCGTTTGAGGTTACCTTCTGAGTTAGAGAAGATCCATGATGTCTTTCATGTGTCTATGCTTAGGAGATATAGATCGGATCCTTCTCATGTGATGCCCGTTGAGGAAATAGAGTTAAATCCGGATTTTTCCTATAATGAAGAACCCGTTGAGATACTTGCTTCTGATAGCAAAGTGTTGCGTGGCAAGACCATAGAGTTGGTCAAGGTGTTGTGGAGACACAGAGGTGTGGAAGAGGCCACGTGGGAGAGGAAAGCAGATATGGTAGAGCAGTTTCCGTATTTGTTTCCACCAGGTAATTTCGGGGACGAAATTCCTTAAGTGGGGGAGAGTTGTAACACTCGGGTTTAGGGGTTAGGTGAAAATAATATTTTAATATTATTTGGGCTCGGTTTTATAAATTACTTAATGGCTCAAGTTTTGTTTTCAAATTAATTAATTTAATGATTGACTATGTTTTGCAATTTAACCCCAAATAGCCATAGAGGGTGTGCCCTTGTGAATACCCCATTTCATTAAGGGCAATATGGTCTATTAGCTTTTAAATTTAAACAAACAATTAAAACACCCATTTCTTCCTATTTTCCCACTATTCATCTTCTTCTCTAACGTGAAAGGAGCCCCCCCTCTTCAATCTACTATTCCATCCCAAAGCTCTCCCATTTCAACTCCGTTTTGAAAGGTAAGGATGTTTTTGACTTCCCCTCATCTTCCCCTCTTTAAAAGTACCTTCTATTTTCATTTTCATAGAGATTTTAGAAAATGAAATTTATGGAAGTTTGGATTAAAAATGAAAGCTTTATGTTGTTAAAGTAAATGTGTTGATTTAATATGTTTAGTTATGATATATAGAGGTCAAATGGTATAACATATGTGAATTTCAAATGGTTTTGAGCAATTTTCGGATTTGGGTTTCAAGGGGGTTTTTGGAGGGTTTTAAAGTGGGTTTTGGGGTTGCTTAATGTGGGTTTATGGGGGCTGTAGGTAGTATGATATATGAGGATCATTTTGGGTGAAATTGATGCTTGTTTGGGTGCTTGAAATGGAAGATTTCAGTGGGTGTTAGGGGTTGCTCGAAAATTCTGTTTTGGGGTTGATTTTGAGTGTTGGATGCTTGATAATGTTAATCCAGGTTAGTTCTGATGATGAGTTATTGATTGCGAATGTTTTGTTTGTGTTTGAGATTGATTAGAATCGAATTTGGGCATTGGTGAGGCATTGGAAGTGAATCCGGGAAATTAAAGGTGATTGCTTGCTTGGTCGTTGAGCTTGGAAGCTTAGGTGAGTGGTAAATTGTTTTATACGGTTTTAAAATAGTTGGTTCGAGTATATGGACTAGGTTGGGCTTGGTAGACCCACCTAGAGTTAGGATTAGGGTGGTAGCCTAATCCTAAGCTTGATCTAGAGCCCTTGGATGAACTCATTTATGTGGTTATGTATGTCTCGTATAAAATGTGATGTGAATGCTTATGTATATTGTATTATACATGTGAGATGAGATATGACTTGTGATGCTTGAGACATGCATGATGGTGGTTGTTGGTGAGTACGTGCTAAGCACGAAAGTGATTGAAATGAGTAATGTGAAATGAGTAAATGTTGGCACTAGTATACTTGAATACAAATGATCGATCATTAGGATGTTAGTGTGTACACATGAGTCAAAAGTCGCGCGTGGCCTTGGTGGCGTTGAGTCACCAAGGAGGAGTACGGGTTCGCCCGGAAATTGTATTTAAATATAGTCGGTGATGAGTGGAATCCCATCGACGGGGCGTGAGGATGAGTGGAATCCCCTCCGCGAGACCGGTGATGAGTGAAATCCCACCGTGAGGTAATGTGGTTGTTGGATGTGAGTTCCAACATGTCTATCCGCGTATTCGGGTCATAGCTAGGTGCCAATGTTGTTTGATATGCGTATCAATGTTTTGAGGTTTATAATCTGTAATGAAATGCTTGAATGTGATTATATGTATTGTGGAGTTGAGCTTATGATCATGGCATTTATCTTGTACATTGCTCATGCATCTTATCTTATGGCTCTTGTGTATCCTTGGTAATTTGGTGTAATGCCTTGGCTAGATCGTGCTCGGACCCTGCAATGTTGAGGTTTGTTTTTAGAGCTTACCCTCACTAAGCATCAATGCTTACGCTCTCTTTGTTCAACATTGCAGATCCTTAGTTCGTGGGTTGCTCGGGCAAGCGGAGGGCCTCCAAGTGTGGTTTTTGGCTTGAGTACATCAAGTATGACTTTTAAATGTTGAACATGTAATAGTTTAAGCAATGAGACATGTGTCTTTTGATGGGTGATTGTTGGTTGTTTAGGAGCATGTTTAGACTCCGTGTTATGTTGCTTTTGTATGGCTTGTGATGCCATGTTTGAGTTGTAATCCATGCCTAAATTGCTTATCTTGAATGTTGGTTAAGTGCCCTTGAGTTTGCCTTATGTTGAATGTTGAAGTATGAGTTTTGGAATGTTTAAGTGTCATCTTTGATCAATTGCATGTTCCTTTGATGTATGTACATGTTGGGTGCTTGTATGGCTATATAGTGGTATGTAAATGTTGCATGAATGCTTGTTGGGGTCTAGGAAAGTCCTAGATTGCATTTAGATTCGAGTCTTGACTGTTTTTGCTGAGTTTGGAGGTCTTTGCTGTGCAGGGGTATCGATACGGTTGGTACGGTATCGATACCACCTTATTGATCAGGCCTCGTGTATCGATACACTTGAGAGGTGTATCGATACTATTTTGGTCACTGGAGCTACTGTCCAGTTCGGTATCGATACCGGCCTCTGGTGTATCGATACCGTCATCTTAGCGTTGACCGTGGGAAGTCAACCTTTGGGGAGGGTATCGATACACTCCTTGGGTGTATCGATACGACCTCCACGGGTTGACTTTGACCCGTTGACCTAGTCAAGGGGTATCGATACACCCCTTAGGGGTATCGATACCACCTGTAGTATGAGGTTAAAATTGGGCTGTAATCATGATTGCTCGAGTTCGTTTGATTGTTTATATATTGATGTTCCGCTGTATGATCACATATGATTAATTTCTCATCTAGACAAGATTTAAAATGAAAAAAAAATTTTAGGGTTGCTAACCGAGGGAGAATTCCTTAGGGGGTTTTCACTCGGTTTTCCCCGTGTGACCCACTCGGACCGGTCATTCGGCCAGACCGGGACGAGGGGGTTACACGGGGGATGTGGGTTTGAATCCTAGCTCTCCCCTCACATTTAATTATTTTCTTTGTTATGGTGGTGACACGTGTCACCACCACATTAGTCTGAATAAAAAATTTAAATAATATATATAGGAGAGAAAAAATAATAAAAAATAAGAAAAAAATTCCACGTAAGTAATTCCGTTAGTTTTTAACGACGGGGGACCAAAACAGGAGAACTATGTAACAGAAGGGACAGTTTTGCCAAAAAAAATAATTTTGGGACCAAAATAAGAAGACAATAATAGTTTGGGGACCACCGGTGTAATTTTCCCTAAAATTTAATGTTGATGGTTATGCGCGTGGTAAGCTGAGACCAAACGGAACTCGAAATGTATAGTTTTACTTTTGTTCTCCGGACCACTTGGTATTATGGAGTCGAATGAGGCCGAAATAAAAAACGATTGATTATGCCTTGGATATGGTGTTACATTCTCAATTGAGTGAGAATACCTCGTTCATAATTGAATCTGATTCGATGATGGCGGTGTCTTCATCGTACAAAGAAACCTTGGAGGTTGGAATATTGCTTTCGTAGGATTGACGGGGCGTACGATTCATTACATTATGTGTGCTTTAATAACATATATAGAGAGAGGTTAATAGTGTAGCCGATGTGCTTGCGAAACGTGGTGTGAATCGTGTGACTCGGCTACGGATGGGTGTATGATTGGCGGTGCTATGGGATTTCTTTGTATTTCAGTACGTTCTTTTTTTTTGTTTGGCATGTGTGTTTTATCCTATGTTTGCTTCATTTTGGGTGGGTTATCATAGGTACTTTTTTTCATTTAAGATTAAGGGAGTTTTCAAAGTGACTTGTAATAATTCTTGATGTATAGTTTTCGCCTTCAATAAATCATACATATTCAATAAAAAATCAAAATTTTTAAAAATAAATTTCTACTACACTTTTTCACAATAATTTTTAAATGCAATGTTAAAATGAATCTAAATCTGTGAATCACTGCCCCAAAGATTGCGCAATTATTTCAAAACCGTCTAAAGGACGAACTCAATTACTAAAATGCCATTCTGGTCATTAAAACTCTAATATGATTACATTATCGGAATTTCAAAATGGTTCAATATTTGTAGATTAAATTTTATTAATTAAATTATTAAACTTTTAAATTTATTTTAATTAAATAACTAATGTTAACCATTAATAGAATTATTGATGTAATAGTTAAATATATTTGTATAATAATGCATTTGATCATTCAACTAACGAGAGTTTGTCCAAATGGTAAGCAACTTGATATTGCTTAAGCAAATATCGAGTTTGAGGCCTTGTGTATGCAGAAAATATCCGTTACGGGATTGGCCCACCAAAGCCAGGTGTGCGACATGGGTCGATCCGAATTAATTAAGGTCAAGCCGTGAGGAACTAGGAGGGCAACAAAAAAAATACATTTAATTCTTATTATTTATTCATTTAATTAATTTAGTGTCTAAATTAGATATTTTTCTAATTTATGTACCTATTTTTTTTTGTCAATGTAGGTGTTAACATTTTATTTTGTAAGCATTTTAAGGTCGATCATCAACATCCCTTTATGGAGACGATCGATTAGTGGGGATCCAACAATGAGTGGGCTGGAGATTGACGATAGTGATGTTAATGGATTTTAGGGTTTAAAAATTATGAATTTAAGGTGATGATAAATGGGATGATCAACCAGTAAGAGTTTAACGATGACGATGATGATCGACGATAACAACAAAAAATATGAATTTAGTGATTTGATATTAGAGGTTTTAGGGTGTTTTTAAGAATTGTAAAGGTTTTTTGTAAAAAAAAAGAATTGTAACGGTTTTTTTTAATTATAGATTTTACTTTTTTTAAAAGAAAATTTTCAAAAATTAAAAAATCATAATGTATCACATTTTTATTAGATAACGGATTTTTAGCATATGTCTCGGTAAAACATTTAAATCGTAATTTTACAAATTTAAAGGGCTTACAAAATAATTTCACATACTTAATCTCCCATCAGAGAGTCCTTAGCTGAGGTAGAACTTTATTCAAGATTAGTCATTTTTAATGGTTCTTAATCTAACTTCTAAATTTCAGTAATTGGTTTGCAAACTTTCAAACTTTACAGATTTTAACACAAGTATCAGTATTGAGAATAGATGGTACCAATACTAACTGAGGGGGTACCGATACCAAGAAGTTTCATTATCGATGTTGATGGCATATGTATCAATAATCTTGGATAGTACCGATACCAAATTGAGGTTCGAAACTCTAATTTAAGGATTACAAATTAAAGGTATCGATTATATGGGGTACCGATACCTCTCCACACAAGTACCGATACCAAATTGAGGTTCGAAACTCTAATTTAAGGATTACAAATTAAAGGTATCGATTATATGGGGGTACCGATACCTCTCCACATAAGTACCGATACCAACATGGGGTATCGATACTAAATTAGCATTATGTTTTCGGTACCAAAGGTGTTGTAACACCCCCTAAAAGATATACATATATTTAAAGTTAAGAGAGGGAAAATGAATGAAATAAAATGGGAGAAGTGTAGCAAGTGAGTGTTAAACTCGTAACCCCTGCTTGGTGAGTCCAAGCCTTAACCAACTAGGCTAAGGTTGTTTCTAGTTTTAAAATGCTCCAAATTAATTTTAAACTATTCCCGGTATAATATTTTAAAATTAAATAATAACTTGATAAAATCTAACTACCCATCTGAAACAATTAATGCTCGATTTCAAAAGATCAAGAAACTTCATATCTCTCACCAACTCTTCATCTTCCATCTCTGAACACCAGCCCCGATCTCCCTCACCGTCCGCCACTGATCGACATCACCCTCGCCATTCGAACTGCCACCTTGCTTTGATTGAGATGCCATCAGGCACTCGCGGTGAGACGCCATCTCTGAAAACCAGTTGAAGGTTCGTCCAAAAGCCTTTGGATCACCGCCTTTGTTTTTCGCTAATTTCAGCCACCTCGTCCGTTCTTTCTTCACGCCGCCACCGTCAACGAACTCCCCACATCGAGGTGAGCATAACCGTAGTCACCGATTGTCAAGTGGCTAGCGTTTAAGGCCTCGTCGGAGTTACGTCAGGCTTTTTGATTTGGGTAAGTGCGATAAGGACTTTAGTTCAGTTTTAGTTAAATAAGCAATGGTTGGTTGATATTTTCAGTGTTGGATGGCTTTCTAGGGTTGTCATTGTCGTTTTGATCTGTTTTTCGACCGTTTAGGGCTACACGTAGCGAGCACGCGCCATCCGAGGGAAAATTTTGGCCACCGTGGCCGGCTCTCCGTTGAACCGAGCTGGTTTGGGTAAGAATCGGTCTGAACCACCGAGCCAACTAAATCGGTCCTGTATAATTAAACCGAGTGGGTCAGCCTGTTAAGGCCCACTAACTTGAGCCCAAAGCTTGGACATCTGACCCGTCTAGTTTAAGCTCAGACCTGATAACTCGTGTTTGACCTGACCTGTGTTTGACCCGTTTGACACGACCCGATTCTATTTGGCCTAACCCGTCTACCTGACATGTTAACCCGTTGACTGAGTCAACCCATCTGAGTCAACTCACCCGAGTTAACATGGTTGACTGATGAGGACAACGTTGACTTTGACCCAAAAAGTCAATTTTTTTGAAAATATGGAATCTATGTTTTTTGATGTCTTGAGTCTGTTTTGCAAAATTCTAATTGGAAAGCCTCTGAATATGACCTTGAACCCGAGAATGCACGTGTTTAGTTTTTTAGTTTAAGAGCTAGGTCATCAAGCTAAAAATTGATTATGGATTATGTTTAATTGAAGGTATTCACATATCTTCGTATCTGAGATGTTAAGGACGTAGAATTTGGGTTCGAAAGTGTTCGAATGTCGTTTCAAGGGTCGACTGTTATAGCAAAGATTCAAGGTAATACATTACAACCTCTTGTATGCTTTATGAAACATATTGGTATCCTGTAGATGCTTGTATGAACATGTTTAAGCATATGATCAATTTTGTTAATGTCTAATCAATTACGGAAAAATGGATAGTAAACTAGTTAAGACTGAAATGTTCAGTTAGGAAGATAGGTGACATGTAAGAACTTTTGAGATCCGAGAATAATTGGTAAGATTGTTATACTCTAATCTGGTTATGCTTGATAATGATTTACCTTCTGAAAAGCTAAGTTAAGAAATGATAGAAATACACTTGAGAAGTAAGAATAACTAAAATACTTCTAACAAAGGAAATGACCTGTAATTTACACTAGGACTGATGAAATAACATAACACTTGGAATTTCCCCGAACTCTGGATAAACACCTGAAGATGAATTTACTGGAAGATTTGTGTATTCTTGAATTGATCTAAATGACAATAAAGAATGAGTTGATTGGAATGATTGAAATGACCGAAATGACCTCGGACGTTGAAATTGCCAAATTAACTCAAATGATGGATATACTATCGAGTTCTGAAATGAATGATTTGTTTGTTGTTGCGTATAAAAGGTGTTCTGCAATTAGTGCAAGTGTACACGACTCAAGTAATATAATGATAAGTATTAGAGTATCATCTCCGCAGAGATTGAGATGGCTTCCTTCGTTTATCTTCTCGCACTGAAAAAGAAAAGTAAAAGTAAAAACATAAGTATAGGAGTTTTGGGTTTTAATTAAACTAAAAACCATAAACTAAAGTAAACAAGTAAAGATTGAGAAGTCAAGGATGAGAGAATAGGCTGGATTAGATTGCGTCATAGTGTGGAAGGCAATTAACTTGTCTCGGTCTTTGAATGTAATGATCACCAAACTGCCTCGGCAGTGACCTTCATCCTTGTCGCGGTAATAAGGTGGGCTACCTCAGCAATCCCTTGTTGGTCGATAGATGTTGTCAAGGTTCGTCAAAACGTCCTTCGATGGCTCCTCCTTATCTCTAAGTCGCAACACTATTGATGAGTAGGCCTTGATAATACCTCTCGGCATAAACCAAAGATAAACACAAACTAAACTCACGCTTCTCTTAGTCGTTGAAACTCTAACTTATCTTTAAGCTGAGTTTGCTTCCACCGTTGGGATAAAACCATGCTTATTCGTTTCGTGAGTCTAACTCTCTCGATATTGGGCAAATATATAACCTCACAATACTCTCTCTCGGTGAGATTGCAAGAATAAGATCAATGTCAAGAATAAGCAAACCTTGAACTAAATTGCATTAAAAATTTAAACAAAGTACAATTGTCTTCTCACAACTAATAAGCAAAATAATCCTAACCCTAAGAAATTTTAGAACATGATGGACATGAAGAATACACAACTAAGCCTAATCTCAAGCTCTTAATCCCGACTCTTCGACTCTTCATTGATGTGTGTGTCAAGCCTTGCTTAAATAGGAAGAGAAGTAGGGCAAAGTCCTTCTTGGATAAGAAGTTAAGTTGGACTTGGACTTGTCTTCATTAAAGAGGTGAATCTCTTTAATTTTACTGTCTTTATCCACGTTTGCCAAATTCCATCTTTAACCTTCCTTTTATGTTTTCATCGTCTTCTCGTGCTCTGATTGTCATGCAAAGTATGTAGAAAAATCCAGCGTTTTATGCTCTTTAAATTTCCTATTACTTTGCATGCTTTGCCCTCCGCCAGGTTGGTCTGTGCACTACATCGACAGAGGATATCTGTTGCCTCGGCAGGGATCTGTCACTGGATTTACTCCATAGGGTTTCCTCTTCATGATTCAGCTTCCTTCAATAGAAGTTGTCATCTTTGGCTTAGCTTGATTTGGGTTTTTCACGAGCTCGTTCCGCACCATCTTTCTTTTTCTTCATTGCCGCTCGGCATCACCTGCGCGACAGTGAGTAAATTTGCGCAGGTACCAAACATGCATTAAAACATTACCTTTTGATCGAATAAATCAAATATTAGGATCACATGTAAAGACAATGTAATTAATGCATATAAGGCCATAATGCCACTCGAATGAGTGTAGGTTAAGCAATAATTGCCATGTAAAAAGGGTAAAAACATAGGACTTTTGGGCACTTATCACACCCCCAAACTCGAACTATTGCTTGCCCTCAAGCAATGCAAACCATCAATTTCCAAAACCTTAATCTTAATGAAAATTCTCCTTGGTCTTACTTTTCCTTATTCTCTCCAAACCATGGCAATGAATGCTCGGCCCTTAAGTTTTCGGATGCCTTGGGAATTTCCTGGAATCAAACTATAATATTTGTGAGTGTGTGCGTGTATTGTGAACAAGATGATTATTTGGGTTCTAAGTAAACATTTAAGCATTAATCTACTCAACTTGGGTAATTTTTTAGGCAATCTAACCCACTAGAGCTAATTTCGGGCACCTCTAGTGATTAGCCTAGAGCTGATTTCGGGCACCTCTAGGGCTTTCTTAAGCTAGAGCCAGTGTTAGGCACCACTAACTTTTTACCCAAAATTTTCTTTCTAAGCAAGTCTATGTCCTAAGTGTCCTAAAACTCCTTAAATCATGCAAGTCACAAAAGTTTATTGAAGTTCCAATCTCATAGTATGATCCTAAGTTATCTTCCTTATGCATCCTAAAATTAAAGGCTCTAAACAGTTCAAAGCTATAGTAAGAAGAGAGATATCTATGGCCAAAGTAGAAAAGTCATTTAAATTAAACTAAGGCAATTGATGAAGAGCATTGTCGAGGCATAAGCTTCATTCGGCTAAGGCAATATGTGCAGTAAAAAAATTGGACAACTATAAAATATAACTGCATAGCAATGATATTAATATGACACGGCAGAACAATGCCTCTCGTCAACAGAACCTACACCCCCAAACTCGAGAGAAGCATTACCCTCAATGCTTTAACAACAGATGCAATTATTGAAAAAAAATTAAGCACAAAAATTAAAGGGCATTAAAATAAAGGCAAGAGATAAAAGAATTAGATAGACTCGGATGAGTCATCGTCATCGCTTTGTAAGATTAATTTTCTCCCTTTGCAGGCCGCATGCTTAACTCGTTTGGTTTCTCGTGGTGATTGGATGCGCGTGTGGGGTTGGCTTGGTCGGGCTTGGTTTGGCCGAGGCATTTACTTCCACCTCTCCATCCGTATCAAGGTGGTGCTCCTCCGTAGCCTCCAAGGATGATGCCTTGCGTTTGGCATTTTCGAATGTCCGAAGGACAGACTGGGCAGTTTCGTTCCAATTGGAAAAGTCTTTTGTCCCGACCGGAGAACCCATAGGAGTGTCTAGTCGTGCCTTAACAGAGTGCCTTGGTGAGGCATGGGTAGTAGCTGTGGCAGGTGTGGCTTCGGCATGGGGAGCTGGGGCAGCTGCGACAGAGACGATGGCAGGGAACTGAGGGAACTGGACGGTGTGGTCAGTGAACTTCTCTTGAATTACTTGGACAATAGAGTAGGTGAAGTCCCTTGCGAAGGCCATAAATAGGCGTTGCCATCTGTCAATATCCTCTAATTCCCAAGCAATTTGCTGGAGGGTGGCTGCAAAGGCATTGGATTGTGGGGTCTCCAGAACATCTTTCGTGAATGATGTCGCGACAGGGCCCTACATCGACGTGGATTGCCATGGTTCAGCCTCCGTGATTTGCATGAGCCTGTAGTATGTTTCTCTGTCCCATCCTTCCGTTGGAGGCGTGTATTCATTTGCTTCATCGGTTGGTACCTCTTGTCCGGTGCATAGGTCGGTGATGAGTGATGGGAAGTAGAGGGGACCACGTTCTTTTTGCTGCACTGGTGAATCTCGTGACATATAACGTTACCAACATTAATGATATGATTATTTAAAATAGACTGAATGAGTGCAAGCCTGGGTCGGTCGATCGTGTTGTTGTGCGAGGTGGGCATGAGGCGGCGTTTGACAAATGTGTTCCATAGCTTGGCTTCTGGCTGTAACTAACGCCGATTGACCGAGCCCTTGTGTGCCCCGACATTCCATGTCGTATCGGTATATCAGAGTTCTTCTTTGATGTGTTCGTAGTTCTTCTCTGTCAATGACTCGAAAAATTCTGTATGCTCGTCTCTCTCTACGTGGATGCCATAAAAGAGGTTTATGGCATCGACATCCACCTTGATCGCCTTTCCTCGAACGTGAACAAAAAGTGTGGTCAGACTTGGATTGTGGGCGTAGAACTCTCAGACCACCGTTATGTTGGCTCGTTCAGGTTGGAGGCAGAATATTTTCCACTTTTGGTGATCTATCTTGTTGAAGAGATAATGGTCGAGGCTGAAATTTGGCTCATCGGAGCAATGGAATCCTTGCTCCTCCCATACTTGGCGGGGCTATGATGTGCTTATTAAAGCGCCTCTCTATCTTTGACGGTGCGAAGCGTTTGTACGTTGATGCCTCGACTGAGCGTGAGCTTTCTCCTTTATTTAATTTGAGGGCCATCTAGAAAATGTGAGTGAGTTGTGAGAGAGCAAAATAAAATTCTAAACTTTGGAGAGTACAAGAGAGTAGAAGAGAATATTGAGTGATGAACAGTTAAGAGAAGAGTAGCCTTTATATAGTGTTCGGCAAGCCATGTCGTGGCGGCATTAAATGCGGAGCGGCCTCTCTAGCCGTTATTAGTTGTTTCTGCCTGTTACGGTCTTCTTCCTGTTACAAATATAGCCGTTGTGGCTTTTTCGGCCCGTTTGTAGATTATGTCGTTGCATTTTTCTGCCCATTGGCAAATCATGTCATTGCGGCATCGATTTCTTCTCACTTGGCTGTTGGTTCATCTTTTTTTTTCTTTCTTGATCTCCATCCTAAAAATAAAACTTTATTCCTAACAGAAAAATTAAAAATGTGGAAAAGAAGAAAAAATAAAAATAAAAAAGATAGAGAGAAAAGGTTAAGACACTAAAGGAGTGAATGTACATGCATCTCCTAAAGTGATTACTTCCTTATCTCTCACGACATGTGACCCAGAGTGATGCTTTAATCTCTGCCCAATATTTTTAAATTCATGGTCATCCTGAGCTTTTGTCTCTGCATCTCTAGGTCCTGTCATCATACTGTCGCGGCAATGGCCAATGTAGTTGTCGAGGCAGTGTTCAGTTTTCGTGCCGAGGCAGCGTGTTTCTATGTCGATGTCTGACTCAGTTAGGGCCTGGATTGCCTAACATTTTTTGGGGTCATCAGCATGTTTCATGGTGTTTAGTACATTGAGTTTCACGTGCTGATCGTTTACTCTCATTGTCAGCTCTCCTTTTTCGACATGAATTAGAGTTCTCTATGTTGCTAGGAATGGTCTCCCTAGGATGATTGGTACGTTCTCATCTGTACCACAATCCAAGATAAGAAAGTCGGTTGGGAAAACAAATTTATCATTTTTACCAAAATATCTTTAGTTTTCCCTTCTGGCTGCACATAAGATCTATCGGCAAGTTGCAACATTATAGTGGTAGGTATGACTTTTCCAATTCCCAACTTCTCGAACACTGACTTAGGCATCAAGTTTATGCTTGCTTCTAGATCACACAATACCCTCCTGGCATAGTGGTCTCCGATTGCACATGGTATGAGAAAACTGCCTGGGTCCTTGAGCTTGGGTGGTGTCTGATTGTGTAGCATCGCCATACATTCTTCTGTCACAACAACAGTTTCAAATTCCCCAATCCTTTTTTCATTTTGATACGTGTCCTTGAGGAATTTGGCATAATTCGGGATCTTCTTGATCGCTTCCACCAAGGGCAGGTTGATATGTACCTGCTTCAAGATGTCTAGTAACTTCTTGAATTGATACTCTTGTTTATGTTGTTTTAGTCTTTGGAGGAATGGTGGCGGTATGTCCTCTACTCTTTCTTTGCATGGAAATTTGATTTGAAGGATTACTGGAGCATTGACTTCTAGTTCTACCATGGGAGCTGCCATAGGTGCTGCCGTGGCAGTGCCTTCAGGGGTTGCTGTTGCGACAGTGTTGTTGGGAATTGCGGCGACAGTGGTCTCCTTTGGCTTTGTCTGCAATGTTTCCTTAACTTAGGGCTCCTTGAGCTGAATACCACTTCGAGTGGTTATGACATTGCATTGCTCATACGATGTTTTCTTAGCTGCTTTTGTGTCGCTAGGTAAACCTCTCGTCGGTCTTGTGTTTAGGATATGTGCGATTTTCCCAACTTGAGTCTCTAAAGATTTCATTGTTGCCTCATTATTTTGCAGTCGCATCTCGGTCCTATCCATAAAAGCTTTAGTTTTCTTTATGAACTTACCAGTATTATCCATATATTCACTAGTTTGAGACATAAAACCATTAAGAGAGTTTTCCAAAGAACTAGTTGGCATAGACTGTTGCAGCGGCATGGTCTGCTATTGCGGCATGTTCTGTTGAGGCATGTTTTGTTGAAATCCTGCTGCTGGAGCATTCTGATTGTTCGGATTGAGTGTGTTGTTGGGGTTGCTCTAGAAGAAATTCAGATGCTTCTTCCATGCTGGGTTGTAGTTGTTGGACATCATGTTATTGTTCCGGTTGTAATTTCCAACAAAACAGCTTGACTCTGTATTCTGTAGACATTCAGAAGAAACATGGTTACCCCCACAGTTTTCACAAAATAAATCCATTTCCTTAACCTCCTGGTGATTGTTCTGCAACTGCATATTCATGACCAATTTTGTCAAGGTAGCAATTTGGGATGAAATTGAGTCTGAGGACAATATTTCATTTACTATGGGTTGGCGGCAGATTCCTCCTCGTCTGGCCGTTGGGAATTGGTAGTCGTTCTTGGCCGTCCTATTTAGAATATCCATCGCTTCCTCTGATTCTTTTTCTAGGAGTATGTCGTTTGTCGAGGCATCAAACATCATCCTAGTTGTCGTGTTGATAGCGTTATAGATCATGGTTACCTGCGTACATAATGGGAATCCGTGCAAGGGGCATTTGTGTAACAGCTCTCTATACCGCTCCTAAGCCTCGTGCATGGATTTGTCGTCAACCTGTCGAAAAGAAGTTATTTCGTTACATAATTTATCGGTTAAATTCGTAGGATTAAAATGTGTTAAGAAATTATGACATAAATCACTCCAACATCCAATTGATCCTGCTGGAATGCTATTTAGCCAGGTTTTTCCCTATCTCCCAGTGAATAGGGGAACAATTTTAATCTCAAAATATCCTCATGTACTCCATGTATTTTAAATGAATTTCAAATTTGCAGGAAGGATTTGAGGTGATGTCTGGCATCTTCAGTCGTTGAGCCGCCAAATTGCCCCATGGTATTGATCATGTCGAACATCACGGGCTTCAGTTCAAAGTGGACGGTTTCTATCTTCGATGTGACAACTTTCGGATTTAGTTCGTTCGGGTCCTCTTCTAGGTAGTCTCGAACAGTTAGGTTCCGTACGGGATCAAATTGAATTCTCAAATTTTCTCCATCAACAACTGGCTGCCCGTCGGCAACCCACTGCCCATTAGCATTCTGATTGTTGTTGGCATTGTTGCCACCAACTTGATGTGCCATCCTTTTCCTTATCTGCTTCTTGAGTCTTTGACAACTTCGATCGATTTCTTGATCAAGGTCGTGGAGCTGATACTTTGGGTTTGCCCTGGTCATACACCAATGCAAAACCAAAGTTTATTAGTGTTAAAAAACGTAAGGAAGTAAAAGTGCTAAAAAATAAAATTGAAAGTTGCTATTGCCAATCCCCAACAACAACGCCAAAACTTGTTGCGTGTAAAAGGTGTTCCACAGGGATTGGGATGGCTTCCTTCGTTTATCTTCTCACACTAAAAAAGAAAAGTAAAAGTAAAAACACAAGTAGAGGAGTTTTGAGTTTTAATTAAACAAAAAATCATAAACTAAAGTAAACAAGTAAAGATTGAGAAGTCAATGATGAAAGAATGGGCCGGATTAGATTGCGTCGCAGTGTGGAAGGCAATTGACTTGTCTCGGTCTTTGAATGCAACGATCACCAAAAAGCCTCTATAGTGACCTTCGTCCCTGTCGCGACAATAAGATGGGCTGCCTCGACAATCCCTTGCTGGTCGGCAGATGTTGTCAAGGTTCGTCAAAGCGTCCTTTGATGGCTCCTCCTTATCCCTAAGTCACATCACTGTTGATGAATAGACCTTGATAATACCTCTCAGCGTAAACCAAAGATAAACACCAACTAATCTCACGCTTCTCTTAGCCGTTGAAACTCTAACTTATCGCTAAGTCGAGTTAGCTTCCACCGTTGGGATGAAAACCATGCTTATTCGTTTTGTGAGTCTAACTCTCTTGATATTAGACAAATAGATAACCTAACAATACTCTATCTTGATGAGATTGCAAGAATAAGATCGATGCCAAGAATAAACAAACCTTGAAATAAATTGCATTAAAAACTTAAACAAAGTACAACTGTCTTCTCACAACTACTAAGCAAAATAATCCTAACCCTAAGAAAGTTTAGAACATGATAGACATGGAGAATACACAACTAAGCCTAATCTCAAGCTCTCAATCTCGACTCTTCGACTCTCCATTGATGTGTGTGTCAAGACTTGCTTAAATAGGAAGAGGAGTAGGGCAAAGTCCTTCTTGGATAGGAAGTTAAGTTGGACTTGGACTTGTCTTCATTAAAGAGGTGAATCTCTTTAATTTTAATATCTTTATCCACTTTAGCCAAATTCCATCTTTAACCTTCCTTCTATGTTTTCATCGTCTTCTCGTGCTCTGATTGTCATGCAAAGTATATAAAAAAATCCAACGTTTTATGCTCTTCAAATCGGCTATCACTTTGCATGTTTTGCCCTCTGGTAGGTTGGTCTCTGCACTGCCTCAGCAGAGGATATCTACTACCTCGGTAGGGATCTGTCACTGGATTTACTCCGTAGGGTTTCCTCTTCATAATCCAGCTTCCTTCAGTAGAAGCTTTCATCTTTAGCTTAGCTTGATCTAGGTTTGTCACGAGCTCGTTCTACACCACCTTTCCTTTTCTTCATTGTCGCTCGCCATCACCTGCCCCGGTAGTGAGTAAATCTGCGCAAGTATCAAACATGCATTAAAATAATACCTTTTCATCAAATTTAGGATCACAGGTAAAGGCAGTGTAATTAATGCATATAAGGCCATAATGCCACTCGAATGGATGTAGGTTAAGAAATAATTGTCATGTAAAAAGGGTGAAAACATAGGACTTTGGGGCACTTATCATTTGTAAGGATTGTACGGATCAAAATGTTTGATCTACCATCAAGCACTTAAATAAATAAATACCCACATGACTTGAGATATGTGAAAGCTTGGAAATTTTGAAAATTTCTGATTACCACAAATGATTGTAATGCCCTTATGTAAATCAATCATTTTTAATATTGTTACGACAATGAAAGAATATTGCTCAAATAAATGTTCAAGCATTCGAGGCTCGTTCCAGGATAAATTGAGACGGTGAACTAAATATTAAATATGTGTGAGGTGTACCTTTTCAAAGGCTTGAAAAGTAATGCATTGATGAGACGTGGTTAATGGAATGGACTTGGAAGCCCGATAAGTCCTTTGAAATCTTGAATATTACAAATCATTGTTTTATCTTTTTTGGGTTGAATTATGAAAATGCACTTGAGAGTCGAATGACCAAAATGCCTTGTTGGCCAAAATGATCAGAACATTTCTGGTATATCTGATATCTTAAATGAACTTAATGTATCAATCTCCGGATGCCCGGTTGGAGACGTTGGTTACCAATCACTTTTTAATCGGGACCTCGTTTCTGAAGTTAGTTCAAAATTTTTAGAAGCTCGATGTTTCCCTTTTTCTTGTAAATACAAAGTATCTCCGAGAAATAAATTGTTCCATCTAGTGTGTTCCAAGTGCACATGAGTATTCTCTTCGTTTTGAACCCAAGACTGTCTTCTTATCTGAATCATGACTTTTATCTGTCTGAAATATACCTCTGTATCTGATCTAAAAAACATGATCTCTAGTTATTGTTTCACTGAAAACTATGGCTTGCTTGGTAAATACTGCTACCACCGATTACTATTTGTTAGGCTCGATATCCTTCAACTGAATTGCTTGCCAAGTGTGGATAAGTATTTTTGGGTGTTTGAGGTGAAAGCAAAAATTGAAAGTGTAACACCCCAATTTTGGGCTTAGAAGTTTTGGGTTTGAACCAGACCGGTCGGATTTTCGAATCGAAAATAAAAGGTGGTTTTAAGGAAAGCCTAGTTCGGGATGCATTAAAAATATGGAAAAGTATCTAAAAATCCTCTTTTATAATATATAAGAGAGTGGTGAAATCAATTTTACAAAATGAGGTTTGGAAATATGACATTTTGAGTTAATGACTAAAATGTAATTTTTGAAAAGTTCGTGACTGTTTTAAAAGGATTGAAACTTTGAATCTTTAAGGAGCTAATTTACCCAATGGAGAATTTCTCCAGATTTTTCTTGATTTTTAAAGACTCATTTAGTGTTTAATTAATCAAAAGAAAAGAGGGAAAAGTGATATTTTAGTTTCATAACTAACTTTTACCAAAATTTTCCTATTTCATTTTTTCTCAAAATTCCCTCAGCCAAACACATTTCCACAGCAACTTTCCTTTTGATTTTCACACCTAAAGAAGAGTTTTCAATCCCCAAATGATTCCTAATCATTTCTACATGAAATCCTCACCATTTGCTTAATGAATTTTCAAGGATTTTGGCTCTAAACAAGGGGAAATCTATATTTAGAGGTATGAACGTCCTTCTCCTCTAAATACTCAGTTCTTTACTGAAATTCCCAAGTTCTCAATCCTTAAATTAAGTTTTATTAAAGGTTTTAATGTTGTGATCTTGATTTTGGCTTAAAATGCAAGATTTGGATTTAATTTTGAAGAAATTCGTATTGGATGATTGGGCTTTGTTTTGAGATGTCTTTTTGATGTATTTTGGATGTCTAAATGATGTGTGATTGAGGTTTAATCAATGCAATCCCGAATAGGTTGATTTTCCTAAGTTTTTACTTGTGAAAATGGTGGTTTTGGGGGTGATCTTGGTGTTTTGTTAATGCTGGAGGTATAAGGACGAGTTTGAGTTTATTTTGGATGTTAATTGATGTTTAAAAATGGTTAGAAGTGATGGATCTTGGCTGGGTTAAGTTTTGGAAGTGTTTGGATGTGATTTCGGTTGTGTTTGGTAGCCGAAATGTTGGATTTGCAAAGAGCAGCGAGTTTAGGTGTGTTGATGGTGTTTCTAATGCATGGTGATGCATTAATCCTCTGTTGTTATGTGCTTGAAACATGAGAGAATGATCCGTGAGCAATAGAGGTGGCGTTGAAGGTTTCGGATGCTTGGAAGGCTTGTTGGCTAGCCTAGTTTTGTGTATCGGTGAGTGAAGTTGGGTTTTCAGCTTTGAAACCAATGTTTGAAGGTTTTGGGAGCTTAGGTTAAGTCTAAACAACTTAGCTAAGCTCAAGAGTAAGTAAATGGAATTTCTCTCTTGGTTTGTGTTATGAATTGGTTTTCAATGCACTTGTGATGGTTGGATGCAATGCATGTGATTTGCATGTTTAAATTCTGTTTTGAAAGCATGTTTTAGCATGGTTTAATGCTGGTTTTGAAGTCATGTGTTGAAGGATGCTCAAGGTAAGAGATCATTGGTTTTGTATATTGGAATTGTGGAATTGATGCATAGTGTTGCATGTTGTTTAATGGCTTTGTTTAATGCTTTAAAACAATGAATTGATGATGGTAATTGATGGTATTGGCAAGTGATGTAAGTGGTTGTTGGTTACTTTAATCGGATATAGTTAGCCGGCTATAGGATTGGGTGCACCGTGAATTGAGTCGCCTTGGATGTCGAGGGGGTTGTAATTGTACCGTAAACTCCATCCGAGAATCCTAGCGATTGAGGAAATTGGTGTCACCACGATGGAGGATGGCTCTCGTGGGTGGGCTTTGTTAAGTGCCACCACGATGGAGGATGGCTCTCGTGGGTGGGCTTGGTTAAGTGCCACCACGATGGAGGATGGATCTCGTGGGCGAACCTTGTTAAATTTCACCACCATGGAGGATGGCTCTCGTGGGTGGACTTTGTTAAGCGTCACAACGGTGGAGGGTTGCTCCCGTGTGTGAGCTTGGTTAAGGTGATTACAATGGTTGTGGTAGCTTCCATGTGTAAGCCTTCTGATGTGTCCCGGCTCTCCCTAGTGAGTTATACAACTTCCGATGAGTGATGTTGAGGGGTTGTGATTGTACCGTTAAACTCCATCACGGGTGTTGAGGGGTTGTGATTGTTCCAGTAAACTCCACCTTGTGTGTATGGAGTGTGTGGGACAACGCTTGTAATCCGCGTATCTGATTGTGTCTTGTGTTGCGATGGATTGTGAATTATCACTTGGAAGCCAATATAATGTTCTTGAATGTAATGAAGCATGAGATGCTTGAAATGATGCAAGGGTGCATGGGAAGTGTGTGATGTTCTAAGAATGCATGTATTACTTGTTAACTTGTACAAGTGTTTATCTTATATTGAGAATGGTGCATATGTGCATGAGAATCTCTTTAGTGCATTGAAGTCTTGTGAGGACTTGTTTTAAAAGGCATGTA
The DNA here is from genome assembly GCA_958450335.1 of Hibiscus tridactylites. Lineage (NCBI taxonomy): Eukaryota > Viridiplantae > Streptophyta > Magnoliopsida > Malvales > Malvaceae > Hibiscus > Hibiscus tridactylites. The sequence continues at coordinate 33,915,205 of OY288273.1, read as the reverse complement.
GTGCATTGATGTTTTTGGTAGTTCATGTGTTTTGCATTTGTTGAATGCATGAGATAGTTTGAAGGAGCCAATGGTTTTTGAAAGGTTTTGATTTGAAATGGCCATCAAGCATATGGAAAGTATGTTGTGAAGTGGAAGTATTTTCCAAGGAATTTGAGTTTAACTTTGTATGTGGTGTTAATGCATAGAAATGTTTAAATAATGGTTTTTGCAAGAATGTGTTTTGGGGTAAATTGTTTAGCTTTCCTAAGCTAAAGGTTGGTTTTCATGTTGAGCAAGACATGGTTTAAAGCATGATGTTTCAAAAGAGGTTTTTCAACCAATGCTTTGATTTATTGATTTACATCTACTTTTAGAAAGGGTTTTATGATTCGCTGCATTGATGGTGTTTTGGTTTTGAGCATTCCTCACTAAGCATTATGTGCTTACGCTCCTTTTTGTCCATCAATGCAGATAATTAAAGTTGGGACAGCAAGAAGCAAGGGATTCAAGGAGAGCTCCACTTGAGATGTATGTCTCGGTTAATAGCTATGGATAATAAAGGCAATGGGGAGAGTCTCTTATGTTGATGTTTAATGAGATTGTGTATGTTGGACAAGTTTGGTTTATGATTTGAACTACATGGTTTAACGCTTGCAACGTTTGAATCTTCTTATTCATAAGTCGTTATGTTATGCTTCTTGTTTTAAAAGCATGATTAAGTGTTGGATGTGTGGAAGGAGTTGGTGCACCTAGGAGTTGTTTTGTATCTAGATTTTAATGCAATTCGGTAGTTATGATGCTTGGCAAGTTGTTGATTTGTTGAGGATTGATTTGGAGTATGTTCGATGGGGTTTGGATGTGTTAAAACAGGCATATCTGCTGTTTCTGGGCAGGGTGTTTCGAAACACCCTTGCCTGTTTCGAAACAGGTGCTGGATTTGGCCTGGGTGTTTCAAAACGGGTAGAGGTGTTTCGAAACACTTTGGCTACTGCCAAGCCCCGTTTCTGAACGGGCTATCCCCGTTTCTAAACGGGCTATCCCCGTTTCGAAACACTTGACCGTTGGGCACTGATTTGAATGGTTTTGAGGTTTGCAAGCTTTACGTTTTAGTCCTGACTTTTGTATGTGCAATTGATTGAGTTTGAGATGTCCGTTTAAGGTGAAATTTGGCATAGAGGCATGAAACATGACTAATTTCATAATGGTAACTTAGAAATTGGTAAAGTCCTCTTAATTTCCAGAATTTACAAATTGGTCCCTAAATTCGTATATTGTGCAATTGGGTCCCTTATTGTTTTCCGATTGCTGTGATTTTTGAGTTTGCTTATCTCAAGAGTATGCCTAGGTTTAATGTTCATCTATACAAGTTTAAAAAGAAAAAAAGGGTTGTTAATCAAGGTTGACTTTGGTTTTCCCCGTGTAATCTTCGTAGTTCGGGTCAGCCGTCTAGGCCGGGCTAAGGGGGTTACATTTGGTGGTATCAGAGCTGAGTTGCGAATGCTTGGAGAAATGGTAAATTGTTGTAATAAGTGTTTGATGTTTATTCTGATGTGTGGTTGAAAGTCGGTTGGAAAGTGTGTCTTTGAGCGAATTGTCGATGATTTTAGCATGTTTTTTTATTGTGAATCTTCATTGAGCTAATGAGGATTTGTGCTGATGATATGCTGGTCATGTGAGCTGATTTTATGAATGATTAAAGTGTGATGGGTATGATATGTTGATATTATGCTGTTGCGGGTGAATGTTGTTTGATGAGAGCATGATCGAAGTATGTTGATTGATATGCTCGATGTTTTGATATCCATGTTTTTATTGACTGTTATGTCATGTAAAAGGGGAGAATTCGGGATACCCATTGCCTTATTATTATAGCTATTGTGTTAAGTTGGAGTCTTGAATCCTTGCTTGAAGCTGGCCTGACCGTTTTGTTTGTTTTGTTATGATTGCTTGTTGTTTTTAGCATGGTGAAATCGATGAGAGAATGGAAGTTGGGTGAGTTGGTTGCTGCTTTAGAGCAGGTTGTTAAGGTGTGGAATTCACCTTTTGGTTGAGGTGTTTCGTTTCAGCCTACAGTGCCTGGAGTTGAGGTAGTAAGGCAGGGGGAAGAAGCTGGTTCTGTGATGAAGGGTTCATCACCTATAGTTCAAGAGGTGTCGGGAACATCTTAGGCCGTGGTGAAAGTGAGGCCTGGGGATGTGTCAACTGTGGGACACGCGAGTTTGTCAAAACAGCGTTTATATGCTTTGGGAGTTGTGGAGTATCATGGTTCGACACCTGAGACGTTCGAGGCCTGGTTGGCCAGTGTAATTCTGATTTTGGATCAGGAAGGTTGTGACTACGCTTGTAAGCTAGTAAGTGTTATCTCATTGATGTTGGAGGACGCCTGTGCTTGGTGGACATCTGTGGCGGTGGCATCGCATATCCACGATATAGATTGGGATTTCTTTGTGTCTGCCTTTTATGAAAGGTACCTTGGAGAGAAATTTCCAAGGGTTAAACAACGTGGGGGTGTGGCTTCAGATTATGAAGGTGAGAAAAGTTTAAGCAAGAGAGTTGTGGGTACTGACCTCGGGAGCGGTCAATGGAAGAGGCTACGTGATAGAAGGTTATGCTTGAATCAATGTCTGGGTGGTGGTGCAGACGTAGGTCAAGTGCGGTATGATCAAGGAGTGGTAGCTCGGTTGCCGAAGTGTGACCGTTTTGGAAGGTGTCATGTTGGAGGTTGTCGGGGCGCGGGAGTTTGTTGGAACTGTGGTTCTAAGGAGCATGTGAAGCGAAATTGTCCTCAAGTGGCGAGATCAGCTTCAGTGGTAGCAAATGGGTCTCTGAAGGGTCATGGGCACGGCCGAGACAAAGTTCGAAGGTAGCAGGAAGGGCGGAAAGGTGAGAGGAGCTTGGGGAAAGAATCTTGTTGGAATTGTGGGTCTGTTGGACATTTGAGACGTAATTGTTTGAAGTTGGCTCAGGGTAGCCAAGGTTCTTTACCGCAGGGAGATGGTGATGACCTTAATGTGTTAGCTGATGCTGCAGCGGTGCGGCTGGAGGATGATGGTTCTGCAAGGAAGAGAGCTCGTCTGTTGAAGCTCCGGGGCAGTGAGGTGTTTATAGGTAACCTTGTTAAGTAATCTTTGCCCTAGTTATCTTAGTTTGGTTTCAGGTTTGGTTTTTCCTTGCGTAGTGGTATGGTCTTATAGCTAGCATGCCTGGGGTAGTAGTTGGTGTTGTTTTGAAAACAACTTTAGTGTGAAGAGGGTATTAGTGGGTATTTTGTAGTTAGCGGATTGTTAGAATGGTGGAGTTGGTCAAGTTGGAAGTGAGATAGGAGGTTGTTCTTAGGCGGATTCTGAGGATGTTATTGGTGGGTGTGAACCGACATACATGCACAGTTAAAATCATTTGTTATATGCTATATTATATATGTTGGTACATGCATACATGCGGCATGACATTAGAGGTTTTGCATACATGTACACATGCATTGATAGGGCATATTGGTGACCATGCATACGTACGTTTACACTTGCTAATAGCTAGTTGGGTCCGTTAGTGTTGAGATAGGGTTAGGTTGGATGATGGTTTTTAAAAGTTGTTTTGGTGCTAGGAGAATGTTAGAAGTAATGGAAGGTATTAAGCGAGCTGTCAGTAATAGTGAGTGCGATATAGCATGTTGGCAGAAGGAAAGTGTTTTGGCACTTAAAGAGTTTAGTGGTGTGGTGGTGAGGAGATTACCAGTTGAAGTTAGAATCAGTCAAAGTGGTTGTGAATAGCTAGTGGAAGTGGAAGTTTCTTGGTGTTAAGTGATGTTGCAGGTTAGTGGATGTGTTTCCAGAGTGCTGAGGTAATTTGGCATTGATGTTGTAGTAGAAGGGTTGCTTTTTTTTGTAGGTGATGGTTCGTAGCAACCTTCGAAGAGTTGAGAAGAGGTTGTGTTGTGGGTTGTAGAAAAGGGTTAGCCTGGGGTGAATAGAAGTTCCGTAATCTTAATATGTATGTATAGAATGGGCGGTGTCCTGGTAAGGCTAGTGTTGTAGTCAAAGCTTGAAGTGGAAAGGCAATGTAAGTTCAAGGGCCATTGTTGGTTGGATGGGTTCTTGTGAGAAGTGGTTGGCTAGTCGTGTATAAGTAACTCCCTTCTGAAGTCAGCTAGTGGTATGTGGAACGACTGGCGGAGTCAAGGTTGGGGTTTTGTGATGTGAATTTTCGAATGTTGTGTGAGTAGTTTTGGTTAGTCGTTATGGTGGTGATGGCGGCTGATGTGAAGGAATGTCGTCATTACGTTGAGAAGTTTGAGTAAGCAGTTGATGCTTAAGAATTTTTGCTTGATGTGGTAACCTTTGGAAGAGGTTGAGTAGTTTTTCAAGGGGTTTTAGAAGCAGTGAAGGTTGTGGGTCACATGGTGGCTGAACTGGATGGGTTGGTGTCATCGTGTGTACGAGTTTTAGGAGTTATGAGTTAAGGTGGTGTATATTGTAAAAGTTTGGAGGTTCTTCAGGTTGTTGTTGTTGGGGTTGTGCGCAGTTTGGAAGTGTGAAAGGTTAAGCTGTGGTTAACATCTGAGTGTTCTGGAAATTGTGAACAGTATGTGGTGGTGTTGGGTTTGGTGGAGTTTTGTGTGGAGAGTGTTCAGGGGTGGTTAAGTCTCCGGTGTTGCCTTGTGGGTTGCTTTGAATAGCTTGGTTGTGCTCTTTTCGCCGGTTGAAATTTCGAGGACGAAATTTTCTAAGAGGGGGAGAGTTGTAACACCCCAATTTTGGGCTTAGAAGTTTTGGGTTTGAACCGGACCGGTCGGATTTTCGGTTCGAAAATAAAAGGTGGTTTTAAGGAAAGCCTAGTTCGGGATGCATTAAAAATATGGAAAAATATCTAAAAATCCTCTTTTATTATATATAAGAGAGTGGTGAAATCAATTTTACAAAATGAGCTTTGGAAATATGACATTTTGAGTTAGTGACTAAAATGTAATTTTTGAAAAGTTCGTGACTGTTTTAAAAGGATTGAAACTTTGAATCTTTAAGGAGCTAATTTACCCAAGGGAGGATTTCTCCAGATTTTTCTTGATTTTTAAAGACTCATTTAGTGTTTAATTAATAAAAAGAAAAGAGGGAAAAGTGATATTTTAGTTTCATAACTAACTTTTACCAAAATTTTCCTATTTCATTTTCTCTCAAAATTCCCTCAGCCAAACACATTTCCACAGCAACTTTCCTTTTGATTTTCACACCTAAAGAAGAGTTTTCAATCCCCAAATGATTCCTAATCATTTCTACATCAAATCCTCACCATTTGCTTAATGAATTTTCAAGGATTTTGGCTCTAAACAAGGAGAAATCCATATTTAGAGGTATGAACGTCCTTCTCCTCTAAATACTCAGTTCTTTACTGAAATTCCCAAGTTCTCAATCCTTAAATTAAGTTTTATTAAAGGTTTTAATGTTGTGATCTTGATTTTGGCTTAAAATGCAAGATTTGGATTTAATTTTGAAGAAATTCGTATTGGATGATTGGGCTCTGTTTTGAGATGTCTTTTTGATGTATTTTGGATGTCTAAATGATGTGTGATTGAGGTTTAATCAATGCAATCCCGAATAGGTTGATTTTCCTAAGTTTTTACTTGTGAAAATGGTGGTTTGGGGGGTGATATTGGTGTTTTGTTAATGCTGGAGGTATAAGGATGAGTTTGAGTTTATTTTGGATGTTAATTGATGTTTAAAAATGGTTAGAAGTGATGGATCTTGGCTGGGTTAAGTTTTGGAAGTGTTTGGATGTGATTTCAGTTGTGTTTGGTAGCCGAAATGTTGGATTTGCAAAGAGTAACGAGTTTAGGTGTGTTGCTGGTGTTTCTAATGCATGATGATGCATTAATCTTCTGTTGTTATGTGCTTGAAACAGGGGAGAATGATCCGTGAGCAATAGAGGTGGCGTTGAAGGTTTCAGATGCTTGGAAGGCTTGTTGGCTAGCCTAGTTTTGTGTATCGGTGAGTGAAGTTGGGTTTTCAGCTTTGAAACCAATGTTTAAAGGTTTTGGGAGCTTAGGTTAAGTCTAAACAACTTTGCTAAGCTCAAGAGTAAGTAAATGGAATTTCTCTCTTGGTTTGTGTTATGAATTGGTTTTTAATGTACTTGTGATGGTTGGATGCAATGCATGTGATTTGCATGTTTAAATTCTGTTTTGAAAGCATGTTTTAGCATGGTTTAATGCTGGTTTTGAAGTCATGTGTTGAAGGATGCTCAATGTAAGAGATCCTTGGTTTTGTACATTGGAATTGTGGAATTGATGCATAGTGTTGCATGTTGTTTAATGGCTTTGTTTAATGCTTTAAAACAGTGAATTGATGATGGTAATTGATGGTATTAGCAAGTGATGTAAGTGGTTGTTGGTTACTTTAATCGGATATAGTTAGCCGGCTATAGGATTGGGTGCACCGTGAATTGAGTCGCCTTGGATGTCGAGGGGGTTGTAATTGTACCGTAAAATCCATCCGAGAATCCTAGCGATTGAGGAAATTGGATTCACCACGATGGAGAATGGCTCTCGTGGGTGGGCTTTGTTAAGTGCCACCACGATGGAGGATGGCTCTCGTGGGTGAACCTTGTTAAATTTCACCACGATGGAGGATGGCTCTCATGGGTGGACTTTGTTAAGCGTCACAACGGTGGAGGGTTGCTCCCTTGTGTGAGCTTGGTTAAGGTGATTACAATGGTTGTGGTAGCTTCCATGTGTAAGCCTTGTGATGTGTCCCGGCTCTCGCTAGTGAGTTATACAACTTCCGATGAGTGATGTTGAGGGGTTGTGATTGTACCGTTAAACTCCATCACGGGTGTTGAGGGGTTGTGATTGTACCGGTAAACTCCACCTTGTGTTGTTCGGTTGTGTGTATGGAGCGTGTGGGACAACACTTGTAATCCGCGTATCCGAATGTGTCTTGTGTTGCGATGGATTGTGAATTATCACTTGGAAGCCAATATAATGTTCTTGAATGTAATGAAGCATGAGATGCTTGAAATGATGCAAGGGTGCATGGGAAGTGTGTGATGTTCTAAGAATGCATATATTACTTGTTAACTTGTACAAGTGTTAATCTTATATGTAGAATGGTGCTTATGTGCATGGGAATCTCTTTAGTGCATTGAAGTCTTGTGAGGACTTGCTTTAAAAGGCTTGTAGTGCATTGATGTTTTTGGTAGTTCATGTGTTTTGCATTTGTTGAATGCATGAGATAGTTTGAAGGAGCCAATGGTTTTTGAAAGGTTTTGATTTGAAATGGCCATCAAGCATATGGAAAGTATGTTGTGAAGTGGAAGTGTTTTCCAAGGAATTTGAGTTTAACTTTGTATGTGGTGTTAATGCATGGAAAGGTTTAAATAATGGTTTTTGCAAGAATGTGTTTTGGGGTAAATTGTTTAGCTTTCCTAAGCTAAAGGTTGGTTTTCATGTTGAGCAAGACATGGTTTAAAGCATGATGTTTCAAAAGAGGTTTTTCAACCAATGCTTTGATTTATTGACTTACATCTACTTTTAGAAAGGGTTTTATGATTCGCTGCATTGATGGTGTTTTGGTTTTGAGCATTCCTCACTAAGCATTATGTGCTTACGCTCCTTTTTGTCCATCAATGCAGATAATTGAAGTTGGGACAACAAGAAGCAAGGGATTCGAGGAGAGCTCCACTTGAGATGTATGTCTCGGTTAATAGCTATGGATAATAAAGGCAATGGGGGGAGAGTCTCTTATGTTGATGTTTAATGAGATTGTGTATGTTGGGCAAGTTTGGTTTATGATTTGAACTGCGTGGTTTAACGCTTGCAACATTTGAATCTTCTTATTCATAAGTCGTTATGTTATGCTTCTTGTTTTAAAAGCATGATTAAGTGTTGGATGTGTGGAAGGAGTTGGTGCACCTAGGAGTTGTTTTGTATCTAGATTTTAATGCAATTTGGTAGTTATGATGCTTGGCAAGTTGTTGATTTGTTGAGGATTGATTTGGAGTATGTTCGATGGTGTTTGGATGTGTTAAAACAGGCATATCTGCTGTTTCTGGGCAGGGTGTTTCGAAACACCCTTGCCTGTTTCGAAACAGGTGCTGGATTTGGCCTGGGTGTTTCGAAACGGGTAGAGGTGTTTCGAAACACTTTGGCTACTGCCAAGCCCCGTTTCTGAAAGGGCTATCCCCGTTTCGAAACACTTGACCGTTGGGCACTGATTTGAATGGTTTTGAGGTTTGCAAGCTTTACGTTTTAGTCCTGACTTTTGTATGTGCAATTGATTGAGTTTGAGATGTCCGTTTAAGGTGAAATTTGGCAGAGAGGCATGAAACATGACTAATTTCATAATGGTAACTTAAAAATTGGTAAAGTCCTCTTAATTTCCAGAATTTACAAATTGGTCCCTAAATTCGTATATTGTGCAATTGGGTCCCTTATTGTTTTCCGATTGCTGTGATTTTTGAGTATGCTTATCTCAAGAGTATGCATAGGTTTAATGTGCATCTAGAAAAGTTTAAAAAGAAAAAAAGGGTCGTTAATCAAGGTTGACTTTCGGGTTGACTTTAGTTTTCCCCGTGTAATCTTCGTAGTTCAGGTCAGCCGTCTAGGCCGGACTAAGGGGGTTACAGAAAGAATTTGGACAAAGATTTAGAGTTGTTCGGCTTTCTAACCAAAGCCTACATCCACTACCTTAGCTTCCCACTAAGGATTTCCCAAAATCACTCTTGAATTTCTTTCCCTTTTTCTAGGCTAAGGGGGCAACCTTTACAAACTCAAAGCTTTCTAACCCAAAGCTTGAGTAAACCCTCTTGTACAAATAGAAATTCAAAATAAACAAGAAATTCATCTAAAAGGTGTGTGTTTGTACTAATTAAGCACTCACTCAATCCTAAAACACTTGAGAAATTATAACAATATAAGCTAACAAGTGTTGTCTATACAAACATCTTGAAAATTCATCAAACATATTTTCAAGTTGTTTGTTTGGACTTATAAACATTTTGAAATCTTTTCAATTTGGTCCAAAACAATTTTTCTATTATTATATCAAAACAAACATCTCAACAATCTCCTCCTTTTTGATATAATAAAACCAACTTGAAAATTGTTTATGATTATCCCCCTTAGTACTTAAAATTTTGAATAAGAGTTTTTAAAATTAAGAAGTAGTTAAAGTTCCCCCTTATTCACTTGAAAAATCAATTTTTCAAACCATTTCTCCCCATTTTTGTTATATCAAAAAGAAATTTTGAAACATTAAGTTTAAAATAACAAAGGATGTAAGATAAAATTTTGACAAAACTAAAAAAAATGGTTTTAAAATGGTCCCCCTTACTCAAGCATCAATAAGTGTTAGTCCAACAATTATGATAAACTAGTTGAATTAAAAAGAAATTCAACTAATTTTTACCACACTTGAATCAAAGAGAAGATGTGAAGCATTTCTTCTTCAAGTGTTTTCCTTGTGTGTATAGAGCTCTCCCTCAATATTGTACTTTGTTTATCATTCTCCAACACACCTAAAACAAGACAATCAAGTAATTTTTAGTATCCAAAATTGCTTTGGATCCATAAGCGTGAATAACACATAATTTAGTCTCCTTAGGAATCCATTTTTCAATCTCATCCTTTTTACTTGAATTACTTAGTCCTTTTGGCACCCAAATACTTCTAAAACATTTTTCATTCAAAAATATAAGGGCACTAGATTGTCTAACATGAAAATTTGATTTTTCCCAAATTATTTTTCTTTTGAAGACCATTGGAAATCAAATCTTTTTCTTTCTTAAGATTATCAACTTCCTTTTGATGATCTTTTTCCATCGTTTGGAGAAATTCTTGTAAATTTGAAACTTTAAGCTCAAAGTCTTTGATCTTTGCTTCAAACTCTAAATTAGTTTTTAAAAGCAAATCATTTTCCATTTTCAATTTTGAAATCAACTTTTTGTTTTTTGAAAATGAAGCCTTGAATTCAAAAACCAATTCATCATAGGTTTCTTGTAACTCATCAAATGAATGAGAATTTGAACTAGATGAGTTAGAAGTTACCTTACCCATTTGGAGGGCCATAAGACATAAATGGACCACTTCATCTTCATCGGTGGAGTCTTCATCACTCCATGCAGCCACATAGGCCTTCTTTGAAGATGATCCCTTTTTGTTGAAGCGAGGGCAATCGTATTTGGTGTGCCTCGTCTCCTTGCATTCATGACTCTTTGGGGGATCCTTCATTTTCTTCTTCGATTCATGCTTGGATTTTCCATTTCACTCTTCATGAACCGGGTGAACTTCTTGAAGAGATGAACCATCTCTTCATTTTTATTTTCCTCCTCACTTGATTCTTCATGTTAACATATGGATGATGGTAGAGCAATGACATTCACATCAATTCCTTGCACTTTGATCTTCTTCTCCTTCTCCATCTTCAAGGGTTGAGACATCATCTCATGGGTGAGCAAAGATCCAACGAGCTCGTCAAGCTTGAGCTCCTTCAAGTTCTTTGTTTCTACAATGGTCATCTTTTTGGACTTCCATGATTCAAGAAGTGAGAAAATTAACTTTCGAACGAGTTTGTCTTCCGAATCTTCTCTCTGAAACCTTTGAGTTGGTTGAGGATTGTGGAGAAATGGTCAAACATCCTCGTGATGTCTTCATCTGGGTCCATCTTGAAGTTTTCATATTCGAGGTTGAGTATACCAATATTTGCCTCCTTCACCTCGTTTGTACCTTCATGATCACTTCAAGTTTGTCTCAAACCTCATTGACACTCTCACAAGAAGACATTTTAGCATAGATATCTAGGCTAAAAGCATAAAAGAGTATGTGTAAAGCCTTGCAATTAAGCTCCATCTTCTTGTGATCATCTGCTCTCCATTCCGCCTTGCTTCGTTTTGGCACGAACGGGCCATCCTCAACTATGTCCCAAAGATAATAATCCTTGGCTTTCATGAAATACATCATCATATTCTTCCAATAGGAGTAGTTGGTCCCGTCAAAGAATGGTGGCCGATCAACGGATTGCGCCATGACTTCGGTTGATTGTTTGTTTGTCGAGCTTGCTGGGATCGCCTCAATAGGGTGTTAATCCTCTCGATTGAGCCTCGCTCTGATACCAATTGTTAAGCTCGATATCCTTCAATCGAATTGCTTACTAAGTGTGGAGAAGTTGTATTTTGGGTCATTGAGGTGGAAACAAAAATTGAAAGAATTTGGACAAGGATTTAGCGTGGATCAACTTTCTAACCAAAGTCTACATCCATTATCTTATCTTCCCACTAAGAATTTCCAAAATTTACTCTTGAATTTCTTCCCATTTTCTAGGCTAAGGAGACAATCTTTACACACTCAAAGCTTTTTAACCCAAAGCTTGAGTAAACCCTCTTGTACAAAGAGAAATTCAAAGCAAACAAGAAATCCCTCTAAAAGGTATGTGTTTGCACTAATTAAGCACTCACTCAATCCTAAAACCCTTGAGCAATTATAACAATGTAAGCTCACAAGTGTTGGCTATACAAAGGATGGAAAATTAAGCACTAAGACATTGTTTGATCATAATGTTGTTGACTTGTGGATCATTAGTCTTATATAGATACTTGGAGGTCCCTTTTATACTCCCAAATAAGCTTCTATCCGTTGGAGACCGTTGGGGTTGAATAGGAGCCGATGGGGTTGAATAGAAGCTGATGGGGCATTTATTTCCCGCAATAAATGTAGTTCTAGGGCTAACTATATCGATCCATGGGTAGCTGTGTCGATACAGGTTCTTCAAGAAATATCTGTTATGCTTTCCTCAGTTGATGTGTATCGATACGCATTGGAGCGTATCGACATGGCCTGCAATTCAAATAGCTATTGGGAAAATGACTGTTGGGAGCAGTTAGGCGTATCGGTACTCGATACAACCGTATCGTTACAAGATACTAGTTGTTGGGGGTTTGTAAAACAACCGTATCGAAACGCCATATAGCGTAACGATACAGGTCCTCTCTGTAATGATACGGCCAAGTCGTATCGGTACGAGTTTTGGCTACTAGAATTTTCCTATAGATGAAACCCTAAAGCATATCGATATGGTGTATACCGTATCGGTACGGTGGCTTGAAAAACAAAGGTTTCGCTACTTTAAAGACATTTTAAATCATTCCAAAGCCTTATAAAATCCATCAAATATATTTTCAAGGTGTTTGGACTTATAAACATTTGAAATCTTTTCAATTTAGTCCAAAACATTTTTTCTATTATTATATCAAAACAAACATCTAAACATTGTTATTACCGTTATCACTGCCTAGACTGTTTTACTAGGGGTACTTGGGATAGTTTATGAAGGCACTGCAGGTTCAGCCCTGATCTAGCTGGTAATTCCTACTGTTTTAGGTTCCTATGCTTCGGCTAGGGTAATTTCTACTGTTTCAGGTTCTGATGCTTCGATTAGGATAATTCCTACTATACCTAAGGTATCCCCTTAGGATGGCACCTACGCCCAATGGGCCTGGGTTAATTCCCTTCATAAATGAAGTTCTAGGGAACTGCATACTAGAGTTCGGTTAAAGGGTATATAGGAATTTGAATGAACTTTACCGCTAATTGAATTATGTGTTCGTGAAATAAATTGTTTACTACATTGTTACATTGTATGTATTAGTTTATCATTGTTGAAACACACTAAACTCCCTAGTTTAATTTAATCCATCACTCTTCTGATTCTTCAGTTTATAAGCTTCTCCCTAGTACGTCAGCGATGCAATCGACGATTCTTTCGTTAGTTTTCGACAACGAAATGATGAGCTTTTTAGTCGTAGTGGTTCGAAGAAGACAAAGGTGACCGATGATGGATGAAACAGTGGTATGAAAAGGAGAAATTTAAGGAATTAGGTATTTAGGGTTAGAGTTTGGGAGTTTTAGAGAAATTAAAAGTTTTTGGGATTTTTTAATAAAAATAAATATTTTTTTGTTTTTAAAAATAAAATTACAAAAATAAGTCACATGTTGAGTTTTTATTGGATAACGAAAAAATCTTAACGCCTATCTCGAAAAAAAACTATTAGAGTTATGCAATGAAATATTGCGCACCTATTTGAACCAAAAAATAATTTAAATATGCATCTAAAAATATATAATTTATACACTAATTTAACGGTTAAGTCAAATTTATTTATATTTTTTAAATATTTATATTCGCATGGTATTTAGCCAGATATTCCCTTTTTGGGGTTTTTTTGGCTAAATAACCCCATCATAACAACATTCGAAAAAATACCCCCCATTCGGCCCACGTAAGGGTAACTCGCGTTCTGTAGGATGCAATTTCAGAACTCGCACCTCATAGGGTGCGACTTCAAGCCGAAGTGGGTTATATTATCTGGTATTAATGTTTTAAAAAAAATGCCACTTTTTTATTTTTTAAAAACATTAATACTCGATAATATAATCTACATCGGGCTAAAGTCACACCCTATGAGGTGCGAGTTCTGAAATCGCATCATGCAGAATACGAGTTACCCTTACGTGTGTATGTCGAATGGGGGTATTTTTTCAAATTTTGTTCTCAGTGAGTATTTAGCCAAAAAACCCCCAAAATGGAATATCTAGCCAATTCTCCTATATAGGGATGTGAAATCAGGTAATCGTTCAGGTTTCAGGTCATGTCAGGTCAGATCAAATTAGATACGAGTTATGTCAGGTCAATTTAATGTTTCTACTCAGATCAGGTCGGGTTCGGGTTGACTCAGATTCAGGTCATTATCAGGTTGATTTCAAATTAGATTGAGTCTGGGTTCTGGTCGGGTTAATTTTAGGTCGGGTAAGTTTCAGTTCATGCCAAAATAGTTTGGGTCTGAATCAGTTAATTAACAAGTTAATTCAGGTTCAGATGGACTCCAGATCGGGCCACGTTCATGTTGGGTCATGTCATTGACGGATAAAATTCAGGTTGGGGAATATCGATTTCGGTTGAAGTTCAAGTTGGGTCTTACAAACAGACTTCGGTATGGTAATTGTGGGTAAATTTCAAATAAAAATAAAATTTTAGGGATTAATATGAACCAAATATCTCTTAGGATGCCGAAATATTTTGCAATTTAAAATATATATATATATATAATTATGACTAAATTGAATTAAACTAAAATTTAAAAGTGAATGTTAGGACTAAAATGAAAATTTTAAACAAGTGAGGACCTAAAAGGTAATTAATCATTAAGCAAAAAAATTAGGAGGCAAATACCAAATGGGCAATTAATTATTGAATCAAATTTAAAAAGATTCCATTTGGATTTTGGAGAGAAAGAACCTAAAAATTAAGGGGCTTAATTCCCTCCAAATTTTTGTCTTTCCCCCTACCAATTATTTTTTCCATGATTTTAATAAAAGTGAAACGATGGGAGGGAAAGTTTCACACCCACGTGGGTTTTTAGGTTAGAATAAATTATTTTTTAGCTCTTCCAACTTTAGATATTTTTCATATAAGTATCAAATTTTCACTTTTAGGTTTTAACTTAATTCAATTGAGTCCTAATTTAAATTAATTTAATTGAAATCTCACATTTAGTTTTAGAATTATTTTAATTATGTCTGTGATTTATGCTTCTAAGTTTTAATTTAGCTCAATTAGATCCTAAGTTTAATAAGTTAATTCAATTCGAACATTATTATTATACCATATAAATTTTGATTTAATACAATATACACAAATTTATGATTTGGATGTAAATATGTAAGTGTACACATGAAAGTTGAAACTTTAATTTAGTTCAATTGTACACATGAAGCTTTGATTTAAACATTTAGTCAAATTCAAATGCATAAATTAGCAAGTTAAATCGAAATTCATCTCACAAGTCAATAACCATATACTAAACCATAAGCCAATAATACTAAACCCAAAACAATAAACCTTAAGGAATCAAAATTAATCTCATAAACCAATAATCATAAGCTAAATCATAAACCCTAAACTTTAAGGAATCAAAATTAATCACAAAAACCAATAACCCTAAACTAAACACTAAACTAAACCATAAATTGTTAATATTAAACCATAAATCATAAAACTTAAGAAATTATGTTGAGAACATTTAGATATTTAATAATTTTTATATACTATAATTTATAAATATAAAAAAGTGAACATATTAATTTAATGATAATAATTAATCATGTACCTTAAATTGCGAAGATGCATTTTATCATACTATAATACAATAAATTGATAATCTCACAAATTCATCAATTGTAACTTATTAGTTATTACAAGTCAGGTAAATATCATATCGGTTCAATAACAAGTCAGGTTGATAATATGTCGGGTAATATCAATTATTTATCAGGTTAATCTCGGCTCATGTTCATATCAGGTCGGATGCAGGCCGGGTTCGGTTATCACATTATCAGGTTCATGTCGTTCTCAAGTCGGGTGTAGGTCGAGTTCAGATCCAAAAGTTTCAGGTCCAACTCAAGTTCATGTCAACCAGTTCAAGCTCAAAATCAATTTCAGATCACCACCACCTCAAGTCACAAACAGTTCTGACTCAAGTTGATTTAGTCAGTTTTACAGGTCGAGTCAACTTTTTATACCCCTACCTCTATATTCGCACCCCTACTTTCAATCCGTGAAGTATAGATAGGCACGAGGCACGAGTATTCTATTCCCTCGCCTACCACAAAACCGGAACCAAACCAACATTGCTCATGCTAATGTACAGAAATACCATCGCTCTGTTTTGGAGAATTCTAATGTAAGGCGGACTAATATACGACTAAGAAACAGCGTTACCGGAAACATTATAAGATAAATAATGTATCCGGTAAAGCGCTACCGGATATGTTGATATGAGATAATCTATCCGGTAAAAAACATGAAAAAAATTGGTAACAAGCAAATTTAAGTTATCGGTCAAACATAACAAAATCAGTAAAATTACTTATTTTGTTGATCCGAGTATCAACATATTCGGTAGCGCCGAAATTGTTGATAAATTTGAGCTGATAGGGCCTTGGAAATTCCCACGATAACAAAATCGGTAAAATTACCTATTTTGTTGATCCGGATATCAATATATTCGATAGCGCCTAATTTGTTGATAACTTTGGTTTATGGGGCCTTGGAAAATACCACGATAACAAAACCGGTAAAATTACCGATTTTTTATACTCATATCAACATATTCGGTAGCGTCTAAATTGTTATTATTTGATCGTTTACATTAATATTATAACTTTAAACAAACCGGTACTAGGGTAACGTAATAGGTAGCGAATAAGTATCAATACTTTAAAGAACAATATCGATATTTTAATAAAAACATTGGAACTAGTTCAATTGTGGCTCGAAAGTATGGATACTTAAATAAAAAAATATGGATACTTATATTAAATATTTCGATACTTTTATTAGAAGTATGGATACTTTCGTTAAAAAGTATGGATACTTGCAGAAAAAGTATGGATACTTATATTAAATGTTTCGTTACTTTTATTAGAAGTATGGATACTTTCGCAAAAACTATGGATACTTTCGCAAAACGTATGGATACTTTCATAAAAGTCATGGATACTTATATTAAAAGTATCGGTACAATTCTATTTAATCGTTTATATCAATTATATTTATGGAAAAAAAAGTTCCCAATGAAAAGTTTAATATACTTAAGGATGAAGAAAAATTATTATAAAAAAAATGAAGTCTCGTGCTTCAATTCAATTACCAATTACAAAATGAAATAAAAAAATGAAATTAAAACAATGAGCCTCATCCCCTCAAGTCCCCCTGCCACCCATGGCACTTGTTCCAGCTTGTTGTCCAACCATCTGTGCATATGGTCGCATCTCAAACTTGACCTTTTGGTTACCTAATGAACAAAATTTTTTTTGCATAATTATGAGCAGAAGTGTATCTTGTATAATAGAAGAAAATGATAGAGAAAACCTTGAATATGGCGGTTCAAGATGTGTATGTCTTCTTTTTCAGCCATATAACCATATAGTTGGCGCTGGTTGGATGGACCATACATGAAGCCCTAACAACATTGTCAAGCCTCTCTATCGAAACCTTGGGCAGCAAACTGGGTATGCAGACGCTGAGCATCGAGATAACCTCTTGTCGTGCTCTCAAAAATTAGAAGGCTCATCCTACGATGGCTTTCTGGACCGTATGAATGGCGAGGTTTGGCAATAGTACGATAGGAACTGAAATAGTCACGAAGCTCTTGGTTTCCCATACCAATCCACTAAAGTAGAAAATTAAAGAAATAAGAAGTTAAGTTGTAACACCCCAATTTTGGGCTTGGAAGTTTAGGGTCTGAACCGGATCGGTTTAAATTACGGTTCGAATATAAAAGGTGATTTTAGGGAAAGCCTAGTTCGGGATGCATTAAAAATATGGAAAAATATCAAAAAAATCCTCTTTTATTATATATAAGAGAGTGGTGAAATCAATTTTACAAAATGGGGTTTGGAAATATGACATTTCAAGTTAGTGACTAAAATGTAAGTTTTGAAAAGTTGGTGACTGTTTTAAAAAGATTGAAACTTTGAATCTTTAAGGAGCTAATTTACCCCAGGGAGGGTTTCTCCAGATTTTTCTTAAATTCTAAAGACTTATTTAATGTTAATTAATAAAAAGAAAAGAGGGAAAAGTCACATTTTGGTTTCATAACTAATTTTTGCCAAAATTTTCCCATTTCATTTTCTCTCAAAATTCCCGCAGCCAAACACATTTCCACAGCAACTTTTCCTTTGATTTTCACACCTAAAGTTGATATTTAAATCCCTAAATGATTCCTAATCATTTCTACATCAAATCCTCACCTTTTGCTTAATGAATTTTCAAGGATTTTGGCTCTAAACAAGGAGAAATCCACATTTAGAGGTATGAACGTCCTTCTCCTCTAAATACTCAGTTCTTTACTGAAATTCCCAAGTTCTCAATCCTTAAATTGAGTTTTATTAAAGGTTTTAATGTTGTGATCTTGATTTTGGCTTAAAATGCAAGATTTGGATTTAATTTTGAAGAAATTCGTAATATATGATTGGGCTCTGTTTTGAGATGTCTTTTTGATGTATTTTGGATGTCTAAATGATGTTTAATTGAGGTTTAATAAATGCAATCCCGAATAGGTTGATTTTCCTAAGTTTTTACTTGAGAAAATGGTGGTTTTGGGGTGATTTTGATGTTCTGCTATAGCTGAGGTATAAGGACGTGATTAGGCTCTTTTTGGATGTTAATTGATGTCTAATAATGATTGGAAGTGATGGATCTTGGCTGGGTAATGTTGTAGAGGTGTTTGGATGTGATTTCGGTTGTGTTTGGTAGCCGAAATGTGAGTTTTGATGAGAGCAGCGAGTTTAGGTGTTTTGGTTGAAGATTTTAATGCATGATGATGCATTAATCCTCTACTTTGATGTGTTTAAAACAGTAGAGCCATCTTCGGATCCTTGTGGTGTTGATCCGGAGGCTTGATCGGCGTTTCGGCAAGTTTGCGAAACGAAATTGGTGAGTGAAGTTTGGTTTTCAGCTTTGAAACCAATGTTTGAAGGTTATGGGAGCTTAGTTTAAGTCTAAACAACTTAGCTAAGCTCAAGAGTAAGTTTTTCGGAGAAACTCTCTTTTTGATGAACCATGAGATGGTTGAATGCAATGTGTTTATTTTGCATGTTTAAATTCTGTTTTGAAAGCATAGTTTAGCATGTTTAATGCTGGTTTTGTAAGCCATGTGTTGAAGGATACTCAAGGTAAGAGATCCTTGATTTGGGCATTGATAAATGTGGTGTGATGCATAGTGATGCGTGATTATTTAATGGCTTTGTTTAATGCTTAAAAACAGTGGATTGATTATGGTAAATGATGTATATTGGCAAGTGATGTGTTGGTTTAAAAGTACTTGAATCGGATATAGTTAGCCGGCTATAGGATTGGGTGCACCGTGAATAAAGTCG
Source organism: Hibiscus tridactylites (assembly GCA_958450335.1). NCBI lineage: Eukaryota > Viridiplantae > Streptophyta > Magnoliopsida > Malvales > Malvaceae > Hibiscus > Hibiscus tridactylites. The sequence continues at coordinate 33,896,307 of OY288273.1, read as the reverse complement.
CCTTGGATGTTGAGGGGTTGTAATGGTACCGTAAACTCCATCCAAGTACACTAACGAGATGTCTAAGATCATAATGGTGGTTAAAATGCCATGTGAGGATCTTGTGTTGTGTGTCCCGTGTTCTTGTTAGTGATGTTATACAACTACCAATGAGTGATGTGGAGGGGTTGTAATTGTATCGTAGACTCCATCACGGGTGTTGAGGGGTTGTGATTGTACCGGTAAACTCCACCTTGAGTGTTTGGTAGTGTGTATGAAGCGTATGGGACAACGCTTGTAATCCGCGTATCCGGTTGTGTTTTGAGTTGAAAAATGGTTATGGATTATCACTTGAAAGCCAATATGACATGTTGATGTATTGAAGCATGAGATGTTTGGTTTGTATGCATAGATGCATGATAAATGATGTTTTGAAACTAAAGGCCTTGGAAAGGTGTTTTTACAAAGTGCATTATTGTGTTGTTTCATTAGAGCATTTCTCACTAAGCATATGTGCTTACGCTCTCTCTTTCTTGAACCAATAATGCAGAGCATTGAAGTGCTTTAATGGCAGCAAGGAGGTCAAGGATCCAAGTGAAAGTCTAAGCTCACGTATGGTGACTATTTTCACCACACTATTAGCTTTTGGTATTTGGCAATGGGAACCTAGATTGTGTTTTTGGGAGATGTTTTGGACTCCCTAAGTTTGGTTTAATGCCTATGATGTTTGGAACATGTAAATGGCCATTTGGTATTTGTTTTGGAGATTTGATGATTGCTTGTTTTTCAATATAGGATGCATGCCTTTAGACTTGTGGTTTGTCTTATTTGAGGCCGTGATTGAGCTTTGATGATGCAAATATGTTCTTTTAATGTTTGATGACTTGTTGGCATGATATGGAGGTCATATGATTGTGTTTGGTGGGTCGAAAGAGTGTTAAAACAGACTTTTCTGCTGTTTCTGGTCAGGGTGTTTCGAAACACCCTTGCCTGTTTCGAAACAGGTGCATGTTTTGGCCTGGGTGTTTCGAAACGAGCAGAGGTGTTTCGAAACACTTTGGCTACTTCCAAGCCGTGTTTCTGAACGGCCTAGACTCGTTTCGAAACACTTGACTGTTGGGCACTGATTTGAATGGTTTTGAGGTTTGCAAGCTTTACGTTTCAGTCCTGATTTTTGTATATGCAATTGATTGAGTTTGAGATGTCCGTTTGAGATGAAATTTGAAAGAGAAGCATGAAACATGACTAATTTCATAATGGTAACTTAAAAATTGGTAAAGTCCTCTTAATTTCCAGAATTTACAAATTGGTCCCTAAATTCGTATGTTGTGCAATTGAGTCCCTTATTGTTTACCGATTGATGAGATTTTTGAATATGCTTATCTCAAGAGTACACCTAGGGTTAATATGCATTGAGACAAGGTTAAAAAGAAGAAAAAAAGGTCGTTAATCAAGGTTGACTTCGGTTTTCCCCGTATAATCTTCGTAGTTCGGGTCAACCGTTTAGGTCGGGCTAAGGGGGTTACATAAGTATTATAATATTAATGAAAACATAATTCAGAAGTTATATAACTACCTTCCCATCTCCATCTTTACGAAGCCTTGTGTTCATTATCATCACCATGGGTGCCCAGAGTATTTGGTGAGCAGCTTCCTCGTTGCTTGAAGGCGGGGGGGAGAGAATAGCAGCATCATCTCTCAAACCACTCCATTGGCTAAAAGCTTGAACTTGAGGAATAGCCGAAGTACCCTTTCTACACAATTCCTCGTCCAACAGCAGACCAAGTTGGTGATGAATTTTCAGCTTTGGTCCACCTTTGGTTTTGGCATGTGTGACTAGGGACTGAAGGCCATGAAACCTGTGAGAGGCACCAGGACCTCCTTGGCATGCTGGACAATGCCATTGAGTAGAAGGGTCGTTGATAGAGTTCATTCGATCGAAGGTCTCGAAGAACTTGTTGAACCATCTGCTGGTTTTCATTAACTCATGGCTTAGTTGTGTCTCATCATCATCAAAATCAATATAGAAATCATTATCGTTGTTTGATGATGTCTCGAAATCAATCTTCCTCTTTCCCAAAGGCTGGGGATTTTTACCAGAACCTCTGCTCGAACTCATTGTATAATAAAAGATGGTGAAGGAGAACTGATTATAGAAGTAAACGAAGGGTTGAGTACATTAATTTGAAGATGTTGTGAAGAGTAAATAGAGGAGTTGTTAATTTATAGGCAATTTACGTTTGGGAGGGAAAGTGATAAGACACGAAACTGAAAAGGCTGATTCAGAGATTCGTTCCAGGTTATAGAAATAAATGAGGAGAACTACCCAATAAATGAAGGTACATGAACATGAACGGTGCATGTGATACAAGTGAAAAGACACGAAACTGAAAAGGCAGAATCAGATTCGTTTCGGTGATTTAGGGTTTCAGCTTTATACAGGATGAGCAGTAAACGGTGCATGTGATATAAGTGAAAAGACATAACACTGCAATGCAAAATTGATATAGTAAATAATGAAAACGGTAACAATCAACCGGATACATTGATGTAATGAATAATGAAAACAGTAGAAAATTACCGGAAACATTTATGTTTTTGCAAACGTATCGATAATTATATTCAAACCTGGAAAAAAGTATCGACACTTTGTTTCCAGTAAGCTATGGGAATCCTTTATTTTTGTGAAGTATCGATAATTTTGTAAAAGTATCGATATTTTCGAGCGAAATTGCTACCGGAAACATTGATTTTCTTTCAAAAGTATCGGGTTTTTTATTCATAGTGTCAAAAACGTATCGACACTTTTGTTCCAGTAAGCTATGGGAATCCTTTTGTGAATGAAAAATATCGATAATTGTTTTCACAAAGGCTGAAAGTATCGATAATTTCGAGCAGATTTGCTAACGGAACATGGATTTTTACAAAAGGATCGATACTTTTACTGAAAGGGGGAAAATATATCGAAACTTTGTTTCCAGTAAGCTATGAGAATCTTTTTTTCTGAAAGTATCAATATTTTTTATCATAATGGACAGAAAGTATTGATATTTTCGAGCAGATTTGCTAACGGAACATGAATTTTTACAAAAGGATCGATACTTTTACTGAAAGGGGGAAAATGTATCGAAACTTTGTTTCCAGTAAGCTATGAGAATCATTTTTTTTCTGAAAGTATCGATATTTTTTTATCATAATGGACAGAAAGTATCGATATTTTTGAGCAGATCTGCTAACGAAACATGGATTTTTACAAAAGGATCGATACTTTTACTAAAAGGGGAAAATGTATCGAAACTTTGTTTCCAGTAAGCTGTGAGAATCCTTTTTTCTGAAAGTATCGATTTTTTATCATAATGGACAGAAAGTATCAATATTTTGAGCTGATTTGCTATCGGAAACATTGATTTTTACAAAAGTATCGATACTTTCAGTCACAGTGGGAAAATTGTATCGAAACTATGTTCCTTGTAAGCTATGAGAAACTTTTTTTAAGTATCGATATTTTTTATCATAATGGCCAGAAAGTATCGATATTGTACTACAATTTATTGCACATTAACTTTGTAGGAAGGAAGAAATAAATGTTGTAGCCAGAGTTCAACCACCATCAACCACCACCACCTACCGATTTTACTACCTGAAAATGAAAGCAACACACAACTCCTGTCCAGGTTTGGACCACTTCAACCGATCATGTTTACCAAAATGGAAGATACTCCATCCAACGATGTTCATTCTAGCGGGAATTTGCAAGATGAAAAGTTGACCGTTGATGATTCGGAACGGTTGCTAGGTCAGCTCTTTTCTTCACGTGAGGAAGCTTGGAATTTTTACAAGGATTACACAATGAAACATGGTTTTAGTGCATGTCGAGGAACAAAACGGCTGGATGGCGAAGGGACTGTGAAGACACAAGAATTTTTTTGTTTAAAAGAAGGGTTTCGGTCATCCAAAATCGAAACTGTTAATCATCAACGTGCTCATATGTCAGTCACACGAACAGGATGCAAGGCGATAATCGTGGTCACAACAACAACAAAAATGATCAGTGGGCTCTAAGTAAGTTTTTCGACGAACATAATCATGCCTAGTGCACACCTCTTATGACACCATTTATGCGTTCAAATAGAGCTATGAGTGAGGCTGATGTGGCTAAGGCAACAGCATTGAAAGATGTTGGTGTTGGGACATCACAAGTAATGAATTATATCATGAATCAGGCATGGGGTTATCATAATGTTGGATTTACTAGTAAGGACTTGTACAATGCACTTGATAGAGGTAAAGCAAATGAGCTTGTCAATGGGGATGTGAATGCACTCATTGCTTGCTTTGATTACAAGAAAGAAGATGATCCGGGGTTTTTTACGACATACTCAACAAATGAATCAGGGGCATTGCAGCATCTTATTTGGGCTGATTCAACATCGAGATCATATTACACTTGCTTCGGTGATGTAATTGCGTTCGACACAACGTACAAAGGTAATTACTACGGACGACCAATTATGCCTATTTTCGGTGTCAATCATCACCATAGCACAATAGTATTTTCTACTGCAATCATAGCTGACGAAACGACTCAATCATTCGAGTGGGTGCTGCGTAATTTTTTACAAGCCATGATGAATAAATCGCCTCTTTCAGTTGTCACAGATGGGGATAGGGCAATACATAGGGCTATCAAATGTGTTTTCCCTTATACTAAGCACAGATTATGTTCTTAGCATCTATCTCGCAATATACAAGCTAACATTGGTGACAGCAAATTTAACACAACATTTACTAGATGTATGAGTTCCTGGTGAACAATAGAAGAATTTGATATTGAATGGTCTGCAATTATTTCCGAATTCAATGTCGGAAAGCATCCATGGGTGATTGAGAAGGGAAATACTCGGAACTTATGGGCTCAAGCATATCAAACGAGTCATTTCTTTGCGAATTTGCATCCACACAAAGGTGCGAGTCCTTGAATGTTTCACTCGGACGTGCCCTGATAAAGAAGAAGAAATATATAGACGCTGTTCGTACAATTGAACAAGCTATTAGTAAAATACGTATCAACGAGTTGCAAGCAGATTACTGAAGTTCGCAGACAACGCCCTTCCAGATCACTAAACTGACAGACCTAGAAAGCCTTGCTGGTGAAATTTATACGCGGGCATCATTTCGGCACTTCCAAGAAGAACTGCAAGACGAGACCTTGTACCGGATTGAGGAACAAATTCAGTCCTTATTAGATGAATGTCAAAATTTTGTTTTGTCAAAGTACAAGGAAAAGAACATGAGATTTCATGTATGTTTTGATGTCGTCTCGGAAAGCGTCACATGCTCGTGTAGGAAATTTAAGATTGTAGGAATTCCATGCTGCCATCAACTACATGTTTTGAAGCACTTGGATTACACATCTCTTCCAAAGTCTTTGATTCTAAGTCGATGGACTAAGGATGCGAAGGCTGCTGCACCAAGTTTCCTTGACTTCAATGTAGCACCAGAAGTTATGCAAATGGCACGGTTCACTGCCCTACGTGCAACGTCAAGTCGTTTTTGCTACATTACATCAAAGACAGATGCATCTTTCATAACCGCAAGAGATGAGATGAAAAGACTAACTGTCGAATTTGAACACTCGTTCGGTTTGAAAGATTCAAGCAAATGAAGCAATGTTGATAATGGGGTTCGCGACCCTAAATGAAGACTAGGAAAGCGAAAAGAAGTCTAGAAGAAGAAGGTCCAGAAGAAAAGTAGGCTATGCTCTTTCTGCAAGATTGAGGGACATAACAAAGTAACGTGTCCTAAATTAAAGCTGGGTCTGGATTCGTTTACACAACCTACCTCGACTAAATTTTTTGTTAACGATACGGAATGGTCCTACAGCCGCGTAGATGATGATTATAATGTGAGTTACTATATCTATTCTACAATTATGTCTTCAATTGTTTATGATTAATTATAATATCAATCACTCCATTATGTCTCAAGGCAACGAGGACATTTGGAATACTGCAAGTACCGATCAACAGAAATTGTAACTATCATCTGGTATGTACCCGACTTATATTTATAACTACTATATATTAGCGGTGTGGGACTTGAATGTATCCGACATACAACAATATATAATTCAAGAATGTTACATATATAAATGAAATAAAATTCAAATTTTTAAAGGGTTATTTTTAACAAAGTCACGGACATTAGACTCCTTCGCCAACTTTTCGAAATATTCTCGGATGCTTCCGCCCTTTTCTGAGGATATATAAAAATAAGCCAAATTAGCATACTGTCAACCTGATCAATATATTAATAAACCAATGGAATAAGTCACATATGTAACTGTCATACCTAAAGCATTGTCGTTGCAAGATGAATGGTCATATGGATGCGGACATATGTAACTGTATTGCTATACAGAAAACATCAATTAACAAAAGAATAGACTATTACCTTAAAAATAAATTGCATGGAAAAAATATAACTCATTGGATTATAAATCATTTTTTCGGTAGAATCATCCACCAACAGTGTATTTTCCGAGTGGAATTGAGGAAATTCATTCCAAACGTCATGCAAATCTTTGCAGAAGGTGAATTCCTCTTTCCGTTTGCACTTTGCTTGATCCTGTTTATAGTAAATTGTGAAACACCAATTTATAAGAATCATAACAAAGTCAATTATCGAACGCAAATAAGAAGCATCTTACCCAAATGAATATATATTGGTCATATTGTACAGTTAGTTAGTTAGTTAAGAGCAAGATCATTGTTATGCCTGCAATCGTGAACAATTATCACGATAAACATCAAATTTGTTAAGAGCAATATCAAATTGTTAACAATTATAATCATAACGGTGCGTACCTCAACTTCGATGACCATATGTCAACAACAAAGTTCTCTAAACAAAAATTCATAAATTCTTGTACACCTGGCCTCATTATAACATCTACAACATGAAAATAAATTCAACATGATTTTTTTGTTTATAGCTTAACACATCTGTAAACAAATTTGGAGACATTTTATTACCTCTGGGAGTTTCTTTTGTATAATATGCAAGGACTCCATTGACATAAAAAATGACAAGTTTTTTGTTCGGTGTTGCAGAAATTATATATCTGCTGGGGTCTTTAGTCTCATCATCATCTAAACTGTCTACCTCTTCATCATTCACCTCTTTAGGCACCACTGGATTCTCCACTTCTGTTATAAGCATGTCAATAGTCAATTAACAGCATGTCAATAGTAAATTTAAAGGGTTATTTTACCTATAGCTTTGTAATTTCTTTGAAGGAATTGATTACGGAAGTTGGAGAAGTCAGCACGAAGTGACGAAATATTTGCTCGCATTTGACCGATTTGGTCATTAATCTCGCCAAAACGAGCATCTAAATGCTCGCGGAAATTAACCATGTAAGCCATCACTGACTTCATCGTAATCACCCCTTCGATCTCATCTTCTTCCATTCGCTCATGGTCTTCTACTTCAACATTGTCCACTTGGTCGTTGTCTTGTTCCGCTCCAATGACAAATTTGTTTATCCAACCGACATTTTCAATAAAATCGTATCCCGCTTTTGTCAATGATAACATGTCGATCTTCCGGGATAATCGAAGAGGGTAGTCAAGATTGAATTGCACTACTTCCTTCCTCAATATATGGCTAATTATGCATCCATATAGTAGTGAGGTTGTAATAGAAGCACCCTTTTTCACTATATTTAGAATTCTCTCATATATCGGTTTTGCTATGTTTGGAGCGGTTTTTGATTCATACTTAGACAAGCACCAGTAATCACTATCTCGAATATGTGAAAATTTCCCATCGGAAGGCCGAAGAAACCAAGTGACAAGAAGGTGGAACAATCTGCCCTCCACACCAAGGTTAATAGGACTATTCCGATCCACACGTTTAATGGTAGGATCTAAAACATGTTCATCGAAATCTTCTATATTCTTCACTCCTAAACCAGCAGCAATAGAGGACGGATCTATATACATCTCCTTACCCATGACATAAGTCGTAATTCCTAATATTGCTTTCGTACTAGGCTGGAGGTCTAATTATTGCATAACTGTAGAAAACTCTAACAAGATTGGGGTAATATTTTGGTTCTACACTAAGCAGTTCAAGCCATCCCCAATCTGTAAATGTCTGTTTAAACCCAAATTTGTTTTTCTCATCGAAGAAGAAGTCTATGTCAATAACACGTTCTGGACGAATCTTTCTTGTTTTGAAATTGCTATTATATTTCACTTTCTCTTCCTTGCTTCTAAAGTTTTGCGTTTCAAAAGACATATTTGCTGCAGAAGAACTTACTTGAGCATCAAACCTTGATTTAGAAGATTACTTTAACTTGGAAGCACTAGCTCTCTTACGTTTGGGTGCCATTTTTTAGCTTCAGAAGAACTGTTATATGCAGAAGAAGAACGGTTACTCCCAAATCGTGCAAAACCCTAACCTTAAATTACGCAAAATCAGTCTCTTTTACTAACCTGTAAATCTGATCATAGTAATCGTCCTCCTCGGTGTTGATTTTATAAGTAGGTTGAATGGTGCAATTTCTCTGAATTGTGGTAATCTCGTTGGAGTGGAAGAGATCTCTGCTATAGTATCGATAAAATTAGGAAATGGTGGATTTAAGTTAGGACTGGGTTAAATAGAAATCACGCCTAAATTTCAAAGTCAGATCGCTACCGGAAACATTGACAAGTGTACCGGTAACATTGATGTAGTCAATAATGAAAACAGTAAAGACGCAACCGAAAACATTTTTTTCAAATATTATCGATACTTTAGTTCATTGATGGAAAATAGTATCGAAACTTTTTTTTCCAGAACGCTATGGCACTCATTGTTTCAAAAGTATCGATAAATATTTGTTATATAAGGAGAACGTATCGATATTTTCGAGCAAATTTTGATACTGGAAACATTGATTTTGTTTAATTTTATCGATACTTTTAATCATAGTGTCAAAAAGGATCGAAACTTTCTTTACAGTAATCTATGGAAAACATTATTTTGAAAAGTATCGATAATTTTGTCATATAGGGAAAAAAATATCGATTTTTTTCAAGAAATTTTTTTTATTGGATACATAGATTTCGTTTAAAAGTATCAATATTTTTACTCATAGCGGCAACAAAGTATCGACACTTTGATTCCAGTAATCTATGGCAAGCATTATTTTGAAAAGTATCGATGTTTTGTTTAAATTGTGGGATGAAAGAATCGATATTTTCGAACAATTGTTTTTTATAGCGTTATTAAAGTCTCCATAATTAGTTTTTATAGCTTTATTAAAGTATCGAAACTTTATTTCCAGTAAGCTATGTCAATCGATTTTTACAAAAGTTGATGTTGAACTTTATTACCGGAATTTGATGTTGAATAAGTTTCATAACATATAACAAAAAAATTGCTAGATATTTACAAACAAGCTATTATGTTAACATAATTTACAACAACGTAACTATGATAAATAATTATATAATAGGAAAATTATGGTAACATAATGTACATATATTTGCTTTCAAAAGGAATTATTTTTTCATATGTTGGAGGCAAGCACTTGTGAACTTAGCTCTCCTTTTATTACGTTCGTGATTTATGAGATCATTTAAAATTCTCGGACGATCATATTTTCCAACAACCTACATTCACATTAGAACATTTTGTTACGACTTAATGTCAGTACCAAATTTTTTTTAAAAAGTCCTTTTCGAACCACTTACCAAATCATCCGTTGACCTCCCATCAAAAATAGCTTCCATCCACATGATCACATACATTCCGCAATTATCTATGTTATATTGCCGCAAAATGCCAAATAGTTAGATAACCACAATAAATATTTGACTTATTAAATACTCAAATTTCATACTCGCTCGTTTGCAACATCGTCTTATGGACCACAAATTCTAAATCCGTCACTAGGACCTTAATCTTCCCAAATGTTTCAACAAAGGTTGCATCCTAATTAAATTTATCTAAACATTTCAGCTGCGTAAAAAAATTATTAAATTAGATTACGAAGAAATTATGCATTATAAATTACAAAATGTATCGACACATACTATTTTTTAGCATTGTTGCACTCTATTCCTGTGCCGGTAAGATGTATGTAGACTATCAAGAACCGATGCTACACGATCAACCATATCCAACACCAAGAGACACCAATGATTACTTTCATTGTTTATTGACAAGAAGATCTACAATAAATGTCACACAAGAAATTAGAACATTTATTGTTATTATTTAAATACAAAACAACATGCACGCAAAAATATCTTATCGTGTCACAATCGGTCATTTTATTATGGTCGATCATTACGTTAGTAAAGAAGTTTACAAGATTCGGCACATTTTGACTGTCCTCTATCGACGCTGACTGCATTTTAAAAAACAATCTCTATTAATTGACCAATCATATGCATAACACAACACGAAAATGTGTATAAATTTAACTTACCACAAAGAAGACTGGAAAAAAGCAAATCTTCTAGTTCCCTGGACTATTCTTCATCGACTCGTAAGCCAACAACCAGCCGACCAAATCAATAATCGGACTGTAAATCCATTCCTCAGGTCTTAACGACCCAAGGTCGCCTACTGTGTCGTGTTGGCTTTCGAAATCTAGGATAACATCTATATACAATTAATTTTTTGTATTAATTTTTTCACAAAATTATTTAAATATCACTCACAAAGCAATATATATTACTTACCCATCTTCTAACAACCCACTGTTCCATACATACTCACACATTGCAACCTCTATTGAACCAATTCCATTTGGTATTTTGACCTTTGCAACCTACGATATTGATTATAAATATTAGCCACAACACAATAATCAAAATGGGTGTCAATTGTATTATTCATTTTACTTTTTTCTTCTTCTTTGGTGCAGGACACGCTGAATCCAGATCTACATCTATTGCATGATCTGGTGTCCTCATATCTTGATCGTAGACTTCTCTTATATTTTCTTCCCTCTTACTCAATTTTTCTATATTTTCGTCATCATTTTTTTAAGTTCATCATATTTTTCCTCAACATAACTCCTCTTTTGTTTAATTTCAGAACTTAAATTTATCCCATCATCCATTTTTTTTCTACCATTCCAATCACCCCCTTCAACTCACCCCTCAATTCCACCACTTCTTTCACAACACCATCAACCTTTTCCCCTACTTCCCCCTTTAAGCTCTCAATTGCATGTTCGATTTTAGATTGTCTTTGCAAACAATCAGAAATGGCTTTTTTCACCTCCGTCAACTCAGCCATCAAAATGTCATATTTACTTCCCCCTTCATTCTGTTTCACCTTCTCTTCTACCTTCTCCGCTTCCTCCTCTTCCTCCTCGCAATAACCTTCACAAATAAACTACATTATTAGAGCATCTTTCTTTTTTAAGTCCTTACTAATCTATAAATACTTAAATTACCCTTACTTTCTTTTTCAGTATTTCCAACTTTAACTTTGCCATAACTCGAGTAACGTCTTCCTTGCCCCATGCAATGATGCGTGCCACTCCGGTTCTTTGGAAGGTCGGCACACTTGAAGAATCGGACCAAAAATCAAACAATGCAACCTGAATTTATAATAAACTTTATCATTTTCTATAATAACTATTTACAAAATTTTCTAAACCAACACCAAGATTCAACTCATTTACCTCTAAGACAGTTATGCATCTTTTGAGGTATGTGGGGTTTATGGCCTTCTAAAAACTCTTGATTGCATCAAATAATTTGGCACTGGCATATGAGGCCCAATTTAATTCATCTTTTAACCCGGAGTCGCAAATCAACTTCATACATTCCTTGCTCGGGGATGTATCACCCGTTGGACAAAGGAATACTCCGACAATGTACAATAGTACCCGGGCCTTCAGATCATCCCTCTCATACTTGTCGCTTTTTATATCGTCCTCAAGTGTAGCATATGTCACCTTGGACTTTAGGTCATACTTCTTCACAAGTTTTTTCCAATCCTCCCTCTTAATTACTTCATCCACACTCTGCCCTTTATTTTGTAGCCCCAATACGGCTTCAACACATCGGACACCAAAATGAAATGAATATTTGCCGTATCGAACTTCACACTTTTGCAAATCAAAATCTCACATCAACAAGCGACACAATCCCCTCCGAATTGGTCGGTCCTTCAATCCAATAAGAGATCCAAACCCCATTTCTTTCAACACATTGGCTTTATCCTTCACTTTCAACTCCTCTATTATGTGGTGCACTCGTTTTATGCTACACCTTGTCGACACTTCCTATATTATTTACATATAATGTTAGAGTTTTTATATATCATTTATCAAAGTATTTACAAGTTTAACGAATACCTTCTTCTCAATGTTTTCTTGTGCTTTCTTCTTTGTCGAATATTTTTCTCTATCATTTGTGGACAACGTCTTAAATGGTTCATTCTCAGTTTCACCCATCGTGTGCCATTTCTTCAGCACATCGTCTCTCACCTGAAAATTATGCATAAACTATCAACAATCAAAATATTAAACTTACATTATATTCACTATAAATTCAATTTACATACCGAACCGACATTGTAAGTACCACATTCCTTCATCCTCTACACTTCATTCATACTGTCATGATAGGAAAGTTTAAATGTTCTTAAATACTTTCATCCAATTACCATTTACAGAACAAGTACACAAATACATTGCTACTTACTAGAAGTACATATATTCACCCTTTGGTTGCTTTGGATTTTCCTCACTTTCGATACTCTTCGGCTCCATTTCAACCATTTCAATGTTGGCATCTTCACGAACAACATCTTCATAATCCTTTGCACCCATCTTATAGTAACACTTTCAGTTCTCTGAAAAAGTATCGGTATTCATTTTCTACCGGCAATATAAATTTCTACCGATAAGTTCTCAGAACAAAGTACCGATATTTATTTTCTAAATATAATTACAATTTCGACCTATAATCGATCTGGATTTCGATTTTACTTCAAAATCACTAAACCCAAAACATTAACCCCAACTTCCCAATACTACATTACCAAAAAACTAGGGTTTCGACAACATATCTCTTACTTTAAAATCCCAAAGCCCAAAACCTTTCCTTTCGATTCTGATGCAACACGACTTCAAGAACGCCCCCCTTGTATTTTGCAGCAACCAAACTCGGTTCGATTTCAAATACTCTCTTAGGTTTTCTGTAAATGCAAGCAATACAAGGATTGTATTAGAGTAGATACTTTTTAACCGGTTATATCATTATGATATATTTAATCGATATAATTCCCAGGTTTCGGTACATTTTTTAATTGTGTCGATTCTTTCGACCCTTTTCTGTTTTAAAATCCTTTTAACTTACTAATGTACCGATTCTTTCGTACATGTTCTTAAAAAAAAGTATCGAAACCAATCAAAATATCCGGTAACGATTTACCGGTTACATTATATGTTTAAGTAATGTAACCGGTTATGTCAAATTTGCTTGTAATTTACCGATTCTTTTGGCATGTTCTTAAAAAAGTATCGACACCAAACAAAATATCCGGTAACGATTTACCGGTTACATTATATGTATTAATAATGTAACTGGTTATGTCTAATTTTTTCTATTGTACCGATTCTTTTGCACACGTTCTTATAAATGTATCGAAACCAAACAAACAATCCGGTAACAATTTACCAGTTACATTATATGTATTAATAATGTAACCGGTTATGTCTAATTTTTTCTATTGTACCGATTCTTTTGCACACGTTCTTACAAATGTATCGAAACCAAACAAACAATACGATAACAATTAACATGTTACATTGTTTTTATTAATAATGTAACCGGTTTGTCAAATTAGCTTCTAAAGGATAGACTTTTTATTAGTACTGTGGAAACAGAAACGATACTTTCGATCCCTTGTTATCGATAAAATTGTATAAAGTGTTACAAAAGTATCTGTTTTTTCGATACTTTTTTAATTTCGATACAAAAAAACTGTGCACAAAGTATCGATATTTTAGACATTTTTTTCAACTGCAGTTACATTGCTGTTCAAAAAGTATCCATATTTTCTAAAAAGTATGGATACTTTCGAAATTATCAACAAATTAGGCGCTACCGAATATATTGATATTCGGATCAACAAAATAGATCATTTTTACCGATTTTATTATCTTTAACCGGTCACCTTTCTAACCGGTTACGCCGTATGTTAGTCGTATATTAACCATCTTACCGCGGAACTACCCCTCTGTTTTGCTTTTTCTTTGCTCCAAAATTAGACAAACAAAGAGTTTCTCGTCTGTGTGCGTTTCTCACGTTATCCTCTTTTTTTCTAAAAAAAAAGCTTGTCGACGACCCCAAAATTATCAACAAATCACACCGTTGATTTCTCATTTACTTGTTGAATGGACGAATCACCATCGTCATCTTTTTCGGGCGGTTAAAAATTTGCTTCAACTCGCCCGTTGTCATCCTCCCTAGGGATGGTAAAACTCAACTCGATATGAACAATACTAGACTCATAATTTTATAAATTTGACTTGACTTGGAAAAAAATTCAAATAAAGTTTAAGTTATAAAATGGAAACTCGAATAACTCGAAACTTTTAGTAATTAGTGAATCAATTTTAAAGTTCGAGTCGAATCTCTCAATTATGTCTGACAAATATATATCACATGAAAATTATGAATAAATATGTGTGTATTGTATATAGTTATAGAAAATCATTTAAATTGATCTAATTATTGCCATGACATTATAAATGTTTACAATTAAATTTAAATAGAAACTCGAACTTGAATTTTATAAGCTCAACTTAGTTCGAAAAAATTTCAAATAAAGTTTGAGTTATAAAATATGATTCTCAACATGATTAACTCGAAATTTTTTAACTTGACTTGATTCGGTCTAACGCTCACCCCACTTACCCCACCCCAATTTTTTTTTTTACATTTGTTATGTATAATTTTTTAAAATTTTAATTAATTATAAATTTACTCTTATTTTTTAAATATTTATATTTGTTTGTCCCCCATTATTCAATCCATCGGATACAGACATTGCTCATGTTAATGTACAAAAATACCCTCGCTCTGTTTTGTTTTTACTTTGCTCCATAAATTGACAAACAAAGAATACCGAGGGTGTCAAGTTTCTCACGTTATCCTCTTTTTCTGAAAAGAAAAAGGCTTGTCGACGACCCAAAATCATCCACACCATTGATTTCTCATTAACTTGCTGAATGGACGAATCGTCGTCGTCGTTGTCGTCATCGTCGTCGGAAAAGACGGCCCTTCTAGATTCTCCGCTCCATTTGTTTGGGTTCCAGATACAAGATTTGTCCCACACCAAAGTCACCGGTCTGCTCCATGTTACTCCAAAGTGCTGCCAGGTTCCAATTACATGGATTATAACGTAGTTTGAGAATAATCTCAGCCTCAGCCATAACTAATTGCATAATTTATTATGACATAGTGAATGTTCTTATTTGCATCTTAGATAGTTTATATGCAACAAATATGGACTAAAAGGGATCATCGATTGTGATATCCTGAGTCAAAATGCTTTTACATAAAATATAAATCTTATTGCTTGTGGGATGGAATACCAAATTACATCTACTTTTCCCCATTTAAAAATGTGAATGGAACATTGGGCATGTATGAACAGTTAGTTAATAATCAAAATGCTTAATATAATTTTCCCTAAATTTTATATGTTTTCCTAACTTGTTCTCTAAAGTTTATTTTGACCACTTTTATCCTATAATATTTTCTCCATTACGGCGTTACCCATATTGCTCTCTAAAGTCTATCTTGACCACTTTTACCGAGTTGCAGCAAAGGGACTATCAATGGCGCTTTGATTACCTCCCAGATCAAACCGAGTTAGCCCGTTATATCATCTCGCGACACTTGGAACGACTCCGGAATTAGCAGCTTTGGTGAAATCTAAGCTATCGCTTCAAAATTGGGTCTTTTTCCTAAAACAAAATATGGTCGAAAATGGCTCTTTTTTTTTGCACTAACACATGGAACAAAGGTTTGATTTTTTGTGTGGAAAACTAAACAAGAACAGAATTCAAATCTGCCACTGCTCTCCTCTTAAATCTCTCTTAAAACGTGTGCCGACCAATGTAACCTACGCTTTCTTAGTATCAAAACCGAAACAAAAATGGGTGCAGTGCTCCAATTTCCCGGTCGTTTTAGCACATTCAAGACGATGTCGAACTCGGCAGCTCCAATTTCCCGGTCGTTTTAGCCCAACCCCAATTTCAAAGTTTGGAGGTTAAAATCAGAAAAATGTGGTTGGAGATGAATGAAGTGGGAAATAGGACTTGGGGAAGAAGACGGGGATATCTAGGTAAATTTAGGGTATAGTTTAATATATTTATTTTATTTTAAAATTTAAAAATAAAAAAAATGACGTGGCATTTTATGATTGGTCAAGATAAATTTTTTAACTGTAGGGGACAATATGAGTAACGGAAAAAACGATGGGAGTAAAAGTGGTCAAAATAAATTTTAAGGACAAGTTGAAAACATATAAAATTTAAGGGAAAAGTGTATTAAGCCTAATCAAAATGATAATCTAGTGAGTTTTCATTAAATTTTTTTTCACAAAAAAGTGTATATTTTGGAGGTTTCTAAAAACATTTGATGATTATTTTGCAAAGAAAATGATTTTATGGAGGGAAGAATGGTCGGCAGATAAGAAAAGTGGGTATAATTATATTAAAAATGATTATAAAGAAAATCAAAAAAGTCGCGAAAATGTCTCTAATGGGCATTGATGATAAACAATATGACAATATATACACTAATTTAGCTCTCAAAGTCTTTTAATTACTGATTTTAGCGAGCGAGCTAAATTCTTATTTATTTTGGATACATAGAGTTAATATGTTGACTTAGACAAATTGTAATATCTAATGTCTGAGTATAATCAAACTATTGCTTGAGATGGAGCATGTCATAGGAGACATTGCTAGATTTAATTTACTTTTTCAGCCTATATCATTCTTGTTATGTCTCATCAACAAAAACTTATAATTTTAAATTTAATTTTTTAACTTTATAGAATTATAACATTTCAAACAATATTATTTTATCATTTTTTCATTTTCGAATGATAGAAGTTTTATGGGTTCAAAGTTTTTACTACAAATTCCATTTGCGTAGTCTAGATAAAATAAATTCAACTTCATTCAAAATTTGGATAACTTATCAAGGTTTAAAAGATTAATAAGTATATCATTTTTAACATATTGGGCTATAATAATGATATGAAAGATTAAACAACTTTTTATGGGCAAAAGTTCATTCTTTAAAGAGTTATTTTACATCCAAGTCAATCGAAAAGTTGTGATTTATCTGTCGATATAGTGCGGTTTCGCATTAATGCCTACCGACATCTAAACTTTCAATATGCAATGTCGTTATAATGTCAGTATGCATTAGTTCAAAATTGCACTATATCAACAGACAAGGCATATGATTCAATATTTTTTTGTTCGACTCAGATATTAAAGTAACTTTTTGAAGACCGAATTTTTGCTCATAAAATTGTATAATCTTTTATATCATCTTCATAGTATAGTATATTAGAAATGATATATCTGTAAATCTTTTGAACCTTGTTTTGAATGAAATTGATTGTTTAGACCATACAAATAGAGCTTGCAGTAAATACTTGGGACCCATAAAACTTTTATTATTAACTAACAGTACATACATGTCTCATGCTTTATTCACATTTTTAAATGGAATAAAATTTGTATTGTATGTAAAAGTAATTTGATTCATGATGAACCCTCAAGCTAACTGCACTGCACCTCATTTGTAGGTAAATCAGCCACCAAAACAATTGTTTATCAACAGGGATATGATTCCAATAAGAGAAGCACAGATTTATAATGAAATATTCTGTACATATGGAACTTAAGACAAAACTATTGGCTTTCAATTCCCCCCCTTAAACAAATACACTTTTCACATGTAAGAAAAATAACAGCTTGTAATTGTATCACTCAGCATCCACTTTGTAAACTCCCCAAAAATATCACTACACCAAACTGAATCATGATTCCACGTATTGTTACAAACTCCGAATCGTGTCCACTCGATCCATAATATCTAATGCCTTGATCCGGTTGATATCAAAGTCGATGAAAGGAACTGATGACAATCTCCTAATAGGGAAGGAATCTGTCTTTGCTTCACTTGTTGGAGAATGGCTACTGCTTTTACTCAACCTACGGTGCTTGATTAGCCTCGTTTTTGCAGTGTCAAATTCCTGGCTCTTACTTATTCCAGGTGGTTTTTTCCTCTTACTCACATCCCGAAGCATCTCTTGATCTTCGACTGTCAACATATATGACGGGGACTGCTTCTGAGTTGACAGTTGAATCGTCTTCTGGTTCGGGGACCTGATTGGAGACTTAACAGGAGATCTCATCCCACCATTTCTAACCCTTACTTGGGTAACAAGATGGTGGAGCCACACTACCAGATCAAGGATGTAAGCTTCGGTTTTCTCCTTGTCCGCGTGGTGTAGTGTCTCGATTCTCAGCAAGTCAGTCTGACCAGCAGGTTTACAGCTCATCTCAGAACTGAAAATTTTGAAACAAAAGCTTAGTAACAAAAAGCATCAACTTCGAGTAAACAAAAACCATCCAAACTCAGAAGGTACCCGGTGTTTGCCCATTCTCCGACCCAGCCAAACCCATGATGAGCTCTAGTTGGGACAACGGAAACAAGGATGAGTAGTCTGAAATAAACTTGAAAGAACGATAACTAGCAGGCAATGACAAAACAATCCATTGTGGAAGATAGCTATTTACTTGGTTGTATTAGTGGCAATCGGAACAAGCCACTGCAATGTTTTCTCCATCTCAGCTTTGATCTGTGGCACAGTTAGCTGCAAGGAAATTTCGAAAATGTATTGGTCCGGGCAAATTATAAGTAAATATTTTCAACAAGCTTAAGGCTAGTAGCATCTTCAAAATCCCAAACGAGTGTATAACAGACAAGCAAATAGCAATTAATATATCAAGTATTGAGATTATCGAAACATCACACCTCTTCCTTCAACTGAAAGGACTGCAGCCTGAACCGCAGAGCGGACTTTATCGTAGGTGGCAGCCCTTGGTATAATGAATCCCTTGTATTAGGGGGCACAGAATTTGATCGAGACACCTGAGGAGTACATTTCAGTTATAAACTTATATCAAAATCCGCATGTTGTTACTAAACACAGGAAGATATCTGAACTCATCCATAATGATTCTCGGTGTACCCCATTTTATCATATTGCCATTCTTATTGCTACTTCTACATTATGGAAGTAAAAAAAAGATTGTAATACGAAGTATCCACCATCCTTAGACAATATGTTCACTCACTAGATTGCCGAGGGAGCTATTCGGTCGTCCGTTCTAAGTGTTCAGAAAATATACCACCACGAATTAAAAGAAATAAAGCAAAGACGTAAAAGAAAAAATATAATTCAGCAGAGTACAATCAACTTACAAGAGTATCAATTTGGGTGATGATATTCGCATAATGCAATGCAAGACCAGCCGTCCCCAACTTTTTATGACTGTTGACAGAACCTTTAACAGGTTTCTCACCATCTGCAACGTCACAAGTAAAATCCAAGACAACTAAATAAATATACCCGGCTTAAATTCCTTGAAAAAGTAATTCCATTTCCAAACGTTCCTCATCCGATTATTTAAAATTCTTACCAGCAGTACCGAATGCCTCGTGAATCTCCAAGTGCAAGAAATGAACAATATCTACAAGCTTCTTCATGACCTATGAATACAAGGTATAAAACTTCCACTAATATATATTAACTTCAAAATAAAGCAGCAAACAACACTGGTAAATCTTGTGCTTTACTAGTACCTCTTCCAAAATCTTAGACCAAAGAGACTTTTTCTTCAAATTTTTCACATGCTTCTTTTGACTCTTTAACTCTGCTCTCAATATTGCAAGGCTGTCTCCTACATGCCAAAACCAAAATAATCTCAACGGGAAGGGTTTGGACGGCATTAACTATATTACATAAAATTACCGTGGAAGGGGGGAAACTTAATGTACATAAAACTTGACAGCAAATTTGCAAACAAAACGCCATTAAAACGAGCACTAAAATGCGTAGAAGGTCCATGATAAAGCTTACAAGTCCATTACAACTTAAACCAAATTGACCACGTGGGATTTTGAATAGAAATACAGAAAAAGTATTTGTTTCTTCTACACATCAGCAGTTTTTTTAGTGTTTGATACAATTCAACATTTTAATATAGAAACACCTTGTTAACCTAGAAGTATGTCACAAAAAAGTGGAAATTATAATAGAGAGACAGACAGGTTTACCCCTTTGAGCAGCATTCGAATTATCCTCTTCCTGGAGCTTACGTCGATAATCTTGTGCAAATCTGTCCAAGGCATGCAACTCATGATATAATTCCTGCAAAGAAAACAAAATGGCATCAACATAACTTTAACAAATTCCAAATAGATAATTTCAGAGAAGGAATTCTGAATTGTATTGGGTTAATCATAACAAGCCTTACAACTATGATATCTACCCACCAGCTCATATTCAGAAGAAAGAACTAAAAAGAACCCACAAAAACCAATCTATTCTCCACATGGTACATATATCATTCAATGTCTCAAAACAAAAGGGAGACAAAGAAATAATTTCACAACTTAGTACAAGACGGAAGATATACGAACCATCTTGGTTTAAACAATATAATCTTAGAATGCAAATTTTGGGAGCAGCTTTCTTGTTATAACAGTAAGATTTAGAACTTACAGCTGTATAATGAACATAAGACATCAACTGTTGCATCATTGTCCCTGCTTCTTCCTTCAATTGCTTTTCAAGTGTAAGTTCTGAACCCAACCTGAAAGTATAAAAGTGAAGGACCGAATATTAGAATCTAATTCTAATTCATAGATAACACTTCAAGAGTGCAAGCCGTGAAATTACTTTTCAAAGTAACGATCCAAATTGTGCCATTGAGGATCTTTACAACGATTTCCAAAACGTACCACCTCTCCGGAAAAAACTTTTAACTCATCCCTGTTGAAGTTGGGGAAAGAAAAGAGCCTCTTATATTCTTTGAGAACATAAGCACTATTTAGGATATTAACAAATTATATAACAGAATCATTTACAAAATGGCATTTTCTGCATTATCTACCTCTTATCGGCAGCTGCAATTCTTAGGAGTTCATCCATATCTCTTGATATTAAATTTTGTACTCCTTCTGACCGAAGGACCACCTCTTTTAAATGTCTAATATTCTCCTTAGAAAGTGATTGCATCAGATTGGAACCTTTAACAATAGTATTTGCAACTTCAAAAGATAGAATTGATATTTTATTCCCTTTTGTCGTTACCCCTGAAGTAAACCCACCGCCAGGATTCAAATTCGTCATGCTACTACCAAGGGTGTCTAGAACATCTACCGCCTTTCCAAACCCAGCAGTACCAGCTCTACCTAAAAGAGAACTAACCTCGGAAACCTGCAAGGAAGGCAACCAATTGATCTTTCAAAATGTTGTGAAACGTGTTCGGTAGATTGTATTCATCAAATAAAACTTGCAAGTCATAATAGTAGAACCAGAAGCATCCCTCTTTGCTCTAATCTCAGCTGGGAGCTAACAAGCAGCAATTACATAATGCTAGAATCCAAAGATTTAAAATATTAGAACAATCAATAACCTAACTTGTCTGTTTACAAATATGAATTACAGAAAAATCAGAAAATTTATGCACACACACATATATATAATATAAGAGATTAGATTAAGCATGAAAGCTTCCATCCATTCTATACATATAATGGAAGTTATCATGAGTATATGACCGCACTCATACTGAGGAATCAATGGCATAGAAAAACATTATTAGAATCACTTTAGTGAATAGTTCAGAACTATATTTTCATTTCAATTTGTTCTCCAAATACATTAACACCAATCGTAGTGAAAAAGATTGGCAAAATGCTCATCCTAACCTCAGTGAATTCCTTTTATAGAAGAATCTATGGGAAGAACCTATATACAAGAAAGATATCCGAATAGCCCCATAAGACATTTGTCAAAAAGCTTGCTTCTATCACGAAACACAAATTTTCATGGAATTACACCATATGACCCATTGGTTTCAGTGTTTTAAGGTTAGATATAATTCAAGAAAAACACTTTACTCAACATAAACACATACAGACAAAACATAAAAGTGGGATAAAATAGTAGGGGAACACAATAAAATTTGAACTTACCTTTGCAACAGCAGCCTGCTTAGACTTGGTTGATCTAGATTTATTAGATAGCACCCTCGACAAACGAGGAATTCCATCATCGATATCCTCTGGATTCATACCATATGGAGCCGTAGTGATCTCCGGAAATGAAAAAGGCTCTCTTAGCTCCATGCCCACACTGTCCTCGGCAGGAGCTGAATTGTTGTTTATTTTCGCGGGCAGTTCCCGGGTCTGAAAAACCATTCCAGACCCTCGACCGAAATGGCCATTAACATGGGGAAAGCCTCCACTGGGAGCACTATCTACAGTGGATCTCCTCGAGCAAAGCCCACCCATTTGTGTCGATCCCCGCGAATTTTCAGTGTTGATTGAAATTTTCCATAAAACAAAGCCAACAAGCTCTCAACTAGGTAGAAGAACAAAGATTGTTTCCTTTTCCAATCAAAACAATCAAAAAAAATTCCTAATCAAAAGCTCCTAACTTCAAACAAAACTGAATCAGTTTATCTGATAGGACCCTTAGCTACTTATTGAATTCATAGCAGTCTATACCTAGAGATGTAAACTAGCCAAGTCCCAGCAAAACATTCAAGGTACCAATTATTATTCATGCTAAAGCTTCAGTCCATTAACAGCAAGCCTCACCAAACTGCAAAACAGCAAGAAAACAAGCAAACCCATTAATACAAACTCCAAGCAAAGTAGCAAAGAATAAGCTGAACCCAGCTAAAAGCAGAAACAAAATAAAGGATTTTGATTGTGCTTGACTAGGATAAAGAAAACCCAGAAAACAGGCAAATACCCAATTAGCAAAACAAGAAGAAAAATCAAGACTTTGAGATCAAAATACTGGGAAAATAAAGTAATATAAAATCCCCTCTCAAGAAAAAGAAAAGCTTACCAGGTGGGGAAACAGAGAAAAGGATTGGATCTGAGGAGAAAGAAGGATTATAAGAGTCAAGAGATGCTGGGTTCTGTCGTTTACTAGCACAGACACGAATTTTACACAGGGAATATATATATATATATATATATATATATATATGGTGAAGTTAAGAAGAAAATATCAATTACATTCATTTTTTAGGCTTAACTACAATATAGTGTTTAAATTATGTTTTTTATAGGCTTAATCGTCAAATAGGTGACCAATTATGTCTTTCTCAGTTAGGTGCTTAGATTATTTTTCGGACCAAATTAAGACCTAAAGTTTCATTTTATTCTGTGACCCATCTAATGTTCGCCGATTGCCACGCCACCGCCCATTAAATCGATCGCCGGACCATCACGACTATTTCTCTCACTACTTCGTCGCCGAAAATCAACCGACGTCATGCGTATCGACGAAATTGTTAAATAGTTCTTTCGAACGATTCGCGACGAATAACGTGTGGGTTGTTTGGCGAGAGGAGGGCGCTTCATTTTGTCGCCGACAACGCGTACGTCGGCGGTGGGAGTAGTTGGTTTTTAGGGTTTATGAATTTTGGGGACTATTTTAAGAATGTTTGAAACTTTCATGATACATTTTTATTTTTATTTTTATTTTCTTTTATTAATTTTATTTATTTTGAATATAATTTTAGATTTTTCTGGAGGTGACACTTGTCCTTTAACGGAGAAAATTAACGGCGAACCTTAAATGGGTCACGGAATGAAATTTTAGGTCTCAATTTGGCCCGAAAAATAGTTTAGGCACCTAACTAGAAAAAATGGCATAGTTTGTGCACCTATTTGACGGTTAAACCTTTTTTATAATAAGTGCTTAAAATATTTTTTCGGCTGAAATATGTACTTAAAGTTTTATTTTTTTGTTAAAATAGGTGTTTAAAGTATTTTTTGACTGAAATAGGTGCCTAAAATTTCATTATTGGCTTATTTTAAAGTCAACTGAGGCACCTACTCCGGCTCATGTTTCAGCTTAGAAAATGAAATTTTAGTCATCTATTTTAACCAAAAAATACTTTATGCACCTATTTCGGCCAAAAATAAAACTTTAGGCACATATTTAGTTAAGCTATTTTTACTAGGATTTTACTTTCTCCCTTATAAATTTTAGGTTGAATTTAGTGAAATATCCTCTAAGATTAGTTGTATTCTAATTTAGTCCCTTTATATAGTTTGATCATTTTTTGCCTTTGCATTTTGAACTCTTTATTTTCAATTTAGAGTCAAACTTCTTTTCGTTGATTCTATTTTTTTTGAAAGTTGAGTATTATTAAAAAACCTCCCAATCCCGGTGCCTCGTTAAAAAACCTCCCTAGCCTAGATTGGAGGAAAAAGAGTGCAACCGTACTCGGGGTGAGAAGTGGTACATCACAATAAATAACCAAAGAACCATTACGTAGTACAATTCATCCAATCCTGCAAGTTAAAACAGAAACAAGACCAAAAGCAGGCTTCACTCTCTGTTCGCATGTGCTGGAATACCACAAATTCATCTTGACACTTTGCTGCATCCAAACCAAGCTAGCAGGGGCCTGCAATTTGAAATTAGAATTCACCATACACAGCAGTGTTCTAGAAGACCTGAAACAAAGGCGAAGACCTGGAGATGCCCGCCTTGGCCAACAAATCCGCTGTTGAGTTAGCCTCTCGAGGGATAACATTTAGATTCCACTCGACATCCTTCAGCAACCTGGAAATCTCTAACACAACAGGTTTAAACACAGACAGAGAAAGATGAGGGGAGTTAATCCAAACCGCAATGTTGCTACAATCTGTCTCCAAGATGAGTTTAAAGTTCGAGAACCAAACAGAGCTTTTGAACAACACAACAGCCTCTTTGATTGCTGTTATTTCAGCAGTAGCAGCATCAATGTTACCAATGCTTCTAGAAAACGCCATAAGCATTTTCCCTTCATCATTTTTGAGGACACCACCGATTCCAGCTTTACCGAAACCCCCTTGTACCGCACCATCAATATTGAACTTCAAGAAGCCTTTTTGAGGCGGAACCCAGCAACTCTTTGAACAAGGCGACGGAGCCTTTGAGCTATAAAGAACGATTTGAGGATTTTGGATGAAATCGTTAACCGAATTAAAATATGAAGGTCATTTAGTCTTGCACCACCAGCCTAACCGAGTAATAAACGAATTAAAGAGATGTTTTTCATCAATTGAAATTCCCCTAAACACCACCTCATTTCTGTACATCCAAACTGACCACACCAAGGCTGTAAAGGCTAATTTCCAGAACTCTTCCAAGCTTGATTTTGTGTAAACCTGAACCCAGTACATAAAAAGAGACTGCACATCTCCAGGGATAACTCCAGAAATGCCCCAGATATTGAACCAACGTTGCATTATTCTCCAAGATATTAAACATTTGCAGAAAAGATGATTTACCGTTTCTGATTCCGCAAAACACAAAGGGCAGCAGTCTGTAGTTTGAATAGTGATATTTCTTTTTGCAAGTTCAGCTCTTGTCGGAATTCTTTCATGTATAACCTTCCACAAGAAGGCTTCAGCTTTTGGGGGGGCCAAGTTCGCCCACACATTCTTCCATATAAAACCGTTGCTGCTGGGTCGAGAAATAGAATTAAGCATGAAATTCCTAGTTGAGTAGCACCCATCCGAACTCTTCACCCAACGTAAGCTATCAAATCTGTTTGACTCTAGCTGAGTAGCTTGAATCGTAGCAAGGAAAGATTCCCAAATACCGATCTCCCAATCGAAGACCCTTCTACGAAGCTCGATTTCCCATCTCCAACTACCACCTACTGCGTGACCAAAATTAGATACGGAACCTGACTTTTTAATAGCCAGAGCAAAAATTCTGGGAAAAGCTAATTTCAGTGACGAACAACTTGTCCAAGGGTTATTCCAGAAATCCGTGTTTTTGCCGTCTCCCACCACCACACGAATGTTTCTGGTAAAGTGATTATCAGGATCCGACAGAGGCGAAATGATGTTTCTCCAAATCCACGATTTGCCTTTCGGTTTGGTGTTTGTGGGGATTAGACTAGTAGATTCTTGCTCATATTTACCGGCAATGACCTTTCGCCAAAACTTACTTGGTTCCACTGCATATCTCCACAGCCATTTGTTGAGCAAAGCTCTGTTCTTTGCCTTAAAATCAATCAAACTTAAACCGCCATAACATTTAGGCAGACAAAGAACTTTCCACCTTATCCAATGGATACGTCTTTTATCTAGCGAACCCCATAAGAATTTGGCTATTAAGTTTGAGAGGATTGAGTTTGTAGAAGCCGGCATCGGAAACAGAGACATAAAATAAATTGGCAAATTTGCAACTGCTGCTTTAATGAGAGTAATTCTTCCTGCGAAAGAAAGCAAATTAGGTTTCCAGCCTGCTAACTTCTTTTGTAGTCTCTCCACTATCGGATCCCACAACTGAGGTGAATTCTTCCTAGCGCCTAGTGGGAGACCAAGATATTGACATGGGAGTCTTTCCATTTTACAGTGAAATATTGAGGCCCATGAGACCACCAGTTCTTCTACCACATTGATTCCAATCAATTTTGATTTTTTCCGGTTTAGTTTAAGACCAGTCCAAACCTCAAAATCTTTCAAAATTCTGATCACATTTCTGATTTGGGTTTCACTGGCCTCACAGAAGATAATGAGGTCGTCTGCGAATTGTATATGTGATACTTCAATTGGATTCGCCCCAATATGGACTCCCTTGAACAATCCACAGGAGTTCGCCCTTCTCAATAATGCACTGAGTGCCTCCGCGACTAGGTTGAACAACAATGGAGAAAGAGGGCAGCCTTGCCTGAGACCTCTGCTAATTTTGAAAGGAGCAGTCGCTGAACCGTTAACCAGAACAGATATAGAAGCTGTGCTTAAACAAATATTTATCCACTTACGCCACTTGAGACTAAAACCCATTTGTTTCATAACAGTGAAGAGAAAGTTCCAATCGACCGTGTCGTATGCCTTACAAAAATCCACTTTAAACACGGTACTTTCCAACCCTTTCCTCCTTGTGAAATCAATGACTTCGTTTGCGATCAACGAACAATCTAAAATCTGTCTACCTGCACAGAAAGCGAACTGATTTTCTCCAATAACATCTTCCATAACTTCGGCAAGACGGATGGCTAGGACCTTAGCCAACAGCTTATACACACATCCGACTAAGCTGATTGGCCGGTATTCCTCAATTAAACAAGGATTCTGCACCTTCAGAATCAGGGAAATGAAGGAGTTATTAAAGGAAAAATCTTTGATTTCCCCCTTGTGAAAACTGCTGAAGAAGCCGATAATATCTGGTTTTAGAACCTCCCAGAATTTTTTAACAAATTTCATGTTGAAGCCATCCGGCCCGGGGGCTTTAGAGGACTCCAAATTAGAGAGAGCACTCTCTATTTCTTCCAAAGAAAACTCCCTTTCAAGTCTGTTTGCAGCATCAATGTTAATTTTCCGTAGTGAACAATCTAACTCTTTCACTTGAATTGTCCTTGAGTCATTGTAGGCAACCATAAAGTACCTAGATATTTCCTTTTTGATCTCTTCTGGCTCTTGCAGAAAAACAGATCCACATTTCAAATTATTTATAAAGTTGACCCTTCTTCTAGCTGAAGCTGCGAGGTGGAAGAAATTAGTATTTCGGTCTCCTTCTAAAGCCCATTTTACTCGTGATTTTTGTATCCATTCGCGCTCCTCTCGTCTATGGGCATTCCATAACTTCTGCCTAATCTTCTTCAATTCTTCACACAGGTTTGTATTCGCTGCTCCCCTTGCAATCTCCCTCTCCAGATCATGTTGCTTTTTTTTTCCAGAAAATCAATAGATTCTTCATTGTTTTTGTACTTTGCAACCACCCATTTTTTTGTAGCTTCTTTACAATTTCTCAAAACAATTGAAATTCATTTACCCTCATTCTCAATGCACCTCTTCTTAATCATGTCTGTATATTTGCTATCCTCCCCCAAATAATCAAACCATTTGAAAGGTCTAGGACCCCAATGTTCTTCCATTAGTGTAAGGCCAATAGGGTTGTGATCTGATATGCCCTTTGGAAATGAGACTTGCAATAGATTCGGCCAAGAGTTTAAGAAGTCCACTGACATAAGAAACCTATCTAAGCGGCTGAAAGATGGTTCTCCTCTATGGTTCGACCAAGTGAAATGGCTGCCTCGGAGTGGAATGTCCACCAAAGATAGGTCTTCGATGAATTGGGAGAAAATTCTCACCGCCCTTTTGTTGAAGCTCACCCCAATTCTTTCTTCTTCATTCAGTACTATATTAAAATCTCCCCCTAATAGACATGGTAGGTTAATCTGCAAAATAAGCTTCTTCAATTCACAAAACAAAATTTGTCTCTCTGCTGCATCATTAGGTGCGTAGATATTTATCAGTAAACACCTGAAATTCTTCTCCTTTATCAAACCCACCAAAGCTACGTAACTAACAGACACCAAGTGACTTTCGACCTCAAAATAATTCTGATCCCACAAAGAAATGATTCCACCTGCTGATCCTACCGAGGGGGCAAAATGAAAATCGAAGTTTGAATGTCTCCCACACAACATGTTCGAGATTCTTCTGTCTATACTCGATAACTTAGACTCTTGCAGGAAAACTAATTTTGGTTTTGTTTTGAGCAGGAGTTTTCTAATTGCAGCTTTCTTCTCTGGACGCCCCAAGCCACGAATATTCCAGGATAAGAAAAGGAGTTTATTCATGTAAAACTGTAGAAATCACTCACCAGAAACGTCGCCTCTCTAGGACGCATTGTCCCTTTCGATTTCCATAAAGCGAGAGAGAATTTCTTCATTTGTAGCATTGAAAGACAGCCCTAAAGTTTCACAAACTTCCAAGGTAGCTTGGGCTTCCAATCTCTCGTTCATTGACCCTGCCTGAGCGGGAGTAGAAAGAGGGCAATCCACTTCCTCCGCTGCAATCCGATTTGCTGACTCTGCTCTACAAAGGTTGCCTTCACCGAAATTGACAATGGGGACATGGATCCTTTTGCTTCTCGATTGGGAGCCACTCCCCCTGATCTTTTTAACCAGACTGTTGCGAAAGAAATTAAGCGGTGAACGGCCTGAGATTCTTGCCAATTTTGGTTTGATAGAATACATGCCGGTCAATTGGTCTAAGACGGGCTCAATGGACACATAGATTCTTTTCGTTGATTCTATTTTATGTTTTTTTTCATATAATTATTTGTATTCGACTTATTGGTTATTTAATCTAAAATCAAGCACCGCATAGTCTCATTATAAGGTGATCGACATCCCAGTTTACTAATTGGTCAAACTTATTTAACATAATTCATTTTTTTTAAATTTTGTAGCAATTTCTAATAAACACCTTGAATTTCTTTACATTTGGAAAAATATTATATCTTCTCCTTTTTAGTCTTTTTAGATGTACAAAAAGTTTGCCCAATTTTAAAAATATGACTATCATGTCATCATATGTTTATAAAAAAAATAAACAATGTCAAAATATGTAAGAAATAAAATAGATTAAAAATAGCAAATTATAATGTAGGGACTAAATTTATAAAACGTTATAGTTCAAGTAGCTTCTATAGAGTTTGACCCAAGTTCTAACCAATGGTGGATTTTTAAAAATATATATTTATTATGTATTTTAAGGTTTTTAAATGTATATACTTTAATTCTTTCCCGAATAGAAAAGGTAAAATGTGAAAGAAAAACGCCTTTAAAATTTGACTAAATAATTATTTTGGCTTATATTCTTTTTTGAAGTATTTTAATTTTTAAGCTTTAATGTTTTATTTTAGATCAAAATGACCCCTTGATGGACGAAAATTATTTCAACTAACATTAAATGACTTAAAATGTCGTGACAAATTTATATGGCAGTGCACACTGATATAACAATGTCATATAAACAAATTTGTTGACTTTACATAATGACACATCAGTCAAAAAATGATTTTATAATATAAATAATATTTTTTTCGGATGACATGTCATTTTGTCAAATCATTTAAATAATATTTTATTAGTTGATTTGCAGATTTCATCCACGACGGGGTCATTTTGACCTAAAATGAAATATTGAGAGTAAAACTGCTTCAAAAAATAATAGGGTTAAAATGATTACTCAATCACATATTAGAGGCATTTTTTAGCATTATGCCAATAAAAAACTATATAAAATATCTAGAGACATTCTATTTAGTTACTCTCCCAATTCTCATAGCTTTATTCTGATTAATTTGGATCGATTCTTGTCACACATTTTATTTTGGTGTCTTAAATAAACATCGGTCTATATTAAACAAGAATATGCAATACTTTCAATCAACGAGTAAAATCACTAAACATATTAGTGTCGAAAAATGTCAAATCAATACAGTCAAAATCAAGAAGTGACATCACTAAACAGAAATTAATGGTGTAATTTCATTAATATTCTCATAAAAGAATTTCGAAATTTTATTAAGATTCGTGTTTAATATGCTAAATGGGGTTGCACCAAGAAATATTTTTTCCCAATCTATAGCATTTGGTGGATTATTTTCAAATCTACTGTATAGTATACTTGAAGCTGGATTAAAAGGTTCCGATTTTAAACAGTATTTTTATTTTTTTGATTAAAAAATTCTCCTCCAAGCCAATGTAATCAATAAAAATATGTCATATGGTGAAGTCGGAATGTAAATCTACCGTCTTTAATTATTTTAATAAGAACAATCAAGATTACTATTTAAATTCGAAACCCTTTCCATCCGACTTTAGGAATACTATAGAAAATACAATAAAATTTAAAATAAACCACCAAATACTATAAATTGGAAAGAAAAAAAAATTCCTCGTGCAATATTGCACCAATTTCACCGCTAAATGGGTATAAAATTATGTATTTTCAATGAACAAATAATACAATCTCACTAAAAATTGAATTCTATTTTAAAATAATGAAAATTACTCCATCTTATTCTTTGTAAATATATAAACTATAATGTTATAATTTTTTTTTAAAATAATTTTTTATTCTTTTATTGTTACAACCTAATATGCTAACAAATAATAATTGTATCATTTTATCTATATTTTAGTTAGTTTTAATTTTTAAATATACATATTAATAGAATGTTTATCCTATTAAAACGTTTTATCTTCTATAAATCAGAGAATATCGAGTTAAATTTAATCAAAAAATAATTAATTGAATTACAAAATATTACATACTTAAACATGTTCAAATTCGATAAGATTTCAACTTTGTTCTAAATTATGCCTCAATGATCCGACAGTACCGAGTGGAAGGATCGTCGCTCAACAAATAAAAAGTTACTCTAGTATAAAAATAAAACAGAGAAATAATTACCTTTCAAACGACTAAAAAGAGTGATGTGCACGTGCCTCGTGTAAACAGTTTGAGGGTTGACCTTTTGGAAAATAGTAAATAATCCTTTTACTATTTTTATAACAAAATTATAAAAAATAATAACAAAATGGTAGTAATGATTGTAAAATTTTAAATTTGATGGCATTTGAATGGACTTCCAGACTATGGTTTTAATTCTTATTGGTCCATAAAGTTTAGAACATTTTAGTTAAGTCTTTAAAATACCATAATTGTATCAATTAGATCCTTTCATCAATCTACCGTTGGTGTAGATTATAAATGTCATCTCAATTTTTTATGTGAAACATAATTAAAATATGTGGATCGAATTTAAAAAATGTATGTTTATATCACATGAACAACTTAGATACGACGTTGAAATACAAAAAATACAAAATTAAAGCTAAAAAAATTGACCCAAGCTTTTAGTTTTATGTTTTTTTGAACAAGTTAGATCTAAATTATTCATACCATATTGTTTAAATTCCGATCCATGCATTTTAATTATGTGTCACATTAGATTCAACTTAGATATGACATCGAAACTTCAAAAACTCTAATTAAAATATTTTGAAATCAAGAGACCAATCTAGAATTGAAGTCGTAATCTGAAGACTTATAATACAATTAATCTTGCAATGGCAATTAACGGTAGATAGAAGAGTATTTATTCAACCTAATTAATCCTTTAACCATTCTTTTCTTCATCTTTTACCATTGTTGATATTACATCCACAACTTTCAATGATTCTTTTCTTAGTCAATATTTGACAATCCAACATAAATAATTATTAATTTTCAAGAACATGATCTAACATAAAAATCATTTAAATTAATATTTAATTAATTCAGATCGAGTATTGTACAAATCTATTAAAAGAGACGACACTTTCAACTCAGCTTTTTCCGTTCACAATGCTAGCATTCTAACACTATTGCTTAAGAGTCATAATACCTTATCTCGCTAGATCAACCGAATTTTTTAATGATAATGTAACCAAAAAAACATTAAAAATTTCAAAAGTGTGAAATGTGGAATTCACATAGCAACAAACATAAAGTCTTATCTTGACAACTTTGAGTGACTCAATTATAGCCAAGGTTGGTATTGGACATAAATGGTCAAATTCATACTGATCTAAGTAAAATAAAAACTTACAAATTCCTATGAATTATTTGCTTTGCCTTGGAGTGTTGGGTTTTCCAATTAAAAATAGAAGAAAAAAAATTATTTTGCTTGAAGGATTGAACTTTGTGGTCCAAAGCCTATATATACACACACAAAAAGAAAAACAAAGAGACAAAAAGCCAAATAAATAATGATGTGGAAAGTTTGGTGATGTTCTAATTATGCCTGGTTTGATGTAACATATAAATGAATTATTTTATAAGATATAGTTTAATTAATGGATATATGGATAAAGCACATCAATCATAATATGTACATAAAATGTGAACCCCAAGTGTGTATATATGAAATTTGCATGAATTAATTTGTACTTCCACTTCAGTTATGTAAATTATGATATTGTGCACTTTGAGGTTTGGGTCAATAATCATTTGATGGTCACCTCGTATAAAATTATTCTAATTTGTTTCCCTTAAGAAAAAATATTCTTAATATGATTTATATAACATGAAAAGTATCAAATATATTATTATTATTATTATTATTTGGTATTTTTTTTCATGTTATGTAAATCAGATTAAGAATAATTAATAATAATATGCATAATGTCAAAAAAATGGCCTTAGAGTTTATTTGATTGATCACGTTGATACTTATTCTTTGCAGATGAAAATTGTTAGTCAACTAACTATAAATAGATTAAAATGACTTAACAGAATAAAACGTTATCAGAAAAAATAATTATATATTTTATATAATTTTATAAAAATATATTTTTAACTAGGCTTAAACGTCAAATAGGTGCCCAAACTATACCCTTTTTTCCAGTTAGGTGCCTAACGTTTGTTTCGGGCCACTTAGGTGCCTAACGTTTCATTCCGTAACCCATTTTAGGTTTTAGCCGTGACAGACGTTAAAATTTTCCGTTAAGTGACACGTGGCATGTTTTTAGATTTTCTGATATTAAAAATAATAAAAAAAATAAAATAAATTAATAAAATCCCTTAAACCCATCTTCTTCCCCATCAAACCACCCTCCCCCTTCCCCTGTTCTTCTTCCATCTCCTCTTCACCGTTGAACCACATTTCGAACAACATCCTTTAAAATGCAAACCCAAGCCTGAAATGGGAAATCAAGACAACCCCAGAAAGATTTAGGAATGTGAAACTGATTACTCGGAAACTCCCCACATCGAGGATGGGAATCAAGCAAAACTTCTCCTAGTTTTTCACTCTAGATCAGAGAGATGTAATATGAAAAGACATTGTTCATGTATAAAAGTATTGTTGCCCCCATTTTAGTTCCGGAATCCGATAAAATCAGGATGTGTACTCGAATGCCTGAGGAGGCTGAGGTTCGTCATCAACTGCCATGGCTGATGAAGAACTTTGTTGTCCTGCAGCTGCAGATGAGCCACCGGCTGGGGATGCTGCAGATGTGAGTGAATCTGTTAGAGAGAGCTCCTCCGGTTCATTGGGGCGCAGGTCTCTGAGAAGAACAAACCCGGATGGTGCCGACTTCACAGGCACGTATCGGCTGTCTTCCAAAAACTTGATGAACTTCTCCTGAGCAGGAACCACTCTTGCTGGGTTGGTCAAAATTTCAAATGATGGCTCGGGCTCGGATTTCTTCTCTGGAGGGTTATCAAATTGTCCAGTATAAAGAATTTAGAGTTTTATGGGGGAAGAAGATGGGGGGTTTAAGAACAAACCTGGGACGGTTTGATGGGGGAAGAAGATGGGGGGTTTAAGGTAATTTAACCCAAGTTATTTTTATTTTTAATTAATTTATTTTATTTTTTTTATTATTTTTAATATCAGAAAATCTAAAAACATGCCACGTGTCACTTAACGGAAAATTTTAACGTCCGTCACGGCTAAAACCTAAAATGGGTTACGGAATGAAACGTTAGGCACCTAAGTGGCCCGAAACAAACGTTAGGCACCTAACTGTAAAAAAGGGTATAGTTTGGGCACCTATTTGACGTTTAAGCCTTTTAACTAATATAACATTTTTTCAGGTCAACACCTTTGTTTATACGACACTGCTGTATCAACCTGCACTGTCATATAAGTTTGTCACGCCATTTCAAGTCAATTATCGTTAGTTAACTAATAATTTCATTCGCAAAAAAATTATTTTAATCAAAAATAAAATATTGATGATTAAATTACTTAAATTACTTTAGTTAAACGTTTAGTGATTTTTTTTGGTTTTATACCTTATTATTACCATTCTAGTAAGCAACTTTCGGTTTTATGCTTTTCCAATTATTCAAACCTATTAGTTATTCTAAAACATAAAGCTTCAAATGTGAGGAACTAAAGTTTGGGTGTGATACATACACATATATACTAATTTTAAGAACAGTTGTTTTCTCGGTACGGTGAAATAAAAAGTTAAATTCTTTAAGCAAGAGTTAAAGTTCAAATTTTAATATTGTAAATAGAACAAGTTAAATTAAAAGAGTCTCTTGATAATAAACTTTTTGACCATTTGATCTAATTTAATCAATTAATAAATAAAAGGGTAAACTATACTAATGACCACCGAACTATGGGGTTGGTGTCGATTTGATCATTATATTTTTAATTGTGTCAAATATACCACTTAACTATTTAAATGGTTTCAATTAAGCCACTCGCCGTTAAAAAAACGAAAAAGTTGACGGAACTGTTAAAATAATTGGTATAATTACACATTTGGTCCTTTATATTTATACAATATATCAATTTAGTCCTAATTTTAATCTAATAAAATAAATTAATTATTCAATAAGATGGTGACACGTGTCACCACCTTATTGGAAGTCTTTAATTATTTTTATTTAATTTATTTAATTAATTTTCCACCTCCAATCAGGTGGTGACACGTGTCACCCAATTGGAGGTGAAAAATTAATTGAGGAACAAAATGCCCCCATCATGGATCAAACCCATGACCTTGGAGAAACTAAGGTTTGTGCTTACCACTGAACCAAGTACACTTTTGTGCTATAAGGTACAACATTTAATATATGTGTTTAATGATTGTTAGTGCCCAGAAAAATGAAAGAAAAGAATTTGCACTTTGGTGAATTCAAACCAGGGACCTTAAGATGCATAGCACAAGTGCTTGCCACTGCACCAAGTCAACAATTTGTGATATATTATACAACATTTAATATATGTCTTATATAATTTTTAATGCTTGGAAAAATGAAGGAAATGTAATTTTAAGAAACTCGAACATAATATTCTTATGATGCATAAAAACATCTAAACCAATTAAATAAATCTAATAACTAAATTAAAGTTAAGAATATTTTGTATATATTTTAAATTATAGTTAGTGCACGATTTAAAATAAAAAATTTAATATTATTTTTTAATTTTTTAATAGAAAAATCATTTTAAAATTTTTATATTTTAATCTAAATTTAATATATTTTTTAGTTCCAGATTTATTTTTATAATTTCACGTATATAATAATTTTTTAACTTAATTAATAATTTTAATATTTACTAAAAAATTAATTAAATTATTATATATATAATTATATTAAAAAATTAAAAATTATATTAAATTCATGTAGCGAATTCAAACTCACAAACATAATTTAATATTCTTAACTTTAGTTATTAGATTTATTTAATTGGTTTAAATGTTTTTATGCATCATAAGAATATTATGTTCGAGTTTCTTAAAATTACATTTTCTTCCTTTTTCCAAGCATTAAAAATTATATAATACATATATTAAATGTTGTACAATGTATCACAAAGTGTTCACTTGGTGCAGTGGCAAGCACTTGTACTATGCATCTTAAGGTCCCTGGTTTGAATTCACCAAAGTGCAAATTCTTTTCTTTCATTTTTCTGGGCACTAACAATCATTAAACACATATATTAAATGTTGTACCATATAGCACAAAAGTGTGCTTGGTTCAGTGGCAAACACAATCCTTGGTTTCTCCAAGGTCACGGGTTTGATCCATGATGGGGGCGTTTTTTTCCTCAATTAATTTTCCACCTCCAATTGGGTGACATGTGTCACCACCTGATTGGAGGTTGAAAATTAATTAAATAAATTAAATAAAAATAATTAAAGACTTCCAATAAGGTGGTGACACGTGTCACCATCTTACTGAATAATTAATTTATTTTATTAGATTAAAATTAGGACTAAATTGATATGTTGTATAAATATAAAGGACCAAATGTGTAATTATACCAATTATTTTAACAGTTCCGTCAACTTTTTCGTTTTTTTTAACGGCGAGTGGCTTAATTGGAACCATTTAAATAGTTAAGTGGTATATTTGACACAATTAAAAATATAGTGGTCAAATCGACACCAACCCCATAGTTCGGTGATCATTAGTATAGTTTACCCTAAATAAAATAATGATAGTTATGAAAAATAATTTTGTTCATATCAATTTTTATATTTTTAAAACTTTACATTTGGAATATTCCAATTCGTAGGTGCAATAATATCATTGAAAAACCTTAAGCTTACATGATGAAAGAGCTTTATTAGCCCCATGAAAATTCCCACTAATCTGTTGAAATTTGTGCATTGGAAATATTTACTCTCTCTCTCTCTCTTTACAAAAATGTGGTGTTTTAGCATTAGGATAAAGTGACTTTTCAGTCTTTAAATTTGGGATTTTCTTGTCCACAATAGTTATTGAATTTGAACTTTTGACTCTTTGTCAATTTTTTTTGATAACACACTTTCTGTCGAGTGTTTAAGCACGTTAAATTTCACGTTTGTATATTATACCAACAATAATATTAATTGAGCTCAATGGCGGATCTACATATAATGTAGGGTCAGTATGTTTCCGACTTAAATTTTTTAAAATTCACACATTTGCCTTTAATTTTTTTAATTTTTATGAATTAGTCCTTAAATTTTTGTAATATTTATGACTTGTGCTCACCCTCAAATATATTTATGGATCCGCCACTGATTTAACTAAACTCAATCGACAGAATTTTAACAACTTATTCCTTAGAATTATTGATTGTTTAATTCTAAAATGTTAGCTTCATCCTTGTCCCCTCTCACATTAAACTTACAAAATCTGCAATTTGGTATGTTTTGAAGAGGGGAGAAGCATGCATGTACTTAGGATTCACCTTTGGTATTGAAATGCGCAGATGATGGTAGTATTGAGCTGTGTGAGTGCCTTGAAAGTATATGTTTATGTTTCCTTCACTTAAATGTCCTATGCAATTGTATATACTAATTATATCTACTCAACCTTTTCATTATCTCATATTTATGTGGTTTAATTAACAAATTGTCTCCTATTTTATATCTGTTTTCTTAACCTAAAATCCGACCACCGCCAACCACCATTTATCACGATCGGCCACCAACCAAGGAAGTTATCAGTTATCACTGTCTATGCTATTCTGTTCCAAGGAAGTCGTGGCATTGGGATGTTTTGGTCTCAGGTTCAGCGGCATGGTCATCGTCATCTTCAAAAGATCATGTGTCTTAGTGTTTTCGACAACGTGTTGTCTCGGAATTTATGATGTCAACCTTGGAGGTTGGACACGGTACCTTAAGTCCTCTGCTGCCTCCAAGTAGTTAAATCTTTCGGTGAAATCACCGTTTCTTCTAGGAATGCCAGACAGATTAAACCCATTGGATGTAAAAATGTAGCTTTTGCCGGAGTTTGTAATTCCCACAACTGTAGATGTTGATAGCTGAATGTGGATAAGGAATTATAAGACGGTTTAATGGTTTATCGCCCATCTCTCAGCCGACCATAGGCTGGACTAGCACCACCTTGATGCCTAATGACTGGAGCTGAGCCACCGAACGAAT
The DNA here is from genome assembly GCA_958450335.1 of Hibiscus tridactylites. Lineage (NCBI taxonomy): Eukaryota > Viridiplantae > Streptophyta > Magnoliopsida > Malvales > Malvaceae > Hibiscus > Hibiscus tridactylites. The sequence continues at coordinate 33,857,771 of OY288273.1, read as the reverse complement.
GCTTCTCAGCATTAGCAATTGTGGGCTGATGACCGCACCCGCCAGTAAAATTATCTCGCTGCCACTGTTTGATTCATTTTAGAGAACCATTTCCCCAGAAATTAGCTATTAAAATGAGAGACTGAAGATTCACACAAATCTCGCAGAAAATTTCATATTGTAATACTTTATACAATTTGTTGCTTCATGTAATCATGTTTCAAGCTTCTTTGGGCTTGCATAAAAGAAAAAAACTCTGCACATCAGCATACTTCTTTCATAGATGAATTACAAGTAGGGATCGGTTTCATTTCACTTTAGGCCTAGTAAGGAAGACGATTCTTTTGTTGTATCCATGTTTGATCTCGGAGGTGAAACTTCTATGTTCATGAATGAAGGAGAAAAAGAGGGAGCGGTGGTGGAAGTTGCATACGTTGAGAGAGCACTGGCATTACTGTTTAGAGTCATGGTTGTACCACCACTGGTGACTTCAGCCACCGGTATTGGAGCCGGTGGCCTCTCGATATCAATGACTCCTTCTAACATCTGCACTACTTTTCCCATCATTGGCCTTTGTAATGGTTGCTCCTGGATGCACCAAAAGCTCACCAGAATTGCCCTTACAACTTGCTCGCTGTTAACTTCTTCTAGACTTTTGTCGACAATGGCCTCCACATTACCCTTTTCAAACTCCGAATAAGCCCAGAGGGAGAATTTTTTACCATCTGTTTCGGGGGAGACCTCGAAGTTCCTTCTTCCACTTACTATCTCTAATAAAACCATGCCATAACTATAAACATCACACTTTGAGGTTATTGGGAGATTTGCAAGCCACTCTGGTGCCAAATATCCTCTAGTCCCTCTCATGCTTGCTAAAGACAAGTACCTTTGATCCTTTGGATTCATAAGCTTTGCAAGGCCGAAATCCGACACTTTAGCAGTGTGAACTTCATCCAATAGAATGTTTTCCAGTTTTATATCGCAGTGAATTGTGCAGTCTCGACATTCCTCATGAAGGTAGGTGATTCCCCTAGCCGTTCCAAGAGCGATATTGAATCGATTTTCCCAATTCAACGATTCATTTGGTGTAAAAAGGAACTTGTCAAGTGAACTGTTTCTCAAGAATTCATACACTAGAAGCCTGTGACGCCCTTTGGAGCAAAACCCCACCAATCTCACCAAATTCAAGTGGTGTGTACTGCTAATAGTTGCAACTTCCATCCGGAATTGCCTCTCACCTTGCTCGATTCCCTCGAGTTGTTTCACAGCAACCACCATTCTATTAGCCAATGTTCCTTTGTAAACAGCCCCGAAACCGCCTTCTCCAAGCTTCTCCGAAAACCCCTTTGTAGACTGTTGCAACTCCTTGTATGAGAACCTCACCGGTGCACCAGATGCATAATCAACAAGTTCATATTTAGCTGATATATGCCCTGAATTTTCGCTACCGCAGTAAAACCAGCACCAAAAACTAGTCACTACTGCAACCAAAGCCAAAAGTGCGGTCAAAACCACAACAACGACAACCATCACTTGGAATCGCAAATTGTTATCCTTCTCGGATGTGTCCTGGTAAAGTGGTGGATTCGGAACCGCTTGTCCACAAACTTTCACAAACGAGGTGCTCGGGAGAACCACACCCTGGTAACCGCTAACAAAACCAGGCGTTTTCATATAACAAAATCCCCTTCCATCAGCTACTAAAGTGGAAGCAATGCAAGAACCACTTTGAAGACAAGTCATCCTACAAGCTACGAATGCTAAAGTGACCAACTGATCCGAAACCTCCGGCGGATAAGTTAAGAATTCTGTATGTTCTAACTCCAACATGGTAACATCCCCAAGACAGTCCTCAATCTTCACTTTCCTCTTGCACCCTTTCCTATCATCATTCACATCAACAAGCTCAAAATTCTGAGATGGACATCCACAAACCGGATTCGAATCTTCGTACCTGCAGATCCCCATATCGCCGCAGAATCCGAAAACCCGACACTGATCAGTCACAGCTGCCCATGTCGGAGTTACATTCCCAGCCCCACCGTTCCCACTAGTGCTGTAAATCCTCAAATTACCATCACCATCCATCCTCAAGAACCTAAACACATCATTTCCTTCACCATAATCAGTACTAAAAGCCATGTTAAGCATCCCACCAAGAAAAGAAGGATATAAACCCACCAAAATCCCATTAGAGCGCAACATAAACCTAGGAGAACTCAAATTCCCATTAATGGAGGAGTTGAACCCTAAACTCCAGTATTCAACAGTACCATTCCATTTCAAATTAAGATTACCTGATCTATCAAGAGACAAAGAGTAAGACCCAGAGCGTAAAATCTTACCAACAGTGAAATTCTGTGAAGGAACCAAGGTATCCGTGGGGTTCTCAAATGAAGACCAAATCGGAAACCCATCATTGTCGGGCAGCTGAAAGTTGCCTGAATCATCAATCGACGCATGTGAAACTCCTCTGTTAGCAGTACCAGAGTCCCAAACAATGGAGCCGGAGCCATTTTTTAAGTGAAGAGCTCCATTCGGAAGCAAATTGAATGTCCCACCGGAATCGACAACAACAGCAACTCCGGTGCCATTGTTACTAGCTGACCACACGATAACATCTCCAGGACTGTAAGTGATGGCCGCCACAAAAGAAGAGGGAGTGATTGGAAGGAGAGAAAGTGAGAAAGTGGAGTTGGGTGATGACCATGATTGGTTTTGATCTGAAGCTCCAAGAGTTGAGCCTAGAGGTATGATTGTAGAAGATGATGAAATGGTGAAGAGGAATTGGAGGAGAAAGGGAGCAAACTTGAACATTTCCCTTTTTCAATTACTCTCTTTTCACACTCCATTATTGCTTGCATTTAAGGTTGCAGCTGCAGAAATTAATGAATGACATCGACCGCCTTGCGTTCATTGGCTAATTTTTGAGAAACAATTACAAAGGCATGAAAGACATGGTTTCAGCCGCTCCATGCGGAAATATTTTTATTTATTTACGTGCTTTTAGTTTTGGGTAAAAAAAAAACAGTTACTAAATTTTTAGGGCGCGTTCAGTTTGGTCACTGAACTTTTCAAAATTTCATTGAGATCACCTAACTTTTATTTCGGTTTCAGATTCATTTCCCGAAAGATGCCAAACTCCTCAAATATTAATTGCCTCACCTCAATGCCTCTGTGATTAATTTTTTGGACATTCCTCCCAAAGCAAGATTTTTGGAACAACGACTTCAACGAAGATGAAGACCCAAACGCATCAACAACAATAGCCGATGATGTTCACATCAAAAACGAAGTTCAAAGTCTCGAGATAGCTTGGTAGCTTTTTTGCATTTAGAGCTTTTAGCGAGACGAGAAGCCATAGTCAAGATCTACGGTTATCACTTCAGTTATTTTTGGAGCCAATTCTTTTGCATCATCGCCATGAACACCAAGCTGCTGTAGCTCAGGGACACAACAATGAGCCTGTTTTACCACCACATTAGCTGGTTTTGATGGCATCCGGTAGAGACTTGGAGGTTTAAGAAATTGTTTGCTGCTGACAGTGGCGGCCGTAATGGCGGTGAATCTCTTTTGCACTCTGTCACAGTAGCCATTGCCACTTACTTTTCGCAAAAAAGGCAGTTTTATTCTTAAAGAAGAGTAAGAATGAGATTTGGACATGGATATTTTAATTAAAAAGTGGGACTTAAAAGTATATTATTCTAATGAAATTTTCAAAAGTTTGGTGACCAAATGAACGCGCTTTAAAAGTTCGGTGATCATTGGTGTACTTTACCCTTTAGTTTTTGATATTTTTAAATTTTTTTATTGGCTAAAGTAGGTAAAAGCCCCTAAACTTTAAAAAAAATCAAATAAGTTCTTGAACTTTTTTAGACCCAATTAAGCCCTTGAACAATGAATTTTAATCAATAAGCCCGTAAATCAAGAAATTTAATCAATTAAGCCCTTTAACCAATTTTGGTCATTAAATATTTACATTTTTTGGATCTATTGGTGCAATCAGTTGTGTCATGGTGTTTTCACTTGACATTTTTCTGAATTTTTTTATTTCATTTTAAAAATTCTTTAAAATTCTAAAAATTCCAAAATCATATAAAAAATATTTTTGAGAAAAATCTGTAAATTGAACATGATAAAATTGTAGTGTATCATGTGCCGGTAATATCTAAAGAAAAAACTTTCAAGATTTAATGGTCAAAATTGGTTAAAGAGATTAATTGATTAAATTTTTTGGTTCAATGGCTTAATTCATTAATTTTCTTAGTTCAGGGACTTAATTGGGTGTAAAAAAACGTAGGGGTTTAATTGATTTTTTTCAAAAGTTCAAGGGCTTACTACACCCTTAAACCCTTTTTTATTTTATAAAAATATCTGTTTTTTCACAATTATTTTATAGATTTATAAGATTATCTAATTTATAGTGCATATACTGTAATTTTTAAAGAATTTTTTTAATTACAATTATCTAGTTACGTAATCAATATATTATAAAAAACCATTTTTTAGGGATACGTACATATATTTATTTTTTAAAAAAAATATATTTAATTATTGTAACTTTTCCATGGTATTTACTTACATTTAATTTTTAATTAATTTTATTTTTATTATTTTTTGTTATAATTTTCTTAATTTTTATAGTTTGTTGTTTCTTTTCAGAGGATGGAGTAGATGATGATATCATTGTCATTAATTACCTTTTTCTTAGGTAATGTAAGATTACAACGATTAATAACATTTTGAACAATTTTATCATTAAAGTCTAGTTATTTTATTAACTTAATAAATGCTAAGATTATGAATAAAAGGGGAAAAGAGAGACAGTACTTTCTGTATTTTATTGACTAGACTGTAATATCTCAAAGAAGAGACCAGTCGATATTTATAGAAGGGATAGAAGGTGATAGTCAGTTGAAGTGGTAACTGACAGAATTCCTAACCACCGTAACTGACTTCAACTCCTCAATATAATACTGATTACATTCACCACACTTTCTCACCTCTCAACTCTTAAAACAGCACCACCTGCAAAACAAACAAACGCAGCAAGAAAATAAAACCTAGAAACACCTGAAACCTTACCCTGAAGATGAAGAAACCGTGTTGCAAGTCATAGTGTAACCCCCTCGTCCCGGTCTGGTCGGATGACCGGTCCGAGTGGGCCACACGGGGAAAACCGAAGCGAAACCCGTTAAGGTTTCCCCTCGGTTAACGACCTTAAAAATTTTCTTTGTATTATATCTTGTCTATAGGCATAATTAAAACCTATGTGAAGCACAGCAGCGGAAAATACAAGCATTGAAACATACACCAACCAATTAAAACATCAAACAGCTCATTTTAGCCCTTTACAGCAGGTCGTTTAGAAACGCCCTTAGGGTGTTCCGAAACGCCTTGACTTAGTCAACATGCCAGAGTCAACCATAAGGTGACCGTTCCGAAACAGGGGAGACCCGTATCGGAACGACCTTGACGGTCAATATCTCGTGGTCAACGAGATTTGACCGTTTCGAAACATTAGAGGCCCGTTCCGGAATGCCTTTATCTCGTCAATTTCTCAAAATTCCAGTAGCAAAAATGTTCCGGAACGACCCCCATCCGTTTCGAAACGGCAGGCCATTTGCAAAGGAACCGTATCGGAACAGGGGGACCCGTTCCGAAACGCCCCCTATCTGCAGACACGTTTTGGCTGTTTTAAGGCACAAGGGTGCCCCAAAACATCACCAAAACACCCTATAACAACATATCAACTGAACTTAAGGCATACCGACTATACTAGCATGCTTCAACAAGATTAAGGCAAGTCTAACACTAAGGCGAGACTTCACAAGACATACATTCCTTCAATTATCATTCAAACATAAAGATAGTTTCTAAGGCATAGGGCTAACATTCCAGTTAAGCAATTTAGGCATGAGTTAACATTCATCATGGCATCACACCCATTCAAAAGCAAGGTATCAAGGAGTCTAACATGCTCCTAACAACCAACAACTATCCACAAAGTAATACATGTCCCATTGCTCAACCCATTACATGTTCAACTTAAAAACTCATACTTGAAATACTCAAAGCTAACAACCACACTTGGAGGCCCTCCACTTGCTCGAGCAACCCGCGAACTAAGGATCTGCAATGTTGAACAAAGAGAGCGTAAGCAATGATGCTTAGTGAGGGTAAGCTCTAAAAACAAACCTCAACATTGCAGGGTCCGAGCACGATCTAGCCAAGGCATTTCACAAACATGCCAAGGTTCTACAAGAGTCATAAGATAAAGATGCATGGGCAATGTACATTATAAATGCCATGATCATGAACTTAACTCCACATTACATGTAATCACATTTAAGCATCTCATCAAAGATAATCAACCTCAACACATCGATATACATATCAAACAACATTGGCACCTAGCTAAGACCCGAATACGCGGATAGACATGTTGGAACTCACATCCAACAACCACATTACCTCACGGTGGGATTTCACTCATCACCGGTCTCGCGGAGGGGATTCCACTCATCCTCACGCCCCGTCGATGGGATTCTACTCATCACCGACTACATTTAAATACAATTCCGGGCGAACCCGTACTCCTCCTTGGTGACTCAACGCCACCAAGGCCACGCACGACTTTAGACTCATGTGTACACACTAACATCCTAATGATCGATCATTTGTATTCAAGTAAACTAGTGCCAATATTTACTCACTTCACATTACTCATTTCAATCAATCTCGTGCTTAGCACGTACTCACCAACAACCATCATCATGCATGTCTCAAGCATCACAAGTCATATCTCAACCCACATGTATAATACAATATACACAAGCATTCATACCACATTTCATACGAGACATACACAACCATATAATGAGTTCATCCAAGGGCTCTAGGTCAAGCTTAGGATTAGGCTACCACCCTAATCCTAACTCTAGGTGGGTCTACCAAGCCCAACCTAGTCCATATACTCGAACCAACTATTTTAAAATCATTTAAAGCAATTAACCACTCACCTAAACACCCAAGCTCAACGACCAAGCAAGCAACAACCTTCAACTTCCCGGATTCACTTCTGATGCTTCACCGATGCCCAAACTCGGTTCTAATCAATCCCAAACACAAACAAAACATCCACAATCAATATCTTATCATCGAAACTAACCCGGAATGCAATTCAACCACAAACTACCATGTTGCAAGCATGAACAATATCCATTTTTCACCAATTCGGATGGCCCCAAAACCTTGTCCAAAAACCATGTTTTCAACTTCCATTACACTCACAATTGATCCCAAATCAACCCCTATCCATAGCACTATCAAAAGCTTATTAAAACCCACCTAAAACAACCCCCAAAACCTCCCAAAAACCCCATTTCCACCCAAATCCGAAAATTGATTAAAATCATTTGAAATTCACATATGTAGCATCATTTGGCTCCTATATTCCATAACTAACCATAACAAATCAAAATATTAAGTTTAGCTACACAAAGGCACCATTTTTAATCAAGATTTTCAAAACTTCCATTTTCCAAAACCTTCATGAAAACTAAAATGAAAGGTACTTTTATGGAGGGGAGGATGAAGGGAAGTTGAAAATGCAATTACCTTTCAATTTGGGGTTGAAATGAGAGAGCTTTTGGATGGAATAGTAGATTTGGGTAGAGAGCTCTTGTTCCTGTTGGTGTATTTTTGAAGAAGGAGATGAATAGTAGAGAATAAGTGTTTTATTTCACATGTGACTTATTTTAAGGCTCAAAGGACTAGTTTACCCTTAATGAAATGGGACATTTACAAGGAAGATAAATCCATGGCTAATTATGGTTTAAATTTTTAGACATGGTCAACTAAAATTAATTAATTTTGAAAACAACTCGATTTATTATTTAGAGTATAAAATCGGGCCCAAAATAATATTAAAATATTATTTTCACCTAACCCCTAAACCCGGGTGTTACAGCTCTCCCCCACTTAAGGAATTTCGTCCCCGAAATTACCTGGTGGAAACAAATACGAAAACTGCTCAACCATATCCGCCTTCCTCTCCCACGTGGCCTCTTCCACACCTCTGTGTCTCCACAACACCTTGACCAACTCTATGGTCTTGCCACGTAACACCTTGCTATCAGAGGCAAGTATCTCAACAGGCTCTTCATTATAGGACAAATCCGGATTTAACTCTATCTCCTCAACGGGCATTACATGAGAGGGGTCCGATCTATATCTCCTAAGCATAGATACATGAAAGACATCATGGATCTTTTCTAACTCAGAAGGTAACCTCAAACGATAAGCTACAGGCCCAATCCGCTCAACTATCTCATACGGACCAATGAACCTCGGACTCAACTTGCCCTTCCGGCCAAATCTCATTACCTTCTTCCACGGAGATACTTTCAGAAACACTTTCTCACCCACTGAGTACTCAACCTCTTTCCTCTTCAAATCTGCATAAGACTTCTGACGATCGGAAGCTGCTTTCAAACGGTCACAAATCAACTTTACTTTGTCGGTAGTCCCCTTAAGCAAGTCTGGCATAGGTAACAATCTCTGACCTGTCTCAGCCCAACAAATCGGAGTCCTACATCGTCTACCATACAAAGCCTCATACGGTGCTATCTGAATACTAGACTGATAACTGTTGTTGTAAGCAAACTCAACCAACGGTAAATGCTTCTCCCAAGAGCCCTGAAAATCAATCACACAACAACGGAGCATATCCTCTAGAATCTGTATCACTCGCTCTGACTGCCCATCGGACTGCGGATGATAAGATGTGCTGAAATGCAAACGGCTACCCAAAGCACTATGCAAGCAACCCCAGAACCTCGAAGTAAATCTAGGATCCCTATCTAAAACAATAGACTTCGGAACTCCATGAAGTCTCACAATCTCACGGATGTACAAGTTTGCCAACTTGTCTAAGGAATCCGTAGTGTTCACTGCTAAGAAATGAGCACACTTAGTGAACCTATCAACAATCACCCAAACAGAGTTCTTCTTCGAAGGAGACAAAGGCAACCCCGACACAAAATCCATGGTGATCCTCTCCCATTTCCATTCCGGAATCTTCAAAGGCTGTAGCAAACCTGAAGGAACCTGATGTTCTGCCTTTACTCTCTGACAAACCATGCAACGGCTCACATACTCGGCTACATCTCTCTTCAAACCAACCCAGAAGTAGTCATTCTTCAAATCTCGGTACATTTTGGTACTACCCGGATGCATAGAAAAGGGACTCGAATGTGCCTCACTCAGAATCTGACGTCTCAACTCAACATCTTCTGGCACAACAATCCTATCTCTAAAGCACAACAAGCTCTCGCCACTGAAACTATACTCAGTCGGTCTTCCTTCGGCTATGTCTTGAACATGAGGAACTAGGCTTGCATCTTGCAACTGTTTTTCTCTAATCAACTGAATCAAAGAAGGCTTCACTTGCAACTCGGTATCAAACCACCATCATCAGACACACTCAATCTAGCAAATATAGCTCTCAGCTCAACGGCCACTTTTCTACTCAAAGCATCGGCTACTACGTTTGCTTTACCCGGATGGTACTCAATGGTCAAATCATAGTCTTTTAACAACTCTAGCCACCTTCTCTGTCTCAAGTTAAACTCTTTCTGTGTCATCAAGTACTTCAAGCTCTTGTGATCGGTGTAGACAATACACTTCTCACCATACAAGTAGTGACGCCAAATCTTCAATGCAAAAACAACTGCGGCCAACTCTATATCATGAGTAGGATAGTTCTTCTCATGAATCTTCAACTGTCTAGAAGCATAAGCAACAACTCTCCTATCTTGCATCAAAACACATCCTAAACCTACGTAGGAAGCATCACTGTAAATCACAAACTCCTTACCTGAAACAGGTTGCACTAACACTGGAGCATTCGTCAAAGCTTCTTTCAATTTCTCAAAAGCCTTTTGTCTTGCATCTGACCATTCAAACTTGACTCCCTTTTGCAACAACTTAGTCAAGGGAGCAGCTACTCTAGAGAAGCCATCAACAAATCTCCTATAGTAACCGGCTAATCCTAGGAAACTCTTAATCTCAGTCACGGACTTAGGTTGTTTCCACTCAACAATAGCCTCAATCTTCGACGGATCAACTCGAATGCCTTCGGCCGAAACAACAAGGCCCAGAAATACAACCTCTCGAATCCAGAACTCACATTTACTAAGCTTCGCATACAACTGATTGCTCAACAATCTCTGTAAAACAAATCTCAAGTGCTCATCATGCTCTTCTTCTGTCTCCGAATACACAAGTATATCATCAATGAAGACAACTACAAAACGGTCTAGATAGTCTCTGAAAATTCTGTTCATCATGTCCATGAATGCTGCTGGTGCATTCGTGAGCCCGAATGGCATCACAAGGAACTCATAGTGACCATATCTAGTCCTAAAAGCTATCTTTGGAACATCACACTCTTTCACCTTCAACTGATAGTACCCGGATCTCAAATCTATCTTCGAGAACACTGAAGCACCTCTCAACTGATCAAACAAATCATCTATACGAGGCAACGGATACTTGTTCTTCACAGTCAACTGGTTCAACTGCCTATAGTCAATACACATGCGCATACTACCATCTTTCTTTTTCACAAACAACACTGGAGCACCCCACGGAGAACTACTAGGCCTAACGAAACCACGGTCTAATAATTCTCGCAACTGACTCTTCAATTCTTTCAACTCTTTCAGAGTCATACGATACGGAGCTATCGAAACTGGATTAGACCCTGAAACTGTCTCAATCACAAACTCAACATCTCTGTCAGGAGGCAAACCCGGCAACTCTTCAGGAAACACATCTGGAAAGTCACACACTGTTCTGATATCTTTCGGTCTAGCTTCACTCATATCCGGATTCATAACATAAGCTAAATAAGCCCCACATCCAGAGTCCATCAACCTATAGGCCTCTAAAGCTGACACCACATTAGACAAGAACTTAATGTTCTCGCCCACTACCACTACCTCGTAATCATCAGAAAGCTTCAAAAAATTCTCTTTGTCTCAAAATCCACACTAGCCCGATGCTCAACCAACCAATCCATACCCAATATAATATCAAAACCGTAGAAGGGAAGTTCCATCATATCAACTGAAAACACATGACCCTGAATCTTCAGTGGACACCTCCTATACATACGTCTAACCACAACTGTCTCACCAAAAGAACTAGTAACATGCATACCTACATCTAAGATCTCAACAGGGATATCTAACTTCTGTGCATGCTCACTCAAAATGTAGGAATGCGTAGAACCCGAATCAACCAAAGAAAGCAAAGACATAGACTGTAACTCGAAATTACCTGCTATCACATCGGTGTCGTTCCCGGCCTCTCTCTGAGCATAAAATCTCGCTGGTCCTCCCGCCTCTGGCTGAACAGCCACAACATGAGCAAGATTCCTCTGAGCATCTACCCTAGGTGCATCAGCCCTAGGCTGGAAGTAGCCACGACCGCGCCCACGGCCTCTTTGAAAATCATTCGCTCTCGCAGGAGCCTGAGCGATGTTCGGTGCCTGAGCCGCCTGATGCGGACAATCCCTCCTAAATTGGTCCCTCGAACCACAGTTCCAGCAGGCATGGAAATTACCCCAACACTCACCAGCATGCTGCCTCCCACAGCGGGTACACTCGGGCAAACGCCCTCCTCCTCTATGGCCCTGATGGCCCCTACCATGGTGGCCACCGCCACGTCTATGGTCAAACTGATGTCCGCCACCTCTGTGCCTCTTGGTGTCTCTACCATCAAAGTGGTTATGCCTCTTGCCAGAACTAGAACCACCAGCTCGTTTGGCCGAACCCAAACTATGCTCCAAATCTTTGGCCCTCGCGACCAATACATCAAAGTCTGAGTAGTCAGAAGCCAACGTGTACCTCTTAATCTCCTCATTCAATCCATAACGGAAACGGTTGCAGCGTTCCACTTCAGTAGGAACCAACTCTGGAGCATACTGACTCAAGCGAACAAAGCGGATCTCATAATCGGTCACAGAAGCATCCCCCTGAGTAAGAGCCATGAACTCTCTCTTCTTCTCATCTAGGTACCTCGGTCCCAAGTACCTCTTCCTGAAAGCAGATTCAAAGAATTCCCAGTCAATCTCTGTCTCTAGAACCCCGGTAGTAATGGTGACCCACCAGGTGTAAGCATCACCCTGAAGCAACGAGATCACACAACCCAATTTACGTGCGCCCGCACAACCCATCTGAGCCAAGATACGAACTGTCTTCTCCAGCCATAACTCCGACCTCTCCGGAGTAGATCCTCTAAACTCCTCGGCCCCCAAGCTACGGAGTCTCTCCAAAGGTAGACTAGCATCGTCGCACCTAGGCTGAGCTGCAGCCTGAGCTCCCGCAACTGCGGCCTGGAATGCTCCCGCTATTGCTTGCACAAGCGGAGTTATGTCAATTCCAGCTGGACCTTGGCCACCCTGGCCACCTTGTGGTCCATTTCCTCCGGCTCCATCCTCGCCCCCAACTCCAGGTGGAGGAGGTAGTGGTGGTGGAGGTGGTGGAGGAGCGCCAACTCCCGCGGCCACCGGTCCTTCTATGTGAGCCTCCACACCAACTGCCGGCTCAACAGGAGCCGCAACTCGTGGTTCCTGACGAACCAACCTCGGTCTACCTCTCGGTCTAGACATCGCTCTCACAGATATCAACTAAAATCACAACAACAAAACATACAAGTTGGGTTAGCAAGGCAAGGCTTCCAAGTGTTCAAGTACGTTCCCTCACTCAAAAATCATTTTTCCAATGTAATAGTAGCAATGGGACTCACACACACATGCTTTAAAATAACACAATCAGCATACTTGTCACACAAGCAATCATTCTTGCAAAACAAGCAAACACCGTGCAATTCAATTTAAAACCTTAAACTTACCTCACTTACCTGCCCAAGGTCTCGGTAACCTTAGGCTCTGATACCAACAAGTGTAACCCCCTCGTCCCGGTCTGGTCGGATGACCGGTCCGAGTGGGCCACACGGGGAAAACCGAAGCGAAACCCGTTAAGGTTTCCCCTCGGTTAACGACCCTAAAAATTTCTTTGTATTATATCTTGTCTATATGCATAATTAAAACCTATGTGAAGCACAACAGCGGAAAATACAAGCATTGAAACATACACCAACCAATTAAAACATCAAACAGCACATTTTAGCCCTTTACAGCAGGTCGTTTCGAAACGCCCTTAGGGTGTTCCGAAACGCCTTGACTTAGTCAACAGGCCAGGGTCAACCATAAGGTGACCGTTCCGAAACAGGGGAGACCCGTATCGGAACGACCTTGACGGTCAATATCTCGTGGTCAACGAGATTTGACCGTTTCGAAACATTAGAGGCCCGTTCCAGAACGCCTTTATCTCGTCAATTTCTCAAAATTCCAGTAGCAAAAATGTTCCGTAACGACCCCCATCCGTTTTGAAACGGCAGGCCATTTGCAAAGGAACCGTATCGGAACAGGGGGGACCCGTTTCGAAACGCCCCCTGTCTGTAGACACGTTTTGGCTGTTTTAAGGCACAAGGGTGCCCCAAAACATCACCAAAACACCCTATAACAACATATCAACTGAACTTAAGGCATACCGACTATACAAGCATGCTTCAACAAGATTAAGGCAAGTCTAACACTAAGGCGAGACTTCACAAGACATACATTCCTTCAACTATCATTCAAACATAAAGATAGTTTCTAAGGCATAGGGCTAACATTCAAGTTAAGCAATTTAGGCATGAGTTAACATTCATCATGGCATCACACCCATTCAAAAGCAAGGTATCAAGGAGTCTAACATGCTCCTAACAACCAACAACTATCCACAAAGTAATACATGTCCCATTGCTCAACCCATTACATGTTCAACTTAAAAAATCATACTTGAAATACTCAAAGCTAACAACCACACTTGGAGGCCCTCCACTTGCTCGAGCAACCCGCGAACTAAGGATCTGCAATGTTGAACAAAGAGAGCGTAAGCAATGATGCTTAGTGAGGGTAAGCTCTAAAAACAAACCTCAACATTGCAGGGTCCGAGCACGATCTAGCCAAGGCATTTCACAAACATGCCAAGGTTCCACAAGAGTCATAAGATAAAGATGCATGGGCAATGTACATTATAAATGCCATGATCATAAACTTAACTCCACGTTACATGTAATCACATTTAAGCATCTCATCAAAGATAATCAACCTCAACACATCGATATACATATCAAACAACATTGGCACCTAGCTAAGACCCGAATACGCGGATAGACATGTTGGAACTCACATCCAACAACCACATTACCTCACGGTGGGATTTCACTCATCACCGGTCTCGCGGAGGGGATTCCACTCATCCTCACGCCCCGTCGATGGGATTCCACTCATCACCGACTACATTTAAATACAATTCCGGGCGAACCCGTACTCCTCCTTGGTGACTCAACGCCACCAAGGCCACGCACGACTTTAGACTCATGTGTACACACTAACATCCTAATGATCGATCATTTGTATTCAAGTAAACTAGTGCCAATATTTACTCACTTCACATTACTCATTTCAATCAATCTCATGCTTAGCACGTACTCACAAACAACCATCATCATGCATGTCTCAAGCATCACAAGTCATATCTCAACCCACATGTATAATACAATATACACAAGCATTCATACCACATTTCATACGAGACATACACAACCATATAATGAGTTCATCCAAGGGCTCTAGGTCAAGCTTAGGATTAGGCTACCACCCTAATCCTAACTCTAGGTGGGTCTACCAAGCCCAACCTAGTCCATATACTCGAACCAACTATTTTAAAATCATTTAAAGCAATTAACCACTCACCTAAACACCCAAGCTCAACGACCAAGCAAGCAACAACCTTCAACTTCCCGGATTCACTTCCGATGCTTCACCGATGCCCAAACTCGGTTCTAATCAATCCCAAACACAAACAAAACATCCACAATCAATATCTTATCATCGAAACTAACCCGGAATGCAATTCAACCACAAACTACCATGTTGCAAGCATGAACAATATCCATTTTTCACCAATTCGGATGGCCCCAAAACCTTGTCCAAAAACCTTGTTTTCAACTTCCATTACACTCACAACTGATCCCAAATCAACCCCTATCCATAGCACTATCAAAAGCCTATTAAAACCCACCTAAAACAACCCCCAAAACCTCCCAAAAACCCCATTTCCACCCAAATCCGAAAATTGATTAAAATCATTTGAAATTCACATATGTAGCATCATTTGGCTCCTATATTCCATAACTAACCATAACAAATCAAAATATTAAGTTTAGCTACACAAAGGCACAATTTTTAATCAAGATTTTCAAAACTTCCATTTTCCAAAACCTTCATGAAAACTAAAATGAAAGGTACTTTTATGGAGGGGAGGATGAGGGGAAGTTGAAAATGCAATTACCTTTTAATTTGGGGTTGAAATGAGAGAGCTTTTGGATGGAATAGTAGATTTGGGTAGAGAGCTCTTGTTCCCGTTGGTGTATTTTTGAAGAAGGAGATGAATAGTAGAGAATAGGTGTTTTATTTCATATGTGACTTATTTTAAGGCTCAAAGGACTAGTTTACCCTTAATGAAATGGGACGTTTACAAGGAAGATAAATCCATGGCTAATTATGGTTTAAATATTTAGACATGGTCAACTAAAATTAATTAATTTTGAAAACAACTCGATTTATTATTTAGAGTATAAAACCGGGCCCAAAATAATATTAAAATATTATTTTCACCTAACCCCTAAACCCGGGTGTTACACATAGGCTCAACCAACAACTTCTGCCGAAACTTATTGAAGGAGAGAGTAGAAAGGGGTTTTGTCATGATGTCAGGAACCTGCTCACTGGCAGGAACCTCATTGACACACAATCACCCAACAGCTACCTTCTCACGCACAAAGTATAAATCCAATTCAACATGTTTGAATTTGAAATGCATGACAGAATTAGCTGATACAGCAACTGCACTCGAACTATCGCACCACACCGTAGGTTGTCCAACTAAAGAAACACCAAGTTCACTAAGCAAGGATTGAAGCCATAAGATCTCTGCTGTAGCACAAATCACACTTCGGTATTCAGCTTCAGCCGTGGAGCGAGAAACCACCTGTTGCTTACGTGAAGCCCATGAAATGAGATTTCCACCAAAATAAATACAAAAACCAGAAGTGGAGAGGCGATCATCAATATCAGACCCCCAATTCGCATCAACAAACACAAATATAGACAACCGAGAGGAATAACTAAACCTCAAACCATAGTCAAGAGTACTCCGAAGATATCGTAAAATTCTTTTAACATCATTATAATGCTCATCAGAAGGGTTTTGCATAAACTGACAGACACAATTCACAGCAAACCCTATGTCAGGTCTGGTGATAATGACATATTACAAGGCTCCAACAATGTTGCGATAGTCTGTGGCATTAAAGAGTGGGCTGCCTCAATTAGAAGAAAGCTTGCAAGACGAGACCATTGGAGTGGGCAAGCCTTTGGCATTATCAAACCCGGTCTGTTGCAGCAACTCATCAATATACTTACGTTGATGTAAAAACAAACCTGCAGCAGTATACTCAACTTGAATCCCTAAGAAAAATGAAGTAGACCAAGATATTTTAAAGAAAACACCTCGTTGAGCTTTGTAATCACACGCTGAACTTGACTATCATTACTGCCAGTAACGATTATGTCATCTACATACACAAGTAGATAGAGAACACTATTAGTTCCTTTCTGAATGAACAGAGAAGCATCAGATTTAGACAGAGTAAACCCCACAGACAACAAATAAGCTTTTAATTTCTCAAACCAAGCTCTTGGAGCCTGTTTGAGACCGTAAATAGCCTTATTTAACTTACACACAATACTTCTTTTATCTCCCTGCTCATACTCTGAAGGTTTAACTTGCTCCTGTTCAGTAACAAGACTACCAGCAACATTCAAGGTATCACAAATCAACTTGATTTTTTTCAAGTATTCACTAACAGACAAATCACGCTTCTTCTGAGAATGAAGATTATGTTGAAGTGAGCTAACTTTGACACTTGACTTAGCACCAAAAAGACGAGAAATCGTATTCCAAATGACACAAGACGTATTCAAACCAATAAGATGTGGCAAAACATCAGAGGTAACAGTAGACAAAAGCCAGGACAAGAAGTTTATCTTGTTGACGATGAACAAGAAAAGCCGAATTCTCTACCGATACACCTTCACCATTAAGAACAAACTGACTCGGAGGCTTATATGCATCAGAAATAAAATGTAGCAAGCCATAACCCTCAAGTATTAACATATCTGATGCTTCCACAAAATATACGTACTCCCAGTCAATTTAACAGTGTCCAGCTTAGGAAGATTATGAACAATTGTAGAAATAAAAGTATTAGAAGAACTGGCTAAAGAATTTATAGTGACATTCACATGAGTAGAATCAGACATAGTCTCGCGAGTATTTGGCAGATCCACAACCATAGCAACCAGAAAACTTTCACAGACAAAAGAACAAACAGTTTATGGGCAGAAACACAAGAACACAACCAGAGAAGCACAAGAGCAACAATCACAGCAAGACAAGAACAGTAGAATCAACACTGCAATACCTCACAACCAACAACTAACAAGTAGATGAGATACGATTCTCAGATCCAAAGGACATCTTACAGATCACTAATCTACTGAACAACAATCAACAACCAAGTAGATTTCCTTACGATAAAAAAAACGATAATCCTCAAAACAGAGATCTAAAGAATCGATGCAGAAAGAATCAAGGAATGAGTACAGTAATCTGACCATAATTGACCTGAAATCTCTCAAAAAAGAAGATCAAACCAGTTTAGGAATTGATTTTTGAGTCATCTTTGATTCGCATTTGCAGTGGATTCCGTACCAAGGAAGGAGGAAGAAGACGAACGCAAATAGTAGCGGAAAAAGCGTAACCACAAGCTACAACTCTCGAGAATAAAGAGCACGACATTGGCGATAGTTGCACCGGAAGAACCGACAAATGCAATGAACGAGGAACAAGAGCAGCGGAAGAAGATCAACACCAGGACCGTTGATGGCGAATGATACCATGCTAAGATTATGAGTGAAAGGAGGGAAAGAGAGACAATACTCCCTGTATTTTATTGATTAGACTGTAATATCTCAAAGAAGAGACCAGTCGGTATTTATACAAGGGATAGAAGGTGATAGTCAGTTGAAGTGGTAACTAACAAAATTCCTAACCACCGTAACTGACTTCAACTCCTCAATATAATACTGATTACAATAATATCAAATAATATAAAAAAATTAAAAGTGAATAAAGAAAATTACAAAAAAAATCGTTAAAATTACTCACTATGTAGAATTTTCACAAGAGATTGAGAATTTTGGATAATACTAAACTTTTTTATGGCTGTTTCATTCGTTGTCTATTTTTAACTAATTTGTTAGCCCAAAATATAAGTAAAATTTGATGAAAAATAATAAAAAAATTTATGTAAGGATGATTATATCTGGCGGTGGCAACATTTTGTTTCCACAAGTGCCCTAATCTTAGGGGTTAAGGATTTAATTTAGGGTTTATACTTTAGGGGTTTAGGTTTATGTGTTTAGAATTTAAGGATTGTAGTTTGAATTTAAAGTTTAAGGGTTATAATTTAAGTGTTGTAGGTAAAAACTTAAATCTCTAACACATTACCCTATAACCTAACCCCTAACATCTAAATCCTAAACCCTAAATTCTAACAATATGCCATAAATTTTAAACCCTAAACTAGATCCATAACCCCTGAAATTATGGCACTGGTGGAAACAAGATGTTTCCACTGCCAATGCATCATATATTTTCTCTTTATATAATGGATTAATATCCTATACACAAGCGGCGTAAACTTTCTGTTTCCATAAGCGCCTTAATTTTAGGGTTTATGGTTTCAAATTTAGGGTCCATGATTTGAATTTAAGGTTTATGGTTAGAGTTTAGGTTTATGGTAATATGGTTAGGGATTTAGGTTTTAACCTATAAATCCTAAATTTTAACCCTAAACTTAAAATTCTATCAACAACCCCTAAATTCAAAATTACTACACTTAAACCCATAAACCCCAATCCCTAAATAGAGTTCATAAACCCTAAAACTAAGGCGTTTATTTAAACAAAATTTCCACAAAGAGCTTGTGTATTGAATAATTACTCTTATATAATAACAAAATAAAGGCAATTATTCCATGTATAAGTGCTTGTGGATTAATTTTAGGGTTTAAGGATTTTGTTTAGAGTATATTGTTTAGAGGTTTGAGTAGATGAGTTTTGAATTTTGGGTGTGATTAAATTTAGAGTTTATAGGTTAAAACCTAAACCCTAACAATATTACCCTAAAAACTAAACTCTAACTTTTAAATCTTAAATTTTAAACTCATAAGCTTTAATCCGTAACGTTTAAACCCTAAATTAAATTACTAAACTTTATAAATAAGGCACTTGTATAATTTTTTTTTTTTTTATAAAAACAAACGGATATTGTGAAAAGTCGAATAGACTAAGAAAAGTCGAAAACCATGATAATCAAATAGACTAAGAAAAGTCGAAAACCATGATAATCAAACGGATATTGTGAAGCTAATTTAGTCATGTCATCGGTTAGCCTATTACCTTCGCATTAATAGAAGTGGTAAACAGGTGATTTGTATCGGGTTCGGCTTGGATCAGATTCAGTTTTGATTACATTCGGTTTTGGTTCTATTCGGGTCAGATTTAGTCTGGTTCGGTTTTGATTCAGGTCTATAGTGATTTGGGTCGGGTATCAGTCCGGATCGAGTCACATTAGTTCGGTTGATTTCGGGTCGATTGCTTTCAGGTCGGGTCAAGATCGGTTCAATAGGAGATCAATATGTTTCAGTCGGGTTTTTAGGCTGGATCAGTTTTTTAAATCCATATATGACTTTATAAAGCAAATATATTTGACTTTTTAGTGAGTTGTGCGACAATTCACATCAAATATTTCATTATTTCTTTCAATATCTTTTTCTTTATTCCGGGTTGCTTTCAGTTCGGGTTACTTTCGGTTATGATGAAATTGGTTCGAGTTCATTCAGTTCAGTTGAAAAACGGTTCGGGCCCGTTTTGTTAAGTTAAAAAATCGATTTATTTCGGGTCAGTTTCAATTCAATTCGATTTGTTTTGAATTTCGGATTTCAGATCAAGTTCAGATCATCTTGTTCGAGTCAATATCGGGTCTCGAATCAAATAAAATCGATTCGAGTCTCGGGTAGTTTGCCACCCCTACGCATTATCTTAACCTATTTTAAAAACTAATTTAAAATGTACTAAAAAAACCAACCCCGTTAACCATTATTTATTAAAAAAAAAAAGGAGAGCTAATTTGAAAAGTAATGAACTACTTACCGACTTAGGCCATTAAACAAATCCAGGCGGCACTCCGCAGTCCAATAAATTTCATAGAGTGGGAGCGGTTAAAACTTAAAAAGAGTGTTTTTTAATTAAATTAATAAATTTCTATCTATTTTGGCATAAATATCAAAGGTCCAGTTGGGAGCTTTCACATTGATGTGGAGGTTGAAGGTACATCAACCCAGACCAATGTATTTGGAAACAATTTCATTGTAATGTATAGCTTTTAACTTCTCTCATTGCAAATCTGCAAAAAAAGAATCATAATCTTACATGTGAATCCAATAGCATCGGATACGAAACTGCACATTGGTATGCTTTTGCGAGATCGGTTTCACACCACTGATCTCGTAGGCGAAATTCCTATGTTCATGAATGAAGGAGATGAAGAGGGAGCGGTGGTGGAAGTTGCATATGTTGATACAGCACTGACATTACTTTTTAAAGTCATGGTTGTACCACCACTGGAGACTTCAGCCACCGGTTTTGGAGCCGGTGGCCTCTCGATATCAATCACTCCTTCTAACATCTGCACTACTTTTCCCATCATTGGCCTCTGTAATGGTTGCTCCTGGATGCACCAAAAGCTCACCATAATTGCCCTTACAACTTCCTCATTGTTAACTTCTTCTAGTCTTTTGTCGACAATGGCCTCGACGTCGCCCTTTTCAAACTCCGAATAAGCCCAGAGGGAGAATTTTTTACTATCTGTTTCGGGGGAGACCTCAAAGTTCCTTCTTCCAGTCACTATCTCTAATAAAACCATGCCATAACTATAAACATCACACTTTGAGGTTATTGGGAGATTTGCAAGCCACTCTGGTGCCAAATATCCTCTAGTCCCTCTAATGCTTGCCAAAGACAAGTACCTCTGATCCTTTGGATTCATAAGCTTTACAAGGCCGAAATCCGACACTTTAGCAGTGTGAATTTCATCCAACAGAATGTTTTCCGGTTTTATATCACAGTGAATTATGCAGTCTCGACATTCCTCGTGAAGGTAGGTGATTCCCCTAGCCGTTCCAAGGGCGATGTTAAATCGATTTTCCCAATTCAACGATTCATTTGGTGTAAAAAGGAACTTGTCAAGTGAACTGTTTCTCAAGAATTCATACACTAGAAGCCTGTGACGCCCTTCGGAGCAAAACCCCACCAATCTCACCAAATTCAAGTGGTGTGTACTGCTAATAGTTGCAACTTCCATCCGGAATTGCCTCTCACCTTGCTCGATTCCCTCGAGTTGTTTCACAGCAACCACCATTCTATTAGCCAATGTTCCTTTGTAAACAGCCCCGAAACCGCCTTCTCCAAGCTTCTCCGAAAACCCCTTTGTAGACTGTTGCAGCTCCTTGTATGAGAACCTCACCGGTGCACCAGAAGCATAATCAACAAGTTCATATTTAGCTGATATATGCCCTGACTTTTCGCTACCACGGTAAAACCAGCACCAAAAACTAGTCACTACTGCAACCAAACCCAAAAGGGTGGCCAAAACTATAACAACAACAACCATCACTTGCAATCGCAAATCGTTACCCTTCCCGGATGTGTCCTGGTAAAGTGGTGGATTCGGAACCGCTTGTCCACAAACTTTCACAAACGAGGTGCCTGGGAGAACCTCACCCTGGTAACCGCTAACAAAACCAGGCGTTTTCATGTAACAAAATCCACTTCCATCAGCTACTAAAGTGGAAGCAATGCAAGAACCACTTTGAAGACAATTCGACCGACAAGCCACGATTCCGACGATGAATGTCTGCTCAGAAACCTCAGGAGGATAAGTTAAGAATTCAGTACGTTCCAACTGCAGCATGGAAACATCCCCAGGACAATCCTCAAGCTCCACTTTCCTCTTGCACCCTTTTCTTCCATCATTTACATCAATAGGCTCAAAATTCTGAGACGGACACCCACAAATCGGATTCGAATCTCTGTAACTACAAATGCCCATGTCGCCACAGAATCCGAAAACCCGACACTGGTCAGTCACAGCCGCCCATGTCGGAGTTACATTCCCAGCCCCGTTGCTCCCACTAGTGCTGTAAATCCTCAAATTACCATCACCATCCATCCTCAAGAACCTAAACACATCATTCCCTTCACCATAATCAGTACTAAAAGCCATGTTAACCATCCCACCAGGAAACGAAGGATCTAAACCAACCAAAATCCCGTTAGACCGCAACATAAACCTAGGAGAACTCAAATTCCCATTGATGGAGGAGTTGAACCCTAAACTCCAGTATATAACAGTATCATTCCATTTCAAATTAAGATTATCTGATCTATCAAGAGACAAAGAGTAAGACCCAGAGCGTAAAATCTTACCAACGGTGAAATTCTGTGAAGGAACGAGAGTATCAGTAGGATTCTCGAATGAAGACCATATCGGAATACCACCATTGTTGAGCAGCTGAAAGTTGCCTGAATCATCAATCGACGCATGTGAAACTCCTCTGTTAGCAGTACCAGAGTCCCAAACAACGGGACCCGAGCCATTAACTAAACGTAGGGCTCCATTCCGAAGCAAATTCAACATCCCACCGGAATCAACAACAACGGCATCTCCGGTGCCGTTGTTACTAGCTGACCATACGATAACATTTCCAGTATTGTAAGTGATGGCAAGGATGAAAGAAGATTGGGTGATTGGAACGAAAGAAATTGAGAAACTGGGAGATGACCATGATTGGTTTCTAGCTGAAGCTCGAAGAGTTGAGGGTAGAGGAATGATTGTAGAAGATGATGAAATGGTGAAGAGGAATTGGAGGAGAAAAGGAGCAACCTTGAACATTTTTTGTGGTTGTTTATTTGCTTCGTTACTCCATTATTGCATTTTTAAGATTTAAAGTAGAGAAATTGCTGAGTGAAAAGGACGTGTACAGGGCCTTGGGTTAAAAAAGCCAGTTATTGAGAAACAAAGGTACGAAAGAGATGGTTTTATTCATTTCCATGGCGGAAACACTGTTTTCCCGCAAAGAAAAGTTTGGCTCCTTGATATTTTTTTGGATAAAATTACATGGGTGACTACTGAAGTATGTCCGTTTTTTTATTTTAGTCACTAAACTATTTTTTTCGTAAAAAACGACTCTCATGTTGCAACGGCAACGACCAGAAAGTCTCGAATGAGAAAGCAAGCAACTTGAAATGGATGAGATCTGGGCGGTTGAGGAAAAGCTTGATAAACTTTCCATTTCTTTCTTTACACGTGTAAGCTGATTTGGATAATAAAAAATAGCGTGGAAATCTAAAAAATAAAATAAAAAACAATTAAGTGATTCTATTAGTTTTTGACGAAAAATTAATTTAATGGTTAAAACAGAAAAACATATAATTTGGTGACCACTCGTGTAGTTTCCCCTTTTTTATTAAGTCCATATCATAATTTCATGGGTAAATATAATTTTCGGTATCTAATTTTGATATTTTTGTGCAATATGATACGCACCTTTTTTAAATCGTGCAATTAGTGACTTATTTTTTATGCAATTACGTACCTAAATTTTTTTTGTGCAATTAAATATCTTAAATTTTTTAATTACACATGTTCAGTTTTAATTGATTTATACTTATAATTTATTACCGTTCATTTAAAAAGATAATATATGTTACAGAATCAAAAGATTTGTGTTAAAATCTTAAGTATGAGCACTTGTAATTTAAAAAATGTTAGATACCTAATTACACAGAAAAAATAAAAAGTGAGTACTAAATTGCACCCAAAATAAAAATTAATACCTAATTACACCATTTCTAAAAATAAGTATTTAATTGCAAAAAATACACATAAATACAAAAATTAGATATTAAAAGTTATATTACTCTAAGTTAATCATTTGCAATCTCTACTTAAGCTGAATTTTATAGCTTTTTGGGTGGAAAAGCTAGTTTGGAAATAAAATTACTTGTTTACCCTTATTATTTAATTATAATTTATTGTTTAAATAATATTTATGCATACATAATTGTAAAATAATATATATTTTATAATATTTATATTGAAAATAAAATTGTTTTATTTGTACTTTATTTTATATTTATTATTAATGTGTAAGTGGTATGCCCGTATATAATCTAGAATGTAGTTTATATTTTCAAATTAAATTTTATAAAAAAATAATTTTTTTATTATAATTGAAATTGATTTATTTCATAAATCATAACATTAATTAATTTGAACAATCACCCAAATTTACTTTTACTTTTAAATATCATGTCTAAAATAGACATTTTATCTCCTCAAAATCACTTTTTGACATCAATGACAAACACTAACCAGCTTTTCAAAACTACTTTTCAACAGCTAGTTTGAAAATCACTTTTTTCACCGCACTTTTTAAAATCAACCAAAAACTAAGCCTTAATTTTTCTAAACACTAAACATGCGCGAAATAACATAGGCTGATAGTTAATTTCTCTGCAATTAGATAAATACTATTCTTTTGAAAAAAATCTTTTTAAAATTACAAAAATGTTTTCAACTATAAAATTAAAAATGTCAAAGTCATGCCATTGCATATTTAAAATAATAGATAATTAGTCTATGCATAAGCGATTGTGTAAATTTTATTTTTACAAACGTCTTAGTTTTAAAGTTTAGGAATTTTGTTTAAGGTCTAGTGTTTAGGGGTTTAAATATATGAATTTTGAATTTAGGGGTGTTGTACGAATTTAGGTTTTAAGACTTATAGGTTAAAACCATATAACCCTAAACTTCTAAACTCTAAATTCTACCCATAAACGCTAAATTATAACCTTAAACACTAAATTCTAAACACATACACTTAAACCTCTAAACACTAGATCTTAAATCGAATATTTAAACCTTAAGGCTAAGGTGCTTGTAAAAAATTTTCGTTTTTACCACCAACACATGAGATGTTTTCCCTAAAATAATAGGTTAAAAAAATATTTAAATATAAAAACATGTTTAAAATTTAAAATATATATTTTCAAGAAACAAAATGACTAAAACTGTTGTATATACAATAAAGATGTTAAATCAATTAGTAATACATAATAAAAGGATATTCTGTACAATTTACCCAAATTAATACCCTTAGTAGTGGGAGACAAACCATTACATGACCTTTCATAAGGTTAACAAAATTACATTTATTTAAAATGATTTATATACTTAATACACTATTCACGGCATAAATTTATACATTAAAAAATAATTGTGTCATTCTTATATTTTAAGATTTTTGTAATAATAAATATTTAAATTTATTAATTTATTAATTCATATCAAATAATTATAAAAGTGTAACTCAATTTACTCTCATTTACGGCATAAAATTATACATTAAAAATAATTATGTCATTGTTATATTTTAAGAATTTAATTTTTTGTATTTATATTTATTTTTCAATAAATATTAACAATAAATTATATACAATCATTCTACTTACAACCTTCTAGAAGTGATTAAACAAATCTCTAGAATAGTTTACTTGTCAAAATATTTGAATTCTTTTTTTTCTTCTTCCTTGTTTTCCTTTTTCAAAATTGGAATTTTGTGTGGTCACCCGTCACAAATTAAATTATAAATATCACCAAACTTTTTAAATGTACTCATCATAAAATTCAACAAATGCTTCCGATAAAAAAAGTGGATAAAGTTTATCATATGAAATCTAAGTTCAATCATTTTGTCTGTAAGATATGTGTATATTGTCAAAAGATTAAGAATATCTATGAATATATATTATATTGTAATCACCTTTAGACTATTAAAAAATATACTCATAATGTTTGCTAACGATGTGACTTTTTTTAAAGGTTGATGAGCTAAATTTAACTAAAAATAAGGATTAATCTGACAAAAAAATATAAACATTAGAGACTAAATTTACCTTTATACCAAAAAAAGTAATAAAAATATTTCAAAATTTCAAAAAAAAAAACTTCTTAGTAATGTATTTTAATTTCCCGCCACTTACCGCCTCCACCGCCATCTCCGGGATCTCATTCTCAAAAATTAATTTGTCACGTTTTCTTTATATCAATTTTTTTTTGAATTCATTGATTTTTCTTGATAACCACATTTAAGACACCATAGATGGTGAAAAAGAAGACGACATACATAACCATAATAGTATCTTGCAAAAATATGTCTTTCATGTGTCGTAACCCTTTCGAACTTTGACTTTTTGAAAAAAAAATTAAATTAACGGAGTCACTACCAATTTTTTTTTGGAAAAGTGTGATTGTATCACTTTAAAGCATGATCATTTTGATAAAACGTTTTATTTTATTAAAACAACGATTTTGGTATGTGAAAACCAGAAAAACAAGTTCGAGGGTCGGTTACGCATAGGGAAGAGTTAGCACCCTCACGACGCCCAAAATTTGTACCTCATTGATCTCAAAAATGTTTTTAAAAATTGGAATTTGCAAGTTCACGAATGTTCGATATATGAATATCAATCTATTTTAACGACCTTATCTCTCGGGAAATGAAATTTAATCATCGCCAACATTTCTGGAGCTAACCCGTCATTCCCGTTTGGTAAGACACCACATTTTAATTAATTTCACTTCTTTACAAACAAACAAAGAAAATTTATGTGTTGAACATTTTTATTATTTCTAAGCTAAAAAATTATTTACCTAAAAGAGTCTAAGCATTTTACCTATTTTTTAAGGTTAAAGTTTAATTAAGTGTTTTTTCATTTTTTCTCTTAAAGAGTCATTTTATTCAAAGAAAATGTCTATCTAAGCTTCTAGAACTTAAATACTAAGGCTTCCTAAATCTAAACAACAAGCAAGAAACAAACATTAACATTTAAACACTTTTTATTTTTTAACTTTGTCATTTTCTTTTTTTTAAATGAAGAAAATCTTTATTTGTTTTTTTAAATATTCTTTTTTATACATTTTTGAAACTTATTTTTAGTCGGGTCAATATCTTTATTATCATTTCAAACAAAAAAATAAATGATGAAAAAAATATTTTTATTATTACTTGAAAAATATTTTTTATAGACAAATAATTTTTATTTTTTTTATTTTTAAAAAACATTTTATCCTTTTAAAAAATAATTAAAAAAGAAAGAAAAGAAAAGAAAATCATTCATTTTTTTTAAGTTGGATTCAAAAATAGGTCCATGTAAACTATTCTTTTAGAGCCCAACAAAATTTAAGGATTGATTTTTTAGCCCAAAAAACACTTTTTTGTTGTAAATAATGTGAAGAGAACAAGAACAAGAAGAAATAGAAACAAAATAAGATGAAAGAAAAGAAAGAGATTTGTATTATTCTGAATATTGACTTGTGTACAATGCCTTCAGTAAATCATCTATTTATGGGCATAAGAAGTACACAATACATTAAACTCTAATTAATGTAGATAATATTCCTAATGTTAAAATAATTCAAATCTCATTTGATAAAGTCCTTATCATGATAGACATCCACATAGATAAATATTCATAACACTCCACCTTGGATGTCTATGAAGACAGTGTGCCTCGTTAAAACCTTACTAAGATAAAAACCCCAAAAAGAGAAAGAAAAAAAATCTTTAGTAAAGAAAAAGAGTACACACATCTTTAATACGCATAACATGTTGCTTCATTAAAAACCTTTCCAGAAAACCCAATGGGACAAAACCATGGATAAGGAAAAGAGTACAACTCGTATTTTGTTCCCCATCATAAATACATCATATAAGATCTTTGACACGACGCAATTTGATATTATAAATTAACTTCTCAAATGGAGCAGTAGGGAGTGCCTTGGTAAATAAATCTGCCAAATTATCACATAAACGAATCTGTTGGATATCAATGTCTCTATTCTTTTGTAGATCACGAGTGAAGAAGAATTTTGGGGAGATGTGTTTTGTTTTATCACCCTTTATGTATCCTTCCTTAAGTTGGGCAATACAGGCCGTATTATCCTCATATAAGACCGTCGGAGCTACTTTTCCAGAGTGTAAACCCCAATTTTTGCGAATATGATGGGTTACAGACCTTAGCCACACACATTCACGACTAGCCTCGTGAATAGCAAAAATCTCAGCATGATTAGAGGAAGTTGCAGTAATTGTTTGTTTTATTGAGCGCCAAGAAATTGCTATACCACCGTATGTAAATACATAACCAGTCTGTGATCGAGCATTATGAGGATCAGATAAGTATCCTGCATTCGCAAAACCAACCAATTTTGTTTTGGATAGATTAGAGAAAAATAATCTCACGTCTTTCGTACCTTGAAGATAATGAAATATGTGTTTGACCCCATTCCAATGTCTTCGAGTTGGGTATGAACTAAATCTTGCCAATAAATTGACAACAAATGATATGTCAGGTCGTGTGTGACTAGAAAGATATATTAATGCACTAATAGCACTTAAGTATGGCACTTCTGGACCAAGAATATCTTTATCCATCTCTCGAGGACGGAATGGATCTTTGTTAACATCAAGTGACCTAACAACCATAAGAGTGCTCAATGGATGTGCGTTATGCATGTAAAATTTCTTTAGCATTTTTTCTATGTATGTTGATTGATGCACAAGGATTCCATCCTTTAAGTGCTCAATATGTAATCCAAGACAAAATCTTGTTTTTCCAAGATCTTTAATTTCAAATTCTTTCTTTAAACATTCTACTGTCAATGAGATCTCTTTAAGAGTCCCAACAATATTCAAATCATCAACATACACAACAATAATGACAATTCCAGAGCTAAATATCTTAATAAAAATGCATGGAGAAATTGGATCATTCTTATAGCCTTCTGCTAATAAGTATTCACTGAGGCGATTATACCACATGCGGCCAGATTGTTTTCATCCATAAAGGGATTTGTTCAATTTGATTGAATAATATTCCCGAGAACTTGAATTAACTGCTTCAGGCAGTTTGAAACCTTCCGGAAGTTTCATATAAATATTATTATCAAGAGGCCCATACAAATAGGCTGTAACAACATCCATTAAGCGGAAATTAAGCATTTCTTTTATTGCCAGACTAATAAAAAATCTAAAAGTGGTTGCATCCACCACTGGGGAGTATGTTTATTCATAATCAATTCCAGGTCTTTGTGAGAATCCTTGTGCAACCAAACGAGCTTTATATCTCGCAATTTCCCCTTTTTCATTTCTCTTTCTCACAAAGACCCATTTATACCCCACAGGTTTTACACCTTCCGGTGTATGGACTATAGGCCCGAATACTTCTCTTTTTGAAAGAGATTTAAGTTCCGCTTCAATTGCCTCTTTCCATTTTGGCCAATCATCACTTTGCTTACATTGTTCAATTGACAATGGTTCATGATCCACATTATCATTCAAAATCTCTAGTGCTATATTGCATGCAAAAGTATTATCGACATCGATTTTGTTTCGGTTCCACTTGTTACCAGACATGACATAATTTATTGAGATCTCATCATTATCAGGTACCTGATTCATGTCTAATGTCTCTTTTGGAGACCTTTTAATCTCTTCTCGAGATTTTTCATAATCTATTGATTCCTCGATCAGACCGTCACAAGATATAGCTCATTTTCTTTTTCGAGGATTTTTATCTTTGTAACCTACTGGTCTACCACGCTTCAGGCGTGCGTTTGACTCATTAGCAACTAGAGTTTGTCCTTCTAGGACATCAATTTTAATCGGAGCATTCACAGCTGGTATATGTGACTTAGCCACTTTTTTAGGGTCAACAAAAGTATCTAGCAATTGATTTGCTAATTTTTGCAAATGAATTATCCTTTGAACTTCTAGTTCACATTGTTGGGTACGTGGATCAAAATGAGATAACGATAATCCATTCCAACTTATTTCTTTTTCCAGCTGTTTATTTCCTCCCCTAATGTTGGGAAAATCGACTAACTAAAATGACAATCGGTAAATCGAGCTGTAAATAAATTCCCCGTCAAAGGCTCAAGATAATTAACTATCGAAGGGGATTCAAAACCGACATATATTCCCAACCTCCTTTGAGGACCCATCTTTGTGCGTTGTGGTGGAGCAATCAGAACATATACCGCACATCCAAAAATTCTAAGATGAGAAATATTTGGTTCCTGACCAAAAACCATTTGTAATGCGGAGATATTATGATAACTTATAGGCCTGATACGAATCAATGATGCTGCATGTAAAATGGCATGCCCCCATGCAAAAATCGATAGTTTTGACTTCATTAGTAACAGTCTCGCAATTAATTGAAGTCGTTTGATAAAGGATTCTGCAAGACCATTTTGTGTATTAACATGCGCTATAGGGTGTTCAACACTTATTCCAATCTATATGCAAAAATCATCAAAAGTCTGAGAAGTAAATTCACCAGCATTATCAAGATGAATTGTCTTTATAGGGGAATCTGGAAAATGTGCTTGTAATTTTATCAACTGAGCAAGTAACCTCGCAAATGCCAAGTTGCGGGTTGATATCAAGGATACATGTGACCATCTAGTCGATGCATCGATTAAAACTAGAAAATATCTAAATGGTCCACAAGAAGGGTGTATGGGCCCACATATATCACCATGTACCCGTTCCAGAAAATTGATAGATTCATAATTTATTTTAGCTGGTGATGGTCGAATAATTAGTTTGCCTTGAGAACAAGCATCACATGAAAACGCATTACTTTGAAGAATCTGTTGGTTCTTCAATGAGTGACCACATGAATTGTCGATAATTTTTTGCATCATAATCGAACCGGGATGACCTAACCGGTCATGCAAAATAATAAAGTTATCAGTAAACTTATAGTTTACAATAGCATGTGCTTCAATTGCACTAATTCTTGTGTAGTACAATCTGGATGACAGTGCATGTAATTTTTCTAAAATTTTCTTATTGCCTTGAGTTATACTTGTAATATAGAGATATTCAGTATCTCCTTGACAACTACTCTCAATATGATATCCATTATTGCGAATATCTTTAAAACTTAATAGGTTTCTTTGCGACTTTGAAGAGTATAGCGCATTATGAATATGGAATAAAGTTCCATTTGGCAATAACATATTTGCTCTTCCGGAGCCTTTTATAATATTAGCACTTCCGGATATAGTACTCACATTATTCCCTTGCATTGTTAAATGGGAAAAAAACTTCTTGTGCTTAAGTATAGTATGAGTACTTGCACTGTCCGCTAAGCATAAATCGTCACCATTTTTGGCGGATTGTATTTGTGACGAAATCATATTCTTCAAAGAAAAATAAAATAAATGTTACAAAAATATTCAAAATATAAATTAAATAAATAACATCCATGAATTTTATTCTTATATATATATATAATTCCTAATAAAATATTATATCTTTCTAACAGACTTTTCCTAAAATAATAATAAACATAAACAAAAAAAATCAAGTATTCTTCTCAGGGGAAATGAGGAAATCATTAACATCTATATCTATAAAGCCATAATCGCCATTGCTAGTGCAGTAATGCCATAATCATCTTTGCCAAGGCCATAATCTTCTTTGTCATTGATATAAACAAAATTTGTTTCAACTTTCTTTCCTTTACCATTGATTGACTGTTGGTAAAGACCCACAAGATGCTTTGGCACACGACAAGCACGAGCCCAATGATTTAAGCTGCCACATTGATGACACATAGATTCCTCTTTCTTGGATTGATCTTTTGCACTATTGTCATCCTTATTGTTCCACTTACGGTGGGTATAGTTATTTTTAAAACGACCACCTCGCCTATGTCCTCGACCGTGACTATGACCACGACCACGCCCATAGTTATGACCACGATTGTTGGTGTAACCTTTATTTCTTCCGCTATAGAATGTCGCATTCGCTTCAGGGAATAGAGCGGAGCCAGTTGAGCGATATTCATGATTCTTCATCAGTAGCTCATTGTTTTGCTCAGCCACAAGAATGCAAGAAATTAACTCAGAATATTTCTTAAAGCCTTTTTCACGATATTGTGTCTGAAGGACAACATTGTTTGCGTGAAAAATGGAGTATGTTTTCTCTAACATATCCTCATCAGTAATAATTTGACCACATAACTTCAATTGTGAAGTAATACGAAACATAGCAGAGTTATACTCGCTTACAGATTTAAAATCTTGCAATCTCATATGCAACCAGTCATATCGAGGTTTAGGTAGAATAACAGTTTTCTGGTGGTCATATCGTTCCTTTAGATTATTCCAAAGAATAAGAGGATTTTTCACCGTTAAATATTCTGATTTCAACCCCTCATGGATGTGACGACGAAGAAGTATCATGGCTTTGGCCTTATTTTGGGCAGATTCTGCATTCCCCTCTTTAATAGTATTTCCTAGACCATCAACATCTACGTGTATTTCGGCATCTAAGATCCAGGATAAATAATTCTTTCCGGAAATATCAAGAGCCGCAAACTCAATCTTTGCAAGATTTGTCATTGATGTACTATAAAAGACAAACAATCAAATTAGATTAATTATAAATTAATATATATAATCGAAAAACAACATAAAAGAAGATTTAATCCTCATACGTGTCATTGTTAAAACAAAATTAAACAAACCCACATATAATTTATAATAACCAAACATGACAAATTAAAACAAATATCAAACAAAATAAAAAAACACATGGAATTAATTATATATATTGTTTTAATTTATTATTGTATATATATTATTTTATAAATTAAAATATATAAGATGGAAAAAGAATATACGAGATAAATCTTTGGAGAATCTTGATTTATAACTAAAATCTTCTGAGCAAACTCGTGCTGATAACTTGTTGTAAATAATGTGAAAAAAAACAAGAACAAGAAGAAATAGAAACAAAATAAGATGAGAGAAAAGAAAGAGATTTGTATTATTCTGAATATTGACTTGTGTACAACGCCTTCAGTAAATCATCTATTTATAGGCATAAGAAGTACATAATACATTAAACTCTAATTAATGTAGATAATATTCCTAATGATAAAATAATTCAAATCTCCTTTGATAAAGTCCTTATCATGATAGACATCCACATAGATAAATATTCATAACACTTTTTAAAATTTTTTCATCATGAAAGATCAAACTCCAAAAAAAGAGTGTTCTTAGAGTTCTTCAAAATGAAGAACACCAATTTTATTTTTATCCAAAAATTCTATAAAAAAGGATCTAAAAGCGTTTTTATTCGAATAAAACATATTAGAAACATTCATATTGAACTAACAACAATCTAATGTAAAAAAAACGAATTTAAAAAAATGATGCAAACGAATAATTAAAGTAAAATCATACCAAGAATAGAGGAAACAAAGCTTCAACTTCAAGAACACTTGATTCGATTCAACTGAAAATTCTCTTTCAAATTACAATGCTTCCTCAGATGCTTCTTCCACAACAAAATTTGAACTTCACAATGATTTTCGTATAAATTTGAGAGTGAGTATGTATGGGTATTTTAGTGTGTTGAACAAAGGGGTTTTGGAGGGTTTAAATAGTGTTCTAAATCCGAATTCACAAGGAAAATAACAAATTTTCATCCCTAAAATTGAGCCATTATTAGACAAAGAGCTTCATTCTTGCATGCTTATAAAAATCCAGAGTAAAGTGCTCGGATTTTGGATTTTTGGATGAAATTTATCCTAATTTCGAGTTGGTATTTTAACCCCCTTTTCCTTCATTTTGCAGGCAAACGAAGACGGACGGAAGCAACGTTGACGACGTTATGATGGCGACGGCGAGAGGAGTCGGTCGGCGGCTAACGCGACCCGTGGCAGCCAAACGGTGCAGCAAACAACCCCCTTTCCTCTGCTGGCTGTTCGAACAGGGGAGAGGGAGGAGACCAACCGCGCGCGTGCAGCCCACGCCCCAGGCGCGTAGGTGCTGGTGGTCCTCCCCTTCCCCCTTTTTTATATTTGATCCAAGCCCTCCATCTCTATCCCCTGGATCTAACGGTCCGTATTTAATCCTACAAAGAATAAACAAATGGGTTAATTTGGGCTTTAAAAATTGGGTCTTTTATTATTTGTTAAACAAATGTGTTTTAATTTATTTGAAAGTAGACCTTTATCATTTTATGAATGAACCTTATTTTTCTAAAAAAAATGCTTTTCCATTTTTTTAAAATAATAATAATAATAATAATAAATAAATAAATAAATAAATAAAAAATAGGGTGAAAATTTAGTGACAACACCTGCCCCTCTTTGCTCATCTCTGTGAAACAGGGATAGAGAAAAGACCAAAAGACACTGATTTTCACCGATTTGTTGACTGGTTCCATTCTCCTAATGCCCGAACGGATAAGCGAACTCTATTCCCCTTAAGCTCGAATAGATGAGTGAGTTCCATTCTCCAAATGCCCGAACAGATAGGCGTGTTCTATTCTTCTTATGCTCGAATAGATGAGCAGACTCTACGCCCGAACGTATAGGCAGATTCTATTCTCCTTATCTTCGAATAGATGAGCAGATTCCATTCTCCAAACGTCCGAACAAATAGGAAGATTCTATTCTCCTTATGCCCGAATAGATGAGCATATTTCATTCTCCAATCGCTCGAATGGATAGGCGGGTTCTATTCTCCTTATGCCGAATAGATGAGCAGATTCCATTCTCCAAACACCCGAACAGATATGAGGGTTCTTTTCTCCTTATGCCCAAATAGATGAGCAGATTCCATTCTCCAAACGCCTGAATGAATAGGCGGGTTCTATTATCCTTATGATCGAATAGATGAGCATATTCCATTATCCAAACGCCCGAACAGATAGGCGGGTTCTATTCTCCTTATGCCCGAATAGATGAGCAAGGTTTTGAAAAAAAAGGTTTCATCCTCCTTACGCTTGGATAAATAAGCGAGTTCCAAAAGATTTCATCCTCCTCATGCTTGGATGAATAAGCAGACAGGCTTCAAAATATTTCATCCTCCTTATGCTTGGATGAATAAGCAAACATGCTTCAAAAGATTTCATCCTCCTTACGCTTGGATGAATAAGCAAACATGCTTCAAACGATTTTATCCTCCTTATGCTTGGATGAATAAGCAAACTCCAAAAGATTTCATCCTGCTCATGCTTGGATGAATAAGAAAACATGCTTCAAAAGATTTCATCATCCTCATGCTTGGATGAATAAGCGAACATGCTTCAAAAGATTTCATCCTCCTCATGCTTGGATAAATAAGCAAACACGCTTCAAAAGATTTCATCCTCCTTATGCTTGGATGAATAAGCATGTAACACCCGGGTTTGGGGGCCGGGTGAATTTAAATAATAAAATATTATTTTAATGAGCCTCGTGTTTTCAAACAAAAGATTTTATGTTGGACTTGTTTTAGTTTAAAGCCCAATTCCATGGATTTTAGGATTTTTAGTGTTAGCCATCTCATTAATGGAAAAATGGTAAATATTTGGACTTTTAAAATAAACACTGCCTTATTTCAAAACACCCAACTATTCATCATCTTCTTCTCTCCTCTTCTACGGTTTTGACGTGATTTTGGGCATGAATTGGCTCGTAGAACATAGGGCTAGGGTTGACTTCGAGACCAAGAGAGTCTCTTTGAGGCTTATCGATGACTTAGAGGTTGTGGTAGTGGGTGAGAACGTTAGGTTCTTGACCAATGTGGTTTCAGCTTTGGAAGCTCAAAAGTTGTTGAGTTCGGGGTGTCAGGCTTACTTGGCTTATGTAATGAATCCGAATATGAGTGAGGTGAGACCTCAAGACATCAGAACAATTTGTGATTTTCCGAGTGTTTTTCCAGAAGAGTTACCGGGTTTGCCTCCAAACAGAGCAACTGAGTTTGCTATTGAGACATATTCTGATTCTGCACCAGTGTCGATCGCTCCGTATAGAATGGCACCGAAAGAGTTGAAAGAGTTGAAGACACAACTTTAGGAGTTGACTGATAGAGGCTTCATTAGGCCTAGTATTTCTCCGTGGGGTGCTCCGGTCTTGTTTGTGAAGAAGAAAGATGGTAGCATGAGGATGTGTATAGATTATAGGTAGTTGAATAAGGTGACAGTGAAGAACAAATACCCTTTGCCTAGGATAGATGACTTGCTAGACCAGTTGAGAGGTGCTTCTGTGTTTTCGAAGATTGACTTGAGGTCCGGGTACTACCAATTGAAGGTAAAGGATGTGGACATACCGAAGACAGCCTTTCGTACACGTTATGGGCACTATGAGTTTTTGGTGATGCCTTTTGGGTTGACTAACGCTCTGGCAGCTTTCATGGATATGATAAACCGTGTGTTTCATGAGTTCTTGGACAGGTTTGTGGTAGTGTTCATAGACGACATCTTAGTGTACTCTAGGACCGAAGAGGAACATGATGAGCATTTGCGGTTAGTACTTCAGACCCTACTAGAGAATCAATTGTATGCCAAGCTAAGCAAATGTGAGTTCTGGATTAGAGAGGTAGTTTTCCTGGGTCACGTGATCTCGGCAGTGGGATTAGTGTGGATCCCAAAAAGATAGAAGCTATAGTGAATTGGAAACAACCGAAGTCGGTGACAGAAATCCGCAGTTTCCTAGGGTTGGCGGGATACTATAGAAGGTTTATTGAGGGGTTTTCTAGAATAACGGCTTTTTTGACTAAGTTGCTACATAAGAATATTTCGTATGAGTGGTCCGATGCAAGGCAAGAAGCGTTTGAGAAATTGAAGAAAGCTTTGACCGAAGCTCCTATCCTGATTTAGCCTGGAACGGGGAGAGAGTTTGTGATTTATAGTGATGCATCATATGTAGGGCTAGGTTGTGTACTTATGCAAGAGGGTAAGGTGGTAGCAT
Organism: Hibiscus tridactylites; assembly: GCA_958450335.1. NCBI lineage: Eukaryota > Viridiplantae > Streptophyta > Magnoliopsida > Malvales > Malvaceae > Hibiscus > Hibiscus tridactylites. The sequence goes on along the minus strand of OY288273.1, from coordinate 33,820,597 downwards.
ATGCTTCGCGACAGTTGAAAGTTCATGAGAAGAATTATCCCACCCATGACATAGAGCTAGCCTCAGTTGTGTTCGCATTGAAGATTTGGAGACACCATCTTTATGGTGAGAAATGCATCGTGTATACCGACCACAAGAGTTTGAAGTATTTGATGTCTCAGAGGGAGTTGAACCTCAGGAAACGTAGGTGGTTAGAGCTTCTTAAGGATTATGACCTCACGATAGAGTACCATCCGGGTAAGGCAAACATAGTGGCCGATGTCTTGAGTAGAAAGGTGGCCGTTGAGTTACGAGCTATGTTTGCGAGATTGAGCGTGTCTAATGATGGTGGGTTGATAGCCGAGCTTCAGGTTAAGCCTTTATTAGCTCATTTAATTCGAGAAAAACAGTTGCAAGATGAGTCTTTGGCACCTCACGTGCAAGACATAGCCGAAGATAGGCCTACTGAGTATTATTTTGGTGAGAATGAGATCCTATGTTACAAGGATAGGATAGTGGTTCCAGAGGATGCCGAGTTGAGGCGTACGATCTTGAATGAAGCTCATAACAGTCCTTTTGCTATGCATCCGGGTAGCACGAAGATGTATCGAGGGTTAAAAGAAGAGTACTATTGGGTTGGTTTGAAAAAGGACGTGGCCGAGTTTGTAAGTAGGTGTATGGTTTGTCAGAGGGTCAAGGCCGAGCATCAGTTTCCCTCAGGATTGTTACAGCCGTTGAAGATTCCAGAATGGAAGTGGGAATGTATTACCATGAACTTTGTGTCAGGGCTACTGTTGACTCCTTCAGGGAAGAATTCAGTGTGGGTGATAGTGGATAGGTTTACTAAGTGTGCCCACTTCATACCAGTTCATACAACCTATACCTTAGACAAGTTGACTGATCTGTATATCTGTGAGATAGTGAGACTACATGGGGTACCAAGATCGATTGTGTCAGACCGAGATCTGAGATTTACAGCTAGATTTTGGGAGTGTTTGCATCGAGCCTTGGTTACTTGGTTGAACTTCAGCACTTCATATCATCCGCAGTCAGATGGTCAGTCTGAGAGAGTGATTCAGGTGTTAGAAGATATGTTGAGATGTTGTATCATTGATTTTCAGGGGTCGTGGGAGAAATATCTATCGTTAGTAGAGTTTGCGTATAACAACAGTTTTCAGTCGAGTATTCAGATGGCTCCGTATTAGGCCATGTATGGTAGGAAGTGTAGAACTCCGATTTGTTGAGCCGAAGCCGGACAGAAGCTTGTACCGATGCCTGATTTGCTTAAGGGCACCACCAAGAAGGTAAAGTTGATTTGTGATGGTTTGAAGGCAGCTTTAGATCGACAGAAGTCCTATGCCGACCTAAAGAGGAAAGATGTAGAGTATTCCGTGGGAGATAAAGTGTTTTTGAAAGTCTCACCTTGGAAGAAGGTGATGAGGTTTGGTAGGAAGGGTAAGTTAAGCCCAAGATTCATTTGACCTTATGAGACAGTTGAGAGGATTGGTCCTGTTGCATATAGATTGAGACTCCCGACCGAACTAGAGTAGATTCATGATGTGTTTCACGTATCGATGCTCCGAAAGTATAGATCAGATCCGTCCCATGTAATGCCCGTAGAAGAGATTGATTTGAATCTGGACTTGTCTTACAACGAAGAACCAGTTGAAATACTTGCTTCTAATAGCAAGGTGTTGCGTGGAAAGACAATAGAGTTGGTCAAGGTGTTATGGAGACATAGAGGTGTGGAAGAGGCCACGTGGGAAAGGAAAGCTGATATGCTTGAGCAGTTTCCGTACTTGTTTCTGTCAGGTAATTTTGGGGACGAAATTCTTTAAGTGGAGGAGAGTTGTAACACCTGGGTTTGGGGGTCGGGTGAATTAAAATAATAAAATATTATTTTAATGGGACTCATGTTTTCAAACAAAAGATTTTATGTTGGACTTGTTTTAGTTTAAAGCTCAATTCCATGGATTTTAGGATTTTTAGTGTTACCCATCTCATTAATGGCAAAGCGGTAAATATTTGGACTTTTAAAATAAACACTCCCTTATTTCAAAACACCCAACTATTCATCATCTTCTTCTCTCCTCTTCCATTTTATTTCAACGACAAAAACCCCATATCCCCTAGTTTACTATTCCATCATCTCTCTTGCTCATTGTTGGAGATTTCTCAAAGGTAAACTCACTTTTGACTTGTCCTCATCGTTCTCTACAAGTCTATGGTTTTATTTCTCATTTAAATCCACGATTTCTCATTTTGGAATTTTAAAAGTTTGGGTTAAAAATGTGAACTTTATTAGTCTTGATTTAAGCTTTTGATTTATTAATGATACATGAGTTGTTTACCATCTATAGGTCAACATATTATATTTTTACAAGGTTTTATGGTGTTTCCCGAAATTGGGTTTTTGGGAGGTTTTTGAAGGGTTTAGGTTGAGTTTTGGGAGTGTTTAAGGTGGAAACTTGTTGGCTGATGGTTAGGCTATATGTAAGGGTTGTTTTGGAAGCTTTTGGGAGTAATATAAGTGTTGGAAACGTTGGGTTTAGGCTGTGCTTTAGTGCTGCTCGGGAATGTGGAATTTGGGTTTGTCTTTAGCTTGAAATTATGTATGTTGTGGTTGGTTTGTGTCCGGGGCTTTCTACATTGAATCGTGGGCTGAATTATGATTGTTTTGATTGTGTTGGGGTGATTTGAAGCAAGGAATCTTGTTGGTGAAGCCTCGAGAACGAATCAAGAGATTTTGGAGGCTTGAGCTTGGTATTCGGCTTTTATTTGGGTAGCAACGGTGAGTAGAAATGTCAACCTTTAATTTGTTTTCGAAATGGAACTCTTGGGGGTTTGGGTGGGACCTAGAGGGTTCACCTAAACCCAAGTGTAAGTTATTCCTCCTACCTTTTTGTTATGTGTTGATGAGTGGCTATATGTTGTGGTATCATGTTCATCTTGAGTTGTTTTATACCGTTGTTGTTGTGTAGTCGAGTTGAAGTCGAGCCTCACGTGATTGTTTTCATAACTACGGTGATGAGTGGTCCCACCGGTAGTGACTAGTAGTAGAGTAAGGTGATGAGTGGTCCCATCGAAAAACTACTAGTCGAACGGTGATGAGTGGTCCCACCGTGTGTATGTTGGTTGTGCATGTGCAAGGCATGTGTAGTCTTGTTGTGATGATCACTCGTGCATCCATTGATTTATTGTCAATTATGTAAAATGTTTTGAAAACTGCATGCTTGTTGAATTTTAGTGTAACACCCTAAAACCACCTTAGTTTGAATTATAGAAAACGAGGAGGATAGCGTAAATATTTTACGAATTAACTAAGATTATAATGAAATAAAATAAGCTATGTTTTAGTAAGTTACAAATGGATTAAAGTGCAACATGTAAGTTCATGTGTAAACTTAGAATAATAAAGATCAATTTGTAACTAATATAAATATGTATACTTCGGTGGGTAATATAGTTATGTATATATATATATATATATATATATATATATATATATATATATATATATATATATATATATATATATATCAAATATATATAAGATTAATATATGATAATTAAAGAATAAAATGCTAAATTAAAATAATAGATAGTGGAATGATACTTGGTTCATAATGAACCAAGTGTCCCACCCTTAAAACTTAAGGGACACTCGGCATTAAGGGGTAAAAACACCCAATTTACATTCATCTTCTTCATTCAGCCAAAAAGCCACCGAAACCATAGAATCCAAGAGAGAGAGAGTGAGTGAGTTTTGAAGGATTTTGTGCTGGAAATTAAGATACTAATGCATGCATGTTCTTGTAAAAATTCAAGTAAGTATAATTTTGTGTTATTTTGATTAGGGTTATTTTGATGTGTTTATTATGATTTCTTGTTGGAAGTAGGCTTAGAATTAAGTTATGATGTTGTTAAAATGCTGGGTTCTTGAATTTAGGATAAATTTCTGGAAATTAAAGCATGAACATGAACTTAGGTATGAATCTTCCCAGATTCGTACTTGTGTGATACCCTGTAGAAATCTGGAAAATTAAGCATGTTAAAGTCATTTCTGGAAAAAGTGTTCTTATACAAAGTTGTAGAGGACAAAATTTTACATGGAATAGAGGTATGAGTTGCTCAAAAATGTTAAGTATAAGTCTCTGAATTATTGTTAGAAGTTGACTGGACTGAAACTGAATGAATTTGGAATCTGCTGGACTAAATTGTGAAATTCGAAATGTTTAGGGGTCAAAATGGTGTTAATAAATTCTGAAAATTTATTCTTGAAACAGGGGAGTCATGGAATGAATAAAAATTAAATGGCCAAGCTTGAATTAAGTCTCAATTGGTAGGTTAAATGCATTTAGATCACATGTAGGATTATTAAAGGATTAAAAGGGAATGTTTTGTGGAAATTGATAAATTGAGGACTTGAATGCTCTGTTTTTAAAGATGTTAGAACTTCATTGTTATGTTAATACATGCAGGTTAATGTGGTTAATATCTTAGAATCAAATGAATTGTGAAATATAGGATTTAAATGCACTAAAGTCACTAAGTTAAGCTTGGACATATTAGGCCCTGAAATTGGCCTGTTCTCAAATGTAAAAATGTATTAACTGGGAAATGCTAAAAATATGAGCCATACATGGTTTTAAAGGTGTGTTTATAATCTTTCCGGAATAGTATGATATGCCTTATTTGGATTAGGGAATAAAAAGTTATGGACATATTAGTGGACAATGCTCAAAACTGCCATGTTAAGGACAACTTGTGTGTTTATTGTTGTTTGCTTGATTTGGTTGGATTTTTGTGCTAAGGTTGATACTAATGGATGTTATATATGTTTTAATATGATTCAAGAGCATATTGGTGAAGAGATATTAGAGGAATCAAGGGGTGATCAAACCAAGAAGAAAGGGAGAGGCATCATCATTAAGGAGACAAACTAGCTTGGAGTATTGTGAGTGTAGTTTTGTTTAAAGTGTTAGGATTAGTATCCTAACCTTGTTATTTTTTTATTATTAGATAACATGAAGGAAGCATGAAATGAACCTAATAATGGTTGGTAAAAACTAAAATGCTAAGGAAGAAGGATTAAAGGAAATACTTATGATATGTTGACTATGCTAGTTAGATAAGCTTACTTTGGCCTAGATATGTTACATTGGGTTGATGATTGAATAAACCATATGAAATGAACTTATATGATGAGTTTAGCTACTGTATTTTGATGTTTACATGATGAAAATGATAATATGTGCTTGCTGATTTTTCATGTTATCATGAATTGAATGATTGCTCTGAAATAAAGATCGATATTGTTACATGTTTGGTGAATTGTTGAATAACAAGCTATTGGTTTTGTTAAGCATATAAGTTAAGATAAGACTTTGGTTTGATTAGTGTCTATAGGTAGAAGGGCATGCCTTAGAGTCATTGAGCTCTCTGATTATTGTTAAAGGATAGTGGTTAGTCACCAATATTCCTTAAGGTGGTAAGTCACCTTGATGCTATGGCATCCTCTGATTACATGTTACAAGTTGGTTACAAAGCATTGATACCTTTGGGTATCCAAAGTCATATGTCACACGTAGACTCGATTACCTTGTTCATTAATCATCCAAGGCAACATATTTAAAAGTTACATGACTTGAAAGATAAGTACCTAAATGATAAGTACCAATGAAATGAAATTGATATGCCTACTTGCCTTGTATATGCTAATGCTTTTAAATGATGCTTGTTGTTGTATATGATAATTTTTTGATCGTTACTTGCTGTATGAATGAACATAAAAGTATGTTGTTTATGTTGCATCAATGGTTACTTGAAATGGTTACAAGAATAGCTAAGTCTACTTATGCATGATGGACTAGCTAAGTGAACTTTGATTAATGCCTAGTTAGGTAACCTTAAAGATTGAATAATGCTCTAAAAGATAGAAATTAGTAAAGTTTAGGGCTGCCTCACTAAGTACATACCTTGTACTTATCACTCTTCTGTTTCCTTCTTCCAAAAATTTCAGGTACTAGTCCCGAAAGCTAGTCGATTGTCTTAGAGAGCTGACCTTGAAGTCCAAGCACAAGTATGACTCTTTTGGTTATTATAGTTGGTGGCATAGATGTATATAAGTGTCACATGCATATGATACATGTATTTTGGGTGCTTGACATGTAAATGTTATGTTTAAAAACTTGATTATGTAATATGTATTTTAACATGCTTAATGCTTCGGTTGTGTAATTAAGTACTAAAGGACCATGGTATTATATATATATATATATAGGAATGATGGTTGCTATGGAATTTAAAGTATGCTTGTATGATTTGCTTATATGACCAAATGATCATATGATTGAATTAGAGTTGCATAATAATTTAGCCGAGCCTTGAATGTTCCTATTGAAACCGAATATGATTAAAGTGTGCTTGTATGATTATGTGATCTTGGAAAATTGATTGTGTTAATGAGACATGAACTATAGGATTGTAATATGCATCTAGATGTATGATATAAAATGAAGATTAAATGTATTGCTATGCTTAGTTAGAATGTACCTATGGAATGAGCCTTGTTTATATGTATGATTCGAATAGGGTAGATTAAGAAATTGGTTTGGTAACATGATTATGTAATGGTTGTTGAATGTATAAGCAAGATTAAATGATTATCTTGTTGTGTTAGTACATGTATGTAATTGTTATGATTGTAACATGATTGCTTGTATGTAATAGTTAAGGTTTTTGTTTGCCCACATATATGTATGTTTACATTTTTGGTTGAATGTTAGAGTAAGCTTCCGCATGTATACGTTGTATAAATCTAAAGTATGTTTCATAAAGAAACTTGTATGTCAAGTATGTTATGATAATTGGAATTGCTTATGTATGTCATGAATATGTATAATATGAATCCGAATAATAATACGCTGCAAATGTAACGCTCCTCGCTCGCATTCCCGGGCGAGGGGTGCTACATTTAGAGCTTCTCTCACTAAGCTAGTTAGCTTACGCTCTCCTTTATTTACAACATGCAGATCGTTAGAGTTCGAGAGGCAAGTGGGCAAGGGAAGAGCTTTTGGAGTTCTCAATTGGCTCAAGTATGATTTACGTATTTGTAATAATGCCTATACGATGAGGGTGTAGACTTGTTTGGAGTTGGTGTCAAACTCCTTAGCTAGTTTTTTTTGGGTTTGGTTGAGCATTTAAATTATTGATTTCATGTTGGCCATGTGTATGCCTTTATGTTGTGGATTGTAGACCATATTTACTTGATGCATATTTGCCTTGTGTTTGAAGACTCATACCCTTTCTATGAATGCTATGTGTGCTTGTCTAAGGCATGTATGATAAATGCTATGTATGAATCCTTGTTAATTTAATGTTTACTTGAGTGGCTTTTATATGTATGATGAGTGTGAAACATGTTGTTTTAGGGTGTCTAGCAACTAGAGTTGTTGTGTGTTTGGTTGTGGGAGGTTTTGGTTGGAATTTGGGGCTGCCTTGTGCCAAAAGCCAGCTAAAACCTATCTGTTCGTAGCAGGTGTATCGAAACGGTTGGTCCCGTTTCGATACGGCCTTTTGTTTCAGGCCAGGCGTTTCGGTACGCAAGGGGGTCGTTTCCATACGTTTTGCCATTGGAAATATGAGATTTTGACGTTAAATTGAAGTATCGAAACGGGCCTAGGCGTTTCGGAACGATCTTTGTATCGTGGTCCACGAGAAGTTGACCTCTGAGGGCGTTTCGGAACAGTTGACCAATGTTTCGATACGGTCTCCTCTTGTTGTCTTTGGCTAGTTGACCCAGTCAAGGCGTTTCGATACACTCCTTGTGTGTTTTAAAACGACCTTTAGTTTAAGCTAAAATGGACTGTTTCGGTATGCTATTGGGTTGATCGCCTCGTTTGTTGCTTTTGTTGTTGTCCTCTCACATAGGATTAAATTGATCCATTTAGACAAGATAACAATTAAAGAAATTTTCTAGGGTTGCTAACTGAAGGGAAGCCTTAGCGGGTTTCACTTCGATTTTCCCCGTGTAGCCTACTCGGACCGGTCAGCCGTCTAGACCGGGACGAGGGGGTTACATTTGGTGGTATCAGAGCCTGAGGTTTCTGAGACCTCGGGTAGGTAAGTGAAGTAACTTTGGGTTGTTATGTGTTGCTATGCCTCGATGAGTGTTTTACCATGTATTGTACGAATTTTGCTTGCTAGTGTAATCACTAATTTTGTCCGGGGTGTTAGACCCGATTTCTTTTATTTTTATTTTTAATAATGGGCTTTAATATGATATTATTATTACTACCTTATTAACCACATATTAATCTTATCATTATTACTATATTACTATCATATTTATGTTTGCTTATCAATATTATTACTATACTTATTATTATTAGTATCTATTACTTATATCATTATTATTAATATTATCTACTAATATCATCTATCATGTTATAATTTATTATCATTATCTATCCATTATTTATTACTTATTACATTATTATTATTACCTATCATTATATATTAGCACCTTCTATTAATAGCATTATTATCCACTATCTTCCTCATTATTATTATTATTATAATTACTATTACCGTATATTATTATTATTAACCCTGAAAATCAGAAAACAAAAAATACTAATATAAATAAAAGCCCAATGTTTATTCATTAATCAAAGTCCATTACATAAAGGAAAAAACTCAAAAACATATACAAGGCCTGTTTGGGCCCAAATAATTAGGAACCCTAATCTGCTGATACACAAAACCCTAATGGTCTCCCTTTTCTTTTGCGCAGCCCAATCTCAGCCGTCAGATCTGGGATCCAGATCTGACGGCCAAGATCGCACCAGGAGCAAAAAACCCTAGAGAAGCCACCCGTTGCCCTAAGCGCCGCATCATCGTCTGCCGTTGGATCCAGATCAAGATCAACGGCCAAGATCGAGGTTCGGATGCCTCCAGAACCTCCACGCGTCGCACGCACGGCTCCATAACTCCTTCACGCGCGTCGTTTCAGCTCTCCACTCGCGCGTGCATCACACGCTGGCCATTCGAATTCCTCTGGTCGTCCAGATTCCACCAAGGGTTGTGATTCGCCCCTTGTCGTTCGGCCGTCTCGAGCCCTCCTTGAACCCCTCCTCGCGACCGTTCGTTCACATGCAACAAACAACCAAAAACGTCAGAAAAGGACATGCAACAAACCGGAAATCACAGAAGCAAAATGACAAACGACAGCAGATGAATACGTACAAATCAACAGCATTTCCAGCAATTTTGTGCAATTAGAAAAAATAGCAAAAATGTAATATTCCGGCTATATAAAGCCCGAAGCGAAATGTAATAGGGGGGATTTTTCAGTGGAGAAAGGTTGTAAAAAAGGGGATTCGATTCGGAAAATTTGGGAGAGAAATTTGTAATCGGATAGCATTAGGGGATTTTCAGAGAGGATTTTCGGAATTCAAAAGATTTCAAAGAGCAGTTGTAATCATCTTCATATCAATACAAACAAGAAAAAATTGAAGGTATCAACGCCATTATCTCTTTTATTTCGAATAAAAAAACAGAAAGGGTTAGGGTTTACCATTCGCGTCTCTTCCTCTCCCTCTGGTCTGATTGCCTTCTCGCCGGTGACAAGCTCAGTGGTCTCTTCCGAGACCATGCACGGGTGAACCGGTGGGAATGGTAACAAAAATGGTTTTGGGGATTTCGGTTCTCAGGTTTTAAAACAAAAAAAAAAACAATCGAAAAGATTTCTTTGTTTTGGTTTTGATTTCGAGAAGAGAAAGGTTTTTCGGTTTCAAAAAAAGAGAGGTTTTTTTAGGGTTCCGGCGCCGGCAACGGCGACCGGAACCCCTATGCGGCGCCGGAGAGGAAACGAGAGAGCAAAGAGGGTGAGCTCTCTGTAAATTAGGGTTTGCGAAAATAAAAAAGGGCTGATATGTTTTTTAATTCGGGTTTTATAATGTTTTAAATTTTTTTAAATCGGTCTAATCACCATTTTAACCCCTCCGTGTTGTTCTAATTGCACACGGAGGACTTCCGCATTTCGAAACCACGCCCGTGGTCCTCCAATGCTTTTTAGCGTTTTTGATTTCGTCCCCGGTTTTGTAGAAATTAATTTTCGGGTGGGTTAGTTCCTGATTTGGTCCCTATGGTTTTTCGAGTCTCTTTAACCGAGTCCCGTTTTGCTTTCTTAATTAGTTTTTTTTAATGGGTAATTTACAGAAGTGGTCCCTGTCAGTTTACATCTTATTTATTTACTTTGCTTTTCATTTTGTCATATGATATGTTGTTCATGCATTTAGCTTTTTTATATCGAATATATGTTTGTTTGTCATATTGCTTGTATTTGTTTAGTGTGAATACATAATGTGTGGTATATGTTTTTTATGTGATCGTATGTTTTTCTAATCTTGTTTAAGCTTGTTTATAATGCTTAGTATAGATTTATTGTGTACGGTGTATGCATCTTTAATGTGTGTATATTTTATGTCTTCATGATGGTTCGAATATATGTGGCATGCATCCTAATATGTCATTCATGTGACCCTTTTATTTTGCTCGATAATTAATTAACTTAAAAATATACCAAAAGAGAGGTATTAATTAACCTCGGTATTCGAGAAACGACAATCCTAGCTTAATGGATGTCGATCGAATATTTGGGTTAATTTTCACCGTCTCTAGGTAAGCGAAAGCATAAAAATAAAAATACCACGCACCATCCTTTATTTGCGTGCATCATGCATAAAGGTGACGTACGGGATCCGAACCCTAAACTAACACGGCAGTCAGCCTTATTTGATGTCGGTTTAGTCTATGGTCCAGTGTACCGTCATCCTTTTTAATTAAATGATTAATTAATTCCAATGCCACTATTCGATAAAGCCCGTGTTATTTAAGTCATATTTTCATTTAAGAACAATTATTAAATTCACTTCGATTTTTAAATAATTCCCATCGATCAAAAGGCAACAGGCAATTTGGTACCGATTTCCGGGCGTGATGGGGGTGCTAATCTTACCCCACGCGTAACCAACTCCCGAACCCGTTTTAAAATGAATCTCTGGTTTTATGGTGTCCGGCCTACCTCAGTGGCCGGTGGCGACTCCAAACTTTCACTATTTTCCAAAAACATGAATTCCCCCCTTTTCTTTAAATAAACCCCTTTTCAAAAAGAAAATAGTGATAAGGCCCCCTACTTAGTGTTTTTCTTAAAACCTTATCACAGCTTGGCGACTCCGCTGGGGAGGAATTTTTGTTTTTTACAAAACAAAAAATGAGAGTTAAGCCAATAAAACGCTTGTTGCCATTTGATCGATAAAAAATATTTAAAATTTGAAGTGAAGCTAATAAGTTTGTTCTTTCATGAAAATACGACTTAAGTTGAACGGGCTTTGGAAATTTGTGGCATTCGAATTAATTTTCCATTTAATTATTAAGGAAGTTATCGACATGTGTTGCATCATGATCATCAAGCTCTACACCCGAGCTATACCCTTAAGTGGGAGTGAAACGCCCATACCCACGTGAGTATCCCTCCACGGGTCGGTAATTCACTTCCGGAATCCACGCCTTTGACACGTGAGCATCCCTCCACGTCATTAGGCCGTGCTTTCCCCCAAACCGAAACCAATTCGCAAGCTTGTGATGTGCCAGAATTGGGGTTCTTATTGCCATAGCAGGTGATAAGATAGGTTCGGGTACCCTTTGCTAGAACCGAACTCATGAGTGGGAATATAAGAAGCCTACCCCGTTAGAGCCATGTGGATAACCCTATAGTTTAGAGTGTCTAGGTTTTTGCTTGCTAAATGCTTGTTTCTACATTTTTTTCGTTAATGCTTGAATTTCATTTCTTGCCTTGATTTATGTTTATCATGTGACTAACACCTTTTCTTTTCTTCCCCTCTTATTTTGCATATTTCATCATTGCATAAAGAGCATATTGAGTTGGAAATAGTCTGAAATTAAAGACTTGATTAGTGGGAAATATGGTCTGTAACAATAGTGAGAAGGACCTCGACGAAAATGTAGCCACAAGGAGAGCAACTACATGGTTGGGTTTTCGAGACAAGAAAGGCTTTCAAAAACAAGAAAAGGCCACCTCACTTATTTGTTAGATGTCCCAGGCAAGTGACCATTACTTCGAATTTTGGAGTTCAACCTACATTTGTTCTACAGTTGGCAGCTTTGATTTGACTACAACAGTTGGAAAATTCCGAGTCTTGCAAGGAAATTAGCGAGAACCACACCGAACAACAACCAAGCTTTCCGGGGCAAGATCGGAAGTTTCTCGGGCACTCTGCCATCTTGAGTCGACAATCAAGTTTCAACCTAGAACAAGAAAAATATTTCAAGTCGGAGGGAATTCCGACCTTAACTCCGATAAGCTTTGAAGGTTAGGCTCAGTGGGACACTTTCAAAGAGCAAGTCAAGAGCACCAAATATCGATGGTGGATTAATCATAATTCGTTGCGTATACCACTTGGGGGCAAGACCGAGAGTTGGCCTACTTGTTAACGAGGATATGAGAGAACGTCCGATTCCTAGCAAAAGATCATTTCAAGAAAGAAGAAGGGATTGAGTGAGTCTTGAAGAAAATCGTCGGCCTAGACGCTAGATTAAGAACTGCATGTAGTGGGTTTTATCCGATCATTGTAACGGACCAAGGTTCCCATTGATGAGTTGTTTAACGAGGATATTTGCCGAACTCAGTGTTGCTCTTTGCATTTCAATTATGCATTTTGTTTAATTACCTTTAGCCATGCATTTCTGTTGTACATGTGACACATTGTATACATGAACTGCACCTTTGCATTCAATTATACATTTTGATTAACCATATGTTGTACATGTGACACATTGCATTCATGAAATTAATGTTCAATGCACCTTTGCATTCAATTGCATTTTGATTGATTACTCTTGACATTTATGAATTAATGCACCTTTGCATTCAATTACATTTTGATTGATTACTTTTAACCATATGTTGTCCACACGACACATTGCATTTATGCACCTTTGCATTCAATTACATTTTGATTGATTACTTTTAACCATATGTTGTCCATACGACACATTGCATTTATGCACCTTTGCATTCAATTGCATTTTGATTAATTACTCTTAACCATATGTTGTCCATACGACACATTGCATTTATGCACCTTTGCATTCAATTACATTTTGATTAATTACCCTTAACCATATGTTGTCCACACGACACATTGTATTTATGCACCTTTGCATTCAATTATACATTTTAATTGATCACCTTTAATCATATGTTTCCGTTGTACATGCGACACATTCATCCATTCATTCATTCATTCATTAAACAAATAAAATTAATGTCCATCAAATTAATGTACTTTTGCATTCAATTATACATTTTGATTGATTACTCTTAACCCTATGTTGTACATATGTCACATGGCATTCAATAAAATTAATGCACCTTTGCATTCATGTAGCTTATTTTACAATAATACTTTTTGTACGTTCGTTGCATCATATGCATCACTAATTGGGGGAAGTACTCACCTCAGAGAAAATAGAAGAGAATGACTTCAAGCCAGTATAGTTTCAAAAGCATGAATGACCTGATGGCTAGGGTCGATAAGCTCGAACAACTCCAAAAGCATTTGGTTCGAAACCAGAAAGAGACGATCGCGTATGTGAAGACGTTCCAAGATGAAACAATGGGGCAAATCAGTGAATTGAGGGCTATGATAACTGTGGTGACCGAAAGAAGTGGCGTGAGGGGAAACCCCCGGACCGAGAATAGTGAAAAGGTGGGCCATGACTTTGGGATGAAAGAAGCTTTGTCTGATGAAGACCAGGTCGTCATTGGCCAGTATGAGGTGAACCGCACTACTTCAGAATTCCCCATTGAATTGGCGTTAGATAAGATCGAAGATTCTATTAGGAGAAGCTTGTCTTCTCCAACGAAGGAAGAATCAGCTCAAGAGCGACAAGATTGCCAAGAAGCCCCAAAGAGCGTTACAATTTCGCAACCTCGAACTATGATCAGGAGTCCTCAAGGCTCAAAGAAGATGAAAGGGATTGAGAAAGGGAATGATCAGTTCACCCCCAGCTCTTTCACTTACCAAGAGTTGTACTCAAAACTGTTGCATGCTCGAGTGGTGGCACCTTGCTTTGTTAAAACCCCATCGCCTCCGTATCCCAATTGGTTCCGTGAGGAAGAGCATTGTGATTACCACGCCAGAATTCGGGGGCACTCGATTGAGAAATGCACGAGCTTTAAGCGCAAAGTCCAGGTTCTTCTAAACCTTGGGGTGTTGGAATTTGAGACAAAAAGCCCGGGTTTGATAATCAGGTTTCCAACTACGGATAATGAGGTAAAGCTAGGAGGAGATCGAGTTGCTGTGGTGAAAGAGGTGGATAAGGCAAAGTCGCGGGCATCGGCAAAATCTACGGACGTTAGTGGCTGTCCTGATCATGATACGGAAGGGTCGGGCCTACTTACAGGGTCAAAAGAATTTCCAAAAGGGCCCACTAAAGCGATGGACCCCGATAAAATTGAAGAAGGTGAGCCTTATCTAAGGAAAGGGGAAAAAAGGAAAGCTAAAGAGCACGTTGTAGGAGAGGTTGACAAGAAGACGAAGGCGTGTTTCCCGATGATCAATTCTGAGCTGTTACCTCTGCTGATTCAGAACAAGCTCCTAAGGCCACCACCCCCGAAGCGGTACAATTATTTTAATACCAATGTGTTTGGTGCCAGGATTCCGTGTGAATATCATTCCGGGGATTTCAGCCACACAACGGAAGAGTGCGCGTTTCTAAAGCGTAGGATCCACAAGCTTGTTGAGAATGGAGTGCTCTCCTTCGAGAATGGAAAACCTAAGTTTAAGTAGGAATACCGAGTGCGAAAAGCCGGGTTCGGTGTCGTGGTGGTGGGGAATTTCTGTTGCATCCTACCTTTTGTTGTCATATCTTTTCCTCTTTAATGTGCATGTTTAAATTTGTAATGTTGGCCCATGATAGCTAGCATCTTTTGTAAGGGCTTTTGTGATGTCCGTTTGTTTTATCTTCAATGAAGGAGACTTTTGCAAGCATTTCATATTTCTTAATTTCTTTTAGACATTTCATTTATTCTTTATACATGTATATATTTTTACACAAAATACTTTGAAAAGAAAAACCAAATGTTGTGGGAATGATATGAATGGAAGCACCATCTGTTCTACTCAGGCCAAGAGAGGGGTGACAATGAGTGTTTAGGAATAATGGGCCACTCCCATTGAGTGAATCTTCCTCTCGGGCATTGTTGTCTAAGGTTCTTGAATGAAGTGATAACCCTAAAACTTCTACCACCTGAAGACCAATTTTGATATCCGTGTATGGGAGGACATTTGGCATTCCTTCAATTCCCTTCACATAGAAAGAAAATAAAAAATATGCCCATTGATGTCCCCGTTTGAGCCTGTTGAACTTTTTTTTCTTCTGAACGAACCTAAACCAAGGATCACCCCTACACCGGGGGCAAATGAGATAGAAGTCTATGGACAAGTAAATGGCATTGGATTCTAATTATGATATGAGAATGATGCCTTGTGAACTAAGGGGATTAAAAGGAAACAGCGAAAGAAAAGTTGGTTCTCAAAGAGCTACCCAAATCAAGTCAAAAATTACCGACATAAAAGTTGAAGAAACCAAAAGCAAAGGCACTCAAGTGAAAAGTGCAATTTTGAAAAGAGAGAGAAGCGGATAAAGAAAAAGGGACAAGAGGATTCCCTATCCAAATGAATCTCTACTTAGATGAGCCTCGAAAGATTGTTCGCCTTTGATCAAAAGCCTGCACTAATACAATGTGAAGGTGCAAATTGATCCAAAACTACATTTGACGAAAGGAAATGAACTCTAGGGTGAAAACCCCAAAAAGGGGCAGTCTAGAGCGATCCAAAGAAACAAGAGAAGGAATAGCATTCCGTTTGAGCATAATATGGAGACTTCCCGTTGGAAAAATTGATCCTTGGTTTCACCACCCTTAAACACTTGTTTGGGCCTGTTTACCCTTTCTTTCGTAGCCGTGAGCCTTAGCCTACATTACAAGCCATAAAAGACCATTTGGACCATACGCGGGCGGATAAATTTGTTTTCAGATCACATCCCGCCTATCGGAGTTAACCTTTCTTCAAGGATTGACACACTTCTAATGCCTGATTGAGACCAGAAAAGAGGGAAGGATGGGGCATGGTGAGTTAGTGAGCTAAAGAGAGCCACTTTTAATCGGGTAGACACTAGGAATGGGAGTCGCTCCTCTCAGAAGCCTAATAGCCCAGAAAAGATCTCATATGTGCATTCCTGCAACATTCGGAAAATGTCACTCGGGTTGACCTTTTTTTCAAGGACCCAAAACTTTGATTTTCTTAAATATCACTTGTCGTGATTCTTTAAAATGTATACATATACATAATGAATTTATTTTTATTATCTTCATAAGTCTCATATATTGGAATGAACAAGCGGACTGACCATGGCTCGAGGTAAAGTCATCAGTACCTAGAGGGGCGCTAAAAACAAAGTTCAAGGACTAATCGAGAACGGTCTTTTGAAGTTTTGAAAAGAAAGAATGGTGAGCAACGACAGACGAGAGCTAAGTTTGTCAGGACATGTGTCTGAGGAGTGGTTGTAGTCCCAAGATGGTGACCACCGACCTTAAAGAATAAAGACAAACTAAGTTCATGCATCTTTGCATTATGAAATATGCTCATGCATCATTGATAGTTAGACATCCCTATGTTAGGAGCATGCTAACTCATACCACCATAGCATTTTGCTCATTTTGAACAGGTATTTGAAGATTGATAAGGGGGTGGATCTACGGCTCTACGAGAAGAGAAATAGATCTCAAGAATCCTTTGACTGGTATCAAGGTTCTTAATCCCTGATTTTTTTTATCCTTTCTAAAGGATATTTTTCTCAAAACTCAATTTCTCAATTTTTATCCTTCCTAAAGGATAATTTTTCTTAAAATTCCAATTTCTCTATCTTATCCTTTCTAAAGGATGTTTTTCTTAAAACTGAATTTCTCAATTCTATCCTTTCTAAAGGATGTTTTTTCTTAAAACTCGAATTTCTCAATTCTGTCCTTTCTAAAGGATGTTTTTCTTAAAACTGAATTTCTCAATCCTATCCTTTCTAAAGGATGTTTTTCTTAAAATTGAATTTCTCAATCCTATCCTTTCTAAAGGATGTTTTTCTCCAAACTTGGATTTCTCAATTCTATCCTTTCTAAAGGATGTTTTCCTCAAAACTCGAATTTCTCAATTCTTATCCTTCCTAAAGGATAGTTTTTCTTAAAACTCAGATTTCTCAATCTTATCCTTTCTAAAGGATGTTTTTCTTAAAACTCGATTTCTCAATTTTATCCTTCCAAGGATGTTATTCTAAAAATTCCAATTTTCTCGATGTTATCCTTCTTTAAGGATGTTTTTTTAAATATAATTCTCATTATTGGTGAAAACTGATTGTACCCAGGGGAATGGTACAACTAACCCGGAGCAAACGGCTACCGGTAAAGGCATTTCAAATCCGTTAATCCCTGTGCATTTGGGAAAAATGCAAGTCTCGGTTCCAAGAAAAATGAATTGGAGACGTTACACCGCTTCATGAAAGAAGAAGCGATGTTTGGGCAAGTCCGACATAAATGTTGGCACAACGTGCTTAAACACGGTAAAGTTTAAAACAATGGATAATTCAAATGTCCACCGAAAATCCATTTTTACGAATGGTCGAAGGGAAATAAATCCTTTGCAAAAATCCAATTCCCATTATTGGTGAAAACTGATTGTACCGAGGGGAATGGTACAACTAGCCCGGAGCAAACGGCTACCGGTAAAGGCAATTCAAAACCGTTGATCCCTGTGCGTTTGGGAAAAATGCAAAAGAAATAAGCTGACCTGTAGTTTTTTTATCATAACGAGAGAGTTCAAAGTTTTCGGGTAGTTAAGCCGGAAGGCCTGCTCAGTGTTTTCGCCGCTTCGGGAAAACAAATTATTTGGGTTTATTCTTTGCCGCTTAGGGAGAATGAATCAGCCACGTCCTTTGCCGCTCAGGGAGGACATACCAACGTTGTCCAGTTGCTATTGGAGGTTTATTCTTTGCCGCTCAGGGAGAATAAATCAGCTACGTCTTTTGTCGCTCAGGGAGGACATGCCAGCGTTGTCTAAGCTATTGAAGGTTTATTCTTTGCCGCTCAGGGAGAATGAATCAGCCACGTCCTTTGCCGCTCAGGGAAGACATACCAACGTTGTCCAGTTGCTATTGGAGGTTTATTCTTTGCCGCTCAGGGAGAATGAATCAGCTACGTCCTTTGCCGCTCAGGGAGGACATGCCAGCGTTGTCTAAGCTATTGAAGGTTTATTCTTTGCCGCTCAGGGAGAATGAATCAGCCATGTCCTTTGCCGCTCAGGGAGGACATACCAACGTTGTCCAGTTGCTATTGGAGGTTTATTCTTTGCCGCTCAGGGAGAATGAATCAGCTACGTCCTTTGCCGCTTAGGGAGGACATGCCAGCGTTGTCTAAGCTATTGAAGGTTTATTCTTTGCCGCTTAGGGAGAATGAATCAGCCACGTCCTTTGCCGCTCAGGGAGGACATACCAATGTTGTCCAGTCGCTATTGGAGGTTTATTCTTTGCCGCTCAGGGAGAATGAATCAGCTACGTCCTTTGCCGCTCAGGGAGGACATGCCAGCGTTGTCTAAGCTATTGAAGGTTTATTCTTTGCCGCTCAGGGAGAATGAATCAGCCACGTCCTTTGCCGCTCAGGGAGGACATACCAACGTTGTCCAGTTGCTATTGGAGGTTTATTCTTTGCCACTCAGGGAGAATGAATCAGTTAGGTCCTTTGCCGCTCAGGGAGGACATGCCAACGTTGTCCAGCTCGCTTTCGCCGCTCCGGGAGAGCATGCTATCAGGTTTATTCTTTGCCGCTTAGGGAGAATGAATCAACTATGTCCTTTACCGTTCAGGGAGGACACGTCGACGCTACCCACTTTGTTTTTGCCGCTTCGGAGGAGCAAATCACCCAAATAGGGAAGTTGGACAAAATTAGTGCTAATGGTCTTTGCTTTGTTCTTGTTTCACAAGTACAAGCAAAGAGGGGCAACTGTAATCACTAATTTTGTCCGGGGTGTTAGACCCGATTTCTTTTATTTTTATTTTTAATAATGGGCTTTAATATGATATTATTATTACTACCTTATTAACCACATATTAATCTTATCATTATTACTATATTACTATCATATTTATGTTTGCTTATCAATATTATTACTATACTTATTATTATTAGTATCTATTACTTATATCATTATTATTAATATTATCTACTAATATCATCTATCATGTTATAATTTATTATCATTATCTATCCATTATTTATTACTTATTACATTATTATTATTACATATCATTATATATTAGCACCTTCTATTAATAGCATTATTATCCACTATCTTCCTCATTATTATTATTATTATAATTACTATTATCGTATATTATTATTATTAACCCTGAAAATCAGAAAACAAAAAATACTAATATAAATAAAAGCCCAATGTTTATTCATTAATCAAAGTCCATTACATAAAGGAAAAAACTCAAAAACATATACAAGGCCTGTTTGGGCCCAAATAATTAGGAACCCTAATCTGCTGATACACAAAACCCTAATGGTCTCCCTTTTCTTTTGCGCAGCCCAATCTCAGCCGTCAGATCTGGGATCCAGATCTGACGGCCAAGATCGCACCAGGAGCAAAAAACCCTAGAGAAGCCACCCGTTGCCCTAAGCGCCGCATCATCGTCTGCCGTTGGATCCAGATCAAGATCAACGGCCAAGATCGAGGTTCGGATGCCTCCAGAACCTCCATGCGTCGCACGCACGGCTCCCCAACTCCTTCACGCGCGTCGTTTCAGCTCTCCACTCGCGCGTGCATCACACGCTGGCCATTCGAATTCCTCTGGTCGTCCAGATTCCACCAAGGGTTGTGATTCGCCCCTTGTCGTTCGGCCGTCTCGAGCCCTCCTTGAACCCCTCCTCGCGACCGTTCGTTCACATGCAACAAACAACCAAAAACGTCAGAAAAGGACATGCAACAAACCGGAAATCACAGAAGCAAAATGAAAAACGACAACAGATGAATACGTACAAATCAACAACATTTCCAGCAATTTTGTGCAATTAGAAAAAATAGCAAAAATGTAATATTCCGGCTATATAAAGCCCGAAGCGAAATGTAATAGGGGGGATTTTTCAGCTGAGAAAGGCTGTAAAAAAGGGGATTCGATTCGGAAAATTTGGGAGAGAAATTTGTAATCGGATAGCATTAGGGGATTTTCAGAGAGGATTTTCGGAATTCAAAAGATTTCAAAGAGCAGTTGTAATCATCTTCATATCAATACAAACAAGAAAAAATTGAAGGTATCAACGCCATTATCTCTTTTATTTCGAATAAAAAAACAGAAAGGGTTAGGGTTTACCATTCGCGTCTCTTCCTCTCCCTCTGGTCTGATTGCCTTCTCGCCGGTGACAAGCTTAGTGGTCTCTTCCGAGACCATGCACGGGTGAACCGGTGGGAATGGTAACAAAAATGGTTTTGGGGATTTCGGTTCTCAGGTTTTAAAACAAAAAAAAACAATCGAAAAGATTTCTTTGTTTTGGTTTTGATTTTGAGAAGAGAAAGGTTTTTCGGTTTCAAAAAAAGAGAGGTTTTTTTAGGGTTCCGGCGCCGGCAACGGCGACCGGAACCCCTATGCGGCGCCGGAGAGGAAACGAGAGAGCAAAGAGGGTGAGCTCTCTGTAAATTAGGGTTTGCGAAAATAAAAAAGGGCTGATATGTTTTTTAATTCGGGTTTTATAATGTTTTAAATTTTTTTAAATCGGTCTAATCACCATTTTAACCCCTCCGTGTTGTTCTAATTGCACACGGAGGACTTCCGCATTTCGAAACCACGCCCGTGGTCCTCCAATGCTTTTTAGCGTTTTTGATTTCGTCCCCGGTTTTGTAGAAATTAATTTTCGGGTGGGTTAATTCCTGATTTGGTCCCTATGGGTTTTCGAGTCTCTTTAACCGAGTCCCGTTTTGCTTTCTTAATTAGTTTTTTTTAATGGGTAATTTACAGAAGTGGTCCCTGTCAGTTTACATCTTATTTATTTACTTTGCTTTTCATTTTGTCATATGATATGTTGTTCATGCATTTAGCTTTTTTATATCGAATATATGTTTGTTTGCCATATTGCTTGTATTTGTTTAGTGTGAATACATAATGTGTGGTATATGTTTTTTATGTGATCGTATGTTTTTCTAATCTTGTTTAAGCTTGTTTATAATGCTTAGTATAGATTTATTGTGTACGGTGTATGCATCTTTAATGTGTGTATATTTTATGTCTTCATGATGGTTCGAATATATGTGGCATGCATCCTAATATGTCATTCATGTGACCCTTTTATTTTGCTTGATAATTAATTAACTTAAAAATATACCAAAAGAGAGGTATTTATTAACCTCGGTATTCGAGAAACGACAGTCCTAGCTTAATGGATGTCGATCGAATATTTGGGTTAATTTTCACCGTCTCTAGGTAAGCGAAAGCATAAAAATAAAAATACCACGCATCATCCTTTATTTGCGTGCATCATGCATAAAGGTGACGTACGGGATCCGAACCCTAAACTAACACGGCAATCAGCCTTATTTGATGTCGGTTTAGTCTATGGTCCGGTGTACCGTCATTGTTTTTAATTAAATGATTAATTAATTCCAATGCCACTATTCGATAAAGCCCGTGTTATTTAAGTCATATTTTCATTTAAGAACAATTATTAAATTCACTTCGATTTTTAAATAATTCCCATCGATCAAAAGGCAACAGGCAATTTGGTACCGATTTCCGGGCGTGATGGGGGTGCTAATCCTACCCCACGCGTAACCAACTCCCGAACCCGTTTTAAAATGAATCTCTGGTTTTATGGTGTCTGGCCTACCTCAGTGGCCGGTGGCGACTCCAAACTTTCACTATTTTCCAAAAACATGAATTCCCCCCTTTTCTTTAAATAAACCCCCTTTTCAAAAAGAAAATAGTGATAAGGCCCCCTACTTAGTGTTTTTCTTAAAACCTTATCACAGCTAGTACGTTGTTTGATAGCATGTTTCAATGGTTTTTTCTGGTTGGGTTAAGGGCTAGTCAAATGTCCCCATTGTTAGGTGTTGTTGTCATAAAGGAAAATTATTTTGGTTTAATGAGCTTGAGAACCGGAGTCCTTGCCCTTTTGCTAACCTAACGTTTTCCTTGTTTGTTGTGTGTTTACTGTTTTAGATCTTATTTTTCTATGGTGAGACCAAGGGGGCGACCTAGAGTGGGCGACCAGGCACCTGGAGGTGAGCCTTCTGCTCCTCCTGCTCCCGGTGGTAATGGAGTGGGTGGGGAAGGTGACGTGCCTAAGGCAGGTGCGCAAGTCGGAGGTGATGGTAATGGGCCTCTGGCCGGTGCTAATGTTGGAGGTGTTGGGGCTCAGACGGGTCAGGGTCCAGCGAGCGCGGACATGACCCATCTAAGTCAGACTATAGCCGGGGTTTTTCAGACAGCTTTGGCCGGTGCACAAGCTGCAGCACCACCTCAGGGTGTGGGGACATGATTACCCCTAGAGAGGCTTCGTAACTTGGGAGCAGTTGAGTTTCGTGGGTTGACTCCCGAGGGTTCGGAGGGGTGGCTTGAGAGTACTACTCGCATCTTGGGTCAGATGGAGTGTTCAAACACCCGTAAGTTGGGTTGCACTGTCTCTTTGCTTCAGGGGAACGCTTATACTTGGTGGACCACTGTTACTTCGGGGATGGCCAAAGCGGATATCACGTGGGAGTTCTTCAGAAATGCCTTCAAGAGGAAGTATCTTGGAGTTCGGTACTTGGATGAAAAGAAAAGGGAGTTTATGGCCTTGGTTTAGGGTAACAAGACCGTGACTGAGAACGAGGTCCAGTTTGTGAGATTGAGCCAATATGCAACAGAGTTGGTCCCTAATGAGAGGGAGCGGTGTGAGCGTTTTCGATTTGGGTTGACTAAATATGTGAAGACCTACATGCTTGCCTCTGACTACACTGAGTTTGATGTTTTGGTCTCTAGGGCCAAGGATATTGAACATAACTTGGGCTCTAGTGCACGAGCTAGTGGGTCCGATTCCGGAAAGAGACATGCGAACTGGGATAGAGATCATGCTAAGAGGAATAGGGATAGAAGGTACCAGCCCGATAAAAAGACATATGGGTGGTAACTATGGCCAGGGCCATCAAGTCCAAGGAGCTGTTGTGCACACTTCAGAGTGCAATAGGTGTGGGAGACGCTATCAAGGCGAGTGTGCGGGTACCTTTGGGCCGTGTTGGAACTGTGGATCCCGAGACCACATGAGGCGTAACTGTCCACACCTGGCTAGGGGCGGACCGGCTCCAGCTAGGGGCTTTGAGCATCAGAGAGGCCGTGGGCACGGTCATGGAAACTTTTAGCTAAGGAATGAGGGTTAGAGGAACTTGGCTCATGTAGTAGCAGTCCAGCCCGAGGGAGGAGAACTGGCTAGGGTGTATGCTCAGCGAGAGGTTGGGAATGACACTGATGTCATTGCAGGTAATTTCTCATTACTGTCTTTGAGTTTGCTTTCTTTGATAGATTTGGGGTCGACACATTCATATATTTTTGGTGAGCACGCAAGGTCATTAGGGTTACCATGTGAATGGTTAGAGATAGGTGTAAATGTTACTAGCTTTTTTGGTGATACAGTGGTAGTTAGGAAGGTGTATAGGAGGTGTCCCTTAATGGTTCAGGGCCACATATTTCCGGTCGATATGATGGAGTTACCCTTCTACGGTTTTGACGTGATTTTGGGCATGGATTGGCTCGTAGAACATAGGGCTAGGGTTGACTTCGTGACCAAGAGAGTCTCCTTGAGGCTTATCGATAACTTAGTGGTTGTGGTCGTGGGTGAGAACGTTAGGTTCTTGACCAATGTGGTTTCAGCTTTGGAAGCTCAAAAGTTGTTGAGTTCGGGGTGTCAGGCTTACTTGGCTTATGTAATGAATCTGAATATGAGTGAGGTGAGACCTCAGGACATCAGAACAATATGTGATTTTCCGAGTGTTTTTCCGGAAGAGTTACCGGGTTTACCTCCAGACAGAGCAGTTGAGTTTGCTATTGAGACGTATTCTGATTCTGCACCAGTGTCGATCGCTCTGTATAGAATTTCACCGAAAGAGTTGAAGACACAACTTCAAGAGTTGACTGATAGAGGCTTCATTAGGCCTAGTATTTCTCCGTGGGGTGCTCCGGTTTTGTTTGTGAAGAAAAAAGATGGTAACATGAGGATGTGTATAGATTATAGCAGTTGAATAAGGTGACAGTGAAGAACAAATATGTTGAGTGGATCGAAAGATCGATATTTACCAAGAGGGGGGGTGAATTGGAAATTTGAAGGATTGTAGTGGAAATTGGCAAATTAAAATTGAAGAACAAGGAATTTAGAGTGGTTCAAGTTCCAAATGAACTCTACATCCACTACCTTAGTCTCACTAAGGATTTGCAACAATTTCACTAAATTGATCTTCCCCTTTTCTAGGACAAGGAGGCAACCCTTTACAATATCGGTTGATTTTTCTACCCAAAAATCAACCCAACCCTCACACAAGAGAACAAAGGAATTTGTAGGCTAATTAGGTATCTCTCAATACAAATGATAGCCCCGATACAAGCACTCAACCCAATTTTACAAAATATGAATGAAGAACACAAATTGGGATTTTACACAAATTTGGGATTTTTGCTCAAATGCTTGAATTTGATGTTTGGATGTTTGCTTGAAGTTCAATAGTTGTTGCTGATGCTTTTGGATGTCCCTTTTATACCTTCTCATTGATTTCTAGCCGTTTGGGTGGTTGGGAACATAAATGGAGCCGTTGGAACCCTCTCTTGCCACCATTAATGCTGTCTGCACCAACCCGTTTCGGAACACGGGAAACCTGTTTCGGAACGGACTAAAATAGAAAGAGCCGTTGGGGTGCATTTAAGAGCCCGTTTCGAAACGCCTTAGGGCCGTTTCGGAACGGTTTTGCCACTGGAAAAGGGTCGTTTCGGAACGGTCCTAGCCCGTTTCGAAACGCCTTAACGGTTTTCAGAAATTCAGTTAAAACATACAACGGTCACATTTTCAAAATAAAACCTAGCCCTTGTTTCGGAACGGGATTGATTCGTTTCGAAACGAAATGGCTACTGTCAAAGGGTCGTTTCGGAACGGGCTTGATCCGTTTCGAAACAACCCTTTTATATTTAAAAATATGAAATATTTGAAATAATTTAATCCTTTTTAAAGCCAACATGAAGAACAGTTTCGAAACGAGTTGTGCCGTTTCGAAACGCTTTCAAGTGTTTCGATACACGTTTCGGAACGGTGGTCGACAGTGGTGAAATTGTTTCGAAACGCCTTAGGGCCGTTTCGAAACGGGTGCTTGAGAAACACTGCTTTGGCTTGAAACACTTAGAAAAATTATTTGAAAATGTATGTTTTTAACTTGGGCATAATACTAAAATTATATGGGGATATTTTAAGGACTTAAAATTCGTTTTGACTTTTTCAATTTAGTCCTTAGGTTTTAAGTTATATCAAAATTAAAATATTTGTTTCACAATCTCCCCCTTTTTGATATAACAAAACCAAAGTTAGAATTTTTGAGAATTTTGAAAGTTTTGAAAATATTCTAACTCCCCCTTAATTTAAGATAGGTTTTTAAAACAATTTTGATTTGAAGTTTAAGTTTAAAAACTTTTTAAAAATTAAAAACGAATTTTAGTGTTGTGGCTCTTAAATTTCTTCTCCCCCTTTTTGTTAGATCAAAAAGAATAACATAAGCTCATAGAGAAGATAAAAGATTAGTACCAATAAGCAATAATAAGCAACCATAGAATTAATTCATAATAATAATATCCAAAACATAATTCAAACATGAAGTTCAACATAATTCAAACAATAAAATCCCAAATAAAAAGTCATAAGCATAGGTTCCTAAAAACATGAGAAAACAAAAGATGCAATCTTAATCCTAAAAAGCATAAATAATATGATATGATATGAAGATCCTAAGCCTCGTCATCATCATCCTCGTCATCATCATCATCATCGTCCTTGGCTTGAGAGCGGTGAAATTTCGTCCATTGCCCATAAAGAGTGGAGAAGGAAAGATCCAAGTTGGAATGAGAAGTCTCAAGAGAAAGAAGGCGATCCTCGACATTCTTCAAACGATTTCCCATTGTTTCAAATCCCAAAGCAATGCTAGTGTCCAAAGCATTCATCCGAGTGTCCAAAGCATTGAACCGCTCGGTGAGGAAAGCCGTGAGGGCTTCATTGTTTGCAACTGGAGCTTGCGGTGGAGGAGCAATGGGAGCAGGATCCGCTTCTCTATCAACTCTTTCCCAAATACCATTCACATATTGGAACCCGGACTTTCGAAGGGATGACTCACCAATCTTGGTCTTGCGAGGGATCGGAGAGTCGTAGGTACAATCAATACCGAGATGGTGAAATAGGGCGCTCAAAACAATGCCATAAGTAAAGGAATTCAACTCATTTGTGTCAATAAGTTTGATATTATTGACTATCTCGGCAAAGATTATCTTAGGGACATTTGGGCGCTCACCCCTACGGAAACACTCTAGCCAAAAGTGATCAGTGTGACGAATATGAGAGTATTTGCCTCCGGAAGGACGAAGAAACCAAGACACCATCAAGTGAAGAACTCGATCATGCACATCCAAATAAAGTGCCTTACCGGTAAAAGAGCCAAAGTGGCGTTCATCTTCAAGACCCTCATCCTTAAGCTTAAGAGCAGACTCTAAAAGTTTAACATTTATGACAACCTTTTTGCCTAGTAAGGATGACTCAATTCCTATGATCTCGGTTTTGGACTCATCATAAAGAAAGCGAGCATTAGAGTAAAAGATGAGTACCATATTTTTGTAGCAAACATCCGGAAGGCTCAAGAAATCCATGAGATTCCACTCCTCCAAACGAGGAAGATAGCGAAAAAGGAATCGCTCGGAATTGAGGAATTCAAGATCAATAACACGTTCCTTACGAATCGCGAAATCCTTGACATAAGACAAACGAGCACGTGCCTCCGAAGTCTTGAAAGATTTCTGAAAAGGCATCGTGATATTCGTACGAATGCTCGAATCACTGGATTGAACGACCTTGCGCTTTTTGTTTGATTGTTCCGCCATCTAAAAACAATAAGCAAGTGTTTTAAAATTGAGTGTATGCATTGATAATTAAAATCAATCCAATAATAAATCCCACTTAGGTTTTTGAAAAACAAAATTAAAATAAAAAACAGTTTAAAAAAATACGATTGAAAAATTTTATATTCGAATCAAAAATTTTGAGAATTGAAATTTTTTTTACAAGATTTTGAAAACCCACAACCAAAAACATATAATTTATACAAAAATAAAATTTTCTAACCTAAGATTCGAACATGAATTGAAAGAAAAAGAAAAATAGAAAAATTACCTTAGTTTGGGATTTTGGATGATTTGAGAAAAATCCTTGCACAAGATTGATGAAACTTGCTTAGACTTGAGTTGTAGAGTAAAACCCCTCACAATTTTGTGAAAATCAAGGAGTTTTAGAGGGTATTTATAGAGAGGGAGGCGGTTTAGGGTTTTAGAGTTTGATATAAAGTGTATTTGTGTCATTAAAAGCCCTAAATAAAGCATTCCGCGATGCCGTTTCGGAACGGTCAAGACCGTTTCGGAACGGGCGGCTAGGGTTTTGACCATTTTAAAACCATAAACAGAACGTTTCGATACGATGTTGACCGTATCGAAACACCCTTTGACCCGTATCGGAACGCGTTCCGATACACCCCTTGGCAGAATCAAAAACGTTTCGGAACGCTTTTAAGGCGTTTCGAAACGCCCTTCTCTCAGAGCTGGATTTAAGGTATCCGTATCGAAACAGGTTCACCCGTTTCGATACACCTGGGCCTGGAAGTGCAGATGAGGCTCTAAAAATGCAGAAAAATGATCTTTTAAGAGGCCTAACATGTATAAATGTCATGAATGAGCAGGCAAAACATATATAAGCATAAACATACTCCCCCTAACTATAATCATGGATGAAATTAGGAGTTTAAACATATCAACATGGCATTTCACAAAATCAAGCATTTTTAAGCACAAAAGAGGTCCTGAAAGGTCAAGATAGGCTAGCTAGACCCAACTCTCTCCTAAGGGACCAAAAACGCTCTTTGTCTAAGGGTTTTGTAAAAATGTCCGATAATTGATTTAAGGTGTCTACATACTCTATAACCACATCTTCCTTAAGGACATGATCTCTAATGAAATGATGCCTTATTTCTATATGTTTGGTTCTAGAGTGTTGGATGGGATTTTTAGTTAAGCATATTGCACTAGTGTTGTCACATTTTAGGGGTATAGTTCCAACTTTAATTCCATAATCTAAGAGTTGTTGCTTCATCCAAAGGACTTGAGCACAACAACTCCCTAAGGATATGTACTCGGCTTCGGTGGTAGATAAGGCTACACTATTTTGTTTCTTAGAGAACCAAGATATGAGCATACTACCTAAGAATTGGCAAGTTCCCGAAGTACTTTTCCTATCAATTTTACAACCCCCATAATCCGCATCCGAGTAAGCATGTAGGTTGAAGGTAGAGTCTCTAGGATACCAAAGGCCTAAACAAGGAGTGTCTCTAAGGTATCTAAAGATTCTCTTAACGGCTATAAGGTGAGACTCTCTAGGACTAGCTTGAAACCTAGCACACAAGCAAACACTAAACAAGATATCCGGTCTACTTGCGGTAAGGTAAAGCAAAGATCCAATCATAGAACGATAAAGCTTAGAGTCAACACACTTACCTCCTTCATCTTTGTCAAGTTTTGTAGATGAGCTCATAGGAGTGGCTTGAGGCTTTGCATTCTCCAAGCCAAACTTCTTGAGCATATCCTTTATGTATTTTGCTTGGTTGATGAAGGTGCCATCCTTCTTTTGCTTGATTTGGAGTCCCAAAAAGAATGAGAGCTCCCCCATCATGCTCATCTCAAATTCACCTTGCATTAGCTTAGCAAACTCTTGACAATGACATTCATTAGTAGAACCAAAAATTATATCATCAACATAAATTTGAACTACTAAAATGTCATTTTTATACATTTTTATGAAAAGTGTAGTGTCCACCTTACCTTTTTCAAATCCTTTTTCAATCAAAAAATTTGAAAGCCTTTCATACCAAGCTCTAGGAGCTTGTTTTAAACCATAAAGGGCTTTGGTAAGTTTAAAAACATGATTTGGAAATTTTGAATCTTCAAAACCCGGTGGTTGTTCCACATACAATTCTTCATTTATAAAACCATTTAAAAATGCGCTTTTAACATCCATTTGAAAAAGCTTGAAATTATGATAACATGCATATGCAAGCAACATCCTAATGGCTTCCATTCTAGCTACGGGTGCATAGGTTTCATCAAAATATATTCCCTCTTCTTGAGTGTAACCTTGTGCTACAAGTCTAGCTTTATTTCTCACAATGTTACCACTCTCATCTAGTTTGTTCCTAAAGACCCATTTAGTTCCTATTGTAGATTGATTACTAGGCCTATCAACTAATGTCCATACATTACTTCTCTCAAATTGATTTAACTCTTCTTGCATAGCCATAATCCAAAAGTCATCTTTCAATGCTTCTTTTATGTTTTTAGGCTCTATGCATGAGATAAATGCAACATGGTTCATTAATCTAAGAGAAGAACGAGTGGTTACCCCCTTGGATGGATCACCCAAGATTTCACCATCTTTGACATAGTTCAACTCCCTTGGGTAGCTCACTTCCTTTTCCTCAATAGCCAAGTCCTTCAAGGCTTCAAGAGGTGGATCTTGTGTGTCTTCTTCTTTTGGTTGAATCTCATCCTCCTTTGAAGTTTGACCTCCATCAAAGGCATTTATGATTCCTACATCATCATCATCACAAGAATCCTTCCTAGGAAGGAGGTTATCATCGAATACAACATGAATAGATTCTTCTACTACTAAAGTTCTTTTGTTAAATACTCAATAGGCTTTAGAGGTTAAAGAGTAATCTATAAAAATGGCTTCATCACTTTTTGCATCAAATTTACCTAAGTTATCTTTTTCATTATTTAAAACAAAACACTTGCACCCAAAAGGGTGAAAATAGCTAATGTTAGGCTTTTTAGATTTTAAAATCTCATAAGGTGTTTTCTTTAAAATTGGCCTAATCATAACTCGATTTACAATATAACAAGCGGTGTTTGTGGCTTCCGCCCAAAAATATTTAGGTAAATTATTTTCACAAAGCATAGTTCTAGCCATTTCTTGTAAAGTTCTATTTTTCCTCTCAACTACCCTATTTTGTTGAGGAGTTCGAGGAGCCGAAAAATTATGGCTAATACCATTTTCATTTAAAAATTCTTCAAACCCTAAATTTTGAAACTCGGTTCCATGATCACTTCCAATGTGTGAGATTCTAAGTTCAAGATCATTTTGGGTTAATTTTGAAAATGTGATGAATTTTTCCAAAGCCTCATCTTTAGTACTTAAAAAGAGAACCCAAGTAAATCTAGAAAAATCATCAACTAGCACAAAAGCATACGATTTACCACCCAAGCTCATAGTCCTAATAGGCCCAAACAAATCCATATGAATTAATTGTAAGCATCTACTAGTAGAAACACCATTAATGGATTTAAAGGAAGACTTATGTTGTTTACCCTTTGAGCATGCATCACAAATTTTATCATTTGAAAATTTTATTTTGGGCAAACCTCTAACTAGATTTAGAGAGACTAGTTTTTCCAAAACACTAATGCTAGCATGTCCTAGCTTCCTATGCCACAACCATGCATCATTTTCATTTTGAGCAACTAAACATGCATGGGATGTATGAATGTCATCTAAATGCACCATGTATATATTTCCTATGCGATGACCTATGAGCATAATACTATTTGATTTAATGTCTACAATTTTACATCCATTTTTATCAAAAAGAACATTAAATCCTTTATCACACAATTGACTTATGCTCAATAAATTATGTTTAAGACCATCAACATACAAGACATTTTCAATGAGAATGGTAGAGTGATTACCTATGGAGCCAATACCTTTGATGTGGCCTTTGGAGTTGTCACCAAATGTTACTACTCCTCCACTTTTTGGCTTTAAATCCATGAATCGACTCTTGTCTCCGGTCATGTGTCTCGAGCATCCACTATCAAGGTACCATGAGTTTTGACTTTGTGCTTTGGCCTTGAAGCAATGCTCCCCCTACAAACAAAGATATTAAACCTTGGTTTTTGGTACCCAAATCATTTTGGGTCCATGAGTGTTAGCTCCCAAAACCTTGGTTCCCTTAGGAATCCAAGATGACATAGCAATAATATTATTAGATTTTACAAGTTCCTTAGGAACCCATACACTTCTAATCCTTTTAGCTTTACTATGTCTAGGGTAGCTACCTTGTTTGTAGTAATTAGTCCTTTTCTTAGGTTGGTGTGTTCTAGATGATTCTCCTACTTCATGCTTGACACTTCCAACATTTTTTAAGGACTTTTTGAGCTCATTTAGCTCACCTAACACCTTTTGGTGTTCACTATTGCATTGAGATAAAAGATTATTAAGATCAACATTTTCATCTTGAAAGAATTTAAGTTCATCTTTTAATCCTAAAATCTTTTTCTCAAATTTAGAATTAGCTAGAGTGAGTGAGTCATTTTTCTCATTTAGCTCTAAAATGATTTTCTTGTTTTTAATGACCGACTCCTTAAACTTCTCAACTAATTCATCATATACCTCTTGTAACTCATCATATGCATCATTTAACTCTTCATATGAAAAATCTAAAGTAGATGAGTTAGAGGTTACCAAGGAGGAATCTTCCTCAAGTGCCATGAGACAAAGGTTAGCCACTTCTTGTTCGTCATCCTCCGATGACTCCTCATCACACCAAGTAGCAAGTTTGGCTTTGAGTTTCTTCTTCTTCTCAAAGCTCTTCTTCTTGAGTTGAGGGCACTCCGAACGGATGTGGCCGGGTTGTTTGCACTCATAGCAAATGATGGGATCCTTTCCTTCTTCTTTGCTCTTGCTCTTGAAGTCCATTTTTCTTTGGATTTTTCTACCCCGGTTGGACCTCATGAATCGTGAGAACCGTTTGGCTATCATAGCCAATTCTTCAAGTTCGTCCTCATCACTAGATGAGCTCTCATCAAGTTGTGAAGCTTTAGCCTTGAGAGCTATTCCCATCTTCTTCTTCTTTTCAACCTCGAGCTTCTCTACTCTTTTCTCTTCCTTCTTTTTCTCATCTTCCCTTCCTTGCTTCATGATCTCATGAGTAAGGAGAGAACCCACAAGCTCATCAAGCTTTAAAGTCTTCAAGTTCTTTGCTTCGATGATAGCGGTTCTCTTCCCATCCCAAGCTTCAGGAAGTGAATAGAGTAGCTTCCGGACAAGCTTGTCTTCCGGTATGATCTCTCCATATCCCTTTAGACCGTTGACGATTGTGGAGAATCGATCAAACATCTTCGACACCGTCTCATCGGGCTCCATCTTGAAGTTTTCATAACTAAGATTGAGAAGTCCAATCTTAGTTTCTTTGACATCATTGGTGCCTTCATAGGTGGTCTCAAGAGTGCCCCACACTTCCTTGGCACTTTCAATGGATGAGACCTTTGAGTAGATGTCCGGACCGAAAGCACAAAAAAGCATGTGGAGAGCTTTATCGTTGACTTGAATCTTCTTCCTCTCCTCTTCACTCATTTCGGCTTTCTTCTTCAACACCATCTTGCCTTCACCATCTTGCTTCAATGGAATGAATGGCCCATCCTCAATGACATCCCACACAAGATAGTCACTTGACTTGATGAATAGCCTCATTTTGTTCTTCCAAAAGGAGTAGTTGTCACCATTGAAGAAAGGAGGCTTGGTGGTTGATTATGACTCGTACATGCCGGAACCGGAGGTTGAAGCCATTCTTGATAATTTGATGATCACACTCTTCCAAGGATCTCCTCTTGTGGTTGTTAATCCTCAAAGAGTTAAGCTCTGATACCAATTGTTGAGTGGATCGAAAGATCGATATTTACCAAGAAGGGGGGTGAATTGGAAATTTGAAGGATTGTAGTGGAAATTGGCAAATTAAAATTGAAGAACAAGGAATTTAGAGTGGTTCAAGTTCCAAATGAACTCTACATCCACTACCTTAGTCTCACTAAGGATTTGCAACAATTTCACTAAATTGATCTTCCCCTTTTCTAGGACAAGGAGGCAACCCTTTACAATATCGGTTGATTTTTCTACCCAAAAATCAACCCAACCCTCACACAAGAGAACAAAGGAATTTGTAGGCTAATTAGGTATCTCTCAATACAAATGATAGCCCCGATACAAGCACTCAACCCAATTTTACAAAATATGAATGAAGAACACAAATTGGGATTTTACACAAATTTGGGATTTTTGCTCAAATGCTTGAATTTGATGTTTGGATGTTTGCTTGAAGTTCAATAGTTGTTGCTGATGCTTTTGGATGTCCCTTTTATACCTTCTCATTGATTTCTAGCTGTTTGGGTGGTTGGGAACATAAATGGAGCCGTTGGAACCCTCTCTTTCCACCATTAATGCTGTCTGCACCAACCCGTTTCGGAACACGGGAAACCTGTTTCGGAACGGACTAAAATAGAAAGAGCCGTTGGGGTGCATTTAAGAGCCCGTTTCGAAACGCCTTAGGGCCGTTTCAGAACGGTTTTGCCACTGGAAAAGGGTCGTTTCGGAACGGTCCTAGCCCGTTTCGAAACGCCTTAACGGTTTTCAGAAATTCAGTTAAAACATACAATGGTCACATTTTCAAAATAAAACCTAGCCCTTGTTTCAGAACGGGATTGATTCGTTTCGAAACGAAATGGCTACTGTCAAAGGGTCGTTTCGGAACGGGCTTGATCCGTTTTGAAACAACCCTTTTATATTTAAAAATATGAAATATTTGAAATAATTTAATCCTTTTTAAAGCCAACCTGAAGAACAGTTTCGAAACGAGTTGTGCCGTTTCGAAACACTTTCAAGTGTTTCGATACACGTTTCGGAACGGTGGTCGACAATGGTGAAATTGTTTCGAAACGCCTTAGGGCCGTTTCGAAACGGGTGCTTGAGAAACACTTCTTTGGCTTGAAACACTTAGAAAAATTATTTGAAAATGTATGTTTTTAACTTGGGCATAATACTAAAATTATATGGGGATATTTTAAGGACTTAAAATTCGTTTTGACTTTTTCAATTTAGTCCTTAGGTTTTTAGTTATATCAAAATTAAAATATTTGTTTCATAAAATACCCTTTGCCCAGGATAGATGACTTGCTATACCAGTTGAGAGGTGCTTCTGTGTTTTCGAAGATTGACTTGAGGTCCGAGTACTACAAATTGAAGGTAATGGATGTGGACATACCGAAGACAACCTTTCGTACACGTTATGGGCACTATGAGTTTTTGGTGATGCCTTTTGGGTTTACTAACACTCCGACAGCTTTCATGGATATGAGGAACCGTGTGTTTCATGAGTTCTTGGACAGGTTTGTGGTAGTGTTCATAGACGACATCTTAGTGTACTCTAGGACCGAAGAGGAACATGATGAGCATTTGCGGTTAATACTTCAGACCCTACTAGAGAATCAATTGTATGCCAAGCTAAGCAAATGTGAGTTATGGATTAGGGAGGTAGTCTTCCCAGGTCACGTGATCTCGGCTAGTGGGATTAGTGTGGATCCCAAAAAGATAGAAGCTATAGTGAATTGGAAACAACCAAATTCGGTGACAGAAATCCACAATTTCCTAGGTTTGGCGGGATACTATAGAAGGTTTGTTGAGGGGTTTTCTAGAATAACGACTCCTTTGACTAAGTTGCTACAGAAGAATATTCCGTATGAGTGGTCCGATGCAAGGCAAGAAACGCTCGAGAAATTGAAGAAGGCTTTGACAGAAGCTCCTATCCTGATTCAGCCTGGAATGGGGAGAGAGTTTGTGATTTAGACTGATGCATCCTATGTAGGGCTAGGTTGTGTACTTATGCAAGAGGGTAAGGTGGTAGCATATGCTTCGCGACAGTTGAAAGTTCATGAGAAGAATTATCCCACCCATGACATAGAGCTAGCCGTAGTGGTGTTCGTGTTGAAAATTTGGAGGCACCATCTTTATGGTGAGAAGTGCACCGTGTATACCGACCACAAGAGTTTGAAGTATTTGATGTCTCAGAGGGAGTTGAACCTCAAGAAATGTAGGTGGTTAGAGCTTCTTAAGGATTATGACCTCACGATAGAGTACCATCCGGGTAAGGCGAACGTAGTGGCCGATGCCTTGAGTAGAAAGGTGGCCGTTGAGTTACGAGCTATGTTTGCGAGATTGAGCGTGTCTAATGATGGTGGGTTGATAGCCGAGCTTCAGGTTAAGCCTTCATTAGCTCAGTTAATTCGAGAAAAATAGTTGCGAGATGAGTCGTTGGCACCTCACGTGTAAGACATTGTAGAAGATAGGCCTACCGAGTATTGTTTTGGTGAGAATGGGATCCTATGTTACAAGGATATGATAGTGGTTTCGGAGGATGCCGAGTTGAGGCGTACGATCTTCAATGAAGCTCATAACAATCCTTTTGCTATGCATCCGGGTAGCACGAAGATGTATCGAGGGTTAAAAGAAGAGTACTATTGGGTTGGTTTGAAAAAGGACGTGGCCGAGTTTGTAAGTAGGTGTATGGTTTGTTAGAGGGTCAAGGCCGAGCATCAATTTCCCTCAGGATTATTACAGCCGTTGAAGATTCCAGAATGGAAGTGGGAACGTATTACCATGGAATTTGTGTCAAGGCAACCGTTGACTCCTTCGCGGAAGAATTTAGTATGGGTGATAGTGGATAGTTTTACTAAGTGTGCCCACTTCATACCAGTTCATACCCCCTATACCTTAGACAAGTTGACCGATTTGTATATCTTTGAGATAGTGAGACTACATAGGGTACCGAGATCGATTGTGTCAGACCGAGATCCGAGATTTACAGCTATATTTTGGGAGTGTTTGCATCGAGCCTTGGGTACTTGGTTGAACTTCAGCACTTCATATCATCCGCAGTCAGATGGTCAGTCTGAGAGAGTGATTCAGGTGTTGGAAGATATGTTAAGATGTTGTATCATTGATTTTCAGGGGTCGTGGGAGAAATATCTACCGTTAGTAGAGTTTGCATATAACAACAGCTTTCAGTCGAGTATTCAGATGGCTCCGTATGCGGCCTTGTATGGTAGGAAGTGTAGAACTCCGATTTGTTGAGCCGAAGCCGAACATAAGCTTGTACCGATGCCTAATTTACTTAAGGCACCATCGAGAAGGTAAAGTTGATTTGTGATGGTTTGAAGGCAGCTTTAGATCGACAAAAGTCCTATGTCGACCTAAAGAGGAAAGATGTAGAGTATTCCGTGGGAGATAAAGTGTTTTTGAAAGTCTCACCTTGGAAGAAGGTGATGAGGTTTGGTAGGAAGGGTAAGTTAAGCCCAAGATTCATTTGACCTTATGAGATAGTTGAGAGGATTGGTCCTGTTGCATATAGATTGAGACTCCCGACCGAACTAGAGAAGATTGATGACGTGTTTCACGTATCGATGCTCCGAAAGTATAGATCTGATCCGTTCCATATAATGCCCGTAGAAGAGATTGATTTGAATCCGGACTTATCTTACATTGAAGAACCAGTTGAAATACTTGCTTCTAATAGCAAGGTGTTGCGTGGCAAGACCATAGAGTTGGTGAAGGTGTTCTGGAGACATAAAGGTGTGGAAGAGGCCACGTGGTAAAGGAAAGCTGATATGCTTGAGCAGTTTCCGTACTTGTTTCCATCAGGTAATTTCAAGGACGAAATTCCTTAAGTGGAGAAGAGTTGTAACACCCGAGTTTTGGGGTCGGGTGAATTAAAATAATAAAATATTATTTTAACGGGCCTCGTGTTTTCAAACAAAAGATTTTATGTTTGACTTGTTTTAGTTTAAAGCCCAATTCCATGGATTTTAGGATTTTTAGTGTTACCCATCTCATTAATGGCAAAGTGGTAAATATTTGGACTTTTAAAATAAACACTCCCTTATTTCAAAACACCCAACTATTCATCATCTTCTTCTCTCCTCTTCCATTTTATTTCAACGACAAAAAACCCCATATCCCCTAGTTTACTATTCCATCATCTCTCTTACTCATTGTTGGAGATTTCTCAAAGGTAAACTCACTTTTGACTTGTCCTCATTGTTCTCTACATGTCTATGGTTTTATTTCTCATTTAAATGCATGATTTCTCATTTTGGAATTTTGAAAGTTTGGGTTAAAAATGTGAACTTTATTAGTCTTGATTTAAGCTTTTGATTTATTAATGATACATGAGTTGTTTACCATCTATAAGGTCCAACATATTAGACTTTTACAAGGTTTTATGGTGTTTCCCGAAATTGGGTTTTAGGGAGGTTTTTGAAGGGTTTTAGGTTGAGTTTTGGGGGTGTTTAAGGTGGAAACTTGTTGGCTGATGGTTAGGCTATATGTAAGGGTTGTTTTGGAAGCTTTTGGGAGTAATATAAGTGTTGGAAACATTGCTTTTAGGCTGTGCTTTAGTGCTGCTCGGGAATGTGGAATTTGGGTTTGTCTTTAGCTTGAAATTATGTATGTTGTGCTTGGTTTGTGTCCAGGGCTTTCTACATTGAATCATGGACTGAATTATGATTGTTTTGATTGTGTTGGGATGATTAGAGGCAAGGAATATTGTTGGTGAAGCCTCGAGAACGAATCCGGAGATTTTGGAGGCTTGAGCTTGGTTTTCGGCTTTCATTTGGGTAGCAACGGTGAGTAGAAATGTCAACCTTTGATTTGTTTTCGAAATGGAACTCTTGGGGGTTTGGGTGGGACCTAGAGGGTTCACCTAAATCCAAGTGTAAGTTATTCATCCTACCTTTTTGTTATGTGTTGATGAGTGGCTATATGTTGTGGTATCATGTGCATCTTGAGTTGTTTTATACCTTTGTTGTTGTGTAGTCGAGTTGAAGTCGAGCCTCACGTGATGGTTGTCATAACTACGGTGATGAGTGGTCCCACCGGTATTGACTAGTAGTAGAGTAAGGTGATGAGTGGTCCCATCGGAAAACTACTAGTCAAACGGTGATGAGTGGTCCCGCCGTGTGTATGGTTGTTGTGCATGTGCAAGCCATGTGTAACGCCCCAGTTTTGGGCTTAGAAGTTTTGGGCGTTGACCGGTTCGGTCAAAGTGCTGTTCGAATATAAAAAGGTGAAATTAGGAAAGCCTAGTTCGGGTTGCATTAAAAATATGGAAAAATGTCCTAAAATCATCTTTTAATATATATAAGTGAACTGTGAAATCAATTTTACAAAATGAGGTTTGGAAGGGTGACATTTTGGCTAGTGACCAAAATGTAATTTTTGAAAGTTGCGTGACTGTTTTAAAAAGGATTGAAACTTTGAATCTTTAAGGAGCTATTTACCCAAAGGGAGTTTCTCCAGATTTTTCTAAGATATTTTATGTTTTAATTCTGATTTTTAAACATAAAGAAAGTGGAGGGAAGTTATTTTCTAACTAATTTTCCTAAAATCTCATTTTCCTTTTCTCTCATTTTCTCTCAACCCAAACACTTTCTCTCCAGAGATTTTCCTCTGATTTTGTCATCTAAATCACTCATTTCAATTCTCTTTTGATTGCAAATCATCTCATCAACAAAACCTCACCATTTGCTAATTGGATCTTCAAGCTTTTTGATCCTAAAAAGGGAGAAACTCAAGTTTGGAGGTAAGAACGTCCTTCTCCTCTAAACTCTCAGTTCTTTACTGAAATTCCTAAGTTCTCAATCCTTGATTTGTGATTTGTTAAAGGCTTTTCAATTGGAATCTTGATTTTGGCTTTAAAATGCAAGATTTGGTGGTTTTTGGTGAAATTTCGTGTGATCTGTTTGGGCAGTGTTTTGAGGTGTCAAATTGATGTTAAAAGAATGTTAAATTGATGTGGAATTGAGGTTTAATCAATGCAATCCCGGATAGGTTGAATTCCCTAAGTTTTACTTGAGTTTTTGGTTGTTTTTGGAGTGTTTTTGATGATCTGTTATGGCTGGAGGTATAAGGACGTGTTTGTGATCATTTTGGATGTTAATTGATGTTTAAAAATGGTTAGAAGTGATGGATCTTGGCTGGGTTAAGTTTTGGAAGTGTTTGGAGGTGTTGTCGGTTGTGTTTGGTAGCCGAATTGTTGGATTTGTGATGAGCAGCGAGTTTAGTTGTGTTGCTGGTGTTTTTAATGCATAATGACGCATTAATCCTCTGTTATTATGTGCTTGAAACAGGGGAGTTTGATCCGTGAGCATTAGAGGTGGTGCGGAAGGTTTCGGATGCTTGGAAGGCTTGTTGGCTAGCCTTGTTTTGTGTATCGGTGAGTGAAGTTGGGTTTTCGGCTTTTAAACCAAGGTTTGAAGGTTTTGGGATCTTAGTTTAAGTCTAAACAACTTAGCTAAGCTCAAGAGTAAGTAAATGGATTTTCGCTCTTGGTTGTGTTGTGATTTGGCTTTAAAAGCAATTGTGATTGATGGTTGCAATGCATTTGATTTGCATGTTTTAAATTCTGTTTTGAAAGCATATTTAAGCATGGTTTAATGCTGGTTTTGAAAGCCATATGTGAAGGATGCTCAAGGTAAGAGATCCTTGGTTTTATACATTGAAATTGTGGTTTTGATGCATGGTGTTGCATGATGTTTAATGGCTTTGTGTAATGCTTTAAAACAGTGAATTGATGATGGTAAATGATGGTTTTGCATTATGGTTATGCATGTGAATCATTGGACTAATATGGTAAGATGGTTATATTGGCAAGTGATGTAAGTGGTTCTTGGTTTCTTTGATCGGATATAGTTAGCCGGCTATAGGATTGGGTGCACCGTGAATAAAGTCGCCTTGGATGTGGAGTGGTTAAGAGTGAACCGGTAAACTCCATCCAAGTATCCTAACGAGATGGTTAAGGTCATAATGGAGGTTGAGTGCCCATTCGAGGACCTTGGGTAAGCAAAGGTAATAATGGTGGTTAAAATTCCATTAGTGGACCTTGTGCTTGTTAAGATCACAATGGTGGTGTAAAGTCCATGTGTGGATCTTGTATAGGGTGTCCCGGATCTCGTTAGTGATGTTATACAACTACCAATCGGTGATGCTAAGGTTGTATGGTGTTTAAAAGTCCATACATGGGAACCTTGTGCATGTTAAGGTTATATGGTGTTTAAAAGTCCATATATGGGAACCTTGTGTAAGTTAAGGTTGTATGGTGTTTAAAAGTCCATATATGGGAACCTTGTGAAAGTTAAGGTTGTATGGTGTTTAAAAGTCCATACATGGGAACCTTGTGAAAGTTAAGGTTGTATGGTGATTAAAAGTCCATACATGGGAACCTTAAGGAAAATAAGGTTGTATGGTGGTTAAAAGTCCATACATGGGAACCTTGTGAATGGTGAGGTCAAATGGTGGTTAAAAGTCCATTTGGGGACCTTGGATTGGTAGTGTGTATGAAGCGTAGGGACCGCTTGTGATCCGCGTATCCGATTGGATGTTGAGCTGAAAAGTGGATTTGGATTATCACTTGAAAGCCAATATGATGTTCTTGATTATATTGAAGCATGAGATGCTTGGAATGATGCATGGTTGCATGGGAAGTGCATAATGTATTAAGAATGCATGTTTGCTTGTTAAGCTTGAACAAGAATTGATTAACTATTGAGAGGGATGCATGTGTGCATGAAATCTCTTTAGTGCATTGGAGTCTTGCTAAGACTTGTTTTAAAGGCATTTGATGCAAATGTTGATGATGTGGTTCATATGTTGCATTTGTTTAATGCATGTGTTGGGATGATTGAATAAATGGTTTCAAAAGGTTTCTTGCTTGACATGATATCCAAGTATGAGTAATGTATGATGTGTAAAGGAGGTGTTTTCCAAGGTTTTGAATTTAACTTTGCATTTGGTGCTTATGCATTGAAGGGTTAAATTGATGTTTTGCAAGTTGTGCTTTGAAAAGGTTTACTTAGCTTGCTGAGCTAAGGGTTGGTTTTCATGTTTGAGCAATGCATGATTTTGAGCTTGTTGTTAAAGAGGGTTTTCAAACATTGCTTTGGTTTACCAAATCGGGTTTGTTTTAAAAGTGGTTTTATGACTCGCTGCATTGATGGTGTTTTGGTTTTGAGCATTCCTCACTAAGCATTATGTGCTTACGCTCCTTTTTGTCCATCAATGCAGATCTTTGAAGTTGGAACAACGAGGAGCAAGGGATTCAAGGAGAACTCCACTTGAGATGTATGTCTCGGTTAATAGCTATAGTTAATAAAGGCAATGGGGGGAGAATCTCTTATGTTGATGTATAACGAGTTTGTGTATGTTGGACAAGTTTGATATATGTTGTTGAATCAAGTGGATTAGTGTTGCAAAGTTTGGATCATCTTATGCTTAAGTTGTTTTGCTATGCTTCTTGTTAAAAGCATGAATGAGCTTTGAATGTGTTAAATGTGTTGGTGCACCTAGGGGTGATCATGTATCTAGATTTTGATGCTCAATTGTTCCTTGTGTGTTGAGTATCTTGCTGGTGTGGTTTGATTGCATTTGGAGCATGTTTGGTTGGCCAATTGTGTGTATGAGCAAGCATATCTCTGCATTCTGTGCAGGTCGTTTCGGAACATTTGTTACCGTTTCGGAACGAGTGCCTTGTAGCAGCCCAGGCGTCCGAAACGGGTGACACCGTTTCGAAACGGGAAGCCCTCTGCCAGCCCTCGTTTCGGTACGCGTTGCGGAACGGCCCCGCGTTTCGA
Organism: Hibiscus tridactylites; assembly: GCA_958450335.1. NCBI lineage: Eukaryota > Viridiplantae > Streptophyta > Magnoliopsida > Malvales > Malvaceae > Hibiscus > Hibiscus tridactylites. Next base: position 33,778,663 of record OY288273.1, on the reverse strand, counting down.
AACAGGCTATCCCTGTTTCGGAACACCTGACCGTTGGGGGCTGACATTGGCAGTTATATGTTTTGAAATGTTTACGTTTTGGTCCTGAATCTTGTTTTGGTTCTTGTATGAGCTTGGGAAGTTCTTTTGAGCTGAAATTTGGCAGAGAAGCATGAAACCTGACTAATTACAAGTTGGTAACTTTTAATCGGGCTAAGTCCTTGTAATTTGCAGAATTTACAATTTGGTCCCTAAAGTTGTAAATTGTTCAATTGGGTCCCTGTTTGATCTCTGATGTTATGATCTTTGAGTATGCTATTTGAATGATCATAACTAGGGTTAATGTGCATCTAGACAAGTTTAAAAGAAAAAAAAGGGTCGTTAATCAAGGTTGACTTTCGGGTTGACTTTGGTTTTCCCCGTGTGATCTTCTTAATTCGGGTCGACGTCTAGGCCGGGTTAAGGGGGTTACATTTGGTGGTATCAGAGCTGAGTTGCGAATGCTTGGGGAAAACGATAAGTTGTGGTAGTATGTGTTTGATGTCTATCTTGATGTGTGGTTGAAAGCTGGTTGAAACACGTGTTTCTGAGCAAGTTGTTGATGTTTTCAAGCATGCTTTGTGTTTATGAATCATCGTTGAGTTAAGGTGGTTTTGTGCTAATGTTGAGAGCTGATTTTATGAATGATGAAAGTGTAATGAGTATGATATGTTGATATTATGCTGCTGTGAATGGATGTTGTTTGATGAAAGCATGATCGAAGTATGTTGTTTGATATGCTTGATGTTGTGATATCCATGTTTGTGTTGACTGTTATGTCATGTGAAAGGGGAGGATACGAGATACCCATTGCCTTATTACTATAGCTATTGTGTTATTTTGGAGTTGGAGTTTGAATCCTTGCTTAAAGCTGGTCTAATTGATTTGTTTGTTTTGTTGTGATTGTTTGTTGTTAGTAGTATGGCGAAATCGATGAAAGAATGGCAGTTGGGTGAGATGGTTGCTGCTTTAGGGAAGGTTGTTAAGGCGTGGAATTCACCTTTTAGTGGAGGTGTTTTGCCTCAGTCTTCTGTGCTTGGTGTTGAGGTATTGAGACAGGAGGGAGAAGTTGGTTCTGTGATGAAGAGTTCATCACCTGTTGTTCAAGAGGTGTTGGGAACATCTCAGGCTGTGGTAAAAGTAAAGTCGGTAGATGTGCTGGCTGTGGGATGTGTGGGTTTGTCGAAGCAGCGTTTGTTTGATTTGGGTGCTGTGGAATATCATGGTTCGTCACCTGAGACGTTTGAGGCCTGGTTGGCCAGTGTGATTCTGATTTTGGATCAGGAAGGTTGTGATTATGCCTGTAAGCTGGGGAGCGTTGTCTCTTTGATGTTGGAGAATGCATGTTCCTGGTGGACATCTGTGGCGGTGGCATCGCACATCCATGATATTAATTGGGACTTCTTTGTGTCTGCCTTTTATGAAAGGTATCTTGGAGGGAAATTCCCAAGGGATAAGCAGTGTGATGGTAGTGCAAATCTGGGGCAAGTGCTGGTTGAACAGGGAGTGGAAGCTCAGCTACCGGTGTGTAATCGTTGTGGGAGGCGCCATGTTGGAGGTTGTTGGGGCGCAGGTGCTTGTTGGAACTGTGGTTCTAAAGAGCATGTGAAGCGTGATTGTCCTCTTGGTGTGAAGTCAGCTTCAGTGGTAGCCAAAGGGTCTCTGAAGGGTCGTGGGCACGGCCGAGGCAAGGTTCGGAGGTGTCAGGAAGAGCAGAAAGTTGTGAAGAGTTTGGGAAAGGAAATCTGTTGGAAATGTGGGTCTGCTGGACATAGGAGGCGCGATTGTTTGAAGTTGGCTCGGAACAGCCAAGGTTCCTTACCGCAAGGAGTTGGGGGTGACCATAGTGTGTTAGCTGATGCTGCAGTGGTGCGGCTGGAGGATGATGGTTCTGCGAGGAAGAGAGCTCGTCTGATGAAGCTTCAGGGTGGTGAGGTGTTTTCAGGTAACCTTGTTAAGTAACCTTTGCTTAGCTATCTTAGTTTGGTTTCTATTGGTTTTCCTTGCGTGGAGAGTATGATCTTGTTGCTAGCATGCTGAGGTAGTTGTTGTTGTTGTATTTGTTTAGAAACATCTCTAGTGCGAAGTAGGCTTAAGTGAGTATCTTGTGGTTAATGGTTGTTAGAATGATGGAGTTAGACAAGTTAGAAGTGAGGTAGGAGGTTGTTCTTAGATGGATTCTGAGGATGTTATTGGAGGGTGTGAACTGACATTCATGCACAGTTAAAATCATTTGTTATATGCTATATTATATATGTGTTGGTCCATGCATACATGTGGCATGACATTAGAGGTTTTGCATACATGTACATCAGGCATTGATAGGGCATATTGGTGACCATGCATACGAATGTTCACACTCGCTAATAACTAATCGAATCTGTTAGTGTTGTGGTTGGGTTAGGTTGGATGATGGGTTTTTAGAGGTTGTGTTGGTGCTGAGTGGAAGATAGAAGTAATGGAGAGTATTAAGCCAATTGCTAGTAATGGTGGGAGCGGTATAGTACGTTGGTAGAAGGCAAGTGTTTGATGCTTGTAGAATTTAGTGGGTTGGTGGTGAGGAGTACCGGTTGGGGTTAGAATCGGTCAAGTGGTTTGAATAGTTAGTAGAGATGGTGGTTCCTTGGTGTTAAGTGATGTTGCAGGTCAGTGGTTGTGTTTCTAGAGTGCTGAGGTAGCTTAGCATTAATGTTGTAGTAGAAGGGTTGTTTATGTAAGTGTTGGTTCTTAGCAACCTTTGAGGAGTTGAGAAGATGATATGTACGTTCGAGTTGGGCAATGTTTTAGTAAGCCAAGTGTTGTGGTCAAAGTTTGAAGTGGAGAGGCAATGAAAGATCAAAGGTCAGTGTTGGTTGGAAGGATTCTTGTGAGAGGTGGTTGGCTGGTTGTGGTTAAGTAAGTTTCGTCTGAAGTCAGCTGGTGGTGTAATGGAACGGCAGGCGGAGTCAAGTTGGGGTTGTGATGTGAGTTTTGGATTGTTGGTGAGTAGCCCTGGTGAGTCATTATGGTTATAATAGCGGCGGATGTGAAGGATTGTCAGCTTTATGATGAGGAGTTTGGGTAAGCAGTTGGTGCTTAAGAATTTTTGCTTGATTGGAAAATCTTTGAAGGAAGTTGGGGAGTTTGTAAAGAGTTTTAGAAGCAGTGAAGGTTGTAGTTTACATGGTGGTTGAATTGGATTGGTTGGTGTCACTGTGTGAACAAGTTTGGGAGTTGTGTGCTAAGGTGTTGTATGCTGTTAAAGTTTGAGGTTCTTCAGGATGTTGTTGGGGCTGTGTGCAGTCCGGAAGTGTGAAAGGTTAAGATGTGGGTAACATTTGAGTGTTCTGGAATTTGTGAACAGTATGTGGTGGTGTTGGGTTTGGTGGAGTTTTGTGTGGAAAGTGTTCAGTGGTGGTTGAGGCTTTTGTGTTGCCTTGTGTGTTGATTTGAGAAGGTTGTTGTTCTCTTTTCGCTAGTTGAAATTTCGAGGACGAAATTTCCTAAGAGGGGGAGAGTTGTAACGCCCCGGTTTTGGGCTTAGAAGTTTTGGGCGTTGACCGGTTCGGTCAAAGTGTTGTTCGAATATAAAAAGGTGAAATTAGGAAAGCCTAGTTCGGGTTGCATTAAAAATATGGAAAAATGTCCTAAAATCATCTTTTAATATATATAAGTGAACTGTGAAATCAATTTTACAAAATGAGGTTTGGAAGGGTGACATTTTGGCTAGTGACCAAAATGTAATTTTTGAAAGTTGCGTGACTGTTTTAAAAAGGATTGAAACTTTGAATCTTTAAGGAGCTATTTACCCAAAGGGAGTTTCTCCAGATTTTTCTAAGATATTTTATGTTTTAATTCTGATTTTTAAACATAAAGAAAGTGGAGGGAAGTTATTTTCTAACTAATTTTCCTAAAATCTCATTTTTCTTTTCTCTCATTTTCTCTCAACCCAAACACTTTCTCTCCAGAGATTTTCCTCTGATTTTGTCATCTAAATCACTCATTTCAATTCTCTTTTGATTGCAAATCATCTCATCAACAAAACCTCACCATTTGCTAATTGGATCTTCAAGCTTTTTAATCCTAAAAAGGGAGAAACTCAAGTTTGGAGGTAAGAACGTCCTTCTCCTCTAAACTCTCAGTTCTTTACTGAAATTCCTAAGTTCTCAATCCTTGATTTGTGATTTGTTAAAGGCTTTTCAATTGGAATCTTGATTTTGGCTTTAAAATGCAAGATTTGGTGGTTTTTGGTGAAATTTCGTGTGATCTGTTTGGGCAGTGTTTTGAGGTGTCAAATTGATGTTAAAAGAATGTTAAATTGATGTGGAATTGAGGTTTAATCAATGCAATCCCGGATATGTTGAATTTCCTAAGTTTTACTTGAGTTTTTGGTTGTTTTTGGAGTGTTTTTGATGATCTGTTATGGCTGGAGGTATAAGGACGTGTTTGTGATCATTTTGGATGTTAATTGATGTTTAAAAATGGTTAGAAGTGATGGATCTTGGCTGGGTTAAGTTTTGGAAGTGTTTGGAGGTGTTGTCGGTTGTGTTTGGTAGCCGAATTGTTTGATTTGTGATGAGCAGCGAGTTTAGTTGTGTTGCTGGTGTTTTTAATGCATAATGATGCATTAATCCTCTGTTATTGTGTGCTTGAAACAGGGGAGTTTGATCCGTGATCATTAGAGGTGGTGCGGAAGGTTTCGGATGCTTGGAAGGCTTGTTGGCTAGCCTTGTTTTGTGTATCGGTGAGTGAAGTTGGGTTTTCGGCTTTTAAACCAAGGTTTGAAGGTTTTGGGAGCTTAGTTTAAGTCTAAATAACTTAGCTAAGCTCAAGAGTAAGTAAATGGATTTTCGCTCTTGGTTGTGTTGTGATTTGGCTTTAAAAGCAATTGTGATTGATGGTTGCAATGCATTTGATTTGCATGTTTTAAATTCTGTTTTGAAAGCATATTTAAGCATGGTTTAATGCTGGTTTTGAAAGCCATATGTGAAGGATGCTCAAGGTAAGAGATCCTTGGTTTTATACATTGAAATTGTGGTTTTGATGCATGGTGTTGCATGATGTTTAATGGCTTTGTGTAATGCTTTAAATAGTGAATTGATGATGGTAAATGATGGTTTTGCATTATGGTTATGCATGTGAATCATTGGACTAATATGGTAAGATGGTTATATTGGCAAGTGATGTAAGTGGTTCTTGGTTTCTTTGATCGGATATAGTTAGCCGGCTATAGGATTGGGTGCACCATGAATAAAGTCGCCTTGGATGTGGAGTGGTTAAGAGTGAACCGGTAAACTCCATCCAAGTATCCTAACGAGATGGTTAAGGTCATAATGGAGGTTGAGTGCCCATTCGAGGACCTTGGGTAAGCAAAGGTAATAATGGTGGTTAAAATTCCATTAGTGGACCTTGTGCTTGTTAAGATCATAATGGTGGTGTAAAGTCCATGTGTGGATCTTGTATAGGGTGTCCCGGATCTCGTTAGTGATGTTATACAACTACCAATCGGTGATGCTAAGGTTGTATGGTGTTTAAAAGTCCATACATGGGAACCTTGTGCATGTTAAGGTTATATGGTGTTTAAAAGTCCATATATGGGAACCTTGTGTAAGTTAAGGTTTTATGGTGTTTAAAAGTCCATATATGGGAACCTTGTGAAAGTTAAGGTTGTATGGTGTTTAAAAGTCCATACATGGGAACCTTGTGAAAGTTAAGGTTGTATGGTGATTAAAAGTCCATACATGGGAACCTTGAGGAAAATAAGGTTGTATGGTGGTTAAAAGTCCATACATGGGAACCTTGTGAATGGTGAGGTCAAATGGTGGTTAAAAGTCCATTTGGGGACCTTGGATTGGTAGTGTGTATGAAGCGTAGGGACAACGCTTGTGATCCGCGTATCCGATTGGATGTTGAGTTGAAAAGTGGATTTGGATTATCACTTGAAAGCCAATATGATGTTCTTGATTATATTGAAGCATGAGATGCTTGGAATGATGCATGGTTGCATGGGAAGTGCATAATGTATTAAGAATGCATGTTTGCTTGTTAAGCTTGAACAAGAATTGATTAACTATTGAGAGGGATGCATGTGTGCATGAAATCTCTTTAGTGCATTGGAGTCTTGCTAAGACTTGTTTTAAAGGCATTTGATGCAAATGTTGATGATGTGGTTCATATGTTGCATTTGTTTAATGCATGTGTTGGGATGATTGAATAAATGGTTTCAAAAGGTTTCTTGCTTGACATGATATCCAAGTATGAGTAATGTATGATGTGTAAAGGAGGTGTTTTCCAAGGTTTTGAATTTAACTTTGCATTTGGTGCTTATGCATTGAAGGGTTAAATTGATGTTTTGCAAGTTGTGCTTTGAAAAGGTTTACTTAGCTTGCTGAGCTAAGGGTTGGTTTTCATGTTTGAGCAATGCATGATTTTGAGCTTGTTGTTAAAGAGGGTTTTCAAACATTGCTTTGGTTTACCAAATCGGGTTTGTTTTAAAAGTGGTTTTATGACTCGCTGCATTGATGGTGTTTTGGTTTTGAGCATTCCTCACTAAGCATTATGTGCTTACGCTCCTTTTTGTCCATCAATGCAGATCTTTGAAGTTGGAACAGCGAGGAGCAAGGGATTCAAGGAGAACTCCACTTGAGATGTATGTCTCGGTTAATAGCTATAGTTAATAAAGGCAATGGGGGGAGAATCTCTTATGTTGATGTATAACGAGTTTGTGTATGTTGGACAAGTTTGATATATGTTGTTGAATCAAGTGGATTAGTGTTGCAAAGTTTGGATCATCTTATGCTTAAGTTGTTTTGCTATGCTTCTTGTTAAAAGCATGAATGAGCTTTGAATGTGTTAAATGTGTTGGTGCACCTAGGGGTGATCATGTATCTAGATTTTGATGCTCAATTGTTCCTTGTGTGTTGAGTATCTTGCTGGTGTGGTTTGATTGCATTTGGAGCATGTTTGGTTGGCCAATTGTGTGTATGAGCAAGCATATCTCTGCATTCTGTGCAGGTCGTTTCGGAACAGTTACCGTTTCGGAACGGGTGCCTTGTAGCAGCCCAGGCGTCCGAAACGGGTGACACCGTTTCGAAACGGGAAGCCCTCTGCCAGCCCTCGTTTCGGTACGCGTTGCGGAACGGCCCCGCGTTTCGAAACAGGCTATCCCTGTTTCGGAACACCTGACCGTTGGGGGCTGACATTGGCAGTTATATGTTTTGAAATGTTTACGTTTTGGTCCTGAATCTTGTTTTGGTTCTTGTATGAGCTTGGGAAGTCCTTTTGAGCTGAAATTTGGCAGAGAAGCATGAAACCTGACTAATTACAAGTTGGTAACTTTTAATCGGGCTAAGTCCTTGTAATTTGTAGAATTTACAATTTGGTCCCTAAAGTTGTAAATTGTTCAATTGGGTCCCTTTTTGATCTCTGATGTTATGATCTTTGAGTATGCTGTTTGAATGATCATAACTAGGGTTAATGTGCATCTAGACAAGTTTAAAAGAAAAAAAGGGTCGTTAATCAAGGTTGACTTTCGGGTTGACTTTGGTTTTCCCCGTGTGATCTTCTTAATTCGGGTCGACGTCTAGGCCGGGTTAAGGGGGTTACACCATGTGTAGTCTTGTTGTGATGATCATTCGTGCATCTATTGATTTATTGTCAATTATGAAAAGTGTTTTGAAAACTGCATGCTTGTTGAATTTTAGAGCTTCTCTCACTAAGCTAGTTAGCTTACGCTCTCCTTTATTTCCAACATACATATCGTTAGAGTTCGAGAGGCAAGGGGGCAAGGGAGGAGCTTTTGGAGTTCTCAATTGGCTCAAGTATGATTTACGTATTTGTAATAATGCCTAGACGATGTGGGTGTAGACTTGTTTGGAGTTGGTGTCAAAATCTTTAGCTAGTTTTTTGGGTTTGGTTGAGCATGTTAAATTGTTGATTTCATGTTGGCCATGTGTATGCCTTTATGTTATGGATTGTAGACCATATTTACTTGATGCATATTTGCCTTGTGTTTGAAGACTCATACCCTTTCCATGAATGCTATGTGTGCTTGTAGGCATGTATTATAAATGCTATGTATGAATCCTTGTAAATTTGATGTTTACTTGAGTGGCTTTTATATGTATGATGAGTGTGAAACATGTTGTTTTAGGGTGTCTAGCATCTAGAGTTGTTGTGTGTTTGGTTGTGGGAGGTTTTGGTTGGAATTTGGGGCTGCCTTGTTCCAAAAACCAGCTAAAACCTTTCTGTTCGTAGCAGGTGTATCGAAACGATTGGTCCCGTTTCGATACGACCTCTTGTTTCAAGCCAGGCGTTTCGGTACACAAGGGGGTCATTTCAATATGTTTTTGCCACTGGAAATATGAGATTTTGACAATAAATTGAAGTATCGAAACGGGCCTAGGCGTTTCAAAACGGTCTTTGTATCGTTGTCCACGAGAAGTTGACCTCTGAGGGTGTTTCGGAACGGTTGACCAACGTTTCGATACGGTCTCCTCTTGTTGTCTTTGGCCAGTTGACCTAGTCAAGGCGTTTCGATACACTCATTGTGTGTTTCAAAACGACCTTTAGTTTAAGCTAAAATGGACTGTTTTCGGTATGCTATTGGGTTGATCGCCTCGTTTGTTGCTTCCGATGTTGTCCTCTCACATAGGATTAAATTGATCCATTTAGACAAGATAACAATTAAAGAAATTTTCTAGGGTTGCTAACCGAAGGGAAGCCTTAGCGGGTTTCACTTCGATTTTCCCTATGTAGCCTACTCGGACCGGTCAGCCGTCTAGACCGGGACGAGGGGGTTACATTTGGTGGTATTAGAGCCTGAGGTTTCCGAGACCTCGGGTAGGTAAGTGAAGTAAGTTTGGGTTGTTATGTGTTTCTATGCCTCGATGAGTGTTTTTACCATGTATTGCACGAAGTTTGCTTGTTAGTACGGTGTTTGATAGCATGTTTCAGTGGCTTTTTCTGGTTGGGTTAAGGGCTAGTCAAATGTCCCCATTGTTAGGTGTTGTTGTCAAAAAGGAAAATTGTTTTGGTTTAACGAGCTTGAGAACCGGAGTCCTTGCCCTTTTGCTAACCTAACGTTTTCCTTATTTGTTGCGTGTTCGCTGTTTTAGATCTTATTTTGCTATGGTGTGACATGCGTCGTTTTACCCGTCAAAATAAATAAATAAATTAACCTCTTTCAACAAATAATAAAAATAGAGAAATTAAGTAGTTATAGGAAAAGAGGGTCGATCCATTGGGAGATTAGTCGAAATTCTTGACTGGAGGTTGCTTCGATTACCACTTCCAGGAATATCTGTAGAATAAGTAAATAAAATGGGGGGAGTGATATGATATTGGATGAAAATGAAATAGCAAGATTTAAATGTAGAGGTAAAAAGAATAAGAAAAATCAAGTATGTGAAATAGCCTCGAACCAGCCTTGTCAATTCCTTCGATAATTGAAATAGATTTTTACTTCGGGGATCATGTCGGTTACAGTCTACGAGGCCCAACCCGTCGTAACTTGCTTTTCTCTCGAGTAACCAATCCTCCCAAGTCTATCTTCGAAGGTTGGTTCTTAAACAAATTAACCACTTCTATCGCCGTTAAAATATTTAGTTTTTAGAACAAGAAAAGCCTGACTCAGAAAATGTCTTAGAAAGAATCACTTCTGATTTTATCTTTCCTTAGCGGACCGCCGCTAAGAGTGTTCACAGGAAGTCAAAATTGCCACAGGCCGATCCTTCCTCCCAACTATATTTTTAAACGATTCCAGACCAACGAGCTCTTTTTGATTTAAAAAACGATTAAAAACTTTATTAAGGCCAATTGCCAAACTATCTAAACCGAAAGATCAAAATGTATTCCCGAAGGAATTTAGGCAATGTTCAATTCTCACGATTAGAATTGATTTGGCTAGCTCTTGGCTCAAGAAGTTTAGCTAAGCATGATATTAATTATCATACTTAACTTGAAAAAATAATTAAATAACATAAAGAACAAAAGTAAAGAAAAGAGAACTTTGATTAAAGAATAAAAAGTGTTTCAAACTAAAAGACAAAGACTAATTGATTGATGCCTAAGCCTTTACCAAGGAGTGATATTTATAGGCTTGGATTTACAAAGATAAAAGAAAAGAAAATTTAAAATAATAAAGTAAAGATAAAACAATTCAAATGTTTTAAAATTTAAATGTAGAAAATCTAAACGGATAAGCTGATAAGATCTCTCAGAACGTTCCAGAAGCTTCTAGAAGTCGCCACGCATCTTCCACGTCAGACACGTCGTGCCCACGATGCCAGTCGTGACCAGAATAATAAAAAGACTGCAAAAATGCCCTCTTTTGCTGATGTTTTCCAGAATTAGGTCCTTTGCACAAAATATAGCAAAATGAAATGGATTAGGTAGCAAGAAATCCTAAAAACTAGAAAAATTGCAATTAAAAAGTGTCACATTTGAGAGCTTATCATGGTGAGACCAAGGGGGCGACCTAGAGTGGGCGACCAGGCACCCGGAGGTGAGCCTCCTGCTCCTCCTACTCCCGGTGGTAATGGAGTGGGTGGTGAAGGTGACGTGCCTCAGGCTGGTGCGCAAGTCGGAGGTGATGGTAATGGGCCTCAGGCCGATGCTAATGTTGGAGGTGTTGGGGCTCAGGCAGGTCAGGGTCCAGCGAGCGCGGACATGACCCATCTAATTCAGACTATAGCCGGGGTTTTTCAGACAGCTTTGGCAGGTGCACAAGCTGCAGCACCACCTCAGGGTGCGGGGACAAGATTACCCCTAGAGAGGGTTCGTAACTTGGGAGCAGTTGAGTTTCGTGGATTAACTCCTGAGGGTTCGGAGGGGGTGGATTGAGAGTTCTACTCGCATCTTGGGTCAGATGGAGTGTTCAGACGCCCGTAAATTGGGTTGCATTGTCTCCTTGCTTCAGGGGGACGCTTATACTTGGTGGACCACTGTTACTTCAGGGATGGCCGAAGTGGATATCACGTGGGAGTTCTTCAGAAATGCCTTCAAGAGGAAGTATCTTGGAGTTCGGTACTTGGATAAAAAGAAGAGGGAGTTTATGGTCTTGGTTCAGGGTAACAAGACCGTGACTGAGTACGAGGTCCAGTTTGTGATATTGAGCCAGCATGCAACAGAGTTGGTCCCTAATGAGAGGGAGCGGTGTGAGCGTTTTCGATATGGGTTGACTAAAGATGTGAAGACCTACATGCTTGCCTCTAACTACACTGAGTTTGATGTTTTGGTTTCTAGGGACAAGGATATTGAGCAGAACTTGGGCTCTAGTGCACGAGCTAGTGGGTCCGATTCCGGAAATAGACATGCGAATTGGCATAGAGATCATGCGAAGAGGCATAGGGATAGAAGGTACCAACCCAATTCGAGACATAGGGGTGGTAACTATGGTCAGGGCTATCAAGGCCAAGGAGCTGTTGTGCACACACCAGAGTGCAATAGGTGTGGGAGACGCCATTAGGGTGAGTGTGCGGCTACCTTTGGGTCGTGTTGGATCTGTGGATCTCGAGACCACATGAGGCGTAACTGTCCACACCTGGCTAGGGGCGGACCGGCTCGAGCTATGGGCTTTGAGCATCAGAGAGGCCGTGGACGCAGTCGTGGAAACTTTCAGCCAAGGAATAAGGGTCAGAGGAACTCGGCTCATGTAGTAGCAGTCCAACTCAAGGGAGGAGGACCGACTAGGGTGTATGCTCAACGAGAGGCTGGGAATGACACTAATGTCATTGTAGGTAATTTCTCATTACAGTCTTTGAGTTTGCTTTCTTTGAGAGATTCGGGGTGACACATTCATATATTTTTGGTGAGCACGCAAGGTCATTAGAGTTACCATGTGAATGGCTAAAGATATGTGTAAATGTTACTAGCTCTTTTGGTGATACAGTGGTAGTTAGGAAGGTGTATAGGAGGTGTCCCTTAATGGTTCAGGGCCACGTATTTCCGGACGATATGATGAAGTTACCCTTCTACGATTTTGACGTGATTTTGGGCACGGATTGGCTCGTAGAGCATAGGGCTAGGGTTGACTTCGAGACCAAGAGAGTCTCCTTGAGGCTTATCGATGACTTAGAGGTTGTGGTAGTGGGTAAGAACGTTAGGTTCTTGACCAATGTGGTTTCAGCTTTGGAAGCTCAGAAGTTGTTGAGTTCGGGGTGTCAGGCTTACTTGGCTTATGTAATGAATCTAAATATGAGTGAGGTGAGACCTCAGGACATCAGAACAATATGTGATTTTCCGAGTGTTTTTCCGGAAGAGTTATCGGGTTTGCCTCCAGACAGAGCAATTGAGTTTGCTATTGAGACGTATTCTGATTCTGCACCAGTGTCGATCACTCCATATAGAATGGCACCGAAAGAGTTGAAAGAGTTGAAGACACAACTTCAGGAGTTGACTGATAGAGGCTTCATTAGGCCTAGTATTTCTCCGTGGGGTGCTCCGGTCTTGTTTGTGAAGAAGAAAGATGGTAGCATGAGGATATGTATAGATTATAGGCAGTTGAATAAGGTGACAGTGAAGAACAAATACCCTTTGCCTAGGATAGATGACTTTCTAGACCAGTTGAGAGGTGCTTCTGTGTTTTTGAAAATTGACTTGAGGTCCGGGTACTACCAATTGAAGGTAAAGGATGTGGACATACCGAAGATAGCCTTTCGTACACGTTATGGGCACTATGAGTTTTTGGTGATGCCTTTTGGGTTGACTAACGCTCTGGCAGCTTTCATGGATATGATAAACCGTGTGTTTCTTGAGTTCTTGGACATGTTTGTGGTAGTGTTCATAGACGACATCTTAGTGTACTCTAGGACTGAAGAGGAACATGATGAGGATTTGCGGTTAGTACTTCAGACCCTACTAGAGAATCAGTTGTATGCCAAGCTAAGCAAATGTGAGTTATGGATTAGGGAGGTAGTCTTTCTGGGTCACGTGATCTCGGCTAGTGGGATTAGTGTGGATCCCAAAAAGATAGAAGCTATAGTGAATTAGAAACAACAGAAGTCAGTGACATAAATCCGCAGTTTCCTAGGTGTGGCGGGATACTATAGAAGGTTTGTTGAGGGGTTTTCTAGAATAGCGGCTCCTTTGACTAAGTTTCTACAGAAGAATATTCCGTATGAGTGGTCCGATGCAAGGTAAGAAGCGTTTGAGAAATTGAAGAAAGCTTTGACCGAAGCTCCTATCCTGATTCAGCCTGGAATGGGGAGAGAGTTTGTGATTTATAGTGATGCATCTTATGTAGGGCTAGGTTGTGTACTTATTCAAGAGGGTAAGGTGGTAGCATATGCTTCACGACAGTTGAAAGTTCATGAGAAGAATTATCCCACCCATGACATAGAGCTAGCCGCAGTGGTGTTCGTGTTGAAGATTTGGAGGCACCATCTTTATGGTGAGAAGGGCACCGTGTATACCGACCACAAGAGTTTGAAGTATTTGATGTCTTAGAGGGAGTTGAACCTCAGGAAACGTAGGTGGTTAGAGCTTCTTAAGGATTATGACCTCACGATAGAGTACCATCTGGGTAAGGCAAACGTAGTGGCCGATGCCTTGATTAGAAATGTGGCCTTTAAGTTACGAGCTATGTTTGTGAGATTGAGCGTGTCTAATGATGGTGGTTGATAGCCGAGCTTCAGGTTAAGCCTTCATTAGTTCAGTTAATTCGAGAAAAACAGTTGCGAAATGAGTCTTTGACACCTCACGTGCAAGACATAGCCGAAGATAGGCCTAATGAGTATTGTTTTGGTGAGAATGGGATCCTATGTTACAAGGATAGGATAGTGGTTTCGGAGGATGCCGAGTTGAGGCGTACGATCTTGAATGAAGCTCATAACAGTCCTTTTACTATGCATCCGGGTAGCACGAAGATGTATCGAGGGTTAAAAGAAGAGTACTATTGGGTTGGTTTGAAAAAGGACGTGGCCGAGTTTGTAAGTAGGTGTATGGTTTATCAGAGGGTCAAGGTCGAGCATCAGTTTCCCTCAGGATTGTTACAGCCATTGAATATTCCGGAATGGAAGTGGGTACGTATTACCATGGACTTTATGTAAGGGCTACCGTTGACTCCTTCGAGGAAGAATTCAGTGTGGGTGATAGTGGATAGGTTTACTAAGTGTGCCCACTTCATACCAGTTCATACCACCTATACCTTAGACAAGTTGACCGATCTGTATATCTGTGAGATAGTGAGACTACATGGGGTACCGAGATCGATTGTATCAGACCGAGATCCGAGAATTACAGCTAGATTTTGGGAGTGTTTGCATCGAGCCTTGGGTACTTGGTTGAACTTCAGCACTTCATATCATCCGCAGTCAGATGGTCAGTTTGAGAGAGTGATTCAGGTGTTGGAAGATATGTTGAGATGTTGTATCATTGATTTTCAGGGGTCGTGGGAGAAATATCTACTGTTAGTAGTGTTTGTGTATAACAACAGTTTTCAGTCGAGTATTCAAATGGCTCCGTATGAGGTCTTGTATGGTAGGAAGTGTAGAACTCCGATTTGTTGAGCCGAAGCCGGACATAAGCTTGTACCGATGCCTGATTTGCTTAAAGGCACCACCGAGAAGGTAAAGTTGATTTGTGATCGTTTGAAGGTAGCTTCAGATCGACAGAAGTCCTATACCGACCTAAAGAGGAAAGATGTAGAGTATTCCGTAGGAGATAAAGTGTTTTTGAATGTCTCACCATAGAAGAAGGTGATGAGGTTTGGTAGGAAGGGTAAGTTAAGCCCAAGATTCATTGGACCTTATGAGATAGTTGAAAGGATTGGTTCTGTTGCATATAGATTGAGACTCCTGACCGAACTAGAGAAGATTCATGATGTGTTTCACGTACCGATGCTCTGAAAGTATAGATCAGATCCGTCCCATGTAATTCCCGTAGAAGAGATTGATTTGAATCCGGACTTGTCTTACAACGAAGAACCAATTGAAATACTTGCTTCTAATAACAAGGTGTTGCGTGGCAAGACCATAGAGTTGGTCAAGGTGTTATAGAGACATAGAGGTGTGGAAGAGGCCACGTGGGAAAGGAAAGCTGATATGCTTGAGCAGTTTCCATACTTATTTCTGTCAGGTAATTTTGGGGACGAAATTACTTAAGTGGAGGAGAGTTGTAACACCTGGGTTTAGGGGTCGGGTGAATTAAAATAATAAAATATTATTTTAATGGGCCTCCTGTTTTCAAACAAAAGATTTTATGTTGGACTTGTTTTAGTTTAAAGCTCAATTCCATGTATTTTAGGATTTTTAGTGTTACCCATCTCATTAATGGCAAAGTGGTAAATATTTGGACTTTTAAAATAAACACTCCCTTATTTTAAAACACCCAACTATTCATCATCTTCTTCTCTCCTCTTCCATTTTATTTCAACGACAAAAAACCCCATATCCCCTAGTTTACTATTCCATCACCTCTCTTGCTCATTGTCAGAGATTTCTCAAGGTAAACTCACTTTTGACTTGTCCTCATCGTTCTCTACAAGTCTATGGTTTTATTTCTCATTTAA
The DNA here is from genome assembly GCA_958450335.1 of Hibiscus tridactylites. Classification (NCBI taxonomy): domain Eukaryota; kingdom Viridiplantae; phylum Streptophyta; class Magnoliopsida; order Malvales; family Malvaceae; genus Hibiscus; species Hibiscus tridactylites. The sequence goes on along the minus strand of OY288273.1, from coordinate 33,763,158 downwards.
ATCCATGATTTCTTATTTTGGAATTTCGAAAGTTTAGGTTAAAAATGTGAACTTTATTAGTCTTGATTTAAGCTTTTGATTTATTAATGATACATGAGTTGTTTACCATCTATAAGGTCCAACATATTCGATTTTTACAAAGTTTTATGGTGTTTCCCGAAATTGGGTTTTAGGGAGGTTTTTGAAGGGTTTTAGGTTGAGTTTTGGGGGTGTTTAAGGTGGAAACTTGTTGGCTGATGGTTAGGCTATATGTAAGGGTTGTTTTGGAAGCTTTTGGGAGTAATATAAGTGTTGGAAACATTGCTTTTAGGCTGTGCTTTAGTGCTGCTCGGGAATGTGGAATTTGGGTTTGTCTTTAGCTTGAAATTATGTATGTTGTGCTTGGTTTGTGTCCAGGGCTTTCTACATTGAATCGTGGACTGAATTATGATTGTTTTGATTGTGTTGGGATGATAAGAAGCAAGAAATCTTGTTGGTGAAGCATCGGGAACGAATCTGGAGATTTTGGAGGCTTGAGCTTGGTTTTCGTCTTTCATTTGGGTTACAACGGTGAGTAGAAATGTCAACCTTTGATTTGTTTTTGAAATGGAACTCTTGGGGGTTTGGGTGGGACCTAGAGGGTTCACCTAAACCCAAGTGTAAGTTATTCCTCCTACCTTTTTGTTATGTGTTGATGAGTGGCTATATGGTGTGGTATAATGTACATCTTGAGTTGTTTTATACCGTTGTGTTTGTGTAGTCGAGTTGAAGTCGAGCCTCACGTGATGGTTGTCATAACTACGGTGATGAGTGGTCTCACCGGTAGTGACTAGTAGTAGAGTAAGGTGATGAGTGGTCCCATCGGAAAACTACTAGTCGAACAGTGATGAATGGTCCCACCGTGTGTATGTTGGTTGTGCATGTGCAAGCCATGTGTAGTCTTGTTGTGATGATCATTCGTGCATCCATTGATTTATTGTCAATTATGAAAAGTGTTTTGAAAACTGCATGCTTGTTGAATTTTAGAGCTTCTCTCACTAAGCTAGTTAGCTTACGCTCTCCTTTATTTCCAACATGCAGATCGTTAGAGTTCAAGAGGCAAGTGGGCAAGGGAGGAGCTTTTGGATTTCTCAATTGGCTCAAGTATGATTTACGTATTTGTAATAATGCCTAGACGATGGGGGTGTAGACTTTTTTGGAGTTGGTGTCAAACTCCTTAGCTAGTTTTTTGGGTTTGGTTGAGCAAGTTAAATTGTTGATTTCATGTTGGCCATGTGCATGCCTTTATGTTGTGGATTGTAGACCATATTTACTTGATGCATATTTGCCTTGTGTTTGAAGACTCATACCCTTTCCATGAATGCTATGTGTGCTTGTCTAAGGCATGTATGATAAATGCTATGTATGAATCCTTGTTAATTTGATGTTTACTTGAGTGGCTTTTATATGTATAATGAGTGTGAAACATGCTGTTTTAGAGTGTCTAGCATCTAGAGTTGTTGTACGTTTGGTTGTGGGAGGTTTTGGTTGGAATTTGGGGCTGCCTTGTGCCAAAAACCAGCTAAAACCTGTCTGTTCGTAGCAGGTGTATCGAAACGGTTGGTCCTGTTTCGATACGGCCTCTTGTTTCAGGCCAGGCATTTCGGTACGCAAGGGGGTCGTTTCGATACTTTTTTGGCACTGGAAATCTAAGATTTTGACGATAAATTGAAGTACCGAAACGGGCCTAGGCGTTTCGGAACGATCTTTGTATCGTTGACCACGAGAAGTTGACCTTTGAGGGCGTTTCGGAATGGTTGACCAATGTTTCTATACGGTCTCCTCGTGTTGACTTTGGCCAGTTGACCTAGTCAAGGCGTTTCGATACACTCCTTGGGTGTTTCGAAACAGTCTTTAGTTTAAGCTAAAATGGACTGTTTTCGGTATGCTGTTGGGTTGATCGCTTCGTTTGTTGCTTCCGTTGTTGTCCTTTCACATAAGATTAAATTGATCCATTTAGACAAGATACCAATTAAAGAAATTTTATAGGGTTGCTAACCGAAGGGAAGCCTTAGCAGGTTTCACTTTGGTTTTCCCCGTGTAGCCTACTCGGACCGGTCAGCCGTCTAGACCGGGACGAGGGGGTTACAAAGGAAACTCCAAAAGATTTCATCCTTCTCATGCTTGGATGAATATGCAAACAAGCTTCAAAAGAATTCATCCTCCTTATGCTTGGATGAATAAACGAGTACTATTCTCCTTATGTCTGAAAAAATAGGCAGATTCTTTTGTTGAAAAGTTATTCATATACCTGTAAAATGCGATATTCAATGCAATTATGATGTGCATGCCCCTAGGGATGCCTAAAACATAGATGCATGTCGATTTCTTTTGCTTTTTAAATCCTTTTTTTCTCGGAATTAATTTTTCCACACGTTTGTTTGCTCAATCCAGATAACCAGTTGTTCTTTTCCACTGTATTTCTTTGACTCATGGAAAACATCTAATCTTTGCAAATTTGCTCACTTAATCCAGTAATCTTATACTCTTAGTTAGAAGGATAAACTTCTTCAATTGTCTCTACTTCGTCATTCTCATTCTTTTTTCCTTTTTGCTTCATCGAAAACATATGATATTCCTAGGTAAATGTCGTAAGATCTACTATCATTGTAATTGATACATCAATATTGAGTGAAAGACTTTCTTGTGTGGTCTTGAAAGCTTAAAGTCTTCATATGCCCCTTATTAAGAATTAAGCACCTTCAGCGCTTCTTGTGAGTTTCCAAATTCTTGCCCCTACAGGGCACCTTGAAGTTCTTGCATATAAATCCTTGCAGGAAAGCTTATTTCTACCTTGAATATATTCGAATGATGTTGGCACTTTAATCTCTTCCTCTCGCGCCTATTAACACTAAGGGCCTTAAATAATTGGCCAACGTAGACTACCCCAATCTGATGGCATCGTTTACTTATCAAGTGCAATTCTATCTCTTTTTCATGCTTCTGAGCTTTTGAATCTTATTTGCGGATTTTTTCTTGAAAACCCGACTCACTTAAAACTCTTCAACGCATGTGCTTCTTCTTCTTTTCTCTTTTTACCTTCTTATGCAAGGCAATGCCCCCGTTCAAACTAAGGTTCAATTATCGACCACTTCATTATTTCTTAAAGTGATGTAAACACTCGTTTATTATTTCCTACGGTTGGGATCAATACCGAGAAATCTTTTGCTTTTCATGAATCTATGTTAGCCTACTTGTAAGATGCAAGAAAAGGCTAGAAATATGAATTAAGAGAGGGGAAGAAAGAAAGAAAAAGTCATGGAAAACACAGTAATAGGGCAAAGTCAGTTGCCCCAAAATTCATAGCATGAATGATTCATGAATCCATCAACCGGATAATGACCCACTTTTTGGTGGCTCTCTTTTACTCACACGCTCCCCAAATTTAAAATTTCCCACTTTTCTAATCTCAATCAGACATTAAAAGTTTTGAGGTCCCTAAAGAAAGGTTAACTTAATTAGGCAAAATGTATTCTGAAGACACTAATTTTCTCAAATATTCATGTGTGATCCAAATGGTCTTTTAAGGCTTGTAATGTAGGCTAGGCTCGGGTTGCCAAAGAAAGGTATATAGGCAGAAATACATGGTTAAGGGTGATTAAACCAAGGATCAATTTTTCCTGATGAAATCTCTGTTCTTCTTCTTTTATTCTTTGGATCACTCTAGACTGCCCACTTTGGGTTTTCACCCTAGAGTTCATTTCCTTTTCTGGAACATGTCTTATTTGGAGGATTTGTTTCAAATTTTCCTCCGCACTCCAGCTTTCATTTCTTCTTTTATCCTTTTCTTTCTCCTTTTTCCTTTTCTCTTTCCTTCTTTTTTATTTTCTTCTTTTCCTTCTTTTTTTTTCTTTTTCCTTTTCTCATTCTTTTCTTTTCTCTTTTCTTTCTTTTCTCTTTTCTTTTGTTTTTCTTTCTTTCTTTTCTTCTTCCTTTTTCCCTTTCTTTTCTTTTTGTGTTCCTTTCATTCCGGAACATCTTTTCATCCTCTTTGCCCCTAGTGTGAGGAGTGATCCTTGGTTAGGGTTTTGATCAAGAAAAATAATATTAGGCTCAAAAGAGGAAAGCAAGGGATTTTATTTTCTTTTCGTGAAGGGAAATGAAGGAATGCAAAATGTCATTTCACACGCAAACATCATCGAAGAGAAGCGGTCTTCAGTTGGTAGATGTTTTAGAGTTATCACTTTATTCAAGGACCCTAACAACAATGTCTGAGAGGAAAATTCACTCAAAATCTGTATATTAAACCTGAACACACTTTATTACCCTCTATCTCGGGTTAGATTCAAGAATCATTCATACAATCAATAATAGGGACTCTGCAAAGAATATTTATGCTTGAAGAGAAATGGATGAGAGAAATAAAAATGAGAAATGTTTGCCACTTGAGAGAAGAAAGAAAATGCATCATTAAACAAGTAACTTGATATAGAAGCCCTTACAAAAGATCCCTAATGCTCGCGGGCAAAAGCAAAAGGGTTAATTCTAAGTATGATCCCAACTGTCTAGGATGATTCTGTATTATTTCAGAGAGGCAAGGATGAATTCCAACTAATCTTGCCTCCATCTGCTTCATGACGAATCATATTCTTCTCTCTCGAGTCTTCCACTTCTGATGGCTGCCAATATCAATTCTCCATTCATGACCATGTCTGCAAAACCTTCGGTGACATGGTTTAACATATAGTCATAGAATGGGCCATTTAGAGTCTCCACAAACATTGGAGTAACCTCATTTTCTGATAGTGGAGGTTGTACTTGGGCTTCCACATCTCTCCATCTTTGGGAATGCTGGCAGAAGCTCTCATTGGGCTTTTGTTCCATATTCTATAGTGTGATCCTTCTTGGGGCCATATCTGTCACATAATCGTATTGTTTGAAGAAAGCTTTCGACAGATCTCTCCAAGTCCGTATGTTGACCCGACTTAATTGGGTATACCATCAGATCACAGACCCAAATAGACTGTCTTGGAAACAGTGGATCAACAACTTCTCATTTTCTAAATGTGGTGACATTTTTCGACAGTACATGGTCAAATGTGCCAACGAGCATGTAGTTCCATTATACTTTTCAAAGTTAGGGGCCTTAAATTTTGGAGGAGCCACCAGGTCAGATACTAGGCTCAAATCTCTAGCATCTATGCCACCATAAATGCTTCCTCCTTGAGAAGTTTTAATCATTTCCTCCAGCTTCTTATAGCGATCTTTCTATTTCTTCTCGACCTTTGCCTTGTAAGTGATTTCATTGAAGTAAAGTACCTCATGAACTTCCTCAGAATTTGCCTTCACTTAATTTCGGGCAGAGGATTCAGCAGTATAAGACGAAATCTTCACTTTAGGTGAAGTATTTTCTTTTTCATAGACAAAGGACATCCCCCGAAATTTAAGTAACATATTGGCTTCTTCACTAGCTTCTATTGCTTATGGAACCTTGAACCCAAACATAGCTTCAATCAAACTAATTGTTTTTCGGTGTGATATCTCAATCTCTTTTTCAGATCATTTTCCATTTTCTCAAGCTTATCATGGATGCTCTTCTGATTTGCTTCCATGATTGTCAATCTTTCCTTAGTGTTCATAGCTCAAGTACCATGTTTGCACGGGATCTTTACTACTTAAATGTAATTTTCCAAAATTAATCTTTTTATTATACACATGCGAATGAAATGATCAAAACATTATTTAATGAAAACAAACAAAAAGCAAATGCATGGAAACAAATGTATGTATGCAGAAGCATGAATGCAAGCGAAAGGCCATCAATTCTATTAAGATGTTGCTCTAGATGTAGCTTCCATTGGATGACGAAGGTCCTACGAATACATATCGGTTTGAGCACTCATTTCTTTGATCAACTTTTGAAGTCTTGGTCCTACCTTGCCGGTGTAACACCCCCTTCCCCGCCCGGTAGAGAACCGGGTCGGAGCGTGCTATCGGTGAATAGTGCGGTGATCGGTGCGATAAAATTTCTTTCCAAATTCAACACTTAAAAATATTACACAAACAAAACATTACCAGATATACATCTTAGTCCAATTCACTCATTAGAAAGCAGTAATTAACCAATTAAGACCAATTCGTAGTTATTATAAGTTTTAGGGACTATTCTGTAAATATACTAAATTAGAGGTCTGTCGATGCAATAGACTATACCACAATGAAATTCAGAGCAATGTTAACTAGCCTGTAAAATTTCATGCAAATCGGTGTTTGTTTACTTATTCGATTTAATCGTCCTAAATTCAGTGACCAAACTATAAACAGTGCAAGCCTTCATATTGTGCCTCTTAACTAACCTTGTATCGAAACACCTTAAGTCTGTTTCGATACAGGTGTACGATGGTCAAACTTTTTTGACTTATCCTTCATACTGAATCGATACGGGCAAGCCCTGTATCGTTACGGGTTGACTCTCTTTGACCCGTTTCGATACAAGTTAGACCCGTATCAGAACAGTGAATTCCAATAGCAAAATGTTCTGGTACGACCCTAGACCGTTTCGATACGACCTGACCTGTAATGACAGATTCTAGCTGGTTTTTAATCAAATTGACTTATCAAACAGTGTATGTGAAACCAAAATTGATTTTGATATAACAATTTAACATTTGGACTAAATTGTAAAAAAAATAAAATTTTAAGTATTTTTTCAAAGACTCACATTTTGACAAGCGATTTTGAACCAAACAATATTTCAAGTCAAAACATACTTACCGGTTCAAATTTCACTAAGTCTTTTCATGTGTTTTCAAGCCAAACATCAACAAAACGCCCATGCGTATTGATACCCTTATGCGTATCGATACGACTTTTCAACACTGGAATTTTAATCGTTCATAGCGTACGGATACACATTGAAACCGTATCAATACAATTTTCTTATTAAAATATTATTTTGCTATAGCATACCGATACGACATGTCACCATATCGATACGATATGCTGATCTTTGCAAAATCCTTGCATTTTATTTTTGAACATTGGCTTGTCAGTTAGTTGGTATCCTAAGTTTTAAATGACTGTTGAATGGTACCGATACGCAAAGGGAGCGTACTGATGCGCTTTTTAACAAAACTCAACTCAGGATTCCAGTGAGCAAATTCCGTACCGATATGGCTATCCGTACCGATACACCCCTTAATATTGTACCGATACACCCTCGAAGCGTATCAATACACCATGTTTTTCAGTCACAATGACTCTTCTTATTTGAGACAGGTACCGATACGCCAACGAGCCGTACCGATACGATAGGTTGTTGAGCAGCATTTATTGTGGGAAATTGCAGCCCAACGGCTCTATTGATGATCTCAACAACCCAAATGACTAGAAATCAATGCAGGGGGTATAAAAACAAGTCTCAAATGTCACAACAACAATTATTGAACCTACAAGCAACATCAAAGCACTTGAACCCAACTCCTTTGTGATTTTCATTGTATTTTTTATTGTGAGTTTGAGGGGTGTTTGATTGTAATTGGGTAAACATTATCCTTAGAGAGGAACTTGTAAAGTTTACCAAAAAACTCTTTCTTGTAAAAGTGAGTGGATTAAGCTTTGGGTAGAAAGCTTAATTAAAATTGTAAGGTTTCCTCCTCATCCAAGAAAATGAGAAAAATCTATTAGTGGATTGGTTGAAAATCCTTAGTGGGAGCTAAGGTAGTGGATGTAGAGTTCATTGGAGAACTTGAACCACTCTAATTGCCTTGTGTCTCAATTTTTATTCTTCCAATTTCCACCCTTAAAATTTTTATCGCCAATTCACCCCCATCTTGGCCATTTGCAATTGTTTGAACAACTCAACAATTGGTATCAGAGCTACACTCATTGGAAGGATTACAACCCTCTTGAGTCGATTCTAGGAGAGTTTGATCAACAACAAGTCAAGCAATGGCTTCCACCTCCACTTCCAACCTCTATGTGTCTCAATCTACCACCAAACCACCATTCTTCAATGGGGATAACTACCAATATAGGAAGAATAGGATGAGACTCTTAATCAAATCTACCGACTACATGGTATGGGATGTAGTTGAAGAAGGGACATATATTTCGATGAAAAGAGATGGTGAAGGAAGACTTGTCCCAAAGGTCAAAGCCGAAATGACCGAAAAGGATAGAAAGAAGGATGCAAGTCAATGATAAAGCTTTGCATGCCATCTTTTGTGCTCTTGGTCCGGATATCTACTCCAATGTGTCTTTGATCGAGAATGACAAAGAAGTTTGGGACACCTTCGAGACAACATATAAGGGAACTAACAATGTCAAGGAAACAAAGATCGGGCTACTCAATCTAAGCTATGAAAACTTCAAAATGGATCCCGATGAGAGTGTCTCCAAGATGTTTGATCGATTCTTGGTCATCGTCAATGGATTGAAGGGTTTCAATGAAATCATTCCCGAAGACAAGCTAGTGAGGAAGTTATTGTACTCTCTTCCGGAATCTTGGGATAGCAAGAGAACGACCATTATTTAAGCTAGATATTTGAAGACTCTCAAGCTCAATGCCCTTGTTGGATCTCTACTTACCCATGAGATCATGAAGAAGGGAAGAGAAGAAAAAAAAGAAGATAAAGGAGAAGAAGGTTGAGAAGAAGAAAGTTGAGAAAAAGAAGATTGGAATCGCCCTTAAAGCTTCATATCATGAAAACGATTCTAGTGAAGATGAAGATGAGGAGATGGCCATGTTGGCCAAACGATTCACTCGCTTTATAAAGTCCAACCGGGGGAGAAAGTTCAATAGAAAAGAGGACTTCAAGAACAAGAGTAAAGAAGATGAGAAAGACCAAATCATATGTTATGAGTGCAAGAAATCTGGCCACATCGATCCGAGTGCCCTCAATTAAAGAGGAAGAGGTTTAGGAAGAAGAACAAACTCAAAGCTCAAGTGGCAACTTGGAGTGGCAAGGAGTCATCCGAGGAGGAGGAGAAAATGTCTAACATTTGCCTCATGGCCATTGACGATGATCCAAAGGTAAACCTCAACTCATCTAATTTTGATTTTACCTATGATGAAGTTCATGATGCATATGATGAGTTGCAAGAGGTCTATGATGAGTAAGTTGAAAAATATAAAGAGTCAATTTTGAGAAATAAGAAAAATATTTCTGATTTGAAAAATCAAAATGAGTCTTTTTCAAAATCTAACTCGGAATTGGAAAAAAAGGGTTTTATACTTGATAAATCTTTCAAATGATCTTAAGAAAAAAACTTGTTCTTGAAAAACTTCTTTATGATTTTCAAGATTATCACTTTTCTATTTTCATTGAAAATGTCTTATATGTCAACAGTCTTAAACATAATTTGTTGAGCATTAGCCAATTTTGTGATAAAGGTTTTAATGTTCTATTTGATAAAAATGGTTGCAAAATAATGAACATTAAAACGAATCAATTGATGCTCATAGGGCATAGGATAGGAAATATTTAAATGGTGCATTTAGATGACATTCACACATCTCATGCATGTTTAGTTGCAAATGATGAACATGACTCATGGCTTTGGCATAGAAAATTAGGACATGCTAGCATGAGTGTTTTAGAGAAATTAGTTTCTCGTAGTATAGTTAGAGGTTTACCCAAACTTAAATTCTCTAATGATAAAATATGTGATGCATGCTCTAAGGGTAAACAACATAGAACCTCATTTAAATCCATTAATGATGTCTCTACTAGTATATGTTTACAATTGATTCATATGGATTTCTTTGGGCCAATTAGGACTATGAGCTTGGGTGGTAAATCGTATGCTTTTGTACTTGTTGATGACTATAATAGGTTTACTTGGGTTCTATTCTTAAGTACAAAATATGAGGCTTTATAAAAACTCATCACATTTTAAAAAATAACTCAAAATGATCTTGAGCTTAAAATTTATCATATTAGGAGTGATCATGGAACCGAGTTTCAAAATTTGGGTTTTGAAGAGTTTTTAAATGAAAATGGGATTAGCCACAATTTTTCTGCACCTCGCACTGCTCAACAAAATAGGGTAGTTAAGAGGAAAAAATCAAACTTTAGAAGAAATAGCTAGAACCATGCTTTGTAAAAATAATTTACCTAAATATTTTTGGGCGGAAGCCACAAATACCGCTTGCTACATTATAAATCGAGTAATGATTAGGTCAATTTTGAAGAAAACACCATATGAGATTTTAAAATCTAAGAAGCCTAACATTAGCTATTTTCATCCATTTGGTTGCAAGTGTTTTGTTTTAAACAATGGAAATGACAATTTAGGTAAATTTGATGCTAAAAGCGATGAAGCTATTTTCTTAGAATATTCTTCAAACTCTAAAGCCTATCGTGTATTTAATAAGAGAAATTTAGTAGTAGAAGATTCTATTCATGTTGTTTTCGATGATAACCTCCTTCTGACGAAGGATTCTTGTGATGATGATGATGTAGGGATCGTTGGAGTCATTGATGGAGGACAAACGTTAAAGGTGGATGAGATTCCAAACAAAGAAAAGATGCACAAGATCCACCTCTTTAAGCCTTGAAAGACTTGGCTCTTGAGGAAAAGGAGGTGACATACCCAAGGGACTTCAACTATGTCAAAGGTGGTGAAATCTTGGGTGATCCATTCAAGGGGGTAACTACTAGACCCTCTCTCAAATTAATGATCCATGTTGAATTTCTTTCATGCATTGAGCCTAAAAATATCAAAGAAGCATTAAAAGATGATTTTTGGATTTTGACCATACAAGAAGAATTGAATCAATTTGAGAGAAGTAAAGTATGGACATTAGTTGAAAGACCTAGTAATCAATCTACTGTAGGAACTAAAAGGGTCTTTAGGAATAAGCTAGATGAGAATGGTAACATAGTGAGAAACAAGGCTAGGCTTGTTGCTCAATGTTACACTCAAGAAGAGGTAATTGATTTTGATGAAACATATGCACCTGTAGCTAGAATGGAAGCTATTAGGACGCTTTTAGAATTTGCATGTTACCATGATTTTAAGCATTTTCAAATGGATGTAAAAAGTGCTTTTCTAAATGGTTTTATAAATGAAGAAGTGTATGTTGAACAACCACTAGGTTTTGAGGATTCGAAATTTCCAAATCATGTTTTTAAACTAACCAAAGCTCTTTATGGTTTAAAACAAGATCCTAGAGCTTTGTATGAAAGACTTTCAAACTTTTTGATTGAAAAAGGTTTTGAAAAATGTAAGGTGGACACGACACTTTTCATAAAAAGATATAGTAATGACATCTTAGTAGTGCAAATTTATGTTGATGATATCATTTTTGGTTCTACTAATGAATGTTATTGCAAAGAATTTTCTAAGCAAATGCAAGGTGAGTTTGAGATGAGCATGATGTGGGGGCTCTCATTCTTCTTGGGGCTCCAAATCAAATAAAGGAAGGATGACACCTTTATAAATCAAGCAAAGTACGTGAATGATATGCTCAAAAAGTTCGACTTGGAGAATGTAAAGCCTCAAGCCACTCCTATGAGCTCTTCTATAAAGCTTGACCAAGATGAAGGAGGTAAGTGTGTTGATTCTAAGCTTTATAGATCTATGATAGGTTCTTTGCTTTACCTTACCGCAAGTAGACCAGATATTATGTTTAGTGTTTGCTTGTGTGCTAGGTTCCAAGATAGTCCTAGAGAATCACGCTTAGTAGCCAATAAGAGAATTTTTAGGTACCTTAGAGACACACCTAACTTAGGTCTTTGGTATCCTAAGGATTCTTCCTTTAGCCTTCATGCTTATTCATATGTGGATTATGGGGGATGCAAGATAGATAGGAAAAGTACCTCTGGGACATGTCAATTCTTAGGTAGTATGCTTGTATCTTGGTTCTCTAAGAAAAAAATAGCATAGCCTTATCTACCACCGAAGCGGAGTACATATCCTTAGAGAGTTGTTGTGCTCAAGTCCTTTGGATGAAGCAACAACTCTTTGATTATGGTGTTCAAGTAGAAACCATACCCCTTAGGTGTGACAACACTAGTGCCATTTATCTCACTAAAAATCTCATCCAACACTCTAGAACCAAACATATAGAAATTAGACATCATTTCATTACAGACCATGTGTTGAAAAATGATTTTGTTCTAGAATATGTGGATACCTTGAACCAATTAGCGAATATATTTACCAAACCTTTAGATAAAGAGCGTTTTTGGACCCTTAGAAGAGAGTTAGGGCTAACTAGCCTTTCTTGACCCTTTTTAGGTCCCAAATGGTCAAAATTTTGCTTGAAATTGGTTGATATACATGCTTATGTTGTTTACCTCATTTTGCTTCTATGCATGTTGCTAGGGGAAGTATGCATTCATTTTAGTCATTAAATCTTGTTCATATGTCATTCACATGCATCTAGGGACGTTTAATGTTGGATTTTTGAACTTAAAACTATCAAAATTTCATTATCTGGTAAAGGCGTATCGATACGGTTTCAGGCGTATCGATACAGGTTCGTCAAGGGAAGTGATACAGGTCAGACTGTATCGATACGGTCACGCGTATCGATACGGTATTAAATTTGAATTAAAAATTAGGGCAAACGTGTATTGATACTCTCTACAAGCGTACCGATACGGTTTCGATGGAGAGTTAAATTAGGGCTGCTATTTGACAAAACTCTTTTAAAACTCCTCCCCTCTTTTTTCTCTACAAACCCTAGCCGCACATACCTATAAAACCCCCTTCAATCTCTTAAAATTTTCACACCAAACTTAAAATTCTTTGAGGGTTTTTCATCTACACATCAAAGCAAAGCTTTTTCAACAATCTTGTGCATTCGCATCAACCCATTCATCCATTCTAACAAATCAAGGTATAAACTTTTTCCTTTTTATTTTCGTTTGTTTTTATTGGTTGATTTAACTAAATTTTTGTATAAAACATATATATGTGATATGGGTTTTCAAGTTTTTACAAAAACTTTTCAAAATTCGAAATTTTTTATTCGAATATAATTTTATATCGTATATTTTTGTAAATTGTTTTTTGAAATTTTTTTAACCAACTATTTCTTTTATACATGTATATATTTTTAACATTAAAATTGATTTTCAAATACCTAAAATTATTGTAATTTATTGGACTGATTGAGATGTTAATTGCATACATATTCGAATTGTTTTGATGTTTTCAGGATTATGGCACCGAAAAAGAAAGCTGTAACACTCGGGTTTAGGGGTCGGGTGGAAATAAAATATTAAAATAATGTTTCGGGGTTTCCCTTTTCTTTTTAAAATTTCTTTAATATGTTGGACCCGATTTTGATTTAAAGCCCGAATTTCCATGGATTTTTAGAGTCTTGGATGATGGCCATTTTTCATTAATGGCAGTTTTATAATTACATGGTCTTTTATAAAATAAAACCCCTTTTATTTCAAATACCAAAAATTTCTATCATCTTCTACCTCCAAAAACATTCCAACTTGAAACTCCTCCCCTCCATTGGAAGTAACTATTCCATCACCAACCTCCTTCATCCTTGGTGATTTTCAAAAGGTAAGCACACTCCCATGTTGTCCTCATCTTCCCCTTGCTAACCATGTTTTTAGTCATTGAAACCCATTATTTTGTACTTTGAGATTTTTGGGTTTTAAGTTAAAAATCTAAACTTTATCAACCTTTAAGCAAGTTTTTGATTCTCTGATGTTAGACGTGTTCTTAGCATCATTAAAGGTGCAACATATATAATTTTTACAAGGTTTTAACAACATTTTCGGATATGGGTTTTAGGGAGGTTTTATGTGGTTCAAAGGTTGGTTTTTGGGGCTGTTTATGAATGGGAATTGAGGGCTGATGATTGTATGATGTTTATGAGTTATTTCGGAAGCTTATGAGAGTGGAAAAGGGGTTGGAACCCATGGTTATTAGCTGTGCAAATGGGCTGCTCTAAAATATATGTTTAAGGGTGTTCTTAGTTAGCTAAATTCTTGTTTTGTACTCCGAGGTTGCTACAGTGATTTGTGGGCTGATTTGTGTTTGTTTTGTTGGCTCTGATTGACTAGCATCGGGATTTGGTGTTGGAGAATCTTCGGGAATCAATCCGGGAAGCTTGAAAGTTTGACCGGTTAGAGTTTGTTGAGCTTGGAGTAGTCGGTGAGTGGTTCATCGATTTTAAATTGGTTTTCAAATGTTTGGTTCGAGCATGTGAACCTAGGTCGGGCTTGGTAAACCCGCCTAGAGTTGGGATTAGATTGATACTCTAATCTCAAGCTTTAGTTTAGAAGACTTTTGTTGAACTTCTAAATGTTGTGTTATGCCTCATGTATTAAATGTGAATGATGTTGCTATGCATTTGGTGATGATGATTCATTTATGCATTGTGATATGCATGTGTTTGATGAAATGTGGATGCATGATGGTAAATCATGGTGGTTACGTGCTAGGCACGGGAAATGGTAAGAATATTGTATTATGATGATCTTGTGGTGAGTTAGTATTGGCACTAGTATGCTTGAGTACAAATGATCGATCATTAGGATGTTAGTGTGCACACGAGTGTCGAAATGCACGTGTGGTCTTGGTGATGGTAGTCACCAAGATAGAGTACGGGTTCGCCCGAAAATCTTCGTTTATATTTTAGTCGGTGACGAGTGGAATCCCATCGACGGGGCATGAGGATGTGTGGAATCCCTTCCGCGTGAATTGGTGATGAGTGTAATCCCACCGAGAGGTAATGTAATGGTTGAGTTGTTGGATGTGAGTTCCAACGGTTGTTATCCGCATATTCGGGTCATAGCTAGGTGCCAATACGGTTTGTTAAATGTGTTTCCTTATGATTGTACTGTTGACATGTTGAGCATGGCATGATAATTGATGTTATGTTCATGCATTTCATATATTTGATTCATGTGGTTCCGAAGGTAAGGAAACATGCATTCATCCTTGGTTATGTTGCTCATGTTTGGACCCTGCATTGTCGAGGTTTGTTTTATGAGCTTACCCTAACTAAGGTTTACGCTTACGCTCTCTTTTGTTCGACAATGCAGATCCTTAGTTCGTGGGTTGCTTGTGCAAGGAGAAAGGCCTCCAAGTGTGTTATCTTAACCTTCAAGTATGAACTTTTAAGTTAAAAGATGTAATAGATAAGCAATGGGGATTTGTGTATGTTTCTTGTGTTAAGGAGCTTGTTTAGACTCCTCTAGTATGTTGATGTTGGTTGTGGTTTGTTCATGCCATGTATGTTGGCCTTGTGCCCTTATCTTTATGCTTTTGTGTATGTTTTGTTCTAAGGCACAAACCTTGATATGCAATGAACGTCTTTTTATGGTGAATGTTTGATTCCCTTAAATGCATGCCCTTTTTATCTATGTAGTGTGTTGGTCATGCTTGCAATAGGGTGTATGCCTTTATAGTTTATGCATGCATGTTTGGAGGTCCTAGTTGGGTGTCTTTGAGGCAGCCCTTGTGCCTTAACCAGCTAAAATCCGTGTGATCAAGTCAAGGGTATCGATACGGTTGGACCCGTATCGATACGATCTTCTTGTTTCAGGCCAAGAGTTTCGATACTCGGGAAGGCGTACCGATACCATTTTTACTACTGGAAATCTGAGATTTTGACGATAATTTAAGGGTATCGGAACGAGCTTAGGTGTATCAAAACGGTCTTCGTAGTGTTGACCACGAGAAGTTGACCGTTGAGGGTGTATCGGTACGGTTAACTAATGTACCGATACAGTCTCCTTGAGTTGACTTTGGTCAGTTGACCTAGTCAAGGCATATCGATACCCTCTTTGAGTGTATCGATACGGTCTGCAGTATAAGCTAAAATGAGCTGTTTTTAAATTGCTTTTTGGTTATTCGCCTCGCTTGTTGCTTCCGTTGTCGTTGTTTCACATAGGATGTATTAAAGTCTTTAGACAAGATAATAATTAAAAGAAAGTTTTCTAAGGTCGTTAACCGAAGTGGAGCTTTAACGGGTTTGCCTCGGTTTTCCCTGTGTGACCCACTCGGACTGGTCGGTCGTCCAGGCTGGGACGAGGGGGTTACACTTGTTGGTATCAGAGCCTGAGGTTTCCGAGACCTCGGGCAGGTAAGTGAGGTAAGTTGAATTCTTGTATTGTAATTGCATGGTGTTTGCTTGCCATGTAAGTATGTTTGCTTGCTTATCAAGTTTGCTTTGATGTTTGCTTAATTGATCGTATGTGTGTGTTGTTTGAAGCATGTTGAGTAGAGTCACATTGCTTCTATTACATCGAAAAAAGAGATTTTTAAGTGAGGGAAACATACTTGAGCCACTTGGACCGTTGCCCTTGCTAAACCTATTTTGTATGTTGTTATTGTTGTAGTTGTTATCTGTGAGTGGTTATGTCGAGGCCTAGAGGTAGACCTAGGCTGGATCGCCAGGAACCCTGTGTTGCGGCTCCTGTTAATAAGCCAGTGTTTGGAGTAGAGGCTCCTGTGGAAGAGCCTGATGTTGGAGTCGGAGCTCCTCCACCTCCACCTCCTCAGCCTGATGTGGAAGGCAAGGCTAGAGCTGAGGGAGCGGGACCTCAGGTTGGCCAGGGTGGCCAAGGTCCTGCAGGGATAGACATGGCTCAGCTAGTTCAAGCTATAGCGGGAGCGTTTCAGGCTGCAGTTGCCGGAGCTCAGGCCGCAGCTCAGCCGAGAGAAGATAATGCTAGCTTACCCTTAGAGAGGCTTCGTAGCCTCGGAGTAGATGAGTTCAGAGGATCTACGCTTGAGAGATCAAAGTTATGGTTGGAGAAGACGGTTCGTATTTTGGCTCAGATAGGATGTGTTGGGGCTCGTAAGTTGGGCTGTGTAGTTTCGTTGCTTCAGGGTGATGCCTACACCTGGTGGGTCACCATTACTACCGGCGGGCCTGAGGCCGAGATTAGTTGGAATTTCTTTGAGACTGCTTTCAGAAAGAGGTATTTGGGCCCAAGATATTTAGATGAGAAGAAGATGGAGTTCATGGCTCTTGTTCAGGGAGACACTTTAGTGACAGATTATGAGATCCGCTTCGTCTGATTGAGTCAGTATGCTCCGAAGTTGGTTCCTACTGAGAGGGACCGTTGTGATCGGTTCAGGTATGGACATCATGAGCAAGTCAAGAGGTACACCTTGGCTACTGATTATTCTGATTTTGATGTGTTGGTCACTAGGGCCAAGGACATTGAGCATAGCTTGGGGCTGACCAAGCGTTCGGGAGGATCCAGTTCAGGGAAGAGGCACAACAACTTTGATCGTGGTGATGCCAAGAGGCATCGGGGCGGTGAACAGAAGTATGATCATAGGCGTGGCGGTGGCCACCATTGTAGAGGCCATAAGGGCCAGAGAGCTGGAGGGCATTTGCCCGAGTGTGCCTGATGTGGGAGACAACATTTAGGAGAGTGTTGGGGAAACTATCATGCTTGCTGGAACTGTGGATCGAGAGACCACTTCAGGAGAGAGTGTCTGCATCAGGCGGCACAGACACCGATTCAGGCACAGGCTCCTGCGAGAGCGATCGATTATCCGAGAAGCCGTGGGCGCGGTCGTGGTTACTTCCAGCCGAGGGCTGATGCACCTAGGATAGAGGCACCGATGAATCTTGCTCATTTAGTGGCAGTTCAGCCAGAGGCCGATGGACCAGCTAGAGTCTACGCACAGAGAGAGGCAGGGAATGACACAGATGTAATCGCAGGTAATTTCGAGTTACAATCCATGTCTTTGCTTTCCTTAGTTGATCCGGGTTCCACGCATTCTTTTATTTTGAGTGAGCATGCAAAAAATTTAGACATACCTGTTGAGATTTTAGACATAGGGATGCATGTGACTAGTTCCTTTGGTGAGACATTTGTAGTTAGACGGATGTATAGGAGGTGTCCGTTGAAGATTCAGGGTCATGTGTTTCCTGTTGATATGATGGAGCTTCCGTTCTACGGATTTGATATCATTTTTGGTATGGATTGGTTGGGTGAGCACATAGCTAGTGTAGATTTTAAGACAAAGAGAATTTCGTTGAAGCTTTTTGATGACTACAAGGTAGTGGTAGTAGGCGAGAACATTAAGTTCTTGTCGAACGTTGTGTCGGCTTTAGAGGCTCATAGGTTGATGGACTCTGGTTGTGGGGCTTATTTAGCGTATGTGATGAATCCGAATGTGAGTGAGGTTAGACCGAAAGATATTAGGACAATTTGCGATTACCCGGATGTGTTTCCAGAAGAGTTACCGGGTTTGACTCCTAACAGAGATGTAGAGTTATTGATTGAGACTGTTTCAGGGTCTACTCTAGTTTCTATTGCTCCGTACCGTATGGCTCCGAAAGAGTTGAAAAGTCAGCTTTAGGAGTTGTTAGACCGAGGTTTTTTTAGGCCTAGTAGTTCGCCTTGAGGTGCTCCCGTGTTGTTTGTGAAGAAGAAGGATGTCAGTATGAGAATGTGTATCGACTATAGGTAGTTGAACCAGTTGATAGTAAAGAACAAGTATCTGTTGCCTCGTATAGATGACCTGTTTGATCAGTTGAGAGGTGCCTCAATGTTTTCGAAGATAGATTTGAGATCAGGGTACTATCAGTTGAAGGTAAAGGAGTGTGATGTTCCGAAGACAGCTTTTAGGACTAGATACGGTCATTATGAGTTTCTTGTGATGCTGTTTGGGCTCACGAATGCACCAGCAGCTTTCATGGATATGATGAATAGAGTTTTCCGCGACTATCTAGACCGATTTGTAGTTGTTTTCATAGACGACATCCTTGTGTACTCGAGATTGATGAGTAATCAATTGTATGCTAAGTTGAGTAAATGCGAGTTCTGGATCAGAGAGGTTGTGTTTCTTGTCATTGTGGTATCAAATGAAGGTATCCGAGTTGATTCGAAGAAGATTGAAGTCATTGTTGAGTGGAAACAACCTATGTCAGTGACGGAGATTAGGAGTTTCCTAGGACTAGCTGGTTACTATAGGAGGTTCGTTGATGGTTTCTCTAGAGTAGTTGCTCCGTTGACTATATTGTTATAAAAAGGAGTTAAGTTTGAGTTGTCAGATGCGAGACAAAAGGCATTTGAGAAATTAAAAGAAGCTTTGACGAATGCTCTAGTATTAGTACAACCAGTTTCTGGGAAAGAGTTTGTAATCTATAGCGATGCTTCCTACGTAGGTTTAGGTTGTGTTCTGATGCAAAAAAAGAGAGTTGTTGCTTACGCTTCGAGACAGTTGAAGGTGCACGAGAAGAACTACCCTACGCACGACATTGAGTTAGCAGCAATTGTGTTTGCGTTGAAGATTTGGCGACACTACTTGTATGGTGAGAAGTGCACGGTTTACACTGATCATAAAAGCTTGAAGTATTTGATGACTCATAGAGAGTTGAACTTGAGGCAGAGAAGATGGCTTGAGCTGTTTCCGCGAGGGTAAGCGCCCTAACCTTTGTTAAATCATGTTTGCCGACCTTGTTTACTTAGTTCAACACCGTCACACTGATCAAGTAAAATCCTTTTACTATTCTACGGCGTTGAGTCACTTGTTCCATTCCCTTAAGATCGATCGCACCCATGACTTTCCTGAACTCCTTGGCCAACCTATTGATGAGTGTTCCCTCTCTTGTGCTCACTTTTCCTATGTCAATAATGAATGGGTTCGTGTATCTCGAGATCCTCGACAAGATGCTCAAGCCGATGCTCCACAAGCTCCTCAAAGCTCTCAAGGTGCTCCGATTGCTTCCTCCTCCATGGACACCCTCATGACATTCTTTAACGAGAAATTCACAAACATGGAAGTCGGGTTTGTAGCCATTGACACTCGATTGACATCCTTGGAAGATCGAGTCAAAGGTCTTGATACACGCTTCACATCGTTGGAGGATCAAGTCAAAGCCATAGCTCTTCAACAAAACTCCATTGATGTCTCTCTCACCGCTTTCCATAGTGCTTGGCTCAATCAATCTAGGAGGCATCAACCAAGTCAAGATGATGAGGACGAAGAGGACGAAGATGACGGTGATGGTGGGAACGAGTAGTTATACATATCATCTCATGACATTTAGTTTCATTGTTTATGCACCTATGTTTAGAACTATATGCTTTTCTTTATGTTTTAGGATTTGAGTTTTGATTTATTACTTTTAACTATTTTGTTGCTTTTAAATTCGGACGTTTGAAATTGAATTAAGTTATATTTTTTGTTGCTATTATCCTACCTTGTGGTTTATGTTTATCTAACAAAAAGGGGGAGAAGTATAGATAGAGCCATTTGTTTTGAAAATTTAAAACTTAACTTTGAAAACCTATCTTAAATTAAGGGGAGTAAGCTTTTCAAAAGTTTCAAAACTTAAAAATTTATACTTGGTTTTGTTATATCAAAAAGGGGAGATTGTGAAACCAAAATTGATTTTGATATAACAATTTAACTTTTGGACTAAATTGTAAAACAATAAATTTTTAAGTATTTTTTCAAAGACTCACATTTTGAACCAAACAATATTTCAAGTCAAAACATACTTAAAGGTTCAATTTTCACTAAGTCTTTTCATGTGTTTTAAAGCCAAACTTCAACAAAACGCCCAAGCATATCGATACCCTTATGCGTATCGATACAATTTTTCAACACTAGAATTTTAATCGTTCATAGCATACCGATACGCATTGAAACTGTATCAATACAATTTTATTAAAATATTATTTTGCTATAGTGTACCGATACGACATGTCACCGTATCGATACAATATGCTAACCTTTGCAAAATCCTTGCATTTAATTTTCGAACATTGGCTTGTTAGCTAGTTGGTATCCTAAATTTTAAATGATCGTTGAACGACATCGATACGCAAAGGGAGCGTACGGATACTCTTTTTTAAAAAAATCAACTCAGTATTCCAGTGAGCAAATTTCGTATCGATACGGCTATCCGTACCGATACACCCCTTAATATCGTACCGATACGCCCTCGAAGCGTATCGATACGCCCTGTTTTTCAGTTACAACGGCTCTTTCTTATTTGAGACAGATACCGATACGCCCACGAGCCATACCGATACATTAGGTTGTTGAGTAGCATTTATTGCGGGAAATTGCAGCCCAAAAGCTCTATTGATGATCTCAACCACCCAAAGGACTAGAAATCAATGCAAGGGTATAAAAATAAGTCTCAAATGCCACAACAACAATTATTGAACCTACAAGCAACATCAAAGCACTCAAATCCAAACCTTGTTCTTTTTAGAGTCAAAACTTTGAACCCAACTCCTTTGTGATTTTCATTGTATTTTTTATTGTGAGTTTGGAGAGTGTTTGATTGTAATTGGATAAACATTATCCTTAGAGAGAAACTTGTAAAGTTTACCAAAAAACACTTTCTTGTAAAAGTGAGTGGATTAAGCATTGGGTAGAAAGCTTAATCAAAATTGTAAGGTTTCCTCCTCATCCAAGAAAAAGGGAAGAATCTATTAGTGGATTGGTTGAAAATCCTTAGTGAGAGCTAAGGTAGTGGATGTAGAGATCATTGGAGAACTTGAACCACTCTAATTGCCTTGTGTCTCAATTTTTATTCTTCCAATTTCCACCCTTAAAATTTTTATCGCCAATTCACTCCCTCTTGGCCATTTGCAATTGTTTGATCAATTCAACAGTGTCCAAATGCAATGAAACTTTACATGCAATATTTCAATATCATAACCTACTAGCATGCTAAATTTCATTATCATTCGAGTTCATTTACTATGTTTTCACCTTTTTAAGCCAAATATGCATATTAAGCCATTTTCAAGCAACCTTAACAAGTCATTTAAGACCCTTAAACCATACATAACACATAGACTTATACACATAGACAAAACATCAAAGTCAACTAGTTTATCTACTTTGCCACCATTCTAGGAGTTCACAGAGACAAAATACTTTGCTTTAGGCTCGAGGCGACTTGCCGCTTTGCAAACTAGCTCCGATCTTGAAACGATAAATTCTTAACCTTAAATGTATGAATAATTAATGCATTAGACTTATATAGTCTAAGTGAGGTAGCCAATAACAATAAATGATCATGGTATATTATTAAGCATGCTTTAGTGACAATCATAATATCAAATATGCGAATAAACATGACATGCTCTTTATTCATATTAAAAGCATAGTATCAATCATTATATCATCAATGACAATATCAATATCATAATATCATGACAATGCAATAACAATAATATTATGACAATAACAATACTGTGAAAATAACAATGCTATGACAATAACAACATTGTGGTAATAACAAAGCGGTGATCATATTTACTATTATATTTACACATATGATTCCATAGTAGTTCTTTAATAGTTTTATTGATGTCTTTATTAGTCTTTTAGCATCATTCGCCTTGGAACACTTTTGGACTTAGGTAACTTTGGTTCGATAATCGATAATACGCAAGCTCAAAGAACAAAGCAATGTCTTGTTTCAATATAGTAACAATAATTCAGTGCTTTTGGTGCCCGTACTCTCTCCAACCGAACCTCTATCTTGCCTCGGGTCGTCACCCTTGAGCCATGGCTCACGGACCGTAGTCCCAATAAATATACCAAGTACCAAGCCAAAGTATCCAAGGACTTTTCCTCAATAGTATTTTATCAATCCAATATCTTTATTAATGCCTATAACAATGTCAATAGAGAAGTCGTTAACAGTGTCAATGACAATATCAATAGCAATATCTTCACATCGACATCGAAAACAATAATTCAATGTCAATAATTTGATGACCATATGCACACATCAACACCAACATCTCAATAGCAATATGCAATATCCAATATGCAATAATCAATGTTTGATGCTCAATGATTCATGTAGCAATGTTTCAATGACTTCGATGAGAACAAAAACAATGCTTCAGACACGATCTCAATGTGAGACTTTCCCCGGCTTACCAATAGAGGCTACCAAGAGATTCGATGCAATTTACCTTAAGACAATGTTAGCTACTCAAACAAAATAAACAACAATGAATTCGGAAAGGCTCCTCGCCTAATCCGAGGCTCCGACTCCTCTCACCTCGATAATCTAAAGCTTCTAAGGCTCTAGGATGACAACACCCTTATCCCTAGCTTTCGATGATGATGATGGATGATCTTTCTCCACTTCTTGAGCTAGGTAAACAATAGGTAATTATTAGAATCAATATGACAATCTCGATACTTGAATAGCCATTAACTGTTAGACAAAGCTTATCTTAAAGCTTGAAATTGGACATTTAATGATCAAGAGAATCGATGATTAACTTAGGGCTTCCACTTACTCGATTGAATGCTATGAATTGATGTTCTTAAATGAAGGAAAGCTTAAGCTTAAGGATCTCAAATTGAGAGGTGTATACTTAAGAGCTCAAGGTTGAAGACAATGGAGGTGTGTGCTTATTCATTCAAAGCTAGAGATGGAATGGGTCTCGGTGAAGCCAAACAAAGATGAAATCTTTCTTTTATTCATTTTCCAAACTTAATTATTTCCCACATTCCTCATGGCTAATGAAAAGGTTTCCCTCATCTAAGGGAAAGCTATATAATAATATATATTATCTATATTCTATACATCTTTTCAATAAAGATGACTATATGTCATCTCTTTAAATTGTTTTCATGTGGGAAGAGACAACAATAAGTATGTAAGTCATCACCACTCCATTTCCTTTCGATTCGTCTTTGAACATATTCAAATTAGGGGACCCGTTTTGAAACGCATGAAGCTATATCGAAACGGCTAAGCAAAAATCCAAAAGTTAGTTAATACTGCTAGAACTGTATTGAAAGCCCTATAATCATTTCGAAATGCCTTACCTAGGCCGTTTTGGAACGGGTCTTACTGTATCGAAATGCCTAGCTCAAAAACATCATTTTAGGCATTTCAAAAATGCTTTTAAGTCCAAACAACTTGAAATTATGTTTCAGAATGTTTCAAAATGGTTTTTGCAATATTTGAAACGTTTTTAAGTTACCAAACCAGTGTCCTTAAGGTACCCGTTTCAATACAAGACCAATCTGTATCGCTATGATTTGAAACTGCCAAAACGCGTACCGAAACATGGCTTGCCCGTTTCGATACGGTGTAGCACTATTTCGAAACAACCTTTTGTGTTTCGATACGGGTAACAGTCAAAACCTCCCCAACAGTCATATTTTCCCAACGGTCTTTTAAATGCATTTCAATTGTCATTCGTACCGAAACCGTTTGTAAGTGTTTCGATACAACTCATATCGTTTCGTTACGGCTAGAGGTGTTTCGATACGACACTCTGCATCAGGCTTCAACGACTAGTTCTAAAGAAAAGGCGTTCCGATACGGACATCACCATAACTGCATTTATGGTGGGAAATAAAGTTTCCAATGGCTCCAATTCAACCCAACGGTCCTTAACGGCTACAAACTCATTTGGGAGTATAAAAGGGACCTCCAAGCATCAAGGATAGGTTAATGCTTCAATTGCCAACAACATTATGATATCAAATTATCTTTAGGGCCTTTATTGTATATTCCTTGTATAGACAACACTTGTGAGCCTAAATTGTCAAATTTTCTCAAGTGTTTAGGTTTGGGTGAGTGAGCTTAAGATTGCAAACTATCTACCTAGCAAGGGATTTCAAGTTTGCTCTAATTTCTCTTGAAAAAAGGGTTTACTCAAGCTTTGGGTTAGAAAGCTTTGAGTGTGTAAAGGTTGTCTCCTTAGCCTAGAAAAGGGGAAGAAATTCAAGAGTGAATTTGTTGAAATCCTTAGTGGGAAGCTAAGGTAGTGGATGTAAGTGCTTGTTAGAAGGTCGAACCACTATAAATCCTTGTGTCAATTTTGTAATTTTTGCTCCTACAACTTCCACCCAAAAATCAATCTTCTCCAACCTTGGTAAGATAAATCGGTTGAATGAATTCGAGAATATCAAGCCTAACAATTGGTTTCAGAGCAATGCTCAATTGAAGAGGATTAACATCCTATTGAGGCGATCCGGCAAGCTCGAACAACATCTCAAACAACTAGTTTAATGGTGCAATCCATCGACAAGCCACCCTTCTTCGACGGGACCAACTACGCTTATTGGAAGACGAGAATGATGTTCTTTGTCAAATCCAAAGACTACAAGCTTTGGAACATTATTGAGGATGGTCTGTTCGTATCACAAAGAAGCAAGGCGGAATGGAGTGCCGACGACCGCAAGAAGATGGAACTAAATTGCAAGGCTTTGCACTTCCTCTTTTGTGCACTTAGCCTCAACATGTATGAGAAGATGTCTTCTTGTGAGAGTGCCAAGGAAGTATGAGACAAGCTTGAAGTTACATACGAGGGAACAAACGAAGTAAATGAGACCAAGATCGGCCTCCTCAACCACGAGTATGAGAACTTCAAGATGGATCCGAAAGAGGACACTGAGAAGATGTTCCATCGATTCTCCACCATCACCAATGGACTAAAAGTCTATAGAGAAGTCATTCCGGAAGAAAATCTTGTCCGAAAGCTTATCTACTCCATTCCTGAGTCATGGGACTCGAAAAAGAGCGCCATCATCGAAGCCAAAAATCTCAAGACCTTGAAGCTTGATAAACTTATGGGGTCACTTCTCACTCACCAAATCATGAAGAAATACAAAGAAGAGGAGAAGAATAAGGAAGAGATAAGAAAGATGGGGAAGAAGAAGATCATAAAGCTAGGCATCAACAAGAGTGTCGTTGCTCTCAAATCCTCCACATGCCAACATGATTATTTGAGCGAGAAGGAAAGTGAAGATGAAGAGATGGTTCATCTTTCCAAGAAATTCACCTGGTTCATGAAGAGCGAGTTGAAGAATTCTAAGAATGAATCGAAAAAGAAGATGAAGGATTCCCACAAGTCCATCAAAAAGGGATCATCTTCAAAGAAAGCATATGTGGCGACATGGAGTAATGAAGACTCCACCGATGATAAGGTAGCTCACCTATGCTTCATGACCCTCAATGAGGGGGAGGTAACTTCTAACTCATCTATTTCAAAATCATATACATTTGATGAGTTACAAGAAGCCTATGATGATTTGCTTTTGGAATTTAAGGCATCATTTTTTAAAAACAAAAAGTTGGTTTCAAAATTGAAAAAGGAAAATGATTTGCTTTCCAAACAAATCTGAAGTTTGAAGTAAAACTTAAAGATTTTGAACTTAAAATTTTAAACTTACAAAATTTGCTTCAAACCATGGAAAAAATCATCAAAAGGAAATTGATGATCTTAAGAAAGAAAAAGATTTGATTTCCAATGGACTTCAAAAGAAAAACAATTTGGGAAAATCAAATTTTTATGTTAGACAGTCTAGTGCCCCTAGATTTTTGAATGGAAAAGTTTTTAGAAGTATTTGGGTCCCAAAAGGAATAAGTACTTCAACTAAAAGGATGAAATTGAAAAATGGATTCCTAAGGGGACTAAACTATGTGCAACTAACGTCTATGGATTCAAAGCAATTTGGATACCAAAAATTACTTGATTGTCTTGTTTAGGTGTGATGGAGAGTGATCAACAAGTCCAAATTTGAGGGGGAGCTCCATACACACAAGGAAGAACACTTGAAGAAGGAAGACTTCACATCCTCCCTTAAAGTTCAACTGTTGGTAAAATCTAGTTGTTTTATTTGTTTAATTTGATTTATTTTTAATTCAACTAAATTATCATGTGTTGAACTAACCATATTTGATGCTTTGAGTAAGGGGGATCCAATTTTAAAAATATTATTTTTGTCAATTTTTTTACTCTCCATTGTTATGGACTTCAAAGTTTTTAAATATAGTTTTGAACCATTTTTCATATAACAAAAAAGGGAGAATGCTTTGAAAATTTGAATTTTCAAATGAATAAGGGTGAGCTTTAATTGATTTTGAATTTTAATTCTCTTATTCAAAATTTATTTCACTAAGGGGGAGAATCTCAAACAATTTTTCGAGATTGGTTTTATTATATCAAAAATGGGGAGGTTGTAGAACTAATGTTTTGATATAATAATTGAAAAATAGTTTTGGAATAAATTGAAAAGATTTCAAAAATGCTTTTAAGTCCAAACAACTTGAAATTATGTTTGACGATGTTTTAAAAAGGTTTTGGCAATGTTTGAAATGTTTTTAAGTTTCCAAACCAGTGTCATTAAGGTACCTATTTCGATACAGGGCCAATCTGTATCGATTCGATTTGAAACTGCCAAAACACGTACCGAAACAGGTCTTGCCAGTTTCGATACGATGTAGCGCTATTTTGAAACAACCTTTTATGTTTCAATACAGGTAGTGGTCAAAATCTCCCCAACGATCATATTTTCCCAACGGTCTTTTAAATGCAGCTCAACTGCCACTCGTATCGAAACGATTTTGTAACCGTTTCGATACAACTCATACTGTTTCGATACGGCCAGGGCGTTTCGATACGGCTTGTTGCATCAGGCTTAAACGACTAGTTCTGAATAACGGCGTTCCGATACGGACATCACCAAAACTGCATTTATGGTGGGAAATAAAGTCTCCAACGGCTCCAATTCAACCCCAACGATCCTTAACAGCTACAAACTCAATTGGGAGTATAAAAGGGATCTCCAAGCATCAAGGATATGTTAATGCTTCAATTGTCAACAACATTATGATGTCAAATTGTCTTTAGGGCCTTTATTGTATATTTCTTGTATAGACAACACTTGTGAGCCTAAATTTTCAAATTTGCTCAAGTGTTTAGGTTTGGGTAAGTGAGCTTAATACTGCAAACTATCTACCTAGTGAGGGATTTCGAGTTTTCTCTAATTTCTCTTGTAAAAAGGATTTACTCAAGCTTTGAGTGTGTAAAGGATGCTTCCTTATCCTAGAAAAGTGGAAGAAATTCAAGAGTGAATTTGATGAAATCTAGTGGATGTATGTGCTAGTTAGATGGCCAAACCATTATAAATCCTTGTGTCCATTGTCTAATTTTTGCTCCTACAACTTCGACCCAAAAATCAATCTTCTTCGACCGTGCTGAGCTAAATCAGTTGATGGAAAGCAAGCATATCAAGCCTAACAAAGTTCAATTAGGGTCCTTTAACAATATAATCTATAATTTAAGCACTAAAGATACGTTACTTGAACATTCTAATATCAATACCTTAATCATCATAATCCAATTCCGACTAGATCGGTTTTCAGGCTGTTACAATTCTCCTCCTTAAGAAAAATTTGTCCTCGAATTTTTACCTGAATTAGCGTGTTGATCATCGTCACATTCCTCAGGCTCGGATTCATCTAGCGTCGAATCCCTCGTTCTTCCAAAGGATTTTGGCCAATCTCTTCTAGTCTTAGAAAATTGAGAAGATTTGGAATTGATGGGGTTCCTTGGACAATCACAGATAAAATGTCCCATTTTATTGCAAAAGAAACAAGCTCCAGACTTCTTACGACATTGTCCCTCAGGGTGCTTACGTTGACAAAAGTTACAAATGGGATACTCCATTTCTTGTTTCGAGCTATCAAAATTCTTAACAGGGTTAGACATTTATATATAAAAGATCGGATTAGTCAGCAAGTCACAATACACAATAAATAACTCCTAGATGGCAAAGTAACACAATATATGTTGAGTGGATCGCAAGATCGATATTGACCAAGAGGGGGGTGAATTGGAAATTTAAAGTTTTATGGTGGAAATTTGCAAATTAAAAATGATGGACAAGAGATTTAGAGTGGTTCAAGTTCCAAATGAACTCTACATCCACTACCTTAGCTTCACTAAGGATTTGCAACAATTCCACTAAATTGCTCTTCCCCTTTTCTAGGACAAGGAGGCAACCCTTTACAATTTCGGTTGATTTTTCTACCCAAAAATCAACCCAATCCTCACACAAGTAAACAAAGAAATTTGATGGCTAATAAGGTATCTCTCAATACAAATGATAGCCCCAATACAAGCACTCAACCCAATTTTACAAAGTATGAATGAAGATTACAATTGGGATTTCTAGACAAATAGGAATTTTGGTACAATTGCTTGGATTTGATGAATAAGTGTTTTCTTGAAGATCAATAGTTGTTGCTGTAGCTTTTGGATGAGTCTTTTATACCTCTTCATTGATTTCTAGCCGTTTGGGTGGTTGGGAACATAAATGGAGCCGTTGGAACCCTCTCTTACCACCATTAATGCACTTCTGCAACTACCGGTATCGGTACGCGGGAAGGAGTATCGGTACCTGCCTCAGAAAAGAAAGAGCCGTTGTGTGCATTTAATAAGGGGTATCGATACACGCGTAAGCGTATCGGTACGGGGTATCGAAACGACAAGGGCTGTATCGATACTATTTTCTGAACTTAGCTCACTGTCCACAACCGTATCGGTACGAGGGTTTGGTGTATCGATACGGGTCAACGAACTTTTAAAGTTTGGTTACCAACCAACTGACACCAACGGTCATATTTTTAAACCGACTTAACTTTTAAAAATTATAAGGGTCGTATCGATACGAGGGTTTGCCATATCGGTACGATATTCAAACTCTTTGAATTTTAACACAGGGGTGTATCGATACCAGGGTTTAGGGTATCGATACTGGTTCCGACAGTAACCAAGTTTGGCAAAATAGTATCAATACGCTTGGTGCGGTATCGATACTGCTGAACGATTTTCGATGGTTTTGCCTTGGAACACTTAGAAAATATTTTGAGTTTGAGTTTTATAAATCAGTTTTAAAGTGTTGGTGTTTTAAAACTTATTAAGGGACTTATAAAAACAATTTTAAGTTTTACAAATTGATCCTTAAAGATTTAATTATATCAAAATCAAACATAGGTTTTACAATCTCCCCCTTTTTGTTATAACAAAACTAAAACTTAAAATTTTTGACATTTGTGAAAAATCTTTACAAAGTTAACTCCCCCTTAATATAAGCTTGGTAACCTTTGAATTAAAATCAAAATATTTTAAAGTGTGAGCTAGTTTCTTCTCCCCCTTTTTGTTTGATCAAAAAATCTTTGAGACAATTAAGTGCATAAAGAAATCAAAGGTATAATAAGCAACATAGATATTATTCATTAAAGCAACATACTTAAAATCCAAACAAAGGCAAAATAGAAATCAAAGCATAGGTTTTAATCCTAAAACAACCTTAATCCTAAGAACATAAAACATAGGTGCATAAAAATATAAAATCCTAGATGATATGAATGATATGCAAGAGGAAACGTCTAAGCATCGTCTTCTTCGTCTTCATCATCTTCATCATCATCTCCCAAAGGCTCATTAGTGCGCATACTATTACGCCACTCATCATGGAAAGCGGCAATGGAAATATTCAATGAATTGTGCCCGCTTTCAAGAGATGTGAGGTGATTCTCCAAACCCGTCATCCTAGTATCAAAGGTAGTTTCCATTGAAGTGAGACGAGTATTCATGTCCATACGCAACCCGGTAAATTGCTCATTGAGATAGGTCATGAGAGCATCTATATTGGGTTGTTGGACTTGAGGAGCTTGAGCTTCTTCGAAAGCGGCGGCGGCTTCCAGTGGTAACTCGGCAACACGTATCCATTCACCATTAACATAAGAGAATTTTGCCCGAGCAAGAGATCGCTCATCAATGGGATCGGTGAGAGGAGTTGGAATGTCATAGGAGCAATCAATATCCTTTTTAGCAAAGAAATAGCTCAAAGCCGTACCGTATGTGAAGGAGGTGACATGAGGAGTGTTACGATTTTGAACGAGGTAGACGATCTCCGCGAACATGAGTCGAGCTAGATTTGTTCGCTTGGCTTCACGGAAGCACCGAATCTAAAAATCATCCACTTGACGGATGGTGGAATATTTTCCTCCGGAAGGATGAAACCACCACGACACCATCAAATGTAGAATCCGGTCGTGAGCATTAAGGGCGGTGACGGAGCCACTAAGAACATGCCCCATACCATGCTCTTCATCAAGGCCTTCATCATCCAACTTGAAAACCTCACAAATAGACTCGACATCAAGGATTATTTTCTTTCCCATAAGATAGGAGCTAATTGCAACAACTTCCCCATTACGACTAATACATCTTGCATTAGCATAGAAAATCAAAACCAAGAGGCGATAGAAAAAACCGGGAATAGAGATAAAATTCATGAAATTCCAACGATGAAGCAAGGGGAGGTATTCAAACTTGAAACGCTCCGAATTTAGAAAAGGGATGGATATTACCCTTTCGGCACGGATCTTGTAATTCTCATATTGACGAAAGTGATTTAGACCCGAATTGCCTTCAAAGGATTGCTCATAGATGGTTGAGTAGTTAGGACTAGCAATCGCTCCAAGGTTGGAAGATTCACCGGCTTGATTAGCCCTTAGTCGCTTCCTCGATGGTTCTTTTGGTGCCATGATCTAAAAGAGAAATAAAGCAAGGGAGATTTCTTCAATTTGAGTAAAAATCAAGGTAAAAGGAATTTAAAAAAAAATTAAGAGAAATTTTGAAAAGAAAGTTTTAAAAGAAAATTTCAAGAAAAAGTTTGAAGAAAAACAAAGTTTAAAAAAAATCATAAGAGAAAAAAAATTGGAAAAGAGAAAGAGGGAGATTACCTTGATAGAAACTTGAAGATTTGAAGAGAACTAGCACAAAGATGAGAGAGAGAGCACAAAGCCTTGCTTGATTCAAAAACTCTTTTATGTTTGAGTTGAGATGTGAAAAATATGAAGGAGGAAGTGTCTTTTTATAGGCAAAAACGGCTAGGGTTAATTAGGTTTTGAAAAGTTTGAATTTGGGTAAAAGTTGAACTCATTAAAAGCTAATTAAAGCCATCAGCACAGTCGAGTATCGATACGCCCGTTGGGGGTATCGATACGGGGATATAGATGTCTTTTCGCAAAAATGCCCGTTGGAAAAGTCGTATCGAAACGGAGGGGTCCGTATCGAAACGACCCGTATCGATACGGGATGAATCGTATCGATACGCGTGAAGCGAAGAAAATTCTGGGAAACGAAATGAAGAACAGGTATCGATACGCGTACAATAGTATCGATACTGTATGCCCAGAATTACATATTTGGTTCAAAGAACAACCAAAGGCTCGAACTTAATATCTCCTATGAGTATGCAAATGATGTATGAGCAGTTCTAAGCATATTTTAACAGAATCATACTCCCCCTAACTATAGGCATGGAAGAAATTGGGAGTTTAAACATATAAACATGGCATTTCACAAAATCAAGCATATTTAAGCACAAAAGAGGTCCTAAAAGGTCAAGATAGGCTAGCTAGACCTAACTCTCTCCTAAGGGACCAAAAACGCTCTTTGTCTAAGAGTTTTGTAAATATGTCTGCTAATTGATTCAATGTGTCTACATACTCTATAACCACATCTTCTTTAAGGACATGATCTCTAATGAAATGATGCCTTATTTCTATGTGTTTGGTTCTAGAGTGTTGGATGGGATTTTTAGTTAAACATATTGCACTAGTGTTGTCACATTTTAGGGGTATGGTTTCAACTTTAATTCCATAATCTAAGAGTTGTTGCTTCATCCAAAGGACTTGAGCACAACAACTCCCTAAGGATATGTACTCGGCTTCGGTGGTAGATAAGGCTACACTATTTTGTTTCTTAGAGAACCAAGATATGAGCATACTACCTAAGAATTGACAAGTTCCCGAAGTACTTTTCCTATCAATTTTGCAACCCCCATAATCCGCATCCGAGTAAGCATGAAGGTTGAAGGTAGAGTCTCTAGGATATCAAAGACCTAAACAAGGAGAGTCTCTAAGGTATCTAAAGATTCTCTTAACGGCTATAAGGTGAGACTCTCTAGGACTAGCTTGAAACCTAGCACACAAGCAAACACTAAACAAGATATCCGGTCTACTTGCGGTAAGGTAAAGCAAAGATCCAATCATAAAACGATAAAGCTTAGAGTCAACACACTTACCTCCTTCATCTTTGTCAAGCTTTGTAGATGAGCTCATAGGAGTTGCTTGAGGCTTTGCATTCTCCAAGCCAAACTTCTTGAGCATATCCTTTATGTATTTTGCTTGGTTGATGAAGGTGCCATCCTTCTTTTGCTTGATTTGGAGTCCCAAAAAGAATGAGAGCTCCCCCATCATGCTCATCTCAAATTCACCTTGCATTAACTTAGCAAACTCTTGACAATGACATTCATTAGTATAACCAAAAATAATATCATCAACATAAATTTGAACTACTAAGATGTCATTTTTATACATTTTTATAAAAAGTGTAGTGTCCACCTTACCTTTTTCAAATCCTTTTTCAATCAAAAAATTTGAAAGCCTTTCATACCAAGCTCTAGGAGCTTGTTTTAAACCATAAAGAGCTTTGGTAAGTTTGAAAACATGATTTGGAAATTTTGAATCTTCAAAACCCGGTGGTTGTTCCACATACACTTCTTCATTTATAAAACCATTTAAAAATGCACTTTTAACATCCATTTGAAAAAGCTTGAAATTATGATAACATGCATATGCAAGCAACATCCTAATGGCTTCCATTCTAGCTACGGGTGCATAGGTTTCATCAAAATCTATTCCCTCTTCTTGAGTGTAACCTTGTGCTACAAGTCTAGCTTTATTTCTCACAATGTTACCACTCTCATCTAGTTTGTTCCTAAAGACCCATTTAGTTCCTATTGTAGATTGATTACTAGGCCTATCAACTAATGTCTATACATTACTTCTCTCAAATTGATTTAGCTCTTCTTGCATAGCCATAATCCAAAAATCATCTTTCAATGCTTCTTTTATATTTTTAGGCTCTATGCATGAGATAAATGCAACATGGTTCATTAATCTAAGAGAAGAACGAGTGGTTACCCCCTTGGATGGATCACCCAAGATTTCACCATCTTTGACATAGTTCAACTCCCTTGGGTAGCTCACTTCCTTTTCCTCAATGGCCAAGTCCTTCAAGGCTTCAAGAGGTGGATCTTGTGAGTCCTCTTCCTTTGTTGGAATCTCATCCTCCTTTGAAGTTTGACCTCCATCAAAGGCATTTATGATCCCTACATCATCATCATCACAAGAATCCTTCCTAGGAAGGAGGTTATCATCGAATACAACATGAATAGATTCTTCTACTACTAAAGTTCTTTTGTTAAATACTCGATAGGCTTTAGAGGTTAAGGAGTAACCTATAAAAATGGCTTCATCACTTTTTGCATCAAATTTACCTAAGTTATCTTTTCCATTATTTAAAACAAAACACTTGCACCCAAAAGGGTGAAAATAACTAATGTTAGGCTTTTTGGATTTCAAAATCTCATAAGGTGTTTTCTTTAAAATTGGCCTAATCATTACTCGATTTACAATATAACAAGCGGTGTTTGTGGCTTCCGCCCAAAAATATTTAGGTAAATTGTTTTCACAAAGCATAGTTCTAGCCATTTCTTGTAAAGTCTTTTCCTCTCAACTACCCCATTTTGTTGAGGAGTTCGAGGAGCCAAAAAATTATGGCTAATACCATTTTCATTTAAAAAATCTCCAAACCCTAAATTTTGAAACTCGGTTCCATGATCACTTCTAATATGAGAAATTTTAAGTTCAAGATCATTTTGGGTTAGTTTTGAAAATGTGATGAATTTTTCCAAAGCCTCATCTTTAGTACTTAAAAAGAGAACCCAAGTAAATCTAGAAAAATCATCAACTAGCACAAAAGCATAAGACTTACCACCCAAGCTCATAGTCCTAATTGGCCCAAATAAATCCATATGGATAAGTTGTAAACATCTACTAGTGGAAACATCATTAATGGATTTAAAGGAAGACCTATGTTGTTTACCCTTTGAGCATGCATCACAAATTTTATCATTTGAAAATTTTATTTTGGGTAAACCTCTAACTAGATTAAGAGAGACTAGTTTTTCTAAAACACTTATGCTAGCATGTCCTAGCTTCCTATGCCACAACCATGCATCATTTTCATTTTGAGCAACTAAGCATGCATGAATGTATGTCATCTAAATGCACCATGTATATGTTTCCTATGCGATGACCTATGAGCATAATATTATTAGATTTAATGTCTACAATTTTGCATCCATTTTTATCAAATAAAACATTAAATCCTTTATCACAAAATTGACTTATGCTCAATAAATTGTGTTTAAGACCATCGACATATAAGACATTTTCAATGAGAATGGTAGAGTGATTACCTATGGAGCCAATACCTTTGATGTGGCCTTTGGAGTTGTCACCAAATGTTACTACTCCTCCACTTTTTGGCTTTAGATCCATGAATCGACTCTTGTCTCCGGTCATGTGCCTCGAGCATCCACTATCAAGGTACCATGAGTTTTGACTTTGTGCTTTGGCCTTGTAGCAATGCTCCCCCTACAAACAAAGATATTAAACTTTGGTTTTTGGTACCTAAATCATTTTGGGTCCATGAGTGTTAGCTCCCAAAACCTTGGTTCCCTTAGGAATCCAAGATGACATAGCAATAATATTATTAGATTTAACAAGTTCCTTAGGAACCCATACACTTCTAATTCTTTTAGCTCTACTATGTCTAGGGTAGCTACCTTGTTTGTAGTAGTTAGTCTTTTTCTTAGGTTGGTGTGTTCTAGATGATTCTCCTACTTCAAGCTTGACACTACCAACATTTTTTAAAGACTTCTTGAGCTCATTTAGCTCACCCAACACCTTTTGGTGTTCACAATTACATTGAGACAAAAGATTATTAAGATCAACATTTTCATCTTGAAAAAATTTAAGTTCATCTTTTAATCCTAAAATCTTTTTCTCAAATTTAGAATTAGCTTGAGTAAGTGAGTCATTTTTCTCATTTAGTTCTAGAATAATCTTTTTATTCCTAATGACCGACTCCTTATACTTCTCAACTAATTCATCATATACCTCTTGTAACTCATCATATGCATCATTTAATTCTTCATATGAAAAATCTAAAGTAGATGAGTTAGAGGTTACCAAGGAGGAATCTTCCTCAAGTGCCATGAGGCAAAGATTAGCCACTTCTTGTTCGTCATCCTCCGATGACTCCTCATCACTCCAAGTAGCAAGCTTGGCTTTGAGTCTCTTCTTCTTCTCAAAGCCCTTCTTCTTGAGTTGAGGGCACTCCGAACGGATGTGGCCGGGTTGTTTGCACTTAAAGCAAATGATAGGATCCTTTCCTTCTTCTTTGTTCTTCCCTTTGAAGTCCATCTTTCTTTGGATTTTTCTTCCCCGGTTGGACCTCATGAAGCGTGAGAACCGTTTGGCTATCATAGCCAATTCTTCAAGTTCATCCTCCTCACAAGATGAGCTCTCATCATGTTGTGAAGCTTTAGCTTTGAGAGCTATTCCCATCTTCTTCTTCTTCTCAACCTCAAGCTTCTCTACCTTTTTCTCTTCTTTCTTCTTCTCATCTTCCCTTCCTTGCTTCATGATCTCATGAGTAAGGAGAGAACCCACAAGCTCATCAAGCTTCAATGTCTTCAAGTTCTTTGCTTCGATGATAGCAGTTCTCTTCCCATCCCAAGACTCGGGAAGTGAATAGAGTAGCTTCTGGACAAGCTTGTCTTCCGGTATGATCTCTCCAAAGCCCTTTAGACCATTGACAATCGTGGAGAATCGATCAAACATCTTTGACACCGTCTCATCGGGCTCCATCTTGAAATTTTCATAACTAAGATTGAGAATTCCAATCTTAGTTTCTTTAACATCATTGGTGCCTTCATAAGTGGTTTCAAGAGTGTCCCACACTTCTTTGGCACTTTCAATTGATGAGACCTTTGAGTAGATGTCCGGACCGAAAGCACAAAATAGCATGTGGAGAGCTTTATCATTTACTTGAATCTTCTTCCTCTCCTCTTCACTCATTTCTACTTTCTTTTTCATCACCATCTTGCCTTCACCGTCTTGCTTCAATGGAA
Source organism: Hibiscus tridactylites (assembly GCA_958450335.1). Lineage (NCBI taxonomy): Eukaryota > Viridiplantae > Streptophyta > Magnoliopsida > Malvales > Malvaceae > Hibiscus > Hibiscus tridactylites. The sequence continues at coordinate 33,726,402 of OY288273.1, read as the reverse complement.
TGTATGGCCCATCCTCAATGACATCCCACACAAGATAGTCATTTGACTTGATGAATAGACGCATTCTATTCTTCCAAAAAGAATAGTTATCACCGTTGAAGAAGGGAGGCTTTGTGGTCGATTGTGACTCGTACATGCCGGAACCGGAGGTTGAAGCCATCTCTTATTATTTTGATGATCTCACTCTTCCAAGGATCTCCTCTTGTGGTTGTTAATCCTCAAAGAGTTAAGCTCTGATACCAATTGTTGAGTGGATCGCAAGATCGATATTGACCAAGAGGGGGGCTGAATTGGAAATTTAAAGTTTTGTGGTGGAAATTTGCAAATTAAAAATGATGGACAAGAGATTTAGAATGGTTCAAGTTTCAAATGAACTCTACATCCACTACCTTAGCTTCACTAAGGATTTGCAACAATTCCACTAAATTGCTCTTCCCCTTTTCTAGGATAAGGAGGCAACCCTTTACAATTTCGGTTGATTTTTCTACCCAAAAATCAACCCAATCCTCACACAAGTAAACAAAGAAATTTGATGGCTAATAAGGTATCTCTCAATACAAATGATAGCCCCAATACAAGCACTAAACCCAATTTTACAAAGTATGAATGAAGATTACAATTGGGATTTCTAGACAAATAGGAATTTTGGTACAATTGCTTGGATTTGATGAATAAGTGTTTTCTTGAAGATCAATAGTTGTTGTTGTAGCTTTTGGATGAGTCTTTTATACCTCTTCATTTATTTCTAGCCATTTGGGTGGTTGGGAACATAAATGGAGCCGTTGGAACCCTCTCTTACCACCATTAATGCACTTCTGCAGCTACCGGTATCGGTACGCGGGAAGGAGTATCGGTACCTGTCTCAGAAAAGAAAGAGCCGTTGTGTGCATTTAATAAGGGGTATCGATACGCGCGTAAGCGTATCGGTACGGGGTATCGAAACGGCAAGGGCCGTATCGATACTATTTTCTGAACTTAGCTCACTGTCCACAACCGTATCGGTACGAGGGTTTGGTGTATCGATACGGGTCAACGAACTTTTAAAGTTTGGTTACCAACCAACTGACACCAACGGTCATATTTTTAAACCGACTTAACTTTTAAAAATTATAAGGGTCGTATCGATACGAGGGTTTGTCGTATCGGTACGATATTCAAACTCTTTGAATTTTAACACAAGGGTGTATCGATACCAGGGTTTGGGGTATCGATATTGGTTCCGACAGTAACCAAGTTTGGCAAAATAGTATCGGTACGCTTGGTGCGGTATCGATACTGCTGAACGATTTTCGATGGTTTTGCCTTGGAACACTTAGAAAATATTTTGAGTTTGAGTTTTATAAATCAGTTTTAAAGTGTTGGTGTTTTAAAACTTATTAAGGGACTTATAAAAACAATTTTAAGTTTTACAAATTGATCCTTAAAGATTTAATTATATCAAAATCAAACATAGGTTTTACAATATACAATATACCACAAATGTAACACCCCTTCCTGGCCCAGTAGAGAACTGGGTCGGCGCGTGCTACTGGTGAACAATGCGGTGATCGGTGCGATAAAATTTCATTCCAAATTCAACACTTAAACAATATTACACAAACAAAACATTACTAGATATACATCTTCGTCCAATTCACTCATTAGAAAACAATAATTAACCAATTAGAACCAATTCGTAGTCATTACAAGTTTTAGGGACTATTTTGTAAATCTACTGAATTAGAGGTCCTTCGATGCAATAAACTATACCACAATGAAATTCAGTACAATTTAAACTAGCCTGTAAAATTTCATGCAAATCGGTGTTCGTTTACTCATTCAATTTAATCGTCCTAAATTTAGTGACCAAACTGTAAACAGTGCAAACCTTCAGATTGTGCCTTTTAACCAACATAACTAACCATGTATCGAAACACCTTAAGGTTGTTTTGATACGGGTGTACGATGGTCAACCTTTTTTAACTTATCCTTTATACCGAATCGATACGGGCAAGCCCTGTATCAGTACGAGTTGACTCTCTTTGACCTTGACTTTTACCCGTTTAGAAACAGTGAATTCCAGTAGCAAAATGTTTCGGTACGGCCCTAGAACGTTTCAATACGCCCAGATCCTTAGGTTCAATTATGCTTAACCACATCGATACGCTATGACCCGTATTGATACGACCTGACATGTAATGAAAAATTCTTGCTGGTTTTTAATCAAATTGACTTATCAAACAGTGTCCAAATGCAATGAAACTTTATATGCAATATTTCAATATCATAAACTACTGGCATGCCAAATTTCATTATCATTCGAGTTCATTTACTATGTTTTCACCTTTTTAAGCCAAATATGCATATTAAGCTATTTTCAAGCAACCTTAACAAGTCTTTTAAGGCCCTTAAACCATACATAACTCATAGCCTTATACACATAGACAAAACATCAAAGTCAACTAGTTTATCTACTTTGCCACCATTCTAGGAGTTCACAGAGACAAAATACTTTACTTTAGGCTCGAGGTGACTTGCCGCTTTATCAACTAGCTCCGATCTTGAAACGATAAATTCTTAACCTTAAATGTATGGACAATGAATGCATTAGACTTATATAGTCCAAGTGAGGTAGCCAATAACAATAAATGATCATGGTATATTATTTAGCATGCTTTAGTGACAATCATAATATCAAATATGCGAATAAACATGACATGCTCTTTATTCATATTAAAAGCATAGTATCAATCATTATATCATCAATGACAATAACAATATCATAATATCATGACAAAGCAATAACAATAATATTATGACAATAACAATACTGTGAAAATAACAATGCTATGACAATAACAACATTGTGGTAATAACAAAGCGGTGATCATATGTACTATTATATTTACACATATGATTCCATAGTAGTTCTTTAATAGTTTTATTGATGTCTTTATTAGTCTTTTAGCATCATTCGCCTTGGAACACTTTTGGACTTAGGTAACTTTGGTTCGATAATCGATAATACACAAGCTCAAAGAACAAAGAAATGGCTTGTTTCAATACAATAACAATGATTCAATGCTTCTGGTGCCCGTACTCTCTTCAACCGAACCTCCATCTTGCCCCTTTACAAACTAGCTCCGATCTTGAAACGATAAATTCTTAACCTGAAATGTATGGACAATGAATGCATTAGACTTATATAGTCTAAGTGAGGTAGCCAATAACAATAAATGATCATGGTATATTATTTAGCATGCTTTAGTGACAATCATAATATCAAGGGTAAACTACATAAATGACCACCATACTATTAGAAAAGTCACGATTTGACCACCTTACTTTTTTCGAAGCAATTAAACCACCATATTATTAAATTGGATGCATTTAAACCACCAGTCGTTAGAGGTTAACAGAAGGGTGACATGGCAGTTAAAAAAATAAAGATATAATTACACAATTGGTCCTTGTTACTTATACACTATATTAATTTGATCCTAATTTTAATTTAATAAAATAAATTAATTATTTGGTGACACATGTCACCACCTTATTGGAGGACTTTAATTATTTTTATTTAATTAATTAATTCCCCCTCCAATCAGATTGTGACACATGTCACATGATTGGGGAAGGAAAATTGAAATCAAAAAATTAGGGGGTGAGGGGATTTAATCCTGGGTTGGAATGGTGAGAGGACGCTGGGCTTGCCACTAGGCCAAGCCTACTCTTGTAATATGAAGTACCACATATATTATATGTTTATATCGTTATTAATGCCTGAAAAAATTGAAAGTAACAAAATTGGGGCTAAAGGAATTTGAACTAAGGATACCTTGGTGAAAAGAAGCATGTGCTTACCACTAAGCCAAGATTATTTTTGAGATATGAAGTACAACATATAGTATATTTGTTATATTACTGTTAATGCATGGAAAATGGAAGAAATGCGGTGTTAGGGAACTTGAACACAACATACTTATGATGCATGAAAACATCTAACTCAATTAAATAAATATAATAATTAAATTAAAATTAACAATATTTTGTATATATTTTAATTTATGTTTAGTGCACGGTTAAAATAAAAAATTTAAAATCATATTAAATTTTTTATATAACGATTAAAATATATACAAATTTAAAATAACGACAATCCTACACTAATTAAATTTGTATATGTTTTAATCGTTAAATAAAAAATTAATATAATTTTAAATTTTTTATTTTAATCGTACACTAAACATAATTTAAAATATATACAAAATATTGTTAATTTTAATTTAATTATTAGATTTATTTAATTGGGTTAGATATTTTTATGCATTATAAGTATGTTGTGTTCGTGTTCCCTAAAACCACATTTCCTCCATTTTCCATGCATTAACAGTAATATAAGAGATATATTATATGTTGTACTTTATATCACAAAAATAACTTTGGCCTAGTGGCAAGCACATGTTTCTTTTCACCAAGGGATCCTTGGTTTGAATCCCCTCAGCTCCAATTTTGTTACTTTCAATTTTTCCAGGCATTAATAACGATATAAACATATAATATATGTGGTACTTCATATCACAAAAGTAGGCTTAACCTAGTGGCAAGCCCAACATCCTCCCACCATTCCAACCCAAGTTGAAATCCCCCACCCCTAATTCTTTTATTTCAATTTTCCTTCTCCAATCTTGTGACACGTGTCACAACCTGATTGGAGGGCAAATTAATTAATTAAATAAAAATAATTAAAGTCCTCCATTAAGGTGGTGACACGTGTCACCAAATAATTAATTTATTTTATTAAATTAAAATTAGGATCAAATTAATAGAGTGTATAAGTAACGAGGACCAACGTGGTTAAATTGCATCCAGTTTAATAGTATAGTGGCTTAATTGCTTCAAAAAAAAGTAAGGTGGTCAAATCGCGACTTTTCTAATAGTACGGTGGTCATTTATGTAGTTTACCCTAATATCAAATATGCGAATAAACATGACATTGTAACCCCCTCGTCCCGGTCCGGACGCTTGACCGGTCCTAGCGGGTCACACCGGGGATAACCGAGGTAAAACCCGTTAAGGCTCCATTTCGGTTAACAACCTGAGAAAACTTTTTCATTTATTATCTTGTCTAGATGTATTGTTAAGTCCTATGTGAGAAAGGCACAACGGAAGAAACAAACGAGGCAAACAACCAAACAGCCCAACAAAACAACCCACTTTTAACTTAAACTGCAGGCCGTATCAGAACGCCCATAGGGTGTTTCGATACGCCTTGACTAGGTCAACTGGCAAAAGTCAACCCGAGGAGACTGTTTCGAAATAGGGGTGGACCGTATCGAAACGCCCTCAACGGTCAACTTCCCGTGGTCCACGATACGAAGACCGTTTCGAAACGCCACGACCCGTTTTGATACTTCAATTTATCGTCAAAATCTCAGATTTCCAGTGCCAAAATCGTACCGAAACGCCTGGCCTGAAACAAAGGGATCGTACTGAAACGGGACCAACCGTTTCGATACGCCCTCTGTTTGCAGAATAGTTTTAGCTGGTTTATGGCAGAAGGTTGTCCCAAAGCACAACTAAAACCTCCAACAACCAACATACATCAACTCTAGGTGCATGGCACCCTATACAAACATGCTTAGCACTCAACAACCATGTAAAAGCCATACATTCAAGGGTCAACATTCAACATAAGAATCATTCATAGCATTCAAGATAATATGCTTCAACAATAACATACACTTAAGCATTCAAGGTAAGCAACTTAAACATGGTTTCCAATCCAAACATGGCATCAACAAGCCACACCAACAACGACATATTAGGGAGTCTAAACATGCTCCTAACACATCACATCCACAACTCACATACAATAGCTCAAGAAAACAATACATATCCCATTGCTTGAATATTACACCTCATAACTTAAAAGTCCATACTTGAAAGCTAAGATAGCACCACAAGCACACTTGGAGGCACTCTTCTTTGCACTAGCAACCCACGAACTACGGATCTGCATTGTCGAACAAAAGAGAGCGTAAGCATAAAGCTTAGTGAGGGTAAGCTCATTAAAACAAACTTCGACAATGCAGGGTCCAAGCATGAGCACACAACCAAGGTAGAATGCATGTTCTTACCTTCGAACCACGAGAGCCAAAATATAATGATGCATGAAAATAAACTCAATATTATGCCATGCTAACCAAGTCATAAGCTCAACACATGAAAATACACATATCAATGTATTAACAAACACATTCCATAATCCGAATTGGCAACACATATCTCAATTCATATTGGCACCTAGCTATGACTCGAATACGCGGATAATCGTTGGAACTCACATCCAACACAACCATTACCTTACGGTGGGATTACACTCATCACCGTTCACGCGGAGGGGATTCCACTCATCCTCACGCCCCGTCGATGAGATTACACTCATCACCGACTAACATATATAAGAAGAATTTCTGGGCGAACCCGTGCTCCATCTTGATGACTACCATCACCAAGACCATGCGCGCATTTTGACTCACGTGTGCACACTAAACATCCTAATGATCGATCATTGTACCCAAGCATACTAGTGCCAATACTAAACACAATTCATAACCTTTCACAACATTATTTCATATCAACTTCTGTGCTTAGCACATACTCACCATGACTGAATGTCATGCACAAACCACATGCATACATCAATCCATCAAAACCATGCCTCAACATACATGTATAACACAATATACATAGCCACCATAACCACAATTAAACATGAGGCATACACAACATATAAAGATCAACCATAGTCTCTAACTAAAGTTTGAGATTTGACTACCAATCTAATCCCAACTCTAGGTGGGTCTACCAAGCCCAATCTAGTCCACATGCTTGAACCAACACTTGAAAACCATTTAAAGCATTTAACCACTAACCGACTATTCCAAGCTCAACATACTAGCCGATCAAGCTTCCAACGATTCCGGATTCGTTCCCGAGGCTTTACCAATACATATTCTTGCTTCTAATCATCCCAACACAATCAAAATAACCGCAAATCAGTTCACAAAACAAAGTAGTAAAACCGGAACACTATTCAAGCACAAAACACAAGATTCAAGCTAAGAACAACTCCCAAAACCTTCATTCCCGAGCAGCCATGAAACACAGTCCAAAACCATTGATTCCAACACCTAAATTACTCCCAAAAGCTTCCAAAACAACCCTCATACATAGCCTAACCATCAACCAACAAATTCCAACATAAAACACCCCCAAAACTCAATTTAAAACCCTTCAAAAACCTCCCTAAAACCCAATTTCGGGAAACATCATAAAACCATGTAAAAATCAACTATGTTGGACCTTATAGGTAGCAAACAACTTATATAACCTCGACAAATCAAAAGCTTAAGTTATAGACAATAAAGATGACATTTTTAATCTAAACTTTCAAAACACCAAAATACAAAAACCATGAGCTTTGTGAAAAATAAAGGTACTAGCTTGTAAAGGATAGAGAGGAGAAGTCAAAAGTGAGTTTACCTTTCAAAAATCACCAACAATGAGCAAGAAAAATGATGGAATAGTGAACTTGAAGGGGAGGAGTTTTTCACGTTGAAATGAAGAATGGGTGAGGGAAGAAGATGAGTTAAAAGTGATATTTTAAGTAAAAAAGGGGTTTTATTTTTCAAATGCTAGTAATTACAATAATGCCATTAATGAGATTGATATCTCAAACACTTAAAACCCATGAAATTTGAGTTTCAAATCAATTTAAGTCCAACATAAAATGTTTGTTTTGAAAACACGAAGCCCAAATAAAATTTTATTATTTTAATTATAAACCAAAACCTGAAATATTATTTTAATATTATTTTCACCCGACCCCCAAACCCGGGTGTTACAACTCTCACCTACTTAAGGAATTTCGTCCCCGAAATTACCTGACGGAAACAGATACGGAAACTGCTCAAGCATATCAGCTTTCCTTTCCCACGTGGCCTCTTCCTCACCTCTATGTCTCCACAACACCTTGACCAACTCTATGGTCTTGCCACGCAACACCTTGCTATCAGAAGTAAGTATCTCAACTGGTTCTTCATTGTAAGACAAATTCGGATTCAACTCTATCTCCTCAACGGGCATAACATGAGACGGATCTGATCTAAATCTCCTAAGCATCGACACATGAAAGACATCATGGATCTTCTCTAACTCTGAAGTCAATCTCAAACGGTAAGCTACTGGCCCAATCCGTTCAACTATCTCATACGGACCGATAAACCTCGGACTCAACTTGCCTTTCTGGCAAAATCTCATTACCTTCTTCCATGGAGATACTTTCAGAAACACCTTCTCACCCACTGAGAACTCAATCTCTTTTCTGAAACTGGTTCCCTGAAACTGGTAGGAAGCATCACTATAGATCACAAACTCCTTCCCTGAAACTGGTTGTACTAACAGTGGAGCATTCGTCAAAGCTTCTTTCAATTTCTCAAAAGCCTTCTGTCTCGCATCTGACCACTCAAACTTAACTCCTTTTTTGCAACAATTTAGTCAACCGAGAAGCTACTCTAGAGAAACCATCAACGAACCTCCTATAGTAACCGGCTAATCCTAGGAAACTCCTAATCTCAGTCACTAACTTAGGTTGTTTCCACTCAACAATAGCCTCAATCTTCGTCGGACCAACACGGATACCTTCAGCAGATACTACATGGCCAAGAAACACAACTTCTCGAATCCAGAACTCACATTTACTAAGCTTAGCATACAACTGATTACTCATCAATCTTTGCAAAACAAGTCTCAAATGCTCATCATGCTCTTCTTCTGATCTCGAGTACACAAGGATGTCATCTATGAAAACAACTACAAATCGGTCTAGATAGTCTCTAAAAATTCTGTTCATCATATCCATGAATGCTGCTGGTGCATTCGTGAGCCCAAACGGCATCACAAAGAACTCATACTGACCATATCTAGTCCTAAAGGTTGTCTTCGGAACATCACATTCTTTTACTTTCAACTGATAGTACCCTGATCTCAAGTCTATCTTCGAAAACACTAAGGCACCCCTCAACTGATCAAACAAGTCATCTATACGAGGCAACAAATACTTGTTCTTTACTGTCAACTGGTTCAACTGCGTGTAGTCAATACACATTCTCATGCTGCCATCTTTCTTCTTTACAAACAACACGAGAGCGCCCCAAGGCGAACTACTAGGCCTAATAAAACCACGGTCTAACAACTCCTGAAGCTGACTTTTCAATTCTTTCAACTCTTTCGGAGCCATACGGTACGGAGCAATAGAAACTGGAGTAGACCCTGAAACAGTCTCAATCACAAACTCTACATCTCTATTAGGAGGCAAACCCGATAACTCTTCTGGAAACACATCCGGAAAATCACAAACTATTATGATATCTTTCGGTCTAATCTCACTCATATTCGAATTCATCACATACGCTAAGTAAGCCCCACAACCGGAATCCATCAACCTATGAGCCTCTAAAGCTGACACAACATTCGACAATAACTTAATGTTCTTGCCTACTACTACTACCTCGTAGTCATCGGAAAGCTTCAAAGCAATTCTCTTTGTCTCAAAATCTACACTAGCTCTGTGCTCAACCAACCAATCCATACCCAAAATAATATCAAAATCGTAGAACGGAAGTTCCATCATATCAACCAGAAACACATGACCCTGAATCTTCAGCGGACACCTCCTATACATCCATCTAACTACAACTGTCTCACCGAAGGAACTAGTCACATGCATCCCTACATCTAAGATCTCAACAGGTATGTCTAACTTCTTTGCATGCTCACTCAAAATGTAAGAATGCGTGGAACCCGAATCATCTAAGGAAAGCAAAGACATAAACTGTAACTTAAAATTACTTGCTATCACATCTGTGTCATTCCCGGCCTCTCTCTGAGCGTAGACTCTAGCTGGTCCACCGGCCTCTGGCTAAACTGCCACAACATGAGCAAGGTTCCTCGGTGCCTCTATCCTAGGTGCATTAGCCCTCGGCTGGAAGTAAACACGACCGTGCCCACGGCCTCCCTAATAGTCAATTGCTCTCGCAGGAGCCTGAGCAAGATTCGGTGCTTGTGCCGCCTGATGCAGACACTCTCTCCTGAAGTGGTCTCTCGAACCACAGTTCCAACAAGCATGAAAGTTACCCTAACACTCTCCTGAATGTTGTCTCCCACAACGAGTACACTCGGGCAAACACCCTCCAGCTCTATGGCCCTGAGGCCTCTACCATGGTGGCCACCGCCACGCCTATGGTCAAACTGATGTCCACCGCCCCGATGCCTCTTGGCATCACCACGATCAAAATTGTTATATCTCTTTCCAGAACTAGATCCTCCCGAACGCTTGGTCATCCCCAAGTTATGCTCGATGTCCTTGGCCCTAGCGACCAAGACATCAAAATCAGTATAATCTGAAGCTAAAGTGCACCTCTTGACTTCCTCATGAAGTCCATATCTGAACCGATTACAACGGTCCCTCTCATTAGGAACCAGCTCTGGAGCGTACTGACTCAGTCGGACAAAGCAAATCTCATAATCAGTCACTGAAGCATCTCCCTGAACAAGATCCATGAACTCCCGCTTCTTCTCATCCAGATATCTCGATCCAAATACCTCTTCCTGAAAGCAGTCTCAAAGAAGTTCCAGCTGATCTCGGCCTCAGGCACACCGGTAGTAATGGTGACCCACCAGGTGTAAGCATCACCCTGAAGCAACGAAATCACATAGCCCAACTTACGAGCTCCAACACATCCCATCTGAGCTAAGATACGAACTGTCTTCTCCAACCACAACTCTGATCTCTCAGGCGTAGATCCTCTAAACTCTTCTGCCCCTAGGCTACGGAGCCTCTCTAATGGTAAGCTAGCATCATCACCTCTCGACTGAGCTGTAGCCTGAGCTTCGACAACTGCGGCCTGAAACGCTCCCGCTATAGCTTGAACTAGCGGAGCCATATCTATTCCAGCAGGACCTTGGCCACCCTGGCCAACCTGAGGTCCCGCTCCCTCAGCTCCAGCTCTGCCTCCCACTTCAGGCTGAGGAGGTGGTGGTGGTGGAGGAGCTCCAACTCCAACAGCAGGCTCTCCCACATGAGCCTCTGCTCCAGCCACTGGCTCATTAACAGGAGTCGCAACACGTGGTTCCTGACGAACCAACCTCGGTCTACCTCTAGGCCTTGACATACGCGCTCACAGATAACAACTACAACACAACAACAACATAAAAGATAGGGTTAGCAAGGGCAAGGGTCCAACTGGCTCAAGTATGTTCCCTCACTTAAGAATCATTTTTCCGATGTAATAGAAGCAATGAGACTCTATTCAACATGCTTCAAACAACATACATACACGATCAAACAAGCATACAACAAGGCATACTTGATAAGCAAGCAAACATACTTACATGGAAAGCAAACATTGTGCAATTGCAATACAAGAAATTAACTTACCTCACTTACCTGCCCAAGGTCTCGGAAACCTTAGGCTCTGATACCAACAAGTGTAACCCCTTTGTCCCGGTCCGGACGATTGACCGGTCCGAGCGGGTCACACTGGGGATAACCGAGGCGAAACCCGTTAAGGCTCCACTTCGGTTAACAACCCGAGAAAACTTTTTTCTTTTATTATCTTGTTTAGATGTATTGTTAAGTCCTATGTGAGAAAGGCAACCGCGGAAGAAACAAACGAGGCAAACAACCAAACAGCCCAACAAAACAGCCCACTTTTAACTTAAACTGCATGCCGTATTGGAATGTCCACAAGGTGTTACGATGCGCCTTGACTAGGTCAACTGGACAAAGTCAACCAGAGGAGACTGTTTCGAAACAGGGGTGGACCATATCAAACCGCCCTCAACGGTCAACTTCTCGTGGTTAACGATAGGAAGACCGTTCTGAAACGCCAAGGTTCGTTTCGATACTTCAATTTATCGTCAAAATCTCAGATTTCTAGTGGCAAAGTTGTACCGAAACGTTCCCCTTGCGTATCGAAACGTCTGGCATGAAACAAAGGGACCGTACCGAAACAGGACCAACCGTTTCGATACGCCCTCTGTCTGCATATTGGTTTTAGCTGGTTTATGGCACAAGGCTGTCCCAAAACACAACTAAAACCTCCAACAACCAACATACATCAACTCTAGGTGCAGGGCACCCTATACAAACATGCTTAGCACTCAACAACCATGTAAAAGCCATACATTCAAGGGTCAACATTCAACATAAGAATCATTCATAGCATTCAAGATAATATGCTTCAACAAGAACATACACTTAAGCATTCAAGGTAAGCAACTTAAACATGGTTTCCAATCCAAACATGGCATCAACAAGCCACACCAACAACAACATATTAGGGAGTCTAAACATGCTCCTAACACATCACATCCATAACTCACATCCAAAAGTTCAAGACAACAATACATATCCCATTGCTTGACTATTACACCTCATAACTTAAAAGTCCATACTTGAAAGCTAAGATAGCACCACAAGCACACTTGGAGGCCCTCTTCTTGCACTAGCAACCCACGAACTACGGATCTGCATTGTCGAACAAAAGAGAGCGTAAGCATAAAGCTTAGTGAGGGTAAGCTCATTAAAACAAACCTCGACAATGCAGGGTCCAAGCACGAGCACACAACCAAGGTAGAATGCATGTTCTTACCTTCGAACCACGAGAGCCAAAATATAATGATGCATGAACATAAACTCAATATTATGCCATGCTCAACAAGTCATAAGATCAACACATGAAAATACACATATCAATGTATTAACAAACGCATTCTATAATCCGAATTGGCAACACATATCTCAATCCATATTGGCACCTAGCTATGGCTCGAATACGCGGATAACCGTTGGAACTCACATCCAACACAACCATTACCTTATGGTGGGATTACACTCATCACCGTTCACGCGGAGGGGATTCCACTCATCCTCACACCCCATCGATGGGATTACACTCATCACCGACTAACATATATAAGAAGAATTTATGGGTGAACCCGTGCTCCATCTTGATGACTACCATCACCAAGACCACGCGCGCATTTTGACTCACGTGTGCACACTAAACATCCTAATGATCGATCATTGTACCCAAGCATACTAGTGCCAATACTAAAAACAATTCATAACCTTTCACAACATTATTTCATATCAACTTCCGTGCTTAGCACGTACTCACCATGACTCACCGTCATGCACAAACCACATGCATATATCAATGCATCAAAACCATGCCTCAACATACATGTATAACACAATATACATAGCCACCATAACAACAATTAAACATGAGACATACACAACATATAAAGATCAACCATAGTCTCTAACTAAAGCTTGGGATTAGACTACCAATCTAATCCCAACTCTAGGTGGGTCTACCAAGCCCAACCTAGACCACATGCTTGAACCAACACTTGAAACCATTTAAAAGCATTTAACCACTCACCGACTATTCCAAGCTCAACACACTAGCCGATCAAGCTTCCAACGATTCTGGATTCGTTCCCGAGGCTTCACCAACACAAATCATTGCTTCTAATCATCCCAACACAATCAAAATAACCTCAAATCAGTTCACAAAACAAAGTAGTAAGCCCGGAACACTATTCAAGCGCAAAACACAAGATTCAAGCTAAGAACAACTCCCAAAACATTCATTCCCGAGAAGCCATGAAACATTGTCCAAAACCAATGATTCCAACACCTAAATTACTCCCAAAAGCTTCCAAAACAACCCTCATACATAGCCTAACCATCAGCCAACAAATTCCAACATAAAACACCCCCAAAACTCAACTTAAAACCCTTCAAAAACCTCCCTAAAACCCAATTTCGGGAAACATCATAAAACCATGTAAAAATCAACTATGTTGGACCTTATAGGTAGCAAACAACTTATATAAACTCAACAAATCAAATGCTTAAGTTATAGACAATAAAGATGACATTTTTAATCTAAATTTTCAAAACACCAAAATACAAAAACCATGAGCTTTGTGAAAAATAAAGGTACTAGTTTGTAGATGTTACAGAGGACAAGTCAAAAGTGAGTTTACCTTTCAAAAATCACCAACAATGAGCAAGAAAAATGATAGAATGGTGAACTTGAAGGGGAGGGGTTTTTCACGTTGAAATGAAGAATGGGTGATGGAAGAAGATGAGTTAAAAGTGATCTTTTAAGTAAAAAGGGGTTTTATTTTTCAAAGGCTTGTAATTACAATAATGCCATGAATGAGATGACTATCTCAAACACTTAAAACCCATAGAATTTGAGTTTCAAATCAATTTAAGTCCAACATAAAATGTTTGTTTTGAAAACACGAAGCCCAAATAATATTTTATCATTTTAATTATAAAACCGAAACCCGAAACATTATTTTAATATTATTTTCACCCGACCCCCAAACCCGGGTGTTACAGACATGCTCTTTATTCATATTAAAATCATAGTATCAATCATTATATCATCAATGAAAATATCAATATCATAATATCATGACAAAGAAATAACAATAATATTATGACAATAACAATACTGTGAAAATAACAATGCTATGACAATAACAACCTTGTGGTAATAACAATGCAGTGATCATATTTACTATTATATTTACACATATAATTCCAGAGTAGTTCTTTAATAGTTTTATTGATGTCTTTATTAGTCTTTTAGCATCATTCGCCTTGGAACACTTTTGGACTTAGGTAACTTTGGTTCGAAAATCGATAATACATAAGCTCAAAGCACAAAGCAATGGCTTCTTTTAATACAGTAACAATGATTTAATGCTTATGGTGCCCGTACTCTCTTCAAACGAACCTCCATCTCGCCTAGGGTCGTCACCTTTGAGTCGTGGCTCACGGACCATAGTCCCGATAAATATACCAAGTCAAAGTTTCCAAGGACTTTTCCTCAATAGTATTTTATCAATCCAATATCTTTACTAATGCCTAAAACAATGTCAATAGTGAAGTCGATAATAGTGTCAATGACAATATCAATTGCAATATCTTCACATCGATATCGATAACAATTAATCAATGTCAATAATTTGATGACCATATGCACACATCAACACCAATATCTCAATAGCAATATGCAATATCCAATATGCAATAATCAATGTTTGATGCTCAATGATTTATGTAGCAATGTTTCAATGACTTCGACGACAACAACAACAATGCTTCGGACACAATCTCAATGCGAGACTTACCCCGGCTTACCAATAGAGTCTACCAAGAGATTCGATGCAATTTACCTTAAGACAATGTTAGCTACTCAAATGAAATCAACAACAATGAATTCGGAAAGGCTCTTCGCCTAATCCGAGACTCCGACTACACTCACCTCGATAATCCGAAGCTTCTAAGGCTCTCAGATGATAACACCCTTATCCCTAGCTATCGACGATGATGGTGGATGATCTTTCTCCACTTCTTGAGCTAGGTAAACAATAGGTAATTATTAGAATCAATATGACAATTTCGATACTTAAATAGCCATTATCTATTAGACAAAGCTTGAAATTGGACATTCAATGATCAAGAGAATCGAGGATTAACTTAGGGCTTTTACTTACCCGATCGATAGCTAAGAATTGATGTTCTTAAATCAAGGAAAGTTTAAGCTTAAGGATCTCAAATTGAGAGGTGTATACTTAGGAGCTCAAGGTTGAAGACAATGGAGGTTTGTGCTTATTCATTCAAAGCTAGAGATGGAAATGGGTCTCGATGAAGCCAAACAAAGATGAAAGCTTTCTTTTCTTCATTTTCCAAACTTAATTATTTCCCACCTCCCTCACGGCGAATGAAAAGTTTTCACTCATCTAAGGGAAAGCTATATATATATATTATCTATATTCTATACATCTTTTCAATAAAGATGACTATAAGTCATCTCTTTAAATTATTTCCACGTAGGAAGGGATAGCAATAAGCAGGTGAGTCATCACCACTCCATTTCCTTTTGATTTTCTTTTGAACAGATTCGAATTAGGGGACCCGTTTCGAAACGCATGAAGCTGTATCGAAACGGCTAAGAAAAATCCAAAAGTTAGTTAATACCGCTAGAACTGTATCAAAACGCCCTGTAATCGCTTCGAAACGCCTTACCTAGGCCGTTTCGATATGTGTCTTACTGTATCGAAATGCCTAGCTCAAAAAACAACATTTTAGGCATTTCCAAAGAGGTTCTTAACTAAGGATATGTTCAATTAGGGTCCTTTAAAAATATAATCTATAATTTAAGCACTAAAGATACGATACTTGAACATTCTAATATCAATACTCTGATCATCGAAATTCAATTCCGACTAGACTATTTTTCGGGGTGTTACAGTCGGTTTGACGTGGGGCGCAGAAATGTAACTTCTTGATGCCACATGCTTAGCTACGTCTTCAATTTAGGATGTGATGCTTCTATCGAACTCGTCTCACCAAGTAGACCAATGATCATCTTCAAATTTTGCTTGGTTGGACCGTCGAAGTCATAACACTTGTGACTTATGGTATTTTGTTTGGCGCTAATGCGATTACTCGTCAAATTCTCATTGCTTGCTGGTGGGCCTTAAATTGGTGGCGTACATTCGCATTGTCTTATTCTTTTAGGTACCCTCCATCCATGATGAAAGCTTTTCTAATTGAGCAACATGCTTTAGAATCGACTCCCTCTAAATATGGGATGTATGCAACAAATAAATATGACATAAAAACTAAACAAAGCACACACACAAAAAGGTTAGTACTATTTTTAATAAAAATAAAAATAAAACCTAAAAGGTCCAAAAAAATCATTTTATGAATAATTCTGGGCAGGCATTCCAACACTCCAGGACATGCCTCCACGGATTATTTTTGCGAATTGATTTTGACCAGACTCAACACCATAGGCTTTCCGCATGACTCTATTGGGGTAGGCTCTAGATTCTCAAACTTGGTTTGGTTCTAAAAGGTACCAGAGTTGTCCTTACTTCCCCTACTAAGGGTAGCAAGGCCTTCAATTCTCACCCATCATAGGCTTCAAACGAACCGAGTTCAACTCAGGAGGACTCACCACCGATGCCTTCTTGAAGAATCAATATCCTTACGAAGACAAAGGGAATGAGTCCCAAAGGTACTTGCTAGGCTCATACGAAGAATCAATATTCTTACATGAGCAAAGCGTTTTCCCCCCACTTAAACGAACGAGGCAAAGCTAGGGTATAGAGCTTGGAATTAAATCTTAAATGCGTAAAATAGAATTATATTCATTAAATGGACAAATAAATTGAACCTATTATGAACTTGCAAATTCCATTAGTTTTTTTTTTAAAAAAAAACTTTATTTTTGAAAAAAAAATTGAAATCAACTTGTGGTCTGACCCTCTTTTGTTTTTTTAAAACAAAACTTCCCCAGCGGATTCGCCAAGCTATCGCAACCCTTTCGAGCTTCGACTTTTTGAAAAACTTTTAAAATCAGCGAAGTCGCCACCAATCTTTTTGGAAAAGTGTGTTTGGATCAATTTAAAGCATGATCATTTTAATAAAACGTTTTATTTTATTTAAACAACGGTTTTGGTCTGTGAAAACTAGAAAACAGGTTAACAACGACGGACGGAAGCGACGTTGACGGTGTTATGACGG
Source organism: Hibiscus tridactylites (assembly GCA_958450335.1). Taxonomy (NCBI): domain Eukaryota; kingdom Viridiplantae; phylum Streptophyta; class Magnoliopsida; order Malvales; family Malvaceae; genus Hibiscus; species Hibiscus tridactylites. Next base: position 33,708,728 of record OY288273.1, on the reverse strand, counting down.
CGGCAGCGAGAGGAGTTGGTCGGTGGCTTCAGCGATGGCTGTCGCGGCCTGTGGCGGCCGGAAGGTGCAGCAAACAGCCCCCCTTTTCTCTGGTGGTTGTTCGTGTAACCCCCTCGTCCCGGTCTAGCCGACAAGCCGGTCCGAACGGGTTACACGGGGAAAACCGAAGCGAAACCCGTTAAGGTTCCACTCCGATTAGCAAGCCTAGAAAAATTTCTTTTAATTATCTTGTCCAAATGTTACACTTAGTCCTATGTGCGAAAACGTCAGCGGAAAATGATATAGAAAACATCCAAGCAAACATAAGGTAACTTAAATTTACCGAGTGACATGTTAGTCTAATTTGTATGCGTGCAAAGCCAAACGATACATAAAAGATACACACGGACCTATCAAGGAAACTTACTAACAAACGGGACTAAAACACAACATTCGAGAACCTTTGAAGATGCCAAAAAGCCAGATTATAGGCATGCGTTTTAAAACAGGCTTGCTCGTTTCGATACGCGGGCTCCAGTTTAAAAGCCAGACCAGGTCGTACCGATACGGTCCACTTCGTTCCGGTATGGGGGTCTCTAGTGTCGAAATGTTCCTGAATTGATTCTGAAACAGGCACTCATAGAGGCAGACCGTATTGAAACGCGTACCGAAATGGGAACTCACAGTGTCAAATCGTATCGAAACGACACCACCTCCATTCTGATACGAGTACCCCTAGAGCTACAACCGTTTTGAAACAACCACGAGCGTTTCGAAACGCTTGGACACAGAGTGACCCTGAAAACAATTTTCTGCATCTCCAAACATTCCCAAACATGCTCCAAGACAACAAGAATCATAAAACAACAACCATGCATACAATCTAAAGGCATTACATCCTACCACAAGCATGACCAATCATATAAGCACGCATAACATGTCCATTTCATTCATAGGAAACATGAATCCACATAAACATAACATAAAACAATGTTTACATGCCTTCACACAAAGACATAAACATCCATAAAACATGAGCTACAAATCTTCAACACAAAAGCATTAACAACATATGATTCTAACACATGCTCTTATAACACGTAGCATCCCCATTGCTAACTATTACATTATTCAATAAAACCATACTTGAGCAACCACACTCGCGCTTGGATGCCTCTTCCTTGCTCCTTGCTAACTTTCACACTAATGATCTGCATTGTAAAAAGCGAGAGCGTAAGCAAGAAGCTTAGTGAGGGAGCTCAAAAACAAAACATCGACAATGTAGGGTCCAAAGCATGGTATCCATAAGACATTCACAAGGCATACATTTACACTAACATAGAAACATAGCCGAACGTTACAAGAATGCATGAACATGACATCTTACCTCATGTTATGCTAAACAAGGATGTAACAAAACATCTTACACATCAACCACACAAAAACAAGTATATTGGCAACCGTATAGCTTACTCGGATATGCAAATAACTTCCGTTGGGATTTTTGCCCCAACGTACTCAAACAACAATATTACCTTCCGGTGGGATTTCACACATCACCGTTTCTTTTATGGATGAGATTCCACTCATTTTCCTATACAAACACTTTCCGGTGGAATGTTACCTCATCGTACTCCTCCTTGGTGACTACACATCACCAAGGCTACGCGCGAATTTGACTCTTACCGTGTGCACACTCATCCTAATGATGGATCATTTATACCTGAAATTATAACTAGTGCAAACATACTAAACAAGTCTCACCATGACTTCGCAATCATGCAACACAACATATCAATCACCATTATGCAACATCAATATATATCAACATGCATAAACGAACACATATCACACAAGATCACATATGTACATTTAGCAAGAACTCATAAAGTCAAACGAGAGATTAAGCTACCAACTTAATCCCCACGTTAGATTGGCCTACCACGCACAATCTAATACTTCAACCACACACTTTGAACAAATTTTAAGACCATTTAAGTCAGTCCACTCATCGAACACCCTTAAAGCAAACCAAGAAAGCCGATCAAGCCTCCAAATTTCCCGGAATCGAGCCCGAAGCTTCTCCAACGGTTTCCCTTGTTTATAATCAACCAAAAACAATGTATTACCCAACAATCATCCATAAAACCACCGCCACAAATCATATTACAATCTCAAGACCATTTCACTATATTTCCCAAACCAAGAACTAACCAAAATCTTCATTTTCGGACTTACATACAACCCAGCAAAAACCCATCGATTCCAACACCAAAATCATCATTAAACATGTTCAAATCAACCCCAAGCATCACCATATCATCAGCCCAACATTCTCTCACAAAACTACTCAAAAACTCAAGTTTTCTACCCTTTAACACACACAAAAAACCATTTCGGGATTTTCAACAAAACCTTACCATTTTGAGATAAAATACATTTAAGGGTAAGATTAAAACATATATCATCTTTACAAATCAAAAACCAAATAAAAACTCATCAAAGCTTCCTCCTTTTTCTCAAAATTTGAAAACTTGTAGAACTTCAAAAATGGAGTTTATTAAAAACTAAAACCATAGAAACGTTTAGAATGATGAGAAGAAGTCAAAAACAGATTTACCTTGATGAAAGCTCTTAAAATCGTGAAAGAAATGGATGGAACAATGTTTTGGGGTTTGGGGAGGTTTTGGTCGTAATTTTGGTGAAGGAAGAAGAAGACTTTCAAAAAGTTCATTTTTACTTAGCTTATTTCCTTTATTTAGAAATTTACCATTTGGCCCTTAATGAAAACTCAAGCCTTTTTAGTTTTAAAACAAAGCCCATTTTTATTTTAAAAAAATCCCAACAACTCGAACCCGGTTTAACTCTCTTAACATCCGACCCCTAAACTCGGGTGTTACAGTTCGAATAGGGGAGAGGGAGGAGACCACCCGCGTGCGTGCAGCCCACGCGCCAGACGCGTGGGTGCGGGTGGTCCTCCCCTTTTCCACCTTTTTCATATTTGATCCAAGCCCTCCATCTCTATCCCCTAGATCCAACGGCCCTATTTAATCCTACAAAAAGTAAACAAATGGGTTAATTTGGGCTTTAAAAATTATATTATTTATTGTGCTTTAAAAATTGGGTCTTTTATCATTTGTTAAACAAATGGGTTTTAATTTATTTGAAAGTGGACCCTTATTATTTTATGAATGAACCTTATTTAAAAAAAATACTTTTCCACTTTTTTAAAATAATAACAACAACAACAACAACAACAACAACAACAAGAACAAGAACAACAACAACAACAACAACAACAACAACAACAACAATAATAATAATAATAATAATAATAATAAAATAAATAAATGAGGTGAAAATTCAGTGACAACACCACGGAAGTTCAAACTTCAAACAACATTGTAAGACATTATAAAAATTTGAAACTTGATCAATATTCATATGTTTCTTTGTACATAAAAATGCTATAAAATCAATAACAAGAACAGGTTTATCCGGCCTTAAGCAAAGGAACACAAGATTTAAAAAGAAAACGTACGGAAAATTTACCCATAATGATCTCTATTCTAGGACTAGCATGGCATTTCGAACCAGCAAACAGGACAGTAATGGCTCTGCTTTAGCCACTTCTCTATACATTCTTCGTGAAACATGTGTGAACATGGCATTCGGGCAACATTTGATTCGACTTCGAGCCCCTCCAAACACAAGGTGCAATCTCCGTCTCAGTCTTCCACCTTGATCGTCGTTACCATCTCCTTAACTGAGGATTCTTTGGCCAGAACCATCCCGTAGTTGTTTATTTCCAGCTCTAACGCATATTCTGTTGGATTAACATCCTCAATTGTGGGCACATATGTAAAATGTATGATGCTATTATAAAGTATGACACAAAATCAAATGACCAATTATGTTAGGCGTGTCATAGGTATTTAAGTGTCATGGAAATAAAAGTGTAGATACCATAAGATATATTTATAATTCAATTACGGACAGAATTATAAATATTTAATAGTTGATTTAATAATCACCTATATAAAGAATAGCGGTCCCCATGAAATATGTTAACATGTATTACTCTTGTCTCGGCCAGAGAATTTTTACGGCAAAGGCTAACCTATCTTCTTGGAAGATCACAACCACCTTTTAGGCGATCTCCATCAAAAGATTCAAGGTTTTCTACTGATTAATTCAGGTACGCTTCCGCTTTTGTTTTATTGTTATTAATGATTTAACATGATAGACCCTAGTTTAAATTTCATATCTATTATAATTTGGTTTTAACAAGTGGCATTAGAGACAAATTATGTTGAATCATTTAGAATCAATTATTTTTAAAGTTTATAATTTATGGATTAAAATTTCATATAAAAATTATGCGATAATTGGTTTTTCCCTTTGCGATGAATATAGCTGCGTTCACCTTGCGTTAAAAATTTTCTCACTTTGGTTAATTTCCATCGTATGCTTCTTCGTTTTTTAGGGTAATTCAATTGATAATTCAATTGCCTTTTCATGTTGGAGTTTGTGTATGCAATATAAATATTTTTCAATTCTTATAATTACTGCGTATACCCATATTTTGTTCTCCTGCAATTGTATGATTGCTCGATTTGGATTTCAATTCAGGATTATTATTTATAATTTGGTCTAATCAAAACTTTAATTTTGATTATTGGTTAATAATAAATTTATTTATAAATGTATATATTTAGATTATTCAAACTGTGCTTATATCATTAATCACAATTGATATATGTTTTTTGTGATTGGTTTAAGTACGGTTATTGGGAAAAGTAAGTTGTAATGTGTTTGGTTCAAGCACTGTTATGTGTAGGCTAAAGACTAATTTTAACATGTATTAATTTTGCTCATTAGTACTTTATGCGATAAACTATCATACTTTCTGCCATCAGATTTTGATTTTTAAGCCAATCGACATTCGTGCTTTAATAGTTGATTGTTAAGGAAATTATTCATATCAGTACTTTGGTTTTTTCTAAACGGTGGGCCTATACGCTGCTATTATATATAGTAAAATAAGGGCAAGATATGGTTTATAAAATAATATTATGTGCTATGGTTACAATTGATATTGAAGGTTTGATTTAGGTTTGGAATAAATTTCAGTTTGATTAATTGCTAGCTACGTAATGTGATTAGTTTCATTTGAATCATTAGGATTAACTACTGGAATAGTCATTTACGTTTTCCCCCAGTACAGAGTTGGTCACCGATTTTGAAAAACGACCAGTAAGGTCACTTATGTTTTCGGGGCGTAAACTTTTGGTCACCCAGCCGTTTGTTGGCGTTAAACACTGACGGATTGATGACCTGACAACGAAAAATAAGGGTAAATTACTGCAATGGCCATTAAAGTTTATCTCATTTACATTTTTGCTCCCCAATTTAAAAAAATAAGCATTATAGTCACTAATAAAAATGTTTCTTTATAATTTCACCCTTAAATTTTTAAAAATTCATTTTTCAACCCTAAAACTTTACAATCAATTAGTACAATAATATTATAAATGCTTAGATGAAAAAAGGTGCCCAAAGTATACCCTTTTTTAAACTTAGGTGCCCAAATTGCTCCTATTTAATAACTAAATTTTCAAATTGCTCCTATTTTTTCACTCTGAATTATTTTTATTATTATAACATGGCATGTCATTCTTTATTATTTTTAAACTAAAAATAATTTTAAAATAAAATTATTTTTATTATTAATAAATTTAAAATATTTAAAAATATTAGTTTTTAAAATAATTTAGGTGTCTAAAGTATTTTTTTTTGTAAAAATTGGTGTCCAAAGTTTCTATAGGTACAATTTTAGGTGCTCGATTGTTAAATGGGTGTTAAAAATTGTCAACCAATCGGTGCTTGACATGTGACATTAATTTTATTTTTTAAATTTTTTAATGGAAAATACTCAAAATTTTCAAATTATTATGAAATCTCAAAATTTTACTAGCTTCACAAAACAATCCTTAAATCCCTAAAAATTCCCAACCTTTCGTCGTCAACTGTCGCCGCTTCCGCCGCCAGTTGTCGTCGCTGACCGCACCCACTTGGTCGCCAGGCCAAGGCGACAATTTTCCCTAACACGACGTCACCGGAAACGCCCAACGGTGTGTAGTCGAACGTCAAACGCGAACTTCAATTTCGAGTTTGACGTTTGGCTGCACGCCGTTGGGCGTTTCTGATGATGCTGTGTTGGGAAAAATAATCGCGTTGGTCCGGAGACCATGTGGGTGTGGTCAGCGACGACAACTGGCGGCGGAAGTTTGGAATTTTTAGGGATTTAGAGATTGTTTTGTGAAGCTTGTCAAATTTTGAGATTTTATAATAATTTGAAAGTTCTAAGTATTTTCAATTAAAAATTAATAAAATTAATGCCACGTGTCAAGTACCGATCGGTTGACAAATTTTCTAACACTCATTTAACAGCCGGACACCTAAAATTGTAACTATGGTAAATTTGGGCACCTATTTTTACATAAAAATACTTTAAACACCTAAATTATTTTAAGAATTAATATTTTTAAAATATATATTTTAAATTTAATAATAATAAAAATGATTTTATTTTATTTTAAAATTATTTTTAATTTAACAATAATAAAAATGACATGTCATGTTACAATAATATTAAAAACAATCTCGAGTGAAAAAATAGGAGCAATTTGAAAGTTTAGTTATTAAATAGGAGCAATTTGAGCACCTAAATTTAAAAAGAGTATACTTTGGGCACCTATTTTTCATTTAAGCCTTTATAATATTATTATACTAATTGATTGTAAAGTTTCAGGGTTTAAAAATTAATTTTTAAAAATTCAAGGGTGAAATTATAAAGAAACATTTTCATTAGTGACTATAATGTTTATTTTTTTAAACTGGGGAGCAAAACTATACATGAGATAAACTTTAATGGCCATTGCAGTAATTTACCCTTATTTTTTTGTTGCCAAGTCAGCAATCCATCAGTATTTAACGGCAACAAACGGTTGAGTGACCAAAAGTTTACGCCCCAAAAACGTAAGTGACCTTACTAGTCGTTTTTCAAAATCGGTGACCAACTCTGCACTGGGGGAAAACATAAGTGACTATTCTAGTAGTTAACCCTTTTTTTAAAGATTATCTTGTCTAGATGTTTAATTATATCCTATGTGAGAGACATGCAGCGGAAACACACACGGATAGAAAACACGCGAAACAAGCAATTTAACAAACCCATTTTAACTTACACAACAGGTCGTATCGATACGCTAGAAGACCGTACCGATTTTCTCTCAACGGTCAACTTCCCAAGGTCAAACTACAAGACCATACCGATACCATCAGGACCCGTATCGATACGCCAAAATCTCGTCAATTTCTTATATTTCCAAATAGCTTTTGGCGTATCGATACACCCCCCACGTATCGATATGCATAGCCTAAAACAAGGTCCAAGACAGGGGGTCGTATCGATACAGCCCTTGAGCATATCGATACGCCTTGCACTGCAAGCCTTATTTTGGCTGCAAAAGACACAAGGACTCGACTCTAGAAGCATTAAACGACTAGCCAAGCAACATACAAGCACTCAAATACAACACAAGGCATCCATGGATAATCATACAAAGCAATTTAAACATTCATCAAAGCAACAATCATACAAACAATCTAGAGGCAACACATCCTATAACTGAGCATGATTAAACACACAAGCATGCATAACAAGTCTATTTAGCTATAAGAAACATGTAGCAACTTGAGCATCACATAGAACAAGGTTTACATCCATTCAACACAAAAATATGGACATTCAACAACACGAAAGCCAACATTGGAGTCTAACATACGCTCTTATAACATTTAACATCCCCATTGCCAACTATTACATTATTCAAGAAAAACCATACTTGAGCAGCAACACACGCTCTTGGGTGCCCCTTTCTTGCTCCTTGCTAACTTCCACACTAATGATCTGCATTTTCGGAAATGAGAGCGTAAGCTTGAAAGCTTAGTGAGGGAGCTTAAAAACAAATATCGACAATGAAGGGTCTAAAACATGGTATCCATAAATCCTCAACAAGGCATGCATTACCACCAACATAACAACATAGCCAACCGCTACAAGAATGCATGAACATGTCATCTTAACTCGTATTATGCTTAGCATAGATGTAACAGAACATCTTACCACATCAGCCACACATAAACAAGGTATATTGGCAGCTATATAGCTTACTCGGATATGCGGATAGCTTCCGTTGGGATTTCCGCCCAACGTACTCAATAGCAACAATATTACCTTTCGGTGGGATTTCACTCATCACCATTTTCTTTTACGGATGGATTCCACTCATCATCACACATATATACTTTCTGGTGGAATGTTACTTCACCGTACTCCACCTTGGTGATTTCACACCACCAAGGCCACACGCGAATTTGACTCTTATCATGTGCACACTCATCTTAATGATCGATCATTTATATCCAGTAACATAACTAGTGTCAACATACTAAGCGAGTACTCACCATGATTTCACAAATCATGCAATACATCATACAAATCACCATCATGCAACATAAATGTATTGTAACATGCATGATCGGACACTTATCACACAATACCACATTTATGCACATTTAGCAAGAAATACATAAAGTTGAACAAGAGATTAAGCTACCAACTTAACCCCACATTAGATTGGCCTACCATGTACAATCTAGTACCCCAATAACATACTTTGAATCAATTTAAAACCATTGGAAACAGTCTACTCACCAAACACCCTCAATACAAGTCGAGAATGTCGATCAAGCCTCCAAGTTCCCCGGAATTGAGCCCGGAGCTTCTCCAATGTTTTCCCTTGCTTCTAAACAACCAAAGAAGTGCATTACACATAAAAACATCCACAAAATCGCTGCCACAAATTAGATTTCAACCCAAGACAATTTCACTACACTTCCAAGCCAAGAACTAACTCAAACTTTTCATTTTCGGACTTGAACTCAACCCATCAATTTCATCATCCAAATCATCACTAAACATGTTCAAAATAGCCCCCAAGTATAACCTTACCATCAGCCCAACTTTTCCTGACATAACTACCTCAAAAACTCAAGATTTCCACCTCTAAACTCACCCACAAATACCCATTTCGGGATTTGATTAAAACCTTACCATTTTAACATATGTTAAACTTAAAAGCAAGACTATAACATATATAAACTTTACAAATCAAAAACTCTATGAAAAACCAACAAAGTTCCCACCTTTGATTTAAAATTTGAACACTTGAAGCAACTCAAAATTGGAGTTTATGAAAATCTAAAACCATGGAAATGTTAAGGATGAAGAGGGGAAGTCAAAAACATTATTACCTTGATAAAAACTCTTGAAATTGCTGAGGAAGATGATGGAACAGTGTTTGGGTTGGGGAGAAGTTTTGTGTCGTGGGTATTAGTTTTGAGGGAAGAAGATGATGACTTCAAAACATTTCTTTTACTTGTTTTATTTCATTTATTAGAAAAACCCCACTTCCCCTTAATGAAAACACATTGTCTTCTTAATTCAAAACCAAGCCCATTTTATTTAAACCAAGCCCAAAGACCTGAAACAAATTACTCACTTAACACCCAACCCCCTAAACTCGGGTGTTACAAATTAATTTTTAAATATCTAATAAATTTCATATATTAAAACATAGATTGCGGCATACAATAGATATCGCTAACATTTAACAAATATTTGTTGTAATTTTTCTATTTAATGTGTAAGATTTTTTTAATTTTTCTTAAGTTAAATTTTAACAAATATTTTTTTATTTGTTATTTCTCATTATAAAACATATTGCTTTGAAATTTATAATGAAACTATACATTAATAAATGATTGAATATGATTTAATTTAATGTTGAAATAATATTAAAATACCTTAAATTGCACCATTTTAGTGCAAAGGTTAGAGATGATCTCTTTACAATAATTTCAATTTTTCATTTTTTTTACAGATTTTTATATTATTTTTGACACTAAAATTGTGTTATAGTTCACACCATTTCACTAAAATGGTGTCTTTTGGTCACTATTCTCCAACCCAACACCATATTCTAAATCCTCATGCCAACATTTTGGTGTTGTATATAGTGTCACACCATATTTACTGCGGAACTGTAGCAACACCAATTTTTTTTAATTGAAAGAAAAAGCCAAAATGATACAAAAGGTGTTAGTCTCTTTACACCAAAATAATATTAAATATCTTAATTTGCACTATTCTAGTACAAAGGTTGAAGTTAGCCTTTTTACACTAATTTTACTTTTTTTTTACATTTTATAACTTTATATTATTTTTGACACCAAAATGGCGTTATAGTGTTAGTGAAGATTGGAGATGCCCACCATGTCCGACATTCAAAGTTTAAACCTCATTTTGACCGTTAGACCTCTGCAACCTTCTCCTATTCTGATCTCAATTTCTTGATCTCCAATGGCTTTCGATTCAAACAATGGTTTCTGTCACCGTGTTTTGCTTTCCTGAATCATTGGCGAAACCATCTTGTACCTCCCCCTCTCATCCAAGTCCAACTCACCATCTCCCATCAATTACCCATCAATTTCATCATCCAAATCATCACTAAACATGTTCAAAACATCCCCCAAGTATAACCATACCATCAGCCCAACGTTCCCTCACATAACTACCTCAAAAACTCAAAATTTCCACCTCTAAACTCACCCACAAATACCTATTTCGGAATTTCATTAAAACCTTACCATTTTAACATATGTTAAACTTAAAAGCAAGACTATAACATATATAAACTTTGCAAATCAAAAACTCAATGGAAAACCAAAAAAGTTACCACCTTTGATTTAAAATTTGAACACTTGAAGCAACTCAAAAATAAAATTTATGAAAATCTAAAACCATGGAAATGTTAAGGTTGAAGAGGGGAAGTTAAAACATTATTACCTTGATAAAAAACTCTTGAAATCGTTGAGGAAGATGATGGAACAGTGTTTGTGGTGGGGAGAAGTTTTGTGTCGTGTGTTTTAGTTTTGAGGGAAGAAGATGATGACTTCAAAACATTTCTTTTACTTGTTTTATTTCATTTATTAGAAAAACCCCATTTTACCCTTAATGAAAACACATTGTCTTTTTAATTCAAAACCAATCCCATTTTATTTAAACCAAGCCCAAAGACACAAACCCAATTACTCACTTAACACCCGACCCCCTAAACCCGAGTGTTACAACTCTTCCCCACTTATGAAAATTTCGTCCCCGAAATTACCTGACGGGAAGAGATACGGAAACTGCCTCTCCATATCCTCTTTTCTCTCGCAAGTGGCCTCTTCCACACCTCGGCATTGCCACTTCACTTTGACCAACTCAATCGGTCTACCACGCAACACATTGTGAATCTTCTCTAACTTAGATGGCAGACGTAACTGATAAGCAACCTTTAACATCCACTTTTCTGTCCTAGAATTTAATTCATCGAATTAAGATATTAATTTATTCTTAGAAAGCAATTAAGTTTATAATTAAGTAAATTATTTAATTTAGTCCTTGAATTTCCTTTAATTAGGCAATTAATGCATCAACTCGAATTAAAGGGAACAAGACATTCGAATTAAAGAATTGAGTCGAGTTGATAATTTAGTTGGATGTAAATTGATAGTAACTTGGTCAAAGTAATAAGATTAGAGAATTAAAAATAATTAGAGGGGGTACATTTCCCTAGTGGAAATCAGACCAAGATGGAAGAAAGAAAGAAAGAGTTTGGGGAGGAAATTGATGACTAAATTAAAGAGAAAATAAAACTCAAAATTTGCATGTTAAAATTTGTTATTCCTTGGGGCTACCCATAGTAAAAAGTTTAGAATAGAGAAGCTAAGAAGGGTAATTAAGTAAAACCAAAATCCCAACATATCCCCCAAATTAAGGAAAGTGTTTTCTCTCCATTTTCTTCTTTATTGCCGTGAAACTTGAGAGAAAAGGGAGAGGATGAAAGCTTGAAAATTCTGAAAATTGATATCTAGTGGAGAAGGAAATGGCTTGCATGTTGAAGGATTTAAGCTAGGAATTAAGAAGGGTTAACTAGTGGTAGCAAAGCCAAAGAAGTAAGTTCTCATTCCTTCTTCTAGTTGTTCGAATAAGAGCAAAAATCATGCATGCACGTTTAAAGTTAATCTAAACATGAAATTGTTAGAGTTATGGTGATTATGTTGAGTTGAAATAATTGAATTTCTGAATAATTATTTGTGAAATGGTGAATCGATTAAAAGGAGACTTTTTTGAAGAAAAAATAGAAATTCATGATTGAATGAAAAATTGAAATAGTTAGGGACCAAACTGGAAATTTTCTATTAGCACAAAGTTGAAGGGAAATGGAAATAATATAAGGAACAAGCCTTAGGTTGCTGGTAAAAATGAATTCGAATGAGGAAATTTTGATTAGAATCAACATTGGACATGTATTCGAAAATAATGGAATTAGGGACTGTTTTGAATAAAATCATTAATTGCAAGGACCTGAATTATATGAAATTTAACACTTAACTCATAATCTAGAATCAGGGGATTATGTAAGAATAAATTTATACTCTTGGATTGAATTCGAAATGACCTGAATTATATGAAAGGACCTGAATTATATGAAATTTAACACTTAACTCATAATCTAGAATCAGGGGATTATGTAAGAATAAATTTATACTCTTGGATTGAATTCAAAATGACCTAAATTGGTGAATTAAGGAAGTTAGTACTCGAAACATGAGAATAGGACTGATCTGGAAATTTAGGACAATTGAGGACTTATCTGTTGATAATAAGAATGGCTAAGGACTTAAAAATGTTGTAAATGGATACTCTTGGATTAATTGCAAGGACCTGAACTATATGAAATTTAACACTTAACTCATAATCTAGAATCAGGGGATTATGTAAGAATAAATTTAGACTCTTGGATTGAATTCGAAATGACCTAAATTGGTGAATTAAGGAAGTTAGTACTCGAAACAAGAGAATAGGACTGGTCTAGAAATTTAGGACAATTGAGGACTTATCTGTTGATAATAAGAATGGCTAAGGACTTAAAAATGTTTTAAATGGATACTACAAATCATGTATTAAGTGAAATTAGAATTAAAGCAAGGTAATTAGGTGGAATTTAAAGCTAAATGTGATCAATGAGTAAATTGTCCAGAAAACTTAAACCTTAAGCTGTAACTTTGAAAATTCACCAAAAATAGAATATAAAGTATTTTGAGCTGACATTTTTATGGTACACACTTTGAAATGTCTAGTATACTAAATTGAATTCCAGTATGTGAATTGGAAGTTATAGATTAAAGAAGTTGGGCAGTACAAGCTGTCCAGGATTGTTGAAAAGGTCATATTCATGAAATGAACTGTATAAACTCATAATAGATAAAAATATAAGGTTTAAAGGGTTGCAAACCTGAGTTTAATACCTTTCTAATGGTGTATGATTGGTGGATTTTGGATTAGTAATTAAGAAGTTATGATCAAAATACTAATTGATCCTCCAACTAATTCAATAGAAAAACAGATTTGAGGATTAATGTTTATAATTGTATTAAGTGAGTGAATGTAATTGAATTTCTCTCTGATATGGTTTGTATTTGTTTTGTGTTGAGTGTTAAGATCAAAATTGTGAGGATTCTTTGGAGGAAGCAAAGATTGACCAATCAAGGGGAAGGAACAAGGGCATCCTAATCAAAGATCAAGCTTAAGGAGTTTGTGAGTGTAACTATATTAGGGTTGGGACTAGTGTCCTAACCACTTTTTTTATTTATGTAATTTATGACTTTATGCATGAAATGGAATTAATTTATGATTGGTAACATGTTTAGTAAGAGGAGGAGGTTAAATGGAAAATGGATGCATGAAATGGATCTTTGTTAATGCTTGAATTTATGAAAATGTGGACTGCCTTTATGTAATTTATTTGCTATGTTGTGTATGCATGTAATAACATGTGATGTTGTTGCCTATGTATGTTTTGATGTTGTTCAAATGTGGCATGAAATTAATCAATATGATTTATATGATTTGGTACAATTATATGATAGAATGAGCATGCAAATCGAATGATGCAATATGTATGTGCTAAATTAAGTATGGAAGATATCGTTGAAAGATGTATGATAAATTAATAAGATTAATAAGCCATTGGTCGATTAGAGGTCTTAGATAGTATGGCATGCCTAGAGTCCGAGCTCTCTTGTTTTGTTGCTTAGTGCAACCCCTATTTAGTACCTTGTGTACTCCTGAACTTGATGATCGAATGTGATCTTGCTTGGTGTTCAAGACACATTGATGCTAGTGAGCATCTCTTGACTTGTTGCTTAGGCAACCCCTGTTTGATACTTGGTACCCTCTTGATGACTTGATTATCTGATTCTTCTATTCTACCTAGGGCAACTTAACTAAATTAAATAAAAATACATAATTATGAGAAACTTATGAAATGGATAAATAGATTGATATTTGAATTGGCATGACATGATATATATTTGATGGATGATTTTTGTGGACATTGGTCCGTTTGGTTGTGATAAAATGCATGTGATATGCTTGGAAAATTTGAATATATACAATGTGGGCAATGGCTCTTTTTCGAATGGTTTTGTATTATGGTTTTGACTTGTTCGAACATGAAGCATATTTTGTAAATTAATGTTAATCGAAATGTATTTGAGTATGATACTATGCTTGAAGTACATGAGATGTATGAAACCACTTGAGTTCGATTGTGCTAAGCTTAGTTAGGTGCTAATCATATACTCTCTGACCTAGCTAAGTAACTTATTGTTTGATCACAAATTTATTTAAAAGAATGGATTAGTTTTAGCATTACCTCGCTAAGTACAATTTTGTACTTAACGCTCTTTTGTTTCCTTCTTCCCAATTAGCAGGGTAGCTTGGGACCAAAGCTAGCATCCAATCGAGAAAAATTACAAGACCAGAAATGTATGATCTTAGTCTTATTTTTAGACTCCTAGATGGTGGCTTCGAAGTTTGTTTAAAGGCTTGTTTCATCTTGTTTGGTCGTAACTTAAGTTTACGTTGATGTTTATATGCTCCTTGATGTTTAGTTAGGAGGCTAATATCATGTTTTGTTTTAATTAAGCCTCATTCTTTTGTTGTAAATATGTAAGTCAAGATAGTAGTCTTGCATTATTCTTTTTGTTGTATATAGTTTGATAGCTTGGCATGGCTTAGGAGCATTTGATAACTTGATGTTTTGTAATGAAATAGTTAATGGAAATATGATATCATGGTCTATGAATTCGAGCACGACTTGTCTGTTAATATTAAGGTTTTTAATCATTGGCTATATTGTATGTTTCGAAACCACCTAGACTAACTTAACAAGGGTTCGAATGGCATGGTATTAAATTGCTTAAGTGTATCGGCATGTTTGATTTAATTCTTATCAACGAATTAATCGGTGAATTATTAGTTAACAGTTAGAGTAAAATAACCACATAGTCAGCCTAGGGTTCGAATGGAAACCTTAAACGTTATCTTAAAATTGAATCCTTAATAAGGTGTTAAGAAGAAAATTAAGTTGGCTTGAAAATTTGTAAGGTTAAATTAAATGAAATTCTATTTAGCCTTGTATGTTTAGAAAAGGTTTTGTTAGCTCACTTTCCGCATGCGCATTAATATGGTTTGCTTAATTGAGAATTGATTCTTGCTTCATATTTTCTGTTTGACATTATGTTTTGTGTTTCTGATTTGAGTTTCCGCTTCCGGTAACGCTCCTCGCTTCTAACCCGGGCGAGGGGTGTTACACAACCGGACCGATTCGCTTCACAATCTCATACGGCCCAATGTGTCTCGGACTCAATTTCTCTTTTCTGCCAAACCTCATAACTTTCTTCCACAAAGAGACTTTCAAGAACACTCTATCTCCCACGACATACTCAACTTCTTTCCTCTTCAAATCGGCATAGGATTTATGTCTATCCGAAGCTGCCTTCAAACGATCACATATTAACTTCACCTTATCGGTGGCCCCCTTATGCATATCCGACATCGATAACAACTTCTGACCTATTTCGGCCTAACAAATCGGAGTTCTACATTTTCTACCATACAAAGCCTAATACGAAGCCATCTGAATGCTCGATTGATAACTATTATTGTATGCGAACTCGACTAACGACAAGTGTTTCTTCCAAGTACCCTGAAAGTCAATAATGCAACAACGCAACATGTCCTCCAAAATCTGTATAACCCTCTCTGACTGACCATCTCACTGATGATGATACGACATACTGAAATTCAATTAGGTACCCAAAGCCCTATGCAAACACTCTCAAAATCTGGTCGTAAATCTTGGATCTCTGTCAAACACAATCGACTTCGGCACACGAAGCAATCTCACAATCTCACTGATGTATAAATCGACCAACTTATCTAAGGAGTAAGTCGTATGAACAACTATAAAGTGAGCACACTTTGTGAAGCGGTCAACTATAATCCAAACTGAGTTCTTCTTCGAAAGAGCCAAAGGCAAACCTGAAACGAAGTCCATGGTGATATTTTCCCACTTCCATTCTGGAATCCTCAACGGTTGCAACAAACCTAATGGAACTTGATGTTCTTCCTTAACTCTTTGGCATACCATACACTTACGAAATCGGCTACGTCTTTCTTCAAACCAACCCAGTAGTATTCATTCTTCAGATCATGATACATCTTTGTACTACTAGAATGCATAGCGAACGAGCTACTGTGTGCTTCAAGATAGTACGTCTCAAATCACTGTCATCCAACACAACTATTCTGTCTCTAAAACACAAGACCCTACCAATACTGAAACTGTAGTTTGATGGTTTACCCTCGGTTATATCTTGCACGTGAGGTACCAAAGATCTATCTAACAACTGTTTTCTCTAATCAACTGGCCTAAGGTAGGTCTAACCTGAAGCTCGACCACTAGACCACCATCAATGGACAAGCTCAAACTAGCAAACATGGCTCTCAACTCAACAGCTACCTTCCTACTCAAAGCATCTGCCACTACATTGGCTTTACCCGGATGGTACTCAATCGTGAGATCGTAGTCCTTAAGTAACTCTAGCCACCTACGTTGTCTAAGGTTCAACTCTCTCTGTGTCATTATATACTTCAAACTCTTGTGATCTGTATACACTGTGCATTTCTCACCATACAAATAATGTCTCCAGATCTTCAAGGCAAACACAACAGCGGCTAGCTGTATGTCGTGTGTTGGATAATTGCGCTCGTGATTCTTTAACTGCCTCGAGGCATAAGCTACAACTATTTCGTTTTGCATGAGCACACAACCTAATCCTACATATGAAGCATCATTGTAGATCACATACTCTTTCCCCGACTCTGGCTAAATCAAAATCGGTGCATCTGTCAAAGCTTCTTTCAGTTTCTCAAAGGCTTGTTGTCTTGCATCTGACCACTCAAATTGAACATTCTTCTGAAGCAA
Source organism: Hibiscus tridactylites (assembly GCA_958450335.1). NCBI lineage: Eukaryota > Viridiplantae > Streptophyta > Magnoliopsida > Malvales > Malvaceae > Hibiscus > Hibiscus tridactylites. The sequence goes on along the minus strand of OY288273.1, from coordinate 33,691,239 downwards.
TTTTGTCAAAGGAGCAGTTATCTTCGAGAACCCATTCACAAACCTTATATAATAACCTGCTAAGCCTAGGAAACTACGAATCTCTATTACAAACTTTGGTTGCTTCCACTCAACAATGGCTTCTATCTGCTTCGGATCAACTCTAATCTCCTCGGTTGATACTGCATGTCCTAGAAAGACTACTTCTCTGATCCAGAACTCACACTTACTCAACTTAGCGTACAACTGGTTGTCTAGCAAAGTCTGCAAAACTATCCTCAAATGCATGTCATGGTCTTCCTCGATACGCGAATACACTAAAATATCATCTATGAATACAACCACAAAATGATCTAAGTACTCATGGAAGATTCTGTTCATCATGTCCATGAAAGCATCTGGTGCATTTGTCAACACAAACGACATAACCAAGAACTCGTAGTGACCATACCTAGTCCTGAAAGCTGTCTTCGGTACATCAACCTCTTTTACCTTCAACTGGTAATAACCGGATCTCAAATATCTTTGAAAAGACTGATGTCCCTCTCAACTGATCAAACAAATCATCGATACGCGGCAATGGATACTTGTTTTTCACTGTCAGTTGATTCAACTGTCTATAATCGATGCACATCCTCATACTACCGTCTTTCTTCTTCACAAATAATACCGAAGCGCCCCAAGGTGAAGAACTCGGAAGGATAAAACCTCTGTCTGATAGCTCTTGTAACTGAGTCTTCAACTCTTTCAGTTCTTTCGGTGCCATACGGTATGAAGCAATCGAAATGGGCGTAGAATCTGAGTATGTCTCTATAGAAAACTCTACTTCTCTATCATGCGGCGAACCAGTCAATTCTTCCGGAAACACACTCATAAAATCACACACGGTTATGATATCCTACGGTCTAACTTCATTCATGTTTGGATTCATCACGCAGGCCAAGTACGCCTCACAATCCAACTCAACTAATCTCCGAGCCTTTAAGGCTGAAACAACATTCGATAAAAATTTTACATTCTCCCCTACTACCACAATCTTGTAGTCATCTACAAGCTTCAAGCAGACTCTCTTTGTTTCGAAATCTATCCTAGCCCTATGCTCTGTAAGTCAGTCCATACCCAAAATCACATAGAAGCCATAAAACGGTAACTCCATCATGTCCATTGAAAATATATGCCCCGAACCATTAACATACACCTTCTATACATCTTCCTAACCACTACTGTATCCCTGAAGGAACTAGTAATACTAACACCTACCTCTAGTACCTCACAAGGTATATTTAACATCTTTCCATGCTCACTCAATATGTATGAATACGTAGACCCGGAGTCAATCAAGGAAAGCAAACTCAAAGACTATATCAAGAAATTACCTGCAATCATGCCTGTGTCGTTCTGTCCCTCTTGTTGAGCATAAACTCTAGCCTGACCTCCATCCTCCGGCTGAATCGCAACCACATGAGCTATATTCTGATGATCATCGTTCCTCAACTAAAAGTTACATCGACCGCGCCCACAGCCTCTCGAGTACTCATTAGCTCTAGCATGAGCCTGAACCTGAACCGGTGCAAGCCCGGCCTGGTGTGGACAATCAAACCTAAGGTGATCTCTAGCTCCACAGTTCCAGTACGCATGAAAATTTCCCTGCACTCCCTGGTGTGATGCCTCCCGCACCTAGCACACTCGGGTAAACGCCCACCAGCTCTCTGGCCCTGATGGCCTCTTCCGTGGTTACCACTCCACGTCTGTGATCAAAATGATACCTATTGTCCCTGTGCCTCTTGGCATCACCTCTATCAAAGCCAATAGACCTCTTCCATGAACCAGACCCACCTGAACGTTTGGTCAGACCCAAACTGTTCTCTATGTCCTTGGCCCTAGCGACCAAGACATCGAAGTCTGTGTAATCCATAGCCAAAGTATACCTCTTCACTTCCTCACTCAACCCGTAACGAAAACGGTTGCATCGTTCCCTCTCATTAGGAACTAGCTCGGATGGGTACTGACTCAATCTGACACACCGTACCTCATACTCGGTCACTGTTATGTCACTCTGAAGCAAGGCCATGAACTCTCTCTTCTTTTCATCAAGATAGCGGGGACCCAGATACTTCTTGTGGAAAGCAGACTCAAAGAACTCCCAAGTAACCTCAGCATCTGGCATGTCTGTAGTAATAGTGACCCACCAAGTGAAGGCATCACCCTGAAGCAAGGAAACAACACATCCCAGTCTGCGTGCCCCGGTACAACCCTCCGAACAGTCTTATCAAACCAAGCCTCTGATCTCTCGGGTGCTAACCCTCGAAATTCTTCTCCACCGAAGCTACGAAGCCTCTCAAGTGGCAAACCAGTGCCCTCACCCTGAGGTGGTGCCACAACTTGTCCCCCGGCCATGGCTGCCTGAAAAGCCCGAGCTATAGCCTGAACCAACGAAGCTAGATCTATACCGGCCGGACCTTGGCCAACCCGAGGTCCTACGCCCTCAGCTCTCGCTTCACATCCCTCTCGAGGAGGAGAAGGAGGTGGTGGAGGAGCCTCCACCTCTACAACCGACTCAACTTCAGGAGCTGCAGCTCGTGGTTTCGGATGAACCACCCTAGCCTGCCTTTAGGTCTCATCTTACGTCAAACAAGATATCAACTACAAACAAAATAAACACATAAGGATTGAGTTAGCAAAGACAAGGGCCAAGGTGCTCAAGTATTCCTTTACTCAAAATCTTTTCCAATAAGGTAATAGTAGCAATGGGAACTCGACAACTACGCCTCAACAAAACAACCATACTAACACATGCTTTCAAACACCATGCAAGCAGCGAACAACAAGCATACATAGCAAAAGCATTCACCGCACGACATACACCGAGATATTGCAACTTAACACTTTAAACTTACCTTACTTACCTTCTCGAGGTCGCGAAAACCTCAGGCTTTGATACCAACAAATGTAACCCCCTCGTCCCGGTCTAGCCAACAAATCGGTCTGAACAGGTCATACGGGGAAAATCGGGGCGAAACCCGCTAAGGCCTCACTCCGATTAGCAACCCTAATTTTTTTAAAGATTATCTTGTCTAGATGTTTAATTATATCCTATGTGAGAGGACACGCAACAGAAACACACAAGGATACAAAACACGCAAAACATGCAATTTAACAAACCCATTTTAACTTACACAACAGGTCGTATCGATACGCTAGAAGACCGTATCGATACGCCTAGACTTGGTCAACTCCCCAAAGTCAACCTAGGGAGACTGTATCGATATGCTAGAAGATCGTATCGATACGCTCTCAATGGTCAACTTCCCAATGTCAAACTACAAGACTGTACCGATACCCTCAGTACCCGTACCGGTTCGCCAAAATCTCGTCAATTTCTCAGATTTCCAGAGAGCTTTTGGCGTATCGATACACCCCCGCATATCGATACGCATAGCCTAAAACAAGGACCAAGGCATGGGGCGTATCGATACAACCCTTGAGTGTATCGATACGCCCTGCACTACAAGCCTTATTTTGGCTACAAAAGACACAAGGACTCGACTCTAGATGCACTAAACTACTAGCCAAGCAACATACAAGCACTCAAATACAACACAAGGCATCCATGGATAATCATGCGAAGCAATTTAAACATTCATCAAAGCAACAATCATACAAACAATCTAGAGGCAACACATCCTACAACTGAGCATGATTAAACACACAAGCATGCATAACGAGTCTATTTAGCTATAAGAAACATGTAGCAACTTGAGCATCATATAGAACAGGGTTTATATCCCTTCAACAAAAAAACATGGACATTCAACAACACGAAAGCCAACATAGGAGTCTAACATACGGTCCTATAACACTTAGCATCCCAATTTCCAACTATTACATTATTCAAGAAAAACCATACTTGAGCAGAAACATATGCTCTTGGGTGCCCCTTTCTTGCTCCTTGCTAACTTCCACACTAATGATCTGCATTGTCGGAAATGAGAGCGTAAGCTTGAAAGCTTAGTGAGGGAGCTCAAAAAGAAACATCGACAATGCATGGTCCAAAGCATGGTATCCATAAATCATCAACAAGTCATGCATTAACACAAACATAACAACATAGCCAACCGCTACAAGAATGCATGAACATGGCATCTAGCCAACCGCTACAAGAATGCAAGAACATGGCATCTTACCTTTTGTTATGCTTAGCATAGATGTAACAAAATACCTTACCACATCAACCACACATAAACAAGGTATATTGGCAACTATATAGCTTACTCGGATATGCGGATAGCTTCCGTTGGGATTTTCGCCCAACGTACTCAATAACAACAATATTACCTTCCGGAGGGATTTCACTCATCACCGTTTTCTTTTACGGATGGGATTCCACTCATCACCACACATATATACTTTCCGGTGGAATGTTACTTCACCGTACTCCACCATGGTGACTTCACACCACCAAGGCCACGCACGAATTTGACTGTTACTGTGTGCACACTCATCCTAATGATCGATCATTTATATCCGGTAACATAACTAGTGCCAACATACTAAGCGAGTACTCACCATGATTTCACAAATCATGCAATACATCATAAAAATCACCATCATGCAACATAAATGTATCGTAACACGCATGATCAGACACTTATCACACAAGACCAGATTTATGCACATTTAGCAAGAAATACATAAAATTGAACAAGAGATTAAGCTACCAACTTAACCACACATTAGATTAGCCTACCAATCACAATCTAGTACCCCAATAACATAATTTGAACCAATTTAAAACCATTGGAAATAGTCCACTCACCAAACACCCCTAATACAAGCCAAGAATGTCGATCAAGCCTCCAAGTTCCTCGGAATTGAGCCCGAAGCTTCTCCAACGTTTTCCCTTGCTTCTAAACAACCAAAAACAGTGCATTACACATCAAAACACCCACAAAATCGCTGCAACAAATTAGATTACAACCCAAGACAATTTCACTACACTTCCAAGCCAAGAACTAACTTAAACTCTTCATTTTCGGACTTGAACACAACCCATCAATTTCATCATCCAAATCATCACTAAACATGTTCAAAATAGCCCCCCAAGTATAACCTTACCATCAGCCCGACTTTTCCCGACATAACTACCTCAAAAACTCAAGATTTCCACCTCTAAACTCACCCACAAATACCCATTTCGGGATTTCATTAAAATCTTACCATTTTAACATATGTTAAACTTAAAAGCAAGACTATAACATATATAAACTTTACAAATAAAGAACTCAATGAAAAACCAACAAAGTTCCCACCTTTGATTTAAAATTTGAACACTTGAAGCAACTCAAAAATAAAGTTTATGAAAATCTAAAACCATGGAAATGTTAAGGATGAAGAGGGGAAGTCAAAAACATTATTACCTTGATAAAAACTCTTGAAATCGCTGAGGAAGATGATGGAACAGTGTTTGGGTTGGGGAGAAGTTTTGTGTCGTGGGTATTAGTTTTGAGGGAAGAAGATGGTGACTTCAAAACATTTCTTTTGCTTGTTTTATTTCATTTATTAGAAAAACCCCATTTTACCCTTAATGAAAACACATTGTCTTTTTAATTCAAAACCAAGCCCATTTTATTTAAACCAAGCCCAAAGACCTGAACCCAATTATTCACTTAACACCCGACCCCCTAAACCCGAGTGTTACAAATTAATTTTTAAATATCTAATAAATTTCATATATTAAAACATAGATTGCGGCATACAATAGATATCGCTAACATTTAACAAATATTTGCTGTAATTTTTCTATTTAATGTGTAAGATTTTTTTTTAATTTTTCTTAAGTTAAATTTTAACAAATATTTTTTATTTGTTATTTCTCATTATAAAACATATTGCTTTGAAATTTATAATGAAACTATACATTAATAAATGGATGAATATGATTTAATTTAATGTTGAAATAATATTAAAATACCTCAATTTGCACCATTTTAGTGCAAAGGTTAGAGATGATCTCTTTACAATAATTTCAATTTTTCATTTTTTTACAGATTTTTATATTATTTTTGACACTAAAATTGTGTTATAGTTCACACCATTTCACTAAAATTGTGTCTTTTGGTCACTATTCTCCAACCCAACACCATATTCTAAATCCTCATGCCACCATTTTGGTGTTGTATATAGTGTCACACCATATTTAGTGCGGAACTGTAGCAACACCAAAATTTTTTAAATTGAAAGAAAAAGCCAAAATGATACAAAAGGTGTTAGTCTCTTTACACCAAAATAATATCAAATATCTTAATTTGCACTATTCTAGTACAAAGGTTGAAGTTAGTCTTTTTACACTAATTTCACCTTTTTTTTTACATTTTACAATTTTATATTATTTTTGACACCAAAATGGCGCTATAGTGTTAGTGAAGATTAGAGATGCCCACCATGTCTGCCATTCAAAGTTTAAACCTCATTGTGACCGTTAGACCTCTGCAACCTTCTCCTACTCTGATCTCAATTTCTTGATCTCCAATGGATTCCGATTCAAACAATGGTTTATGTCACTGTGTTTTGCTTTCCTGAATCATTGGTGAAACCATCTTGTACCTCCCCCTCTCGTCCAAATCCAGCTCACCATCTCCTTCGCTTTCAATTTCATGCTCTTCCACCGCCAAGAACCCTTCATCACCACCTCTGGCCAAGAAATCTTTCTTTTCAATCTCACGCTCTTAAGGCACCGTGACCAGCTCCATCGTGGGTTGCATGGTCACCATGGGACTCAACTTCAGAGTCTTGCATTTAGGCTCGGTGATGGAATCGTGGGTTGTGGTAGACGAGAAAAACCTCGAGATTCTCATGGCAAGAATGGCTTTGGTGGAATCTTTTAAAACAAAATTATAATAGATATGAAATCTAAACCAGGATATATCATGTCAAATCATCAAGAACAATAAACCAAAAGCGGAAGCGGACCTGAATTAATCAATAGAAAACCTTGAATCTTTTGATGGAGATCGCCTAAAAGGTGGTTGTGATCTTCGAAGAAGATAGGTTAGCCCTTGCCGTAAAAACTCTCTGACAGGGAAAAGAGTAATACAAGTTAACATATTTCTTGGGGACCACTACCTCTTTATATAGGTGATTAGTAAATCAACTATTAAATATTTATAACTCTGCCCCTCATTGAATTATAAATATATCTTATGGTATCTACCCTTTTATTTCCATGACACTTTAATACCTATGACACGCCTAACATAATTGGTTACTTGACTTTGTGTCATATTTTATAATAGCATCATACATTTTACATATATGCCCACAATTGAGGATGTTAATCCAACAATCTCCCACTTGGGCAACATATGTTTCATGATAAATGTACAACCTTATGAGCTCAAATTTTTGATATTATATAATAGTTATTCTATAACAATCTAGTCCATCAACTATATCCATATAGGATCAAAGCGGTCTTCACCATATCAATCATGATTGGACCCATCAATGGTCGCGTATACAAACATAGTCAAATGACATAGATCAATCATGGATGTGTAACATGGAAAATTACATGAAATGTGAACCGAACATGTCTATTTCCAACTGGTCCTCCTAAACCTTGGTGAGACCAAACTTTACTGAATTCATAGTGTGCATAAACCAAAAGAATTTTATTTCTGCAAAAAAACAATCTTAAAATATCCTTAAACTGAAGTAACAGAAATTGTCTCTAAAACGAATGAGCATTTTTTAAAATTACAAACTCCCACTAAAACTAAATATCCTTAAATAACATTACACCCACATGAGTAGTGTGCTCATGAAAGGCCTAGGGTGACAGTTTCTTAATATGCGCGCAATTATGGAGTTTTCAACAACATGCTCTATAGACACACAACCACTCTGAATTTTCTTTAACAACTGGGAACTTAATATTTATGTGCTTCAAATTTGAAGTGTTCCTATTGTTTATAGAATAAATGAATGCACATTTATTGTCACAAAATAACTGAAGTGGTCTTTCTATTCAATCTACGATTAGCAGCTCAAGTGACAAAATTCTTTTGCATGATGATCTCTAACTTACCAAAACTCTGACATGTGAGCATGTAATTTTTGTTCTCTAAAGATATCTAATAACCCCATTGGCTGCTATCGAATGGCCATAATATGATTCCTCAAATATATGTCTAACATTTGAAAAATGTACACAATTTCCAAACGTATACATACTTAAGCATAAATTAGATTCTCAAAAGCTTATGCATAGAGAATCCTTTGAATTTTCTAAATTTCAAGGTTACTTTTAGGGATTGAGTAAGACTAAATTTTTCTTCTTTAGCAATGTGAGTATCACTTGGATTTACTCCCACTGAACTTGTAGTACATACAATTGTCAACCAAATTTATCTCAAAACCGAATGAGATAATCAACATGAAATTTATAAATTCATTAATGAGAGTCCTACTTAAGCTCATAGATAGATTTCTTTAATTTACATATCATTGATACTATATCATAAGACACAACTCTATGGTTTTACCATATAAATAGTTTCTTCAATGTCGCCATTGAAAAAAAAAAGCTTAACATCTATCTAATGTAGCTTAGGACTAAAACAAACAACAAGTGTAATAATTATCTTGAAAGAGTCTTTCAATAAAACTTGAGAGAAAGTCTTTGCAAAATCAATGTCTTCTTTTAGAGTATATACTTTAGATACAAGACATACTTTATACTTATCCACATTATGATTTCCATCCCTATTGATTTTAAATATCCATTTACAACCAATTGGTTTGCACCTTAAGGTAATGAGACAAGTTCCTTAACTTTATGGTCTTGCATAACATTATACTCTTCTTGAATGAAATTAATCCACTTTTGAGAGTTGGAACTTTTATTTTCTGATAAAAGTGATTGAGTTAATTTCTACCATTTCTTTGTTATCTTTATTTTCATGAGGAAATACAGTAAAATAACCTCAAATAGTATTTCTCATTCCTCTCGTGACATTTTTTTTAAGGTTGTTGAGTTTGTTCTTCTGAAACAATTACCTTATCTTGAATGGGAGTTGTTCAACATTATTTTGCTGAGGTACTTGATTCAATTCTTGATTAATGATAGGTGTGCAAACCTAAGCATCATCAAAAATTATAGTATGAATTAAATTATAATTCAATTCCTCCTCAATAACAATGTATCTAACCTTATTTCTCCCTCCAAACTCAACATCCTAAAAAAAGTTATAAATCTTCGCTTAAAATAATCTTAATTGTGGGAACATAAAATTTACAGCCCATGGATCACTCAAAATAACCGAAGTAGTTGCTCGCTTTTAAACTTTAATTACTTCACATGTGTCCTAACTTGTTACAAAAGAAATCAACCCTTTGTATTTTATTGTTGTTTCTTTTGTGTTGGACCCTTAGAAACTTTATTCTAATATTTTCTTTTATTGCCCTTATTCTTAAAGACACTAACTAAATGAGCACTAATCAAATGAGTACTTCTACACTTATAATGCTTCAACTTTTCTTCCGCTTGGACACAATGAGAAATGGGCTCAATTAGAGTTTATTTCTCCTTTTTGATAGTTGTAACTAATTTTGAATTAGTTAAATTGTATATGAAGCGATACAAAAATCATAAGAACAAACAATTGTTAGAAAGTTTGATCTTATGTGTCTTAAATTTTAAAGCAATATTAAACATTTTCATAATGTACTCCCTCACATTTCCTTGACCCTTATGCTTCATAGACATCAAAGAAGGTATAAGTGATGTCATCTTAGCCTTAATGTTTTGGGTAAAACATTTCTTAATTTCGTCAAAGAAACCCTTAATACGAGTAATCTCTTTAGATTTGTTCTCCTAAAGACATCTAGAATGATGTTGTACTTTATGATCACTAGAATCATGCGATAGGAATGATCTCACCTCTCAAAATAGCTTTTATGAGTGCTTACCGCAATGAGAGGTGCAAAATGTTCTTTCCTTAGTGCAAAATCTATGTCCATACATTCAAATACTATATGTAAGTGTCTTTTCTATTCCTTGAAATTAGTTTCACTAAACATGAGTGTAGAATATATTTAACAGATATTGTGACAACAAAGGATAAATTAACTAAATATAAAACAAAAATAAATAAAATTAAAACAAACTCACATAAATATTCATAAGTAAATAAATAAATTCAAAATAATGGCTAGTTCCCCTCAAGATACCAAGCACAACATTAATATCAAGTCTTTGGGCAATAATATTAATTGTAAGCGGCACTCTTGTTGTAGCAATCAAACATTGACAATAAACTTTATCAAGAAATAGATTAATCTTTGGACTAACGTATTGCTCACATAAAATACATTATAATTCTCACACATTTATCGCCACAGTTGTCGTTGTAATTATGTCAAATATTAACTTTCCTTTGGGTATAAACGCATGAATTACAAAAACCCATAATCATCTTGATATTTTAAATAAATTAATCTACACAAAAGCGGTCACTTTGGTGACATTATGTTTCAACTAATTCATTAAAATATTAGACATCTAAAGCCAAAATATAAATTTAATTATTTCAAAATATTTGTCATAATTTTATCTCTCAATCAAATTAAAAGATAACCAAAATAATAGTAAATTTGAATAAACGTAAACCTCATATCAAGATACCAGACACTCCATTAATATTTAATCTTTAGACAAAACATTAACTTTCAAGTGATATCTTGGTACAGTAATCAAACATTGATAATAACAACATGTCAAACAGAAATCTTCCTTTGGCCCGATTTATTGCTCACATATAAAACTGAATAATTATCACATGTTTATTACCATAATTGCACATGTAATAATGTTAATGATTAACCTTTCTTTGGGCCGATTAATACTAACATAATCCAACTTACATGCACAAAACCTTCTATATTTTAAAATAAAATAATTTTCACAATAGAGGTCACTTTGGCGACTTAATGCTTCAATTAATTTATCTCAAAATATATAAAATAAATATACCGATATTCAAATTAAAAATTTGTAACAATCAAAACTGAAATTTTTTATAACACTTAAGTTTCCAAGATAACCCAAAATAAGGTTGTCAATATGAGGCTATTAGAAATAGAATGTTAGAACCAAATCATAAATTAATATAAAATTAAAATCCAGGATCTATCATGTCAAATCATCAAGAACAATAAACCGAAATAATCTGAATGCGGAAGCGTACCTGAATTCATTGATAGATTGAAAATCTTGAATCTTGATGTGGAAATCCCAAGAACTTTGGTATTGATCTTCCAAGAAGATAGGTTATCTCTTGAAGTAAAACTCTCTGACGGGGAAGGAGAGAAAAACAAGTTAACCTATTTCTTGGGGACCACTACCTCTTTATATAGTTGATTTAACCAACTATTAAATATTTATAACTCTGCCCCTCATTGAATTATAAATATATCTTATGGTATCTACACTTTTATTTCCATGACATTTTAATACCTATGACACGCCTAACATAATTGGTCACTTAGACTTGTGTCATACTTTATAATAGCAACATACATTTTACATATGTGCCCACAATTGCGGATTTTAATCCAACAATCTCCCACTTGGGCAACATATGTTTCCTGATAAATGTACAACCTTATGAGCTCAAAATTTTGCTATTATATAATAGGTATTCTATAACAATCTCGTCCATCAACTATATCCACATAGGATTAAAGCGGTCTTTGCCATATCAATCATGACTGGACCCATCAATGGTCACGTATACAAATATAGTCAAATGACATAAATCAATCATGGATGTGTAGCATGGAAAATTACATGAAATGTGAACCATACATGTCTATTTCCAACTGGTCCTCCTAAACCTTAATGAGATCAACTTTACTGAATTCAGAGTGTGCATAAATCAAAAGAACTTTATTTCTGCAGAAAATAATCTTAAATAACTTTAAACTGAAGTAACTGAAATTGTGTCTAAACCGAATGAGCATTTTTCAAAATTACAAACTCCCACTAAAACCGAATATCCTTAAATAACATTACACCCACATGAGTAGTGTGCTCGTGAAAGACCTAGGGTGACAGTTTCTTAATATGCGCGCAATTATGGAGTTTGTACCAACATGCTCTATAGACACACAACCACTCTGAATTTTCTTCAACAACTAGGAACTTAATATTTATGTGCTTCAAATTTGAAGTGTTCCTATTGTTTATAGAATAAATGAATGCATATTTATTGTCACAAAATAACTGAAGTGGTCTTTCTATTCAATCTACAATTAGCAGCTCAAGTGACAAAATTCTTTTGCATCAATATTCTATTAGAATCGAAGTCTGTAAACCTGATGATCTCTAACTTACCAGAACTCCGACATGTGAGCAAGTAATTTTTTGTTCTCTGAAGATATCTCATAACCCCATTGGCTGCTATCCAATGGTCCATAATATGATTCCTCAAATATCTGTTTAACATTCCAACAATGTACACAATTTCCGAACGCGTACATACTTAAGCATAAATTAAATTCTCTATAGCTTATGCATAGAGAATCTTTTGGATTTTCTAAATTTCAAGGTTACTTTTAGGGCATTGAGTAAGACTAAATTTGTCTTCTTTAGTAATATGAGTATCACTTGGTTTTACTCCCACTGAACTTGTAGTATATACAATTGCCAACCAAATTTATCTCAAAACCAAATGAGATAATCAAAATGAAATTTATATTTTCATTAATGAGAGTTTTACTTAAGATCATAGATGAATTTCTTTAATTTACATATCATTGATATTGTATCATAAGACACAACTCTATGATTGTACCATATAAATAATTTCTTCAATGTTGCCATTGAAAAAACACAAGCTTAACATTCATCTTATGTAGCTCAAGATTAAAATAAGCAACAAGCGTCGTGATTATCCTGAAAGAGTCTTTCAATAAAACTTGAGAGAAAGTCTCTGCAAAATCAATGAGTTCTTTTAGAGTATATCCTTTAGATACAAGACGTGCTTTATACTTATCCACATTATCATTTGCATCCCTCTTGGTTTTAAATATCCATTTACAACCAATTGGTTTGCACCTTAAGGTAATGAGACAAGTTCCTAAACTTTATTGTCGTGCATAAAATTATACTCTTCTTGAATGACATCAATCCACTTTTGAGAGTTAGAACTTTTATGGCCTGATAAAAAAAATGACTGAACATTTTCTATCATTCCATTGTTACCTTATTTTCTTGAAGAAATACAATATAATAATCTGGAATAGTATTTCATCTTCCTCTCGTGGACCTCTTTAATGACACTTGTTTTTTTTAAGGTTGTTGAGTTTGTTCTTCTGAAACAATTACCTTATCTTGAATGGGAGTTGTTCAACATTGTTTTGTTGAGGTACTTGATTCACTTCTTGATTAATGATAGGTTGAAAACCTAAACATTGTCAAAAGTGATAGTAGGAATTAAATTATAATTCAATTCCTCCTCAATAACAATGTATCTAACCTTATTTCTCCCTCCAAACTCAACATCCAAAAAAACAATTATAAATCTCTCCTTAAAATAATCTTAATTGTGGGATCATAAAATTTACAGTCCATGTATCACTCAAAATAACCGAAGTAGTTGCTCGCTTTTAAAGTTTAATTTCTTTACATGTGTCCTAACTTATACAAAAGAATCAACACTTAAAAACTTATTGTCGTTTCTTTTGGCTAGAACCCTTAGCAACTTTATTTAAATATTTTCTTTATTGCCCTTATTCTTAAAGACACTAACTAAATGAGCACTAACAAAATAATTATTTTTACACTTATAATGCTTCAACCTTTCTTCCTTTTGAACACGATGAGAAATGAACCCAAATAGAGTATATTTATCCCTTTGACAATTGTAACTTGAACTGGTTAAATTATATAGGAAGCAATATCAAAACCATAAGAACAAACAATTGTTAGAAAGTTCGATCTTATGTGCCTTAAATTTTGAAGCAATATAAAGAATTTTTATAATCTACTCTCTCACATTTCCTTGACCCTTATACTTCATAGACATCAAAGAAAGCATAAGTGATGTCATCTTAACCTTAATGTTTTGGGTAAAACATTTCTTAATTTCGTCAAGGAAACCCTTAGTATGAATAATCTCTTTATATTTGTGCTCCTAAAGAAATCTAGAATGTTGTGTTTTATGATCATTAGACTCATGCGGTTTGAACGATCTCACCTCTCAAAATACCTTTTATGGGTGCTTACCGCAGTGAGAGGTGCAAGTTGTTCATTCCTTAGTGCAAAGTCTATGTTCATTAATCAAAATACTATATGTAAGTGTCTTTTCTATTCCTTGAAATTAGTTTCACCAAACACGAGTGTAGAATGTATTTAACAGATATTGTGACAACAAAAATAAATTACCTAAATATAGAACAAAAATAAGTAAATAAAATATAAACAAGCTCACATAAATATTCATAAATAAACAAATAAATTCAAAATAATGACTAGTTCCCCTCAAGATACCAAGCACAACATTAATATCAAGTCTTTGGACAGTAATATTAATTGTAAGCGGTACTCTTGTTGTAGCAATCAAACATTGACAATAAACTATGTCAAACAATAGGCTAATCTTTGGACTAACGTATTGCTCACATAAAGTACCTTATAATTGTCACACATTTATCGCCACAGTTATCGTTGTAATTCTGCCAAGTATTAACTTTCCTTTGGGCCAATTAATAAATGCATGAATTACAAAAACCCATAATCATCTTAATATTTTAAATAAACTAATCTACACAAAAGCGGTCACTTTGGTGACATTATGTTTCAATTAATCCATTAAAATATTAGACATCCGAAGCCAAAATATGAATTTAATTGTTTCAAAATGTTTGTCTTAATTTTATCTTTCAATCAAATTAAAAGATAACCAAAATAATAATAAATTTGAATAAAGGTAAACATCATATCAAGATATCGGACACTCCATTAATATTTCATCTTTGGACAAAACATTAACTTGCAAGTGATATTTTGGTACAGTAATCAAACATTGATAATAAGAACATGTCAAACAGAAATCTTCCTTTGGGCCGATTTATTGCTCACATATAAAACTGAATAATTATCACATGTTTATTACCACAGTTGCACATGTAATAATGTTAATTATTAACCTTCCTTTGGGCCGATTAATACTAACATAATCCGACTTACATGCACAAAACCTTCTATATTTTAAAATAAAATAATTTTCACAATAGAGGTCACTTTGGTGACTTAATGCTTCAATTAATTTATCTCAAAATATATACAATAAATATACTGATATCCAAATTTAAAATTTTGTAACAGTCAAAACTGAAATTTCTGATAACACTTAAGTTTCCGAAATAACCCAAAATAAGGTTGTCTAAATGGGGCTATCAGAAATTGAATACCGAAATCTTTGACTGTTTCTCAAAAAATTCCTTAAGCATGCATTTGCCGAAATTAAAGTCGAATTCAAAACAACCAATTTTTTTTAACTGAAAGTCAAAATCAAAAGTATCTAAATAAATAATTCATATAATAATCACATGAAACCTTAGTATATCCATAATAACCTAATGATCAAACTGAATAGATATGAATTTCATAAGATTAATGGCATGCTTTCCAAAACCAAAACCAAATGTATATTCCGTAGATAACATTAATGGCATAATTAAGCATAATATCAAACAAGTTTAAGCTAAAGGTTATGTACAAAACTCAACATGATTCAACAAAATTCAACCATAATAATTAGACATAAATCGAATATAAAGCTTCGAGAGCTAACCTGAATATAAAATTTCCAAATCACGGTAAATTTACCACAACAAAACTCAAGTCAAAATTTGTATTCTTTCTAAATTACTAACTATCAAAACTAAAATTTTGATCGAATCGAATTAAATATATATATTAGAATTATATATATATATAATAAATTTAGTTAAAGTGTGTGGCTACCGAAAGAAACAAAATCAATAAAAAACGGTGAATCAATATTCAACGTTCAAAATTATAATGTTGTTAAGAATTCTTAACCTATTACAAGGCACGAATATCCATGGTTATTAAACCCAATATTCAACAGTAGCAACATAAGGGTTATTGCACATAAAGGTTATTCAAATAAGGGCAATCAGGAATTTTCAAATATTAAACCCTAATTCATGTGCATAAACAAAATTATAAGATCTCTATCCATAAGAATAATTTGATTAATCGAACAAAATATGCTCTTGCATTCTGAAAAGAATTAACAACATAAAAATCAAAACCAAAACCCATATACATAATTGAAACAGTACTAAACTATAAAAATTTTAACCACAACGATAGATGATTAAATTATCGTTGAATTTAGGGTTTTGATTTTAAAGATTCAAGAACAAATTAATCCAAAAAATATATATAAAAATCAATTGATTCTTAACGATTCAACATGACGAGGCTCTGATGCCACTTGTTAGAACCAAATCATAAATTAATATAAAATTAAAATCCAGGATCTATCATGTCAAATCATCAAGAACAATAAACCGAAATAATCTGAATGCGGAAGCGTACCTGAATTCATTGATAGATTGAAAATCTTGAATCTTGATGTGGAAATCCCAAGAACTTTGGTATTGATCTTCCAAGAAGATAGGTTATCTCTTGAAGTAAAACTCTCTGACGGGGAAGGAGAGAAAAACAAGTTAACCTATTTCTTGGGGACCACTACCTCTTTATATAGTTGATTTAACCAACTATTAAATATTTATAACTATGCCCCTCATTGAATTATAAATATATCTTATGGTATCTACACTTTTATTTCCATGACATTTTAATACCTATGACACGCCTAACATAATTGGTCACTTAGACTTGTGTCATACTTTATAATAGCAACATACATTTTACATATGTGCCCACAATTGCGGATTTTAATCCAACATAGAAAAACCAAACCTTTGACTGATTCCAAAAAAAAATCCTGAAACATGCATTTACCAAAATTAAAGTCAAGCCATCAATCTTTAACTATAAGTCAAAATCAAAAGTATCATAGAAATGAGTAATCATATAATGATTGCATGAAACTTTAATATATTCATAATAACTTAACGATCAAAATAAAAAAAAAATTAATCAAACTGAATCAAATATGAACTTCATAAGATTAATGCCATGTTTTCCAAAACCAAGACAAAATGTATATATCAATAAGGGTTAACTACTAGAATAGCCACTTATGTTTTCCCCCAGTACAGAGTTGGTCACCGATTTTGAAAAACGACCAGTAAGGTCACTTACGTTTTTGGGACGTAAACTTTTGGTCACTCAGTCGTTTGTTGCCGTTAAATACTGATGGATTGCTGATTTGGCAACAAAAAAATTAGGGTAAATTACTGAAATGGCCATTAAAGTTTATCTCATGTATAGTTTTGCTCCCCAATTTAAAAAAATAAACATTATAGTCGCTAATGAAAATGTTTCTTTATAATTTCACCCTTGAATTTTTAAAAATTAATTTTTCAACCCTAAAACTTTACAATCAATTAGTATAATAATATTATAAAGGCTTAAATGAAAAATAGGTGCCCAAAGTATACCCCTTTTAAACTTAGGTGCTCAAATTGCTCCTATTTAATAATTAAACTTTCAAATTGTTCCTATTTTTTCACTCTAGATTGTTTTTAATATTATTATAACATAACATGTCATTTTTATTATTGTTAAATTAAAAATAATTTTAAAATAAAATAAAATCATTTTTATTATTATTAAATTTAAAATATATTTTTTTAAAAATAATAATTCTTAAAATAATTTAGGTGTTTAAAGTATTTTTTTGTAAAAATAGGTGCCCAAATTGTCAACCGATCAGTACTTGACACGTGGCATTAATTTTATTAATTTTTAATAGAAAATACTTAGAACTTTCAAATTATTATAAAATCTCAAAATTTGACAAGCTTCACAAAACAGTCTCTAAATCCCTAAAAATTCCAAACTTCCGCCACCAGTTGTCGTCGCTGACCGCACCCACTTGGTCTCCGGACCAAGGCGATCATTTTTCCCAACACATCATCATTAGAAACGCCCAACAGCGTGCAGCCAAACGTCAAACTCGAAATCGAAGTTCGCGTTTGACGTTCGACTACACAGCGTTCGACGTTTCCGGCGACGTCGTGTTAGGGAAAATTGTCGCCTTGGCCCGGCGACCAAGTGGGTGCGGTCGGCGACGGCAACTGGCGGTGGAAGCGGCGACAGTTGACGATGAAAGTTTGGGAATTTTTAGGGATTTAAGGATTGTTTTGTGAAGCTTGTAAAATTTTGAGATTTTATAATAATTTGAAAATTTTGAGTATTTTCCATTAAAAAATTTTAAAAATAAAATTAATGTCACATGTCAAGCACCGATTAGTTGACAATTTTTAACACCCATTTAACAATCGAGTACCTAAAATTGTACCTATAGAAACTTTGGACACCAATTTTTACAAAAAAAAACACTTTAGACACTTAAATTATTTTAAAAACTAATATTTTTTTAAATATTTTAAATTTAATATTAATAAAAATAATTTTATTTAAAAATAATAAAGAATGACATGGCATGTTATAATAATAAAAATAATTCAGAGTGAAAAAATATGAGCAATTTGAAAGTTTAGTTAGTAAATTGGAGCAATTTGGGCACCTAAGTTTAAAAAAAGGTATACTTTGGGCACCTATTTTTCATCTAAGCATTTATAATATTATTGTACTAATTGATTGTAAAGTTTTAGGATTGAAAAATGAATTTTTAAAAATTTAAGGGTGAAATTATAAAGAAACATTTTTATTAGTGACTATAATGCTTATTTTTTTAAATTGGGGAGCAAAAATGTAAATGAGATAAACTTTAATGGTCATTGCAGTAATTTACCCTTATTTTTCGTTGTCAGGTCAGCAATCCGTCAGTGTTTAACGGCAACAAACGGCTGGGTGACCAAAAGATTATGCCCCGAAAACATAAGTGACCTTACTGGTCGTTTTTCAAAATCGGTGACCAACTCTGTACTGGGGGAAAACATAAGTGACTATTCCAGTAGTTAATCCTTAAAAAAATTAGGGTTACTAATCGGAGTGAGGCCTTAGCGGGTTTCACCCTGATTTTCCCCGTGTAACTCGTTCGGACCTATAACACCCGTGTCTTGGGCCTAGGAGTTAACCGAGTTTTAGTTCGAGTCAAATAAAAATTTAATTAAAACAATCCAACTTCAAATAATGACCTAATTGATCTTTAATAAAGAGGGAGGGACCTATATTGCGATTTGACCCAAAACTTTCAAAAGCTAGACCACTTTATGGGAAAAGTTGTCTTCCCTTTTCCCATTTACCCTTTCCCACTTTGGAAACCATATCCCCTTTTCAAAACCATCTTCTTCATTCAAGTTACTATTCCATTCATTTCCTTCTTTAATCCAAGGTGTTTTTCAAAGGTAATTGTATTTTCTAAATCTCCTCTTTATCCCCTATCCAATCATTGTCTTAGATTTCAAAAATATGGGGTTTAGGAAATTAGGGTTTATATTAAAGTTTGGATTTTTAAGGGGGTTCTTCAATTTGTTTTGATAAATTGAGTTGGGGTTTTAGTTAATCATGTTATAATGTGCAACATATATTAATTTGGTTGATTTTGGATGAAATTTCGTAGTGGGTCCTTAGGGCAAATTTTAGAGTATGAAAACTTGAGTTTTTGGGAGGTTTAATGTTGAAATTGAAGGGCTGATGGTCTACCTATGTTAGGAGGGTGATTTGGGATGTTTAGGAAGTCATTTATGTGCTTGGAAATGGGTGTTTCAGCCAAGGGTTGTTGGAGTACGAAAATTGGGTTTTTGAGATGTTATGTGGTTTGGAAATTGGGTTGTGTTTGCAAAGTAAGTTGATGGTTGAGTTAGCATTGAATTGGGAATTAATGTATGTGTTTTGTTTGACTAGAAGCAAGAGGAAACGTTAAGGAGGCTTTGGGACCGAATCCGGGTTCGTAGGAGGATTGGTTCGAATTGCTAAGGAAGGGCGGTGAGTGGTCTTAACTTGTTTTAAAGTTTGGTTCGAGCATGAGTAGTGTGTGTGTGTAAAGTGTGCTTGGTAGGCCACTTCCTTACAGTTCAAGTAGTTAGTTTAGTCTTGTTTTCCATAAATGCTAATATGCTTAGTGACTATGCTCTTGTGCTTGTGATTATATGGTGCATGTATATATATCATGATGTGGATATATGTGATGAGCATGAGTGTGTTGATGATATGTGATTGATGATGATAATTGGCACTAAATAATTACCGGTTGTAAATGATCGATCATTAGGATAGTGTGCACACAAATTGAGTCAAAACGTACGTGGCCTTGATGGCGTTAAGTCATCAAGGAGGAGTAATGTAACATTCCACCGGAAGCTATTATTTATTTCTACGGGATGATGAGTGGAATCCCATCCGTAGGGCATGTGGCGATGAGTGGAATCCCGCACATGCAAGGTCCGGTGATAAGTGAAATCCCACCGAGGTAAAGTGTTGTTGAGGTCTAAATCCGCACAATCGGGGTAATTAAAGTGGCCAATTAAACTTGTTCATGTAGTGTGGTATATGATGGTGATATATGGTTGTGTTATACGTGTTGCTACATGATATTGATATTGATGTTTGAGCTTGATAGGGTTGAGAGACCATATATGCCACTTGAAAGACTAGCTAGGTCTACTTGATTTTAATGCCTATGCTTGATGTATGTAAGACTAGGATTAACGTGCTTGAACCCTGCATTGTTGACGTTTTTCGTTTTAGAGCACCCTCACTAAGCTTATAGCTTACGCTCTCTATGTTCAACAATGCAGATCATTAGCGTGGCGTTAGCTCGAGGCAAGGCAAGAAGGGCTTTCCAAGTTGTTGCTCAAGTATGGTTAATTTTGTATTAGTTAGCAATGTGGCAAGGGTTGTGTATGAGCTTGTATGACTCATTTACATGTGTTGATGTTGATTTGATTATGGTTTGTAAGCATGATATGCTATGATGGATGTTGTGTGTGTTAGCACGTCTATTAATGTTAGGTTGCCTTGATGTGGGTGAAAACCTCTTATATGCTTGTCTTGTGCCTTAAAGGCTTGAGTTCCTTGTATGACCTTAAATGTTGAAATGCCATGCTTGAAAGCTTAAGTTGCTTGTATGATTGAATCATCACCTTGTGTTGAAGTGTGCCTTTAGTTTCAAGTTTAAGCATGCCTAAACTCTTGGTTTGACATAGGATACATGTTAGTGTGTTGGTTGAGGTTTGAGAGGGATTTAAGGGCCTCCTTGTGCCTTAAATCAGCTCAAACCTGTAATTTCATAGCAGGGGTATCGATACGGTTGGTCTCGTATTGATACGACCTTCATGTTTCAGGCCTCGTGTTTCGATACGCGAGGGGGCGTACCGATACCATTTTGGCTACTAGAGCTACTGTCCAGTTCGGTATCGATACGGGCCTTTGTCGTATCGATACGGTCATCTTAGCGTTGACCATGGGAAGTCAACCATTGGGGAGGGTATCGATACACTCCTTGGGTGTATCGATACGGTCTCCACAGGTTGACTTTGACCAGTTGACCTAGTCAAGGGGTATCGATACACCCCTTAAGTGTATCTCACTCGGACCGGTCATCCGGCCAGACCGGGACGAGGGGGTTACATTTGTTGGTATCAGAGCCTGAGGTTACCGAGACCTCGGGCAGGTAAGTGAGGTAATCTTGATGTATTAAATGATTGTGTTGTTCGATGCATGTCTTGCCATGAATTCTTGAACAATTGACTATTCGTATGATGTTTTGAAGCATTAATTGTCGTGTCTGGTGTGAGTGTGTGCCCATTGCTACTATTACTTAATTTAAAAAGGTTTTTGGAAAGAGGAGTACTTGAGCACTATTGGACCCTTGCTTCGACTAACGTAACCCTTATCTGTTTCTTGTTGTAGTTTGTATCTTGCTAGCTGTAGCATGAGACCACGTGGGAGGCTTAGGATGGTTCGACCGGAACCACGGGCAGAGGCTCCGAGAGTTGAGCCGGTAGTTGGGGTTGGAGCTCAAGTGGGAGAGCATGTGGTTGGAGTTGGCGCTTCTCCACCACCTCCACCACCACCACCTCCTCCACCGGGAGTGGGAGGTGAGGCCGGGGCCGAAGGAGAGGGACCACAAGGAGGTCAAGGTGGCCAAGGTAGCCAAGGACCGGCCGTGATTGACTTAGCTCCGTTGGTTCAGGCAATAGCATGAGCATTTCAGGCTGTAGTAGCTGGAGGCCAAGGAAGCTCACCATCAGGGTGAGGGCACCAGATTGCCATTAGAGAGACTTCGGGGCCTTGGGGCCGAAGATTTTAGAGGTGCTACTCCAGAGAGGTCAGAGTTGTGGTTTGAGAAGACCGTCCGTATTCTTGCTCAAATGGGATGTACTGGTGAGCGCAAGTTGGGATGTGTTGAGTCTTTGCTTCAGAGAGATGCCTACACCTGGTGGGTCACCGTTACTTCGGGAATGGATGAGACCGAGATCACTTGGGAGTTCTTTGAGACAGCTTTCCGGAAGAAGTATTTGGGTCCGCGATACCTTGATGATAGGAAGAGGGAGTTTATGGCCTTGCTTCAGGGGAGTATGTCTGTGACTGATTCCGAGATTCGGTTTGTCAGATTGAGTCAGTATGCACCCGAGCTTGTACCTACTGAGGTAGAGCATTGTAACCGCTTCCGTTATGGGCTGAGTGAGGAGATCAAGACTTATACTCTAGCTTCAGACTACACTGATTTTGATGTCTTGTTCGCGAGGGCCAAGGACTTGGAGCACAGTTTGAGTTTGACCAGGCGGTCAGGTGGATCTAGTTCGGGTAAGAGGTCCAGCAACTTTGATAGAGGTGATGCCAAGAGGCATCGGGACAACAGACATCAGTATGATCATAGGCGTGGTGGCGGTAACCACGGTAGGGGCCATCAGGGTCAGAGAGCTGGTGGGAAGTTACCCACATGTGCTACTTGCGGGAGGAACCACATTGGTGAGTGTTGGGGGAATTATCATTCTTGTTGGAGTTGTGGTGCTAGAGACCACATTAGACGTGATTGTCCACATCAGGTGGGACAGGCACCAGCTCAGGCTCCTGCTCGAGCCAATGACTTTCAGAGAGGCCGCCGGGGCGGTAGAGGAAACTTCCAGCCAAGGAATGATGGTCAGAGGAACATAGCACATGTAGTTGCAGTTCAGCCAGAGGGCGGAGGTCAGGCCAGAGTTTATGCTCAGCGGGGAGATCAGCATGACACCGATGTGATCGCAGGTAACTTCTCGATACAGTCTTTGGGTTTGCTTTCTTTGATTGACTCTGGGTCTACACATTCCTACATATTGAGTGAGCATGCACGGTCTTTGAATTTGCCTTGTGAAATGTTAGAGGTAGGAGTTAGTGTTACTAGTTCCTTTGGGGACACGGTAGTAGTTAGGAAGATGTACCGAAGGTGTCCGTTGATGGTTCAGGGGCATGCGTTTCCAGTGGATATGATGGAACTTCCCTTCTATGGTTTTGATGTGATTCTGGGTATGGATTGGCTCACGGAGCATAGAGCTAGGATAGATTTTGAGACTAAGTGGACTTCCTTGAAGCTCACAGATGACTATGAGATTGTAGTGGTGGGTGAGAACGTGAAGTTCTTGTCCAATGTGGTTTCAGTGTTAGAGGCTAAGAGATTTGTTGAGTTGGGGTGTGAAGCATACTTAGCTTATGTGATGAACCCGAACATGAGTGAGGTTAGACCTCAAGATATCCGGACAGTATGCGATTTTCCTAGTGTGTTTCCGGAAGAATTTCCAGGGTTACCACCGGACAGAGAGGTAGAGTTCATCATTGAGACTTATTCTGATTCAGCTCCTGTTTCGATTGCTCCGTATCGAATGGCACCGAAAGAATTGAAAGAGTTGAAGACTCAGTTGCAAGAATTGACAGATAGAGGTTTTATTCAACCTAGTTCTTCACCTTGGGGTGCACCAGTGTTGTTTGTGAAGAAGAAAGATGGAAGTATGAGAATGTGCATAGATTACAGACAGTTAAATCAGTTGACAGTGAAGAACAAATATCCGTTGCCTAGAATTGATGACTTGTTTGATCAGTTGAGAGGAGCATCTGTCTTTTCGAAAATTTATTTGAGATCAGGTTACTACCAGCTAAAGGTTAGAGAGGTTGATGTACCGAAGACGGCCTTTAGGACTAGATACCGTCACTATGAGTTTTTAGTCATGCCATTTGGGTTGACTAATGCACCAGCAGCTTTCATGGACATGATGAATAGGATTTTTCATCAGTATCTAGATCAGTTTGTGGTTGTATTTATAGATGACATTTTGGTGTATTCGCGAACTGAAGAAGACCATGACCGACACTTGAGACTTGTTTTGGAGACTTTGTTAGATCATCAGTTATATGCGAAGCTCAGCAAGTGTGAATTCTGGATCCGTGAGGTAGTCTTCTTAGGACATGTAGTGTCAGCCGATGGGATTAGAGTTGATCCGAAGAAGATTGAAGCCATTGTTGAGTGGAAGCAACCAAAGTCTGGGACAGAGGTACGTAGCTTCCTAGGCTTAGCCGGATACTATAGGAGATTTCTAGAGGGTTTCTCTAAATTAGCCGCTACATTGACATAGTTACTTCAAAAGAGTGTTCAGTTTGAGTGGACAGATGCAAGACAGAGAGCCTTTGAGAAATTGAAAGAAGCTTTGACCCAAGCACCGATCTTGATTCAGCCTGAGTCCGGGAAGGACTATGTAGTCTACAGTGATGCTTCTTATGTAGGGTTAGGATGTGTTCTGATGTAAGACAAGAGAGTGGTGGCTTATGCCTCAAGACAGTTGAAGACTCATGAGCGCAACTATCCGACCTATGACATAGAGTTAGCTGCAGTTGTGTTTGCTTTGAAGATTTGGAGGCATTATTTGTATGGTGAGAAATGCACAGTATACACCGACCGCAAGAGTTTGAAGTACATTATGACTCAGCGAGATTTGAATCTCAGACAGCGTAGGTGGCTAGAGCTGCTAAAAGACTATGACCTTACTATTGAGTACCATCCGGGTAAGGCCAATGTAGTGGCCGATGCATTGAGTAGGAAGGTGGCCGTAGACTTGAGAGCTATGTTTGCTAGATTGAGTTTGTCTGGAGATGGGGGCTTGGTAGCCGAGCTTCAGGTTAGACCTACTCTAGGTCAGATGATTCGAGAGAAACAGCTCTTAGATAGATCTTTGGCACCTCACGTGCAAGATATAGCCGAGGGTAGATCTTCAGACTACAGTTTCAGCACTGATGGGGTTTTGTGTTTCAAAGATAGAATAGTTGTGCCAGAAGACAGTGATTTGAGACGTACGATCTTGACTGAAGCCCACAGTAGTCTGTTTGCTATGCATCCTGGAAGTACGAAGATGTACCGTGACTTGAAGAATGAGTACTTTTGGGTTGGGTTGAAGACAGATGTAGCTGACTTCGTGAGTAAGTGCTTAGTGTGTCAGAGAGTGAAGGCGAAACATCAGGTTCCCTCAGGTTTGTTACAGCCGTTGAGAATTCCGAAATGGAAGTGGGAGAACATCACCATGGATTTTGTTTCGGGTTTGCCCTTGACTCCTACAAAGAAGAACTTAGTTTGGGTGATAGTGGATCGATTTATGAAGTGTGCTCACTTCTTGGCAGTCAACACTACCTACACTTTAGATAGATTAGCCGACTTGTACATTGGTGAGATTGTGAGACTGCACGGTGTGCCGAAGTCCATTGTGTCAGACAGAGATTCGCAGTTTACTTCTAGATTTTGGGAGTGCCTGCATACAGCTTTGGGTACCCGTTTGAACTTCAGCACTTCTTATCATCCTCAGTCAGATGGTCAGTTAGAGAGAGTTATTCAGATCTTAGAGGATATGCTGCATTGTTGAATCATCGACTTTCAGGGTACTTGGGAGAAGCATTTGCCTCTAGTAGAGTTTGCGTACAATAATAGTTTTCAGTCGAGCATTCAGATGGCTCCATATGAGGCCTTGTATGGCCGGAAATGTAGAACTTCAGTGTGTTGGGCCGAGGTAGGGCAGAAGTTGTTACCTATGCCGGATTTGCTTAAGGGGACAACAGACAAGGTGAAATTGATTTGTGAGCGTTTGAAAGCTGCTTCGGATAGGCAGAAGTCCTATGCCGATTTGAAGAGGAAGGAAGTTGAGTTCTCAGTGGGTGAGAGGGTATTCTTGAAGGTGTCTCTGTGGAAGAAGGTGATGAGGTTTGGCCGAAAAGGGAAGTTGAGTCCTAGGTACATAGGACCGTATGAGATTGTGAAGAGGGTTGGTCCCGTTGCTTATCAGTTACGTTTGCCATCCGAGCTTGAGAAGATACACGATGTGTTCTATGTTTCGATGCTTCGTAAGTATAGGTCCGATCCGTCACATGTTATGCCCGTAGAAGAGATTGAATTGAATTCGTATTTGACTTACGAGGAAGAACCAGTGGAGATCTTAGCTTCTGACAGTAAAGTGTTGAGGGGTAGATCGATTGAGTTAGTGAAGGTGCGGTGGCAACGTAGAGGTGTGGACGAGGCCACTTGGGAGAGGAAGGGGGATATGGAAAAGCAGTTTCCGTATCTCTTTCAGTCAGGTAATTTCGGGGACGAAATTCCTTAAGTGGGAGAGAGTTGTAACTCGTTAGCGGGTTAATCCTTAAAAAAATTAGGGTTACTAAATGGGGTGAGGCCTTAGTGGGTTTCACCCTGATTTTCCCCGTGTAACTCGTTCGGACCTGTAACACCCGTGTCTTGAGCCTAGGAGTTAACCGGGTTTTAGTTCGAGTCAAATAAAAATTTAATTAAAACAATCCAACTTCAAATAATGACCTAATTGATCTTTAATAAAGAGGGAGGGACCTATATTGCGATTTGACCCAAAACTTTCAAAAGCTAGACCACTTTATGGGAAAAGTTGTCTTCCCTTTTCCCATTTACCCTTTCCCACGTTGGAAACCATATCCCCTCTTCAAAACCATCTTCTTCATTCAAGTTACTATTCCATTCATTTCCTTCTTTAATCCAAGGTGTTTTTCAAAGGTAATTGTATTTTCTAAATCTCCTCTTTATCCCCTATCCAATCATTGTCTTAGATTTAAAAAATATGGGGTTTTGGAAATTAGGGTTTATATTAAAGTTTGGATTTTTAAGGGGGTTCTTCAATTTGTTTTGATAAATTGAGTTGGGGTTTTAGTTAATCATGTTATAATGTGCAACATATATTAATTTGGTTGATTTTGGATGAAATTTCGTAGTGGGTCCTTAGAGCAAATTTTAGAGTATGAAAACTTGGGGTTTTGTGAGGTTTAATGTTGAAATTGAAGGGCTGATGGTCTACCTATGTTAGGAGGGTGATTTGGGATGTTTAGGAAGTCATTTAGGTGATTGGAAATGGGTGTTTCAGCCAAGGGTTGTTGGAGTACGAAAATTGGGTTTTTGAGATGTTATGTGGTTTGAGAATTTGTGGAAATTGGGTTGTGTTTGCAAAGTAAGTTGATGGTTGAGTTAGCATTGAATTAGAAAGTAATGTATGTGTTTTGTTTGACTAGAAGAAAGAGGAAACGTTGAGGAGGCTTTGGGACCGAATCCGGGTTCGTAGGAGGATTGGTTCGAATTGCTAAGGAAGGGCGGTGAGTGGTCTTAACTTGTTTTAAAGTTTGGTTCGAGCATGAGTATTGTGTGTGTGTAAAGTGTGCTTGGTAGGCCACTTCCTTACAATCCAAGTAGTTAGTTTAGTCTTGTTTTCCTTAAATGCTAATATGCTTAGTGACTATGCTCTTGTGCTTGTGATTATATGGTGCATGTATATATATCATGATGTGGATATATGTGATGAGCATGAGTGTGTTGATGATATGTGATTGATGATGATAATTGGAACTAAATAATTACCGATTGTAAATGATCGATCATTAGGATAGTGTGCACACAAATTGAGTCAAAACGTACGTGGCCTTAATGGCGTTAAGTCATCAAGGAGGAGTACGGTGATGTAACATTCCACCGGAAGCTTTTATTTATTTCTACGGGATGATGAGTGGAATCCCATCCGTAGGGCATGTGGCGATGAGTGGAATCCCGCACATGCAAGGTTCGGTGATGAGTGAAATCCCACCGAGGTAAAGTGTTGTTGAGGTCTAAATCCGCACAATCA
The DNA here is from genome assembly GCA_958450335.1 of Hibiscus tridactylites. Classification (NCBI taxonomy): domain Eukaryota; kingdom Viridiplantae; phylum Streptophyta; class Magnoliopsida; order Malvales; family Malvaceae; genus Hibiscus; species Hibiscus tridactylites. Next base: position 33,662,979 of record OY288273.1, on the reverse strand, counting down.
GGGTAATTAAAGTGACCAATTAAACTTGTTCATGTAGTGTGGTATATGATGGTGATATATGGTTGTGTTATACGTGTTGCTACATGATATTGATATTGATGTTTGAGCTTGATAGGGTTGAGAGACCATATATGCCACTTGAAAGACTAGCTAGGTCTACTTGATTTTAATGCCTATGCTTGATGTATGTAAGACTAGGATTAACGTGCTTGAACCCTGCATTGTTGACGTTTTTCGTTTTAGAGCACCCTCACTAAGCTTAGAGCTTACGCTCTCTATGTTCAACAATGCAGATCATTAGCGTGGCGTTAGCTCGAGGCAAGGCAAGAAGGGCTTTCCAAGTTGTTGCTCAAGTATGGTTAATTTTGTATTAGTTAGCAATGTGGCAAGGGTTGTGTATCACTTGTATGACTCATTTACATGTGTTGATGTTGATTTGATTATGGTTTGTAAGCATGATATGCTATGATGGATGTTGTGTGTGTTAGCACGTCTATTAATGTTAGGTTGCCTTGATGTGGGTGAAAACCTCTTATATGCTTGTCTTGTGCCTTAAAGGCTTGAGTTCATTGTATGACCTTAAATGTTGAAATGCCATGCTTGAAAGCTTAAGTTGCTTGTATGATTGAATCATCACCTTGTGTTGAAGTGTGCCTTTAGTTTCAAGTTTAAGCATGCCTAAACTCTTGGTTTGACATAGGATACATGTTAGTGTGTTGGTTGAGGTTTGAAAGGGATTTAAGGGCCTCCTTGTGCCTTAAATCAGCTCAAACCTGTAATTTCGTAGCAGGGGTATCGATACGGTTGGTCCCGTATCGATACGACCTTCATGTTTCAGGCCTCGTGTTTCGATACGCGAGGGGGCGTACCGGTACCATTTTGGCTATTGGAGCTACTGTCCAGTTCGGTATCGATACGGGCCTTTGGCGTATCGATACGGTCATCTTAGCGTTGACCATGGGAAGTCAACCATTGGGGAGGGTATCGATACACTCCTTGGGTGTATCGATACGGTCTCCACGGGTTGACTTTGACCAATTGACCTAGTCAAGGGGTATCGATACACCCCTTAAGTGTATCGATACAGCCTGCAGATCAAGTTAAAAACTAGACTGTGAAGTGTTAGGTTGAGTTCGGTTGTTTGTCTTGTGAATGTTGTTCCGCTGTACGACCACATAGGATTAATTACTCATCTAGACAAGATTTAAAAATGAAAAAATAATAGGGTTGCAAACCGAGGGGGAATCCTTTAGGGGATTTCACTCGCTTTTCCCCGTGTAGCTCACTCGGACCGGTCATCCGGCCAGACCGGGACGAGGGGGTTACATTTGTTGGTATCAGAGCCTAAGGTTACCGAGACCTCGGGCAGGTAAGTGAGGTAAGCTTGATGTATTAAATGATTGTGTTGTTCGATGCATGTCTTGCCATGAATTCTTGAATAATTGACTGTTCGTATGATGTTTTGAAGCATGAATTGTCGTGTCTGTTGTGAGTGTGTGCCCATTGCTACTATTACTTAATTTAAAAACGTTTTTGGAAAGAGGAGTACTTGAGCACTATTGGACCCTTGCTTCGACTAACGTAGCCCTTATTTGTTTCTTGTTGTAGTTTGTATCTTGCTAGCTGTAGCATGAGACCACGTGGGAGGCTTAGGATGGTTCGACTGGAACCACGGGCAGAGGCTCCGAGATTTGAGCCGGTAGTTGGGGTTGGAGCTCAAGTGGGAGAGCATGTGGTTGGAGTTGGCGCTCCTCCAGCACCTCCACCACCACCACCTCCTCCACCGGGAGTGGGAGGTGAGGCCGGGGCCGAAGGAGAGGGACCACAAGGAGGTCAAGGTGGCCAAGGTGGCCAAGGTCCGGCCGGGATTGACTTAGCTCCGTTGGTTCAGGCAATAGACGGAGCATTTCAGGCTGCAGTAGCTGGAGGCCAGGCAGCTCACCATCAGGGTGAGGGCACCGGATTGCCATTAGAGAGACTTCGGGGCCTTGGGGCCGAAGAGTTTAGAGGTGCTACTCCAGAGAGGTCAGAGTTTTGGTTTGAGAAGACCGTTCGTATTCTTTATCAAATGGGATGTACTGGTGAGCGCAAGTTGGGATGTGTTGAGTCTTTGCTTCAGGGAGATGCCTACACCTGGTGGGTCATCGTTACTTCGGGGATGGATGAGACCGATATCACTTGGGAGTTCTTTGAGACAGCTTTCCGGAAGAAGTATTTGGGTTCGCGATACCTTGATGAGAGGAAGAGGGAGTTTATGGCCTTGCTTCAGGGGAGTATGTCCGTGACTGATTACGAGATTCGGTTTGTCAGATTGAGTCAGTATGCACCCGAGCTTGTACCTACTGAGGTGGAGCGTTGTAAACGCTTCCGTTATGGGCTGAGTGAGGAGATCAAGACTTATAATCTAGCTTCAGACTACACTGATTTTGATGTCTTGGTCGCGAGGGCCAAGGACTTGGAGCACAGTTTGAGTTTGACCAGGCGGTCAGGTGGATCTAGTTCGGGTAAGAGGTCCAGCAACTTTGATAGAGGTGATGCCAAGAGGCATCGGGACAACAGGCATCAGTATGATCATAGGCGTGGTGGCGGTAACCACTGTAGGGGCCATCAGGGTTAGAGAGCTGGTGGGAAGTTGCCCACATGTGCTACTTGCGGGAGGAACCACACCGGTGAGTGTTGGGGGAATTATCATTCTTGTTGGAGTTGTGGTGCTAGAGACCACATTAGACGTGACTGTCCACATCAGGTGGGACAGGCACCAGTTAAGGCTCCTGCTCAAGCCAATGACTTTCAGAGAGGCCGCGGGCGCGGTAGAGGAAACTTCCAGCCAAGGATTGATGGTCAGAGGAACATAGCACATGTAGTTGCAGTTCAGCCAGAGGGCGGAGGTCAGGCCAGAGTTTATGCTCAGCGGGGAGATCAGCATGACACCGATGTGATCGCAGGTAACTTCTCGATACAGTCTTTGGGTTTGCTTTCTTTGTTTGACTCTGGGTCTACACATTCCTACATATTGAGTGAGCATGCACGGTCTTTAAATTTGCCTTGTGAAATGTTAGAGGTAGGAGTTAGTGTTACTAGTTCCTTTGGGGACACGGTAGTAGTTAGGAAGATGTACCGAAGGTGTCTGTTGATGGTTCAGGGGCATGTGTTTCCAGTGGATATGATGGAACTTCCCTTCTATGGTTTTGATGTGATTCTGGGTATGGAATGGCTCACGGAGCATAGAGATAGGATAGATTTTGAGACTAAGCGGATTTCCTTGAAGCTCACAGATGACTATGAGATTGTAGTGGTGGGTGAGAACGTGAAGTTCTTGTCCAATATGGTTTCAGTGTTATAGGCTAAGAGATTTGTTGAGTTGGGGTGTGAAGCATACTTAGCTTGTGTGATGAACCCTAACATGAGTGAGGTTAGACCTAAGGATATCCGGACAGTATGTGATTTTCCTAGTATGTTTCCGGAAGAATTGCTAGGGTTACCACCGGACAGAGAGGTAGAGTTCATCATTGAGAATTATTCTGATTCAGCTCCTATTTCGATTGCTCCGTATCGAATGGCACCGAAAGAATTGAAAGAGTTGAAGACTCAGTTGCAAGAATTGACAGATAGAGGTTTTATTCGACCTAGTTCTTCACCTTGGGGTGCACCAGTGTTGTTTGTGAAGAAGAAAGATGGAAGTATGAGAATGTGCATAGATTAAAGACAGTTAAATCAGTTGACAGTGAAGAACAAATATTCGTTGCCTAGAATTGATGACTTGTTTGATTAGTTGAGAGGAGCATCTGTCTTTTCGAAGATTGATTTGAGATCAGGTTACTACCAGCTAAAGGTTAGAGAGGTTGATGTACCGAAGACAGCCTTTAGGACTAGATACGGTCACTATGAGTTTTTAGTCATGCCATTTGGGTTGAATAATGCACCGGCAGCTTTCATGGACATGATGAATAGGATTTTTCATCAGTATCTAGATCAGTTTGTGGTTGTATTTATAGATGACATTTTGGTGTATTCGTGAACTGAAAAAGACCATGACCGACACTTGAGACTTATTTTGGAGACTCTGTTAGATCATCAGTTATATGCGAAGCTCAGCAAGTGTGAATTCTGGATCCGTGAGGTAGTCTTCTTAGGACATGTAGTGTCAGCCGATGGGATTAGAGTTGATCCGAAGAAGATTGAAGCCATTGTTGAGTGGAAGCAACCGAAGTCTGTGACAGAGGTACGTAGCTTCCCAGGCTTAGCCGGATACTATAGGAGATTTGTAGAGGGTTTCTCTAAATTAGCCGCTCCATTGACACAGTTACTTCAGAAGAGTGTTCAGTTTGAGTGGACAGATGCAAGACAGAGAGCCTTTGAGAAATTGAAAGAAGCTTTGACCCAAGCACCGATCTTGATTCAGCCTGAGTCTGGGAAGGACTATGTAGTCTACAGTGATGCTTCTTAAGTAGGGTTAGGATGTGTTCTGATGCAAGACAAGAGAGTGGTGGCTTATGCCTCAAGACAGTTGAAGACCCATGAGCGCAACTATCCGACCCATGACATAGAGTTAGCTACAGTTGTGTTTGCTTTGAAGATTTGGAGGCATTATTTGTATGGTGAGAAATGCACAGTATACACCGATCACAAGAGTTTGAAGTACATTACGACTCAGCGAGATTTGAATCTCAGACAGTGTAGGTGGTTAGAGCTGCTAAAAGACTATGACCTTACTATTGAGTACCATCCGGGTAAGGCCAATGTAGTGGCCGATGCATTGAGTAGGAAGGTGGTCATAGACTTGAGAGCTATGTTTGCTAGATTGAGTTTGTCCGGAGATGGGGGCTTGGTAGCCGAGCTTCAGGTTAGACCTACTCTAGGTCAGATGATTCGAGAGAAATAGCTCTTAGATAGATCTTTGGCACCTCACGTGCAAGATATAGCCGAGGGTAGATCTTCATACTACAGTTTCAGCACTGATGGGGTTTTGTGTTTCAAAGATAGAATAGTTGTGCCAGAAGACAGTGATTTGAGACGTACGATCTTGACTGAAGCCCACAGTAGTCCGTTTGCTATGCATCCTGGAAGTACGAAGATGTACCGTGACTTGAAGAATGAGTACTTTTGGGTTGGCTTGAAGAGAGATGTAGCCGACTTCGTGAGTAAGTGCTTAGTGTGTCAGAGAGTGAAGGCGGAACATCAGGTTCCCTCAGGTTTGTTACAGCCGTTGAGAATTCCGGAATGGAAGTGGGAGAACATCACCATGGATTTTGTTTGGGGTTTGCCTTTGACTCCTACGAAGAAGAACTCAGTTTGGGTGATAGTGGATTGATTTACGAAGTGTGCTCACTTCTTGGCAGTCAACACTAACCTACACTTTAGATAGATTAGCCGACTTGTACATTGGTGAGATTATGAGACTGCACGGTGTGCCGAAGTCCATTGTGTCAAACAGTGATCCGCAGTTTACTTCTATATTTTAGGAGTGCCTGCATACAGCTTTGGGTACCCATTTGAACTTCAGCACTTCTTATCATCCTCAGTCAGATGGTCAGTCAGAGAGGATTATTCAGATCTTAGAGGATATGCTGCGTTGTTGTATCATCGACTTTCAGGGTACTTGGGAGAAGCATTTGCCTCTAGTAGAGTTTGCGTACAATAACAGTTTTCAGTCGAGCATTCAGATGGCTCCGTATGAGGCCTTGTATGGCCGGAAATGTAGAACTCCAGTGTGTCGGGCCGAGGTAGGGCAGAAGTTGTTACATATGCCGGATTTGCTTAAGGGGACAACAGACAAGGTGAAATTGATTTGTGAGCGTTTGAAAGCTGCTTCGGATAGGCAGAAGTCCTATGCCGATTTGAAGAGGAAGGAAGTTGAGTTCTCAGTGGGTGAGAGGGTATTCTTGAAGGTGTCTCCATGGAAGAAGGTGATGAGGTTTGGCCAAAAAGGGAAGTTGAGTCCTAGGTACATAGGACCGTATGAGTTTGTGAAGAGGGTTGGTACTGTTGCTTATCAGTTGCGTTTGCCATTCGAGCTTGAGAAGATACACGATGTGTTCCATGTTTCGATGCTTCGTAAGTATAGGTCCGATCCGTCACATGTTATGCCCGTAGAAGAGATTGAATTGAATCCGGATTTGACTTACGAGGAAGAACCAGTGGAGATCTTAGCTTCTGAATGTAAAGTGTTGAGGGGTAGATCGATTGAGTTAGTGAAGGTGCGGTGGCAACGTAGAGGTGTGGACGAGGCCACTTGGGAGAGGAAGGAGGATATGGAAAAGCAGTTTCCGTATCTCTTTCAGTCAGGTAATTTCGGGGACGAAATTCCTTAAGTGGGAGAGAGTTGTAACACCCGTGTCTTGGGCCTAGGAGTTAACCGGGTTTTAGTTCGAGTCAAATAAAAATTTAATTAAAACAATCCAACTTCAAATAATGACCTAATTGATCTTTAATAAAGAGGGAGGGACCTATATTGCGATTTGACCCAAAACTTTCAAAAGCTAGACCACTTTATGGGAAAAGTTGTCTTCCCTTTTCCCATTTACCCTTTCCCACGTTGGAAACGATATCTCCTCTTCAAAACCATCTTCTTCATTCAAGTTACTATTCCATTCACTTCCTTCTTTAATCCAAGGTGTTTTTCAAAGGTAATTGTATTTTCTAAATCTCCTCTTTATCCCCTATCCAATCATTGTCTTAGATTTCAAAAATATGGGGTTTTAGAAATTAGGGTTTATATTAAAGTTTGGATTTTTAAGGGGGTTCTTCAATTTGTTTTGATAAATTGAGTTGGGGTTTTAGTTAATCATGTTATAAATATGCAACATATATTAATGTGCAACATATATCCTTAGGGCAAATTTTAGAGTATGAAAACTTGGGTTTTTGGGAGGTTTAATGTTGAAATTGAAGGGCTGATGGTCTACCTATGTTAGGAGGGTGATTTGGGATGTTTAGGAAGTCATTTAGGTGCTTGGAAATGGGTGTTTTAGCCAAGGGTTGTTGGAGTACGAAAATTGGGTTTTTGAGATATTTTGTGGTTTGGGAATTTGTGGAAATTGGGTTGTGTTTGCAAAGTAAGTTGATGGTTGAGTTAGCATTGAATTGGGAAGTAATGTATGTGTTTTGTTTGACTAGAAGCAAGAGGAAACGTTGAGGAGGCTTTGGGACCGAATCCGGGTTCGTAGGAGGATTGGTTCAAATTGCTAAGGAAGGGCGGTGAGTGGTCTTAACTTGTTTTAAAGTTTGGTTCGAGCATGAGTAGTGTGTGTGTGTAAAGTGTGCTTGGTAGGCCACTTCCTTACAATCCAAGTAGTTAGTTTAGTCTCGTTTTCCTTAAATGCTAATATGCTTAGTGACTATGCTCTTGTGCTTGTGATTATATGGTGCATGTATATATATCATGATATGGATACATGTGATGAGCATGAGTGTGTTGATGATATGTGATTGATGATGATAATTGGCACTAAATAATTACCGGTTGTAAATGATCGATCATTAGGATAGTGTGCACACAAATTGAGTCAAAACGTACGTGGCCTTGATGGCGTTAAGTCATCAAGGAGGAGTACGGTGATGTAACATTCCACCGGAAGCTTTTATTTATTTCTACGGGATGATGAGTGGAATCCCATCCGTAGGGCATGTGGCGATGAGTGGAATCCCGCACATGCAAGGTTCGGTGATGAGTGAAATCCCACCGAGGTAAAGTGTTGTTGAGGTCTAAATCCGCACAATCAGGGTAATTAAAGTGGCCAATTAAACTTGTTCATGTAGTGTGGTATATGATGGTGATATATGGTTGTGTTATACGTGTTGCTACATGATATTGATATTGATGTTTGAGCTTGATAGGGTTGAGAGACCATATATGCCACTTGAAAGACTAGCTAGGTCTACTTGATTTTAATGCCTATGCTTGATGTATGTAAGACTAGGATTAACTTGCGTGAACCCTGCATTGTTGACGTTTTTCGTTTTAGAGCACCCTCACTAAGCTTTTAGCTTACGCTCTCTATGTTCAACAATGCAGATCATTAGCGCGGCGTTAGCTCGAGGCAAGGCAAGAAGGGCTTTCCAAGTTGTTGCTCAAGTATGGTTAATTTTGTATTAGTTAGCAATGTGGCAAGGGTTGTGTATGAGCTTGTATGACTCATTTACATGTGTTGATGTTGATTTTATTATGGTTTGTAAGCATGATATGCTATGATGGATGTTGTGTGTGTTAGCACGTCTATTAATGTTAGGTTGCCTTGATGTGGGTGAAAACCTCTTATATGCTTGTCTTGTGCCTTAAAGGCTTGAGTTCCTTGTATGACCTTAAATGTTGAAATGCCATGCTTGAAAGCTTAAGTTGCTTGTATGATTGAATCATCACCTTGTGTTGAAGTGTGCCTTTAGTTTCAAGTTTAAGCATGCCTAAACTCTTGGTTTGACATAGGATACATGTTAGTGTGTTGGTTGAGGTTTGAGAGGGATTTAAGGGCCTCCTTGTGCCTTAAATCAGCTCAAACCTGTAATTTCGTAGCAGGGGTATCGATACGGTTGGTCCCGTATCGATACGACCTTCATGTTTCAGGCCTCGTGTTTCGATACGCGAGGGGGCGTACCGATACCATTTTGGCTACTGGAGCTACTATCCAGTTTGGTATCGATACGGGCCTTTGGCGTATTGATACGGTCATCTTAGCGTTGACCATGGGAAGTCAACCATTGGGGAGGGTATCGATACACTCCTTGGGTGTATCGATACGGTCTCCACGGGTTGACTTTGACCAGTTGACCTAGTCAAGGGGTATCGATACACCCCTTAAGTGTATCGATACCGCCTGCAGATCAAGTTAAAAACTGGACTGTGAAGTGTTCGGTTGAGTTCGGTTGTTTGTCTTGTGAATGTTGTTCCGCTGTACGACCACATAGGATTAATTACTCATCTAGACAAGATTTAAAAATGAAAAAAATAATAGGGTTGCTAACCGAGGGGGAATCCTTTAGGGGTTTTCACTCGGTTTTCCCCGTGTAGCTCACTCGGACCGGTCATCCGGCCAGACCGGGACGAGGGGATTACAGGACCGGTCTATCGGCTAGACCGGGACGAGGGAGTTACATAATCTATGATGCAATGTGTTTAATTAAAAAAAATTATATTCCACTTAAGTTTTTAATCTATGTATAATTCGTAATTATTTTTATCAATTATTTTTATATTATGAAATGTCAAATTTTAACTTAAATTAATATTTAATTTATTAAATTAATTAATTAAGAAATAAAAAATGAGTAAGAGGAAAATCATATGGTGTTGCTTTTTTTAAATAGAAAAGATTTGGTGTTGCTACAATATCGCACCAAATTCTGTGTGGTACTGTAGACAACACTAAAATGGTGTTATGGGGATTTAAAATATATGAATAGTAAGAAAATACACCATTTTAGTGAAATGGTGTTGTAATGACGCTTTTTGAAAAAACCTTCAGGTGTCCCACTTTTAGAGAAGGGTTTGTTAAAAGGGAATTTTCTTTTAAAAATTCGTGTTTTGTAAAACAGTAAAAAATTTGGAGTCGCCACCGGCCACTAAGGTAGGCCAGACACCACAAAACAAGAGATTCGATTTAAAAAGGATTTGAGAGTTGGTTACGTGTGGGGAATGATTAGCACCCCCATCACGCCCAGAAATCGGTACCAAAATACTCGTTGCCTTTAATCGATATAAATTATTTAAGATTTAAAGTGAATTTAATTAGAAGTTCTTAACTAAAAATTTGACTTAATTTGTATGGGCTTTATCAAATCATTTCTTTAGAATTAATTGAGCATTTAATTTAAAAGGATGACGGTACATCGGACCGTAGACTAAACCGACATCATATAAGTCTGACTGTCGTGTTAGTTTAGGGTTCAGATCTCGTACGTCACCTTTATGCATGATGCAAGCATTTAGGAATGATGACATGGTATTTCCATTTTAATTATTATTTACCTAGAGACAGTGAAAATTAACACAAATATTTGGTCTACATCCAGTTAGCTTGGACTATTTTGACACAAATATCGGGGTTAATAAATACCTCTCTCGTGTATATTTTAAATTAATTAATTATCATACCAAATCGTTACCGGTTTCATGAATGACAAATATAAATGCCTGTCATGGAAAAATTTGAAGGTGAACACACAAAATCTTGCCCAACGTCCTATCCTAAAAGGATCAAATTATGGGAGTCTGATTAGTGATCTAATTATTAATTAGGTGATTCTTATATTACCCTAAATTAATTATGCCCAAAACTAGAAGACCCCTAATAAATTATAAATTATCTTGTATTATATTCATCTAGATTTAATGTCAATTTTATCTTAAAGATATGATTAAGAAAAGTTTAACCGGTCTAATGAACTTAATATCCATCCAACTAGAAGACCCCTAATCTCTTACTCTGCGAGGTTTCCCCTCGTTTATTATAAATGAACCATGGGTACTCTTTTCCCCGTTTAGGTTTCTCCAGGCCTTGCGCCTAGAGATGTTAGTAGGGGTTTTTAATGAGGCCCGCTTTCTTAAAAAAAACCCTAAACTCGATTAAATGTTTAATTGTACGAACTGTGTCGCTATGAGACGGGCACACAATTTAAAACAATTAAATCGATCTTCAAAGAACCTAAAAGCCTAATCTACCTAGACCAAGCCCACCTATACTAAACAAGGCCACAAATACCTAATCTTAATATTCTAAGCCCAAATGCCCAAGGCCCAAATCTAGAAAAACATAACTATTTTCCACCTTACAAACAATACATTGCATTTACAATCATTTTACATATTTTTTGGAAAATGTTATACATGTTTTTAAGAAATACGCATATCACTTTTTTATATATATATATATATATATATATATATATATATATATATATATAGTATAAAAACATACTATTGGTTTGGGAAGTTATATTGCATTTCTCATAAAACGTATTTTTATACCAAAAACTATATATTATACTCTAAAAACAACATTCTCCATTAAAACAATATGTTATACATTATGAAATCATACGTTGCATTATGTGCCATGCCACATGTTATACCAAAACCTTAAATTATACATGTTATAAATTGTGCAAATTTTACATTATAAAAACTTATGAAACCTATACCATATACATGACAACCATACATATCCTCATTATCAATCAAACCCATAATCACAAATAACATCATACAGCCCACACATCACCTAATAAAAAAGAAAGAATAAGACTAAAATTAAAGAAATTAAAAAAAGCAGCAGAAATTAGAATGCATGATAAACATGGGTATTAAACAACACTAGAAAGGACCAGAATGTAAAGAAACAAAATTTAAGGGCTAAATTAATTAAAAAAGAGATTTAAGTAAAAAGGGGACGAGATTGAAAATCATTTCAAGATTTCGATGGTCAGGGGCGTGATTTACCCACACGGAGGGACCAAACATGTGATTTAGGCGTGCGGAAACCCTTCGAATGTAATTAAGGAAGAACGAAGGTCCTTAAATTGTGATTTTTCTATTTTTAAAAAAATAAAAAGGTATAAAATACAATTTCAAGCCAAAATTAGAATTTTTCCTTACCCAATTCTTAGAAAACCAGAGAAACCTTCCCTTTCTCCTCTCGTCTGCTGAAAGCCACTGCGTCGGTCGTCGTTCTCTGGCGGCTGACAAACTCAAAACACGAAAGCAAGACCTTTTTCCAATCTAAAACCAGGTCTGGGCCTTCTTTTTGCCTCAAAACCAAAATACCCCTCATTTTCAAGAAATCAAAACCCTTTCGGTTACCACTTCGTCCGTCTCCCTATTTGCAGCCTCAAGAGAGCCAGAAAGCTTATCGGCGACGAAGAGCAGCGCCGATCACATGGAAGACAAAACATCCGAAGAGGGACCGACGCGAAAGGGAGTTCGAAAACCAAAGGTAAAAAAACTTAAACCTCTTTAAATGCTTTCGAATGCAAAATAGTGGAGATATATCTCTAAAATTCTTTCTTTTCTTCCTTTTATTGCTCGAATGAATCCCTCTGTTCCCCCTGTTACAATGTTGTTTCGGGGTTTTATAGCCGAAAATTACATGATTTAGATATGAGAAAAATAAGAAGATTAATATCTTATTGGTTGCCTATTTCTCTGAAATTTTTTGTCCATATTCATGTGCATCTTCTGAAATTTCTGTTGTTTGGTTGCATGCGGCGTTTTCTAGTCGAGAGGGGACCAACCAGAGAAACAGGCGACAAGGAGCGATCTCAGCCACCAACGAGGCATCCAGACAGTTACAAGGAATTAGTGGGGTGCTCGTGAACACCATGCGTTTGTAGGTAATCTAAAACGTCTGGAGAGTGTCTTCGACGCACGTGTGAGGAGCTGGAGGGTCGTTCTTGCTTGAATCTGGATCGCCATATCTAAGCTAGATCTGACGGTTGAGATGCTGCGGTGCTGAGAAAGGGTTAGGGCACCCTAGGGATTCATCTCTCTTCGCGATCTAGAGCGTCATATATGGATTAAATCTGATAGTGGAGGATGGGGTGCGCAAAATATTAGAATGTATTAGGGTTTTTACTTTGTTATTAGATTAGGGCTTGTTTTAATTATTTGGGCCTATGTAATGAAATTACTTTTGGGTTTTAATATTTTTAATAATGGATTGTTTTAATAAACTTGGGCTTTATTCTAGATGGCTTTGTACACACACACATATATAAATATATATATATAAATATATATATATATATATTTTTCTTTTTCAGGCTTAATAATAATAATAATAATAATAATAATAATAATAATAATAATAATGTGAATAATAATAACAATGATAATAATGATCGAACTTAGATATAGTAATAATAGCCGGATATAAAGGATATTAATATAACACACTAATATTTTGAGTTTTCAATGATAATAAATAACAACCTACGAAATACTAGTAATAATCTCCATGGCTTGAATATACATATATAATATGAACTGGTTAAGGTTAAGCAAGGCCCATTATCGCACATTTTCTATTTATAAAATAGTAACATATAAAAAGCCCATTAATGGAAAACAAAAGTAAAAGGGGTCTACTCCGGACAAAATTAGTGATTACAGTTGCCCCTCTTTGCTTATACTTGTGGAAAAGAATAAAGCAAAGACCATAAGCCCTAATTTTGTCCCACTTCTATGTTTGAAGGTTCTGGGTCGCGAGTTCCTCCTATATAGAATTATTCACCCTTCTTCTTCCTTGATAGTCGGAGCTATCAGCATTTGCCCTTTGTGCCTTGAAGTCCTTGAGCTTTGAGTATCTTCCTCCTCCGCTCTGTAAACCTTATCATGGCGAATTTGAAATCCTTTGCCTGAAATCCTCGAGCTTTGAGTATCTGTCTCCATCGCTATGAGTATATGTCTCTTTTGCTCGGAGGTCCTGATTATGGTGAGTCTGAAATTCTTCACCCTGAGCTATGAGTATCTGCCTCAATTGCTCAAAAAGTCAGATATGGCGAATCTGAAACCCTCGCCTGAAATCTTAAGGTACGAGTATCTATCTCTTTTGCTCGGAAGTCTTGATTATGGTGAGTCTGAAATTCTTCACCTTGAGCTATGCGTATCTATCTCTCTTACTCGGAAAATCTGATGTGGCGAGTCTGAAATCCTTCGACATAAGTCTTGAGCTATGAGTATATGCCTCTTTTGCTCTGAAATTCTGACATGGCGAGTCTAAAATTCTTCGCCTGAAATCCTTGAGCTATGAGTATCTTCCTCCCCTGCTCTGAAATTCTGACGTGGCGAGTCTGAAATTCTTAACCTGAAATCCTTAAGCTTTGAGTATCTACCCCCTTGCTCTAAAATCCTAACGCGGCGAGTCTGAAATCCTTCGCCTGAAATCCTTGAGCTTTGAGTATTTGCCTCCTTTGATCTGAAATTCTCTCTAGGTTTTCGCTTTGTCGTTTACTCCTCATCTTAAGAAGGTCCCATTTTTTTCTTGAGTTCCTTAACCTCTTGATCTAAAGTGTCCCTACAAGTTTTCACTTTAGATAATTTCTTCTTCTTCTTCTTCTTCTTCTTCTTCTTCTTCTTCTTCTTCTTCTTGAACAGGGGTGCTGAATTACATTGGTCAAATTTGAATCTATCATTTGTTGAAGTCCAAATTCATAGCACTTCCCTTGCTTAAACTAGGCGTGACTGCTATCTCCCATCGGGCTCATCATGATAAGCCTTCAATAAATCCAACCTTGGGGTGGACTCAAGCCCCACAAGTTTTTCGTATTTTCTTCACTCTCGAATCTCTAAATGGTTTGACATAGGAGATCTTGTGATTGTTCAGTTATTTCAAGCATGTCAGTCCTTGATTTAGAAAAATTGTGTCATGTAATATTTTATCAAATTTAGTTTAAAGAAAAACAATTTAACTAACCCTCAACATTTAAATCTTTTGTCATTTGATTTTAGAAGCTAAATTTGATCTTTAACTAAAACGTTAAATTTTCACATTGTTGACATGAGCTCTCATATGACAAACCATATACATTTCACAGATTTTTCTAAATAAATATTTTTTTGAACTATTTATATTTTTGAAAATTTTATAATCTTAAATTATTGACATCAAATACATGTGGACTATTTTGACCACTTCATATCGCCGAACCTATATACAAGACTCTAAAGTTGAATCCCGAGTTGACCATCAAATCTGCAATCGCTAGCCCCCTCCCTTTGGATCATTTTGTCCACCATCCTGTCGTAGTTAACGGTGACGGTGTTGACCCCGAGATTCGTAAACGTCGGAACAAGGAGGTGGTGGAGCTGGTTGCGGTGTCTCAACAGATTAAGATCGAAAACAAGAGTTTCTTGATCGGAGACGGTGAAGGAGGTTTCCGGGCGGTCGAAGAGCCTGAAATTATGATCGACTGAGACGGTGAGTTATGAGTTCTAATGGCGGTGTGAAAGATGACCGTTTAAATTTTGAATCATTCATTGTGTATTTTAGTATTATACTCCACAGGTATGATTCTGGTTTCAGTTGACTAGGGGTGTTCAAAGTATCCGACCCGATTGATCCGATCCGACGACCCGAATTTAAATAAACCGCGTAATTATTTAGAAAAATTATCTGATTCGGAAATTTTCACGGATAGTTGAGCTGGGTCTGGGCTGAATTTTTTGGTAACCGAGTACCCGACCCGATACTTTTAATATATTTATTTTTTTAGTTTTAATTATACTTAATTTTAGCTTCTTTATATTTTTACCTAAAACTAAATTTAAATCTTTAAATTATTTCTATGACTGCATTATATATTTTTAAGTTTTCAAATTTTCAAATATATATTTTTTTGTTTAAATAGAGAGGTATTATATTTCAATACCGGGATTCGAAAGAAAAAAGCGAGATTAATATTTTTTTTAGAACATGTTTTTTAATTTCAATTATTTTTTGATGGCATTGTAATGGGCTTTTACTTTCATCTTCCGTTTCTTTCTAAAGCTTAGCTTCTGCGTTTTGTTTCATTTTGGATCATGGAGCTCTGGACAGTAGAATGGATTAAATTGAATGATTGAAGTCGGTGCTTGCAAGTTAGTAATTTATTGTTTGAAAAAAAAATGTTATTAGGTGGAGTCTTAAAAAAAATTTTCCGAAAACCGAGCTCTATTCTCAAATCTATTTTAGTTATCGAAATTTTAAAACGTCAATTTATTTACTAAAATTTAGACATTAAATATTTTTCGTTATTTTTCTGTTAATTTTTGGGTTAAAATAAAATAAACAATATAGTAAGTTAAAATAAAGACAAGAATTATTATCATGGATACTATCAGTGTTATGAAGTTTGTACCTATGAGTGTTACAAAAGAATATAACCCACAAACCAACAAAATATGATAAAATATAAACTTCATAACAGAAGTGAAAAAAAGACAGCTTTAACACAATTAGCATCAACAAGAAAGAAACAAATAAGCTCCTTCAAACTTACACAGATTTAGGGACTTTGAACCCAATGTCAGCTTAAGTTAGCCATGGAGTAAAGCCTGGGTTATATGGTTAGAGCAGACTACGCCATCTATACAATATCTTGTCTGATTAACCAGAACTTTTAAAACCTGATTCTGTTTATGATGAAAGAGAAGTTAACAAAACTACTGAATTAATTGGAGCAGGGGCCAGGGGGGTATACACAAGATAATACCCAGCACATAATTGGAGAAGGGGGCATACACAAGTTAACAAAACCTGATTCTATTATCATAACGCCTTAACAGCTGATGGGGAAAAAAAAACCTACAGAAAATTTACCCAATCTCTATTCTAGGACTAGCATGGCATTTCGAACCGGCAAACAGGACAGTAATGGCTCTGTTTCAGCCACTCCTGGATACATTGGTTGTGAAACATGTGGGAACATGGCATCCGGGCAGCGTTTGACTCGACGTCGAACCCCTCCAAACACACGGTGCAATCCCCATCTCCGGCTTCCACCTTCACCGTCGTTAGCATCTCCTTAACCGACGATTCTGTAGCCGGAACCATCCCGTAGTTGTTTATTTCGATCTCCGCCGCGGATTCCGCCAAAGCCCTTCTTCCCATAAGAAACTCGAGGGCGTTCTCGTTTACCAAAACCGATGCTGCTATCACCGAATCTAGAGGCAAGACTTTACAGTGGTACCCCCTGTTAAGCGTCCAGTCCGTGATCACAAGTGCGCGTCGGATGATGGTGTCGACCATCATGCCGTACCAAGCGGTGCTGGTGTCGATCCTGACACTCACGAACGCCGGAGCAAGAATCCGGCGAACCTGGTTCTGGTTTTGCAAGAGCGTGAGTAGATCAAAAGAAACGGTTTCTTGATGGGTGACGGGGAAGGAGAGCGCCGGCATGCGGTCGAGGCACCTGAAGTTGAGAGTGACGGTGATGGTTAATTCGATGCGGACTTGCGAGAGGGGTACGGGATGGGTTTCGCAAATGAGCTCGGAGAGGAAAACATGGTGGCGAAAGCCATTGTAGATTATATTCATTGAATCCGAAGCCATTAACGAAGACTCGGAGGAGGAGGTTTACAGAGCTCTAACGGTCAGAATCAGGTTTGAATGTTATGTTGTAAGTTGGAAGGTAGGGTTCTTATAAAGCTGCGAATGGCGGTGTAAAATTATGAGCAATTTATAAAGATTTAGCTTTCTTTAAATTGCTTGATAATCAAGTATATATACTCCAAAATTAAAATTTATCTTCTAAGGTTTATGATTATAATTTAAGGTTTAGTGTAGAGTTTAATTTGTAATATTTAGAGTTTAGAATTTACAAATTAGAGTTAAGGCTTTGAATTTTAAATTTTAGATTTGAGACATAAATATGCACAAAAAATTAACAGAAGATTGAAACTTTTTTTTTTGATATTAGGGTTAAAATTTTTATCTAAATTTTATTAAGAGTAAAATTTAATACACGTGTTGTAAAAATGTTACACAAATATACATATTTATTTTTTAAAATTTAAATATAAATCTTTAATCTTAAAACCCTAAAATTTATACTATAATTCTAAATCTCACAAGTTAAATTTCTAAACTCTTTGACAAAAAAATACATACATTGCGGACAAAATAATTTAAATTTAAATCTCTTAAAATAAAGATGATTTTCTTTTCTACTTGATCTTAATTATGAAAGTTGTCTTTTTATTACTCTTTAGAATGAGATATATATTTTTATTAGTATAGTGAGGTATTACATTTTTATGCCGGAATTCGAACCTATACAAGATAGGGTAAAATAAGTATCCTTAGTCACTAGGTCAGTTAGTAGATCTCGTTTAGAATGAGATATTAATCTTAAATTAATATATAAATTAGCACGTGAGCTACTACTTTTATTGAAGAATATGAACATAAGGCATGGAACATTTTTTTAAAAATATTTAAAAATAGTCATAAATATAATTTTAGCTTTTAGTAATTGTTATTTTTCTTTACTTTTTAGTTAAATTTGTTTGTTTATCTCGAGAAATTATTAGATGAACTTGACTTATTATGTAATCCGTAGCCTCAACCCATAAGGTTCATCCATCTCATTTTAACTTTTAAATAACAACCTATATTTTACTTATATCATATATGTAGAAAAAAGGTAAAAATTCACCTTTAAAAATAAAATAAATAGAGCTTATTAGCTGGGACGTGGTAAGTCATATCCGTGTAATAAATTTTCCAATATGATTTTCAACCTTTTAAGAAAAAAAATCAATAGTTAAATTTTAATGAAAATACTAACCGGAAAGTTAAAATTTCAAGACATTTGACATGATATGGCACCTAGCATTTTATGTATACTTCATTCAAATTTATTTTACTTTGTATAAAATGTTAAAGTGGTTAAGTGAATGGTTGTTGTTCTTAAAAGTCGCGGGTTCGAGCACCAACAGCTGCAGCAGGATGGTTGAGACTATATTCACAACAAATACTACTTGTAATCAACTTAGTTTTTAAAAAAAAATTGGAATAATTTACATTTTAAATTATTGAACTTATCATTCATTTTCATCTACATCATAAAACTTTAAATTTATCAAATTACATCATTCAACTTTTATTATTAATAAACTAAGTCACTTATACTAATACCTTAACTAATTCTAACTTAAAATTTGAAATTTATACTCTTACTCAACAATTTTTTTACATATCATCCTCAAATAATGTTAATTGAAGCTTTTAATAATTTTCTATAAGAAATTTTTTAAACATTTCTTTTAAATAAATTTAAAGGGAAAATAACTATATTTTCAATAAATACGAAAAAATATTTAAATTATAAATTAAACATTATTTATTGATTATATACGAAAATATGTTAAATAAAAGTGTTAATTTTAATTTTTCGTTAAAATTATTTAATAGTATTAATATAAATAACTTAATTTATAAACAATAAAAGTTGAATGATGTAATTTGATTAAATTAAAAGTTTGTAATATAAATAAAAGCGAATGCTTAATTTAGTGATCTAAAAGGTAAATTACACTAAAATTTTGTGCCATGTTAACATGAATTATTTATAAACTATCAAATGATCAGCCACATCAAAACCGTTAAAAATATAATGTTTTGTCAACATTTATTTTAAAGAAAAGTAATGTAACTTTAGCATACCCCTTATGTCATTTGATTTTTTAAGCTAAATTTGATCTCTAATCTAAAAAAAATCAAATTGTTATTGTTTTCATATATAATCACTAACTAAAAATTTAAATTTTAATATCGTTGGCATGGGTATGTAAAGGAACTGAACAAATATAAACGAGGGTATGTTTATGTTCGTTTAATTTTAACCAAACAAATGAATGAACACAAACAACTAAAGAAACATAAGTTATTGTTCATATTCGTTCGTTAAGAAATGTAGCTTCTTTGTGTTTATTTTTGTTCATTCGTTAAAATGATAAACGAACGAAAACGAACCTTGGGTATTGTTTAATTCTTTTTCTTTTTATTTCATATTTTAATATATGTTTTTAATTTTTTTAAATATAATATTTTTGTTGTGAAATATAATAAATATAAATAGACATATGTGAATAAATTTAAACGAGCATAAACGAACGGATCACGAGCGTTCACGAACGAGCCCTTTGTTCGTGTTCATTCATTTAAATAAACGAACATAATATTTTATTTACATTCATTCCTTTAATAAATAAACAAACTTTCCGTTGAACGTTCGGTTCGTTTACAACTCTATTGTCATAGAATCTCACGTGACAATCCATATTACTTCATAGATTTTTCTAGTTATATTTTTTAAAATTTTGAATATTTCTATAATTTAATTACTTGTTTACATGGCATATAAAATAAATAGTTCCAGGTTAACATTAAACACATGTGAATTATCACATGGATTATTACTTCAAAACCATTAAAATGTTATGTCTTATAGATTTGACTCTTTTCAGAAAAACTTGGAAATAAAATTTAATTCAAAACAGAATAATAATTAATTTAACAAAAAAAAAACATTAAGGCTAAATTTGCTATTATCCGACTTTCTTTTAAAGCGTTTTTTATATTTGTGTGGGTGAAGGTTGAATGTAAATCAATGAGACAAAATGAACTTAGGAAACAATTTAATTGTAATTTAGCCTTTAATTTTCAATTTTGTCAAATAACTACAACATTAACATGTGTACTGTTAATGGGGAAACTAAAACATGTCTTGATCTTTGATGATGTAACATTAATCGTAATTTAGACAAAATGTTCTTGATCTTTGATGATTCTTGAATTAAATTTTCTTGACGATCACATTTAAGACACCATGGATGATGATGTAACATAACCAGACCAATATATTATTAAAACATGTCTTCTATATCTTTGTACATAAAAACGCTCTAAAATCAATAACAAGAATCCCTTAAGCAAAGGAATAGAACAACGGCCCATGGCGGACGGATCGGGCAACGTCTAGACTGAGGTAGAGAGGAGTTAAGAGAGTTTGAGAGAGGGTTTTGATTTTTTGGGGGGTTATCAGATCAAATGATTTTTTTGCAGAATGAGTGTAATTGAAGGGCATCAATAGGACGTTGGTTTATCCTTGTATCCGACGCGTGCGACCTGACCCAGGAGGATACACAGTTTTTTTTAATAAGAAATGAGATAACATCTTTTCTAGCCCTTTTATCTTTTTTATAAGAAAACGCGTCAAGCTTGTCGCAGGACGTTATTACAGCTAGGCAACCCCGCTGAATTTTTTTTTTTAAAAGTCAAGCCACAAGTCAGTTACATTTTGTCTTAATAGATGGAAATTATGACTTCGATCTAATTTAGTTTGTGATTTCTGCCCTTTTATTTCTGATTTTTACAAAATATTTTATAAATCTGTCTTTTGAGTTTTCATATCATGAGCTTTGCACCCGAGCTTTGTCCCTTTTAAGTGGGAGCTAGAAGCTACTCCTTCGTGTGGTACCGCCTCCGTGCAGGATAGTGGATCGCCTCCGGGATATGTTTGTACCTTTGTCTTCGTGATATATTCATCTTCGTGCAGACCTAGAGAAACGTATCCCCCTGAATTAAACTTTGCTAGCCTTAGTAGATGACAACAAAGGCAATTCGGGTACCTCTGTTAGAACTGAACCGCATGTAGTAAACCATAAGAGCCTACCTTGTTAGAGCCATACCGGACCTTTGTCCGTTTAGAAAGTCACTCGATAGGTGCATGGTAGAGATAGATAGGGGTTTTCAATTTCTTTTAATTCTGCTCTTTAATCTCGGTATTGTTTATTTATTTGCTTATTTATTTACTTCCTTTTCGTAATAGAGTATGCTAGAAACCATGCCTATATTTTTGCAAAACGAGCATGCAGGTAGAAAGAATGTGCGGGTAGGAACCATTCTTTATTCAAAGTATGCGCTAGAAAAATATGATTGGGTAGGATTACTTTTATTCGAATAAATCATGTCAGCTCGCATGTTCTATATCTTTTGATTTCTGCAATACATTATTGATTATTCTATTCGTACTAACTTGTTTCATTGTTGCATCACATTAACATCTCATATTACATACATTTGCATCACATCATATTGCATAACCATTTTTAGATCGAGCTTCTAATTTTGAGAGAACTTCGATCACAGTGATTTTGGGGCATCCGAGTCAACCATGTCAGCATTAATTTTTCACTCGAAGAAAACTAAAGAAATAAATGATCGTTTGACAAAAGTTGCAAAAAAGCATGTAAAGATCAAAATAAACAACCTTTGAGGAGATGTTGATTTCCTTTTAAGAAATCTTTGTAGTTTAAATCTTTGTTTGAGTAATGCACCTATTGCCTAAGCCCGAAGGCAAAAAGGAATCTTTTGCAAGGCGTATGTCTCTTTGTTTTTAATGAATGATGCATTTTTGCAAATGAGAGGGATTTGAAAATGAGGAAATTGAGGAAATTGAGTAATGCATTTTTGCAAAAAGAAATCTCTGTTTGAGTAATGCACCTATTGCCTAAGCCCGACAGTTGATTCTTAGCAACAATGTGTCTAGAGGAAATTGAAAGCTGTGAAAATGAGGGGGATGTGACCTATCTTCCAATCTACTTAGGCCAGTAGAAGGACAATTGAGTGTGTTAGGGAGTGATGGAAAGGTCCCAAACACAAACTTCGAGTGATTTTTCCTCTCAAGCATTGTTGTCTAAAATTTTTGAATATCGTGTTAACTCCAAACACCTATCAAACTGAAGACTACTCTTCATCGATGGTGTCTGTGTATGACATGATCATCGCCAAATCGAGGAAAAAGATAAAAAAAGCTTGTTCAACTGAAAGACAAGTAATTTTGATCATGTCTGGAAGACAATGTCCATCCACGAGCATGAAATGAAAAGATGCACATCGAACGCAAGAGGCAATTGGTGCTCGAAGAACATGCCGAATTAGATTAAATTCCTAGACTCAAAAGCATTGAAAAAAATTAAAAAAAAAAGAGAAACCAAGGTGAAAACTCGAAAGGGCGTTTTGAAAAAAAAAAACTTTCTGAAAATATCTAAGGTGAAAACTCAAAAAGGGCACTTTAGATAAAAGAAAAAAGGAAGAAAAAGAAAAAAAAAAGAAGAGAAATAGAAAAGTAAAAGCACCAAATCAAAGAGTGAAGCCTTCATGAGAGAAGCAAATGTTAAATCTTTCATCTAAATATGCCTATACCTAAAAGAGATTCGGAGGATCGCTCATCTGCAAAATCGAGAAAGGCACCGAAGTTCAGTCAGAGAACAAGTTTGCTTTAGCTGCAAGTTCCAAAGTAGAAGAAAGAAAATGAAATCTAAGGTGAAAACTCGAAAACGGGTAGTCTAGAGCGATCCAGAAAAATAAAGAGAAAAACAATGCTTCTAAACAAGTTCAAAACAAGCACTTCAGAAATAACATTTCGTTCATAATTGTAAACGCTGGCTTACGTTGTACGCCTCCAAAGACCATTCTTATTATATGTAGATATCTGAAGCATAAAAGTTTATCTTCATATTACATCACACCTTACAGAGTTATCCTTTATTCAAAGATTTGAAACTTCCATTGAGATCATAAAAGAGGGAAGAATGGAATGGGTGAAGTTCGTGAGTTAATGAGAGCCACCCAAACTGGTTAGAAATTAGGCATATGAAAAATGACCTTCTTGAAAGTTTAATAGCCTGTAAGGCACTTCACGTCTTCAGACATCGACACAACATTCAAGGTCCTCTAGACACAAGCTATGCTTGGGATGACCTTCGACAAGTGAGTTCAAAGACGCTTCTACATAAGATATATGAGGGGGCCTATTTTTGAAAAAAAAAATCATATTTTTGAAAGAATAAATATTATTTTTCTCATTCATAAAAACATCTTGCATTGTTAAGAAACAAAAGAATTATTGCATTACTCTTTTTAGAGATTTAAAGTACACGGACCTAAGGCATGTGTCTACTCAGATCAAAAGTCTGAAACCTTTCATCTGAGCCTATGAAAAACGTGGGGCATCAAAGCGGAGCCTAAGAAAATTTAACCAACGATAAAGTCAATCTCTTTTGAGAAGAAGAAAAGAGATAGCATCACAGAGGTCATTCGGTTCGAAAGTTCAAAATCAGAAAATAATGAGGACTGTGTAATTTTTTTTTTGGGGGGGGGACTTAAGCTGGGGTGAACTTTAACGAAAAAATAATTCTAAAGATTAAGCCGAGCAAGAAGAATGGGACTTCTGCAAGTATTCCATGCATCTTCGTCATGAGGGCATACATGAAAGCATACACATCATTGCATCATCAAACATTTTCATACATCATAACATTTAGTATCCATAAAGCATTCGTAACTTGAGGATTGTGACAAATCATTCCATGCACCATTGTATCATCATGAAAACATGCGCATGTATGTCATTTGTATAAATTTATTGCCAGAAAGTAATTTTACATTGTTGCTTAGTAAAATTTTCTAAAATCAATTCTTTCATAAGGATAATTTTTCTTAAAACTGAATTCCTGAATTCTTTTCCTCAAAACAAGAATTTCTTAATTCCATCCTTCTTTAAGGATATTTTTTTTCCTCAAAACATGAATTTCTTAATTCCATCATTCCATAAGGATACTTTTCCTCAAAACATGAATTTCTTAATTCCATCCTTCCATAAGGACATTTTTCTCAAAACCGAAATTTCTTAATTTCATCCTTTCAAAATGACATGAATTCCTTAATTCAATTCTTCTAGAAGGATATTTTCCTTAAAACATGAATTTCTTAAAGGATAATTTTTTTAGGTCTGGCATTCTTAAATAGGAAGGAGCATATAGTTGTCAATAAATTCCAGTACCATTGACATGAAAAAGTGGGAAAATATTTGTTTGGCGTCTTCAAACAAGAAGGAACAGACGATCATTAACAAGATCCAACATCCATGATACGAAGGAGTGAATCAACCAAATCAAATATTCAGATCAAACATTTTAGTTTCATTATTTAAAATAAAATCTGTTAATTTAATGACTCATTTAACAAGACACTCTTCTAACTTTTGCAGGTCTTATCTCACCCTTAACATGGTGTAACGGATCAACAAACTATCATCCTTCGATCCTGTCTCTCAATGTTGTAGTTGGATCAAGTTTTGCAGGCCTTGCCTCATCGTCAGAGTTGCAGCTAGGTTAATTTTTCTCAAGGTATTGCGTCTTCGTTAGATGTGTAGCAAGACAAACTCGTTTTGCTCCCCTAATGGATTACCATAGTTTGAAGATTTTATCTCCCCAACGAATCACCCCATTTTGAAGATTTAGCCTACAAGAGCGGTCAAGCAAATCAAGTGAAGCTTAAGAAGGAACATTGGTCAGGAAAATGAGCCCTGACCTAACCAGATAAAAGTTGTCATCTTTTTGTCTTTGTTGTATTGTCGTTGCACAACAATGAGTAAAGAGGGGCAGTTGTAGATGTCCATTTTATCCGGGCCTAATCCAAATACGACCCAATAACCCAAACCCAATTTAAAATACAATAACCCAACAACCCAATAACCTAAACCTAAAATAAAACCCTAATCTTATCTAAACTTTATCCTTGAGCCGCTGCCACCGCCAAGCTAAGCCAAGACAAGCTGCCGTCGTTGTTGCCGTCAAGCCGAGCCGCACTGCCCTGCTGCCAGCATCCATTACCGTGCTCGTCACCTCTTTGACGTGGCAAACGTGAGAGCCATTCCATCCCCTATAAATCTTCCCTTGCAACAACAAAAAAGTGGGAGATTAGAGAGGAAAAATTGGACCAAAATAGAGAAAAGAGAGAGAGGTTCAAACAAAAAAAATAAGAGCAAAAAGGGGGAAAATAAAATAAAAATCTTTCGATTTTTGTTAGATCTAAGAAACTAGGGAGGGATTTAGAGAAAACAAACCTTAGATCCAACCTTAGGATCGAAAACTGAAACTAATAATCCCTTTGCATGAACTTCGGCCGCCGTTTGCGACAGTTCTCCATTACCGGTGAATGGCGGCCCATGGCGGACGATCGTGCAGTGTGTGGACTGAGCTAGAGAGGAGTTGAGAGAGGGTTTTGATTTTTGGGGGGTTATCAAATTAAATGATTTTTTTTGGGCAAAATTAGTGTATTTACAAGTCATCAATACAATGTCGTTTTACCCTTGTATCCGACGCGTGCGACCTGACCCGAGAGGATCCGCATTTTCTGATAAGAAATGGGATAATATCTTTTTTAGTCCTTCCGCTTTTGATTTATTTTAATTTTGTTCTTTTCAGTTTTGTTTCTTCTTAATTATGCCATTTAATTTATGTTCCATTTCTTTCTAGTCACTAATTCATTTTATTATTATTATTATTATTATTATTATTATTATTATTATTATTATTATTATTATTATTATTATTATTATTATTATATCATATATTAGTATTGTTTTTATTGTTATTATATTACTACTATTATATTTATATATTACTAGCATTATTACTCATACAGTATATTTTTATGACTACTATATTATTATTATTATTAGTTATTAGTATTATTATATTATTGTTACTAATATCATATTATATATTATTATTACCATTGTTTTTACTATTATTACTATTACATTCATATCGTATTGTTACTATTATTATTATGACTTATATATTATTATCATTGTTATGACCACTAATATTATTTATTTATTAATTTTAGTTTAACCATATATATATATATATCCGTATAGTTTTCGTATTCACTTGTTTTAATCAATTTTTAATCTAAATGATTTTTTTATTAGGCATTCTCATGAAAAACGTTCCTCGAACTTAAAGGGGTGCCGCTTTCTCAACAATCTCTAATATAAAAATTTTCTTTTTAACCCTAAATTATTATTTTAGATACTTTTACGTTAAATTCATGCTTTCAGGGATCACAATTTTTAAATTAAATTCGAATTCATAATTTCCATTGTTAAAACAATCTATAATCAACTAGGTACCAATTTTTGGGCGTTGTGGGGGTGCTCACCCTTCCCCACACGTAACTCCCGAACCTATTTTTGTGGTTTTGTAGACCTAAACTCGCTATTTTGATAGAAACGATAAAAAACATGTTTTATTAAAATAACCGAGTTTTTAGGTGATCCAATCTCACCTAAATTAAAAACATTGGTGGCGACTCCCATTAAATATTTTTTTAATAAAAACGCATCAAGCTCGTCGCAGGACTGTTATTACAACATGTATATTTATTGATATTAGATTTTTATTTTATTATTATAAAAATCATTATTGTTTTTCAATAGTTAATATACTATTATTTTAATGGATGAGTTTGTCACGCTCGACGAGCACCGCTGAGCACCATTAAATTAATTTTTTAATTCTTAAAAATAAATTCTTAAGGACTAAACATATAATTATAAATTCTTAAAAATAAAATATTAATTAAATTATTTTCCATATATATATACTTTTTTAATTTTTTTAAATAATTAGATCAAATACCAATCACTAAACTCGAAACTCTAAACCCTAAAATCTGAACCTAAAAAGTGAAACCTTAACCCTAAACCTTGAACAATAAATCATAAACTCAATATTTGAATTTAGGGTTTAGGGTTTTAGGTTTCAAATTTAGAGTTTTGCATTTATAGTTTTAGGGTTTAAGGGTTCAAGTTTAGGATTTAGGGTTTATAATTCAGGGTTTTAGGTTTGTAGTTTAGGATTTAGGATTTAGGGTTTAGGGTTTTATTTTTTAAACTTACTAAGGTTGATATTTGATCCAATTATTTTTTAAAAAAGATTAAAGAATATTATAGATATGGAGAATAATTTAATTAATATTTTATTATATATAATTTACCTTTTGATTTTTAAATAATTTATAATTATACGTTGAGTCCTTTAGATTTTTAGTTTTTATAAATTAATTTAATGGTGTTCAACAATGCTCATTGTTAGTGGTGCTCAGCAGTGCTCGTCGAGCGTTGTAGAATTTTCCTATTATAATAATTATAATTATGGGTAATTATACTATGCACTAGTGGTGAAAACTTTTAGTTTTCCACAAGTGCCTTAGATTTAGGGTTTATGATTGAATTTATGGGTTTATGTTTATTTGTTTAGAATTTAGGGTTTATACGTTAAAACCTAAATCCCTAAAATATTACCATAAAAAACTTAAACCATAACCTCTAAAGCCTAAATTTTATTCACAACAGCTAAACTCTAAACCTCTAAACTCTAAACCCTAAATTGAGTCTATAAGTCCTAAATCTAAGGCACTTGTGGAAACTAAAAGTTTTCACCGTCAGTGCATTAAATAGTTTCCCAATAATTGTTTTTTTTTGTGTGGAAAAGGGGTACTACCACATGCCTTGTCAAAAAACCTCCCTAATCCTAAGTGAAGGAAAAATAGTACATGTGGAAATACGTACAAAGATGTTCACGACAAAACTAACAAAACAAATAAAAACCAAACAACGAAAACAAAAAACAAACACCTTAGCTTAAACGCCTAAGAACATAAATCTCTATGGACACTAGGCAATAAGAAATCTGGCGGACTATCGAAAAACATCACCTCCAAATTCGATGGAGAAGCAAGTTTAGCAAGGCCATCCGCAACCCTATTCTATTCTCGAGGAATATGATTCAAGCGAACCACCCAACTACGCTTGCGCAACTCCAAAAGATACCACATGATCGAGCACCTCCCCACCGATTTCACATCATGACGGAGAAATCTCATAGCATCCAAACTATCAACCTCAAGAATAACTTGTCGATAACCACGCTCCCATGCCGTTAAAAGACTCAAATATGCAACCCACAATTTCGCTTCAAGAATAGAACAAATCCCAATGAATTTTGTGAATCCGAAAATCCATTTACCGGCATGGTCCCGTGTAATTCCTCTACAGGACGCGAAACCATCCGATGAACGCCGCGCACCACCTGAATTTAGTTTGATCCAACCCTCCTCTAGTAATCTCCATTACCCGGTCAACCCAACCCCCGTTTGACGCGGCTGTTGTCCTCTCCTCTCGCAAACAATCGCACGCTGCAAAAGCTTCACAAGGTGCTTGCTTCGATCCAACACAGAGCCCTCTCCAGCAATCGGTGAATCAAAAACAATTGCAGTGCGTGTAATCCAAATATTCCACACAATTGCTCAAAAAAGTAAATCCCAGTCTTGCGACTGTAGTGAGAAATGTGTTGCTTGTGTGAGGTTTCGCACGACCCACTCCTTCAAATTCAATGATAAAAACTCCTTAAACGCTGTCGGCTTCATCAATTGTTCCCATCTATGTCGAGCCATAGGGAACTACCGTAGGACGTGGTAGACATCCTCTATTACATGGTCACAAATCGGGCAACTACTACTCGAAGAATAATGTCGACGTACCCTTTCGACATTTTTCATTAACTTCCCGCAACAAATTAACCAAATGAATATCTTAATTTTCTGCAACCCTCTGAAACAAAGAATAACATTCCAAGACTTGTCACCAATTTTCGAGCCCATTCCACGACGAATATGATAAACTGAATGCATCGTGAACCTCCAATTAGCTTCTGCAGACCAAGCCAGAACATCATTTGGGAACCAAGGTTATGGCGCTTTGATCGCGACGATATGTAGCAGGATGGCATTCGGCAATAACTGGTTCAGCAACTCCCATCTCCATTCACCATGTTCATTAACCATGTCGGCCACGGTAGGGTCCCCCAAATTGCTTAAAGCATCAGCTGCTACATAATGACTCAAATGGCCTAAGTGCCTAATACATTCCTCAAGCCAAAAGTTGATATATGCACCATTACCCACGCTCCAATAAATGTTGGTATGAACATCATGCCACACAACACCAAGACCTTTCCAAAGGTTGGAACAACCCCCTGGCAAAAGAGACTCCGGCACACGTTCCATACACTTATATTTCCAATGTAAGAAACACACCCATAAAGCATCCTCTCGTGTAACCAATTGGAATGCTAGTTTCATTAAGAACGCCGCATTTTGAGACTCTATCTTACGGAAACCCTAACAACCACAATCTAACGGTCAACATACCGTTTCCCATTTAACTAAACGAACTCCTCCACGGGCTCTTGTAATTCCCCAAATGAAGCATCAAATTATTCTTTCGATTTCCAGACAAGTTCGCCATGGTAAAATAGTTGATTGCATGGTATACGAAGAGGTAGCCGCCAACACAGATTTGGCCAATGTAATTCTTCCCGCAAGCGATAACGCCTTAAAATTCCATCCACTTAATTTTTTCTGCATACCATCCAAAATATAAGTATAAGTGGTGTAGCACCCCTCACCCAGTTTACTTGTAAACCGGCTAAAGAATGTTACTCAAGCATAGAAAAACACGAACCAACAAAAACTTTTGTCTAACTTACCCCTAATAGGTAAGTTAGACTTTTAAACAAACAATTACAAGCAACATGATTCATTAACAAGGATCGTACTTCAATCAAGCTAAAACATGTGATCAATAGGCAACCCTAACAACATGAATTAGACATGGGAGAATTCAAGATTAATCACCCTATTTAACATGGTATTTGAACTCTAATAGCAACAACATGATCAATTTTTCATACCACTCAAACTAATACATACCTCATATTCGAATTATACAACATCTTAATTCATATTCTATACATGAGTACATTAACAAAACCAATTAGAACTACATGACTTTGAAATGGTTCATTGGATTAGGATACCATCACTTATGATCAACCTAACATCCTTTATACATTCGAATGACAAATTCATCTACCACAAGAATTTTAAGCACACTATCATGACCCTAGTACATGAATCAATGATACATTAACTAAACTTATCTCATGGCAGCAACATTTCAATTTAACGTGCTTTCAAATCCTTTCATATCAACAACATAAGGAAGCATGACAATCACAAGATTATCAATGCATTTCAATGTATGTTTCTAACATATAATAACCTAATGAATAACCCTAGACAACATCCAAGACATGTATCCAACACTCAATACTTTCCAAGCTTTCAAAATATATAAACATCACCATAGCAACCAACCATATTCATCTCATATAGTCATAAGATACCTAGATCAATTAGGCTATCAAACGAGCCACATTAACGACTTATACAAGCCATATCATATCAAATATATACAAAGCCATTCATAGGCTCAAAATGCTTGGTCATGTATCTAATTACAAAGTTAAGCCCACCATCTAGGAGTTTACAAAAGGATGAGTTCATACTTAAAGTTATAGCTTGTCTTGCTTTGCCTTCAACCAGGAAATTGTGCAATCTACGAACCTGAAGTGGGAAGAATGAAATGAGAGTGATAAGTATGATTAAGTACTTAGTGAGGTAGCAACCTAAGCTAAGAAATCTTAATTCATTTAACAAGGATTTTAATCCAAGTAGGCCTAGCTAGGTTCACATGAATCATGTTTGTACAAGGTTTGTATTCGAATGATCTTATGTTGACACACTTTCATATCATTTCATTTAAATTGTTCTATCCTTTAAACATGGCAATACAAGGTCCAAAGAATACTTATAAAAATCTATTTTTGCAATCAAACAGCTACATATTATCATCAAGAAGTCAAGTGAATAATAATCAATCAAATTTCATGGAAAATGATATCATATAAGCGAGCATAACAAGAATTATTTCATTTTATGTAAACACAAGTTCATATCATCAATTTTACTTGATAAACTTCAAGTTTAAGCCTTGGTTTATAGTCGAGTCTAGGTAATCGAGTGGCCAACCAACTGTTGCCAAAACAAGTATCTGGTCATATCCCTCCTACTGTCGCCAAAGACCATAACATACATCCCTTCTACTGTCGCTAAATAAAAGGCCTTAGCCCGGTCCGTAGACCACCCCAACACAAATGAGCTCAAGACTCTATGGCATGCCATCCTACCTATGACTCACTAGTTACCAAGGTATTGATTATTCATGTGATCAAGAATCAAGGATAATGTAACAAGCTAGGCAAGAATCATGGCATATTCAAGTGATCAATAATCATGTATCAAGATCAAGAGCCTTTAGGCTAATGAACCATAGCTCAATTTCAAGAGAGATCATTTCATGTCATGTTTCATCGACTAACAAATTAAAACAATCAAGGCAGCAAGCAAGTTCATGTTCGAACTCATTATAGCACGAGTAACACATCAAATTACTTATTTTATTATATGTTGCCATTTGTAATAATTATCATCCTTCCCTTATATGTTTACCAAGTATACTTTAGATTCAATTTCATGGCATCATTCAAGAATATTATAAACATAAATAATTTGATTAGGACCTAAGTCCTAACTCTAATGATAGCTACACTCACAACTCCAAGCTAGTCTTGTTCTTTGATAGCAATGCCTTTGTTCTTCCTATTTTGTTGTCCAGCCCTTGATTCCTCCAAAATCTCTTCAAGTTCTTGAACTTTTTATTCACATAAAAACATATATGAAACATATTACATGTCAATTCAAACAAATAAGCTCATATACTCAACCACCAACATTAACATTCAAAATTGTTTTTCGTATTGGCAGATTGAGTACTTGTTACTAATCTAGGCATATCTTTTTACACACATATTCAAATTTAGACTACTTTACCATCATAGGAAGCTTATTTATACATCTTTACAACCATGTATGATACATATTTTTCTCATTTCTCAATCAATACAATTTATTATTTAAACATAAGCCATTTTACAGTTCTGGACAGTTTGTAGCACCTTGATAATTTTGGTTCCAGATTTTTCTATATAGATCCAATTTTAGTGTCGTTTGTTTCTATTTAAAATAGACATCTCCAAGTATTTGCTATAAAAAATTCAGGTCTAAATTCCATGTATTTTAGTTTTGGTGAATTTTTGAAGGTCACTGTCCAGAACAGGGCAGTGCTAGGCAGATTACACTAACTCTTCCAGTTCATTTTCACTAATATCACAAACCCAGCATCATTTATACATAATCAAGCATCTAACAACAATTTTCCATCAATATTAAATCAAGAGTTCATCAAGATAACAATATAAATTCATGGACAAAATCGGGTAACATATTGGACACTTACTTGAATTGTACGAACATGCATGCAATCTAAATATATTTTCCAGCCCTCAAACTTTAAAATTTTATTCTTGTTTTGCTTTTATTTTTTTTTCCAGATTTTTAAGCTCTCTCTCTCCTCTTTGTTTCAATTTTGGTTCGATGGATTAAAGTAAGAAAGATGATAATCATTTTTGGTGTTATACACTTGTTAGCCGTGTGTTTCAAGGGAAGGACACATGGACTTATTTTGTCCACATATTATTCCACTAATAATGTAACCCCCTTAGCCCGACCTAGACGGTTAACCCGAACTACGAAGATTACACGGGGAAAACCAAAGTCAACCCGAAAGTCAACCTTGATTAACGACCTTTTTTTTCTTTTTAATCTTGTCTAGATGCACATTAACCCTAAGCGTACTCTTGAGAAACACTTACGTGAAAAGCACAGCGATCGAATTACAATAAGGGACTCAATTGCACAAAATACAAATGCTAGGGACCAATTTGTAAATTCTGGAAATTTGAAGGTCTTAACTGGTTTTTAAGTTACCAATATTAAATTAATCATATTACATGCTTCCCTGTCAAATTTCACCTTAATCGGACATCTCAAACTCATGCAATTGCAAATACAATTTTCGGGACTAAAACGTAAAGCTTGCAAACCTCAATATCATTCAAATCAGTGGCCAACGATCACCTGTTTCGCAACGGGGTTGACCGTTCCGAAATACGGGTTTGTTTCGAGACTTGTTTCGAAACAAGGCCTTCCAGTGGCCAAACCGTTCCGATACGGTCACCATCCGTTTCGAAACACCAAGGCTATTACAGGCCCCCGTTTCGAAACGCCTAAGAGTGTATCGATACAAGTTGCCCAGAAGCTGCAGATTTTGCTGGTTTAACATGCATAAAACCACTCAAACACATCCTAATGACTTCCTAATCATGCCAACAAGTCATCATACATATAAGGTACATGCTTGCAACTTCAAAACACATTCATAACATCAAGCATGGAATTCCGCTAGTCTATAGGCATGCATCCTAATATCCAAAACCAAACAACCAACAAAACACCAAAATCAAGCATCAAAATACCATTTACAAATCCAAATCATCAAAGGCATCATGTCACAACTAGGGAGTCCAAAACATCTCCCAAAACACATCTTAGGTTCCCATTGCCAAAATATCAAAAACTAATAGTGTTATGAAAACATCACCATACATGAGCTTAGTTCCCTTGGACTCTTTTGCCTCCTTGTTGCCCTTTGAAACTTCAATTAGCTACATTATTGGTTCAAGAGAGAGAGCGTAAGCACAATTGCTTAGTGAGGCATGCTCTAAAGGAAACAACACAATAATACATTTTATAAAACACTTTTAACAAAGCCTTCCATCACATAATCATCATTATTCATGCAACCTTGCATACATAGCAAGCATCTCATGCTTCATTAAAATCAACATGTCATATTGGATTTCAAGTGATCATCCATAACCATTTACAACATAAAACACAATCGGATACGCGGATTACAAGCGTTGTCCCATACGCTTCATACACACTACCGAACACACAAGGTGAAGTTTACCGGTACAATCACAACCCCTCAACACCCGTGATGGAGTTTAACGGTACAATCACAACCCCTCAACATCACTAATCGGTAGTTGTATAATTTCACTAACGAGTACACGGGACACACAACACAAGATCCACACACAGACTTTTAACCACCGTTGTGATCTTACCTTACTCGTTAGTGTACTTGGATGGAGTTTACTGTACAATCTCAACCCCTCAACACCCAAGGCGACTTTATTCACGGTGCACCCAATCCTATAGCCGGCTAACTATATCTGATTCAAGTACTTTAAAACCATTACATCACTTGCCAATATACATCATTTACCATCAACAATTCACTGTTTTAAAGCATTAATCAAAGCCAATTATCATCATACATCACTATGCATCAAAACCATACTTACAATATGTCAAACCAAGGATCTCTTACCTTGAGCATCCTTCAACACATGGCTTTCAAAACCAGCATTAACCATGCTAAAACATGCTTTCAAAACAGAATTTAAACATGAAATTTATAAACAAATGCATCGAACAACTTCATGGCTCATCCAAGAGAGTTCTTCCGAAAACTTACTCTTGAGCTTAGTTAAGTTGCTTAGACTTAAACTAAGCTCCCAAAACCTTCAAACATTTGTTACCAAGCTGGAAACCCAACTTCACTCACCAATTCCCTTTCGCAAGCTTGCCGAAACGCCGATCAAGCCAACGGATCAACACCACAAGTGTTCGAAGATGTCTCCTCTGTTTTAAACACATCAAAGCAGAGGATTAATGAATCATCATGCATTGAAATCTTCAGCCAACACACTTAAACTCGCTGCTCTACTTAAAGCCAACATTTCGGCTACCAAACACAACCGAAATCACCACCAAACACTTCCAAAACTTAACCCAGCCAAGATCCATCACTTCTAACCATTTGTAAACATCAATTAACATCCAAAATGAACCTAAACTCGTCCTTATACCTCCAGCTATAATAGAACACCAAGATCACCCCAAAAACCACCATTTTCATAAGTAAAAACTTAGGAAACACAACCTATTCGCGATTGCATTGATAAAACCCCATTTAAACATCATTAGACATCCAAAATACATTTAAGAATCATCTCAAAATAGAGCCCAAAAAATCACAACGAAATTCTTCAAGATTTCCTCCAAATCTTGATTTTTAAGCCAAAATCAAGTTCATATCATTAAAACCATGTATAAAACTTAAATTAAGGATTGATAACTTGGTAATTTCAGTAAAGAACTGCGTATTTAGAGGAGAAGAACAACCTTACCTCTAAATGGTGATTTCTCCTTGATTTGAGCCAATTTTCTTGAAAATCCAATGAGCAAATCAAAAGGATTTGGTGTAAGATGGATTAGGAACTAATTGATGATTGAAATCTCATCAATTGGAGTGAAAATCAATGGATAAGTTGCTGGAGAAAAGTGTTTGGATGAGGGAATTTTGAGAGAAAAAGAGATGAGAAAATTTTAGGAAAAGTTAGTTATGATTTAATCAAAAGGTAGTTTATCTCCTCTTCTAATTAACTAAAACATTAATTAATTCACTCAAATTAAAGAAAAATCTGGAGAAATCATTTTTGGGTAAATTAGCTCCTTAAAGATTCAAAGTTTCAATCCTTACAAAACAGTCACCACTGAACTTTTCAAAAATCGCATTTTAGTCACTATTCCAAAATGTTGTATTTCCAAACCTTATTTTGTAAAATTGATTTCACCACTCTTATATATATATATATATTAAAAGTGGATTTTTAGCTATTTTTCCATATTTTTAAAGCATCCCGAACTAGGCTTTCCCTAAAACCTCCTTTTATATTCGAATCGAAAATCAGACCGGTCCGGTTCAGACCCTAAACTTCTAAGCCCAAAATTGGGGTGTTACAAATAACTCACTATCATATTCTATATATCATATTATAAGTTATCCCACTAATAACCCACTATCTTATGCTATACCTCATATTATAAGTTATCCTACTAATAACCCACTTTCTTATGCCATATGTCATATTATAAGTTATCCTACTAATTACCCACTTTCTTATGCTATATGTCATATTATAAGTTATCCCACTAATAACCCTCTTTCTTATGCTATATGTCGTATTATAAGTTACATTTCCACTTTTCTTATTATTATTATTATTATTATTATTATTATTATTATTATTATTATTATTATTATTATTATTATTATTATTATTATTATTATTATTATTATTATTATTATTATTATTATTATTATTATTATTATTTCTAGGGTGTTTTTAGGGTGTGACAACTCCTCCCCCTTAAAATAAATTTTCCCTCGAGTTTACCTAAATTTAATAGATGAGGATATTGCTTTCACATCGTATCCTCGGGTTCCCACGTCGCTTCTACGACTTTGTGGTTTCTCCACAAAACTTTACCGAGGGAAACGTTCTTGTTTCGAAGTCTTTTAACTTCACGATCAAGAATTTGGATAGGCTCTTCTTCTTATGAAAGGTCGGGATTAAGTTCAACTTCTTCTGGCTCAAGAATGTGAGACGGATCAGATCGATAGCATCATAGCATTGAGACATGGAAGACATAGTGAATTTTATCAAACTCGGTAGGAAGTGCAAGTCGATAAGCCACAGGACCAATTCTTTCGATCACTTCAAATGGTCTCATAAACCGAGGACTTAGCTTTCCTCTTTTGTCGAACCAGAACACTTTCTTCCACAGGGAGACTTTAAGGAAGACCTTATCTCCGACTTCATACTAGATGTCCCTACGCTTCAGATCAACATATGACTTTTGTCTATCGAAAGCTTGCTTCACTCGGGAATGAATGATTTGAACTTGTTCTTCAGTTTCCCGAAGCAATTGTGGTCCTAACACCTTGTTATCTCCGAGTTCGGACCAACAGAGAGGAGTTCGGCATCTTCTGCCATACAACGCTTCAAAAGGAACCATTTGAATGGAATACTGATAGTTGTTATTGTAAGTGAATTCTACCAGCGGTAACGATTTCTTCAAATTCTTTCCTAAGTCGATGATACAAGCTCTTAGCATATCTTCAAGAACTTGAATCACTCATTCGGATTGTCCATCACTTTGCGGATGAAAAGCTGTGCTAAGATTCAATTGGTTCTGACGGCTTTGTGTAGCGTTTTCCAGAATCGAGCTGTGAATCAGGGATCTCGATCGGGGACAATTGAGATAGGAACTCTGTGCAAACAGATGATTTCCCGTATGTAGAGATCAGTCAGAGTTTCCAAACTATAATTCATACATATTGGAATGGAATGAGCAGACTTGGTGAATCCATCAACAATTACCCAGATAGCGTCACACTTTCTTGAGGAGCAAGAAAGACCGGATACGAAATCCATTGTGATTTGTTGCCATTTCCATTGTGAAAATTCGAGAGGTTGGAGCAATCCAGTAGGGACTCGATGCTCGGCTTTCACACGTTGGCAATTCAAACACTTCGAGATATAGTCGTTGATAGCTGATTTCAATCTGGGCCACCAATACAAGGGCTTGAGATCCTTGTACATCTTAGCCGATCCAGGGTAGATCGAGAAAGAACTTTGATGTGCTTCTTGTAGGATTTCATCTTGTAATGCTTTATCATTAGGAACACAGATTCGATCTTTGAAGTATAGAAGACCGTTCGATTTAACGGAGAAATCGGGATTAGACTCAAGCTTAGAAATGATTTTCTAAAGTTCTAGATCAACTTGTTGGAGTTCTTTGATCCTTGTAATTAAAGTATATTGGACTTGGAGTTCACATAGATAATTTCGAGCCTTGCATAGTAAAAAATGAGCGTTGATAGCCAAAGAAGCTACAGACAAACAAATCGAACATATTACTTAGAATGCAAGGTACTAACCGAATGGTTCCTTTGTTGAACAAAGAGATGTTCGAATCCTTCCTTGGCTATCAAGAAGGGATTCGAATAGTTCAATTGAATTTCAAGATTGAACGTTTTCAGATTTTCAAGAATTTCGAGTGACTTACCGAGGTTCGGTTTTCGACTCAGAGCGTCGACAACCATGTTGGCTTTTCCCGGATGATAGTAGATGGTCAGATCATAATCTTTGAGTAATTCCAACCATTTTCTTTGTCTCAAATTCAAGTCTTTTGAGTCAGGATGTATTTGAGACTTTATGATCGGTAAACAATTTGCACCTTTCATCGTACAAGTAGTGTCTCAAAATTTTAAGTGCGAATACAATGGCCGCTAATTCGAGATCATGTGTAGGATAATTGAATTCGTGAGGCTTCAATTGTCGAGATGCATATGCGATTACATTGCTTTCTTGTATCAATACACGCCCGAGGCTCGAATGTGATGCATCACCGTACACGGTGAATTCTTTTCCCCATTCTGGTTGGACAAAAACCGGGACACGAGTCAGGGCTTTTTTGAGTTGACCGGAAATTTGTTGCTTCTTTTCTGACCACTCAAATGCTACATCTTTTCTAAAAAGTTTGGTTAACGGTGCGGCAATCACCGAGAACCCTTTCACAAATCTTCGGTAGTACCCGACTAAACTGAGGAAACTTCGGACCTCGCTCACATTTCTCGGAGGTCTCCAATCTAGGATGGTTTAAAATTTCTTGGAGTCGACTTTGATTCCTTCGACTAAGATAACATGTCCGAGAAATGAAACTTCTGATAGCCAAAATTTGCACTTAGTGAACTTGGCGAATAATTGACGTTCTCGGAGTGTTAGGAGTACGATTCGAAGGTGTTTGGCATGTTCCTCCTTGTTCTGAGAATAGAAAAGGATGTCATATATGAAGACGACCACAAACTTGTCGATATAAGGCTTGAAAACTTGATTCATCAGGTCTATGAACGTAGCAGAGGCATTCGTTAATCCGAATGGCATCACTAGAAACTCGTAATGGCCGTAACGAGTTCGGAAGGCTGTTTTGGGTACATCTTCATTTTCACCATCATTTGATAATAACCCGATTGAAGGTCGATCTTGGAAAACACGACAACATTCTTGAGTTGATCGAACAAGTCTTTAATCCTAGGCAAAGGATACTTGTTTTTTATCGTTACTTTGTTCAATTGCCGGTAATCGATGCAAAATCGCATTGTACCGTCTTTCTTTTTCACGAACAAGACCGGAGCACCGCAAGGAGATGTGCTAGGTCGGATGAATCCTTTATCCTCTAATTCTTGAATCTGCTTCTTGAGTTCTTTCAATTCTACAAGTGTCATATGATAAGGCGTAATGGACACCGGATTTGTTCCAGGTTGAACTTCAATTCCAAATTCCACTTCTCGAGTTGGACGAAGGCTAGAGAGTTCCTCGAGAAAAAGATTGATGTATTCAGAAACAACATGCATATTAGGTAAGCTGAAATCAATTTCATCTTGTAAAGCCATAGCGGCGAAGATAGATGTCGGTTTCTTTTCTATTAACATGATTGATTCTTTTCCTAAACCCCGTAAGTATAGTCTCCTATTTTCACAATCTAACCATGCTTCATCTTTTCCCAACCAGTCCAACCTCAGTACTAGATCAAATTCACAATTTGGTAGCATATAAAGATCAATAGGGAAAGGTATATTTTGTATAGTAATAGGGGTGCCTTTACAAACAAAGTTTACATTCATTAAGCCTCATATTGGATTTGATACTACCAAGTGATTTTCAACAGTTTTAGGCTTCAAACTAGCTTTCATCAATATGGCAGAACATACGAAGGAATGAATAGATCTCGAATAAACCAAAGCATAAGCAAGAATTGAATTTAACTCGATTGTACCTGTGATTACATCGAGAGCTTCTTCCTCCTCTTTTCCTCAGATATGATAAATACGAGCAGGGGCTCGAGATTCCTGGTGTGTGGTGGTCGAGGATGTCCTTCTACCTTTACCCTGATTTCCTGAGTGAACAGGTTGAGGAGCTTTATTTCGAGCATTTGGTGTTGAACTAGCAACCACTGGGGATCGAGTAGGAAGCTTGTTCGGGTTCTGCGGACAATCCTTGTTATAGTGATCGGATCCTCCGCAAAGATAACATAGATTAGACTTGGCTCTACATTGACCCGAGTGTTGTTTCTGACAGAATTTGCAAGTAGGCACTTGTGAAGCTTTGCCCATATTACTCGTACTATCAACAGACATTGTCGGGGCTAAAGACTTGATTACCGACTGAGGTTTGGTATGTAGTTACTCTTTTGGGAGGGAGTATGACTCGAAAAAATTTCCACCCGAGTACTTAGACTTTTTAGATTGCCATTGCGGTCGATCATCTTGCCTTGACCGCTTGTCTTTCTGGGATTAATTGTGCTTGTATTTTTCCGAAGCTTTCATCTTCGCTTCAGTGGCAATAACTCGATTGACGAACCTTTGGAAATCTGTAATTTCGAGGGCCGTGAAAATAGGGCTGAGTTCATCGTTAAGGCCTTCAATGAACATCTGACACTTGTCCGCTTTGATTTTGATATATTCAGACTCGTATTTGCAGTACTTGCAAAAGTCACTCACGTACTGCTCAATAGGTCTCCCGACTTGTTTTAAATACAAGAACCACTTCCGACGTTCAGCGAGATATTGTTTGCTAACGTACTTCTTCTTGAATTCATCGAGGAAGAATTTCCAAGTGACCTTTTTAGGAAGTACGATCAAAGTTGTGGTTTCCCACCAACTTAATGCTTCATCCGTAAGTAGCGCGACATCATACTCGAGCTTGTGTTCATCCAAACAAGAAAGTTGTTTGGTCAGAATTCTAATAGTGGCCTCAAGCCAATATTCAGCAACTTCAGGATTAGCCTCATCAGCACCGGTGAAAGAGTAAGCTCGGTGTTGAGCGAGCTTGTCGATAGGAGCCCTAGATGGTGTAGGAACAGGGGCTTGAACAAGGGAATCTCGTTTTAAGGATATTATGAGCTGATTAAACATTTCTTTCATGTTGTTAAAGCACTCTTGTTGCACCAGATTAGTACCAAGGGCTGCCGTTTTCGGTTTGTTATTCTTTGGTTCCTCTTGTATCTTTCCTTTTCCTTTTCTAGTGTTAGATGGTCTCTGTGTCACTTGAACACTCTCGCCCTCGTTGGAGGACCCCTCGGGACTTTCATCGTCTCTCTCGCTAGTCTCGTTTCAGACATGAGTCTATATTGTTCAACAAGGAAGAATTAATTAGGCAAGTGACAAGCTTAATAAGGTATATACAGCTCCTAGGTGGCCAATTTATTCCTACATGATGCAATAGGCCGGCTTTGTCTGAGAATTGACTAAACCGAGGCTCTGATACCAATAAATGTAAAACTCCTCACCCGGTTTAGTTGTAAACCGGCTGAAGAATGTTACTCAAGCATAGAAAAACACGAACCAACAAAAACTTTAGTCTAACTTACCCTTAATAGGTAAGTTAGACTTCTAAACAATCAATTACAAGCAACATGATTCATTAACAAGGATCATACTTCAATCAAGCTAAAACATGTGACCAATAGGCAACCTTAACAATATGAATTAGACATGGGGCATTCAAGATTAATCACCCTATTTAACATGGTATTCGAACTCTAATAGCAACAACATGATCAATTTTTCATATCACTAAAACTAATACATACCTCATATTCGAATTATACAACATCTTAATTCATATTCTATACATGAGTACATAAACAAAATCAATTAGAACTACATGACTTAGAAATGGTTCATTTGATTAGGGTATTATCACCTATGATCAACCTAACATCCTTTATACATTCGAATGACAAATTCAAATACCACAAGCATTTTAAGCACACTATCATGACCCTAATACATGAATCAATGACACATTAACTAAACTTATCTCATGGCAGCAACATTTCAAGTTAACATGCTTTCAAATCCTTTCATATCAACAACAAAAGGAAGCATGACAATTACAAGATTATCAATGCATTTCAATAAATGTTTCTAACACATAATCAACTAATGAATAACCCTAGACAACATCCAAGATATGTATCCAACATTCAATACTTATCAAGCTTTCAAAATATATAAACATCACCATAGCAACCAACCATATTCATCTCATATAGTCATAAGATACCTAGATCAATTAGGCTACCGGACGAGCCACATTAACGAGTTATACAAGCCATATCATATCAAATATACACAAAGCCATTCATAGGCTCAAAATTCATGGTCATGTATCTAATTACAAAGTTAATCCCACCATCTAGGAGTTTACAAAAGGATGAGTTCATACTTAAAGATATAGCTTGTCATGCTTTGCCTTCAACCAGGAAATTGTGCAATCTACGAACCTGAAATGGGAAGAATGAAACGAGAGTGATAAGTATGGTTAAGTACTTAGTGAGGTAGCAACCTAAGCTAAGCAAGCTTAATTCATTTAACAAGGATTTTAGTCCAAGTAGGCCTAGCTAGGTTCACATAAATCATGTTTGTACAAGGCTTGTATTTGAATGATCTTATGTTGACACACTTTCATATCATTTCATTTAAATTGTTCTATCATTTAAACATGGCAATACAAGGTCCTAAGAATACTTATAACAATATGATTTTGCAATCAAACACCTACATATTATCAACAAGAAGTCAAGTGAATAATAATCAATCAAATTTCATGGAAAACGATATTATTTAAGCGAGCATAACAAGATTTATTTCATTTCATGTAAACACAAGTTCATATAAGCAAGTTTACTTAATCAACTTCAAGTTTAAGCATTTGTTTATAGTTGAGTCTAGGCAATCGAGTCGCCAACCAACTGTCGCCAAAATAAGTATCCGGTCATATCCCTCCTACTGTCGCCAAAGACCATAACACACATCCCTCCTATTGTCTCCAAATAAAGGACCTTAGCCCGGTCCGTAGGCCACCCCAACACAATTGAGCTCAAGACTCTATGGCATGCCATCCTACCTATGACTCACTAGTTACCAAGGAATTGATTATTCATGTGATCAAGAATCAAGGATCATGTGTAACAAGCTAGACAAGAATCATGGCATATTCAAGTGATCAATAATCATGTATAAAGATCAAGAGACCTTAGGATAATGAACCATAGCTCAATTTCAAGAGAGATCATTTCATGTAT
This sequence comes from Hibiscus tridactylites, assembly GCA_958450335.1. NCBI lineage: Eukaryota > Viridiplantae > Streptophyta > Magnoliopsida > Malvales > Malvaceae > Hibiscus > Hibiscus tridactylites. The sequence goes on along the minus strand of OY288273.1, from coordinate 33,619,726 downwards.
GTTTCATCGACTAGCAAATTAAAACAATCAAGGCAGCAAGCAAGTTCATGTTCAAACTCATTATAGCATGAGTAACACATCAATTTACTTATTTTATTATATGTTACCATTTGTAATTATTATCATCCTTCCCTTATAAGTTTACCAAGTATACTTTAGAGTCAATTTCATGGAATCATTCAAGAATATTATAAACATAAATAATTTGGTTAGGACTACACTCACAACTCCAAGCTAGTCTTGTTCTTTTATAGCAATGCCCTTGTTCTTCATATTTTGTTGCCCAGCCCTTGATTCCTCTAAAATCTCTTCAAGTTCTTGATCTTGTTATTCACATAAAAACATATATGAAACATATTAGAAGTCAATTCAAACAGATAAGCTCATATACACAACCGCCAACATTAACATTAAAAATCATTTTTTTATTAGCAGATTGAGTACTTGTTACTAATCTGGGCATATCCTTTTTACACACATATCCAAATTTCAATTACTTTACCATTCTAGAAAGCTTATTTACATAGGTTTACAACCATGTATGATACATATTTTTCTGATTTCTCAATCAATACAGTTTATTATTTAAACATAGACCATTTTGCAGTTCTAGACAGTTTGTAGCACCTCCATGTATTGTATTTTTGGTGAATTTTTGATGGTCACTGTCCAGAACAGGGTAGTGCTGGGCGGATTACACTAATTCTTCCAGTTCATTTTCACTAATATCACAAACCCAACATCATTTATACATAATCATACATCTAACATCGATTTTCCAGCAAGATTAAAGCAAGAGTTCATCAAGATAACAATATAAATCCATGGACAAAATCGGGTAACATATTAGACACTTACTTGAATTGTACGAACATGCATGCAATCTAAGTATAATTTCCAACCCTTAAACTTTAAATTTTCCTTCTTGTTTTGCTTATATTTTTCCAGATTTTTAAGCTCTCTCTCTCCTCTTTGTTTTTATGTTGGTTCGGTGGATTAAAGTAAGAGAGATGATAATCCTTTTTGGTGTTATACACTTGTTAGTCGTGTGTTTCAAGGGAAGGACACATTGACTTATTTTGTCCATGTATTATTCCACTAATAACCCACTATCTTATACTATGTATCATATTATAAGTTATCCCACTAATAACCCACTATCTTATGCTATACCTCATATTATAAGTTATCCTACTAATAACCCACTTTCTTATGTCATATTATAAGTTATCCTACTAATAACCCACTTTCTTATTTTATATGTCATATTATAAGTTATCCCACTAATAACCATCTTTCTTATGTTATATGTCATATTATAAGTTACATTTCCACTTTTCTTTTTATTATTATTATTATTATTATCTTTTTGCTCGGCAACATGTATGCTTTTATTAGAATTGAGAATACATACATAGCCAACACGCCTATAAGCCTCGTTAAAAACCTCTCTAGGACCTATAGAGGAAAAGAGTACGCATGGACGTGTGAAACCAAAAACGAACATCCACCGATCGGACCAACCAAGACTTGATTCAAGCGGAACCAAAATACTTATCCGAACCGCTGAAACCACACAGGACGATCCACACCACTCTTCGTAAGGGCATCTGCTAGCCTATTCGCCTCACGATAAACATGATGAAAACACATATCACTCATCGTTGCACACGCCTCATCAATTCTCCGCAACCAACGCCAAAATTTCCACGGCCGTTTTTCCATGTTTAATACCTATGCAATAGCCGTTGTAGAATCCGATTCGATCACTATGGGTAAGTGGCCACCCTTCGATTCAAGCAGTAACTCCAACGCAATATAAATTGCTTGTAATTCTGCTTCATTTGAATCCGCTATCCCAATCGGTCCCGAAAACAATGCTATTATATGCCCAAACTCGTTACGCAGAACACCTCCACAACCAGCTTTCCCCGGTTTCCCCCTAGCAGACCCGTCAACATTAAATTTCAGCACTCCCATGGGCGGCCTCTCCCACCTCACGTTCACCCGTAACGACTCACAATGGGGCTGAAAAGGACAGCGCCATAGGCATTCCCACCATGTCGACTCCAATATTAGACCTGTAGGAAGCCCCATCTGCACCCAATACACCGATCGAGTCTTAATTAAGAAGAATATTTCCCCCGACGTTGCCCCCGTACCATTAAACAGACAGTTGTTCCTCGCCAACTACAACGACCATACAGTCGCCACACAGCATGCCAACCACCACTCGCGCACCTGCCCAACAAATAAACTATCAAAGCATTGTGCCATAAGCCCCTTAAAACCACTCGGCTGCACCATGGCCACTTGCCACCAACCGAAAAAGCACAACCACACCTCCCACACGACCGGGAAGCGAACCACAATATGGTCCAGCGTCTCCTCCACTGCACGACACCAACAGCAGCGGGATGCTTCTGCCGCAACACTCACTCCACGACCTTGCAACGTTGCCATTGTCGGCAACCTATCCATCATGGCAAACCACAAAAAATATTGTACTTTCGGAGGGATGGCAGCTTCCAAAGCGCTGCCAACTCAACATTCGCCTCAAGACCAAACGACTGCATTAGTTTATATAACCACGCCACGGAAAATTCACACGTAGACGAAGGTGTCCAAACAAGTTTATCTACAAAGTTAGGATAAAGTCGGAGGTCCCAAAAATATGCTCGTAATTCATATACTTGAGACACCTCAAAAGACCGCAATGATCTACCAAAAAATTGTTCCCATTCCTCATGATCGAAACTACCCTCTCTCGTATACTCCTTGACCATCGCTCTTTTATCAATAGCCAATCGAAATAGCCTTGGAAACAACACCTCCAAAGGTTCCGCACTACACCAAACGTCCTACCAAAATAAAATTTTCTCACCATCGCCTAACTTCCAAATAAATTTTACATGTCCCATAAATTGATTCACTTCCTCATCTCCTTGTACTTCAATTATTTGTCGCCAAACCGTGGACATCTTACGTAACCCAACATCATTCGGCTGCCACCGAATTGTATTACATCCATACTTGGCGTCAATAATTGCACACCACAACGATCTTCATTCATTGCATAACGCCAACGCCATTTAGCCAATAACGCCAAATTACGCACGCGCAAATCCACCACACCCAGCCCCCATATCGTCGAGGCGGACAAGCAATGGACTAATTGACTCGACTCATTTTAATTTTTGTATCTGAGCCTCCCCACAAGAATCTACGCCTTATCCGATCAATTTTGGCTATGATGCTTCGCGGGACCAAAAATAATCCCATGTAGTAAAGCGGAAATGCTGATAATACTGAGTTAACCAATAATAATCTCCCTGCAAAAGACAATGCATCACGTTTTCAACCTTCCAAGCATTTACGAAACTGCTGGATTAATGGATCCCACATTTGCAAACTCTGCAGATTAATACCCAACGGTAAACCCAAGTATGTAATCGGCAACTCTGCACATTCACACCCCAAAATAGAAGCAATGTTCACGACTAATTCTTCATCTACTCCTACTCCGTACAATCTTGACTTGGCATAATTAATCTTCAAACCAGATGCATATTCAAAACAAGTCAGGAGTCGCTTCAAATTTCTAGCAAAGCATACCTTCGCTTGAAAGAAAAGGATCGTGTCATCCGCAAATTGTAAGTGGGACACATCACACCCATTCGCCACCGTCACGCCTCTAATCACTTCTAATTCTGTTGCTTTCCATAGGAATTGGTGTAACATTTCCGCCACAATCACAAATAACAGCAGCGATAACGGATCACCCTGTCATAGCCCCCTATGCATCGCAAATTCACTAGTCGGTGAGCCATTTACTAGAATAGACAAGCGTGCTGTACTGACACATTCCATTACCCAATTTCGCCACACCGAGCCAAAACCCATTTGAATAATCACTTGATCTAAGCACTCCCACTTGGTGCAATCATAAGCCTTTGCAAAGTCCAATTTCAGAATCAAACCCCCATCACCGACTTGCCTCTTTTGTAGCAAATGTATTGTTTCATTAGCCAACAATATACCATCCAAAATTTTTCGTCCGCTTACGAAAGTCGATTGCACATCACTAATTAGCTTTGGCAACACAGATTGTAATCGCCTCACCGAACACTTGGCCAATATTTTATACAGAGAGTTAAGCAGACATATCGGTCGATAATCCCCCATGACCTTCGGATCATCTTTCTTAGGAATCAGCACCACAAATATCAAGTTCACTCCACGCGAAAGCTTACACGATGCAGCAAATTCATTGACAAAATTGATCACATCCTTCTTAAGAAACGACCACCCTTTCTTATAAAATTCAAAGGTAAACCCATCGGGGCATGGTGCTTTAGAACCTTCACAACTCCAAATCACCTCATGGATTTCCTCTTCAGTAAACCCGACTTCCAAACTCGCCGCATCAAACTCACTTAAACAGTTAAAATTGACCGCTGCATCCAGTGAACCAACCACCTCTAGCCGTTCAAAATGTTGTTGAAATGCATAGAAAAATACCCTTTTAATTGATTCGGCTCAGTAATCCACTTGCTGCGAAACATAACCCCCTGATCGTGTTCCTCAACACTCAGATTCGTGTTGTTCGATGGAAAAAGTAGTATTGTGGTCACCCTCCTTTAACTAGGCCATGCGCGACTTTTGTCGCCAAATCGACTCTCGAAATTTTGTTAGCTTCCATAATTCCGTATTCAATTTCCATCTTTCCTCCATATCCTCCCACAACACCGATCCATCCTCCACTTTGCCATCTAACCCATCCAATTTTCAAGTAACAAAATTAATTCCATTGTCGATATTACCAAACAATTGAGCATTCCATTGTTTGAGGTAAGATTTCATCCCACACAATTTTGCCAACATACCCAACTCGCCCCATCCCTCATCCATTGCACCCAACCTCGACCATTCTTGCTCCATCAACCCACATATTTTTTGGACATCAACCACGTATTCAAGAATCGAAACGGACGCGGTCCGCTATCCATTGGATCGCTAGCCAACAACAAAGGCAGGTGATCCGAAAAACCTCGCGACAATGCAAGCAATCGCAACTCTCCATACTTCTCAAACCATTCCGGTTCAATTAAGAAACAATCTATACGGCTACATTGTCTACACGGGCCAAACCATGTGTAACGTTTCTCCTAAAATGGCATATCAATTAAAGCGTTCAACTCCACAAACTCATGAAAATTAACCATACCTCGCGTCCTTAGTTCACATCCTCGCCTTTCTTTTGGATGCAAAATCATGTTGAAATCCCCCCTACACACCATGGCACATTACTATCGGATATCTCTTTACTCACCAAATTCCACAACTCTTCTTGTTCACCTACTACACAAGGTGCATAAATTCCCATAAAACCACAACGCCATTCATCAAGAATTCGTGGGCCCTCAACCTTCACAAATCGTGCTCCCAGCCTAATTGATGTTGCCATAAATCGAGCAGTGTCCCACACAACTAAAATTACCCCTGATCTTCCTATCGACGGGGTAGACGCAAATTCAAACTCATCTGAATTCCAAATCCGCCCAACCAAATTGCTTGTGATTTCTTCTAGTTTAGTTTCCTGTATAATGAGCAATTCACACCTATGTTGTCGCATAAGATTATGCACCGCCCACCTCTTCGATGTTGAGCCCAATCATCTCACATTCCATGACAACATCTACATCTCGTGATGCTATTGTTTCCCTTCCCGATCCACAATCAATCGCACAATATCAAATACTATCTCTTCCTCGTTACCTATCGCCTCCGCACCAATATATTTCCCCAATATTAGAGTCTCATGTGCTTCCTTTAGGATCGACCTTTTCCTATTTCGAAATCAGAATCCGATAGTGAACCGTTTGCAATTTCTTGCGGTTGAATTGCCTTCTTTTTTGGCCCTCCTCTACCTCGCTTATTCAATTTCCTTTCTGCTTCCTACCTTTTTTCAGGGGATAGATCACTCAAAAGAATTTCAGAAATTTGTCTCACCCGATGCAATTCCCCATTTGATTCAACCATTGTTGCTTTACCAACTCTGTTGATTTCAGATCTTGGCCCATCCATCAACGGTTGAGGCTCCACTTCACATTGCAGCACTTGCAACATAGCATGTTTTCGTGCCTCTTCACCCATCATCCTCTCATACTCCATCCCAACCATGGTCAATTGGTCCTCCATTGGTCGTGACACCACCCCCACATTCTCGTTGCCATCCAGCTCACATCCCTGGACGATACCTCCAGCACTTTCTCCTCACCCCCTGATTCTCCGTCCATAGACTATTCTAAGGTATCACCTTTCCTTTTGCCCCCGAGAGTGAGTCCGGGACAATTATGTCATCTGATCCACACAGTTTGTCTCCCATATCCTGATGATCCATGGTTTCTTCAGCACTATGTTCTTTACTTTCCGTCCTCGTATCACTTGTATCCCCCGTAGCCCCACAACAGCACTCGCATTTCACCCCCAACGTCTCCTCCATCACCGAGATACGCACTCGGAATGAGTTCACGCCCACTTGCATAGTAATTACAACATCAATGGTTTCGAGCCAATCCGTTTCAATTAGAAATCGACAACGTTCAAATGATGACGGCGCTATTGTTTCTCCGTCCATTTGTATGAATTCCCCCCAGATTTTAGCAATATTCCGGCAAGTCCCTTCGGACCACGCGTGGATCAGAATTCCACATGCTGATAACCAAACTCGCCTATTAGGCATCCCTAACGTCGCGTCCCAATTCATTACATTCTCCAACCACTTATCAAATGAATTCTCCCCTATCAATCGCGTCTGAGTCGCTATGTCGTCGAACATCAATAAGACCATCGATCCCGCCACTCTCATAATAGAAAATCCCTCCAATTTTGCTTTCTTGAATTCAATTGCCAGCTCTCGAATTCGATAAGCGTTTCTGCAAAAACTCACAGCATATTTGTTTAAAATTTCAAGTTTATATTATATTCGAATCATGTTTAACAAGTAATTATATTCGAATCATGTTCATATTATATTCGAATCATATTCAAATTATATTCTAAAAATAATTCGAATATAATACGAGCATGATTTGAATATAATACGAGCATGATTTGAATATAATACGAACATGATACGAATATAATTACCTGCTAAACATAATTTAAATATGATTCGAATATAATAGTTGAAAAAACATGTAATTATATTAGAATTATATTCGAATCATGATCATATTATATTCGAATCATAATCAAATTACATTCGAAATATCATTCGAATATATTTTGAAAATAATTTTAATATGATTCGAATATAATAGAGACATGGTTCAAATATAATTCTAATACAATTTGAATTTTGCTCAAAAAATATATTTTGAATATAGAAAAATTCGAATTAATAATTCAAATATAATTAGAAGATGATTCAAATATAATTTGAATATGATTCGAATATAATACGAACATGATTCGAATATAATTTAAATTTTACTCAAAAACTATAATTCAAATATAGTGAAATTAGAATTAATAATTAGAATATAATTGTAATTCGAATCTAAAAATTTACTAATTTAGTATTAAAATATTTGTTTTTATTTATTTTATTAAATATTAACATTTTAATAAAAGAATATTATTAATAATAACAAATAATGGACTAAATTATAAAAATTAGAAACAAATAAGGGTCAATTTAAGGTAAAAATAGACTTTTCAGTGACTAAATTGAACAAAAAACAAACCTGACAGACTTGACATGTCATTTACCCTTTAAATAAACCAGACGTATTGACTTAGTCAATCCGTTGATGACGTGGCACGATGTTATTGGCTGAATTTTTTTTTAACGGAAAAGGGTAACGGAATGGGGCAAAATGGGTAACGGCGAATTGTTTTAGGGGAAAAAGTGGGCAAAATGAAGTTTAGGGGGCAAGTTGGGAAATCGAGTATACTTTAGGGGAAAAAGTTGTATTAAGCCTTATTATTATTATTATTATCATTATTATCATCATTATTATTATTATTATTATTATTATTATTATTATTATTATTATTATTATTATTATTATTATTATTATTATTATTATTATTATTATTATTATTATTATTATTATTATTTCTTCTAGGGTGTTTTTTGGGTGTGACAAGTGGAATGAGAAATCCTACGACTAAGAAGGGAAACACCCAAATATTTCCCCAAATCCACCACCTCCTTAAAGCCGAAACCCAAGATAATGAAAACTCGAACATCTGTCAGCACATTCTTGGAGAAAAACACAGTGGTTTTTGCATTGCTTACACGATGGTCAGAAGCACTACAAAAACCACCTAATACACGTCGAACAACCTCCATCTGATGAGACAAAACCGCCGCAAAGAGCAACAAATCATCTGCAAAAAACATATGAGAAATTTGAGCTCCTATCCTAGAAGTCGCAAAAGGTTTCCACAAACCCCTTTTAGTTTCCACATGAATCGTCTGACTAAGTTTCTCCATACACAAAACGAATAAGTATGGGGACAACGGATCACCCTGTCGAATACCACTACTTGTAACAAAAGATTCTGTCAGCTCTCCATTCCATAATATTTGCATCGACACAGACGATATACACTGTATAATTAGACCTTTAAGCGTAGCTGGTATACCCAGGTCCATGAGAGTTTCCTCAATAAAGTTCCACTCTAACCTGTCAATGCTTTCTCTAAGTCGATCTTCAAAGCCATCCATCCTTTCTTCCTTCGCATCGTATGAATTACATCCTGTGTGATTATTATGTTATCAATAATAGAACGGCCCGGTAAAAAAACTCGATTGGTAGTTAGACACCCAAGCAGGTAAGAACAGTTTCAATCTATTTACAAGAATCTTGGCTACAATCTTATACATCACAGTGCACAAACTTATAGGCCGAAATTGCGATAACAGCTCCAGAACATGCACCTTAGGCAACAAAACTAAAATGGTTCGGTTGATCCCGAAAGGTATCATTCCCGAGCTGAAGATATGTCGGACAAAACTACACACAGATGGACCAACTGTATCCCAGTTCTATTGGAAAAAGCCTGCATTCAAACCATCAACCCCGGGTGCTTTCGAGGCTCCAATATCAAACACTGCACGTCGAACCTCTTCATCAATAATCGGATCCGCAGTGCTCTCCAAAGCAGCTACATCGATAGATGGAAAAGCCTCGAAACAACATAACCTTCACCTGAATTCCGACTAGTAAAAAGCTCACGAAAAAATTGCACTGTCGCCCCTTGTAACGTCGTCTGATCCGTACATCATTCATCTGTCTTAATTTTCAACGCCGAAATTCTATTATCTTGTCTACGAGCCATAACCGAAGCGTGATAAAATCGATTATTTTGATCGCCATTGACAATCCATTCACTACACGTTTTCTGCAGACATAAACTCTCCTCTTGTTCCATAACGGATTCAAGTTCAGCGTGCAAATCCTTACCAAGAGATACCAAGAATCTGAATGACGAGTAGCAAGAGTGTGATCTATACCTCGAACTCTGGCTCGAAGACGCTTCTTTTTTTCCTGATATGCTCGAAAACCTCAATTTTCTAAATGGTAGCTGCCTTCTGAAAGTTATGTAAATTAGCCTCAAACGGTAAACTTTCCGCCCAAACAGAACCTAAAAATTCCAAAAACTTAGGGTGATCGTTCCATGCATCCAAATACCTAAACGGTCTTTAAGGAGTGGGGGCTATCGTCGGATAAAGACTGAGAACAATCAGGCAATGATCAGAACCAAGTTGTCTAGGTGATGCACCAAAGCATGCGGGAATCCAGAATTCCATGCATCATTTCCTATGTAACGATCAAGATGTTGATAAAGGCCACCACGAGCCCATATAAATGGCAAACCAGTGAATCCCAAATCATGCAAACCCACATTAAACATAAAATCCTGAAATAAGCGAGAACCACCTCTATATAAATGAGTACCCCCCAAACGATCTTCCACCGATAAGATGGAATTGAAATCTCCTCCCAACACCCAAGGAACATCACTTGCATGCCTTAAATTCTCCAAGAACCCTCAAATATGCTTACGCTTTGTAGCAGACGGGCTCGCATACACCACCATTAACTAAAAACTTGAAATCCCATCATGTTGATTAACGCTCATATTTGTAAATTGGTTGGAGATGTGTAGCACCTCAATTTCCACTAAATTCTTCCATAGTAGCCATAAACCACCACTAAAGCCATGGGCCTCAACCCGAAAAGAATTAGAGAAACCTAGAGACGATATGATTATGAATGCCTGAACACCACTCACTCGTGGCTCGACTGAACCAACAATACTAACATGATGTTCGCAGACAAAGGTCCGCAAATGGTTGTGAAAAAACAAACTTGTCGTGCCCTAGCAATTCCAAATCAATATATTCATCATTAAACATAATAAAAAAGAAAAATACTTACTGATCGCCCAAGATCACGTCTTTGCCGTGATCTGCGATGTTAATATCATCCACAGCGCGAGTATCAATGTTTGATGAAAACCCCTCTGAGTCTACCAGAACACGTTCACTCCATAGGCATCCAATTTACCCGTAAGATCCGCTATAAACTCTGCCACTCCTTGTGATTGCCCCTTACGAAACTCAGTCCCTCTTTTCACCTTCAAACCATGTCCACTTGTTCCCACCAAAGTCTTAGCCCGAGAAGCTTGGGACCGTCTATCTTTTGATGAAACCATTCCCATAGCCCCCACCTCGTGGACATTAAACGTCTTATGAGAACCAGATGCCAAATTTGGCATGTGCAACGTAGTGCTAGCTTTCTTTCCACCCATGGTGGGTATAACTGAAATCGATCTTATATCCCCAACTTTCCCTAGTTCTTCTTTTCTTGGTTGGATACGATGTAGGTCGCATTCTTCTTAAAAGAATTATTCACATTAGAAACACTCGTACTAACCCCACGACGAGTCTACCCATCACCATTTATTGTCCGTGTTTCACTTTTATGTTCAACCCATTTGTCTTCTGTATACCAAACAACTAAATCCGGTTGCAATGCCTTAAACCGTGACCCTAACCCATAAGTACCTAATACTCCAAAATCTAATATGAGCATGTTTAGATTTTACGGTCAACAATGTCTATTCTCAACTACCATCCACGGCCCAAATAATTTGTTCTCCAAGATATCCTCCAAAACCGTGACTTGCTTTTCCTTTTTGCCATTTGTAACCCTAGTTTCCTGACCCTTAACTGACTCACAAACTTCCTTAGTGTGACCATATAATCCACATTCATAACAAATGTTCTGTAACCCTTCATATTCAAGTTTCTGAATAAATCCATCTATTCGAATACATAAGTGCAAAGGTTTGGATAAGTCAACAAGAATAGCGAGACGAGTAAATTTCCCACGATCACCCATCTGAGTACTGTAATCAATTTTGACCACACGCCCAATGAGAGCTGCAATATGGTGAAAAATGCTTTTAGTGTAATATCTAAAAGGCAAGCCTGGAAGTCGAACCCAAACTATGACATGTAATGGGTGTTTCTCAGAAGTCGAGAACTCCCTCGACCATGGTTGCACAGTCAATATATTCATCATTAAACACCATACTTGACATGCCCTAGCAATTCCAAATAAATATATTCATCATTAAACATAATAAAAAAGAAAAATACTTACTGATCGCCCAAGATCACGTCTTTTCTGTGATCTGCGATGTTAATATCATCCTCAGCGCGAGTATAAATGTCTGACGAAAACCCCTTTGAGTCTACTAGAACACGTGCACTCCATAGGCATCCAATTTACCCGTAATATCCGCTATAAAATCTGCCACTCCTTGTGCGTGCCCCTTACGAAACTCAGTCCCCTTTTTCACCTTCAAACCACGTCCACTTGTTCTCACTAAAGTCTTAGCCCTAGAAGCTTGGGACTGTCTATCTTTTTCTGAAACCGTTCCCATAGCCCCCACCTCGTGGACATTAAACGTCTTATGAGAACCAGATGCCAAATTCGGCATGTGCAACGTAGTGCTAGCTTTCTTTCCACCCATGGTGGGTATAACTGAAATCGATCTTATATCCCCAACTTTCCCTTGTTCTTCTTTTCTTGGTTGGATACGATGTAGGTCGTATTCTTCTTAAAAGAATTATTCACATTAGAAACACTCGTACTAACCCCACGACCAGCCTGCTCATCACCATTTATTGTCCGTGTTTCGCTTTTATGTTCAACACTTCCGTATACTAAACAACTAAATCTAGTTGCAATGCCTCAAACTGTGACCCTGACCCATAAGTACCAATACTCCAGAATCTAATCTGAGCATGTTTAGATTTTCCGGTCGACGATGTCTATTCTCAACTACCATCCACGACCCAAATAATTTGTTCTCCAAGATCTCCTCCAAAATCGTGACTTTCTTTTCCTTTTCGCCATTCATAACCCTAGTTTCCTGACCCTTAACTGACTCACAAACTTCCTTAGTGTGCCCATATAATCCACATTCATAACAAATGTTCTGTAACCCTTCATATTCAAGTTTCTGAATAAATCCATCTATTCGAATACATAAGTTCAAAGGTTTGGATAAGTCAACAAGAATTGCGAGACGAGCAAATTTCCCACGATCACCCATCTGAGTACTATAATCAATTTTGACCACACGCCCAATGAGAGCTGCAATATGGTGAAAAATGCTTTTAGTGTAATATCTAAAAGGCAAGCCTGGAAGTCGAACCCAAACTATGACATGTAATGGGTGTTTCTCAGAAGTCGAGCCCTTCCTCGGCCATGGTTTCACAGTCAAATAACTCCCATAAATCGTCCACGGTCCCTGGGTGAGAACCTTGGTATAATTCTCTTAAGTAGCAAAACGGACTAGGAAATAATTGTTATCGAGATCAATGATTTGAATGTCACCAATAGGTTTTCACAACGTATGAACCCTATTCCTCAAAGTCTTAAAACCAATTGATCTTCCGAGAAGTTAAACTATAATAGCATTCTGTATATTTCTATCAACCTGATTATGCACCCAGTCCGAAAACTGAATCGAAGGGATCACCGCATCTCTTTTCACAATCACGTCCTCGTCCAAAATCACTACTTCCTCATCAATTGTCGTGGCTTTAGGTTTCTTGCCTTGTCCGTCATCTATTGTCGTAGTCGTCACGCTAGCATATGGGGGTTTAGCCGCTGACTCTCCCTCATGTGAAATACCCTCGGCAGCACCAGTATCAACTACTCTCCTGTTAGCATCTGCTCAATCTGCATCCATGGTTGCTGCTTCGGGATGACCATCATCCCCATCATAGTTTTTATTCTTCGTGCTCGTCGGTTGTTCATCCAAAGGTGTTAGTGAGGCTGGTCGCTCAAAATCTTGCTGCGACGTTAACAGCGGGCTGTGTTCTGGTGGCCGACCACCGGAGCTGCCGTAGACCGGTAACTCTATCGCCAAGTTAGGGTTTTGCACGTTAGAATGGAGCATTAGGGTTTTTTAAATATAAATTTCTTTAGAACCCAACAAGTGGTCTCAGTGAACAAGCACTTACTTTCCCTATAATTAATGTGTAATTGGTTTACCTCTCTATTTTATTATATTTATTATGATTAGTTTTATTATTATCACTTTCATTATTTTTATTATCATATATATTATTTTACTATTATTACCATTTTATTTTTTACTAATTAAATTTATTTGTAATAATATTAATAAATTATAATATAAATTTTATGATTTTTTAAATATAGTTTCCAATAAATTATTTAATTTACTCTCGATTTACATGTAATTGTATTTATTGTTGGTCGGTAAACCACCAAGTTTAAATTTCTACATTCGCCTCGGATGGAGGTTGAATCTAAATCAATGAGACAAAATGCATTTAGAAACAATTTCATTATAATTTAGCTTTTAATTTCACCCCCTTAGTTGAATGTTATCCTCCGGTGGCATTAGGGAACCCCTCTTCTATAATGACTCATTGTTCGTCAATAAGTCCCAAACGAGTGGTCTTAGCGAAAAAGAGATGGTGTTTATCTTATAAAATTCTCGTTCAAACATTTTGTTAGTAAGGTGTTTGCGCCTTATTAAAAGATTAAGAAAAAGTATGAACAAATACTACTTTATAATCACCGTTAAAAATAACTTATATACTTAAGACACTATGAGATAATATGAACATCTTTGACCACTCAGGCAATTAATGGATCTGTACAAGTCATTAAATTAAATTAACCTCTAGAATATTTTACTTGTCAAAACATTTGAATTCCTTTTTCCCTTTTTATTGAAAATTTATGTGGTCACACGTCCCAATTTAAATTATTAATATCATCAAAAGTTTTAATTATAAAATTTACTCATCATGTTTAAGTTTTAATTATAAAATTTACTCATCATGTTTAAATGATAATCTCTTTGCATGAACTTCAGCTAAAATATTATTTTAGATACCTTTTACGATAAATTCATGCATTCAAGGATCATAATTTTGTATTGTGATATTTAAATAAGGATGAGTCTGCCACGCTCGATGAGCACCAATGAGCACCGTTAATTTAATTTACAAAGATTAAAAATCTAAAGGACTCACTTTATAATTATAAATTAGTTAAAAATCAAAAGGTAAATTAATTAAAATATATTATTTTCAATTTTCAATTTTCTTTTAAACATAGATCAAAATAATATCTACCCCTAAATTACAAAACCCTAATTTTTATTCATTTGAAATTCAAGCTATCATCGTCATTGTTGTCGCTGTCGTCGCCAAGAATGTCCTTTGCTCCATTTTCTCATGCTCAATGGAGGATGGTCTTTTCTGTATGACACCAATGTACAAACAAGTACCTTTATGTTCCATCTGCAATAAAGGCAACTGATTAAGCAACCCTAGTTTTACTGATGAATGCGAGTTCACAGTTTCGATCAACATTATTACCTTCTCGATAATAGCATCTAAAATGCCTTGGGGATATAATATTTGATTGAATCCGTTCATGTTGCGGCGGCGGCAGCAGCAATGACGGCAGCTTAAATTCAAATGAACAAAAATTATGGTTTTGTAATTTAGGAGTAGATAGGTATTTTGATCTATGTTTAAAAGAAAATTAAAAATAATATAATATATTTTAATTAAATTACTTTTGGTTTTTAAATAATTTATAATGATACGGTGAGTCCTTTAGATTTTAAATCTTTATAAATTAAATCAATTGTGCTCATCGGCGCTCGTTGTTAGTGGTGCTCATCGGGCTATTTTTTATCAAAGGATATGAACACATGGGCTATTTTTTATGTTATGCTTTGGATTTTGGTCTTGACTCACTTTTGTTGAATGTTGTTTATGTTATGCTTTGGATTTGTAAAACATATTATGCTTTGGTCGAATGCTAGTGATGAATGGTTATGCCTTAGATGTTATATGATGTTTTTGGATTGGCATGTAAACCTTATGTGTGAACATGTGTGCCTTTTAGCTTTTAAAGCTTTTGAGTATGCTTGTTATGCAATATATATCCTTTATGTGAATGCCATGTTGTAAATGCCTTGTCATTCATCCAAATTGATCTACATGCTAGTTCATGGTTGCTAGATGTTGTATGAATGCTTGTATGTGGCTAGGGAAGTCTTAAAATGCATTTAGTGTTGAGTCTTGTGTTGTTTTGTTGTATTTTGGTGTCTTGCAGTGCAGGGTGTATCGATACGCCTAAGGGCCGTATTGATAGGGTCCTACACTTTGGGACACAGAATCGGCTAAGGGTACCGATACTCGGGGGTGTATCGATACGTCCAATCTTTACTGGAATTTTGAGATTTTCACGAGTCTTTGGCGTATCGGTACGGGCTCTAAGCGTATCGGTACGATTTTGTCTCGTTGACCGCGAGATGTTGACCGAGGAGGGTGTATCGATACACCCAAGGGCTGTATCGATACGGTCTCCCTGAGTTGACTGAAGGTAGTTGACTTGGTCAAGGCGTATCGATACCCTTGACAGGTGTATCGATATGGCCTGCTCTGTGACTTTAAAATGGGTTGTTTAACATGTTGATTTTGTTTGGTTGCTTTTACCTCATGATGTTTTTCGCTGTCGTGATCACTTAAGAAATAATATGCCTTTAGATAAGATTTAATTAAAAGAAATTTTTTACGGTTGCTAACCGAGGTGGGACCTTAACGGGTTTCACATCGGTTTTCCCCGTGTATCCTACTCGAACCGGTCAGCCGACCAGACCGGGACGAGGGGGTTACATTTGTTGGTATCAGAGCCTGAGATTACCTAGACCTCCGGCAGGTAAGTGAGGTAAGTTTCATGTGTTAAGCAATTGTTATGTTTCGGTGTATGCTTTGCCATGTATGCTTGTTGTTTGTTCGTTTGTATGGTGTTTGGAAGCAAGATTGTTGTGCCTGGTGTAGTGTCGAGTTCCCATTGCTTCTATTACTTAATTTGAAAAGGTTTTGTAAAGGAAGATACCTGAGCACAGTTGGACCCTTGCCTTTGCTAACTTAATCCTTATATGTTTGTTTGTTGTAGTTGTTATCTTGCTAGCTGTGATATGAGACCACGAGGGAGGCCTAGGATGGTTCAACCGGAACCACGGGCACCGGCTTCGGGAGTTGAGCTAGTTGATGAGGCACAGGCTCCTCAACCTCATCCTTCTCCTCCTCATCAAGAAGAGGGAGGCGAGGCGAGAGCCGAAGGCGTAGAACCTCAAGTTGGACAAGGACCGGCCGGAATAGATTTAGTTCCTATAGTTCAGGCGATAGCCGGAGCTTTTCAGGCTGCAGTGGCTGGGGGTCAGGCAGTGGCACAACCCCAGGGAGAGGGTACTGGTTTACCTTTAGAGAGACTCCGCAGTTTGGGAGGTGAAGAGTTCAGAGGGTCGACACCCAAGAGGTCCGAGACTTGGTTTGAGAAGATCGTCCGTATTCTGGCAAAAATGGGATGTACCGGGGAACACAAACTAGGGTGTGTTGTATCTTTGCTTAAGGGTGATGCCTACACTTGGTGGGTCACCGTCACTACGGGTATGGCAGAGGATGAGATTACTTGGGAGTTTTTCGAGTCCGCTTTCCATAAGAAATATTTGGGTCCTCGTTATCTCGATGAGAAGAAGAGGGAATTTATGGCTTTGCTTCAGGGGAGTATGACAGTAACAGACTATGAGATCAGATTTGTCAGACTGAGTCAGTATGTATCCGAGCTTGTTCCTACTGAAGTGGAACGTTGTAACCGTTTCCACTATGGGTTGAACGAAGAGATCAAGAGGTACACTTGAGCTTCTGACTACACAGATTTTAATGTCTTGGTCGCGAGGGCCAAGGACTTAGAGCACAGTTTGGGCTTGACCAAACGATCTAGTGGTTCTAGCTCTGGGAAGAGATCTAGTGACTTTGATAGAGGTGATGCCAAGAGGCATCGGGATAACAAGCATCACTATGACCATAGACGTGGTGGAGGTAACCACAGTAGGGGCCATCAGGGCCAGAGGGCTGGTGGGCAGTTTCTCACGTGTGCTAGTTGCGGGAGGAATCACACCGGTGAGTGTTGGGGGAATTTCCACTCATGTTGGAGCTGTGGAGCTAGGGATCATATTAGGCGTGACTGTCCACATCAGGTGAGGCAGGCACCAGTTCAGGCTCTTGCTAGAGCTAATGACTTTCAGAGAGGTCGCGGGCGCGGTAGAGGTAACTTCCAGCCGAGAAATGATGGCCAGAGGAACATAGCACATGTAGTTGCTGTCCAGCCAGAGGGCGGAGGCCAGGCCAGAGTTTACGCTCAGCTTGAGGATTAGCATGACACAGATGTTATTGCAGGTAACTTCTTGATACAGTCTTTGGGTTTCCTTTCTTTGATTGACTCCAGGTCTACACATTCTTATATACTAAGTGAGCATGCGAAGTTGTTGAAATTGCCTTGTGAAATATTAGATGTAGGAGTTAGTGTTACTAGTTCTTTCGGGGATACGGTAGTAGTTAGAAAGATGTACAAAAGATGTTCGCTAATGATTCAGAGGCATGTGTTTCCAGTGGATATGATGGAGCTACCATTTTATGGATTTGATGTGATTTTGGGTATGGACTGGCTCACTGAGCATAGAGCTAGGATATACTTTGAGACTAAGAGGATTTCCTTGAGACTCACAGATGATTTTGAGATAGTGGTGGTAGGTGAGAACGTGAAGTTCTTATCAAATGTAGTTTCAGTTTTAGAGGCTAAGAAGCTAGTTGAGTTGGGTTGCGAGGCGTATTTGGCCTATGTGATGAATCCAAACATGAGTGAAGTTAGACCTCAAGACATTCTGACAGTGTGTGACTTTCCAAGGGTGTTTCCGTAAGAGTTGTCGGGTTTACCACCTGATAGGGAAGTAGAGTTTGCTATAGAGACTTATTCAGATTCAGCTCCTGTTTCGATTGCTCTGTATCGTATGGCACCGAAAGAACTAAAAGAGTTGAAGACTCAGTTGCAAAAGTTGACAGATAGAGGCTTCATTTGACCGAGTTCTTCGCCTTGGGGTGCTCCAGTTTTGTTTGTAAAGAAGAAAGATGGAAGCATGAGAATATGTATAGATTACAGACATTTGAATCAGTTAACAGTGAAGAACAAGTATCCGTTGCCGAGAATTGATGATTTGTTTGACTAGTTGAGAGGGGCATCAGTCTTTTTGAAGATCGACTTGAGATCCGGTTACTACCAACTAAAGGTAAGAGAAGTTGATGTACCGAAGACGGCCTTTAGGACTAGATATGGTCACTATGAGTTCTTAGTCATGCCTTTTGGGTTGACTAACGCACCGACTGCTTTCATGGATATGATGAATAGGATCTTCCATCAGTACCTAGATCAGTTTGTAGTTGTCTTCATAGATGACATCTTGGTGTATTCACGTACCGAGGAAGACCACGACCGACACTTGAGGTTAGTTTTGCAGACTTTTTTAGATAGTCAGTTGTATGCAAAGTTGAGCAAGTGTGAGTTCTGGATCCGAGAGGTAGTCTTCCTAGGGCATGTAGTGTCAGTCGATGGGATTAGAGTTGATCTAAAGAAAATAGAGGCCATTGTTGAGTGGAAGCAACCGAAGTCAGTAATATAGGTTTGTAGCTTTCTAGGCTTAGCTGGATACTATAGAAGATTCGTAGAAGGTTTCTTGAAGTTAGCCGCTCCATTGACACATTTACTTCATAAGAGTGTTCAGTTTGAGTGGTCAGATGCAAGATAGCGAGCCTTTGAGAAATTGAAAGAAGCTTTGACCCAAGCACCGATCTTGATTTAGCCAGAGTTAGGGAAAGAGTATGTAGTGTACAATGATGCTTTCTATGTAGGCCTAGGTTGTGTTCTCATGCAAGACAAGAGAGTAGTGGCTTATGCCTCAAGACAGTTGAAGACTCACGAGCGTAACTATCCAACCCACGACATAGAGTTAGCTGCAGTTGTGTTTGCTCTGAAGATTTGGAGGCATTATATGTACGGTGAGAAATGCACAGTGTACACAGATCACAAGAGTTTGAAGTATATCATGACTCAGCGAGATTTGAATTTCAGACAACGTAGGTGGTTAGAGTTGCTAAAGGACTATGATCTTACGATTAAGTACCATCCGGGTAAGGCCAATGTAGTGGTCGATGCTTTGAGTAGAAATGTAGCTGTAGATTTGAGAGCCATGTTTGCTAGATTGAGCTTGTCCGAGGATGGTGGCTTGGTGGCCGAGCTTCAGGTTAGACCTACTCTAGGTCAGTTGATTAGGGAGAAGCAGCTCTTAGATAGATCTTTGGCACCTCACGTGCAAGACATAGCCGAGGGTAGACCTTCAAACTACAGTTTTAGTACCGATGGGGTCTTGTGTTTCAAAAATAGGATAGTTGTGCCAGAAGACAGTGACTTGAGACATACGATCTTGACTGATGCGCACAGTAGTCCGTTCGCTATGCATCCTAGAAGTACGAAGATGTACCGAGATTTGAAGAATGAGTACTTTTGGGTTGATTTGAAGAGAGACATAGCCGACTTTGTGAGTACGTGTATGGTGTGTTAGAGAGTGAAGGCGGAACATCAGGTTCCCTCAGGTTTGTTGCAACCGTTGAGAATTCCGGAATGGAAATAGGAGAATATCACCATGGATTTTTTTTTCGGGCTTGCCTTTGACTCCTACGAAGAAGAACTCAGTTTGGGTTATAGTAGACCGTTTCACAAAGTGTGCTCACTTCTTGGTAGTCAATACGACTTATACCTTAGATAGATTGGTCGATCTGTACATTGGTGAGATTGTTAGATTGCATGGTGTGCCGAAGTCTAATGTGTCCGATAGAGATCCTAGGTTTACAGCTCGATTTTGGGAGTGTCTGCATACAGCTTTGGGTACCCGTTTGAATTTTAGCACGTCATATCATCCTCAGACAGATGGTCAGTCAGAGAGGGTTATATAGATTTTAGAGGATATGTTGCGTTGTTGCATCATTGATTTTCAGGGTACGTGGGAGAAGCACTTGCCTCTAGTTGAGTTTGCTTACAATAACAGTTTTCAGTTGAGCATTCAGATGGCTCCGTATGAGGCCTTGTATGGTAGAAAGTGTAGAACTCCAGTTTGTTGGGCTGAAGTGGGACAGAAGTTGTTACCTATGTCAGATTTGCTTAAGGGGACAACCGATAAAGTGAAATTGATTTGCGATCGCTTGAAGGCAGCTTCGGATAGACAGAAGTCCTATGCCGACTTGAAGAGGAAGGAAGTCGAGTTTTCAGTGGGCGAGAAGGTGTTTCTAAAAGTGTCTCCGTGGAAGAAAGTGATGAGATTTGGCAGAAAAGGGAAGTTGAGTCCGAGGTACATAGGACCGTACGAGATTGTGAAAAGGGTTGGCCCAGTTGCTTATCAGTTGCGTTTTCCATCCGAGCTAGAGAAGATACACGATGTGTTTCATGTTTCGATGCTCCATAAGTATAGGTCAGATCCATCACATGTTATGCCTGTAGAAGAGATTGAATTGAATCCGGATTTGACTTATGATGAAGAACCAGTTGAGATCTTAGCTTCAAACAGCAAGGTGTTGCAGGGTAGATCGATTGAGTTAGTAAAAGTGTGGTGGCAACGTCGAGGGGTGGACGAGGCCACTTGGGAGAGGAAGGAGGGTATGGAAAGGCAGTTTCCTTATATCTTTCAGTCAGGTAATTTCTAGGACGAAATTCCTTAAGTGGTGGAGAGTTGTAACACCCTTGTTTTGGGGTTAGGAGTTCGGTGTGTGTGTTGGGTTCAAGTCATCAAAACCGATTTAATTTAATTAAGCCTTGGTTTTAATTTAAATGAGATTAAAATTAAAGTAATAGCATTTTTGTAATTATTTCAAAACAAGGAAAAGATGAGCCTTTTTCAAATTAAAAGAAAAAAAGAAAAAGAAGTCTTCTTCTTCATTTTGCAACCTAACGTGAAAACCCTCCCCAAAACCCAAAAGCACTATTCCATCTCTTTTCTCCATCATCTCAAGGGCTCCTTTGAAGGTAATTTCGTTTTTGAATTCTCCTTTCCATCCCAATCATTTCCATGGTTTTAGAATTCAAAATGGATCATCTTTTAAGTTTTTCAAGTTTTCAAAGTTGAAGAAAGTATGAAGCTTTATTGGGTTTTTGACATGTTTTTGGTTTGTTTAGTTGATTTTAGAGTTCACCTTACTTTAATACACCTAATATCTTAAAATGGAGGGATTTTGAGAAAAATTCCGAAATGGGTCTTGGGCGCATTTTTAAAGGTGTCAAAACTTAAAATTTTGGTGTGGTTTTGTGTTGGGTTGAAGGGCTGATGGTTTAGGGTTGTTAGGAAGGTGTTTTGGAAGTCTTTAGAGGTCATTTGGGTGTTGGAAATGGTGGATTTCAACTGGGTATTATTGGAGTACGAAAATGTAAGTTTTGTGGTTAGTTTGGGTTTGAAACTATGAAGTTTTGGCTTGTGATTGTGGGTTGAGTTTGTGGCTGAGTTTAGCAGTGATTTGATTGAGTATTACCTTGTCTTTTGATTGGTTAGAAGCAAGAGGAAACATCGGAGAAGGTTCGGGATCGAATCCGGAAATTGTGGAGGCTTGAGTAGCTTTGCTTGGTTTGCTAAGGAAGGGTGGTGAGTGAAACTTTCAAATTTGTTTAAATTGGTTCAACTGTGTGTTGTTGAGGTTTGGGATGTGCTTGGTAGGCCATTCCAAGGTAGAAGTTAAATTGGTAGTTTAACTTCTTGTGTGTTTATAGCTTTAAATGTTTATGCCTATTATGATCTTGTGAAGCATGATTTGATTATGCATGAGTATCCATTGATGTGTGTGGTGATGGATGTGTGCTATAAATGATGGTTGTTATGACGTGGTTTTGATAGTATGATTGGCACTAGTTAACTTACCGAGTATAAATGATCGATCATAAGGATTAGTGTGCACACGGTTGAGTCAAATTCGCGCGTGGCCTTGGTGGCGTTAAGCCATCAATGAGGAGTACGGTGATGTAATATTCCACCGAAAATGTTTATGTTATACGTGATGATGAGTGGAATCCCATTCGTAGGGCATGTGATGATGAGTGGAATCCCATCCGTAGGGCATGTGATGATGAGTGGAATCTCATCCATGCAAGGTCCGGTGATGAGTGTAATCCCACCGAGGTAATGTTGTTGTTGAGTGTAATCCGCGTATCCGAGTAAACTAATGGTGGCCAATATACTTGCTCATATGGTTATGTTGTTTAGATAAATGCTTTATCTTGTTGAGCTTAATATGAAGTAAGATGCCATATTATTGTCTCTTGTGTTGCTAGTTAGATTGTTAGGTTTATGCTTATGTATGTTGTGTGTGATGTTAAGGATTGTATGCTTGAACCCTGCATTGTCGTTGTTTTTGGTTTTAGAGCATCCTCACTAAGCTTCTAGCTTACACTCTCATTTTCGACAATGCAGATCAGTAGCGTGGAGTTAGCAAGGAGCAAGGCGAAAGGGCATTCCAAGCTTTTGTAGTTGCTCAAGTATGGTTTAGTAAATAAAGTAGTAGTTTAGCAATGGGGCTGCTATGTGTTTGTATGAGCGTTGTATGACTCATTTTTGTTGAATGTTGTTTATGTTATGCTTTGGATTTGTAAACCATATTATGCTTTGGTCGAATGCTAGTGATGAATGGTTGTGCCTTAGATGCTATATGATGTTATTGGATTGGCATGTAAACCTTATGTGTGAAGACATGTGCCTTTTGGCTTTTAAAGCTTTTGAGTATGCTTGTTATGCAATATATATCCTTTATGTGAATGTCATGCTGTAAATGCCTTGTCGTTCATCCAAATTGCTCTACATGCTAGTTCATGGTTGCTAGATGTTGTATGAATGCTTGTATGTGGCTAGGGAAGTCTTAAAATGCATTTAGTGTTGAGTCTTGTGTTCGTTTGCTGCATTTTGGTGTCTTGCAGTGCAGGGCGTATCGATACGCCTAAGGGCCGTATCGATACGGTCCTACACTTTGGGACACAGAATCGGCTAAGGGTACCGATACTCGGGGGTGTATCGATACATCCAATCTTTACTGGAATTCTGAGATTTTCACGAGTCTTTGGCGTATCAGTACGGGCTCTAAGTGTATCGGTACGGTTTTGTCTCGTTGACCGCGAGATGTTGACCGAGGAGGGTGTATCGATACGCCCAAGGGCTGTATCGATACGGTCTCCCTGAGTTGACTGAAGGCAGTTGACTTGGTCAAGGCGTATCGATACCCTTGACAGGTGTATTGATACGGCCTGCTCTATGACTTTAAAATGGGTTGTTTAACATGTTGATTTGGTTTGGTTGCTTTTACCTCGTGATGTTTTCCGTTGTCGTGATCACTTAGGAAATAATATGCCTTTAGATAAGATTTAATTAAAAGAAATTTTTTAGGGTTGCTAACCGAGGTGGGACCTTAACGGGTGTCACATCGATTTTCCCCGTGTAGCCTACTCGAACCGGTCAGCCGACCAGACCGGGACGAGGGGTTACACTAAACCCCTAAAATATTACCATAAACCCTTAAAATGTAATATCTAAACCCTAAATTCTAATCACAACAACTATATTCTAAACCCCTAAACTCTAAACCCTAAATTGAGTCCATAAATCCTAAATCTAAGGCGTTTGTGAAAACTAAAAGTTTTCACTGTCAGTGCATGAAATTGTTCCCCTATAATTATTGTGTAATAGGTTTACCCCTCTATTTTATTATATTTATTATGGTTAGTTTTATTATTATCACTTCCATTATTTCTATTATCATATATATTATTATACTATTATTACTATTTTATTATTTAATTTTTTACTAATTAAGTTTATTTGTAATCTTTATTATGTCCTAATAAATTATAATTTAATTTTTATGATTTTTTAAATATATTTTTCAACAAATTATTTAATTTACTCTCGATTTAAATGTGATTGAATTTATTGTTGGTCGGTAAATCACCAAGTTTAAATATCTACATTCGCCCTAATGGAGGTTGAATGTAAATCAATGAGACAAAATGCATTTAGAAACAATTTCATTGTAATTTAGCTTTTAATTTCATCCTTTAATTGACTGTTATCCTCTTGTGGCATTAGGGAACCCCTCTTCTATAATGACTCCTTGTTCGTAAATAAGTCTCATAACGAGTGGTCCTAGCGTAAAAGAGATGATGTTTATCTTATAAAATTCTGGTTCGAACATTTTGTCAGTAAGGTGTTTGCGCCTTAATAAAAGATTAAGAAAAAGTATGAACAAATACTACTTTATAATCACCGTTAAAAATAACTTATATACTTAAGACACTATGAGATAATATGAGCATCTGTGACCACTCAACCAATTAATGGATATGTGCAAGTCATTAAATTAAATTAACCTCTAGAATAATTTACTTGTCAAAACATTTGAATTCCGTTTTTCACCTTTTTATTGAAAATTTATGTGGTCACTCGTCCAAATTTAAATTATAAATATCATCAAAAGTTTTAATTATAAAATTTACTCATCATGTAAATATTAGGTACTAAATTTGCCATTATACCAAAAAGCAATCAATAACAACATTTCAAATTTCGAAAGAGTTCTTGTAATGTATTTTAATTTCCTGCGACTTCTTGCCTCAGCCGCCATCTCCGCGCTCTTCACCACCTCCACTGCCGCCTTCATCAGTCTTTTTTCCGCACAGTAACTCAAAAGTTAATTTGTGAGGTTTCATTTAAATCAATTTTCTTGAATTCATTGATCTTGGATGATTCTTGAATTTTCTTGATTTACGACACCCATGGAATTGGATGATGTAAAAGAAGGCGACAGACATAACCCAGAGCAGAACATTGTTTGTGCAAATATAAAATATGACATGACAAATACTGATATGTTTATTTGTACATAAGAAAACGATATAAAACCACTAACAAGAAAATGTCCATCCTTAAGCAAAGGAACACAAGATTTAAAAAGAAAATTTACCCATGATGATCTCTATTCTAGGACTAGCATGGCATTTCGAACCGGCAAACAGGACAGTAATGGCTATGAGAAACAGGCTTCATCTGACGACGAGAAAAAAAAATAAAAGATTTTTGCTCAATTTGTGGACTTCAAGCACTTTCCGACGAAATGGAGGTCAGATTCTGACTAATGGGGCGAGACAAAGCAACTAGTGAAATTTGGTACCGAACGACGAGTGAACGGTGAAGTGACAAAAATGTCCAATGTCTAAACTTCAGTGACAATAAAATTCAATGTCTAACTTCAGTGAGTAAATTAAACGTTTTAAAACTTCAGTTGTAATTCATAATTAGCCGGAGATTGATTATGAGAGGAGGGGTGAGCGCTATGAGAGAGCTTGCACTACAACAAAATAGGTCTTTAGCGGTGTTTTTTTAGTTCTATAGCGGCGTTTTTTAATGCCGCTAAAAACATTCCTAGCGTTTTGAAAACCCCCGCAAGAAGTGCCTCTTAAACCAGCGCCACAACTGTTCGCGACGTTTTCGGGTAAGAAACGCCGCAACAGGCCAAAATCCTTTACAAACGCCGCAAAAAACTGTTCTGTAGTGGCGTTTTTATTTTACAAATGCCGCAAAAAACTGTTCTGCGAAAAACTATTTTTTAGTGGCGTTTTTTTACTACAAACGCCGCGAATAACACCATATTTTCAAAAAAAAAACTCAAATAATAAATCACATTCCTTTTCTCAAATCGACAATTAATAGTGAGAACGGTCAGAACTAATCATTTAAAACAATTTCTAACATTACAAATCCATTTCTCCAAACTCATACTACCATACTACACAAACATGCAAAGTTAACATGAAATAAAATTGGAATAGAAGAACCCAATCAAATCAAGACATGATGAATCTAATACATGAATCAAAAATGAATCTAATACATAAATCATAAAGAAGTGTATATGGCCTTAGATTCAAAACTATACCAACATCATCAATACTTGCACTTTCCACAAACTCAGAACCAGTGTATATGGCCTTTATTGCACTTTCATGGTCCTGTAAAAAGTGAAAAACAACAAATCATGGAATACTCCATTAGAAGAATAGGAACGAGCGGCACACAACCAATAAACTAAAGAGTAATGAGTTTGAACAGCAAAGTCCTAATAGATAACAACACTTCCACCAAGAAACTAAAGGTTATATGATTACTTGACAAAAAGAATATAACCCACAAACTTACAAAATAAAATAAAATAAACAATATAGTAAGTTAAAATAAAGACAAGAATTATTATCATGGATACTATCAGTGTTATGAAGTTTGTACCTATGAGTGTTACAAAAGAATATAACCCACAAACCAACAAAATATGATAAAATATAAACTTCATAACAGAAGTGAAAAAAAGACAGCTTTAACACAATTAGCATCAACAAGAAAGAAACAAATAAGCTCCTTCAAACTTACACAGATTTAGGGACTTTGAACCCAATGTCAGCTTAAGTTAGCCATGGAGTAAAGCCTGGGTTATATGGTTAGAGCAGACTACGCCATCTATACAATATCTTGTCTGATTAACCAGAACTTTTAAAACCTGATTCTGTTTATGATGAAAGAGAAGTTAACAAAACTACTGAATTAATTGGAGCAGGGGCCAGGGGGGTATACACAAGATAATACCCAGCACATAATTGGAGAAGGGGGCATACACAAGTTAACAAAACCTGATTCTATTATCATAACGCCTTAACAGCTGATGGGGAAAAAAAAACCTACAGAAAATTTACCCAATCTCTATTCTAGGACTAGCATGGCATTTCGAACCGGCAAACAGGACAGTAATGGCTCTGTTTCAGCCACTCCTGGATACATTGGTTGTGAAACATGTGGGAACATGGCATCCGGGCAGCGTTTGACTCGACGTCGAACCCCTCCAAACACACGGTGCAATCCCCATCTCCGGCTTCCACCTTCACCGTCGTTAGCATCTCCTTAACCGACGATTCTGTAGCCGGAACCATCCCGTAGTTGTTTATTTCGATCTCCGCCGCGGATTCCGCCAAAGCCCTTCTTCCCATAAGAAACTCGAGGGCGTTCTCGTTTACCAAAACCGATGCTGCTATCACCGAATCTAGAGGCAAGACTTTACAGTGGTACCCCCTGTTAAGCGTCCAGTCCGTGATCACAAGTGCGCGTCGGATGATGGTGTCGACCATCATGCCGTACCAAGCGGTGCTGGTGTCGATCCTGACACTCACGAACGCCGGAGCAAGAATCCGGCGAACCTGGTTCTGGTTTTGCAAGAGCGTGAGTAGATCAAAAGAAACGGTTTCTTGATGGGTGACGGGGAAGGAGAGCGCCGGCATGCGGTCGAGGCACCTGAAGTTGAGAGTGACGGTGATGGTTAATTCGATGCGGACTTGCGAGAGGGGTACGGGATGGGTTTCGCAAATGAGCTCGGAGAGGAAAACATGGTGGCGAAAGCCATTGTAGATTATATTCATTGAATCCGAAGCCATTAACGAAGACTCGGAGGAGGAGGTTTACAGAGCTCTAACGGTCAGAATCAGGTTTGAATGTTATGTTGTAAGTTGGAAGGTAGGGTTCTTATAAAGCTGCGAATGGCGGTGTAAAATTATGAGCAATTTATAAAGATTTAGCTTTCTTTAAATTGCTTGATAATCAAGTATATATACTCCAAAATTAAAATTTATCTTCTAAGGTTTATGATTATAATTTAAGGTTTAGTGTAGAGTTTAATTTGTAATATTTAGAGTTTAGAATTTACAAATTAGAGTTAAGGCTTTGAATTTTAAATTTTAGATTTGAGACATAAATATGCACAAAAAATTAACAGAAGATTGAAACTTTTTTTTTTGATATTAGGGTTAAAATTTTTATCTAAATTTTATTAAGAGTAAAATTTAATACACGTGTTGTAAAAATGTTACACAAATATACATATTTATTTTTTAAAATTTAAATATAAATCTTTAATCTTAAAACCCTAAAATTTATACTATAATTCTAAATCTCACAAGTTAAATTTCTAAACTCTTTGACAAAAAAATACATACATTGCGGACAAAATAATTTAAATTTAAATCTCTTAAAATAAAGATGATTTTCTTTTCTACTTGATCTTAATTATGAAAGTTGTCTTTTTATTACTCTTTAGAATGAGATATATATTTTTATTAGTATAGTGAGGTATTACATTTTTATGCCGGAATTCGAACCTATACAAGATAGGGTAAAATAAGTATCCTTAGTCACTAGGTCAGTTAGTAGATCTCGTTTAGAATGAGATATTAATCTTAAATTAATATATAAATTAGCACGTGAGCTACTACTTTTATTGAAGAATATGAACATAAGGCATGGAACATTTTTTTAAAAATATTTAAAAATAGTCATAAATATAATTTTAGCTTTTAGTAATTGTTATTTTTCTTTACTTTTTAGTTAAATTTGTTTGTTTATCTCGAGAAATTATTAGATGAACTTGACTTATTATGTAATCCGTAGCCTCAACCCATAAGGTTCATCCATCTCATTTTAACTTTTAAATAACAACCTATATTTTACTTATATCATATATGTAGAAAAAAGGTAAAAATTCACCTTTAAAAATAAAATAAATAGAGCTTATTAGCTGGGACGTGGTAAGTCATATCCGTGTAATAAATTTTCCAATATGATTTTCAACCTTTTAAGAAAAAAAATCAATAGTTAAATTTTAATGAAAATACTAACCGGAAAGTTAAAATTTCAAGACATTTGACATGATATGGCACCTAGCATTTTATGTATACTTCATTCAAATTTATTTTACTTTGTATAAAATGTTAAAGTGGTTAAGTGAATGGTTGTTGTTCTTAAAAGTCGCGGGTTCGAGCACCAACAGCTGCAGCAGGATGGTTGAGACTATATTCACAACAAATACTACTTGTAATCAACTTAGTTTTTAAAAAAAAATTGGAATAATTTACATTTTAAATTATTGAACTTATCATTCATTTTCATCTACATCATAAAACTTTAAATTTATCAAATTACATCATTCAACTTTTATTATTAATAAACTAAGTCACTTATACTAATACCTTAACTAATTCTAACTTAAAATTTGAAATTTATACTCTTACTCAACAATTTTTTTACATATCATCCTCAAATAATGTTAATTGAAGCTTTTAATAATTTTCTATAAGAAATTTTTTAAACATTTCTTTTAAATAAATTTAAAGGGAAAATAACTATATTTTCAATAAATACGAAAAAATATTTAAATTATAAATTAAACATTATTTATTGATTATATACGAAAATATGTTAAATAAAAGTGTTAATTTTAATTTTTCGTTAAAATTATTTAATAGTATTAATATAAATAACTTAATTTATAAACAATAAAAGTTGAATGATGTAATTTGATTAAATTAAAAGTTTGTAATATAAATAAAAGCGAATGCTTAATTTAGTGATCTAAAAGGTAAATTACACTAAAATTTTGTGCCATGTTAACATGAATTATTTATAAACTATCAAATGATCAGCCACATCAAAACCGTTAAAAATATAATGTTTTGTCAACATTTATTTTAAAGAAAAGTAATGTAACTTTAGCATACCCCTTATGTCATTTGATTTTTTAAGCTAAATTTGATCTCTAATCTAAAAAAAATCAAATTGTTATTGTTTTCATATATAATCACTAACTAAAAATTTAAATTTTAATATCGTTGGCATGGGTATGTAAAGGAACTGAACAAATATAAACGAGGGTATGTTTATGTTCGTTTAATTTTAACCAAACAAATGAATGAACACAAACAACTAAAGAAACATAAGTTATTGTTCATATTCGTTCGTTAAGAAATGTAGCTTCTTTGTGTTTATTTTTGTTCATTCGTTAAAATGATAAACGAACGAAAACGAACATTGGGTATTGTTTAATTCTTTTTCTTTTTATTTCATATTTTAATATATGTTTTTAATTTTTTTAAATATAATATTTTTGTTGTGAAATATAATAAATATAAATAGACATATGTGAATAAATTTAAACGAGCATAAACGAACGGATCACGAGCGTTCACGAACGAGCCCTTTGTTCGTGTTCATTCATTTAAATAAACGAACATAATATTTTATTTACATTCATTCCTTTAATAAATAAACAAACTTTCCGTTGAACGTTCGGTTCGTTTACAACTCTATTGTCATAGAATCTCACGTGACAATCCATATTACTTCATAGATTTTTCTAGTTATATTTTTTAAAATTTTGAATATTTCTATAATTTAATTACTTGTTTACATGGCATATAAAATAAATAGTTCCAGGTTAACATTAAACACATGTGAATTATCACATGGATTATTACTTCAAAACCATTAAAATGTTATGTCTTATAGATTTGACTCTTTTCAGAAAAACTTGGAAATAAAATTTAATTCAAAACAGAATAATAATTAATTTAACAAAAAAAAAACATTAAGGCTAAATTTGCTATTATCCGACTTTCTTTTAAAGCGTTTTTTATATTTGTGTGGGTGAAGGTTGAATGTAAATCAATGAGACAAAATGAACTTGGAAACAATTTAATTGTAATTTAGCCTTTAATTTTCAATTTTGTCAAATAACTACAACATTAACATGTGTACTGTTAATGGGGAAACTAAAACATGTCTTGATCTTTGATGATGTAACATTAATCGTAATTTAGACAAAATGTTCTTGATCTTTGATGATTCTTGAATTAAATTTTCTTGACGATCACATTTAAGACACCATGGATGATGATGTAACATAACCAGACCAATATATTATTAAAACATGTCTTCTATATCTTTGTACATAAAAACGCTCTAAAATCAATAACAAGAATCCCTTAAGCAAAGGAATAGAACAACGGCCCATGGCGGACGGATCGGGCAACGTCTAGACTGAGGTAGAGAGGAGTTAAGAGAGTTTGAGAGAGGGTTTTGATTTTTTGGGGGGTTATCAGATCAAATGATTTTTTTGCAGAATGAGTGTAATTGAAGGGCATCAATAGGACGTTGGTTTATCCTTGTATCCGACGCGTGCGACCTGACCCAGGAGGATACACAGTTTTTTTTAATAAGAAATGAGATAACATCTTTTCTAGCCCTTTTATCTTTTTTATAAGAAAACGCGTCAAGCTTGTCGCAGGACGTTATTACAGCTAGGCAACCCCGCTGAATTTTTTAACTCGAATAACTTGAAATTTTTTAACTCGACTCGATCGAATGCTCACCCCTAACTAAAACTGTAATACAAGCATTCTAAATATGTAAATTTTCATATAAAAAATTATGCCAGGTTAACATGAATTACGTGTACACTACCACATAATCGACTACAACAATGTGAGAAAGGGGCCATGGTGGTCGGAATAGGTAAACGGCCGATGGCCTGTGATGGAGATGAAGAGCGGTTAAGGTACTGTTATGCTTGAGATAAGAGAAATGAAAAGCAATCTGAAATTTTATTAAATGATGTATGAAAATTATATGTCCATTACAATAACCTGGTATTTATAACCCATTCAACAATGGCCCAACATATTGACCAACTGACTAACAACCTTAACAAACTACTAACAAATTAGCAATTAATTTTTAATCTCTAACTTTCACCATGTTTTCTTCTCATGTTGAACTTCTTCATTGAGTTTAGTCCATGAACTACTAATTAGAGAGATGTTATTCAAGCAAGGGGGAGACTCTTCATTCTTTAACCTTCTAAACCTCTTGAAGTTGCTTCTGAAAAAAGAATGCAAACATATAGAGCTCGTTAAGTGTGTAACGCCCTCGTCCTGGTCCAGATGTTTGACCGGTCCGAGTAGGCTACACGGGGAAAACCGATGTGAAACCCGTTAAGGTCCCATCTCGGTTAGCAACCCTAGAAAATTTCTTTTATTTATATCTTGTCTAAATGCATTATTAAGTCCTATGTGAAACACGACATCGGAAACACAAACAATATAACAACGACCATCCAAAACAACACTTTAAAACAACTCATTTTTAACTTTTTAAACAGGCCGTATCGGTACACCTATAGAGGGTATCGATATGCCTTGACCAAGTCAACTGCCCCAAGTTAAACCAATGAGACCATATCGATACAGCCCTTAGGCGTACCGATACGCCCTCCTCGGTCAACATCTCACGGTCAACGATATTAGACTGTACCGATACACCTATAGCCTGTACCAATACACCAAAAACTCGTTAAAATCTCGGAATTTGAGTAAAGATTGAGCGTATCAATATGCCCCCGAGTATCGGTTGTAACACCCCAATTTTGGGCTTGGAAGTTTAGGGTCTGAACCAGACCGGTCTGATTTTCAGTTCGAATATAAAAGGTGGTTTTAGGGAAAGCCTAGTTCGGGTTGCATTAAAAATATGGAAAAATATCTAAAAATCCTTTTTTAATATATATATAAGAGAGTGGTGAAATCTATTTTACAAAATAAGGTTTGGAAGTGTGACATTTCGAATTAGTGACTAAAATGTAATTTTTGAAAAGTTCAGTGGTGACTCTTTTGTAAGGATTGAAACTTTGAATCTTTAAGGAGCTAATTTACCCAAGATTGATTTCTCCAGATTTTTCTTAGTTTTAAATGATTCATTTAATGTTTAATTAATTAAAGGAAGATGGGAAAAACTAATTTTGAGATTTCATAACTAACTTTCTTTAAAATTTTCTCTTCTCATTTTCTCTCAAAATTCTCACAACCAAACACATTTCTACAGCAACTTTTCTTTTGATTTTCACACCAAATGATGAGATTTCAATCCTCAAATGATTCCTAATCCTTTCTACATCAAATCCTCTTCATTTGCTTATTGAATTTTCAAGGACTTTGGCTCTAATCAAGGAGAAATCTACATTTAGAGGTAAGGATGTTCTTCTCCTCTAAATACTCAGTTCTTTACTAAAATTCCCAAGTTCTCAATCCTTAAATTAAGTTTTATTAAAGGTTTTAATGTTGTGATCTTGATTTTGGCTTTAAACTCAAGATTTGGATTAAATCTTAAAGAAATTCGTAGTGATTGTTTGGGCTCTGTTTTGAGATGGCTTTTTAATGTATTTTGGATGTTTAATGATGTGTAATTGAGGTTTAATCAATGCAATCCTGAATAGGTTGATTTTCCTAAGTTTTTGCTTATGAAAATGATGGTTTTTGGGGTGATTTTGGTGTTCTGTTATAGCTGGAGGTATAAGGACGAGTTTAGGTTCTTTTTGGATGTTAATTGATGTCTAAGAATGTTTAGAAGTGATGAATCTTGGCCGGGTAATGTTGTGGAAGAGTTTGGAGGTGATTTCGGTTGTGTTTGGTAGCCGAAATGTTAGTTTTGGTGAGAGCAGCGAGTTTAGGTGTTATGGCTGAAGATTTTAATGCATGATGATGCATTAATCCTCTGCTTTGATGTGTTTAAAACAGGGGAGACATCTTCGGATCCTTGTGGTGTTGATCCGGAGGCTTGAACGACGTTTCAGCAAACTTGCGAAACGGAATTGGTGAGTGGAGTTGGATCTCCAGCTTTGTATTAAATGTTTGAAGGTTTGGGAGCTTAGTTTAAGTCTAATCAACTTAACTAAGCTCAAGTGTAAGTTTTCGGGAAAACTCTTTCTCTTGAATGAACCATGAAATGGTTGGATGCAATGTGTTTAATTTGCATGTTTAAATTCTGTTTTGAAAGCATGTTTTAGCATGATTAATGCTGGTTTTGAAAGCCATGTGTTGAAGGATGCTCAAGGTAAGAGATCCTTGGTTTGATATTGATAATTGTGGTTTGATGCATAGTGATGCATGATGGTTTAATGGCTTTGGTTAATGCTTTAAAACAGTGGATTATTGATGATAAATGATGTATATTGGCAAGTGATGTGTGGTTTAAAAGTACTTGAATCGGATATAGTTAGCCGGCTATAGGATTGGGTGCACCGTGAATAAAGTCGCCTTGGATGTTGAGGGGTTGTAATTGTACCGTAAACTCCATCCATGTACACTAACGAGATGCTTAAGATCACAATGGTGGTTAAAAGTCCATGTGTGGATCTTGTGTTGAGTGTCCCGTGTTCTCGTTAGTGGTGTTATACAACTACCAATAAGTGATGTGGAGGGGTTGTGATTGTACCGTTAAACTCCATCACGGGTGTTGAGGGGTTGTGATTGTACCGGTAAACTCCACCTTGTGTGTTTGGTAGTGTGTATGAAGCGTATGGGACAACGCTTGTAATCCGCATATCCGATTGTGTTTTATGTTGAAAAAGGTTATGGTTTATCACTTGAAAGCCAATATGACATGTTAATGATATTGAAGCATGAGATGCTTGTTGTGAATGCAATGTTGCATGAATGATGTTGATGTGTGTTAAAAGGCTTATTGGAAAGTGTTTTTATAAGTGCATTATTGTGTTGTTTCATTAGAGCATGCCTCACTAAGCATTTGTGCTTACACTCTCTCTCTTGAACCAGTAATGCAGATAATTGACGTGTTTGTAGGCAGCAAGGAGGCTAAGAAATCCAAGGGAGGGTTAAGCTCATGTATGGTGACTATTTTACAACATTTTTAGATTTTGATATTTGGCAATGGGAACCTAGGTTGTGTTTTTTTTGGGAGATGTTTATGGACTCCCTAGTTTTGGCATGATGCCTTAAATGTTTTGGATATGTAATTGGCCATTTTGGTGCTTGCTTTGACGATTTGATGAATGTTTTCTTTGGACATTAGGATGCATGCCTATAGTCTTGTGAATTTTCCTAATTGATGCCATGATCGTGTTTTGATGATGCAAACATGTACCTAATATGTATGATGACTTGTTGGCATGATTAGTAAGTCATTAAGATGTGTTTGAGTGATTAAATGTATGTTAAACCAGCAAAATCTGCACTTTCTAGGCAGTCCGTATCGGAACGGGCACTAACGTTTCGAAACGGGGGCCTGTAATGGCCTTCGTGTATCGAAAAAAATAGGGTCGTTCCGAAACACTTTTGCCACTGCCAGGCCCTGTTTCGGAACTGGTCTCGAAACGAACCTGCGTTTCGGAACGGTCAAACCCCGTTCCGAAACACTTGACCGTTGGGCACTGATTTGAATGGTTTATGGTTTGCAAGCTTTACATTTTAGTCTTGAATTTGGTATTTGCAATTGCTTGAGTTTGAGACGTCCGTTTAAGGTGAAATTTGACAGGGAAACATGTAATATGATTAATTTGATATTGGAAACTTAAAAATCGACTAAGTCCTTTAACTTTCCAGAATTTATATTTTGGTCCCTAATTTTGTATGTTGTGCAATCGAGTCCCTTATTGCTTTCCGATCGCTGTGATTTTTAAGTATGTTTTTCTCAAGAGTACGCTTAGGGTTAATAAGCATCTAGACCGGTTTTCCCCGTAAGGGTCGTTAATCAAGGTTGACTTTTGGGTTGACTTTGGTTTTCCCCGTGTAATCTTCGTAGTTCGGGTCAAACGTCTAGGCCGAGCTAAGGGGGTTACATCGGTACCCTAAGCAGATTTTGAGTCCCAAAGTGTAGGACCGTATTGATACGGCCCTCAGGCATTTCGATACGCCCTGCACTGCAAGACTCCAAATTGGAGCAAAACGACTTAAGACTCAACTCTAGATGCGATTTACGACTGCCCTAGCCACAAACAACATACATACAACCTTTAACAACCAAGATATCAACATACATGTCATTCAAAATGAACAAGGATCATGCATCGAAAGGATTCATACATTTACCAAAAGGAGACATACTTAGCACTTCAAGGTTCATGTCATAGAGACAAAACATATAGGCATTCATGACATGCAACATAAGCAAGATTTACAATTCAAACAAAGCATCCAAAAGCCAAACCAACATCAACATATATCAAAGCTCAAATCAACAACACCTATCCCATTGCTTGAATATTACAATCTTTCAATTTAAAGTTCATACTTGAGCTAACCAAAAGCGACACTTGGAGGCCCTTCCTTGCCCTTGCTACCCGCAAGCTACTGATCTGCATTGTCGAACAAGAAAGAGCGTAAGCAAAAAAGCTTAGTGAGGGTAAGCTCATAAAACAAACCTCGACAATGCATGGTCCAAGCACGAGCAACAACCAAGATAGAATGCATGATCTTACCTCCGATCTGCATGAGCCAAAATATACATGATGCATGGACATATAATCAACACTATGCCATGATCAACAACTCATAAGCTCAACACACAAAGATACATATATCAATGTATTGTCCACCACATATATCAATCCATATTGGCAACACATCTCAAATCATAATGGCATATATATATATATATACTCTCATATTGGCACCTAGCTTTGACTCGAATACACAGATAACACGTTGGAACTCACATCCAACAACAACATTACCTTACGGTGGGATTACACTCATCACCGTTTCTCGCGGAGGGGATTCCACTCATCCTCACGCCCCGTCGATGGGATTCCACTCATCACCGACTAATATATAAAGATTTCCAGGCGAACCCGTACTTCATCTTGATGACCACCGTCACCAAGACCACGCGCGAATTAGACTCTCGTGTGCACAGTAACATCCTAATGATCGATCATTGTACCCAAGCATACTACTGCCAATATTAAACACAAACCATAACCTTTCACGACATCATTTCATATCAACTTTCGTGCTTAGCACGTACTCACCATGATCACTATCATGCACAAATCACAATCCAAACCACATGCATAACAATGCATCAAGCCATGCCTCAACAACATGTATAACACAATATACATAACTACCATAAACACGAATAAACAAGAGGCATAACATGCAATTAGGAGTTCAACCAAAAGTTTCCTAAACTAAGCTTGAGACTAGGCTACAACTCTAATCTCAACTCTAGGTGGGTTTACCAAGCCCAACCTAGGTCCACAAGCTTGAACCAACATTTAAAAACCATTTAAAACAGTAACCACTCACCACCCTTCCTTAGCAAACCAAGCAAAGCTACTCAAGCCTCTACAATTTTCGGAATCGATCCCGAACCTTCTCCGATGTTTCATCTTGCTTCTAACCAATCAAAAGACAAGATATTACTCACAAAATTAATGCTAAACTCATCCATAACCTCAACCCACAATCACAAGCCAAAACTTCATAATTTCAAACTCAACTAACCACAAAACTCACATTTTCG
This sequence comes from Hibiscus tridactylites, assembly GCA_958450335.1. Classification (NCBI taxonomy): domain Eukaryota; kingdom Viridiplantae; phylum Streptophyta; class Magnoliopsida; order Malvales; family Malvaceae; genus Hibiscus; species Hibiscus tridactylites. The sequence goes on along the minus strand of OY288273.1, from coordinate 33,582,034 downwards.
TACTCCCCAAACACTCAACTGAAATCCACCATTTCCAACACCCAAATGACCTCTAAAGACTTCCAAAACACTTCCCTAACAACCCTATACCATCAGCCCTTCAACCCAACACAAAAACACATCAAAAATTCAAGTTTTGGCACTTTCAAAAATGCCCCCAAGACCCATTTCGGGATTTTTGTCAAAATCCCTCCATTTTAAGACATTAGGTGTATTAAAGTGAGGTTAACTCAAAACTTAACTAAACAAACCAAAATTAAGTTGAAAACCCAATAAAGTTTGATGCTTTTCTTCAATCTTGAAAACTTGAAAATTTTAAAATGGTGATGATTTTGAAATCTAAGACCATGGAGATGCTTGGAATAAAAAGGAGAACTCAAAAACGGAATTACCTTCAAAGGAGCTCTTGAGATGATGGAGAAAATGGATGGAATAGTGATTCTAGGTTTTGGGGAGGTTTTTCACGTGAGAAGCAAATAGGAAGAAGATGACTTCTTTTTTTTCTTTTTGATTCAAAAAGCTTGTCTTCTTTTTGTTTTGACTTAATTACAAAAATGCTATTGCTTTAAATTTTAATCTCGTTTAAAATAAAACCAAGGTCTAATTTAATTAAACCGATTCGGACGACTCGAACCCAACACACACACCGAACTCCCAACCCCAAAACACGGGTGTTACAACTCTCCCCCACTTAAGGAAATTTCGTCCCCGAAATTTATCGAACATGAAGAGTCACTGAAACTGCTCCTCCTTACTTCCCTTTTCTTCTCACCACAACATTCTAACTAACCCGATAGACTTACCACACAACAATAGATATCTGATGATAAGATCTCAACTGGTTCTCCACTGCATGTCAATTTTAAACTCAACTCAATCTCTTCGCAAACATAGCATGGGACAAACCTGACTCACATTTCCGAATCATAGATACATGGAACACATCACGAACCCTTTCTAACTCTGGTGGTAACCACAACAAATAAAAAATAGAACTAGCCTAATTCACAATCTCATACGGCACCGTTTAAAAACTTGATCGACAACTTTCTCTGACTAACCATCTGACTTCAACAAGTATCCAAGCGCTACGCAGACGTCATCAAAAATCTAGTTGAAATCTCAAATCTCTATCGGCCATTATCGATTTCAAGACATTGTATAACTCACACTCTTGCTAAGGCACGACTTCTCCATCTTATACAAAGTACAAGTAACGTGGACATGCATAAAATGAGCACACTCGATACAACTATCATTGTTTACTCAGCTAAGTTCTCACGGAGGAAATCAAAGGCGAATCAGACACAAGGTCTCTCGAATCTATTACCCACTTTCATTAAGAATCTTCCACGGATGTAACAAACAAGAAGAAAACTAATGCTCGGTCTTGACACGCAGGCAAATTACACACTTACTCTCATACTGAACCACATTATTCATCAACTCAATCCAGAAGTACTCGTCTTCAACCCACAATACGTCTTCATACTACTCAGATGCAATACAAATGAACTGTCGTGTGCTTCGGCCAACACAATACGTCTCAAAACACTATGTCATTCGACACAACTATTCTGTCTCTAAAATGCAAAACTCTATTATCTCTGAAACTGTATTCTGAAGGTCTTCCTTCTACTATGCCTTGCACATGAGGTGCCAAGAACCTGTCTTGCAACTGTTTCTCTTTAAACATCTGACTCAATGTAGGTTTAACCTAAAACTCTGCCACAGAACCACTATCATTTGATAAACTGAATCCAGCAAATATAGCTCACAACTCAAATATAGCTCAGCAAAAACAACTCGAAGCATCGGTTACTACGTTGACTCTCTTTGGATGGTACTCAATCTTGAGATTACGGTCTTCAGGCAATTCTAACAATTCATGTTGTTCAAGTTTCAACCCTTCCTAGGTCGTCAAATATCTCAAGCTCTGATGGTAAGTGTATATTGTGCATTTCTTACTATACATGCTTTGTCTCAAAACTTTCATAGCAAAAACAACTGTAATTAACTCCATGTCTCGTGTCGGATAATTCTTTTCATGTATTTTGTTACTGTCTCGACGAATAAGCCACAAATCTTATGTCTTGCATAAGCACACAACCTAACCCTACATATGACGCATCACTATGGTTCACAATTTCTTTCTCTGATATTGGCTGGATCAAGGTCGAAGCTTTCGTCAAAGTTTCTTTCGGTTTCTCAAGGGCTCGTTGTCTCGCATCTGACCACACAAACTGAACATTCTTCTGTAGCAACTTGTTAATGGAGCAGTTATCTTCAAAAGATCATTTACAAACCTCCGATAGTAACAATGCTAGACCTAGGAACTATAGATACCTGTCACTGTCTTCGGTTTCTTCCAACTCACATTTTTTTCTACCTACTTAGGATTTACTCTAATACACTCGGCTGAGCTACATGTCCTAGGAGAACATCTTCCTTGACTCGGTGCTCACGTTTGCTCAACTTGGTATACAACTGATTCTCTAATAGGATCTACAACACAACTCTAAAGCTTGTCATGATCTTCCTCAGCACGCGAATATACCGTGTATCATCTATGACGACTACTACAACTGATCAAGGAGCTCAGGAAGTATTTTGCTCGACATCTCTATAAAAGTAACTAACACACTAGTCAAACAAAGCGACATAACCCAGAACTCAAAGTGACCATATCTTGCCCCCAAAAGCTGTCTTCGGTACATCAACTTCTCTCACTTTCAACTGGTAGTAATCAGATCTCAAATTAATCTTCGAAAAGACTAGAGCACACCCCAACTGATCAACAAACCACTGACGCTCGAAAATGGATACTAATTATTCACTATCAATTGTTTCAACTGTCTGTAATCTAAACACATTCTCGTATTGTCATCTCTCTTCTTCACGAATTGCACTATCGTACTCTAAGATGATGTACTAGGCCTATTGAATCTACGGTCTAACAAATCTCGTAGTTGATTCTTCAACACTCTCAATTCTTTCGGGAACCATAAAATACAGAGCAATCAAAACAAGAGCAACTCGGAGACGGTATCAATAACAAACTCTTCTTTCCTAACAAGAGACAAACCGGGCAATTCTTCCAAACACATTTAGGAAAACACAAATTATTCTAACATTCTGCGGTCTAATCATCATTCAAAAATCAAATCCATCACATTTGCTAGGCAAGCCTGTCAACTAAACTCAATCAATCTTTAACCTCTAAAGCTGGATCAACATTCGATAAGGAGTTCACATCTTCACCTACCACTATAGTCTCACAGAAATCTGCAACTTCAAGGCAACTCTCTCTCTGTCACAAAGTATACCCTAGCTTTGTGCTCTACAAGCCAAACCATGCCCAATGTTACATCGAAACCGTAAAAAGACAATTACTTCACATCCACTAGAATCGCGTAACCCTAAACCATCAACAAACATCTTCTGTACATTTTTCTGACCACCACTATCTCACCAAAAGGTCTAGTCACATGCGTCCCTACGTGTAAGATCTCAACAGGTATATCAAATCTCTTTGCGTGCTCACACAAAAGGACGAATCCGCAGAAATTGCAACTTCACATGTACACAGCTGATAGTTTTATGTTCTCTTGTTTTCAGGCTGGCCCTTCAACATAACCTAACTCTTCAAAACTGTTCTTAGAGCATCTCGAAACCTCAAAATGCAGTTTCGATCACACACAAACAATCATGCTTAAACTCGTTCTATAACATCGGTCCTGACGACTCAAAACATCCTACTACCAAACAATCTGGAGTTAGAGCTCAAGACTTCCTTCTCGGCTCAACTATATCGGACGCGACTTCATCTCTCCTTCTTGCTAGAAGACAACTCAGACGCACACTGGCCCAATCGCACAAATCGATTCCCACTCACGGATAATGACCGACTGTCTTATATTAAAACCATAGGTCGAACTCCAACGATCACCAACTAACATTTTCGAGTTTCGGATTACACACACTAGACCCTTACCTTGGTCTCGCCAAAAGAACTAAGGTACTCATACCTACCTCTAACACTTCACCGGGCACATTTAAACTTTGCATGCTTGCTAACAACATACAGAAGTACAGATTCAGAATCAACTGGAGGGAACAAACTCAAAACCGCACCAAGGGCTCATCTACTATAACATCAATACCACTCTGACTCCCACTCATAGGTCTTCACTTCTTTTTACCAACTAATACCATAAACGATCACATTGTCCCTCATCAACAGGAATCAACCCACATACACACTGACTCAAACAAACAAATTGTACCTCAACTCCGGTACAACTATACTTCCTTGACTATAGCGATGAACTCCTTCAACATCATCCACATTTTCAAAAACCACAGTTTCTACTTACCGATTCACGGCCCACGCCTTGGCCTCAAACTTACCAAAAAACAATAAATCAACAACCACAACAAATTTACATACAACTGGGTTAGCAAAGGAAAGGGTCCAAATGGCTCAAGTATGATTCCCTCACGTAAAAATCTCTTTTTCCGATGTAATAGAAGCAATGGGACTCTACTCAACATTGCTTCAAGCAACACACACGCACTATCAAACAACATACACCAAACATACTTGATAAACAAGCAAACATGCTTACATGGCAAGCAAACACAATGCAAATACAACACAAAAATTAAACTTACCTCACTTACCTGTCCGAGGTCTCGGAAACCTTAGGCTCTGATACCAACAAATGTAACCCCCTCGTCCCGGTCCGGACGTTTGACCAGTCCGAGTGGGCTATACGGGGAAAACCGATGTGAAACCCATTAAGGTCCCACCTCGGTTAGCAACCCTAGAAAATTTCTTTTATTTATATCTTGTCTAAATGCATTATTAAGTCCTATGTGAAACACGACAGCAGAAACACAAACAATATAACAACGACCATCCAAAACAACACTTTAAAACAACACATTTTTTACTTTTTAAGTAGGCCGTATCGATACAACTACAGAGGGTATCGATACGCCTTGACCAAGTCAACTGCCCCAAGTCAAACCAGTGAGACCGTATCGATACAGCCCTTGGGCGTACCGATACGCCCTCCTCGGTCAACATCTCGTGGTCAACGATATTAGACCGTACCGATACACCTAGAGCCCGTACCGATAGGCCAAAAACTCGTTAAAATCTCGGAATTTCAGTAAAGATTGAGCGTATCAATACGCCCCCGAGTATCGGTACCCTAAGCCAATTCTAAGTCCCAGAGTGTAGGACCGTATCGATACGACCCTCAGCCGTATCGATACACCCTGCACTGCAAGACTCCAAATTGCAGCAAAACGACTTAAGACTCGAATCTAGATGCGATTTACGACTCCTCTAGCCACAAACAACATACATACAACCTTCAACAACCAAGATATCAACATACATGACATTCAAAACGAACAAGGATTATGCATCGAAAGGATTCATACATTTACAAAAAGGAGACATACTTAGCACTTAAAGGTTCATGCCATAGAGACAAAACATATATGCATTCATGACATGCAACATAAGCAAGATTTACAATTCAAACAAAGCATCCAAAAGCCAAACCAACATCAACATATATCAAAGCTCAAATCAACAACACCTATCCCATTGCTTGACTATTACAATCTTTCAATTTAAAGTTCAAACTTGAGCTAACCAAAAGCGACACTTGGAGGCCCTTCCTTGCCCTTGCTACCCGCAAGCTACTTATCTGCATTGTCGAATAAGAAGGAGCGTAAGCATAAAAGCTTAGTGAGGGTAAGCTCATAAAACAAACATCGACAATGCAGGGTCCAAGCACGAGCAACAAACAAGACAAAATGCATGATCTTACCTCCGATCCGCATGAGCCAAAATATACATGATGCATGAACATATAATCAACATTATGTCATGATCAACAACTCATAAGCTCAACACACAAAGATACATATATCAATGTATTGTCCACCACATATATCAATCCATATTGGCAACACATCTCAAATCATAATGGCATATATATATACTCTCATATTGGCACCTAGCTATGACTCGAATACACGGATAACACGTTGGAACTCACATCCAACAACAACATTACCTTACGGTGGGATTACACTCATCACCGTTTCTCGCGGAGGGGATTCCACTCATCCTCACGCCCCGTCGATGGGATTCCACACATCACCGACTAATATACAAAGATTTTCGGGCGAACCCGTACTCCATCTTGATGACCACCGTCACCAAGACCACGCGTGAATTTGACTCTCGTGTGCACACTAACATCCTAATGATCGATCATTGTACTCAAGCATAATACTGCCAATATTAAACACAAACCATAACCTTTCACGACATCATTTCATATCAACTTCCGTGCTTAGCACGTACTCACCAAGATCACTATCATGCACAAATCATAATCCAAACCACATGCATAACAATACATCAAGCCATGCCTCAACAACATGTATAACACAATATACATAACTACCATAAACACGAATTAACAAGAGGCATAACATGCAATTAGGAGTTCAACCAAAAGTTTCCTAAACTAACCTTGAGATTATGCTACCACTCTAATCTCAACTCTAGGTGGGTTTACCAAGCTCAACCTAGGTCCACATGCTTGAACCAACATTTAAAAACCATTTAAAACAGTAACCACTCACCACCCTTCCTTAGCAAACCAAGCAAAGCTACTCAAGCCTCCACAATTTCTGGAATCGATCCCGAACCTTCTCCGATGTTTCCTCTTGCTTCTAACCAATCAAAAGACAATATATTACTCACCAAATTAATGCTAAACTCAGCCACAACCTCAACCTACAATCACAAGCCAAAACTTCATAATTTCAAACTCAACTAACCACAAAACTCACATTTTCGTGCTCCCCAAACGCTCAACTGAAATCCACCATTTCCAACACCCATATGACCTCTAAATACTTCCAAAACACTTCCCTAACAACCCTATACCATCAGCCCTTCAACCCAACACAAAAACACATCAAAAATTCAAGTTTTGGCACTTTCAAAAATGCTCCCAAGACCCATTTCGGGATTTTTGTCAAAATCCCACCATTTTAAGACATTAGGTGTATTAAAGTGAGGTTAACTCAAAACTTAATTAAACAAACCAAAATCATGTAACCCCCTCGTCACGGTCTGGCCGGATGACCGGTCTGAGTGAGCCACACGGGGAAAACCGAAGTGAAACCCGTTAAGGTTCCCCCTCGGTTAGCAACCCTATTTTTTTCTTTCGTTTTAATCTTGTCTAGAGGATTGTTAAGTCCTAAGGGATCACGACAGCGGAAAACAATCAAAGGAAATCACATGCGAACCACGACCATGCACAAACAGTCCATTTTAATCTTACAGGGTAGGCCGTATCGATACACCAATCAAGGGTATCGATACGCTTTGACTTGGTCAACCCAAACAGTCAACTCGAAGAAGACCGTATCGATACAGCCCTTGAGCGTATCGATACGCCCTCTTCAGTCAACATCTCGTGGTCAACGAGATAAACCCGTACCGATACGCCCCAACACCGTATCGATACGCCAAAAACTCCCCAATTTCTCAGAATTCCAGTGACCAAAAACCGTATCGATACGCCCCCGTGTATCGATACGCCCAGCCAAAACTGAGCTCTACAGGCAAGACCGTATCGATACGGCCCTTAGGCGTACCGATACGCCCTGCACTGCAACTCCACAATTTCCAACTTAATGACCCGAAACCCAACTCTAAAAGCATTTCTAGACTCTCCTAAGCACATGCTAACATTTAAGCAATCTTACTTAAGCCAAAGGAAGCATTCAAACATGAGACAAAGTATCCATACATGGCATTCCAACAAAAGAGCAATTTAGGCAATAATGTGCATACATGAAAGCTCAAAAAGCCTTAAAAGGCACAAGACAACATATAGGAGGTTTGCATTTACCAACAAGACAACCTAAACACCTAAAGCATGCCATCACACTCAAACATTCATCATAGCTTAACATGCGTTACAAACCAAAGCCAATTCAAACATCAACATACATGAGTCATACATAGCTCATACAAAAACCCTTGCCACATTGCTAGACTACTACAAAATTTACCACCGTACTTGAGCCACAAACTTGGAAAGCCCTTCTTGCCTTGCCTCGAGCTAACACCACGCTAATGATCTGCATTGTTGAACATTGAGAGCGTAAGCTATAAGCTTAGTGAGCGTGCTCTAAAACGAAAAACATCAACAATGCAGGGTTCAAGCATGTAAATCCTAATCTCACATACAACCTACAATGGCATATAATCAAGTAGACCTAGCTAGTCTTTCAAGTGGCATAATATGGCATCTTACATCATACTAAGCATCAAGCATCAATATCAACAATCATATATCACCATTATATGAACAAGTTTAATTGGCCACTATTAATTACCTGGATGTGCGGATTTAAATCTCAACAACACTTTACCTCGGTGGGATTACACTCATCACCGGACCTTGCATGTGTGGGATTCCACTCATCGCCACATGCCCTACGGATGGGATTCCACTCATCATCCCGTAGAAATATATAAAAGCTTCCAGTGGAATATTACATCACCGTACTCTTCCTTGATGACTTAACGCCATCAAGGCCACGTACGTTTTGACTCAATTTGTGTGCACACTAATCCTAATGATCGATCATTTACAACCGGTAATTTATTTAGTGCCAATTTTTATAACCACATCACATATCATCAACCACATCTCATGCTCATCACATATATACAATTCATGATATACATGCACCAATTCAACCACATTTCATATGAGCATAGATAGGCAAACATAGTAGTATTTAATGAAACCAATGGCAAAATTAACAACTTGAATTAAATAGAAGTGGCCTACCAAGCACACTTCACACACACTACCCATACTCGAACCAAACTTTAAAACAAGTTTGAAACCACTCACCGCCCTTCCTTAGCAACCGAAACAATTCTCCTACGAACCCGGATTCGGTCCCAATGCTCCTTCAACGACTCCTCTTTCTTCTAGCCCAACAAAACACATTCATTACATCACAATTCAATGCTAAAACTCAATCACCATCTCACATCACAAGTACAAGCCAATTTCAACAAATTCCCAATCCACATAATCACCCAAAATACCAATTTTCGATCTTCCCCAAAACCTTGCTGAAATCTCCATTTCCAATAACCCAAATGACCCCCAAAAGGTCCCAAATCACCCTCCTAACATACCTAAACCATCAGCCCTTCAATTTCACTCTAAAACCCACCAAAAAGTCAAGTTTTGACCTCCTAAAAATGGCTCCAAGAATCCACTTCGGGTTTTCATCAAAACTCAACCAAATTAACATATAATGAGCATTTTAACATGGATAAACAAAGCCCCAACTCAATTTTGTAAAACAAGATGAAAACCCCCATAAAAACCCAAACTTTGAATCAAACCCTAATTTTCAAAATCTCATATCTATAAAATCTAAGACCATGGGTAGATAGAGAATAGAGAGGAGAGTAAGAAAACATTTTTACCTTTGAAAAACACCTTGGATTGAAGGAGATACACAATGGATTAGTAAACAAGCTTTGAGAGGTTTTGGAGATGGTGGTGGGGTATTTTGATGTTTGAAAATAGGGAAAAGGGAGAGAAGATGACAACTTTCAAAAGTTGTCTTCCTTTTAAAATCTTTTAGGTAAAATCACAACATAGGTCCCTCCCCTTTTTACTAAAGCTCAATTAGGTCCAATTTAAGGTTGAATTTATTTAATTTAATTTTATTGACTCGGACTATAAACCCGACTAACTCCTAACCCCAAAACAAGGGTGTTACAACTCTCTCCCACTTAAGGAATTTCGTCCCCGAAATTACCTGACTGAAAGAGATACGGAAACTGCTTTTCCATATCCTCCTTCCTCTCCCAAGTGGCCTCGTCCACACCTCGACATTGCCACCGCACCTTCACCAACTCAATCGATCTACCCCTCAACACCTTACTGTCAGAAGCTAAGATCTCCACTAGCTCTTCCTCATAAGTCAAATCCGGATTCAATTCAATCTCTTCTACGAGCATAACATGTGATGGATCGGACCTATACTTACGAAGCATCGAAACATGGAACACATCGTGTATCTTCTCTAGCTCGGATGGCAAACGCAACTGATAAGCAACCAGACCAACCCTCTTTACAATCTCACACGGTCCTATGTACCTCGGGCTCAACTTTCCCTTTCGGCCAAATCTCATCACTTTCTTCCACGGAGACACTTTCAAGAACACCTTCTCACCCACTTAGAACTCAACTTCCTTCCTCTTCAAATCGGCATAGGACTTCTGCCTATCCGAAGCAGCTTTCAAACGATCACAAATCAATTTTACCTTGTCAGTTGTCCCCTTGAGCAAATCCGGCGTAGGTAACAATTTCTGTCCCACCTCGGCCCAACAAACTGGAGTCCTACACTTTCGGCCATACAAGGCCTCATACGGAGCCATCTGAATGCTCGACTGAAAGCTATTATTGTACGCAAACTCCACTAGAGGCAAATGTTTCTCCCAAGTACCCTGAAAGTCAATGATGCAACAACGCAACATATCCTCTAAGATCTTAATAACTCTCTCTGACTGACCATCTGACTGAGGATGATAAGAAGTGCTGAAGTTCAAACGGGTACCCAAAGTTGTATGCAGACACTCCCAAAATCTAGAAGTAAATCGCGGATCCCTATCTGACACAATGGACTTCGGCACACCATGCAGTCTAACAATCTCACCAATGTTCAAATCGGCCAATCTATCTAAGGTGTAAGTAGTGTTGACTGCCAAGAAGTGAGCACACTTCGTAAAACGATCCACTATCACCCAAACTGAGTTCTTCTTCGTAGGAGTTAAAGGCAAGCCCGAAACAAAATAATGGTGATGTTCTCCCACTTCCATTCCGGAATTCTCAACGGCTGTAACAAACCTGAGGGAACCTGATGTTCCGCCTTCACTCTCTGACACACTAAGCACTTACTCACAAAGTCGGCTACATCTCTCTTTAAGCCAACCCAAAAGTACTCATTCTTCAAATCACGGTACATCTTCGTACTTCCAGGATGTATAGCAAATGGACTACTGTGGGCTTCAGTCAAGATCGTACGTCTCAAATCACTGTCCTCTGGCACAACTATTCTATCTTTGAAACACAAAACCCCATCAGTACTGAAACTGTAGTCTGAAGATCTACCTTCGGTTATATCTTGCACGTGAGGTGCCAAAGATCTATCTAAGAGCTGTTTCTCTCGAATCAACTGACTTAGAGTAGGTCTAACCTGAAGCTCGGCTACCAAGCCACCATCTCCGAACAAACTCAATCTAGCAAACATGGCTCTCAAGTCCACGACCATCTTCCTACTCAATGCATCGGCCACTACATTGGCCTTACCCGGATGGTACTCAATGGTAAGATCATAGTCCTTTAGCAAATCTAACCACCTACGCTGTCTGAGATTCAAATCTCGCTGAGTCATAATGTATTTCAAACTCTTGTGATCGGTGTACACTGTGCATTTCTCACCGTACAAATAGTGCCTCCAAATCTTCAAAGCAAACACAACTGCAGCTAACTCTATGTCATGGTTCGGATAGTTGCGCTCATAGGTCTTCAACTGTCTTGAGCATAAGAACTACTCTCTTGTCTTGCATAAGAACACGTCCTAGCCCTACATAAGAAGCATCACTGTAGACTACATAGTCCTTCCCGGACTCTGGCTGAATCAAGATCGGTGCTTAGGTCAAAGCTTCTTTCAATTTCTCAAAGGCTCTCTGTCTTGCATCTGTCCACTCAAACTGAACACTCTTCTGAAGTAACTGTGTCAATGGAGCAGATAACTTAGAGAAACCCTCTACAAATCTCCTATAGTATCCGGCTAAGCCTAGGAAGCTACGCATTTCTGTTACAGACTTCAGTTGCTTCCACTCAACAATGGCTTCAATCTTCTTCGGATCAACTCTAATCCCACCGGCTGACACTACATGTCCTAAGAAGACTACCTCTCAGATCCAGAATTCACACTTGCTTACCTTCGCATACAACTGGTGATCTAGCAAAGTCTTCAAAACTAGTCTCAAGTGTCGGTCATGGTCTTCTTCAGTTCGCGAGTACACCAAAATGTCATCAATAAACACAACTACAAACTGATCTAGATACTGATGAAAAATCCTATTCATCATGTCCATAAAAGCAGCCGGTGCATTAGTCAACCCAAAAGGCATGACTAAGAACTCATAGTGGCCATATCTAGTCCTAAAGGCCGTCTTCGGTACATCAACCTCTCTTACCTTTAGCTGGTAGTAACCCGATCTCAAGTCAATCTTCGAAAAGACAGATGCTCCTCTCAACTGATCAAACAAGTCATCAATTCTAGGCAACGGATATTTATTCTTCATTGTCAACTGATTTAACTGTCTGTAATCTATACACATTCTCATGCTTCCATCTTTCTTCTTCACAAACAAAACTGGTGCACCCCAAGGTGAAGAACTAGGCCGAATATAACCTCTATCTGTCAATTCTTGCAACTGAGTCTTCAACGCTTTCAATTCTTTCGGTGCCATGCGATACAGAGCAATCGAAACAGGAGCTGAATCAGAGTAAGTCTCAATGGTGAACTCTACCTCTCTGTCCGGTGGTAACCCTGGCAACTCTTCCGGAAACACACTAGGAAAGTCACATACTATCCGGATGTCCTGAGGTCTAACCTCACTCATGTTAGGGTTCATCACATACGCTAAGTATGCTTCACACCCCAACTCAACTAATCTCTTAGCCTCTAACACTGAAACCACATTGGACAAGAACTTCACGTTCTCACCCACCACTACAATCTCATAGTCATCTGTGAGCCTCAAAGAAATCCGCTTAGTTTCAAAATCTATCCTAGCTCTATGCTCCGTGAGCCAGTCCATACCCAGAATCACATCAAAACCATAGAAAGGAAGCTCCATCATATCCACTGGAAACACATGCCCCTGAACCATCAACGGACACCTTTGGTACATCTTCCTAACTACTATCGTGTCCCCAAAGGAACTAGTAACACTAACTCCTACCTCTAACATCTCACAAGGCAAATTCAAAGACTGTGCATGCTCACTCAATATGTAGGAATGTGTAGACCCAGAGTCAATCAAAGAAAGCAAACCCAAAGACTGTATCGAGAAGTTACATGCGATCACATCGGTGTCATGCTGATCCCCACGCTGAGCGTAAACTCTGGCTTAACCTCCGCCCTCCGGCTGAACTGCAACTACATGTGCTATGTTCCTCTGACCATCGTTCCTCGGCTGGAAGTTACCTCTACCGCGCCCGCGACCTCTCTGAAAGTCATTGGCTCTAGCAGGAGCCTGAGATGGTGCCTGTCCCACCTGATGTGGACAGTCACGCCTAATGTGGTCCCTAGCCCCACAACTCCAACAAGAATGAAAATTTCCCCAACACTCACCGGTGTGGTTCCTCCCGCAAGTAGCACATGTGGGCAACTTCCCACCAGCTCTCTGGCCCTGATGGCCCCTACCGTGGTTACCGCCACCACGTCTATGATCATAATGATGCCTATTGTCCCGATGCCTCTTGGCATCACCTCTATCAAAGTTGCTGGACCTCTTACCCGAACTAGATCCACCAGACCGCCTGGTCAAACTCAAACTGTGCTCTAAGTCCTTGGCCCTCGCGACAAAGACATCAAAATCAGTATAGTCCGAAGCTAGAGTATACGTCTTGATCTCTTCACTCAGCCCATAACGGAAGCGGTTACAACGCTCCACCTCAGGAGGTACAAGCTCAGGTGCATACTGACTCAATCTGACAAATCAGATCTCATAATCGGTCACGGACATACTCCCCTGAAGCAATGCCATAAACTCCCTCTTCCTCTCATCGAGGTATCGCAGACCCAAATACTTCTTACGGAAGGCTGTCTCAAAGAACTCCCAAGTGATCTCAGCCTCATCCACACCCGTAGTAATGGTGACCCACCAAGTGTAGGCATCACCCTGAAGCAAGGACTCAACACATCCCAACTTGCGCTCACCGGTACACCCCATCTGAGCAAGGATACGAACAGTCTTCTCGAACCATAACTCTGATCTCTCCGGAGTAGCCCCTCTAAACTCTTCGGCCCCAAGGCCCCGAAGTCTCTCTAAAGGCAATCCAGTGCCCTCACCCTGACGGTGTGCTGCCTGACCTCCAGCTACTGCAGCCTGAAATGCCCCGGCTATCGCCTGAACCAACGGAGCTAAGTCTATCCCGGCTGGTCATTGGCCACCTTGTGGTCCCTCTCCTTCGGCCCCGGCCTCACCTCTCGCTCCCGGTGGAGGAGGTGGTGGTGGTGGAGGTGGTGGAGGAGCTCCAACTCCAACCACAGGCTCTCCCACTTGGGTCTCAACCCTAACTACTGGCTCAACTCCTGGAGCCGCTGCCCGTGGTTCCGGTCGAACCATCCTAGGCCTCCTACGTGGTCTCATGCTACAGCTAGCAAGGTATAAACTACAACAAGAAATAGATAAGGATTACGTTAGCCAAAGCAAGGGTCCAATAGTGCTCAAGTACTCTTTTTTCCAAAAATTCTTTTGAATTAAGTAATAGTAGCAATGGACACACACTCTACACCAAACACGACAATTCATGCTTCAAAACATCATACGATCAGTCAAGTATCAAGAATTCATGGAAAGACATGCATCGAACAACAAAATCATTTATCACATCAAGCTTACCTCACTTACCTGCCCGAGGTCTCGGTAACCTCAGGCTCTGATACCAACAAATGTAACCCCCTCGTCTCGATCTGGCCGAATGACCGGTCCGAGTGAGCCACACGGGGAAAACCGAAGCGAAACCCGTTAAGGTTCCCCCTCGGTTAGCAACCCTATTTTTTTTTTCTTTCGTTTTAATATTGTCTAGAGGATTGTTAAGTCCTAAGTGATCACGACAGCGGAAAACAATCAAAGGAAATCACATTCGAACCACGGCCATGCACAAACAGTCCATTTTAAGCTTACAGGGCAGGCCGTATCGATACACCAATCAAGGGTATCGATACGCCTTGACTTGGTCAACCCAAACAGTCAACTCGAAGAAGACCGTATCGATACAGCCCTTGAGCATATCGATACGCCCTCTTCAGTCAACATCTCGTGGTCAACGAGATAAACCCGTACCGATACGCCAAAAACTCCCCAATTTCTCAGAATTCCAGTGACCAAAAACTGTATCGATACGCCCCCGTGTATCAATACGCCCAGCCAAAACTGAGCTCTACAGGCAAGACCGTATCGATACGGCCCTTAGGCGTACCGATACGCCCTACACTGCAACTTCACAATTTCCAACTTAATGACCCGAAACCCAACTCTAAAAGCATTTCTAGACTCTCCTAAGCACATGCTAACATTTAAGCAATCTTACTTAAGCCAAAGGAAGCATTCAAACATGAGACAAAGTATCCATACATGGCATTCCAACAAAAGAGCAATTTAGGCAATAATGTGCATACATGAAAGCTCAAAAAGCCTTAAAAGGCACAAGACAACATATAGGAGGTTTGCATTTACCAACAAGACAACCTAAACACCTAAAGCATGCCATCACACTCAAACATTCATCATAGCTTAACATGCGTTACAAACCAAAGCCAATTCAAACATCAACATACATGAGTCATACATAGCTCATACAAAAACCCTTGCCACATTGCTAGACTACTACAAAATTTACCACCGTACTTGAGCCACAAACTTGGAAAGCCCTTCTTGCCTTGCCTCGAGCTAACACCACGCTAATGATCTGCATTGTTGAACATTGAGAGCGTAAGCTATAAGCTTAGTGAGCGTGCTCTAAAACGAAAAACATCAACAATGCAGGGTTCAAGCATGTAAATCCTAATCTCACATACAACCTACAATGACATATAATCAAGTAGACCTAGCTAGTCTTTCAAGTGGCATAATATGGCATCTTACATCATACTAAGCATCAAGCATCAATATCAACAATCATATATCACCATTATATGAACAAGTTTAATTGGCCACTATTAATTACCTGGATGTGCGGATTTAAATCTCAACAACACTTTACCTCGGTGGGATTACACTCATCACCGGACCTTGCATGTGTGGGATTCCACTCATCGCCACATGCCCTACGGATGGGATTCCACTCATCATCCCGTAGAAATATATAAAAGCTTCCAGTGGAATATTACATCACCGTACTCTTCCTTGATGACTTAACGCCATCAAGGCCACGTACGTTTTGACTCAATTTGTGTGCACACTAATCCTAATGATCGATCATTTACAACCGGTAATTTATTTAGTGCCAATTTTTATAACCACATCACATATCATCAACCACATCTCATGCTCATCACATATATACAATTCATGATATACATGCACCAATTCAACCACATTTCATATGAGCATAGATAGGCAAACATAGTAGTATTTAATGAAACCAATGGCTAAATTAACAACTTGAATTAAATAGAAGTGGCCTACCAAGCACACTTCACACACACACTACACATACTCGAACCAAACTTTAAAACAAGTTTGAAACCACTCACCGCCCTTCCTTAGCAACCGAAACAATTCTCCTACGAACCCGGATTCGGTCCCAATGCTCCTTCAACGACTCCTCTTTCTTCTAGCCCAACAAAACACATTCATTACATCACAATTCAATGCTAAAACTCAATCACCATCTCACATCACAAGTACAAGCCAATTTCAACAAATTCCCAATCCACATAATCACCCAAAATACCAATTTTCGTGCTTCCCCAAAACCTTGCTGAAATCTCCATTTCCAATAACCCAAATGACCCCCAAAAGGTCCCAAATCACCCTCCTAACATACCTAAACCATCAGCCCTTCAATTTCACTCTAAAACCCACCAAAAAGTCAAGTTTTGACCTCCTAAAAATGGCTCCAAGAACCCACTTCGGGTTTTCATCAAAACTCAACCAAATTAACATATAATGAGCATTTTAACATGGATAAACAAAGCCCCAACTCAATTTTGTAAAACAAGATGAAAACCCCCATAAAAACCCAAACTTTGAATCAAACCCTAATTTTCAAAATCTCATATCTTTAAAATCTAAGACCATGGGTAGATAGAGAATAGAGAGGAGAGTAAGAAAACATTTTTACCTTTGAAAAACACCTTGGATTGAAGGAGATACACAATGGAATAGTAAGCAAGCTTTGAGAGGTTTTGGAGATGGTGGTGGGGTATTTTGACGTTTGAAAATAGGGAAAATGGAGAGAAGATGACAACTTTCAAAAGTTGTCTTCCTTCTAAAATCTTTTGGGTAAAATCACAACATAGGTCCCTCCCCTTTTTACTAAAGCTCAATTAGGTCCAATTTAAGGTTGAATTTATTTAATTTATTTTTATTGACTCGGACTATAAACCCGACTAACTCCTAACCTCAAAACACGGGTGTTACAAATCAAGTTGAAAACCCAATAAAGTTTCATGCTTTTCTTCAATCTTGAAAACTTGAAAATTTTAAAATGGTGAAGGTTTTGAAATATAAGACCATGGAGATGCTTGGAATAAAAAGGAGAACTAAAAAACAGAATTACCTTCAAAGGAGCTCTTGAGATGATGGAGAAAATGGGCGGAATAGTGATTCTAGGTTTTGGGGAGGTTTTTCACGTGAGAAGCAAATAGGAAGAAGATGACTTCTTTTTTTTCTTTTTGATTCAAAAAGCTTGTCTTCTTTTTGTTCTGACTTAATTACAAAAATGCCATTGCTTTAAATTTTAATCTCGTTTAAAATAAAACCAAGGTCTAATTTATTGAAACCGATTCGGACGACTCGAACCCAACACACACACCGAACTCCCAATCCCAAAACACGCGTGTTACATAGTGAGTTGGCCTTTCTTCAACATTCTTCATTCTTCATCCTATTTTAGTTTCTTTCTTTTAAGGAAGAAAATCATCATCTCCATATTTATCTCCATATTTATATTGATGTTTGAATGAATATTTGACAAATATAACAAGTAGATGTGTATTTTAATTTTTAATTTAGGTTAATTAGTCATATTATTATTGTAGTTAGTAAGAAAATGTGACTTTTTTTTTAAATTTTAAACTTAGTATTGCTGATTAATATAATTTTAGATTTTGATTGCATGTACTAGTAGTAGTTTATATTTTTAAATTTAATTTAATAAGTTGATTTAGTTAGTTATGTAATTTGTAGATACAAGGATTTATTTATTTAAATTTAAATTTTAAATAATAATGATTGATTGATTTATTTAAATTTAAATTGCATGTATGTAGCAATAGACCAAGTAGAACTGTCACGAGTTATTTTATATTTGATTATGATTATTTTTTAAGGTAGTAGATTTAATCCCGATTTACTAATATTTTCTTACTTGACATGTAGAATGGCTGAGAAAACTCATTTGTTGCATTTACAAGATCGACACATTACTAGTCTTAGGGTTGATGAGATGATACAAACTTTTTTTAATAATTTATTTATTATAAAATCAGTATTTTTTGTATTTTTGTTAATAATTATGTTTAAATAATGCATTAATGACAGGATACAGAAGATACATTTAAACATCATCGGAGCATGGTAGAAACTCCCTTAGATAATAGAATCTTAAATTTCTTGCATATGGCGGGATTTTATCATGGGACATTCCTTTGTGGGTACAAGTTGGTTCTCGGGTTGATTACCGCTCTAATTGAACGTTGGAGACCCGAAACTCATACATTTCATATGCCTTATGGAGAATGCACTATCACGCTAGAAGACGTGGTTTATCTTATTGGGATCCCAGTAAACAGGAAGCCATTGATCGAGCGTACTTGAGGTTCAACTGCTATAATTTGCAAAAAGTACCTTGTGAAGGTGACAGATGGAAGTAATATGACAGGGTCTCGTGTCAAATTGAGTTGATTGGAAAGTGAATTTGGATTCAAATCGTATATCACGGTTGACGAGATTTATAAGGCCAAACAGGCATATATTTTGCATAATATTGGAGGGATATTGATGCCGAATAAATCTAACAATCCGGTCAATATATGGTATCTACATTTTTAAGTAACCGAGTCTGAGCTAATTTTTTTAGTAACCGAGTACTTGACCCGATACTTTTAATATATTTATTTTTAAGTATAATTTTATTTTAGCTTCTTGATATTTTTACCTAAAACTAAATTTAAATCTTTAAATTATTTCTATGTCTGTATTATATATTTTAAAATTTTAAAATTTCAAATATATATTTTTTATTAAATAAAGAGGTATTACATTTAAATACCGGGATTCGAAAGAAAAAAAAAACGAGATTAATATTTCGGTGATAAACTTTAATATATATATATATATATATATATATATATATATATATATATATATATATATATATATATATATATATCCAAATATTTCATCTTAAAACTAACTTCAATCACTATTTTTTGTGTTTGGATTATATGTCATGATCTTTTTAATTTTTTATGTGTTTACAATGTGATATTTTAAAACTTTTAAATTTTAAAAAATAAATAAAAATATAAATCGAATACTCGTTACCCGATTTTCTGGTTACCCATAGTTTACGGGTACCCAAATAAAACAGGTCGAAACATGGGGCGACATATGGAGTGCCCAGAAGAACCGGGTACCTGGCTAATGAACACCCATACTGTTGACCATTATTTTAACTGTTTTAAATAGGTTCTTGAATTCTTTTAAGTCAAGTGTTTCGAATTTTTTGTTTCGTTATCATTTTAAGATTGATTTATGAAAAACTGTTAAAATTTTCAGCACTAAGTCATTTCATAACACATAAAATGTTTTTTAATTTTAATTATTTTTTATTGCCATTGTAATGGGCTTTTACTCTCATCTTCAGTTTCTTTCTAAAGCTTAGCTTCTGCGTTTTGTTTCATTTTGTATCATGGAGCTCTTGACAGTAGAATGGATTAAATTGAATGATTGAAGTCGGTGCTTGCAAGTTAGTAATTTATCGTTTGAAAAACAAATGTTATTAGGTGGAGTCTATTCGAGCTCTATTCTCAAATCTATTTTAGTTATCGAAATCTTAAAACGTCAATTTATTTACTAAAGTTTAGACATTAAATGTTTTTCGTTATTTTTCAGTTATTTATTTTGTGGCGTTCATTTATCGGCCAACAATTTTTTTTCTAAAATTTAAATAGTAAAAAAATTTCATCGGCATGAGAGATACAATATACTGAGAAACAGGTTTCATCCGACGGCTAGAGAAAAAAAACAAAAGATTTTTACTCAATTCGTAGACTTCAAGCACTTTTCGACGAAATGGAGGTCAGATTCGGACTTAGGGTGCAAGACAAAGCAACTAGTAAAATTTGGTACCGAACAAAGAGTGAACGGTGAAGTGACAAAAATGTTCAATGTCTAACTTCAGTGAGTAAATTGAATGTTTTAAAACTCTACTAACCAAAATAGTTGTATCATCTCATCTTTTAATCATCGTTGGCTAAAAAGTTGTTAAAACTCTAGTGACACAGCCGTTATTATTATATGTCTTGCTAGGTTGATGATGACACGTCAGTGATGATGTGATACATAATTAATTCTTTTAAAATCCACGTCAAATGTAGGATCATGTTATTAAAATTGACTCATCACCATCTTATTAGAGGATATTAATTTATTAAAAAATGACATATAGATATCTTAATTTGAAAGTTGTTAATTATTTAACAATCGGTGATAATAATTGTTATCAATACACTAATAATTATCAATGACATTTAAAATGCGAGATTAATATAATTTGAGAAACACAATAGATAAAATGATGAAATTAAAAACGATGAGCAATAGGAGTTAAATTATGAAATTAAAAAATGACAAAATTAACGTTTTGATATTACTGTAGAGGCGAAATTATCCTTTAATTCTTTTTATAATAACCAGTATTAATTTTGTAATTTAATAACTATTTTTGTGTTATGAATATTTATCTATATGAATGTCTATCATGATAAGAACTTTATCAAGGAGATTTGATTTATTTATTATTAGGAATATTATCTCTATTAATTAGAGTTTAATTTATTATGTACTTCTTATGGCTATAAATAGATGAAGGCATTGTACACAATTTACATCTTTGATAATAATAAAATTTCTTTCTTTCATCTCTTTATTCTTGTTCTTGGTTATTTTATTTATAACACGTTATTAGCACGAGTTTGCTCAGAAGATTTTAGATACAAATCAAACTTCTTTAAGGATTTATCTAGTATGTTCTATTTTCATCTTATATGTTTTAATTTATAATACCCATCGTATGTATATTATTTTATAAATTAAAACATAACAAGTTTGTTAAAAACTTTATTCTAATCGCATATAATACCCATCGTATATATATGTTATTTGTTGTGATGGTTTAATCCAAGTATATTGGCTGGACATCCCGTTCTGCGAGGCTACAGGTCTCAAAGGATGTTTTTAAATGACCTTGTGAACTGGTTTAACAATGCCTCGTACGAGGATTAAATTTTTGTTTTCTATTGGTTTGTATATATATATGTTATCTAATTTGTTTGTTTGTCTTTTATAAGACATCAATGACAAATCTTGCGAAAATTGAGTTTGTGGCTCTTGATATTTCTGGAAAAATTTATTTATCTTGGATTTTATATGCCGAAATACACCTAGATGCAAATAGTCTGAGAAACACTATTAAAGAGGGGAATGCAGAATCTTCCCAAACTAAGGTCAAAGCCATGATACTTCTTCGTCGTCACCTCCATGAGGGGTTGTAATCAGAATATTTAACAGTTAAAGATCCTCTTATTCTTTAAAATAATCTAAAGGAATGATATGACCACCAGAAAACCATTATTCTGCCTAAAGCTCGATATGATTGGTTGCATTTGAGATTGCAAGATTTTAAATCAGTAAGCGAGTATAACTCTTCTATGTTTCGAATTACTTCACAATTGAAGTTATGTGGTCAAAATATTGCTGATGAAGATATGTTAGAAAAAACATACTCCACTTTTCATGCAAATAATGTTGTCATTCAGACACAATATCGTGAAAAAGACTTTAAGAAATATTCTGAGTTAATTTCTTGTCTTCTTGTGGCTAAGTAAAACAATGAGCTACTGATGAAAAATCATGAATATCGCCCAATTGGCTCTGCTCCATTCCCTGAAGCGAATGTGACATACTATAGCGGAAGAAATAAAAGCTACACCAACAATCGTGGTCATAACTATGGGCGTGGTCGTGGTCATAGTCATGGTCGAGGACATAGGCGAGGTGGCCTTTTTAAGAATAACTATACCCACCGTAAGTGGAACAATAAGGATGACAATGGTACAAAAGATCAATCTAAGAAAGTTGAATCTATGTATCATCGAAGTGGCAGCTTAAATCATTGGGCCCATGCTTACCGTGTGCCAAAGCATCTTGTGGACCTTTACCAACAATCAATCAATGGTAAAGGAAAGAAAGATGAAACAAATTTTGTTTATATCAATGACAAAGATGATTATGGCCTTGGAAAAGATGATTGTGGCATTATTGGCACTAGCGAAGGCAATTACGGCTTTACAGATATAGATGTTAATGATTTCCTCATTTCCCCTTAGAAGAATACTTGATTTTTTTTCTTCTTCATGTTTATGTTTATTGTTATCATTTTAGGAAAAGCTTGTTAGGAAGATATAATATTTTATTTGGAAACATTTTTATAAGAATAAAATTCATTATTGATATTTATTTAATTTTAAATTTTAAATTTTTTGAAATATATATTTTATTTTCTTTTTGAAGAATATGATTTCGTCACAAATACAATCCACAAAAAATGGTGACGACTTATGCTTAGCGGACAGTGCAAGTACTGATGAGTGGCTGGATTGGTTATGGTTTTAGTTCTAATTTTGATTAAATGGATGGCTTTAGATGCTGAAATGTGGGTTGTTCTGTGCTTTTTCGTGCAGGAACTAGGTGGCTGGAAATCACACTGGAAAAGGCCAAAATCTGCAAGTAAAAAAAAGCTAGAGGTGCCTATCACTGGCTCTAGCATACTAAGGGATAAAAAGCTAGAAGTGCCTACCACTGGTTCTAGCAAAGAAAAATAATAAAAATAAAGCTAGAAGTGCCTACCACTGGTTCTAGCAAAGAAAAAGTTTATGCATCTTGTTCATCTTGTAGTTGAGATTGCATTTCATAACAAGTCTATTTAATGCTCTGATTAGTTTTGCTACGCTTAATGCACTTTGAGTAGCTTGAATAATTCCTTGTATGCGTTCTTAATTTAATTAGTTGTAGGAATGTTTTTGTTTAATATTTTCTGCTATTTCTGCTATAATCCATGTGCACCTTTAGTTTCTTTCGAGTTGAGATGACTCACTCATATTGTAGGCAAGGGAACTTTGTGAATTTAAGAGTGAGAGCTTGATCTTAATCTTCGATACTTGAGGGCAAGCATCGAATAAGTGAGGGGGAATTTGATGAGTGATTGGATTGGTTATGGTTTTAGTTCTAATTTTGATTAAATGGATGACTTTAGATGCTAAAATGTGGGTTGTTCTGTGATATTTCGTGCATGAACTATGTGGCTGGAAATCAGACTAGAAAAGGCCGAAATCCGCAGAAGTTCTGGATTCGTGGGTGGATTCAAGGGCATGAACTGGGGCATGAATGCTTACTGGACGCCACGTCAGCGCCTTCCAGAAGCTGACGTCAGCAATGGTGATAACCTATTAGCCGCGTATCAGATAGCCTATCAACGAATTTTAAATTTCAAACTTTGATATTATCTTATGTATTTATTTTGAATTATTTTGGGATTTATCTTTTTAAGGTTTTAGGTATTTTTAGATACTATAAATACCCCACTTTGGGGTGAGATCAAATCATCACTTGCTCTTGTTTTCATTCACTTGGAGTTTAATACATTCCTTCTTTATTTCTTCCATTTCCTTTTTCACATTTCCCTTGTTAAAAACAAAGTATGGTTTCATTACAAACCATGCTTAGCTAAATCACCATAGCCAAGAGCAACGCCAAAACCCAATTTACCTCGTGAGATTAGAAACGTTCTTCAAACCTTCAACATCTTTCTTGATTCTCAAAAAAATAGGTTAGGCAATCGGCTTAACCTTTAAGCATCGTGTTTGCTTCATCCCAGAAAGTGCACGTCGTGGTGAAGTCATCTTGATCTACCGTTGGGGACGAGAAAAGGCTTGTAGCTGATTCAATTCCCTAAGAACAAACTTAGTGGCGGTCCACTAAGGGGAATTAAGATCAGACTTGATTCTCTTTGAGACAACTGTCCGAGCACGGGCTTCTTCAGCACTAAACGCAGTGTTTATTAGCATCGATTGTCGTGGCTAATCAACTTAACACTTAGTTCCAAGGATTGCCCTGGGAACCGAGTTTACCTTAGAGAAGCAAGTTACAAGGGTTGGGCCTTGTAGACTGTAACCGACAAGAGATTGAAGTAAAATCACTTCCGTGGTCGAGAGAAGTTGTGGCAAAGCGGAGCTTGAGGCTAACTTAATTCATAATTATCTTCAATCATTTCTTGCTTTACTTATTTATTTTAGTCATTCGATTTAATTCTTACAAACCCCCTTTTTTACTTGCAGATTTCCTGGTTAAAGGTCAAAAGCGATCAATATTGGAAACTACCTAGTCCCAGTGGATCGACCCTTACTCTGTCTCTATACTATTTATTTTAATTATTTCTTTGAGTTTAAGGAAATTATTTTGACACTATACGACGCATGTCAAAATTGGCGTCATTGCCGGGGACTACGACAAAGTACTAATATCGTTTTATTTGATTTATGACCAAGAGCAATTCGGGAGAACAAATTGAACTCATCCCGGAGATCGAAGCACTAACCCGAAAGTTACACGCATGAACACTTCGGGAAAAGAAGAACAAACAACGCCAGCAAAGACTTGAACGTGATCTAGAGATCACATCCGGAGCGGAGTCGAACTTAGATCATACCAACGAAGAACCGAATTCGATGGGAGATGAAAATCAAACTATTCGTCAGCTAAATGCGGTGCTCGATGGCCAACAGCCAATGTGTATAACCTTCCCAAATGGCGAAACAACATTCGTGCTAAAAACAGGTTTGATTCACCTTTTACCTACTTTTTACAGCTTGCCAAGGGAAAACCCTCACAAACATTTGAAGGAATTTCACATGGTTTGTCTAAGCACAAAACCTCAGGGAGTATCCGATGACCAAATTAAACTTAGAGCTTTTCCATTTTCTTTAGTAGATATCGCAAAGGATTTGTTATTTGATTTACCTCCCAACTCTATTACAACCTGGATTGATATGGCTAAACTCTTTCTTGACAGATTCTTCCTCGCGGCAAAAACGAGCGAAATAAGGCGCATTATCTTGAGCATTCAATAAAAGGAATCCGAATCTTTATATGAAAACTGAGAGCGGTTTAAAAAGTTGTACACAAATTGTCCACAACTTGGATTGTCGGAACAAACCCTTCTTCAGTATTTTTATGAAGGATTGACGCCCATGGATATGAAAGTAGTAGACGCGGCAAGCGGCGGAGCTCTAGTCAATATGACTCCAACAGCGGCAAAAACGTTAATATCAACCATTACCGCTAACTCACAAAGGTTTAATCAATCTAGTGAACCCCCAAGAAGGTCTCGCGAGGTAAGTACAAATTTTTTTGGAAAATAAGATTGATAAATTAGCTGAAATAGTGCAAACTCTTGTTGTAGGAAAAAAGGGAACATCCAGACTTTGCGGAATCTGTACTAGTCTAGAGCATCCGACAGACTGTTGTCCGATGATTCAAGAAGATGATATCACCAAGTCAATGCCATAGAAAATGCATATAATTCGGGATGGAGAAACCAGTCAAACTTCGGTTACGCAAAAAACTAGAGACCGAATCAACCATACCAATAAAGACAGCCTTACCCACAACAAAAGACATCTCTAGAAACCTTAGTTGAGCGTCTAGCGATATCCCAAGAGAAATTCCAAAATCGTACCGAGGCTCACTTACAAGAGTTAGACAAACAAATGAGCCAGCTAGCCCAGACAGTAAGTCGTCTTGAATCCCAAGGTAAACTTCCTTCGCAAACCAAGACAAACCTAAAAGAAAATGTTAATCCCATCACTCTTCGGAGCTGCATTGTTGTTGAACCCAAAACCTCAAAGGTAAACACTCAAAAAGACAAGACAACTTTGCCCGTTGAAAAAGATACATCAAACCTAACCCATGAACCATCCTTCTATGTCGTGCCACCTCCCTTCCCCTCGAGATTAGTGAAGAAAGATAAACAAGCCGAAGAAAAGGAGATCCTAGATGTGTTTCAAAAAGTGGAAATCAATATCCCACTCCTTAACGTAATCCGAAAAATCCCGAGGTATGCTAAATTTTTGAAAGATTTATGTACTAACAAACGTCGTCTTATAGGAGTTGAAAAAGTTAATCTAGAAGAACACGTATCGACAGTATTTCAGTGAAGGTTACCGCCAAAATTGAAGGACTAAGGTATGTTCGCCATTCCCTGCAAAATCGATAAAGTTGGTATTAAACGAGCAATGTGTGACTTAGGGCCATATATTAATGTTATGCCTCTTTCATTTTATAACTTACTTTCTGCTGATCCTTTGAAGGATATGAAAGTAACCATACAACTGGCGAAAAAATCCATAAATTACCTGGAAGGATTGCTAGAGAATGTCCTGGTAAAGGTAAATGATTTAATCTTTACGGCAGATTTCTATGTCATAGACATAGAAAACGATCGGACTAATAATTCTTCCGAAATCCTCCTTGGTCGTCCATTTTTAAGTACTGCAAATACAAAAATCGATGTGAGAAGTGGGATCCTTACAATGGAGTTCGATGGCGAGGTGGTAAAATTTGATGTTTACAAATCGATGCGACATCCTGATAATGGTGCTAGTATAAATTTTATAGATGTTATTGAGCCCACCGTTGAAGAATTTATAGAATCTAAATATGTTGATGGTTCGTGCAGGGATTTGAAGGATCACGACAAAGGAATTAAGGAGTTGAAAAATGTTTCTTATGTTCATTCTGATTTATGCCTAACTCCATCGAAATCTAAAATGTTTTCTTTCATTTTGCAGGGATTGAATTTGGAGTTAAAATTACCTCCAGATAAATTGAAGAGTGAAAGAGAAACTTTTCGAGTAAAAAAACTCCATAATCGCAAAATTTCTCTTAGGGAAATACTCAGTTGGATAAAGCGCAAGAACTGGAAGAAGTATTTGTCGTAATGTCTGTAGTCTGAACCAAGTCACCGAGCTTAAGGACGTTAAATAAAACGCTAAAATGGGAGGCAACCCATTTTATTTATTTAATTTTCTTTTAATTTTAATTTTATTTTTGTACTTATTTTCTATACTTATATTTCTTTTATTTTTTTCAGATAATCGGGTAGATGGTGGAAGCATATTCGAATACATTGGTTCGAGATAACAAATTCCCATATATATCACCTTCCACCTATTCGGTCAACCTAATCCTCCAAATCTCTCCACTTCAAAATTCAAACAAACCCCATCCATATCTAATCCCACCTCCCTCTTAAGTCCAATCCCAATTCCCGTGAAACACTCTCCCTATCTCTACCAGCCGACTTTTAACCCCAATAAACTCATTTTTCTGTTTTTATTATTAAAAAAATCACCCCCCGCATATTTTATTTTCTCTCTTCCAAAACCAGCCACCTCTCCTCTCAAACTCATCTTCAACCTTCACCCCTCGCCATCCTTTATCCGAACCACCATGCCGCATACAAGGGAACAAGCTCGCTGGCTTCCCCAACAGCCACCACTAGTCATTGGCGGACGGTGCCGCTTTTCACCGCCACAGTTCATGGCGATCAGCAGTGACTCCGAGCCACACTAGCCATCACCCAGCCCCCACCGTCGTGGTGCGTCTCCACTGAAACAGCTGACCGACGCGTCCGCCATCCCCACCATCACGACCACCACAAGAAGAACACCCACATCAAAATGTTGATGGGCGGCTACATTCTATTGAATCTGATCTTGCCGAGATCCTCTCCTACCTTCGCCCGAGTTCGTCTCGCGGACGGCGTGGGCGCGGTCGTGGCTGCACCTGATTCGGGGAGTTTCCTCCTCCTCTCTTTTTACTTTTTCATTGCATAATGGGGCATTACGCTTAAGTGAGGGGGTGGATATTCTTGTCGAATTTCTTTCTTACTTGCCCATTAGTTGCCTTATAATTTTTGCTCGCTCTTGCTCTTGCTCTTTAGATTCACCTCGTCCTTTGGTTGCCATATGATTTTTGTAATCTTAACTTGTTATGAATTTTTAGGATTGCATGATGGATTATAACTTGAATAGCGTTTTTATTATCCTTTTAACACTCCATGACTAGTTAGTTAAAATCTGAAGGATATTCTTTTACTTTTGTCCCTTTAAGTGTGCAAAGCTAATCTTAGTATTTTAAATCTTGTGTTTGATATATGTCACAATTATATGCATGAATTTGATAGTAAAAAAATAAAGCTAGAGGTTCCTATCACTGGCTCTATCAAGCTAAGGAATAAAAAGCTAGAAGTGCCTACCACTGGTTCTAGCAAAGAAAAAGTTTATGCATCTTGTAGTTGAGATTGCATTTCATCACAAGTCTATTTAATGCTCTGATTAGTTTTGCTATGCTTGATGCACTTTGAGTAGCTTGAATAATTCCTTGTATGGGTTCTTAATTTAATTAGTTGTAGTAATGTTTTTGTTTAATATTTTCTGCTATTTCTGCTATAATCCATGTGCACCTTTAGTTTCTTCCGAGTTGAGATAACAAACTCATATTGCAGGCAAGGGAACTTTGTGAACTTAAGAGTGAGAGCTTGATCTTAATCTTTGATACTTGAGGGCAAGCATCGGATAAGTGAGGGGGAATTTGATGAGTGGTTGGATTGGTTATGGTTTTAGTTCTAATTTTGATTAAATAGATGACTTTAGATGCTGAAATGTGGGTTGTTCTATGCTTTTTCGTGCAGGAACTGTGTGGCTGGGAATCAGACTAGAAAAGGCCGAAATCTGCAGAAGTTCTAGATTCGTGGGTGGATTCAAGGGCATGAATGCTGACTGGACGCCACGTCAGTGCCTTCTAGAAGCTGACGTCAGCAACGGTGATGACCTATCAGCCGCGTATCAGATAGCTTATTAGCGGATTTTAAATTTCAAACTTTGATATTATCTTATGTATTTATTTTGATTTATTTTGGGATTTATTTTTTTAGGGTTTTAGGTATTTTTAGATATTATAAATACCCCACTTTGGGGTGAGATCAAATCATCACTTGCTCTTGTTTTCATTCACTAGGAGTTTAATACATTCCTTCTTTATTTTCTCCATTTCCTTTTTTTACATTCCCCTTATTAAAAACTAAGTATGATTTCATTACAGACCATGCTTAGCTAAATCCCCATAGCTAAGAGCAACGCCAAAACCCAACTTACCTCGTGAGATTAGAAACGTTCTTCAAACCTTTAACATCTTTATTGATTCTCGGAAAAATAGGTTAGGCAATCGGCTTAACCTTTAAGCATCGTGTTTGCTTCATCCCAAAAAGTGCACGTCGTGGTGAAGTCATCTTGATCTACCGTGGGGGACGAGAAAAGGCTTATAGCTTATTCAATTCCCTAAGAACAAACTTAGTGACGGTCCACTAAGGGGAATTAAGATCGGACTTGATTCTCGTTCAGACAACTGTCCTAGCACAGACTTCTTCAGCACTAAATGCAACGTTTACTAGCATCGATTGTCATGACTAATCAACTCAACACTTAGTTCCAAGGTTTGCGCTGGGAACCGAGTTTACCTTAGAGAAGCAAGTTACAAGGGTTGGGCCTTGTAGACTGTAACCAGCAAGAGATTGAAGTAAAATCACTTCAGTGATTGAGAGAAGTTGTGGCAAAGCGGAGCTTGAGGCTAACTTAATTCATAATTATCTCCAATCTTTTCTTGCTTTACTTATTTATTTTAGTCATTCGATTTAATTCTTACAACCCCCTTCAATATTGGAAACTACCTAGTCCCAGTGGATCGACCCTTGCTCTCTCTATACTATTTATTTTAATTATTTCTTTGAGTTTAAGGAAATTATTTTGACACTATACGACGCGTGTTAAGTACTCATACTATACTTAAGTACAATAATTTTTTCCCATTTAACAATGCAAAGGAATAATGTGAGTACTATATCCGAAAGTGCTAATATCATAGAAGGCTCCGGAAGAGCAAATATGTTATTGCCAAATGGAACTCTATTCCATATTCACAATGCACTGTACTCTCCAAAGTCGCAAAGAAACTTATTGAGTTTTAAAGATATTCGTAATAATGGATATCATATTGAGAGTATTAGTCAATGAGATGTTGAATATCTCTATATTATAAGTACAACTCATTGCAATAAGAAAATTTTAGAAAAATTACATGCACTGTCATCCGGATTGTACTACACAAGAATTTGTGCAATTGAAGCACATGCTATTGTAAACTATAAGTTTACTAATAACTTTACTAGTTTGCATGACCGGTTAGGCCATCTCAATTTGATTATGATGCGAAAAATTATCGACAATTCATGTGGTCACTCATTGAAGAACCAACAGATTCTTCAAAGTAATGTCTTTTCATGTAATGCTTGCTCTCAAGGCAAACTAATTATTCGACCATCACCAGCTTAGATAAATTATGAATCTATCAATTTTCTAGAACAGATACAAGGTGATATATGTGGGCCCATACACCCTTCTTGTGGACCATTTGGATATTTTCTTGTTTTAATCGATGCATCGACTAGATGGTCACACATATCCTTTTTATCAACCAACAACTTGGCATTTGCGAGGTTACTTGCTCAGTTGATAAAATTACGAGCACACTTTTCAAATCCCCTATAAAGACAATTCGTCTTGATAATGCTGGTGAATTTACTTCTCAGACTTTTGATGATTTTTGCATGTCGATTGGAATAAGTGTTGAACATCCTGTAGCTCATGTTCATACACAAAATGGTCTTGCAGAGTCATCTATCAAATGACTTCAATTAATTGCAAGATCGTTATTGATGAAGTCAAAACTACCAATTTTTGCACGGGGACATGCCATTTTACATGCAGCCTCGCTGATTCGCATCAGGCACATAAGTTATCATAATTTCTCCCCATTACAAATGGTTTTTGGTAAATAACCAAATATTTCTCAGCTTAGGATTTTTGGATGTGCGATATATATATTCTGATTACTCCACCACAACGCACAAAGATGGGTCCTCAAAGGAGGTTGGGAATATATGTCGGATTTGAATCCCCCTCGATAATTAAATATCTTGAGCCTTTGACAGGGAATTTATTTACAGCTCGATTTGCTGACTGTCATTATAATGAGTCAGTTATCCCTACATTAGGTGGAGAAAATAAACAGCTTGAAAAAGAAATAAGTTGGAATGAATTATCGATATCTCATTTTGATCCATGTACCCAACAATATGAACTAGAAGTTCAAAGGATAATTCATTTGCAAAACTTAGCAAATCAATTGCCATATGCTTTTGCTGACCCTAAAAAGTGACTAAGTCAAATATACCAGCTGTGAATGCTCCGATTAAAATTGATGTCCTAGAAGGATAAACTCTAGTTGCTAATGAGTCAAACGCACGCCTGAAGTGTGGTAGACCAGTAGGTTCCAAATATAAAAATCCTCGAAAAAGAAAATGAGCTATATCTTGTGATGGTCTGATCGAGGAATCAATGGATTATGAAAGATCTCGAGAAGAGATTAAATGGTCTCCAGAAGAGACATTAGACATGAATTAGGTACCTGATAATGATGAGATCTCAATAAATTATATCATGTCTGGTAACAAGTGGAACCGAAACAAAATCGACGTCAATAATACTTTTGCATGCAATATAGCACTAGAGATTTTGGATGATAATGGGGACCAAGAATCATTGTCAATTGGACAATGTAAGCAAAGAGATGATTGGCCAAAATGGAAAGAGGCAATTGAAGTAGAACTAAAATCTCTTTAAAAAAGAGAAGTATTCGGGGCTGTAGTTCGTACACTAGAAGGTGTAAAACCTGTGGGGTATAAATGGGTCTTTGAGAGAAAGAGAAATGAAAAAGGGGAAATTGCGAGATATAAAGCTCGTTTGGTTGCACAAGGATTCTCACAAAGACATGGAATTGATTATGAAGAAACATACTCCCCTGTGGTGGATGTAACCACTTTTAGATTTTTTATTTGTCTGGCAATAAAAGAAAGACTTAATTTCCACTTAATGGATGTTGTTACAACCTATTTGTATAAGCCTCTCGATAATAATATTTATATGAAACTTCTGGAAGGTTTTAAACTGCCTAAAGCAGTTAATTCAAGTTCTCGAGAACATTATTCAATCAAATTGATCAGATCCCTTTATGGATTAAAACAATCTGGGAGTATGTGGTATAATCACCTCAGTGAATACTTATTAGTGGAAGGCTATAAGAATGATCCAATTTCCCCGTACATTTTTATTAAAAAGTTTAACTTTGGATTTGTCATTATTGATGTGTATGTTGATGATTTGAATATCATTGAGACTTCTGAAGAGATCTCTTTGACAATTGAGTATTTAAAGAAAGAATTTGAAATGAAAGATCTTGGAAAAACAAGATTTTATCTTGGATTGCATATTGAGCACCTAAAGGATGAAATTCTTGTGCATCAATCAACATACATAGAAAAGATGCTAAAAAGGTTTTACATGCATAGCGTACATCCGTTGAGCACCCCTATGGTTGTTAGGTCACTTGATGTTAAAAAAGATACATTTCGCCCTCGGGAAAAGGATGAAGATATTCTTAGTCCCGAAGTGCCATACTTAAGTGCTATTGGTGCATTGATGTATCTTTCTAGTCACACACGACCTAGCATATCGTTTGTTGTCAATTTGTTGGCAAGATTTAGCTCATGTCCAACTTGGAGACATTGGAATGAGGTTAAACACATATTTCGTTACCTTCAAGGTACAAAAGACATGGGATTATTTTTCCCTAATCTATCCAAAACAGAACTTATTGGTTTTGCGGATGCAGGGTACTTATCTGATCACCATAATGCTCGATCACAGACTGTCTATGTATTTACATACGGTGGTACCACAATTTCTTGGTGCTCAATGAAACAAACAATTACTGCCACTTCCTCTAATTATGCTGAGATTTTGTCTATCCATGAGGCTAGCCGTGAATGTGTGTGGCTAAGGTCTATAATCCATCACATTCAAGAGAATTGTGGTTTACACTCTGGAAAAGTAGCTCCGACAATCTTATATGAAGATAATACATCATGTATTTCTCAACTCAGAGAAAGATACATAAAAGGTGATAGAACAAAACATATCTCACCAAAATTCTTCTTCACTCATGATTTACAAAAGAATGGAGACATTGATGTCCAACAAATTCGTTCATGTGATAATTTAGCAGATCTATTTACTAAGGCGCTACCTAATGCTCCGTTTGAGAAGTTAATTTACAACATCAGATTGCATCGAGTCAAAGATCTTATGTGACATTTTCATGAGGGGAAGAAAATACAAATTGCACTCTTTTTTTCCTTAACCAAGGTTTTGTCCCAATAGGTTTTCATGGTAAGGTTTTTAATGAGGCAACAAGTTATGCGTATCAAAGATGTGTGTACTCTTTTTCCTTCACTAAATATTTTTTTCTCTTTCTGAGTTTTATCTTAGTAAGGTTTTAACGAGGCACATTATCTTCATAGACATCCAAGGGGGAGTGTTATGAATATTTATCTATATGGATGTCTATCATGATAAGAATTTTATCAAGGAGATTTGATTTATTTATTATTAGGAATATTATCTCTATTAATTAGAGTTTAATGTATTATGTACTTCTTATGCCTATAAATAGATGAAGGCATTGTACACAATTTACATCTTTGATAATAATAAAACCTCCTTTCTTTCGTCTCTTTATTCTTTATTCTTGTTCTTGGTTATTTTATTTATAACATTTTGTAATTTAATAACTATGTAATTGAAAAGCTAAAGGGGTTATTTTGCCTTCGAATTTGACCTAAATTAGAAATGTTGTCGTTCGCGCGAAAACGTGTTCAATTAGGTCCTTCAATTTTTACATTGCAGCAAATTGAACATTGACTAACGTTGACTGACGAAACCGTTAATTTGGCCATTAAATTTTAACGTGTCATCCATCTGCGCCACATGGCATGTCAGCGTTGAAAAGTTAAAATGCTAACGCGACAAAAAATAAAATTTAATTTTTTTATATTAAATTTCAACCAAACATGACAACACGTGGCACTATCTGATTGGTTTTAAAGTAAAAATTTAAAATAACTCTTAATATGAGGACGTTGTCACGTTGGGAATCAAACCTAGGTCTTGGTGGAAAAAAGCTCAATATTTTACCACCAAACTATCCTCTTAACTATGTCAATAAACACTAAATATAGTATATAATTTCATCCAAATAGCATGGTTGCCGCTTCTTTAAAATCTGTTGCCGGTGTCTAACCCTATACAGACTAACAAAACTAATCATTTGATTTGAAAAAAATAAGATTTTTTATGTATAATAACGATACATTGCGGATCTCATCGAGAATAACAATAATAGAAAAAGGTAGTAAAGTTGTTGTAAAAGGGTCGGGTCTACAAATCGCTTGAATCATCCATAAACATGCTTTGTTTGCAGATATTGACATTAACCTCATCCAAGCAGCAACCATGATATGAAGAAGAAGAAGCAACCATGCAAAAAAACAAAACAAAACAAAACAACACTTTCTTTTGGCCATTCTTTCGCCTCTCATTCTGTAACACAAACCCCCTTAGAACTCACTACGTTAAATACTTGTGTTAAAGAAACTGAAGAAGGGGGAAAAGGGCACCGAGTGATTTAACAAGGAAATGGGGAGATAGAGAAAGTTCAAAGAAGTGAACTTTATTGTTTAGAATGAAGAATAAAGAAGCAAGTTTTGAATTCTTTCTTTAATTCTAGTTTGAATGCGAGGCAAAAGATTGGATTCCCCGAGAATAAGGGCAAGATTGAATGAAACAATAAAGTAGAAGCAGCCATGCTATTTGGATGAGGTTATATACTATATTAGGTGTTTATTAATATGGTTAAAAGGTTAGTTTGATAGTAAAGCATTGAGCTTTCCTCCATCAAGACTCGAGTTTGATTCCTAATCCCTTCGTAGTAAGAGTTATTTTAACTTTTTCCTTTAAAACTAATCAGATGATGGCATATGTCATTATTTGTTTGGTTAATATTTAATATAAAAAAAATAAAAAATTAGATTTTTTTTATTTTTTGCCACGTCAATATTTTGACTTTTCAATGCTGACATGGCATGCCATGTGGCGCAGACGACTGACACGTTAAAATTTAACGGTCAAATTAATGGTTATGTCAGTCAACATTAGTCAAAGAGCTAATTTGTTGCAATGTGCGAACTTAATGAATTAATTGAACGTGTTTTCGCACGAGGGGCAACATTGCTAATTTGGGTCGAACTCGGGAGGCAAAATAAGCCTTTTAGCCTAATTAAAAGTATTCTTACTAGAACCCAACAATTGTCTTAGAGGAAAAGTGGATGATGTCTATCCTATAAGATATGGGTTCAAATTGCTTTGTCTACAAGGTGTATGTGCATTGACAAAATGTTAAGAATATGTATGAACATATACTACCTTATAACCACCTTTAGACTATTCAAAAAAATATTCTTACTATAAATTAAAACCATAGCGCTTACAATCACAAAGAAAATAGCGGAGTTGTGGTAAAGTCAGTTTTGTCAATGTGCTATCATTGATATATGCATTTTTACATTAGTGTTGATGGTGTTTATCCTTCATCGACGACAATTGTATTTGTTTATCTATCTTTTTTTGATTTATTTGGTTATATTTTAATCATTTTCTTGTATGGTCTATTTTATGTTTAGTGGCTAGTTTGCACACTTGAATATATTAGGGGAAATCATTGAACAATGCGATCAGTATACTCTCTAGTTTTGTATTTTTTTGTAGTTTTATTATATTTATCTTTATTCAATAAAACTGACTACTGTTATTTGTCAAAAAAAAGTAATTATAAAACTAAATTTAGGGTAATTGTTCCATACAAGCGGTGAAAATAAAAAAATTCTACAATTGCATTAGTTTTGTATGGTTTGAACCCTGACATTTGTCAAACTATGACCCTCGTTATAAATTGGTCCTCAATTTTTTAAACATTCTAATTTCATCCTCAAATAATCATTATATGTGATTATATCTCATGTTAATAAAATTGTTATAAAATTTGTTAATTGCCATATAAACACTTATGTGTATTATGTAATAATATGATGTGACATAGACGATAGTTTGAGAATAAAATTGGAACATTCAAAAAGTTCGCCGGGGGGGGGGAATTAAAATGAGGGTCGTAGTTCGAGATGAAATTGGAACGTTTAAGAAGTTTTGGGACTAATTTAAAATGAAGGTTGTAATTTGGGGAAGTTATTGAAGCATTTAAAAAGTTTAAAAATTAATTTAGAAGGAGAATAATAATTCGTGATAAAATTCAAAATATTTAAAACTTTGTAAATTGATTACATGAAAATCGTAGTTTAAGAATGTATTGTACAATTAATTCTATTTGTTTTATTACATACACCTATATATTCATGTTATATCTGTAATCTGTTATATTTTTATATTATAGTTGCTTTTAAAATATTACAATTTTTTTAAATTTAATACATTTATCATTTATTTTAATAAATTATTTTGACGCGACGTGACAGATGATTTCATTAGTGCATGACGAGTTGAAAGGAATGCGATAAATTTACAAGTTTATGTATCACCGTAATTTTTTATTTTTGTTTTAAATTAAAATTTGCAAGTTTTAAAAAAACATAAATATTAAACGTAGATTTAAACTTTACTTCGTATGAAGAATGAAAATAAAAGAAAATTTAAAAATTTATTAATCAAATGATGAAGATTCATAAATATTTTCTTATTTTAAATTTTCATCATTTAATTAAGATTTAATTATCAATAAGTGCACAAATTATACATTTTTTCTAGATAAATGCTTAAAGTATTTTTTGGCAATGTTTTAGTACGTAAACCTTTTAAGGTTTTTATGTCAACAGCCGTTAAAAACTTTTTGTCATCCACTAAAAATGTGACATATGGCATATTTTTTAATTTTCATTTAATTTTTGTTTTAAAAAATA
The DNA here is from genome assembly GCA_958450335.1 of Hibiscus tridactylites. Classification (NCBI taxonomy): domain Eukaryota; kingdom Viridiplantae; phylum Streptophyta; class Magnoliopsida; order Malvales; family Malvaceae; genus Hibiscus; species Hibiscus tridactylites. Next base: position 33,544,604 of record OY288273.1, on the reverse strand, counting down.
AAAAAAATCAATAGTTTTTTAAAACCCCCCACAATTTTAATTATTTTTTTTTTCAAAACTACCCTCGGTCTCCCCTCTGTCGTTGTCGAACACCACGTCGTCGCCGCTGAAGTGGGTCTCCTCCTTTTGTCGTATAAGACGCAAGGCCTAGTTTATCGTTCGTCTGTCCGTCGTCCGCCGTTCGTCGTTCGTCGTTCAATTGAAGATTCAACATTTGATGTTTGTGGTTTATTTTGCTACTTGTTCGTCGACTTCCGATGATGTAAGGTTGAGATTATTGGGTGTGGAGGGTCGACGAAGGATGTGATGGCCGATAGTAGTTGAATCGATGGTCGGAGGAGAAAAAATTAAGGGTTAGGGTTTTTTAGAAAAATTGAAGATTTTTAGGGGTTTTTTATAAAGTTAAAGTTTTTTAATTAAAAATTAAAAATATTACAAAAATATGTCACATGTCAGTTTATTATTGGATAACAAAGAAATTAACCGTCGTGACAAATTTTTTTATAATAATAAAATAAAACGTTAGACACCTACTTAGACCAAATATACTTTAAACACTTTTTTTAAAAAATCTATAGTTTAAACACTTAATTATGTATTAAATTTTTTATTAATAAATTTTTTATCCTTCCGCATTTCGATCAATCCTACTAAACAACAAAGCTTTAAGGATTGGTGAACCTGGTGGGCTTGATTGATTGGGTACAGACCAAATGCTTATTTAATAATAGTCAGTGAGTAATAAATGAAAGGGATTGAATTCATCTATTGGCAAATCAAAGCTGAACCCTCTTTATATTTCATTCATTTCATCCACTGTTGGTCAACAGTGAATTAAATCACACCTCTCAATGGAGATTACTGATTGGGGAAAACCATTAAAACTTCTATTATTGTTTTCTTTTATAAAAAAATTTAATTGAATTTCATATGAATATAAATTCTTTTGCATTTTTTAACATAGACTAATATTATTTGATTTCAAAACCTACCAACCAAACAAAACACTTTTGTTGTAAATACTAACAAACTTCTAATTAAATTCTACTATTTACAAGAATTGATCACAAAATTACTTCAATAACATGTGGATCCACCAATGTCTTTGAATATCACTAAAACATATGGTTTAATAGGAAGGAACATGGTAGTATTTGCCTTTACACATGCACCTATATACGATGGGACAAGACTCGGCCACGGAGCACTTGAAGCTCACCATCACCCTCTTGCACGGAGAGCACGCTTTGCATGCGTGCGAACAGTCCGGCAAGCTCGACCCCGTCGGGTATAACTCCGTCCCTACCACCCTTTCCTGCAAAAAAAAAAAACATAGTATTAATCGACACATCCATTTCGAAAACACGACCTCAACACTTGAAAAAACTAACCTCGGGCTGCAGTTGTCCTTCCTCTCTGAATTCGACAACTTTTCCACGGCTGCTTGCTGCATGGATGCATGTACAACTTACTCAAAACTCGGTAATAAAACTACTAAACTAGAGGAAATGATAGTCATTTGTACAATGCACTATTTACCATGGTGATGCTGACGGGGAACACGAAGGCTTTCAGTGAACGAACAAACCAGCAAGAAAATCACAGCTACCATTAATCCGACAACTCTAAAAGACAAGTCCTTCATGTTTATTGGTTTGTGTTGTGTGTATCTAAGTTTTGAAGAGATTTATAATTTCATGCAGAAGATGAAAAAGCATGCAAGAAAAAACCCATGTTTTGGGGGGAGATTTGGGTGTGTGTACATACATACGTATGTATATATATAGTGAAAAAATAAAGAGTGAGGCCTTAAATGTAGAAAGAAGGTACAGCTGATTCATTTCACATGATCCACGGCTTTCTTTTCAAAGGGTTTCACATGATTCGGCCAGTTATCCACAATCATACCCTTTTTTCCCTATGAATTTATATTAGTACACCAACCTTTAAAATACAAGTGTTTCTGGTATACCCAATTCAAATGGACTAATTCGAATTAAATACTACAATAATTTATTATGGAACAATCTTTTCAATTCACAACATTAGATTTCGAACCTATGACCTTGTCTTTATATCGTGGATTTAAGAATCTTATATAAATCAATAAATTTATACTATTACATCATATTTTAGTCATAATTCATTAATTTACCAACGTCAAGTTTCAAACCCGGAAAAAAAAATCAACAGTTGAAAATGACAATGCTAACAAATTCAATTAGAAAAACTAATTTGGTTTTAAACATCTGTTCATATTGAAGAAGGCCTAGGCCTGCCATAAACGTGAAGGCCAGACCCTTCACTTAAATGTACCATACCCTTCACTTTTTCCTCTGTAATATCTTTGATTACATTAGCAAACATAATGAATACCATCACCATCGAGAACCGGGTTGAAAATCAAAATCGAAAAATATGGCATAAAAAATTGTAACATAGACACCTATTACTCTTCAGCTAACATTTACTTTACATTCAAAATCAAATGTTAGATATTAAACTATTCCCACTTACTTAGGACGAGATAGTTTTCCCTACAACCCTAACAGTTCCTATTAGGAACCATAAAACAGCAGACAGAACACCTAGAACAAAAACTATAAAAAACATCTTGTTCCTGCTTTTCCTCCTAGCAGTTGCAGAACCATTACTTGCTGAAACATTAGCATTTAACTTCGACCTACCAAAGCTAGACATTCTCTCGAAAGCACGATTTACCAGAGGTCTCTCCGATGCAGATGCAGGATTCGTGGGTATTGACTCCACGAACGACCACAATGAAGACGAAAACCAGCCTCCACCTCCGTCATTTTTGTCACCTTGGTCTTGCTTAGTATCATTGTATATGAAACCTAAACACGGAAAAAAAATAACCATATGTATATAAGCATATAAGCTCAAATTCCATTTTTTTTACAAAGCGGTTTTGCCATGCCCACCCAACCATCTGTCTCATCAAGACTCTAAGAGGATGAGCTAAGACAACAACTTGGTCAAAAACAAAAACATAACTCAGTGAAAGTAAGGTAAGTTCACAGAGAAATCCATATTGATTTCCACATTTGTTCTACCTGAAGTTGGAGAGGCATTCCCGAGATTTGAACCTGATGGGATGAAGACATCACTGCTTTGATCATGTGTCCAAGGTGAGTCATTAATCTGATCTGTTTGCAGCTGTTGATTCTGATCATGGCAATCCACCTGGTCCACAGTTGAATGGAACATCAATTGCTGTTCCATCACATTCACGTTTGGACCAGAATGAGACTGACAACTCACTTGGTTCAACATATAATCTCCCGGGCCATTCAGTTGAGGCTGCAACTGCCGATCCATCAGGCTTGTATTAGATTGGGATTCAAACTGGTAACTTGCCTGATGGATCATAGTATCATACGAGAGTGGAACTGTTTCTTGATCAATAGGCCCAATGTCCTGTAGAAACATGACAGCATCATGGTAGTAGTCAAATTCACTCAGTCCATCCACCTCATTGAACTGGACATTCTCCACAGGTTTCTTGATACCAGAGATCAAAGGTTCAGAACCAAGGAGATCATCCATTTCCAAGAAATCCGCCTCACATAACTGGGGGAACTGTTCAAAGTGGTCAGCACTGGATGTGACCTCAGGTGTCTCCTGCAACTGCAATTGAGAAATGGGTGCCTGAGACGATTCAAATCTTGCTTGACCATAGGCAACCGCATGTGGCTCGGGAAAGAGAATATCTCTTAGAGATGAGTCCAGCAAAGTACTTTGCATCTCGTCCACACTGACAACCTGAGGCAATACATGGCTAACATGAGCTTGTGGTTGTGGAAGTACAAGCTCATCAGCTAATTGTCTCATAAATTCCTCGACATCGCTCAATGGAGACAGATCTTGAGCATCAGCTTTTACATTATCAATAGGAATAGCCTCATCAGCTGGCTTCACAGGAGTGATAGCATCTACGGGATTACTTTCATATTCCTCATCATCCCATGCTTCTTCTTTAAATGGTGCCCCGTACTGCTCGCCATTTTTAGGACCAGGTCCGCTTTTTTGGTACAATTTATACAAAGCATAATAATCCTGAAATGCAAAAGAGAAACACATCATCAAGAAACAGCTCATATACAGTACGGAAACTGGAAAAGTTTCGTAACAAACTTAATTCAGCTACATACCTTTACATTCTGGCACCTCTTTAGCTCCTCTTCATCAAGGGTATATTCATGCATTACCCAGTCGGTTCGCTTGCCACAAGGTGCACGCCCCCTGTAGAAAACTAAAGTTTTCTTGACCCCAACTGCTCGAGAATTGCAGTTAACAGTACGATCTTTTCCCGTTGCCTTCCAATACCCATGTATGGTTGCCCTATTTGACCTTGCTCCATTAGGGTACTTCCTATCCCTTGGACAGAAAAAGAACCACTGTCTATCCCCATTCTTCAGTACAGATTTCCCTGAATAGCATTTTTTGTTTATTAGAAAACAGATCATTCGAACAAATAAAGCAAAACCGAAAACTAGAAACCAGCAAGCATTATCTACCGATACCAGCAAAGCTTCAAATGGGAACATAGCCAAACCATATCTACAAATATATATCATACACAATGATAGATTCATACAATTCGATTTTTATAATTCAAACTTCCAACAAAAAGTATAAACCAAACAGTCCAACTAGTGTGCAAAGCAAACCAAACCGAAGTCAACTCAACCCGAGTATATTAAAATCAATAGATTAAAGCAACATTTAGAATATAAAAAAAAAATCAATATCCAGATGATTCTCATAAGATGAACCAAGAAAGAAAGAAAACAAATAAATTACAGATGAGGTCAAAACAATCCCCTAAAAAGAAAACCCACATCAACAATCAATAACAAAACCCTAAATCTTGGGGTTTATAAAGAAAAAGAAAAAATTACCAGGCAATTCCTCAGGATCCCACTTGTAAACATCGGTTTCCCTTATGATATCAAGCTTGAGTCTTTTTTTACAGATCTTCCTCTTTAAGTAATAAAGAATCAGCTCTTCGTCAGTTGGGTGAAAACGAAACCCCGGTGGCCACATTTGATCGTCCCCAAAACATGAATCCGCCGTCACAACCGTCGCCGCCGCCGTCACCTTCATCTTACTTGATATTAATAAAAAAGAACTTCTATTCACTAAATGGACAAAAAATGAGGAAAAAATTCCGGATCAAGAAAGCTAAAAGCCGATCAAAACATAAAAAAATTGATTTCTTGAGAATAAAAAAGGTATTGCAGTCAAAGATGGAAATTTATATCTAATATATTTTGAGCGGAGCCATATAAAAAATAGGGATAGTTTAGGCATTCTGTTAAATAAATAGGGATAATATTGGTACATCATGCTCCTTTTTCACTTTTTAAATTGAAAAGGATAAAATCATCACATATATCCCTTAAAATCTATATTTTCTAAAATAAAAAGATGTATTTTTACCATTGTTATTATTTAATACGTACATTTCACGGTTAAATTGGGGTAATATTGTTTTGAAAAAAATTATTTTGAATTCTGTGGTGTTTTCAGATTATTTTTGAATTTGTGGTTGTTTCTACAGTGAGGGCTAGTTGAAAGCATTCCGACTTCATAAAAAAATAAAAATATTAGGACTGGTTGAAAGCATTCCAACCTCATAAAAAATAAAAAAAAATAAAAATATATATAAGGCATCTTGAAAGCATGTCGACCTCATGAAATATATATATATATATATATAAAGCCGGTTGAATACAACCCGACCTCATGGTGTCGTGTAGCACTGCACTGATGCAGGGGGTGCAGTGAGGGGTAGGGGTGGGAGAAAATACCCGACCCGATTGACCCAACCCGAAAACCCGACTACCCGAAACAAAAATACCGGGTAATTCCCGAAAAAAATTACCCGACCGGGCCGGGTACCCGACCCGGCAAATTTCCCGGGACACAGGCCGAGAGTTTTCCCTTACCGGGTACCCGACCCGACCCGATAAAATTATATATATATATATATATATATATTTATATTTAAAATTATATTTTTATTTTATGTTTCTTAATATTTTCACTCTAAAATTAAGTTTAATTCCCTATATTTTTTCTATGTTTGTATTATATTCTTTTAAGTTTTATGTTTAATTTTTTTTAAAATATTTTTGTGTTTAACATATGATTTTTTTAATTTTAAAATAATAAAAAAATAAAAATATATGAACCGGGTACCCGGTACCCGAATTTTACGGGTACCCGAATTCCAGGTACCCGAATTTAATGGGTCGGGACACGGGCCGTTTAAAGAGGTACCCGGACGAACCGGGTACCCGACAATTCACACCCCTAGTGAGGGGAGCGGAGGGCAGGTTTTATTGCAGGGGTGCAGTGAGGGGAGCGGGGGCAGGCTTTATTTTAGAGATTGAATGACTATTCATGCAGTGTAGATTTGTATTGATTAGAATAGGGTGGTAAAACATTGAATGACCATACATGCAGTAGGGGTATTGCATTGGAATTTTGAGTGGTTATTAAATAGATTGTAAGGGTAAAAAACGAGAAAAAAATGTATTATTTTGGTGTTGTGTTTTTGTGTTAAATAAGTGATGTTAAAAGTAAAAGTTTAACAAAGTCTGAAGAAAATTGACTGAAGAAGGAGAAGAAGAAAGTGGAGGAAGAAAATTTTAGTAAGTCGATTTTAACATTTTGTTTTGAATACGTATATTGTTTGTTTAATTTTGTTTAGTTGTTTAGGTAAAAATTCGTGAAAATATAATATAACATTACGATAGTTTTGATTTTTTTAATTTTATTGAAAAATATACATGATTTTGAACGTGTAGAGACAATGAGTAACGTGTTTGTGGTCGTTATCCATTACGGTGGAGAAATTATGAAAATTGATACTGGTGTCGTATTTGACTCGGAAAACACTACAAAGATGAAGTTTTCAAAGAATATTTCCCTTCGAGAGCTGAAGTAAGACATAGAATGTAACACCCGGGTTCAGGGGTCGGGTGAAAATAATAATTAAATAATAGGTTGGGCCTCGGGTTTTAAGATAAATAAAATTAAGTTGGACCATTTTCAAAACGAGCCCATTTAGCCATGGATATCTCCCATTGTGATTTCCTATTTCATTAAGGGTATTTTGGTCTTTGCCTTTTTCAATTTTAAACAAACATTAAAATATGCTTTTGGCTCATCTTCTTCTCTCCTCTCCCTTTCTTACAACGTCAACCTCCCCCCCCCCCCCATTCTTAGGTTACTATTTCATTCCATAGCTCACTCATCCTTGAAGATTTTTCAAAGGTAAGCTTGTTTTTTACTTACTCTCATCTTCCTCTCTTTGGAAGTACCACTATTTTTCACTTTACCAATGTTTTTGGAATATGAGTTTTTGGAAGTTTTGATTTAAAAATGGTGCCTTTATTGTTCTTGACTAAATATTTTAAATGATTGATGTTAGATATGTTGTTTAGGAAACATAGGGTCCAACTTGTATGATTTTTAAAGGGGTTTTGCTAAATTTCCCAGATTTGGGTTTTTGGGAGGTTTTGGGGAGGTTTTGAGTTGAGATATGAGGGTGTTTTGTGTGGAAATAAGAGGGCTGATGGATAGGCTATATGTAAGGGCTGTTTTGAAGGCTTTGGGGAGTAATTTAAGGGTTGGAATCATTGGTTTTAGGGTGTGCTTAGGGGCTGCTCGGGAATATGAATTTTGGGTTTGTTTTGAAATGGAATTTGGATGTCTTGTGTTTGGTATATAATCTGGGTTGACTATTTCGGAATGTGGACTGATTTGGGATTGTTTACTTTGTGTTGGAATGTTTAGAAGTGAGAAATTTGGTTGGTGAAGCTTCGGGAACAAATCCGAGGATTTCGGAGTCTTAAACTTGGTCTTTGGTCTTCACTTGGGTAACAACGGTGAGTAGATTGGTTAATCTTTGGATTGTGCACATTTTGGGATCTTTGGGGTTTGGGTGGGACCTTGAGGGTTCACCTAAACCTGGGTGTAAGCCTCTCTACTCCTATGTTGTTGTGATAGGTTGAATGGTTATATGTTGTGATTATCATGTACATTTTAAGTTGTTAATGTGTAGTCGAGTTGAAGTCGTGCCTCACGTGATGGTGGTCTAAACTATGGTGATGTGTAGTCCCACCGGTAGTGACTAGTAGGAAAGTACTTTGATGTGTAGTCCCATTGGAAATCTACTAGTCGAAACGGTGATGTGTAGTCCCACCGTGTGTGTATGTTGGTTGTGCTTGCGCAAACCATGTGTTGTTGTTGAGATAGTCACTTTGTGCATCCATTGCTTTTCTTGCATATAAAATGTGTTTTGGAAAACTTCATGTTGTGGAATGTAGAGCCTCTCTCACTAAGCTAGTAGCTTACGCTCTCTTTGTTTCCAACGTGCAGATCGTTAGAGTTTGGGGAGGCAAGCGGGCGAGGGAGGAGCTTTTGGAGTTCTCAAGCTAACACAAGTATGATTTGCGTTTTGTAATAATGCCTAAACGATGGGGTATAGAGTTTTAGGAGTTGGTGTCAAACTCCTTAGGTGATTGTGTTTGAGCATGTTAAACTCATGGATGTGTTATGCTTTTGTTTCATGGATTGCGGACTATGCTTATCATGTTGCTTTGAATGCGCCTAAAAGTGTATGTTGGTGGCCTATGTGTGCCCTAGGTTTGACTATCGTGTTTATGGGACCTTATGCTTGCTAGTATGCCATCACTATGGAATTGCATGAAATCCTTGACTTGTATGGTCTTTGTTAGATACAATGCCTCGTATGCTAATTCTTGGTGGTAGTTTGATGTGTGTATGTTTGAATGAGTCTAGAGAAGTCTCATCTTATGCCTTTTGTGTGTTTAAGCATGCCTTGCCTTAGGACTCATGCCTTTAGTTCATGTATGTTGGTGCTAAGTGTCTTTTAGGGTCGTTTGGGACCTCTAGGCTTGTTGCAAAACGCCTAAGTCTGGTTTTCAAGGGTTGCAGACAGCCTGCGTTTCGAAATGAGCTGGGCCATTTCGGAATGGGTAAGGCTTCAGGGACCCTGTATCGGAACGCGTTTTGATACGGTTTGGCCTGTGAATTCCCCGTTTCGGAACGGGTATCGAAACGTTTTGGCTACTAAAATTCTGAGAAAATGACGAGATGAAAGCGTTTCGAAACGGGTCTAAAGGTTTTGAAATGGTCAAATTCTCATTGACCACGAGAAGTTGACCGTTGAGGGCGTTTCGGAACGGTTGACCTCCGTTCCGATACGGCTCCTTCGTATGGGCTTTGGGGCAGTTGACCTGGTCAAGGCGTTTCGATACGCCCCAAGGGTGTTTCGAAACGGCCTGTTTAATGGATTAAAATTGGGCCGTTTAAATGCTGTTTTGGGTTCGAATGTTTGTCTTTCGCTTTTTATTCCGCTGTTATGATCACATAGGACTTGATTGAGCCTTTAGAAAAGATAAGTTAAAAGAAAAAAAATAGGGTTGCTAACCGAAGGGGAGCCTTAGCGGGTTTCACTTCGGTTTTCCCCGTGTGGCCTACTCGGACCGGTCATCCGGCCAGACCGGGACGAGGGGGTTACATTTATTGGTATCAGAGCCTGAGGTTTCCGAGACCTCGGGCAGGTAAGTGAGGTGAGTTAAGGTATTATGGGTGTTTTGCCATGTATGTCTAAATTTTGTCTCTAACATGGTGTATGAATGCATGCTATAGTGACCTTGTTGTTGTTTGAGAGTTGGTTCAAGTCCCCATTGTTAGGCGTTGTTGTCAAAATAAAAAGGAAAATTGTTTTGGTTTAAAGAGCTTGAGAACCGGAGTCCTTGCCCTTTTTGCTAACCTAACGTTTCCTTGTTGTTGTGTGTTTGTTGTTTTAGATTATTTTAATTGCTATGGTGAGACCGAGGGGACGGCCTAGAGCGGGTGACCAGGCACCCGAGAATGTGCCTCCTGCTCTTCATGCTCCCGATGGTAATTGAGGGAACGTTGGAGGTGACGGTAATGGGCCTCAAGTTGAGGCTAATGTGGGAGGTAATGGGGCTCAAGCGGGCCAAGGCCAGGCAGGTTCAGATGTGGCTCATTTGATTCAGACCATAGCCAGAGCTTTTCAGACAGCTTTGGCCGGCATGCAAGCTGCAACACTACCTCAGGGTTCGGGGACAAGATTACCCCTGGAGAGGCTTCGTAACTTAGGGGTAGTTGAGTTTCGTGGGCTGTCTCCGTAGGGTTCAGAAGGCGGGCTTGAGAGTACTACTCGCATCTTGGGTCAGATGGAGTGTTCGGATGCCCGTAAGTTGGGATGCATCGTCTCATTGCTTTAGGGAGACGCTTATACTTGGTGGACCACTGTTATTTCTGGTATGGCCGAGGCAGATGTCACATGGGAGTTCTTTAGAAATGCCTTCAAGAGGAAGTACCTCGGGGTTCAGTACTTGGATGAAAAGAAAAGAGAGTTCATGGCTTTGGTTCAAGGTAATAGGACCGTGTCTGAGTATGAAATCCAGTTTGTGAGGTTGAGCTAGTACGCGCCAGAGTTGATTCCGGATGAGAAGGAGCGATGTGAGCGTTTCAGATATGGGTTGACTACAGATGTGAAGACCTACATGCTAGCCTCCGACTACACTGAGTTCGATGTCTTGGTCTCTAGGGCCAAGGATATAGAGCAGAATTTAAGCTCTAGGGCACGTGCCGGTGGGTCTGACTCCGGAAAGAGACATGCGAACTGGAATAGAGATCATGCCAAGAGGCATAGAGATAGGAGGTACCATCCAGATACGAGACCTAGGGGTGGTAACCATGGTCAGTGCCGTCAGGGCCAAGGGGCCGTTGGACACATTTCGAAGTGCACTAGGTGCGGGAGACGCCACCTAGGTGAGTGTATGGGTATGTTTGGGGCGTGTTGGAACTATAGCTCCCGAGACCATTTGAGGCGTGATTGTCCACACCCAGTTAGGGGCGGACCAGCTCCAGCTAGGGGTTTTGAGCATCAGAGAGGTCGTGGGCGCGGCCGTGGGAACTTTCAGCCAAGGAATGAGGGTCAAAGGAACTTGGCTCATGTGGTAGAGTCCAGCCCGAGGGAGGAGGACCGGCTAGGGTGTACACTCAGCGAGAGGTTGGAAATGACACTGATGTCATTGCAGGTAATTTCACATTACAGTCTTTGAGTTTACTTTCATTGATAGACTCGGGGTCAACACATTCTTATATTTTGGGTGAACACGCCAAGTCGTTAGGGTTACCATGTGATTGGTTAGAGATAGGTGTAAATGTCACTAGCTCTTTTGGCGATACAGTGGTAGTTAGGAAGGTGTATAGGAGGTGTCCCTTGATGGTTCAGGGCCACGTATTTTCGGTCGATATGATGGAGTTACCCTTCTATGGCTTTGACGTGATTTGGGGCATGGATTGGCTTGTAGAGCATAGAGCTAGGGTTGACTTCGAGACTAAGAGAGTCTCTTTGAGGCTTACCGATGACTTTGAGGTTATGGTAGTTGGGGAGAATGTCAAGTTCCTGTCCAATGTGGTTTCAGCTTTAGAAGCTTAAAGGTTGTTGAGTTCAAGGTGTCAGGCTTACTTGGATTATGTAATGAATCTGGATATGAGTGAGGTGAGGCCTCAGAACATCAGAACAGTATGTGATTTTCCGAGTGTTTTTCCGGAAGAGCTACTAGGTTTGCCTCCAGATAGAGCAGTTGAGTTTGCTATTGAGACATATTTTGATTCTGCACCGGTGTTGATTGCTCCGTATAGAATGGCACCGAAGGAGTTGAAAGAGTTAAAGACACAGCTTCAGGAGTTGACAGATAGGGGCTTCATTAGGCCTAGTGTTTCCCCGTGGGGTGCTCCGGTCTTGTTTGTAAAAAAGAAGGATGGTAGCATGAGAATGTGTATAGATTATAGGCAGTTGAATAAGGTAACGATGAAAAACAAATATCCCTTGCCTAGGATAGATGACTTGTTAGACCAGTTGAGGGGTGCTTCCGTGTTTTCGAAGATTAACTTGAGGTCCGGATACTATCAGTTGAAGGTAAAGGATGTGGACATCCCAAAGACAGCCTTTCGTACACGTTATGGACATTATGAGTTTTTGGTGATGCCTTTTGGATTGACCAACGCTCCATCAGCCTTCATGGATATGATGAACTGAGTGTTTCATAAGTTCTTGGACAGGTTTGTGGTAGTGTTTATTGATGGCATCCTAGTGTACTCTAGGACTGAAGAGGAGCACGATGAGCATTTAAGGTTAGTGCTTCAGACCCTACTTGAGAATCAGTTGTATGCCAAGCTAAGTAAGTGTGAGTTTTGGATTAGGGAGGTGGTCTTCCTAGGTCACGTGATCTCGGCTAGTGGAATTAGTGTAGATCCCAAGAAGATTGAAGCTATTGTGAATTGGAAACAACCAAAGTCAGTGACAGAAATCCGCAGCTTCCTAGGTTTGGCGGGATACTATAGAAGGTTTGTGGAGCGGTTCTCGAGGATAAAGGCTCCGTTGACCAAGTTGCTACAGAAGAATGTTCCGTATGAATGGTCAGATGCAAGACAAGAAGCGTTTGAGAGATTGAAGAAAGCTTTGACCGAAGCTCCCATTTTGATTCAGCCTGAGCCGGGGAGAGAGTTTGTGATTTACAGTGATGCGTCCTACGTAGGGCTAGGTTGTGTGCTTATGCAAGAAGGTAAGGTAGTAGCGTATGCTTCACGACAGTTGAAGGCCCATGAGAAGAATTACCCCACACATGACATAGAGTTGGCTGCAGTGGTGTTCGCGTTGAAGATCTGGAGACAGCATCTTTATGGTGAGAAGTGCACCGTGTACACCGACCACAAGAGTTTGAAATATTTGATGTCTCAGAGAGAGTTGAACCTCAGGCAGCGAAGGTGGTTAGAGCTTCTTAAGGACTATGACCTTACCATTGAGTACCATCTGGGCAAGGCAAATGTGGTGGCCGATGCCTTGATTAGGAAGGTGGCCGTTGAGTTGCGAGCAATGTTTGCAAGGTTGAATGTGTCTACAGATGGTAGATTGATAGCCGAGCTTCATGTCAAGCCATCATTGATTCAGTTGATTCGTGAGAAGCAGTTGCGAGATGAGTCTTTGGCACCTCACGTGCAAGACATAGCCGAAGATAGGCCTACCGAGTATTGTTTTGGAGAGAATGGGATCCTATGTTTCAAGGATAGGATAGTGGTTCCGGAGGATGCCGAGTTGAGGCGTACGATCTTGAGTGAGGCTCACAATAGTCCTTTTGCTATGCATCTGGGTAGCACGAAGATGTATCGAGGGTTGAAGGAAGAGTATTATTGGGTTGGATTGAAAAGGGATGTAGCTGAGTTTGTAAGTAGATGTATGGTTTGTCAGAGAGTCAAGGCTGAGCACCAGTTTCCCTCAGGGTTATTGCAACCGTTGAAAATTCCGGAATGGAAGTGGGAGCGTATCACTATGGACTTTGTGTCAGGACTACCGTTGACTCATTCGAAGAAAAATTCAGTGTGGGTGATTGTGGATAGATTTACTAAGTGCGCCCACTTCATACCGATTCATACTACCTATACTTTGGACAAGTTGGCTGAACTGTATATCCGGGAGATAGTGAGACTACATGGGGTACCGAAGTCAATTGTATCAGACCGAGATCCGAGATTTACCGCCAGGTTTTGGGAGTGTTTGCATCGGGCCTTGGGTACTTGGTTGAACTTCAGCACTTCGTATCATCCGCGGTCAGATGGGCAGTCTGAGAGGGTAATTCAGATATTGGAAGATATGTCGAGGTGTTGTATCATTGATTTTTAGGGGACGTGGGAGAAACACCTACCGTTAGTGGAGTTCGCGTATAACAACAGCTTTCAGTCGAGTATACATATGGCTCCTTATGAGGCATTGTATGGTAGGAAGTGTAGAACCCCGATTTATTGGGCCGAGGCCGGACAGAAACTTGTGCCGATGCCCGAATTACTTAAGGGAACCACCGAGAAGGTGAAGTTGATATGTGATCGCTTAAAAGCAGCTTCAGATAGACAAAAGTCCTATGCCGACTTAAAGAGGAAGGAGGTAGAGTACTCCGTGGGGGATAAAGTGTTTTTGAAAGTCTCACCTTGGAAGAAAGTGATGAGGTTTGGGAGGAAGGGCAAGTTGAGCCCAAGGTACATAGGGCCTTACGAGATAGTTGAGAGAATTGGTCCGATTGTGTATAGATTGAGGCTCCCAACTGAGCTAGAGAAGATACATGATGTATTTCATGTGTCGATGCTTAGGAGGTATAGTTCGGATCCGTCCCATGTTATGCCAGTGGAAGAAATAGAGTTAAACCCGGACTTGTCATACAACGAAGAACCAGTGGAGATACTTGCTTCTGATAGCAAGGTGTTGCGTGGCAAGACCATAGAGTTTGTCAAGGTATTATGGAGACATAGAGGTGTTGAAGAGGCCACGTGGGAGAGGAAAGCTAACATGCTTGAGCAGTTTCTGTATTTGTTTGCGTCAGGTAATTTCGGGGACGAAATTCCTTAAGTGGGGGAGAGTTGTAACACCCGGGTTCGAGGGTCGGGTGAAAATAATAATTAAATAATAGGTTGGGCCTCGGGTTTTAAGATAAATAAAATTAAGTTGGACCATTTTCAAAACGAGCCCATTCAGCCATGGATATCTCCTATTGTGATTTCCTATTTCATTAAGGGTATTTTGGTCTTTGGCTTTTTCAATTTTAAACAAACATTAAAATATGCTTTTGGCTCATCTTCTTCTCTCCTCTCCCTTTTCTTCCAACGTCAACCCCCCCATTCTTAGGCTACTATTCCATTCCATAGCTCACTCATCCTTGACGATTTTTCAAAGGTAAGCTTGTTTTTTACTTACTCTCATCTTCCTCTCTTTGGAAGTACCACTATTTTTCACTTTACCCATGTTTTTGGAATATGAGTTTTTGGAAGTTTTGATTTAAAAAAGGTGCCTTTATTGTTCTTGACTAAATATTTTAACTGATTGATGTTAGATATGTTGTTTAGGAAACATAGGGTCCAACTTGTATGATTTTTAAAGGGGTTTTGCTAAATTTCTCGGATTTGGGTTTTTGGGAGGTTTTGAGTTGAGATATGGGGGTGTTTTGTGTGGAAATAAGAAGGCTGATGGATAGGCTATATGTAAGGGCTGTTTTGGAGGCTTTAGGGAGTAATTTAAGGGTTGGAATCATTGGTTTTAGGGTGTGCTTAGGGGCTGCTCGGGAATATGAATTTTGGGTTTGTTTTGAAATGGAATTTGGATGTCTTGTGTTTGGTATATAATCCGGGTTGACTATTTCGGAATATGGACTGATTTGGGATTGTTTACTTTGTGTTGGAATGTTTAAAAGCGAGAAATTTGGTTGGTGAAGCTTCGGGGACAAATCCGGGGATTTCAGAGTCTTAAACTTGGTCTTCGGTCTTCACTTGGGTAACAACGATGAGTAGATTGGTTAATCTTTGGATTGTGCACATTTTGGGATCTTTGGGGTTTGGGTGGGACCTTGATGGTTCACCTAAACCCGAGTGTAAGCCTCCCTACTCCTATGTTGTTGTGATAGGTTGAATGGTTATATGTTGTGATTATCATGTACATTTTAAGTTGTTAATGTGTAGTCGAGTTGAAGTCGTGCCTCACGTGATGGTGGTCTAAACTATGGTGATGTGTAGTCCCACCGGTAGTGACTAGTAGGAAAGTACTTTGATGTGTCCATTGGAAATCTACTAGTCGAAACGGTGATGTGTAGTCCCACCGTGTGTGTATGTTGGTTGTGCTTGCGCAAACCATGTGTTGTTGTTGAGATAGTCACTTCGTGCATCCATTGCTTTTCTTGCATATAAAATGTGTTTTGGAAAACTGCATGTTGTGGATTGTAGAGCCTCTCTGACTAAGCTAGTAGCTTACGCTCTCTTTGTTTCCAACGTGCAGATCGTTAGAGTTTGGGGAGGCAAGCGGGCGAGGGAGGAGCTTTTGGAGTTCTCAAGCTAACACAAGTATGATTTGCGTTTTGTAATAATGCCTAAACGATGGGGTATAGAGTTTTAGGAGTTGGTGTCAAACTCCTTAGGTGATTGTGTTTGAGCATGTTAAACTCATGGATGTGTTATGCTTTTGTTTCATGGATTGCGGACTATGCTTATCATGTTGCTTTGAATGTGCCTAAAAGTGTATGTTGGTGGCCTATGTGTGCCCTAGGTTTGACTATCTTGTTTATGAGACCTTATGCTTGCTAGTATGCCATCACTATGGAATTACATGAAATCCTTGACTTGTATGGTCTTTGTTAGATTCAATGCCTCGTATGCTAATTCTTGGTGGTAGTTTGATGTGTGTATGTTTGAATGAGTCTAGAGAAGTCTCATCTTATGCCTTATGTGTGTTTAAGCATGCCTTGCCTTAGGACTCATGCCTCTAGTTCATGTATGTTGGCGCTAAGTGTCTTTTAGGGTCGTTTGGGACCTCTAGGCTTGTTGCAAAACGCCTAAGTCTGGTTTTCAAGGGTTGCAGACAACCCGCGTTTCGAAACGAGCTGGGCCGTTTCGGAACAGGTAAGGCTTCAAGGACCCCGTATCGGAACGTGTTTCGATACGGTTTGGCCTGTGAATCCCCCGTTTCGAAACGGGTATCGAAACATTTTGGCTACTGGAATTATGAGAAAATGACGAGATGAAAGCGTTTCGAAATGGGTCTAAAGGTTTCGAAACGGTCAAATTCTCGTTGACCACGAGAAGTTGACCGTTGAGGGCATTTCGGAACGGTTGACCTCTGTTCCGATACGGCCCCTTCGTATGGGCTTTGGGGCAGTTGACCTGGTCAAGGCGTTTCGATACGCCCCAAGGGTGTTTCGAAACGACCTGTTTAATGGATTAAAATTGGGTCGTTTAAATGTTGTTTTGGGTTTGAATGTTTGTCTTTCGCTTTTTATTCCGTTGTTATGATCACATAGGACTTGATTGAGCCTTTAGAAAAGATAAGTTAAAAGAAAAAAATAGGGTTGCTAACCAAAGGGGATCCTTAGCGGGTTTCACTTCAGTTTTCCCCGTGTGGCCTACTCGGACCGGTCATCCGGCCAGACCGGGACGAGGGGGTTACATAGAAAGAAAAATAAGAGTTGAGATTGTTCGTTTGCAGTACCGGTTGAAGACATCTGATGATCCAGTTAGATATTCTACAATAGCTCTTAAAGATGATGAAGATGTTGGACTGATGATTGCAGAGCATGATTCAGTACGTATTCGAAGTGTTGAGTTACATGCTAAGTTGCGTGTGACATATGATGACTCGGGCCCATCCAGAAATGTATATGGAAGTTCTTCTCAAATGGGTTTTGATAGTGCGGTTGAGGACCAGCCATATAGGTTTGGAGACAGTTTTGTTGCTCTGTTGGAAAGTGGGACATCAGATGCATTTCATGCATATGCCGAACCTTCAAAGTTCCCAACGGTTGAGCCGATAATTGATCCGAGTGTTGGCATTGACGTTGAAAATCTCCAAGGCCGATGGGTAGAAACGCTTGTTGATTCTGCTAAAGATGAAGATGAAGAAACTGGACATCCCGATTTGAGTGGTGATGAGCCTGTTTTTGGTGGTGGTGAGTTCGTGTCAGGTGGAGAAGACATTACATGGTACGAACCTCCTGCTCACATGAACTTAATAGATTACGATATGATGAGGGCACCTGAATACCCGGTCATACCTCAAATCGGTTCGGGTTCCTATGATGAATTCTCGGTTCGGATGCAATTTAAAGACAAAGAAGAAGCTACATTGGCAATTAAAGAGTATTCCATCAGAAAAACATGTAGACTATACCGCTAAAGAATCCACTCCGAGAACTATGTTTGCGAAATGTGTTAAATATGGACAAGGTTGTAATTGGAAGATTCGAGTGTCTAAACTTTAGAGGAGAAATGCTTGGGAGATTACAAAGTACAATGGTGGACACACTTGCTTACGAAATTCAATCAACCAAGATCATCATAAGTTGGACTCTGATGTAATATCTCGTCACGTGAAGACATTGGTTGAAGCAAATCCTAAGGTTACTGCTTCAACGATTATTGCAACTGTGAAACAACAATTTGAATGCCAAATAGAATATGGCAAGGGTTGGTATGCAAGGGATAAGGTGTACAGTAATTACGAGAAGTCATACAATGAGCAACCACCTTTATTACACGCAATGGCGTATTTCATTACAGGGACCATAATCAAGTACAAAACATTTGATGCATGCAACCGAGAAGGTGAACTTCTTCAAGTGAAGAAAATATTCGACAAACTATTTTGGGCGTTCAAGCCATGCATTGATGGCTTTCCATATTGCAAGTGTATGGTCCAAGTCGACGGTACATGGTTGTACGGAAGATATAAACATGTACTGTTGATTGCCGTTACACAAGATAGTAGCAGAACTATCTTTCCGATTGCCTTCGCAATTGTTGATAAAGAGTCGAGGAACTCTTGGAAATTCTTTTTGAGCAATTTACGTAAGCATGTCATCAAAGAAGATGAGGTTTGCTTGATTTCTGATAGAGCAACGACCATTTTAGCAACAATTGATCGACATGGCAGCGGATGGACACCACCGCACGCATATCCAACCTACTGTGTACGCCATATTGGCAAGGACGCCATTGAAAGATGGAAAAAACCCAACCTTCGCAGTGCAATTTTAAACATGGGTATGTAAATTTTCTTTTCTCGAACTTAATTAATTATGTGTTATGATTTTTGTTAATGATAACAACATATATTATGGAATAGGCTACGCACTAGTACAACCAAATTTTGAGCGGATGTTGGAAAATTTACGCATGGAGTACGGCGAAGATGTTTGGGCGTGGGCAAATAGTATACAGAAAGAAAGATGGGCCCAATCGTATGATGCAGGTCGACGATACGGGAAGATGACAACCAACCTTGTGGAGTGCATAAATGGTGTACTAAAAGGAACACGTCATCTCCCAATAGCTAGCTTGGTGAGAGAGACGTACTATAAGTTGGCTAAGGTTTGGTCCGATAAAGGGTCGGAAATTCAAGCTATGATAAATGAAGGGCAACTTTGGTCTGAAGATCTTGTGAAAAAGATGGAAAAGAACGTGAATTTGGGAAGATCGATGGTTGTTCACGGGTTCGACCTGAATGGACAGATTTTTGATGTTGTTGATTCCATGCGCAACAACAGAGGAGGGCACCACCAAACATTTCGAGTCAATTTTAAACAAAGATGGTGTGATTGTGGTGAGTTTCAGGCATGTCGATATCCTTGTAGGCATGCAACCGCGGTATGGATGTCTAAAGGGGTTGACCCGTACAACTTTGCGGATGAATGCTTTAACTTGCAGACGATAATAAATATTTACAAATGTGAGTTCCCACCAATCGCGAATTCACAATATTGGCTACCACTGGAGCACAACGAATGGTTACCGAATCCGGCACTTCGTAGAGAACTAAAAGGCCAACCTCAATCTACTCGCATCCATACCAGTATGGATCTTCATTATAGGGAGCCGGGTGAACCAAAGAGATGTACACAATGTAGGGGTACAAGACATTCCAAAAAAAAATGTCCAAACCGACTTAATTACATGGCAATGCCTCGGTGATTTCATTCACTATTTGTAGTTGAACTAGTTACATTTCTTTATATTTTGTATTGCAATGAACATTTTCTATTTGATTATGAGTACGTTATTTGATGCATATGTTTATTTGTTGGTTATGTAATCACCTATTTTGTCTGGGGTGTTAACCCGTTTTTTTTAAATAATGGGCTTTAATTATATATATTGTGATAAAAAACAAAAACTAAAAAAAGAAACAGTATTTATATTATTATTAATGGTGTATTTATTATTACTATTCTCACTATTTATTATTATCACTAATATTTTTATCATATATTATTATTACTGTTATTATCTAATATTACCGTTATTATTATTTACTATGCTATTATTATTGTATGTTTATTAGTATTATTTACTATATGCATGTTAATGCAAAAACCAAGATTTTTGTTTTTGAAAAAACCTCATCACAAGTTAATGCATGTTCGTTTCGGTGTTTATTTTGGTAATGAATTATATGCTCGAAGTTAAATTTATTTATCACGCCATTTTTGTAAATATTTTAAAATAATTAAATTATTGCAAAAAGATTTCAAACAAAATTCAAATAACTAATACTCCCTCCATCCCACTTAAAATGTCTCTTTTGTGTTTTAAAATTGTCCCACTTAAAATGTCTCATTGAAAAAATCAACTACTTTTACAATGTGTATTTTCCTTTCTATCCTCTTTTTAGTTTTCCAACAAAATAAAATTCAACTTTTCACGGGTAAAATTGTCTTTTCAATTATTTTACATCACATCTCTTACACAAATTTTTTCTTCCTAAAACTACGTGAAAAGTCAACAATGGACACCTTAAATAGGACGGAGGGAGTAATAATAAACATCCACAAATTATTTGTATTACATAGAAGAAGAGTTACATGAGCTACCGTCTTCTATGTAACACCGCGGTGCTCGTCGTTCTCGTTGCAATCTTCGGCGTGCATCATCATCATCATCATCGTCGTCGTTGTCGTCATCGTCGTCTTTGTCGGCATCATCATCATTATCATCATCAATCACACGACGCATAGGAGACGACGTTGTATACACATAGTCAGTATTACGTGGTGCCAACGCGGGACTACTAATCGTCGTAACCGCCATGAAATCTATGATCCCCTGATAGTCCACATTTCTACCAAAGCTCGGGTACATGGCTGACCGATGTTGAATATCTAGTATGTATGCTTCAGAGTCATTCGCACCCGAGCTCCTCCCATTGATGAATGATAAGTTGGTGGTTGTTGATAGTCTATGTTTCCACCAAAGCTTGGGTACATGAGTGGCTGATGCTGAAAATTTGGTACGTATGCTTCAGAATCATTCACACACGAGCTCTCGTCCATTGATAGATGATAAGTTGGTGCCTGTTGATAATCCATGTTTCCACCAAAGCTCGGGTACATAGGTGGCTGATGCTGAAAATCATTCGTACATGAGCTCCCGCCCATTGATGGATGATAATTGGGCGGCTGCTGATGATAGAATCTGGCATCCACTGAATTGGAATATGATCTCCCGCCAATTGATGGATGATAAAAGATGTCATCCACTGGATTAGAAAAAGAGCTCCTTGCTATTGCTGGATTAGAATTACCAGCATACAGATCTGATGTACCAGATTCACTGTGAGATTCATTCACTGCAACATTAGATGATTGACCACGGCCACCAAATTTTTGTAAAAATATTCGACATTGTTCTCGTTCATCTGCAGTAGTCAAGTATGACTTCCCACAATTGCGATAGAATAACGTATACTCTGAATTATCAGGGTCCAAATCATCGGCTTGAATTCGAGAGCGAGGTGGCAACAATTCACATCTGTTGTTCCACCTTTCAACGTACTTTTGATGCTCTATTTCCCATGTTGATGCCCCTTGCCGCGAAAGTCTACAAGGTGTAGGGTGCCATGATTGGTGTCTTGCAACAATGAATTTCTCGAAATGAGTTGATGAAAGCCAAACTGCCTTAGGACCCTATCTCCAAATTAGTATTTTACAAAAGCAAAGTGGATTAACAGTGTAATCGCACACCAGAGATAGTAATTAATCATCAATTCTTCTGGTACATTTACGCGTTCACCGACATATGGCCTTCAAATAAACTGAAAAAATATAAATATAAATAAGAGAATAAATTAATTACATAAATAATAACATGTAAAAGTAACTTAATTTCTATACCTCATCTTTGCAAGATAAATCAATAGAGGCTCTAAATACTCTCAAATTGTTGTTTGCTAACCCTGTGTGAGCTTTTTTCGCATTCCATCTACATACACATCCAAATAATAGTCATTTCATTATTTTTTAGATAATATATTTTTAAAAAAACTGAGTAAACTCAAACTTTCAAATTAAAGTAAAGAAATTACCTACTAACAAGAGGAAAAATTCTCATGCTTCGAGTAACCGGTGTAAAAAATAAAAGTCGTTCTCATGCCCAAGCTTGCAATAGCAGCATACATCCACCAACAACCTTTGCCTTCAAACCATGACTATCTAATTGAGCAGCCTTACACAACTCATGGTACAAATGTTATTGATCCCTAACTATACTTAGCAGCTTCTGAAGCCGATGATAGATATGGTAGATATCGTGTGTGAACAAGATTTCAAGATTTATCCGGCATCAGTATCCCTCAATGAGTTGTAAAATATAGGCTCGACTCGCACAACTAATATCTTCTGGTGTGTTATTGCCCCCGAGCTGAAATTCTCTCTTTAACCAGCTCAATTTAATACGAGATCCACTCACATCGGTTCCAATCAGAACCTTGTTGAGGTAATTACTGTAAAGTTGTGCACATGATTCCTCTGACTCCTTAACCAATGGACTCTCGTTTACCGGCATCCCAATTAGCATCATCACGTCTTCGAGCGTAACGGTACATTCTCCACACGGCATGTGAAACGTATGAGTCTTCGGTCTCCAGCGCTCAATTAGCGCGATAATTAAACTGGGAATCAGCTTGTAGCTACGAATAAATGTGGCGTGATAGAATCATGCCTCTTGCAACCATTCAATTATATCGAGGTGTGGGTGATTACTCCCCATGCTTAGGTGATGTTTAAAGGTTTCTTCGGTTGCCTGCATTAAATTAAAAAATCTATTAATAATAACAAATAAGAAAATAAAATATTACTAATATCAAATTAACTTCTTTAAAAATAATTTACCATATCATCAACCACAACACTAGAGACGTATTAATTTTGAAATCTCAACATATAATTTGAATCGGTCATCCTTTTAAGAAAACTACATAGAAGACAAATAAGAAAATATTAGTAAGAAAACAATTACCACTAAATCTAATCCTAACTACAACTTTAAAAATTACTGAATATACAATTACCACTAAATCTAATCCTAACTATTACTTTAAAAATTACTAAATATACATTTTTATGATAAAAAACAACTTACTAATTTACAAATTGGTACAAAAATATTCAAACTAATTTTTTTTCAAATCTTTTCTTCTTCTTCAATTTTTTTTAAAATAACCACAAATGTTCGTATTAAATTTAAAAACAAAATATATAAACTTAAAAACTTATAATACTTTCCTCAAATCTTCTTTTTTCTTCTACTTCTTCACCCAGTTTTTCACAAACTTTCTTCTAAAATTCCTTACCTTCAACCCCGATTTAACAACAAAAAATTTCAACCTCAATCATTCAACTCGGGTGCAGACCAATAATTCAACCTGTAAATTTTTTCCCTCCCAATACCCATGACTCACCGCCCCAAGCTATTTCATGCATGCATTTTTTTCAGCCATGTTTTCAGTGTCTCATGCATGCCATAATTTCAATGTCTCATGCATGCCATTCATTTTTATTTTTTCAGCGTCTCATGCATGTATTTTTCAGATGTGTCAGCGTGTGTGCAGGTGGCAGAGGCATGAGGTCGGATTCAAAGTAATTAAACCTCACTTTTTTTTACTTTTTTAATGGTGAGGTCGGATTATAATCCTGCAGCCCTCACTTATTTTTTAATTTTGTTTGGGCATGAGGTCGGATTGCTTTCATACAATCCTCCAATTTTTTTAATTTTTTAAATGGTGAGGTCGGATTGCTTTCCTACAGTCCTTAATTTTTTTTATTTTGTTGAGGTCGGAATTCATACAATCCGACCTTAAAAATACACTGTAGAAAAAAATATTAGATTCAAAAATAATTCAAAGAGTGCTATAGATTTTGAAATATTTTTTGGGTGCAATATCCTCACAATTTAGCCACATTTCACTCTATTTTTAATTACAAAATAAAAAAAATTACATGATAATTTTTTAGGAAAATTTTACAATGTGCAACGAACACCGCTTGACATCACTAACGATGAACACTATTAGATTAATTAATAAAAATAAAAAATTTCAAAGACTCAACATACAATTAATAATTATTTTTAAAAAAATTAATTTAATTATTATATATATATATATTAAATTATTGGATTTTTTAATAAGAGTAAACTACACATTTAGTACCTCACCTATTTTCGTATTTCTATTTTTGTACCCAAACTAATTTTTTTAGCAACATGGTACCTAACGTTACGTATTGTTTCGATTTTTGGTACGTTGTTAAAAATAAACAAAAACAGTGACGTTGCTTGGTCAAATAACAATTTTAGTCCGAAAACTTATACAATATATGAATTTAGTCCAACATATTATTAATTTAAACATTAATTTTAATTTTTGTAAACTTATACAAGACAATTAACGGGGACGTTCTGCTCTGGGCTATGGCAACTTTAAGATTTGAAGATTACATGGATCCGCTTAAGATTTACCTTACCAGATACCGAGAGGTAATTATCTCAAGACTGTTCTTCTGTATATGGTTCCTGCTTTGGCTGCTAACAAGGGAGGGAAATGAAAGTTATTTTGGTTAAATAGATTTCCGACTCTTTCATCCATGGTAAATGAAAAGTGTTAGTCTCCTGTATTTTGAAGATTTTCAGCTTATCTATTTAACTAACTGTTTTAGCTGAGTGGTACCGATTTCTACATATCTTTGTTTAATGGGCATTTGAAATTCATATAATAATCAATTTGCTCATCTAATGGTGTTGTATATAATAATTGGCTATATGAAAAGAACGGGAAAGAAATTTGGCTTACGGATGGTGAAATTCATATAATAATCAATTTTCTCATTGAGTTTCCTTTACATGTGATTTCTATGCAACCTGAGGGTTCTAGTAGCTTGGTATTTTATGACAACGAAAAAATATTTGATACCTAGTTTTTCATACTACGAATGGAAGAAGAAATAATAAATTTACATTTTTAATTCAAAAATTAAAAATGATGTTTAAATTGATAATATTTTGAACTAAATTGATAGATTGTATAAGTTCTTCTGGACTAAAACTATTATTTGATCAAGCAACATCGCTGTTTTCGTTTATTTTTAACAGTTAGGGTACCAAAATAAAAACAATATGTAACGTTAGGTACCATTTTGCTAAAAAAATTAGTTTGGGTACCAAAATAGAAATACAAAACTAGACGAGATACTAAATATGTAGTTTACCTTTATTAAAAAATTAATATATATGAAAAATAAGTTAATTAAAAATTTTAAAATATTAATTGTATCTTGAATCCTTAAAATTTTTAATATTTATTAATTAATTTAATAGTGTTAGCGGTGTTCAGCGTTAGTAGTGTTTAACGGTGTTTATCGCATGTGATAGACTCATCATAATTTTTAATTGTTTGTTTTAGACCTTATACAAAATATGGAGAGAGAAAAAAATATTATAATAATCTTTTTATTATTTGAAAAATTACTTTTTATTCTTTTCTCAACGAACTTTGTAGCCAATTTACTTGCAATAGACATAGGACATCTTGCAATATTTCACAGCGCACATGACACACCCGCTCGCCCCTCCTCCCGGCGCGCACTTACACGCCCGCGCCCACCTGCATCCCTCACACACACAGAGATGGTTGGGAATAGTACGGGTCGGGTTTTTAGCCGACTCAAAAATTATATACATCAACCTGACTCGACTTAATCTATTTTTAAAAAAAATTAATTTTAGAGATTTAATTGTAAAAAATTAATTAATATTAAGAACGTAATTGTAAAAATTAATTTTAAGGACATAATCATAAAAAATATAAAAATGGGTAACATTGCAAAATATTCCTAAAAATATAGGATTACACTATTAGTCCCGGGTCGGGTCAACTTTTTTTCACCCTAAACTCTAACCCAACCCGACCCAACCTCACCTTTACGGACCGAACCCAATTTTTTCCCACAAAAAGCACCACCAGATCGGGTCGGGTTGAGTCCGGTGACATGTCCATCCCTAAGATAGAGAGAGAGAATACAAGCGGTGGACATTCGATCAAATATGAGTCGAGTCAAAAAATTTCGAGCTGTTCAAGTTTTTGATTAAATTTAATTGTAAGCATTTATAATATTAAGTTATTAATTAATCCAAATTTAAACAATTTTTTATAATTATATATATATATGCAATTGAGAAAATATGCAAGATTAAGCAAAATACAATTACGAAATCAATGAAACTGTTTTACTAGGACGGCATCGTAATTCGTAATATACTCGAGGGATAAAATGGTACAATTGAACAGAAGTCGAATAACTATTTCTCTATACCAACTTGTCAATTTGATCAAATTTATCAAAATTAGGCCAATTTGAAGAATTTGTTTTTTTAAGTCTGTTTCTAAATATGCATTATTTTATCATGAGACCAACTTTCCCCCCATTAATTTCGTTAAATAATTTGATGTCTTATTTTTTCTATTAATGTCTTGTTTTTAAAAACGTATAATAACATGATATATATCCGTAATTATTTCATGATAAAGATTATGTTTGATGTGATGTTTGGACTCTAAGGACAAGTCGTGAAGTGGTTTGGACTCACGAGTGCGTCGTTATAATCTTGAGTTCGATGATTTGAGTGGTTGCTCTACCGAGTTTGGAGATGGGTTGTCTATATGTATGATAAAACAATGTGAAAATTATCAGAGTAGCACAGCTAAGATGTGGGTTATCGGCTAGGATGATGTGGAACCGGGTATTCTTGTGTTGCAACAAATCTTGTTGGAAGAACCATTTGAAAATTCATGAGGACATGTTAGAGTTTCAGTACAACTGTTCGTTGGAATTAAGTGGTTGGGTATAAAGAGAATGTTTGGACCTACGATGATAGTTGGGTGAGTTTTGATCTCTAGTAAGAGTTCGAAAACGAAAACAATTTTTGTTTGGAATCCAATGGCTCGAGTAGTGAAATCGCGTGATCATGAGTTAGCTTTCGTTCAAGTTGGTTGCGAGTTCTAGTAAAGTAAAATGCTAATTCTCGTCTTAGTTGGTCAAGCCGGAAAGAAGGGTTGTTAATACAAGATAGATTGATGGTAGAATTTGGTTGACAGAGTTTCGCTTGTTCTTGAAAATGTTTGATCATGGTTTTGATAATAGACAAAGAAGTGTTTCTTGTAGTATACCTTTGAGGAGGTGTCGCGTTCCGGACACATATGAGGTTTGAGTTCAAGAATTTGAACCGTGAATGATGATCGAAAGGATTGTTAACCAAGATGAGACTCATCTGAAGTGAGTTCCTTGGGTTGATGTTTGGACAATATCGTTTGAGATTATCCTATGTTGATCCACTTTAAGGTTCAATGTGAATGTTTTATGATTGATGGAAATGAATTGTTAGGGATTCATGAGAAGGGTATTGAGGAGTCCAGTGTTGTGAACCTTGGCTAAGGAAGTTTTGAAAAGGAATTTCGGATTCGATGAGAACGATGTAGGATGAAAAATAGTTGGAATCTGAGATGGTTGCATCTCCTCCATTCGTTTAAATTTTGCAAGACAATTTTTTTTAGGAGGGGAAAGTTATAAAGGAATTCGGATGTCCTAGAGTTAGTACTACGATACTTATATAAGGGGATGCGTACTTCGGGCTGTGTGAACACTGAACAAGTACATTCGACGTACCCATAGGCTGAGTGATCTGGGTGCGGTTAGAAATCTATCTGTGGCTATGGTGATCCGTATAAGGAATTAAACTCAATAGACTAAGTGAGCTTCAATAACCTGATTGGCTGCGTGACCTCAGGTAAAGACTACTTGTGGCTAATGTATTCCAAGTATGTTTAGGACGTATACGTGGCTATGGCGATCCAAATACGGTCCATTTAACCCGACGACTGTGTGAACACGGGTAACCCGATGACTATGTAAGCACAGGTAAAGTAGGGCTTCGTTGGCTAATATGTAGATGATGTATTTATGTATTTATGTATGATGTGTGGATGTTATAAATGATGGCTTATGTACCCGATGGCTAAGTGATCAGGGTACAATATGTATTAACTTGATGGGTTGTGTGAGCTTGAGTATCTCGATAGGCAATGTGACCTCGAGTATGGCAAAGCTTTGTGAAAACATGTAAGACTTGTTGTAGACTTAATGATACCTTGAGATAGTTGATCTAAGAACTCTAACTTGTGTGGGCTAGATGAAAGCTAATAGATAGTAAAGTCTTATCTATGCACTCTAGACTATAATATCTTGCATGCTTATTTTATGATAATCACGAATTATGGTAGAGTATAAACGTACCATTGAGCTTTATTAGCTCAGCGTGCTGATGTGTTGTTTTTCCGTGTGTAGGTTGACATGTCACCCTTTAGAGGAGCACATGTAACCCCCTCCACCCGGTCTAGACTCGAGACCAAACTGAGCGAGTCACACGAGGAATATTGAAGTAAACTAGGAAAGTTTACTTCAATAAACGACCTTTTTTTCTTATCCAGATGAACATTATCATCCTAAATTATTTGAACTTGTAGCAGAAGAAACCTCAACTCAATCAGACAACGATTAGACATTTGTTTGACAACATACATGTTTTGAGGACCAAATCATAATTTTTACAAATTACAAGGACTTTAGCCAATTTAAAGTTATCACCCTTTAATTAGTCATATTTCATCCTACGGTGTCAAACCTGAACTCAAACGGACATCAATAAGGCATTCAATTGCAATCACGGATATTAAGGGACCAAATCGTAAATCTGTAAAATTATTAAGACTTACTTGAAATTAGATTTACCATGTAACACCCTAATTTTGGGCTTGGAAGTTTAGGGTCTGAACCGGACCGGTTTTAATTACGGTTCGAATATAAAAGGTGGTTTTTAGGGAAAGCCTAGTTCGGGATGCATTAAAAATATGGAAAAATATCTAAAAATCCTCTTTTATTATATATAAGAGAGTGGTGAAATCAATTTTACAAAATGAGGTTTGGAAATATGACATTTCAAGTTAGTGACTAAAATGTAATTTTTGAAAAGTTGGTGACTGTTTTAAAAGGATTGAAACTTTGAATCTTTAAGGAGCTAATTTACCCAGGGGAGGGTTTCTCCAGATTTTTCTTAGATTTTAAAGACTCATTTAATGTTATTAAATAAAAAGAAAAGAGGGAAAAGAGATATTTTAGTTTCATAACTAACTTTTGCCAAAATTTTCCCATTTCATTTTCTCTCAATTTTCCCTCAGCCAAACATATTTCCACAGTCACTTTTCCTTTGATTTTCACACCTAAAGTTGGGATTTCAATCTCTAAATGATTTCTAATCATTTCTACACCAAATCCTCATCATTTGCTTATTGAATTTTCAAGAATTTTGGCTCTAAACAAGGAGAAATCCACATTTAGAGGTAAGAACGTCCTTCTCCTCTAAATACTCAGTTCTTTACTGAAATTCCCAAGTTCTCAATCCTTAAATTGAGTTTTATTAAAGGTTTTGATGTTGTGATCTTGATTTTGGCTTAAAATGCAAGATTTGGATTTAATTTTGAAGAAATTCGTATTAAATGATTGGGCTCTACTTTGAGATGTCTTTTTGATGTATTTTGGATGTCTAAATGATGTGTAATTGAGGTTTAATCAATGCAATCCCGAATAGGTTGATTTTCCTAAGTTTTTACTTGAGTTAATGGTGGTTTTTGGGGTGATTTTGATGTTCTGCTATAGCTGGAGGTATAAGGACGTGATTAGGTCCTTTTTGGATGTTAATTGATGTCTAAGAATGATTGGAATTGATGGATCTTGGCTGGGTAATGTTGTAGAGGTGTTTGGATGTAATTTCGGTTGTGTTTGGTAGCCGAAATGTGAGTTTTGATGAGAGCAGCGAGTTTAGGTGTTTTGGCTGAAGATTTTAATGCATGATGATGCATTAATCCTCTGCTTTGATGTGTTTAAAATAGGGGAGACATCTTCGGATCCTTGTGGTGTTGATCCGGAGGCTTGATCGGCTTTTCGACAAGCTTGCGAAACGGAATCGGTGAGTGAAGTTTGGTTTTCAGCTTTGAAACCAATGTTTGAAGGTTATGGGAGCTTAGTTTAAGTCTAAACAACTTAGCTAAGCTCAAGAGTAAGTTTTCGAAGAAACTCTCTTTTTGAAGAACCATGAGATGGTTGAATGCAATGTGTTTATTTTTGCATGTTTAAATTCTGTTTTGAAAGCATATTTTAGCATGTTTAATGTTGGTTTTGTAAGCCATGTGTTGAAGGATGCTCAAGGTAAGAGATCCTTGATTTAAACATTGATAAATGTGGTTTGGTGCATTGTGATGCATGATTATTTAATGGCTTTGTTAAATGCTTTAAAACAGTGGATTGATGATGGTAAATGATGTATATTGGCAAGTGATGTGTTGGTTTAAAAGTACTTGAATCGGATATAGTTAGCCGGCTATAGGATTGGGTGCACCGTGAATAAAGTCGCCTTGGATGTTGAGGGGTTGTAATGGTACCGTAAACTCCATCCAAGAACACTAACGAGATGTCTAAGATCATAATGGTGGTTAAAATGCCATATGAGGATCTTGTGTTGTGTGTCCCGTGTTCTCGTTAGTGATGTTATACAACTACCAATGAGTGATGTGGAGGGGTTGTAATTGTACCGTAGACTCCATCACGGGTGTTGAGGGGTTGTGATTGTACCGGTAAACTCCACCTTGAGTGTTGGTAGTGTGTATGGAGCGTATGGGACAACGCTTGTAATCCGCGTATCCGATTGTGTTTTGAGTTGAAAAATGGTTATGGATTATCACTTGAAAGCCAATATGACATGTTGATGAATTGAAGCATGAGATGCTTGGTTTGTATGCACAAATGCATGATAAATGATGTTTTGAAATTAAAGGCCTTGAAAAGGTGTTTTTACAAAGTGCATTATTGTATTGTTTTATTAGAGCATTTCTCACTAAGCATACGTGCTTACGCTCTCTCTTTCTTGAACCAATAATGCAGAGCATTGAAGTGCTTTAAGGGTAGCAAGGAGGTCAAGGATCCAAGTGAAAGTCTAAGCTCATGTATGATGACTATTTTTACAACACTATTAGCTTTTGGTATTTGGCAATGGGAACCTAGATTGTGTTTTGGGAGATGTTTTGGACTCCCTAAGTTTGGTTTAATGCCTATGGTGTTTGGAACATGTAAATGGCCATTTGGTATTTTGTTTTGGAGATTTGATGATTGCTTGATTTTCATTATAGGATACATGCCTTTAGACTTGTGGTTTTTCTTATTTGAGGTCGTGATTGAGCTTTGATGATGCAAATATGTTCCTTTAATGTTTGATGACTTGTTGGTATGATATGGAGGTCATATGATTGTGTTTGGTGGGTCGAAAGAGTGTAAAACAGACCTTTCTGCTATTTCTGGGCAGGGTGTTTCGAAACACCCTTGCCTGTTTCGAAACAGGTGCATATTTTGGCCTGGGTGTTTCGAAAAGGGCAGAGGTGTTTCGAAACACTTTAGCTACTGCCAAGGGGTGTTTCTGAACGGCCTAGACCCGTTTCGAAACACTTGACCGTTGGGCACTAATTTGAATGGTTTTGAGGTTTGCAAGCTTTACATTTTAGTCCTGATTTTTGTATATACAATTGATTGAGTTTGAGATGTCCGTTTGAGATGAAATTTGACAGGGAAGCATGAAACATGATTAATTTCATAATGGTAACTTAAAAATTGGTAAAGTCCTCTTAATTTCCAGAATTTACAAATTGGTCCCTAAATTCGTATGCTGTGCAATTGAGTCCCTAAATGTTTTCCGATTGCTGTGATTTTTGAGTATGCTTATCTCAAGAGTACACCTAGGATTAATATGCATTTAGACAAGGTTAAAAAGAAAAAAAAGTCGTTAATCAAGGTTGACTTTCGGGTTGACTTTGGTTTTCCCCGTGTAATCTTCGTAGTTTGGGTCAACCGTCTAGGCCGGGCTAAGGGGGTTACATACCAATTCTAAATTAGTCAGGTTCCATGCGTACATGTGAAATTTCAGTTCTAAAAGATCATCCAAGCTCATTAAATTGTGTGCATAACAATCAGGGACCAAAACAGAAGAATCTAGAACCTTTATTAACCAAAATAACCAACTTACCTTCCAAGCGTTTCGATACGGCTCCATAGTGTATCGATACACGGGAGAGTATCAATATGATCCCAATAGCGTATCGATACGAGACTTTTTAGAACCATTTTAACCAAGAGGGCTTATTGATACACCTTCACCCGCATCGATACGGGGTTGAAAAATACACATACTTGTATCGTTACACCTTCGTTTGTATTGATACACCTGAGCCTTAAATGTCCAAAAAATGCTGTTTTTTCATGCTTAAACTCATCCAAAATCATTCTAACATGTTACCAAGACATAATCAACCACTTAGAACATATATCCAAAGACAATAAACACCAAAGCATGCTTTCAACATCAACTCATCATAATTATCAAACTATAGGCATGCTTCCTATGCAAAATGACCATTTGAACACCAAAACACAAACCAAACCAAATACCAACAAGTAGAAGGCCATTTACAATTTCAAAACAACAATATTAACTTGCTCAAAATAGGGAGTTTAACAAACACACTCCCAAAACGTCAATGAACCCCATTGCCTTGATTACTAAAAGTCTAGTTTGAAAATCATACTTTCAAAGAACGAAGCACATGGATCCTCCTTGCTCTCTTGCTGCCTCCAGTCCTTTAATTCTCTGCATTGATGGACAAAGAGAGCGTAAGCACACTAGGCTTAGTGAGGAGTGCTCAAAACAAAACACCATCAATGCAATTTAAAACCAATTTCTCAAAACCATTGAAATCATCATTTCAATCCATTTATAAAACATCATGCCTTGAAAACCATGCACTTAAAACTTTTCAAAGCCAGTATATTAAACCATATACCTCATGCATCAATAATCAACAACAAATAGCATTGCTAAACCTCAATTTAAGCCTTCCCATGCATAACAACCATATGCAAAGCTTAAAGAGCAAACATGTATAAATCACATTATACAACATAAACCTTTTCATGATTCATCAACAATTATATTGGCTTACAAGTGATCATTAACCAAGTTCCATTTCCAAAATATCATATCGGATACACGTATTCAACAAGTGTCCTCTCGACACTTCAAGCCATCTTAACCGGAATAATGGTATAATCACTACCAACGAGGACAACAACCCCAATCATCGGTTAGATGCTTAACCCACTAACGAGAGACGGGACACCAATCTCCTCGATCGTTAGGGTACTTGGATGGAGGTGAGACACCAACCTTCTCGACATCCAAGACGACTTATTTACAGTGCACTCAACCCTATGGTCGGCCAACTATATCCGATAATATTTTAAAACCACGTCACTTGCCAATATAATTAACCACTTACCTCAATGTTTTCATATGCATCAACATAAAACCATTTTCCAAAGCATCAAACCATACTTTAAACACAAGTATAAAACACATGCTTACATGGATCACTTACCATGTGCATCCATCATCATCTCATGATTAAAAACAATATATCACATACTTAAAACATGCATAATAGTAGGTAAATTCATTTAATCAAAAACAAGTGCATAAACATTTTTGTAAAAGAACAACTGTAACGACTCAATTTTGGGCCTAGAAGTATTTGGGGTTGACTCGAGGTTCGTAGGACCTAGACTAGTGATTTGAGTTTTCAGGAGCGGTTTAGGGAAAATAAGGTTCGGGTTATGATAAAAATATCAGAAAATGCTTAAAAATCATTATTAATTATATAAATGATTTTGGTAAAATCAATTTTAAGAAAAGGACTTTGGAAGTGGGACATTTTGAGTTAGTGACGAAAATGCGATTTTTACAAAGTTGTTTTAGTGACTGTTTTGTAAAAGGATTGGAACTTTGAATCTTTAAGGAGCTATTTGACCTATTTGTTTTTATCAGATTTCTCTCTCAATTAAGATCATTTTAAAGGATTTTAATTAATGATAAAAATGATTTAATAAAGAGAGAGTTGGTTATTTCATTAAAAATCATTTTACGTCATTTTCTCTCATTCTATTTTCTATCAAAGTTTTCTCTCAGCCAAACACTCTCTATTTTCAAGAAACTTGAGGTAAAGCTCTGAATTTACTAAACTTTTGATTGCTAAAGGATTCCTTAATCTTGATTTATAAAACCTTATTATTTTTCCTTTGATTTTTCAAGAAAAGCACATCCAATTGAGAGAGATTTCATTCATTAGAGGTAAAGTCATTCTTCTCCTCTAATGATCAGTTATTTACTGAAATTCCTAGGTTATCAACCCTTTACATATGTTTTCTATGTTGTTTTGAAGAGTTAATCATGGAAATTGTGTTAAATTGAGGATTATTGGTTGCAATCTTATGATTTCTATAATGATACGGTTTTGATTGATTTGAGGCTGATATTAATCATGATTTGGAAGTTAAATGATGTTGAAATAAAGGTTTTATCATAATAATCCCGAATTAGATTGGATCTCTAGTTGTTAGGTGGTTAGATTTAGGGTTTTTATGAAGATAATGTGGTTCTGGTGTTGCTGGAGGTATAAGAATGAAATTAGATTGTTTCTAGATGTTATTTGATGATTAAAATAGGATGGAAGTCTTAAGTTTTGGCTGGGTTGAGTTTGTAGAGTAATCAAAGGTGTTTTCGGTTGTTTCAGATAGACGTTTTGGTGTTTTTGGGCAGAGCAACGAGGTAGCTTTGATTGTTGGTGGTTTTTATACATTAAGATGCATTAATCCTATGTTCTTGTGTGTTATAAACATGAGCGAAATTATCGGAAGAGATTGGTGAAACTCCGAAAGCTTGTTTACGCTTTGGCAAAGCGAGCATGGCGTTGTCGGTAAGTGGAATTGGTTTTAAAAGCCTTTCAAAGACTTGAAAGCAAGGTTTGGGGGTTTAGGTTGAGTTTGAAGCACTAACCTAAATCCAGAAGTAAGCTTGGGATGTTTTATGCATGTTTTAAGAAATGATGTGATGATTTACATGATCCTTTGGGATAGAATTGTTATTTCAAAGAGATAGAACTATTTGAGAAAATGCTATGCATTGTTTATGCTTTTGAAATGGGATGAGAATGATTTATAATGATGCATTAAAAAAGTAGGTAATGATGTTTAAAATGAGTATATTAGCATGAGATGAGATTATTGTTACCGGATATAATTGGTCGACCAATAGGATGAGAAGTGCACTATAATATACAAAATTCGTACGTGCTCTTTGGTTCAGGCAATGGGGGAAGTGCCATCCAGTTCCAAAGTGAGAGTGTGATAATAAGAGATTCCGCCACGGTAGGTCTTGATGATGAGAGATTCCATCAAGCTTTGTGGAGATGAGAGATGCCATCATAAGAGTTGGTGATGTGAGATTCTATCGAGGCAGGAATTGATATTTTAGTCAAGCTATCCGCATATCCGAGTAATGTTGCTAAATGCCAATATATGAGATTCACATGTACCTTGTTTATAAATGATTTAAATGAAATGAGATTGCATATGAGATTATGATTTGAGATATGCTTTATGAGATTTAAGCATCTAAGGCTTTGCCTTGAGATTTTGCATTTTGATGAATGCATGAGATAGATGGTACATATGGTTCAAATGATGTGGTTTTGCTTTGAAAATGATTTCAAGCATGAGATAGAAAGAACATGATGAGATAGAGATTTTTAAATGAGAAATGGTTTTATAATGCATTGTTGTTGTTGGTTTGTTTTGAGCATCCTTCATTAAGAATTTGTGCTTACGCTCTTTTTTCTCCAACAATGTAAAGAATTCGCATATTTGGGCAACAAAGAGGCAAGAAGGAATATAATGAGAGGATTTAAGCTCAAGTATGATTTTACATTTACCTATTAGTAATAATGGTTGGCAATGGTAGGATGCCTTTATGTTTTGGGAGATGTGTTTTTTAAACTCACTGGTTTGTGGCAAGTTTGAAATGCCCTTAATGACTTGTAAATGGCCTTTACTTGTTGGTTTATGCCTTGGTTTGTGTTTTCACTCTTGAGTGGTTATTTTGTATAGGTTGTATGCCTATAGATTCCTTTGATGCATATGGACATGTTGTGATGTTGATTATGCCATGTATGATTGTAGTTTGATGTTTAAATATGTTGTATGCATGTTGGAAGCATGTTGGGATTGTTTTGTATGAAGTAAAGTGTGAAAAACCAACAAAAAATGTCATTAAAGGCCCAAGTGTTTCGGTACACTCGAGCTTATACCGAAACGGTGGACCTAAAATGGCTTAAGGGTTTCGAAACGGGGAGGTACGATTGGCTACTAGAGACCTCTATTTCGAAACACCTAAAGGGGTGTTTCGATATGGTCCCAAGCTTCGAGACGCTCGAACCTATTTTGATACGGCTGTTTCAATACAGGGAAACCTGTGCCGAAACGGCAAGTTGTTAAGTTAGTTATTGGAATCTTCTAAAGTTCTGATTCTTTATGTTTTAGTCCCTAAATGTTGTGGATGCAATTAAATGAGTATGGATGATTATTTTGAGCTGAGTTTTGACAAAGATGCATGTAATGTGACTAATTAAATGTTTGTAATTTAAAAAAGTGAATAAGTTCCTTTATTTTGGTGAAATTGCAAAATGGTCCCTAAAATGTATTTGAATACAATTGAGTCCCAAATCGTTGTCTGATCGAGTTGTAAATTGTTCTGCTGCGATGTTAAACACTTAGGTTCATAATGAACATCTAGAGAAGATAAAATGAAAAAAATAAGGTTGTTTATTGAGGCAAACTTCCTGGTTTACTTCAATATTTCCCGTGTGACCCGTTCGATTCGGTCTTTCATCTAGACTGAGTCGTAAGGGTTACATTTGTTGGTATCAGAGCTACGTTACGAAAGAATTGGGAGGTAAGGTTAATGTGATGTTGTTGTTTGGTTGATTTCTTAATGAATGTTATGCACGGTGAATGATTATGCCATGTTTTGATCATTGTTTGATCTGTTTGAGATGCACGGTGTTTAATAACATGAATTATGAATGTTATATGCTATAGGGGGAGAGGTTAAGGGTACCCATTTCTATATTATTACTAATGTAAAGAGAATTTTGGTTTTGAAAAGTAAAACTTGAGCACCTTGGATTCTTGCTTTGGCTAGCCTGATTGTTTTTATTGTTGCATTCTTTTTAGTTATATCGTTTTGATAATGGGACTGAGACAAGAGCTTAGAGGCAATGTGTGTAACATGGTTGAGAATGAGATTAATGAGAATGTTGAGGACTTGTCGTCTCCTCTTCCTCCTGGTGGTGATGGAGCTGGAGCGAGAGCTGGTGTTGGACCTCAAGCAGCGCAAGGGCCAACTGCTATTGATATGACACCATTGATTCATGCTATAGCTGGGGCTTTTTAGGCAGCGATAGCGGGTATGTATGTAGACGCACCTCAGCCTGGTGTTAATGCTGGTTTACCTTTGGAGCATTTACGTAATTTGGGTGGAACTGAGTTCCGAGGTCTATCTCTTGAGGGTTTTGAGGCTTGGTTTGAGAGCACCCGAAGGATTCTTTGTTAGATGAGTTGCAATGATGTGCAAAAGTTGGGTTGTGTTGTCTCTTTGCTTCACGAAGATGCTTATACGTGGTTGATGACCATCACTGTGGGTATGGAACCTGCTGATGTTACTTGGGAGTTCTTTGGAAATGCTTTTAAGAGGAAGTATCTGGGTGTTCGCTATCTTGATGAAAAGAAGCGAGAGTTTATATCTTTGGTGCAAGGAAACATGACTGTTTTCAAATATGAGGTTTAGTTTGTTCGGTTGAGCCAATATGCTCCTGAACTGGTTCCTGATGAACAAAAGAGATGCGATCATTTTCGTTATGGGCTTATGAAGGATGTCAATACATATATGTTGGCTTCAGACTATACCGACTTTGATGTCTTAGTCACTTGGGCTAAGGACATCGAGCATAATTTGAGTTTGGCTGCTCGTTCGGGTGGTTCTAGTTCTGGAAAGAGGGCGACTGAGTTTGATGGTGGAAAGGATCATTACAAGAAGCATAAGGATTGGAGGTATCAACCAGATCCTAGGTGTGATGGTGGTAACCCTGTTCGTGGTCATAAAGGCCAAAATGCTTTTATTCGTACTCTAGAATGTAACAGGTGCGGTAGAAGGCACTCGGGAGAGTGTTGGGGTAATATGGGTACATGTTGGAATTGTGAATAACGAGGACATATGAAGCGTGATTGTCCACAACCGGTTAGATATGGACAAGCTCCAGTGGGAGCTACTGAGCCATAGAGAGGTCGTAGGCGCGATCATGATAACTTTTAGTATAAAGATGATGGGCAGAGGGATGTTGCTCATGTTGTTGCTGTTCAGCCTGAGGGAGGTGGACAGGCTAGGGTGTATGCACACCGAGAGGGAAGGAATGACACGGATGTGATCGTAGGTACCTATACTTTGCAATCTTTGTCATTATTTTCTTTGATTGATTCTGGTTCTACTCATTCATACATTTTGCGTGAGCATGCTCAAATGCTTGGTTTGCCTATTGAGTTGTTAGATGTTGGTATGCATATAACTAGTTATTTTAGTGAAACGATTGTTACGCGGAAGTCGTATAAGTGATGTCCTTTGTCTTTTCAAGGTCATGTGTTTGAGGTTGATCTTATGGAGTTGCCTTTCTATGTAATTCTTAGAATGGATTGGTTAACTGAGCATAAGTCTGTGGTTGGTTTTGAGACCAAGCAAGTTTCGTTGAAACTTGCCGAAGATTATGAGGTGGTGGTGTAGGTGAGAATGTGAAATTCTTATTTAATGTAGTTTCAGCTCTTGAAGCAAGTCGGTTGATGCGTTCAGAATGTGAAGCTTTCCTGGCTTATGTGATGAATCCAAGTACACAGGAGGTGCGAGTACATTACATACGTACAATATGTGAGTTTTCGGGTGTATTTCTGGAAGAGTTGCCTAATTTGCCACCAAACAGAGAGGTTGAGTTTGGCACTGAGTTGTAGGAAAATACGACTCTAGTGTCTATTGCTCCCTATCGAATTGCACCTAAGAAGTTGAAGAAGTTGAAGATGCAACTTCAGGATTTGCTTGATCGAGGTTTCATTAGGCCTAATGTTTCACCTTGAGGTGCACCGGTTTTGTTTGTAAAGAAGAAAGATGGCACGATGCGCATGTGTATAGATTATCGTCAATTGAACAAGTTGATAATCAAGAACAAGTATCCTTTGCCAAGAATTGATGATCTTTTCGATTAGTTTTGAGGTGCTTCGATGTTTTCTAAGATTGATCTGAGATCTGAATATTACCAGTTGAAGGTAAAAGATGTGGATATGCCTAAGACTACTTTTCGTACAAGGTACGAGTATTATGAGTTTTCGGTGACGCCTTTTGGTTTAACTAATGCCTCTGCTGCATTTATGGATATGATGAATCGTATGTTCCATGAGTTTTTGGATAGGTTTGTGGTTGTGTTTATCGATGATATTCTCATGTACTCTCGTACCGATGAGGATCATGATAAGCATTTATGGATTGTGCTGCAAGTTTTGTTGGAAAGTCAGCTTTTTGCCAAGTT
Organism: Hibiscus tridactylites; assembly: GCA_958450335.1. NCBI lineage: Eukaryota > Viridiplantae > Streptophyta > Magnoliopsida > Malvales > Malvaceae > Hibiscus > Hibiscus tridactylites. The sequence goes on along the minus strand of OY288273.1, from coordinate 33,505,039 downwards.
GATAAAGTGTGAGTTTTGGCTTAAGGAGGTTGTTTTCCTTGGTCATTTGGTGTCAGTTGAAGAGATTAGAGTTGATCCCCAAAAGGTTGAAGCGGTGATGAATTGGAAGTCGCCTAAGTCGGGTCATAAGGTGCATAGTTTCCTTGGTTTGGCGGGATACTACCGTAGCTTCGTGAATGGATTTTCAAAGATTATTGTTCCTTTGACAAAGTTGTTACAAAAGGATGTTAAGTTTGAGTGGACATAGGTTAGACAACAAGCTTTTGAGAAGTCGAAGGAAGCGTTGACGCAAGCTCCTATCTTGATTCAACTTGAATCGGGTAAAGAGTTTGTGGTTTATAGTGATGCATCCTATGTTGGTTTGGGATGTGTGTTGATGCAAGAAGGTAGGGTGATAGCTTATGCATCTCGACAGTTGAAGGTGCACAACCGTAATTACCCTATACATGACATTGAGTTGGCTGTGGTGGTGTTTTCCTTAAAAATCAGGAGTCATTACCTTTATGGTGAAAAGTGTATGGTGTACACAGACCACAAAAGTTTGAAGTACTTGATGTCCCAAAAAGATTTGAATCTTAGGCAACGAAGGTGGCTTGAGTTGCTAAAAGATTACGACTTGACGATTGAGTACCATCCCAGGAAGGCTAATGTTGTAGCAGATGCTTTGAGTATGAAGGTGGTTGTAGAGTTAAGGGCGATGTTTGCTCGGTTGAGTATATCGCGAGATGTTGGTTTAGTGGCTGAGTTACAAGTGAGACCCTCGTTGGTGGAGTTGATTAAGGAAAAGCAGTTGTTGGATGATTCGTTGGTACCACATGTTCAAGACATTACGGAAGGAAATCCAACGGACTTTTGTTTCAATGATGATGATGTTTTGTGTTTTAAGAGTCGAATAGTTATGCCAGAGGATGTTGAGCTGAGGCGCATTATCTTGACTGAGGCTCATAGTAGTCATTTTTCTATGCACCCTAGTAGTACAAAGATGTATCATGGGCTGAAGGATGAATACTATTGGGTTGGCTTGAAGAAGGACGTGGCTGATTTTGTTAGTAAGTGTATGGTTTGTCAATGAGTTAAAGGTGAGCATCAATTTCCTTCTGGATTGTTGCAACCATTGAAGATTCCAAAATGGAAATGGGAGAGAATTACCATGGATTTCGTGACAGGTTTTCCTTTGACACCGTCCAAAAAGAATTCCATTTGGGTTATTGTTAATCGTTTTACGAAGTGTGCACATTTTCTGGCAGTGCATACTACATATACATTAGACAAGTTGGCGGATTTGTACATCTCTGGGATTGTGAGGTTGTATGGGGTGCCTAAGTCCATTGTTTCAGACCGAAATCCGCGTTTCACAGCAAGGTTTTGGGAGTGTCTTCATCAAGCGTTGGGTACGCGTTTGAATTTCAGTATTTCGTATCATCCTCAGACGGATGGTTAGTCTAAACGAGTTATCCAAGTGTAAGAGGATATGTTGAGATGTTGCATCATTGATTTCCAGGGTTCTTGGGAGAGACAATTGCCTTTAGTGGAGTTTGCTTACAATAATAGTTATCATGCGAGCATTCAAATGGCTCCTTATGAGGCCTTGTATGGAAGAAAGTGTAGAACGCCTCTTTGTTGGGCAGAAGTAGGGCAGAAGTTGGTTTCTTTGCCTAATGTGCTTAAGGGCACTACAGAAAAAGTGAAGTTTATTAGTGAGGGGTTGAAAGTGGCTTTAGATCGACAAAAGTCTTACACGGATTTGAAGCGTAAAGAGATTGAGAATATACAGGGAGATAAGGTGTTTTTGAAGGTTTCACCTTGGAAGAAGGTGATGAGATTTAGCCAGAAAGGCAAGTTGAGTTCGAGGTTTATTGGACCGTATGAGGTGCTTGAGCGTGTTGGACCTGTTGCTTATAGGTTGAGGTTGCCTCCTGAGTTGGAGAATATACATGATGTTTTCCATGCACTCATGCTTCGAAGATATAGATCGGATTCGTCTCACGTTATGCCTGTTGTGGAGATTGAGTTCAATTCAGATTTGTCATATGATGAAGAACCAGTTGAGATCTTAGATTCAGACAGCAAGGTTCTTCGTGGTAAGACCATTGAGTTGGTCAAGGTCTAATAGTGACATCGTGGTGTTGAAGAAGCCACTTGGGAAAGGAAGGATGACATGAAAAAGAAGTTTCCTTATCTTTTTCCATCAGATAAAATTCCGAGGAAGAAATTTCCTAAGTGGATGAGAGTTGTAATGCCTTGATTTTGGGCCTAGAAGTATTTGGGGTTGACTTGAGGTTTGTAGGACATAAACTAGACATTCGAGTTTTCGGGAGCGGTTCAGGGAAAACAAGGTTCGACTTATGATAAAAATATAAGAAAATGCTTAAAAATCATTATTAATTACATAAATGATTTTGTTTAAATCAATTTTAAGAAAAGGGCTTTGGAAGTGGGATATTTTGAGTTAGTGACTAAAATGCGATTTTTAGTGACTGTTTTATAAAGGGATTGGAACTTTGAATCTTTAAGGAGCTATTTGACCTATTTGTTTTGATCAGATTTCTCTCTTAATTAAGATCATTTTAAAGGGTTTTAATTAATGATTAAAAGGATTTAATAAAGGGAGAGTTGGTTATTTCAATTAAAATCATTTTACGTCATTTTCTCTCATTCTATTTTCTCTCAAAGTTTTCTTTCAGCCAAACACTCTTCATTTTACGTCATTTGACCTTATTGCTTTTCCTTTGATTTTTCAAGAAAAACACATCCAATTGAGAGAGTTTTCATCCATTAGAGGTAAAGTTCATTTTTCTCCACTAATGATCAGTTCTTTACTAAAATTCCCAAGTTATCAATCCTTTACATATGTTTTCTAAGTATTTTTGATGAGTTAATCATGGAAATTTTGTTAAATTGAGAATTATTGGTTGCATTCTTATGATTTTCGTAATGGTATTGCTTTGATTGATTTGAGGCTGACATTAATCATGATTTGGAAGTTAAATGATGTTGAAATAAAGGTTTTATCATAATAATCCCGAATTGGATTGGATCTCTAGTTGTTAGCTGGTTAGATTTGAGGGTTTTGTGAAGATAATGTGGTTCTTGTGTTGTTGGAGGTATAAGGATAAAATTTAGATTGTTTCTAGATGTTATTTGATGATTAAAATTGGATGGAAGTGTTAGGTTTTGGTTGGGTTGAGTTTGTAGAGTAATCAAAGGTGATTTCAGTTGTTTCATATATGCGTTTTGGTGTTTTTGGGCAGAGCAACGAGGTAGCTTTGATTGTTGGTGGTTTTAATGAATTGAGATGCATTAATCCTCTATTCTTGTGTGTTATAAACATGGAAGAACTTATCGAAAGAGATTGGTGAAGCTCAGGAAGCTTGATTACGCTTCGGCAAAGCGAGTGTGGCGTTGTTGGTAAGTGGAATTGGTTTTAAAAGCCTTTCAAAGACTTGAAAGCAAGGTTTGGGGGTTTAGGTTGAGTTTGAAACACTAACCTAAATCCGGAAGTAAGTTTAGGATGTTTCGTTCTCGTTTCTCGGCTTTTATCCCAATGGTTTTATGATTATGCTCTTGTTTTGAAGATAGAATTACACCTACTGTTTTATGCATATTTTGAGAAATGATGTGACGATTTACCTGATCCCATAAGATAGAATTGTTATTTCAAAGAGATAAAACTATTTGAGAAAATAATATGCATTGTTTATGCCTTTGAAAAGGGATGAGAATGATTATAATAATGCATTGAAAAACAGTAGGTAATGATGTTTAAAATGAGTATATTAGCATGAGATGAGATTATTGTTACCGAATATAATTGGTCGATCAATAGGATGAGAAATGCACTATAATATACAAAATTTGTACGTGCTCTTTGGTTCGGGCAATGGGGGTAGTGCCATCCCGTTCTAAAGTGAGAGTGTGGTGATGATAGATTCCACCACAGTAGGTCTAGATGATGAGATATTTCATCAAGCTTTGTGGAGATGAGAGATGGCGCCATAAGAGTCCGGTGATGTGAGATTCCACCAAGGTAGGACTTGACATTTTAGTCAAGCTATCCACATATCCGAGTAATGTTGCTAAATACCAATATATGTGATTCACATGTACCTTGTTTATAAATGATTTAAATGAAATGAGATTGCATATGAGAATATGATTTCAGATATGCTTTGTGAGATTAAGCATGTAAGGCATTGCCTTGAGATTTTGCATTTTGATGAATGCATGAGATATATGGTACATGTGGTTTAAATGATGTGGTTTTGTTTTAAAAATGATTTCAAGCATAAGATAGAAAGAGCCTGATGAGATAGATATTTCTAAATGAGAAATAATTTTATAGTGCATTGTTGTTGTTGGTTTGTTTTGAGCATCCTTCACTAAGCATTTGTGCTTACGCTCTCTTTTTTCTAACAATGCGGAGAATTAGCATATTTGGGTAGCAAAGAGGCAAGAAGGAATCCAAGGAGGGGATTTAAGCTCAAGTATGATTTTACATTTACTTATTAGTAATAATGGTTGGCAATAAGAGGATGCCTTTATGTTTTCGGAAATGTGTTTTGAAACTCCTTGGTTTGTGGCAAGTTTGAAATGCTTTTAATGACTTGTAAATGGCCTTTACTTGTTGGTTTATGCATTGGTTTGTGTTTTGACTCTTGAGTGGCTATTTTGCATAGGTTGCATGTCTATAGATTCCTTTGATGCATATAGACATGTTATGATGTTGATTCTGCCGTGTATGATTATAGTTTGATGTTTAAATATGTTGTATGTGTAACACCTCAAAATTCGGTCTAGTCAGAATTGGGTTCCAGTGATCGAAAATCTCACATCGATAAAGTTTAAATATTGTATCGGCTTGTTAATTATTTGATATTGGACTCTAATTGAGTTAAACTATCGAGTTCGGGTCTTATTGAATTCATTAAAAGCTTTTTAGTGACCAAATTATAGTTATTGGAAGGTTTAAGGGTAAAGGCTTAAAAAATCAAAAGTTGAGGTGCTAATTATGATTAGCCCCTCCTCAAATGTAAATCACATATGAGGGATGACCGGGAGAGTTTCCTTCATAGAAAGAAAAGCTCTTTAATTAAAATGTAGTGAATAGCTTTAGTGGAAGCTTACCCGAGACTAAAGCAAGCAAGCACATCCCTATTTCTTCATCTTCACCATCTTCCTCTAAGCATACACCTCCATTGGAGAGAGACCTAAGCTTGGTTTTCTTTGATTTATTAATATCGAATCGTTTCTATCGTTCGGGTAAGCAATATTCCTCAATCAATCATTGGATTCCATGGATGTTTCAAGCTTAATCTCAAGTTAGGGTTTTGACCATCCATGAATAATCCATTATTGTTGTTTATATTGAATTCAGATATCGATTTTGATATCGTATCATCAATCCTAATAATCTCACTATTGATTTTCTATCTCAAGAAGTGGAGAGAAAGGTTTCGCCATTTCCATCGAAAGCTAGAAACAAGGGCGTGGTCATCCGAGAGCCATAGGAGCATCGAATATCAAGGTGAGTGTAGTCGGAGTCTCGAGATTAGGCGAGAAGCCTTCCCGAATCCATTATTGTTGATTTTGATCAAATATTCCCTTAAGGAAGTTGCATCGGATTGTTAAACGGATCTATTGGTAAGTATCGGTAAGTTTGATAATGAACATCGGACATAGTTATTGACATCATCATTGTGCATCACTATTGATATAGTTATCGTTATTGAAATATTGTAAATGAATCGTCGGACATTGAACATTGGCATTGAAATTATGAAATATTGATATTGAAGCATGTTTGTTAATAATAACATTGAAGATATTGATCATCAGAATCATCATCGAATATTGAATATGGATATTGTCATTTATACCTTGGATTTGAACGGACCTTAGATACAATTGGTATGCCATAGAATTCATGAGCTCAATGTATGGGTGGACTACGGTCCTAAGGCTACGTCCTATATTGATTTGGCGAGGCAGAGGGATGTGTTTTGGTATTGGTCATATTGGCGAGGCGGAGGGACTAGACCATTTACTGATTTGGCGAGGTGTATGAATTCGCATATCCACTATCTCGATTCAATTCAAGGGTTAATAATGAATTTAATATGTTAAACCTTGTATAATGGAATATGATATTGATATCGATAAGCATGAGTATATGTACATGCATCACTCATTGATATTTACATTGTTTATGACTACCTCACTAGGCTATGTATGCCTAACGTGTCTCTTTTCATGCATTTCAGGTTAAGGAATTGACCGTAGTAGAATATCAGAAAACTTGAGGCAAGACAAGTCACTACAAGCCAAGAGTAATGCATTTTGACTTTATGAACTCCTAGGAAGGTGGCAAAGTATTTGAACTAGTATTTTGTGCCCATTTTGGTATGCTTGTAATGTGTATAAGTTGTAATGTTATTAAAGGCCCTAAAATGACTTTTGGTGTGGCTAAAAGATGGTAAAATGGCATATATGGCTCATATAGGTGAAAATCTAGTAAACATATTCGAATGATCATGAAATTTGTCATGCCAATATTTTATAGCATTGTAATATTGTGTGTAAAGTTTCATTGCATTTGAACATCGTTTGGTTGGTCAATTCGATTAAAAACCAGCAAAAATTTGTCATTACAAGTCAGGCCGTATCGATACGGTTAAGCATAATTGAACCTAAGGAATATGACATATCGATATGGTTTGGAGCTGTATTGAAACATTTTGCTACTGGAATCCCTTGTTTCGATACGTGTTTAACTTGTATCGGAACGGGTCAAAGTCAAACTCAATGAAAGTCAACCCGTACCAAAACTGGGCTTACATGTATCGATACAGGTAAAGGGATAAGTCAAGATAGGTTGACCATCATACACCTGCATTGAAACAACATCAAGGTGTTTCGATATAGGGTTAGTTAAGTTGGTTAAAAGGCATAAATTGAAAGTTTACAATGTTCACAGATTGGTCACTAAATTTAGGATGATTCAATTGGATAAGTAAATGAACTCTGAATAGTATTAAAATTTATAGACTTGATAATAAAGTATTGAATTTCATTTTGATATACTCAATTTGTATCGAATGACCTCTAATTTATTAGATTTACAGTTTAGTACCTTAAACTTGTAATAGTCAATAATTGGTCCTAAATGATTAATTATTGTTTCATAATGGATGAATTGGACTAAGATGTATATTCGGTAATGTTTTATTAATATAACATCGATCATATGTTGTTATTGATTGAAATTTTATCGTACTGATTATCGCACTGTTCTTAGGTAGCACCTTCCGAATCGGTTCTCGACCAGGCCGGGAGGGGGTGTTACATTTGTGGTATCAGAGCCAGGTTTAGTCGATTCTAGGACTAAACCGAAGCTCATTGCATTGTTATTATGTTACTTTTCCACCTAGGAGTTATATATTGTGTATATTATGACTTGTCGACTAATTTGATCTTTTATATAAATATGTCTGAAACTAACGAAGCTCACATTGACGAGCTTGCCACCGGCTCCTCGACTCATGGCACGGAGATAAAAGGAGGAAATCCTCTGAATCCACCGAATCTGCGAGACCCTTCTATTCAGAATCCTGAGCCTGTAGCACATATCGCTCAGGCTGAATGTTATAAGAACATGGATGACATGTTTAAGCAGTTTATGACTGCTATGAAGGCTGAGCAAGTTGTGCAACCCATCGTTCCTATTGTCCAACATACTCGAGCTCCTATTGATAAGCTATCTCAGTATCGAGCTTATACCTTTACATGTTAGGATGATGACAATCCCAAAATTATTGAGTATTGGTTGGACAACACTCTTTGAATCCTGAACAAGCTGTTGCAGTGCTCGGACGAGCATAAACTCGAGTGTGCACTCACGTTGTTGGCTGACGAGGCACTTCATTGGTGGGAGACTACTACTTTGATAGTCTCCAAGGATAATGTAACTTAGGAGTTCTTTCTTAAATAATTCTGCAAGAAGTACATTAGTGAGTTCTATCTCGCTAAGAGGTGAAGTATCTTTCTCCACCTCAAGCAAGGCGGATGACCGATCGAGTAGTACATCTATGACTTTTGCAAGTACGGTAGATACGATGCTGAATACATCAAGGAGGAAGAGAAATGTCGGATGTTCATTGCAGGGCTCAATGATGAGTTACGCCCTATGTTTACTGCATTGAGCATCGTTGATTTTCAAGATCTGGTGAATCGAGTTAAGGCCATCGAGTTTGCACAGAGAGCTCAACGAGCCAGTGGGTCTGATAAATCTGAGAAGAGGTTTAAGGATGATTCTCGACCTCTCAAGTCGAACAAGAAAGGAAAATATCAAGGCCCGAAGTAAAATATTTATCTACAGCCCTCTTGTTCTGGAAATATTGAGAGACCTTAGTATGTGACCCAATCTTTTGAGAGAGCAGCATCTATTGATAGCACCGGAGGTTCGAATCGGAGCAACCAATATCCAGTTTGTAATTACTGATAGAATAAGCATCCATCAGGTTAATGCCGTAAGTAGATTGGAGCTTGTTATTACTATGGTGAGCAAGGCCACTTCATTCGTGACTGCCATTGAATGCAAATAAGTCTACTGACACCCCGACTACTGCTACCTCACCTGCTCAATCTTTTCGAAGTAAAGAATCAAAGCAAGGATCAACAGGGACCTATATAAGATCGACTGGTTCGGGGGAACCATTCAACAAGCAAGACACGAAAGCTTCTACCCAAATGTATCATGTAAGGAGCGGGGAAGAGGAGGACGAGCCTGATGTCATTGCAGGTACAATTGAGTTATATACACATCCTTTGTATGCATTGGTTGATCATGGTTCTACTCACTCTTTTATAAGAACCATCACAGTTAAGAAGGATAGCATGTCTTCCGAACCAATAGCATCGAGAATCTCTGTAGCCAATCCCTTAGGAGATTGTGTCATCGTAAGGGTAGTGTGGAAAAACTACCCCTTATTGATCCAAGGGATTCATTTCCCGGCCAATTTGTTGGCCTTACCGATCCACGAGTTTGATGTTATACTAGGGTTAGATTGGCTTAGTGAGCATCAAGCCTGGGTAGATTGTTGTAAGAAGAAGTTGTATTTTTGGGGTCTTTGCAAGGAATGTGTTGTTTTGATGAATGTGAGAAATCCTTCATTGTGTGCTTTGGCGTTAGAAGCCAAAGACGAATCTCAATTATGGGACATTGACATTGTATATGATTTTCTTGATGTCTTCCCTGATGAACTTCTGGGATTACCCTCAACCCGTGAAGTGGAGTTTGGCATCAAGGTGCAACCTAGGACTGCTCCAGTTTCCATTGCACCTTATCATATTGCAGCTGTTGAACTAAAGGAGTTGAAAGCTCAAATTCAATAATTGTTAAGTAAGGGGTTTATTCAACCGAGCTCTTCTCCTTGGGGAGCACTGATCTCTTTGTAAAGAAATAAAGATGGTTCTATGCGATTGTGTATTGATTATCGACGGGTGAACAAAGTAACCATCAAGAACAAGTATTTATTGCCTAGAATAGATGACCTGTTCGATCAGCTAAAGGATGCTTCTGTGTTTTCCAAGATCGATTTAAGGTCAGGCTATTACCAAATGAGAGTGAAGGAATGCGCCGTGCCTAAAATAGCCTTTCGTACAAGATATGGACACTATGAATTCTTGGTGATGCCCTTTGGGTTAACCAATGCACCGACAACTTTTATAAATTTGATGAATCGGGTCTTTAGACCCTATCTTGATAAATTCTTAGTGGTGTTTATAGATGATATATTAATCTACTCCAAGAATGTTACGGAACACCAAGATCATCTTCACATCGTGCTCCAAACTTTACGAGAAAAGCAGTTGTATGCAAAATTCTCTAAGTGTGAGTTTTGGCTCATTGATGTTGCTTTTCTTGGACATATTGTGTCAACTTCGGGTATTCAAGTGGACCCAAAGAAAATTCAAGCCATCGTGGATTGACATCGACCGAAGAACATTGGTGAAGTTAGAAGCTTCCTTGGGCTTGTTGGCTATTACAGAAGATTCGTAAAAGGGTTCTCTATGATAACCGCTCCTTTGACTAAGTTATTAAGGAAAGAAGCTCATTTTGTTTGGACTGAGGATCAACAACGGCGTTTCGATCAATAAGTTGTTTTTCTTGAACATATTGTGTCGTCTTCGGGTATTCAAGTGGACCCAAAGAAAATTCAAGTCATCGTGGATTGGCATCCACCGAAGAACATTGGTGAAGTTAGAAGCTTCCTTGGGCTTGCTGGCTATTACAGAAGATTCGTAAAAGGGTTCTCTATGATAGCCTCCCCTTTGACTAAGTTATTAAGGAAAGAAGCTCATTTTGTTCGAACTGAGGATCAACAACGGAGTTTTGATCAATTGAAACAAGTATTGACCCATGCACCAATCCTGACCCAACCCGAGTCTGGAAAAGACTACACAGTTTATAGTGATGCATCACATCTCGGGTTAGGATGTGTATTGATGCAAGAAGGCAAAGTCATCGCTTATGCTCCGAGACAACTTAAGCCGCACAAAATGAATTACCCTACTCATGACCTTGAGTGGCTGCACTTGTCTTTGCATTAAAAATCTGGAGACATTATCTCTACGAAGAAAAAAGTTACCTCTTCACCGATCATAAAAGTATTAAGTACCTATTGACCCAAAAAGAGTTGAATCTTCAACAACGAAGGTGGATGGAACTCCTTAAAGATTACGATCAAGTCATAGATTATCATCCAGGCAAGGCCAACGTTGTAGCGGATGCATTCAGCCGCAAACCTTTGTTTGGTAAGTATTGACAGTGAATATAGAATTATATGTATCGTATGGCACATTAACTTGTTGCAATATCGTTGCCTTGTAGCCCCTCGGGCAATTAATGCTCACTTCCGGCTGTAGAAGCATCGTTGTCTTGTAGCTGAACTTCAAGTTCAGTCTACCATCATTTTACGAATCAAGGTTTTGCAAGAGCAAGATCCTGATCTTCAATACATTGTCCTTAAGTTATCGGACAACTCCAACTCCAGAATTAATTCTGAAGGGCTCTTGTGTTTCCATGATCGAATTTGTGTACCTGACGATGAATCTCTTCGTACTGACATCCTTTTAGAAGCTCATTCAAGTTCTTTTTCTATTCACCCCAGGTCTGTGAAGATGTATAAGGACCTTCTTGAACTCTATTGGTGGTCGGGCATGAAGCAGGCCATAGTCAATTACATATCTAAGCGTCTCACGTGCCAACGTGTTAAAGTAGAACATTTTGTTCCTATCGAATTGTTGCAACCCATTGATTTACCGCAATGGAAGTGGGAGAGGATTACTATGGATTTTGTTAGTGGTATACCTTTAACTCCCGCAAAGCAAGATTCCATATGGGTCATTGTAGATCGTTTCACCAAGTCAGCTCATTTCATACCAGTTAGAATGGACTACGGTCTCCCTAAATTAGTTAACATGTACATCAAGGAAGTTATCCGACTACACGGAGTATCCAAGTCTGTTATCTCCAATCGAGATCCCCATTTTGCATCTTAGTTCTGGAGAACCTTACAATGAGATCTGGCACCATAGTTAATCTTAGCACAACCTTTTACCCTCAATTTGACGGCAAGTCAGAAAGGGTAATTCAGGTAATTGTCGAAAGACTCTTCCATTGAACCCTTGGAAATTTGTATTGTTATTGAACCTTCCTATACATATCTTGGAAGATATGCTTCGAGCATATATCATCGAATTTGGTGGAACGTTGGAGAATTCCCTACCCCTTGTTGAATTTGCTTACAATAATAGCTATTAGGCTTCAATCCAAATGGCTCCGTATGAGGCATTGTATGGAAGACGATGTCAGACTCCATTGTGTTGGTCTGAACTTGGTGAACGCAAAATGTTAGGCCCTGATTTACTTCAGGAAACTGAAGAACGGGTTACCATCATTCACAAACGCTTGAAAGCTGCTTTTGACCGACAAAAGGCCTATACTGATCTCAAGAGAAGAGACATTGAGTATGAAGTGGGTGAAAAAGCCTTTCTTAAAGTATCGTCGTGGAAGAAAGTTTTAAGGTTTAGAAAGAAGGGAAAATTGAGTCCCCGATTCATTAGATCCTTCAAAGTCATTGAAAGAGTTGGCCTTGTGGCATATCGATTACAGTTACCCTAAGAATTGAGTAAAATCCATGATGTTTTCCATGTAGCGATGCTCCGAAAATACCGTTCTGATCCTTTACACATTGTGGAACCCGAGTCTATAGAAATTCAACCAAATTTGTCCTACGAAGAAGAACCACTTCAGATTTTGGCAAGAGAAGTTAAAAGGCTTCGTAACAAGTCTGTGCCATTAGTTAAAGTGCTCTAGAGGAGCCATACTATCGAATAAGCTACCTGGGAGCCTGAAGAGACCATGAAACAACAATATCCTCATCTTTTTGGTTCAGGTAAAAAAATCAAGGACAATTTTTTCTTAAAGGGGGAGATTTGTAACACCCCAAAATCCGGTCTAGTCAGAATTAAGTTCCGGTGAACGGAAATCTCACATCAATAAAGTTTAAATATTGTAGCGGCTTGTTAATTATTTAATATTGGACTCTAATTGAGTTAAAATATCGAGTTTGGGTCTTATTGAATTCATTAAAAGCTTTTTAGTGACCAAATTATAGTTATTGGAAGGTTTGGGGGTAAAGGCTTAAATAATCAAAAGTTGAGGGATTAATCTTACGATTAGCCCCTCTTCAAATGTAAATCTCATACGTGGGATGACCGAGAGAGTTTCCTTCATAGAAATGAAAGCTCTTTAATTAAAATGTAGTTAATAGCTTAAGTGGAAGCTTACACGAGACTAAAGCAAGCAAGCACCTCTATATTTCTTCATCTTCCTCTAAGTACACACCTACATTGGAGAGAGACCTAAGCTTGGTTTTCTTTGATTTAATGATATCAAATCGTTTCAATCGTTCGGGTAAGCAATATTTCCCAATCAATCATTGGATTCCATGGATGTATCAAGCTTAACCTCAAGCTAGGGTTTTGACCATCCATGAATAATCAATTGTTGTTGTTTATATTGAATTCGGATATCGATTTTGATATCGTTATATTGATTTTGATATTGTATCATCAATCCTAATAATCTCCCTATTGATTTTCTAGCTCAAAAAGTGGAGAGAGAGGTTTCACCATCTCCATCGAAATCTAGAAAAAAAGGGTGTGGTCATCCGAGAGCCGTAAGAGCATCGAATATCAAGGTGAGTGTAGTCGGAGTCTCAAGATTAGGCGAGGAGCCTTCCCGAATCCATTATTGTTGATTTCGATCAAATATTCCCTTAAGGAAGTTGCATCGGATTGTTAAACGGATCTATTGGTAAGTATCGGTAAATTTGGTAATGAACATCGGACATAGTTATTGACATCATCATTGTGCATCGTTATTGATATAGTTATTGTTATTGAAACATTGTAAATGAATCATCGGACATTGAACATTGGCATTGAAATCATGAAATATTGATATTTAAGCATGTTTGCTAATAATAACATTGAAGATATTGATCATCGGAATCATCATTGAATATTGAATATGGATATTGTCATTGATACCTTGGATTTGAACGAACCTTGGATACAATTGGCATGCCATAGAATTCATAAGCTCAGTGTATGGGTGGACTACGGTCCTAAAGCTACGACCTATATTGATTTGGAGAGGCGGAGGGATGTGTTTTGGTATTGGTCATATTGGCGAGGCGAAGGGACTAGACCATTTATTGATTTGGTGAGGCGTAGGAATTCGCGTTTCCACTATCTCGATTCAATCCAAGGGTTAATAATGAATTTGACATGTTAAACCTTGTATAATAGAATATGATATTGATATCGATAAGCATGAGTATATGTACATGCATTATTCATTGATATTTACATTGTTTATGACTACCTCACTAGGCTATGTATGCCTAACGTGTCTCATCTCAAGCATTTCAGGTTAAGGAATAGACTGTAGTAGAAGATCGAAAAATTCGAGGCAAGACAAGTAACTACAACCCAAGAGTAATGTATTTTAACTTTATGAACTCCTAGGAAGGTGGAAAAGTAGTTGAACTACTCTTTTGTGCCCATTTTAGTATGCTTGTAATGTGTATAAGTTGTAATGTTATTAAAGGCCCTAAAATGACTTTTGGTATGGCTAAAAGATGGTAAAAATGGCATATATGGCTCATATAGGTGAAAATCTAGTAAACATATTCGAATGATCATGAAATTTTGCAAGCTAGTAGTATATAGAATTGTAATATTGTGTGTAAAGTTTCATTGCATTTGAACATCGTTTGGTACGTCAATTCGATTAAAAACCAGCAAAAATTTGTCATTACAGGTCATACTGTATCAATACGAGGTAATGGCGTATCGATACGGTTAAACATAATTGAACCTAACGAACATGGCATATCGATACGGTTTGGAGCTGTATCGAAACATTTTGCTACTAGAATCCCTTGTTTCGATACGGGTCTAACCTGTATCGGAACGGGTCAAAGTCAAAGTCAATGAAAATTAACCCGTACCGAAACATGACTTACCTGTATCGATACGGGTAATGGGAAAAGTCAATCCAGGTTGACCATCGTACACCCGTATCGAAACAACATCAAGGTGTTTCGATACAGGGTTAGTTAAGTTGGTTAAAAGGCATAAATTGAAAGTTTACAATGTTCAAGATTGGTCACTGAATTTAGGATGATTCAATTGGATGAGTAAATGAACTCAGAATAGTATGAAAATTTACAAACTTGCTAATATTGTATTGAATTTCATTGTGGTATACTCAATTGTATCGAAAGACCTCTAATTTATCATATTTATAGTTTAATCCTTAAAACGTTTAATAGTTAAGAATTGGTCCTAAATGATTAGTTGTTGTTTCATAATTGATGAATTGGTCTAAAATGTATATTCAGTAATGTTTTATTAATATAACATCGATCATATGTTGTTATTGATTGAAATTTTATCGCATCGATTATCGTATTGTTCTTAGGTAGCACCTTCCGACTCGGTTCTCGAGCCTGTATCGAAATGGTGAGCCTGAAATGGCTTAAAGATTTTGTAACGGTGAGGTATGATTTGCTACCGGAGACTTCTGTTCCGAAACACATGATGGGGTGTTTTGATACGGTCCCGAGCTTTGCGATGCTCAAACCTGTTTCGATACGGCTATTTTGGTACATGGCAACTTGTACCGAAACGGCAAGTTGTTAAGTTAGTTATTGGAATCTTTTGAAGTTTTGATTCTTTATGTTTTATTCCCTAAATTTTATGGATTGTAACGCCCAATTTTAGGGCCTGGGAGATAACCGGGTTTGGTTAGACCGGTTCGGGTTAAGCTAATTTGGGGGGAAACAATTTAAATAAACAAATTTTAGAGCTTTTGAAGAAAAGGGAATTTTTAAAGGGGTTTTTGGTCAAATGTGTAACAAATAGCTTTTGATACGCTGGGGCGTATCGATACCTGCTTTGTTCTCTGGAAATCTGAGATTTTGATGAGAAATTGAGGTATCGGTACGAGCCTTAAGTGTATCGGTACGGTCCTTGAGATTGACTTTGGGAGTTAGACCATTAAGGGCGTACTGATACGCTCAAAGGCAGTATCGATACGGTCCCTTAGAGTTGGCCTTGGGAAGTTTGACCATTAAAGGCGTATTGATACGGGCCTTAGGTGTATTGATACAGCCTGAAGTAAAATGGCTAAAGGTTATCTTTCAATGTCTATATTGCTTAATTCATATTCGTGTTTGCCTTTCCATTGTTTGCCTTCTCACATAAGATCAAATATGGATTTTAGACAAGATTAATTTTAAAGAAAATTTTTAGGGTTGCTAACCGGAGTGAAGCCTTAACGAGTTTCTCTTTAGTTTTCCCCGTGTAACACGTGCGATTCAGTCTGATGGCTAGGCCTGGTCAAGGGGGTTACATTCGGTGGTATCAGAGCCTCGGTTTCGAGGTCTTCTGGGAAGGTAAGTCAAGTAAGTTGATTGTTTGGTTTGTTCACTATTGCACGGTGTGTGAAAGCATGATTTCTCATTCTTGTTGTTGGTTGAAGAGTAGTCGAGCGTCCCCATTGCTAAGTATTGTTATTGGAAAATGGTTTTGGTTAAAGGAGCTTGAGCACTTGGATCCTTGCCCTTGCTGACCCAATGTTTTCTTGTGTGTGTTATGTGTGTTGTTTTAGATTGTATCTTTGTTATGGTAAGACCGAGAGGACGGCCTAGAGCGAGTGACCAGGCACCTAGGGATGTGCCTCATGTTCCTCCTGCTCCCGATGGTAATGAGCGAATGTCGGAGCTAATGTACCTCAGGATGATGCGAATGTTAGAGGTGATGGTAATGGACCTCAGGTTGGCCAGGGTTAGGCTGGAGCGGACATGACTCATTTGATTCAGACCATAGCCGAGGCTTTTCAGACAGCTTTAGCCAGCATACATGCTGCAGCACCACCTCAGGGTGCGGGGGCTAGTTTACTCCTTGAGAAACTTCGTAGTTTGGGTGGGGTCAAGTTCTGTGGTTTGACTCCCGAGGGTTTAGAGGCTTGGCTCGAGAGCACTACACGAATCTTAGGTAATATGGAGTGCTCAGACACTCGTAAGTTAGGTTGTGTTGTCTCCTTGCTTCAGAGAGATATGTATGCTTGGTGGACTACTGTTATTTCGAGTATGCCGAAGGCAGATGTCACTTGGGAATTCTTCAGAACAGCCTTCAGAAATAAGTACCTTGGAGCCTGATATCAGGATGAAAAGAGGAGGGAATTTATGGCTTTGGTTCAGGGTGGTAAGACGGTGTCAGAGTATGAGGTCCAGTTTGTAAGGTTGAGCCAATATGCTCCCGAGTTGGTTCCCAATGAGAGAGAACGGTGTGAGCGCTTCTGTTACGGTTTGACTAGGAATGTGAAGACTTATATGCTTGCTTCTGATTACACCGAGTTTGATGTTTTTGTTTCTAGGGCCAAAGATATTGAGTAGAGTTTAGGCTTGAACACTCGTGCTAGTGGGTCTGATTCGGGGAAGCGACATGAGGATTTGGACAGAGAGCATGCCAAGAGGCACAAGGATAGGAGATATCATCCTGACTCGAGACATAGGGGCGATAACCATGGATATGGCCATCAGGGCCAAGGAGCTATTATTCACACTCTTGAGTGCACTAGATGTTGAAGACATCATCCGGACGAGTGTATGGGTACCTTTGAGGTATGATGGAACTATGGTTCCCGAGATCATTTGAGGTGTAACTGTCCTCACCCGGCTAGGGGCAGACAGGCCCCAGTTCAAGGTTTTAAGCATCAAAGAGGTTGTGGGCGCGGTCGAGGTAATTTTCAGCCAAGGAATGATGGACAGAGAAATGTAGCTCGTGTGGTAGCAGTTCAGCCCGAGAGTGGAGGACCGACTAGGGTGTATGCACAACGTGAGTCTGAGAATGACACGGATGTCGTCGCGGGTAATTTCTTGTTACGGTCTTTATCCTTGCTTTCATTGGCAGATTTAGGTTTGAAACATTCATACATTTTGGGTAAGCATGCAAGATCTTTAGATTTACCGTATGAGTGGTTAGAGGTAGGTGTGAATGTTACTAGTTCTTTCGGTGAGACCGTGGTAGTTAGGAAAATGTACATGAGGTGTCCTTTGACGATCCAGGGTCATGTGTTTCCGGTCGATATAATGGAATTGACGTTTTATGGTTTTGATGTGATTTTGAGTATGGATTGGCTCGTAGAGCATAGAGGTAGGGTAGACTTTGAGACCAATAGAGTTTCCTTGAGACTTGAGGATGATTATGAGGTTGTAGTAGTTGGCGAGAACATTAAGTTCTTGTCCAATGTTGTTTCTGCTTTAGAAGCTCGAAGATTGATGGATTTGGGTTGTCAAGCGTATTTGGATATACGATGAATCTGAATATGAGTGAAGTTAGACCGCAAGACATCAGAACAGTTTGTGACTTTCCGAGTGTCTTTCCAGAAGAGTTGTTGGGTTTGCCTCCAGATAGGGATGTTGAGTTTGCTATTGAGACGTATTCAGATTCTGCTCTCGTATCCGTTGCTCCGTACAGAATGACACCTAAAGAGTTGAAAGGGTTGAAGAAACAGCTTCAGGAACTGTCAGATAGAGGTTTCAATAGGCCTAGTATTTCTCCGTGGGGTGCTCCGGTCTTGTTTGTGAAGAAAAAAGATGGCAATAGGAGGATGTGTATAGATTATATGCAGTTGAACAAGGTAACAATAAAGAACAAGTATCCCTTGCCGCGGATCGACGATTTGCTTGATCAGTTTAGAAGTGCTACAATATTTTTGAAGATTGATTTGAGATCCGGTTATTATCAGTTGAAGGTGAAGGATGTGGATATACCGAAGACAGCCTTCCGTACACGGTATGGACACTACGAGTTCTTGGTAATGCCTTTCAGTTTGACTAATGCACTAGCTGCATTTATGGACATGATGAACAGAGTGTTTCACGATTTTTTGGATAGATTTGTAGTAGTGTTCATAGATGACATTTTAGTGTACTCCAGGACCGAGGAAGAACATGATGGGCATTTGCGATTAGTACTTCAGACCTTGCTTGAAAATCAATTGTATGCCAAGTTAAGTAAACGTGAGTTTTGGATTAGAGAAGTAGTCTTTCTAGGTCATGTGATCTCAGCTGATGGGATTAGTGTGGATCCCAAGAAGATAGAAGCGATAGTGAGTTGGAAACAACCGAAGTCAGTGACAGAAATCCGTAGTTTCCTAGGCTTGGTGGGGTATTATCGAAGGTTTGTTGAGGGATTCTCGAAGATTGTGACGCCTTTGACTAAATTGCTTCAGAAAAATGTTTCGTATGAGTGGACAGATGCAAGACAGCAAGCGTTTGAAAAGTTGAAGAAAGCATTGACATAAGCTCCTATTTTGATTCAGCATAAACCAGGGAAAGAGTTCGTAATCTTCAGTGATGCATCATATGAAGGTTTAGGTTGTGTGCTTATGCAATAAGGAAGAGTTGTAGCTTATGCCTCGAGACAGTTGAAGGTTCACGAGAAGAATTACCCACTCATGACATAGAGTTAGCTGATGTAGTCTTTGCTTTGAAGATTTAGAGACACCACCATTATGGTGAGAAATGCACAGTCTACACCGACCACAAGAGTTTGAAATATTTGATGACTCGGAGAGAGTTGAATCTTAGACAGGGTAGGTGGTTAGAACTTCTTAAGGACTATGACCTCACAATAGAGTACCATCTGGGTAAAGCAAACGTAGTGGCCGATGCTTTGAGTAGAAAAGTGGCAGTTGAGTTGCGAGCTATGTTTGCTAAATTGAGTGTGTCTCGAGATGGTGGTTTGATAGCTGAACTATAGGTTAAACCTTCGTTAGTACAGTTGATTCGAGAGAAATAGTTGCAAGACGGATCTTTGGCACCTCACGTGCAAGATATAGACGGGGGTAGATCCACAGATTTCTGCTTTGGTGGGTATGGGATCTTATGTTTCAAGGAATGAGTAGTTGTTCCAGAAGATGCCGAGATGAGACGTACTTTCTTGAACGAAGCTCATAACAGTCCTTTTGCTATGCATCTGGTTAGTACGAAGATGTATCGTGGGTTGAAAGATGAGTACTTCTAGATTGGGTTAAAGAAAGATGTGGCCGAGTATGTGAGTAGATGTATGGTTTTCCAGCGTGTTAAGGCCAAGCATTAGTTTCCTTCAGGTTTGTTACAGCCGTTGAAGATTCCGGAATAGAATTGAGAACGTATTACTATGGATTTTGTGTTAGGTCTGTCGTTGACTCCTTCGAAGAAGAATTCAGTATGGGTGATAGTTGACAGATTCACTAAGTGTGCCCATTTTATACTTGTTCATATTACTTACACCTTAGACAAGTTGGCCGATCTGTACATCAGTGAGATAGTGAGACTGCAAGGTGTGTCGAAATCGATTGTGTCAGACCGAGATCCGAGGTTTACAGCTAGATTTTGGGAGTGTTTGCATCGTGTCTTGGGGACTTGGTTGAACTTTAGTGCTTCGTATCACCCACAGTCAGATGGTCAGTCAGAGGGAGTTATTCAGGTGTTAGAGGATATGTTGAGGTGTTGCATCATCGATTTTCAGGGTTTGTGGGAAAAACATCTACCGCTAGTAGAGTTTGCGTACAATAATAGTTATCATGCTAGTATTCAGATGGCACCGTATGAAGCTCTATATGGTAGGAGATGTAGAATACCGGTTTGTTAGGCCGAAGCCGAACAGAAGCTTGTACCTATGCCAGACTTGCTTAAGGGCACTACCGAGAAGGTAAAACTGATTTGTGAACGCTTGAAGGCAGCTTCAGACAGACAGAAATCGTATACCGATTTGAAAAGAAGAGAGATAGAGTATGTTGTGGGCGACAAAGTGTTTTTGAAAGTCTCACCTTGGAAGAAGGTGATGAGATTTGGTAAGAAGGGTAAGTTAAGTCCGAGATTCATTAGTCCTTACAAGGTAGTTGAGAGAATTGGTCTCGTTGCTTATAGATTGAGATTGCCGACCGAGTTAGAAAATATTCATGATGTGTTCCACGTTTCGATGCTTCGAAAGTATATATCAGATCTGTCCCATGTAATGCCAGTGGAAGAGATCGAGTTGAACCCGAATTTTTCATATGATGAAGAACCGGTTGATATTCTTACTACGGATGGTAAAGTTTTGCGTAGGAAGACCATTGAGCTAGTCAAGATTTTGTGGAGACATCGGGGTGTGGAAGAGGCCACTTGGGAGAGAAAAGAGGACATGGAGAAACAGTTTATGTATCTCTTCCCATTAGGTAAATTTCTGGGACGAAATTACTTAAGTGGGGGAGAGTTGTAACGCCCGAGTTTAGGGCCCGAGAGATAACTAGGTTTGGTTAGACCGGATGGGTTAAGCTAATTTGGGGAAAACAATTTAAATAAACAAATTTTAGAGCTTTTGAAGAAAAAGGATTTTTAAAGGAGTTTTTGGTCAAATGTGTAACAAATAGGTTTTGGAAATGGATTTTTAATTAAAATAAAATATTATATTTCAAAATATCAACTTCTTCTCCTCCTCCTCCAAAACCATTTCACTTCATTGTTCTCCCCTCCATCAAACCTTCACCATTTTTTTGAAGACTCATCAAGTTAAGTGCTTTATTCCTAACATTCCTTCACATTCCCTTATTTGCCAACTATTTCCTTTCAAAACTTTGAAAGATTTCTCAAAGTTCTTCCTTTTGGGAGATAATGGGTTTTGAAGGGTTTAAGTAAAGTGGGTCAAAACAATGTTTTGTGTGAGTTATGAACCATATTTTGGGTGTAAAATGATGTTAAGATAATGGATTTACCAAGAAATCCCGGAATTTGGGAAATGAGTAATTTTTGGATAAGGGATGTTTGGGTTTTTGGCTTGGAAATGATGGAGAAGGACTTCCAATGTTTTGATGGTGTTGGGTTGATGTTACCGGGCTTTTGAACATGTTTTGAATGTTAGATTGATGAAGTAATGGTTGATTTATGGTTAGAGTAGAAATGAGGATGATTTTGGTTAGTTTCAGATAGGAATCATAAACTTGTTGTTATCGGATTTTGATAGGATTGATTTCAGTGGGTTTGATTATTGAAAGGTGTGTTAACTCCTTGTTTTGATTTGGGTAGAAGCAGCGAATAAAGATTTGGGTTCTTCGGACGCTACACCGGGAGTTGGAGAAGCATGAAGGTGGACCGTTAGCTAGTTTTGGAATTGTGCTGGTGAGTGGTCATGTTTTAAAGTATTGAAACGTTTCAAATGGGTTTTCTTGGGGTTTGGGTGGAGCCTTAGGGGCCAACCTAAATCCAAGTGTAAGTTTAACTAATTTTGCCTTGTTTCGTTAAGTGTTGGTGTATGTGATTATACGTGTTGTTGGGTGAATACGATTTGCTTTTACCTCCTTTTAATGTTGTTATGTTGTTGTTGTCAAAGCCTCACGTGTTGGTTAATGGGAAGTGTGTTGTTGAATACGGTGATGTGTAGTCCCACCGGAAGTGACTAGTAGATGAGTACAGTGATGTGTAGTCCCACTGAAAATATGCTAGTTGTTGTGAACGATGATGTGTAGTCCCACCAGGAATGGTTGTGCATGTGCATACCATGAATTTGTTCTTATGCTTTCGGTTTAGTATATTTCCTTTCCAAATGGTCTTGTCTTTAAACTAGATACATGTTTTGAAAATTGCATTATTGTTGTTGTGATTTTGAGCTCCGCTCACTATTCTTTTAAGCTTATGCTCTCTTTTCCAACAATGTAGATCGTTAGTGGCTACGGGAGGCAAGTGGAGCAAAGGAGGTACCTTGGAGTTTATTTGCTAGCTCAAGTATGGTTTTCATGGTTGTAATAGTACTTAGGCAGTGGGAATGCAAGATTTTTGTGTTGGGGAGTTGGTGTCCAAACTCCTATGTGGTTGTTATTGTTGTTAACATGTTTTAAATGTTGAAGTATGTCATGGTTTGTCTTTTGATCTCTTTATGAATGCCAAGCATGAATGTTTCTTTTAGTAAATTATGTCATGTTGAGTATTGTCGTTTTGATTGTGTATCTTGTTTAAAACGAATGCCCATGGATGTCTTAAGTCGTGAATGTGGTTAGGGGTCATTTATTATGCCTGCTTAGAGTGTTTGTATTAGTCCTCTTGTGCTTAAATCTGCAAATTTTTGGCTTTCTGTGCAAGGCGTATCGATATGCTCAAGGGCAGTATCGATACGGTCCCCTATTTTAAGCCTATCGTATCGATACGCGGGGACATATCGATACTTGCTTTGTTCTCTAGAAATCTAAGATTTTGACGAGAAATTAGGGTATCAGTACGAGCCTTAAGTGTATCGGTACGGTCCTTGAGGTTGACTTTGGGAATTAGACCATTAAGGGCGTATCGATACGCTCAAGGGAAGTATCGATACGGTCCCTTAGAGTTGACCTTGGGAAGTTTGACCATTGAAGGCGGATCGATACGGGCCTTAGGTGTATCGATACGGCCTGAAGTAAAATGGCTAAAGGTTATCTTTTAATGTCTGTATTGCTTGATTCATATTCGTGTTTGCCTTAAAGTTGTTTGCATTCTCACATAAGATCAAATATGGCTTTTAGACAAGATTAATTTTAAAGAAAAATTTTAGGGTTGCTAACCGGAGTGAAGCCTTAACGGGTTTCTCTTCAGTTTTCCCCGTGTAACCCGTGCGGTTCAGTCTGGTGGCTAGGCCGGGTCAAGAGGGTTACATGGATGCAATTAAATCAGTATAGATGATTATTTTGAGCTGAGTTTTGACAGAGATGCATGTAATGTGACTAATTAAATGTTGGTAATTTAAAAAGTGAATAGGTCCATGTATTTTGGTGAAATTAAAAAATGGTCCCTAAAATATATTTGAATGCAATTGAGTCCCAAATCGTTGTCTGATCGAGTTGTAAATTGTTCCACTGCGATGTTAAACACTTAGGTTCATAATGAGCATCTAGAGAAGATCAAATGAAAAAATAGGGTCGCTTATTGAGGTAAACTTCCCAGTTTACTTCAATATTTCCCGTATGATCCGTTCGGTTCAGTCTTTCACTCATACCGGGTCGAGGGGGTTACAACAACCGAGAGAGAAAACCACTTATACTTACTTTCGAACTTAGACAAGTGTTTCGAGCTTAAATCTAAGTTTCCAAAACCACCTTTAAAACATTTCAAAGCTGAAATCCACGTTCTCACTCACCAACACGCGAAACTTCAATTCGCCGAAGCGAATTCAAACGTCTAAAGCCTCCAAAGTTTCATCGATCTCTTTTGGATCAACCTCTCATGTTTTAATCACATAGAAACAGATGATTATTGCATTGAAATGCATTTTAAATCCCAGCAAAATAGAACCTCAACATCGTTTTGCCAAGGGCTATCAATCGCCAACCGAAAACATCCAAAATCATCTCCAAAGCACTTCTAAACTTAATCCAACTACAAACTAACGTTTCAAACCATCAATCATCATTGATTAACATCCAAAATCATCATATTATCATCCTTATACCTCCAACATTCATAAAACTACCATAACTCCACAAAAACCCAAATCTAGCAACCTAAACAATTAGAGATTCACATAGTTTCGGGATCAATGTTAAAACATTTATCTTAACACTACCAAACTCCAAAATCATGATTAAAATCAATCATAAACCCAACAAAATATATTCAATCCGAAAATCATGAAAATCCATCAATTTACTCTTGATTTTATCATTTCCTCCAATTAAATCACAAAACCTTACTAAAAATAACATTTAAAGAGTCAACAACTTGAGAATTTCAATAAAGAACCTAACATCAGAGGAGAAGAACGAACTTTACTTCCAATGTATGAGTTTCCCTTTAATTGGATGTTTTCCTTTTGAAAATCAAAGAGATTCAATAAGATTTTTGGAAAACAAATTAAATGATCATTTAGGAAATCAAAGAGTTAAGAAATCAAGACCATTACCTTAAATTTTTTGATGAAAATAATGTGTTTGGCTAAAGAGAAGTCTTGAGAAAAGAAAGTTAAGTAATTTTAAAAAATAATCACCTTTCTTAATTAAATCTTTTTTAATTCCTTTAATTAAAGTACATTTAAAATAATTCTAATTAAGGGAAAACTCATATTACACCAAATGGTATAATAGCTCTTTAAAGATTTAAAGCTTTGACCCTTTTACAAAACAGTCACTAAAATAATTTTACAATTCTTACATTTTGGTCACTAGTCCAAAATGTCACATTTCCAAAAACTTGTTTTCCAAAATTGATTTCACCAAAACCTTTTATATATTTAAAAAAGGATTTTAGATAATTTTTTCATTTTTTATCACCTTCCGAAATATGTTTTCCCTGAACTCATCCTGAAACTTACCCGAATATCTAATCTTGATCCAACGGACCCTAAAACCATCCCAAAAACCTCTAGGCCCAAAATTGGGGCGTTACAACACATCAACGAGGATTTCCCAGTACCACGTTTGCTTTAGAGTACAATACTTATTATTTTATTTTGGGCTAATGTATTCATAGGACCTTACCTGCTAAGTTTGTAACTCTATTTGAAATATTATTTTGGCATACAGTGTTTTAAACTTGGAGCTCTTGTTTTGTAAACTTATTAAATTCTTATTTAATTACATAGATTTATTTATGTTTTGATATTTTGAAAATGGCTAAATTATGGTTTTAAAATGGAATTTTCAATGGGTCTGTTTTTGGGTGACCTGAATGTAGTACTTCAGGTCCGGATTTAGATCGGGGTATTACGTCGATCGTTGTTATTCTTGTTTTTCCTTTGTTATATTATATTTTGTCTTTGTAGCACATTTTCCTCTGTCTCTTGACATGTTTTTCTTTTCTTTCTCGACTGTTTGATCGTTCTTTGTAGTTTATGTTTTCTCAAGATTGGATTTGACGTTGCCGTGACTAATCAAGATGAAAATTATTTGTTATCTTGTTGATCTTCCTTGCTTTGGACCCTTGGGCTGGATTTGGATACGCGTTCACAATCATTGTTTTTTATTTGTGATTGAGTTGTGGTAATGACCTTTTTGTCAACCTGTCATAGGAGTTATATGCATTTTTTAATGTTAATTTTGATAGTTTTATCCTTCAATCGTTGATTTCTAGTGTTGCTCACATCTTTTTTTTTTGTTCGAATCATTAGATTGAACTTTTTTTACCTTTTCATTGTATGGTCATCGTAAGATCTCAAGTGACTAGTTTTGTTTTAATGATTATAAAAAAATGTCCAGCTTAAATATTTAATTTACGCTTATGCTTAAACTCTGATCACAATTTTACGCTTATGTTTTAAATATTTCCTTCTTTTAATAAAACTAGCTAGTTTTATTAAAAAAAAATTGTTATATATTTTTATATTTTTGTCTCCTGTTTTGTTTTGAATGTAAAAATATTGCAATGCATATATGTACAGAAAGGGTGAACATTATAAATACTGATAATTACATCTAATATCAACATTTTAGAGTAAGGACTAAAAATGATATAAAAATCCAAGATCAATGACTGATGTAGGGTGGGGTGGGGGGGGGGGGGGGAATCAAGGACTAAGTTGAAAAGGTGACAAGAATCAGGGACTAAAGTAGCTTTATACCATTACTACATTGATTCTATAATTAGACCATTTACCATCTGAATTTAAAAATAAAAAACAAAATATATAATAACAAAGTCCATAATCTGCTCGTAACAAATTCGCTTTGATAATATATCACTAAGGAAAATCGAGAGCGACGGCTAAGAAATGGCAGTGAGCGCGACGGTGATCGGAGCACTGCTGGGGCTGGGCACCCAGATGTACTCAAACGCCCTCCGCAAGCTACCTTATATGCGCCGTGAGTTTTCTCTATTTTGTCTAATTCATTTTAAAATGAGATTGTTCCACTTCTAGATTGGGAATTGAAATCGAATATTGCAATTGAAATGTAGATCCGTGGGAGCACGTTTTGGGCATGGGTCTCGGCGCAGTTTTCGTGAACCAGCTCGTCAAATGGGACGCTCAGCTCCAACAAGACCTCGACAAAATGCTCGAAAAGGCCAAAGCAGCCAACGAGCGCCGCTACTTCGGTCGGTATTACTATTACTCCTTTTTTTCATTTCATTACTTTGATTTGCTTTGAGTACTGCATTTGGATTTAGTAGTAGTTGTTCGAGAGAACTTGTTCTCAAGATTTTGAATTGTTGTGGTATAGGAAATATGCTTAAAACCCTAGAATGAATGGCAATGTCAACCAGCAGGGATTTAAATTGCGGTTGCGGACAATATCAGATTGCAATTGCGGTCATTGCCGACCGCAATTTTCCGCAATAATGGTTTTAGATGGTGCCGCTACCGCTATTTGAATCCGTGATGTAACAATGAATTTCTCTTGTAGAGCAGATATCTCAAGAAAGATTCTTGTTTGACAATATTGAACACTAGAACTAGAACTCTTAAAAAAAGAGCTACGAGCTTGGATTTTAGAGTTGGAAGATAGAGAGATAGAAAAAAGGAGATTTTCTTCGTTTGTGGATTGTGCGAATAAATGCAGTAATTTGTGGAATTGGGGTGTCCTATAGTTATAAAAACTACTACTTTTCTTGGGTCATCGGATTTCTAACATCAGTTTTTGAAGTGGATGATTGTGTTGCATGTTCTCCTAAATGCTTGATGCTACAATGGCATCCTCTGTTTCTACCCAAACATTGTCAATAACTGGTGAAATTATTTTCAGTTCCATGACCCCCTTGAATTTCCTCTAGATTAGTTAGACTTATTTTTGATATTATACTCAATCCGAAACTTGTACTTCTCTATAAGTTCAAAGAACAACTGAACAAGAGGTCTTGAATTGTGTTGTAGATGGGCTGACTTAGTAAATATCTTTTGTTTTCGTCCCTCCAACTGGTCTTAAATTAGGTTGTGGCTAGAGGTTTACATCTTCCTTAAATTGATTCCGTATCATAAACTCATAAGACTTTTGCATATATTCCGTTATCGGTATGCATGTTTTGCTTAAAAGTAGCAGTCTTGTTTCTCTTCTTGTATGATAATTAGGTGGTAGATACCTTTTCTTTAAATATGGATTCCATGTACCAATTTGTGATTGCCCCAACCTGGTTATTTTAATCAGGCAGTAGCTTTTGCTTAAAAGCTTAATCGATACTATGGTGTTATTACTTCTTGTGTAGCTTTGCCTTTGCTTGCTGTGGACCTGTGGTATGCCATTATTTATTAAAGATGTTATGTCTGTACAATTATAGTTTAACTTGTCAATGCACATATGTTGTAGTTTACTTTATCCCTAACAAACTCACGTTCCGAACGTACGAACTCCGGAAGTACATATTCTGATCAGCTGCACTAGTAATTGTTTAAGACCTTATGTTATCTGCTTGCAAAGCATTGTTCTGACATAAGTTCTTCTCCCTCTCTCTTGAAACTGCAGATGATGATGATTAATGCTTTTCCTTATCGTCAAATAACCATGCATCGAGCAATGGTCAGAAAACTGGTTTGGATTGGGGGTGGTGGACGATGACTTTAGATTTGTTTGTTTCGAATTCTGCTGAACTTTACATCTTTTGCTCTGTTTTTTGTTGTTGTTAAATGTAAGCATCCATGCCTGTGCAAACTGGCTGCGGCAAGTGCTCATTATGTAATAATTAGAAAAAATTTCTAAACATTGCACTATAATTAGAAGAAACCATCATCATTTTATTGTTAGAAAAAAATCTAAACTCGTTCTGATGAACAATATTTCCCCGAATTAAGTAAGGTTTGTTTGGTTCGCAATATGTAAGATTATTTTTATAATAAAATTACGGATGCAAGTTTACTTTCCACATTATATCGAATGTAAAGGGATGGAAATCGTCTGCCCCCTTATTTTGCCTCCTTTTATGTCTCCATTTTAAAATAGTGGGTTTAGAGTTTAGGGTTTAATGTTAGGGGTTGTGGTTAGGGTTTAGGGGATTAGGGTAGGTTGTATTTTTTAGGGTATAGGATTTAGGATGTGAAAATTAGAGTTAGAGTTTAGCATTTAATTTTGGAGTAATTTTTAATGTGGGGCATGATTAGGAGGCAGAAGATTTTTACCTAATGTAAAATTATGGTTACATTTGGTTCAGTAAATATAAAATTACCTAAAAACACATTTAGATTTATTTTAAAATTACAAATATAGTTTTAATTTGCTAATTTAATGAATTATCAGTTTATTGTAAATATAAAGGGTGATAATATAAAAAAACACCAGTAATTAAAGTATTTATCATAAAATTTTACTATTTAAATTGCCAATATAATTTTGGATAAATATTAGCTAAATGGTTAGTAATCTCAAATAGTAATGTTGTCTCTACACATTTTTCTGTAATTTTACCCTTAAACATAAGAAACGTTAATAATGTCTCCCTTTGACCGTCATTGACTAACGGTGTTGTTAATTTCTGTAAAGTTGGACGTCAGCGCACACGTTAGTCCCTGTGGCATCCACGTGTCTGATGACATATATTAAAAAAATAAAAAATAAAAAATAGGGATTTTCCCCTTTATATGAAATGCGTTGTAGCAGAATAAATATTATTTCTCCCCACTTTTCTCTAATCTGCAACAGAGTTTGAAGGAGCACTCTCTAATCACCAGGTATTGTTGATTTCTCTCCTAATTTGATAATAAATTTCTCCCCACCGAAATATTTAGTTTGATTTTAAGTTTTGGTTGAAAAACTTTGATTTCGAGCTTGGTGATGTTTTTGAATTGGAATTTATTTCTCCCTCGTTCATTTTTGTTGTTTTGTTAATTTATAGTTAATTTAAAGATGGCAACATTCTCTTGCACACCCTCTACACGTAACAAGAGTAAGATTTAGTTAAGACCTAATTAGAGTTATGAGGGTGAAGAAATATTTTGTGACTGTGGTGACAAATGTCTTATGTGGACTGCCAGGAAGAACTCCCTAACTTTAGGGAGAAGATTCTTTAGCTGCCCAAATTACAAGACAAAAAATTATAAATTTCTTAGGTGAGTTGATGAACTACTCTCAGAAAGAGTTAGATTTCTCATTTACGAGTTGAAGAAGGAAAATGATACACTGCAGAAATTGAGTGAATATTATTCAAGGGAAGAATATGTACTTAATATGAAGAAATTACAGAAGCAAATGACAATTGTAATGGAGAAAGTTGATTCCTTTAAGAGAAAAAAACATGATATTTGAAAGGGTTAATAGTATCTTGGATGATACTTGTATTGGTGTTAGCTAGACCAAATGTTTAAAGGATTGGTAATATCTTGGATGCTAGTTGTATTGTGTTTGGTGGATGAAATGTGTATTGTGTGGTGGTTTATGTTAATGAAATATATGTTATGGTTTATGATCACTTAAAGTTAATTTATGTTAACAATATTGTTAAAAACACACATAAATTACCACAAAAAACTTGATATTAACAGATGCATATCAAACACTTATGGATTGTCACAAGAAACTTGGATAGCATCAAAAGGATTACTAAACACATGAATTGTCAAAAGGAGCTTGGCATTAACAAAAGCATTAACAGACGCATTATTATAGACAATATTCAACATAATTTGTTACTTGAGTTGACATAAACAAAATAAGGTTTAATCTCAAACACATTTGAACATTCATCTAATAACAAAAAAATTACATCAAATGCATTACTTATTTCTTAATTCTTCTTCACACCCATCTTCTTCTTCTTCATGCGGTCATCAGACTGTTGTTGTTAAAGTTGCCTTGTGGTAACTACTTGCTTTCCTTTTCATTTTAATCTAGGACCTTTAGATTGATGCTGATATTTAGAAGTATCAGCTCCAATCTTTCTTGTAGTTGTTGTAATAACTCTTTCACTAGGTAAACTAGGCTGTAAACAAAAAATTCAAAGCTGAGTAGAATTTCAATTCTAATACCAACTTCATATTTTAAGAAAAAATCAAAGTGAAATTTAAACTTGCATTATAAATCTGCTTTTCAGATTTGAGGTATGAATAAATTTTAATATCAACTTACTTCTTCTTTTTGCTAGATGTAAAAGATGTAGTAAATTGACTTGAATTCACTTCCAATATTCTTTTTCTGCTTCTAGTAATTGGGTCATTATTGTCTGGCAGAACAGAATCTTAAGACAATAAAATTGATAAACTAAAGTTAGTAACAAATTTATATTTTATTAGTTTACTAGTATGACAACAAACAAAAACAATCTTAGTGTTTGTTGCAACAAGTTGAGATATTTGAGTAGGAGTTGATTTAAAGACTCTGTTGGAACAATTAATTTTTCTGTGGTCGAATCCCTTACAAACATTGTAAGCCATCTTCACTCTTACTCTATTGAGGATCTTTCGAATCATGATACATAGTACAAATAGAATGGCAACATGGTATTCCAGTGAGTTCTCATCCCCTGCAAGTACAAGTTAGCCTTTTTAAATCAACTGTGTGTTGGTCCTCACCCTGAGTTACCTCGAACCCTCGATGACCATTCCAAACTAGCCTACATTGAGATGAATGATCTATGTTCTTCTCTAATTTCTGCTTAGCCACTGGTAAAATTTTAGTTGGCCACTTAGCTGCCCAAGTTTTCTTCACATGCATTTTTTGTATAACCTTTTTCCTAATTTCTTCCAGCATAATGATGATTGGATAGCGCCTTGCATCTAAAATTCAGCTATTGAAAGCTTCTGCCAAGTTATTATCGAGAATATCACATTTGGATGTGCCACTGAAATATGTTCGAGTCTAATATTTTGTAAGAATTTCTAACAACTCAGTAGTGGACCCTTCTCCCATTTTTTCAAGTTTCTTCAATTGATCATCAAAATCTTCAACATAAGCTGCCCTTACACAATTCTAAAATTAAATTTTTCTATTGGCTCATTTTCATTTTTTTGTGCCAGTTTGCATATATGTGTCTTGCACACATCCTATGCTCAACTTCAACAAAAAAATTCATTTAAGATTAGAACCAACTCCTACAATATAAATAAAATGATTACATTAATTTTAAAGTCATTGTACAATACAATTACTACATAATAAATTTCAGTTTTTTAATAACTTTTGTTGGCTAGACATTAGGGCCAGACCTTGTCCCGATGGATGATTTAAATCTTCCATTAGCTTGGCCAAGAATCACTTCATTGATTCTTTGCGTTCTCTTTCAACCACTGCCCAGGCTACGAAAAATATTTGATTGTTTTCATCCGTTCCAACAGCAGCCAACAACTCACCTTGTGTAACAGTCTTCAAGAAGCAACCATCCACCCATATAAAAGATCTGCACCATTCTTTCTAACTTACAGGTAATTATACAATTCTAGTGTTAGTTATCTACATCATAAAATTGAATGAAATATGAAATTTTAGGCAGTTTGAACATACCTTTTTTAGAGCAGTAAAACATACATACATCCTATAAAAAACTGCATTGTTATTAATATCTCTATGCACTTGAATCGAAATTGTACATTTAAAATTACTATGCATCAACTCTGTAGCATACCCCGCAAATTGGCATACTCCTCAACATAGCCACTTCTCATGTCTCTAAGAACAACTTTCTTAGCTCTTTGACACATGTCATATGAAGTACTTGCCCCTAATTTCTGCCTTATCATGGTAACTTTTTTTATTTTCAAATCAACAAAAATTTTGTCCTCAAAAACCTTCTAAATATGCTTGCAGGTCAATAATTTGTTCTTATTAGTCCTAAAACAAGTGTGGATATGACTATATATTTTCACTACAAGACATTCAGCCTGTCTATCAAAGCTTGCAAACAGTAACCAAGAACAATTTTTCCTGCAATGAACTCTTAATCTGTTGAGTTCACTTTTCAAGTATGTCAAAGCTACACCTTTAGCAATTGCATATTTTCTTACGGCCTCTTTAAAGTGAATATGATCTACAAATCGAAGTTCTAATTCCCACAAAGGAAATTTACAGTTTGGATCATATGTATGCCAAAAAAATTTGTTATCTTTGTAAGTATCACATATTTTATACTCCCCATCCTCATCAGTATCCCCATCACTATCCCCATATTCTCCTAGATCATTATAGCATAGATAATCACTTTCAGTACCTTCTAACTTACCATTGCCCTCATGTAATCCTTCTTCCACTACTGTATCATTTTCCACAAATGCACACCTTTGACTTTCAACATTATCATGCTCTTTATCTTCACTGTCATCTAAGATTAATTTCTCTCTAATTTTTTTCAATTTATCTCTAATTTTTTTAACTTCATCATCCAAGTTAGAATGCACCTCAACATTACCTATGAAATCATCCTCAAATTTTTGAAGTTATTTTTCGTCATCAACAACAACATCATTAAGGTTTGCATCATGTTTGAAGTCTTCAATTTCAAATTCAAGATTTGTATAAGCTTCTCCTCCAGTATCTTCGGCATCTCCAGCAACTTCAACTCCTCCAGTATCTTTAGCTCCTAAGTCATCCACAACCAACTCATTAATATTTTCAATGTCTTCATCTACTTCATTACTTTTTTCTGCTACCTCATAATTGTTTTTTGGTCTACATAAAGGTCGACAATGCCTATATTATTTAAATACCTTAAACATTGTCTAACAATGTTGTCATCATGTACCAGCACTAATGCATCACTATTGAATTCTACCCCTGGCATCCTATAATAAACCCATGGATCATCCTCATACCCAAAATCCTTTGCATTACGAATTATGTCCCAGTAACACAACGTATCTAGATCAATCTATAATTTCTCACAACTCCCACCAATATATGCAAACTTAGGTGATGTTACAAAGTTACCACCATGGTAATATTGTAACACAAAGATATTAGATGTTTTGGCCATCCTGCATCAATAACATAGCATATATCAACAGTAAAAATTTTGACAGATAATTAAGCAATATTTTAATATAAAAATAACAAAAACAAATCAATTTGACAGATATCATATGTGTTTGTATATATGCAAATTGCTTCATAAAATTTGTTTGTTCACGTATTTCTATATAAAATAAAATATTTTAATACAAAAGTAAACAAAAACAAATCAAAGCCACCATTCAAAGGCATATTCTATATAAAACACAATATTCAGCATGTTTCAGTTTAAAAGCAAACACTCAAGACATAATGGGGTCGTGCTCACTGAAAAGGGGAACTAAAGTAGATTCTTGAGTATTAAAAATCAACAGAAAAAGACAAAAATTTGGTTCAATATACCTTTCACTTTTCTCTTTTCGGAGCAAAATCTCTAAAACTGCAGCAAGCAAAATTAACCCTAATTTTAGCCCCAAAACAAGAATTCCTTCTAACTTTTTGCGAAACAATTTTTTTTAGAGTTTTTAACTTTAAACCATCGTTAACGTTTAAGAAGACTTACCGATTTTTGTTAATTCTCACCACTTTAAAACAATCTTCACTACCTTCTAAACTATCCCCCAATTTCATTTTTTTCAGAATATTAACCTTAATTTTTTAAAAGAGCGTGTCAAAGAATGAAGAGGTGTTTAACCCCTTTTCAGTCCTAATTATTTTTAATTTTGTATCACGTGTTTTAATTTTAATTTTTTTAATACATGTCAGCAGCCATGTGGGACTAACGTGTGCGCTGGCGTCCAACTTCACAGAAATTAACAACATCGTTAGTCAATGACGGTCAAAGGGAGACATTGCTAACGTTTCTTATGTTTAAGGGTAAAATTACTGGGGGAGTAGGGGCAACATTGCTGATTTGGGATTACTACAGGGGCAATATTAACTCTTTAGCCATAAATATTTTATACACAGGCGGTGAAAACTGAAAGTTTCCACAAGTACCTTAGTTTTAGGGTATATGGAGTTAGTTTAGGGTATAGGGTTTAGGTGTAGGGGTTAGAATTTAGGGATAGTTGTTTCAATTTAAGGTTTAGGGTTATAATTTAGGGTTTATAGGTTAAAACCTAAATCCTCGCCATATTATCCTAAAAACTAAACTCTACATATAAACCCTAAATTATAACATTGAATCTTAAATTGAAACAATTATCCCTAAATTCTAAACCCCTAAACCATATACCCTAAAACTAAGGCACTTGTGGAAACTTTCAGTTTCCACCGCCAGTGTATAGGATATTAATCCTATAATTTTAACTTAATAAATTATGGATTATTATCCTATACACTGGCGGTGAAAATTAAAATTTTTCACAAGCGTCTTAATTTTATGGTTTAGGGGTTTAGTTTAGAGTGTAGGGTTTATGATTTTATATTTAGAATTTAAGGTTTAGGGTTAGAATATAGAATTTAGAGGTTAAGATTTAGTTTTTAGGGTAATATGGTGATGATTTAGGTTTTAATCAAACCTTAAATTATAACTCTAAATTGTAAATTTCAACCACTATCCCTAAATTCAAAACTCATACGCCTAACCCCCTAAAACATACACCCTAAACTAAGTCACTAAACCCTAAAACTAAGACGCTTGTAGAAACTTTTAGTTTTCACCGCCAGTGTATCAAATAATTACCCATAAATTATTGTTTTAAACAATTTAATAGAAAGTAGAACATACATGATAAGAACAAATCATTTGTAAAGTCTTATTTTATAACTCAAATTTGATTTAATTTTTATATTGCAATCGATTCAAGTTGTTCGAGTTTCTGTTCAATTTAATTGTAAAAAATATATATAATGTTATGGTACTAACCGGTTCCAATTTAAACGATATTTTATATCCATATACGATACATACATACATACATATATATATATATATATATATATATATCTTCATATGCGATATACATATATCAGACAGAGTTAAAAGACTTGACTCAAATTTAAAAACAGTCCACTAATCACTAAAAATTTTGAGTTATTCAAGTCTCATATATAATTTAAATGTTATTTTAAAAAAAAAATTTAAGTCGAGTTTTAAAATTACGATTCCAATCAAATTGACTCGAGATTTTTAACACCAAATAAAAATTTTAAAATTTTTCAAGTCGAGTTTTGTTCACTCTTACGCACCCTTGATGCGTTTTGATTGACACAAAGAAAGCCACTCCAACGAGTGCCACGATCACATGACATCCAAATTTGAGAGGGACTAAATTCATAAATTTACTTACGTTTGAGGATTGATCCCGAAACAAGACCTTTACCATTTGACGTGGCATTTCAATTGCATTGGACCATAAAAAATTGAGCAAATGGTGCGAGTTACCCGCGGCGATTTACACCGTTTCAAAAGGCAAAATCCAGCCGTTGAATCCCCTGCAATTTTCCAGATCTCCGTCCATCTATAACGGAACTCCAACGACCTGTTTGCAACTGACTCTCTCCTTTTTGTACCCAAAACCTGAAACTCACTCACAAACAAAATAAAATTGATTTACCCAAAAAAACAAAAAAAAAATCTTAAAACAGAGAATCGGACCGCCGGTGTGATGCGTCGCTCCGGCGAACGGTACTTTCAATTGCCTTTCATTGTTCTAGTTTTGATTATCTTCTTTTCTTTAGTGGTCTAATTTTTTTTTATCGATTTATGTGATGGAAAATCGGCTCTTTGAATGTTTGAATCCAAAATCTGTGTATCTTTAAGGCTAGATTGTTCGTCACAATGATTTTGAAATTCCTGCATGTTGAAATCGATGTTAATTGTTGTTATATACTTCAAGATATGTTTTAATGTTTTTAAGAATCAATTTAATGGTTTTGGTAAGAATATTTGGGGCATTTTCTCTACTATTGTTTAATTTCAATTTTATGTGCACGATGTAGCTTCATTTCTCTTTTTATTGATTTTTCTACTCCACTTCTCTGAAAGAGTGTATAGTTGGATAAAACACATGTTAGTTATAAAAAAATATATTTGTTATCCGATCTCGGATTTGATATATGAGAAAAAGATGGAAAGCATCGAGTATATCCGTATGAGACATATACACATATTCGATATTCATATTCGTATTGAGTATATACGCCCGGTTTCCGATGGAAATGTACAATTTTCAAGTTTTGTAAAATAATTGGTCTAAGAGACTAAGACTCTTGGCTTATAAAATGTTTACCTTTTTTTTTGCAGCTTAAAGGAATAATTGCTCTTCTTGAAGGAATATTGAGAATTGTTCAGATCAACATTGCTAGATTCTATAATTCCCTTGGCGACATTAAAGGATCTATTGTGAGATAATGAAACATCAATAATTTTCTGTAGAATGTGGATACTACCTGTGAAGGTGTGATAGGCTGTGAGAGAGATCCTAGCACCCAGATTTTCCATCATCTTTTTAGTCTACGCAGTCTAATGCTGGGGTATGCTCTTCAACTTGAGGGAATAAGTGGAAAGTGGTGAGTAGAATCGGATAAAATGGACGGCACTGGTGGTTTTATATCAGATGAACGCCGGGAGATTCTCCAATCGGCTTCGGGGAGTGAAGGTCCATTATCTTCTTCAATATCTCCAAGGTCACCACAGGCCCATGGCAAAGGCAGTCCAGTTATCCTTGATAGGCATTCACGTTCTCCAATAGATGGTCGTCCTAAGAAAGGTAACTAAATATACTAATATCATTCCAAAATCTAGTTACTAGACAAAAGTGAAAAGAGCAGTAGGAATCTGGATTGAGTGAATGTGAAAGCTGATGCCATTTAGTTCCTTATTGATCTTGTCCAACAATTTCATTGTGCAGGTGGTTGTGGTGGTAAAGGAACTTGGGGAGGGTTAATGGACACTGATTGCAGTTATCCTCTTGACTCAAAGGACCCAAACTATGATAGCAGTGAGGAAGTTAGTCCACAATTTGTTCCTTATACTTTCTCTGGATTTCTGTTCTTGTTCTATCTTTTTGTTATTTCAAATTTCTAGAGAATGATTAACACCTTTTCTAGATTCAAAGCTTAATTTGACTAAAAAAATTGTGCATGATGCAGGAATGCGCACATCCAAATGCAAGAAAATCAGCACCCGATTTTGATGCATATAAAAAGAAGGCAACAATAATAGTGGAGGAATACTTTGCTACTGATGATGTGTTGTCAGCTACCAATGAATTAAAAGAACTTGCTATGCCCAGCTACAACTATTACTTTGTTAAAAAGCTTGTCTCTATGGCTATGGATAGGAATGACCATGAAAAAGAAATGGCTGCTGTCTTATTATCTGCACTCTATGCTGATGTGACCGATGCCCCACAGGTTTACAGAGGCTTCAGTAAACTGGTGGAATCTGCAGATGATTTGATTGTGGATATACCGGATACTGTTGATATTCTTGCATTGTTTATAGCTCGAGCTGTGGTTGATGACATACTCCCTCCTGCGTTCCTTAAAAAACAAAGGGAGCTCTTACCTAATGATTCAAAGGGGGTGGAAGTCTTGGAAAGAGCTGAGAAAGGGTATCTAGCAGCTCCCATGCATGCAGAAAATATTGAGCGTCGCTGGAGGGTTAGCAAGAAAACAGTTGAGGATGTGAAAGCGAGGATAAATAACCTATTAATAGAGTATGTAACGAGTGGCGACAAGAAAGAGGCTTATATATGCATCAAGGATTTGAAAGTTCCCTTCTTCCACCATGAAATAGTTAAACGAGCGCTTGTTATGGCAATGGAAAAGCAGAACACTGAAGATAGACTACTGGATCTACTCAAGGAAGCAGCTGAAGAAGGCCTGATAAACTCAAGTCAAATTACAAAGGGATTCAGTAGGATGATTGACACAGTCGACGATTTGTCCCTTGACATACCAAATGCGCAGAAGATACTGAAGTCTTTAATTTCTAAGGCTACATCGGATGGTTGGTTGTGCGCTTCATCTTTGAGGTCATTATCATTGGATCCTAGAAATAAATCATTGGAAGACAAATTTACTAAAACTTTCAAGTTGAAGTGTCAATCAATCATTCAAGAATATTTCTTGACTGGTGACATCTCGGAGGTTTTTAGTTGTCTAGAAGCAGAAAATAAAACTTCCGTAGGCGAACTGAATTCTATTTTTGTTAAAAGGTTGATAACTTTAGCCATGGATCGGAAGAACAGGGAGAAAGAAATGGCATCTGTTTTGCTATCATCTTTATGTTTTCCTGCAGATGACGTT
This sequence comes from Hibiscus tridactylites, assembly GCA_958450335.1. Classification (NCBI taxonomy): domain Eukaryota; kingdom Viridiplantae; phylum Streptophyta; class Magnoliopsida; order Malvales; family Malvaceae; genus Hibiscus; species Hibiscus tridactylites. The sequence continues at coordinate 33,466,362 of OY288273.1, read as the reverse complement.
GTAAATGGGTTCGTGATGTTGATAGAATCTGCAGATGACACTGCTCTAGATAATCCAGTTGTTGTTGAGGATCTTGCTATGTTTTTGGCTAGAGCAGTGGTGGATGAAGCTTTAGCCCCACAACACCTGGAAGAGGTTGGGATCCAATTTTCAGGGACAGACTCTCTTGGGGAGAAAGTGCTTCAGATGGCAAAGTCATTGTTAAAGGCTCGACTTTCTGGAGAGCGCATCTTAAGGTGTTGGGGTGGCGGTGGTAGCAGTACGTCGGGATGGGCCGTTGACGATGTGAAACTCAAAATAGCAAAGCTGTTAGAGGAATACGAATCCGGAGGAGACATTAGGGAAGCTTATCGGTGCATAAAGGAGTTAGGCATGTCATTTTTCCACCATGAGGTTGTAAAGAAAGCACTGGTGATGGTTATTGAGAAAAAGAATGAAAGACTATGGGGTTTGCTTGCACATTGTTTTGGCTCAGGGCTCATAACCATGAACCAGATGACAAAGGGTTTCTCAAGGGTAGAAGAATGTCTCGACGACTTGGCTCTTGACGTGCCTGATGCGCGAAAACAGTTTCTAGCATATGTCGAGAAAGCAAAGACCATAGGATGGTTGGATTCATCATTTCATTATGGCAATTCCACAAATGGTAAAGAGAATGGAGCTTGCCTATGATATTGAGTAAGTTTTCTCATCTTTTGCTGTACGTGTACCACATTTTATAAAACATTCGACATACTAAAATGGGATCCGAATCCCGGATTTTTACTAGATGCAACGTTTTATAGGTGTCTGTGACTGTGTGAACCAACTAGAACAACCCTTAAAGGTTCAGTGGCTGGATTTAATATATGACTAATTTATTAAACCTGCAGATCATTCTACTCTTTAGCAGAGATGACATGGTTCAAATGTTTTACCCTCGAAATTAATCATTCATAGGTTTTCAGGGAAGTTGAGTAGAGTTCCTTGTAGCTGCGCCCTGGTTTTGCAGACAATAAGTTAAGAAATCGACTTGCATTTCAACATCTTCCTGACACGCTGCATTCTTGTCAAAGACGGCGTGTTATTTTTGCTATTACAGCTTCTGTAGTTATGTTCTTTGGTACTTCATTTTCTGCACAACTCCTGGATCCAACATCTCGGAAATTCGACTGGATGACATGTTGGAGATTGTTGATCGCATTGTCTCCAGATCCCATTTTTGTTGCATTGCATTGGGGGAGATGACCTTCAAGGAATACGCTCATTTCCAGTGCAAAATCTGGGCCTACAACACTCCAACGGTTTCTTGATTTTGTTGTCCTTTTAATTTTTAATCTCATTTCTTTAGGTAGAGAGCACTTTTATGCTGTTCTTTTCATTTGTTTAGTAAGATCTGACTTGATTTTGTTCGGCAAATCATATTGTTTTGCAAGATCTGGCTTTATTTTTACTATTTCACTTTGTTTAATTTCTTTACACAATGCCCACGTTAGGTGGACTTAAGATTGAACATGCTTAAGTGCTTAATATCTTCCAATTTATCAGGATGGTTTATTAATTTCCACTACAATTAAAATTTAAGTAATAATATTCGTATTTATATGGGAAAACGACCTAGTTTTTCTCTACTCTAAAAACCATTGCGCCCGAGCTTCCCTTTCTTTTTATTCCTTGGCCGACGGTTTGCAATTAGTCTTAGTACTGGTTTCAATTATGCTGTTCATTATTTTTTTTTCATGTTTTGTTTTCTCATTTTTAATAAGAATTTTTGCACTTCTGGCATGCATTTCTTTTGCTTTTGTGGCACCCTTTCCATTAGCTTTTGTGGCTCATTTCACCTGTCGTTTCACACAACTTCAACATATTTTAGCGATAATTTAGTGCTCGTATAGAAATCCTCGCAACGCTAGTTTTTTGATTTGATTGTCAGTGGTCATAAAAAAGATTGATTTCCACTCGTTTGATGGTTTGTTAGTCGATGTAATCAGAACTGTGTAGCGGAGCAATCTACCTGATAGTTTGGTTCGCTCACCACTCATTTTTTATCTCGTAAAGCATCGTGTTTGGAAGGAGATACATGAAGGTTTCTGAGTTCTAATGATATGGTAATCTTCATGGGAGTGTTTGCTTTTCTTTGCACATTTGTATGAAATTTTTAGTGGACTAGTCTCTTTTTTTTTCTTTTTTTTGATCATTCTATTTGTAATATCTTTCCTGGTGTTTAATAAAATTTAAGGAAAACTATCTCGGTGACCACTCAACTATTGGGTCTGACATGTTTTGACCACCGAACTAAAAAAATTTAAAATTCGACCACCCAACTATTTAAATATGACCACCGGCCGTTAAAATCTAACATAAATGTGACGTAGTTGTTAAAGTAAAATTTGTATAATTACACTTTTAGTCCCAGTTAATTACCTCTTATATTGATTTGGTTCTAATTTTAATTTAATTAAATAAAATTAATCAACTAATCAGATAATGAATGTGTCATCACCCGATTGGATGGATTTACTCTAATTTTTAATTTAATTTATTTAATGGAAAATACTTTGATGCACAAGCTTGTGTAAACTTTAGTTTACACAAGCCCTTCAATTTTAGGGTTTAGGGTTTTAGGTTTTAGGTTAGGGTTTAGGGGTTTAGTATGTAGGGTATATAATTTAAGGTTTATGAGTAGAATTTAGAGTTTAGGGTTTAGGGCTTAGGGTTTAGGTTTTAGGTTGTTAGGGTTTGTGATTTAAATTTTAAATTTTATAAAAGAATTGTGTAAAAAAATTTACACAGCTTGTGCATCAAAATAAAACCCTTTTATTTAATATTATATATATATATATATATATATTCCTCCTAGAATGATGCAGTTTACTAAGGAGTAGTTGGTGCAGTGGTTAAGTCTTGGCTTTTCCCCTAGAGATCACGAGTTCAAACCCCACCATGACCATATTCCTTACTCTGCCACATATTAAATAAATTAAATTAAAAATTAGAGTAAATTTATTCAATTTGGTGATGACACATGTCGTTATCTGATTAGTTGGTTAACTTTATTTAATTAAATTAAAATTAGGACTAAATTAATATAATAGGTAATTAATATGGACTAAAATATATAATCATACAAATTTTATTTTAACTGTCACGTCACATTTCCGTTAGATTTTAACGGCCGATGGTCAAAATAGGTCCATTTAAATAGTTGGGTGGTTAAATTTTAAATTTTTTTAATTCGATGGTCAAAATAGATCAGACCCAATAATTGAGTGGTCACCAAAGTAGTTTTCCCTAAAATTTATATGTCATTGTTAAAAAAGAATATGAGATTCAGAAAATATGTATTTACAAGTTCATATACATTAAACATAAGATTTATGTTTAACCCATAACGCGGGTGTCAGCTAAATTAGTATGCATAAAAACTATTAAAAGATGTATAGCCACTCAATAATAAGCAAAACTCTGGGTTGTCGAGTGTAATTAAAGAAACTATTTTATTACTTATTATAACAATTAAGGTGTTTATTGTTCGATTACAAGTGAATTAACAAATTTTTAAAATATAAAAAGAAATGAGCATAAATGGAGATGCAAAGCATAATTACTATACTGCTCTTAGCTTAGTTCTGAATTAATAAACCTAAACCCTCCATTTGCAAGCATATATTGAAGCAAATACAGCAGTTGGTGTTAGCTTAAGCTAGGGCTGGGATGGTTATGGTTGCCCTCGTACGTAGTCATCACAAAGCGAGGATCTTGACTTTCCCTTTCCACCCTTTTCTTCACCTTGCAAGGCTTCAGCTGCGCACACTTAACAACATCTTCAGTCATATAACCATGCAGTATCCAACACTATATATATATATATGGATTGGATCTAGTTACACTATGTAGAACTCAATTAGTTTTAAATTAATCCATGACCATTAGATGAGTTAAATGCATGGATGAAATTAGAAGTAGGATATGTAAAGATTATCACTTGAAAAAAAAAGAGTAAGGAGTTAATCTCATCCAGGCCCGTTTCTGAGATTTTAGTGGCCCATGAGCGAACTTAAAAAATAGGCCCCTAATTATGGGTGATCGTTCGATCGAGTTAAGTTGAGTAAAAAAATTTCTAGTTATGCGAGTTTACGAGTCCTTACGACTCGAATTTAAAAATTTATGTACTAAATACTAAAATTTTGAGTTATTAGAATTTTTATTTTACAACTCAAACTTTATTTGAATTTTTTTTCGAGCAAGACGAGTTGAAAAAAATCAGTTTTTTCGAGTCGAGTGGAGTTTTGCTCACACTTTCCCCTAATAACAAGTCTTGGAAAAAATAAAATTTAAAATTAAACCCTTAGTAACAAGTGATATATAAAAAAATGGGTCTCTATTAACAAATTTTGAAGAAAAAAAATGAATTTTAAGAGTATTCTTGTAATAACAAATATAGGAAAAATGGAACCCTAATAACAAATATTGAAAAATTAAAATTTAAGAGTATGCATGTAATAACAAATATTAAGGAAAATAGACTATAAATAACAAGTATTGAAAAAATTGGACTCGTAATAACAAGTATCGGAAAAAATAAAACTTAAGAGTAGAGCCCTAATAACAAATATTAGAACAGATAGGCCCCTAGTAATAAATATTGAAAAATTGATCTCATAATAACAAGTAATGAAAATTTTATACCCTAATAACAAGTATTGAAATAGCAATAAATAATAAAAAAATGGGCCCCTAATTACAAGTATTCAAAAAAATAGCCTATAATAACAAGTATTGAAAAAAATATACCCTAATAACAAATATCATAAAAATTAAATTTTAAAAATAGAACTCTAATAATAATTATTAAAAAAATATTAAACTCTAACTATAAATATTCGAAAAAAATGGGTCTTGGGCAGGGTAGGGGCCCTGGGCGGGTGCCCCTATTGCTCTGATCCCATCCATCCATTTCACCTATCTAATGACCATGAATTACTGTAAAACTAGTTACACAGTACAAAACTTTTTAAGTTTTACACGTTTTTTTCGATCGTTAGATAAGTGAAACAGATGGTTGAGATTAACAATAGAATATGTGAAGATTATCACATAGGAGAAAAAAGTAAAAGTTAATCTCAGCCATATATATATATATATATATATATGGGGTTAGGGTCCACTTACAATATGTAAAACTTAATTACTTTTACGCTATTTTTGGATCGTTTGATGAGAGTAATAAATGACTAAGATTATTTCTTTATTTCTTAGCCATTAATTATCATCATCCAGCGGTCCCAAAAATGTAAAACTAAATGAGTTTTACACCATGTAAGTGGATCCCAACCCATATATATATATATATATATATATATATATATCATGAGCAATAGGGTTAGGGATGAGTATTCGATTGAGTCAAAAAAATTGAGTTAGTTGAGTTGACGATTCATGTTTTATAACTCAAATTTTATTTGAATTTTTTAGTCGAATTGTTAAGTTTCCATATATATCGAGCAAAGTTGAGGTACTCGACTCGAAATTGAAAATCGGTCTATTAATTACTAAACATTTTGAGCTACTCAATGTCTCTTTTATAACACTAATTTTATTTGAATTTTTTTTTCCGATTTGAGTTTATAAAATTATACGATTTTTTAAGTTAAGTCTAATTAATTTTTTTCCCATTGAGTTAAGTTTTACTTGGCCAAATAGGGTTATACCATTTTATTTACATGAATGCTAACTAGCCGTAGAAGAGTTCTGCATAATTGCTATATTTCTCATATAGTCAGCCATTAACACAAAATAATATGTTTCAATTATATATATATATATATATTACCTCCGATGAGGGGTATTCTTGATCTTCTTCCATTTGTAGCCATCATCCATTATCTCAACATCAGATTCAGTTCTCAAAACAATCTTAAACCCCAAATGCTCCTCCCTACACATGCAACCATTGAGTGAAGTGCTGCAGCAACTCCTCATCATCGAAATGAAAGGATCTTGAGAAATAGAGGCATTACTTTGTTCTTCATCACCACTTTTTATTTCCATTAGGGTTTGAGTGTGCTGCTGGGATTTTCTTCTTTTGTTTCCAGCTGCTGCTATGAATGTGGAAGCGTTGAATGAAGGGGGTATTTATGGAATCCAAATTGTCTGCCCCCTCTCCGTGGAATAGAATTCCTCAATTTTTTTTTGGTGTCCACGTTAAAAAATTAAGTTTAAGAGTAGGAGTAAGGTTTAATGTTAAGGGTTAGGGTTATGTTTTAAGAAATTAGTGGTATGGTGTATTTTATATGATTTATAGTTTAGGGTTTAAAATTTAGGTTAGGGCATAGAATATAATTTTTCAGTATTCGGGTACCAAAAACAGGCAAATGATTTTTTTTCTCTTCTTCGTGTCCCTATTTAGAATTGAGGGTTTAGGATTTAAAAAATCGAAGGGTTTAGGGTTTAGAATTTAGGCTTAAAGCTTAGAATTTATTTATTTAGTGTTGGGCATGAAAAGAGGCACAAAAAAGGAATAGAAATCCCCTCCCCCTTTTAGTGCCCATATTAAAAATTAGGTTTAGAGTTTAGAGTTTAGAGTTTAAGGTTAGGATTTAGGAAATTAAGGGTAATGTGTATTTTTAAGTATAGGGTGTAGGGTTTAAGATTTAGAATTTAGGGTTTGGAATTTAATTATTTAGTATTTTTTAAGTGTTGGGGCATAAAAAGAGCACCGAAAAGTGGATGATGATTTTTTATCCCAAAAAAATACAGATAATTTTTGTTCCTATTTATATGGAAAGGAATGATAGAAATCTTCTGTCCCTTTCAGTGCCTCATAGTAAGAAAAAAACTATATTTAGGGTTTAGGAAATTATGAGTAATATGCATTTTAGGGTTTAAATTTATGATTTAATATTTAAAATTTAAGGTTAGAGGTTAAATTTTAAACTTTTGATGTTGAGCATGGAAAAAGATACCAAATAAGAATACAAGATTTTTCCGGAAGGTAAAGGGTCGTTGGTGTAAAATTGTTTGTGTGCATGGAAATTTCTGTGATTTCTATCGATGAGCTTTCGCATCACACGAATCATATACACACATGCATGTGTATTAGGATAAAGAAAATTTTGTCCTTAATTATGTTATATACTAAGAAATATTAAAAATTTAAATTCTACGTTTTAACCTTAAATTTTATACCTTAAATTATATACCTTAAAAAATATATTATATTTTTAATTTGTTAAACTCTAAACCTTAATCCTATTTTTTAGGGGAGAAACATAGTTTGGGGAGATACGATTTCTATCCCATGTATTATGGATATGAATGAAGATCCCTTTCACGTGAACGTGTGGAAGAAACATTAGTCTTTTGTTCATACTTCAACGTGTCTTTTGACTTTCTTATCTTTGCATTGTTTACGTGATTGTCGACCCATTTATATGGATAAAAATGCTCTGCGGTGTCACTTTTAGGTCTAACATTAAAATTTAAATTCTACCATTTAAAAATACACTTTACCTTAAATTCTTTAAACTCCAATTCTAAATCTTAACCTTTAAACTTAAATTCTAAACTTAAAATTTTTAGTGTAAAAACATAAATAAGAGCATCGAAAAGAGGCAGATGACTTCCATTTATATGACCATATTAGTATGGTTATATACAAATATCAAATATGGTTCAAAAATATTATATTTTTTAGTTTTAAATATACTAGTGTGATTACATGATAATATATGTTCATATATATATATATTTTAATTTTTTTTGACAATTCACACACTTTGCATATGTATGTGCTCTAACCCGAGTCTCCTAAAGTTAACATCATCCTCTTTTTCACTAGAGTCACTCGTTGAGTTATTTATACCAGTTTCTTATGTACACAATGTCGATGAACGAACATGTTTTATGTTAAAAAAGTATATTTTAAAATTTATTTAATAAATTATTATAACATGGAATGATAAATGATTCCTATATAGATTAATTACTATCGTGTTTGAATATTAAGCAATGCTTTTAGTTGTTTAATTTAAAAGATTATATAAAATGAAAAAAATATTTTAGAAATATGGTTTAGAAATTTGAAATTCGTATATTATTTAGAAATTTTTTATATATTTTCTATTGAAAATTTGTTTTCGTCCCCCTAAAATTTTCAGGTTCGCCTCTTAACATAAATTCCGCGTCTGTCCCTATGTGGAAACTTTTTTTCACCGCCATGGTATTGAATAATTTCTCCTTATGATAAGGGAACTTATTCAATACACTGGCGGTGGAAAAAAGTTTCTACAAGCATGTTAAATTTAAGGTTTAGAGCTTTAGTTTAGGGTTTAAGCTTAGGATTTAAATGTTTATGATTTTGAGGTTTAAAATTTATGTTTGTTGTTAAATTTTAGGGTTTAGTGTTACAATCTAAATCTAGCTAAATTAAATATCTAACCCCTTAATTTAACCCGTTTGTTGAAACTTTTATCATATAATAACTCTTATAATAATACATTAAAGAAGTGATCCATCTTAATTATTTTCAATTGATTTGGTACATATGAACTTGTGACACCAATTTGAATTTTATAATGAATATAGATGTGAGAGAAAATTTATTTGAGGTGTTTGAATACATTGATGGCTCCTTTAATATATTTGTTTCCAGCTTAAATCAATGTCTTGAGTTTGAGATTTTAGGAATAGGAATTACAACATGTTATATATTTGTATGTTTTAAATTATTCAAATATGCATATTTACCAAAAAAATGTTGAATTCTTTTTTATTTGTAAATTACTCGAACATTACTATTTGAATCTAAGTTAAATATTATTGTTCGTCACATATTTAAATCCAAAAAATCTGAATACAAAATTTTAAATTATTATATTGAATATAAATAATTATACAGTAAATAACCTGTACCGCAATGTACCATTGTTCATGTGTAGCGCAATATACCATTAGTTTTGAAATTTTAAGGACCAAAAAGTGTTATTATTCTCTTTTTAAAATAAAATCTTAAAATGTTATTTTTTATATTATTTTTTCCAGAATTTCTTTTTTTTTAATTAAAAAATTATTAAACTTTTATCATTATAATAATTCCTATGTTCACTTTAATTAATGGGTAAAGTTCGCAAATAGTCACTAAACTTTGATCAATTATTGAATTTGGTAACCAAACTTTCAATCGCTTCAATGTTACCAAACTTTCAATTTGGTAACCAAACTTTCGATAATGAGTTAGATAATGCTCGATTCGAATAATATTTAATTTGTGTTTGATTCAACTCGATAGTAACTCATTAAAATTTTATTTTTGATTCATACTCGTTAAAAAACTCGTTGTTCGACTTGACTCATTGTTTGTTAAGCTTGCCAGAATTTTGATATTATTTTTTTAATATACGTAAAATCTAGTAATACCATATAAAGCTTACTATAAACATAAATTACGAATTTAACAAAAAAAATTAAAATAGTGTGTAAAGCAATTTCAAAATCTAAATTTTAAAGTAACAATCCACATATACACTAAACTATCTTATTATAAAAAAAATTAACGAGATACTCTGAACTTATCGAATCGAATTGGACCCTGCTCGACTCAACTTGTTAAGATCTTGAATCGAGCTTGAGTCCGAGTCGAGTCAACTCGAATCGAGCTCGAACTGCTCGCAAGACACTCAACTCAATTAGCACCCCTACCACCTACATAGAATTGAGAGTTTTTCTTTTAATAATATTAAGGTGATTATAAGGTAATATATGTTTATGAAAAATTGAAAGTTTTTAAATTATTATAAATTGGAAAATTTTACAACGTGCGATAAACACCGCTGAACACCACTAGCGCTCTAAACACCATTAAATTAATTAATTAATAAAGATTATAAATTTTAAGGACTCAACATACAATTAATAATTATTTAAAATAAAATTTCAATTAAATTATTTTTCATATATATTCTATTTTTTTAATTTTTGCTTTCAAATAATTAGATCAAATAACAAGTATAGTCAGTCCCTAAATTAAAAACTTTAAATCTTTTTCTTCTCTTTGCCATTACAGTCACCACCGCCGTTAACCATCGTCTGTAGCTGAGATTGTTGTCGTCGCACCTCCGTCTCTGCTACAAACTGATCACCGTTCGTGCCTGACCGCCGTTTGCGCAGCAAATTGGGTAAGTTTGATGCTTTTTTGAATCTAAGTTAGGTAATCCTTTTTTGAATCTAAAATTGAATTATTGGAAGCTAAATTAGTAGAGATTAGGGTCTGCTAAAACATATTTGCATGATTTACTGATGCAGCTGGATGGATAACAAACCGCATGTATGTTTTAAAACACCTTCCTTGATTGCAGACGCTTCTGTCTCGTTCATTCCTAGAATTCTGTGTTTGGGGTTGGAATAATCTACCAACAACATTGCTCATGTACTATACAACAGCTGAAAATTTGTATCTAATACAACAACTTCAATAATAGCACTCATCATTTCACCTATTTAATATTATACTGTTTTGAGCTATGATTTGAATAGTTTTGGATTTGGCTTAATGAATTCGGGTTTTAAATTTTTTATAAAATCAAGTTGGTCTATTTAGGATCGAAAGTTGGCGGATTTTCAAGTTGGGGTCGAAATATTTATAAATATACTTGCTAAAAAATGACTATGAAGTATAAGCATTACAAAATATAGAAGAGGATTGTTGAATTTTATCTACATATCTTTTATGAAGTCATTCTCAATCTTCACGTTAATTTGCATATGTTATCATCTACAGCTTCTTTTTCCATTCATGCTATTTTTAATCTTTATTAATTAATTTAATAATATTTTAACATTAATGATGTTCAACGGTGTTCGTCGCGATAAACTCATCCTTATATATTATATAAAAATATAATAGATCCGACTGTATCTCATTCACTCCTCGAGTATGCGTGTATCATTTCATAAATAATTGGGAAGATATATATTTAGTAAATCCATATCTATAGTAATATAAAAGAATCCAAAACGAATTGCTGGTATAATAATAATTAAGATTTTTGTTGTTTTTTTTTCCTCTCTTTTGGAAACGTAAATCAAAGCTTTATTTTACTACCGCCATGTCATTGCAAAACCGAACCTTGCTGAAGGTCATTCTGCTCGGTGACAGCGGGTACGATCGTAATCGGATTTTCATTTCAATTTCCCGTGGATTCTTTCAAAGAAAATTTATGAATTTCTTAAAATAATGCTAAATAATATTTAATTGTTTTTACGTTAATGTCGTCAGGGTGGGCAAGACTTCGTTGATGAATCAGTATCCTTTCAAATTTCAACCGTCATTGAATTTTAAGATTTCTGGGTTAATTTTTTAGATCTTAAAGTTTGTTCCTTTGTATCTGAATAATCCCTTCTCTTATTTGTTTCCAGAATTAACTGCTTGAATTTAGATATGTTCATATGAAGTTTAGTCAACAATATAAAGCAACCATTGGCGCTGATTTTGTCACTAAAGAACTCCAGATTGACGACCGCAATGTCACTCTTCAAGTAGTTATTATTCTTTATTTTGGGTGTTTTTTACAGCTTAAATTTGAAGATGTTTATGTTCTTTCTCTCTATATATGTATATTTGGATAGATATGGGATACTGCAGGGCAGGAAAGGTTTCAGAGTCTTGGAGTTGCCTTCTATAGGGGTGCAGATTGCTGTGTTCTAGTTTATGATGTTAATGTCACCAAATCATTTGATAACCTTGATAATTGGCATGAGGAATTTCTTAAACAGGTTTCTCTTTTCCCCCCTGTATATGTTCATTCCATTCCATTTTCATGTCCATGTTCGGGGTTCGGACTACCCCTCCCAACACTTTTATCTCCAAGGTTCGAACATGGGTTTTCCCCACCCACAACACTTGTTTGTTTTACTGTATCTGTTGGTATCATTCCATTTTCATGTTTGTTTTACTGTCCATGTTCGGGGTTTGAGCTACCCCTCCCAACAATTTCATCTCCAAAGTTCGAATCTAAGTTTTCTCCTTGGGAATGCATCAATGCAATGTGCCTTGGCACTACCCGCAACACTTGTCGGTTTTAGTTCTTCATCAAATTGTTTGTGTCACTTAATGTTTGTTTTTATGCCTCTATAACATCCATTGACATGGTTATAAAAATGACGATCAAAATGTGCAGTGAATTAGGTTAGTTTTTGGTTTGTACGCATTTAGTACCCCAGCCATCATAAATCTCTGGTAGAGATATTTCTTGTTTTGTCGAGGGATGTTGGCTTGCAATGCATTGTATATTTTCCAAGAACAAAAAAAGCAGAATCCTAGACATTTATCCTTATGTTTACCAATATATTACAAGATTGAAGCTGCTCTACTGAACTTTCCCAATGACATTTGTAGGAATAAATTTTGATTAATTCTTTCTGAGAAACTTGGTGGTTACTTATTCGAACCAGATTTTCTTGCAAGGTTACTGTATTTGTGCAAGTGATTATCATGCTGATATGGTTTCCAATTTTCATTTCGTGCCAGGCAAATCCTACCGACCCCAGAACGTTTCCGTTTATATTGCTTGGAAACAAGATAGATTTAGATGGTGGCAATAGCCGAGCGGTAAGGATGCATAGTTTCTATATACTTGGCTAATTTTCTTTTATCTTCACAGTACCGCAGCTTAATAGATGGTGCCTTGAGCCATATGTAGGTCCCCGAGAAGAAAGCAAAAGATTGGTGTGCTTCGAAAGAAAACATGCCTTACTTTGAAACATCAGCAAAAGAAGATATCAACGTCGATGCCGCGTTCCTTTGTATTTCCAAAACTGCTCTCGAGAATGAGCGCGAGCAGGACATGTAAGTTGATCTTGATTTGTGAGGCCTATTCCCTGTGTTTGAGTGGATTTTGGCAAATTCATTAGTATTGGTCCGACATGGTATCATTGCCCAAAAAAGGAGCACGGTTTCATCAAGCACTGCAAATTCATAGCTGTGATCATTAGCATATGCTTTGGGGACATTATATAGTTAATGTTCTATTTGTGTTCGGTTTTGCAGATATTTCCAGGGCATCCCAGATGTTGTCACTCAGACTGAGAAAAAAGGTGGCTGTGCATGCTGATTTCAAGCCAAAATTGTTTTATTCTTTATTGCTCAATGCCGCCATTTTTTCTCGCTCCTATGATTCTTATCCACTTTTTTATATATAAACATTTGTATTCTAAAATGCCTTGATTGAAGCATTATTTGACATTAATTTTGTTTTTGGTAGAGATGAAGCAAAAGAATGTAAACTTTGTAGAATCCCGGGTGATTTTGCTTTTAGTTTTAACTAGGGTTATATGTTCAAGTAGTATTTGGATGAGGTTTCATTCAATAGATGATGATTGTTCATATTTCCGTTGGACTTAATTTATTTAGCTGCAGATTTCTTTGTCACTGCTTCGAAACATTTATTCGCAGCTTTACAACTTCAGTTCATATAACCAAACTTATGAGGTGGCATCCAATAGGTTTAAAGTTTGAATCTCAGCATTTGCAACAGTTCTATCTCTATTCCCCGAATACGAGCAAAGATCTGTTAGTTAAACTGTCAGAGATTGTTTCTTAAAGTTCAGAAGATCTGTAAATATTTTGTTATTTATAAGGGATTGTATTTCTTTACTAGAATTAGTTTCTTTCCTAGTTAGGAGTTTCCTTAGCTAAGGCATAAGTTTATATATTTAGTCTATAAATCGGTAGCAATTTAACAGTCGAAATATAATAAAAAGATCAATTTTGATCAGCCTTTCAACATGGTATCAGAGCCTCTTTTTCTTTAGGCTTTAACTGTTCTGTTAAACCGTATTTATTCGATTTCTCGTTCCCTTAGAGAAGTAATGATGATTGGAAATAATCAAGTAGAAAATTCGGCTCTAGTGACTCAAATAGTTTCTAAAAAGCCAACATGTTTGGAAAGTTTTGAAAAAAAATCAGAAACAACAAGGGCAGTGAATCGAGATTCCATGTGGTGTACGTATTGCAAAAAATCTCGACACACTAGAGAGAGGTGTTGGAAGTTACATGGGAAGCCTCAGTCCACAAACAAAAACTTCATAGAAAGGGAAGGATCAACGAGGGGGCAAAGCAGAACCCATGCAACTAGAGAAGTAGCCAAAGAAGCCACTGAACAATCTAGAGAGTTCAATCAAGAGGAAGTAGAGAAGTTGAAGACTCTACTGAAGTCCTTAGGAAAATCATCAATTGTTGGTACAAGTAATTTGATTTTCTCAGGTATATCCTCTTCTTCTTCTCAAAACTCTAATGCCTTGGAATCCTCCATACCTAATCAAACCTCTTGGGTAATAGACTCAGGAGCAACTGATCACATGACCAATTTTTCTCTCAACTTTCTCAATTATACATCATGCCCTAGCAATAGGAAAATTACAGTTGCTGATGGTACCATGATAACAATTGCTAGTGAAGAAGATGTTGTCATTAGTAAAAAAAATTGCTTAGAAAAGTTCTACATGTTCCAAAATTATTTACCAGCCTTATCTCAATACCAAAACTTGTCAGGGATACTAATTGTAGTGTTCTGTTTTATTCTACATACTATTTTTTTTCAAAAGCAGGAAACGAATAAGATAATTGGGCGTGCTAAGGAGATCAATAAACTCTATTATCTTGAGAACCTTGGAGGACAAGTTAGAATCTTGAACACTCCACTCTCATTTTTTTTTATCTAATTCTACAAACAATAAAGATCAAATTTGACTCCAGCATCTTCGCCTTGGTCATCCACCTTTTAAACTTCTGAAGACTATGTTTCCTTCTTTATGTAAAACTTTAGATATTGAGGAATTATATTGTGATGTGTGTGAACTTGCTAAACACAAACGCTCCTCTTTTCCAGCAAGTGGTTCTATTCCTTTTTAGTCTTATTCATAGTGATGTATGTGGACCTTCTTTTGTTCCTAACATAACTGGGGCAAGGTGGTTTGTATCTTTTATAGATGATCACACTAGGGTTACTTGGATTTATTTGTTAAAACAAAATTTTGATGTTGCATCGACCTTTCAAAACTTTTACACCATGATAAAAATTCAATTTGGAGCCAAGATTAAAAGAATTAAATCAGATATTACCAAGGATTATTTTAATCAAATCTTATCTCTTTTTCTCTTAAAAAAAGATATTTTACATGAATCATCCTGTGTAAACACTCCCCAGCAGAATGAAATTTCAGAAAGGAAGAATGGACATATTCTTGCTATAACCAGAACCCTTTTGTTTTAGAATAATGTTCCAAAAAAAAATTAGGAGGAAGCTGTCATAACAGCTACATTTATGATGAACAGACTACGCACTAAAGTCCTTGGATCCCAAAGTCCTATTCAAACTTTACAAAATTTTTCTCACATTTGAACCTATCTCTTAACCTTCAGCCAAGAGTGTTTAGGTGTGTTGCCTATGTTCATCTTCATTCTCCAAACCGAGGTAAGCTTGATCCTAAGGCAGTAAAATGCATTTTTCTTGGGTATTCCTTTACTAAAAAACGCTACAAATGCTATCATCCACCTACTAAAAAGGTATATGTCACTGCTGATGTTACTTTTGTTGAAAGAGAGAGATACTTCACTGTTCCTTATCATCAGGGGGGATGTCTTAAAGGGAAGATAATGATGCAGATCTGTTTTTACTTCAGCAGCCTTTGTCCTTCATTGATCTACAACCTTCTCATTCTGCAGAAATTCAGCCTTCTCATTCTGTAGAAATTCAGCTGCCTTCACAGTCCTTACAAACAAAACCCAATAGTCTTCAAACTCCTCAACCAAACAAAAATATTTTTCAGCCCAATGTTCAAAAAACCGTCGGTCCTCTAAAGACATATTCGAGAAGAAAGATACCTATGCAGACTCAATCATCTCCTGCTCCTGCTCTTGCTCTAATTCTCATACGTTTTGAGACACATTCTGAAACCGATCCTGATCATAATGATATGAATTTTAATTCTGAGTTTGAATTTTCTATTGCTATTAGAAAGGGAAAAAGAACCTGCACCACTAAACACCATTCATACTTGTTTATGACCTATAATAATTTGTCCCCGAATAACAGAACCTTTCTTATCAACTTAAACAATATTGTCATCCCTAAAACAGTAGCCGAGACATTAGATAATGAGAATTGAAAAAAAGCTATGTAGGAGGAAATAGATGCACTGGAAAAGAATAAAACCTAAGATTTAGTAAAGCTGTCAGGAGACAAAAAAACAGTGAGATGTAGATAGGTGTACACTGTAAAGTACAAATCAGATGGCTCTTTGAAAAGATACAAAGCAAGGTTGGTGGCAAAGGGGTACTCGCAAACCTATGGGATAGATTATCTGGAGACATTTGCACATGTTGCAAAGATGAACACAGTGAGGGTTCTACTCTCCTTAACAGCTAACCAGGGATGAAATTTACTACAGTTTGATATTAAAAATATATTTTTGCATGGAGATCTCGAAGAAGAGGTATACTTGGATGTTCCACCAGGTTTAATTCGACTATTGGACATGTAGTTTGCAAGTTAAAAAAGACTCTATATGAATTAAAACAGTCCCCAAGAGCTTGGCTTGAAAGATTTGTTAAGGTAATGTTAGAGCAGGGTTTCATACAGAGTCAAGGTGACCATACCTTATTTGTAAATCATTCATCTTCAGGGAGAGTAACCATACTATTGGTTTATGTGGACGACATCATAGTTACAGGTAATGATTCTGAAGGAATCATCAATCTGAAAAAGTGTCTTGTAAAAGAGTTTGAGGTAAAGGAACTTGGGTGATTAAAATATTTTTTGGGTATTGAGGTGGCACACTCACAACAGAAAATTTTTATATCATAGCAAAAATATATCCTGAATCTTTTAAAGGAAACTGAAAAGCTTGGATGCAAACCAGCAGAAACGCCCATAGAAGTTAACCACAAACTTGGAGATTCATATGAAGATGATATGGCAATTGATAGGGGTTCATCTCAGAGACTTGTGGGAAGACTTATTTATTTATCACATACGAGACCAGACATAGCATATGTTGTTGGAGTCATGCACAATCCTAAGGAGTCACACTTAAGAGTTGTAATGCGAATCTTGCAATACTTGAAAGATACACCAGGTAAAAGAATCATGTTTAGAAGAAGATGAAACTTGACTGTGGAAGCCTACACAAATGCAGACTATGCAGGTTCCAGAATGGACAGAAGATCAACTTCAGGCTACTGCACCTTTTTTGGAGAAAATTTAGTTACTTAGAGAAGAAAAAAACAGAACGTGGTAGCTAGATCCAGTGCAGAAGTTGAATTTCGAGCTATGACTTTAAGAATCTGTGAGTTACTATGGCTAAATATCATTCTAGAAGATTTGAAAGTAGAATGGAATGGACTAATGATGGTGTACTGTGAATAAAGTATTTCTAAAGTCCAAACAACTTGAAATTATGTTTAGGGAAGTTTTTAAAAGGGTTTTTCATGTTTTTCAAAGCCAATCTAAACAAAACTGTCCAGGTGTTTCGAAACACCTTAGGGCGTTTCGAAACAAGGGATTCCAGTGGCAAAATCGTTTCGATACTCGTATCGAAACGGGCTTTCTTTGGACAAGATTTTTTGCCCAGCGTTTCGAAACGGGCTAGGCCTTTTCAATATGCCTACGTGGCATTGACCGCAACGGTCATAAACCCCAACGGCTCTTTCCCAACCAACTTTCAAATGCAGGAATTTCGATACGGGCCTTTAGCGTTTCGATACGCGTTTCGAAACGGCAAGGGGGTGTTCCGAAACGGGTACCCTGACAGACTACAACGGCTCTTTCTACATTGAGAGGGTTTCGAAACGGCTTCGAGCGTTTCGAAACGGGGAGCTGCAGAACTGCATTTATAGTGGGAATTAAAGTCCTCAACGGCTCCAATTTGATCCCAACGGCTAGTAACGGCTACAAACTCATTTGGGAGTATAAAAGGGACCTTCAAGCATCAAGTAAAGGCTAATGCTCATATTGTCAAACATCAAATGATCAAAGATTGTCTTAGAGCTTAAATTGTCATTTATTGTATAGACAAACATTAGTGAGCCAAAATTGTCAAATTTGCTCAAGTGTTTTAGGTTTTGGGTGAGTACTTAATTGTGCAAACAAACACCTATTAGAGTGTTTTAAGTTTGCTTATATTGTCTCTTTGTAAAGAAGGTTTCAATCAAGGCTTTGGGTAGAAAGCTTGATTGATTGTAAGAGTTTCCTCCTAATCCTAAAAAAGGGGACGAATCAATAGTGGATTGATTGAGAAATCCTTAGTGGTGAGCTAAGGTAGTGGATGTAGACCTTGGTTAGAAGGTTGAACCACTATAAATCATTGTGTCACATTTCATTTTAGCTTCCTCAACCCTTCCACCCAAAATTCCACCTCTCCACCACTTGGTGAGCAACATTGGTTGATCGAATCGAGCCCCTAAAAACTCAACAATTGGTATCAGAGCTTGGCTCAATCGAAGGGGATTCACATCCTATTGAGAAGATCCGGCAAGCTCGATCACTTTTTCATCAATCGGCTCAATGGCACATTCAATCGACAAACCGCCTTTCTTTGACGGAACTCACTATGCCCATTGGAAGACAAAGATGAAGTTCTTCATCAAATCAAAAGATTACAAGCTATGGGATGTAGTTGAAGATGGTCCGTTCGTGCCTCAAAGAAGTAAAGCGGAGTGGAGTGCCGACGATCGCAAGAAGATGGAGCTAAATTGCAAAGCCTTGCACATTCTATTTTGTGCTTTTGGTCCATCCATCTATGAGAAGATGTCTTCTTGTGAGAGTGCCAAGGAGGTATGTGACAAGCTTGAAGTCACATACGAGGGAACCGATGAAGTCAAGGAGACCAGGATTGGGCTCCTAACCTTAGAGTATGAGAACTTCAAAATGGATCCGGAAGAGAACATTGAGAAGATGTTTGATAGGTTCTCCACAATCACCAATGGTCTCAAAGGCTATGGAGAAGCCATCCCGGAAGAAAAGCTTGTTCGAAAGCTCATCTACTCACTTCCCGAGTCTTGGGACTCAAAGAGGACCGCCATCATCGAAGCCAAAAATTTGAAGACTTTGAAGCTTGATGAACTCATGGGGTCTCTCCTTACTCATCAAATCATGAAGAAGAACAAAGAGGATGAGAAGAAGAGGGAAGAAATTAGAGCTATGGGAGAGAAGAAAATCAAAGAGCTTGACATCAATGCAAGTGTCATGGCTCTCAAATCCTCCACTTGTCATCATGTCTACTCAAGTGAAGAGGAGGATGAAGATGAAGAGATAGTTCATCTCTTCAAGAAGTGTGCCCCGTTCATGAAGAAAGCCTTGAGAGAGCTTGAACGAGAACCTAAAAGAAAGGAGAGGGCAAACACTTCAAGCTATAAGAAGAAGGCACATGTGGCTACTTGGAGTGATGAGGACTCCACCGACGATGAACAAGCCAACCTTTGCCTTATGGCCATCAAAGAAGATTCAAGGGTAACTTCTAATTCATCTACTTCATGTTCTTATTCTTTTGATGAATTACAAGATGCCTACGGTGATTTGGTTTTAGACTTTAAAAGCCACATTTTGAAAAACAATAAATTGATTTCAAAGTTAAAAATTCAAAATGATTTGCTTTCTAAAACCAAACTTGAACTTGAAGCAAAACTTGAAGAGTTTGAATTAAAATGTTTTGATTTACAAAAATTGCTTCAAAATGTTCAAGAAGAAAAAGATTTGATTTCCAAAGAGCTTGAAAAGAAAAACAATTTTGGAAAATCAAATTTTTATGTTAGACAATCTAGTGCCCCTAGATTTATTAAAGGAAAATGTTTTAGAAGTATTTGGGTCCCAAAAGGACTTAGTACTTCAATTAAAAAGGATGACATTGAAAAATGGATTCCTAAGGGGACTAAAATTTGTACAACTAACGTTTATGGATCGAAAGCAATTTGGATACCAAAAATTACTTGATTGTCTTTTGCTAGGTGTGATGGAGATGTTCAACAAGTCAAACATTGAGGGGGAGCTCCATGCACACAAGGAAGAACACTTGAAGAAGGAAGGCTTCACATCCTCCCTTGGGTTCAAGTGTTGGTAAAATTTCTAGTTGTTTTGAATTAATTTGTCTTATTTTCATTTTATTCAACTAGATGATCATATATGTTGGACTAATATTTTTGATGATGCTTTGAGTAAGGGGGAGCCATTTTAAAACCAAAATTCATATTTTTGTCAATTTTTATCTCTATTGTTATTTTGAACTTAATGTTTTAAATTCTTTTTTATATAACAAAAAGGGGAGAAATGGTTTGAAAAATTGATTTTTCAAATGAATAAGGGGGAGCTTTATTTGAATTAAAATTTCTAATCTCTTATTCACATTTTTAAAGTTAAAGGGGGAGAATCCCAAACAATTTTTCAAGTGAGTTTTATTATATCAAAAAGGGGAGATTGTAGAACTAATGTTTTGATATAATAATTGAAAAATATTTTGGAATGATTTAAAAAGTATTTAAAACATTTCTAAAGTCCAAACAACTTGAAATTATGTTTAGGAAAGTTTTTAAAAGGGTTTTTCATGTTTTTCAAAGCCAATCTAAACAAAACTGTCTACGTGTTTCGAAACACCTTAGGGCGTTTCGAAACAGGGGATTCCAGTGGCAAAATCGTTTCGGTACTCGTATCGAAAAGGGCTTTCCTTGGACAAGATTTTTGCTCAGCGTTTCGAAACGGGCTAGGCCGTTTCGATACGCCTACGTGGCATTGACCACAACGGTCATAAACCCCAACGGCTCTTTCCCAACCAACTTTCAAATGCAGGCGTTTCGATACGGGCCTTTAGCATTTCGATACGCGTTTCGAAACGGCAAGGGGGAGTTCCGAAACGGGTACCCTGACAGGCTGCAACGACTCTTTCTACATTGAGAGGGTTTCGAAACGACTTCGAGCGTTTCGAAACGGGGAGCTGCAGAACTACATTTATGGTGGGAATTAAAGTCCTCAACGGCTCCAATTTGATCCCAACGGCTAGTAACGGCTACAAACTCATTTGGGAGTATAAAAGGGACCTCCAAGCATCAAGTAAAGGCTAATGCTCATATTGTCAAACATCAAATGATCAAAGATTGTCTTAGAGCTTAAATTGTCATTTATTGTATAGACAAACACTAGTGAGCCAAAATTGTCAAATTTGCTCAAGTGTTTTAGGTTTTGGGTGAGTGCTTAATTGTGCAAACAAACACCTATTAGAGGGTTTTAAGTTTGCTTATATTGTCTCTTTGTAAAGAGGGTTTCAATCAAGGCTTGGGTAGAAAGCTTGATTGATTGTAAGGGTTTCCTCCTAATCCTAAAAAAGGGGACGAATCAATAGTGGATTGATTGAGAAATCCTTAGTGGGGAGCTAAGGTAGTGGATGTAGACCTTGGTTAGAAGGTTGAACCACTATAAATCATTGTGTCACATTTCATTTTAGCTTCCATAACCCTTCCACCCAAAATTCCACCTCTCCACCACTTGGTGAGCAACATTGGTTGATCGAATCGAGCCCCTAAAAACTCAACAAAATTCGATAGTGGTTTGATTTGTACTCCTTATGTGACTACTGATAATCAGATTGCAGATATTCTCACTAAAAATTTACTTGACATAGATTTTCAGAAGTTAACAAGCAAGCTGAGGATGGAGGACTTCCATACCCCAGCTTGAGGGGAAGTGACAGAAATTATTTGCTAAAGTTCAGAAAATTTGTAAATATTTTGTTATTTATTAGAATCCCTATTTATAAAGGATTATATTTCTTTACTAGAATTAGTTTCTTTCCTAGTTAGAAATTTTCTTAGCTAAGGCCTAAGTCTATATGTTTAGTCTGTAAATCAGTAGCAATTTAACACTCGAAATATAATAAAAAGATCAGTTTTTGATCAGCCTTTCGACATAAACCATACACATTCAGAATCCGTGCAGCATCTGCAGATTTGGTTTCTCCCCGGCAAATAAACACCGATCGAGAAATCATCAATAAAGTGAGGAACTCTTTAAAGATTCATGAACAAGTTTGGGTTACCTCGTTGATATATTTATTCAGCCGAAACTTCCAAAGCTCTGCCTCCGAGAATGGACAGAGAACTCTGGCAAGAAGGCATGTTCGGAGGGGGACTAAGCATGTTTGTTTCAGGATTGTTGCCATTCTTCACTATCAGAACAGTGTTCATTCCCCAAATCAAATGTCTGCCTTGCTGGCAGTGCATTGCCCATACTCCTGGTTACAACATTCAGACAAAGTTCGGGTTTTATAGCTCAGCATATAGCTACAAAGCATGCTCGAAACCCGCAATACAAACGGAAAATGCAAAAAGTATAGAAAGATACCGGGATTGTTAGCCGTAAATCTGATAGCCAGCCATCCTTTCAGTGGGAGTGAAGCAGTACTGAGGTAAGGTGGATCAACTAGATTGTATGTTTCTGGATCTGTTGCACTGTTGAAATTCCCATAACCCTCTCCAAGTACGTAATATTTATGCCCGTGTATATACATAGAATGCTCGTCCGATGCATTCAACAGATTCGTCGACTGAAACACAATCTCAACTTCTTCTCCATATTCCAAAATCTTCACCTTCGTCCCCTTCAACGGATGCGTACTAGTATCTCCCAAATCAGCTACAAAGTCAAAGTAATAGGGTGGCTCATCCGGAAAATCCGAGGTATAGAATCCACTCAAGTTCCTATAAAGAAAATCTTTTATATCGTAATTACTTCCAGTCATTGTATATCAAATATGTTTCTAGTTAGCTGCAAAAATTTGTATTCTGTAAGGGAAAGTGATAAGTTCTCTGCTGAATCCTCTAATCCCCACATCTGCAAGGCCTTCCCTTATTCCCTGATCATGGTCTCTTTAGTACCGAAAAAACAAGAAAAGTTTTAAAGGAGGAGAGTTTTAACCTGTAATAAGCTTGAAGTACATCTGTTGAAGGATTCACCCAGTTTATATTGTTTAAGCTTGAAAGAAGAGTATAGTCCATATCTGCATGAACAATTCTATCCATGGAAGCTGTTATGTACATTCGGGTAGTTATGTTCCTCGGAACACGTATGGGATGTTCGTTGCTCCCCAGGCTTTTCAAACGCTTCCTGAATCGTGTTGCAGAATCATAGTCGGTATATGAAGGAAGTGTATCGGGAAAGAAAACCGATGACGGTCTGTTGTATCTCCCTCTATACTCGAGAATTGCAGTAGCATTTGTTTTATCATACCCGGTAAAAGCCAGATTATCAGTGTAATACTGTCTACCGGCCATGTAATAACGACCGGGGGATTGATTTGTTTTGATTAAAACATCCATTGTCTGACCAGTTGCTAACATGACATAACTTGTTGTAAAAGGTTTCAGGTAGCTTCCATCGATTCCAACAACTGTGAGATCATGCCCGGCTATTGCAAAGAAGAACTCTTCGTTCATCAATGCATTGACTAATCGAATCAAATATGTCTTCCCGTAATCGACTCGCCATCGGTACGTCATTTCTGCAACACAAGATATATATATAATTGTTCATAAGATGTCACAATCTTGATAAGTTGAGATGATCAGTCATCTCAAAAGTTCCAAACAATTCCTTCATATGTAAGCTGGATAAATGATTATTAGCCTTGCATGTGAATCTAAGTGTAGAAGAAAGATACAGAGCTATAGAAGGATAAGAACACTCTGACTCTGAGGGGTAATGAGAAGTACTAAAGGACAAAAGGGTCGTCAGGAGTCGAGCTCGAAAGCTTTAATACCATGTTAAATCAGATGACAGATTAGGTACCTTTAGAGCAAGCACAGAAATCTCCTGGCTGACCATTTATGATAAAAGCATCAGATATAGGTACATCTTTCCCGGTTCTCAGGATCTCTTTGATTACCTTGTTTACATCATAGGTAAACCAAGTTCCTGCATGTATGCATACAATAGAATAGGCAAAACCAAATCAGATTCAAGAATCAAAATACATAATGTAGTATTTTACTCATACATGTGTGTCAGATACAGGTATGCCCTTGTTGATATCTTCATTTTTTTTCTTCAGTTTTTAGATTTATTTAAAGAATTATTTAAAAGTCATAGTCGGTACTGATCATGTCCAAAAATGTTCTCCTATTAGTATCAAACACTAATACTGAAAAAACATTTAATCGAGAGTATGAATTCAATATGATACTTTTCTAAGTATTTTTATGTATTTAGAGGATACTTGAAATTCATATTCCATATCTATGTACCGGACATGACTACATACATACACACAGGGACAAATGTATATGAGAGTGGGAAAGGCTTTTCTCATCCAAAATTATTTGGTCTAATAATATTTTAGATCCTGGTAGTTTAAATTTAAGTTTACTCTAAATATAGAATAAATTCGGTTATTTACCCCTCCTAATATTTGATTCTAACTTTGTCCCCGATACACACCCCAAAATTCGAATTATGCAGTTTAGCAAAGAAATTAAGGGTTACCAAACATGAGAACTTGCTCTCCTTGAGGAGTGGGAAAAGGGTAGGAAGATCCAGGAGGGTAAACGACAATGGCACCGTGGACAGTGTTTCGAGTCCAGTCGCTGTTGCTGTTAGCATGCCACCAGAGAGTTCCTTCTTCCTCGGAGAACACAACTTCATAAGTGAAATTTTTGGCAGGTTGAATAGGACATTGTGTGATGTATGCCGACCCATCTGACCATGGATTCCTAGGTTGTCTTACCCCATGCCTGGAAATGGATTCCCAAAATACTGATCTAAATTTTGCTCTATGATTGCAGATGTAAATGGAGTGAGAGATTTACCAGTGAATGGTGAGACCATAATCACCATGATTATGAACATTGACAAACACTGTATCACCTTTATGAACATAAATGGTGGGTCCTGGAAATTGGCCATTCACAACCAGCATGCTCTTGGTCTTGCACAGCCTGGTAAACTTCTTCTCAGCCACCTATACAGTTTACATATACAAAGATCATCATCACTGTATATGTATATGTATATGTATATGTATATGTATATGTATATGTATATGTATATGTATATGTATATGTATATGATTTGAAAGTACTTACAACAAAGTCATGATAGTGAACTTCAGCTTCAACTACCCAGAGGGAAATCCCAGTGAGGAACAAAAGTAATAGAGGAAATGCTGGTGCAACATCCATGATTTCTTTGAAGAAAAAGGCCAGGAACTGTTTGGTAATTTTTTAAAAGTTTTCTTTCTTTGTTTTAGTATTTACTGTTCACAAGACATAATTATTGAAGGTAAAGAATTGGAAGATATTATCAAAAAAAATAAGTGGAAGATGGTGGAGTTGTCCCTATCCTGTCTGGCACGGTTTGATCTTTCCCTTTCTTGTCTACTTTTTTTTAAATAAGAATCTCATCTCGCGAACTATAAGAAATTTTTTTGACAATGAAAATTACATTTTATTAAAAAAAATTATTGAAAATATTATAAATACAATGCATGCAAAAGAAAAATCTCATATAAAAAACTAAAAGTGTAAAAAAAATATTTTCATAAAAATTAGCATACCGTTAAAATTTAGAAGTCTTCCTGAATCTTTTTGTCTTTGTCCAAATGAGACGCATTATGAGATAAAAAATGAGTGGTGAGCGAGTCAAACTATCAGACAGATTGCTTCGCTACTCATGACTGATTATATTGGCAAATAACCATCAATCGAGTGGAGACCTATCTTTCTATGACCACAAACAAAATCATAATAAAAAAATTAGCGTAGTGAAGATTTCTGTGCGAGCACCAAATGACCACTAAAGTATGTTGAAATCATGTCAAGACGACAGATGAAACGAAACCACAAATGCAAAGAAAAAGTGTGCCACAAGAGCAGAGATTCTTATTAAAATGAAAACATAACAAATAAAAGTATGAGAATTAACGAACATCGGCGATCGACAATCAACATCTAGAAGATTGTCGTTTGTCGGCTAACTCAAAAATGAAAGAGAATAGCAGACGGTAAGGGTGTTCAAAATTACCCGACCTGACTGACCCGGTCCGAGTACCCGACGACCCGATACAAAATAGGCGGGTATTTTTTATTGGGTCGGATACTCGATCCGGTAATTTTTCCGAGTACATAAGTCGGGCTTGGGCTGAAATGTTTTCCTTACCGGGTACCCGACCGACCCGACACTTTTAATATATTTTTTATATTTTAAATTATATGTTTATTTTAGGGTTTTTTAATATTTTTACTCCAAAACTAAATTCAAATCCCTAAATTCTTTCTATGTTTGTGTTGAATACTTTTTAGTTTTAATTTTAAATTTTTAAAAAAATATTTGTATTGGTTTGTCAATATGATATTTGAAGAAAAAAATTACGATCGAGTTTAATCTTTTTAATATATTTTTATGGTGATAAACTTTAATATATATTTAAATATTTCACCCTTCAAAGTTAAAACTAACTTCAAATCACTAATTTTATTTTTTTGTTTGGATTGTGTATTATAAACTTTTAAATTTTATGTGTTTAATATGTGATTTTTTAAAAATTTTAAAATTAAAAATATAAAAAATTATGAACCAGATACCCATTATCCGATTAACTAGGTACTCG
Source organism: Hibiscus tridactylites (assembly GCA_958450335.1). Lineage (NCBI taxonomy): Eukaryota > Viridiplantae > Streptophyta > Magnoliopsida > Malvales > Malvaceae > Hibiscus > Hibiscus tridactylites. The sequence continues at coordinate 33,439,743 of OY288273.1, read as the reverse complement.
GATTTCACGAGTACTCGAGTAACAGATACTCAAATATAATAGGTCGGGGAACAGACCGGCAAAGAAAATACCCGATAATAAACAACCCTAACAAGTAGCGACTATTTTAAAAGAAAACTAGAGTTTTGGCTTAAGAAAACATCGGCTAAAGAAGAATCGGCATGCTATTTCATTATTGAATGATATTTTAACCAAACCATCGACAATTTGGTTCCCTTCTCGAAAAACATGCGAGTAACGTATCATTTAATCTCGACTATTTTTTTTTTTTTGAAATAGGTACCAGTTGAGCCATTTTATTATAGAAATAAAATAGTATACAAAATAAATGTCTGAAAAGCCAAAAAACACGAAAGGCAAGAAAATAAAACACGAAAGAAAAGAGAAACACAACAGAAAGGGGAAAACAGAAAGCAACATAGGGGAAAAGCTCAGATGATCCAAATTCTCTTGTGTTGAGTGGATCAAATGATCAATATAAACCAAGAGGGGGTGAATTGGATTTTTAGACTTTTTGGTAGTGGAATTGACAAATAAAAAGATGGACAAGGGGATTTAGAGTGGTTCAAGTTCCAATCGAACTCTACATCCACTACCTTAGCTTCACTAAGGATTTTCAACAATTCCACTAATTGTTCTTCCCCTTTTCTAGGCTAAGGAGGTAATTGTTACAATATCGGTCAAATTTTCTACCCAAAAGTTGACCCAATCCTCACACAAGAATTACAAAGAAGTTGATGGCTAAACAAGTATCTCTCAATACACAAAGTAGCCCAATTATAAGCACTCAACCCAATTTGAAAGGATAAGAATGGAAATTACAATCTCACAATTGGGGTTTATAAGAAATAATGGGATTTATGCTCAATTGCTTGAATTTGATGTTTGGATGTTTGCTTTTGGATCAATAGTTGTTGTTGAAGCTTTTAGAGGTCCCTTTTATACCTTCTCATTGAATTCTAGCCGTTGGAGTTGTTGCAATCATCAATAGAGACGTTGGGGATGTTATCTTCCCTCCATAAATGCAGTCTGCAACCACCCGTTTCGAAACGCCCGATCCAGTTTTGAAACAGATCAAAAAAGAAAGAGTCGTTGGGGTGCATTAAAGAGATCGTACCAAAACGGGCACGATTGTTTCGATACGCTAAGATCCCATTTTGAAACACTTAGCCACTGTCAAAGTTTGTATCGAAACGGACTGAAGGTGTTTCGATACGCCTTAACGATTAGTATAAAAAACGGTTAAAAACTTCAATGGTCATATTTTTAAAACACAGTTTGAAAGTCGTTTTGTAACGTTTGAAGTCGTTTCGATACTACTGTATCGAAACGGGACAAACCGTTCCGATGTTCTTAAGTCGTTTCGAAACTCGTTTCGAAACAAAGGTTCACAGTTTCAAAACCGTTTCGATACACGTTCCGAAACACATGTTCACAGTTTCAAAAGTGTTCCAGAACGCCTAAGGTCGTTCCAAAACGGTGACTCGAAAATCACTGTTTTGGCTTCAACAACACTTAGAAAAGTTTTGACAAATTGAGTTTTTAACTTAACCATTTTCCTTTCAACATATAGAGAGGTTTGAGGACTTAAAAATTTGTTTTCTCATTTTTCAATTTAGTTCTTAAATTTCTTTAATTACATCAAAAGGACTAGGGACGGTGCCTCCTCTATCCAAAAGCCATCCATTGCGGCCAATCTTCCCTCTTGAGCCATTGCTTGCACCGTTGTATTTTCTTGGCGGCCAGTGAATATGAATCGGCAGCTTCGAAATCTACTGGAGAACGATTTGGCATCAAGGATGAGGAGACGAATCGATAAAAGGTCAGTATCTCTAGTGTTCAATTTCTGAATAATTGCTTTGGAATCCCCTTCAACGATAATATCTGTAACGCCCCGGGTTTAGGGGTCGGATGTTACTCGGGTAAATCGGGTTCGAGTCGAGGGTTCGTTTTAAATTTTAATTAAGCTTGGGTTTAAATTAAAAGGGTTTGAATTCATTAAGGGCAATTTAGTAATTTTAAAAAATAAAGGAAAATAAGATGAGAAGAAGAGCTTTCTTTGAAACATTTCACCATCTTCTTCCTTCAACCCCTCTTTTAACGTTAAAACCTCCCTAAAAACCTCAATCACTATTCCATCAAATACCACCCTTATTTCAAGTGTTTTCATCAAGATAAGACCACTTTTGACTTGTCCTCTCTATTCCAAACACATTTATGGTTTTAGATTTTTGAAAACACCATTGTAGAGCAATTTGAGTTTTCATAGTTTCAAAGAAAAGGGTGGAACTTTAATGGATTTTCGTTTTGCTTTTGATATGTAGAGTTAAGTTATGAGTTAACCTAGCCCTAAGGTTCATTATATCTTAAATTGGTGGGATTTTATTGAGAATCCCGAAATAGTTTTTCATGGGCGTTTTAAAGAGTCAAAACTTGTGTTTTTGGTGTGATTTTGTGAAAGAGAGTTAGGTTGGGGTTATAGTGATACTAGAAGGTTGGTTTGAAGGTGTTTAAAGGTGTTGGAATCAAAGGTTTTCTGTTGGGTTGTTGGGGAGTACGAAAATAGGAATTTTGGGTATTGGCTTTGGGTTAAAATTGTGAGAATTTGACTTGTAGTTGTAGTTTGGGGTTGTGGCAGCGTTTTGTGATGTATTGGCTGAGCAATCTATTGTTTTTGATTAGTTAGAATCAAGGGAAACCGTTCGAGAGGCTTCGGACACTAATCCGGGGAATTTGGAGACTTGAGATCGGTGTTCGGCTTCCATTTGGGTTGTATCGGTGAGTGAAAATGTCTTGAACTTGTTTTGATTACAAAAAAGGGTTCTTGGGGGTTTGGGTGGAGCCTTGAGGGCTAACCTAAACCCAAGTGTAAGTTTATTAATCCTACCTTGATGGTTAAGTGATGATGTATGAGTAATTGTTGTGATATCATATGCATTGTGGATTGCTTTTACATCCGTTGTTGTGTGTAGTCGTTGTTGGTGTCGAGCCTCACATTATGGTTTTCATAACTACGGTGATGTGTGGTGCCACCGGTAGTGACTAGTAGAAGAGTAAGGTGATGTGTGGTCCCATCGGAAAACTACTAGTCGAATGGTGGTGTGGTCCCACCGTGTGTTTTGGTTGTGCATGTGCAAACCATGTAGCTGTGTTGTTGAGATACCTTTCGTGCATTCAAATGGTTTATTTATCATTTAAGAATGTGTTTTGAAAACTGCATGTTTGATGAGTTTTTAGAGCTTCGTTCACTAAGCTATCAAGCTCACGCTCTCCTTTTTCCAACATGTAGATCGTTAGAGTTCGGAAGGCAAGTGGGCAAGGGAGGAGCTTTTTGGAGTTCTTGAGTAGCTCAAGTATGATTTAAGTATTTGTAATAATGCCTAGAAAATGGGGGTGTACTTGTATGGAGTTGGTGTTCAAACTCCTTAGTTTGGTTTGTTGGTGTTCAAGCATGTTTGGTTTGATGATACTATGAGTTTTGTGTGAGCGTTGATGGACTCATGTATGTTGGTTTGTTGTTAATGCCTTGTCATGTATTAATAAAACATGTATGTTGTTGCCTATATGCTTGTGTTCAAAGGCTTATGACCTTGATCCATGAATTCTTATGTTTGTTTTAAAAGCATGTGAAACCTTGTTATGAAAGGTCTATGTGTTTCTTTATTGCCTTTGAATGAAATGGTGAAGTCATGTATGTTTTTATGCAAGTTTCCTACCTAAATGCCTATCTTGAGATGAATGTCATGTTTGTTCGGTTAAGTAGCCTCGCATGCTTAATCTTGGTTGTTAAATGATGTATGAGTGTTGGCACGTTACTAGATGAGTCTTGGTTAGTTTTGCAGCTAAATTGAGTCTTGCAGTGTAGGGCGTATCGGTACGCCCAAGGGCCGTAACGATACAGTTCTACACTTTGGGGCTCAGTTTAAGCCTAGTGTACCGGTACACGGGGGTGTATCGATACACCAAAAGCTCTCTGGAAATCTGAGATATTGACGAGATTTTGGTGTATCGGTATGGGTCTTGGGTGTATCGGTACAGTCTTTTATCGTTGACCGTTAAGGGCGTATCGGTACGGTCAACCAGTGTACCGATACGGTCTCCCTAGGTTGACTCTAGGTAGTTGACCAAGTCAAGGTGTATCGATACGGTCTCCTAAGGTATCGATACGGCCTGTTGTAAAGGCTAAAATGGGCTGTTGAATTACTTGTTTTGATTGCTTTGTATCACTTCGTTGTCTTTTCGTTGTCGTATCTCACATAGGACGTATGAATGACTTTAGACAAGATAATGTTTTAAAGAAAATTTCTAGAGTTGCTAACCGAAGGGGAGCCTTGACGAGTTTCACTTCGGTTTCCCTGTGTGACCTACTCGGACCGGTCAGTCGTCCAGACCGGGACGAAAGGGTTACATTTGGTGGTATCAGAGCCTGAAGTTTTCGAGACCTCGGGTAGGTAAGTGAGGTAAGTTGATGTGTTATGTTGTTGCTATGTCTCGGTGAGTGTTTTACCATGTATGCTTGAAGTTTGCTTGCTAGTATGGTGTTTGAAAGCATGTTTTAATGGCATTTTTGATTGGTTAAAGGTAGAGGTGGCAATCGGGTCATTCGGTTCGGGTTCGGTTCGGGTCATTTCGGGTCTATCTAGAATCGGTTTAGATTTGGTTCGGGTCAGTTCGGTTCGGGTTCGCGTCTAATTCGGGTCTGTGTTAAGTCGGATTCGGTTCGGGTATTGGATCGGGTCAAAATCGGATCGGTTGTTTTCGGGTCAGGTCAATATTGGATCGGTCGCTTTCAGTTCGGGTCAAAATCGGGTCGTTCGGGTCGCTTTCGGGTCGGGTCAAAATCGGGTCGATTTCGGGTCGGGTCAACATTTAAATTTTCGGGTCAATTCGATTTGAGTTGGGTTAAAGGTTTGAGGTTTAGTATTTATGGTTTAGTTTAGAGTTATTGATGTATGAGATTAATTCTGATTCAACTTGTTAATCTATGCATTTGAATTTGATTAAATATTTAAATCAAAGCTTCATGTATCCATATCAATTTTTTTTGTATAATTATATTAAATCAAAGTTTATTATATGTAATAATAATAATAATAATAATAATTTCTGAAATGAATTAATTTATTAAACTTAGGATCTAATTGAGCTAACTAAAATCTAAAAGCATAAATCACGGACATAATTAAAATAATTCTAAAACTAAATGTGAAATTTCAATTAAATTAATCTAAATTAAAACTCAATTAAATTTAAAAAAAAAAAGAAAAAAGAGAAAGACAATTGGTAAAAATAAAGAGGGAAAAGACAAAAACTTGGAGGGAAATAAGCCACCAATTTTTAAGCTAGATTGAAAAAAAGAAAAAGACAATTAGAAAAAATAGATAGAGAAAAGACAAAATTTTGGAGGAAAATAAGCCACCAATTTTTTATATCATATAATTTTTGTAATCTGTATTTTTTTCCATTTTTCATTCATTTGTATTTTTTTCTATTTTCTATTTGTTTAGTTCTATTTTTTTTCTTATTATTTATTTTATGTATTTTTAGGATTATGACAAGAGAGAAGCTACATCTTCCTGTGCAAAGTCACAATTGGATATTTACTTAGATGATCCTAAAATGGATAGGAAAGTGGAGCTTGACATCCTTAATTTTTGGAAGGAAAATGAGCATCGGTATGGAGAACTTTCTCATCTTGCTAGGAATATTTTGACGGTTTCCCTCACAACTGTTGCATCGGAATCGACTTTTAGCATAGGAGGTCGAATTTTGAATAAGTGGAGAAGTTCTTATATTCCTGAAAATGTGGAGGCTTTGATAACAACTCGGAGTTGGTTGTTCGGTTATGAATGTAAGTTTTTTATTTTTTTAATTTAATTTTTGATTCTCTATAGTAGTACTTGATTACTACGCCAACTTCTTGAACTATTAGTATATTGTATTTGTTTATTTTAACTTAAATATTATATTGTTTAATTTTCTTGTTTCACTAGTAAACAAATTAACTTCTTGTTATTATTTATACAGCTATGGAAGATGAAGAGTTTGTCGGCTCTTCTGTGGATTTGAATGAAAAGAAGTCTAACCGTTGATGCATGTGTTATTTGTGTCGACTCAATGTAATTGAGTTTCATATGTAGGAATAGTTGAGTTTAGATATTTAACTTTATTTACATCTAAATGTCACTTTTGAACGAGAACTTTTTATTTAAGACTTGTGCCTTATGTTAGTTGTGTTTTTCAAACTCTTTATCATTTTACCGAACATATATGGTTAAGAATGCTTGTAATCTAATAGGATCATGTTGATCAAACCATTTGAGTCATGTTTGTTTTGTGTGTGTGGAACTAGTTTTTTCAATGCATGGACTAGTGATGCAATTAAAGGTTGCCACTATGAATTGGTCTATTATGTATCCATTCCTTTTAATGCAATCTTTTGACATTTTTTTCTTTGTAAATGTAAGATTAAATATTGGGAGAGAAAATAGTACATTGAAACTCTAAATTTAAAAATTAGTTTATTTAATTAATATTGAAACGTAAAATAACATAAAATGTTATTATACCACAACTTTGACAAGAGGAACAGTCTCTTCCATGATATAGTATAAAAAGATAATAAAACATACTTCTTTTTATTATTTATTATATTGTTAAAAATAGATATTCGGGTCAAAATCGGGTCGATATTCGGTTCAGCTTTTGGTTCGGGTAGCATTTGGTTCGGGTCAAATCGGTTCGGGTCCATTTCGGTTCGGGTCCATTTCGGTTCAACAAAAAATTTCGGTTCGGTTTATTTCGGGTTTCGGGTCAACTTTGGATCATCATGTTCGGGTCAAAATCGGGTTTCGGTTCGGGTAATTGGGTTCGGGTTTCGGGTCTCGAGTCAAGTTTGCCAGGTCTAGTTAAGGGCTAGTCAAATGTCCCCATTGTTAGGTGTTGTTATAAAAAAAAATGGTTTTGGTTTAACGAGCTTGAGTACCTAAGTCCTTGCTCTTTTGCTAACCTAATGTTTTTCTTGTGTGTTGTGTTTTTCTATTTTAGATTCTATCTTGATATGATGAGACCGATGGGGCGACCTAGAGCGGGTGACCAGGCACCCGAGGGTGAGCCTCTTGTTCCTCCTACTCCCGATGGTGATGGAGTAGGTTGCGAAGGAAATGTGCCTCATGTTGGTGCGTAAGTCGAAGGTGATGGTAATGGGCCTCAGGCCGGTGCTAATGTTGGAGGTGTTAGAGCTTAGGCGGGTCAGGGTCCAGCGGGCGCGGACATGACCCATTTGATTCAGACCATAGCCGAAGCTTTTCAGACAGCTTTGGCCGGTGTACAAGCTGCAGCACCACCTCAGGGTGCGGGACAGGATTACCCCTAGAGAGGCTCCATAGTTTGGGCGGAGTTGAGTTCCGTGGGTTGACTCCTGAGGGTTCAGAGGCGTGGGTTGAGAGTACCACACGCATCTTGGGTCAGATGGAATGCTCAGACGCCCGTAAGTTGGGTTGCATTGTCTCCTTGCTTTAGGGGGACGCATACACTTGGTGGACCACTGTTACTTCGGGTATGGCCGAAGCGGATATCACGTGGGAGTTCTTCAGAAATGCCTTTAAGAGAAAGTACCTCGGAGTTCGGTATTTGGATGAGAAGAAGAGGGAGTTTATGGCTTTGGTTCATGGTAACAGGATCGTGTCGGAGTACGAGGTTCAGTTTGTGAGATTGAGCCAGTATGCACCTGAGTTGGTTCCTAGTGAGAGGGAACGGTGTGAGCGCTTTCGGTATGGGTTGAGTAAAGATGTAAAGACCTACATGCTTGCCTCTGACTACACTAAGTTCGATGTTTTGGTCTCTAGGGCCAAGGATATTGAGCAGAACTTAGGCTCCAGTGCTCGTGCTAGTAGGTCCGATTCCGGGAAGAGACACATGAATTGTGATAGAGATCATGCCAAGAGGCATAGGGATAGAAGGTATCAACCTGATTCGAGACATAGGAGTGGTAACTATGGATGGGGCCATCAGGGCCAAGGAGCTGTTGTACACACTTTGGAGTGCACTAGATGCGGGAGACGCCACCAGGGCGAGTGTACAGGTACCTTTGGGCCATGTTGGAACTGTGGTTCCCGAGATCACATGAGGCGCAACTGTCCACACCCAGCTAGGGGCGGACCGGCCCCAGCTAGGGGTTTTGAGCATCAGAGAGGTCACGGGTGTGATCGTGGTAACTTTCAGCTGAGGAACGAGGGTCAGGGGAACTTAGCTCATGTAGTAGTAGTTCAGCCCGAGGGAGAAGGACCGGGTAGGGTATATGCTCAGCGAGAGGCTGGGAATGACACGGATGTCATTGCAGGTAATTTCTCGTTACAGTCTTTGAGTTTGCTTTCTTTGATAGATTCGGGGTCGACACATTCATGCATTTTGGGTGAGCATGCAAGGTCATTAGAGTTACCATGTGAGTGGATAGAGGTAGGTGTAAATGTTACTAGCTCTTTTGGTGATACAGTGGTAGTTAGGAAAATGTATATGAGGTGTCCCTTGATGGTTCAGGGCCACGTGTTTCCGGTTGACATGATGGAGCTACCGTTCTATGGCTTTGACGCGATATTGGGCATGGATTGGCTCGTAGAGCATAGAGCTAGGGTTGATTAGAGACCAAAAGAGTCTCCTTGAAGCTTACAGATGATTTCGAGGTTGTGGTAGGTGAGAACGTTAGGTTCTTGTCCAATGTTGTTTCTGCTTTGGAAGCTCAGAAGTTGTTGAATTCAGTTGTCAGGCTTATTTGGCTTATATGATGAATCCGAATATGAGTGAGGTTAGACCACAAGACATCAGAACAGTTTGTGATTTTCTGAGTGTTTTCCGGAAGAGCTCTCGGGTTTGCCTCCAGATAGAGCAGTTGAGTTTGCTATTGAGACGTATTATGATTTTGCACCAGTTTCTATTGCTCCGTATAGAATGGCACCGAAAGAGTTGAAAGAGTTGAAGACACAGCTTCAAGAGTTGTCCGATAGAGGTTTCATTAGGCCTAGTATTTCTTCGTGGGGTGCTCCGGTCTTATTTGTGAAAAAGAAAGATGGTAGCATGAGGATGTGTATAGATTATAGGCAGTTGAATAAGGTGACAGTGAAGAACAAGTACCCTTTGCCTAGAATAGATGACTTGCTTGACCAGTTGAGAGGTGCTTCCGTGTTTTCGAAGATTGATCTAAGGTCGGGATACTATCAGTTGAAGGTGAAAGATGTAGACATACCGAAGACAACCTTCCGTACACGTTATGAGCACTATGAGTTCTTGGTGATGCCTTTCGGGTTGACTAACGCTCTAGCAACTTTCATGGATATGATGAATTGTGTGTTTCACGAGTTTTTGGACAGGTTTGTGGTAGTGTTCATATATGACATCTTAGTATACTCTAGGACTGAAGAGGAGCATGATGAGCATTTGCGGTTAGTGCTTCAGACGTTGCTTGAGAATCAGTTGTATGCCAAGTTAAGTAAATGTGAGTTTTGGATTAGGGAGGTAGTCTTCCTAGGTCACATGATCTCGGCTAATGGGATTAGTATGGATCCCAAGAAGATAGAAGCTTTGGTGAATTGGAAACAACCGAAGTCAGTGACAGAAATCCGTAGTTTCCTAGGCTTGGCGGGATATCATAGAAGATTTTTTGAGGGATTTTCTAGGATAGTGGCTCCTTTGACTAAGTTGCTTCAGAAGAATGTCCCCTATGAGTGGTCATATGCAAGACAACAAGCGTTTGAGAAGTTGAAGAAAGCTTTGACCGAAGCTCCTATCTTGATTCAGCCTGAACCGGGGAGAGAGTTTATGGTTTACAGTGATGCATCATATGTATGGTTAGGTTGTGTACTTATGCAATAAGGTAAGGTGGTAGCTTATGCTTCGAGACAGTTGAAAGTTCACGAGAAGAACTATCCCACCCACGACATAGAGTTAGCCGCAGTAGTGTTTGCATTGAAGATTTGGAGACACCACCTTTATGGTGAGAAATGCACCGAATATACCGACCACAATAGCTTGAAGTACTTGATGTCTCAAAGGGAGTTGAACCTTAGACAGCGTAGGTGGTTAGAGCTTCTTAAGAACTATAACCTTACGATAGAGTACCATCTGGGTAAGGCAAACGTAGTGGCCGATGCTTTGAGTAGAAAAGTGGCAGTCGAGTTGCGAGCTATGTTTGCGAGATTGAGTGTGTCCAAGGATGGTGGGTTGATAGCCGAACTTCAGGTTAAGCCTTCGTTAGCTCAGTTGATTCGAGAGAACTAGTTGCGAGACGAGTCTTTGGCACCTCACGTGCAAGATATAGCCGAAGATAGGCCTACCGATTATTGTTTTGGTGAGAATGGGATCCTATGTTACAAGGATAGGATAGTGGTTCCGGAGGATGCCGAGTTGAGACGTACGATCTTGAACGAAGCTCATAATGCATCCGGGTAGTACGAAGATGTATAGAGGGTTAAAAGAAGAGTACTATTGGGTTGGATTGAAGAAGGATGTGGCCGAGTTTATGAGTAAGTGTATGGTTTGTCAGCGAATCAAGGTCGAGCATCAGTTTCCTTCAGGGTTGTTACAGTCGTTAAAGATTCCGGAATGGAAGTGGGAACGTATCACCATGGACTTTGTGTCAAGTTTACTGTTGACTCTTTCGAGGAAGAATTCAGTGTAGGTGATAGTGGATAGATTTACTAAGTGTGCTCACTTCATACTTGTTCATACAACCTATACCTTAGATAAGTTGGTCGATCTGTGCATTTTTGAGATAGTGAGACTACATGGGGTACCGAAATTGATTGTGTCAGACCGAGATCTGAGGTTTATAGCTAGATTTTGGGAGTGTTTGCATCGTGCCTTGGGTACTTGGTTGAACTTCAGTACTTCGTATCATCCGCGGTCAGATGGTCAGTCAGAGAGAGTGATTCAGGTGTTGGAAGACATGTTGAGGTGTTGTATCATCAACTTTCAAGGGTCGTGGGAGAAGCATCTACCGTTAGTAGAGTTTGCAAACAACAACAGTTATCAGGCTAGTATTCAGATGGCACCGTATGAAGCTCTGTATGTTAAGAAGTGTAGGACTCCGATTTGGTGGCGCAAAGCCGGACAAAAGCTTATATCGATGCCCGATTTGCTTAAGGGCGCCACCGAGAAGGTAAAGTTGATATGTGATCGTTTGAAGGCAACCTCAGACCGATAGAAGTCGTATGTTGATTTAAAGAGAAAAGAGATCGAGTATGTCGTGGGTGAGAAAGTGTTTTTGAAAGTCTCACCTTGGAAGAAGGTAATGAGGTTTGGTAGGAAAGGTAAGTTAAGCCCGAGATTCATTAGACCTTATGAGACAGTTGAAAGGATTGGTCCTGTTGCATACAGATTGAGACTCCCGGCCGAGTTAAAGAAGATCCACGAATGTGTTCCATGTGTCAATGCTCCGAAAGTATAGATCGGATATGTCTCACGTAATGCCCGTAGAAGAGATTGAATTGAATCCGGATTTGACATATGATGAGGAACCAGTGGAGATCTTAGCCTCAGACAGCAAGGTGTTTCGTGGTAGGTCAATTGAGTTGGTCAAGGTGAGGTGGCAACGTCGAGGGGTGGATGAGGCCACTTGGGAGAGAAATAAGGATAAGGAAAGGTAGTTTCCTTATCTCTTTCAGTCAGGTAATTTCGGGGACGAAATTCCTTAGTTGGGGAGAGTTGTAACGCCCCAGGTTTAGGGGTCGGATGTTACTCGGGTAAATCGTGTTCGAGTCGTGGATTTGTTTTAAAATTTAATTAAGCTTGGGTTTAAATTAAAAGGGTTTGAGTTCATTAAGAGCAATTTAGTAATTTTAAAAATAAAGGAAAATGCGATTAGAAGAAGAGCTTTCTTTGAAACATTTCACCGTCTTCTTCCTTCAACCCCTCTTTTAACGTTAAAACCTCTCTAAAAACCTCAATCACTATTCCATCAAATCTCACCCTTATTTCAAGTGTTTTCATCAAGGTAAGACCACTTTTGACTTACCCTCTCTATTCCAAACACATTTATGGTTTTAGATTTTTGAAAACACCATTGTAGAGAAATTTGAGTTTTCATAGTTTCAAAGAAAAGAGTGGAACTTTAATGGATTTTCGTTTTGCTTTTGATATGTAGAGTTAAGTTATGAGTTAACCTAGCCCTAAGGTTCATTATATCTTAAATTGGTGGGTTTTATTAAGAATGCCGAAATGGGTTTTTCATGGGTGTTTTAAAGAGTCAAAACTTGTGTTTTTGGTGTGATTTTGTGAAAGGGAGTTAGGTTGGGGTTATAGTGATACTAGAAGGTTGGTTTGAAGGTGTTTAAAGGTGTTTTGGGTGTTGGAATCAAAGGTTTTCTGATGGGTTGTTGGGGAGTACGAAAATTGGAATTTTGGGTATTGGCTTTGAGTTAAAATTGTGAGAATTTGACTTGTAGTTGTAGTTTGGGGTTGTGGCAGCGTTTTGTGATGTATTGGTTGAGCAATGTATTGTTTTTTATTGGTTAGAATTAAGGGAAACCGTTGGAGAGGCTTCAGGCACTAATCCGGGGAATTTGGAGACTTGAGATCGGTGTTCGGCTTCCGTTTGGGTTGCATCGGTGAGTGAAAATGTCTTGAACTTGTTTTGATTACAAAAAAGGGTTCTTGGGGGTTTGGGTGGAGCCTTGAGAGCTAACCTAAACCCAAGTGTAAGTTTACTAATCCTATCTTGATGGTTAAGTGATGATGTATGAGTAATTGTTGTGATATCATATGCATTATGGATTGCTATTACATCCGTTGTTATATGTAGTCGTTGTTGGTGTCGAGCCTCACGTGATGGTTGTCATAACTACGGTGATGTGTGGTCCCACTGGTAGTGACTAGTAGAAGAGTAAGGTGATGTGTGGTCCCATCGGAAAACTACTAGTCGAACGGTGATGTGTTATCCCACCGTGTGTTTTGGTTGTGCATGTGCAAACCATGTAGTTGTGTTGTTGAGATACCTTTCGTGCATTCAAATGGTTTATTTATCATTTAAGAGATGTGTTTTGAAAATTGCATGTTTGATGAGTTTTTAGAGCTTCGCTCACTAAGCTATCAAGCTTACGTTCTCCTTTTTCCAACATGCAGATCGTTAGAGTTCAGAAGGCAAGTGGGCAAGGGAGGAGCTTTTTGGAGTTCTCGAGTAGCTCAAGTATGATTTAAGTATTTGTAATAATGCCTAGACAATGGGGGTGTAGACTTGTATGAAGTTGGTGTTCAAACTCCTTAGTTTGGTTTGTTGGTGTTCAAGCATGTTTGGTTTGATGATACTATGAGTTTTGTGTGAGCGTTGATGGACTCATGTATGTTGGTTTGTTGTTAATGCCTTGTCATGGATTTGTAAAACATGTATGTTGTTGCCTATATACTTGTGTTCAAAGGCTTGTGACCTTGATCCATGAATTCTTATGTTTGTTTTAAAAGTATGTGAAACCTTGTTATGAAAGGTCTATGTGTGTGTTTATTGCCTTTGAATGAAATGGTGAAGTCATGTATGTTTTTATGCAAGTTTCCTACCTAAATGTCTATCTTGAGATGAATGCCATGTTTGTTCGGTTAAGTAGCCTCGCATGCTTAATCTTGGTTGCTAAATGATGTATGAGTGTTGGCACGTTACTAGATGAGTCGTAAAATGCATCTACAATTGAGTCTTGGTCAGTTTTGCAGCTAAATTGAGTCTTGCAGTGCATGGCGTATCAGTACGCCCAAGGGCAGTATCGATACGGTCCTACACTTTGGGGCTCAGTTTAAGCCTAGCGTACCGGTATACAGGGGTGTATCGATACGCCAAAAGCTCTCTAGAAATATGAGATATTGATGAGATTTTGGCGTATCGGTACGGGTCTTGGGTGTATCGGTACGATCTTTTATCGTTGACCGTGAGAAGTTGACCGTTGAGGGCGTATCGGTACGGTCAACTAGTGTACCGGTACGGTCTCTCTAGGTTGACTCTGGGTAGTTGATCAAGTCAAGGCATATCGATACGGTCTCCTAGCGTATCGATACGGCCTGTTGTAAAGGCTAAAATGGGTTGTTGAATTACGTTTTTTGATTGCTTTGTATCGCTTCGTTGTCTTTCCGATGTCGTATCTCACATAGGACGTATGAATGCCTTTAGACAAGATAATGTTTTAAAGAAATTTTCTAGGGTTGCTAACCGAAGGGGAGCCTTGACGGGTTTCACTTCGATTTTTCCCATGTGACCTACTCAGACCGGTCAGTCGTCTAGACCGAGACGAGGGGGTTACAATATCTGAACATTTGATATCCTCTCTAAAATACAGCCCCTGTAACACCACAAGGGCTTCCGCTTCGAAAGTCGAATCTATATTGAAATTAATACAGTAAACTGCTCCAAGAATATACCCTTCAGAATCTCTGATTATGAATCTTGATATTGATTTTGCTTCAGTAGATAAAAAACAAGCATCCACATTAATTTTTACTTGAGTTTCAGGGGAGGTAACCAGTGGGTATGCACGCGCACATTCGGATGGAAAAGCTCAGTAGATATCGATCGTAGTTCAGCAACATAGCCCTTGATGAAGGTCAGCACTTCCAAAACAGATTGGGTAACATTCTCATTCACCAGTTTATTCCTTGCAAACCATATAGCCCAGATTGATATGAGAATTTCCGATTGCCTATTAACATTATGCTTAGATAACATCCATACTAACCAGTAATGAAATTGGTACTGTGACACCTGATTAGGACAGTGAAATCCAAGCATTTGCCATACTTGTATATTAAAAGCACATTTGAAACTAGCATGGGCATTGTCCTCATCATGGCTTTGACATCTTGGACACTTTGGGGACTGACTTATATGTTTAGTATATAAATTCTTCATTGTTGGGATGTAATTCCATGAAAATTTCTAAATCTTAATTTTAGCTTTAGATGGACAGGAGATATTCCATAGTGAGCTATACATAGTTGACAGTTCAGCATCTATGACTCCCCTTAACTGAAGTAGTTTATACCCACTACAGACTGAATAATGTCCCAAAAGCTCACCAGTCCAATAAATCATGTCTGAAATAGGAATAGAAGGGAGCCTTATAGAAAGTATAGCAGTAGCATCTTCAGCATTAAAACATGAGGTGGTCAGTTCTTCATTCTACTGTATTTCTGTAGAGAAAATTAAATTCGAGACTTTAGACAAACTTTGGATATTTGGAGAAGATATCTTCCTTTGTGGTGGCCCTGAGAGCCAGAAATCATTCAATATGTTAATAAAATTGCCACTTCTAACAGACCATTTTAATCTCATCTCCAAAAGTTCTCGAGAGCTCCATATACTCTCCCAAATATAGGAAGAATTAGATCCCAATGTTGCATTCATGAAGTCCTGGTTAAAGAAATATTTTGATCTCAACAATCTTGCTACCAAAGATCTCGAATTTTGAATAATCCGCCAACCTTGTTTTGTCAAGAGTGCAACATTAAATTTGCACATGTCGCGAAAACTCATACCACCTTCACCTTTCATTTGACATAATTAGTCCATGAACACAATGTATCATTCTCTTTTCACTCGACTTTTGCCACCAAAATCAAGCAAAAATTACTTCCAATTCCTTACAGAATATCTTTGAAAATAGAAAATATGACCTTGCAAATACGGGAATCGATTGTAGAACTACCTTTATGCATACCTCCTTACCTCCCATCGACAGTGGTTGGATATTTCAATTCTGAACTTGCTGTCGGCAACGATCCCTAAGATAAGTAAGGGACAGCTTATTATTACGCCCTATAATAGATGGAAAACCAAGATATTTCCCTGGGTTCCCTTGGCTTGTGACACTAAGGATTCTACAAACATCCTGATGATTCTCATCAATAACATTACAGTTGAAAAAGAGACTAAATTTTTTAAAGTTAATCAATTGACCAGAACATTTTGAATATGTTGTCATTTTAAAGACACATAGATCCTTTTGGTGTTGCCTCTCCAAACACTATGCTATCATCGGCAAATAACAAATGAGAGATAAAAGGTGCCCTTCGATTGATGCGAACACCCACTGTAGAATGTTGTTGGAAAACAGTTTGCAATAATGATGACAATTTAATCTCGACTATTGAGGGTAGCAATATTTGAATTTGATTTTGTATTATGAAATGAAGAATATTTTTATTTTTCAGATGATTCGAACCTTGGTCTACATTTAAGTGGATCAAATATTCAGCATATAATTTAAAGGATGAGTCTACCACATGCGACGAACATTGATGAACACCACTAACGATGAACACCGATGAACACCATTAATTTTTTTTTAAATTTTAAAAATCTAAAGGACTAAAATTATAATTAAAATTATCTCTTAAAAAATAAAAATCAAACTTAATAGTTATTTTATAATATTTTTAATAGGTTAGAATCCAATCTACCCAATTCTCCTAAACCTTAACAAAATCAATCTCTTAACAAAATCAATGGTGATTCGAAGGATTTCATTCGAAGATCGGTGTTGAGGAATCCATCGATTTTAAAACTCAAACCTGAAAGATTTTGTTAAGAGATTGATTTTGTTAGGGTTTAGGAGAATTAAGTATATTTGATTCTAACTTATTAAAAAATATTATAAAATAACTATTAAATTTGATTTTTATTTTTTAAGAGATAATTTTAATTATAATTTTATTCCTTTAAATTTTTAAAATTTTAAAAAAAAATTAATGGTGTTCATCAATGTTCGCCGCCCGTTGTAAAATTTTCCTAATTTAAAATATTAATGTTAAACGAACATTTGATATATTCTAATATCTAATTTAGATCAGATAATTCAAAAATTATATATTCAAAAATTGTATCACATAAAATTAAACTAATAAATTAGAAGATTACTTTAAAAAAAACAATAAATTATGCACAATTCAGAATCATTTCCTTAACCTACAACTTATACACGATTAATGTAATTAAATTTAACTCTAGCTTAACCTAAAACTTGTATACAATTGATGTAACGAATTTAAATTTGGGTAAATAATGTAAATCATCACTTAATTTTATTTTCAAACCTATTTTGGTCGTTGAGGTTTCAGAACGTTTAATTTACTCACTGAAGTTTAGACATTAAACTTTTTTTTCTCATTATTGCGTTAATTTTTTTACAACATCCATTTATCGACAAACAAAGGAACTTCTTCAAGATCCGAACGGTGGAAAGTTTCATTGGCATGAAGGAAGCAATATACTGAGAAACGGGCTCCGAGGATGGAGAGAAAGATCGGCAAAATAGAAACTGAAAGATTTTTACCCGATTCGTGGACTTCGGGGTACTTTTCGGAGGAATGGAGGTCAGATTCGAACTCAGAAAACAAGACGTATTGACTGGCGAAATTTGGTAACGAACGACTACCATCTACAGTGTGTGCCCGATGATAGTGAACGGTGGAATAACAAAAACCGTTCAATATCTATACTTCACTACAAAATGCGTTCAATGTCTAAACTTCAGTGAGTAAATTAAACGTTTTGAAACTTTAGTGACCAAAATAGATTTGAAAGTAAAGTTTAGTGATAATTTATATAATTTACATAATTTACCTTTTAAATTTTAGGTCAGAAACTTTTTTTTGAATAATCTAACAAACGTAGAGCACTTAGCTAGAATCAGTGTTGAAAACAGCACCACTCCATATGTTCGAGTGGGTGTGTCTAACAAACGGTATGGTACAATGTGACTACAACTGAAAACGTTATGAATTTTGAAATATGGAACTGGAAAATATTACATTGTTTGATAATATTTTCGGTTGGTGGTAAGTATCGAAACTTTAACTTTGAGTATCGAAACTTTCATTGTTTCTGATAACATTTTAAGTTTTTGTAAGTACCGAAAATATTATCAAACAGTGTAATATTTTTAGTTTCATATTTCAAATCTTATAACATTTTCAGTTGGTACCGCACCGTACCATGTCATACGGCAGAACTACTCGTTCGAATGATGTGCAGAGTTTGTTGGACATAGGATGGGCATGATACTCGGATTTGACCGTTTTCAATCTGACTCAATCTTATAAGATCGATTTTTTTTAAAGAAATTGTGTTCAAATTGGGTCGGGCGGGTGGAAAAATATAAAATGTCGGGTAAGGTCGAATTTGAGTTTAAAGTAAAAAATACTTAACTTGGCGGCTCCATTGGACTTTTAGGCCAAATGAAAGTTAATATTTAAAATATAGGGAACGTTGGAAAATATCTTGAGATATAGGTCATTTTCTATAGTACACGAGGACCTCGCCACCTGTAGATAGTGTTCTTTATTTTTTAATATTAAACAGAGGGACCTCGCCACCTGCAAATATTCTTCAACATGTCCTACATTCCAAATATTAATCTTCATTTAAATTATTCTCCAAATTTCTCCCTAACTTGCCACGAAATATTTGTATAATTTTATATATATAGGGGTAATTACAATAATGTTATTCTTTTTATATTTTTTCAAGGGTAAATATCATTATTGGTCACTAAACTATTCTCGCATTCATGTTTTGATCACCAAACTATTATTTTTGACAATATAATCAAAGAATCAACATATCGGCAACCAAAATCGAAGAAAAAAAAGTAACATTAGTGACCAAAATAAGAAAAATATAATATTAATGACAATTTTACACAAAATAATAATTTGATGGCCAAAAACCGAAAAAAATAATTTAGTTACCAATGGCGATGTCTTCCTTTTCTTTTTCTAACATATTAATTCTTTATTATCCGTACAGTAAATATAATTTATTTAAAATTTGATCAAAATATTTTAAATGCGTTCACAATTGAAATTGACATAAGTGTGTTAGATTGATGACCAGAACGATGGAAGTACTAAATTGTTATGCTATTGCTATTTTAGTGGCTTGATTAAAATATTACAAAGTTTGGGAATAATTTAGAAGTTTGATAATAGTTTGAGGACGTTGATTGAATTAATTCTTAGTTTATATCTTACGCTTTCTTCTTCCCGTCCTCGCCTTTGTCTGCGTTTGATCAAAGCTGAGAAGAAAAAATATCCAAAAATGCGTAATCGCTCACAAATCTCCCTCTGCAAATGCCTTCTGAGATACCCTTTTGAATCATTTCCAAAGCCCAAATCTTCGTTACTCATTAACTTGCTTTCAGCGACTCCTATTCAACTCGTCCACAACTCAGTCCCATGTCCAAAACCCAACCTTTTTCAACACCCGACGTTCCAAACCTCAGTAACCCAACTCCTATTCCCCCAAAATCAGAGGAAGTACAGCACTGAGTCAGCATCTGAGTTGAATGTGAACAAGGAGGTCGATTCAATCAACCTCAAGTTCGCAGAGGCAAGAGAGGAGATAGAGATGGCAATGGAGTCCAAAGAGACTGTTTATTTCAACGAAGAAGCGGAATGTGCTCGCGCTGCTGTTAAAGAGGTTCTGGACATGTTTGAAGGGCTTTTAGCGAAGCTACCCGAGTCGGAAAAGGCGGCTTTGCGGCGCTCAATGGGACTCAAGATTGAGCAGTTGAAGGCTGAGCTTCAGCAATTGGATGATTGATGAGGTTAATTCGAATGGGTTTCTGCTCAAAATCAAAGCTTTGAATTTGCTTTGCTTCATTCGTCACTCTTGATAGAGAATTAGAGATGAGGGATTAGTGATTTTAGCAGTGACATTTGATTTCGTTGAAAAATAATATGATTTTGAATAAACTATTTTTGAAATTTTGATGGTGAAGATAAAGAAAATTATGTAGCATTTAGAGGAAACTATTTTAGAAATCTTGTGAAACTTTTATAATCTAAGATGATGGCCCGTGCTTATTCTTTCTTTATCTGATATAATTCAATAGAATTGATGGCTTCTTTGGCTGTAATGCTCAGACTAGGCTGGTTATTGATTTGATTTTATCTCAAGTTCATAAACATTTAGGCCATGTTTGAACCCGAAATTATGCAGCTTGTTTTTAAAGTTGGAAATCTCAGTGCTACCACGCCGTAGCTGTCCTTACCTGCAGTACCAGTAGATAATTTGGTTGAGTGCAGTAGTTCAGAGCTTCAGATGCACAGCTAGAGAATATTGGTATTACTTCTACCCTGATCATTGAGCTAGGGTCTCGGGTTCTCGGCAAGTCGCTTTGTCTCTTATCATCCCTTTCCTTCATCCTTTCTGACGATCTGATCTTTCATCTCCAAGTCCGTGGTTCGGATTTTGAGGTTGGGTCCTCACTGTTTCCACTTTCCACTGAGCTTGGTTCTCCTCTCCATCAACCTTTTCTTTTCCGTTTTTTCCATTTAGGTTGGTTGTCTTGGTGCTACGTCTACACTGCGTTCTCTTCAAGACCTCAAGGGAGAACTGGGTTTCGGCTGAAGCTTCTCACAGTTGTTTGTGCATGAACTTTTAGACAGTGTTTGAACTCGAAATTAGGTGCCTTGTTTTCGAAGTTAGAAGTTCCGGTGCTACCATGTCTTTCGTTTAGGTTTTAGCTGTCTTTACCTGCAATACCAATAGATAACTTGGCTGAGTGAAGTAGTTCAGAGCTTCAGAATTCAGATGCACAACTGGAGGATTTTGGTATTACTTCTACCCTGTCGAGCAACGGTTTCATTGAGTCTCTTTGGCTCCTATCATCCCTTTCCTTCACCCATTCTCTTTAATTAACTTGAGGCTTTTTTTCTCTCACAATCTAATCTTCCATCTCCATGGTTTGGATTTTGAGGCTGGGCCCTTCTTCACCATTTCCACTTTCCAGTGAGTTTGATTCTTCTCTCCATTGCCTTTTTTTCGGTTTTTCCATTCAAGTTGGTTCTCTTGGTGCTATGTAGCCCACATGTACCCTGCTTTCTCTTAAAAGACCTCGATCTGGTTGCTCAAGGAAGAACTAAGTTTGGGCTGAAGCTTCTCATGGTGGTTTGTGCATGAACGTTTTTTGAACTGGCTGTAATCCTCACAAGCACCAGAGCTTTAGATTTCATGGAGGGACTTGGCTTAGAGGCTACCCAAGTACCCTCACATTTTAGAGCCTCGGGTTTTACCGAGTTTTCGTGTTTGTCTTGGTTGCTTGGAGACCTTTGTTTCTTTGTTATGTTGATCCTTAATGTTTCATGCCTCTTTTGTTCTTTGCATCTATATGTTTATTTCTTCTCTTATGTTGATAATGCATAAGGTTTCTGCTAACCTGGTGTAGGTTGTCTTTCAGTCTTCCTTCACGAATCAACTTCTCATGATAGGACTTGTCATTTAACTATTCGCTCAATCTGAGTGAGTTTGATACCCTTTGTTATCTGAGTTCATCTCCGGTAGTTTGGTCTGAGTGAGTTTGATACCCTTTGTTATCCGAGTTCATCTCCGGTAGTTTGGAGCCGTTAGCAGCATTTTGAAGGCCAATCTTCTTGTTGTAATTTGAATTCTGAGGCTCTAGTATTAACATATCCTGGTTTGTGCACTCCCTTTTATATGAACTTCACAACATTTGCTTAAAAATGTCTGAACGATGAAATCAAACACCTAATTGTTGAAAGATTACTTCTTTTCTTAGAGCTCTCCTCAACTCCAGACAGGGGTGAGACGAAAACTGAGAAAATGATTCAAACTATAGTTACCATAATTAAATATATCCGAATTCCGATTCGATATTGGTTTGATTAATAGTTAAATATATTTGATTTGGTTAAGTTAGCGTTAGCTTCTGGCTAGCTAAGTTGCCATACTTAAGCAAAACCTTTAGTATAAAAACTAAGTCAAAGTTGATTAAGCTAGTAAGCCTATGTATTTCCTTTGAGTGCAGCATAATAGGGTCAATTAAGCACTTAATTCAAACAAAAACATGTCCTTCCATAATCTAAGTCAAAGTTGAGCCGGCTGTCAGTGCAAGGCAATTAAGATATGATTAAGCATAAAAACTACAAAAACGAAGAATCGTAGCGCCAAATATTTGTACAACATTTGAACAGCATTGATCATGTCGATGTATCGATACTTTTACTTTGATTTGCTTCGAAGCAGGTTCCTTTTCGTATTGATGATCTGAAGTAGAATGCACTGAAGAACATATTTCTCTGGTTCCAACAGAATGGCCAAAGGTGTTACTTTTTCTTCCAGAGATCATGTAGTTTTTGCATGCAGTCAGGGCAGTAAGACCGAGTCCTCCCTCTTTACAAAGTTAATATTCTGGAATTCCAACCCTAAAAACTCAACTTCATTCATTCTCTCTCAAATTTGAACCACTTCCAATTCGCATACAGACTTTCTTCGTTCTCAAAAGATAAAGCATCAGCTGGTAGAGGTTCGATATTTCGGGGAGCAGAAACCGGAGGTAGATTTTGCCTGTACTTCTTTGCCATCTCTTCAGCCTCCGAAAATACCCTCTGTGATAGCATATATATTACCAATTATTGTGATTAATATAAACCGTACTGGGCATTCCTCGTGAAATAGATAAAAATAAAAAATAAAAAACTTTACCTCTTTGTTCGATATAAAGAGGCCAGGTTCACTTTCAAGATCAGCGGTACTGCAAGATGCGCGAGAAAATTACATTACAGTCAAGAAATGAAATACAGCAACGTTAATTTCATTCTTTTTCTGCACTTAATATATTTTCAGTGCATGCAATATGCATGTGCCAATTTGCAAGTAATTTTCTGACTTTTCATCATGTTTGAGAAATTTCAAACAATTGCATCGGATAAGTTTCAACTAAAAGTTGGAATTTCGATGGGAATACTCGGAATGCAAAGATCTAAACACAGTCCTCAATTACCTGAGAGATATTTTGTCAGGAAAGAGGGACTTCACAACAAGAACCTTGACCTTCTCATCCTCTTTAAGCAATTCAGCAACAGAAGTAATTCGGGATTTGCTCATATTTGAGATATGGAGCAACCCACTGCAGGACGGTTCAAATTTAGCACAATTTTTATGGGCCATGGCACAAGAAAAATTGCTCAAACTTAACATATAAACCAAAGAAATACGCGCATACAATTAAAATAAATACGAGCAACATATAAATAACTAAGATGCACAAGAAAGTAGTCAATGAGGGTTCCTTGTTATAGAATAAACAAAAGAGGGGCTTCCAAATATACCACATAACTATGACAAACAAGGTTGTGTAATATAATAAAATCAAGCTAACTAGCACTGTAGGAGGCATTTGAACAAACTCATAGTCATGCCCGATGCTTTGACTCATCAAGACAAATGCCTCAACCGAAAACCTTTACCAGGCCAAATGAAGTTCGGACCACCCTGACATACGTACAGATAACTTCTCTTTTCACCAAATTTTAATTCTTTAAAACACATTTCATATGTGTTTGAGGCAATAAATTAGTGGTTAAGCCTTCCCGGGGTGCCTACTATCGGACTTAAGTCATTTAGCTAAATGCCACATGAGAAAAGTCGCTTCTATGTCTCAAATACACGATCCATGCTACGTTTTCTCAATCTTTTCTGCCCCCAATCATTTTTCCTCACCCTCAATTAATCATCATGGTAAATAAAACCGAAAGTGAATGTTCAAAACGTGTAGGTCATTCATTTAGTTTTTACACATTCATCGTCTCAAACCTCTCTTCCCAGGCTCACTGCCTCCCAATTTCCGTTATCTTATAAATCTTGTTCTCCCGCCCCTTTCTTTTTTTACTTCTTTAAACACAAATTTCATTACTTTTATGATCTCTACATCATATAATACAAACAGCACAAACCAAATGCTTTGTATTGAACTTGATATTATGGCGAAAAGAATAAAAGTAGTTTTCTACTAACCTTCTATTGGAATCCCCTATTCTTACTTGGGCTCCATACGGTAAAACTTTCACAACGGTTCCTTCTAAAAGTGTTCCATCTCGAAGATGCATCATTTCCTGCAACATTTTACCAACACCATCCTCAGGCCCCTTTTTCTTTAAATAAAGTGACAGAAATTAAGTGTCATCTTCAACGGACGAAAAATAGAGAGGTCATCGTAACTAACCCAAGCTTCCCTCTCGCTCAATATTAAATCATTGTTAGCCTCATTTATTCGAGTAACTTTCACATGCATTCTGCGGCCCACCTACAACATAAATAAACAAAATGTCTTAAGAAGCACAGAATCAGTGAAAGAAACAAAGATAAAACAGACATATACCCTATTGGCTAATTATTTCCTTCTTATCACCATGACGCTTCTCTTCTTCTTATGACTATCAAATTAAGCAATATTTTCTTCATCTTTTTTACTTATTTCAAAACTATTTTAAAGTCTGGAACTACACATTTCTAACCTGTTTCGTGTTTCTAATTCTTCAATTTCTAATGCATTGCTTCATAGATTATAAACCTTATTGTGTAATTAATACCTGGGCTGATATTATTAACCGTCTATTCAAACTGTTCTCTTCAAAGAATGTTTTCAACAGAACACTGGTTTAGTGATGCATATAGTTCAACTATTATCATCTTCCCGAATAACAATATTCTGTCCGTTATACCATTCACCAAATCTCCTACATACAATCATACAAAGAGAATTTCAACTATAAAAAATGTATTCCATTATGAGAAGCACTACCTAAATTCATATAGTTCAACTGCAAATAGCTAAAATGTTAAGTATAGATAGTATTGCCACAAAAGCAGGGATGGAGTCAGGATTTGGGGTTGGGGGACAAATTCATAAATAACTCAATTTTAAATATATATACATATAAACAAAGGTAAAAAATAAATTGGGGGTGGGGGCAATTGCCCGCCCCACCCCCATGTAGCTCCGTCTCTAGCTACAAGCTCCAGTGCTCCACCGAAAGATAGTTCTAGACTTCAGAAATGCTCTTATACTGAAATTTGGCCAAATGTCGTTGGAGCATGAAGGTAGGCCATTACACTAAACAGAAACAGAACTCAGTTACTGAAATTTCCATGACAAGATTAGACACTTACATATTCCTTCAACTCAGAGAAGTTGTTTATTCTCTTCATCAACTCAGCTTTGGGAAGGAAAGCTCGCAAACCCTGCAAGACAATCAAGGTCTGAAAAGTGTTTCACATGGAACACGAATGCAAATCTACATAACAGAAATAGGACACACGAACCTCGATTCTTGTCAGCAAGCCACCTGTGTTCCACTCTGTAAATTTAACCTCTATAGGTTCGTTGAGTTGTTTTATCTGACCAAAATTCAGATAAAATAATTAGTTAAGCTCAACAATTGGGGACTCTTTCAGGTTATCAGGATGCTAATCTTTCATAGTTAACAAGTTGTCAACCGATCCACATTCTTGATTATGTTCAAAAGCAACTAAAAAGTCCTGGAGCATCTCAAAACCATAAAAATCAACAAATTTACTATGAAGGAAAAGAAAAAAGTGAGAAAAGAACCTGCCTCACTCGATGCCAAGCAATCCTCCTGAAGAGCCGTCTAGTCGAGAGCAGAGGCCGACCGCTAAGTGTTCTTCCAAGAACCTCAGCAAACAGCACAGTTCCAGTCTCAACCACCGGCCTTCCAGGAACCAGTGACCCGCTCATCGCATCATCATCCTTAACAATTCCCATCTTCCCATAAACCATAAACTCCTCAGCTCTATTTTCCAAATCACACATCAAATAGTCCATCTCTTTGTCATACAAAGGCAGTACATCTTTCGTCAACATCGTACCCAACATGTCAGCACCGACATTCACATCAAGCTTATTCTCATTACCAGAAACAACAACACCAACCACAAAGTCACCAGGTTTTGGCTCATAGTATTCAACATCAACCTTCTTCACTTCATCACTTTCCTCCTCAGAAACTCCTAACTCGCCTCTCTCTTCTACTTGTAACGATTCACCAGGCCTAAAGAACTTCAAAAAAGGCTCCAATGCCTCATCTTTATCAGGTTTCTCAGACTCTTTATTAACATCAGAGACAAACCCATTATTCACAGGTGCTGGACTAGGCTTATTAAGCAGTTCAAGTTCCTCGTTATCTTCAACTCCACTGCCATTTCCAAGCCTTTCAGGCAGTTGGGTATTTGAAAACTCATCAAAGGTGTCATTTTGAGAGCAAAACACAATCTGGGTACTTCTCAAAAACGTGAATTTCGTCGAAAAGGACAAAACTTTCGGTTTCCCGGTGGTGGTAAAGGAGGAACAAGTCCTTCTAACAGAGTGTTGCCAATTTGGGGGAGCATTAAAAGCAAAGAATTGAGTTGAAAAGTTGAGAAAGGAAAAAGACTTACAGGGTTGAAGCAGGGTTTGCATCCTCCTTATCCTGCTTGTAACCTCGGGAGCTCTCACTGTATCAGCAGAGTTTGGATACTTGGACTTTCCATGGCTGTTTTAGCTTCCACGCTTCATTATTTCAAGCCTTTCGTAGGCCCATTTTTTTTAGAACTGGGTATGTTTTTATGTTTCATATTTGGACATGCTTTTTTAATGGAGCCTTTAACCCAATTAAGGTCTCTATCAATTTAAGGTCTTAATACTAAAATTCGTCTATTAAGGATTGTAATGTGAAATCAGGTCATCGTTGATGTTTTTATGTTTTAGGTCAGGTCGTGTCATGTCAGGTCAGGCTAAATCGGATACAAGTTATATCAGGTCAATTTAATGGTTCGACTCGCATTAGGTCGGGTCTAGATCGACTCAGATTTAGGTCATTATCAGGTTGAGTTCAAATCGGATTGAGTTCGGGTTCGGGTGAGGTTAATTTTAGGTCAGGTAAGTTTCAGTTCAGGCCAAGACAGTTTGGGTCAAAATCAGTTAATTAACGGGCTAATTTAGGTTCGGATGGACTTCAGGTCGAGCCGCGTTCAGGTCGGGTCACGTCGTTGATGGATAAAATTCAGGTCGGATAATATCGGTTTCGGTTGAAGTTTAATTCGGGTATTATCGTGTATAAATAGACTTCGGTATGGTAATTGTGGGTAAATTTCTGATGAAAATAATTTTTAGGATTAATATGAACTAAATTATCCCTTAGGATGCCGAAATATGTTACAATCTAAAAAATATAAATATAATTGTGACTAAATTAAATTAAAATAAAATTTAAAAGTGGATGTTAGGATTAAAATGAAAAACTTTAAACGAGTGAGGACTTAAAGGGTAATTAATCACTAAGGAAAAAATAGGCTGCCAAATGGGCAATTATTTATTCGATCAAATTTTAAAATGATTCCATTTAGAATTTTGGGAAAAGAACCCCGCTTGTTCTTTTAGATTAGGGGAAATTTATTTTTCTAGTCATTGTAACTTTAGATGTTTTTCATTTAAGTCACAAATTTTTACTTTTAACTTTTAATTTAATTCAATCGAGTCCCAATTTAGGTTATAATTGAAATTCGAGCTATAGGGAATTTTCATAGGGACATATGATTTATTTTGTTTGGAATAAATTACAAAGTTTGTAGGGTTTTGGACTAAATTACAAAAATTAGAAATAAATATGGTTCATTTTTGGATAAAAGTGTTATTTTGTGGACTGAAATGAACAAAAACAACACCATATTTACTTTATTGGACTAAATTATAAAAATGAGAATTAAATATGGGTCAATTTCAATTAAAAGTACATTTTAGGGACTTATGAACAAAAATACCATCTTATTAAAAATATTGGATTAAATCACACAAAATAAAAATAAATAAAGATCAATTTCGGTTTAAATATAGATTTGTAGGAAATTAATTGAACACTAAACTCTTAAACCCTAAATTTCATCTATAAACCCTAAACTAATCACATAAATCTATAGGCTATAACCCCTAAAAAGTATAATCACATAACACGTATGAGACGTATTCATGTTACACATATCAATATAGACTATAGACCATAGAGGTGTATACTATAGTCTATAGTAACAAATTAATAATAATATCACCGCATATAATATATTATATATAGATTAAAAACTATAGACTATATAACACTTGAAATAATCGCATACACTAAGCTAAACCCTAAACCTTAAACCATATAAATTAATCTCATAAACCAATAACTATAAACCCTAAACCATTAATATTAAACACTAAATCCTAAACCAGAAACCTAAGCCATGAAAATTAATCTCATAAACCAATAACCCTAAACTACACCACAAGCCCTAAACCATTAACACTAAGGCCTAAATCCTAAACCATAAACCAAAATTAGGACCAATTTCACAATATCGCCATAAAATATAGCCTAAAATCAAAATTAGGGACCAATTTGACAATTTAAAAGTGGAGAAATTTGAGATTCAAGTGACCAATTTCACAATTTTACCATAAAATATAGCATAAAACCGAAATTAGCGACTAATTTGACGAATTGAGAGTGGAGAAATTTAAAAGTCTAGTGACAAATTTCACAATTTCACCATAGAAATAAATAGAGGTCAATTTCGGCTAAAAGTAAAATTTTAAGGACTAAATATCACCCTAGGGAGGAAATTGCTATATTCGAAGTCCAAACCGTGGAAATATTTGTGACTAAATTGAATTAAACTAAAACTTAAAAGTGAATAGTATGACTAAAATGTAACATTTAAAACACAACATAACCTAAAAGGTAATTAATCCTTAACCTAAATTTTAGGCGTTTATTTTCCTGATTCCTTCCAAAATCCCCCCCCCCCCCCTTTTATTTTTATTTTTAATTAAAATGGGATGGTGGGCGAGAAATAATCCGTGTCAACTTTTAGGTTAGGGGTAATTATCTTTTTAGCCCTTACAACTTTAGATGTTTTTCATTTAAATCTCAAATTTTTACTTTTCGGTTTTGGTTTAATTCAATTGAGTCTCAATTTAGATTAATGTAATTGAAATTTTACATTTAGTTTTAGAATTTCTTTTAATTATGTCTGCGATTTATGCTTCTAGGTTTTAATTTAGCTCAATTAGATTCTAAGTTTAATAAATTAAATTAAGACAATATTATTATTGTTATACCATATAAATTTTGGTTTAATATAATTATATACAAAAAAATTTGATTTGGATGTAAACATGTAATTGTACACATTAAAGTTGAAACTTTAATTTAGTTCAATTGTACACACGAGCTTTGATTTAAATATCTAATCAAATTCAAATGCACAAATTAGCAAGTTGAATCGGAATTAATCTCGTAAGCCAATAACCCTAAACTAAACTATAAATCATTAATATTAAACATAAAACCTTAAGGAATCAGAATTAATCGCATAAACCAATAACCTTAGGCTAAACCATAAACCATTGATATTAACCCTAAACCTTAAGGAATCAAAATTAATCACATAAACTAATAACCCTAAACTAAATATTATACTAAACCATGAACCTTAAGGAATCAAAATTAATCTCATAAACCAATAATATTAAATTAAACCATAAACTACGAACCTTAAGGAATCATAACTAATCTCATAACCAAATACCTTAAACTAAACAATAAATCGTTAACACTAAACCTTAAAATATAAACCTTAAAGAATCAAAATTAATCTCATACATCAATAACCCTAAACCCTAAATATTATAGCATTATAAAAACAAAAATATAACCCTAATAGCCTAAATTATAAACCTTAAACATTATATTTTTAATTACTAAACCCACAAAATAACCCATTATTAAAAAATTTGGTAGTTTTAGTATATATGAATTTAATAAACATAGTTGATAATAATAACTTTAAATTATTAATTTATTTATTTAAATTGTTTTTGTTAAATAAATAATTTGTTATTTTTAATTTTATTATATTATACATTAGATTATATAAAATGATTTTAAAATGTTGATAATTGCAAATTATTGTTATAATGTATATTTATAAATTTTTGTAAACTTTTTTATAAGATCTGAGAGATTAAATTTTAACATAAATTTATTTAGTTGATTTAATTTGTACATTTATAAATTGTGTTAAACTGTTAATTTTTCAAATTTTATGAAGTTACTAAATTTATCAATCTTTGATTATTTGATATTATCACTTTATCATAAGTACAATTGTACAAATGTACAATCATGTTTAAATATGAAATATATATAAAAAATTTAAGTTAAATTATATTTAAATTATTCATTAATTATTATATTAAAATAATAATTAAACTTATTGATATTTAAAGTCGCCTATTTCTAATGATTAAGTTAATAATCAACAAATGAATCATTTAATAAAATTAATTTAATGGTTATAATTAAATTTTTTTAATATAATATCATACTTAATACAAAAAGAAAATTTATTAATTTAATAATCATAATTAACAAATTGGTTTAAAATTATACATCTCAAGTTATTAATTTAATACGTAAAACTTTTAAATATTGTTATATACTATAATTTATAAATTATAAAAAAATAAAAATATTAATTTAATGATCATAGTTAATTATGTACTTTAAATTGTGAAGATGTATTTTGCCACACTATAATATAAATAAATTCATAATCTCACAACTTCTTCAATTGTAACTTATTAGTTATTATAAGTCAGATAAATATCAAGTCAAGTAAATATCAGATTAGTTCAGTAACAAGTCAGGTCATTTACAATTTGAGTCAATTATAGTTTAGGTTTATAACAGGTCAAGTTCATAATAGGTAGGGTAATATTAGTTATTTACCAGGTTAATCTCGTGTTCGGGTTCATATTAGGTCGGATGCAGGTCGGGTCAGTTATCACATTATCAGGTTGAACTCGGGTTTAGGTCATTCTCAGGTCGAGTTCAGATCCAAAATTTTCGGGTCCAACTCGGGTTCAGGTTAACACCAGTTCGAACTCGGATTTATTTCAGGTCACAAGTAGTTTTGACTCAAGTTGGTTTCACTCAGTTTTACAGCTTGTAACCCCCACGTCCCGGTCTGGCCGAATGACCAGTCCGAGTGGGCCACACGGGGAAAATCGAGTGAAAACCTCTAAGGATTCTCCCTCGGTTAGCAACCCTATTTTTTTCATTTTAAAATCTTGTCTAAATGGATATTAAACCCTAAGTGATCATACAGCGGAACAACATATGCGAAACAGAACAAACGAGCTCAAACAATCAGGTTACGGCCAATTTTTAGACTTTACTGCAGGTGGTATCGATACACCTAAGGGGTGTATCGATACCCCTTGACCAGGTCAACTGGTCAAAGTCAACCCATGGAGATCGTACCGATACACCTGGGAGTGTATCGATACCCCTCCAATTGTTGACTTCCCACGGTCAACGCTAAGGGGACCGTATCAATACACGTGAGGGCCCGTACCGATACAGAAATGGACAGTAGCTCCAGTTGCAAAAATGGTATCAGTACGCCCCTTCGCGTATCGAAACGCGAGCTAGAACTATGAAGGCCGTATCGATACGGGTCCAACCGTATCGATACCCCTGTTACGAAAACTCTGGTTTGAGCTGATTTAAGGCACAAGTGACCCTTAAATCCCCCTCAAACCTCAACCATCACACTAACATGCTTCTTAATGTCAATCAAGAGTTTAGGCATGCTTCAACAATGATTTAAACGAATCTAACACTAGGCAAAGCCACACAAACATGCACTCATACAACCATCATTCAAACACACATGTGAACTCTTAAGGCATAGGGCTAACACTTAAAAGAGCAACTTAGGCATGAGTTAGCATTCAACATGGCAATACAATCATACAAAAACAAGGTATAAGGGAGTCTATACATGCTCCTAAACATCCAACAACAATCCAACAAAACCATACATGTCCCATTGCTCAACTATTACATGTTTAATATTAAAATCCATACTTGATGAACTTAAGCCAAAAACCACACTTGGAGGCCCTCCACTTGCCCGAGCAACCCACGAACTAAGGATCTGCAATGTTGAACAAAGAGAGCGTAAGCAATGATGCTTAGTGGGGGTAAGCTCTAAAAACAAACCTCAACATTGCAGGGTCCGAGCACGATCTAGCCAAGGTAACACAATCATACCAAAGGTCCACAAGATAAAATGCATGAGCAAATAGACAATATTAATGCCATGATCGAAAGCTCAATTTCCATGATACATGTATCACAACAAGTATCCCAATAAAACCATGAACCTCAACACAATGAATAATACATCAAACAACATTGGCACCTAGCTAAGACCCGAATACGCGGATAGACATGTTGGAACTTACATCCAACAACCACATTACCTCACGGTGGGATTTCACTCATCACCGATCTCGCGGAGGGGATTCCACTCATCCTCACGCCCCGTCAATGGGATTCCACTCATCACCGACCATATTTAAACATAATTCCGGGCGAACTCGTACTCCTCCTTGGTGACTCAACGCCACCAAGGCCACGCGCGACTTTAGACTCATGTGTACACACTAACATCCTAATGATCGATCATTTGTATTCAAGTAAACTAGTGCCAATATATATACACACTTCACATTACTCATTTCAACCAATTCCGTGCTTAGCACGTACTCACCAACAACCATCATCATGCATGTCTCAAATCATCACAATTCATATCTTATTCTACGTGTATAATGCCATATACATAATCATTCATACCACACATCATACGAGACATACACAACAATATAATGAGTTCATCCAATGATTCTAGATCAAGTTTAGGATTAGGCTACCACCCTAATCCTAACTCTAGGTAGGTCTACCAAGCCCAACCTAGTCCGTATACCCGAACCAACCAATTTAAAACCGTTTGAAACAATTAACCACTCACCTAAGCTTCCAAGCTCCTAGACCAAGCAGGCAATCACCTTCAACTTCCCGGATTCGATCCCGAAGCATCTTCCACGTTTCCCCTTGCTTCTAGTCAAACAAAACACATACATTACTTCCCAATTCAATGCTAATTCAACCATCAACCCACTTTGCAAATCACAACCCATTTCCACAATTTTCCAAACCACATAACATCCTAAAACCCCAATTTTCGTGCTCCCTTAGAAGCTTGCTGAAAATTCAATTTCCAAACATCCAAACGACTTCCAAATCATCCCAAAACACCCTCATACCATAGGTAGACCAACAGCCCTTTAATTCCAACATAAAACTCACCAAAAACTCAAGTTTTACTACCTTAAAACTTGCCCTAAAGACCCACTACGAATTTTCATCCAAAATTAACCAAATTAACATATATGGTGTATTTCATCATGCTTAAACAAACCCCCAATACAATTTATCAAAACGAATTGAAAAACCCCATTAAGACCCCAAATTTCCATATGAACCCTAATTTCTCAAAACCCCACATTTTTGAAATTTAAGACAATATACAAGTAGAGGATGGAGAGGAGGTTAAGAAAATATAATTACCTCTTAAAATGGTGTTGAAATCGGGTGCCAAAATAGATGGAATAGTAACTCAAAGCTTGAGAGGTTTTAGAAATGGTGGGGGCTTTCAAATGTGAAAAGGGGAAGAATGAGGGAGGAAGACAACTTTACAATAAAGTGGTCTTGCTTTATTTAAAACTTGGGTAAAATCACGATATAGGTCCCCCCCTTATTAAGGTTCAAAAAGGTCATTGTTTATAGTTAAATTGTCTTAATTAAATTTTTATTTAACTCGAACTAAAACTCGGTTAACTCCTAGGCCTAAGACACGGGTGTTACACGGCTCGAATCAACTTTTTACATCCCTAATTAAGAATAGAGGTGGCAAACGGGTCATTCGGTTTGGGTTTGGTTCGGGTCATTTCAGTTTCGATTATTTCGGTATGATATCATTGTAATGAAAATTTAGTTTTGGTTTGGTTTGATTTTATTTCGGTTCTGTTGTGATTCGAGTCACTTCGGGTCGACTGATTTTCGGGTCGGTTAATGTCGGTTTGGTTATTTTCAGTTCGGTTGATTTCGGCTCGGGTCAATTTCGAGTCAATGAGAAATCAGTCGGTTTTAATCGAGTTTTTAGGTCGGTCAATTTTTATACCCTATATATGGATTTATAAAGCAAATATATTTGACTTTTGGTGGGTTGTGCGGTTGTTCATATCTCATTTTTCTTTATTTCTACTCATATCTTTTCTTTATTTCGGATTATTTTCGATTCAGTTGAAAGTCAGTTTGGGTCCATTCGGTTCGCATCCATTCGGTTTGGTTGAAGGTTGGTTCGGGTCGGTTTTGGTTCGTTCTATTTTGGGTTTCAGATCAAATTTCAGTCATCATGTTTGGGTTGATTTCGGGTCTTGGTTCGACTCTCGGGTCAAGTTTGTCAGGTCTAATTAAGTATAATTATTTCATACACATACGCATGTGGAAACTTTGTTTCTAAAAGCGTTTTAGTTTTAAAATTAGGGATTTCGCTTAAGGTCTAGTGTTTTAGAGTACGATTTTTGAATTTAATGATGTAGTTAAAATTTAGAGTTTAGGGTTAAAATTTAGGGTTTATATGTTAAAACCTAAATCTCTAACCATATTACCATAAACCCTAACCTTAAAACCCTGAAATTTTACGCTAAAACCTAAATTTTAACTATAAACTCTAAATTTTAAACCATTGCCCTTAAACTCTTAAACTTTAAACCTTAAAATTAAAGTATTTGTGAAAAAAATTTGTTTGTATTTTCACTTAATTTAAAATGTCAGGGGTCATAATATAATTTATTTAATTTTAAAATTGATAAAAACCTTAGAACTATTTGAGAAACGATAGATTATAATTTAATTTATCTAGTTTCAAAACTAAAATAGATGTGAAAAGCAATTAAATAAAAAAATAGGATACCAGAGCTTAAATCGTATAGTTCAAATACCAAAGACTGTTTCTTCTAAAAAAAATCTATCATTACACGTGTCATATGCTAATATAAATATTATATTAAAAAATTAATTTATTTTCTCGAAATGAAACAATAAGGGTATATTATAAGGATAAAAATTCTATACACAGGCGGTGGAAACTGAAAGTTTCCACAAGCGCTTTAATTTTAGGGTATAGGGAGTTAGTTTAGGGTATAGGGTTTAGGGGTTTAGGTGTAGGGGGTTAGAATTTAGGAATAGTTGTTTCAATTTAAGGTTTAGGGTTTAAGGTTTAGGGTTTATAGGCTAAAACCTAAATCCTCACCATATTACCCTAAAAACTAAACCCTAACCTATAAACCCTAAATTGTAACCCTAAACTTTAAATTAAAACAACTATCCCTAAATTCTAGACACCTACACCTAAACCCCTAAACTCTATACCCTAAACTAATTCCCTATACCCTAAAACTAAGGCGCTTGTGGAAACTAAAAGTTTCCACCGCCAGTGTATAGGATATTAATCCATATTATAATGGGTAATTGTTCAATACACAAGCGCTTGTGGAAATTTTTTTACACAAGCGTCTTAATTTTAGGGGTTAGAGACTCCGTTTAGGGTTTAAAATTTAGGGGTATAAGTGTAGTAGTTTTGAATTTAGGGGTTGTTAATAGAATTTTGGGTTTAGGGTTAAAATTTAGGGTTTATAGGTTAAAACCAAAATCCCTACACATATTACCCTAAAACTAAACCCTAACCCTAAACCCTAAATTCTAACCCTAAATTTTAAATTCTAAACATGAACCCTAAATTCTAAACCTTTACACTAAAAGCCCTAAACTCTAAGCCCTAAACCTTAACCCTAAACCCTATAATTGAGGCGCTTGTAGAAATAAAAAATTTCCACCACCAGTGTATAGGATACTAATCCTATTATAATAAGGGTATATTAAAAAAATTTAATTAGCCATGGTTTGACTAATAAATGTTGAAGCTGGCGTAAAATGATGTGTACTTGTGACAGGGAGCACCGATATATTAATGTGCACCGTTCAAGTCCAATAAAACAAATGACCTTTTTTTTAAATTGTTTTTTGTCCACTAAGAAGATGGAGCGATGAATTTAATATTCAATGTACACTATAATCTAACATGGTGAGAGATTAAGTTTTTTAAGTAAGATTAATAGTTTTGATTCGAAAATTATAAATAAAAAAAATATGTTCGAAGAGTTGACTCCATATTAAATATCTACTAAATTCAATCAGATTGTCGAATAATTGGTAAAATACCGATAATTAAACAAAAAAATGCACAACAATAATATTAGAAGAGAGAGTTTCTAATTTTGATGTTTGTATTTAAATATTACAGATAAAAAAGTAATTTCTCAAATTAATATTAATTTGAGGTTAATGTTGGAAATGATATTTTTTAAAGATTTTATAGCGGTGCATTCTGTTAAAAACGTTTTTTCAAAAGTCATGTTTGGCAGAGTGCATATTTACCCGATGTTATTTTAGTAAATTATTGGATAGTGGTGCATTTTGTTAAATCGTTCTTCAAAAGTCATGTTTGGCAAAGTACATATTTACCCTTCATGGTAATTTAGTAGAAAAATTCTCGATTTATGCATGACAAATACGCGCCTTGTGAAACGAATTTTTGAAAAACGATTTTAGTAACTGGTATTCTGGTAAAGGTAAAAGAGTCTTACCATTTTAATATCAAACTTTTAATCTCACAAAGTTCCTATTATGAGCTTTTTCAAAATTAGCAGTTTCACCTAATTCGCTCTTTCAATCCTCTTTTCACCAAACAACAATATTAACGGATTTGACTGGTCAAACTTCTAATTATGCCTCAAACTTCTAATTTTTGCTCAAATCTCACTTTACCAAACATGGCCAAAGTGTTTACTATTTTCAAAAGATTTTATAGTTTTTAATTGATTTTATTAGATATTTTATGTTATTATGCCTGGTTTTTACATATACTACATTCATATTTTATTGAATTTGCTCTAGTATTGAGAAGATATTGGCATTTTGCGTTAAATTTTTGGAAGATATATTTTCTTTGACTATATTGTTAAATTTTATATTTTTTATAAGAGAAGTAAAAAAAATATTATCTGACCAAACCGAATATTTTGGTTTACCGGTTTATCGGTTAACCGATTTAATGGTTACATTTTAAGGTTAAGAATTAAGCAACCCGAATTTACCAGTTATCCAAAATAATTTGTTAAAAGTTAATCGAACCTGATTTTGTACACCCCTAGCTAGTAAAAGATGTCATATTGAAAAAATAATCTTAGATGAATAACTATTTTAGTAAATTATTATAAAAATATATTTTTGATAAAAAATTTTCCGAAATTTGAACATGTATCATAAAATAATATAAAAATATGCACGTAATTATTTATTTCTATCTGGATTTATAAATATTTAATTGACATTTATCATTAGTACGTAAAAGTTTTTCTACCTAATAAAAATTATAATATTATTTTTATTTATTAAACTTTAAAATATAAATAACCTAACAAATTTTGGGGAGATAATATTATGTATTTATTATGTGTATGAAACTCCATCAAGTTGATTTTGGCAGTGATTTTTATAAAATTAAGATTCTCATACTTAACCAAATTAATTACAAGTTGAAATTTTGTAATGAAAAAGAATGTCTCGTTTTTCTTATTTTCTAATTAGAGGAGAATAAAACTGATAATCCTGACAACACTTGGACGGTTGGACCAACCCCTAATACTAATATTCTTTAAGTTTTTTTTTCATGGGAGGGTGAATTTATTGATGGTTAAACTTGAATTTGATGTCGATCAAAATTAAAAATAATAATAAAATTTTTATTATAACATTATTAATTTAATCAAATATAATCAAATTAATTAAAAAACTTAAAAAATGTTAACTTTTTAATACGATCAACATGTTCAAACGGCTTTAAATTAGTTTTTTTTGTTGTTATTCCGTTCTAGGGTTTTGTGCTAACTAATCCGGATTGCACCGCATCGCACACATGATTTTGGTGGGTGAGTCTCCCAACAAGATTTCTACATACACAAGGCCTTAACCTCGAAACATGCTTAAGCGATACCAAAATGTTAAATTTTTTTTAATAATTGATGCAAGCAAATAATATGTATAATTTTAATATAAAAAAATAAAGGCCAACCTAGTTCAACTTGTCAATTACAAATCTAGGATGCTTATGTTTGATAGCATGTTTAAAAACAGGGGGAAAAGACAAACAGCATCTTTCTTATATAAAAAACCTACTTGATAATTATTGTAATTAATTGTAATTTGCTAAGGCAGGCTAATGTTTGGTGATAATAATAATAATAATAGTTAAGGGAATATTTATATCATATAGTGGATAAACTACAATTAAGATCACTTAATTATGACTAACAGGTTGGTATTGCTTAAATAAGTTTTGAGTTCGAAATTTTGTGTATGCAGAAAATCCTCACTGAAAGAATCACCCACCAAAGCTAGGTGTACGGCACGGGTCGATCCAGATTAAACATGGCAAAGTCTTAAGAACCGGGAGGATAACAAAAAAAAAGAGGCCACTTAATTATAGTTATGGTAACAAACATGCTATTTTTCTTATATAAGTTGCAAACATGAAACATGTCGCTCAATAAAAATATTGTTACAAGTTACTTCGTTGTTCAAATCAAAACACACGTCTAATGTGGTATGGTATAATGATATTTTTAGTCCCAAAACTTATATATTCTTTTAACTTTGTCCTAATTTGAAACAATTCACTAAATTTAACTGTTTACATTCAAAATTCCTATTAATTTAATTTTTTTTTGTATATTGTCAAAGCAAGCGAGCCCGTTGGATCAAAGTAATAGATAGGTAATTGTGTTCTGTCATAAACAATAAATTACTGTTAAATTATTATTATACTATGAAAGTAACATGAAAGTAATGTTTAATGGCTAAAATGATAAAATTGTTAAATATGATGAGTTAAATTTAAGAGATAAGAAGTGATATAAGTTTTTAGGACTACAATTATTATTCATTATTCTCATTTAATATTTAATGTCTAGTAACTATTTGTAGTAATATTTAATTGAATGACTTATTGTTAGGAAAAAAATGACTTATTTATTATTAAATTTATAATTAAGTGATTTTGAGTGCAGTTTACCCTAATGTAATTCGACACATAAGGACATGGGGTCTTTACTTTAATCATCCTTAAATTTGAACTAATCTACAAAAATAAAAATAATATTATTAATATATATTTATTGGCAATGATGATGGGACATTGTCATTAATACATATATACATGTGGCATTGATATATAGGTCAATTGTGAAAGTTTGTCTTCTTGTTCTGATAAGCAACATGTTATGTTAGATAATGAATGTTGATTATTGAATGAACCACAAACTATATTTTAAGATTTTATTTCCACTATATAATAAAGTTTTTTTATTGAAATGATAAGATGGTTTGGTTTATTTAATTAAGCTTGTCTAATCTTCAAAGATAAGTTAGATACCTCCAAAGTCTAAAATAAAAAAGAAAAAGGTTAAAAAAATAAAATAAGACTAAATACCCTTTGAGACTTGGAGAAAATTATGTGATAGAAATTAATTTTTATTGTATGTGTTGACTGTTTCTAATAATTAAATTATATTAAACTAATTCGTATAAAGTTTATTCTAAAAATTCAAAACATAATAATTGACAAACTAAAATAAAAAATAAAAAAAATTATAACTGATATAGGAATAAAAATGATGTTATTTAGAAATAATATATTCAACTAAGTTAAATATAGATATATTAATTTAAAAGCCTTTCTATTTGGGTTCTTACGTTCTTTTCGAGCAATATTGTATAATAAAAGAAACAAATACGAAAATAGTATTTATTTTGAAAGTTCTATATATTTAATCAACTTTTAAAACTTATATTATTTTATAAGAAAGGCTACATATGAGATAAGAAAAAAGAATTACAAATGTTTATGTTTAAAGTCAAACTTGTTAAGATGACATTATAAAAATAAGACTAATTAATTAGATTTTGTTACATTTACGCTGTGAGTAAAATTAAAAATTATGGTTTTATTTGGAAATTATCGGATAGTTTATAGCATATTACATTAGTTTTATATCTGATAGTTGATAGCATTAGTTGACTTGATTAGCGGGTTGTATTAACTGATTATATAAAAGTGTTTGATAAAATTAATTGAAAGTTGATAGTTGTTTGATTATTTTTTTTTATGAAAGCTAAAGTGATTACAAGTAGTATCTGTTCTAAATATACTCTCAACCATTTGACAATGAACGCTCAATCACCCTGCTGCAGTTGCTGGTGCTCGAACTCGTGACCTCTAGGAACAACAACCGTTCCCTTAACCACTGAGGCAAGTTGGTTCGTGCAGTTGTTTGATTATTTGAACAAGCAAAATGACATGATTATATTC
The DNA here is from genome assembly GCA_958450335.1 of Hibiscus tridactylites. Taxonomy (NCBI): domain Eukaryota; kingdom Viridiplantae; phylum Streptophyta; class Magnoliopsida; order Malvales; family Malvaceae; genus Hibiscus; species Hibiscus tridactylites. Next base: position 33,399,533 of record OY288273.1, on the reverse strand, counting down.
GATATTTGTTTGAATAATTTATTAATTATTAATATTTTGTATCTATTAGTATTAATTAGATTATGAAAATTAATATTTTTAATATTATTATTAAGCATATATGAAGGATGTATATATTAATGTTTTATTTTTGAAATTAGTATTAATTAGATTATGAAAATTAATATTTTTAATATTATTATTAAGCATATATGAAGGATATATATATTAAATTTTTATTTGTGAAATTATATTTTGAATATAAATTTATTAATTATTAATTTAGATGTATATATCAATTTCTTATTTATGAAATTATTTTTTAATTTTATTAGTAATTCAATTTTTTTATTTATGAAATTATATTTTGAATATAAATTTATTAATTATTAAATTTAGATGTATACATCAATTTTTTATTTATGAAATTATTTTTTAATTTTAGTAGTAATTCAATTTTATATCATTTCGAGAATTTTTTGTAATTGTCAAGGACAATAGAGTTTTTACAATCATTTTATCCAAACATCTAACTCAAAAATCTTCTAAAAGGAATTTTTTCAAATTGAGAGGCTTCACCTAATTCATTATTACAAAGCTCTATTTACCAAACATCTTAACAGGGGTGGATCTTGGTAATACAAGTTGAGGGGGCCTATTCAAATTTTTAAAAAAAATTAAATGCTTAAATTAAAATTTTAAAATATTTGATAGATTTAATTTAAAATTTTGTTTAAAATTTAGGAGTTTAAATTTAAAAAAAAAATAAATTTTTTTAGCCTTATGATAAATTTTAAAAAATTTAGGTGGGATTTAGTTAAAATATTCAAAAAAATTGAAATATAATAATAAATTTTAGATTATTTGAAGGGGCCAAATTAAAAAAAATTAAACTTTCAAAGGGTTAAAAACTAATTTGCCAGATTTTGAGGGGGCCAAGGCTCCCACTGGCTATTACTACGGTCCGCCTCTGCATCTTAATTAGCATATTTTGACTGATCAGACCTCTAAAAATAGTTCAAACATTTAATTTTGATTCAAGTTGTTTACTAAACATGGTCAATGTAAAGTATTATGTTTTATAATTTTTTATGAACACTAATTACTGGCGGAGAGGTAGAGGGTTGAAAAAAATGTTAAACATGAGTTTGATTATTAGAAATTTGTTTTTTAACCATTTATTTAAAGACTATATAGGAGTAGAAAATATAATGATAATAATCATAGTCATGATTCAAAGTTAGGGTAATTTAGCAATTTTCAATCGAGTTGGTGTTCAGTTAACTCATAATACCAAATTTAGACAATTTTTTAATTATTAGTTTATTACTATAGATAGACTATAATGTTATAATTTAAAATTTTAAAATAATTTAGTAATTTTAAACTGAATCGATGTAGAATTAACCCATGATATCAAACTTAACCTGTAACACCCTTAAAAATATGTATATATATATAATAATAATAAAAAAAAGAGAAAGTGAGGGTTGTGGGAATCAAACTCACAACATCAAGAGGTTTAAACCAATGCCCAACCAACTGAGCTATTGAAGCTCCTAGTTATAAGCTATCATATTTAAATTTTAATTAGATCATAAAATAATATAATAATAAAATAATTGAAATATCCTACCTAACATATTGAATGTGATTTTAATTGGGAACTTTTTCTCAAAAAGTTCCAGAAACACCCCTCCCTCCTATCGTCGTTCCTTTGTTTTTCTTCCTTAACCAAACCGGCCACCGTCGATCTGCCCTCACCGCCGCGCCGTGACGCTCACCGCCGGCGTTAAAGTGTTCACCGTCAAACCCCGAGCAAAACCCCTCAACCCACGCGCTCAATCGCCGTCCGTTTCACCGGCAATCGACCGTTGAAGATTCACAAACCTAGGGCTAAACTGGTCGACCTTTTCCTTCGAGTTTTCCGACGTCGTTCGACGTCCGTTGGTCACGCCGCCACCGCCGTTGGACTCCCCGTCGCGGGCTGATCAAAACCCAAGTTACCGTTCGCCCGTTCATCATTGTTTGCCCCGTCGTCGGAGTTACATCTTTTTCCGACGTGTTCGAACGATTAAGGACGAATCCGAAAACGACGCGAAATAGCCTTTTCCGGTGAGGTTTCGGCGACCGTCCGACGACCTTTGAATTTTAAGGGTACTCGTGGATCTCTCGATCGTGCCTACGCCCAGCCCAGCTCGTCTCGATCCGTACCGCCTCGTGATCCGATCGTCACCGTTCCAATACTGTAGCGGAGCGTGATCCCGGTGCTCGATAGACCTTTTGACTGACCGATCTCATCTTTTGAGGTGTGTTCCTTGTGTGCTATATGACTGTTGCACATTTATTGTTTTACATGCTTCACATGATTTAATAAAACATACTATGTGTATATGATTGCTAAACTTAATTTTGTGAAAAGCTAGCATGTTTTCTGTTTATGAAAGAAATACGATTGTGCTGTATGTTTGAATTATGCTCTAGCATTCGATATGACAAGCATGCCTATGATTTTCGGTTATCAGTGTAGAAATATGTTACTGAGCATTGCTATGTCTATTATTGTTGCATACTATGTTACTACCCGGACTAATTAGTAGAGGTACTTGGGGGTATGATGTGGAGACTATCGGCTTAGCCCTGATCCAGATGGTAAGACCGCCCGTATTCGGATCCTAAGCTTCGGCTAGGTCCGCCCGTATTTGGATCTTAAGCTTCGGCTAGGTCTGCCCGTATTCGGATCCTAGGCTTTGGCCAGGTCCGCCCGTTTTCGGTTCCTAAGTTTCGACTAGGGCTGCCCGTATTCTAAGGTATAACCTTAGGATGGTACCCCGCCCAATGGGTTTGGGTTAATGCCAGTATAAGATATTGTACTGGGGAACTGTATCATGGTGTTCGGTTGGAGGGTAGATAGATTGCATGAAAACTTTGATGTTTTTTTTATGATATGTTTTGCATAACATGATTTATTATTTATTGATGCAACTGTTTTGCTTGCACTGTTGGAACACACTGAGCTTTCTAGCTCACGCCCCAAATTCTTTCCCCTTTCAGATATTTTGGATAGGCCACCCCGTAGCTGACTCTTGGATGATCGACACATTTGGTATTCTTTTTTATTGTAATGTTTCTATCCACCGTTTGTACTTTCAGAGTGACATGTGTCTATATTTTGTTATGTATGGTATTAAACTAGAGATATTTTGATATGCTAACTGATACTTATTTTGTAACTATCCTATGATAGGTTTATATAAGTAATCATGGTTGCCTATGTTATTTGTGATGTCTATGTTGTGAATGACTTTGAAAATATTATTGCTTGACGTATTAAACATGTTTATTTAACTTGATGGTTTTCACTAAGTCCTGCCGTTTTGCTGTCGAAATAAACACTTAGTTTGCAAACAGGTTTTCCACTTGAGTTTTAAGTTTTGATGTGCCTTACTAGACTTGGTCATTCCGCATAGGCCTCTCTAGGGGGTTACATTTAGTTGGTATCAGAGCTTTTGGTTTTAAAACCTCGGACTGTGGATAAGTCCTTTTAAAATACTGTTTTAGAATGTTTTACAAGTATTGTAAAAAGAGGCCATGTCACCCAACTTTATATGTTCAATTGTGTTCGATTCTCCAGTGTCATAAACTGATCTTAGGTTTTATCCCTTGTAGAGATTCTCCGAGATGAGCACCGGAAGGGGGCGTCGACCCGCTCGTAGGCATGGTCGACCTGTTAGATTTACAGACCCGATAGATGATCTGGTGGCTGATTCACCTGCCTATGGAGTTGCTACAGCCGCAGTTGACCCTCCGACATCTGTAGAGCCTCTTACCCCTAGTGGTCCTTCAGCTGCTTCTGCTTTGACTACTCCGACATCTGTCCCGACTGCTCCTACACCTACTCCCACTGTTCCATTGCCTATTCCTGGTATTGGCATGACTACTCCGGTCAGGGGAGCTACTGTTTCTGGGCCCGAGCCTATGACTGGAGTTACGAATGATTCCTTGAGTAGACAGTTTCTCTAGTTGATTCAGGGAGTAGTCAGAGCGTCTGAAGTCACACCTGAAGTTCCTATCTCCCAGACCCTGATTTCCAACAGGATCAAGACCTTCTCGGGATCTCTTAGTGGACCACCGACCGAGGCTGAGGAGTGGTTATGCGATATCGAGAGACATATGGGTGAGTTGGGTTTTGAGCCATCTAGGAAGTATTTGGGTGTTGTGTCTATGCTGAATGGGAATGCCCGCACCTGGTGGGAGTCCATTATGAGTAGTGTTCCTTCTGATCGTCTGACATGGGATTTCTTTAAGGAGCGTTTTAGAAACCATTTTCTAGGCACGGTTCTTGAGAGAGAGACGCGAGGCTTTTAAAGACCTGATGCAGGGTACCATGACAGTGGCTGAGTATGAGATACAGTTTCTAGAGTTGTCGAGATATGATACTGGCTTGATTTTTACTGAGAAAGACAAATGTGAGAAGTTTTAGGAGGGCCTTCGTATTGGGATACGTTATCGAGTGGCTACCCACCATGATCAGGTGTTTGAAGATTTAGTGGATCGAGCTAAGATTGCAGAACAAATGGAGATCTTGACAGCTAGTCAGAGTAGTAGAGATGGAGATCGAGATAGAGGCAAGGATCGAGGGCGAGACCGAGATCGATCTTGGAGATCTTCTAGACAGAGAGAGTCTCATGCACGCTCTGATAAGAGGGCTCGCACCATGTATCAGGGTGGTGGTTCGAGTTATAGGCCCACGGTGCAGGGCCCATCGGTTAGTCGAGGTGATTCATCAGGGTCCACTTTTCCTGTATGTGAGCATTGTGGTAAGCTTCATCGAGGGAAGTGCAGGAAGATGTCGGGTTCTTGCTTCAGATGTGGATCCACTGACCATTTCAAGAAAGATTGTCCACACCCACCTTCTGTAGACCGATCGTCGTTTCAGACCCCTGCTCGATCCCAAACTCCAGCCTGTTCACAGACATCTGTACAGACACCGGGTTCAGGGTGTTATCAGAATAGAGCTCATGGATCTTCTGCTAGATCTGATAGTAGAGGCCGATCACATCAGAGTGGGGGACCGGTTATGATTGAGGCCAGACAGCATGCACTTGTTTATGCTACTAGACGTCGTGATGACAGAGATGAGCCAGACGTCATTGCAGGTATATTCACTTTATTTTCTGTTCCATACTTTGCATTGCTTGACAATGGTTCTACCCATTCCTATGTATCGAGATCTGTGTCCCGAGACCTCCAGATTCCAGATAAGAGCACCGAGAGTGCAATTACTATTATGAGTCCAGTGGGTCAGTCTGTGGTTGTAAATAAGGTTTTCAGGCGATGTCCCCTCGAGGTGCAAGGGGAAACCTTTCTAGCTGACCTTATAGAACTACCATTAGAAGAGTTCGATCTGATTCTTGGCATGGATTGGTTGACTGAACACCGGGTTAATCTAGATTGTGAGTCCAAGAGAGCAGTTTTGAAGACTTCTGATGATCGTACAGTGGTTCTTATTGGTGAGCATCGGGGGTATCTGTCTAATGTGATATCTGCTTTGGCTGCCGACAGGATGATCCGGAAGGGCTATCAGACTTTCATCGCTTGTTTCTTGAATACCAAGGGTTCTTTGTCGAAGATTGATGAGATTCGCACTGTTAGCGAGTTTCCTAATGTCTTTCCTAAGGAATTACCTGGATTACCTCCGGATAGGGATGTCGAGTTTGAGATTGAGACATATCCGGGCTCTGCACCAGTCTCTATGAACCCTTACCGTATGGCTCCTAAGGAGCTTAAGGAGCTGAAGATTCAGTTGCAAGAGCTCATCGACCGAGGCTCTATTCGACCCAGCTCTTCGCCCTGGGGAGCTCCTGTTCTCTTTGTGAAGAAGAAAGATGGGTCTCTCAGGCTGTGTATTGACTACCGTAAGTTGAACAAGTTGACAGTCAAGAATAAGTACCCTCTGCCCAGGATTGATGACTTGTTCGATCAGTTCCGGGGAGCTACAATTTTCTCGAAGATTGATCTTCGTTCCGGGTACTATCAGCTAAAGATAAAGGGGTCTAGTTTAGCAAAGATGACCATTCGCACCAGATATGGGCACTACGAGTTTTTAGTGATGCCGTTTGGTCTGACTAATGCTCCTGCCGCTTTTATGGATCTGATGAACCGTGTATTCTGGCCTTATTTGGATCAGTTTGTGGTGGTGTTCATTGATGACATCCTAGTCTACTCCCGGACTGAAGCAGAACATGTTGAGCATTTGAGGATTGTTCTGCAGACTCTTAGAGAGCACAAATTGTACGCCAAGTTGAGAAAGTGTGAATTTTGGCTTAGTGAGGTGACATTTCTAGGGCATGTGGTATCGGCTCGGGGTATTCAGGTTGATCCGAGCAAGATAGAGGCCATTGTGAGTTGGAAGCAACCCAAGAATGTTCCTGAGATCCGCAGCTTCTTGGGTTTAGCTGGGTATTATAGGCGTTTCGTCGAGGGCTTTTCTATTATTGCCGCTCCCTTGACGAAGCTGTTGAGGAAGGATGTTCCATTCATCTGGACAGATGCTCAGCAGGATAGTTTTGAGAAGTTGAAGACAGCTCTAACGCAAGCTCCAATTTTAACGCAGCCCGAGTCTGGGAAGGATTTTGCGGTTTATAGTGATGCATCGCGTTCTGGGCTTGGTTGTGTTCTGATGCAGGATGGTAAGGTAATAGCTTATGCGTCTCGTCAGTTGAGGCCTCATGAGTGTAATTATCCTACCCATGATCTAGAGCTGGCCGCTGTGGTCTTTGCCCTGAAGATTTGGAGACACTATCTCTACGGAGAGAAGTGGTATATCTACACAGGTCACAAGAGCCTGAAGTACATTCTTACACAAAGAGATCTTAATCTTAGATAACGTCGTTGGATTGAGCTTCTTAAGGACTATGACTGTGTGATTGAGTACCACCCGGGGAAAGCTAATATGGTTGCTGATGTTTTGAGTCTTAAGGCTATATCAGACTTGAAATCCTTGTTTGCCAGGATGAGTATATACAGTGATGGCAGTTTACTAGCCGAGCTGCAGGTTAAACCGACATTGGCCGAGGAAATCAGGGCTAAACAGCTTCTAGACAGTTCCTTACTCCCTGTCATGCAGCAGGTTGAGCAGGGATCTACTTCTATCTATGCCTTTGATCAGGATGGAGTCTTGTGCTTCAAGGGTCGTTATTGTGTACCAGATGATGCCGAGTTGAAGCGGGTTATTCTTAGTGAAGCTCATAACAGCTCTTATGCTATGCATCCCAGTGGGGACAAGATGTATCAAAATCTGAGGCAGAGATATCGTTGGGAAGGTATGAAGAAGGACATTTCAGATTATGTATCTTGGTGTTTGACTTGCCAGCAGGTTAAGGTAGAGCACCAGCATCCTTCTGGTTTGTTGCAGCCTATTAAGATCCCCAAGTGGAAATGGGAACGTGTCACGATGGATTTCGTTACAGGGCTTCCTCTGACACCTTCTAAAAAGGATTCGATCTTGGTGATTTTTGACCGACTCTCCAAGTCAGCTCATTTTATTCCAGTTCGAGTCACCTACTCTTTGGAGAAGCTGGCTAAACTGTACATCTCTGAGATCGTCAGACTACATGGGGTACCTTTATCTATCATCTCTGATCAGGATCCGAGGTTCACTTCTCGATTCTGGTTGGCCTTGCACAGTGCTTTAGGTACCCGTCTGAATTTCAGTACATCCTTCCATTCGCAGACAGATGGACAATCGGAGAGGGTGATTCAGATTCTTGAGGACATGCTACGGGGATGTGTGATCGATTTCCGTGGTAGTTGGGAGGATTTCTTGCCCTTGGCTGAATATGTATATAACAACAACTATCAGGCTAGTATCCGCATGGCACCGTATAAGGCTCTGTATGGCCGTAAGTGTCGTACTCCCATCTGTTGGACAAAGCTGTATGAGAAGAAGACTTTAGGCCCAGAGTTGGTTCGAGAGACTGATGAGATCGTCAGATTGATCCGCAACCGTCTGAAAGAGGCTTTTGATAGATAGAAATCCTATGGTGATCGGAGGAGGAAAGACATTAAGTTCGAGGTTGGTGATCAGGTTTTCCTGAAGGCGTCTCCATGGAAGAAAGTTTTGAGATTTGGGCGCAAAGGCAAATTGAGTCCAAGATTTATCGGACCGTACCGTATTCGGAAGAGAGTCGGGCCTGTTGCTTATCAGCTTGAGCTACCTCCTCAGCTTAGCCGTATTCATGATGTGTTCCATGTATCTATGTTGAGGCAGTACCACCCAGATCCGAGCCATGTTATTCAGGTACAAGATATGGAGTTGAGACCAGATTTGTCTTATGAGGAGGAACCTGTCCAGATCTTAGATCAAGACGAGAGAGTTCTAAGGAATCGACGTATTCCTATGGTCAAAGTACAGTGGAGTAATCGTGGTCCAGAAGAGGCTACTTGGGAGACCCTTGAGTCAATGGAGGAGCAGTTCCCACATCTGTTCAATTCAGGTAAATTTTGAGGCTGGAATTTCTTTTTAGGGGGGAGAGTTGTAACACCCTTAAAATATATATATATATATATATAATAATAATAATAAAAAAGGGAGGAAGTGAGGGTTGTGGGAATCGAACCCACAACCTCAAGGGGTTTAAACCAATGCCCAACCAATAGAGCTATTGAAGCTCTTGGTTATAAGTAGAGGTGGCAATCGGGTCATTCGGTTCGGGTTCGGTTCGGGTCATTTCGGTTCGGGTCATTTCGGGTCTATCTAGAATCGGTTTAGATTCGGTTCGGGTTCGGGTCTAATTCGGGTCTGTGTTGAGTCGAATTCGGTTCGGGTATTAGATCGGGTCAAAATCGGATCGGTTGTTTTCGGGTTGGGTCAATATCGGATCGGTCGCTTTCGGTTCGAGTCAAAATCGGGTCGTTTGGATCGCTTTCGGTTCGGGTCAAAATCGGGTCAGGTCAACATTTAAATTTTCGGGTCATTTCGATTTGAGTTGGGTTAAAGGTTTGAGGTTTAGTATTTATGGTTTAGTTTAGAGTTATTGATGTATGAAATTAATTCTGATTCAACTTGTTAATCTATGCATTTGAATTTGATTAAATATTTAAATCAAAGCTTCATGTATCCATATCAAATTTTTTTGTATAATTATATTAAATCAAAGTTTATTATATGTAATAATAATAATAATAATAATAATAATAATAATAATAATAATAATAATAATAATAATAATAATAATAATAATAATAATGATAATAATAATTTCTGAAATGAACTAATTTATTAAACTTAGGATCTAATTGAGCAAACTAAAATCTAAAAGCATAAATCACGGACATAATTAAAATAATTCTAAAACTAAATGTGAAATTTCAATTAAATTAATCTAAATTAAAACTCAATTAAATTTAAAAAAAAGAAAAAAGAGAAAGACAATTGGTAAAAATAAAGAGGGAAAAGACAAAAATTTGGAGGGAAATAAGCCACCAATTTTTTAAGCTAGATTGAAAAAAAAGAAAAAGACAATTAGAAAAAATAGAGAGAGAAAAGACAAAATTTTGGAGGGAAATAAGCCACCAATTTTTTAAGCTAGAGATTAATTACTTTTTAGGTCACGTTGCATTTAAAATGTTACATTTTAGTCAACTTTAAGTTTTAGTTTAATTTAATTTAGTCACAAGTATCCCACGGTTTAGACTTCGGATATAGAAATCCCCTCCCTGTAGTGATATTTAGTCTCTAAAAATTTACTTTTACTCGAAATTAACTAATCTTTGTAATTTAGTTTATTCCATGATATAGTATAAAAAGATAATAAAACATACTTCTTTTTATTATTTATTATATTGTTAAAAATAGATATTCGGGTTAAAATCGGGTCAAAATCGGGTTAAAATTGGGTCGATATTCGGTTCAGCTTTCGGTTCGGGTAGCATTCGGTTCGGGTCAAATCGGTTCGGGTCCATTTCGGTTCGGGTCCATTTCAATTCAACAAAAAATTTCGGTTCGGTCCGGTTCGGTTCGGTTTATTTCGGGTTTCGGGTCAACTTCGGATCATCATGTTCGGGTCAAAATCGAGTTTCGGTTCGGGTTTCGAGTCTCGGGTCAAGTTTTCCAAGTCTAGTTATAAGCTACCATATTTAAATTTTAATTAGATCCTAAAATAATATAATAATAAAATAATTGAAATATCCTACCTAACATATTGAATGTGATTTTAATTGGGAACTTTTTCCCAAAAAGTTCCAGAAACACCCCTCCCTCCTATCGTCGTTCCTTTGTTTTTCTTCCTTAACCAAACCGGCCACCGTCGATCTGCCCTCACCGCCGTGCTGTGACGCTCACCGCCGGCGTTAAAGTGTTCACCGTCAAACCTCGAGCAAAACCTCTCAACCCACGCGCTCAACCGCCGTCCGTTTCACCGGCAATCGACCGTTGAAGATTCACAAACCTAGGGCTAAACTGGTCGACCTTATCCTTCGAGTTTTCTGACATCGTTTGACGTTCGTTGGCCACGCCGCCATCGCCGTTGGACTCCCCGTCGCGGGCTGATCAAAACCCAAGTTACCGTTCGCCGGTTCATCGTTGTTTGCCCCGTCGTCGGAGTTACGTTTTTTTTCGACGTGTTTGAACGATGAATGACGAATCCGAAAACGACGCGAAATAGCCTTTTCCGGCGAGGTTTCGGCGACCGTCCGACGACCTTCAAATTTTAAGGGTACTCGTGGATCTCCCGATCGTGCCTACGCCCAGCCCAGCTCGTCTCGATCCGTACCGCCTCGTGATCCGATCGTCACTCGTTCCAATACTGTAGCGGAGCGTGATCCCGGTGCTCGATAGACCTTTTGACTGGCCGATCTCATCTTTTGAGGTGTGTTCCTTGTGTGCTATATGACTGTTGCACATTTATTGTTTTACATGCTTCACATGATTTAATAAAACATACTATGTGTATATGATTGCTAAACTTAATTTTGTGAAAAGCTAGCATGTTTTCTGTTTATGAAAGAAATACGATTGTGCTGTATGTTTGAATTATGCTCTAGCATTCGATATGACAAGCATGTCTATGATTTTCAGTTATCAGTGTAGAAATATGTTACTGAGCATTGCTATGTCTATTATTGTTGCATACTATGTTACTACCCGGAATAATTAGTAGAGGTACTTGAGGTATGATGTGGAGACTATCGGCTCAGCCCTGATCCAGCTGGTAAGACCGCCCGTATTCAGATCCTAAGCTTCAGCTAGGTCCGCCCGTATTCGAATCCTAAGTTTCGGCTAGGTCTGCCCGTATTCGGATCCTAGGCTTTGGCCAGGTTCGCCCGTTTTTGGTTCCTATGTTTCGACTAAGGCCGCCCGTATTCTAAGGTATAACCTTAGGATGGTACCCCGCCCATTTGGGCTTGGGTTAATGCCAGTATAAGATACTGTTCTGGGGAACTGTATCATGGTGTTCGGTTGGAGGGTAGATAGATTGCATGAAAACTTTGATGTTTTTTTTTATGATATGTTTTGCATAACATGGTTTATTATTTATTGATGCAACTGTTTTGCTTGCACTGTTGGAACACACTGAGCTTTCTAGCTCACGCCCCAAATTCTTTCCCCTTTCAGATATTTTGGATAGGCCACCCCGTAGCTGACTCTTGGCGGATCGACACATTTGGTATTCTTTTTTATTGTAATGTTTCTATCCACCGTTTATACTTTCAGGGTGACATGTGCCTATATTTTGTTATGTATGGTATTAAACTAGAAGTATTTTGATATGTTAACTGATACTTATTTTGTAACTATCCTATGATAGGTTTATTTAAGTAATCATGGTTGCCTATGTTATTTGTGATGTCTATGTTGTGAATGACTTTGGAAAATATTATTGCTTGACGTATTAAACAGGTTTATTTAGTTTGATGGTTTTCACTAAGTCCTGCCGTTATGCTGTCGAAATAAACACTTAGTTTGCAAACAGGTTTTCCCCTTGAGTTTTAAATTTTGGTGTGCCTTACTAGACTTGGTCATTCCGCATAGGCCGATCTAAGGGGTTACATAACCAGATTTTTTTTTGAAGTAACTCAATCAGAAGCTTGATTAAATTAATTAGATAAGATTAAATTCTAGTTGAAAAAAAATCTGGTTAAGTTTGATATATGTCATGAGAAATACCCGACCCAAGATATTAGATTAGGGTTGGGTGAAAAAATATTAAACATCGGGTTGAATTTAAGTTTAGGATGAAAAATACCCGACCTAAAATATTTTACAATTTTTTATATATCTTAGGATAATTATTATAATGACCCTTTGAGTATTTTTCAATTACATCCTTTAATTTTATTGAATAAAAAAGGAAATAGAATACTGATAATTACTATAAATAACCCCTTATTACTTTTCAAAAAAAAAAATAACCCCTTATTATATTTTTTCTATTATTACCTTTATATTTAATAAAAATGAGAATATGTATATTTGTTTAGGTTTGGTCGGGCGCATATTTTAATCTTAAAATTCAGGTCCGGTAAAATTTTATAACATGTCAGATTAAATTAAGGTGGAACGTTTATATTTTCGGGTCGGGTTCGTGTTGGCCAAAACCTCATTGTATTAAGTATTAACTTAAAAAACATTATATTCTTTAAAAAGATTAAATTGTAAATTCATCCTTTTAAGGAAGTCAAAATGCAATTTTACCATTATGTTAAGTTAAAATTTATAAAATATAAAGCACTAAAAGAACAGATTTTCCCATTGGCTTTGTCTCGGTCTCGAAGGAGGATAACAAAACATGGAAGAGAAAGGTATATCCAATTCCAGACAGCACCGAAAGCTAAATCAAAGCTCAAACACAAACAACAAAACACCTAAACTGACAACACATAAACTTGTCTGGATTTTTCCAGATTCAAAAATGGAAAATAATCAAATAGGTAATAACAATAGCCACGTGGAAAAAGCACAGGGTGTTTCAATTCATCGTCGTGGCATGTAGGAATGTACGTGGATCATTTTCTCCACCTCAATGTGCTTCTCTGCTTGTAATTGTATAGTCTTTTTCCATATTCCACAATAATTTTGAACATAATATGATTCTATGAATGTGACATAAAAATTCAAAATATACTAGATACTTAATTTTGTTGTAATGTTGAAGATAACGATGTAAAATCGGAAACAATTCCGTTTAAACGCATTTAAATCTATGTTTTTTTAATATTGTAACAATAACGGTACCAATAAAACTGACGTTCAATCAACAATTCTAGATTTTTATCTAAATGTGATATTTTTTTGATGAAAACTAAGGTAATTACAAGTAGTATCTGTTCTAAATATACGTGCTCGAACCTGTGTCCTCTAGGAACAACAACCGTTCCCTTAACCACTCAGACAAGTTGGTTCATGCATCTAAATGTGATATTTGATTGTATAAGATATTTGTTAATTAATAGAAATATTTAGTTTCAAATATTTAACATAAATCATAGAATGGTGTATGTAGGAATCATTTGAGCAGACCGAGCCGATAGATTAGAATTAGAATTAATAACTTTTTTATGAAAAATAAGTCATTATCATGTGCCTCATTAAAATTCTCTCTAAGTTTAAAAGAGAAAAAAGAATATATGGCAATAGTAAAGAACACCGAAAAATCAACCGAGCTAAACTCGACAAACAAAAGCAAACATTAGACCACGTTGAACCTAACAATCAAAAGAATCAACATGAACTACGAGTAACCATCCTCCTGAAAAAGAGGAAGAATCACAGTTGGAAGAAAAAGATACTGCTCACCTGCCATGCTCACAGTCTGAGTCAACTTTGTAAGACCATCAGCCACTCTATTGTCGTCCCTTCGAACATATTGGAAGATAACCTCCTAGTTTTGGAGGCACGCCTTATGAATATGAAGAAGCGATCATGCCCCATCCTTAGAGCCTCTCGTATCAATAAGCCGAAAGGCATCTTGGCTATCCGTTTCAACCACCAATCGTCGACAACCAATCTCCCAAGCTAGCTCCAATCCTAGATGTATTCCCTAAAGCCCAGCTTCGACAATAGAGCTAAGACCAAGAAAACGCGCAAAGCTCCGCTAACATCTCCTCTCATGATTCTAAATTACTACTCCATAAAAAGTGAGACCGTCAATATGTTTCCTTGAGTCGTTAAAATTCAACTTGTACCATCCCAAGCTCGGGGGACTCCAACCATGCACAACCTGTCCCATACGATTGACACTCGACAGCCTGGTGCTAGGGCGAGCAAGGGCCCGAATACACTCAACCTATAACCAACGGCTATAGTCGATCATTGACCCTCAATCCTCCAAATCAGTATTAAAGGTTATAACATTCCTTTGTGACAACAAATTCCAAATGGTAGCACCAAATAATAAGTCCCAACCACTTACATCTCGAGCAAAATAATCCGGGTTAGTGAGGTTGAATCGAACCCATTCTTAGAAATCCATTATAAAGAATTCCCCAAGACTATCAGACTTAACCAAGGCCACCCAAACTGGTCCTGCCGAGGGACAATTGCGAAGAACACGACTCACGGTTTCAACATCCGACAGGCAGCAGCAAGGGCATCGGTTGTCCATACCATAATATCGATGGACCCTCTCTTCATTAGTCATAATCTTGTTACAGTAGGCCAGCCAGAGAAAGATCATAATGCGCTGTAGTCTCATATGTTTATGGATTACCTTCCATAACGCATCACTTGTACCAGCCAGAGCCCCTATCCAAACATCATAGGCAGTTCGTACCGAGAATCCCTTACCATCACCCCTTCCATCCTACCGTATCGCCAAGCAGTTAAGGTAGCGATCCTTTAATCGCAGCTAGGCATAGAAGCACAAAGGAATGAAATAGATGATCGAATTTATTCCACAACCAGTTTCCCCAGTGATCAACCATCTTAGCAACTGTAGCTTGGGAAAGTGTCGCTCCAATGCTAGAAGTTACATACCTGATCAACAAACCAAGCTCCCCGATCCAAGGATCGTGCCAAAAATTAATGCCACGCCTATTCCCTAAGTTCAAAACCACATTTTAATGAACATTGTTCCGAACAATACCTAAACCCTTTTATAGCCGAGACCCATTTTGTGTAATAAGGACATCAAGAACAATTTTATCATACTTGTACTTAGCCCGAAGAAGTCGCACCCATAACGCATCTAGCTTGGTCATAAGCTGAAAAGCTAGTTTCATTAAAAAGATTTCATTCTGCGTAACCAATTTACGAAATTCAAGTCCATCACGAGTAAAGGAAGTACATACATCATCCCACTTAACCAGAAGCACTCTACTACCTTCAGTCGTGATTCCCCAAATAAAGCGCCTCACCAATTGCTCAATCTCCAAGCAAACTTTTTTAAGATCAATTTTAAGGGTCATGCATCCTTTCTTCCCTGACTTATTGCGTATGGAATGAATGACCTCCTGGGTGATAACGATATTATCAGTAATGGCTCGACTGGGAACAAAGCCCGTCTAGTTATCTGAAACCCAATTAGGCAAGAGAGGCTTCAAACGGTTAACAATCACTTTTGTTACATCCTTATAAACCGCAATACATAGACTAATTGGGCGAAACTGAGTCAAACATTCTGGAGTAACCACCTTCGGTATAAGAACCAACAAGGTACGATTAAAGTATATCGGGACAACTCATTCCTCAAAGGTTCTCCGTACAAAGGCACAAACCTCCCTTCCAACAACATCCCAATTATATTGGAAAAAATCCGCATTGAGACCATCAACACCCGAGGATTTGGACGGATTCATGTCGAAGATAGCTCGTCGTACTTCCTCGTCCAAGAGAGGCAGGGCCAAATTGCTAGTGACTATACTCAGAAGCTTGGGAAAGCATCTCCAGATATCATAGCTAGTAAATCTACAACAACACCCCAAAACAATTTTGCATAGAAATCTTGAGTTGTTTCTTTTAAGTCATCTTGGTCACTACAACAATCCTCATCATCGATCTTCAAAGAACTAATAACATTTGCTCGCTACCTTGTTATGGTAGAAGCATGATAATATTTTGTGTTCCGATCACTATTCATAATCCACTAAGTGCAAGATTTCTGTTGCCAAAATATTTCTTTCTATTTGAGCACAGTATCTAGTTCTTCTCACAACCGATTCCCCAATCGGATAAGAGACTCAGAATGAGCAACAACCAAGGCTTTATCAATTCCCCAAATGCGAGCTAATAAACGCTTCTTTTGTTCACCAATATGACCGAAGACTTGCTTATTCCAAGTAAGTACCTTCGAAACAAAGGTCTCCACGTTGCTCAATAAATCTGGTGATACCCATGTTGATTGAAGAAATGCTCAGAAATCAAGGTGTTGTTGCCAGGCCGAAATAAATCTAAAAGGTCTATTGTGCACCACATCCCTTTCATCTCCCAACCGAATGACCAAGGGCCTATGGTACGAACCCGTCCTATCAAGGTGCAACACATTTGAATTTAAAAAAGATGAAAGCCAAGAAGGATTAGCAATGCAATGATCTAGACGTTGATGTAGATTACCCCAAATCAGATAAACTCCCCAAATGGTCTAATGTCTTGGAAATGTTGAACAAAACCCCATAGTCTTTCATCTGGCGATAAAATAACATTAAAATTCACTTCAAGAACCCACGAAGTGCCTACCCCATGAGCCACACAAGCGAGCTAATCCTAAAGATACATTTGGTTAGATCAATGAGGGATAGCATAAATTGTCGTAAATTGTATCCAATTATCAACATCAGAGTCTTAGACACTCCCATTTAGACACTAGTTAGAAAGGTGCAAAATTTCAACTTCCACATTGTTAGTCCACATAAGCAAAATCCCTACACTAAACCCATGAGCCTCAATTCAAAATGAATGTGGAAATCCCAGTTTCAAAATCACCCTAGTAGTCGTTCTTTCACTAATTTGTGGTTCAAATAACGCCACCACTTTAGGCTTATAATCCCGAGCAAAAGATTTAAAGAAACGTATGAAGGTAGAGCTAGTTGCGCCATGACAGTTCCAAAACATATAACTAAACATTAAAATAAATTTAAAGGAAAAGGGAACCATACCCTTATTGATCCATAATTACCATAGGGCCAACATGCCCTGTGTCACTCCCCCTACTATCAGATAATTGATCTAGCGATGAAGCAGCCACTCTATTTGGTCAAGTTCCCTAACGTTATTCACCACAGCTTTGGCGTAACCCTCGGGCCCTCCAATTGTCCGAGCAACGATATAGTTCACTTGATCAGACACATTTTGAGCTCATTTTTGCAATATTGACCGCAACACCGTACGAGTTTCTGTTGATTTTCAGACCTTTAATAACTGCTTATCATTTTCCTTCGAACCTTTCAGAGTTATTCCTCTAGTCTTACCGACTGAAACCTTGCTAGTTATACCCTGCCCCTTGCTCAAAAATGGTCTATGCCGAATGGTTTCTAGTGAGATCAGTCGAGGATTGTGCAATAACCCTAGTAGCATATCCATTCACCATTGGTGCAACCACAACCTTCCTAAGGACATTACGCTCTGCCTTCGACTTCTTTTCTAGATTAGAAGCCAAGTAAGCTTCATTAAACTAAACGTCTCTGTACATTAACTCTATTCGTGGTTTGAGCCGAATCAACACCCTTGTCCCCTTCCACCACATGCTCAACTACCCGGTCAAGGACTTGAACCACATCATGATCCATAGCACCATCAACCTCCATAACTTTCAAAGTTGTGAACCGCGATCCAAAAGCCCCATCAGATTTTACAGGATTGCCTTTGCCAACCTTTTGCACATGGTTCTTTCGATGCATGCGACTGTCAACCACCATCTATGAACCTTACATCTCAGCAACAGTAGTTGTTTCAGATTGAGTTGTCATTGTCTCTTTCCCCGGATTACCTGGCCATTTAGAACCAGTTCTACAAGTTTCTTTAAAGTGCCCATATATCCCACACCCATAACAAATATGGTGTAAACCCTCATACTCAATTTTTTGCACAAAGCCATCAATTCCAATACAATGGAGTAATAGTTTTGTGATATCCACCATGACCGCTAGCCGCGCAAACTTTCCCCTTTCGCCCACAATTGTATTATAATCAACTTTAACCACATTGTCCACAACTGTTTCTATCAATCGAAACATAGCCTTAGAATAATATTTGTACGGTAGACCTGAGAGCCTAATCCAAACTATGACATGCATGGGATGCTTTTCTGATGCGGAAAAACTTCAACTCTACGGTTGAACGATAAGATAACTAGCATAAATCGTCCAAGGGCCTACTGTGAGTACATGGCCATAGTCTCGCTCCTCACCGAATCTGACGAGGAAGTAGCTATTCTATAAACCAACCAATTGAATATCACTAACATGCTTCCACATTACATGAATCCTAGCTAGAAGATTTTGGTAGCCAATAGCACGCCCTAAAAGACGAACAATAATTACGTTCCACATGCTCATGTCAATTTGGTCATGAACTCGTTTTGAAAACCTAATTGATGGAAAGAGTCATGCTCTATCAATGGAATAATCATCCTCTAACACAATAATATCCTCGCCTACGATCCCATGATCATCATCCCTAATATCGCTCTCACGAGAAGTTCCAGCAACCATACTAGCATATGAGGCCCTCGCCTTTGTTAACACTTCACCCGACGTATCTTGGGTAATCCCCAACTGGGGCATAACATAATCCTTCATAGTCTCCACTTCACTGGTATGCCCAATACCTGCCCTGCCTCCTCTATCTCCATGCCATCACTCGGCGCATCCATATTGTTATCATTATTTTTGACCCTTCTTAGGTAGTCGTTGAAGCTACTATGCTAACGAAGACCCTAGCTGTTCCAACACCGATGGTAAAGCCATAGAGGATATAATATCCGACAACCGACCACTAGGGATCCCATAAGGTGTTAGGCTTTGGCCGTCGACAAGGTCAGGTGTCACATCTTCGTCACTAGGGTTTTCAACCATACTAGGGTTTCTTAATAATAAAACAATTGTTTTTTTTAACTCAAACTTCTTTGATAATTGGAATTAATAATTACTATTGTGATAAAGATTTTGATGTAGTTTTTTATGAAAATATTTTTTGACTTTAATATTATTGCAAAATTAACTTCATGTCCATTTAACTTGAAAAATATGTTTAAAAAGCTTTTGGAGTGTTTTTGACTTGAACAAATGCTTACAAAATTATCTAAGTGTCAAAAACAGGCTGTGAATACCAGTACGATACTTCTCGTACCGATACACAACATCTAGTATTGATACGACTAAGCATGTACCGATATATGGAGGGTTTAGTTTTCCAGTGAGCCAATTTTGTATCGATAGGGAAGCCTCTTTACCGATACGTAAAGGCCCGTACTGATACTCCGGTATTACGTATTGGTATGCCTGCTTAAATGTTGTAATGACTCTTTCTTTTTAATGCATGTACCGATACAGAAGGTCGCGTACCGATACGCCTTACACCAGAAGTACATTTATGGTGGAAATTAAGTCTTCAACGGCTCTTAACAACCTCAACGACTAGTAACGGTTAAGAACTTATCAAAAGGTATAAAAGACACCTTCAAGCAACTAAAAAAAGATAAGAAACATATTTGCCAACATTTAATGTTAAATAAATTAATTATGTGTTTGTAAAGTTTATTTTTTATTAGAACACACTTGTGAGCTTTGTTTTCAAAATTGCTCAAGTGTTTAAGTTTGAATGTGAGCTTAAATATACAAACAATTTGTCTTGTGAGTTTTTCATTAGTTTGCTAAAATTGTATTTCTCTTAGGAAGAGAAATGCTCAAAATTTTGGGTATAAACTTTGATGGTTTATAAGGTTATCTTTTTTTTCCTTAAAATAAAGACAAATTAGTGGATTCATGAAAAATCTTTAGTGACGGAGCTAAGATAATGAATGTAAACTTTGGTTAGAAAGTCGAACAACTATAAATTATCGTGTCCAGATTTTTATTTCTTAGCCTTTCATCTACTTTTTATTAAAGGCCAATTCACCCCTCTTGGCTATTTCAGTTGAAGTATTCGAACTCAACAATTACAAAACACAAAATTTATTGAGTAGTTTTGGTAAATAAAGAATATTAGTAAAATGATTTTCAAAGAATATTATAATGATTTTAGTAAAATAATTTTTAAGGAAAAATCTATTGGCTAATATTCTTTAAAAAAATCAAAATTTCATCACCACATAAAATATATTTCATTCACATTATAGTGGATAATTTTTTTTAGTAAAAGTGTTTTTGGCCAATTCACCCATGGCTATTTCATTTCACTATTTCATCACCTTTATTCATTTTTGTTAATAAAGCTCAATTATGTCACACCTATAATGTGAATGAAAATTTTACGTTAAAGAATATTAGTAAAATTATTTTTTGTCTCAATTTTATTAATTGAGTAATTTTGACCCCTAAATTTTTATTGTGTTCATTTTGCCTTCAATTTTTTTGTCAAATTGACCTAAACATGTGAGGACAAAAATCTATTGTGTCCTTATTGAAATGTTGACATTAAATATTTTGTCATTTTCTACCACACTATAAAACATATTAAAATAATAAAAGAGAAGTTGATATATATCAACATTTCAATAAGGATAAATTATTTTTTTTCAGTTTTTTATGACATAGTAGAAAAAAATGAAATAATTAACGTTAGTTTAAAGGTGTCGTTACTATCCTGTAAAATTAGGATCATTTGACAAGAAAATAAAAATAAAATTATGGAAAAATGCAATAAAATTGATGAATAAAGTTGAGAGATAAACGGGACATTCTACCAAAAAAAAATAGTAGTATATGTTTTTCAATGAACGAATACATGTGGAGTAGTAAGAGAACCTTACCAACCGTGTATTAAATTCTTATTATACACCCAATTTATTTAATAAGTAGCTTTTACATTTTATTTTTTTATAAGAATTTTACATTTATTTTTAAAATGTATAAAAGTATATACAAAGATATGGATGTCTTATAGTGTTGAGTTGTGAGGAGCTCGATTCGTTCAACCGATATGGCTCACTAAGTGGCGGAGAGGTGGATTTTTGGGTGGAAGGGTTGAAGAAGCTAAAAAGATAATTGACACAATGATTTAAAGTGGTTCAATCTTCTAACCAATGTCTACATCCACTACCTTAGCTCCCCACTAAGGATTTCCAATCAATCCACTATTGATTCGTCCCCTTTTCTAGGCTAAGGAGGAAACCATTATACACAATCAAGCTTTCTACCCAAAGCCTTGATCAAAACCTTCTTTTACAAAGAGAAACAATAAGCAAACTTAAATCCCTCTAATAGGTATTTGTTTGCACAATTTAGCACTCACCCAAAACCTAAAACACTTGAGCAAATTTGACAATTTTGGCTCACTAGTGTTTGTCTATACAATAAATAACAATTTAAGCTCTAAGACAATTCTTGATCATTTGTTGATTGACAATATGAGCATTAGCCTTTACTTGATGCTTGGAGGTCCCTTTTATACTTCTTGAAGAGTTTGTAGTCGTTACTAGCCGTTGGAGTTGAATTGGAGCCATTGAGAACTTTAATTCCCACCATAAATGCAGTTCTGCAGCTCACCGTTTTGAAACGCTCGAGCTCGTTTCGAAACACCCTTTAAGTAGAAAGAGCCGTTGCAGTTTGACAAGGCACCTGTTTCGGAACGCCCCCTAGTCGTTTCGAAACACGTATCGAAACGCCTAGTTCCGTATCGAAATGCCCTGCATTTAAATGTTAGTTGGGAAATAGCCGTTGGGGTTTCTGACCATTGTGGTCGAAGCCACGTAGGCGTATCGAAACGGCATAGCCCGTTTCGAAACGCTACTAAAAAATCTCATCCAAGGAAAGCCTGTTTCGATACTCGTATCGAAACGTTTTTGCTACTGGAATCCCCCGTATCGAAACACCTTAGGGTGTTTCGAAACACCTGGACAGTTTTGTGTGGTTTGGCCTTTGAAAACATGTAAAACCCTTTGAAAATGTCCCTAAACATAGTTTCAAGTTATTTGGACTTTGGAAATTATTTTAAATACTTTTTAAATCAGTCCAAAACATTTTTCAATTATTATATCAAAACATTAGTTCTACATATAGTATTAGGCTTACGTGTCAAATAAGTGTCTAAAATATACTTTTTTTAGATAGGTGCCCAAAGTATTTTTCGGGCCAACTCGGTGCCTAATGTTTCCAACGTTAACCGTTTAGGTGCATGTCGTCAAAGTCCGTTATTTTATTATCGTCGTCCATTAAAATACTGACACGTGTCTTTTTTTTAATTTTCAGCGTTTAAATTTTGAAAGTAAATAATTTTTTTTTCAAAATTAAAAAAAATTAATCACCCCTAATTAAATTCTCTCAGTAAAAATCAGATTAAACCTATTCTTCTCTTCCCTTTCCTCCCCGCGTTGTAGTGAGAAAGATTGAACCTATTCTCCATTATCTCTTCCCTCTCCTCCCCATGAAACTCTTTTCCCTTCTTTTAACTGGTCTGAATTTTAGGGTTCGTTTGAAGATAACAATTTAAAACTGAATGATACGAGTGAAAGTTCAAAGCCCAACAACGGTTCCAGGGTCGTGTATTGATGTTGTGATTTGAGAGCTCCCATTTGTTGTTCGACAATGTCTCGAAACAAAGAAAGAAAATTTTATAAGTGTTCTAAATCAGAAGAGGTAACTTCGATTAGTTTGAAATTTGTTATAATTTGTTATTTTAATCAATTGATTTTATGCATTGATTATTCTAGACTCAAGTAAAGTAGATTTTATGCAGAAACAATTTGTTAATTACTAACGAACAAATTATTCTATTAATAATGTTGTTTTATTTTTTTCAAAATTGATGTGGTTTTTTAGTAGTTTGATGAAGAGAGTGGATCTGTTAAAGATTTAAAAAGGCAATTAGAAATAGATATGCCTGAAAATAAAAATATTAAAATTGAGAACATTAAATTGAAGGAACTTGTGAAGATGGATGAAGTCCAAAAGCTAAGAATTTTAGTACAAGATCAAAAACAGAAAATCAGATTGTACAAAATCAATTTGGTAAAGAGAAAAAATGATGCATTATTCTACAAGATAGTCTTTTTTACTTCATGAATGATATACTTATTGGCAAAATTTGGTCTATAGTGATTAGTGATACTTGTGATGAAAGTGTGTACTGAAGTGATGAAAGTTAGTATGAAAATGTTCTGTTAGTATGAAAATATTGTGTTTGTTACTCTTTAACTATTGATTGTAATGAGACTTATTTGATATCAATGAAAGTTTAGTGCTTTAACATTCAATTTTTTTTACTTGGCTTGAAAATATTGTGTTTGTTATTCATCAATTGTTTTATTAGTATGAAAATATTGTGCTTGTTACTCATAACTGTTAGTATGACTTACACCGGTGTAAATTAACTATAATTAGTTAGTTGTAGTTTAGTATAACTTACACCGGTGTAAATTAACTATAGTTTAATAAAACTTATACCAGTATAAGTTCACAAAAGATTAACGTTAGCAAAAGTAATCTTACAAAAGATTGAAGTTCACAAAATATGAAAGAATTTCAGTACCATAAACTTACAAAAGATTAAAGTTCATAAAATATGAAAGTATTCCATTACCATAATTTTTCAAAACACCTATTACATAGTTCAAGACAGTTTTCAAAACACTTATTACATAATTCAAGATAGATTTCAAAACACATTTAACAATTCTAAACAGTTCAAGACAATTTTCAAACTATTTTCAAAACATTACATAGTTTGTATCCATATCTAAAGCTTTCATATGGTTGGTTTAGAGAGGGGCCTTTTATATTCATCTTTGCGATCTTTGTTCTTGAAGGTACAATAACATTTTTAGCAGATTAAAAATATGTTGTAGGTGGGGTTGTTGAAACTGTTGAAGCTTGAGAAGATTGATGGGATGACCTGGTCTGAGTTGCAGAAGAAGTCTTGATGTGAGGTGGAGAAATCAACACCTAATTTTATCTTCATGACTGTTCTAGTGAAATAAACTGACAAATATTACATAGTGATGTTCATGGCAAATATTATAAAAAATGACTTAATTTATAACTACAATTAGGCTTACAATTATTATATCAAATTTACATTTAATATTTGAAGTCCAATAGCTTCGTTTGTATGAATGCCTAAGCCTTGCATAATTGTTCTCCCTTTTGGCCTTTGCGCTGCAACATGAGGTCTCTTCAGAGGTAACCTATTTACTATTATTTTTTTAGGTGTTGAGATTCTTGATTGGGTAATTGATGATAAAACAGAAGGCGTTGGCATTGCTTGAGGATATGTTGTTGACATGAAAGGCATTGGTTGAAGTGATGGTGTTGGCATGAACATCATTGATTGAGGAGTTGTTGTTACCATTAGTTAAGAAGCTAATGGTGGCATTTGTTGAGCTTGAGCTTCTTGAACCTAACAAATACAGACAAATTTTTATGAAAATAATATTATAATAAAAAAAAATGTAAATTTTAGTAGCAGAAATAACTTTTAAAAACTTACATTAGACTGCTTTTCTTTTAGACTAGTTCTTACATTATGTCCAAAAAGCCTACAACAACTACAACTCATCTTTGCTCTTATCTTTTTAAGCTTCGTTTTACCTTTTATTTCACCTTATTCTCTTTTTCTTCTTTGCGTTGGTCTTCCTGACATTTTTTTCCTAAGGATCTATATTCTCTATTTTTGAATCTTTCTAAAAGTTTTCACTTGGAATGATGGGAATAATAACACTGTAAAATTCATGGTATATATGTACTTTATATAAATTAAGTACATAGCTTTCTAAAGTTTCTCCCTTATATAATAGGACACACATCATGAGGACAAGAAATTCCAATGAGATCTCACACTCTACATGTACATTTCCAGCCCCTAAGATCAACTACAAATGTGTCTTCATTATGCATGACCTCATACCCTTAGGCCCCATTTCAAGTTACATAACAGAAAGCACTAATTGATTTATGTTTTTCAAGTAGTTATGCAATCTTAGGACAAAGTTCACCTTTTCACTTAAGTGAAGTTTTCTTGTGCTCAACTATCCTATGCATAACATAATGCCTAATATCTTCAAATAGTGAAATCACATACTTAAATCTAGCCCCTAAAATGGTATAATTGAAAACCTCTGAAAAATAATTATCAGCTGCATCACACTTAGACCTAGAAGAGAAGAAAGCTTTGGACTAGTATTTTGGATTTTTTTTATAAGATCATCATAGGCACCCTGATTCAACTTAGCCATTATGTTTGTAAAGTGCTAAAATTGAGAAGTTGTTGTAGCCTTACAACATGACTAGAATAGCTTCTGAAGGTCACCCCCTTTATGTTTTTTTTTTCAAATGGCATACATGTGCCAAGCACAAAATATATGCTCTATCTCTAGTAAGAAAATAGGGAACTCTTCAAGCAATCCCTTCAAAATTAAAATGAATAAAGTTAACAGATAAAAAAAGATGTATTCAAAAAATATTAGTACTCAAAAATTAAATAAAAGATTTATTCATTACCTTCTACATGTCACTGAGCAAAGTAAATTTTTCACCATTTCTTAAATTTAAATTAGTCTAAATGTGGTTTAGAAATCATGACCAAGTCTTTCTATTTTCCACCTTAACCACTGTCCAAGAAATAGAAAAAATTTGGTTGTTGCTATCTCTACCCACAACTGAAAGTATCTCACCTTTAAAAGAACCCTTCAAATAACATCCATCTAATCCAAAGACTGGCCTCCAATACTTTTTAAAGGCTTCTTTCAATGCACTGAAACAGATATAAAGTCTTTTGAATTTCGGTGTCTCAGTAGGAGTTAGTCTTTTAACCACTAGATCAAATGTACCTTCTAGATCAACATTCCTCAAAGTAAACATATAGTCAAACAACCTATTAAACTCATGTATAACATTACCCCTTATTTGTTTTAAAGCTCAATTTTTAGCCCTCATGCAGCATTGTTTGACCAATTCAACTTTTAGCTCCTCTATCTCAAGCTTCATCATGTCTCTCAGCTTTAACTTAGGAAGAATCCTAATCTTTGGAAGAAAATGCTTTCCAACCAATTTTAAATTTGTTCTACTATTCTTATAGGTTATAGAACAATTGTGGTCAGTTACTAGACTCTTAATTCGTAACACCCATCAGATTTGTCCCAAGAAGCATGTATCATAAAAGGACATCCTAAGCTCTTACACACTACACTTATTTTTTATTTCCTATTTGGCACAAATCTAAAATCAAATCTATATGCCACTACATAAGCATAAAGTGCAGCGTTCAATTGTTTTTTATTTTCAAAAACCATTTCCACTTCAAATATGGCTTCAACAGTTGATGCATCAAAAAAACTTGGCCGCTCTTCTTAAAAATTTCATCTCCATCTAAATTTGTCTTGTAGCTTCCAGCGTTAGAAGAGTCTAAATAGTCAATATTTTTCCATTAGATAAAGCCCCTGAAGCATCTTTATTTTTATGTGCACTTTTTTCAGCAGCTGTTGTACCAAAATCACTTATATCAGCTTCATTTTCAGCAGTTTCTGTTGCACCCAAACCACCCAAAGTAGCTTCATTTTCATCTGCTCTTGTTGGAGCCAAACTAACATTTGGTTCTAAGTCTTCTGCACAGATTATCTTATTTTTTTTATCTTTTTTCACTACCTTTTACTTTTTAAAAATTTCAGACAACTTTTCATCCTCATCATCAGACCCTATAGGCTCATGGTCTGACTCACTATTATTATATTTTGTTTTTGTTTCATAACTTACCTCATCTACAATTTCATTATCATAAAAGAAATTATCATCATATGACTTATCTCCGGCACTAGTATCAAGCTCAATTGGTCCATTAGACCTACTGTCACTATTACCAACACCTGCAGCATGTGTGTTTGGTCCACTAGCACTACTATCTAATATCATATTCCTAAATTCAAACCAATAATGTAGTCAACATACACAAACAACAAATACACAAATAAGTAAAATTACTACTTTTCTGCAACACAAATATTACAATCAATTTATTTTATAGATACACACAATTAATAATTAACAAGCACTAAAGCATGTCATTTAAGTCACGATCATTTATATCAGCAACCACTTCTATCCATAAATAAATTATATACAGTGTAGAAGGTCAGTTAAAATCAGTCAAGAAAGTCAACTAACTCCTAATTGTAAAACAATCGGCAAGCACCAAGTAAAATTAAAAAAAATATATTTACATAGTTTATTATTGTCTGCCATCTTCATTTAACAATTAGATTTATATAATCACATTTTTAAATTATTTTTTTACTACTTTACTTGTTCTCCAAAAAAGAATCTTTCAACATAGACAATTTTTTTTTACTTTTACTGTTCTTAATCAATGGTGCGAATTTACATGTGGCCTCCAAGTGCATACACTTTATATATGTCGATCAACTTTATAACTCTTCACAACACCTGTCAAAACCGTTTGGTTAAAACACAAAGAGTATTTCGAATCTTTCTTTCAACAAAGTATTTAAAAATCAACAAAATATTCTTTTCACAACAAAAACTTATTTTCTCAGAAGTAAAAAAGTACCTTTCGACAGAGTTCTATTCTTCAACTTTTCTCCTTCATCTTCTTCAGTTTTTGTTCCGTGTTTAGGTTTTAATCCTCCTTTTGATTTGGTTTTAGAGTTTTTTTAAATTTTCTCACTGTAGTGTGGGGAGAGAAGAGAAGAAAGGAATAGGTTTAATCTGATTTTTACTGGGAGAATTTAATTTGGGTAATTAATTTCTTTTAATTTAAAAAAATTATTTACTTTCAGAATTTAAAGGCCGAAAATTAAAAAAAATAAGAAACGTGACAATATTTTAATGGATGACGGTAAAAAAATAACAGACATTGACGACAATCACCTAAACGGGTAATGTTGAAAATGTTAGGCACCTAGTTAGCCCGAAAAATACTTTGGGCACATATCTGCAAAAAAAAGTATACTTCGGGCACTTATTTGACACTTAAGCCTATAATATTATATAGGTTTAACTTTTAAGGGTATCATAAGCTCTCGAACTTTTTAAAAAGTCAATTAAATTCTTATTTTTTCTCACCCAATTAAGTTTTTATACTCTAAAATTTCATCAATTCACCCTATTGATTAACTAACGTTGGCTGCTAGATCTAACAATTTTTCTAAATCAATTTATGCAACATGTCGCATTACAGTGTTATCGCTTCACAATTCCATAATATTTAGTTTTATTTTAATTTTTTTTAAAGTTCTATGTAACGCCCGTGTTTTGGGGTTAGGAGTTAGTCGGGTTCGTAGTCCGAGTCAATAAAATTAAATAAAATGAATTCAACCTAAATTAAGACCTAATTGGGCTTTAGTAAAAAGTGGAAGGACTAAAGGGGTAATTTAACCCAAATGATTTTAAAAGCAAGACAACTTTTCAAAAGTTGTCATCTTCTCTCCCCAACTCACCCCTTTCCAACGTTTGGTACTCAAAACCCATCTTCAAACTCTCCCAAGTTTCAAGTTACTATTCCATTGGGTTCCTCCCTCATTCTAAGGTCTTTGTCAAAGGTAATAATGTTTTCTAACTCTCCTCTCCATTCCCTATCCATACATAGTTATAGATTTGCAAACCATGAGCTTTTGAAAATTAGGGTTTGGTTTAAAGTTTGGGTTTTTATGGTGATTTTCACCTTGTTTTGAAATATGAAGTTAAGTTTTATTTTAATCACATTAAGAGGTATTATATATGTCAATTTGGTTGAGTTTTGTTGAAAACCCGAAGTGGGTTCTTGGAGCAATTTTTGGGATGTCAAAACTTGATTTTTGGGTGGGTTTTAAGTGAAAATTAAATGGCTGATGGTTTATATAGGTTGGGAGGATGTTTTGGGACCTTTTGGGGGTCATTTGGGTGATTGAAAATGGAAATTTCAGCTAGGGTTTGTGGGAGCACGAAAATTGATATAATTGGAGATTATTTTGATTGGAAATTTGGGTGAAATTGGTTTGAGCTCAAAGGTTGAGTATTGTTTGAATGTTAGCATTGATTGAGGTTTTTGGTTGGCTAGAAGCAAGAGGAGACGTCGAAGGAGCTTTGGGACCGAATTCGGACTCGTAGGAGTTTTGCTTTGGTTGCTAAGGAAGGGCGGTGAGTGGTTTTAATCATGGTTTAAAGTTTGGTTCGAGTGTGTGTAGAGTGCGAGTGAAATGTGCTTGGTAGGCCATTTCCATATAATTCAAGTTGTTGATTTTAGCTTATTGATTTCCATTTAATGCTTTGTGTATTGCCTATTTATGCTCTTGTGCTATGAGGTTTAATTGTACATGTGTGTCATCATGTGTATGTGTGATATGCATGAGATGTGGTTGATGGATATGTGATGTGTAAATGTAAATTGGCACTAATTAATTTACCGAGTGTAAATGATCGATCATTAGGATTAGTGTGCACACAAATTGAGTCAAAATGTACGTGGCCTTGATGGCGTTAAGTCATCAAGGAGGAGTACGGTGATGTAATATTCTACCGGAAGCTATTATATATTCTACGGAATGATGAGTGGAATCTCATCCGTAGGGCATGTGACGATGAGTGGAATCCCGCACATGCATGGTCCGGTGATGAGTGAAATCCTACCGAGGTAATGTGAATGTTGAGGTTTAAATCCGCACATCCGGGTAACTAATAGTGGCCAATTAATCTTGTTCATATGATTGTGATATATGATGTTGATATATGATGATGTTACTTATACGAGCTTGATATGATGTGAGATGCCATACATGACTCTTGAAAGACTAGCTAGGTCTACTTGTGACTTTACCTATGCATGCTAGATATGAGGTTTAAGGGATACATGCTTGGACCCTGCATTGTTGATGTTTTCGGTTTTAGAGCACCCTCACTAAGCTTATAGCTTACGCTCTCATTTTCAATAATGCAGATCATTAGCGTGGTGTTAGCTTGGAGCAAGGAAAGAAGGGCTTTCCAAGTTTGTGGCTCAAGTACGGTTGTTAATTTTGTAGTAGTTAAGCAATGTGGCAAGAGAGTGTGTTTGCATGAGCTTGTATGACTCTTTTATGATTTTGATGCTTACGCTTGACTTGGGTTGTAAGCATGTTTACCTTGCCAAATGCTTTTGATGTATGCCCTTGATTGTTAACATTGCTATATGGTATGTAAACCCTTAGGGGATGAATGATGCTTTTACTTATCAATGTTTTCAAGTATGACTTGTATGAAAGGCCTTTGTATTTTTGTCAAGTATGTATAATTGTTTAAATTCATGTTGTGGGTGTTGGAGCGTGTTTAATCTAGGATGTATGCCTCTAGATTTGGTTTGATGGTGTTGTGTCCTTTAGGGGGTCCTAGGGGACCTTTAGACTTGTCAAGACTCTCCTAAATCAGAATTTCAAAGGTTGCAGACTGCCAGCGTTTTGAAACGGGAAGGGTCGTTTCGAAACGGGTAGGCTTCAGGGACCCCTTATCGAAACGCGTTTCGATATGGTATGGCCTTTGAAACCCTCGTTCCGAAACGCGTATCAGAACGTTTTGGCTACTGGAATTTTGAGAAATTCACGAGATAAAGGTGTTTTGAAACGGGCCTGAAGGTTTCGAAACGGTCAAAATCTCGTTGACCACGAGAAATTGACCGTCGTGGGCGTTTCGAAACGGTTGACTACCGTTTCGATACGCCCCCTTGTATAAGCTCTGAGGCAGTTGACCTGGTCAAGGTGTTTCGAAACGCCTCAAGGGTGTATCGAAATGGCCTGCCTAAAAGATTAAAATTGGGCTGTTTGAATGTGGTTTGGGGTTCGAATGTTTGTCTCATGTAATTCGTTCCGCTGTTTGATCACTTAGGATTTAATACTCCTCTAGACAAGATTAAAATGAAAGAAAAAAATAGGGTTGCTAACCGTGGGGGAACCTTAACGGGTTTCGCTTCGGTTTTCCCCGTGTGGCCCACTTGGACCGGTCATCCGGCCAAACCGGGACGAGGGGGTTACATTCTAAAATTAAAAAAAAACTTATAAAAACTATAAAAATACAATTTTTAAGAAAATATGTAAATGTCACATAATAAAATTGTAGTATATTATGTGACAGTGATATCTCAAGAAAAAAAATCTTCAAAAATTGATGACTAAAATTGATCAAATGGATTAATTGATTTAATTTATTGGTTCGAAGGCTTAACTGGGTGCAAAAAAAAGGGGATTAATTAATTTTTTTCTCAAAAATTCTATCTAAACCTAATCCTACCTAGAGAGGCGGGGAAGAAAGAGAGTATCCTTAGTGGGTCTAGAACCCACGACTTAAGGAAATGAAGGAACACAAATGATCAGCTTGGTCAACCAGCCAAATGTTCATTCTCGCCTATTATAATATTATCGTTTAAAAAAGTATTTTAACATATTTTTTCAATTGAATTAATCTTGAGTTAATTCGTTACATTTAACTCAATCAATCACTCAATGTAGTGAAATCAAATTTTAACATAGTAGAAGGACTAAAAATCATAATTAAATATAAAAGGGGTAAAATCTTTTGTTTGGAGTTTATTCTATTTTAGTCGCCCGAATTGAAAAAAGATCATTCTTGCCACTTACGTTTTGAATCGTGTCTATTTTGGTCCATTGGTCGATAATCTCCGTTAATAAAAAATTAATTTATAATTTAACTCCCCAAACTTTATTTTTCACCATTTTCTCCAAAAATATTTTTTTTCCAAAAAGTACATATGTTTTTTATAACTATAAAACAAACTAAAATTCAATACCTATCCACAACAAACATTTCCAAAAATCTATACTATAACCAAAAAAACACAAGTGTGTAAATTTCAAACTTTTTATTGTTGACAACATGATTTAATACTTAATTTTTTCTCTTTTTTCTCCTTAATTTTTTCAGAAACCAAACAAAAAATTATGATCTGAAAAATACTCAAAACAGTAAGCTTCAACCAAAAGATCTACATACAAACTCCAAAGAACACCGTAATTAACTGAAAAATAATGACTAACAAATATTATTAAATATCAAATAAAAAAATTTACAGCACATCCGCGAATCTGAGCTCCAACCTAATAATAAATTTAAGAAAATAGAGTAAACTTGAAGGGGATTTTACTATTTGCACATTTATAGTAAAACCAAATACAAGAAGTTTAATGCTTTAGGGTGGAGGAAAGTGGCGGACCTATAGCGGTAGAAAGAGGGTTGAAATCAGGTGGTGGGCGAAGAAATAAAATTTTCAAGTTTTGGGGGAAGATGGTGAAAAATAAAGTTTTAAAAGTTTGAGGTTAAATTAAAAATTATTATTTTTATTAACGTAGGTTAACGGCCAATGGACCAAAATAGACACGATTTAAAACATAAATAATAAAATAATTTTTTTGAATTCAAATGACTAAAATAAAACAAATCATAAATAAGAAAAAATACTGGCGAAGATTATTCATATAAAAAATATAAATATAGATCGTACAAAGGACTAGTGAAAGTAAGATTTTCTCTAACTTTTTGGAATATTGTTTTTTATGTCTTTCGAGGAAGATATAGATCGTATAATGGACTAGTGAAAAGATTATTTTCTTTTTATTTCCTACACCCAACAAAATAAACAATTCATTAGCCTAACACGTAGTTCCGTTAATGATAAATTAAAAAATAGTAGTGTTATCTTAAACTCTGATGTAATATATTTATTATCTGACTCATTGTGTTTTGAAAACTTCGAATATTGTATTTAATCGGTGGTTAGAGTTTAAAATAAATGCAATAATTTTAATTTCTTTTAAGCTGCAATGAATTTAACTTACTTGGTGTGTTATTTAAGAATATCATGTAATATTTAAATTAATATCCCATCATTTAAATCAATAGGTTTTTTTAACAATTATAAAATATTGTTTTTATGAACCTAACAAGTGGTTTAATAAAAAGATAAATGATGTTTATTTTAGATGACCCGAGTTTAAATCGTTTTGTATGTAAGGTGTGTGCGCATTGTCAAATGATTAACAATATGTATAAACAGATACTATCTTGTAATTACCTTAAGGGGTCGTTTGGTTCACGGAATATAAGATTACCTTTGGGAATGAGATTACCGGAATGTTACATTACTTAACATATTACCTGGAATGTTGTATTACCTTGTTTGATTTGTTTGGTAGGAATGTAAGATTACATTGTTTGGTTGAAGGAATATAAGATAGGAAAAATGCATGTTTTACCAAATTGACCTTGAAATATATTTTCTTTTTTAATCAACTGAAATTTTAAGATTAAAGTCAAAATATTTATATAAAAGTTCATTGAAAATATAAAAAATATAATATGAAAACCTTTTTATGAAAATTGATCTAAATAATAAATGTAATAAAACACATACCAATAATAAAATTTGAATCAAACACATATATAAAAAAATTGAAATAAAATAAAATTTTAATATATTTTTATTTTATATGCATCATATTATTTTATAATAAGTATTAAAACCCTAAACCACTAAAAAATAAAATAGATTTATGCTTGTGTAATTATATACAAAAAGGAAAGATCATTTTAAAATAACTATATTTTTTAGGGGTATTCTTGTCCAAAGGGGAGGGAATTGTCTAATACCTAAGAAAAGGGAGGGAATGACATTCCCAGGAAAAGACTCAAAAATAGCTATTGTTGGGAATATTTCATTACCCTTGGGAGGGAATGCTCTTGAACCAAACGTGGGTATGTGATTCCGGAAAAGATTATTCCCCCTGGTAATGATCTTTTCCGCGAACCAAACGCCCCCTAAGACTATTCAAAAAATATTTTATTTTGTTCTACCCCAACATATATGGATGGTTTTACTCTTTTTGAAAGAAAAAAAAAAGATACGGACCAAAATACACTTCGTGCTACACGTATAATATTCTTTTTTGTTTTTTAAAATATTTACTAGAACAAATCAAATGATCAATTTTTCGCGTTCCATTAAATTATATAAGAGTAGATGTTAATCAAAATTTTAAAATTATTTAATATTTTGGGTGAAAATCGAACATTAATCACTTATTAAAGTAAAAAAAAAAAACTCTTATTATCTTACTTAAATCTGGTGATAAGAAAATAACATAAAATAGTTTGTAAATTTTTCTTCCTTTTATATATCCAAAAACTCCATTTCTCACTTGAGCATCAGGATAGGTTCAGTGTCAACTTTAATACCCTTAATTTACGTGGATTGTTTTACAAGCTTCATCAATATCTCTTTCTTTTCTATCACTCGAAGACAGAAACAAAATAATAAAATAATAATTGTAAATTTGGTTATTTATACTTTTTATGAATAAATTCAAAATTTTAACGTATCAAATATTGTTAGGGAAAGTCACAAATTTCAAACATTAACCATAAAATGGATATGTATTATACTAAAAAATTATTTGTATTGTATGTTATATCACAATCATATATATTATATAAAAGAAATTTGATACACAAGCTGTGTGAATTAAATAAGCTAGTTAGATTTATGGTTTATGAGGTTAGTTTACATTTTATGGGTTTAAAATTTAGGATTTTTATTAGAGTTTTATGATTTATGGTTGGTGTTTTAGGGGTTTAAATTTAAAATTTTAGATTTTAGCTTTTTGAATAAGGGTTGTTTTTGACAT
The DNA here is from genome assembly GCA_958450335.1 of Hibiscus tridactylites. NCBI lineage: Eukaryota > Viridiplantae > Streptophyta > Magnoliopsida > Malvales > Malvaceae > Hibiscus > Hibiscus tridactylites. The sequence goes on along the minus strand of OY288273.1, from coordinate 33,364,812 downwards.
AATATCAAAAATACCCATAATATTTGATTGAATAATCATTTTGACTATATTTTTTTTAGCAGTGACATATAAAGAAATTTGCTGACTTTACATAATGAAACATCAATCGAAAAATAATTTTATAAAAGTGTATAAATATAAATAATTTTTCTTCTGACGTGTCATTCTGTCAAATCACTTCAAGTTGTTAATCGTCAGTTGACTAACCGTTTTTATTCACAAATGAGCCATTTTAACCCATAATAAAACGTTGAAAGTTAAATTACTTTAAGAAAAAGAAAATTAACTAAAATGACTATTTTTTAATAGTGTTAGAGGCATTCTTTAATATTATATATAGAAAATTTGTGTATTAAAATATTTCGAAGGTTCAGATTTATGAAAATACAAGAATGTGAGCGTGACAAGTGATGTCATATTTTAGGCAGCTACCTAAATACTTGCAACGTACAGAGACTACCGAGGAAAAGAAACACACGATTTCCTTCCTTTTTTGAACCCAAAAAAAGAAAGAAAACGGTTCCTATCTATATAAACCAAACACCGAGGGAAAGTAAAGTAAATGCTCTGCTGCTCTCTGCAACCGCAAGAGGAAACATATTCCATTTTCTTTCTCCTGAGTTTCCCAGAAACTTTCAAAACGAAACTTCAGATTTGGATCCTTTAACGCGCAACCGCTAAGCAGATCAACCTTCATTTCCCTCTCTCTGCCATCAAGGAAAACAGGTATAAAGCAAAATCTCTTTGATTTTTCATTTTCTGCGCATTCGGTTCGCACATCATTCTCACCTACTCCTTGTTCTTCTGCGAATCAAATCACCTTACACATCTAACTGCTTAGTATTTTGAGAGAAAAAAATGATGAGGAATGGATATTCATGTACCACGCGGTTTTTCTCGTAACTTGTAGTCATTGCTTAGTTTTGGGAAGAAATTGATCGGTTTCCGTTTTTTTAATCAAAGAGATTGAATTTACTAACTAGATTTTCACAACTAAAAAAGATTACAAAGTAAGTCATAAGAGATTATTAGGTGTATATGGATAATTTTTTAACTGGAAAAAATTAATCGAATTGAAATATTATATATTTTTATTTTTTTCATTCTAATAATGAAATTTAAAATAATTAATTTCTTATTACTATATTAAAAAATTAAAAATAACATTTTATTAAACTAAATTTACATTTTTGCTAATTGTTTGTTATATTTTTTAAAAAACTTTTTTTTAACATTAAAGTGAGTTGTTTTGATATGTTATTATTTACTTATTTAAATCCATCAAATAAGAGTAGCCAGAATTTGAAACTTTACCGGTTTGACTGATACACAACATCATTAATTAGTAATTATTTGTTTTCAAAGCCGCCCAGCACTATGTTCATTTTCCCACCAAATGTAGTTACTGCTGACCTTTTCCATGTTGCTTTCATTATTTTTCCTAAAGGCTTTGGCTTCCATTGTTTTTTTTTCTTCCTTCTTCTTTGCTTTTCTCCCTTTCTCTTCTTATTTTTTTTTTATATTCAGCTATGAAGCAGAGTTCAAAGCACCATCCAGAGGTATTTTTCTTTCTTTACCTGAGCCTTTTTATTTTGTTTAATTATGGGATATCTAAGAGAGGACTTGCAGAGAAGTTGGGCTGAAATCTGCTGTTTTGGTTGCTTCTGCGTACAGCACTTCTGGCCTCGTGTTTTCATGCGGAAATTGCTCAACATATCCCCCAGAGACTCCGATTACAGTGCTGATACTGAGGATGAAGACGGCATTAGTTCTGATTCTGAATCCGAAGGTAACTTTCATCATTTTCCTTTAAATATTGGATTTTCCGCTACTTATATTAAAAGGGAATTTGAGATTTTGGGTGTTATTTATGCCTTGTTGAGTTGTTTTTAATGATTCATTTTTGGTTTGGGGGATAACTTTTTTTTTCTGGGTTTGAGTCTAAATATGAATTTGGTTTTGCAGAATACTTTGAATGTAGCCATGGCAGAGAATCAAGGTTTAGAGACAGCAGAGAGGAGGAGCCTCAGTTTGATCTAAATGGTAATGATTTTAATCCCTTATTAATGTCAACGTTTTCATTTTTGCTATATCATTTGCCTGCAAGCTAGTTACCTTCTATTTTCTTGACACTTGAGTATGATCATTTTCATTTTAGTTGTAAAGTTTGGAAATTGAAGTTACCAGAGAAAGAAATTTTAGTGCATGAGGATTATCTAGTCCAAAAATTTGGGTTACGTTGGGGGTTTGGCAGAGTTCAAAATTTAGTTTTATGGTCAGCTGGCCTGTAAAGCAGCAGCCAAATTGGAATAGGTGCCTATTGGGATTGAGATTTCTTTTAATTGTACTGAATGCAATCATGGCATGGCCCATGAGTCCAGCTCCTTTCATTCTTTGCATGTGTAGTGCTGCTGCATCTCATGAACCACGGTTGATGAGGCTGGCTAGATTAATTCAATGGAATTAAGTGAGAAAGATTTATTTATTTATTATATTTAATTGGTGGAGAATTGATCAACATGATGAAGTTTTTTATTTATTTTTTGGGTGTATCTCTATTCTCGCCTTTCCCTTCAATTGGTTGCTATCTATGTGGATGTGCACTTCTAACAATACTTTAAAAGACAACTGAGGGCCACCTAACAATGGATTTATTTATATAGGCATCTGCCTAAGCCAGTATTTTAGGAGTTTAAATTTTTTGAATTTTACCTCATAACCCTGTTAGGTTTACCTTTCAAGTGCTGCAAAAATAAATAGTTAGGTACAATTTATCACTGCGATTTTCAGGTGGAAAACTTTTACCCTCTGCTTAGGGGGTGATTAAATGATCGGGTCGTTATTAATCAAACCAAACTACCATTAACCCTAATTTTAAAATATTTAACTGTTAACTGAACCGTACTATTTGAGAAAATTATTAACCAATAGGAACCAAACTAACTTTGCTCATATGATTTCTTTGCATACTCAAATTCTTTTTCCCTCTTTTTGGCCTCAGAGAATATTCCAAGGGTCCGGAGGAGACGCAAGTCAGAGACTTTTAGGGCACAGTACATAGACTCAAAGGACATAAGGTGCACTGCCTCTTCCTTTTTGAATTTTGATTGCATATATAAATCTTAAACGGGTTGTGGTACTTTGGGGACTCAAAGGAGTTTGGTTGTTTAAGGTTTGTTGCTGAAAACCTTGTATTTTGTCCTTTTCAATTAACAGAATATGCGTTGGTACCTGGAATGTCGGTGGTAAGGTTCCACCTGATGACCTAGATATTGATGACTGGATAGATATGAATGACCCTGCTGACATCTATGTGTTTGGGTAAGTATTTTCCTGACATGTAAAATTTCTTCATTTTCTGGTTGTACATTGGTTCTCGTTTTCCTTACTTGTCTTACTGTAATCACCGGCAATGTTTTCATGGAAAGTTTTTTTGGTAACTTTCATGTTGTTTGTATCAGCTTGACCTTAAAACCCCTGTAACATACATGTCGACTCAAAATATGATCATCTTGCATTTAGCAATTATCCTGAATTCGATTTTCTGTTATTCATGTTCATCTCAAAATATGATAATTACTTCATGTTTACAGTCTTCAGGAGATAGTACCATTAAATGCTGGGAATATATTTGGTGCTGAAGATAGCCGCCCAGTTCCAAAGTGGGAAAGCATCATTCGTGACACACTCAATAGAATTCGACCTGCAACTGCCAAAGTAAAATGCTATAGTGATCCCTCATCTCCATCAAAGTTTGAGCCATCTGATGATCTCCCAAATTTAGAAGAGGAGACAAGTCTTGGAAGTGATAGTGATATCGGTGAAGAAATTTATCCATTGGATGAAGAACCCCATGGCTTTGATGAATTCAATAATGCAGCTGAAAACAAAATGGTGTTCATCAATTCTGGGGTTTCAGAGTGTTATGATGGTCCTAAACTTGATGTGCCAATAGAACATGATTTACAAAGGCAATTTTCTTCTCCAAAGAGGTTAGACAGACTTAACTGCTTGCGAGCAGAGGATTATGCTGAAAACGAGGAAGCCCCAGTCAGTCAACAAAATGCAAAATTTACTAGAATGCTTAGTGGGATTGAACAAAATAGAAAGTTAACCAGAATTCTTAGTGGGACTGAAAGGATTGGTTTAAGCTGGCCAGAGCCTCCACTAAACTTGCTAACTCAGCATGTTTTGGAAAGACCAACTTCTTTCAAATCCGTCAAATCTTTCAAAGCAACCAAGTCTTTTCGAACATATAGTTCCTTCAAGTCCATAAATGACATGCCATCAGGGATAGCTTTGCTTGCAGAACTTGACCTTGAATCCCTCATGAAGCGGAAAAGAAGATCATCATATGTAAGAATAGTTAGCAAGCAGATGGTAGGAATCTTCCTCACTATATGGGTCCGTAAGAGTTTGCGCAGGCATATTCAGAACTTGAAGGTGTCTACTGTTGGTGTTGGTGTAATGGGCTACATTGGTAACAAGGTCTGTTCTCTTCTAGCAATGTTAGTTTCTTGAATTTATTTTCTTAAATTGACTCTGTTTTTTTCTTGGGTCATGTTAGCAGTTTGTGGAGTAATATAGTTGGTATATTCTAATTCTTTAGTTCAGGTTATTTTTGGATTGTACACTTTATATTTAGGGATCTTTGTAGCTAAGCTTGGGTGTGCCTTAAATTGAACCTTAAGCATCAGAATCCAAGGATTATAACTAGGCCAGATGCACTTCTTTTATGACTAATACTTTTTTGCCTCAAAGATTATTCCCCCTTAGCATCAAGTCAGATGTCACTAAAGTCAACTATAACTTTGATCCTGACTTGGAAGACTATTTTTGTTTCCGGTGCTGATTGTGGTATTTAATTACATACTCTTGTCTCTTTGAAACTTAGTGTAGGGTTTGTAATTGCCAATTTCAACTTGGGCAAGAATGCTGGCATTCTTTTCAGATGTTGTTAACATGATCTAACTAGGAGAGGTAAATAGGATTGATTGATCAGTTAATATACATTTCAGGAAGATCAGATCCCCTTTATTGATAATTTTAAAGAGTTCTTATAGGGCCAAATTCAGTAAAGTGGCACGGTTCGATGAGAATGATTATACATGACAGCCCTTTAGGGTCTTAGTGAACTGGTTATACAGGACAGCCCTTTTGCACATGAGCAGTTTTGGTGGGAGGAGTGAGGAAAGTAGCATGGCAGAAGATTAATTCACATTAGTAGTATATAGTATATACTTGAAATAAGCGATTGAGACATGAACCTTGAGGGAGTGTAGAAGGTAGTTAATGTATCCAGTGTGGCGGTGATGAGTCATTTTTTAGTGATATGAATGAGGTATAACATAGTAGTTGCTACATCTGCCCTTTTCACTAGCTATGTTACTCGGGACTCTGGTATAAGTATCGGACACGGGTATGTATCTGACACAAGTAGGGTTAGATTTTTTCAAGTTTTTCTATATTTTTAGAGATCATATCCCCATATCCAAGTGATGGACACGGGGTACTTCATGAAAAATGAAGAGTTTGAGCAACATAGTTCACTAGTGGTTTAGGTGATCTTATGCATCATCAAATGACTCATGATGGTAGGTACTCAGATATTCCAAAGGGGTTAATGCTAGAACCCACATTTAAGCAATCTCAGATTGAAGCCTACAAAAACAAACTGCTCTATGACATTGTAAAGATCTGATAGCAATGCAAGATTTCTGCCACTGAACCCAGGGTTACTCCAATCAGGTAGGTAGTCTCTACTATATCTAGGATATGAGTGGTCAATTCGTGATACAACTGAAAGAAAAGTTTAAGAGTAAGATTGTATGGTTACGGTAATTCCAAACCATGTATCTACAAGATCATGCTGATTTTTCAGTTCCTGTATCTTGTAAATTCTTCTTATGGGAGATAAACTTTGAAACAGTTTATTAGAATCATGCTACTACATTTGTTGTCAAAATTTTAAGCTGTTGATAATATTGTTATTCAATTCTTCTGTCTTTATATATTATCATGGCCTTTCATTTTATTTTATTTTTCCAGGGATCAGTATCTGTCAGCATGTCCATATATCAAACACTTTTTTGTTTTATATGCACTCACCTGACATCAGGTGAAAAAGAGGGAGATGAACATAAAAGGAACTTTGATGTGCATGAAATACTTAGGCGAACTCATTTTCATTCTCGTTCTGCAATTGGACTTCCCAAAAGCATTCATGACCATGAGTGAGTATACTGTAATATCTACTTTCAGTCTGAATCTGTGGTTATTTATTCATATATCATTGTAGCTGCTGTATGCTGTTGATTAATGCATTTGGAACATGTAGTCTGTTTGATTATTGGGATTTGGGCCCCTTATATAAGGAGTAATTTGGATATTAGTGCCTATAAACAGTATCTTAGGAGAAAGATATATTTTAAGCTTGTTTGGATATGTTCACTTATATTACTCATTTGTCATTTACGTGATCATATAACAAAGATACTTATGTTTTTTCATGCAGAAGAATAATTTGGTTGGGTGATTTAAATTACCGCCTCAACATCTCATATGATAAAGCACGAGAACTCATCTCGAAGAGGGAGTGGTCCAAGTTGATTGAGAGGGACCAGGTAGTTTATTCCTACACAAAGCCTAGGTCATTACAGTTTTCTTATCAATTATGAACTTGAAGGTGGTTGATAGGATGCTAGTGTAGTTATTAAATATATTATCTTATCACGACAGCTTGTACGAGAGCTGCGAAAAGGTCGTACATTTGATGGATGGTCTGAGGGAGCTTTAAATTTTGCACCAACATACAAATATGAGTTAAATTCAGAGAAATACTGCGGAGAAGATCCCAGGGTTGGGAGACGAATTCCTGCATGGTATACTTAAAGAAGATTATAAGAGATTATGATCCATCTTTTGTTGTTTTTTTGTCTGGTAATTTTTTAAGGCACCTCATCTTTTCAGGTGTGATCGCATCCTTTCATATGGTAAAGGAATGAGGCAACTAAGTTATAGGAGGACAGAGCTTACACTTTCTGATCATCGCCCTGTTACTGCCATATATATGGCTGAGGTTGAGGTATTTTGTCCGAAGAAACTACAGCGTGCTCTCACTTATACCAATGCTGAAATTGAAAATGAGGAAGTTGAAGCAGAGATGATAGATTACTGATGTTGGAGCAAGTCCCTTAGTTGGATCAGGTAAGTAGTTTGCTATATTTTCTTGTCACAAGGTTTTAATGCATGCATACTAGGGAAACAAAGTAATGCTGGCTGCAGATATTAATTTAATGATGATGTAATGTGAGAGGAGTAATGGTTGAAGTTGACAAGTTCCTAGGATTAAGGTAAGGAAACAAGATAACACATCACTAAAAGAAGCAATATATGTTGGCGTAACGAGAATCTGTTTCTGGAAGAGGCATGGATTGGTATATATAGGTTGATTGGTGGTTTATATTTCGATCAGGACCCCATCAAGTTTTGGGGAGATTTTTCTTGAGACAGGTGGTTGCAAACTATCTTGTTTTGTGGCTTGTATTTGAACTCCAGTACTAGATCTGTGTTTTATCCAATGCCCGTCACCATTTATCATGAAATGGAATTCTATCCTACCAGATGAAACAGATAGTGGATTGAAACATGGAGATTAGGTTATTTCCACACGGGAAAGGTTATCTAGAACAAATCTTTTCCACAGACTAGGAACTTGAAACCACACTTATGAAAGGGGTTCAAGGACATGTCCATTTTACATGTTATGTTATGTTATGTTTTGCTTTGCCATCATCATTGCAACCTGGATTCTGATTGCTAACTCATACATACTAGATCCAGTTGCATTTTATTGGAATTGAGAGAATAACCAAAATTTACTCTCTTTTTTTGTTTCCGAAGTAACTCTCATCAACTAGTACTATTTTGATATTTTGATATGAACTTTTAGAAGGAATTCATCAAATTGCTTAGATCTAAAATCATCCCCTTTTATATGATCCCCTATACAGATCTACTAGATATATAGACTTTAATTTCATACACCCGTTCGGTACTTGCTATAATTCATTTAACCCTATATCATGTTTACGTATGCATAAGAGGTTTCATTTATGTTCGGTTCAGGGAAGGGTCTCTTCAGAGTTCAGCATCGGGTCCAATTCCCGGAAAATTCTATGATTAAACTTAAGTTACATATGATTTCTTTCTGATGCAGGATAGGTTAACCGGGAGATGATGTAGGGATATTAATCTATGCCTGAGCCGTTGAGGCTGGGGGTGAGAGCTCCCATAAGTCTTGATATCATTGCCTACAATTTAGATTCATTCATTTCATTTATGATTTTACCGAGTATGTATGTAGCAATCATTGTATAAATGCATGATCAATCTTAGGGGTTTCACAAATAGATTCAAGAACAATGCCAGAGTTGAGTTAGCATGTGTGCAGGCATTCGGTATCGGAATAAAGGCCTTCTGCCAACAACTTTTTCTAGGTCATAAAGACCTGGTGATGTAAAAATACATAGTGAATGCATGTGTTTTGGTGGTGGAGTTGTTCCATTAACCACATTCTGTGTCCCTCTGCTTTTGGTGTGATCACTGATCACATGAATCTTGTCTTCTTTTTAGCATCATCTATAACTGGATGGGGCTCTACTTTGTATATTCAAGGGCCTTTCTATAGCGATAAAAGAAAGTAAATATGATTTGCATAAATATAGCCTGTATACATCTTCAGCCATAAGACTTTTCTGTATTAGGCTATCATTTGACTAACACTTTCCTGAGCTTTTTTACCATGAGATTCAAACTGCAAATGCAGGTGGAAAAAAAATCCACTTCATCACTGCCACTGTCTTTTCTTTGAGTTGTGGTCATTACTCAATCATGGTGTTGTTTGCCTGCCTTGATGGAACTTCCAAACCAATACCAAATTACCAATCCTGAAATCTACACTTAACCAGGCCTAAATTACTGATTGCACTAGTAAGTTTATACATATACATATACATCTCTAATAATATAACAAGATGATACAATAACCCCAACCTTATGGGGTTAACTTGATCGTATCATTTAAGAACTCTGTATTCGAAAATTTGGAGGATCTATTTTAAATTAAATGTTTAAAAAGGGTTTAATTTTTAGGGGTTGTTCGTATAAGGGTATAACCTTTTAAAATGGTTGAATAAGAGTAATTTTTTTTTTATGTTTTTGTTCAAATAAAGCCGACCTTCTCAAAATATCAAATAAATGACTAACATTTACAAGGAGACATTCTAATCTTAATCATGGAAGGGAAATATAAGGATCCTAGAGGAAAAGAAGTGGTTGCTTCTAGATGGAAATATAAAAGAACAAAGATGAATAGTTTGATCAACTGGTTAAATGTGATTGTTTAAAAAAAATTGAAAAGAGTTTCATATAAGGGTTATATTTTGATGCACATGTTGTGTAAAAAAATTCACAGAACTTAAAACCCAAACTCTAGCATTTTAAATTTTAATCCCTAAAATTAATTTCACAGAACTCAAAACCCAAACTCTAGCATTTTAAATTTTAATTCCTAAAATTAATTACACAAGCTTGTGTATCAAAGTATTTTTCTTCAGATAAAAACTCTCGTTTTGAATATACTTAAAAAAACGTTATGTTCTTATTTGATTAGACTTGAAGAGGTTATGCTCTTATTTGAGCATATTTGAAAATGATTATATTTTGATACACACATTGTGTAAAAATAAATTACACAACCTGTTATATTTAACTATAAAATTTAAAACTTAAACCTGTAACTTTAACATCATAAAATTTAAACCCTACACTTTAAATTCTAATTATAAACTTTAAATTCTACACTCCACAATACAAATCTCTAAACTCCAAACCACAACTTGAATATATAAACCTTAAAAATTAAACTCTAGATTCTAATTGTAATTGTTAAGGTTAAACGGTTTCGGTTAATCGAACCGTTAAAAAAGACGGTTAATGGTTAACCTATATGTACTTTATTTTAACTAAGTATAAAGTTTGAGTTTAAAATTTTCTATTTAAGTTAATTTTTTTAAAAAAAATTAGTATGATATTTATCGGAGATATATATTTATTATTCTAAAAAAAATAATGATAATTTGAAAAGAAAATCGTAATAGATTACAGATTAACATGTAACCGATTTGTTACTTAACGGTTACCCACTATAATGGTTAGCCATTTAAAAAAAATAACGGTTAAGTTACGAATAATAAACGCTATAACGATTAACCAACCGTTTAAGTTAAGCGGTACGGTTAACCTACTATGAACACCCTTACTTTGCTTGGTAGAGAGCAAAGAAAATTAGAAGGGTGAAAATTGAAAGGATGGGAAAATATGTTTTATTTCTTTGGTGTGCTTGGTTGGGAAGATGGAAAATTGAAAGGAAAAAAAATTTAAATATTATAATTTTACCATTATACCCTTATACCTATATCTTTCCTATTTTTATTTTTATTGAAACATCGTTTATTTAAAAATGTTAAAAGAATCTTTTGATTTTTTAAAATATTATTAAAACAAATTAATAAAAAATATAATTAAAAAAATTAAATACATTCGAGTATTGAATAAACCTATTAAATAAAGTGTTATATATGAATACATTGAATAGCCCTATTAAATATTTAAGGATAAATACTATATTCTAATCACTTTTAGATTATTTAAAAAGATTAATTGAAATAAATAATTATCTATGTAAAAATTTTCAATACAGTGAATTTAAAATTTATTTAATAAAATATATATGATTTTAGTCGACACCAAATGTAAATTTACATCAAGAGGTTTTTTTTCGTATATGGGGGTATTTTTCGTATTTTACCTTTTATGTTAAATTATGATTAATTTTATGTCCTTGCTTTCTTCCAAATTTGGACAGATTCTTATTTGTGCTAAAGAGATAAAAATCCCTCCCCGTATTTTCCTTTATACTAAGCAGCTCTTATTTTTATTTTCTTTCCCGTTTTTCTTACCTTCTCATTTTCTTTCTATTTTTCTATTGTACCAAGTACAGTAGAGTTTAAAGTTTAAGTGTTAAGGCTTAAATTTTAAATTTTATAGTTTGAATATTAAGAGTCATGTAATTTTTTTATACAACTTGTATATTAAAATATAACTTAAAAAAAACCGATTTAAATTTGTCAATAAAAATAAGAAATGTTGATGGATTTCATTATTTTAGTCGCATTGAATTAGTTTTTTTTTTAAGTTATAAGTATATTGTTAAGATGTTCAGGTTTTGATAGTATATTTAAAAAAAATACATAAAATTATTGTCTAAAATTGAAATTTTTATTGAATTTAAGTTTTAAATAATGAATATGTTAACTTGAGTTTGAAGAATTTATACTCATAATTAAAATTTTGATTGAATGTGGTATCACAAGTTAGAGCATTGAAATTTATTAAATTATTTTAATTATAATTACAATTAATATTAGTATATTAATGTTTTTGTTTTTTGTTACTAAATATATTTTCTAACATTCTACATATAATCATTGTTGAATGAATTTCTAAAATTTATATTACAAATAATATTTTTAAGCCATACAACGAGTGTGATAATTTTAATGTATTGTAAAATTATTCAAATTTGATATATTTATGTAAAATTAATTTACTCGGATGTTGATAAGAAAAATTAACAACAAATTGACCGAAATAATTTAAACGCAAAGCAAATTGAATGAACCAAAATAATCGAAATTAAAAAATTCATCGAGTTGATTTGAACCGAATATTTGGTAGCTCCCTCCAGGACTGTATATAGATCGGTTCAATTTAGTAAAAAATTAATAACCCGTTGGTTTTCAGTTCGATTAACTGTTATTATCGATTTTTCCACATTAACATTAGATTTTGATATTTTATTTTGATAAAATTTGGTGAGTTTTAAACAATATTTGGTACAGTATTTTCATAAATATTTTTAAATGATTTTCAAGTAAATAAAAAATTATTAAAATTCATATATAATATTTTAGGTTATTTCTCTACTATAAAATATTTATTTTTATATTATACAAAATTTAAAATCAATTATAATTTTAAATATAATTCTATTCGATTAGCCATAATTTTTAAACTTGTGAACTATAAACCGTTCAAAGACATAAGTCCTAGCTCTGTATGAGTCCAGGGTGCATCCGGTCTAGGGTGCGGCTAAAAAACGACAAATTTTAAAATTTATCCAATAACCTAAAATGTTAGACTTTTAGATAACATTTTAGGTTAACTTTTTTCGTGATTTTTAGCAAATTTTGATATTTTGTTCAAAAACTTAAAATATTGTAAAAAAAAAACAAGTATCAAAACTTGTAAAAAAAAAAAAGCATTTTACACCAACCCCTAAAAAATAATTTACGTAAATGACCCACCCATAGTTATTTAAAAAAATGACCTACAAATCTACAACGCAGGGTGTCCTCGCGTTTTGTATAATGCGTATATAGACGTCGTGTTTTACAAATAACAAGTTTAGTCCTACGTGGGCCGGATACGACATCGTGTTCTGGAAAGCACGAGGTTCCCAAGAAATTGAAGAGTCACATTAATGAACCGCGATAATTATTATGCAGGGACCTCGCGTTATGCACATAACGAGGTTCCTTTAACCGTTTGAAAATTATTTTAGGTGATAATTATGTGATTTAGTTAAAATTGAAATCTTAAAAATAATTATTTAAAAACGGTTCAATATTCAAAAGATGATATTTAACCGTATATAAAATGTTATTTGAACTAATTATTCGAAAGGTCTTAATTTTGGGGAAGTTAATTTTAGTAGATGCAATATTCTAATTATTGTCTAGAAGAAGATTGTAGACCTAAATTTTTTGATATAATAATTGAAAATGTTTTGGACTTAATTGAAAAGAATTTAAAATATTCTCTAAGTCAAAAACAACTTGAAAATAAGTTTGAGGATGTTTAAAAAGGTTTTTGCAATGTTTGAAACATTTTTAAGTAGCCAAACTAGTGCTTTTAATGTACCTGTTTCGATACAGGCATAATTTGTATCGATACGTTTTGAAACTGCCAGAACTTGTTTTGATACAGGGCTTACTTGTTTCGATACGGATATGTGTGGTTTCGAAACACCCTTTGGTGTTTCAATACGCCTACGTGGTATAGATCTCAACGTCTATTTTCCAACGATCTTTTGAATTACAGGCTGTTTCGTACACTAGGCGTTTCGGAACGGGCGTTCCGATACGAACCAAGGTGTTTCGATACGACATACTACATTAGACTTCAAGGGCTAGTTCTAAAGAAGAGCGTTTCGATAGAACTACGCGTGTATCGAAATAGACATCACCAGAACTGTATTTATGGTGGGAAATAAAGTCTCCAACGGCTCCAATTCAATCACAACGGTCCTCAACGGCTACAAGCTCAATTTGGAGTATAAAAGGGACCTCCAAGCATCAAAGAAAGGTTAATGCTTGAATTGTCAACAACATTATGATGAAGAAATTATCTTAGAGCTTAAATTGTACATTTTTAGTATAGACAACACTCGTGAGCTAAAATTGTCAAATTTTTTCAAGTTTTTAGGATTGGGTGAGTGATCTTAAGAGTGCAAATTATCTATATAATGAGGGATTTCAAGTTTGCTCAAATTTCTCTTGTAAAGAGGGTTTACTCAAGCTTTGGGTTAGAAAGCTTTGAGTGTGTAAAGGTTGCCTACTTAGCCTAGAAAAAGGCAAGAAATTCAAGAGTGAATTTGGTGAAATCCTTAGTGGGAAGCTAAGGTAGTGGATGTAGGTTCTTGTTAGAAGGTCGAACCACTATAAATCATTGTGTCAATTGTCTAATTTTTACCTCCCACAAAATTCAACTTCTTCGCCACTTGGCTAGCTAAATCGATTGAAGGAAATCGAGCCTAACAAAGATATTATTTAAAAGAAAATACGGTGTTTAAATTTTATTTGTATTTAATGTATGTTATATTTGTAATTAATTATCCCAATCAAAATATTTGTTATTTATTAATTACAGTAAGAAATCTAAATCTTCTTAAAACATAATTTGTAATGAATGAAAGTAACAAATCTAAATCTTACCTAAATAAAAAAAACCGAACTCGCGTTTTGCAGATAGCGAGGTCTAATTAAAAAGTCTGATTCTGTTCGAACTGAAATGAATCGAATAGTCGCAAATTTTCAAATGACCTCTCGTTTTGCAGATAGCGAGGTCCCTTTAACGCCGCTTCGTATAGGGTGTGAGGACTCCTATAAATAGGACTCATTGTCTCATCTATTTTCATATCAAATTGTTTGCTCTTCAATTACTATTCTCCTTTGGTTTATTTTTAAAGTCTTCCAATTTACAGTGGTATGGAACGATTATTGAGGCTCGACGACAGACACGTGTGGAATTTCAAGCGCGTAGACCCCGATGTAAGTTTTTTTTTTTAATTTTAAGTTTTTAATTTTGTTTATTTTTTTATTGTTAATATTCTATTTACTAATTTATGAATTTAAAATTTTATTTCGAATGGGTATAAACGTGCATTGAAGTGATACATCAATCACACGGGACGACCACATCCGGATCTTGACGGCTATTTGCATGCGTTCAATTTTGGTCATGTTTCCCACCTATTTGACGGTCTGAAGTTGAACCCTTCGTTGATTAACGCGTTACTAGAGAGGTGGAGGCTCGAGACACACACATTTCATCTTCTCTGCGGTGAGACGATCATTACCTTGCAAGATGTTGCATTTATTCTTGGTTTACCCGTTGACGGAGAGCTTATCACCAGAATTGCGGAGGCAGACTGGACGGGTGTGTGTGAAGTCTTGCTTGGAGTGAGGCCGACAAAGACCGATTTCGATGGTGGCAAACTCAAAAATTACATTCTTAGATAGCAATTTGACAATCATTTCCCCCACACTGGTGATGATACAAAAATGATATAATTTTTTATTGTTTATTATTATTTATTCGTGTGAAATTTAATTTTATAGAAAATAATTTTATATTGAAAAAATTGTTTTTGCAGCTGTTTGCTTGTGCTCTTATTCTACGAGTTATTAGGGGTTTTGATGGCAGACAAATATTGCAACAATGTCCATTTGATGTGGTTGCCTCATATGACGAGTCTTGTGGAATCGAGAACAAATGTTGGGGAGGGGCAGTCTTGGCATTTCTATTTCGAGAGTTGTGCAGAACTATCGACCCAGGCTAACGTGCAATTGGCGGGTGCCTTTGGTTGCTGCAGTGTTCGACATGGATTTGAATGTCGTTTTTAAGTCAGGCACCTCGAAACCCAACCTCATACCAATTCCCACTTGTTCGGAGGTACTAATAAAATCGCTAAAAAAATTATTTTATTATTTTGTTTTTTAATATTATATTATATATGACTTTTTTGAATGATAGGTTGTTGGGTCAATTGACACAAGTGGGACTACCGACCAACCAACATGATTATCGACTGTCGATCGATAAGATATATGGCCCACATCCACGTTATTTGGTATGATATTTATTATCTAAATTTATTTAAATCAGAAATTATTAGTTAAATTTTTGAAAATCGATTTTATCTAACTGATTTTACATTTTTTGTAGTTCCTGTGGACGTCGTACGCGGATTTTGAAATTCAAGCATGCATTCCGCCTGAAATAATGTTGAGTGAGACCGTCTAGATATTGATTGTTCCACTTATACACTACGAGATAGTGGAGTGGCATCCTATGAACTGCGTGCTGCGGCAATTCAACTATGTCCGAGGGATTCCGAGTGACCCACCAAATTTGGACACATTGCACAAGTTAACCCGGCAAGGCAAGATAGAAGTCCAGTAGGGCCAGCATCACGTGGACTGGGTGAGGCAGTGGATGACCCGTTTCGATAGTCACCCCCATTTTGGATCCAATTCAGGACTATGACATTACCTTTGAGTATATGTAGTGGTACCATCTTAATGGGAAACTGCATCAATTAACCCCAAAGAAGCGAGCACGCGATTTAGAACAGTCT
The DNA here is from genome assembly GCA_958450335.1 of Hibiscus tridactylites. Taxonomy (NCBI): domain Eukaryota; kingdom Viridiplantae; phylum Streptophyta; class Magnoliopsida; order Malvales; family Malvaceae; genus Hibiscus; species Hibiscus tridactylites. The sequence goes on along the minus strand of OY288273.1, from coordinate 33,348,770 downwards.
CCCTAAAATTGCCTTCTGATGCATCATCTGCCAACACAACATCTTCCGATGCAGTGTGGTACTCGTACGACGAGAGGTGGCCAAATGAGAAGAACACACGCTCCCGGGGGCATCTTTATTCGGAGCAGAGCAGGAACCTGCCCATTCAGCCGCCCAGCAAGACACACCCTAGCCAGCACCTACTTTTTAGCAGTCGACTTTCTCGACATTTCACCTCACGGGAAGTAGTCCATTGTTTCAACAAATGAGGAGTTCGACAGAAGGTTTTTCAAGGACGTGTTTCGTCCATTTATTGCGGTTCCTTCAATCTATTATGTGCCACAACCTTCTGCATTTGTGCCTTCATTCTACAATATGGCACAATTCGGACACCGCCGCAAAGCATATTCTTCATCATCCTAGTGCGAGTGGTGGGACTCATATTTCATTAGAGGATGACATCAATAATCATATTCTTCACCACCGCAAATGTTCGAAGGAATCTTCGTCGAGAACGTTATTCACCGTCGTGCGGTACGGGTGGAGATAAGGGTCATTGGGATGATTGTGTAATTTGTTTTATTTATGTAAAACAACATTAGTATCATAATCTAATAAAATTATATTATTATATTATCGTAGATTTTTTTAGTTTTTTGAAAATTTTAATTGCATACAAAATTTGTAATTAAAATTATTTATTAATTTATCAGGGATCTCACTTTTTTCCAAACACAGAATTCTTTGGCTCACAGAGATACATGATGTGGCAGTTATCCATAGATTTGATGTGGTAAAAGGACCTCACGCTACGCACATAGCGAGGTCCAATGAGATTTTATTTTTACGTCAGAAATCTAACGTGACAGTGAGAATTGCATAGCGCGAGTTCTGGCCTATATAAACCCGCATACCCACCAGCAATTGCTTGCCATCATATCCAAAGAAAAAAAATGAGTTATAGGTAGTGATGATAACAAACATCGTGAGTTTCATATTTATCTGTTGTTCATGGGTTGCTAGTTTTTGTAAGACGGGTGTTCCGCATTATTGTTCAAGATGAACGACAAATCACAATATCAAAAAAATGTGATCTTCATAGAATGCCGGCTAGGTGAAGACCACAATATGTAACTGTAGTCAAATTCCCTACCATTGCAGATGATGATGAAAGTGGGTAATAATTTGTATTCTTCAGAGAAACTTCAAAATCCTCGATTGTCCACTTCATCAAAGCAAGCATGTTTAGAGGTACAATTGATCGATTATAATGTTTCATATGTGTCAATATCAACCTCAGAAGTTAAGCCGAAAATAGGACCTTCGGACTAGATCGGTTGGATTGGACGACTATGGCGAGACCTCAACATCCGTACATGTTTTGGAGAGTGATGTACAAGATGCCCTCTTTGGTCGGGATTAGAACTGCGGATGTGAACTTCTCCTCAAATTACGATGCAAAGTGGGTACCAAGACAAGTTGAGGAATTGAAAAATCGCTATAGCCCGAGTATCAATTATTTGACTATAACATCATTTGTCTAAATCATGTTTAGGGGTACAATTGACCGGTTAGGACGTCGCTGACCTCGCCTCGGTTATGTAGAAGATGTCATCTTTGACTGGGATCAGTGGCCTAACTATTATAATTTATTTTCTTCATTTTATATGGCCTAACTACCATAATCTATTTTCTTCATTTGATGTATTTGTTTGAAATGTAATAAACTTATATTGTTATTCTTACACTAAAAAAGCTTCGAAACTATTTTTTACGTGCTTACTACACTAAAAAAGGGTTCATTGATATGACATTATGTACTTGTCCTGCCACGTCAGGAATATCTGTAGACCTTACGTTCTACAAAGCACGAGGTCCACTTAAAACGTGACTGAATACCTCACGTTTTGGGGAGCGCAAAAAATTGCCTATATAAGGCAGAATCGAGGGAAAACAAACCCACCAGAATTTACTATCGCTCCATTCAAATCTGTGTCAGATTCGAAGAGAAGATACAACTGTAACACCACAATTTTACCCTAAATTAAAAATCCTAATAATTGGGAATTTCAATTGAAAACATAATTAAATTTTAGTGATTAAATTGGAATTTTCGGAATTTCAGTGATCAAATTGTAATGGTTGCAAAACTTAAGTGTTGTTTCATAAACCCTAAAAAGTATAATGGCACGCTCTGTAATTAACCCTTTTCTTAGCGTATAATAGAATCTTTCAACCATTTCCTCTGGTTTTGGCCGCTCCCTTCCCTTTCCTTCAACATCTTATGCGAACAAAATAAAAAAAAACTACCGTCGTTGCTCTGTTTACCGTCCGACCAAGGGCCAAACGACGTCCGTTCGACGGTCCGACACCATCATTCGACTCCCCGTGACTGCGCAATCAAAACCCCAACGAAGTTGTTTCTTCTAACTATTGTTCGCCGGAAAGTTGGACGTTCGTGTGGTTGCCTTCGTGTTTTAGGGTAAGTGTAACACCCGTGTCTTGGGCCTAGGAGTTAGCCGGGTTATAATTCGAGTCAATAAAATTTAATTAAAATAATTCAACTTCAAGTAGTGACCTAATTAAGCTTCATTTGAAAGGGGAGGGACCAATGTTGCAATTTTACCAAAAACTTTTAAAAAGCTAGACTACTTTAACAAAAAAAAATTGTCTTCCCTCTTTCCTATCTCCTTTTCATGTTAAAACCCCATCTTCTCTTTTCAAACTCTCCCAACACTACAAACCCTATTCCATTCATTTTCTTCCTCAATCCAAGACGTTTTTCAAAGGTAATTATATTTTCTAACTCTCCTCTTCAATCTCTATCTAACCATGGTCTTGAATTTCAAAAATTGTGGGTTTTGAAAATTAGGGTTCATATGAAATTTGGGGATTTTGATGGAGCTTTTTAATTTGTTTTGTTAAATTATGTTGGGGGTTTGTCTAAGCATGATGAAATACACCATATACTTTAATTTGGTTGAATTTTGATAGAATTTCGTAGTGATGTCTTAGGGTTAGATTTAAGGTTGTAAAACTTGAGTTTTTGGTGGGTTTTGTGTTGAATTGATGGGCTGTTGGTTTACCTATGGTATGAGAGTGTTTTGGGATGCCTTGGAAGCCATTTGGGTGTTTGGAAGTGGGTTTTTCAGCAAGGGTTTTGGGAAGCACGAAAATTGAGTTTTGGGAGATTTTATGATTTGGGGAATTTGTGAAATTTGGTCTATGTTGTGAAGTGAATTGATAGTTGAGCTTTAGCATTGAATTGTGGTGTAATAAGTGTGTTTTGCTTGGCTAGAAGCAAGGGGAAACGTTGAAGGAGCTTTGGGACCGAATCCGGGTGCGTAGGAGGATTTTTCGATTTGCTAAGGAAGGGCGGTGAGTGGTCTAAACTTGTTTTAAAGTTGGTTCGGGCATGAGTAGTGTGTGTGTGTGCAAGTGTGCTTGGTAGGCCACTTCCTTTTAATCCAAGTAGTTAACTTAGTCTAATTTCCTTAAATGCTATGTGCTTGATGACTATGCTCAAATGCTTGTGATTAGATGGTGCATGTATATGTATATCATGATGTGGATATATGTGTTGAGCATGAATGTGTTGATGATATGTGGTTGGTGATACATGTTGTGGTTATAGTAATTGGCACTAAATAATTACCGGTTGTAAATGATCGATCATTAGGATAGTGTGCACACAAATTGAGTCAAAACGTACGTGGCCTTGATGGCGTTAAGTCATCAAGGAGGAGTACGGTGATGTAGCATTCCACCGGAAGCTTATTATATTTCTACGGGATGATGAGTGGAATCCCATCCGTAGGGCATGTGGCGATGAGTGGAATCCCGCACATGCAAGATCCGGTGATGAGTGGAATCCCACCGAGGTAAAGTGTTGTCAAGGTTTTAATCCGCACAATCGGGGTAATTAAAGTGGCCAATTAAACTTGTTCATGAATTGTGATATATGATGGTGATATGTGGTTTTGATATATGGTATTGCATGATGATCTATAATGATGCTTAATCTTGCTAGGAATGAGAGACCATATTTGCCACTTGAAAGACTAGCTAGGTCTACTTGGTTATATGCAATGCTTGATATGTATGAGATTAGGATTACATGCTTGAACCCTGCATTGTTGTTGTTTTTCGTTTTAGAGCACCCTCACTAAGCTTATAGCTTACGCTCTCAATGTTCAACAATGCAGATCATTAGCGTGGTGTTAGCTCGAGGCAAGGCAAGAAGGGCATCCAAGTTTGTAGCTCAAGTATGGTTATCGATTTTGTAATAGCTAGCAATGTGGCAAGGGTCTTTGAATGAGCGTGTGTGACTCATTTGTTTGATGTTGTTTTTGGTTTGATCATGGGTTGTAAGCATGTTATACTATGTTGAATGTTTGATGTTTGATAGCATGTTTTAGAATGCTTAGGTTGCATAGTGTATGAGTGCAAACCTTTCAAGATGTCTTGTTTCTTCTAAGGTCCTTTGTGTTTTGAGTATGCCAATATTGCATGAATTGCTCTTAAACTAGAATGCTATGTATGAATGCTTAAATCCATGTTTGATTGACTCCCTTGGCTTAAATATGTATGCTTGTATGGTTGGCTTGCCTTAGGGATTGATGATAGTGTGTTGGTTGAAGTGTTAGAGGGATTTAGGGGCCTCCTTGTGCTCTAAATCAGCTCAAATCTGCAGTTTCGTAGCTGGGGTATCGATACCATTGATCTGGTATCGATACTACCCTGTGGTTTCAGGCCTCGTGTATCGATACTCGAGGGGAGTATCGATACCTTTTTGGCCACTGGAGCCACTGTCGATTTCGGTATCGATACTGGCCTCTAGGGTATCGATACCGTTGTCTTGGCTTTGACCGTGGGAAGTCAACTTTAGGGGAGGGTATCGATACCCTCATCTGGGGTATCGATATTGTCTCCTCAGGTTGACCAAACCCTGTTGACCTAGTCAAAGGGGTATCGATACCCCCTTTAAGGGTATCGATACCGCTTGCAGTTTAACTTTAAAAATGGGCTTTTAAGTGTTAGTTTGGGTTCGATTGATTGTTTCGTAAATACTGTTCCGCTGTATGATCACCTAGGATGTAATTCTCATCTAGACAACATTAAAATGAAAAAAAAATAGGGTTGCTAACTGAGGGAGAGTTCCTTAGGGAGTTTTCACTCGGTTTTCCCCGTGTAGCTCACTCGGACCGGTCATCCGGCCAGACCGGAGCGAGGGGGTTACATTTGTTGGTATCAGAGCCTGAGGTTACCGAGACCTCGGGCAGGTAAGTGGGGTAAGATTAATGTGTTAAATGCTTGTGTTGTTCGATGCATGATTTGCCATGAATCCTTGATGATTGATTTATCGTATGATGTTTTGAATGCATGAATGGTCGTGTCTCGTGTGAGTGTGTGCCTATTGCTACTACTACTTAATTTAAAAAGGATTTTTGAAAGAGGAATACTTGAGCACTATTGGACCCTTGCTTTGGCTAACGTAATCCTATTGTTTCTTGTTGTAGTTTATACCTTGCTAGTTGAACCATGAGACCACGTGGGAGGCCTAGGATGGTTCGACCGGAACCACGGGCAGAGGCTCCGAGAGTTGAGCTAGTTGTGAGAGTTGAGGCTCAAGTGGGAGAGCCAGTGGTTGGAGTTGGAGCTCCTCCACCACCTCCACCACCACCACCTCCTCCACCAGGAGTGGGAGGCGAGGCCGGGCCCGAAGGAATGGGACCACAAGGAGGCCAAGGTGGCCAAGGACCGGCTGGAATTGACTTAGCTCCGTTGGTTCAGGCGATAGCCGGAGCGTTCCAGGCTGCAGTCGCTGGGGGTCAGGCAGCTCATCATCAGGGTGAGGGCACCGGATTACCATTAGAGAGACTTCGGGGCCTTGGGGCCGAAGAGTTTAGAGGTGCTACTCCGGAGAGGTCAGAGATGTGGTTTGAGAAGACCGTCCGTATCCTTGCTCAGATGGGGTGTACTGGTGATCGTAAGTTGGGCTGTGTTGAGTCCTTGCTTCAGGGTGATGCCTACACCTGGTGGGTCACCGTTACTTCGGGGATGGATGAGACCGAGATCACTTGGGAGTTCTTTGAGACAGCTTTCCGGAAGAAGTATTTGGGTCCGCGATACCTCGATGAGAGGAAGAGAGAGTTTATGGCATTGTCTCAGGGGAGTATGTCCGTGACTGATTATGAGATCCGATTCGTCAGACTGAGTCAGTATGCACCTGAACTTGTACCTACTGAGGTGGAGCGTTGTAACCGCTTCCGATATGGGCTGAATGAGGAGATCAAGACTTATACTCTAGCTTCTGATTATTTTGATTTTGATGTCTTGGTCTCGAGGGCCAAGGACTTGGAGCACAGTTTGAGTTTGACCAGGCGGTCAGGTGGATCTAGTTCAGGTAAGAGGTCCAGCAACTTTGATAGAGGAGATGCCAAGAGGCATCGGGACAACCGGCATCAGTATGATCATAGGCGTGGTGGCAGTAACCACGGTAGGGGCCACCAGGGCCAGAGAGCTGGTGGGAAGTTGCCCACGTGTGCTTCCTGCGGGAGGAACCACACCGGTGAGTGTTGGGGAAATTATCACTCTTGTTGGAGTTGTGGTGCTAGAGACCACATTAGGCGTGACTGTCCACATCAGGTGGGACAGGCACCAGCTCAGGCTCCTGTTAGAGCCAATGACTTTCAGAGAGGCCGCGGGCGCGGTAGAGGAAACTTCCAGCCAAGGAACGATGGTCAGAGAAACTTAGCTCATGTAGTTGCAGTCCAACCGGAGGGCGGAGGACAGGCTAGGGTTTACGCTCAGCGCGGGGAGCAGCATGACACCGATGTGATCGCAGGTAATTTCTCGATACAGTCTTTGGGTTTGCTTTCTTTGATTGACTCTGGGTCTACACATTCCTACATATTGAGTGAGCATGCACAGTCTTTGAATTTGCCTTGTGAGTTGTTAGAGGTAGGAGTTAGTGTTACTAGTTCCTTTGGGGACACGGTAGTGGTTAGGAAGATGTACCGAAGGTGTCCGTTGATGGTTCAGGGACATGTGTTTCCAGTGGATATGATGGAGCTTCCCTTCTATGGTTTTGATGTGATTCTGGGTATGGACTGGCTTACAGAGCATAGAGCTAGGATAGATTTTGAAACTAAACGGATTTCTTTGAAGCTCACAGATGATTATGAGATTGTTGTGGTGGGTGAGAATGTGAAGTTCTTGTCCAATGTGGTTTCAGTGTTAGAGGCTAAGAGGTTAGTGGAGTTGGGGTGTGAAGCATACTTAGCGTATGTGATGAACCCTAACATGAGTGAGGTTAGACCTCAGGACATCCGGACAGTATGTGATTTTCCTAGTGTGTTTCCGGAAGAATTGCCAGGGTTGCCACCGGACAGAGAGGTAGAGTTCAGCATTGAGACTTATTCTGATTCAGCTCCCGTTTCGATTGCTCCGTATCGTATGGCACCGAAAGAATTGAAAGAGTTGAAGACTCAGTTGCAAGAATTGACAGATAGAGGTTTTATTAGGCCTAGTTCTTCACCTTGGGGTGCACCTGTGTTGTTTGTGAAGAAGAAAGATGGGAGTATGAGAATGTGCATAGATTACAGACAATTAAATCAGTTGACAGTGAAGAACAAATATCCGTTGCCTAGAATTGATGACTTGTTTGATCAGTTGAGAGGGGCGTCTGTCTTTTCGAAGATTGATTTGAGATCGGGTTACTACCAGCTAAAGGTTAGAGAGGTTGATGTACCGAAGACGGCCTTTAGGACTAGGTATGGACACTATGAGTTTTTAGTCATGCCATTTGGGTTGACTAATGCACCGGCAGCTTTCATGGACATGATGAATAGGATTTTTCATCAGTATCTAGATCAGTTTGTGGTTGTATTTATTGATGACATTTTGGTGTACTCGCGAACTGAAGAAGACCATGACCGACACTTGAGACTTGTTTTGAAGACTTTGCTAGACCATCAGTTGTATGCGAAGCTCAGCAAGTGTGAATTCTGGATACGAGAGGTAGTCTTCTTAGGACATGTAGTGTCAGCTGAAGGCATTAGAGTTGATCCGAAGAAGATCGAAGCCATTGTTGAGTGGAAGCAACCGAAGTCAGTGATAGAAGTACGTAGCTTCCTAGGCTTAGCCGGATACTATAGAAGATTTGTGGAAGGTTTCTCTAAGTTAGCCGCTCCATTGACACAGTTACTTCAGAAGAGTGTTCAATTTGAGTGGACAGATGCAAGACAGAGAGCCTTTGAAAAATTGAAAGAAGCTTTGACCCAAGCACCGATCTTGATTCAGCCTGAGTCCGGGAAGGACTATGTGATTTATAGTGATGCCTCGTATGTAGGGTTAGGATGTGTTCTGATGCAAGACCGAAGAGTAGTGGCTTATGCCTCAAGATAGTTGAAGACTCATGAGCGCAACTATCCGACCCATGACATAGAGTTAGCTGCAGTTGTGTTTGCTCTGAAGATCTGGAGACACTATTTGTATGGTGAGAAATGCACAGTATACACCGACCACAAGAGTTTGAAGTACATTATGACTCAGCGAGATTTGAATCTCAAACAGCGTAGATGGTTAGAGTTGCTAAAGGACTATGATCTTACTATTGAGTACCATCCGGGTAAGGCCAATGTAGTGGCCGATGCATTGAGTAGGAAGGTGGCCGTGGACTTGAGAGCCATGTTTGCTAGATTGAGTTTGTCCGGGGATGGTGGCTTAGTAGCCGAGCTTCAGGTTAGACCTACTCTAGGTCAGATGATTCGAGAGAAACAGCTCTTAGATAGATCTTTGGCACCTCACGTGCAAGATATAGCCGAAGGTAGATCTTCAGACTACAGTTTCAGTTCCGATGGGGTCTTATGTTTCAAGGACAGAATAGTTGTGCCTGAAGACAGTGATTTGAGACGTACGATCTTGACTGAAGCCCACAGTAGTCCGTTTGCTATGCATCCTGGAAGTACGAAGATGTACCGTGATTTGAAGAATGAGTACTTTTGGGTTGGATTGAAGAGAGATGTAGTCGACTTTGTGAGTAAGTGCTTAGTGTGCCAGAGAGTGAAGGCGGAACATCAGGTTCCCTCAGGTTTGTTACAGCCGTTGAGAATTCCGGAATGGAAATGGGAGAACATCACCATGGATTTTGTTTCGGGTTTGCCTTTGACACCTACGAAGAAGAACTCAGTTTGGGTGATAGTGGATCGTTTTACGAAGTGTGCTCACTTCTTGGCAGTCAACACTACTTACACCTTAGATAGATTGGCCGATTTGTACATTGGTGAGATTGTGAGGTTACATGGTGTGCCGAAGTCCATTGTGTCAGATAGAGATCCACGGTTTACTTCGAGATTTTGGGAGTGTCTGCATACAGCTTTGGGTACCCGTTTGAACTTCAGTACTTCTTATCATCCTCAGTCAGATGGTCAGTCAGAGAGGGTTATTCAGATCTTAGAGGATATGTTGCGATGTTGTATCATTGACTTTCAGGGTACTTGGGAGAAGCATCTGCCTCTAGTGGAGTTTGCGTACAACAACAGTTTCCAGTCGAGCATTCAGATGGCTCCGTATGAGGCCTTGTATGGTCGAAAGTGTAGAACTCCAGTGTGTTGGGCCGAGGTAGGACAGAAACTGTTACCTATGCCGGATTTGCTAAAAGGGACAACCGACAAGGTAAAATTGATTTGCGATCGCTTGAAGGCTGCTTCGGATAGGCAGAAGTCCTATGCCGATTTGAAGAGGAAGGAAGTTGAGTTCTCAGTGGGTGAGAAGGTGTTCTTGAAAGTGTCTCCGTGGAAGAAAGTGATGAGATTTGGCCGAAAGGGGAAGTTGAGTCCGAGGTACATAGGACCGTATGAGATTGTGAAGAGAGTTGGTCCCGTTGCTTATCAGTTGCGCTTGCCATCCGAGTTAGAGAAGGTACACGATGTATTCCATGTCTCCATGCTTCGTAAGTATAGGTCTGATCCATCGCATGTTATGCCCGTAGAAGAAATTGAATTGAATCCGGATTTGACTTATGAGGAAGAGCCCGTCGAGATCTTAGCTTCAGACAGTAAGGTGTTGAGGGGTAGATCAATTGAGCTAGTAAAGGTGCGGTGGCAACGTAGAGGTGTGGACGAGGACACTTGGGAGAGGAAGGAGGATATGGAAAGGCAGTTTCCGTATCTCTTTCAGTCAGGTAATTTCGGGGACGAAATTCCTTAAGTGGGAGAGAGTTGTAACACCCGTGTCTTGGGCCTAGGAGTTAGCCGGGTTATAATTTGAGTCAATAAAATTTAATTAAAATAATTCAACTTCAAGTAGTGACCTAATTAAGCTTCATTTGAAAGGGGAGGGACCAATGTTGCAATTTTACCAAAAACTTTTAAAAAGCTAGACTACTTTAACAAAAAAAATTGTCTTCCCTCTTTCCTATCTCCTTTTCATGTTAAAACCCCATCTTCTCTTTTCAAACTCTCCCAACACTACAAACCCTATTCCATTCATTTTCTTCCTCAATCCAAGACGTTTTTCAAAGCTAATTATATTTTCTAACTCTCCTCTTCAATCTCTATCTAACCATGGTCTTGAATTTCAAAAATTGTGGGTTTTGAAAATTAGGGTTCATATGAAATTTGGGGATTTTGATGGGGCTTTTTAATTTGTTTTGTTAAATTATGTTGGGGGTTTGTCTAAGCATGATGAAATACACCATATACTTTAATTTGGTTGAATTTTGATAGAATTTCGTAGTGATGTCTTAGGGTTAGATTTAAGGTTGTAAAACTTGAGTTTTTGGTGGGTTTTGTGTTGAATTGATGGGCTGTTGGTTTACCTATGGTATGAGAGTGTTTTGGGATGCCTTGGAAGTCATTTGTGTGTTTGGAAGTGGGTTTTTCAGCAAGGGTTTTGGGAAGCACGAAAATTGAGTTTTGGGAGATTTTATGATTTGGGGAATTTGTGAAATTTGGTCTATGTTGTGAAGTGAATTGATAGTTGAGCTTTAGCATTGAATTGTGGTGTAATAAGTGTGTTTTGCTTGGCTAGAAGCAAGGGGAAACGTTGAAGGAGCTTTGGGACCGAATCCGGGTGCGTAGGAGGATTTTTCGATTTGCTAAGGAAGGGCGGTGAGTGGTCTAAACTTGTTTTAAAGTTGGTTCGGGCATGAGTAGTGTGTGTGTGTGCAAGTGTGCTTGGTAGGCCACTTCCTTTTAATCCAAGTAGTTAACTTAGTCTAATTTCCTTAAATGCTATGTGCTTGATGACTATGCTCAAATGCTTGTGATTAGATGGTGCATGTATATGTATATCATGATGTGGATATATGTGTTGAGCATGAATGTGTTGATGATATGTGGTTGGTGATACATGTTGTGGTTATAGTAATTGGCACTAAATAATTACCGGTTGTAAATGATCGATCATTAGGATAGTGTGCACACAAATTGAGTCAAAACGTACGTGGCCTTGATGGCGTTAAGTCATCAAGGAGGAGTACGGTGATGTAGCATTCCACCGGAAGCTTATTATATTTCTACGGGATGATGAGTGGAATCCCATCCGTAGGGCATGTGGCGATGAGTGGAATCCCGCACATGCAAGATCCGGTGATGAGTGGAATCCCACCGAGGTAAAGTGTTGTCAAGGTTTTAATCCGCACAATCGGGGTAATTAAAGTGGCCAATTAAACTTGTTCATGAATTGTGATATATGATGGTGATATGTGGTTTTGATATATGGTATTGCATGATGATCTATAATGATGCTTAATCTTGCTAGGAATGAGAGACCATATTTGCCACTTGAAAGACTAGCTAGGTCTACTTGGTTATATGCAATGCTTGATATGTATGAGATTAGGATTACATGCTTGAACCCTGCATTGTTGTTGTTTTTCGTTTTAGAGCACCCTCACTAAGCTTATAGCTTACGCTCTCAATGTTCAACAATGCAGATCATTAGCATGGTGTTAGCTCGAGGCAAGGCAAGAAGGGCATCCAAGTTTGTAGCTCAAGTATGGTTATCGATTTTGTAATAGCTAGCAATGTGGCAAGGGTCTTTGAATGAGCGTGTGTGACTCATTTGTTTGATGTTGTTTTTGGTTTGATCATGGGTTGTAAGCATGTTATACTATGTTGAATGTTTGATGTTTGATAGCATGTTTTAGAATGCTTAGGTTGCATAGTGTATGAGTGCAAACCTTTCAAGATGTCTTGTTTCTTCTAAGGTCCTTTTTGTTTTGAGTATGCCAATATTGCATGAATTGCTCTTAAACTAGAATGCTATGTATGAATGCTTAAATCCATGTTTGATTGACTCCCTTGGCTTAAATATGTATGCTTGTATGGTTGGCTTGCCTTAGGGATTGATGATAGTGTGTTGGTTGAAGTGTTAGAGGGATTTATGGGCCTCCTTGTGCTCTAAATCAGCTCAAATCTGCAGTTTCGTAGCTGGGGTATCGATACCATTGATCTGGTATCGATACTACCCTGTGGTTTCAGGCCTCGTGTATCGATACTCGAGGGGAGTATCGATACCTTTTTGGCCACTGGAGCCACTGTCGATTTCAGTATCGATACTGGCCTCTAGGGTATCGATACCGTTGTCTTGGCTTTGACCGTGGGAAGTCAACTTTAGGGGAGGGTATCGATACCCTCATCTGGGGTATCGATACTGTCTCCTCAGGTTGACCAAACCCTGTTGACCTAGTCAAAGGGGTATCGATACCCCCTTTAAGGGTATCGATACCGCCTGCAGTTTAACTTTAAAAATGGGCTTTTAAGTGTTAGTTTGGGTTCGATTGATTGTTTCGTAAATACTGTTCCGCTGTATGATCACCTAGGATGTAATTTTCATCTAGACAACATTAAAATGAAAAAAAATAGGGTTGCTAACCGAGGGAGAGTTCCTTAGGGAGTTTTCACTCGGTTTTCCCCGTGTAGCTCACTCGGACCGGTCATCCGGCCAGACCGGAGCGAGGGGGTTACAGTAAGTCTGGGTGTAAATGGTATTTGGGAGAGGTTTGGGTTGAAGGTGTGAGGTTGGGGTTGTTGGTGTTTGCCAGAATTTGAGCGTAAGGCTCGCCGGTGGTGGGAAAATCAGAGGGGGTGTGCCCTAAGTTCGAACGGGTTAAAATTGGGGATTTTGGGTTTGAACCGGTCTGAACTGGTCTAGAAGGTTGAACTGGGTTGACAGAACCGAACCAGTTCATTTTATAAACAGCCGGCTGACGTCAGCGTTGACCGTTGACCTGTTGACCGTTGATCGTTGACTTTTTTAGAAAAGAGTTATTTTATGTTTTTCGACGTCCTGGTTCTGTTCCCGCTGCCCGTTTTCCCAAATTCGAACCCGAAAGACCGTTTTGACCACTTTTATTCAATTATACTTGTATTTAAAGATTTGAATATCGAAAAATTAATTGGAATTATTCGTATTTGCAGACGACATTGACTCGGATATTGAGATCCTTCCTCCTCCTCCACCTGGACGACCTCATGTTGCTCAGACATCGAGATCTGCTCGTGAGTTTAATTATTAATATATTTGATATTTATATTATTAGTATATTGGCATAGTAGTAGTATCTTTGATGGTGTATTTAATTGTTATAGGAGTCGACTCTGACCGACCTAGAGATAGAGCTGAGCGTGGGAGAGGTCACCGTCGACGTTGAGTGTTAGCTACTTGAGGTGTGTTCTCTTTTGTGTTGTATGTTTACATTGCTCTGTATGTAAATGTGTTGATTTGCTGAAATGTATACATGATGTGGTCTTATAATGTATGATGATAATATTCTGTTGATATGTGATGTTTGACTTGTTCAGCATTCTGTTACGTTATGCAATATTTTTATATACATTCAGATTCGGATTATTGTATATCAGATTATATGATTATGCATTTCTGTTGATAAACAATGCATTTAGATTCAGAACTCAGATTTTATGTCATCTCATTATGGTTGGGATTCTGTACGGGGAAGTTCAGTAGCTTCATCCTTTGGAGTGATGTCTACTTTTGATCAGTGGTTTCGCCTTACGAGCTAGATTCCACTTCAGATGGTGACGAGGTTGAGAGTGGTTCTGGGAACCTTACTCTTCGGATGGTGATGTAGTTGGGTGCATGTAGTATTGTGTTGCATATTCATTCATACTTGTTTATGAGTTGAATTGATTCATGATGGAAAAACTATATTCTGATAATGTTTGGTTGACTCTGTTGTTATAATGATTCTGTTACTTATGTTTGCACTGTAGAGACACACTGAGCGTTTTCGCTGACTTCCCCTTAGTTTCTATTTCAGATACTCAGGTCTAGGCTACAGTACTTGGAGGACCTCTTTATTTGTTTACTATTATCAGTATGATACTTGGACCTATTTATATTATATGTTTTACCAGATTGTATATAATTTCAGATTTTAGATGCTTTATTTTGGGTTATTACGTTTTATCATGCATGTACGCTTTCGAATATTTGATGTTTTCAGGAATATTTTATCAATATGTATTATGCGATATTAGTATCATCTATTTTGGAATTAAAGTTTTGAATCAGGTTACTTGCGTGAGGGACAAGCTTTTAGCTTGACTCCTTATATTCGACCCAGTTCTTTCGGGTCGAGTTTAGAGGGTTACTTTTAGTGGTATCAGAGCCAAGTTCAACACTCGGCCTGGGTGATTTAAATAAATTTTAAAACGAAAATAAATTTTTACATGCATTATCAAATGTTTTCGGGTAAAACGGGAATTTCAGAAAAAGTTATGATCTTTTATGAATAATATTTATACATGTTCTGAATAAGGTCTCCAAGTACCGATTCTAATCTTAGCATTCTGCCTTTTGTAGAGATACTACTATGCAACCTTGGAGATGTTCTAGAGTAGCGACCGGTCGAGGTCGTGGCCGAAGCCATGGCTGAGGTCGAGCTCGTACCGCGACTGCAGATAGTGACGTTCCACCTCCTGAGGGTTCGATACAAAATCAGGATAAGGTCTAGGGTGCGAATGTGGAGGAACATGTGGACCAGACAAGAGCTCAGCAGATCGGAGCTCAGCAGACTGGAGCTCATCAGACTGGTGGAGGAGATCTACATGTTCAGCCTATTCAGAGTAGTGGTCATCGTGATTCATAGGATAGTGAGATAGTAGGCACGGATGTTGTTACTGTTCGGAGAGAGCTATTGAGATACATTCGTCAGTCTGAGAGTGTTCGGAGACCCATATCCACAGAGTTTCTCACTGCCGGGATTATTATGTTCGATGGAAAGATGGGTACAGACCCAGCAGATGCAGAGTACTGACTTAAGAAGCTTCATCGATTATTTGTTGAGATGGATTATCCTACCGATCGGAAACTCAGGGCTGCCGTTTCACTGCTGCATGGTGAAGCCTAGAATTGGTGGGAGGCTGAAAAGCTTGTTACTCCAGCTAGTACGGTTACTTGGGATCATTTTAGACAGACTTTCCGTGACCGATATGTCGGAGCTGAGTATATAGCTAAGTGCAGAGATGGTTTTATGAATTTGAGGCAGAATGATATGACTGTTAATGACTATGAGATCGAGTTCATGAGATTGATTCAGTACGTCCCAGGGTTAGTGACCACAGAAAAAGACAAGTGTGATTGGTTTCTGAAGGGATTGTGTCCTGCGATAAAGGCCGGTGTTGCTTTACATATGGACCAGGAATACAAAGACATTACTCGACGAGCTAGGACAACTGAGTGTAATGAGGCAGAGTTGAGACAACTTGAGTTGCATGGATCTAATAGAGGAAAGAGACCAGCGCCAGTGTCAGTTCAACATAGTTAGGGGAATCAGTCTAGGAAGAGGGCCAGAGATGAGTCATACTATCAGAGTTATTCGAGAGTTAGACTAGTGACTCCTTCTGCTCCGATTGTTAGTGCTGGTGGTTCGACTGGTAATCGAGGGGTGCCACAGTGTCTTTTTTGTAAGAAGTGGCATCCGGGCGAGTGTAGGAGGTAGACTGGAGCTTGTTTCATATGTGGTTCATTCGAGCACTGTTTCAGAGATTTTCCGGTTCCACCTCTCTTAGCTTTTACTACTACTCAGTCTCATGCATCAGTAAAGACTCCCGCCAGGGGAAGAGGTCAGGTCAGATCTGTTACTTCAGGCTCTGCTAGTAGAGGTAGACCAGCTCCGAGTAGAGGATCAGCAGGATCAGGGGCCAGACAACCGGGGTTAGTTTATTCTACTAGGAGGCACGAGGATCGTGATGAGCCAGATGTTATTGTCGGTACATTCTCTATTCATTCTATTTCGTATTTTTCTCTGCTAGATAATGGTTCGACTCATTCATATGTTGCGAGTTCTGTGTCTAGGGTCTTGAGATTTCTGTTAAGGATATTGTTAGTGCTGTTACTATACACAGTCTAGTGGGTAATCCAGTTGAGGTTACTAAAGTATACATGAATTGTCATCTTGAGATTCAAAGGGAGATCTTTCCAGCTGATTTGATGGAGTTGCCCTTTGGGGTGTTTGATCTTATTCTGGGTATGGATTGGTTGTCTACACACCGTGTTACTTTAGACCGTGAAAAGAAGAGGGCTACACTGAGAACTTTTGATGATTGCGAGGTGATTCTGATTGGTGAGCGTAGAGGGCTCCTATGTAATATCGTTTCAGCTCTTAAAGCTGAGAAAATGATCAAGAAAGGGTCTATCGCTTATCTTGCCTATATATTTGATCCGAGACAGTCTGATTCTGGTTTAGATAAGATTCGAGTTGTGAAAGACTTTCCAGACGTTTTTCCGGAAGAATTACCTAAGGTACTACCGAAACAAGATGAGGTTGAGTTTGGCATCGAGGTTTATCCGGGTACAGCTCTTGTGTCTATGGCACCTTATCGGATGGCACCGAAGGAACTTAAAGAGTTGAAGATTCAGTTGTAAGAACTGTTGGATCGAGGTTTCATTTGACCCAGTGTTTCTCCTTGGAGAGCTCCTATTCTATTTGTTAAGAAGAATGATGGGACCCTTCGACTCTGTATAGATTATCAGAAGCTGAACAAGCTGACGATCAAGAACAAATATCCTCTTCCTCGTATTGGTGAACTGTTTGACCAGTTCCAGGGAGCTACGGTATTCTCTAAGATAGACCTGAGATCTAGTTATTACCAACTCAAGGTTAAGGATTCTGATGTGTTCAAAACAGTTTTCCGGACACGATATGGTCATTATGAGTTCCTTGTGATGCCTTTTGGGTTGACTAACGCCCCTGCCGCTTTCATGGATATGATGAATAGGGTGTTTCAACCCTATCTTGACCAATTTGTTGTGGTATTTATTGATGATATACTGGTATATTCTAGATATGAGGGCATAACATAAGGAACATCTTCAGATTGTGTTACAGATTCTATGAGAGAAACAAATATATGAAAAATTCAATAAGTGTGAGTTCTGGCTTTCTGAGGTTATGTTTCTAGGTCATATAGTTTCTGCTCAGGGTATTCAAGTTGATCCGATGAAGGTTGAGGCTATTATAAGTTGGAAGTAGCCCAAGAATGTTCTTGAGGTTCGAAGCTTCTTGGGTTTAGCTGGTTATTATCGGAGATTCGTTGAGGGTTTCTCTTCTATTGCAGCTCCGTTGACTAAGCTTCTGAGGAAGGAAGTTCCCTTCGTTTGGACCGAGGCTCAATAGTCTAGTTTCGAGAAGCTTAAGTCTGTGTTGACTGAAGCACCAGTTTTGATTCAGCCTGAGCCTGGTAAGGCTTATACAGTTTTCAGTGATACTTTGTACACCGGATTGGGGTGTGTTCTGATGCAGGACGGGAAGGTAGTGGCTTATGCGTCTCGACAGTTGAAACCGCATGAGTGTAACTATCCTACCCACGACCTAGAGCTTAATGTTGTTATTTTTGCACTTAAGATCTGGAGACATCTCTACGGAGAGAAGTGTTATATCTATACAGACCATAAGAGTCTGAAATACCTCCTCACTCAGAAAGAGCTTAATCTGAGATGGTGTCGCTGGTTAGAGCTTCTCAAGGATTATGATTTTGAGATTGAGTATCATCCGGGTAAAAATAATGTTGTTGCTGATGCATTGAGTTGCAACACCATTTCAGATCTGAGAGCTTTGTTTGCACTGATGAGTTTGTACGACGATGGCAGTCTGTTGGTAGAACTTCGGGTTATTCCTACACTAATTTCTGATATTCGAGTTGAGCAGCCTAGTGATTCGTTTTTGATGCATCGTATTAGGGAGGTGCATGAGGGTACATCTCGAGATTTCTCTGTTGATCAGGATGGGGTATTAAGTTTCCGTGGCTGGTATTGTATTCCGAGGAAATCTGGGTTAAAACAGGTTATCCTCCGTGAGGCCCATGACAGTCTTTATTCTATGCATCCTGGTGGTGACAAGATGTATAAGAATCTTCGTGAAAGGTACTGGTGGAAAGGTCTCAAACGGGACGTCGTCAGATTTGTATCGAGGTGTTTGACTTGTCAGAAAGTAAAAGTAGAACATCAGCGTCCGTCTGGGTTACTACAGCATATTGAGATTCCTCAGTGGAAGTGGGAGCGCGTGACTATGGACTTTGTTAGTGGACTTTCTTTGACTCTGTCGAAGAAGGATTCCATCTGGGTTATTGTTGATTGTCTGACGAAGTCTGCGCATTTCATTCTTGTTCGAGTTGACTATTCTTTGAGTAAGTTAGCTCGGCTTTATATTTCTAAGATTGTTCGACTTTACGGGGTACCATTATCTATTATTTCTGATAGAGATCCGAGGTTCACTACAAAATTATGGGGGTCTCTTCGTTTTGCTTTGGGTACTCGATTGAACTTCAGTACATCTTATCATCCGTAAACAGATGGTCAGTCTAAGCGTGTGATCTAGATTCTTGAGGATATGTTGAGGGGTTGTATTCTTGATTTCAGATGCAGTTGGGAAGATTTCATGTTGCTTGCAGAGTTTGCTTATAATAACAGTTATCAGGCCAGTATCAAGATGGCACTGTATGAGGCTCTGTATGAGCGTAGGTGTCGTTCACCTATTGGTTGGACTGAGTTGAATGAGCACAGATTGTTGGGACCGAAGATTGTGCACGAGGCCGAGCAGACTGTCAGATTGATTCGGGATCGACTTAAGGCTGCTTTTGACAGACAGAAGTCTTATGCCGATTTGAGACATCGTGATCTTGAGTTTGAGGTGGTTGATGAGGTTTTCTTGAAAGTATCTCCTTGGAGGAATGAACTTTGGTTTGGTCGGAAGGGCAAGCTGAGTCCTCGTTACATTGGCCCTTATCGTATTATTCGTCGAGTCGGACCAGTTGCCTATCAGCTAGAGCTACCACCAGAGCTTCAACGTATTCACGATGTCTTTCATATTTCAGTGTTGAGACGTTATCATCTTGATCCGTCACATGTCATGCCTGTTGAGGATATTGAGGTCTGTCTTGATTTGCGTTTTAAGGAGGAGCCTATTGAGATTCTTGCTCAAGATAAAAAGGTTCTCAAAAGGAAGACCATTAAGATGGTCAAAGTCCTATGGCGTGGTGGTAGTCATGATGAGGCTACGTGGGAGCCCAAGACTGTCATCCGAACTCAGTATCCGTATCTTTTTGCTCTAGATAAATTTCGAGGCTGAAATTTTTTTAACGGTGGGAGAGTTGTAACACCTCAATTTTGCCCTAAATTAAAAACCCTAATAATTGGGAATTTCAATTGAAAACTTAATTAAATTTTAGTGATTAAATTGGGAATTTTCGGAATTTTAGTGATCAAATTGTAATGGTTGCAAAACTTAAGTGTCGTTTCATAAACCCTAGAAAGTATAATGACACGCTCTGTAATTAACCCTTTTCTTAGGGTATAAATAGAATCTTTCAACCATTTCCTCTAGTTTTGGCCGCTCCCTTCCCTCTCCTTCAACATCTTGTGTGAACAAAAGAAAAAAAATTACCATCGTTACTCCGTTTACCGTCCGGCCAAGGGCCAAATGTCGTCCGTTCGACGGCCTGACACCATCATTCGACTCCCCGTGGCTGTGCGATCAAAACCTCAACGAAGTCATTTCTTCCAACTGTTGTTCGCCGGAAAGTTTGACGTTCGTGTGGTTGCCTTTGTGTTTTAGGGTAAGGCTGGGTGTAAATGGTGTTTGGGAGAGGTTCGGGTTGAAGGTGTGAGGTTGGGGTTGTTGGTGTTCGCCGAAATTTGAGCGTAAGGCTCGCTGATGGTGGGAAAATCGGAGGGGGTGTGCCCTAAGTTCGAACGGGTTGAAATTGGGGATTTTGGGTTTGAACCGGTCTAAACCGGTCTAGAAGGCTGAACTGGGTTGACAAAACCGAATCGGTTCATTTTATAAATAGCCGGCTGACGTCAGCGATGACATCAACGTTGACCGTTGACTCGTTGATTTTTTCAGAAAATGGTTATTTTATGTTTTTCGACATCCTGATTCTGTTCTCGTTGTCCGTTTTCCCAAATCCGAACCTGAAAGACCGTTTTGACCACTTTTATTCGATTATAAATGTATTTAAAGATTTGAATATCAGAAAATTAATTGGAATTATTCGTATTTACAGACGACATTGACTCGGATACTGAGATCCTTCCTCCTCATCCACTTGGACGACCTCCTGTTGCTCAGACATCGGGATCCACTCGTGAGTTTAATTATTAATATATTCGACATTTATATTATCAGTATCCTGGCATAGTAATAGTATCTTTGATGGTGTATTTAATTGTTATAGGAGCTGACTCTGACCGACCTAGAGATAGAGCTGAGCGTGGGAGACATCACCGTCGATGTTGAGTGTTAGCTACTTGAGGTGTGTTCTCTTCTGTGCTGTTTGTTTACAGTTCTCTGTATGTAAATGTGTTGATTTGCTGAAATGTAAACATGATGTGGTCTGATGATGTATGATGATAATATTATGTTGATCTGTGATGTTTGACTTGTTCAGCATTCTGTTACGTTATGCAATATTTGTATATACATTCAGATTCGGATTATTGTATATTGGATTATATGATTATGTATTTCTGTTGATAAACAATGCATTCAAATTCAGAACTCGGATTTTATGTCATCTCATTATGGTTGAGATTCTATACGGGGAAGTTCAACAGCTTCATCCTTCGGGGTGATGTCTACTTCGGATTAGTGGTTTCGCCTTACGGGATGGATTCCACTTCGGATGGTGACGATGTTAAGAGTAGTTATGGGAAACCTTACTCTTCGAATGGTGATGAAGTTGGGTGCATGTCATATTGTGTTGCATATTCATTCATACTTGCTTATGAGTTGAATTGATTCATGATGGAAAACTATATTCTGATAATGTTTGGTTGACTCTGTTGTTATAATGATTCTGTTAGTTCTGTTTGCACTGTAGAGACACACTGAGCGTTTTCGCTAACTTCCCCTTAGTTTCTATTTCAGATACTCAGGTCTAGGCTACGGTACTTGGAGGACCTCGTTTTTCTAGCTTTATTTGTTTACTATTATCAGTATGATACTTGGACCTATTTATACTATATGTTTTTATCAAATTGTATATAATTTTAGATTTTAGATGTTTTATTTGGGGTTATTACGTTTTATCATGCATGTACGTTTTCGAATATTTGATGTTTTCAGGAATATTTTATCAATATATATTATGTGATATTAGTATCATCTATTTTGGAATTAAAGTTTTGAATCAGGTTACTTGCGTGAGGGACAAGCTTTTAGCTTGACTCCTTATATTTGACCCAGTTCTTCCGAGTCGGGTTTAGGGGGTTACAACAATTGTTGCTACTGATGGCAACAGATCACATATCATGAAAATTGTTTTACAAATTAAGTTCCCTAATATTGTGATATGTTGGTATAAGTAGTTGCATTTATAAGATGACTACATTATTTTGGTCGGTTAATAATATTTGGTAATATGTATCTTCCTTATTTTGGTTCAAGATCTACGACAAATCACAATATCAAGGAATGAGTGGTCCTTTTGAAGTGCTGGAATCAATCTTAAACTTTTGTTCGAGGCTGTCGATAGCTTCTTCGTACGCCTTCATCATGAATGCTACATGAAGTCCATCGCATGTAACGTTGTTGGTGACATATGTATCGTGGATGATGATGATTATCGG
Source organism: Hibiscus tridactylites (assembly GCA_958450335.1). Taxonomy (NCBI): domain Eukaryota; kingdom Viridiplantae; phylum Streptophyta; class Magnoliopsida; order Malvales; family Malvaceae; genus Hibiscus; species Hibiscus tridactylites. The sequence goes on along the minus strand of OY288273.1, from coordinate 33,326,690 downwards.
ATACTCACGAAATCCACAAAACTTTAAGGCTCCAACAACTAGGATTAACTATGGCGCCATTTGTCTATAACAACGACACATCTCTCGGCGGCCATGCAAGTCGGACAAACTCTTGCACCTCTCATCTAAATCAATTCATCAAAGACTTCGGAAGATGCTTATTTATCTTGCCACTTCGTCAAAGACTTCGGAAGATGCATACCCCAAGGGGTACATTGTACAATTTAATTGTGATAAATTAACGTGTTTATTTATGTAATATTTTACATGTTTCAATGCATGTCTGTTATAAATACTATACTTTGAAAAAAAAAATGAACGACCAGTTTCTAAAATACATAAAAGAACACCGATTCATTTACACCCATATAAATAGACCCCTTCGCTTCCTTAAAAACTCACATTTTCCTTTCATTGTAATTCGCTCAAAATTTATCTTAGTCCATTTCATTCGTTCTAGCGCTATAATGACTGCAAAGGTAGATGATTTCTCATCTATTGGGGGACAATTGTGCGATGCTGATGTCGATACTGACGATGAACTAGAAGTCGGATGATATTCAATACTAAGAAAATCACGGAGGATACAATTAAAAACTACAACATACGCTGATCAGTTCTTTCGAGAGTGAAGAAAACGAGTGCGACAACTATATTACAGAATGTGTCCAAAAGGACCACGATTGTAACTGGAGGATTTGTGTATCACGAAAGAAGAGACTGAACAACGTGTGGCAAATAACAAGATGCGACGGACCTCATACATGCTAGTTGTTCTAATGTAATATTATTAAATAATACATATTGTTAATTACATTTTTGGTTATTGTTAACGGTTTGAAAATGTAATCGGTTAAATGCAAAAAATTATATTAACGAAAATTATATTAACAATACGTACTACAAGGTTGTTAATTGACATAAATACACCAACATTAAATTACATAAGTACATTATCATTATCAGAAAATATTGCATACAACTCTAGCTCAAGGGCACTGCCTAAAGAAAACTATAAGTGAGATTTCACCATCAATTTCACATCAGCGTTGTCCACAACGTGGTATAATGAATATGTTAATGGTTCTAACGACGTCGACAGTCAAAACTTCAACGGTTCCAAATTTCTCCCACAATCATGTAGAACATGTTTCTTCACTTCATTCATCAACTTCTTATATGATAAGTTGTATGGCAGCGAAGCTATATAGTACTTGAGGATTGAAATACGACGCCGAGACCCGAGAGATGCATCATCGACTATCTGCCCATCGTAGTATACCAAAGCTGTAATAGCTTCTCGTCTCGACATATTATATCGATTGAACTATTTACAAATAATATCGAATAATAGACTAAGAAGAAGAAGAACGAAGAACAAAGATGAGTTACGAGAATATACATAGATCGTCATCCTTAATTTATAGGCTTAACGGACCTCGCTATATGCAAAGCGCGAGGTCCTATTAAAGGAAAAAATGGACAAATTTGTCAATTTATTCTTAATTTTGGCATAATCATCAAAATAATTAGGAAATTAATTAAAACGTTCAAAATGACCTTACTTTCTGCAGCGAGCGAGGTCACTTTTTCGCTTTTTTAATAGAAATATATTACATGATTCTCAAGGATTACGTGAATACGGCGATTAACTTTTTAGATAAACTCATCAAACATGATTTTCAAAGCATTTTACCTTTTTATTCATGCCCAAAACTAAGGTTTGAAACCATTTTCATTGTCATTATATACCGTTCAAAAAGTCTGTTAGGTACCAATATCAGCCTCAAATGAAAGATAAGTTTCAACACTAGGCCTCTAACCTAAAACATTACGAAGATTATTATAATAATAACCCGGGAAAACACTTCCAACATGCCTCCCAAGCCATTTCAACTTCTTAAATAAGCCTTGGAAGCATTTTCAACGCACTTTTAATACAATGTGCAATGTCTCGTACGTGCCAATATCAATCTCAAATGGAAGATAAGTTTCAATACTACGCATCTAAGCTTAAAAATTATCAAAATTGTCGGGCTAATGGCATGATAAAATGCCTCGAACATGCTTATACACCCTTGTATTCAAGCATGGATTTTCAAAGACCTCACTTTCTTCAAAACACAAGGTCTATTTTAATTTAGACGCGATATTTTTATTTTCTCGGGAAACGCGAGGTCGCATCCATAATTTTAAATTTTAGAATATGAAAAGGCGGCCCACGTCGGACGAAACTCACTTTGTGTATCACACGAGGTCTATAATTGCATTGTGGAAAATGCGATAACGTCCTACGTGACAGATTTAAGGATATTTTTTAAATAACTTTACTAGAGATTTTTTTGTAAATAAGTATTTAAAAGGGGTTTGTGATGTGAAATTGCCAAAAAAAAAACCTAAAATATTGTTAAAAAATAACATTTTAAAATTTTAAACATTTTAAAATTTATAATTTTTAGTCACACCCTCGATATGTTGTACGGTGCCTCTGCAATTCAAAACCATGGAGATCCGAGTAATAAAAAAACCGGCCGCAATCCGATTCATGAATCACGAACTTCTTCAACTCAGGAGTCAGGACAGTGGTTATTATTTGTAAATTACATCTTGTTATTGTGCGCATGATGTGACGGGCTTAGCAATCACAGTTTTGTCAAAGCAATGGGTCCCGCCAACACGTTTTATTAGGACACGTGTACGATCAAACGAAGCAGCACCTTTCTTACATCTCCGGGCTTCAATTAATATAACTAAATCTCAGCCTTTGATTGGCTTTAGGTGACGTAAGCTGGCACTATCATACCGACCAAAACATTTGATTTGCTGTTTTTTATGCTACTTTTTTCCTTTTAATTATTTAAGTGCAAACCGACATTTCTTTATTTATTTTTATCCTACAACTCCTTCATCATTGTTCTAGTCCTTTTTTGTTCAAAAAAAGGGTTTTGTATTATTATTTCAGCTTTGGTTAGATAGTATTTTTTTTAACCATCTGTGTGAGATTTACTAACAGATTAATTTGAATTATATTTTTATGCAGTGATCTATTATAGGGATTATTTTTCTATTTTAGTTTTTTTCGTTTATAACGTTACGATTTGAATATTTACTATTGCTTAAGGGATCGAGCACATCATTTCGTTAGATCAACTGGTTATTAGTTTGGTTAGATAGTATTTTAACTTCTGAAACTGGTTATTGACCAATTTTGACCATTATTGTTTCAATGTTTTCTTGAGATATCACTGTCACGTAACGTAACAACACTACAATTTTGTCATTTGGCAATTACAATTTTTGTTGAATTTTTTAATATAATTTTTATACGTTATTTGGAGTTTTTAAAGAATTTTTGAATAAAAAACTCTAGAAATCTTAAGTGACAATACTGTGGCACGGCGAGTTGCATTAACTAATTTAAACAAAAATTGTTAGATTTAACAATCAACGCTTGTCAAATGGGTGTATTAATAAAATTTTGCGGTATAAAGAATTAATTGAGTGCAAAAGATTCAGGAACTTAATTGATTTTTTAAAATTTAAAGGCTTATGACACCATTAAGACTGTACATTTTCACTTGTATTTTTTTGAAAATTAAAAAATTGTTCAATTGTACAAAAAATGTCAATGTCTATATGTTAATTGAATTAGTGGGAAAAATTGATATATTGAATAAAAAGTTAAAAATGATGGAAATATAATAAAAGGACTAAATATTTTTAAAAAATACATAGTACAATGATCTTTATTAAAATTTGATATTATTTTTAAATTCTTTAAAATGTATATAAATAGGAGATGTTTACTGTATTATTTTCTTATGTAAAATATTTCCTATTTCACTCAAATAATGAATGAACGACACCGTAACATAGATAGTCACATGCATGTATGATGGGGGATGGATGATGCATCGCGCACCCAAACAAGATATATTCCTAGCGCGTCATTGCGCCACGTGTCCTGTAACCTGTATGTTATCTATAGCTACTCCTTGATTGGCTGTCTGTATCTCGGAGCTATTTATTTTTTATTCTTATATTTAGGTCAAATTTTGGTTTCAGTCACTCTACTATGTTCCAATTTGGTATTTAGTCCTTACACTTTTAGTTTGATCTTTTATTTTTAGAATTTCATTAATTAGTCTAAAGAGTTAACATGATTAACTATTCCAGTTATATATTGACGTGAATTTTTCTAAAAAGCACTGCTTATAGCCATTTAAATTAATTGTGATAACTATTTGGACTAATAATAGGTTGGCTATTTCGTGTATATATATATATATATATATATATTACAATCGGACACATGACAATGTTAGAAATTTGTTTGTGGAAATATTTTTTTATCGTCAGTGTATGAAATAATTCCCCTAATAACATTATAAAATTATGACAAACATGGATGAATCTATGACTTTATGTTAGGGGGCGATCCTATAAAATTCTAAGAGAGTAAAACTTATAAAATTTAGGGGGAGACCATAGATTTTTAATAAAAAATTTCTAAATCATATAAGAATTTCAAAATTTCATGGGGACGATTGCCCCCTCCAGCCCCCTCGGTCCATCTTGATGACAAACTAAAAAATAATTTCCAGATTTGAGTTTAATATATGGGTCCAAACCATAATAAACCTATTTATTTATTTATTTGGGTGTGAGAAATATCAAACATCTAAAACTAGGATACTTACTATATCTAAGGCTGCCCGCTGAAACCTTCCAGTAATTCAGGGCCACTGAACATTTTACGTGTCTTACTTATAATGGTTTGATGTCTTCGGGCAGATTGCCCGAATCTTAAGGTCAGATTTCTGACACTTGGCCGGTCCATATCGATAGAATCTAAAGCATCTGATTCTGATCCTCTGGCAGATCTTCGAGTTGAGTCGACCCCAGAGGTCCAGACTATGGAACTCGGTAACTCGGCTCCTCAACCCACTTGAACTCAGTTGCTTTCCGTGTTTTACTTCTCTTTGAAGAAACTATAACCTATCACTTTAACTGAATAGTTGGATATCATGCATGTATGTATGCATGTGTTAATATCATGCCATGCATGGTTGGATTCTTTATGACATGATGACATAGAGATGCTGTATTGAAGCTTGAGGAAAATATCATTGCCACGTCATCATCAATCTTAAGCCAACAGCTCTTCTAAAGATCTCATTTTTTCTCGCGAATATAAAAATTTTCTCTCCAACATCTTAAGAATTTTCCCAGCAAACAAACACTCAGAAAAACAACATCGAAAGCAAATTTATTTTCTTTTTCTTCTTTCCTTTACATGCACTACATATTCTTTATCAGTGAGATAAATCTAAGCTAAACCAGGAAAAAATTTAGCAGCTTGTAACCAAAGCCCAGGTTAGTTTGTTAGCTTTCAATCTCTTCTTCTTCTTCTTCTAAAATTAGAGTTTTTGGTTTCTGTTTATGATTTTTTTAAATATATATGTTCTTATAAAAAATGGGTTCTGGGATTTGTTCAATATTAATAATCAATTTGATGTTTTTATCTAAATGTTTAGGTAGCTGTGCTGTGTTTACAGTGTTCTCACCTTGCTTATTAATTCCATTTTCAAGGTTTGTTCTGAGTTTTTTTTTTCCATTTTTTTTGCAGTGAAGAACAGATTTATGGTTATCAGTTAAATAGAAATTGAGAAGATTTTTTTTTACAAAGGCAGAGACTTTGGGGAGACGACTAATCATATTGTTTGTAAACTCCCAATCCTTTTAGAGAGAGAGAGAGATGCAATATAGTTTCTCTTGTTGATTCAATACTTTTTTGTGTGTTCTTCAATTGATATACATATACATATACATATATGCATTATAATTGTGGGAATCCGTGGGCTGAACCGGCTTGGGATGTTGAATTACTAAATATTGATTATTGATTGGTAGAGTTGCAGAGTGGAAGCTCAGGTTCTGGTGTGTGTGTCTTGTTGTTGGTTGGTTGCTTGGTCTGAAAGGGTATATTTCGGAGACTAATCTAGTTTAGGATACATGGCTAATCCGTCCGAGCGATGGATTGATGGCCTTCAGTTCTCATCGCTGTTCAGTCCTCCGCCGCTAGACCCTCAACATCGAAAGGTACCATAGTTTCTTTGTCTTGGATTATCTAATGTCTTGGTGTCATCTATTTAAGCTATAACTCATTATGTTACCTTTTGTTTAGGTTCAAACTACTGCATATGTTGAGTATTTTGGTCAATTCACATCAGAACAATTCCCTGAGGATATTGCTGAGGTATGTTTGTGTTCGTACGGATATTTCACATCCTGCAGATAATGAAAGAATAGGAAATTGTGTAATTGTTTGGGATTTATTCATGTAACAAAATTTGCTTATTCTTGTAACAGCTTGTCCGCAACCGCTATCCGTCTAACAAACAGCGTCTTTTCGATGATGTTCTTGGTATTGGCTCTTTCATCTTTTGCATTGTAACAGTATCCATTATGACCTCAGCTTTAAGTTCAATGAATTTTTTTAACTTAAATTATATCCGGACAGTGACCGATTCCTTCAACTTGATCTGTTTGCAGCAACGTTTGTCCTTCACCATCCAGAACACGGGCATGCTGTTGTTCTTCCGATAATTTCATGCATCATTGATGGTATACTGGTGTATGATAAGAATGCCCCTCCATTTTCTTCATTCATCTCCTTAGTCTGCCCAAGTAGTGAGGTATTGTACAAACATTTTTACGCTTACTTTTATCTACTTTGCTAACTTAAAAAAGTATCATCGAGGCTGACCAACCGCCAACAACAAATCTATGTCATTTATGTGTGTGTTTTTCCTTTCACAGAATGAGTATTCTGAACAGTGGGCACTGGCATGTGGAGAGATCTTGCGAATTCTGACTCATTACAACCGTCCGATATGTAAAACGGAACTGCAAACTAGCGAAACAGATAGAAGCAGAAGCAGCAGTAGCAGCCAAGCTACAACAAGTGAATCAGTAGACGGGGAATCATCCTTTCGTATACCTTTGATGCAACACGAGCGGAAGCCTTTGAGGCCTTTATCTCCCTGGATCACTGATATATTGCTTGCGGCACCTTTGGGCATCAGAAGCAATTACTTTCGTTGGTGAGTGGTTTCTATTGTAGCTTAGTATTTTCCTTTTTCGATTAGTTTGAAACATCAATTGGCCATTATAGAGATGGAAGTGGTTTTAACATTGCAATACTTTTATTCTAGTAAACCCTACTTCAAGAAATAAACATGGTGGAAGACCATATTGTGTCGATCAGAAACATGCACATGGATGCATACATGCTTAGGATACCATTTCCAATTGGACCTTGGGTAGCTTTTTTGTTTTTTTCCACATGTTACCAGTTGACAATTTTATACCATTTACTTTGTTGCATAACATCTATGATCAGTTACGAGCATTAGGAGTGGTGCAGAACTCCGTTTTGTACTAAAACTTTTGCCAAGGCTTGAATAGTTGGCATGCTTCTGAGTTATAAGACTTCTCTAAGAAGTAACTAACAGCAGTTCAAATTATCATAAAACTACCATTGAATCTAAAAGCACACACATGTGATCCATCCTATAAACGGATCTCATTTTTTTGTGCTTATTACTGAAGCTGGTGGTCCGTTATATGCATGAACAGGTGCAGTGGTGTTATGGGTAAATATGCAGCTGGAGACCTCAAACCACCTACAACTGGTTAGTTCCGTATTTTGGCTGGAATGTATTGCATGATTTTGTGTCCTGTGAACTAGCTATGCGTGCATATTAGTATTGGTGTCATTGATACATTTCTTCAAACTGAAAATTAAGGTTCATGCATTGGTTTCTTCTGCTATGAACTTGTTTCTTTAATCAGGAAATGCTAGATTCTAAATATGAAGATTTTAAAGATTTTATCATAACGGGCTAAAAACAAATTGAAGAGCAAAAGATGAAGATATTGGACTGAATTGAAGTTGAAATTAAGTTGTGATTTTCTTTTTTCTAACCATAAATAACAAGACATTTTAGGCCTGAGGACTCATTACTTGACCACTGTTGTCCAATAGCTTCTTCTCGTGGATCTGGAAAGCACCCTCAACTCATGCCGTCAACTCCAAGATGGGCCGTTGCTAACGGTGCTGGTGTGATATTAAGTGTATGTGATGAGGAGGTTGCACGCTACGAGACTGCCACTCTAACAGCTGCAGCAGTTCCTGCACTTCTACTTCCTCCGCCAACAACAGCTTTGGATGAGCATTTAGTTGCTGGGCTACCTGCTCTTGAACCTTATGCACGATTGTTTCATCGGTAAACTGTTAAATCTTCAGGAGTTATTGAACAACATTGCTAAAGTATATTTGTTCTATAGCAGGTGTACATGGTAATATCTTGCAAGTGTTGTGCTTTGCCATGTATACATGGCATTGAGCAAAACACTTCCAAAGTCATATCAGGAATGTAGATATTGTTTTAAAGTTCCGAACGAGTTTACTATGTAGATGAATGCCTGACATGTTTAGTTGCTAGTATAAGCATCGTAATAATGTCCCCCCTCCTGATCAGGTACTATGCCATTGCAACTCCAAGTGCCACCCAAAGACTTCTTCTTGGACTTCTAGAAGCACCACCATCATGGGCCCCGGATGCACTTGATGCCGCTGTACAGCTTGTGGAACTTCTTCGGGCAGCTGAAGACTATGCAACTGGTATAAGGGTGAGTGTAATGCTTTTCATTACATATTTTAACATAAAATTATACTTTCTGGTGTCAAACTTGATTTCTTGTGATTTTATGATCATTAGTGCAATGAAAGTGCAAAATTTAATGACCACTACTGCAATAACGTTTAAATAAGTTTCTTTAAAAAGCGATACAAATATGCTTTCAGCTATCACTGTTTTATTTGTCTCACCAAATTTCTTTTTGTGGATATCGATGTAGCTTCCTCGAAATTGGATGCATTTGCATTTTTTGCGTGCAATTGGGACTGCAATGTCTATGAGAGTGGGTATTGCCGCTGATGCTGCTGCAACTTTACTTTTTCGTATACTGTCACAACCTGCACTGCTCTTTCCTCCGTTAAGACAAGTTGAGGGAGTGGCAGTTCAACACGAACTTTCTGGTGGTTATATCTCATGTTATGGGAAGCAGGTATTAGCGGTTAACTTCGATATTGTCATGTTTTCTTCCGTTTTATGAGAAGCCATTTGTATGCATATACATACAATAGTCCATGTTCACGAGTACTGAAAATTTATCTCCAAATACTGTTAATCAGATAGAGGTGCCTGCAGCTGAAGCAACTATTGAAGCTACCGCCCAAGGGATTGCGTCAATGATTTGTGCTCACGGACCAGAGGTGGAGTGGAGAATATGTACCATATGGGAAGCTGCTTACGGCTTGATTCCCTTGAGTTCTTCAGCTGTTGATCTTCCAGAATTAATTGTTGCAACCCCGTTGCAGCCTCCTGTACTCTCATGGAACCTATATATACCTCTTCTTAAGGTTCTTGAATACCTTCCACGTGGAAGTCCTTCTGAAGCATGTCTCATGAATATATTCGTGGCCACTGTTGAAGCCATTTTACGGAGAACTTTTCCACTGGAAAACTCCAGGGAGCAAACCAGAAAAATGAGATACAGCATAGGTTCTGCCTACAAGAATCTTGCTGTGGCCGAGCTTCGTACAATGGTTCATTCCCTATTTTTAGAATCGCGTGCTTCGGTGGAGCTTGCTTCACGTCTACTTTTTGTTGTCTTAACAGTGTGTGTTAGCCATGAAGCTCAGTTCCGTGGGAGTAAGAGACCGAGAAGTGAAGAAAATCATCCACTTGATGAGAGCACTGAGGAGTCACAGGCACAATTCGAAAAGCCGAGAGACATAAAACCTCGAAAAACAAAAAATCAAGGGCCTGTAGCTGCATTCGATTCTTATGTGTTGGCTGCTGTTTGTGCTCTTGCTTGCGAGCTTCAGTTGTTCCCCTTGATTACAAGCGGAAATACTCATTCAATTACTAAAGATCTTCAAGCTACACCCAACCATACAAAAGTAAATGGATCTTCTATTGAGTATGGACATAGTATAGACTCGGGTATTAATCATACTCGCAGAATCTTAGCGATTTTAGAGGCACTCTTTTCTCTAAAGCCCTCTTCTGTTGGTACCTCATGGAGTTATAGTTCGAATGAAATAGTTGCTGCAGCTATGGTTGCTGCCCATGTTTCTGAACTATTTAGACGGTCAAAGGCTTGCATGCATGCGCTCTCTGTCCTAATGCGATGCAAGTGGGACAAAGAAATTTATGCCAGGGCATCATCGTTATACAATCTCATTGATATTCACAGCAAGACAGTTGCGTCCATCATTGACAAGGCTGAACCATTAGAAGCACAACTGATATATGCACCTGTTCTTTTAGATGGCAGAAAACAAAACAAACGAGCAAATACCACTTGCTACGATTCTGGGAGACCATCTTCTTCAGAATGTCAAGATTCCTCTCATTTAGACAATAATCTCAGATGTGATACGGCGTTACCATCGGATGAAGGCTTAGGAAATTCTTCGGGCAAAGGTATAGAAAGTTTCCCAGTAGATGCCTCGGATTTGGCCAATTTTCTCACCATGGATAGGCACTTGGGATTCAATTGCAGTGCACGGATTCTTCTAAGATCCGTGCTTGTGGAGAAGCAAGAGTTATGTTTCTCCGTTGTTTCACTATTGTGGCACAAACTGATAGCAGCTCCTGAAACACAACTCAGTGCCGAAGGCACATCCGCCCAACAGGGATGGAGACAGGTTATTCCGATACTTTTTCAAGCTTCCTTCGGTATTATTTTAGTTGAGACTAATGAGAGAATGCACAACAGTTGACAAATACATCTTTTTGTTCTATGATCATATTTATGATTTCATGGAGATATATTTGTCTGACTACCCTACTTGGATGGTATTAGGTGGTTGATGCATTGTGCAATGTCGTATCAGCGACACCGGCAAAAGCGGCTACAGCAATAATTCTTCAGGTCCAAATTTTGTTGTTGTTGCAAACATTAATAAAAATTTAGAAAGACAAAACAGCCAGCTTTTCTCTATCACTGTTGACTTCATATGTTTTCGTAAAAGCCGATACAAATTCGCGATTAGGGTAATTATATTTAGATCTATGTATGACAAGGATGAACTGTCATCTGGATGGTGTCAAAATCAGCAGCCTTGTTATCTAGCTGTTTTGCTTTATTTTCTGTATTTGTTTGGTCACTTTTATGACATTGTTTTCTTCTCAGGCGGATAGGGAATTGCAGCCATGGATTGCGAAAAATGATGATCAAGGCCAGAAGATGTGGAGAATCAACCAGAGGATCGTAAAGTTGATAGTGGAGCTAATGAGAAATCACGATAGCGTGGAATCGTTGGTAATTGTAGCAAGTGCCTCTGATCTGCTTCTACGTGCCACGGATGGAATGCTTGTTGATGGGGAAGCTTGCACTTTACCGCAACTGGAGGTAATGCCTCTTATAGATAGTCATTAACCAATCACCATGTTTTCCTACCGAACGCTTACGAATTACAATACTCTGAATTAAAATGCATTCGGTTTTATCTGAATTCATTAATGTTCTCAAGTTGTGTCTAAAAATGGCAGCTGCTGGAAGCAACAGCAAGAGCAGTTCAGCCGGTACTAAAGTGGGGGAAATCGGGGCTTGCAGTCGCTGATGGACTTGCAAACCTGTTAAAGGTGAGCAAATGCCCATTTCGGCATAATCAAAACATGGTTTCAAGTTTATAGTAAATACAAATGCCTATTAACAAGGAGTGAAAGTCACTGCAAGTTCTATGCTGATGTGATCTTTAATCTGTCAATTCCTGCAGTGTCGTCTACCAGCTACGACTCGATGTCTTTCTCATCCTAGTGCACACGTACGTGCTCTCAGCACATCGGTACTTCGCAGTATTTTGCATATAAGTTCGATCGAATCGAACTCTAAGGTGGAAATAAATGGTATACATGGTCCCTCTTATCATTACGTAAATATCGGTGACACTGACTGGCATGCTGATATTGAGAAGTGCTTAACATGGGAAGCTCATAGTCAACTTGCAAGAGGAATGCCTGCACATTTTCTCTACACCTCTGCCAAAGAACTCGGCTGTAACATTTCGATATAACATCGATTAACCTTCGGATTCTTTTTCGAGCAACACCACATAAAGGAATATGGGGATGAAGCCTTTGAATGTTGAGAAACTTTCAAAGCATGCCATGGAAGGACCCTGCGTATGGTAAACTGCAACTGCCACTAATCTTACTTTCATTTTTATATAGCTATGTTTCGATATGGGCTCGGATTTCGATTTATTTGTGGGATTACTGTATGTAATTTCAGTTAACTTCCATAGAGCTTCAATCAGTTGTATTTGGATGGGTTTTAGTTCTCAGCAATATCAGCACCTGAAGTTATGTTTATAGATGAATGTAAAATTCAAGGAGTTAACTTACATAGAGCTTCAATCAGTTGTATTTGGAGTATTTTTTAAAACAATAACATGAAACTGGATTTTATTAAAAATAAAAAGAATTACAAAACACATCTCAAAACTATGGAGATAGAGAATGAATGCATTAAAATTCAAAGGGTTCAGAAGAAAAAATAAATAAAAACTAATCACTTTTTAAGAAAACTTGCAGTCCTCCAATTGAAAATCTAACAAACAGCCACTTTGATTATAATTAATTATATAAATCTTTTGGCTGTTAAATCTCAACACATCAACAAACTACAGAAGTTGAATATACCACCCACATTTGATGCACAAATGTTAACTTACTACAAAGGTAGATAACACTATCACAAACATAAATTGAAATTGTCATCAAAATAAATGTAAAAACTCACATAAACAAATATAATAGCTTTTGTCAAAGCAAAACTCACGTGCGACGAACACCGATGAACATCACTAATGATGAACACCGATGAATACCATTAAATTAACTAGTAAATATTTAAAATTTTAAGGACCCATCATACAATTAATAATTATTTTTAAAAATTCAATTAAATTATTTTTGTATATTAAAATTTTAATTTTTTAATAAGGGTAAACTATATATTTAGTACCTCACTTATTTCCGTATTTCTATTAAACCCTCATTATTTAAATATTATTTCAATTTGACTCTATTCTTTATAAAAAAATAATTTAACCCTTAACCCTCAACCTAAAACCCTAAACTATTAAACCTTAAACCCTTAAACTCTTAAACATATACCCTAAACCATATACCATTAAAAATAATTTCACCATCATCGATTCAATTCAATGAATTGTTGAATTCTGCTAAAAAATTCAATTAAATCGGAGATCGACCTGAGCGAATGCAAAAGTTAGGCCTGAATACATTCCGGCGGCTCTTTCTCGGTATGAAACAAATCTCTCGATAGAAAAAACAAGTTGAACCGCAGTTGCATTTGTGATGCCAATGAAAAGGATTGCAGCATACATGGATCCCATGGCATTGAATAAATCTTGCTGGCTCTACCTGCAAGTGCATCAAAATGAAACAATAGACTATAAGTAAAGACAGGCTAATCAAAATGGAAAACGACATTTACGGCACGAAAGACAATCCATGAACAGATCGAAAATGCATAAAATGAATATGAATTGTTCATCATTTTTGAAGGAAAACATATGAACCAAAGCTAGGATTTATAAATAAAATCCCTTGAAAAACATAAGATAAGCACAAAACAAGTTTAACATGCTCTGCTATATGAATGACATTGAAAAGGATGCTAAGTAGAAAACCTTTTCGAACTGAATTTTCAGCATATTGTTCCGAGCATCAGCGAGATGACGACAATATAAAAGAATTTAACCGCTATATATTGGGGGTTACGTCAATAAGATGATACTGTTAATTTTAGAAGATTCGAGTTTAATTAATTTTGATATATGTAAAAAATAATTTAATTAAATTTTTTAGCAGAATTCAACAATTCATTGAATTGAATCGATGATGGTGAAATTATTTTTAATGGTATATGGTTTAGGGTATATGTTTAAGAGTTTAAGGGTTTAAGGTTTAATAGTTTAGGGTTTTAGGTTGAGGGTTAAGGGTTAAATTATTTTTTTATAAAGAATAGAGTCAAATTGAAATAATATTTAAATAATAAGGGTTCAATAGAAATACAGAAATAAGTGAGGTACTAAATATATAGTTTACCCTTATTAAAAAAATTAAAATTTTAATATATAAAAATAATTTAATTGAATTTTTAAAAATAATTATTAATTGTATGATGGGTCCTTAAAACTTTAAATCTTTATTAATTAATTTAATGGTGTTCATCGGTGTTCATCATTAATGGTGTTCATCAGTGTTCGTCGCACGTTGTAGAATTTTCCATAAAATTATTGTTAAACCAAGGCCGCCGACCAAAATAACACTTTTAAAAAAATAAAGAAGAAAACAAACAAAAAAAATATTTTTTTAAGAAAATAACCACCATAGAGAAATTAAAATTTAGAAGTAATGAAATTTGGATAAAAAATTTCTCTCTATTCGGTGCCCTAACATTAAAAAATATTAAAAATTGTTATGAATATTTATTTATGTGGATGTCTATCATGATTAGAACTTTATCTAAGGATTTGATTTATTTATTATTAGGAATATTATTTCTATTAATTAGAATTTAATGTATTATGTACTTCTTATGCCTATAAATAGATGATTCATTGAAGACATTGTATACACAAGTTTATATTTGAGAATAATACAAATCTCCCTCTTTCTCTCATCTCTTTATTCTTTTATACTTGTTCGTTGTTCTTCATTATTTTGTTCACAACACGTTATCAGCACGAGACTCTAATCAATTGAGGTTGAGTTCGAATTTAGGATGAACCGAAGATTCATGTACTTCTATTCTCATGGGATGGATCTCGAACGGCGGTGCGCATATAATAACCTCTCTTTAGCAAGATGACTCAAATATGTAGCGATGAATTTTGTTCCATCGATTGCACGGTATACTGCCAATTTTTGTGTGTGTTATTTTTACTATTGGTAAACTACATCTCTACACTTGAAAATATTCATGGGTTATCATTTTATACCTTAACTATTGCTAGCGAAATTAAAAGGTAGGTTAATTCATATGCTTATTTTATATATGGTTATTTAAGGTAATTTATATTTTTATCCTATTTGAAAAGTTATAAAAGGTTATAAACATATACAATATTTTAAAATTAAAAAAAGATGGAAAATAACGATTTGTTCTTCTACAATCTTTGATTTATTGGTTTATCTATGATTATTTTATCTGTAATTTTTGATAGATGTATATGAATTATTTTATGAATATATTATTTATTTATTTTATTCTATTGATAGGATTTGATATTATTTTTAACCATGTTTTTGAGTTTTACATGTGTTTAAATGAATTGGAAAGAGACATGATATAAAGGGATTATGAGAAGCTGTCTCGGTCATTCACTATGTCTCCAGCGTTTTCGAGAGGAAAAACATTATCGATAAACTCTATTTTATTTTATTTTATTTTATTTTCCTTTAAACTATAATTTTAAAGTGCGATATATTATGGTGATTTTGAATCTGCAAGAGACTGTTATAAAATTTATATTTGCTCGAAAGCAATTTTTCTTCTTCGTCAAAAAACTTGACCATAGACTTCTCCCAATTTCAAGTTACGAAAATTCGTCTTGATCCAAAAGTTTTATGGGAGGCATTCCCTGAAGTGAATGCAAGGCATTCCCTGAAGTGAATGCAAGGCATGATGTTTATTCCATGCGATTATCAATTATGGGGCATTCCCTGAAGTGAATGCAAGCATGATGTTTATTCCATGAAAGTATTGGAACTGTTCCATTCCCTGAAGTGAATGTGAACATGGTAAATCATTATTCAATTAGAGACATAATTTCGATATAATCCAAGTATATTGGTTGGACATCCCGTTCTGCGAGGCTACTGGTGTCAAAGGAGGTTTTTAAAGGACCTTGTGGACAAGTTTAACAATGCCACGTACGAGGATTAAATCTTTGTTCTCTATGAAAAGAATATGTTTTAAAGGCCCACTGGCTCTACTCCATTCCCTGAAGTGAATGTGAGATTATATTATGGAAGGAATAAAAACCACATAAGAAGTTGTGGTCGTGGTCAAGGCTATGAATATAGACATGAAAAATATGGTCATTTTAAGAATATTTATACCCATTGGTAGTGAGGTTATAAGGATGACAAGAGTGATAAAGATCATTCTATTGAAGTAAAACTCTTCTTATTACCAATGCGATGTTATAAACCATTGATCTTGTACGTGTTGTACGTTGAAAAATCAAGAATCATTGAATGGTAAAGGAAAAAAATTGAAGCAAATTTCGTTTGCGAAACATGACGAAGATGATACTGGTCCAACTTTATTTGGACATTGTTGGTCAAACTCTTTTGGACGTAACCCTCGAAAGGAATAAATCATCTTCTAATTATTCTCATAATTTTGAAGAGAATTATTTATTTATTTTTGTGTTTATTTATTTTACACGCATTAATTATTTACATTTTACATTTATATTTATATATTATGATATTTATTTATTTTGTTTAACATGATTACTTGTCAAATACAATCTATGGTGACGATTTATGCTCAACATAAGCATAAGATATATTTTCCCATTTAAATGCAAGGAAATAATGTGAGTACTATATCTCAAAGTACTGAAAATATTGATGCTCTAGAAGAGCAATAAATTCTTGAGAGGAAGCGCATTATGAAAAGTGCAGAATTGCGAATATTGTAATAATTACCACTAATGGTAATAATATCGTCACCACTATAAGTGAAAATTTTAAGAGAGCAATATGAGTTCACAAACTATCCCTTTGGGAATTATAGATAACATATGTTATCAATTGGCATTTGAAATAAGCCAATATGGATATAAATTTTGGTAGCCAAAAAGTCAGTTGAAAGCTCTAGAAGAGCTATATATTGCTACCAAAAGATAATTTCAATTGAAAGCTCCGAAAGAGCTAAATATATTCCTATTTAAAGGAACAATTTTGATGGCCGTACTAGACATGTACGAGTGAGATTGAATTACATGTTATGATAAATAAGAAGTTTACAAATTCAGAGATACACACACACACACACACACACACACACACACACACACACACACACACACATATATATATATATATATATATAGTTGGCATGATCGGTTAGACCATCATGATAAATAATGGTGCAGAAATTATTGAGATTTACATGCACATGTATTAAAAGAACTTGTAGTTCTTGTGGTGCTTATTCTCAAAGGAATAGATTAAATTCCATTTATTAAAGAACGTGAAGTTCTTGTGTTGCTTAAAGGAATTGATTAAATTACACTTACTAAAAGAACCTGAAGTTCTTGTGTTGTTTGTTCTCAAAGGATATAGATGATCCCACTTACCAAAAGAATTAGAACTTAAAGTTCTTGTACTGAAGTTGAGACTATATGTCTTGCATATCTGAACGAAATATGGGCCCATATATCCACAAATGTGGAAAGTTTTATATGATTTTAGTAGATGCATCTACATTGTTTTATCGACTTACAACCAAAAGTTTGTGAGATTCATTCTAAAAAGATTCAGATTATGTAGTCAGACTATTCGTCTTGAAAAGCTAGTGGGTTTATATTTTAGGCTATATCGGTTGTTACAAAGCCTATTGATTATGAAAAATACAGTTTAGCAAATTTTTAATTGGATGCCTCCTATTTAATAACTAAACTGTGAGAACAAAACATTTATTATTTATATGGTATTTCCATATAGCAACACTTATACGCATCAAGCCAACGAGTTATAATAAACTCCCATTTATGATTTGACTTTTGGTCAGAAGTCATATTTTCCATTTTTGAATTTTTGAATGTGCGATATATAATTAAATTGCTCCACCATAACGCACAAAATGGGCAAGTAAAAAGGGTTGAGAATATATATTGAGTACGTTGTTGAGTGTGTAAAAGTTCTATCATTTACACCTTTTTAAACCCATATTTCTGCTGCATTCAAGCATCATTGCATTGCATTTAGGTTAGTTTTCAATAAAACATCACAATTATATAAAAGGCACGGATTCTACTGAAAGATGGTTATTTTTGCAGGTATCTGTCATAGTAGATGTCGAAGGCAGGCGCAGGGCAGATAAGCAGGAGAGCTGAACTGGACAAGCAGCTGAAGAAGACGAACCTGTCATGGACCTATCGTGACAGCATGGTGACAGCAGATTCATGAAGAGGAAAAAGTAAAGTGGACCTCGATAGATAGAGAAAAATCTGCTCGTCTGTCGTGTGGAAGCCGAATATTTTTCCAAGCCCCGGATCAAGAGATATGTCAAGCCAAAGCTCAAAGGAGAGGAAATCCCTAAAAGCAAGGATGCGGCTGGAAAGTAGGAGACTTTAGAGATTTAGTCTTTATTAGAATCTTACTTTTAATTAAAGTTGTAATCCTTGTTACCTTAGATAACTTGAGCCCAAAGCTTATATAAAGGGCATAGATTAAACCTAGGGCATAGCCGACTACCCGATAACCAAAACCAAAACCCTGCCGTTTACCTGTCACCGATATGTTCTAAATTCCCCCTAGGGCTACGGGTTGTTTTGTAAAGTAGTTGCAAGTGTTGCTTTGTTTTAGGATTTTTCAAGTTCAATAAAATAAACTTCAAGTTCTTTTATCTTGGTTTTAATATCTTGCAAGAGCATCGGGAGAGCATTGTGAGGTTATCTATTTACTTAGCATCGGGAGAGTTAAGTATACGAAAGAGGTAAAAGCGCGTTCTCTAGTTTATAGTTGAACCATCTCGTGCTTAGGGATAAGGCGAGGTTAAGTGGCTAAGGAAGAATTCATACACATCGGTGTTCATCCTTCGATTCACGCCGGGAGGTATCATCAAAGATGTGATCATCGATAGACTTGTGCCTAGGGATAGGGTAAGGCAGATCTGGGATTCTTGTCAAGCTTGAAGTACGGAGTTAGTGTTCGCTGCCGCGACAGCTAACGGACAGACGCCGCGACAGGTGCTATCGGTGACGGGTGCGACGACAGAACTGGAGATCCTAAGCAATTCAATACCTGCACTACCGAGCAACTCAATACCAGCCCATTCTCTCCATCTTGATATCTCAAATCCTTTTAAATACGTTTTTATTTTATTATTCTCGTGACAACTCTTAATTATTTCTTTTACTTCGTGCAGTGAAACAAGGTGAAGTCATTAGCCCAATCCCTGTGGAGACGATATCCGATACTTCGTATCACTTTACTACTTGCGTCGTGTATACTTGCACTACAATTGCGATAGACTATTTTACACGCAACAAGTTTTTGGCGCCGTTGCCGGGGATTGGCAACATAACTACACCTTCTTTTCCTTGCACTTTTTGTTTTTATTTTCGTTTTTGTTTTTTTTGTTTTTATTTTTACTTTTCTTTAATTTTTCTTTTGCATTTTAAACTCTTGCTTTTCACAAGGTTTTCCTGTTTATGCGCAGATCGAAAAGAGGTGAAGATCCTGAGTATAAATTAGATCCGGAGATTGAACGTTCCTTTAATCTCAAGAAACAGATTCGCCACCTCTTAGACCGAAACGAATACCTTGAAGAACAGCTAGAGCAGATGGCCCGTAATCAGCCTGCCGGAGAAGAAATCCCGCCTGTCGGTGACCCGCCCGCGGCAGGTGGACGACGGTCATGTCGTGACTACATGCTGAACGATCATGTAGAGCTGGAGACCACGCTGCCGGATATTGACGTTGACAACTTCGAGCTTAAACCTGTCATGTTTAGTATGATCAACAATGCCGGGCAGTTTGGTGGTTCTGCGACAGAAGATGCCAGAGAGCATCTCAAAACGTTCCAGGAGATCTGTGGTTCGTTTAGACTACCAGGAGTTAGTCCGGAGATACTGAGGCTTCGGTTATTCCCCCATTCATTGAGGGACAGAGCTAAAACTTGGTGGAATAAACTTACACCGGGTTCTATCATGACTTGGGTAGATTTAACTCGTGAATTTTTGTCTCGTTTTAATCCTTCACATTTAGCTGAGCGATTACGTAATGAAATTGCTACTTTTCAACAGGAAGATGACGAGCCAATGCACGAGGCCTGGGACAGATTCACAACTCTTCTACGAAACTGCCCAATGCATGGATTCCCCGTCTGGAATCAGGTAACTAAGTTTTATAATGCTGCTAACTTACAAACTCGCATTCGAATTGATTCTGCAGCAAATGGACTATTATTGGATAAAGATCCGGACGAGGCCCTGCAAGTTTTGAAACATCTGGCTAAGAATGAGGAGCAGTTTCCAACCGCTAGAAGAGGGGGTAAACGGGTACTTGCTGTCAAGGATTATGAGGCCGACAGCACTATGAAATCACAGGTAGCATTCCTCACTAAAGCCATGAAACACTTATTGAGTGAAGAGGAAGTACGAGGGTTTGCTGTCGAGGAAGTTTGTGCTACATGTGAGGGAAATCATAGTAGGGATGAGTGCCCTATAAATATAGAAGAAGGAAAATATGTTGGAAATTACAAGCCAAACTACAATTCCAACAATTACAACCATAATTGGAGGAAAGACCCCAAATTTTCCTGGAGTAACCCTAACAATGCCCTAAATCCGCAAGCATATAATCAGAATCAGGGGGGTCCTAGATTGTTGACGCGACAGCAGCCGCAGCCGCAAAACCTGCCACAGAACCTGCCGCCTCAGCAACAACAGCAGCCACCACCTGCCACGAATAGTATATTGGAGCAGACTCTGGCCACCTTTATGTCTCAGACCGGCACGTATATGGATAACATCAATAAGTTTGTCAAGAAAACGGAAGACTTTATGGATGAAACTAAGATGAGAATGACAAACCATGAGGCCACCTTGAAATCTCTAGAGACACAAATGGGCCAGGTGTCGCAGCATATTAAGCCACGGCAGAATGGAGGATTCCCTAGCAATACTGAAAATGCTAGAACGCCCCCTCATGAGCAATGTAAGGCGATTACTACTAGGAGTGGGAAAAAGTTACCAGGGCTGGAAAAAGAAGCTGAAACAGAAAAGAAACCTGCCTTGGATAAGCCTGCCGAGGAAGCTGCCCCGACAGGTAATGAACAGACTGCTGCCGATGAGCCTGTCACGACAGCAGAAGCGACAGAGGAGAAAAAAGATGAGTATCGACCTCAGATTCGCATGCAGTGGGAAGGACGCATTGCTGATTATCGTCCTCCACCACCTTTTCCGCAACGGATACAGCAAGCTAAGCATGAATCTCAACTTAAAAAGATTTATGATATTTTTAAACAGGTTCATATTAACATTCCGTTGTTAGATGCTGTTAGGGAAATGCCCGGTTATGCTAAATTTCTCAAGGATGTCATGTCTAAAAAATCTAAACTTGGGGAATTTGAAACGGTAAGGATGCAAGTAGGGTGCATGAGTATTCTTCATCGACAACCACCCCAGAAAAAGAAGGATCCAGGGAGCTTCCTCATACCTTGCGTAATCGGAGATAAATTTGTGGGTAAGGCATTATGTGATCTTGGTGCTAGTGTTAATCTAATGCCCAAATCTGTTTTTCAGAAATTAGGTATTGGCAAGGCGCGACCCACGACAGTTACCCTACAGCTAGCCGACCGCTCTTACGTTCACCCCGAGGGAAAAATTGAAGACATCTTGGTAAGAGTGGATAAACTTATTTTTCCTGCTGACTTTCTTATTTTAGATTGTGAGGCAGATGAGAACGCACCAGTCATCCTAGGGCGACCCTTCTTAGCCACGGGAAGATCATTGATTGATGTGGAGAAAGGAGAACTCACCATGCGCGTAAACGATCAAGAAATTAAGTTGAATGTTCTCCAAGCAATGAAACATGCTGATGTGGATGAAGAATGCAAGGCCATCATTGAGGTGACCTTTGATCAACCCTGCATCAGGTCGGGCTGCCGGGATATAAAATTTGGTCACTGCTGCGACAGCCATTTACAAGCCTGTCACGACAGCAACGACGACAGCACTGACGACAGCAACTCCTCTGAATCCGATTCATCTGATACTGAAGGTCATGAGGAGGTAGACTGGTTAGACCATCGCCTAGGTAAGTTATTCGAACCCTTGAATTACACTTCGGATAACCATTTAATCCAAAAGCCATCTACTGTTGAACCACCTGTCTTAGAACTTAAGCCCCTGCCAGGGCAGCTTAAATATGCTTATCTTGGTAGTGATAAAACACTGCCCGTAATCATCTCTGCTAAGCTGCCACAGGAACAGGAACGACAGCTGATCGACATGTTGAGGCAGCATAAAAGGGCGATAGGATGGACTATAGCAGACATTCAGGGCATTAGTCCGGCAATCTGTATGCACAAAATCCTCCTAGAGGAAGATCATAAGCCGACTATTGATGCCCAACGGCGGTTAAACCTTGCAATGAAGGAGGTAGTACGTAAAGAAATAATTAAATGGTTAGATGCTGGTATTATTTACACCATCTCCGATAGCAAATGGGTAAGCCCGGTGCAATGTGTTCCCAAGAAAGGAGGCATGACCGTGATAACCAACGAAAACAATGAGTTAATCCCAACCAGGACTGTGACCGGTTGGAGGGTTTGTATGGACTATCGGAAGCTTAACAAAGCTACCCGAAAAGACCACTTTCCTTTACCCTTTATTGATCAAATGCTTGATAGATTAGCGGGTAAACCTTACTATTGTTTTCTTGATGGTTACTCAGGTTATAACCAAATCGCTATTGCACCAGAGGATCAAGAGAAAACGACTTTCACCTGTCCCTACGGAACATACGCATTTAGGAGGATGCCGTTTGGACTTTGTAACGCACCTGCCACCTTCCAAAGGTGCATGATGGCAATATTCTCCGACATGGTAGAGGACTTCCTTGAGATCTTCATGGATGATTTTTCTGTCTTTGGAGACGATTTTGAGAGCTGCCTTGGCAACCTTCAAAAGGTACTTGAAAGATGTGAAAAAGCTAATCTTGTTCTTAATTGGGAAAAATGCCATTTTATGGTAGATGAAGGGATAGTTTTAGGCCATAAGATTAGCTGCCGTGGGATAGAAGTCGACAGGGCAAAGATTGAAGTCATAGAGAAGCTGCCGCCGCCATCCACAGTCAAGGGCATTAGGAGTTTCCTAGGGCATGCTGGTTTCTATAGGAGATTTATCGCAAATTTCTCAAAAATCACGAAGCCCTTATGTCATCTCTTAGAGCAGAACCGACCCTTTGACTTTAATGAAGAATGTACTGAAGCATTCAAGGTTCTGAAAGAAAAGCTAGTGACAGCCCCCATAGTACAGCCACCAGACTGGACACAACCGTTTGAGATCATGTGTGATGCCAGTGACTATGCTGTCGGGGCAGCACTTGGGCAGCGTAAGGACAGGCTATTTCATGTCATATATTATGCCAGCAAAACATTGAATGATGCCCAAGTAAACTATACCACCACAGAAAAGGAGCTGTTAGCTGTGGTGTTCTCCATCGACAAGTTTCGTTCTTATATACTTGGGACGAAAGTAATAGTGCACACCGACCATTCTGCCCTTAAGTACTTGTTCGCAAAGAAGGATGCAAAGCCTAGGTTGATAAGATGGATCTTGCTATTACAAGAGTTCGACCTTGAAATCAAAGACAAAAAGGGGACAGAAAATCAGGTGGCGGATCACTTGTCGAGGTTGGAGTTGGGACAGAGTCTACCTGTAGATGAGACACACATACTAGAGACCTTCCCCGATGAGCAGCTCTTTGCTGCCGCAATAGCTGTCGCGACAGCCATGGCGGCAGGTAAGTCTTCTAACCTTCCCTGGTATGCTGATTTCGTTAATTTTATAGTTAGCGGAATATTACCTTTTGATCTTACTTATCAAGCCAGGAAGAGGTTTCAAAATGATGTTAAACATTATTATTGGGACGAACCTCTTCTTTTCAAAATGTGCGCAGATCAGGTTATAAGGAGATGTGTACCACAAGAAGAACAAGAAGACATTCTCCATCACTGTCATGCTTCACAATATGGAGGACACTTAGGAGGTAATAAAATTGCTGCCAAGGTGCTGCAGTCAGGCTTTTACTGGCCGACACTGTATAAGGACGCACAGGAATTTTACAAAAACTGTGACAGGTGCCAGCGGACAGGTAACATCTCAAGGAGAAACGAGATGCCACTGCAGAATATTTTAGAAGTCGAAATCTTCGACGTTTGGGGGATTGATTTTATGGGACCTTTTCCATCTTCATGTGGAAATCTTTACATCCTCCTCGCAGTAGATTATGTCTCCAAGTGGGTAGAAGCAATCGCAACTCAAAAGAATGATGCCAAAACGGTTCAAAAGTTTTTGCACAAAAACATCTTTTCTAGATTTGGCATCCCTAGAGCGATTATCAGTGATGAAGGGAGACATTTCGATAACAGGGTAATTGCTGCCGCCTTGAAGAAATATGGTGTCAAGCACAAGATAGCGACAGCATACCACCCACAGACCAATGGACAGGCTGAGATTTCCAACAGGGAAGTAAAGAACATTCTTGAAAAGATGGTTAAACCAACTAGGAAAGATTGGTCTCTACTTCTGAATGATGCATTATGGGCATACATGACAGCTTTCAAAACTCCATTAGGCATGTCTCCATTTCGGTTAATCTATGGGAAAACCTGCCACCTGCCTGTCGAGATAGAACACAAGGCATATTGGGCAATCAAGGCAGTAAACATGGACTTAGACAAGGCAGGCCAGAAAAGGCTGTTAGATTTAAATGAGATCGATGAAATACGGACGATGGCCTACAACAACGCAAGAATATACAAGGAGAAAACAAATAAGTGGCATGACAAGAAGTTGCTGCCACGTCAGTTCTGCCCAGGGCAGCTTGTACTGTTGTTTAATTCTAGGTTGAAACTCTTCCCAGGAAAGCTCAAATCTAGATGGTCTGGCCCGTTCCAAGTGGTTGAAGTTTTTCCCCATGGTGCCATTACAATTCAATCATTAAAAGACGGGCACCAATTCGAAGTTAATGGACAACGCCTCAAGCAGTATCAGGGGACTGAAGCCCCAGGAATACAGGAAGTGGTTACCTTAGGTGATGCCCCACAAGGCATCCCTAATTTAACCTAGTTTTTTTATATTTATTTTATTTTATTAGTATTATTAGGAATTAGATTTATTTTAATAATGTTTTGTTTTTAATTTCAGTTTTTAGGAAATAAAGGAGTCAAGTGAGAAAGAAGAAGTGGCCCAAGACCACCGCCCATCCATCAGCCCAATAAAGCCCATTTATGATAACCTGTCGCTTCGGCTGCCGGCGCAGACGGATTTGACAGGCTGTCAACAGACGCACAGCAGACGAAGAAGCGTGCGGCAGACGCTCAGCAGACGCATTAATGCGTGTCAGACGCGTCAGACACGCAATATCCAATCTGCCGCCCCGTTATTCCCGCCTGCCGTTGCGGCATTAAATGGGCAGCTACTCGACCGCTATATAAACCCCTTCTCCCTTTCATTTTTCCTCACTTCTGATTTTTTTTCTCTCTTGTATTCTCTTCTAGTTTATCTACTTTCTTTCTTTTTCAGCCCTTGCAACCAAAAATGTCTTCACGACAAACTCGTCAGAATGCTGCTGCCGCCTCTTCTTCAGCAGCAGCATCCCCGTTCGCCAACAAGGAACTATGGGAAGAACGAAGCTTCATCTATAACAGAGATGCCCCTCTTTTTGGACTCCGGCCGTTCATTATGAAGGCCATTACGACACAACTTTGGGAAGACTTTGCCGAGCAGCCGGCAGAGCTTAACGACACTCTGGTCAGGGAATTCTATGAGGCAATTGAAAGTAAGACGGCGACATCTGTCGTCGTCCGAAGAGTGACAGTTCCCTTCACCGCCAGCAGCATCAACCATGTATTCGGCCTCTTCTTTGGCCCCAATGACGATGCTCATCAACAGTTTTGGGACTCCCTCGACGCTGCCGGCCATGATGCTGTCATGAGGGAACTGACAGAGGAGGGCACGACCTGGAGCACCAGCAAGAAGAACCCCAACTCCGTCAACCGGGCGGAGCTGCTCCCAGAGGCAAAACTATGGAACGCTTTTATCAAAAAGCGTATCCTGCCCTCATCCCACCACACGACAGTCAACAGGCAGCGGCTGGCCCTCATCCACTCTATCATGCATGACAGGCCGATCAACGTGGGCAGGTACATGCGAGACAGCATTCTCGATTGTGCCTTCAGAACAGATTCACGACTATGCCTGCCCTTCACCATTACGGCTCTCTGCCGCTGCGCTACCGTACCGGAGGACCCTTCAGACAAAATCAAGAAGGGCAACGGTTGGACCGACAACAACATCTCCAGCCTCATGGAGATTATCGTCGTATCGCCCCTCAACGCCTTCGATCCAAACGCCCCACCTGCTGAGTCTGATGATGAACCTGCCACTGAACCTGCCCCAGAAGCTGCGACCAACACCGCTCCGGCAGATCAGAACGCCAACATCTTAGCTGCCATCTTGAGGATAGAGGAGCGCCAGATGGGTTTAATGACATTCATCCGCGACTTCTCCAATGCAACGGTAAACTTCATTACCAACACTTTGAATTTTTCGGATGTCATTTTCCCCACCTTTCCCGCCCATTACTTTAATATCCCCTCTCCCACTCCCACACCACCTGTCTCTCCCCACGGAGAATCTGCCTCCTCCACACCCTCTCCGTCAGCAGCCGGCAGCCCACCGGCGGACACTTCTCCTCGAGGCACCAAGCGAGCTGCCACTGACGACAGCCCTCTTGTCCGGAGGAACTTGGACAGCGCCTTCAGTCGGGTGAAAAGAATCAAACATGTGGCCAACAAGAGGATGCTGTCCAAAGCCATTACGAGTAACAGCTGGGACAGCAGCAGCAGTTCTGATGTCCGACTAGTGGAGCCACCTGCCCTTCAACCTGCTGACGACCCTGTCCCCCAACCGGAGGAAGAACCTGCACCTCAACAGGCTGATGAACCTGTTGACCAACCTGCTCCGGAACCTGCCCAGCCACCTCCCCAACGCAGACGCTACCATCAGATCCGCGTCAGCAGCAACAGCGAGGACAGCGTATAAAATTTAAGTTTTTATTTCTTTTACTCCTCTTATTGCTGCCTGCCCTTATATATTGTGATGTACTTTTATTTATCATGTTTTTCTTTCTTTGTTTTTAGTGTCATTTTGCATTGAGGGCAATGCAACCCTCGAGTTTGGGGGTGGCAACCCTCCATATTTAATGGAGTCTTTAGCACATCTTTTGTCTAATTGTTGTGTCTTATTAGTTTTTTATTTTCAAAAAAAAAATCAGAAAAATCAGAAAATTTGAACTGTTGGCTTAAAACTGTGAAGTTAACTTACCTGTCATGACGGCTCTGTCGTGGCAGCATCTTTAGGACAGGTTAAGGAAAAGTTTAGAGCCTTTCTATAATTCTGAAAACTTAAACACTTTTGTGACTGTTATAATGCTTAGACTTCTTTTAGCCAAACTAGAATAGGAAGCTTAGAACTTGGATAGCCCCTAGAGGTGCCTAACACTGGCTCTAGGAAAGAAGTTTAGCAAAAGAAAATCAAAAACCTAGAGGTGCCCGAAACCGGCTCTAGGAAGCTAACTAGAGGTGCCCAAAACTGGCTCTAGAAAATCTTAGCTTGAAAATAGAAGAAAAAGCATGAAAATGTGCCTTCTAAAAGAAAGTAAACTTTGGCATAAAAATTCAAGTTAAGGAGTTGAATATTCTAGTGAAACTAAGAGAGTCTTAGCTTATAACTGTTCACAAGCATGCACACACTGCACGAGAGCTATAGGGAGATTCCGGACAGATCCTAACCCTTCCGACAGGTTGCTGCCGCCATAGAGAATGAGCGACAGGTAAGGGACAGTTCACTGCTTGAAGGCCAACACAAAAATTTTCAGTTTTCTTTTAAGTCTTCATTGCTTGAGGGCAAGCAAAAACTTGAGTTTGGGGGTGTGTTGAGTGTGTAAAAGTTCTATCATTTACACCTTTTTAAACCCATATTTCTGCTGCATTCAAGCATCATTGCATTGCATTTAGGTTAGTTTTCAATAAAACATCACAATTATATAAAAGGCACGGATTCTACTGAAAGATGGTTATTTTTGCAGGTATCTGTCATAGTAGATGTCGAAGGCAGGCGCAGGGCAGATAAGCAGGAGAGCTGAACTGGACAAGCAGCTGAAGAAGACGAACCTGTCATGGACCTGTCGTGACAGCATGGTGACAGCAGATTCATGAAGAGGAAAAAGTAAAGTGGACCTCGATAGATAGAGAAAAATCTGCTCGTCTGTCGTGTGGAAGCCGAATATTTTTCCAAGCCCCGGATCAAGAGATATGTCAAGCCAAAGCTCAAAGGAGAGGAAATCCCTAAAAGCAAGGATGCGGCTGGAAAGTAGGAGACTTTAGAGATTTAGTCTTTATTAGAATCTTACTTTTAATTAAAGTTGTAATCCTTGTTACCTTAGATAACTTGAGCCCAAAGCTTATATAAAGGGCATAGATTAAACCTAGGGCATAGCCGACTACCCGATAACCAAAACCAAAACCCTGCCGTTTACCTGTCACCGATATGTTCTAAATTCCCCCTAGGGCTACGGGTTGTTTTGTAAAGTAGTTGCAAGGGTTGCTTTGTTTTAGGATTTTTCAAGTTCAATAAAATAAACTTCAAGTTCTTTTATCTTGGTTTTAATATCTTGCAAGAGCATCGGGAGAGCATTGTGAGGTTATCTATTTACTTAGCATCGGGAGAGTTAAGTATACGAAAGAGGTAAAAGCGCGTTCTCTAGTTTATAGTTGAACCATCTCGTGCTTAGGGATAAGGCGAGGTTAAGTGGCTAAGGAAGAATTCATACACATCGGTGTTCATCCTTCGATTCACGCCGGGAGGTATCATCAAAGACGTGATCATCGACAGACTTGTGCCTAGGGATAGGGCAAGGCAGATCTGGGATTCTTGTCAAGCTTGAAGTACGGAGTTAGTGTTCGCTGCCGCGACAGCTAACGGACAGACGCCGCGACAGGTGCTGTCGGCGACGGGTGCGACGACAGAACTGGAGATCCTAAGCAATTCAATACCTGCACTACCGAGCAACTCAATACCAGCCCATTCTCTCCATCTTGATATCTCAAATCCTTTTAAATACGTTTTTATTTTATTATTCTCGTGACAACTCTTAATTATTTCTTTTACTTCGTGCAGTGAAACAAGGTGAAGTCATTAGCCCAATCCCTGTGGAGACGATATCTGATACTTCGTATCACTTTACTACTTGCGTCGTGTATACTTGCACTACAATTGCGATAGACTATTTTACACGCAACATACGTGTCTCCTTTTATGTTTAAATTCTAAACATTAATTGGAGAATCATTTATTAGATGATTTTTCTCAACATCGGGGGGAGAGAATAATCAGCTGGATAAAGAAGAAAATGAATTATCAATATTTAGATACTCGAATATGAACTAAAAGTTCATAAGATAATTCATGTTATTTTATGTCAACTGCCAGACATATTTACTGACCCAATGAGAGTAATTAAGTCTCATATACCAGCTGAAATGCTCTAAGTTTAAATTACATGTTAGAGCAAGTGGATGTAAATCATGTTTGAAGCATGATAGTTGAAATGGTTCCAATGATAAAAAATTTTGTAAATGAAAAGTATTATGAGATGATCACATATTGGAGGCGGGTGTTCCTAAAGAGACCCAAGACATAACTAATAATAAAACTCTTGAAGAGTTTCAGGTACCTGAAATAAAGATTGAAATCTTAAAGAGATCTCGATAAGTTATGTCATTACGAGAATGGAACCAGAAAATTGAAAAGTTGTCGACAACGATTTTACAAATAGTTTTGTTGAGTGGATCGAAGGATCGATATGAACCAAGAGGGGGGGTGAATTGGAAATTTAAAGTTTGTGTGGTGGAAATTTGCAAATTAAAAGATTGACAAGAGATTTTAGAGTGATTCAAGTTCCAAATGAACTCTACATCCACTACCTTAGCTTCACTAAGGATTTGCAACAGTTCCACTAATTGCACTTCCCCTTTTCTAGGCTACGGAGGCAACCCTTACAATTTCGGTTAAATTTTCTACCCAAAATTTAACCCAATCCTCACAACAAGGTAACAAAGAAATTGATGGCTAATAGAGTATCTCTCAATAAAAATTGTAGCCCAATTACAAGCACTCAACCCAATTGAGCAAGATAAGAATGAAAATTACAATTGGGGTTTCTAGTCAATATGAGATTTTTGTCTAATTGCTTGGATTTGATGAATAGGTGTTTTCTTGAGGATCAATAGTTGTTGTTGGAGCTTTTGGAGGTCTCTTTTATACCTTCTCATTGAGTTCTAGCTGTTTGGGTGGTTGGGAACATAAATGGAGCCGTTGGAACCCTCTCTAACCACCATAAATGCACTTCTGCAGCTATGCGTATCGGTATGCGGGGAGGTGTATCGATACCTGTCTCAGAAAATAAAGAGCCGTTGTGTGCAATAAATAAGGGGTATCGATACGCGCGTAAGCGTATCGGTACTGGGTATCGAAACGGTAAAGGCCGTATCGATACCTTTTTCTCAACTAAACTCACTGTCGATTTCCGTATCGGTACGAGGGTTTAGCGTATCGATACGGGTCAACGACTATTTAAAATTTGGTTACCAACCAACTGACACCAACGGTCAAAATATTTAAACCGACTTGATTTAAAAATTTATTAAAAACCGTATCGATACGAGGGTTTGCCGTATCGGTACGCCATTCAAACTCTTTAGACTTTTACAAAGGGGCGTATCGATACAGGTGAAGAGCGCATCGATACGTGTTCCGACAGTAACTATCTTTGTGAAAAAGGTATCGATACGGCTAGGAGCGTATCGATACACCTGAACGATTTTCAATAGTTTGGCCTTGGAACATTTAGAAAATATTTAGAGTTAGAGTTTTTCAAATCAGTTTTAAAGAGTTGGTGATTTAAAACTTATTAAGGGACTTATAAAAACAATTTTAAGTTTTTCAAATTGATCCTTAAAGATTTAATTATATCAAAATCAAACATAGGTTTTACAATCTCCCCCTTTTTGATATAACAAAACTAAAACTTAAAATTTTTGACACTTTGAAAAACTTTGTAAAATTAACTCCCCCTTAATATAAGCTTGGTAACTTTTGAGTTGAAATCAAAATTTTTGAAAGTGTTGTGAGCTAGTTTCTCTCCCCCTTTTTGTTAGATCAAAAATATTGAGACAATAGATAAGTGCATAAACATAGGCAAAGGTATAAATAAGCAACATTAATATTATTCATCATAGCATCAATCCTTAAAATCCAAACAAAAGCAGAAAATCAAAGCATAGGTTTAATAATAAACTTAGTCCTATGAACATAAAGCAAAGGTGCATAAAATAGAAAATCCTAAATGATATGCATGAGATACAATAAGAAACGTCTAGGCATCGTCTTCGTCATCTTCAGCATCTTCGTCATCAATCCCCATTGGAGCATTGTCTCTCATGCTATTTCGCCACTCATCATGGAAAGCGGAGATGGAAATATTCAAAGATTTGTGACCGCTTTCAAGGGATGTGAGGCCATTCTCCATACTCGTCATCCTTGTATCAAAAGTAGTTTCAAGGGAGGTAAGACGAGTGTTCATGTCCGTGCGCAACCCGGTAAATTGCTCATTGAGATATGTCATGAGAGCATCCATGGAGGGTTGTGGAGCTTGAGGAGCTTGAGGTTCTTCAAATACGGCGGCGGCCTCGGGTGGTAGCTCGGCAAGACGTACCCATTCCCCATTAAAATATTGGAACTTTGCCCGTGCAAGAGATCGCTCACCAATGGGATCGGTGAGTGGAGTTGGGTAGTCAAAAGAGCAATCAATATCCTTTTTAACAAAGAAATAACTTAAGGTCGTACCATATGTAAAGGAGGTGACGAGAGTTGTGTGACGATTTTTCACCATGTAGACGATTTCCCCGAACATGATTCAAGCAAGATTTGGGCGCTTTCGCTCACGGAAGCAACGGATCCAAAAATCATCCACTTGACGGATGGTGGAATATTTTCCTCCAGAAGGACGAAACCACCAAGACACCATCAAATGTAAGATTCGGTCTTGAGCATTTAGGGCGGTGACGGATCCACTAAGAACATGCCCCAAAGCATCCTCATTATCAAGGCCTTCATCCTCTAATTTAAAAACTTCACAAATGGATTTGACATCAAGGATGATTTTCTTTCCCATGAGATAAGAGCTAATGGCAACAACTTCCCCATTACGAGTAATACATTTGGCATTAGTGTAGAAAATCAAAACCAAAAGGCGATAATAAAAACCGGGAATAGATATGAAATCCATGAAATTCCAACGTCGAAACAAAGGAAGATATTCAAACTTAAAACGTTCCGAGTAGAGAAAAGGAATGGACATTACCCTTCCCGCACGAATCTTATAATTCTCAAATTGACGAAAATAAGCTAGACCTGTGGGACCTTCAAAGAATTGCTCATAGATGGAAGTGTAGTTCAGTCGTGCAATCGCTCCAAGAGTGAATGATTCACCGGTTTGAGAAACCCTTGAACGCTTCCTCGATTCCTTTGGTGCCATGATCTAAAAGAGTAATCGTGCATAAAGATTTCTTCAATTTTGGTTAAAAACCAAGGTAAAAAAACTTGAAAATAAAAAAATTTTGAAGAAAAAGAAATTTTGAAGAAACAAAAGTTTAAAAGCAAAAACAAAACAAAAAAAAATTGAAAACGAAAAAGAAGAAATTTTACCTTGATAGAAACTTGAGAGATTGAAGAGAATTCTAGCACAATTGATGAGAGAGAGCTTAAAGCCTTGCTTGATTCAAAAACTCTTTTAGATTTTGAGTTGAGGTGTGAAAATATGAGGGAGGAAGAGCCCTTTTATAGGCAAAAACGGCTAGGGTTTTTAGGTTTTGAAGAGTTTTAATTTTGGTAAAAGTTGAACATATTAAAAGCCAAATTTAAAGCTGTCTGCGCAATCGAGTATCGATACGCCTGAGGGTGTATCGATACGGGGGTAGAATCGTCATTTTCGCAAAAATGCCCGTTGGAGAGTCGTATCGAAACGGATGAGGTCCGTATCGAAACGACCCGTATCGATATGGGTTTAACCGTATCGATACCCATTTAAGCAAAATAAATTCTGGGAAACTAAATGAAGAACACGTATCGATAGCGTAGATTCATATCGATACCTTATGCCCAGAAATGCATATTTAGTTCTAAGAACAACCATAGGCTCAAATTTAACATCTCCTAAAAGTATGCAAATGATGAATGAACAGTTCTAAGCATATTTTAATAGAAGCATACTCTCCCTAACTATAGGCATGAATGAAATTAGGAGTCTAAACACATAATCATGGCATTTCACAAGATCAAGCAAATTTAAGCACAAAAGAGGTCCTAAAAGGTCAAGATAGGCTAGCTAGACCTAACTCTCTCCTAAGGGACCAAAACGCTCTTTGTCTAAAGGTTTTGTAAATATGTCCGCTAATTGATTTAAGGTGTCTACATACTCTATAACCACATCTTCTTTAAGGACATAATCTCTAATGAAATGATGCCTTATCTCTATGTGTTTGGTTCTAGAGTGTTGGATGGGATTTTTTGTTAGACCTATTGCACTAGTGTTGTCACATTTTAGGGGTATGGTTTCAACTTTAATTCCATAATCTAAGAGTTGTTGCTTCATCCAAAGGACTTGAGCACAACAACTCCCTAAGGATATGTAGTCGGCTTCGGTGGTAGATAAGGCTACACTATTTTGTTTCTTAGAGAACCAAGATATGAGCATACTACCTAGGAGTTGACAAGTTCCCGAAGTACTTTTCCTATCGATTTTGCAACCCCCATAATCCGCATCCGAATAAGCATGAAGGTTGAAGGTAGAGTCTCTAGGGTACCAAAGACCTAAACAAGGAGTATCTCTAAGGTACCTAAAGATTCTCTTAACGGCTATAAGGTGAGACTCTCTAGGACTAGCTTGAAACCTAGCACACAAGCAAACACTAAACAATATATCCGGTCTACTTGTGGTAAGGTAAAGCAATGATCCAATCATAGAACGATAAAGCTTAGAGTCAACACACTTACCTCCTTCATCTTTGTCAAGCTTTGTAAATGAGCTCATAGGAGTGGCTTGAGGCTTTGCATTCTCCAAGCCAAACTTCTTGAGCATATCCTTTATGTATTTTGCTTGGTTGATGAAGGTGCCATCCTTCTTTTGCTTGATTTGGAGTCCCAAAAAGAATGAGAGCTCCCCCATCATGCTCATCTCAAATTCACCTTGCATTAACTTAGCAAACTCTTGACAATGACATTCATTAGTAGAACAAAAAATAATATCATCAACATTAATTTGAACTACTAAGATGTCATTTTTATACATTTTTATAAAAAAGTGTAGTGTCCACCTTACCTTTTTCAAATCCTTTTTCAATTAAAAAGTTTGAAAGCCTTTCATACCAAGCTCTAGGAGCTTGTTTTAAACCATAAAGAGCTTTGGTAAGTTTGAAAACATGATTTGGAAATTTTGAGTCTTCAAAACCCGGTGGTTGTTCCACATACACTTCTTCATTTATAAAACTATTTAAAAATGCGCTTTTAACATCCACTTGAAAAAGCTTGAAATTATGATAACATGCATATGCAAGCAACATCCTAATGGCTTCCATTCTAGCTACGGGAGCATAGGTTTCATCAAAATCTATTCCCTCTTCTTGAGTGTAACCTTGTGCTACTAGTCTAGCTTTATTTCTAACAATGTTACCACTCTCATCTAGCTTGTTCCTAAAGACCCATTTAGCTCCTATGGTAGATTGATTACTAGGCCTATCAACTAATGTCCAAACGTTACTTCTCTCAAATTGATTTAACTTTTCTTGCATATCCATAATCCAAAAGTCATCTTTCAATGCTTCTTTAATATTCTTAGGCTCTATGCATGAGATAAATGCAACATGGTTCATTAATCTAAGAGAAGATCGAGTGGTTACCCCCTTGGATGGATCACCCAAGATTTCACCATCTTTGACATAGTTCAACTCCTTTGGGTAGTTCACTTCTTTTTCCTCAAGAGCCAAGTCCTTCAAGGCTTCAAGAGGTGGATCTTGTGTGTCCTCTTCTTTTGTTGGAATCTCATCCTCCTTAGAAGTTTGTCCTCCATCAAAGGCATTTATGATTCCTACATCATCATCATCACAAGTATCCTTCATAGGAAGGAGGTTATCATCGAATACAACATGAATAGATTCTTCTACTACTAAAGTTCTTTTGTTAAATACTCGATAGGCTTTAGAGGTTAAAGAGTAACCTATGAAAATAACTTCATCACTTTTTGCATCAAATTTACCTAAGTTGTCTTTTCCATTATTTAAAACAAAACACTTGCAACCAAAAGGGTGAAAATAGCTAATGTTAGGCTTTTTAGATTTTAAAATCTCATAAGGTGTTTTCTTTAAAATTGGCCTAATCATTACTCGATTTACAATATAGCAAGCAGTGTTTGTGGCTTCCGCTAAAAAATATTTAGGTAAATTGTTTTCACAAAGCATAGTTCTAGCCATTTCTTGCAAAGTTCTATTTTTCCTCTCACCTACCCCATTTTGTTGAGGAGTTTGAGGAGCCGAAAAATTATGGCTAATCTCATTTTCATTTAATAAGTTCAAGATCATTTTGGGTTAGTTTTGAAAATGTGATGAATCTTCAAACCCAAGTAAATGTAGAAAAAATATCAACAAGTACAAAAGCATAAGACTTACCACCCAAGCTCATAGTCCTAATTGGCCCAAATAAATCCATATGGATAAGTTGTAAGCATATACTAGTAGAAACATCATTAATGGATTTAAAGGAAGATCTATGTTGTTTACCCTTTGAGCATGCATCACAAATTTTATCATTTGAAAATTTTATCTTGGGTAAACCTCTAACTAGATTAAGGGAGACTAGTTTTTCTAAAACACTTATGCTAGCATGTCCTAGTTTCCTATGCCACAACCATGCATCATTTTCATTTTGTGCAACTAAGCATGCATGAGATGTATGAATGTCATCTAGATGCACCATGTATATGTTCCCTATGCGATGACCTATGAGCATAATATTATTAGATTTAATGTCTACAATTTTGCATCCATTTTTATCAAATAAAACATTAAATCCTTTATCACACAATTGACTTATGCTCAATAAATTGTGTTTAAGACCATCGACATATAAGACATTTTCAATGAGAATAGTAGAGTGATTACCTATGAAGCCAATACCTTTAATGTGGCCTTTGGAGTTGTCACCAAAAGTCACTACTCCTCCACTTTTTGGCTTTAGATCCATGAATCTACTCTTGTCTCCGGTCATATGCCTTGAGCATCCACTATCAAGGTACCATGAGTTTTGACTTTGTGCTTTGACCTTGTAGCAATGCTCCCCCTATAAACAAAGATATTAAACTTTTGTTTTTGGTACCAAAATTATTTTGGGTCCATGAGTGTTAGCTCCCAAAACCTTGGTTCCCTTAGGAATCCAAGATGACATAGCAATAATATTATTAGATTTTACAAGTTCCTTAGGAACCCATACACTTCTAATTCTTTTAGCTCTACTATGTCTAGGATAGCTACCTTGTTTGTAGTAGTTAGTCCTTTTCTTAGGTTGGTTTGTTCTAGAGGATTCACCTATTTCATGCTTGATACTACCAACATTTTAAAGGACTTTTTGAGCTCATTTAGCTCATTTAACACATTTTGGTGTTCACTATTACATTGAGACAAAAGATTATTAAGATCAACATTTTCATCTTGAAAGAATTTTAGTTCATCTTTTAACCCTAATATCTTTTTCTCAAATTTTGAATTAGCTTGAGTGAGTGAGTCATTTTTCTCATTTAGTTCCAAAATAATTTTCTTGTTTCTAATGACCGACTCTTTATATTTCTCAACTAATTCATCATAGACCTCTTGTAACTCATCATATGCATCATTCAATTCATCATATGTAATATCTAAAGTAGATGAGTTAGAGGTTACCAAGGACGAATCTTCCTCAAGTGCCATGAGGCAAAGGTTAGCCACTTCATGTTCGTCATCCTCCGATGACTCATCATCACTCCAAGTAGCAAGCTTGGCTTTGAGCCTCTTCTTCTTCTCAAAGCCCTTCTTCTTGAGTTGAGGGCACTCCGAACGTATCTGGCCGGGTTGTTTGCACTCAAAGCAAATGATTGGATCCCTTGTTTCTTCTTTGTTCTTGCTTTTGAAGTCCATCTTTCTTTGGATTTTTCTTCCCCGGTTGGACCTCATAAAACGTGAGAATCGTTTGGCTATCATAGCCAATTCTTCTAGTTCATCCTCCTCACAAGAAGAGCTCTCTTCATGTTGTGAAGCTTTGAGAGCTATTCCCATCTTCTTCTTCTTCTCAACCTCAAGCTTCTCTACTATTTTCTCTTCTTTCTTCTTCTCTTCTTCCCTTCCTTGCTTCATGATCTCATGAGTAAGGAGAGAACCCACAAGCTCATCAAGCTTTAAAGTCTTTAAATTTTTAGCTTCAATGATGGCGGTTCTCTTCCCATCCCAAGATTCGGGAAGTGAATAGAGTAGCTTCTGGACAAGCTTGTCTTCCGGTATGATTTCTCCAAAACCCTTGAGCCCATTGAAAATAGTGGAGAACCTATCAAACATCTTGGACACCGTCTCATCGGGCTCCATTTTGAAATTCTCATAACTAAGATTGAGAATTTCAATCTTAGTTTCTTTAACATCGTTGGTGCCCTCGTAGGTAGTCTCAAGAGTGTCCCACACTTCTTTGGCACTCTCGATGGATGAGACTTTAGAATAGATGTCCGGACCAAAAGAACAAAAGAGCATGTAGAGAGCTTTGTCATTGACTTGAATCTTTTTCCTTTCTTCTTCACTCATCTCCATCTTTTTCTTTAAGACCAATAAGGGCCATCTTCAATGACATCCCACACTAGGTAGTCATTTGACTTGATGAAGAGACGCATTCTATTCTTCCAAAAAGAATAGTTATCACCATTAAAGAAGGGAGGTTTTGTAGTGGATTGAGACTCGTACATGCCCGAACCGGAGGTTGAAGCCATCTCTTGATATATGATGATCACACTCTTCCAAGGAACTCCTCTTGTGGTTGTTAATCCTCAAAGAGGTAGGCTCTGATACCAATTGTTGAGTGGATCGAAAGATCGATATGAACCAAAAGGGGGGTGAATTGGAAATTTAAAGTTTGTGTGGTGGAAATTTGCAAATTAAAAGATTGACAAGAGATTTTAGAGTGGTTCAAGTTCCAAATGAACTCTACATCCACTACCTTAGCTTCACTAAGGATTTGCAACAATTCCACTAATTGCACTTCCCCTTTTCTAGGCTAAGGAGGCAACCCTTACAATTTTGGTTAAATTTTCTACCCAAAATTTAACCCAATCCTCACAACAAGGTAACAAAGAAATTGGTGGCTAATAGAGTATCTCTCAATACAAATTGTAGCCCAATTACAAGCACTCAACCTAATTGAACAAGATAAGAATTAAAATTAAAATTGGGGTTTCTAGACAATATAAGATTTTTGCACAATTGCTTGGATTTGATGAATAGGTGTTTTCTTGAGGATCAATAGTTGTTGTTGGAGCTTTTGGAGGTCTCTTTTATACCTTTTCATTGATTTATAGTCGTTTGGGTGGTTGGGAACATAAATGGAGCCGTTGGAACCCTCTCTTACCACCATAAATGCACTTCTGCAGCTATGCGTATCGGTACGCGGGGAGGTGTATCGATACCTGTCTCAAAAAAGAAAGAGTCGTTGTGTGTAATAAATAAGGGGTATCGATACGCGCGTAAGCGTATCGGTACTGGGTATCGAAACGGTAAAGGCCATATCGATACCTTTTTCTCAAGTAAACTCACTTTCGATTTCCGTATCGGTACGAAGGTTTAGCGTATCGATACGGGTCAACGGCTATTTAAAATTTGGTTACCAACCAACTGACACCAACGGTCAAAATATTTAAACCGACTTGATTTAAAAATTTATTAAAAACCGTATCGATTCAAGGGTTTGCCGTATCGGTACGTCATTCAAACTCTTTAGACTTTTACAAAGGGGCATATCGATACAAGTGAAAAGCGTATCGATACGTGTTCCGACAATAACTATCTTTGTGAAAAAGGTATCGATACGACTAGGAGCGTATCGATACACCTGAACGATTTTCAATAGTTTGGCCTTGGAACACTTAGAAAATATTTAGAGTTTGAGTTTTTCAAATCAGTTTTAAAGAGTTGGTGATTTAAAACTTATTAAGGGACTTATAAAAACAATTTTAAGTTTTTCAAATTGATCCTTAAAGATTTAATTATATCAAAATCAAACATAGGTTTCACAAGTTTTAAATAGAATACTTCTATAGAAGTAAAGAAAAAAATCGGGGATCTTGTATAAAATCTATCCAGAAGTATAGATATTGAATTGGTCTATGTTGAAAGACACTTTGAGCTTCTAAATAGAAGTATTTGGACCAGCAGTCCAAACACCTAAAGGTGTAATGCAAGTGAGGCACAAATTAGTAGTCGTAAATACGACTTGAACTATGATTTATGAAAAGTTTTAATTACTTCATGGTGGATGCAATTACTTTGGCAGTTATGAATTTTTTTTGCATTTGTCTAATTATTTGTGGATCCATATTTATCCTTAAAGGATTTAAAATGCTAGAAGCATTTTTTTGCTCAAAATGTATGATTTTATTACGAAAGAATCATACATGTCAACATTATCGGTGGCCTCATTAAAAACCTCCCTAATCCTAAATGGAGGAAAAGAGTACCCCGGTAATGCGAAAAAGGTACAACCAATCACCCAAGAATCTGAACCCACGAAGGAAGATCAACCCCACTCTTCGCAAACGCATCCGTCATACCATTTGTCTCTCGAAAAACATGATGGAAACAAACATCCATCAGAGACTGACATGCTTCATCAATCCTAGAAAACCACTGTGCGAGACGCCACGGGCGTTGCTCCCGTTGTACCACTCATGCGATAGCTATCGCTGAATCAGATTCTATCACAATCGCTTGCGACTCACGCCATATCAAACCACACAATAATTCTAAAGCAGCACAAATCGCTTGTAACTCCGCTTCATTCGAATCCACCACCCCAATCGCCTCGAAAACAATGCTAGGACACGCCCAGAATCATCCCTCAACACCCCACCACAACCTGCCTTACCTGGTTTCCCCCACGATGACCCATCAACGTTAAACATCAGCACCCCTAACGGTGGTTTTTCCCATACCACATTCATCCGATCAACCCTCGGCTCCTGTCTAATTTCACACAACCAAGGGCATTCCCACCACATATGTTACGCAATAAAATCGTCAGTCCCGTTGCGAGCCCAATACATCGATCGAGTTTTTACAAGAAACAACAATTCACTCCTCGTCACTTGTTGTTCCCTAAAAATCACTCCATTTCGACCCAACCATATCGACCATAACACCGCCGCACACCCTGCTAACCACCAATCTCGCACCAACCCGTGAAAGAAGTTATCGAATACCATCCGCATAAACTCCAATAATGTCCGCAGCCTAACCAATACCACCTTCCACCATTGAGAAAATAAACTCCATATCTCCCACACATATGCACAATCATAAAGTATATGATCCAATGTTTCTGCCGCCTCCCGACACCAACAACATCTCCCCCTATGCTAGAAGCATTTGGAAATTTCCTCGGAAATTTATTTAGACATGTCTCATGAATATTTTGGCGCATTTGGTATAATCGCCTTAGTGAATACTAATTGAGAAAATACTATAAGAATAATCAGATTTCCTTATGTATTTTATAAAGGAGTTTGGATCAAGATCCATTATGATAATTTTAGAACTCCTAAAGAGCTTCAAATTGGAAACTCGTGAAATATTTTCAATACAAGTACTTGAATCTTGACATCAAGTTTATCTCGACCTGAAGATCGAGCATTTTTATATATTTCTTTTTGTCTATGAATAGACATAAGCTGAAAGAATCTTAAAGAAGATTCAATATGAATAGAGCTTATCTATTGAGTATCCCAATAGTTGTAAGATTGTTAGACGTGAATAAAGATAATTATATCTTTTCTTGGTTTTGAAGCACCATATATTATTTGGTCAAACAATATCCATAGATATACAAAGATCATTACATTTAGATCTTCAAACATTTGTTGATGCCTCCTCAAATGTCGTAGAAATAATTGTTATGCACGGGGCAAGCCAAAAATGTGTTTGGCTAAGACCATTGACCCAACATATCCAAAAGATACGTGGATTTACTTTTACAAGATATGACAAAAGCTACCTTGTGTGAAGATAATGCAAGATGTATATCTCAGTTTAAAAGTGGATACATCATGGAACATATTACTCCAAAATTTCATCCCTCACGATCTTTAGAAAAGTAATATTCAAGATTGAATTATGAAGATTGAAAGATCTTCTGTGATGTTTTCATGAGGGGGAGTAAATACGCGTTGCACTCTTTTTGCCTTAACCGAGGTTTTGTCTCAATGAGTTTTCCTGGTAAGATTTTTAATGAGGCAACATGTTATGCGTATTAAAGATGTGTGTACTCTTTTTTCTTTCACTAATGAATTTTTTTGCCACTGGGTTTTTATCTTAGTAAGGTTTTAACAAGGCACATTATCTTCATAGACATCCAAGGGGGAGTGTTATGAATATTTATCTATGTGGATGTCTATCATGATTAGAACTTTATCTAAGGAGTTTTATTTATTTATTATTAGAAATATTATCTCTATTAATTAGAGTTTAATGTATTATGTACTTTTTATGCCTATAAATAGATGATTCATTGAAGACATTGTATACACAAGTTTATATTTGAGAATAATACAAATCTCACTCTTTCTCTCATCTCTTTATTCTTTTATACTTGTTCGTTGTTCTTCATTATTTTGTTCACAACAAAAATTAAATTTTAAGTCATAACCTTAAATTCTAAATCTTAAAAGTTTACACTCTATAAAATACATCATACCCTAAATTTCCTAAACCATAACTACAAACTCTAACCTTAAACCCTAAACTCTAAATCCTAAACTTAATTTTTAATGTGAGGGCATAAATAGGGACACCGAAAAAGGTAGACGATTTTTGTCGTGAGATTTTAATTTATTTTTTAGTTGGAAATTGGTAGGAGTCACTTTTTCATTTTTTAAAAAATACAATCCAAATAAATTTATAAAATTATAATCGAACTACTAATTGGAACATATTAATCTATACACGATTTACAAATTTAAAGAAAATCCATATCCAATTTTACATGCGACGAAGAAAATGTTAGATAAAGTGATTTTTTTAAAAATATGATGAACCATCTTATAATAAATTTTACTTGATCTAATAAGACGAATTTTTTCACAACGAATGTCTGTAATATTTAGGGTTTATTATTGAATTGAACAGCTCGCAAACAACTTGAGATCAATTCAGTCAAAACTTGATTAACGCTCGACTTGAGTTGATCAAGGTCCAGCTCAACTCGATAAGTTCGCGAGCAACTCGTTATATTTTTAAATAAATTTTTAATAATTTTTGGTATACCTTGAAACATTTTGTTCCAAAAAATTTAAACGCTAGTTGAAAACTCTAAAAAAATTTATTGACTTGCTAGGTAATTTATTAATAAAATATTTAGTTTCAAATTTTCAAAAAAAAATTTATCTCTCGAGAACTTCAAAAGTTAATTAGTATTTATAAAAACTCAAATTATATCAATTAGTCATTCTCTTTTTTATTAAAGCATTTTTATGATATTATTTTATGTACAGAGAAATAAATCTCTAGTTCACATATAAAAAATTAGAGGTGAGCGTTCGATCGAGTCAAGTCGAGTCAAAAGATTTTGAGTTATTCTAGTTGACGCGTCATATTTTAAAACTCAAACTTTATTTGAATTTTTTTCCGATTCAATTCAAGTCGAGTTTGAGTCGCGTCGAGTTTTCGAGTTCTCATATAAATTTAATTGTAATTATTTATCATGTTATAATATAGTTTGATTCTAATTTAAACGACTTTTTATAATTATATAAGATATACATGTATATTTAATCATATTTTTTTCACATGTGGCATATATTTCTTCATATTTTTATATATGTATTATATATATTAGGAAAAATTGAGGGACTCGACTCGAACTTAAAAATCAACCCACTAATTACTAAAAATTTCGAGTTATTCGAATTTTTATTATAGAACTCAAACTTTATTTTAAATTTTTTAGAGTCGAGTCGATGCAATTTTAAGTCAAGTTGGAACGAGTCGAGTCAAAAATTTCTATTTTTTCGATTCGATTCGAGTTTCGCTCACCTCTATAAAAAATACAATTGAAAGTCAAAATGTCAAACTTCCTAAGGCCTTCTCTCCTTGTTTGTCCATCAAAGATTTTTGAGAAACTAAAAAGAGTCTCACATCGAATATCAACTTCATCTCTAACTCAGTCATGACATGTTCTTTTATTTATCTCCCCAGTCCTCACAGTTTTTTTCCTGAATTTGTATGTTTATATTAGGCTCTAATAGTATCACTAGATTTTACATATATTTTAGAAAACAAGGTAAAAATTTTGGCAAGCTTAACGAGCAACAAGATTTTTTAACAAGCAAGAGTCGAGCAAAATTTTAGCGAGCTTAACGAGCAATAACGGAATTTTTTAAGGAGCACGAGTTGAGCACCATTCAACCCGGGATCGACTCACTCGATAAGCACTCCTAATAATATTTTATCTATATTAATCAATTAATAAACTAAATGCAGACAATTTTATAAAAATAAAGGG
Source organism: Hibiscus tridactylites (assembly GCA_958450335.1). NCBI lineage: Eukaryota > Viridiplantae > Streptophyta > Magnoliopsida > Malvales > Malvaceae > Hibiscus > Hibiscus tridactylites. The sequence goes on along the minus strand of OY288273.1, from coordinate 33,282,655 downwards.
TAAAGTACCAAAATGGTCACAAAACTTTGTAAAAAAAACAAAATGGTAAATAAACTTTCAAATGTTACAAAATGACAATTAAACTTTATGTTTTGTAACTAAATGATAACTCGATCATTAAAGACTATTAAATACTTAACGTGTCTATTATGAAACTTTGTATAATAACATATTTAGTCTTCTATATTTACACATTCAATCAATTTAGTCCCGGTTCAAAAAAATTCAAGAAATTTAACCCTCGTTATTTACACGTTCTTTCAATAAATTTCATATGGAATAAATAAATAAATTATTCACCTACCATTTTAGAAATGAATGGTAAAAGATTGTTGTTAACTTCTTTTTATGAATTGCGATGAAAGGTTTTTCCTTTATGGAACTAAGGGTTTAAAGCTTTGGTACAATAGTTTATGTTATGTGTTGTTTTTGGTTTAATAAAATGAAACGTTTTATTAGTTTAGTTTTAATCGAAACGATAGTTTTGGTGTTTAGGATTGGAGTTAAAATCCTCGATGATTTTAGTGTTATTTTTTATTGATCAATTGGAATGAAAAACTCCGTCTTTCCTTAATTTTTTCTATTATGTTGTCTCCCTCTACTCTATCTGATTTATTCTCCCTTATAATTCGTCTTCTTTGATTTGAGTTGCAACAAAGGCATCAGAGCCATCTTTCCTATCCATGGTTTATGGGGTGTTGACGCGTTCGCAGTAAGACATCGTGAAGCTTCAAGCTAATTTTCATGTGTTGAAGAAAAATAGAAGACAAAATAGAGAAAACTATTGCTGAGAAGGTCCAAGATATTAGATTGGAGATTATTAGCGTTCGTCAGGAGGTGATGGAAATGAAAGCTTTGTTGGGCCAATCGAGCGGCTCAAATAGAATTTTGGGCGTGTCACCAACAGATGGGGTAACTCTTGAGCTAGCTGAACGAGTTGAAGAGGAGTCAATTGCAACAACATTAACAGCAGCTGCTACACCGAAAATTAATTTAGAGAATGAAGCTATGCCTGCAGAAAAGGTGTTTTATGAAACACTTATAGGAGATGAGGAAGTAAAAGTGGGTAAGCATATGTGTGAAGGTCTAACTGAGGATTATAAACCGATGGAAGCTACCCATTGGTTGAACGGGGTTGCTGGTTCAATTCAGGAGCTTACGATGTCATATGTGTAGGAAACATTGATGGTCAATGGTTCGGATAATCCACCGCCTAAGGTTATAGTTGTTAGGCTTGATAGGCTCAGTTTTCTTCAACCGATTTAGCTAGCCAAGTGGTGGAGAAGTTGGATTTTTGGGTGATTGATTTGTGGAAGCCAAAATTAAATGACACGATGAATTTATAGTGGTTCGGCCTTCGAACAAGCACCTACACCACTACCTTAGCTCCCACTAAGGATTTCCCAATCAATTCACTATTTGATTCGTCCCCTTTTCTAGGCTTATGAGGAAACCCTTACACACTCAAAGCTTTCTAGACCAAAGATTGAGTAAGCCCTCTTTACAAGAGATGAATAAAAGCAAACTAAAGTCCCTCTAATAGGTATTTTGTTTGCACTCTTTAAGCTCTCACCCAAACCTAAACACTTGAGCAAATATGACATTTTTGGCTCACAAGTGTTGTCTATACAAAGAATAAACAATTAAGCCCCTAAGACAATTTTCTCATCATAATGTTGTTGACAATTGAAGCATTAGTCTTCCCCTGATGCTTGGAGGTCCATTTTATACTCCCAATTAAGTTTGTAGCCGTTGAAGACCGTTGGGATTGCATTAGAGCCGTTGGAGACTTTATTTCCCACCATAAATACAGTTCTGGTGATGTCTGTTTCGATACACGAGTAGCTGTATCGAAACACCCTTCTTCAGAACTAGCTGTTGGAGTCTGATGCAGTGTGTCATATTAAAACATGTTGGGCTGTATCGGAACGCCCGTATCGAAACGACTAGTGCCGTATCAAAACAACCTGCAATTCAAATAGCTGTTGGGGTGTCTACCACGTAGGTGTATTGAAACTGTAACACCCTAGACCCGCCAATGCGTTAATACAGATCTCAGGGAGTCACATTAGGGTCACCAGAGCGACCCACGTTAAAATTTTAAATAAAAAATTGCTAAACCATTTAAAATCGTAAATCAAGTTTCAAATTAAAATGCAATTTCAGAATACATTTTGACAATGAAACAAAACTGTGATAAGAGTTTCGGACCCCAATATAAATCAAAACGTGGCTTACATGCCCCATAATTATACAGATACTATACACCGCAAGCAAGTCGAAGAAACTCCCATACTGATGTTGATAGCTGCAACAAGGTCGATCTTTTAACCTATAATGGTAAAAACAATGTGAGCTTCGAAAAGCTCAGTAATACAGACTGCTAGAGATGCAAAAAGCACAAGCATGTATATGGCAAGCTTAACACTGTCATTATGAACTGGGCAACGCTAAGCTCAAATTATGATTCGATGTTTCAATGAAGCATTATATCAGAAGGTAACAAAGTTGTTCTTTAGTTGATCACCCGAACCTTAGGGGATGCGTCTAAAGCCGAAGATTCATATTTTAGAAGTTGAATTAAGGAGTTGAGTGGTTCATTAAGCGCGAATTGTAAGTCTACTGAGAGTTTCAACTTTGATACATTAATTCGGTAGAGTATATTTCATAAGATGTCAGGAAGTTTTTATCAATTTACTTAACTACCCTCCAACCGTACGCCAATATGTAGAATCCCATAATAGTATCCAGAAAGACTTACCCTAGGTTCGTCGGGCATAGGTGCTTATAGAAAGGCTTACCCTAGGCCCATTAGGCGTAGGAGCTTAGGTCTAGGAGGGCTTACCAGCGCTGACCCTACAGTTCTTCATTCATGTCCCATATAATATACCTCAGATGAGTTTAGTTCACATTCAGAAATTAGTAATACCAGAAGATAAATATCATATCTATTTTTATACCAGAAGACATATGTTAGATTTATTTTATTATTATTATTATTATTATTATTATTATTATTATTATTATTATTATTATTATTATTATTATTATTATTATTTTGTATTCAAAGATACGTATCATATATATATATCCATATCAGAGGACAAAAGCCATTGATTGCTTTCTTTTCGAATAACAATGTCATACTTTTAATTTTAGGTAGAAGGTCTTGGTTTAGAATATAGAGTATTTACGAATACATGGTACACACCTTATGACCCAATTTATTTCTCAGAGACACTCGATAATTATCGGAAAGAGAACACGACAAATTCGGATTGAATTCAGGATGAGGTCCCAAAATGTCGGTCGAATGGCAATCAATGCCCGAAAAAATATTAGTCTTTAGGGTCATTCTGACCCATTTCAGCCTTATCAATATATTCAATCATTTTCAGTCATTTCAATCAATTGAATCTTTTTCACCCCATTGCTCAATTCATACATACAAATATTTTTCCGTAAATTTATCTTCGTCAAATTATTCAGAATTCTAGTAACTCAAGTACTTTACAAACTCGAGGGTTTAAGTCTTGTTACCAAGACATTTTAGTAATCCGAGGTTTTCAAGTGTATCAAATGTCTTACCTGATCAAGTATAGCTTCCTAGTTATTTTTATAGATATGGGTATTTTCGTCATTCATTAATCAAATATTTGACATTTCTTTTTAATCAAAAAGATAATCAGACTTAAAGATTAACCAGCTCATTAATCGTGCACTGAACTCGAAAGTACTTTCGATTTATCAAACCTCTTATTCGAATATTTGTTCTTGGCCATTATTATTTTTATTTCATAATTAATCGACATATGCGGAAATAGTCATATGCTCAAACATGGTCGTGCAAACATTAACTGAATACCAACATGTTACTAAAGCATGCATAAGGTAGTAATGTATTACCTTGAATCCTTGTTATATCAGTCGACCCACAAACGACATTCGAACTTTCTTGAACCTGAATTCGACGTCCCTTGACATCTCGGAAACGAAGATACATGGATACCTTTAAGAAGACAATACCCTTGATCAGTTCTCATTCATATTGCTCTTAAACTGAAATTAATCACAAAAGCAAGCTCGGATTCAATGTCAAATTTGGAAGCTTTCAGGTGAGAATTCCATGAAACAGACTTCAAAATTGGACTTGGGACATTGAAATACATAAAATTGGGGCTTTTGGAAAAGTTGAATTTTTGGTCAACTATCAAAGTTAACACTGATGTCGGCAGTCAATTGGTAAAGGTCAACTGAGTTGACTCGGCGGGCTGACTCAAGTGAGTTGACTCGGTGAGCTGACTCGGACGAGTTGACTCAGCGGGCTGACTCGGACGAGTTTACTTGGTGGGCTGACTCGGCTGTGTCAGGTCAAACAGAGGTGGGTTAGGTCGGAGTCACGTGACTCGGATCAAACTTGGGCTTATGCACAATTGGGCCTGGATCAATTTGGACCGGTTCAAGAGAGTTGGGCCTTTAAGCCCGCTCCACTTACCCTACCAATGAATTCTTGCTGGCCGATCACTAGAAATGGTCGTCGGAGACAATAGAAGCCACATTTCTACCGTAAAACAAAAGCTTATCAATGTAACAATCCAAATCACACGATAATGGCACGAATCAAGCCGGAATACCCATCAAATCTTACCCAAAACGAAACAAGGTGGCTGGAAAACTCAGTGCTCCGATGAGTCCCTAAACGACGATGAACAAGTGACCGATGACCATGGTCGTGTTCGCCTTGATACAGAGAGTACAGATCCTACGGCCGTGTCACACACAGATGACAGAGATGGATGGAAAATGCTAAAAACCGAAGGGCGGTGTTTGGGTTTTTGACGAACCTTCAACCCAAACTCCATGACGACGGTTGTACATCGCGAGTGGTCAACTGAGTTGTGACCGGGGAGAGGTGGCGAACACGGTGGCATAGGCGGTGACGCCCACGATGGCGTGGTGGCTGAGATCGGAGGGGTGGCCGACTGTGGGTTAGGTGAGAGAGAAGGACCTCTGGTTATCCTTAGAACTTCAGATTCAAAAAAATGGTAAACTCGGGTAGGTGGGGAGTTAGCTGAGTCATTAAATTTTATTCAGCAACAACCCAAACTTAAACCAAATAATATTATAGGTAAAAATGTGTCAAATATGAGCACTTGGCTCAATGGTTTTACACGCAAGGGAGAAATAGTGGCGAGGTCGTGGGTTCAAACCCCACCGGCCCCATTCTCCTCCAACATTCATTTCAATTTTTTCATCCATTCCTTTTTTTTTTGGCTAAAATTCAGAGTGTTACAACTCTCACCCCCTAAAAAGAAATTTTGTCCTCGAAATTTACTAGAGTCAGAGAAATGTAGAAACCTCTCTTAATCCATTTTTTCATTAAAACTCATCCATCAGGGTATGCTTGTTCCTCGGGATTCTCAAACGATCACATATTAATTTGGTATTGTGCCAATCACTCGAACTGACATTAGACCCAAAACCATCCCATGATGCATCTCAACTCAATTGATTATAATACAATACATGAATCCATACAGAACTTTATGCAGAGCTATACGAACACTTGTCTTGTAACTGTTATTATTATTATTATCAAACTCAGTCAGGGATAAGAAATCTTCCCAATTATCACAGAAGTTAATTATACGACCTTGAATGATCTCCTCTAGGATCTAGTTTACTATACTAGGTTAATCATTAGTTTATGGATGAAAAACAGCACTTGAAGTCCAAACGAATATTCAAAGCCTTTTACAAGGCCTCCCACAATCAGGTTGTAACATCAAATTCAATCAGGGATGATTTAACGATAAACCAAGCCACATTTTTAGAGACAATTTCATTCTTTAAGCCGATCGAACATAAACAAGGTTTTAAACGGATATCACATACCTTCAACATAAATTTTCAGACAATTGTTTCCTTCGCGTATAACAGTCACCAAAGAATTTACGCTTTCGCCACATTCACAAACATCTTTCTTTTTAAATCGTAACCCTTTTATCAGATTCTCATCAGAATATTCTCAAACATAATCATTATCACCGAAAAATACTTACATGGAATCTTATATCGATTACCTCATGTGTTAAAAATTTGTTTCTGATCGGAAACATGCCTTCAATTTCACATGCATGAACCATCTCATATTCATTAGCTAGATTTAAATCCATCAGGCTTGTCGGGCGTAGGAGCTTACAAAAAGGCTTACCCTAGGCCCATTGGGCGTAGGAGATTAGGTCTAGGAGGGCTTACCATCGCGGAGCCTACAATTCTACATTCATGTCCCAGATAATATACCTCAGATGAATTTAGTTCATATTCAGAAATCAGTAATACCAGAAGATAAATATCAGATCTATTTTTTATACCAAAAGACAAATGTCAGATTAATTTTGTTTTTTTTATTATTTTGTATTCAAAGACATGTATCATATATATATATATTATATCCATATCTAAGGACAGAAGCTAGGGATTGCTTTCTTTTCGAATAACAATGTCATACTTTTAATTTTAGGTAGATGGTCTTGGTTTAAAACAGATAGTATTTACGAATACATGGTACACGCCTTATGACCCAATTTATTTCTCAGAGACACTCAGTAATTATCAGAAAGAGAACACAACAATTTCGAATTGATTTCAGGACGAGGTCCCACAAATGGGAAGTTTGGTAACAATGACTCAAACCAGACATCAAAGTTGATGCATCAGAATCATTGAAATTTCATATATATTGAGAGTCATTCGATCGTTAAAGCCTACGAGGATATTTTGGCCATTCTGACCTTCAGGGGTAATTTGGTAATTTGAACCAACAAGGTATAAACGATGATGTACACAATTCAGGAATTCTAGTTGCTCATCAGGTTTCCGCGTCCCTTTGAACTAATCAAAACCCATTAACAAAGTGTTTAATATTTCACCGGATAGGTACACCTCAACTATTCATTTCTTAGAAATGACTACAGAGTATAACAGAAATAGTTCGCCTTCACCAATCTTCCATTGAACTTATTACCCAAAATCGAGCATATATTCGAGCGGTATTTTCCAAGTATTCAAACATGTGCATTGTACATGAACTCATTCCAAAACATCGAATGTGTCTTAGGAGAACAGATCTCTCTCAATATTAACTATGTACTTTCTCCAAATAAATGAACGTGCATTCACATGGTATTCTTCCACTATCATCATAGTATCTGAATCGACCAATTGACACGGGTCGCATTTTACCACTTTTGGAGCCATTACATTTGTTTGGCTTTATTGTGATTCTAATTCCATGTCTTAGAAGTAATCTCCGACATTCTAGTATTTGAGGGTATTTCAGACATTACGATGCTCGAAAATGTTTCAATTATTCAGAGTTTCTCGGTTCTTCCATCTATTCATTCATTTCAGACCTCGAGGATATATCCCATATGTTGGTCGATTGGAAATTAATGCCCGAAGAAAATATTAGTCTTTAGGGTCATTCTGACCCATTTCAGCCTTATCAATATATTCAATCCTTTTCAGTTATTTCAATCAATTCAATCTTTTTCGCCTCATTGCTCAATTCATACATACGAATATTTTTTTGTAAGTTTATCTTCGTCGAATTATTCGGAATTCTAGATACTCAAGTACTTTACAAACTCGAGGGTTTAAGTATTGTTACCAAGACATTTTAGTAATTCGAGGTTTTCAAGTGTATCAGATGTCTTACCTGATCAAGTATAGCTTCATGGGTTATTTTTATGGATAAGGGTATTTTTGTCATTCGTTAATCGAATTTTTGACACTTCTTTTTAATCAAAAGAATAACCAGACTTAAAGATTAACAGACTCATTAATCGTGCACTGAACTCAAAAGTCCTTTCGATTTATCAAACCTCTTATTCGAATATTTGTCTTGGCCATTATTATTTTTATTTCATAATTGATCGACATATGCGGAAATAGTCATATGCTCGAACATGGTCGTGCAAACATTAACCGAATACCAACATGTTACTAAAGCATGCAGAAGGTAGTAATGTATTATCTTGAATCCTTACTATATCAGTCTACCCACGAATGACATTCGAACTCTCTTGAACCCGAATCTGACGTCCCTTGACATCTCGGATAGGAAGATACATGGATACCTTCAAGAAGACAATACCCTTTATCAGATATCATTCACATTGCTCTTAAATTAAAGTTAATCACAAAAGTAAGCTCAGATTCAATGTCAGATTTGGAGGCTTTCGGGTTAGAATACTACGAAACGGACTTCAAAATCGGACTCAGGACATTGAAAAACATAAAATTGGGGCTTTCGGAAAAGTTGACTATTTGGTCAATGGTCAAAGTCAACGCTAATGTCACTAGGTCAACGCTGACGTCAGCAGTCAACTAGTAAAGGTCAACTGAGTTGACTCGGTGGGCTAACTCAGACGAGTTGACTCGGTGGGTTGACTCGGCCGTGTCAGGTCAAACAGAGGCGGGTTGAGTCAGACTCATGTGACTCGGGTCAAACTTAGGCTTATGCAAAATTGGGCCTGGATCGGTTTGGACCGGTTCAAGAGAGTTGGGCCATTAAGCCCACTCCATTTATCCTACCGATGAAGTCTTGCTGGCCGATCACTAGAAATGGTTGCCGGAGTCGATATAAGCCACATTTCTACCGTAAAAGAAAAACTTATCAATGCAAAAATCCAAATCACACGATAATGGCATGAATCAAGCCGAAATACTCACCGGATCTTACCCAAAACCAAACAAGGTGGCTGGAAAACGTAGTGCTCTGATAAGTCCCTAAACGGCTATGAACAAGTGACTAACGACCATGGTCGTGTTCGCCTCGATACGGAGAGTGCAGATCTGGCGACCATGTCACACACGGATGGCATAGGTGGTTGGAAAATGCTGAAAACCAAAGGGCGGTGTTTAGGTTTTTGACGAACCTTCAACCCAAACTCCACGACAAACGACGGTTGTACATCGCGAGTGGTCAACTGAGTTGTGACCGGGGAGAGGTGGCGAACACGGTGCCATAGGCAGTGACGCCCACGACGGCGTGGTGGCTGAGATCGGAGGGGTGGCCGACTGTTGGTTAGGTGAGAGAGAAGGACCTTTGGTTATCCTTAGAACTTCAGATTCAAAAAAATGGTAAACTCGGGTAGGTGGGGAGTTAGCTGAGTCATTAAATTTTATTCAGCAACAACCCAAACTTAAACCAAATAATATTATAGGTAAAAATGTGTCAAATATGAGCACTTGGCTCAATAGTTTTACACACAAAGGAGAAATTAGTGGCAAGGTCGTGGGTTCAAACCCTACCGGCCCCATTCTCCTCCAACATTCATTTCATTTTTTTCATTCATTCCTTCCTTTTTTTCTTTTTTTCGCTAAAATTTAGAGTGTTACAGAAACACCAAAGGGTGTTTCGCAACATCCCATATCCGTATTGAAACTGTTAAGCCTTGTTTCGAAATGGGTTTTGGTAGTTTCAAAACGTATCGATACAGATTATGCCTATATCGAAATGGGTACATTAAAAGTACTGATTTGGCTATTTAAAACGTTTCAAACATTGCCAAAACCTTTTGAAACACCCTCAAACTTATTTTCAAGTTGTTTTTGACTTAGAGAATATTTTAAATTCTTTTCAATTTAGTCCAAAACATTTTTCAATTGTTATATCAAAACATATATTTCTACAATCTCCCCCCTTTTGATATAATAAAACCAACTTGAAAATTTCTTTGGGATTCTCCCCCTTAGTATTTAAAAGTTTGGATAAGAGATTTTGAAAATTAAATGAAGTTAAAGCTCCCCCTTATTCATTTGAAAAAAAATCAAATTTTCAAACCATTTATCCCCTTTTTGTTATATCAAAAAGAATTTAAAAGACATTAAGCTCAAAATAACATAGGAGGTTTTAAAAAATAACATAATTAAAAACTTTTGTTTTAAAAAATGGCTCCCTCTTACTCAAAGCATCAAATATTGTTAGTCTAGCAATATGATAATCTAGTTATAAAGAAAAACAATCTAATTAAAAACAAAAACAACTAGAAATTTTACCAACACTTAAACTTCAAGAGAGGATGTGAAGCCTTCCTTCTTCAAGTGTTCTTTCTTGTGTGTATGGAGTTCCCCCCTCAAATTTGGACTTGTTGATCACTCTCCATCACACCTAAACAAGACAATCATATAATTTTGGTATCCAAAATGCCTTGGATCCATAAACGTTACTAACACAAAATTTTGTCCCCTTAGGAATTCATTTTTCAATTTCATCCTTTTTGTTTGAAGTGATTACTTCTTTTGGAACCCAAACACTTCTAAATCATTTACCATTTTAAAATCTAAGGGAACTAGATTGTCTTTGATAAAAATTTGATTTTCCACAATTTGTTTTCTTTTCAAGATCTTTGGAAATCAAATCTTTTTCCTCTTGAACTTTATAAAGCAAATTTTGTAAATCAAGACATTTTTGCTCAAACTCATTGAGTTTTGCTTCTAGTTCAATTTTTGTTTTAGGAATCAAATCATTTTGAATTTTCAAATTTTAAACCACTTTCTTGTTTTTCAAAATGTGATTTTTAAACTCTAAAACCAAATCATCATAGGCATCTTGTAATTTATCAAAAGAGTAAAAACATGAGGTAGATGAATTAGAAGTTACCCTTGAATCTTCTTGGATGGCCATAAGGCAAATGTTAGCTTGTTCATTGTCGGTGGAGTCTTCATCACTCTATATAGCCACACATGCCTTCTTTTTATGGCTTGAAGTGCTTGCCATCTTCTTTTTCCTTGATTCATGTTCGAATTCTTTCATTGCTTTCTTCATGAATGGGGCACACTTCTTGAAGAGATGAACTATCTCTTCTTCTTCATCCTCTTCCTTGCTTGTATCAACATGGTTGCACTTGGAGGATTTGAGAGCAATGTCTTGCTTCTTGATCTTCTTTTCCTTCTCATTCTTCAAAGGTAGAGACACCATCTCATGGGTAAGAAGAGATCCGATTAGCTCATCAGGCTTGAGCTTCTTCAAGTCTTTGACTTCAATGATGGTCATCTTCTTTGAATCCCATGACTCGAGAAATGAATAGATCACCTTTCGAACGAGTTTGTCTTCCGAAATCTCCTCTCCAAAACCTTTAAGTTGATTGATGATTGTGGAGATTCGGTCAAACATCCTTTTGCTGTCTTCATCTGAGTCCATCTTGAAGTTCTTATACTCTAAGTTGAGAAGACCGGCCTTGGTCTCCTTTACATTGTTGGTTCCCTCGTATGTGACTTCAAGCTTGTCCCAAACTTCCTTGACATGTTCACAAGAAGACATATTCTCATAGATGTTAGGCTAAATGCACAAAAGAGAATGTGCAAAGCCTTGCAATTTAGCTCCATCTTCTTGCGGTCATCCGCATTTCATTCCGTCTTGCTTCGTTGTGACATGAACGAAAAAACTTCAACTATTTTCCAAACCTTATAATCTTTGGCTTTGATGAATAACTTCATTCTTGACTTCCAATATGCATAGTTAGTCCCGTCGAAGAATGGTGGCTTGTCGATGGATTGCGCCATTCAACTGGTTGATTGAATTGATGTATCGAGCTTCCCATATCACCTCAATAGGAAGTTAATCCCCTTCGATTGAGCCTCGCTCTGATATCAATTGTTAGACTTGATAAGCTCGATTTTCTTCAATCGATTTAGCTAGCGAAGTGGTGAAGAAGTTGGATTTTTGGGTGATTGATTTGTGGAAGCCAAAAATAAACGACACGGTGAATTTATAGTTGTTCGGTCTTCGAAAAAGCACCTACATCCACTACCTTAGCTCCAACTAAGTATTTCCCAATCAACTCACTAATTGATTCGTCCTCTTTTCTAGGCTTAGGAGGAAACCTTTACACACTCAAAGCTTTCTAGATCAAAGCTTGAGTAAGCCCTCTTTACAAGAGATGAATAAAAGCAAACTAAAGTCCCTTTAATAGGTATTTGTTTGCACTCTTTAAGCTCCCCCAAACCTAAACACTTGAGCAAATATGACAATTTTGGCTCACAAGTGTTGTCTATACAAAGAATAAACAATTAAGCCCCTAAGACAATTTTCTCATCATAATGTTGTTGACAATTTAAGCATTAGTCTTCCCTTGATGATTGGAGGTCCATTTTATACTCCCAATTAAGTTTGTAGCCGTTGAGGACCGTTGGGATTGAATTAGAGCCATTTGAGACTTTATTTCCCACCATAAATGCAGTTCTGGTGATGTTTGTTTTGATACACGGGTAGCTGTATCGAAACACCCTTCTTCAAAACTAGCCGTTGGTGTCTGATGTAGTGTGCCGTATCGAAACACCAAAGGGTGTTTCGGAACATCCCCTACCCGTATCAAAACAGTTAAGCCCTGTTTCGAAACGGGTTTTGGCTGTTTCAAAACGTATCGATACAGATTATGCTTGTATCGAAACGAGTACATTAAAAGTACTGGTTTGGCTACTTAAAAACGTTTCAAACTTTTCCAAGACCTTTTTCAATTATTATATAAAAATATATATTTCTACAATAGCTATGAGCCCTCTGTTAGGTACTTCAAATCCAAATATGAATAGTGTGCATGTAGTTATTATGAAACTGATTTGGAATTTTGAGAATGTTGTTGATTCTGTTACGAGTATTGTGATTAAAAAAGTATTGGTCGTTGATTCGAAAATAGTTTGAATGGATAAAAATGAATATTTTGAGAGGAATATCATTCTAGCATAAGTAATTTCTGCTAGAGAACATATGATTCATATTGTTCTGGGTTACAATGATCTGAAATTGAATTTGATAGATAATGGAAATTTGTATTGCATTACTGACTCGGTTCCAGACATTTTTTATCTTGGTATTTTCCTTGACAATGCTATGATATTGAGTGAGTGTAAATTCTATATAGTTGCACTGTTTAAAAATAGTGAACATATGACATCAATGATTGACAATGTATTTTTAGTTGAAAATTTAGATTTTCTCATGGAAGGTGGGATGCGGGGTCGTATAATTATGAATTCATCCGTAATTCATACCAGTTCTGCACATACTGATGATCATAAGAAGGATATATCTCAGCGAGTGAAAGTTCAATCTTATCACTTTAGATTTTTAGGAGGCATTGGGCATGAGGTTGGACCTTTATGGCAGATATTTCAAAAATTGAATTGTGGCTTTGCTGCTGAGCAAACCTTTATAGAGGTTTCGAAACCTTTGTGCCAAGGTTTCAAAAACAAAAGCTTACTGCCCAGAGAGGTTTCGAAACCTTATAGGGATGGTTTCGAAACTTTCACTTAAAAACACAATTTTGACTAATTTTTTACTTTAAAATGTATATTCGATATAGGTGCAAAGTCAAAAATATTTTAAACATATTTTTCAAGTTTTAAGGACTTTTGAATTATTTTTGAAATCTTTAAATAAGTCCAAAACATTTTTCACATAATTGTTATATCAAAATATTTCTCAACAAGTTCATTGGTAGTAAAAAAATTAATTATTTGTGCTACTTTACTTTTCTTGTAAATATTCACTTTGTTAATAAAAATAGCTATGTTCATTGATGCATGTCTATTGAGTATTTAGAGCATTATAATAAGTAAAATAAAAGAATAATATTTATCAATTTGTAGAAAATAAAATAATTTAATTTATCTTTTCCTATAAAAAAATATACATTTTAAAGTTTTTCTAGATGAAGGGGTTGAGCCATAACTTGAACATAAGATATAACAATTATTTGGAGTTTTGGTTGCTCAAGAGAAACTTAAGTTTACTCCAATGCATTGTTCTCAACATGTAAATATTGGCCACAATTCATATAATTGTGTTGATGAAATGACCAGTGAGAATATTGCTTTTACTTGTGGTGAAACTAACAAGAATTGGCAAGAAATTTAGAATGATAATAGCTCACTTTCTTCTCCCACTCATTCTTCACAGTCCACTCAACATGAAACTTTTGAAGGAAGAGGAAGCAAAAGAGCTAATGAGAGTGAGATTTTAGGGAGTCATAAAACTGCTAAAGTAGACTCTACTAGAAGGGTGAGAGGAGCTCCATTATTGGCAGAGAAGCTTGATATTATGGTGGAAGCTATAACTCAAAGGAACAATAAAGATATAAAATTGATAAAATTTGAAGCACATGGTGATTGGTGATTCTTCTTATGAACTTGCTGATTCTCTAACAAAGTTAGTGTCCATGCCTAACTTAATTTCCAGTAGTCCTGAATTTTATTTTGCTTTCACCTTGATCGAGGACCCTAAAAGAGGACAATTCTTCATGGTATACCTAATGACATCTCACGGTTTTAATGGATAAATTACATGTTTAATAAGCAATGAAATGGATTATGCACGCTAAATGTAATAGATATGGATATAACTATTATAGTGTTTTTAATCTTTATTTATGGATATGAATTTACATGTTATTTCTTTATATGTAATGGATAATTGTTTAAATTGAATTATGTATGCTATTTCTTTTTATGTTATATGGCTATTTTTTCTCGGCCATTATAGTTTGTTTACCTTTATTTGTAAATATAAATTTACATACTAAATGTAATTGCTCGCGTAAGAGACACAAAAACGACAATAAATTTTAGGATTTGGTGGCTTATGTATTGAGTTATTTGTATCTTTATTATGTCAAATACATACACAAAGAACAATGTTTCACTTCACTACAAACAAGAGAAAAATGAATGCATGAAATGTTGAGTGGTCATGAAAAACGTTACTTTAATATGTTTAAAATGGCTTACTTTATTCGTATAGAATATCAACTTTAGAGAAAGTGAGTTTATTTGTTTACATTCTTAGTAAAGGAGCCTCGAGCATAGATGTCCAAAAGCGATTTCAACATTCTGGTGAAACAGTAAGCATAATATTTAAAGAAGTTTTAGTGACATAGATGGCTTGTCAAGCAAGATATTAAAATCAAGAGATCCTGAGTTAAAAAAAATTCTTCACATATTGTCTATAATACTCGATATATGCCACCTTTTAAGGTATTTTTTTAGCATTTTAGTTATTTTTACACGCATAAACACAATTTTATAACCTCATTAAAATTTTATGACAATTCTTTTAAATTAAGGTTACATTGGAGCTATTGATGGTGCTCATATAGATATTATTATCCCTGAAGAGGATCAATTGAGATATAGAGGAAGAAAAAAGACACCTACGCTTAATGTTTTAGTAACACGCGACTTTGATTTGCTTTTTACATTGTGCTAACTAGTTGGGAAGGATCAGCTCATGATTCTCGTATTTTTCTCGACTGCATCGGTAATCCAAGTTTAAATTTTCCAAAGCCTCTTCATTCTTGTTGATATATTAACATTATTTATTATACTTGTGTAATTTTAATAACCTTAATATTATAATTGTATAATTTTTATTTTTATTATTAGGAAAATATTACTCAGTTGACAAAGGTTATCCTAAAAGAAATGGTTATTTGACTCCTTATCATAAGATAAGATATCATCCATCAGAGTTTCGTATTGTAAATCCAAGAGGTCCTCAAGAAGTTTTCAATCGTGTCCATTAATCTTTAAGGAGTTGTATTGAGAGGACTTTTGGCATTTTGAAGGCACAATGCAATTAAAAAAAATGTCAAAAGTATTCGACGCGTGATCAAAATAAAATAATATGTGCTACATTTATATTACATAACTATATCAGTTTAATCATAGTTCTTGATGCAGGATTCAATATCATAGATAAGGATCCCAATTTTGTTCCTCCCGGAGCTATTTCAGATGTTAATCCCATGCAAGAAGAAGCTCAACAAATGGGTAATAATGAAATGATAGAAGTTCGTAATGACATTATAACTAGTTTGATGATAGTTAAACGACAACGTCGTGGTTCTTGAGCATCTATTTTATTTATCTTCAAAGGATATGTTTTTCTAGAATTTTAAAATTTATGTACTTCAAATACTTAAAGCTATTACATTTTTTATTATGATTTAATATTATAATTTCGTATGTTTTTATTTGATCAATTTGTTCCACCAAATTTATGAGCTAGCATATGAATTTTTTTATCATAAGCATATGTACTATTTTGCAACTAAATTGATAACAAAGTATTATGAAATAATAAATATTAAAGATTAGACATTTTTTTACTACTAATTTACATGGTTACATTTGTAAGCTAATTCTATATTTTTTCTTTTTATTATCATATATTTATATGTGTATTTAAATTTAATAATTAATTAAATTGTATTAAAGTAATTATAAAAATAATAAATTAATATATAAATCCTTCGAATATAGGGGTGGCAATTGGGTGGGGAATAATCGAAAATTGTAGGGATCTGAACCGTTGGCTATGGAGAATAATCGAAATCTTCACTCATGGGGACGAGGACGGGTGAAGTTTTATAACCGAAACTCAAATGGGGATGTGGACGAAGATTGCTATATCCGAATAGTGGGGATAATCGAACTGTACTCGTATAAATCACCGTGGGAACCCTCTAAAAATATCTGCAGAAATCTTGATATTTTACAAAGTTTGATGGGCATAAGGGTAATTTACCTATTTTTCATCAAAAACCTAATCTCATATGAGTATGGCCGGTTGTAGTAAGTTTGAAAATTCTTCGTAAATTCTATAAAAAATTAGAATGTTGTTTATACATTGTTGTAAACTTGATTTATTATAGCTTTGTTTATAAAGTACACGGTGGTCGATTTCGATATGTATTTTGAATAATATGAATATTTGAATGTTGAAAAGTCATAAAAATTTAGCAGCATATTTCTTAAAAATCTATCAATGACTTTGAAAAATCATCAAAAATTATACAAGGTAAATTAGGAAGTGAGCCTTATATTTCTATAATTATACGAAAGTCTAGATTCGTTTAAAACAAACGGTTCTAGATTTCGAGTTATATATATTAGGAATTATTAATTTTTTAGTGAGAAAAGGTCAGAAGAAAAGACAAAAAACTATTTCTAAAAAACAATAATAGTGACTTCGAAAATTCACCATAAATCGTATGAGTAAAATTAAAAGAGGTAATTTATATGATTGAAAAGATTATCGAATCTAGTTCCTTTTAGAACAAACATATCATGATTTGGAACTATATATTATTAGTTGCATATTTTCTTTTAAAGGTAATGCAGGTTGTCGTGTTTCAACAATTAATATTTAAGTCATGTTTTATAGTTTCGAAATGATTTGTTTATTGTTTGATAAAACTAAAGTTATTTTTTGTGTTAGTAATTTTAGAGATTTAATGTTGGGTATTTGTATTAATGTATTAAGTTATGTTTATTTTTTGGGTATGTGGATTAAACGAAAATCGCGGGATCTGTAAGGGATGAGTATGAGGACGAACAATCCCTGAAAGGTTCAGTGGGGATTCCTCGAAACCATACCCGTAACTGTTGGGGACGAAATGGGAATGCAAAACCATCTCCGATCTACCCCGTTGCCACCCTATTCGAATATGTTTAAAAAAGTTATATTAAAAATATATTTTATATAAATCTAATTAATATTAATTAGATACAAAATATTAATAATTAATAAATTATTCAAACAAGTATTGAATATAATCATGTCCTTATATGTCATTTTACTTGCTTAAATAATCTAACAGTTGAACCTGTGGAGTGGTCCCAGTAGTAAAGAATGTTGTATTTCATCTAAGTGACTTGAGTTCGAACATCATGTGTGCACGATGTGTGCGCGTTATTAAAGGGCTAAGAAAATTGAACATATACTACCTTGTAATCACACCAACATATTTTTAAAAAATCTAACAGCTATCAGTTAATTTTACCAAACACTTTTATATAATTAACTAATATAATCCGTTATCAGCTATCCGTTAATTGCCAAACAGTTTGGATATTGTTCTTATTGTCCATAAAAGATGTTTTTTTTTTTTTGGATTTTTAGCCCAAAACTCATACGATCAATAGCCCAAAACCCAAGCCTAGAAGCCCTACAGCAATCAATATATATTTGTTAGAAGAAAACCCTAGTTCTTAGCTTGGCCTCCATTGCATATTGCATAAGCTCATTAGTCCTCCCAGAACCACTTCTCTCCGCCGAATCTCCTCATTCCCGTAAAAATGGTAATTACAATTTCCTCTTTCTCATCTGTTCGCATTAATCCGTCGTTTTATCTCTCACAGTAGTTTAAAACCGCTTTATTCCTTTATCTAACTTACAGTTTTTGCATAAATCTGGTAAACGAGGAATGGGTTGTTATGGACGTTTATAAAGTGGGATTTTCTTGATTTTAGTTGGGTTTTATGTTATATAGCTAAAGATTGTTGCTTTTGACTTTATTTTAATGTTTAAAACCTCTTTATTCCTTGATCTAACTCATTTTTTTGTATAAATCTGGGAAACGAGAAATGGGCTGTTATGAGCGTTTATAAAGTGGGATTTTCTTGATTTAAATTGGGGTTTTATCTTTTATAGCTTTAGATTGTTGCTTTTAACTTCATTTTAATGTTTTCTTTATGATTTTTGTGTGTTATAGTCTCTGGTGGCCAACGAAGATTTTCAGCACATTCTGCGTGTGTTGAACACCAACGTTGATGGAAAGCAGAAGATCATGTTTGCTATGACTTCCATCAAGGGTATTGGCAGGCGTTTTGCGAACATTGTTTGTAAGAAAGCTGATGTCGACATGAACAAGAGGTTTGCTTCATATTCTAAATTTTGTATATGCAAAAGAAGTAATGGCTCAAAAGATCAAATTAACTCGACTGAACTGAGCTGATCTCACCTCTAATGTGTTGTGGAAACGACTTGAATTTGATTTGCTTTGATGTTATCAGGGCCGGTGAATTGACTGCTCAGGAGTTGGACAACCTCATGACGATTGTGGCAAATCCGAGGCAGTTCAAAATCCCAGACTGGTTTTTGAATAGGCAGAAGGATTACAAGGATGGGAAATATTCCCAGGTTGTGTCCAATGCTCTTGACATGAAGTTGAGAGATGATTTGGAGCGCTTGAAGAAGATCAGGTTGGTTCCGATTTATCTGTGCTATAGTTAGTTTTGCACTTGCCTTAAAATGATACTGAACCTACTAAATCCTTTTGATTATTATTGATTGCTTTTGCATTTCTAGTTAGCATTTGTAAGCATAGAAGTAAATAGTTTAGGCAATTTATTTGTGGGTCAATTCTCTTGCAATGTTATATCCATTCCAAGTTTGAATAGAACCTGTGTTGGGCTTTTCTTCTCTGTTGTTTCTGGTTGGGTATTACTAGCTTTGGAGTCATTTGGTTGTTCGGTTATTGTCTTATTGCAAAATTGTATGCCTATGGTTTCTTAATGATGATTGATATTGATTAAGATGAATGCATTGTATCGTTGAATTTTCATACACTTCTTACCAGCCGGAGTTGTATGATAAGTTGTAGTCGCGTATATAATTAGTTGTTGTAGTTGCATATATTGGGGCATGTCATGCAATGGCAACTAGCTAACGAATGATATCATGCTATGATGCAGGAACCACCGTGGTCTGAGGCACTACTGGGGGCTTCGTGTCCGTGGTCAGCACACCAAGACTACTGGTCGCCGAGGAAAGACTGTTGGTGTCTCTAAGAAGCGTTGAACGCCCCGTATTGTAGTCTACATTATTACGAGTCAGAAGATAGTAGTATTTCTTTGCTTTTTCGCATGGTTTTGCTTGATTTTGTGGTCTTGTAGTTTGTTTTAAACCCTGCAGACAGAGGAGTAGTGTATCGTGCTAAGCGTTTTGATCTTTTTATCAATTGGTATTAATGGAACCATTTTGTTTTTTTCTTATATATTTGCTCGAATAAAATATATCCTGTCAACGCCATTACATAGGCGGACATATATTTAAAAACAATAAATTATTTTTAGAATATATTAAAAAATAAAATAAAAATTTTACCTGACAAGCGTTTTTTTAATAGTCTAATTATTATAAAATAATCTGTTTGTTTTTTCAGGGATTACTTGTTGAGTTCTTGGGTTGAATCTTTTGTTGTTTTTTAATGTATTTTTAATTGAATTAACATCACATTAGAGTAATTATTTTTATGAGATTCTTTTTTATAGTTTAGAATTTTAAAATTGATAGGGTTAAAGTCCGTAACAAAATAGTGTTTGTAAGTCAATTTAACTTGTCCAAAGTGAACAAAGAGAGTTATTATATAAAGGGTTATATTTTGATACACAAGCTAAGTAATTAAAAAAATTATACAACATTTTTATAAAATTTAAAATTTAAATCTTAAACCCTAGCACTTAAAACTCTAAATTCTAATTATAAACCTTAAATTCTACACACTATACATTTAAACTTTAACTTGAAACTTTAAACCCTATAGTTAAAAGCAGAATCGTTTTTGAAATTTTAGTGGCCCTAGACCCTAGGGCGAATAAAAAATTGGGTCTTAATTAAAAATTTAAATTATGATTGCAGTCGTGTTTTCAACTATGTTGTATTTATCGCGATTGCGGACATAATGGTTGTAAACATTGTGGTTTCGGACGATGTCATTATCGTTACATAACGGTCATTGTTGCGATTGCGGACTGTTATTTAAATCTTTGTCCCTGAGAACAAGTATTGAAAAAAATAAAATCTTAAAGAGTGTCCATAATAACAAGCATTGAAAAAATTTGGGTCTCTAATAACAAATATAGAAAAAAAATTAAGAATGAGAGAAAACTAAAGAGAAATTGAGATGTGAAGAACAAGAACAATACAAAATTATTTATAGGTCTATTTGAAATTTTTGTTCTTATTAAAAACAAAAAACAAAATATTATTAAAACATTAATAATTACCCTAAAACCTACTAAAACCTATACTAATTACAAACTAATAGTACATTTTTATTTTTGCAGAAATAAAAACTAACGTTACAATATATGGTATTAGATTACTTGTGATTTTAGTTAAATTGTAACTTTTTAATAAAAAAAAATAGTTTAAAGTTCAAACAGTTATAAAAAATCAATAATGATTTATCCAAAAATAATATGAATGATATAGACCCGTGCAACCAATTTTATTTCAATTTCCAACCTTGAAGACTTTATTTAATTTGCACGTTATATATATATATATATGAGTACTCAAAATTCTTTAAATTTATTCTAAATTTTCAAATAACATATTTTGGCGTGGGCTTTGAGTAAGGCGGGACCTTGAACTGTCGTCTTTATTATCTTGGCTTAGGGACGACCCTAATTGAAAAATTTGTGTAAACTAAAATTCATGTGAAATGTATTTTCCTTATATAAGTAGACATGGAATTATCAAATAATAAACTCGTGCAATTCACTGCATATAAACTAGTAATCTATTTTAATGGATTACTCAAATTAACTTATTCTTTTTTTCTTTGTTTGACTCGTTACTTCTCTTCTTTTATCATATTTATTTTTATATTGACATGTTTGACTTAAACATATGATTCGACCATCAATGACTTTCATTATGCATATTTATTTTAGAATTTTTTTGACTTATTTTTACATATCAAGATTTTTGTTTTTCTTTATTTAATAATTCTTCATGTATGATCTCATGATAATATATATTTATTTTTAACCATTTAATAAAACGTATATATACAATATGCTCGAACCTGAATCTCAATAACACTTTACATTTCCTATTGGACCAATGGAGGAGTTCAAGAAGTTTTGAATTTCAAATATATATAAAAAATCACAATATTTTTTCTCTACCAGATGTGAGGCTACATTGAGCCCTAAAGGGACCTCAATCCCTATTAAAAAATTTATATACATGATAAACTTTTGTCTAATAGTATATTGATCTCTATAAAAGATCAATATTTAAATTAAAAATACAAGTATTTATTAAATATTTAATAAAATAAGAGCTGAACAAAAGAGGATGAGCCTGTGTTCTCAAATCTTTTGATCTAATAATAACTTAGGTTCTTATAAATTTAATTATTAAATAAATTAAATTGGTTTCTAAATTTTAAATTCAAATACTTAATAATTTATTATATTTTTTAAATTCAATATTTCACCTCCTAACAACCTTGAATGCTTGCTTATAACAACAACATGAAAAAAACACGTGGCTTTATTGAGAATGTGAAGTAATAACACACAATTAAAATTCCCTTTTAAAATGTAATTCAAAACGCCACTTAAAAAGAAGCTGTAATCCAAGACCCATAAC
Source organism: Hibiscus tridactylites (assembly GCA_958450335.1). Taxonomy (NCBI): domain Eukaryota; kingdom Viridiplantae; phylum Streptophyta; class Magnoliopsida; order Malvales; family Malvaceae; genus Hibiscus; species Hibiscus tridactylites. Next base: position 33,260,421 of record OY288273.1, on the reverse strand, counting down.
CTTACGCGGTTGAACCGCACTGGTTAAAGTGTCCAACTCCAATCCAACCTCCATGCAGTTACAAAATCCGAAGCAGTCCCTTTCTTCTCTCTACAACAATTAAAAACCTAATTAATTAACAAGGGGATAAATAAAAATTCTCTCTTTTTTCCCTCGATCGTGAAAAAAGCATCTCAAACGGGACAGAAATTATGGGGAAGAAAAGGAAGTCAATAGCGACGAGCCTTGATGAGGTGGATCGGACTATGTACGCTTCGTTTTGCAGCGCCGCTAATTCTTTGTCTCACCTTTATACTCAGGCTATGAACCAACAGAAACTCTCCTTCCAAGCTGGCAAACGCCATAGCCTTGTACTCTCTCTCTCTCTCTCTCTGTATGGAGCTTTGGGTTTTCATCTCTGTTTTTGCACACACACCACACACAGACATATATATATAGTTTGATTGATTGAATGGTGGGTTTATATATATATGGTTGTTATCTGTATGCGATATTTGCCTGGTGGATTTTTGTATCTGTTTTTTCAATCTTGATTTTGGGTTTTATTTGAGTTGTTCAAAAAGATGTGATTTTGATCAACCAATCCTGTTTTATTTATATTTTAACAATTGTGTTTTAAAAAAAATATATATATTTTTGATGTGAAAATGGTTTGGGGTTTGCTGGTTGTGGATTGATATGATTAGGGTTTTTGTTCCGCTGCTTGTGTTTCTGGATATATTGCATTTTTGTATGAATGCAGTGTCTACATTTTCTTTTGAGAAGCCTAAATGATAAATTGTAATAAAAAAAGTTGTGAATATGTTGATTTGTGGTGTTGTGCTTTTTTCTAAGAGTGGAACTGGTTGCCGTGGGATGTTTAAACTCGTGGTGAGTTTCAAATTGAGCTGGTCTTTTGATTGGCATTGGTACATTATAATAAAGGTTACATCAACAAAAATGAAATTCTATTTTCCCTTCTTAGGCTCGATACTCTCGTATTGCATTGCCATTATTTGTGAGACTGGAGTTTGGAAATTGAAGTACTGAAGCTAACGGAACCATTGATATCATATCACTTGCTTAAGTGTATGCCGTTTAAAGCTTGAAACTTGTATTAGTCACCGAGTCATGCAACCAGCTAATTTAGAACTCTTCCGGAGTTTTCAGCCTTTATTTGTGAACTTGCATATCTAGTCATCTATGAAGTGCTTCTAGCTGCGAGTTAGAAGTTTATGCTAATCATTTCATCTTGCTTTCAGGAAAAACTTTACCAATGGATTCGGAGACAACAAGAGGGAGGATCAAGAGTAACAACAATGGATATCCTCAATTACCTTCAGGTTGTTCTTTTTGACTCTTATCTTTTTCCATAGAGATGGAAAAATGAATCTGAACACAAAACTTTGCCTGTTTGAAATTGTTTTTTCCCCCTACCTCTATCTGCTATTCACTCTCGGAATTTGTTTATTCTCGAATTCTGTTACGACTACCTTAATACATGTGGGTGCATAGAGGTAAGCCTTATGCCATTTTATATTGAATGTAGTTCATTGAAATCTTGAATGCAATTTCTCTTCCTTTTTTCTTGTGTATTGGAGGGTCATATTGGTATCTCCATACCTCTGTCTGTATTTGTATTGCACACTGGTAGCGGATTCGAGTACTTCAAGAAAAATAAGGTCAGGACAACATAGGTCTTTCAATATGTTAGAGACCTACAATTTGTTTTGAGAAGTATGTCTCTTATTTCAAACCTGTTCTGTTTAGTTCTCAAATTTGGCATCTGAAAGACGTATACAGGGCTTTATTTTGCTTTGGCAATTGGAAAATTGGGAAATATTTTTATGATATTCTTGTAGTTTTGGCCTCTAAAGATGTGTGCAAGCACTAGAATGCTCATTACAAAGATGACTAGGGTAGATTATCCCTTATGACACAAGGGAATCTTGTGATTCCCTTGGAAATCTTTACATTTCTGTGTTTTTTTATCCTTTCTATTTGTGATAATATCTGGTTATCTTTATTATATTCTGAAAATCTGAATATTTTTATAATCTCCTTGCAGAATGAGCTAGACTACAGTGGTGAGGAGCCATCAATGTCACCTAGAGCACCAAGCCAGCAGCAGCAACCCCAGCCTACAATGCCGTTCATGATTCCCGGTTTCGTGGTCTCCTCAGGCTCATCTGGCCAAACAGCTGTGCAGGGAACTCGCCTTGACCATTGTGATCAGCAGCCGAAGAATTCTGTTTTCTCAAATGCCTTGTCGAGCCCTGTTCGTCGGAGTCTTCAGCATTATCACATTTCTCAGGAAGGCTACTGTCCGAATGGTGGTCAGCCTGCAGGAAATGGAGTCAGGAATAATGAACCCAACTTTCTTCAGCATCAGACTCGGGATCCTAACCCTCTTAGCTCCAACGATACCTCAATGGACATGCACGCAGATAGTCCATCGCACGAGTCTACTTACCGAGAATGACAATGGCAGCTCCCAACAATTAGAAAGATCCTAAAAGGGCTGGTGTAATTTGCATCACCATTTCTGTTTATTGCCGCCACCAAAGTGAAGAAAACTCCGCATTCATGCAAAAAAAAAAAAAAAAAAAAAACCCTCATGGCACTGGTCTGTGTGTTGCATAGCACAGATTGGCATGAATCTATCAGGATTTATTCATGTTGTCCCCTCTTTTAAGTATTTGCAGTATAAACTATAAAGCATCTGTACAGATTGTGGGAGGCTTTTGACAATTGGTGCTCGTAATGACACATTCAAAATTAGTAGACCGAAAAGCTAAAATCGAACCCGAAATGGCCTAAACAAATCAAACTTGAAATGATCCAAACTGGAAAAACTACGAAGCAAATCGTAGTTGGAAGCAAGTGGTATTATGTCGGCACCATTTGCTATAGGCAGGGACAAGCGCAGGTGAATGGTCTAGCATTGAGTGGCCCTTCTTAAATAGGGGAATCTCATGCAACTAGTTAATAAGCCTGCCTAGAGTAAATTCATAATTATTTTAATTTTTTTTAAATTTATATTAAAACAAAAGTAAAAAGTTCGTGGGAGCAAGAGTCCCTCGTAGGTCTGTCTCGGGGTCCATAGGACAAATCATTTCTTTTTCCTAAGAATGTATCATTAATGATTCCCAAGTCTCCCCCTTTAGGTTTATTGCATTTGCTCACTTGTCTTGTGAGATTGTGACCCCACCAATTAGGTTTTTTTTTTCATGGCAATATGCACTTCATTTATGGTGTGTTTTCTCACTTGAGAATAAAGATGGCAATTGATCCAACATATAAAATAATTTTAATTTGTTTGGTTTTGTATGATAGTTGAATGTGGTTATTGTTGTACCAAAATACTAATTATATTAGTTGTTTTTTTTTAATATGCTGCTGTGATTATAAGGTAGTATTTGTTTAAATTTCTTAGCTATTTAATAACACACATCGTGCACACAAAGTACTCGAACCCGGGTCACCTGTATAAAGTACATTATTCTTTACCACTGAGACCACTCCACATATTCAATTATATATATATATATATATATATATATATATATATATATATATATATTTGACAATGGAAAGTCGGTTGCGTTATTGATACTTGAAATAAAATAAAAAACGGGTCCCACAAGCATCTAATACAAAGGAAGAAACAATAAAAGAGCAGATCTGAAAAAAACCCAACCGACACATTTTTCCCCCACAAGCCAAGAGCTCTCTGGAACGATGGAGAAAACAAAAGGAAAAAAAACACCAGAAAATAGAACCTATATGCGTTGATGAAGCTGGTGAAACTTCCATCCATGCTATCGTCAGGAGATGCCCCGACGATCCGCCTCCGCAAGCCGTTCAACGGACGGCGAAACCTCCTCAATCCAGTAGCTATCTTCGTCCCCCAAAGAAGTATCAAAGGCCAAAGCATGGACCACCATGTTTCCATCACGTCGGACAAACTGGAACCGGCATGCATGCAATTGGCGGGATAACTGGTGTGCTTCCCAGATCAGTGAGCTAATAACGAAAAAATACATCTCCTGACTCTTCATCTTCTTGATTACAGTCAAACAATCGCCTTCAAATACGGCCTCCGAAAAATCCAGATCAACGGTGAAGGAGATTGCATGCACCAAAGCAATGGCCTCCCCGGTGAAAGCAGATTGTACCCGGTAAGATTTCCTCCGACTAGAGCCCAATATTAAGCCCTCGTTATTTCGGATAACACATCCTGACCATGAACAATTTGTGTTTGGGTTAAACGTTGCATTAAAGTTGGTTTTGACAAAAGTCGGAGGAGGTGGCAGCCAACGGGAACGGAAGGTGGTAGTACCTGTCTGCAGACGAGCAGGTAATTCTTTCAATTCGCGCACAAAAGCTTGAATATGCACTATGGTTGCCTCCCATCTCTGAAATTTGCTTTCATTTACCAACTTGTTACGAGACCACCAAATGGACCAAATTGTAACTAAAATATCTACATAGCGATAAGATGGTTAGTTATCAAATAGCCATGAGAACCATTCTTTTAGCTCTAAACTGTCTGTATGTGTATTCCATGTAAAACTCAGGTTAGACTAGATAGGGAGAATAAACTGACAATCACGGATAATATGTAATGAATCTTCAGGGAACATGTTGCATCTAGGACAGGAATTATCATTTAGAATGCGCCTGAAACAAAGATTAGCTTTGGTAGGCACAAAATTCCTAATAAACTTCCAAGTCTGGAATTTGATTCTAGATGGACAAGGGACATTCCAGATTGTTTTAAACAGCTGTCTATCATTAGCCGTAGTCCCATTAGAAGCAAGAAGTAATTTGTAACCACTCCGAACCGTAAACATACCTGAAGGTTCTACACTCCAAACACGACAATCTGCAGAATTCAGCCACCGAATCCCGTTAAAAGACCAATGCAGAATTCAGCCACCGAATCCCGTACAATATGCCAGAATCTCTGGTAAAATATGGCACCTAGACCATCCGCACCAGCTGCTTTAAGGGGCTCCATGGATTGAAGCGCGACACACACTTCATCCTTAGAAAAAGGGGCAATCAAGGAGGCATTAATATCATCCGAAATACATGGCCGTATTCCTTCAAGAATTTGGCTGGTGATAATAGGATTACTGGTAGTGAAGATATCTTGAAAGTAGTCATTCGTAACAGTATGCATGTCCGCAATTTTCTCCATCCTTATACCTTCATTTGTATGTAGTGCTGAAATTCGATTAGTGTGCTTGCGTTGGGATGCAAATCGGTGGAAAAAGGAATTTTTCTGATCTCCATGTCTCAACCAATTGGCACGAGCTCTTTGCTCCCAGTACACTTCAGATTTATCAATTTCCAAATTCAGTGCAAGGCGAGCCTCTATAATTTTCTCCAAAACATCATCAGTTGGGGTCTGATCGGCCAACTCTTCAAGACGCTTTTTGAGAGCCTTTGTGGACACCTTCCTCGAACACTGTAACCTCCGAAACCAGCATTCCAAACCCGTACTGACTTCAGCTAGACGTTCAAGAAGAGAACCAGACGAGGCAGACCACAATCTCCTAACCTCAGCTTCACAACTATCTTCAGCCAACCAAGACGCTTCAAACTTAAAATGAGAATGCCTATAGCCAACCGAAGTGATACCCATATCCAAAAGTAACAGACAATGATCAGAGAGGGAATCAACACAGTGCAGAAGTTGGTAGTTGGGAAACATAGACCACCAAAGAGTGTTACCCACCCCCTATCCAACTATTCCCTGATGTTCGTATCCGAGAACTTTCCTTTCTCCCACGTATACCATCTCCCTTTGTACCCAAGATCCGATAGCGAGCAATCATTCAAAGCATCTTGAAATGCATTCATTTGCTGTGGGTTACGCAAACGGCCTCCCACCTTTTCAGTTGATAACAGAATGTCATTAAAGTCGCCGAGGACAACCCATGGTACATTGGGACAATTGTCTAAAGAACGGAGTAAATTCCATGAGGTTTTGCGTAAATTTTCTTCAGGGGCTCCATAAAATCTCGTAAATCTCCAGCAATAACCTTCACTATCTCTTGAGACCATAACATCAATATGGTTATTTGAGAAGGAACACAACACAACATCACACCCATCCTTCCAAGCAAGACAAAGACCCCCACTTCTTCCTCTAGAACTTACATCAATTCCAGATAAAAAAAACCCAACGCCGACGAGCACTAGCCATATCATTTGATTGTAATTTAGTTTCCATAAGAAAAATAACAGAAGGTTTAGCATCTCGCAAAGTTGCATAGAGACGCCTTCTCGCCCGAGGCTTCCCTAAGCCTCGGACATTCCAACATAGGTGCTTCATTGGGCTCGGCAAGCCTGGGCTCCTAGGCCTGCCGATTGTGAAGATGATGACTCATGAGAATCCCTTACTCCAAAAACTATAGAGTCTTGTCGAAGTCGTTTCAGCCCATCAGAATTAGCTATAACAATGCCCTCCTCACTCAAGTCCATAGAGGTTGCAGATGTTTGTACCAACCCAATCGACCGCATAACACCAGGCTCATGTCCCACATAAGAACCACCAGGCCCAATTCCAGGATTGTTATAAAAAACGGAAATACTTCCAACAACATTATTCTGAGAATATTTACCTATGATATTTGTAACTGCTGTATTAAACTTGGGATTGAATTGTGCCATAATGTTAGAAACGGAAGGAGGCTGATTTTCCGCCCCTGGATTAACTCCATATCGAATCCCATCTTCCAACCGCCGACCACTGTCTTCATCACAGAGCCATGGACTGGTTTGAAGAATTCGACGGAACGGTGGAGCTTTCAACGTTGCATCCCACTGAAACACAACCTCTTGCTGATCCTGGAGAACCCGAAGAGGACAATAGCCTTCTCCATGTCCCAATCTTCCGCAACGATAACAGAAAAGTTTAAGTTTTTCATACTGAAAGGTTACATAGCCACTCTGCCCATTAGGAAGCAACATTTTTTTCCAGCGTTTGAGTGGAATAAGAACATCCAATCTTACACGAATCCTCATCGTACCCCGAATACCCAGCGAAACTGCTTTTGCATCATACTCAAGGAAAAGACCCAGATAATTCCCTATTTGCTTCGCTACTGATTCTTTAATGTATCCAAGGAGCAGATCATGCACAAGAATGTAGAAATCAACAAACTGAAGCGTTACATTCAGAGGCTCCTCACCAACCTGCAGTTTGTGAAGAACCAAACGATGAGAATTAAAGTACCACGGGCCATCCATTTCAATCCTCTCAACATCAACCACGTTAAATAACCGGAACAGAAAGCGACTAGAACCCAGATCTGAAATTGCAATGCCCCCTATCGGATGCCAAAGATTCGCGAGAGTAATCCGCATTGCCTGGAAGTTAATCATACTCGAGGTCAAGAAAGATCCCACAAAACAAAATTCAAAAGAAATCCGACTATCATCCGGAGCCGGATCAACTTCTACAACAATTTCTTCCTCTTCATCAAGTGAAAGATCCGCGAGCCCATCAGAAATCGTTGCTATAGAACAAGAAACGTGGAAGAAACAAAAGAAGAAAGCCAAGCAAGGCTAGGCACGGATGCTAAGGAGAAAGACTAGAAAGAAAATACTGGAAAAAACCAGAGAGAAAATACTGGCAAAAACCAGAAAGAAAATACTTAATTCAGAGAATATATTCAATAATATTAGTTGTTACTTGTTAAGCATTAGAAATATTAATAGAATATAGTTTAAATTCACGTCACTGTTTCAAGTCGTTTTGTAGACTAATAATATGAACGTAACTTTTATATGGACTAAAACAACCTTTACCTGGAATAATTTAAGGATATTGTGTGATTTATTAAAATAAATCATGTTATGAATATTTTTATTTATGGTGGATATTAGGGGTGGGCAAGACCGGGTACCCGACCAATTTTTCTAGAATTGGTTTCGGTCCCGGTAACCACATGTTCTTGAAAACTAGAACCAGTCTCGGTCACAGTTAGACCGGGTTCAAGATTTCAGGAACCAGTCTCGGTACTAGTGGGAACCGATACCAATATTGAGTACCCAGTCAATTAGTCTATTATTAATAAAATTTGAGCAACGGGGAAAAAATTTCAACCGTCAATAATAATATTAAATAACAAAGTCAGAACACTATAAACTTGAAGATTGAAGTCTTAAAACGAGTCATACTCATAATATTCATACATAAAGAGAAATAAAAGAGTGCCTTAAGTTGTTTTCAACCTCTTCAACGTCATTCGGTACCATACCAGTACCGGGTACCTGGTACTGGTCCCGGTCCCATTGGGTACCCACCGGGTCCAAAAAAGCAGGATCCAATCTCGGTCCCGGTTGCAATCGGGACCTAAATTCTGGATCCAGTCCCGGTCCCACCGGAACTAATTTCGGGTAAAAATCTATCGGGATCGGGTAATCGGGTTTTTTGCCCACCCCTAGTGAATATACATATATTAAATGAGACTTTAATTTAGTTTATTATTAGGGTTTAATATCCATTAGAATTATGGTTTCTATCTTATGCCTATAAATATACAGTTTAGAGAAAGCATTATACACAACCCTACATTGAGAATATAATACAAATCTCTTTCTTTGTCTCTCATCTTGTTCTTGTTCATCTATTTTGTTCTTGCTCTTTACTTTATTCACAACACGTTATCAGCACGAGACTCTAATCAATTAAGGTCTTCATCGTTCGAATCCAAAAGAAGTTACTGGAAAGAATTCGATTAGAGAATGAACCAAAGATAAGTTCTTTTCCTCTCAATTTTTTCTACGTTATTGATTACCTTTCTCTTTATATATTAACTTGGTTTTTAATTTTTCGACTTTGGGCGCAGGATTGAAACATTTAATGTTCGAGCTAAATTCAAAATATCAATCCCAACCGCACAATTTATTGGCTCTTGATAGTTGTTTGAGCCCTTGCACGTGGTTCTTTTTACATGGTCTATCTTGAAGGTTGTAAGTACCCTTACTTTTTATAGAAGATTTTGATGTCGAAACAATGAGAATTTAATGTTGGGAGGTATTTATGTCCTTATACTATTTCATCATGCCTATTTGATCGGAATTGTATTTTATTTATTTTTTATTTGAGCCCTTGCACAATTGAGTACTATTAAGAGGTAAGTTTTCACTTTTAATTATTTTTCTTATATATAAGAAAAATAATGCTAATGAGATTTGAATCATAAACGTACCCAAATCATTTGACTATTTCAACTATATTATTGATATTTGTTGTCAAGGAACCACAAATCATATGTATTTATGTATTTTTATATTAATTTGCTTAACGATACATAATCGATAGTTTGTGGTTAGTTATTTGCTACTTAATATTTATTTAATGAGATTTTATGTTTTAACCATGTTTTAAGTTTTACATGATACCTTTAAATGGCTTGGAAAGAGACAAGACATAAAGAGATTATGAGAAGTGGTCTTTAATAGGAAAATCAATATCAGTAAACTCTATTTTCATTTTTATTCTTTAAAATATGATTTTAAGGTGTAATAAATTAGGGTGATTTATGATCTACAAGAAGATTGTTATAAATTAGGATGATTTATGTTTTTTTTTTATTTTGATGGTTTAATCTGAGTATATTAGCTGGACATTCCGTTCTGCGAGGCTATTAGTCTCAAAGGAGTTTTTTAAAAGGACCTTGTGGACTGGTTTAACAATGCTGCATATGAGGATTAAATCTTTGTTCTCTGTAAGTATTGTATATATATTGGTTGATCAATTATTCTTTAATAGCATGACTGTTATAAAGTCTATATTTGCTTAAAAGCAATAATTTTTTTTGTCGAAAAACTCGACTATAGACTTCTCCTAAGTTCAAGTTACGAAAATTCGTCTTGATCCAAGAATTTTTATGGGTGGCCTTCCCTGAAGTGAATACAAGCATGATGTTTATTCCATGCAATTATTAGATTTGTTTCATTCCCTAAAGTGAAGGAAAACGTGATAATTCACTATATGGTTAGTGAATAAAACTCAGTTATGTGAATATTTCAAATTAAATTGAAATTTTGTGGTCAGAGTATCACCGATGAGGACATATTAGAAAAACATACTCCACTTTTCACACAATTAATGTTGTCTTGTAGACACAATATTGTGAAAAAGTTTTAATGGCATACTGGCTCCGCTTCATTTCCTGAAGTGAATGTGACATTTTATAGCGAAAAGAATAAATGTCACGTTAGAAATTGTGGTCGCAATTGAAGCCATGAACATAGACATTGGCAAGATGATCATTTTAAGAATGTTTATAATCACTAGAAGTGGGTTTATAAAGATGACAATGTTGTGAATAAAATAAAGAAGAACAAGAATAAGAACGAAGAACAAAGAGATAAGAGAAAGAGAGAGATTTGCATTATTCTCAAATATAGAATTGTATGTACATTGCCTTCAGTAAATCATCTATTTATAGGCATAAGAAGTACATAATGCATTAAACTCTAATTAATGTAGATAATATTCCTAATGATAAAGTAAGTCAAATCTCCATGATAAAGTTATTATCATGATAGACATCCACATAGATAAATATTCATAGCACTCCCCATTGGATGTCTATGAAGATAATGTGCCTCGGTAAAACCTTACTAAGATAAAAACTCAATAGGAAAAAAACTCAATAGGAAAAAAATTCTTTAGTGAAGGAAAAATAGTACACACATCTTTGATACACATAACATGTTGCCTCATTAAAAACCTTACCAGGAAAGTTCATTGGGATAAAACCTCGGTTAAGGGGAAAATAGTGCAACGCGTATTTACTCTCCCTCATAAAAACACCACAGAAGATCTTTGAATCTTCATAATTCAATCGTGAATACTATTTTTTAAAGACCGTGAGGGATAAAACTTTGGAGTAATATGTTTCATGATGTATTCACCTTTCAATTGAGATATACATCTTGCATTATCTCTACACAAAATAGCTTCGTATCATATCTTGTGAAAGTAAATCCATATATCTTCTAGATATGTTGGGTCAGTGGTCTTAGCCAAACACATTTTTGGCTTGCCTCGTGAATAACAATTATTTCTACAAGATTTGAGGAGGCATCGACGAATGTTTGAAGATCTAAAGGTAATGGTCTTTGTATATTTATGGATATTTATTGACCAACTAATATATGGTGCTTCTAGAAGAATTATTTATTTATCTTTCTTTTAAAGATAAATTTATTCACACCCAATAATCTTGCAATCATAAGGATACTCAATAGATATGCTTTATCCATACTGAATCTTCTTTAAGATTCTTTCAACTTATATCCATTCACAGACAAAAACGCATATTTAAGTGCTCGATCTTTAGGTCGAGACAAAATCACAACTTAAGATTCTTTTTCTTAAATACTTTCATTAAATACTTTGAAAGCTCTTCATGAGTTTCCAAATTGAAGATCTTCATGAGTGCTAATGATATAATGAATCTTGATCCAAACTCCTTTATAAAATACATAAAGAAATCTGATAATTCTTGCAATATTTTCTCAATTAGAACTCACTAAGGCGATTATACCAAATGCGCCAAATTATTCAATGAGACGTGTCTAAATAAATTTCCTTAGAAATTTTCAAACGTTTCTAGCATTTTAAATACTTTAAGGATAAACAGGGATCCATAAATAATTAGACGCATGTAATATATTTCATAACTGCCAAATTAATTGCATCCACCATGAAGTATTTAAAATTCTTCATAAATTATAATCTGTCGTATTTACGACTACTTATTTGTGCATCACTTGCATTACACCTTTAGGTGTTTAGACTGCTAGTCCAAATACTTCTCTTTTGGAAGTTCAAAGCATCTTTCTATATTAACCAATCATTTCAACATCAATAGATTCTTATACAAGATCCTCGTTTTCTTTCTTTACTTCTATAGAAGTATTCTATGTAAAATTGTTTGCAAAATCGTTGTCGACAACTTTTCAATTTTTTGGTTTCGTTCTCGTAGTGACATAACTCATCAAGATCTCTTTAAGATTTCAATATTTTATTTCAGGTTCCTGAAACTCTTCAAGAGTTTTATAATTAGTTATGTCTTGGGTCTCTTCATGAGCACCCGCCTCCAATATATGACCATCTCATACTACTTTCTATTTACGAGAATTTTGATCATTGGAACCAATTTCAACTATCATGCTTCAAGCATGACTTACATCCTCTCGCTCTAACATGTAATTTAAACTTAGAGCATTCCAGCTGGTATATAAGACTTGGTTACTCTTATTGGGTCAGCAAATATGTCTAGAAGTTGACATGTAATAACATGAATTATCTTATGAACTTCTGGTTCATATACAAGGATCTAGATAACGATAATTCATTTTCCTTTATCCAGCTGATTATTATCTCCCCCGGATGTTGTGAAAAATCATGTCATAAATGATTCTCCAATTAATGTTTAAGAGTTTAAGCATAAAATGAGACTCGTACTCAATATATATTCTCAACCTTTTTTATTTACCCATTTTGTTTGTTGCGGAGCAATTCATATCGCACATTCAAAAATTATAAAATGAGAAATGTATGGCTTCTGACCAAAAACCAATCATAATGGGGAGTTTATTATAACTCGTTGGCTTAATGCGTATAAGTGTTGCTATATGGAAACATCATATATATAATAAGTCTTTTGTTCTCATAGTTTAGCTATTAAATAGGAGGCATCTGTTGGGTTGTGTGGGGCTCGATTCGATCAACCAATTTAGCTCACCAAGTGGTGGAGAGGTGGATATTTGGGTGGAAGGGTTGTGGAAGCTAAAAAGAAATTTGACACAATGATTTATAGTGGTTCAACCTTCTAACCAAGGTCTACATCCACTACCTTAGCTCCCCACTAAGGATTTTTCAATCAATCCACTATTGATTCGTCCCCTTTTCTAGGATTAGGAGGAAACCCTTACAACCGATCAAGCTTCTACCCAAAGCCTTGATCAAAACCCTCTTTACAAAGAGATAAAGAAAGCAAACTTAAAACCCTCTAATAGGTGTTTGTTTGCACAATAAAGCACTCACCCAAAACCTAAAACACTTGAGCAAATCTGACAATTTTGGCTCACTAGTGTTTGTCTATACAAAAATTGACAATTTAAGCACTAAGACACTTTTTGATCATTTGATGTTTGACAATACGAGCATTAGTCTTATCTTGATGCTTGGAGGTCCCTTTTATACTCCCAATTGAGTTTGTAGTCGTTACTAGCTGTTGGGGATGGATTGGAGCCGTTGAGAACTTTATTTCCCTTCATAAATGCTGTTCTTCAGCTATCTATATCGATACGCGTGTAACGGTATCGGTACGACCTTCATAGGAACTAGCCGTTAGGCACTTGCCAGCATAGGTGTATCGATATGCTTGAGGGCGTATCGATACGGGTTCTCATTTAAATGACCGTTGGGAAATAGCCGTTGGGGTGGTTGAAATGGGATCAGTACACTTACGTGGCGTATCGAAACGACCCCGATGCATATCAATACGGCAAATGCCTGTATCGATACGAGTTTTGACAGTGGCCAAACTGGGGCAAAAAGGTATCGGTACGGGGGTTTACCGTATCGATACGGGTGCTCTGAAAACACAAGTTTGGCTTTTAAAAACATGAAAAGTCTTCGCCAAAAACCTCTTAAAATACCTCAAACATAATTTCAAGTTGTTTGGACTTAAAAACAAGTTTTAAATTCTTTTCAAATTAGTCCAAAACATTTTTCAATTATTATATCAAAACATTAGTTCTACAACATCCAATTGAAATTTTGCTAAACTATATTTTTCATAATCAATAGGCTTTGTAACAACTGATATAGCCTAAAATATAAACTCACTAGCTTTAGTAAGACAAATAGTCTAATAACATAATTTGAATCCTTTTAGAATCAATCTCACAAACTTCTGGTTGTAAGTTGATAAAACAATGTAGATGCATCTGCTAAATTCATATAAAACTTTCCACATTTGTGGATATATGGGCCCATATTTCATTCAGATATGCATGTCTCAACTTTAGTACAAGAACTTCAAGTTCTTTTGATAAGTGAGATCTTAATAATTTCCTTTGAGAACAAGCAACACAAGAACTCCGTTTTCTTTCAATAAGTGAAATTTAGTTAATTCCTTTGAGAACAAGTACCACAAGAACTTTAGGTTTTTTTAATAAATGTGCATATAAATCTTAATAGATTTCGCATCATTATTGATCAAGATGGTCTAACTGATCATGTCAACTATATACAAGTGTGTATATACATTTTGAATTTGGTAACTTCTGGTTACCATAACATGTGATTCAATCTCACTCGTACATGTCTAGTATGACCATCGAAATTGTTCCTTTGAATAGGAATATATTTAGCTCTTTCGGAGCTTTCAATGAAAATTATTTTTTTGGTAGCAATATATAACTCTTCTAGAGCTTTCAATTGACTTTTGGCTACCAGAAAAGTTATCTATAATTTGCAAAGGAATATTTTTGCGAACTCATATTACTCTCTTAAAATTTCCACTTCTAACGGTGACGATATTATCACCATTAGTGGTAATTATTGCAATATTCACAATTCTTCACTCTCATAATGTGCTTTCTCTCAAGAACTTATTGCTCTTTTGGAGCATCAATATTTTTAGTATTTTGAAATATAGTACTCATATTATCTCTTGCATTAAATGTGAAAATATTTCTTACGCTTCTGCTAAGCATAAATCGTCACCATAAATTGTGTTTGATAAGTAATCATGTTGAACAAAATTAATAAATAACATAATATATAAATATAAATATTAACATTAATATAAATATAAAACGTAAATAACTAATGTGTAAAGTAAATAAATATAAAGCAAAATAAATAAAAAGATAATTAATTCTCTTCAAAGTTATGAAAATAATTAGAAGATGATTTATTCTATTCGAGGGTTATAAAGAAATCAACAACGTCCAAATAAGTTGGACCAATAACGTCCAAATGAGTTGGACCAATATTATTTTCGTCATTTTCGCAAACAAAATTTACTTTTATTTTCTTTCCTTTATCATTCAATGATTGTTGATTTTTCAGCGTATGATAAGTACGAGACCAATAGTTTATAACGTCACATTGGTAATAAAAAAGATTTCACTTTCTTAGAATGATCTTTATCACTTTTGTCATCCTTATAACCTCACTACCAGTGGGTAGAAGTATTCTTAAAATGACCATATTTTTCATGTCTATATTCATAGCCTTGACCACGACCACAACTTCTAATGTGGTTTTTATTCATTCCATAATATAATCTCACATTCACTTCAAAGAATGGAGTAGAACCAGTGGGCCTTTGAAACCTTTTTCACATATCCTTATCACAGAAATCAAAGATTTAATCCCCGTACGCGACATTGTTAAACCAATCCACAAGGTCCTTTAAAAACCTCCTTTGAGACCAGCAGACTCGCAGAACGGGATGTCCAGGCAATATACTTGGATTATTTCGAAATTATGTCTCTAATTGAATAATGATTTACCATGTTTGCATTCACTTCAGGGAATGAAACAATTCCAATAATTGCATGGAATAAAAAATTCACTTCAGGGAATGCCTCCCATAAAATATTTTGGATCAAGACGAATTTTCGTAACTTGAAATTGGGAGAAGTCTATGGCCGAGTTTTTCGACGAAGAAGAAATATTGCTTTCGAGCAAATATATACTTTATAACAATCTTTTTATAGATTGAAATTCATAATGATTTATCGCACATTAAAATCATAATTTAAAGAAAAAATAAAGTTTACTAATAATAATTTTCCTCTCGAGGACAATGAAGACATAGCAAATGAGCGAAACAACTTCTCATAATTTCTTTACGTCACGTCTCTCTAGCTACACTAACACTAGCAACCAATGATCTTTCAAAAATTAAAAATCAAGTTAAAGATCAAGAGAGAAAGATAATTGATAATTAAAATATAATTGAGGGAGAAGAACTTATCTTTGATTCATACTAGAATCAAATTCTTTTTGGCAAACTCTTTTAGGATTCGAACGACATACACCTCAGTTGGTTAGAGTCTCGTGCTGATAACGTGTTGTGAATAAAATAAAGAAGAACAAGAATAAGAACGAAGAACAAGAAGAACAGAGAGATGAGAGAAAGAGGGAGATTTGTATTATTCTGAAATATATAATTGTATGTACAATGCCTTCAGTAAATCATCTATTTATAGGCATAAGAAGTACATAATGCATTAAACTCTAATTAATGTAGATAATATTCATAATGATAAAGTAAGTCAAATCTCTATGATAAAGTTCTTATTATGATAGACATCCACATAGGTAAATATTCATAACAAACAAGAATATATTAAGAAAGTGAATTTTTTATGCAATAGTACAAACTATTGATCTCGTACTTGTCATACGCCAAAGTATTATGGGCATTTATCCACAATCATGAATGATAAAGGAAAGAAAATATAAACTAATTTTGTTTACGAAAATGGCGAAAAAAATTATGGCATTGTTGGTCCAGCCCAATTGGATATTGTTTATTTCCTCGTAACTCTTGAAGAGAATAATTCGTCATTTATCTTATTTCCTTATAATCTCTAAAGAGAATTATTGATATTTTAATTTATTTTGCTTTATGTTAATTTATTTTACATATTATATATTTATGTTTTTATATTATATATTTAAATATATTAAAACATTTATTTATTTTGCTTTATGTTAATTTGTTTTACATATTCTCTTTTGAAGAATATGTTTACTTTCAGAATAAAATATGCAATAAATTGTGGTGATTTATGCTTAGTAGACAGTGAAGGTACTCATACTACACTTAAGCATAAGAACAATTTTTCCCATTCAAAAGCAAGAAAATGTGAGTATTATATCTCAAAGTATTAAAATATCAATGCTCCAGAAGAGCAATTATTGAGACATTATCTTTGATAGATAATTGATTTGATATGTGCTATATTTAATATTTTTCATTCCCTGAAGTGAATGGTACAAAGCACATAGTTTTTGTTCCCCGAAGTGAATGGAACAAATCACATATTGAAAAGTGTATAATTATGCACATTTTCTCATTTAAAATGCAAAGGAACAATGCGAGTACTATATCCGGAAGTACTATCATAGAAGACTCCGAAAGAGCAAATATATTATTGCCAAATGGAACTTAATTTCATATTTACAATGCGTTATACTCGTCAAAGTCGCAAAAAGACTTATTGGATTTTAAATATATTCTCAAAAATGAATATCATAATGAGATTGTTAGTTAAGGGGATGTTGGCTATTTCCATGTTACGAGTATAACCCAAGTCATTAAAAAAATCTTGACAAAATTATATGCACTATCATCCGGATTGTACTACACAAGAATTAATATAATGAAGCTCATGCTATTGTAAACCAGAAGTGTATTGATAAATTTATTATTTAGCATGGCCGGCTAGGCCATCCCGGTTCAATTATGATGCGAAAAGCTATTTACAAAATCTATGTTTGATTTTGATATAACAAATTGTTTTAAGGACTTATTTGCAAAGTAAATAAATTTTTAAGTACTTTAAAATCTCACAATTGACAAGTAATTTTAAGTCCAAATTATTTTCCAAAGTCAAAACTTAAACCCTATAAATTTTTTAAGTGTTTTTAAGCCAATTTTTTTAAAAAAAAACGTACAAGCGTTTCGATATACCTAATGATGTTTCAATACGACCAAAACTTTATTTGGCTACTGGAAGAAGCCGTTTCGATATGGTTTATACAGTTTCGATACAAGCTGCTTTAAAAGATAAAATTTTGACAAGGCATTTTAATACGACTTATACTTTTTCGATACAACCTTCTTGTGGGTTTAAGAATTTTGGGCCTTTCGTTTCGATACGGTCTAGCTGTTTCGAATTTTGATACGGTCTGAAAGATTTGTAAAATCTTAGCATTTATTATTTTTGACTGTTACTTGTCAGTTATTGGGAATGAGCGGTTTTTAAAAAGCAGTTGACATGTATCGGTACGCCTTAGGGTCGTTTCGATACAGAAATTGGCAGTAGCTCAAGTGAGAAAAATTGTATCGGTACGACCAAAGCCGTTTCGATACGACCCCTTATAGCATTTCGATACGCGTTTCGATACGCCTCTCTTTATTACCTACTATAGCTCTTTCTGTTTTGAGACAGGGATTGGTACATGCCTTCACATTTCGATACGAGCATGTGCAGAAGTGCATTTATGGTGAGAAATAAAGGCTCCAACATCCCTACTGATGACCTCAACCACACAAACGACTAAAAATCAATGCAAGGATATAAAAACAAGCCTCCAAAGCCTCAACAAAAACTATTGAACCTACTTGCAACATCCAAACTATAATTCAAACCCTTGTGCTTTTAAAAGTCATATCTTGTACCCAACTTGTTGTAATCCTTTTGTAAATCATTAGTTCAAGTTTGAGAGAGTGTTTGATTGTAATTGGGCAAAATTTCAGTCTTGTGAGAGATATTTTCATTTGTCAAATTTCATCTTTATAAAGAGAGTCTTTTGGGTCAATCTCTGGGCATTAAGATTGACCGATTGTAAATGCTACCTCCTTAGTATTTTAAAAATTAGAAATGATTAATATAAATGAAAATTTGTTTTCAAAAATCAAAATAATAATATTTGATGTCTAGCTTTTCAAAACAAAAACAAAACACATATTTCATAACACATCTTAACAAAATCCCTTAAACAAAATCAGAAATTCGAATCTTAACATTGTAAAGAAAAAACTGATTGAAAATGTCGCCCCCATAACAAACAAAAATAGTAAAAACATTTTTCTATATTTACATTTTTTTATTTTATAAAAATAACCTTTTAATTTTACGACCAAACACATATTTTATATTTTTCAAAAAATAATTTCTATCCCCTAACTCCAAAGAACCTTATTTCCCAACACACAATTTCATAACGCATCTTACTTTTCTTTTTCCTCTTAACAATACAAAAAAAAGAGGATTTTTTTGAAAAAAATCAAAAATAAAAGAATCGCTATCATGCGCCATGGATGCCACTATCTCTATCCTTCACTTTAAATAATTCCATCCAGATATAAAACTCATTTCTCTTTTATTTATAATTTCTCCCAAATTTTTTACTCTCCAATTTTCCAATTCCTCGCCGATTCATTCCTACGCCACCCACGGCCTAATACGCCGGCGCCGGCGGTTTAATTCCCTGGGGTTTTCTCCTTCTTCTACTACTCGCCAGATCCACTTAATCGCCATCAGGTAAACCCTCAAACGCCTTTTCTTTCTTTTCAATGTGAGTTCCTGTTTGTTTCCCGAGAAAATAAAATGAGAACAAATAAAGCAAAAAGGGGGTTTCAATTTGAACTGTTCACTGCCAACATTTTTTTTTCTGTTCCATTTTCTTTATTGCTTTCAATTTCAATCAAACAGAGAGCATTTCTTTGAGCCGATCCTTGTTACTTTAACTGAAAACAGATCTTAATTCGTTTGTAAACGAATTTAATTTTTATTATTGACGTTGATGTTCTTAATTATTTCTTTTTATTTATTCAATAATGTTACTCCATTTCTTGATTTTGTTTATTTACTGTTAAATTTTACTAAATTGATGTTATAGAATTTTATTTATTTGTTTAGTAAAATTATAGATCTTAATTGTGTGTGCTTTAATGGGGGGTGAGCATGTTGATAATGATTGCACTTTTTGGGAACAAAGTAGTTATTATGTCTGCAATGAGTTTTGGTTACTTAGGGTTCACTTCATTAGTAAACTATAAATAGAAATTTAAGATCTTCGTCTTCCATTGATGTTAATTTTTCATTATTTGGAAAGCTTGATAATTTTACTGACTGTGACATTTGGTGGATAAGGAGTTAGGGGTAGTTTGGTTCGGTTTGTTGTGACCGGAGTCGGAGTGTTGAAAAGAGAAAAGAAACAAGAAAAAAGCGTTATCTGGGTGCCCCAGATGAGAATTGATGTTATTGGCAGTAGAAGGAGGAGGGTTCTTCTCTTCTTCAGCGTCCGGGTATAGCAAGGGCTTGGCCCTTCTGCTCTTGGGTCAGAAGCACGAGGACAAGTCCATGAGAGTTTCGCCGTGGAACCATTACCAGTTGGTAGACCGAGAACCAGATCCTGACCTCCAACTGGCTTCCATCAAGAACCGGCTTCCCCGCGGGTGTGCCTCTTTTGTCTGCTTTGGTCGCACTTCCGCAGGGCTTGACGCACCATCGCCTTTGAAAGTAGGCCCTGTTCAACAGCAGGATGTCTTGCCGGAATCTTTTGTTGCAGATAAGAGTAATGACCAAACAAATCAGCTTGATGATGGAAATAGCAATGTAAGAAAGATTGTTTTGAAAAGTAGTTTGAAGAAGCAATTAAGTAGAGCTCAAGTTTCTCTTGAGGATGTTAATGATCGTGAGGCATTAGGGGAAAAGGATGGCAATAACCCGAGTCATACAGAACTAAGAAAGGTGCAGTGGACTGATGCTTATGGTAGCGAGCTTGCTGAAATCAGGGAATTTGAGCCCAGGTACATGAAATTTCCGTTCTAAATTAGTTTTATAAGCAATGCGGTATAATTTTCAAACATATTCCAAGTTTTTCTTTATGCTATTTCTGTCTTTATTAATGTGCCCCATGAATTTAAGTAATATTATGTGCCCTTCGGTGTTTACAATTCTTTCTTGTTTTCCTAAAGTTAGTTTTATTAAGATGTTTCGGTATTATTGAACAGCATCTGCTATAAATCTACAGACTTTCTTACCACATAGGTTGTAAATATATTCCGACTAGTCAAAAATTTGTTTTCTTGATTGGTAAAATACTCGAGTTTTTCTGCAAGCCATACTGATCACATTGCTATGGCACTCTTTGCACAAAATTGGGATATAGCCGACAATTTCTTCTGGGTCTGTTTTAATAGTCTCTAAAGATGTGAATAGGCAGTTGCTACCAGACCACATGCATAGATCTGATTTTAGAGCATTGGCTCTCAAGATCTCGTGCATGAGACGTATATGTCTGTTTGAAAAAATGTGAGAAATTGTGGTGTAAATGTGTCAGCATTACTAGCATACGTCTATGTGATACTAATTTGAATGGTAGCTGTCTTCACAAGAAATTACAGCACAAATGGTAGATAGTGTGTTAGGTTCACCCCACCCTATTGCTTCTGGTGCAATTTTTTTAGCTGAATTAGGTATTAGTAGGTGCACAAGTCCTTTGTTATTGTGATTCAGCTTTCTTGTGCCTACAATTTTTCTAATCCCCATTTTTTCTGCACAATGATAACTGATAGGAGGAGATACGTAGGTGCTAATAAAAGTAGTTCATCGAAGAATTATATATAACTTGTTTATCTGATGATTGGCTGGTGGTTGACCATTTCTTCTTGGATGATGAAGATCCTATGTTTGTTGCTTACTTCATTTAAATGTTTGTATATTCTCCTTGCTTGTTAAGTTTTTCTTCACTTCTCAATTGCTAATGTTGTACCTTCATCTAATGTCAGTGAAACGAGTGGATCAGACGACGAATTCAGTAACGGAGTCGAAAAAACTTGTGCATGTACAATTATGTAGTTCGGTCATTATTTTGAGTTCCAACTTCCAGTGGTGCCTTCAGGTAAAAATTAGCTCACATAGCTTAATCCATATGTTGGAAATGCCGAGTTGATTTGTGGGCAGAGAAGAAGCAAGTGTTTTTTGGTGATGATTCTACATTGAAAGTGGAATGCAACCAATTGAGAGGAGCTTTCTTTGTGAGCCAGCTTAGTTGCACTCACCTTTTGTGTCTATGTTTAATATATATATATATATATATTTAATTTGAGATTTCAATTTTGTCATCTTAACTTTCGTTTTCTTATATCATGATTATCATTATCATTCTTGTTTCATGACTGTTGGTGTCCATTGTTTCTTGGTAATTAATGTGTTGTATATATATATACAGAGTTAAATCATATGTAGTTAAAAAAAGGTTCATGAGATTCTTTAGTTGGCCCGAGTGGTTAAGGATGCTCGTTATTTTTCCAGGTTCAAATTTTTATGTTTACATTGAGAATTTAAATATCGCTCCATAAATAGGTGTTCATGGTTAATCAAAATACTATAACGGTTAATCTATAAATTATGTTCTTAATGCAATTAGATGATAATATGTTTTAATTACATTAAGAACAGAACTTAGATTAACCGTTTGATAATATCGAAGATAATGTGTTTAATTATACTAAGAACAAAATTGTTGTTTTTAATTAACCATGAACACTCTTGCGGCGGGCTCCATTATACCAGTGCATGTTATATCCATTCTAATAGTATTTTGTTTTTATGTTCTGGTCATTGGTCACTCAAATTTTAATTCAATAACGTTTTTGTCATCTAATTTTTTTGAACAAGATTTTTTTAAACGATCCGCAAAACAGTTGATATTCATATCAAATTTTCTTTTACTAAATGTTATGTGTGTTTATTATTGTTAGATCAAAATTTTAATTAAAAGAAGTTAAAGTAGGATGGATAAATAAAAAATATTTTTTAATATACAACTATTCAAACTATGAGTTGAAATTTATTCGATCTTATAATATTTTATATTTATTTAAGTCATTTTTATATGAAATAAATATTTTTTAAATAGAAAAGGTAAAAATATATTGCAAGTGTTATAAAACTAAGAAAAATACTACGATACACAAGTTTGTGTAAACTTTAGTTTACACAAACTTTTTAATTTTATGGTTTAGAGATTTATATTGTTGTTTAGGGTTTAGTTGTTTTAATTACAGGGTTAAAATTAAAGGTTTATGATTATAATTTAGAGTTTAAGGTGTAGGGTTTAATATTTAGGTTTTAGGGTGGTAGGGCTAGGAATTTAGGTTTTGATTTTTATGGCTTAAATATAAAGGGTTGTGTAATTTTCTTACACAACTTGTGTATCAAAAATCAAAATATAACTCTAAAACTAAAGAGTTAATCTAGTTACACATTTTACACGTTTTTTTGATCGTTGGATGAGTGAAACTGATGACTGAGATTAACAGTAGAATATGTTAAAATTATCACTTGAAAAAAAAATAAAGAGTTAATCTTAGCCATCAGTTTCACCCATCCAACGATCTAAAATACATGTAAAACTTAAAAACTTTTACACCGTGTAAGGGGATACTAACCCTATATATATATCCGCTAACACCCTAAGACCTAAACATTAAACCCTAAACTCTAAATTCTAAACATAAACCTTAAATTCTACACCATACACCCATAAACCATAACCCACAACATAGATATCTAAACCCTAAAATTGAAAGGCTTGTGTAAACTAAAGTTTATGCAAGTTTGTGTATCAAAGTATTTTTCATATATATATATATAAGGATATGATCCTCTTACACTATGTAAAATTTGGAAGTTTTACACCTTTTTTGGAACAAAAATTCTCTGCACATGCCCATTTCTATGCGCCACACTAAAAAATTAAATTCTAAACCCTAATCCTAAATTTTACATCCTAAACCCTAAACCATACACCCTAAAAATATACACTACCCCTAATTCCATAAACCCTAATCCTAACCCCTAACTTTAAACCTTAAACCATAAACTCACTTTTTTTAAGTGAGACGCCAAAAGGGGCATAGTTTGGGGCAAATGATTTTCATCCCTTTTTTGGATCCTTGAATGAAGGTAAATGGATGTATGAGATTAACAGTAGAAAATATGAAGATTATCACTTAGAAAAAAATAAGGAAATAATCTTAGCCATTTATTGTCATCATCCAACTGTCTAAAAAATGTGTAAAAGCAATTGAGTTTTATACAGTGTAAGTGGATCAATTAAATCTCTATTCGTTTGACTGGAAATATTGTATTTATCGTATAATATATAAATATACGTAAATATTAAAAGAAACTTATTTACTCATCTTATTTAGAAAATACTTTATTCTTCTAATCAAATGCAATGAAATAAATTAACCATATTTCAATTCCCCCTCTATTTCAACGTTTATATGATTCGATTTTAATGTAAACAAGCATTAAAATGTAAATAAGCATTAAAATTGTAGGCAAAACGATAAAAGATGCCCCCAACGTTTGTATGTTTTGTCATTTAACCCTTTATTCTTTTTTTTATTTAAATATACCCCCAATGTTTCAATTTGATCCAAATATACCCCATGTTGGACGGAAACTGTCAAGGTCAACGGTTGATGCCGACTGGACTTGCCATGTGCTACGATATGCTGACGTGGCATATGCCACGTCAGATTTTTAATTTTTTTTGTTATACCCTTATTTATGGTGACACATGGCAGACTATCATGCTGACACGTGGTTGAATCTGATGACGATACATGGCAAATATAATGCTGACACATCAACATATCTTAACACGTGGCAAGTCCAGTCATCATCAACCGTTGACTGACAGTTTCCATCCAACGAGGGCATATTTGGACCAAATTAAAACGTTGGGGGGGGGGGCATATTTGGACCAAATTAACATGTTATGGGCATATTTAGACCAAAAAAGAATAGGGGGCCAAATAACAAAACATGCAAACGTTGGGGGCATCTTTTGTCATTTTGCCTAAAATGTACTAATTGTACTTTATACTTTTCGTTTCCAATCACTCGAAGTAAATTGTAAAGTATAAACTTTCAAAAACTAGCAACTTTTTTAACATTCAATATACAATGTAGATGTTTATACTACTCAGAGCTCTTTCCATTCATAAACCAGAAGATATTAAACATTTAAACATTCTTGATCTTATATCTTCTTGTATATTGTACTAATAACAACGTTAGCAAATTATACTCAAATGAAAAATTTAGCAAAATTCTAAAAAGAAAACATCTCATGTACTGGCGATCAAAACTTTTTGTTTCCACAAGTGTCATAGTTTGTGTTTAGGAATTTAGTTTAGGTTTATGAATGTAGAATTTAAAGTTTAGAGGTTAGGCTTTAGGCTTTAGGGTAATATGTTAAGGATTTAGATTTTAACCTATAAACACTAAATTCTAACCATAAACACTAAATTCTAACCACAGTCCCTAAATTTTAAGCACATAAACTAAACCCCAAACCATCAACCCTAAACCAAATTTTAAAAACCTAAAACTAAGACACTTGTGAAAACAATTTTTTTACTACCGATGCATGATACAATTACCCTATTATTTTTTTGAACAAAGGTCATCAACATTCAAAACAAAGGACAATACAACACATAACGATACATGGGGATCTAAGAAGAAACACATCAAAACACGCCAGAGGAAGAACGACTAGCAAAGCTGAGGAATAGAACATCGGTCAAAAAAGATCAAGGAAACAAAAACACAGAACAAAACAGAGAAACATCAGAACCAACAGAACATAGGGAAAAAGAAACGAGATCAAAAAACAGAGAAGCCAACATCCATGTGCCTGCACTACATGAACTTCCGAGGACACCAGAGCATATCGCCAACGAACGAAATGCAACAAGAACATCCAACAACAGTGACACACCAGATCTTGATATGTCGAAGGCTGAAGGGGCATGGGAAGGCGGGGTGGAGCTGAAATGACGACCAGACCACCAACAGAGCAGATCCACTCCGAACATGACCTTACCTGCACAGAATAGAGAAAGAACGAAGACAAATACCAAAAAAAAAACACAAAACCAACCAATCAGGGATTAGAACCAATACCGCCGACGGTAGAGACGTTGTCAAACCTTCGACTGCAGCAAGAGAAACCACCCAAACGAGCGTCGGTACACCGTTCCATGAAAGAACCAAATCCCCTCAAAACTCCGACGCAATGGGTGTAGAGGAAGCCCCGAGGGCAATGCCTTCAGCCGCCAAGGGTTTAACCAACCTATCAGAGGAAGAAGAGACTTATTTAACCGGAGGGGACCCAACCAAACCATCAACGGTTGGTGGCCGATGAGAGGGAGTGGTGCAAGGGTTAGGGTTTTTGGGAAAGAAGTGGTAAGTTGAAACTCATATGAACTTCTGTTACTGAAGTGTCTGTGACGCGCCTAAAAATCTAGTGGGGTGCCAATAGCGAGCAAAAGTATTTCGTCCTTTTTGGTGTCTTTTTTATGTCCAACAAAAAAAATTAATTTCAAGCTTTAACCTTAAATTTTAAATATTAAATCTTAAATCATACCTTTTTTGGACACATTAACCATCCAACTTTATTGATAAATAAAATAAAACTAGAACATAAACATAATAAAGGTTTTAGAACATCTAAAAGAACATTAAAAAAGAAAATCATAAATCCAAAAAGAAATAATAAGCGTTGTACCAGTAAGATAAGACACTTTCTCTTTGCACCAAAGAAAATCTATACGACCCATTTTAAGAAGGGTCTATGGGGAGTTGTCAAAACACGAACTAGAATAAATCTCTAAATCGACAACAACCTTTCACGCCTATTCTCGAAAATGACAATTCACTATAGATTACATCGGCAAACAACCCAAAGAGGATCAAACTCTACCTCTTATTATCATTATTATTATTGTTATTATATTATTACTATTATTATATTATTATCATAATTGAACTAAAAAATATATGCCTAATTAATATAAATAAAAGGCATATATATATAGTTATAGTTATAGTCCATTCACACTTAAATTTTGAAAACCCCAAAACATTATATATGTATTATCAACACATTAACATAGAATAAAAAATGCCTAAGTTAACCCTAGCTGCTCTTAGAAACCCTAGCCGCTCTTTATACCAAAATCCATAGCCTCTCTTCATATCAAAATTCTTTCAATTCTATTCGTTTTCTACATTGATCAATCCCTTTGATCGGTGGTCGACAATCAATTTTAATATTGGTTGTCGACCACCGGATCTATTAATTTTCTTGTTTTTTTTATTTTAATAAGAATCTCTTTCTCTGTCTTTGTGACACGTTTTTTCCTCTGTCCTTGTGACATGTTTTTGTTTTTGTTTTTGTTTTGTGGTTTGATTCATCTGTCTTTGTGGCATGTTTCAGCATACCCTAGCGATCGATTGTTGTTCGCACAGAGATTCAATCGGTGCTAGTTTCTGATTTATGTTTTTGTCGGTGGTCACTCGGTTGATGGTTGTTTGCCGATGAAATCAGTCCTGGGTAGCGGTACTTTTTGCTTGACAGCTTGGATCGCGCACCACTCTTTCTTTCTTCTTTATGCGTCTCGTTTGGACAGAGACAAGGAGATTCAAGAGGCTGCTAAATTTTGTTGGTATGCTTATCTCCATAGAAATTTTCTTTTTCTTTGTTTTTAGGTTGTAAGGATTTTTTTGGGTTGTTTAATCCACAATATTTTTCTTCTTGGATGCATTGTAATTGAAATTTTTCTATGGATTTAATAAAAATTTAGTGGCTTTTATAAAAAAAGGCCTAAGTTTATTATTCATTAAAAAATATCCATTTACAATTAAAACAACCCAAAAATTAAATACATATATTTTGGCCCGATAAGGGCCCAAGCTTGAAACCCTAAATGACCTAATCTGATAACCATCTTTGCTCTCGACGCAGCCATCTACCAACCGTTAGATCTATTTTAGATCTGACGGTCCAGATCACGCTGATGGATGAAGCCCTAGCTGGCTATTTTCTTCCCTGGCGTCGCATCGAGCGTAGCCCTTGGGTCAGGACCTAATCTTATTTCTCTAACGCGGAGGAGCTTTCAGAGCTCCCACACGCCCGTCCCCTCCTCTACCACCCACCGTACCAGAGAATCACATGCACACAAACAACAAAAACCAACAATGTCAGAGGAGACAAACCAACAATTTCAGGGTATACACATGAATCAGGACAAAGCAATACAACAACCAATCAATTTTTATTTTCAATTTGTATGTAATTCAAAATTCCATGTAATTCGACTATATAACCGAAACATCACCAAATGTAAAAAAAAAAGAAATTAAAAGCAATAGAAATAGAGAGTAAAAGCTTTTGGACGTAATCGTCGTATTCGTTTTCATTTTTTGCATAACATACACGAAAAAGTTAGCGTTTAGTTTTTACCTTCACAATTTCGGCTCCCGGGTGTCTGATTACTCTTCCTCACCGTTGATAATCCTCCCGGCCCATTTCACGGCTATGCATGGTAATTTGGTTGAGGGAAACTATCAAAAAAGGGGATTTTTTTGATTCTTGAATAAAAAGGTTTTGGTTTCTGTTTTCTTTCAAAATAAAAGAGGATGTTGTTTTCAAAGATCCGAGTGTTGGTTTGGTTTTAAAACTAGAAAAGAGGGTTTTCTTTTTGGTGTTTGGGAGTCTGCTGGCCGCCGACTAGCGACAGTCGACGCGGCAAAATCCAGCGTCGAGAGAATGAGATGTGTTTGAGGTTTTTACGGTTAGAAAAAATAGTTTGAAATGGATTAAACAGGCTTTTTATATTGCTTTAACGATTTAAAATTGGCATAATCCCCTTATAAGCCCTTCCGCGTCGCGCTATTTGCGCGCACAAGGGTTTCCGCGTCTTAAAATCACGTTTTTGGCCCTTGGAGTTTTAAAATGTTTTACAATGTCGTCCTGGAGTCGACTCGTAGTGGTCTAATCCCCCGTCTGCCCCCTTTAGTTTCCGTTTCTGTCATTTTAGTCCATTTTCCAGTATCTCCTTCCCCCGTTGCATGCATTTTATTTCTTTCCAGCCTATATCTTGTTGTTGTTCTAGTTTTATTTTGTTAGATCTATGGTTTATGATATATATGATATGTGACTTGTTAGGGATAGTTTGTGGTTAGAGGAGGATGTCATGTGTTGCTATATCGAGTAATATATGTGATTTTATATAATATTTTATTTTTATGTAATATAATAGGTTTTCTCCTACAATATATATGTTCTTATTATGATACATCATTTTTATGTAATATATATGTTCTTTGTATAATGCATAGATTTTATATACTATATGATATATTTTTTCTAATGCATAATACCTACATAATATATGATATAGTGTAAGATATAAAGTTTAGTAACACATATAATGTATAGCTTTAATAAATATAATGTATGGTATATGTGATATAGTTTTTTAGTAGAATATATAATTTTTTTTGAATATGCCGGTGTAATGCAATGGTACCATATGTTCAACTTTCTTAGTCTTTTTCAAAGACGACACACACAACATGCATTACTGGTGCTTGAACCCGGGTCTCAATGGATGATAAACAACTACCTTTGCCACTAGGACACAAGGGGATGGGCGTAGAATATATAACTTAACGTTTCTTCTTTTATAAATATGATATAACATATATACTATAAAGTTCAATATGAATATGGGTCCTTTTTTTTACGTATACTATAGTTCTATTTAATGGGAATGACACATGGTTTTTATGGTATATACGATATAGTTTCGAATGTATGTATTATGTTTTTGTAAGTATAGTTGTAGTCTTTGGTAAGCATGTGTTTCCTAGTACGCCTTGTTTTTAGGCTTGGGCTTTTCATAATGTGGATGGGCCTTGGGTTTATTAGGTTAATCTTATATTAGGGTTAGGCATGGTTAATTTAATCAATTTAAGTCGTGTGCTCGTCTCACAGGGGTACGATCACTAAATTAATTAAATTAACTTAGGTCTAGTTTTTTAAAGCCGTAGTTAGATTTAGGTTCGATCTAGCTTAATTAATTTAAATTTATCCTTGACTCATTGAGATGAATATTAAATTCGTTAAAGTTAGTTGATCACCTCTTAATTACCCTTTAGGAGAAAATTGACATTGGACCTAGGTGGACAATTCAAATTAAAACTATGATTAATTAATTTGATTCGTTTTAAACAGTGTACCTAGCTCATTGGTATACTAGTTTAAAATTGATCAATTTAATTATTATGTTGCGAGATAATTATTAGGGTCTTCTAGTTTTTAGGGCATGATTAATTTAGGATTAATATTAGGTTCACTTAGTTAATAATTAGATCACTAATTGGATTCCCATAAGTTGGGTCTTTTAGGATAGGACCTTGGGTGGGCTTTTGTGTGTTTATTTTTAAGCCTTTTTGTGACATGCATTTTAACTGTCATTCATATGGCCGTTGGTATGTTAAATACATGTTAATTGATTTAAACCATACAAAAGAGAGGTACATATTAATCCTGATATTCGTGTCGTAACAGTCCTAACTCAATAGATGTTGATCGATTATTTGGGTTGATCATTACTGTCTCAAGGTAAATGACAGTTAAAAAAAGGACAATATCACGACATCATTCCTAAATGCTTACATCATGCGTAAAGGTAACATACGAAAGTCGAAACATAAATTAACACGGCAGTCACACTTAGATGATGTCAGTTTAATCTATGGTCTGATGTATCGTCACCGTTATTAATTAAATGTCTAATTAATTTGAACCCACCAATTTGGTAAAGCTCGTATAATTAGAGTCAATTTTCAATTAAGAACCCCTAATTAAATTCATTTAAATTGCAACAATTTCCATCGATTAAAAGCAACGAATATTTTGGTACCTATTTCCGGGCGTGATGGGGGGTGCTAATCCTTCCCTACGCGTAACTAACTTCCGAACCCTTTTCAAAACGAACCTCTGGTTTTTACAGTGTTCGGCCTACCTAAGTGTCCGGTGGCGGCTCCAAGGTTTTTCAAAACTCGAATTTTAAAAAGAAATTCCCCTTTTAACAAATATTTTTCAAAAGATCGGGATATTTAAAAGTTTTTTCCAGAAAAACTTCGCTACAGCATGTCGACTCTGCTTGGGAAGAATTTTGTTTTTACAAAACAAAAAAGAGAGTTAGGCCAAGAAAATACCTATTGCTTTTAATGGCGGGAATTATTGAAATTTAAATTAACTTCAATTAAGGTTGTTCTTTCTTGAAAATGTGACTTAGATTGTACGGGTTTTGATATTGGCAGCCTTCGAATTAATTCTTCATTTAATTTCTAAAGAATCACCTACATGTGTTGCATCATGATCATTAAGCTCTATACCCGAGCTACGTCCCTTAAGTGGGAGTGAAACACCCATAACCACGTGAGTATCTCTCCACGGGTCGGTAATTCACTTTCAGAATCAATGCCTTTGACACGTGAGTAGCCCTTCACGTCATTAGGTCGTGCTTTCTCTCGAACCGAAACCAATTCGCAAGCTTATAATGGGCCAGAATTGGGGTTCTTTTTTCCTTTGTAGGTAAGAAGATAGGTTCAAGTACCCTTTTAAAACCAAACTCATGTGTGAGAATCTAGGAAGCCCACCCCATTAGAGCCATACGGATAACCGTAGAACTTGAATTCATGTTGTTAGGGTTTTTATCGGTCTTGTTATGGTTAATTGCTTCTTTCCTTGCGATAAATTTTGTTCATTTAATTATTTACTTTATTACTAACACATTTCTTTCTTGGTGTTATTTTGCTTATTCTATTCATTTGTTCTGCATATTCATACCATCTTTATATGGAATATTGATTCAAGAACAGTCCAAAATTGAAGGTTTTCGTAATGGGAGAAGGAGTCAATAATAACGAGTTGAAGAATTCCGAAGATCAAGAGTGATTAGGGGTTAAACTAAGACAAAGAAGACAACGTTTCATGTGACTGTGTGTCAGAACTAGCCAATTTAGTGAGCATTGGCCAAGTTGACATGCTACCAATGATCGAAGAATCAAGTCGACCGAATTTATCTCAAGCCCCTAAAAGTCAAGTCGTTTGATAGCCCAAGTAAGGAAAGCAAAGTGTACCTCAATGTATCCAAGCCTTAGCACAAATGGCCATGAAGTTTTCGGAATGCGTTGATTCAGGAGAAGAGGGTGAGCAAATCGCGTTGAAGATTGTACCCTATGTGTAGTTATTTTCTTCTCTCGTTGTAATGAGACTTGATCTCCATTATGGAAAATTGTTTAATGAAGATGTTCGTCGATCAACACTTCTTTGCATTCATGCTCTCATAGTAGCATTATTTCATGACATATTATTCAATTATACATTTTTGTGCATTCATTTCATCATATGCATCACTAATTGGGGAAAGTACTCGCCTCAAAAAATAGAAGTGAAAAGAGAATGACTTCAAGCCAGTACAATTTTAAAAGCATGAATGGCCTAGTGGCTAGTGTCGATAAGCTCGAACAGCTCCAAGTGCATTTGTTTTGGAACCAAAGAGAGATAATATCATACGTGAAGAGTTTCCAAGAGGAAACAAAAAAGCAAATTAATGAGTATAATGGACACCATGACCAAAGGAAAGGGTGTGAGGGAAGAGTCCTTGCCAAGGGTGAGTGAGAATTGGGATCGAGACTTCATAACGAAAAAGATTTTACCTACTAAAGATCAAGCCATCATCAACCAATATGAGATAGACCGCACCGCTTCTGAATGTCCCATCAAATTGTCATTAGATAAGATCGAAGATTCCCTTTGGAAAATCTTATCTTCTCTAACGGATAGAGAACCAACTCAAAGGCAAAGGGATCACGAGAAGGAACCAAAGAACGTCACAACCTCTCAATCTTAAGATATAGTCGAGGGCCCCCAAAGTTTGAAAAGGGAGGAAACAAAGGGGTCTGAGAGAAAAAACGAGAAATTCACCCTGCTACTAGTCTCATACAAGGAGTTGTATTCATGGCTATACCAGGCAAATTTGGTTCGGCCTTATCATGTGGCACCCTTTAACCCACCCTACCCTTTCTGGTACAATACCAATGCTCATTGCGAGTATCATGCCAATGTTCAAGGACATTCTATTGAAAACTGTGGCATTTAAGAAGCTAGTCCAGAATATGATAGAGTCTGGTGCATTGCAATTGGGTGAACCAAGCACAACCACTCACAAGGGGCGTGACTCCCCGATTCGTATGAAGAGTCCTCACCCAAAAACTCAGTTTCATGGCCACTACCACAGTCAATCATTCGTGTTTGCAAAGCCTCCAAAGCCTCCAAGGGGCGTGACTCCCCGATTCGTATGAAGAGTCCTCACCCAAACACTCAGTTTCATGGCCACTACCATAGTCAATCATTCGTGTTTGCAAAGCCTCCAAAGGTTCTTCATCTGATTTCGATGACGTACACATAATTGCTCCCAATACTTGTGGAAAGAAAATTTCTGACTCCGGTGCAGTCCAAACCAAAGGGTTTTCCCTATCCCGATGGTTACGATGTTAATGCCATGTGTGACTACCATGTGGGAGGTACGAGCCACACCATGGAGAATTGTGGAGCTCTGAAAAACAAGGTTCAAAGTCTGATTGAGAGTGGTCTTTTGAAGCTTTGAGAAGAATGAGTCGGAACATGACTTTTGAAGGTGTTGGTCCCTCATTTTAGTTTTCAGGAGTTCATATTTAAATTTCCTCGCATATTGCATCTCCTTTTAATGCACTTTGCTATTGTTTGCCCAAAGATAGTAATGATCTTTTGTAAGGGCTTATGTTATGTTTTCTTGTTTCAATTTCAATGAAAGAGACCTTCATGTGCATTTCATTTTGCAAGTGTTTTATATTCTTTGATTTCTCTTAAACATTTCATTTATTCTTTATGAGCTTATTTTCACTTTCCCAAACATATATGTATATACTTTTTGTAAGAATGACTTAAATTCAAAATTTAAAAACCGAATACTGTAAGGGTACTGCAAATGTGAACACCTTCTGTGCTATTTGGGTCAGGGGAAGAACAACAATGAGTGTTCAAGAATAATGGGCAGATCTCATTGAGTGAATTTTCCTCTCAGGTATTGTTGTTCAAGGTCTTTGAATGAAGTTTATTTCCTAAAACATCTACCACCCGAAGACTATTTTTGATATCCATGTATGGGAGGACATTTGACATTCCTTTATTTCCTTTCACACAAAAACAAAATAAGAAAAATATCCATTGTTGTCCCCGTTTGAGCCTGTTACCTTTTTTTCTTCTAATTGAACCCAAACCAAGGATCGCCCCTACACCCCGAGCAAATGAGATAGAAGTTTATGGATAAGTAAATGACATTGGATTCTGATTGTTCTATGAAGATGATGCTTTATGAATTGGAGGGAAATAAAAGAGAATAGATACATTGAATATAATTTTCAGTTTGAGCAACATAAACATCAAAAGGAAACGATGAAAGAAAAGTTGGTGCTCAAAGAGCTAACCCAATCAAGTCGAAAGTTACCAACATGAAAGATTGAAGAAATCAAAAGTGAAAGCAGTAAATTGAAAAGTGCGGTTTTATAAAAAAAAAGAGAGTGAATGGTAAATAAAGAAAAGCGCTACATGAATTCCCTATCCAAATGAATCTCTGTCTAGAAGGGCCTTGAAAGATTGATCACCTTTGAATGGAAACATGCATCAATACAATGTGAAGATGCAAGTTGATCCGAAGCTACACTAGATGAAAGGAAATGAACTCTAGGGTGAAAACCAAAAAATAGGTAGTCTAGAGCGATTCAAAGAAATAAGAGAGGAAATAGTATTTCATCTAAGCGTATCCAGGTCAGATAGTACGTAATTGAGACTTTCAGTTGGAAGAAATGATCCTTGGTTTCATCACCCTTAAACACTTATTTGGGCCTACATACCTTTTTTCGTAGCCATGAGCCATGACCTACATTACAAGCCTCGAAAGACCATTTGGATCATATATGGATATCTAAGTAAGTTTAGTTTGTCTTCAGATTACGTCTCGCCTGTCAGGGTTAACCTTTCTTCAAGGATTGTCACAATTCTAATGCTTGATCGAGATCAAAAAAGAGGGAAAGATAAGGAACGGTGAGTTAGTGAGGTAAATAGAGCCACCTTAAATTGGGTAGAAATTAAGTATAAGAGTTGTTCCTCTCGGAAGCTTAGTACCCCTGTAAGGATTCCACATGTGTATGTATCACCTCAGCATTCGTGGTTGTTTAAACAAAAGTTTTGCTTGGGTTGATCTTTTTTCAAAACCTAAGCTGGATTTCAATAAACATTGCTTTCCATGTTTTAAATAATAAAATTATTTTATATATATCATCCTCATTAGTCTCTTGCATTGTAATGAACAACTGGACAAACCTTTTTGTACTGCTAGTACATATCACTCAAGGGAAGGCGAGTAATACATAAGAGACATCTTTGGAAGCTCAACATTAAAGATGAATACCACCTTTGGGATGACAAGGCTACATGTCAGTAAAGTGCAAGATTGTAAAGTTGATCTTGGGCAAGAAGCATTGATGATGGCAAAAGTGAAGATTGAACTTAAAGCGAGCTTAGGGGTTAGAGGGTTTGTACTTCCTCTAATGTTGAGATAGAAGAAAACTTTCCATGATGAGTCTAAAAAAAGAGAAGAAAAAAGAAACATTGAACCCTAAGATTGAGTGGGGGAAATGTGATAAGAATGAACAACATGAGAAGTGTTACATTCTATTCTGACCGGTGTAATTCAGAATCTCCCTTCAAGAAGAACGAAAGAGGACGATTCAATAAAGAAAAATGAAGATAAGACTTTGTAAGAAAGGCTTAGAAGATTTAGGGGCATATGTCCACCCCAATGTTGAGACTAAAGAAGGCTCATCATGAAGAGTCAATCAATAGACAACAACTAAACCCTAGTCGAGTGGGGTAGTGCTTCAAAGGTGTATTTCAAGAGGTGACCGATTTTAGTTAAGCCATTATAAGATGGCCATATCCTTTCAAGATAATATAAGAATGAAGGCTCAGCGAAGATTGAAAGCCCGTGGAAGTCGAGTGTGATCAACCAGAAAGCAAGGGTTTTACCCCCGCATGTCCAAAAATAACTCCATTCATGCATCATACTTAGCTAGACGTCCCTAGATTAGGGGCATGCTAACTCACATCATGTTTGTTTTGACAACTTTAAAGAATAGAAAAGATTTTGACCTATAACTTCCCGATTGGAGAGGTAGATTTCAATGGAGATGAAGAGTCCATAATGAAGATTCGAAGAGTTCTTAATGAGAAGGATTTGTCAACATTAGAAGATTAAAGAAATTTCAAGCTTCGACAACTTTGGAAAAGGAACCAAGAATTCGCCAAAGCTAAGACGAGAGAATATCAGGTGCAAAATTAACAAGATATGCGGAGAAAGGACAACGAACGCATATCATGTTGGAATCCAAAGAGCTAGAGGCGAAAACCCGTAGGGGTATCCAAAAGTGTAATACCCTAAAATTGAGCTTAGTAGAAATTGAATTATTAAATTGAATCTCAATTTAAATTAAACACTATCCTAAATTGATGAAGTAATTAGGGACTTAATTGAGTAAAATTACAAATTGTCGAATTGGGCAATTCAAATGGCTAAATTGAATAAACTAAAAGAATAGTTGCATGCCTAAAACAAACATTTCCTAAGCTGCCCCTCCACTAGTCTAATTATGTGAGATAATTAAAAGGAACAATTTAGACAATTTCTTGTCCAAATTTGATGACACTAAGTCATCTCCCTCAACCCCTCTACCCGGCTACACTAAGAAACAAAGAGAGAGAGAGAGAGAGAGAGAGAGAGAGAGAGAGAGAGAGAGTTTGAGAGAAAGAAAAGCCATGGTTGAGAGCTTGGAGCTTTGCATGGGTGGGAAATCTAACTAGGAAATCAAATTTAAAAAGCCTGGTAAGCTCCTCTCCTTAAGCCGAGTTGATTGTATGGTTTGATTATCATTTTTGCATGATGTGATGATGTTATGTTAATTTTTAGTTGCTGGAAATTTAGTAGAGATGTTGTTTAATTGAAAATCTTAATGAAGTTTCATTAGAAACATTGTTTATAAGGTAGCCGAAATAAAGTAGTGACATAATTGATATGTTATCGATATTCATGTCTAAATTCTGATTTAACTTGAGAATTTGGAAATTCTGGAAAAATGATGTCGAAATAAGTTGTTTAAAATGATGTTTACTATTATATTAAGGTCTTGGATGATCGAAAATGTTGTTAGGGTTGCTGGAAAACTTATTGGAATCAAAACTGGTCACCTAGAATGTCTAGTGTGTAAATCGGGACTATTTTGTGAAAATTAGAAATTCTGGTAGTAAAATGAAAAAGAATGAATACTGGAAATAATGTCTAAAAACAAGGGACTTGATATATAAATGAAGCGTAACTAGATTAGATGATAAGTAGATTATGTTGAGTGTTTAAAATTATCAAAGTGCTTATTAGGTGAGCTTAGGACTAATATGGAAAGTTAATTAAGAAAGGGACTGTATTGTTCTGTTTTGAGACCCTAAAGAACTTGAATGAACAGGGGAAAATAGGTTGAAAATGTTTGTTAAGTTCTAAAATGAAAATAAGTAACAAAGTAGTATAACTGAATGATTAGAAGCAAATTCTAATGAATCTTCCTAGAAGCCTTGTTTTGGACAATGTCTTTGAAAAATCAGTATAAATTTTAGGAATCGAATTATAAGATAAAATTTTGATAGAAGGTACCTTAAAATGTCTACTTTAATCAGGAACAAACAACATAGGATTCTAAGTTGTGTAGTGAAATTTGGAGATGAAAACTCATAAGTAGTGCAAACTGTCAAGACAATATAAATGCTATGTCTTTAGACTAGGGGTGATAATGAGCCTGACCGGCTCGCGAGCTACTCGGGCTCGGCTTGGTCAAATCTCTGTCAAAGCTTGGCTCGAGTGAGCTCGGCTCGGTCTCGGGCTCAGCTCGAAACCTTATAAAGCCGAGCCGAGCCTACACTGGCTCGGCTCGAAAAGCTCGTGAACAGGCTCGAAATGTACATACGCACTAAAAGTAATATATTTAGCAAAAGAAAAGCAATAAAATAGGTTAGGAAAAATCTACTAAAAATTAAATTAACTAAAATAAATTGGGCATTTTTTAGTTGATTGTTGTTTGATTTTGTATTTTCTTTATTTATGTGTTTATATTATAAGAATATTTACTGGTTATTTAGATTAATCTAATTTTTGGCACTTTTCCCCCTTTCCGGTAATTGAATTTCGTTTTAGTGTTGGTTATGAAAGGAATTTTTAACGAATCTATATAAAAAAACTATAGCAAAATTTTTCATTTCGATCCGAGCCGAGCCTGACGAGCCCGGGCCGAGACTAATAGTATTGTTTTCGAGACGAGCTCGAGCCTAAAATTATGAGTTCAACGAGCCTCGAGCCCGAGCCGAGCCCAATTATACTATTTCCGAGCCGAGCATGGCCAGGCTCGGGCTCAGCTCGGCTCGTTATCACCACTCCTTTAGGCAATAAATTGTACTAATTGGATAAGAATTAAAATAAGATCATAATATGGTCTTAAAGACAATTTTGTTAGCTTTAAAATGATATAAAGTAATCGAAATTCCGACGTACGAATTGATAGATATGATTAGATTAGTAACATGGGTGCAAGCTGCCGAAACTGGAAATAGTTTTGAGTGTATTGAGTTGTGCTTATGTGATTGAACTTATATATTTGAATTTGTAGAAATATGTGTTTTGATATAATAATTGAAAAATAGTTTTGGACTTAATTGAAAGGATATCGAAATGTTTTTAAGTACAAACAACTTAAAATTATGTTTGAGGGTGTTTAAAAAGGTTTTGAAATGTTTGAAACGTTTTTAAGTAGCCAAACCAGTGTCTTTAAGGTACCAATTTCGATACAGGGCCAATCTGTATCGATACGATTTGAAACTGCCAAAACGTGTACCGAAATAGGGCTTGCCCGTTTTGATACGGTGTAGTTCTGTTTTGAAACATCATTTTGTGTTCCGATACGGCTAATGGTCAAAACCTCCTCAACGGTCATATTTTCCCAACGGTCTTTTAAATGGAGCTCAACGGTCACTCGTACCGAAACAGTTTGTAACTGTTTCGATATACACCGTTTTGATACAACTAGAGGCGTTTTGATACGGCTTGCTCCATCAAGCTTCAACGGCTAGTTCTGAAGAAGGTCGTTTCGATACGGGCTCGTGTGTTCTGATCAACATTTATTGCGAGAAAAAAGGCACCAACGGTTGCAAAACATCTCTAATGGCTAGCAACGGCCACAAGCTCAATTGGGACTATAAATTGAAGGCTGGAACACTTGAAGTTTAGAGACAACATCCAAGCAACATGTTCAAGAGAAATTGAGTCAAATTCTCATCTCTTCATTTCTCTTGTAAATAGTCTTTAGAGAGTGAACTTTATTGTAAATCCTTGTATGTAACACCCTGAAAACCGGTCTAGTCAGAATTAGATTCTAATGATCAGAGTATTGGTGTTAAAATATTCAAATATTGTATCTTTGCTGCCTAAACTATAGATTATATTGTTAAGAGACCTTATTTGGACTTATCTTTAGCTAAAACTTCC
This sequence comes from Hibiscus tridactylites, assembly GCA_958450335.1. Lineage (NCBI taxonomy): Eukaryota > Viridiplantae > Streptophyta > Magnoliopsida > Malvales > Malvaceae > Hibiscus > Hibiscus tridactylites. Next base: position 33,221,080 of record OY288273.1, on the reverse strand, counting down.
TTGAAAATGTCTAAAATGATGTTTTTGAGCTAGGTGTTTCGATACAGTCAGACCAGTACCGAAACGGCCTAGGTAATGCATTTTGAAATGATTATAGGGCATTCCGATACAATTATAACTGTATTCACTAACTTTTGGACTTTTTCTTAACCGTTTCGATACGACTTCACGCGTTTCGAAATGGGTCCCCTGTTTCGAATCTGTTTGAAGGATAAAATTGAAAGGAAATGAATAGGTGATGACTCACCAGATTATTGATGCCCCTCCTCACGCAGAAATGATTTAAGGTATGACTTGTAGTCATCTTTATTGATAAGATATATAAAATATAGATAATAATATTATAAGCTTACCTTTGGTTGGGGGAAAGCTTTTCATTGGTTTAAGGTGAGGTGGGGAAGTGATTTGAAGACTATGGTTTTATTGAAATGAATAAAAAGAAAAGCTTTCATCTTTGTTTGACTTTACCGAGACCCATTTCCTTCTCTAGCTATTGAATGAATAAGCTCACACCTCCATTGTCATCTTCTCCACCAAGCTCAAGCACCTCCCTAGTTGAACTTCATAAGTTTGAGATTTCTTTGATTTAAGAACATCAATTCATAGCTATTGATCGGTAAGTTGAAGCCCTAAGTTAATCATCGATTCTCCTGATTATTGAATGTCCAATTTCAAGCTTTAAGATAATCTTTGTCTAATAGCTGATGGTTATTCAAGTATCGATATTGTCATATTGATTCTAATAATTCCTTATTGTTCTTCCTAGTTCAATAAGTGGAAAAGACTATCCCATCGTCTCTATCGAAAGCTAGGAATAAAGGAATCACCATCCAAGAGCCTTAGGAGCTTCGAATTATCGAGGTGAGTGTAGTCGGAGTCTCAGGATTAGGCGAGGAGCCTTACCGAATCCATCGTTATTGATTTCGTATGATTTACTAACCATTGAATTAAAGGGGATTTACATAAAGTATTGTTAAAAGCCATATTGGTAAGTTTGGTAAGTATTGCATCGATTCATCGTCCATAGCATTGTTATCATTGTCATGGAAATCATTGAAGCCTTGACATATAGAATCATTGACATGTGTTTATTGCTATTGCATATTGTTGTGTCTACATGATTATTGAGATATTGTCATTGAATCATTGATATCGAACTATTGTTATCAAACCTTGGGATCGAAGTATTGGATACAATTGGCATGCCATAGAATTCATGAGCTAAGTGGTACGAAGTTTATACGGTGTAGTGGAGGGATGTGATTGTGTTGGTCAAAAATGGTGTAGTGGAGGATATTGGACCATATTTGTTCATTGTTAGTGTAGTGGTGGAATTAGTGTATTCAAATACGGTTGAAATCGATCCAAGGAAGAATGTTGATTATTGATATTGCATTGTCATGATATTGAGATATTGTCATTGATGATATGATGATTGATACTATGTTTTAACATGATTGGAGAGCATGCCACGTTTATTCATGCAATTGATGTTATGATGATTATTAAAGCATATTAAATGCATGCTTTGTTCATATATTGTTATTGGCTACCTCACTTAGACTATATAAGTCTAATGCATTCATTGTCCATACATTTCAGGTTAAGAGTTATCATTTCGAGATCAGAGTTAGTTGGCAAAGCGATAAGTCACCTCGAGCCTAAAGTAAAGTATTTTGTCCCTATGAACTCTTAGAATGGTGGAAAAGTAGTTAAAGTAGTTTGGTATTGATGTTTTTGTCTATGTGTATAAAGGCTATGTGTTATATGTGAATAAAGTGCCTTAAATAACTTGTTAATTTTGTTTGAAATGGCTTAATATGCATATTTGGCTTAAAAAGGTGAAAACATAGAGACATAATCGAATGATGATGAAATTTGGCATGACAATAGTTTATAGCATTAAAATATTGTGTGTAAAGTTTCATTGCATTTGGACATCGTTTGGTAAGTCAAATCGAATAAAAAACAGTAAAAATCTGTCATTACAGGTCAGCCCGTATCGATACGGGTGATGGCGTATCGATACAGTTATGCATATTTGAACCTAAGGAACAGGGTGTATCGAAACAGTCTAGATCCGTACCGAAACATTTTTCTACTGGAATCCATTGTTTCGATACTGATCTAACCTGTATCGAAACAGGTCAAAGAGAGTCAACCCGTACCGATATAGGGCTTGACCATATCGATACGGTATGAAAGGTAAGGTCAACAAGGTTGACCATCATCCACCCGTATCGAAACATCCTTGAGCGTTTCGATACATGGTTAGTTAAGTTGGTTAAAGAGGCATATTTTGAAGGTTTGCATTGTTTACAGTTTGGTCACTATATTTTGGATGATTACATTGAATGAGTAAATGAACACCGATTTGCATGAAAATTTACAGACCTCTTAATATTGTATTTAATTTCATTGTGGTGTAGCCAATTGAATAAAAGAACCTCTAATTTATCATATTTACAAATTAGTCCCTAAAACTTGTAATAACTACGATTTAGCCCTAATGATTAAACATTGTTTCATAAGGGATTAATTGGATTAAGATGTATGTTGGAAATTTATTATTGCTTAACATTGCTTAAGTGTTGATTATAAAATGAAATTTTATTGAACTGATCACCGTATTGTTCCTCGGTAGCATGCTCTGACCTGGTTCTCGACCAGGCCGGGAAGGGGGTGTTACGTTGTACTCTTATGAGCTTAAATTTGTGTAAACACCTACCTTGTGAGGTATTTAGTTTACCAAACAAATCCCTTGTAAAAGGAGAGGTTCTAGTTTAGCCATAGACAAAAACTAGAGTGGTTCTATCTTAGCCGTATAAAAGATAGGGTTGTAAAGGTTTTCTCTTAAGCCTTCAAAAGGGGACGAATTCTTAGTGAATTGGGAAATCCTTAGTGGTGTGCTAAGGTAGTGGATGTAGACTCGGTTGGGTAGTCAAACCACTCTAAAATCATTGTGTCATTTGTCTACTTTTATTTCGATTTTTACCAATTCAACCAGTAAACAAATACAACCCACCTTGACAGTTTCGGTGATCGATTTGAGCGTGCTTCAAGCCTAACAGAATTGGATGTTAATATGTTTTCTATGTGTTTTTACATTAATTTCTAGACCAAGGAATTGAGGAGAATTTGGAAGAAGTAAGGGCTTTCCATCCAAATAGAAAGAACAAAGGAATAGTCATCAAGGAGCAAGACTAGTAGAAAGCTTGGAGTATTGTGAGTGTAGTTGACCTTAGGGTCAGGACTAATGTCCTAACCACTATCATATGTTAATTTACAATGTTTTAGATTGAAGCATGAAATGAATTTAATCTAGATTTGGTAAATAATCTAAGGGAAGATGGATTAAATGGAAACATGAAAGCATGCTCTATATTGTTAGATGTTTGTCTCGTTGAAGCATGAATTGGTTACCTAGGTTTGAATGGTTATGTGATCGATTAATTGAGTTTGAAATGAGTGAGATGCTACTGCCAATATGTGATACATGATTCTGGAAAAAAATGTTCATTTGATTGCTACATGCTGGAAATTTTGAATTCATGAACATGGAATTGGTTCTACCTATTATAAACATGAAATATGGTAAGTGATCTTGCTGTTGTAATTGTTAATCATTTTTAATATGCTTGACTAATTTAAAAGACATTGAATGTCCTTGGTTGACTAGTTGGTCTTAGGTAGAACGTTATGCCTTAGAGTCTAGAGCTCCTCTGATTTAGTACCTTGTGATACAGGGGTGTTGTTGAAGAAAACAACATTCCTCGTTCATTCGCGGATCTAGGATAATAGCAAGTATTTCTCTGCAATAGAAACAAACATGATGTTGAAGTTAGATATTTTAAATAGTAAAAAAAATGAAAGAAAAAAATTCAGAATTGGGAGAGAAGAAAGTTGCAGAAATTTTTAGGATAATTTGAACGACGAAGATGAAATTCTTCAAGCATTCAACAATGGTAGCAACGTTCTTGGAATTTGACACGATGAACTCGAAAGAACCTGCATAATCTGTTATGCAAACCCGAATCGAAATTGTTCTTCGTAGTCGGAAAAAGGGTGAACAAACTCCAAGGAAGAACTCGAACAATCTGTTGAACGAACCCGAACCTTATCTTGAATTTGCTCGAATACGGACTTGGACCCTTCAATTATTGAACAATTGAGAACCCGAAGTATCAAAGAAAAAGTTCTAAAAAAGAACCAAATTTGAGAGAAAATCTCACAAAATAATTTTTTCATTCAAGTGTGTAACCTTTACAAAGTGTTTTGGCTACATATATATAATACAAGGGAGGAAGTTGCCGAATTACAAGATGTGGCTGTGATTTGCTGAATTGAAAAATTAAATTTCAAATTACAACTTTCAATGGGCAGTGATCAATTTCTTGGCCGTGTAATTGGAAATGCTTGGGCGGGAATGTGGAATCACATTTAACATGTGATTGTTTTGGTCTTTGAAATTCAAACAACAACTACTTCATCTTATCCATTCTGCCGAACTTTGCTTCAAATATGTGTGCGTTTTATTTAGCACATGCTATAAGTCAAGCAATGCACGTGAAGTTGCTGCGCATGTGGAGAATTAAAACCAAATTGCACCGGCTGAATTTGTTTGGCATTTCCACGTGTGGTGCATGGTTTTTATAACTTACAAGCACACATAATGTGTGGTGGCTGTACGTGAAGTTGAAGCACACAAATGTGGGGCTGCTGCTCTTTGATTTGGAGATTCAAATTGCTGCACATGTGTAATATGTGTTTGAAATTCCCCTCTCAACATGCTGAAATTCAAATGCCATGGCTGCTCTAAATTCCACGTGCAAGGGCTGCAAACATATATAAAAAAACATTATAAAAACATTATTAGAAATGCCATGTCTGTTCTAAATTCCACGTGCAAGGACTGCTCACATATATAAAAAAACATTATAAAAACATTATTAAAAATGACATTCATTCATTACCAAATTTCACGCACACACATATAGAAACAAACATTATTCCACACATATATATATATATCATATTATATACATATTTAGATATACCTAATAAGTAATATAACCTAAACATGTCACATATCAATATGCAACACATTAAAAGGCTTACTATCTAAGGCACAAACATTATCAAATGATTCTGAAATGTTAGCACAAGTAAGGAAAAAAACTTCCCTGAAACGTTGCGCCCGAGATCGCGTAATTGGTCCTAACGGTAAGACCTCCAGATCAGCATCAAGTGCTGGTGAATATGTGCTCACATCATCTTGTGTACTCTCTGTTTGGTGTTGATAGCACCTAGTGAACTTAAGGCCTTGTACATTATCTGTTGACATTTTGATAAATTGTGTATCCTCTGATTTGATGTTGTGAGCATCCTCTGACTCGATACTTTGTACCCATTGTGACTCAATTACCTAGTCCCACTAATCTACCAATGCCAAACACTTAAAAACTCATAAATAAAACTTGTCACATGTTCAAGAAAATATATATTATGATGTATGATTGAGTGTAATTGGGAATGTGACCCTAGATTGAATGATCAATTGATATTGTTTAATATATATATAAGTGATGTTTGGGTCAAGGCCCTAATTCGAATGTGACATGAATGTGATCTATGTGTGTAACCCCCTCGTCCCGGTCTGGCCGGATGACCGGTCCGAGTAGGCCACACGGGGAAAACCGAAGCGAAACCCGTTAAGGTTCCCCATCGGTTAGCAACCCTAAAAATTTTCTTTTAAATTAATCTTCTCTAAAGGCACATTTACATCCTATGTGAATACATCAGCGGAAGAATTTGAGAAAAGACACGCAACAGAACTCAAACCGACAAATAAACAGTCCAATTTTAATACATTAGGCAGGCCGTTTAGAAACACCATTGAGGCGTATCGAAACGCCTTGACCTGGTCAACTCCCCCAAGCCCATATGAGGAGGCCGTATCGGAACGGAGGTCAATCGTTCCGAAACACCCTCAACGGTCAACTTCTCGTGGTCAACGAGATATTGACCGTTTCAAAACCCTTAGACCTGTTTCGAAACACCTTCATCTCGGCAATTTCTCAGATTTCCAGTAGCCAAAACGTTCTGAAACTCGTATCGGAACAGGGGTTCACAGTGGCCAAACCGTATCGAAACGAGTTCCGATACGGGGTCCCTGAAGCCTTACCCGTTCCGAAATGGATCAGTCTGTTTTGAAACACGGGTTGTCTGCAACCTTAAAAAACCAGACTTAGACATTTCTCAACAACTCTAAAGGCCCTAAACGACCTCAAGAAGCACTCAGCACAAGCATACATGAACTAGAGGCATGGATCCTATGTCAAACATGCTCAAACACACAAGGCATATGATGAAACATCCATTCATGGCATTTACACAAAGACAACATTACATCTAAGGGCATGCTTGAAGACATTAAAAGCCAAAAGGCACAATTCATCACAATAAGGTTTACATGCCATTCAAAAGCAACCTAAACATTCACAAGGCATGCCATCACACAAGCATTTGACAAGACATAACATGTTTACAATCAAAGTCAAATCATAAACATCAAACACATATATGAGTCATACATCGCTCATACAATGCACACTCTTGCCACATTTCTAAACTACTACATAATTGCTAAACCGTACTTGAGCAACAAAAACTTGGAAAGCCCCTTTCGCCTTGCTCCGTGCTAACACCACGCTAATGATCTGCATTGTTGAAAATGAGAGCGTAAGCTAGAAGCTTAGTGAGGATGCTCTAAAATTGAAAACATCAACAATACAGGGTTCAAGCATGCAATCCCTTAATCTCACATACAACATACAAAGGTAATCAACAAGTCAACCTAGCTAGTCTTTCAAGTGTCATAATATGGCATCTCACATCATACTAAGCTCAACAACAAATATCTCAATTATCAAAACATCATAAACATAAGAGCAATATCATTGGCCACTATTAGTTTACCCGGATGTGCGGATTTAACCTCAACAGCCACATTACCTCGGTGGGATTACACTCATCACCGGACCTTGCATGGGCGGGATTCCACTCATCACCACATGCCCTACGGATGGGATTCCACTCATCATCCCGTAGAATATAAATAAATTTCCGGTGGAATGTTACATCACCGTACTCCTCCTTGATGACTCAACGCCATCAAGGCCACGTACGTTTTGACTCAATTTGTGTGCACACTAATCCTAATGATCGATCATTTACACCCGGTAAGTTAATTAGTGCCAATTTCATTTACCACACCACATATCCACCATTTATATCACATACACATCACATACATATGTCAAGGTACACATATACATATCAAACCACATTTCTCACAATCAATTAGGCAAGGCATAACTAGCATCAATAGGAAATAAGGAGTTAAGTTACCAATTCAACTCCCACATAGGAAAGGCCTACCAAGCACATTCCAACACATACACTACACACACTTGAACCAACTTTAAAACATATTTAAAGTCACTCACCACCCTTCCTTAGCAACCAAAGCAAGCCTCCTATATGCCCGGATTCGATCCCGATGCTTCTCCAATGTCTCCTCTTGTTTCTAGCCAATAAAAACACATCCATTACTCACAAATCAATGCTAAAAATCAGTCACCACTTCAACCCACAAACACAAGCCACACTTCCACAAATTTCAAACCCAACAATCACCCAAAATATCCATTTTCGAGTTCCCCTAAAACCTAGCTGAAAACCATGTTTTCAAACACCCAAATGACACCCAAATGGTCCCAAAACACCTTCCTAACATCCCTAACCCATCAGCCCTTCAACCTAACCCTAAAACTCACCAAAAACCAAGTTTTAGACACTTCAAAAATGGCCACAAGGACCCATTTCGGGTTTTCACTCAAGCTTACCCATTTTAACATATTATGTGTATTTTAAGGTGACTAAACCAAAACCCAACTTTATAAATCAACATCAATTGAAAAACCCAATAAAAACTCAAGCTTTCATTGAATCCCCAAATTTCAAAAGATGGTAGTTTTAAATTTTAAAACTAGGTAAATGTAGAGGAAGAAGAGGAGAGTTCGAATATATAATTACCTTTGAAAAAGACCTTGAGTAGAGGAAGAAAGTTGATGGAATAGTAAATGGGGTTTGAGAGGGGTTTAGGTTTGGGTTTTCACGTTGGGGGCAATGGGGGAGAGAAGACCACTTTTTTTTGTTCGTTTTAACTTTCAAAAAGGTTGTCTACTTTTCAAATTATTTTGATTAAATTACTATAATGGTCATTCCCTTTTTAACTAAACTCCAATTAAATCCAACTAGGGTTAAGTTGGTTAAAAATTAATTTTACCGACTCGGACCAACTAACCCGACTAACTTCTAACCCCAAAACACAGGTGTTACAACTCTCTCCCACTTAAGGAATTTCGTCCCCGAAATTACCTGACTGAAAGAGATACGGAAACTGTCTTTCCATATCCTCCTTCCTCTCCCAAGTGGCCTCGTCCACACCTCGACGTTGCCACCGCACTTTTACTAACTCAATCGATCTATCCCACAACACCTTACTGTCAGAAGCTAGGATCTCAACTGGTTCCTCCTCATAAGTCAAATCCGGATTCAATTCAATCTCCTCTACATGCATAACATGTGACGGATCGGACCTATACTTACGGAGCATCGAAACATGAAATACATCGTGTATCTTCTCTAGCTCGGATGGCAAACGCAACTGATAAGCAATTAGACCCACCCTCTTCACAATCTCATACGGTCCTATGTACCTCGGACTCAACTTCCCCTTTCGGCCAAATCTCATCACTTTCTTCCACGAAGACACTTTCAAGAATACCTTCTCACCCACTGAGAACTCGACTTCTTTTCTCTTCAAGTCGGCATAGGACTTTTGCCTATCCGAAGCAACCTTCAATCGATCACAAATCAATTTTACGTTGTCAGTTGTCCCCTTGAGCAAATCCGGCATAGGTAACAACTTTTGTCCCACTTCGGCCTAACAAACTGGAGTTCTACACTTCCGGCCATACAAGGCCTCATACGGAGCCATCTGAATACTCGAGTGGAAGCTATTATTGTAAGCAAACTCAACTAGAGGCAAGTGCTTCTCCCATGTACCCTGAAAGTCAATGATGCAACAACGCAACATATCCTCTAAAATCTGTATAACTCTCTCTGACTGACCATCTAACTGAGGATGATAAGACGTGCTGAAGTTCAAACGGGTACCCAAAGCTGTATGCAGACACTCCCAAAATCGAGCTATAAACCTCGGATCTCTATCGGACACAATAGACTTCGGCACACCATACAGTCTAACAATCTCACCAATGTACAAGTCGGCCAATCTATCTAAAGTGTAAGTAGTATTGACTGTCAAGAAGTGAGCACACTTCGTAAAACGATCCACAATAATCCACACTGAGTTCTTCTTCGTAGGAGTCAAAGGCAAACCCGAAACAAAATCCATGGTGATATTCTCTCATTTCCATTCTGGAATTCTCAACGGTTGCAACAAACCTGAGGGAAACTGATGTTCCGCCTTCACTCTCTGACACACCAAACACTTACTCACAAAGTCGGTCACATATCTCTTCAAGCCTACCCAAAAGTACTCATTCTTCAAATCACGGTACATCTTCATACTCTCCGGATGCATAGCAAACGGACTACTGTGTGCTTCAGTCAAAATCGTACGTCTCAAGTCACTGTCCTCTGGCACAACTATCCTATCTCTGAAATACAAAACCCCATCAGTACTGAAACTGTAGTCTGAAGATCTACCTTCGGCTATATCTTGCACGTGAAGTGCCAAAGATCTATCTAAGAGCTGCTTCTCTCTAATCAACTGACCTAATGTAGGTCTAACCTGAAGCTCGGCTACCAAGCCACCATCTCAGGACAAGCTCAATCTAGCAAACATGGCTCTCAAGTCTACGACTACCTTCCTACTCAATGCATCGACCACTACATTGGCCTTACCCGGATGGTACTTAATGGTAAGATCATAGTCTTTTAGCAACTCTAACCACCTACGCTGTCTGAGATTCAAATCTCGCTGAGTCATGATGTACTTCAAACTCTTGTGATCCGTGTACACTGTGCATTTCTCACCGTACAAATAATGTCTCCAAATCTTCAGAGCAAACACAACTGTAGCTAACTCTATGTCATGGGTCGGATAGTTATGCTCATGGGTCTTCAACTGTCTTGAGGCATAAGCCACCACTCTCTTGTCTTGCATAAGAACACAACCTAGGCCTACATAGGAAGCATCACTGTAAACTACATAGTCTTTCCCAGACTCTGGCTGAATCAAGATCGGTGCTTGGGTCAAAGCTTCTTTCAATTTCTCAAAGGCTCTCTGTCTTGCATATGTCCACTCAAACTGAACACTTTTCTGAAGTAACTGTGTCAATGGAGCGGCTAACTTAGAGAAACCTTCTACGAATCTTCTATAGTATCCAGCTAAGCCTAGGAAGCTACGTACATCTGTTACAGACTTCAGTTGCTTCCATTCAACAATGGCCTCTATCTTCTTCGGATCAACTCTAATCCCATCGGCTGACACTACATGTCCTAAGAAGACTACCTCTCGGATCCAGAATTCACACTTGCTCAACTTCGCATACAACTGATGATCTAGCAAAGTCTTCAAAACTAGTCTCAAGTGTCGGTCATGGTCTTCTTCAGTTCGCGAATACACCAAGATGTCATCTATGAAAACAACTACAAACTGATCTAGGTACTGATGAAAAATCCTATTCATCATATCCATGAAAGCAGCCGGTGCATTAGTCAACCCAAAAGGCATGACTAAAAACTTATAGTGATCATACCTAGTTCTAAAGGCCGTCTTCGGTACATCAACCTCTCTTACCTTTAGCTGGTAGTAACCCGATCTCAAGTCAATCTTCGAAAAGACTGATGCTCCTCTCAACTGGTCAAACAAATCATCAATTCTAGGCAAAGGATACTTATTCTTCACTGTTAACTGATTCAACTGTCTGTAATCTATACACATTCTCATGCTTCCATCTTTCTTCTTCACAAACAAAACTGGTGCACCCCAAGGTGAAGAACTAGGTCGAATAAAGCCTCTATCTATCAACTCTTGCAACTGAGTCTTCAACTCTTTCAGTTCTTTCGGTGCCATGCGATACGGAGTAATCGAAACAGGAGCTGAATCAGAATAATTCTCAATGGTGAACTCTACCTCTCTATCCGGTGGTAACCCTGGCAACTCTTCCGAAAATACACTAGGGAAGTCACACACTGTCCGGATGTCTTGAGGTCTAACCTCACTCATGTTAGGGTTCATCACATAGGCCAAGTATGCTTCACATCCCAACTCAACTAACCTCTTAGCTTCTAGAACTGAAACTACATTGGACAAGAACTTCACGTTCTCTCCCACCACTACAATCTCATAATCATCTGTGAGCCTCAAAGAAATCCTCTTAGTTTCAAAGTCTATCCTAGCTTTATGCTCCGTGAGCCAGTCCATACCCAGAATTACATCAAAACCATAGAAAGGCAGCTCCATCATATCCACTGGGAACACATGTCCCTGAACCATCAACGGACACCTTATGTACATTTTTCTAACTACTACCGTGTCCCCAAAGGAACTAGTAACACTAACTCCTACCTCTAACATTTCACAAGGCAAATTCAACGACTGTGCATGCTCACTCAATATGTAGGAATGTGTAGACCTGGAGTCAATCAAAGAAAGCAAACCCAAAGACTGTATCGAGAAGTTACCTGCAATCACATTGGTGTCATGCTGATCCCCACGCTGAGCGTAAACTCTGGCCTAACCTCCGCTCTCCGGCTGGGATGCAACTACATGCGCTATGTTCCTCTGACCATCATTCCTCGGCTGGAAGTTACCTCTACCGCGCCCGCGGCCTCTCTGAAAGTCATTGGCTCTGGCAGGAGCCTGAGCTGGTGCCTGCCCCACCTGATGTGGACAGTCACGCCTAATATGATCTCTAGCCCCACAACTCCAACACGAGTGGAAATTCCCCCAACACTCACCGGTGTGGTTCCTCACGCAAGTAGCACATGTGGGCAACTTCCCACCAGCCCTCTGGCCCTGTTGGCCCCTACCGTGGTTGTCGCCACCACGCCTATGATCATAATGATGTCGGTTGTCCCGATGCCTCTTGGCATCACCTCTATCAAAGTCACTAGACCTCTTACCCGAACTAGAACCACCAGACCGTTTGGTCAAGCCCAAACTGTGCTCTAAGTCCTTGGCCCCCGCGACCAAGACATCAAAATCAGTGTAGTCTGAAGCTAGAGTATACCTCTTGATTTCCTCATTCAGCCCATAAAGGAATCGGTTGCATCGTTCCACTTCTGTAGGAACAAGCTCAGACGCATATTGACTCAGCCTAACAAATCGGATCTCATAGTCTGTCACAGTCATACTCCCCTGAAGCAAAGCCGTAAACTCTCTCTTCCTCTCATCGAGATATCGAGGACCCAGATACTTCTTACAGAATGATGACTCAAAGAACTCCCAAGTAATCTCGGCCTCATCCATACCTGAAGTGATGGTGACCCACCAAGTGTAAGTGTTGCGTGTATAAGAGTCTATCGCAATTGTAGTGCAAGTGTACACGACGCAAGTAGTAAAGTGATACGAAGTATCGGATATCGTCTCCACAGGGATTGGGCTAATGACTTCACCTAAATTCACTGCACGAAGTAAAGAGAAATATTTGAGAGTTGTCACGAGAATAATAAAGTAAAAACGCAAATAAAAGAATTGAGTTATCAAGATAGAGAGAATGGGCTGGTATTGAATTGCTCAGTAGTGCATGTATTGGATTGCTTAGGATCTCCAGTTCTGTCGTCGCGCCCGTCGCCGATAGCACCTATCGCGGCGGCTGTCCGTTAGCTGTCGCGGCAACGAACACACCAACTCCGTACTCCAAGTTTGGCAAGAATCCCAGATCTGCCTTGGCCTATCCCTAGGTCCAAGTCTGTCGATGATCACGTCTTTGATGATACCTCCCGGCGTGAGTCGAAGGATGAACACCGATGTGTATGAATTCTTCCTTAGCCACTTAACCTCGCCCTATCCCTAGGCACGAGATGGTTCAACTATAAACTAGAGAACGCGCTCTTATCTCTTTCGTATACTTAACTCTCCCGATGCTAAGTAAATAGATAACCTCACAATGCTCTCCCGATGCTCTTGCAAGATATTAAAACCAAAATAAGAGAACTTGAAGTTTATTTTATTGAACTTAGAAAATCCTAAAACAAAACAACCCTTGCAACTACTTTACAAAACAACCCGTGGCCCTAGGGGGTTTTTAGAACATGTCGGTGACGGGTAAACGGCATAGGGGTTTAGGTTTCGGTTATGGGATATTGGATTGTGCCTCCTAGGTTAAATCTATGCCCTTATATAAGCTTTGGGCTCAAGTTATCTAAGGTAACAAGGATTACAACTTTAATTAAAAGTAAGATTCTAATAAAGACTAAATCTCTAAAGACTCCTACTTTACAGCCGTCATCCTTGTTTCTAGGAATTTCCTCTCCTTGAGCTTTGGCTTGACATATCTTTTGATCCGGGGCTTGGAAAAATATGTGGCTTTCACACGACAGACGAGCAGATTTTTCTCTATCTATCGAGGTCCACTTTGCTTTTCCTCTTCATAAGTCTGCTGTCACCATGCTGTCACGACAGGTCCATAGCAGCTTCGTCCTCTTCATCTGCTTGTCCAGTTCAGCTCTTCTGCTTCTCTGCCCTGCGCCTGCCTTCAACGTCTACTATGGCAGATACCTGCAAAAATAGCCATCTTTTAGTAGAATCCGTGCTTTTAATCCATTTGTGATGTTTTATTGAAAACTAACCTAAATGCAATGCAATGATGCTTGAATGCAGCAGAAATATGGGTTAGAAAGGGTGTAAATAATAGAACTTTTACACACTCAACACACCCCAAACTCAAGTTTTTGCTTGCCCTCAAGCAATGAAGACTTAAAAGAAAAATGAAAATTTTTGTGTTGGCCTTCAAACTGTGAACTGTCCTTTACCCGTCGCTCATTCTCTATGGCGGCAGCAACTTGTCGGAAAGGTTAGGATCTGTCCGGAATCTCCCTATAGCTCTCGTGCAGTGTGTGCATGCTTGTGAACAGTTATATGCTAAGACTCTCTTAGTTTCACTAGAATATTCAACTTCTTAACTCGAAGTTTTATGCCAAAGTTTATTTCTTTTTAGAAGGCACATTTTCATGCTTCTTTTTCTTCTATTTTCAAGCTAAGTTTTTCTAGAGCCAGTTTTGGGCACCTCTAGTTAGCTTCCTAGAGTCGGTTTCGGGCACCTCTAGGTTTTTGATTTTCTTTTGCTAAACTTCTTTCCTAGAGCCAGTGTTAGGCACCTCTAGGGGCTATTCAAGTTCTAAGCTTCCTATTCTAGTTTGGCTAAAAGAAATCTAAGCAATATAACAGTCACAATGGTGTTTAAGTTTTCAGAACTATAGAAAGGCTCTAAACTTTTCCTTAACCTGTCCTAAAGATGCTGCCACGACAGAGCCGTCATGACAGGTAAGTTAACTTCAAAGTTTTAAGCCAACAGTTTAAATTTTCTGATTTTTTTAAGAGAACTTAAATAAAATAAAAGACACAATAGATAATACAAAGATGCACTTAAGACTCCATTTAATGATGGAGGGTTGCCACCCCCAAACTCAAGGGTTGCATTGCCCTCAATGCAAAATGACAGAAAAATAAAAACATGAAAAATACATCACAAAAGATAAAAGCAGGCATCAATAAGAGCAAAATAAGAACTTAAATTTTCAGTCGCTGTCCTCGCTGCTGCTGCTGACTCGGATCTGACGGCGGCGTCTGGGCTATAGAGGAGGCTGGGCAGGTTCAGGGGCAGGTTCAGGGGCAGGCTGCTCTACAAGTTGGACATTGGAACTGCTGCCACTGTCCCAGGAGCTGCTGGTGGTGGTGCTAGCCTTGGGCAGCCGTTTCTTGTTTGCCACATGTTTGATCCGCTTGACCGGCGTAAATTCCCTCTCCAAATTTCTTCGGATCAGAGGGCTATCATCAGAGGCAGGCCGCTTTGTTCCTCTAGGAGATGTGTCTGCCGGTGGGCTGCCTGCTGCTGTCGGGACAGGTGATGTGGTGGAGGCGGTAGAGTGGGAATGTGGAGAGCCGGGTGAGGTGGGTGTGTGGACAGGGGTATGGACAGGAGTGGGGATGCGGAAATAATGGGCAGGAAAAGTAGGGAATTGAACATCGGGAAAATTTAAAGTTTGGGTAATAAAATTTACCGTCGAATTCGTGAAGTCCCGGATGAAAGTCATCAATCCCATTTGTCGCTCCTCTACCTGTTGTAGCGTTGCAAGGAGGAGGGCAGACTGGTCTGTCGGAGCAGTGGCGGCAGCAGGTTCCTGAGCAGGCTCCTCTGATGATTTGGCGGGGGAGCCGGAAGGGTTGAAGGAGGAGACAGGTGTAGCCACGATTAGCTCCATGAGGCTGTTGAGGTTGTTGTCTGTCCAGCCTCTGCCCTTCCTTATTTTGTCGGATGGTTCCTCGAGAACAGCTGCACAGCGGCAGAAGAAGGTTATTATGAACGGCAGGCAGAGGCGGGAGTCGGAACGGAAGGCGCAGTCCAGGATGTTGTCCCTCATATATCGGCCCACATTGATAGGGCTATCGTGCATGATGGAATGAATGAGAGCGAGCCGCTGCCGGTTGACTGTCGTGTGGTGGGAAGACGGCAGGATACGCTTTTTGATGAAAGCGTTCCAAAGTTTGGCTTCCGGGAGGAGCTGCCCCTATTAACGGAGTGGGGGTTCTTCTTGCTGGTTGTCCATGATGTTCCCTCCTCTGTCAACTCCACCATGATAGCATCATAAGCGGCAGCATCGAGGGTGTCTAGAAATTTTTGGTGCGCATCATCATCGGGGCCGAAGAAAAGGCCAAACATGTGGTTGATGCTGTCGGCAGTGAAGGGCACTTCCACTCCTCGAACGGTGACAGATGTTGCCGTTTTGCTGTCTATGGCCGCGTAGAACTCCCGGACCAAGGTGTCGTTTAGCTCTGTCGGTTGTTCGGCAAAGTGCTCCCATAGTTGAGCCGTGATGGCCCTTACAATGAATGGCTGGAGTCTCATGTTGGGTGCTTTGCAGATGTAAACGAAACCACGTTCTTCCCATAGCTCCTTGTTGGCAAAGGGCGTTGCTGCTGCTGAGGAGGATGCTGAGGCAGCACTACGACGGGTCTGTCTAGTAGACATGTTGGTTGCAAGGGTTGTGAAATCTGAAGAAAGCAAATAAAACTAGAGGAGAAAGCAAAGAAGAATAAGCAGAAGTGAGAAAAAATGAAAATGAGAATGGGGTTTTATAGCGGTCGAGGAGCTGCCCATTTAATGCTGCAACGGCAGGCGGGAATAACGGGGCGGCAGATTGGATTTAGCGTGTCTGACACGTCTGACACGCATTTATGCGTCTGTTACGCGTCTGCCGCACGCTTCTGCGTCTGCCATGTCAGTCTGTTGACAGCCTGTCATATCCGTCCGCGGCGACAGCCGAAACGACATGTTTCCATAAATGGGCTTTATTGGGCTGATGGGTGGGCGGTGGGCTTGGCTCACTTCTCCTTTTCTTCTTGACTCCTTTATTTCCTAAAAACTGAAATTAGAAAAAACAAAACTTTATTCGAATAAACCTAATTACCTAATAAATAATAATAATAATAAAATAAATAATAAAAAAAATAAAAATTAGGTTAAATTAGGGATGCCTTGTGGGGCATCTCCTAAAGTAACCACTTCCTGAATTCCTGGGGCTTCAGTCCCCTGATAATGCTTGAGGCGCTGTCCATTGACTTTGAATTGGTGCCCGTCTTTTAATGATTGTATCGTGATGGCACCATGGGGAAAAACCTGTATCACTTGGAATGGGCCAGACCATCTAGACTTTAGCTTTCCTGGGAAGAGTTTAAGTCTAGAATTAAATAACAACACAAGCTGCCCTGGGCAGAACTGTCGTGGCAGCAGTTTCTTGTCGTGCCACTTCTTAGTCTTTTCCTTGTAAATTCTTGCGTTGTCGTAGGCCATTGTCCGTAATTCCTCAATCTCATTTAGATCCAATAACCTTTTTTGGCCTACTTTGTCCAAGTCCATGTTCACTGCCTTGATTGCCCAATATGCTTTGTGCTCGATCTCGACAGGCAAGTGACAGGTTTTTCCATAAATCAGTCGGTATGGAGACATGCCCAATGGAGTCTTGAAAGCTGTCCTGTATGCCCATAATGCATCATTCAGAAGTAAAGACCAATCTTTCCTAGTTGGTTTAACCATCTTTTCAAGAATGTTCTTCACTTCCCTATTGGAAATCTCAGCCTGTCCATTGGTCTGTGGGTGGTATGCTGTCGCGATCCTGTGTTTGACACCATATTTCTTCAAGGCGGAAGCAATTACCCTATTATCAAAATGTCTCCCTTCATCACTGATAATCGCCCTAGGGATGCCAAATCTAGAAAAAAATGTTTTTGTGCAAAAACTTTTGGACCGTCTTGGCATCATTCTTTTGGGTGGCGATGGCTTCAACCCACTTAGAGACATAGTCAACTGCTAGGAGGATGTACAAATTTCCACATGAAGATGGAAAAGGTCCCATAAAATCAATCCCCCAAACGTCGAAGATTTCGACTTCTAGAATGTTCTGCAGTGGCATCTCGTTTCTCCTTGAGATGTTACCTGTCCGCTGGCACCTGTCACAGTTCTTATAAAAGTTCTATGCATCTTTATATAGTGTCGGCCAGTAGAACCCTGACTGCAGCACCTTGGCAGCAGTTTTATTGCCTCCTAAGTGACCTCCATATTGTGAAGCATGGCAGTGATGTAGAATGTCTTCTTGCTCTTCTTGTGGTATACACCTCCTTATAACCTGATCTGCACACATTTTGAAAAGAAGAGGTTCGTCCCAATAATAATGCTTAACATCATTTTGGAACCTCTTCCTGGCTTGATAATTAAGATCAGAAGGTAATATTCCGCTAACTATAAAATTAACGAAATCAACATACCAGGGAAGGTCAGAAGACTTACCTGTCGCCATGGCTATCGCGACAGCGATTGCGGCAGCAAAGAGCTGCTCATCAGGGAAGGTCTCCAGTATGTGTGTCTCGTCTATAGGTAGACTCTGTCCCGTCTCCAATCTTGACAAGTGGTCTGCCACCTGATTTTCTGTCCCCTTTTTGTCCTTAATCTCAAGGTCGAATTCTTGTAATAGCAAGATCCACCGTATCAATCTAGGCTTTGCATCCTTCTTTGCGAACAAATACTTTAGGGCAGAATGGTCGGTGTGTATTATTACTTTTGTCCCAAGTATGTAAGAACGAAACTTGTCGATGGAGAACACCACAGCTAACAGCTCCTTTTCTGTGGTGGTGTAGTTTACTTGGGCGTCATTCAACGTTTTGCTGGCATAGTATATGACATGAAACAGCTTATCTCTGCGCTGCCCAAGTGCTGCCCCGACAGCATAGTCACTAGCATCACACATGATCTCAAACGGTTGTGTCCAGTCTGGTGGCTGCACTATGGGGGCTGTCACTAGCTTTTCCTTCAGAACCTTGAATGCTTCAGTACATTCCTCATTAAAGTCAAAGGGTCGGTTCTGTTCTAAGAGATGGCATAGGGGCTTCGTGATTTTCGAGAAGTTTGCGATGAATCTCCGATAAAAACCTGCATACCCTAAGAAACTTCTAATGCCCTTGACTGTGGTCGGCGGTGGCAGCTTCTCTATGACTTCTATTTTGGCCCTGTCGACTTCTATCCCACGGCAGCTAATCTTATGGCCAAGGACTATCCCTTCATCCACCATAAAGTGGCATTTTTCCCAATTCAGAACAAGATTAGCTTTTTCACATCTTTCAAGTACCTTTTGAAGATTGCCGAGGCAGCTCTCAAAATCGTCTCCAAAGATGGAAAAATCATCCATGAAAATCTCTAGGAAGTCCTCTACCATGTCGGAGAAAATAGCCATCATGCACCTTTGGAAGGTGGCAGGTGCGTTACAGAGGCCGAACGGCATCCTCCTAAATGCGTATATTCCGTAGGGGCATGTGAAAGTCGTCTTTTCTTGATCCTCCGGTGCAATAGCAATTTGGTTATAACCTGAGTAACCATCAAGAAAACAATAGTAAGATTTACCCGCTAATCTATGAAGCATTTGATCAATAAAGGGTAAAGGAAAGTGGTCCTTTCGGGTAGCTTTATTAAGCTTCCGATAGTCCATACAAACCCTCCAACCGGTCACAGTCCTGGTTGGGATTAGCTCATTATTCTCGTTGGTTATCACGGTCATTCCTCTTTTCTTGGGAACACATTGCACCGGGCTCACCCATTTGCTGTCGGAGATGGCGTAAATAATACCAGCATCTAACCATTTAATTATCTCTTTACGCACTACCTCCTTCATCGCAAGGTTTAACCGCCTTTGGGCATCAATAGTCGGCTTATGATCTTCCTCTAGGAGGATTTTGTGCATGCATATCGCCAGACTAATGCCTTGAATGTCGGCTATCGTCCATCCAATCGCCTTTTTGTGCTGTCTTAGCATGTCGATTAGCTGTCGTTCATGTTCCTGCGGCAGCTTAGCAGAGATGATTACGGGCAGTGTGTTATTGGAACCAAGATAAGCATATTTTAACTGCCCTGGCAGGGGCTTAAGTTCTAAGACAGGTGGTTCAACAATAGATGGCTTTTGGATTAAATGGTTATCCGAAGTATAATTCAAAGGTTCGAATAACTTACCTGGACGATTGCCTAACCAGTTTACCTCCTCCTGACCTTCAGTATCGGATGTATTGGATTCAGAGGGGTCGCTGTCGTCGGTGCTGTCGTCGGTGCTATCATCGTCACTGTCGTGACAGGCCTGTAAGTGGCTGTCGTGGCAGTGACCAAATTTTATATCACGGCAGCCCGACCTGATGCAGGGTTGATCAAAGGTCACCTCAATGATGGCCTTACACTCCTCGTCCACATCAGCATGTTTCATTGCTTGGAGAACATTCAACTTAATTTCTTGATCGTTCACGCGCATGGTGAGTTCTCCTTTCTCCACATCAATCAATGATCTTCCCGTGGCTAAGAAGGGTCGCCCAAGGATGACTGGTGTGTTTTCATCTACCTCACAATCTAAGATAAGAAAGTCAGCAGGAAAAACAAGCTTATCCACTCTTACAAAAATATCTTCAATTTTTCCCTCGGGGTGAACGTAAGAGCGGTCGGCTAGCTGTAGGGTAACTGTCGTGGGCCGCGCCTTGCCAATACCTAGTTTCTGAAAAACAGATTTGGGCATTAGATTAACACTGGCACCAAGATCACAAAGTGCCTTACCCACAAATTTGTCGCCGATTACACAAGGTATGATGAAGCTCCCCAGATCCTTCTTTTTCTGGGGTGGCTGCCGATGAAGAATACTCATGCAACCTTCTTGCATCCTTACCGTTTCAAATTCCCCAAGTTTAGATTTTTTCGACATAACATCCTTGAGAAATTTAGCATAACCGGGCATCTCTCTAACAGCATCTAACAACGGAATATTAATATGAGCCTGCTTAAAAATATCATAAATCTTTTTAAGTTGAGATTCATGCTTAGCTTGCTGTATCCGTTGCGGAAAAGGTGGTGGAGGACGATAATCAGCAATGCGTCCTTCCCACTGCATGCGAATCTGAGGACGGTAATCATCTTTTTTCTCCTCTGTCGCTTCTACTGTCGTGACAGGCTCATCGGCAGCAGTCTGTTTATCTCCTGTCGGGGCAGCTTCCTCGGCAGGTTTATCCAAGGCGGGTTCCTTTTCTGTTTCGGCTTCTTTTTCCGGCCCTGGTAACTTTTTCCCACTCCTAGTAGTAATCGCCTTACATTGCTCATGTGGGGGCGGTCTAGCATTTTCAGTATTGCTAGGGAATCCTCCATTCTGCCTTGGTTTAATATGTTGCGACACCTGACCCATTTGTGTCTCTAGAGATTTCAACGTAGCCTCATGGTTTGTCATTCTCATCTCGGTTTTATCTATAAAATTTTTCGTCTTCTTGACAAACTGATTTATATTCTCCATATACGTACCGGTCTGAGACATAAAGGTGGCCAGAGTCTGTTCCAATATACTACTCGTGGCAGGTGGTGGTTGCTGTTGCTGCTGCGGCGGCCGGTGCGGCGGCAGGTTCTGCAGCGGCAGTTGCTGTCGCGTCAGCAATCTAGGACCCCCCTGATTCTGATGATGTGCTTGTGGATTCAGGGCATTGTTAGGATTACTCTAGGAAAATTTGGGATCCTTCCTCCAAATAGGGTTGTAGTTGTTGGAGTTATAATTCGGCTTGTAATTTCCAACATATTTTCCCTCTTCTATATTTATTGGACACTCACCCCTACTATGATTTCCCTCACAAGTAGCACAAACTTCCTCGACAGCAAATCCTTATAATTCTTCTTCATTCAATAAGTGTTTCATTGCCTTAGTAAGGAATGCTACCTGTGATTTCATAGTGCTGTCGGCCTCATAGTCCTTGACAGCAAGTACCCGTTTACCTCCTCTTCTAGCGGTCGGAAACTGCTCCTCGTTCTTAGCTAGATTTTTCAAAACTTGCAATGCCTCATCCGGGTCTTTATCCAATAATAGTCCATTTGCTGCAGAATCAATCCGAATGCGAGTTTGTAAGTTAGCAGCATTATAGAACTTAGTTACCTGATTCCAGACAGGGAATCCATACATTGGGCAGTTCCGTAGAAGAGTAGTAAATCTGTCCCAGGCTTCGTGCATCGGCTCGTCATCTTCCTGTTGAAAAGTAGCAATTTAATTACGTAATCGCTCAGATAAATGCGAAGGATTAAAACGAGATAAAAATTCACGAGTTAGATCTGCCCAAGTCATAATTGAACCCGGTGTAAGTTTATTCCACCAAGTTTTAGCTCTGTCCCTCAATGAATGGGGGAATAATCGAAGCCTCAGTATCTCCGGACTAACTCCTGGCAGTCTAAACGAACCACAGATCTCCTGGAACGTTTTGAGATGCTCCCTAGCATCTTCCGCAGAACCACTGAACTGTCCGGCGTTGTTGATCATACTAAACATGACAGGTTTTAGTTCGAAGTTGTCAACATCAATATCCGACAGCGTGGTCTCCAGCTCTACATGATCGTTCAGCATGTAGTCACGACATGACCGTCGTCCTTCTGCCCTCGGCGGGTGGTTATCGCCAAGGGGTGGTATGCGACCACCGGCAGGTTGGTTATGGCCCATCTTCTCTAGCTGTTCCTCGAGGTATTCGTTTCTGTCTAAAAGGTGGCGAATTTGTTTCTTGAGATTGAAGGAACGTTCGATTTCCGGATCTAATTTATACTCAGGATCTTTGCCTCTTTTAGATCTGCGCATAAACAAGAAAACCTCGTGAAAAGCGAGAGTTTAAAACACAAAAGAAAAAGAAAATTTAAATAAAAACAAAAACGAAAATGAAAACAAAAAGTGCAAGGAAAGAAAGGTGTAGTTATGTTGCCAATCCCCGGCAACGGCGCCAAAAACTTGTTGCGTGTATAAGAGTCTATCGCAATTGTAGTGCAAGTGTACACGACGCAAGTAGTAAAGTGATACGAAGTATCGGATATCGTCTCCACAGGGATTGGGCTAATGACTTCACCTAAATTCACTGCACGAAGTAAAGAGAAATATTTGAGAGTTGTCACGAGAATAATAAAGTAAAAACGCAAATAAAAGAATTGAGTTATCAAGATAGAGAGAATGGGCTGGTATTGAATTGCTCAGTAGTGCAGGTATTAGATTGCTTAGGATCTCCAGTTCTGTCGTCGCGCCCGTCGCCGACAGCACCTGTCGCGGCGGCTGTCCGTTAGCTGTCGCGGCAGCGAACACACCAACTCCGTACTCCAAGTTTGGCAAGAATCCCAGATCTGCCTTGGCCTATCCCTAGGTCCAAGTCTGTCGATGATCACGTCTTTGACGATACCTCCCGACGTGAGTCGAAGAATGAACACCGATGTGTATGAATTCTTCCTTAGCCACTTAACCTCGCCCTATCCCTAGGCACGAGATGGTTCAACTATAAACTAGAGAACGCGCTCTTATCTCTTTCGTATACTTAACTCTCCCGATGCTAAGTAAATAGATAACCTCACAATGCTCTCCCGATGCTCTTGCAAGATATTAAAACCAAAATAAGAGAACTTGAAGTTTATTTTATTGATCTTGGAAAATCCTAAAACAAAACAACCCTTGCAACTACTTTACAAAACAACCCGTGGCCCTAGGGGGTTTTTAGAACATGTCGGTGACGGGTAAACGGTAGAGGGGTTTAGGTTTCGGTTATGGGATATTGGATTGTGCCTCCTAGGTTAAATCTATGCCCTTATATAAGCTTTGGGCTCAAGTTATCTAAGGTAACAAGGATTACAACTTTAATTAAAAGTAAGATTCTAATAAAGACTAAATCTCTAAAGACTCCTACTTTACAGCCGCCATCCTTGTTTCTAGGAATTTCCTCTCCTTGAGCTTTGGCTTGACATATCTTTTGATCCGGGGCTTGGAAAAATATGTGGCTTTCACACGACAGACGAGCAGATTTTTCTCTATCTATCGAGGTCCACTTTGCTTTTCCTCTTCATAAGTCTGCTGTCACCATGCTGTCACGACAGGTCCATGGCAGCTTCGTCCTCTTCATCTGCTTGTCCAGTTCAGCTCTTCTGCTTCTCTGCCCTGCGCCTGCCTTCAACGTCTACTATGGCAGATACCTGCAAAAATAGCCATCTTTTAGTAGAATCCGTGCTTTTAATCCATTTGTGATGTTTTATTGAAAACTAACCTAAATGCAATGCAATGATGCTTGAATGCAGCAGAAATATGGGTTAGAAAGGGTGTAAATAATAGAACTTTTACACACTCAACAGTAAGCATCACCCTGAAGCAAAGACTCAACACACCCTAACTTGCGCTCTCCGGTACATCCCATCTGTGCGAGGATACAGACAGCCTTCCCAAACCACAACTCGGATCTCTCCGGGGTAGACCCTCTGAACTCTTCGGCCCCTAGACCACGGAGTCTCTCTAATGGCAAACCAGTGCCCTCTCCCTGATGATGTGCTGCTGCCTGACCCCCAGCCACTGCAACCTTAAAAGCCCCGGCTATCGCCTGAACTAAAGGAGCTAAGTCTATTTCGGCCGGTCCTTGGCCACCTTGGCCTCCCTGAGGTCCCTCTCCTTCGGCCCCAGCCTCGCCTCCTACTCCTGGTGGAAGAGGTGGTTGTGGTGGAGGTGATGGAGGAGCTCCAACTCCAACCACAGGCTCTCCCACTTGAGCCTCAACTCTAACTACTGGCTCAACTCCTAGAGCCGCTGCCCGTGGTTCCGGTCGAACCATCCTAGGCCTCCCACGTGGTCTCATGGTTCAACTAGCAAGATAATAACTACAACAACAAACAGATAAGGATTACGTCAGCAAAAGCAAGGGTCCAACAGTGCTCAAGTACTCCCTTTACAAAAATCTTTTAAAATTAAGTAATAGTAGCAATGGGGACTCACTCTACACCAAACGCAACAACTCATGCTTCTAAGCATCATACAAACAGTCAAACAATGAGATTTCATGGCAAGGCATACATCAAGCAATACAATTACTTAGCACATCAAGCTTACCTCACTTACCTGCCCGAGGTCTCGGTAACCTCAGGCTCTGATGCCAACAAATGTAACCCCCTCGTCCCGGTCTGGCCGGATGACCGGTCCGAGTAGGCCACACGGGGAAAACCAAAGCGAAACCCGTTAAGGTTCCCCCTCGGTTAGCAACCCTAAAAATTTTCTTTTAAATTAATCTTCTCTAAAGGCACATTTACATCCTATATGAACACATCAACGGAAGAATTTGAGAAAAGACACGCAACAGAACTCAAACCGACAAATAAACAGTCCAATTTTAATCTATTAGGCAGGCCGTTTCGAAACCATTGAGGCGTATCGAAACGCCTTGACCTGGTCAACTGCCCCAAGCCCATACGAGGAGGCCGTATCGGAACGGAGGTCAACCGTTCCGAAACACCCTCAACGGTCAACTTCTCGTGGTCAACGAGATATTGACCGTTTCGAAACCCTTAGACCTGTTTCGAAACACCTTCATCTCGGAAATTTCTCAGATTTCCAGTAGCCAAAACGTTCCAAAACTCGTATCAGAACAGGGGTTCACAGTGGCCAAACCGTATCGAAACGAGTTCTGATACGGGGTCCCTGAAGCCTCATCCGTGCTAACACCACGCTAATGATATGAATTATTGAAAATGAGAGCGTAAGCTAGAAACTTAGTGAGGATGCTCTAAAATCGAAAACATCAACAAATGCAGGGTTCAAGCATGCAATCCCTTAATCTCACATACAACATACAAGGGTAATCAACAAGTCAACCTAGCTAGTCTTTCAAGTGTCATAATATGGCATCTCACATCATACTAAGCTCAACAACAAATATCTCAATTATCAAAACATCATAAACATAAGAGCAATATCATTGGCCACTATTCGTTTACCCAGATGTGCGGATTTAACCTCAACAACCACATTACCTTGGTGAGATTACACTCATCACCGGACCTTGCATGGGCAGGATTCCACTCATCACCACATGCCCTACGGATGGGATTCCACTCATCATCCCGTAGAATATAAATAAATTTCTGGTGGAATGTTACATCACCGTACTCCTCCTTGATGACTCAACGCCATCAAGGCCACGTACGTTTTGACTCAATTTGTGTGCACACTAATCCTAATGATCGATCATTTACACCCGGTAAGTTAATTAGTGCCAATTTCATTTACCACACCATATATCCACCATTTATATCACATACACATCACATACATATGTCAAGGTACACATATACATATCAAACCACATTTCTCACAATCAATTAGGCAAGGCATAACTAGCATCAATAGGAAATAAGGAGTTAAGTTACCAATTCAACTCCCACATAGGAAAGGTCTACCAAGCACATTCCAACACATACACTACACACACTTGAACCAACTTTAAAACATATTTAAAGTCACTCACCACCCTTCCTTAGCAACCAAAGCAAGCCTCCTATATGCCCGGATTCGATCCTGATGCTTCTCCAATGTCTCCTCTTGTTTCTAGCCAATCAAAACACATCCATTACTCACAAATCAATGTTAAAACTCAGTCACCACTTCAACCCACAAACACAAGCCACACTTCCACAAATTTCAAACCCAACAATCACCCAAAATATCCATTTTCGAGCTCCCCTAAAACCTAGCTGAAAACCATGTTTTCAAACACCCAAATGACACCCAAATGGTCCCAAAACACCTTCCTAACATCCCTAACCCATCAGCCCTTCAACCTAACCCTAAAACTCACCAAAAACTAAGTTTTAGACACTTCAAAAATGGCCACAAGGACCCATTTCGGGTTTTCACCCTAACTTACCCATTTTAACATATTACGTGTATTTTAAGGTGACTAAACCAAAACCCAACTTTATAAATCAACATCAATTGAAAAAGCCAATAAAAACTCAAGCTTTCATTGAATCCCCAAATTTCAAAAGATGGTAGTTTTAAATTTTAAAACTAGGTAAATGTAGAGGACGAAGAGGAGAGTTCGAATATATAATTACCTTTGAAAAAGACCTTGAGTAGAGGAAGAAATTTGATAGAATAGTAAATGGGGTTTGAGAGGGGTTTAGGTTTGGGTTTTCACGTTGGGGGCAATGGGGGAGAGAAGACCACTTTTTTTTTGTTCTTTTTAACTTTCAAAAAGGTTGTATACTTTTCAAATTATTTTGGCTAAATTACCACAATGGTCATTCCCTTTTTAACTGAACTCCAATTAAATCCAACTAGGGTTAATTTGGTTAAAAATTAATTTTACCGACTCGGACCAACTAACCCGACTAACTTCTAACCCCAAAACACGGGTGTTACAATGTGATTGTTGATCTTAATCGACCTATATGATTGGCTTTAGAAGTTTGATTACATGAATATGTTATATGATTTATATGATTTGTGTGTTCTTTGATATGTGGTACATATATGTTATTGTGTTTGTAAATTGATTAAGGCTAGCTAGGTGACACCCCTTGTTTCGAAACCTAGTTATGTAAGCTTGTCTAAAGAAATAATACACCTAATGAAATAAATGGATAGTTAATATGATAGGAACTACTTCACTAAGTACTTATAGTACTTATCACTCTTTTGTTTCCTTCTTCCCAAACCAGTAGAACCTCTTGTTCAAAAGCTATCTCCATCTTGATCTCAAGCCTTCACAAGCCAAGACAAGTATGACTTGTTTCATTATGCTAGTACTCCTAGTTGGCGGCTTAATGTCCTGTTTAGTCATCCAAGTAGCATGCATTTGATTGATTTTACGCATGTATTTGAAGTGCGTATGAACTTAAGTGTGGATGGTGATGTTTTGGACCTAGTATGTAAATAGGTTCTTTTGACAATAAGGTCATTTTGTCTTGTAAATATATATATGCCTTAGTGTTTTGTATGTAATAGTTCACTAAGCATGTCATGGAAAATGTAAGACTCTTTTTGATATGTATATAATTATGGTTGTTTGTTAAATCCTGTCGAATGCTATGCCTTGTATGAGTAACTATGAAGTTCAAATTGTTTCCTATATATAGGTGTAATGTTCGAATGGTCTCATACATAGAGTGTCAAATGTATGATCTTGTAAAGATTGAAATTGTATTTAATTCACATGTATGTAATCATGCTTAAATCGAATGAAATGTAAGGTGAATGTTCATGCTTTGTTCGAATGTCATAAGATTGATTAAATAGGATCCCATGCTTGTTCGAATAAGGTAGAATATGGAATTGAATTGTAGGCATGTTTATATGATGCTAGCAAATAAGTTTGATATGCTTGTTTGTTGTTTACATGAAAAGCATGAATGGTCTCTTTTGGGATATCTTATATGATTGATTCTAAATAAGTGATCTTGTTTATATAATGGATAAGTATGCTTATTTGATTAGGCTAGTGATATGTATGTAATGAATATTAAAAGTTTTTGTTAGCCCACTTTTTCTTAAGTATCATTAAAATGGATCAAATTGTTTACATGATTTATGTTCCGAATCTGTCCGTTGTGCGTCGTAACGCTCTTTGTTCCTAACCCGGGTGAAGGGTGTTACAAAAAGAAAGAAAGAAGAGAAAAGAAAAAAAAGATAGAGAAGAGAAAAGAAGAAAAAGAGAAAAAGAAAAGAGAAGAAAAAGAAAAGGAGGAAAAAAGGAAAAACAAAAAAGAAAAGAAAGAAAAAGAAGAAGAAAGAAGAAAAAGAAAAGAAAAAAAGAGAGAAAATAAAAAGGAAAGGAAAAGGAGAAGAAAAGGAAAGAAGAAAGAAGAAAAAAGAAAAAGAAAGAAAGAAAAGAGAGAAAGAAAAAAGAAAGAAAAAGAGAGAAAAGAAAAAAGAAAAGAAAGAGAGAAAGAGAAAAGAAAATGAGAGAGAAGAGAAAAAAGAAGAATCTCTAAAGTAAAAACTTGTAAAGACGCTTTAGAGCAAGAGGTTAAGGGATTCAGGCAAAGGAGAGAGCATAAAGGGTGGACATGAGGTGAGAGGGGAGGCACCGCCATTGCAAAAAAAAGATGAAGAGGAAAGAAAGAGAAAATCAAGATCAAGGGACCAAAAGAAGAAAGTATATCTGAAAGGTAGATTGGGCCCTTCCTAAGAGAAGGAGTAAACGACAAAGCGAAAACCTAGAAAGAATTTCATAGTGAAGGAGGCAGATACTCAAAGCTCAAGGATTTCAGGTGAAGGATTTCAAACTCGCCACGTTAGGATTTCAGGGCGAATGAGGTAGATACTCATAGCTCAAGGATTTCAGGCGAATGATTCCAAACTCGCCATGTTAGGATTTCAGGGCGAATGAGGCAGATACTCATAGCTCAAGGATTTCGGAGCGAAGGAGGCAGATACGCATAGCTCAAGGTTTTCAGAGCGAAGGAGGCAGATACTCATAGCTCAAGGTTTTTAAAGCAAAGGAGACAGATACTCAAAGCTCAAGGATTTCAGGCGAATGGTTTCAAATTCGCCATATCAAGGTTTTCAAAGCGAAGGAGGCAGATACTCATAGCTCTAAGAATTAGGGACACAAGAGGCAGATACTCATAACTCCGGCTTTAGAGGAAGAAGAAGGGTGAATAGTTCTATATAGGAGGAACTCGCAGCTCAAAATCTTCAAACAGGGAAGTGGGACAAAATTAGTGATTATGGTCTTTGCTTTATTCTTGTTTCACAAGGATAAGTAAAGAGGGGCAACTGTAATCACTAATTTTGTCCGGGCCTTGGACCCGTTTAATTTATTTTATTCATTTTTTGTTATTTTCATAACTAATACTACCACCTCTTATTATCATTATTATTATTGTTATTATATTATTACCATTATTATATTATTATCATAATTGAACTAAAATATATGTGCCCAATTAATATAAATAAAAGTCTCATATATATAGTTATAGTTCATTCACACTTAATTTTTGAAAACCAAAAAACATTATATATGTATTATCAGCCCATTAACATAGAATAAAAAGGCCCAAGTTTATTATTCATTAAACAAGTGTCTATTTACAATTAGAATAACCCAAAAATTAAATACATATATTTTGGCCCGATAAGGGCCCAAGCTTGAAACCCTAAATGACCTAATCTGATAACCATCTTTGCTCTCTGCGCATCCGGCTACCAACCGTCAGATCTATTCCAAATCTAACGGTCCAGATCGTACTGATGGATGAAGCTCTACCTGGCCATTTTCTTCCCTGGCACTGCATCAAGCGTAGCCCTTGGATCAAGAGTGCATCGAATAGCTAAGATCACATCCAACGCGCGTGCAGTTTACGCCCGGCTCTCTAGCTTCAGCATGCGCGACTTTTCGACTACCCCACGCACGCGTGGAGCTCACACACGGTGTTCCAGCTTCATCCTGATAGTCCAAATCCTTCAATGTTGCATCAATCATGGTCGTCAGATCTAAGAGCACACCAACGGTTCGTATCAACGCGGAGAAGCTTCTAGAGCTCCCACGCTCCCGCACGTTTGTCATTTCGGACCTCCATGTGCGCGTGTGCTACACGCCCGACTCTCCAGATCCCAGCTCATCGCCACGTCTCTCGTCCCCTCCACTACCACCCACCGTACTAGAGAATCATATGCACACAAACAACAAAAACCAACAATATCAGAGGAGACAAACCAACAATTTCAGGGTATACACACGAATCAAGACAAAGAAAAACAACAACCAATCAATTTTTATTTTCAATTCGTATGTAATTCAAAATTCCATGTAATTCGGCTATATAACCGAAACATCACCAAATGTAAAAAAAGAAATTAAAAGCAATAGAAACATAAAGCAAAAGCTTTTGGAGGTAATCGTCATATTCATTTTCGTTTTTTGCATAACATACACGAAAAAGTTAGCGTTTAGTTTTTACCTTCACCGTTTCGGCTCTCGGGTGTCTGATTGCTCTCTCTCACTGTTGATAATCCTTCTGGCCCCTTTCACGGCTGTGCATGGTGATTCGGTTGAGGGAAACTATTAAAAGGGGATTTTTTTATATTCTTAAATAAAAGAGTTTTGGTTTCTATTTTCTTTCAAAAATAAAAGAGGATGTTGTTTTTAAAGATTTGAGTGTTGGTTTGATTTTAAAAGTAGAAAAGGGTTTTTTTTTGTGTTTGGGAGTCCGTCGGCCGACGGGGCAAAGTCCAGCGTCGAGAGAACGTGATGCGTCAGAGGTTTTTACGGTTAGCAAAAAGAGTTTGAAATGGATTAAACACTCTTTTATATTGCTTTAATGATTTAAAATTGGCATAATCCCCTTATAAGCCTTTTCGCGTCGCGCTATTTATGCGCACAAGAGTTTCTGCGTCTTAAAATCACGTTTTTGACCCTTGGAGTTTTAAAATATTTTACAATGTCATCCTGAAGTCGACTCGTAGTGGTCTAATCCCCATTCTGTCCCCCTTTAGTTTCTATTTCTGTCATTTTAGTCCATTTTCCAATATCCCCTTCCCCCGTTGCATGCATTTTATTTCTTTCCAGCCTATATCTTGTTGTTGTTCTTGTTTTATTTTGTTAGATTTGTGGTTTATGATATATATGATATGTGGTTTGTTAGGGATAGTTTGTGGTTAGAGGAGGATGTCATGTGTTGCTATATCGGGTAATATATGTGAGTTTATATAATATATTGTTTTTATGTAATATACTAGGTTTTCTCTTACAATATATATGGCCTTATTATGATACATCATTTTTATGTAATATATACGTTTCTTGTATAATGCATAGATTTTATATACTATATGATATATTTTTTCTAATGCATAATACCTACATAATATATAATATAGGGTCGGATATAAAGTTTAGTAACACATATAATGTATAACTTTAATAAATATAATGTATGGTATATGTGATATAGTTTTTTAGTGGAATATATAATTTAACGTTTCTTCTTTTATAAATATGATATAACATATAGTTTTTATGTGCAACATATATACTATAAAGCTCAATATGAATATGGGTCCCCCCCCCCTTTTTTTTACGTATGTTATAGTTCTATTTAATGGGCGTGATACATGATTTTTATGGTATATACGATATAGTTTCGAATGTATGTGTTATGTTTTTGTAAGTATAGTTGTACTCTTTGGTAAACATGTGTTTTCTAGTACATCATGTTTTGGGGCTTGGGCTTTTCTTAGTGTGGGTAGGCCTTGGGTTTATTAGGTTAATCTTAGATTAGGGTTAGGCATGGTTAATTTAATCAATTTAAGTCGTGTGCTCGTCTCATGGGGGCACGATCACTGAATTAATTAAATTAACTTAGGTCTAGTTTTTTAGAGTCGTAGTTAGATTTAGATTCGAGCTAGCTTAATTAATTTAAATTTATCATTGACTCATTGGGATGAATATTAAATTCGTTAAAGTTAGTTGATCACCTCTTAATTACCCTTTAGGAGAAAATTGACATGGGCGAGGTGGACAATTTAAATTAAAACCATGATTAATTAATGGGTAAAGTACTTAAATCATCACTCAACTTTGCTCTAGGACCTATTTTGGTTACTGAACTTTCAAAAAGCTCACTTTACTTATTAAACTTTACTTTTTGACCTATTTTGGTCACTTTAAATTATTTTATTAATATTAGGTATGATATGACATATTTTATTATTATTAAATATAAAAATAATTTAAAATAAAAATAAATTATATTTTATTTATTAATAAATAACAAATAATTTAAAATAAAAACCCTAACCCCAAACACTCAAAATATCCCAAATTCCAAACACCCAAACTCTTAAACTCTTACCGGTGTTACTCTCACTGATGGCCATCAATCCCTCTACCGCCGACAACAACATCACTCGCCGCGGACGGTGCTATCGCCCACTACCGCCGCCAACTCATTACCCCTCCTACATGTCCCAAAGCAAACATATAATTTTGTGAAATCTGTAAAATAAATGATTAAAATTAAAATTGAAATTCCATTCATGAAGACATATGATGTTGCAGCAATAATTACCTTCAGTAGAAAATATAACTGATCCAAACAAAAAATTTACTGGAATAAATAGAAAATGCTAATGACGGTTGGTTTGCATTACAACATTCAATTAGATAGGATGATTCAAATCATCAGCTCTCCTAATACCAACCAACAGAAGTTCAATCTAATTCATGTTCCACTTTGCTGCCTCAACACATTTATGGAAGAGTCATGATCGACGAGGAGATGTGCTGCCACAAAATCTAACCTTAAGATGCAACCAAGTATCATAAGAAAATTTGGCTGCGGTAGTGGGCGATGGCACCGTCGGCGGTAGGCGATGTTGTCGTCGGCGACAGAGAGAGTGGTGGTCGCCGGTAAGAGTGACGTCAGTAAAGTTTTGAGAGTTTGGGTTTTTGAGATATTTGGAGTGTTTGGGGTTAGGTTTTTATTTTAAATTATTTTTTATTTTTTAATAAATATAATATATTTTATTTTAAATTATTTTTTATATTTAATAATAATAAAATATGTCATGTCATACTTAAATATTAATAAAATAATCTAAAGTGGCCAAAATAAGTCAAAAAGTAAAGTTTAATGAGTAAATTGAGCTTTTTGAAAGTTCAGTGACCAAAATAGGTCATAGAGCAAAGTTGAGTGATAATTTAAGTATTTTACCCTTAACTAATTTGATTCGTTTTAAACAGTGTACCTAGCTCATTGGTATACTAGTTTAAAATTGATCAATTTAATTATTATGTTGCGAGATAATTTATTAGGGTCTTCTAGTTTTAGGGCATGATTAATTTAGGACTAATATTAGGTTCACTTAGTTAATAATTAGATCACTAATTAGATTCCCATAACTTGGGTCTTTTAGGATAAGACCTTGGGTGGGCTTTTATCTGTTTATTTTTAAACATTTTTGTGACACGCATTTTAACTGTCATTCATATGGTCATTGGTATGTTAAATACATGTTAATTGATTTAAACCATTCAAAACGGAGGTACCTATTAGTCCTGATATTCGTGTCGTAATAGTCCTAACTCAATGGATGTTGACCGGTTATTTGGGTTAATCCTTACCGTCTCAAGGTAAATGTTAGTTAAAAAGGACAATATCACGACATCATTCCTAAATGCTTACATCATGCGTAAAGATGACGTACGAAAGTCGAACCATAAATTAACATGACAATGAGACTTATATGATGCTAGTTTAATCTATGATCCGATGTATCGTCATCATTATTAATTAAATGTCTAATTAATTTGAACCCACTAATTTGGTAAAGCCCGTACAATTAGAGTCAATTTTCAATTAAGAAACCCTAATTAAATTCATTTAAATTGCAACAATTTCCATCGATTAAAAGCAACGAATATTTTGGTACCTATTTTGGGTCGTGATGGGGTGCTAATCCTTTCCCACGCATAACCAACTCTTGAACCATTTTCAAAACGAATCTCTGGTTTTTACGGTGTCCGGCCTACCTAAGTGGCCGGTGGCGACTCCAAGTTTTTTCAAAACTCGAATTTTAAAAAAATTCCCCTTTTAACAAATCTTTTTCAAAAGATCGGGATATTTAATTTTTTTTTCCAGAAAAACGTTGCTACACGTGGCAAGCGTATCGGTACGGTCCTGAAATTTAAAAGACCGTTGAGAAATTGATCGTTGGGGTAGTTGGGCGTATCGGTACGCGAACTAGCCATTGGGTATTTAAAACACACCGTATCGATAGTGACAAAGCGTATTGATACGGGTTTTGGCTACTGAAATTGATCGTTGGGGGTAGTTGAGCGTATCGGGGCGCGATACAACCATATCAGTACGCGAACTAGCCGTTGGGTATTTAAAACACATCATATCGATACTGACAAAGTGTATCGGTGCGAGTTTTAGCTACTAGAATTTTACTGTAGTTAAAACCCTAAAGTGTATCGATACAGTACCATACCGTATCGATACGTTCATTTGAAAAACACTAAATTTTAATTAAAAACATGTTTTAAATTCTTTTCAATTTTATCTAAGATATTTTTTAATTATTATATCAAAACATTTAGGTCTACATAGTATTATTCTATTTTAATCCTCCTATAAACGTGAATGTTTACTCTATTGGCAATTTTTTAAAATATTTTTGTTACATTATTGAAGTTATAAAAAGACTGTGTAATAGTAGTATAGTATTCGGATAAGGCCTGTCTCATATATATAAACGGAATCTTTTTAATGAGATGTGAGACGTGAACAAATTATTTTGACCTTACCATTTGTGTTATAAAATTCATTAATTACTTATTCAAAAGTCTAAACGACTTGTAAAGTATTTTTTACCTTTTGTTTCTTTTTAATTATTTCTGCTTCAAATCTTTACACCGGATATGCGGGTAAATTGCTCCGATATTGTACTGTCATTTTTTATTTTGTGAAGTGGGGTATTTTGTTTTTTATTTTACTATCTATTATTGTTTTTACAATAAAATTAGAAATCGATTTGTTTTTATGACAATTTTTAAAAGTCGAGTTTGTTTTTATAGCGACTTCAAGCTATTTTTTTTAATTATCACGCCGGTCACCAATCAACTCCATGCATAAAAAGGTGAAGTGAACTTACTTTTATGGCGACTTCTACTTTTACTATAACAAATACAATAAATTATGAAATAAAGTTAAAAGAATAATAGATCATGATTTTTTTTAATTTTGTAATGTAGGATATTTTGTTTTTTATTTCACGATTTATGGTTATTTCTATAATAAAAGTAGAAGTCGGCTTGTTTTCATGGCGACTTGAGATAATTTTTTTAATTTTTTTTTGTCTGTCACCCGTATATGAAAAGGTGAAATCAACTTACTTTCATGTGAACTATATTTGTACTGTAACAAATGCAAAATCATAAAATAAAAATAAAAAACAATAATTCATAAAATATTTTTTTTCAACAGCTATATTGCTACAATTTGCCCTAATTGAATAACTATTACTATAAAACACCATAAAGTACAACTTCTACCTACCACCACTAGATGTGGAAAAAAATCAGGTATTATTCTATTTTGATTCTTCTATTAATATATATTCAATTTTAGTAGTAATTTTTAATAATTTTATTACATATTTTAATGTAACAAAGAGATTATGTAATAGTATCATAATATTTAGATATAGTTAATATCAATCGATTGGTTTAGAGACGAGAAATTATATTTTTTAAACAAATTTGAAGATTCGAATTATGACATTATAGATGAAGTAATTGGATTGAAAGAATCTCTCTATAATAAATTTGTACAATATATTATTCAAATTAGATAAACAGTGAATTGAATACAAACGATTATATCTAATATTTTTTTTAGTGTTTATAAATATTAATCTGATAGAATTCATGATGGTTCCCCTTCGCGATACCGTTTACATCACAACAAATTTTAGTTTAATGAGATGCGAACATATTTTTCTTTTGAAAAGTTTTTTTTTTTGAAAAGGTGAACATATTATTCTGACATTACCACTTGTGTTTTAAATTTCATTTTCATTAATTACTTATTCAAAAGTCTAAACGATTTACATAATCATTTTAACAATTTGTTTCTTTTTAAATCATTTATGCTGTAAATCTTTCCACCACACATATATGCATAAATTATTTAAACAACTACAACTATAAAACATTATAAGATTTAGGTTTTACCTACCGGACGTGGAAAATAAAAACTATCAGACAACTTTACCGACAAAGAAATTTCATAAACATTGAGGTCTAATTATGCGTCGGTTTAATCGAGATTTATTTTAACCAATTATTTTAAGTTTAATTTAATAATAATTAATTTTAAAAAATATTCAATCCATTGGCAGTGGAAAATTTAATTTCCACAAACGAGTTCAATTCTAAGGCTTAGTTTGCGGTTGTTTTTAAAAAATACGATGAAAAAAGTGATTTCCAAATTAACTGTTGAAAAGTAGTTTTGAAAAGCTGATTAGTGTTTGGCATTGATGTCAAAAAATGATTTTGAGAAGATAAAATGTCTGGACAAACCAATGTTTTGACACTTAAAAGTTGAGTGTTTTTTGTTGCTTTTAGAATTTTTTAGGTAGAAAAGCTAGTTTGGCTCTCCAAACACAACAAAAAACAAAGCTTAAGTTTAAAAGTTCAATTTAAAATTTAAATTTTAGGATTTTAAATTTAGAGTTTAAACTAAATTTTGAGGTTTGGAGTAGGTAGTTAGATCTTATACGGTGGGATTTAACTAAAAATATTTTTACACTAACAATACCTTAAATATTTTCTCTTGATTTTACTATGACCGTCGATATAATTATAATATTAGTAACCTTTAGCTCCGAATCAAGAAAACTATAGTTTATTAATTAATGTGTGATTATAATAATCCACATTATCTTAATCAATGACTAATAAGAATTAAATCTTAATAAATGACTTGAAAAAGGTTATAAATAAGACCACGTTATGCTTTGTCCTAGTACCCATAAGAAACAACAAGAAGCTAGCCATGGCTGGAGCTACTAAATCCTCCCTTTCTTTCCTTCTTATCTCTTCTCTTTTGCTTGCTCCTTCCCTATCTACCTCGGAGGCCACTGTCGGCCACAATGTTCCAATCGTGAGTGGTCTCTCATTGACGTTCTACCAGAACACATGTCCCAGCCTCGAATTCATTATCCGAAACTACTTGATGTCGGTGTTCGTTAACGACATTGGCCAAGCTGCCGGCTTGCTCCGTCTTCATTTCCACGATTGCTTTGTCCAGGTATGTTATTGAACCGTGTGATGTCCAAACACCGGTTGTAATACCATGTGTGGTATAGTCGTTATTTTATGGTTTTGATTCATTTTGGCGCTTAATGTTTTTATTAGGGATGTGATGCATCGGTATTGTTGGACGGATCGGCGAGTGGGCCGAGCGAGCAGCAAGCTCCGCCGAACCTGAGCTTGCGGGCTAGGGCATTTCAGATCATAAACGAAATACGCAACCGTATCGAAAAAGCCTGCGGAAGAATCGTCTCTTGTGCTGATATCGTTGCTCTTGCTGCTCGTGACTCCGTTTTCTTGGTATGATCAATCACTAATACTCATTCTTATTGTTTCGATTTTTATTTTTTTAGTATAATAGTTAATACTTACGCAACGAACACACATATAAAGACCAATCTTGTTAAATTAATATATATTTATATTTGACATTCGAATCGAATTAAAAGAGTAATACAAGTCTTGGTAAACGTTGCTATATTTTCTAGAGCTCTTTTAGATTTTTGCCATGTAATTTATGATTGTCATTTTCACAATAAATACCGTTGCATTATTTCATTTCTATGACATATCCAAAAGAAGAAATAATTATGGTTTAATAATTCACCGGTATTAGGTATAGAGAGATAAGACATAACTTTTTTAAGAAAGAATTTTAATTTGAACCTTTAAAACTAAGTTTAAAGATATGTTTATAAATCTAGAACATAGATTGTAAAATAGATATAAAATATAATTTAATAAGCTAAAAATGATTTTTCAGACAAGATTGACAAATGTACTTGTTGAAGGGGTATTGACTATTTAAAAAGGGGAGTGTGGCAAACGGCTTGCTAACATTTTTCTCAGAATGGGGTATGAATTTGTACCAAATATTAATTAATGGTGCAAGTATCAATTTATTGGTGTCATAAAGTCTAAAATTATTAAAGCTTAGGTAAAAGTAGTTGTACATGGACCACCTTTTATTAATTTCTTTTAAGAGTAGATTAATGAATTGCTTTCTGATATTATTATTGTATTTAAGATCTATATATTTATAGAAATTTTAATGTAGATATCTTAAATGATTTTTTATATAGGTCATGTTTGGTAAGGAGAGGTTTGGGCAAAAATTAGAGGTTTGAGGCATAATTAGAGATTTGACCAGTCAAATTCGCTAATATTGTTGTTTGGTAAATAGTGGATTGAAAGAGCGGGTTGTGGTGAAACCGCTAATTTTGAAAAAAACTCATAATATGAGCTTTTTGAGATTATATGTTTGATATTAGAGTTGTAAAGACTATTTTATCCTTACCAGTTACCAAAAATCTCAAAATAAACTAAATTAAATATTTTCTCAACCCTTTTATAAACTAATCCTATTTACTTTTTTTATTATCACATATTTATATGTGTATTTAAATTAATTAATTAATTAAATTATATTAAAACAATTATATAAATAATAAATTAATATATAAATCATTTGTATATGTTTAGAAAAGTTATATTAAAAATAATTTTACAAATCTAATTAATAATAATTATATATAAAATATTGATAACTAATAAACTATTCAAACAAGTATTGAATATAATCATGTCCTTATATGTCATTTTGCTTGTTTAAATAATCTAACAGCTATCAGCTATGAGTTAATTTTACCAAACACTTTTATACAATCAGCTAATACAATCCGCTAGTCAAATCAGCTAATGCAATCAGCTATCAGCTATCAACTAATGTAATTCGCTATCCGCTAATTGCCAAACATGGCCATAATATTTCTAGTGTAAAATCAGGTTTTATCTAATTATTAATTTATTATATTTTTCGAGTATTCGCAAGTTTTTTTAGCCGAATACCAAGTAGCTCAGCTCGGTTCGTTAAGAACTCAAGCTGAGCTGAGCTACTCGGTACTCGGCTCGAAAAATATAATATACTATTTTTTTGGATTAAAGTGAACTAAAATATATGTTGTTAGATAATAATAGTAATAGTAATAGTAATAGTAATAGTAATAGTAATAGTAATAGTAATAGTAATAGTAATAATTACTATTATTATTATTATTATTATTATTATTATTATTATTATTATTATTATTATTAGAACTGTAAATGAGACAAGACAAATCACGAGTTATTTGAGTCCGACTCTATCAAAATTCGGTCAATACTATACTCGATTGGGCTCAATTCGAGTTTCTACGAACCGAGTTGAGTTCAACACTACTGAACTCAACTTGAGCTCAAACTAGACTCGAGTTCTTAACGAGCCGAGTCGAGCTTAACACTACTCAAACTCGGCTCGTTTACACGGAATAATTGATGTGACCAACTTGAGTTTTATAACATATATCTTAGAACATTTCTTCGTCAACTTAAGACAAGTGAAAGTTTCACGAGGAAGCTTACCAACTCCTCCGTGATTTAGATATCAATTTATTTGTAAAAGTTAAAAATATTATGTCATTGCAAATCAAAGTTTGAAAATTTATGATTTGAATTTATTTTATCTTAATTTCTTGATATAAAATTTATGATTTCGTCCTTGTAGTCGGGAGGTCCGTATTATGGTGTACCGTTGGGAAGAAGAGACGGGCTGACTTTCGCCACGATAAATGCGACATTACAGAATTTACCGCCACCCTTTGCCAACACCAGCACCATCCTCTCCATGCTCGCGACCAAAAACTTCAACCCGACCGATGTCGTGGCTCTCTCGGGCGGCCACACTATCGGCCTGAGCCATTGCACCTCTTTTACCAGCCGACTCTACCCTACCCAAGACCCCACCATGGCCCAAACATTTGCCAAGAACCTCAAGGTAGTTTGTCCGACTGCGAATTCCACTAACACCACGGTGATGGACATAAGGTCCCCTAACGTATTCGATAATAAATATTACGTCGATCTTCTGAACCGAGAAGGATTGTTCACTTCGGACCAAGACTTGTACACCGATAGTAGGACGAGGGGAATCGTTACTAGCTTTGCCGTCAATCAGAGTCTCTTCTTCGAAAAATTTGCGGAGGCGATGATAAAGATGGGACAGTTGAGCGTGTTGACTGGCAACAACGGGGAAATTCGTGCGAATTGCTCGGCGAGGAACCCCCGCAGCATGTCGGATTTGGTGTCTGTGGTGGAAGAGCTGCCGGTGGAGGAAGCTCGGTCCGAGATTTAAGCACTTAATTAAGCTTATACAAGTGTGTAACATGTTAGCTATGTCATCTGCATATGGTTTTAATTTATGACTGTGGGGACAGGTTTTTTTATACATCTCAATGTGTATGGGAGACTATGTACATACTCGTTTTCTGTATGTCAGGTTTTACTGAATAAAATTAGTCTTTTACTAAGAGATATGTCTTTTTATGTATTTATTTATTTATTTATTTATTTTATAGTTGTACAAAATAAATAATATTTGACTACTTCTAACAAGGT
The DNA here is from genome assembly GCA_958450335.1 of Hibiscus tridactylites. Lineage (NCBI taxonomy): Eukaryota > Viridiplantae > Streptophyta > Magnoliopsida > Malvales > Malvaceae > Hibiscus > Hibiscus tridactylites. The sequence goes on along the minus strand of OY288273.1, from coordinate 33,180,231 downwards.
ATTACAAAAACTCATTATACAAACTACTGTCTCAACATAATGTGTGTTATTCACAATGTCAGAATTTAAATTGAGATAATAAATTATCATATTGTAACAATTTATATATCTTCGAATTGAGATTGTAGGTCCTATAACATGAATAGTAGGATTAATCTTACAGATAAGCTCACGAATTTCAAATTATAGTTTTGTTTCATTAATTATTTAGGTTAATACAATACACGTTTCTAATTTCGATTGGTTAAAATTTTAATAATGTTTAAATGTTATATGAAAAATATAATAAATTCCCATATTTTCAAGAACATTAAAAATTTTAAACAATTCCCAAAATTTCTATACATTACAAAAATTACATAATAATAAAAAAGTTATAAAAATATCTAAAAAAAATCTCAAAGTATAAAAATTCCAAATATCTAAAAATATTCCAAATTCCAAAAAAAAGTAGTAAGAAAAAATCTGTAAAAGAAAAGAATTTTTTGACCACTTTTTTTAGTATAATTACGGTATTCAATTTATTGACCGATTAATTCGAATCGAGTACTACAGAGACTCATTTTGTAGGTGACACTCAAAATCTAGTTTACTCATTCATAACATCAGAATTCAAATAACTGACCTTGCTTGAATTAAAAATTGTCAAAAGAAAATCTAAAGAATTCGAGCAACGCAAAATCGAGTACTACAGAGACTCACTTTTTTTTAGTATAATTACGGCTATTTTCCAACGGTCTTTTGAATTGCAGGCATTTCGATATGACGTTTCGATACAACCTATGGTGTTTCGATACGAGATGCTGAATCAGACCCAACGGCTAGTTCTAAAGAAGGGCGTTCCGATACGGCTTCGAGCGTATCGAAACAGACATCACCATAACTGCATTTATTGAGGGAAATAAATGCCACAACGGCTCCAAGTCATCCCCAACGGTATCCAACGACCACAAGCTTGTTCCTAACTATATTATGAAGGTTGTAATACTTGAAGATGTAGAGAGACAACATCCAAGCAACATGTTCAAGAGAAATTGAGTCAAACTCTTATCTCTTCATTTCTCTTGTAAATAGTCTTTAAAGAGTGAGTTTCATTGTAAATCATTGTACTCTTGTGACCTTAAATTTGTGTAAACATCCACCTTGTGAGGTATTAAGTTCACCAAACAAATTCCTTGTAAAAGGAAAGGTTCTCGTCTAGCCTTAGACAAAAACTAGAGTGGTTCTATCTTAGCCGTATAAAAGATATGGTTGTAAAGGTTTCCTCCTAAGCCTTGAAAAGGGGACAAATTCCAAGTGAATTGAGAAATCTTTAGTGGTGTGCTAAGGTAGTGGATGTAGACTCGGTTGGGTAGTCGAACCACTCTAAAATCCTTGTACAAATTGTTCATCTTTATTTCGGTTTTTAGCCAATTCATCCAAGGAGCAAAATCAACCCTCTTGATAGATTTTGGTGATCGATTCGAACGTGCAACAAACCTAACAATTGGTATCAGAGCCTCGTCTCTATCGAAGGACTAACATCCGAGAGTAAAGTTCCATTAGTCGCAGTCCACCGTTCAAGATTATGGAAATATTTGAAGAAGATCTCTCTATCTCGTGTCCTCCACTCTTTGAAGGAGAAGCATATTTCCATTGAAACATCATCATAAAGTTATTCATCAAGTCTCGTGATTTGAGATTTGAGATATCATCGAAGATGAGTATGTGGAAGCTCCTAAGAAAAGGAAGAAGCAAAGGAGTGCCAACGACACGAAAGCAAAGATAAAGAACAAGGCGATGCACATTATTTTTTGTGGCCTCAATGAAGACGTTTCCAAAAAAATCTCTACATGTAAAAGTGCTAAAGATATATGGGAGAAACTTGAGAAGCTCTATGGCAACAAGAAAGGAGAAAAGAAAGATGATGCTAAATCTTGTGCAAACCTTCTCTCCAATCTAAAGGTGGATGGTGTTTTGGCTCTCGATGAGACTAAGGTATCTTCGAACTCTAATGATCCAAATGCATATTCATTTGATGAGTTACAAGATGCTTTCGATGAATTATTTTTGGAATTTGAGACCATGAATTCCAAATTTAAGAAAATAATTTCTAAACTTGAAATTGAAAATGATTTTTTTTTGAAAACAAAATTGGATTTTGAAAACCAAAATGAAATTTTAAAAAATGATTTAGAGTTTTCAAAAACAAGCAAAGATGTTTTAGAAAAAGAAATTCTCGATTTGAAGGTTAAGCTTAAAAGCTTAATCAAAGAAAAAAAAAGTTTTTAATAATTCATCTTGTCACATAATTGCAAAAATGCTCACATTGCCATTATCATGGTCATTCCTTACATACTTGTCCTATTAAGAAGAGAAAATCTTATAGGGTTAGACAAGTATGAGTTCCTAAGGGAACTAAAGACATTGTGACTAACGTAAATGGATCCAAAGCAATTTGGATACCAAAAATCAAGTAAATTTCTTTTGTAGGTGTGTTGGAGCAAATGGCAAGCAACGCAAAATCATGGAAATTCTCTAGTCACACAAGTGAAGAAATTGGGTAACCTCTAATCTTAAGCTTTTATTTTGTTTCTTCTTTGGTTATTTAATTTTCGTTGTAAAGTTTTGGATATTTTGTTAATCCTAATTTTGAGGCTTGGATAAGGGGGAGCCAATTTTAAAACCAAAATTTTTAATTGTGTCAGAATTTTTAAACCTCCTATGTTCTTTTGAGCTTAATGTCTTTTAAATTCTTTTTCATATATAACAAAAGGGGAAGAAATGATTTGAAAAATTGATTTTTCCAGTGAATAAGGGGAGCTTTAAGTTCATTTAATTATTAAAACCTCTTATTCAAATTTTTAAATACTAAGGGAAGAATCCCAAACAAATTTCTAAGTTGGTTTTATTATATCAAAAAGAGGGAGATTGTAGAAATATATGTTTTGATATGATAATTGAAAAAATGTTTTGGACTAAATTGAAAAGAATTTAAAATATGATTTTAGTCAAAACAACTTGAAAATAAGTTTAAGGTGTTTTCTAAAGGTTTTGGCAACGTTTGAAACATTTTTAAGTAGCCAAACCAATGCTTTTAATGTACCCGTTCGATAAAGGCATTATCTGTATCGATATGTTTTGGAACTGCCAAAATCCGTTTCGATACATGGCTTACTTGTTTCGATACAGATAGGTGTTGTTTTGAAACACATTTTGGTGTTTCGATACGCCTACGTGGCATACATCCCAACGGTCAACCCCCCCTCACGGTCTTTTGAATTACAAGCATTTCGATACGGCACCAGACATTTCTATACAGACTATGGTGTTTCGATACGAGATGTTGAATCAGACCCAACAGCTAGTTCTAAAGAATGTCGTTCTGATATAGCTTCGAGCGTATCGAAATGGATATCACCAGAACGACATTTACTGCGGGAAATAAATGTCGCAACGGCTCCAAATCATCCCCAATAGTCTCCAACGGCCACAAGCTTGTTTCTAACTATACTATGAAGACTGTGACACTTGAAGATGTAGAGAGACAAAATCCAAGCAACACGTTCAAGAGAAATTGAGTCAAATTCTTATCTCTTAATTTCTCTTGTAAATAGTCTTTAGAGAGTGAGTTTCATTGTAAATCTTTGTATTCTTGTGAGCTTAAATTTGTGTAAACACCCACCTTGTGAGATATAAGTTTACCAAAAAAATCCATTGTAAAAGGAGATGTTCTAGTTTAGCATTAGACAAAAACTAGAGTGGTTCTATCTTAGCCGTATAAAAGATAGGGTTGTAAAGATTTCCTCCTAAGCCTTGAAAAGGGGACGAATTCTTAGTGAATTGGAAAATCCTTAGTGGTGTGCTAAGGTAGTGGATGTAGACTCGGTTGAGTAGTCGAACCACTCTAAAGTCCTTGTGCAAATTGTCCATCTTTATTTCGGTTTTTAGCCAATTCATCCAAGGAGCAAAATCAACCCTCTTGACGGATTTCGATGATCGATTCGAGCATGCAACAAGCCTAACAAAAAAAATTAATAAAAAAACATAAATAATTAAAATTTTCAAAATTTTAAAAAAAATATAATAATATGAAACTTGATGGGGGATGCAAATCCATAAATTGCATAACCTAAAAATCAAGACGAATTGTAAAGTTTACTCAGACTGATATATTAATACTGATAGTATACATACAACTTCCCTTGTGGTCTCAATATCATAAATTGAAAGCTACACTCATTTAATTCCAACCAGCAATGCAATTTTTCCATACTCATTTTTTTTTCGACGATAATATTAATTGTGGTGTTGGTCACCCGACTGTCAATTTTTTTTTGCTCTCGTGTTTTTCTTTTATTGTTCGTCTTTTTTATAATTTTTAATAAATAATTTGTTCTCATGACATGTTTTACTTTACCTTTTGGCATTTTTTTCTTTGTCTTTTGGCACAATTTTTTTTATCGGTCGTTTGATTGTATTTTTATTTGATTTTTTATCAGAGTTGGATTTGATGTTGTCGCAACTGATCAAGATGATGCTCTTTTAGTTATCTTGTTGATTTCCCTATTTTGGACCCTCGAGCTAATTTAGATTCGCTCTCACAATGATTTTTTCTTGTTCGCAAGTGAGTTGTGGTAATGACCGTATTACCAACGTGTCTTATTGTAATATGCAATTTATGTTATTTGTTGATGATTTTACCTTTCATTGTCAATCTTTAGTGATGTTTGTATCTATCTTTTGTTTCGAGTTTTTGGATTGGTTTTTTTACATTTTCCTTGTATGGTCTTATCATGATCTTGAGACGATATTTTTTTTTTGTTTCAATGGTTATATGAATATGTCTGAATTAAGGAGTTTTGTTTACTATGTTGTAAACTTTTATCGTAATTTTGGATATATTATCGTTCAACAAACTAGTAGATTTCAATTTTTAAAAAATATATAATAGGAGTTTAAGGGTCTTGGCACCCTCCAAATTTGAGAAAATTTTCTTTTAAGTTCCACAAAAAGTTTTAAAATTTTCAATTTAATCCCTCAAAATTTTAAAAAATTATCATAACAACGTAAAATTTTTAAATATTTGTCTCCAACACTTATTTTAAAAAAATCTTGTTAAACATATTTAAATTTTAAAAATTTAATTAGACCTCAAATTTTTTAAAAATTTTCATCAAATTCCTTAAAATGTTCAAAAAATTTAGTTAGGTCACATCAAAATTTAGTACCAAGAGTCACCATTGATTTCACGATCAAGTTTTCAAGCATTACATTATAGATATTAACTCAAATTCTGATTAATGATTATTTGAATTTTAGCTTAATTTTATTGATTAAAGATTAATTCAAGTTTAAGTTTATTTAATAAGTCAATACTTTGAGCAAGCGTTGATGGTTGGTTGGTCAAAGCTGCTCACCGCTTCATTCCCCTTCTCCTTAGGTTCGGGGTTCAATACCCATCAGGAGCATTTCCTTCCCCGAGAGTTTCACCCTCCCCCTCTAAGTAGAAGTAGATAGTCTTTGTCAAAAAAGTCAATATTTGACGCTCCCTATGATTGGAATTCTTGACAACGACACAGATACCCCCCCGCAACCCTAGAAAACATCGGCGACTTGATGATGATCCACTGGATAGAGGAGGCCCCGGTGGTGCCACCGACGTGCCTGCAAGCCCTGCTACTTCTCCAAGTGAAGCCAATCCATCTGCCCCCTTGTATTTTGATTTGGGGAAAATGCCAGTTTGGATTCAGATGTATAATGTCCCTCTTGAACTATACTCGAGAAAGGGGTTAAGCTAAATTGCTAGTGATGTTGGTTTCCCTTTGTATATGGACTCTATTACTGCTAAAAATGAGAGGTTAGAGTTCACAAAAGTGTGTGCCGAAGTTGTTGTGGATGAGTAAATCCCTAAATTTGTTAAGGTGAGACTTTGAGATGGATCTTATGCAACTGTTAGAATTGTTATTCCTTGGATTTCTGCTAGTTGCTCTAAGTGCTTGGTGTTTGGACATTTAGAAAAGACCTGTTCTAAGTCTAAAGATACAGTGTTGCCGACCCAAGTTTGGAAGATTAAGGAGATTGGTGAATCTAGTAAGGCTGGGGAGGCTGGAGTTGTGGAGCCGCAAAGTGGAGAAAGTAACTAGGTTGTTGATGAGGCTTCTGCTCAGGCTGGATTTGGGGTCAGGGGATATGTTGCTTGCGTGTAGTGTACTATAAATGATATGCAAATATGGTGCAAGTATACACATCGAAGGAGTAGTAAAGTGAGTGGGTATCGTCTCCACAGGGATTAGAGCTATTCACGGTTTGCTGTAACAATATTGATTGAACTTTTTGCAGATAAAAATGTTGTAGTAAAGAGATGGTGTAAAATAACGTTGTAGCAAAACAGTGCAAAGAAAGATGAGATAACAATAAGATGAACATGTCCCCTTTCGTATGCGAAACTCACTACGGAATGATTGACTGGGAATGATGGACAACCTAAACTAAGCTTCTTATCGATACTAAGGTTCTTCAGCTATCTTCTATGCTAGGTGGGATTTGCTAAAAGTGTTCCTAAACTATCTCTAGCCAGGAAGTAGGGAGTCAGAAATGCTACAGCAATACCTCTCGGCGTCAACTCTTAACACTCCCCTACCCTTCATGAACTATCCTTTTTGGCCCTTGAAACCTATCACTTATCTCTAAGGTAGGTTAGAGTCCGCCTCTTGACAGCCAGTCCATTGCTTATTGGGGTTCTGAGGCTAGCTCTCTCGATTACTAACCTCAACAAACACTTAAAGAACGACCAACTCTCGAGGGCTCTTACAACTTTAAGGAAATAAAACGCATAAGCAAAGCATGGAACATGATAAACACTGAAAAAGCTATAGCATGCATTAAAAAGTACTCAAAATAAAATCATCCATCAAACCCAAGCCACCTAAAACAGTTTGTGGTTGGGCAATATCATCCAATGTATCATTGTGATAACATCACCAAAGATAAAGATATGAAAAGGAAATGCTAAAGCGACAGAAAGAAAGGTAAACTCCCTCTCCGCCATGGACTGTCCGACTGTCTTAGGCCCACCGCCTCTCTCGAGGCTGGCGAGGCCACTTCTTGGAGCTTCAACGATGGAGGACGCCAAGTTGGAGAAGATGAAGAAGAACACTTCTCTCTCCTTGCAACTTTCTCTCTCTTCGCTCTTTTCTGCCTCTTTTCTCTATATCTTTTTCCAAGCTTCTCTCCTTTTTTATATAGTGGATACTCCTAGGGTTTTGTGCCCTAAATATTCCTTGATAATCCCAAGGAATATCCGCCGACAAGCTTTGCCATGAGGGGACAAGGAGGACAGTCTGCAGGTGGGTACCGACTGCTGCACATGTCAGGTTGTCCTTTTCTACATATTCACGTGCTTCTACAGCTCACGTGCTTCTCACATGTTGGCCGATATCCACTTCCACTACGCTATAGCAATTCTCGTCGCCAACTTTCTCTCTTGAGTCCTTTCTAGCACATCATCAAACCCAAAACCAACCATCCGAGTAGTACCCCTCAACATGGACTAATAACCAGCAAAAGTAAAGATGCACCCAGAAGAAGAAATTGCAGCCTAAATGCAGTCTAAATGCTATGGTATGGGCTTAAGAACAGGCAAATGCTATAGCAGAAAGGTATGTAAATAAGGATATTTATGCAATTATTAGGATACTACAAAGGATGTTCATATGGAGACTGGTAAGAGGGAGCCAATTTTAAAGCTTTTATTTTGTTTCTTCTTTGGTTGTTTAATTTTCGTTTTAAAGTTTTGGATAATTTATTAAGCCTAATTTTGATGCTTGAGTAAGAGGGAGCCAATTTTAAAACCAAAATTTTTAATTGTGTCAAAATTTTTAAACCTCCTATGTTATTTTGAGCTTAATGTCTTTTAAATTCTTTTTGATATAACAAAAGAGGGAGAAATGGTTTGAAAATTTGATTTTTCAAGTGAATAGGGGGCTTTAAGTTAATTTTATTATTAAAATCTCTCATTCAAATTTTTAAATACTAAAGGGGAGAATCCCAAACAAATTTTCAAGTTGGTTTTATTATATCAAAAAGGGAGAGATTGTAGAAATATATGTTTTGATATAATAATTGAAAAATGTTTTGGACTAAATTGAAAAGAATTTAAAACCTTCTTTTAGTCAAAACAACTTGAAAATAAGTTTGAGGTGTTTTCTAAAGGTTTTGGCAATGTTTGAAACATTTTTAAGTAGCCAAACCAATGCTTTTAATGTACCCGTTTCGATACAGACATTATATGTATCGATACGTTTTGAAACTGTCAAAACCTGTTTCGATACAGGGCTTACTTGTTTCGATACATATATGTGTTGTTTCGAAACACACTTTGGTGTTTCGATACGCCTACATGGCATACATCCCAACGGTCTTTTGAATTACAAGTGTTTCGATACAGGACCAGGCATTTCGATATAGCCTATGGTGTTTTGATATGAGATGTTGAATCAGACCCAACAACTAGTTCTAAAGAAGGGCGTTCTGATACGGCTTCGAGCGTATCGAAACAGACATCACCAGAACTACATTAATTGCGGGAAATAAATGCCACAACGGATCCAAATCATCCCCAACGGTCTCTAACGACCACAAGCTTGTTCATAACTATATTATGAAGGCTGAAGCACTTGAAGATGTAGAGAGACAACATCCAAGCAACATGTTAAAGAGAAATTGAGTCAAATTCTTATCTCTTCATTTCTCTTGTAAATAGTCTTTAGAGAGTGAGCTTCATTGTAAATCTTTGTACTCTTGTGAGTTTAAATTTGTGTAAACACCCACTTTGCGGGGTATTAAGTTTACCAAAAAAATCCCTTGTAAAAGGAGATGTTCTAGTTTTGCCTTAGACATAAACTAGAGTGGTTCTATCTTAGCTGTATAAAAGATAGGGTTGTAAAGGTTTCCTCCTAAGCCTTAAAATGGGGACGAATTCTTAGTGAATTGGGAAATCCTTAGTGGTGTGGTAAGGTTGTGGATGTAGACTCGGATGGGTAGTCGAACCACTCTAAAATCCTTGTGCAAATTGTCCATCTTTATTTCAGTTTTTAGCCAATTCATCCAATGAGCAAAATCAACCCTCTTGACGAATTTCGGTGATCGATTCGAGTGTGCAACAAGTCTAACAAAAAATTAATAAAAATACATAAATAATTAAAATTTTCAAAATTTTTTAAAAAATATAATAATTTGAAACTTGATGGGGATGCAAATCCATAAATTGCATAACCTAAAAATCAAGACGAATTGTAAAGTTTACTCAGACTGATATATTAATACTGATAGTATACATACAACTTCCCTTGTGGTTTCAATATTATAAATTGAAAGCTACACTCATTTAATTCCAACCAGCAATGCAATTTTTCCATACTCTTGTGGGAAATATGTTTACTTTGATATGATATTCCCATTCAATATATAACAGGAGTAAACAAAATCCGTAAATAGAAATAAAGTAAAATAATCCTAACCGCATAATTTTTTTGGTCTAATTTTGGTGCCGTCATCTTTTTTTTTCCGACGATAGGTCACCCGACCATTATTTTTTTTTGCTCTTGTGTTTTTTTATTGTTCGTCTTTTTTTTAGTTTTTAATAAATAATTTTGTTCTCATGACGTGTTTTACTTTATCTTTTGATATTTTTTTTTTGTCTTTTGGCACAATTTTTTTCTTTATCGGTTGTTTGACTATACTTTTATTTAATTTTTTATTAGAGTTGGATTTGATATTGTCGCAACTGATCAAGATGATGCTCTTTTAGTTATCTTGTTGATTTCCCTGTTTTGGACCCTCGAGCTAATTTAGATTCGCTCTCAAAATCATTTTTTCTTGTTCGCAATTGAGTTGTGGTAATTACCGTATTACCTAGGGGTGGGAGAAAATACCCGACCCGATTGACCCGACCCGAAAACCCGATGACCCGAAACTAAAATACCGGGTAATTCCCGAAAAAAATTACCCAAACGGGCCGAGTACCCGACCCGACAAATTTCCCGGGACACGGGCCGAAAGTTTTCCCTTATCGGGTACCCGACCCGACCCGATAAAATTTAATATATATTTTTATATTTAAAATTATATTTTTATTTTATGTTTCTTAATATTTTCACTCTAAAATTAAGTTTAAACCCCTACATTTTTTCTATGTTTGTATTATATTCTTTTAAGTTTTAAGTTTATTTTTTAAAAATATTTTTATGTTTAACATGTGAATTTGTTAATTTTAAAATTAAAAAAAAATAGGAACCAGGTATCCGAATTTTACGGGTACCCGAATATAATGGGCCGGGACACGGGCCGTTTAATGAGGTACCCAGATGAACCGGGTACCCGATTTTCCGGGTACCCGAATCCCGGGTACCCGACAATTCCCACCCCTAGTATTACCAACGTGCATTATTGTAATATGCATTTTATGTTATTTGTTGATGGTTTTACCTTTTAGCGTCGATCTTTAGTGATGTTTGTATCTATCTTTTGTTTTGAGTTTTTGTATTAGTTATTTTTACATTTTCCTTGTACGCTGTAATAACGTTTTATGAAAAAAACTTTTAAATATCCGCTTTGAAAAAGATTTGTTTGAAAGGGAAATTTCCTTTTAAGAATTCGTGTTTTGGAAAACAATAAAGACTTGGAGTCGGCACTGACCATTAAGGTAGGCCAGATACCATAAAAACTAGAGATTCATTTGAAACGGTTCGGGAGTTGGTTATGTGTGGGGAAGGATTAGCACCCGCATCACGCCCGAAAATCGGTACCAAAATATTTGTTGCTTTTAATCAAAAGAAATTGTTGAAATTTAGAGTGAAATTACTTAGGGGTTCTTAATTGAAAATTAACCTTAATTGTACGAGATTTATCAAATTGATGAGTTCAAATTAATAGAACATTTAATTAATGAGGATGGCGATACATCGGACCATAAATTAAACCGACATCATATAAGTCTGACTGTCGTGTTAATTTACGGTTCGACTCTCGTACGTCACCTTTATTCATGATGCAAGCAAATAAAATATGATGTCATGGTCTTGTTCGTTTTAATAACTTACGAATTTACCTTTAGACGATACGAATCAATTCAAATATTCGGTGAATATCCAATAAGCTAGGATATTACAACCCGAATACGCAAATTAATAAGTATCTCCTTTTTATGATTAAAATTGATTAATAACAAGTGAAGCATGAATGACAAATACGAGTATGTCACAAAACACATACAACATCACAATAAATAACTCAAATGGAAATAAAGCAAGATAAAATAGAACAGCAAAATAGAAATTAAACAAAAATCCAAAAAAGGACAGGATCGAATATGAAGTGTGTAAATTAAATGCGATGAATTAAATAACGAGAATTAAAATGCTAGAAATTAAAATGTTAGTAGTTAAATTAAAAATTAGATTAGGGGTTAGAAAATATTACACTAAACAAACCATAATAATACGGATCATTCCCCGTTGCGGGGAACCGTAAGGCCAAATCGAACACAAATTAAAGGCATTAAATAAATATTACATATATATATATATATATTAGGATAATATTAAAATACAATATAATACATACACGTATATGTTAAATATATAGTATTAATAACCAAAATGTATGTATAATATAATATCATAGTAATATAATAATATAAGAATAGTATAATATATGTAATATAACGTATAGCATGTAATATGTACTATGAATATTATATATAAGGTATAACTATAATATATATAATATATACGCCATACTATATACGTATGGGCGAAAACGGAAATAGAAATGGAAAGGGGACCTAAAGCGCTATTAACCCACCGAAATCCCTAACTGAAATCAAGAAACAGGGACGAAAATTGAAACTGTGGAAACCTAAGGAAATGTCGGAAGGAATGTGACCGAAAGTGGGGGGTTTAAAGATGCGGTTTACTCATTTTCTAAACCTATAAAAGCTACGTTTAAGGAGACTCTAAACCCTAATTTCATTCAAACCAAAACGGAGGCTATAACTTAAGAGAACCCTCTCCTTCCTTTCAAAACTAGAAAATCGAACAAGTGTTGGTCGACACTTCGCCGGCGGCCAACGAGCCCGTGAACCGACCCAAACGTCGACCTCACCACTCTTAGACCAAAAACCCAACCCTGGAACCGACGGAAAACGACGTTGACTCCTCCTTTTCGAAGACGAACACCCAATATCCTAAACCTACGACGTCGAATGGGGAGGCTTCGAACGGCCTCGGCTATTGGAAACGATGGCGGTGAGGACGAAGGTAACGATAAACCCTCATACTCCGTCTTTCTCTTCTCCCTTTTTGTTTATTCGTTTTGAAAACCGAAAGAAAACCGAAAAAAAGCGAATGCCTCTGAAATCTGAGGTCTTTTTTGTGCTCTTGTGTATTGCTTTCGAAAATGGATCCCCCTTACATTTGGTTTCATTCAGGCTTTATAGCCGAATTTACATATTTGATTAAAAAAGAAAATGGTTACAATTTCCCTATTGGTTCGATTGCCGCTGAAAATCTCTGCAACATCTTGTTAGTATTCATGTATTGCATCCCTAATTTTGTTGGGTGTTCTGTTGAAAACCCAAATTAACCCTCCTTGCCTTTTGTTTCGCATGCGATAATCGTTTGCGTGGAGGAAGGGATCAGCGAGAGCGCACGAGGCGGGGGAATCTGGGCCGTTGGTGGAGATCAGATCAGTGGTTGGGATGACTCGCGAACGAACGATTTAGATCCGTACCTCCAAAGCCACGTGGCCGGCATCCAACCGCTGAAAGGATCTAGAGAGTTGGTGCGTGGAGACCAGTCGCGCGTGTGGTATCCAAACTGTCGCGTGGGGAACGTGAGAAGCTGAAGAGCCGCGCGTGGATCGAACGCCCGCGTCGGGGAAGATGAAAGGCTACTCCAACTTTAATCTGAGTCGTCCGATGCAATCTAGATCCAATGGTGGCTGATGAGGCGGCTGCAAACAAAGAGGGTTTATTAAGGTTTTCTGTTTAATCGATGTTGGGCCTAAAATAGGCTTGTAAATATGTATATATGTTATAAAAATTGTAAATAGACTGTTTAATCCAATTGGGCTCTTGTTTATTATTATTTCTTTTTATTCTCATTTTAGTTTAATAATAATAATAATAATAATAATAATGATGATGATGTTGATATGTAAATCCTAATGTTTAATAATAATGAAATGGAACTAAAAATAATAATAGCAATATAAGAATATAATGTTTATAGATTTTGTAAGTTAATAATAACATAATAATAGTACTAGTAATAATGTACTATACTAATAATGTTTTGTTTTCTTTTTAATCAAATAACAAAATATAGATACATAAATACTTAATCTAAATAATACTAGTAAATAATAATTTTTTTTGGTTTTAAAATAATAACAATAATATAAAGTCCACGTTATTAAGCCCTACATTAACATAAACTAAAGAGGGTTTAAAGCTCTGACAAAATTAGTGATTACAACTGCCCCTCTTTGCTTGTACTTGTGGAACAAGAATAAAGCAAAGACCATAAACACTAATTTTGTCCTACTTCCTGGTTGAACGATTTGCTCTTCCAAAGTGGCACCGAGCAAATTCTACTAGCTTGTTTTTCCGAAGCGGCAAAAACAACTGAGTGGCGCTGGTAGGTCTCTCCGAAGTGGAAACAGACAAACGATGCCTTCAAACAACCCATTCTTCCAGAGCGACACTGAACGAGTTTCAAATAACTTTACTCTCTCTACAAGGTCACATGCAAATTGGATATCCATATAACATTGCTCTCCCTACACAGGTCATGAACAAATTGGGTATCCAAAGAACTCTGCTCTCCCTACACGGTCACGAGCAAATTAGGTATCTAAATAACTTTACTTTCCCTACACGGTCACAGTAAACTGGGCGTTGTCGGGATGTCTTTCCGAAACGGCAACAGACAAACCCGCTAATCTTCATGACTTATTCTTCCGGAGTGGCATTGAACGAGCGTCAAATAACTTTGTTCTCCCTACACGGTCACAAGCAAACTGGGTAGATCCCTCGAACTACAAGTTCTTCATATATATCACTTTTCGCCCTGAAATCCTGAAGCTACGAGTTTCTCCTATATAAAACTCTTCACTTTGAAGTCTTGGAGCTTCGAGTTCTTCCTATATAGAACCTTCGGGTTTGAAATCTTGGAGCTTCGGGTCCTTATATAGAACCTTCGAGTTTGAAATCCTGATGCTTCGGGTCATTCTTATATAGTACCGTTGGCTTTAAAATCCTAGTATGGCGAGTCTAAAAACCTTTCGCCTGAAGTCCTTGAGCTCTAAGTATTTGCCTCATCTGCTCTGAAATCCTGATGTGGCGAGTTTGACATTGTTCGCCTGAAATCCTTGAGCTATAAGTATCTGCCTTCTTTGCTCTGAAATTCTGATGTGGCGAGTTTGACATCCTTCGCTTGAAATCCTTAAGCTTTGAGTATCTGCCTCCTTCGCTCTAAAATCCTTGGAGATTGGCTTTGAAATTCTTTGCCTGAGAATTTTTTCTTTAGGTCTTTACTTTGTTGTTTGCTCCTCTTCTTAAGAAGTGTCCAAATTATCTTCCGAACATATTTTTTCCTTCTGGTCCATTGACTTCTTCTTGCTTTCTTCTTCCTCATTTTCTATGCAATGACGGTGCCCTCTCTTTCTTTCCCGGGTTCGCCTTCTATGCTCCCTCCTCTTCTTTGAGTCACTTTAGGGATTTTTTCTTTATCTTTTCTTTTCTCTTCTTCCTTTTTCTTTCCCCCCTTTTTTGTTTCTCCTTTTCTTTTTCTCTTCTTTTGCTCTCTTTCTTTTTCTCTTTCTCTTTTCTTCTTTCCTCTCGTTCTTTTTCTTTTCTCTCATTCTTTTTTCTCTTTCTTTCTTTCTTCTTTTTTCTTTTGCTCTCTTTCTTTTTCTCTTTTACTCTCTTTTTCTTTGGCTCTCTTTCTTTTTCTTTGTCTCTCTCTCTTTTCTCTTTCTTTCTTTCTGGCGAACTTTTCCCTCTCCCCAGCTAAGCGAGTCCTTCTCCTTGGAAAATTTTTTAAGTCTTCATTAGTTGAGTTCTTCTCGTTAGGGTTTCATCGTCGAGGTGTTTCAAGTCAAAATCCTTTGCAGTTTACAAAATCTGTCAAAATAATAAAAATACTTTGAGGATATGAGTTAGCATGCTCCTAACCTAGGCATGTCTAACTAAATATGATGCATGAATGGAGTCATTTTTAGAGCTGTTGGGGAAGAAGCCTCGATTTCGGTTTGATCATCCTTAACTTCCATGGGTTTTCTGTCTTTGCTGAGTCTTTATTTTTGTCTCGCCTTGGAAGGACATGGTTGGCCTGTACTGGTTTGACTAGAATCAATCACTTCATGAAGTCCCACTTTGAAGCACTGCCCCACTCATCTTGGGCTTAGTTGTTGTCTTTTCGTTGGCTCTTCATGATGAGCCTTCTTCAATCTCAATGCTGGGGTGAACGCATGACCCTCATATATTTTCCTTACTCCTATAAGGCCTGATATTCATCTTTCTTTACTGAATCTTCCTTCTTCCTTCTTCACTCTTCTTGAAAAGAGGTGCTGAATTACAATGGTCGGATTTGAATCTGTCATTTGCTGAAGTCCAAATTCATAGCACTACCCTTACTATCTCCTTTCGGGCTCGTCATGATAAGCCTTCTATAAATTCAACCTTGGGGCAGACTCATGCCCCACAGGTTTTTTGCATTTTCTTCATTCTCAAATTTCTTAATGGTCTGGCATAGGAGATCTTGCGATTGTTCAGTTATGTCAACCATGTCAGTCCTTGATTTGAAGCTGTAGAGGGGAGCCTTCATCGTCAAGCACTCAAACAAGTCAGAAATGACAACATCACTGTCATCTAAAATTCCTTAAGAAAAGGTGATCAAGCCCTAAATCCCTATCAGATCCATCTTCATGACCTTAACTTGACGTGCATGTACGCTCCCATGAAAAGATGGTGATATCCCATAATTCGACATTTGAGACTTTCCCTTTGCAGGAAACATGAACGTCAAGGCCAACTTCTGTCTTTCGCCCATTATACTTCTTTCTTTTCCTCGACATTAGGGTGATCACATACCTTTAAGTCCCTAGATTCTTTGTCAAATTCAATCTTTCTTTTTTGAACCCATCAAAGCATCTTGGCGAAGATCAGTTTTAGAACCTCGTACTTTTCGGATAGGCTTTCATCATCTAGCACCAATGAGGTCCATTGTGGGTATTACTTTTCAACCCTCATGCTTTTGGGCACAATCTCATTCTACTTGTTCATTTCTATGCAAGAGACTTATGAGAATGGTATGGATAAAACAATTTTATTATATATATATATATATACATTTTAAAGAAACATGGCAAGCGATGTTTATGGAAACCAAACTTGGGCATTGGAAAAAGATCAACCCAAATAACATTTTTTTTGTTCAAAATATCACAAACGTTGTGAGGGTACGTACATGTGAAATCCTTGTTGGGATATTAAGCTTCCGAAAGGAACAAACCTCACACTTAATTTCTACCCAATTTAAGGTGGCTCTCTTTAACTCACCAACTCATTGTTTCCCAGCTTTCCCTCTTTTCTGATCTCAATCAGACATTAGAAGTGTGGCAATCCTTGAAGAAAGGTTAACCCCGATAGGCAGGATGTGATCTGAAGACAAATTCATCTATTCGTGTATGATCAAAATGGTCTCTCAAGGCTTGTAATGTAGGCTACGGCTCACGGTTATGAAAGAAAGGATATATAAGCCCAAACCAATGTTTAAGGGTCATGAAACCAATGATCATTTCTTCCGGCTGAAAGTCTCAATTACACAATGTCTGATCTGGATACGCTAATATGACATACTTATTTTCGCTTTTTCTTTTTTGGATCGCTCTAGACTGCATGCTTTTAGGTTTTTACCATAAAGTTCATTTCCTTTCATTTATTGTAGCTTCATATCAACTTACATCTTTATACTACATTGCAACATGCTTTCATTCAAAAGCGATCGATCTTTCAGGGCTAGTCTATTTGGATGGAGAATTCTTATAGCCTTTTCTCACTCTCACTCCCTTTTCATTTCTCCTTTCCATTGTCTCTTTTTTCTTTTTCCTTTTTTTCTTTTTTTTTCTTTTTCTTCTTCTTTTTTACCTTTTACAAAACTCCACTTAGTGTTTTCACTTTCAGTTTCTTCACTCTTTTATGTTGGTGATTTTCACCTTGATTTGGGTTGGCTCCTTGAGCATAAACTTTCAGTTCTCCATTTCCTTTTAATATTTATGTGGCACAAACTGAGAATTATCCAAACATTGACTATCCTTTATTGCCCCCTAATTCACGAGGCGTCATCTTCATAGCATGATCAAACTCAATTTCATTCATTCTTCCATAAACTTTTATCTCTTTTCCCCCGGTGTGGGGGTGATCCTTAGTTTGGGTTGAATCGGAAAAAAATATTATTAGGCTCAAATTGGGACATCAATATTTTCTCATTTTCTTTCTTTGGGAAGAGAAATGAAGGAATGCCAAATATCCTCTCATACACAGATATCAAACAGTCTTCAGGTGGTAGACGTTTTAGGGTTATCACTTTATTCAATGACCTTAAACAACAATGCATGCGAGGAAAATTCACTCAATAGGATTGGCCTATTATTCCTCAACACTCATTGTTATTCCTCTCTTAGCCTAAGTAGAACATAGGGTTTTCACATTTATAGTTTCCTCACAACCTTCGGTTTTTGAATTTTTGAATTAAAGTCATTTTTGCAATATATATATATATATATATATATATACATATATATATACATATACATATATGTTTGGGAAAACAAAAGTAATCTCATAATAATAAAGAATATATGAAATCTCTAAAATAAATCAAAGAATATAGGATGCTTACCAAATGAAATACGTGTGAACGTCTCTTTCATTGAAATTGAAACAAGCAAACATAACATAGGCCCTCACAAAAAGATCATTGTTATCTTCGGGCAAATGATAGCAACATTGGTTCCATGTATTACTTCAAGAGAAAATGAAACATGCAAGACTTAAAGGCACCAATTCCCAAAGAAGAAAACCGAGAATCAAAACCCTAAAGGTCGTGTCTCCAAAGGTTATGCTAGGTTGAGCTTTGAGCAAAGGCTCCATCTTGACGAGTAGAAGATGCCCGTTGGGGTGGGTTGGATGAGGGACTGAAAACAAGAGGATTCTTAAAGATCGGGGTGCTTGAGTGGTCTCCCGGTCCTTGAGCAACACTCTTTCCTTTCAGATTGGACTGTAGCAGTTGGGATATTCCTTTCATCATATCTTGTTGGGACTTGATGATGGTGTCCCTTAATTATTGTTGAGTTCGCTCCATCTGACATCTCAAATCAACCTCTAGCTTAGCAAAGTTTTCTTCTATTTTCTACTTTTGGTGTCAGATAAAAAGCGAATGCAGAATCTTTGATGGTTAAGGATGTTGTCACAAACCCCCGTCCATTAAATTTGTTCATTTTAGGAATGAGTGCATGTAATGTGTTGTATGCACGATAAGGATAGATGATTAATTGTAATCAAACAGACATGTACAATTGAATGCAAAGATGCATTGATTTGATGGACATTAATTTTATTTGTTTTATGAATGAATGAATGAATGAATGAATGTGTTGTATGTACAACGAAAACATATGATTAAAGGTAATCAATCAAAATGCATAATTGAATGCAATGATGCACTGATTCAACGAACATTCTCATTTAACAACTTTCATAACGAAGATTGGGTCTCGTTACAATGGGAAAAGAAAAGTAATTTCCATACAAGGCACAATTGAAACTCGAGTTCCTTCTTCACTGATAGCTGGGTTTGACTTTGTCCATCTTGTGATCAATCCTAGGACTTGAGATTCTTTTGTTCGTCGCTACAAATTCTTTCTCCCGTTATGAAAGTCTTAAATTTCAAACTGTTCTTGAATCAACATTTCATATGTAAAGTGTTATGAATATGCATAAAGAGAATTGAACAAGACAAGAAATCAAAGTTAAACACATCGCAAAATAAATCTACTTATGAACATATGAATGTATGCAAAAAGAGACACTGAGTTCGGAAAATATCCTCGTTAAACGACTTGTATCAATGGTAACATTGGTCTGTTACAATGATTAAAGGAAACCCACTAGATATGGTCCTTAAGCTAGCATCTAGGTCGATGATTTTCCTCAAGATTCACACAATCCCTTCTTCTTTCTTAGAAGCTTGGTAGGATCTTTCGCTAGGAATCGGGTGTTCTCTCATATCTACGTTAACAAATATGCCAACTCTTGGCCCTGCTCCCAAGTGGTATAGGCGACGAATTGTAAGTACTCCAATTTCGGTATTTGGTACACCTAACTTGCTCTTCGGAAAAGGTCTCGTCGAACTTGATCTTTGAAGTATGATGAAGCTAAAGTCAGAATTCCTTCCTATTCGAAATGTTCTTTCTTGATTTGAACTGTCAACCCAAGATGACAAAGTGCCCGAAAAAAATTTAATCTTGCCTTGGAAGGCTTTGTTCTTGTTTGGTGTGGTTCTCGCTAATTTCCTTGCGAGACTTGGTATTTCCCAACTGTTGTAGTCAAATCAAAGTTGCCAATCATAGAACAAATGTAGGTTGAACTCTAAGGTTTGAAGTAATGGTCACTTGCTTGGAACGTCTAACAAATATGTGAGGTGGCCATTTTTTTGCCTTTGAAATCCTTTCTAGTCTCGGAAACCCAACCATGTAGTTGCTCTCCTTATGTCTATATTTGTACGTCGAGATCCTTCTCATTATTGTTACAGACCAGATTTCCCACTGATCAAGTCTTTAATTTCAAATTATTTCCAATCTCAATGTGCTCTTCATGATATGATAAAATATGCAAAAACACAAAGATGAAAAGAAAGGGCAAAACAAATAAAACGTTAGTCTATATAAAAATAATAATAAATTCAAGAGGTAAAAAGGTAAGTGCGGAGGATTCAAACACATAATAAACTTGCTAAGGTTATCTGCGTGACTCTAATGGGGTGGGCTTCTTAGATTCTCACGCATGGGTTCGGTTCTAACAAGGGTACCCGAACCTATCTTATCACCTACTAAGGCGACAAGAACCCCAATTCTAGCCCATTACAAGCTTGCGAATTGGTTTCGGATCGAGGGAAAGCACGACCTAATGACGTGGAGGGCTACTCACGTGTCAAAAGCGTGGATTTCGGAAGTGAATTACCGACTCGTGGAGGGATACTCACATGGGTATGGGCGTTTCACTCCCACTTAAGAGATGGAGCTGGGTATAGAGCTTGATGATCGTGGTGCAACACATGTCGGTGGTTCCTTAGAAATTAAATGAAGAATTAATTCGAAGGCCACCAATTTGATAAAGCTCGTACAATCTAAGTCACATTTTCAAGGAAGAACAACCACATTAAAGTCAATTAAAATTTCAAAAATTTCCATCATTAAAAGAAACAAATATTTTCTTGGCCTAACTCTCTTTTGTTATGTAAAAACAAATTTGGTCTCCAATGAAGTCGCCAAACTGTAATACGTTTTTTAAAAAAACTTTTAAATATCCCGCTTTGAAAAAGATTTGTTTGAAAGGGGAATTTCCTTTTAAGAATTCGTGTTTTGGAAAACAATAAAGACTTGGAGTCGCCACCAGCTATTAAGGTAGCCCAGATACCATAAAAACCAGAGATTCATTTGAAAGGGTTCGGGAGTTGGTTACGTGTGGGGAAGGATTAGCACCCCCATCACGCCTGAAAATCGGCACCAAAATATTTTTTTGCTTTTAATCGAAGGGAATTGTTGAAATTTAGAGTGAAATTACTTAAGGGTTCTTAATTGAAAACTAACCTTAATTGTACGAGATTTATCAAATTGGTGAGTTCAAATTAATAGGACATTTAATTAATGAGGATGACGATACATCCGACCATAAATTAAACCGACATCATATAAGTCTGATTGCCGTGTTAATTTACGGTTCGACTATCGTACGTTACCTTTATGCATGATGCAAGCAGATACAATATGATATCATGATCTTGTTCGTTTTAATTACTTACAAATTTATCTTTAGACGATACGAATCAATTCAAATATTCGGTGAATATCCAATAAGCTAGGATATTACAACCCGAATACGCGAATTAATAAGTATCTCCTTTTATGATTAAAATTGATTAATAACAAGTGAAGCATGAATAAGTCACATGAATGACAAATACGAGTATGTCACAAAACACATACAACATCACAATAAATAAATCAAATGGAAATAAAGCAAGATAAAATAGAACAACAAAATATAAGTTAAATAAAAATCCAAAAAAGGACAGGATCGAATATGAAGCGTGTAAATTAAATAACGAGAATTAAAATGTTAGTAGTTAGTTTAAAAATTAGATTAGGGGTTAGAAATTACACTAAACGGGCCATAATAATACGGATCATTCCCCGTTGCGGGTCACCGTAAGGCCAAATCGAACACAAATTAAAGGCATTAAATAATTATATATATATATATATATATATATATATATATATATATATATATATATCATAGGATAATATTAAAATACAATATAATACATACACGTATATGTTAAATATATAGTATTAATAACCAAAATGTATGTATAATATAATAGCATAGTAATATAATAATATAGGAATAGTATAATATATGTAATATAACGTATAGCATGTAATATATACTATGAATATAATATATAAGGTATAATTATAATATATATAATATATATGCCATACTATATACGTACAGGCGAAAAAGGAAATAGAAACGGAAATGGGACCTAAAGCGCTATTAACCCACTGAAATCCCTAACTGAAATCATGAAACAGGGACAAAAATTGAAACTATGGAAACCTAAAGGGATGGCAAAAGGAATTTGACCGAAAGCGGGGGGTTTTAAAGACTCGATTTACCCATTTTCTAAACCTATAAAATCTACGTTTAAGGAGACTCTAAAACCTAATTTCATTCAAACCAAAACGGCGGCTATAACCTAAGAGAACCCTCTCACTCCTTTCGAAACCAGAAAATCAAACAAGTGTTGGTCGCCACTTCACTGGCGGTCAACAATCTCGTGAACCGACCCTAACGTCGACCTCACCATTCTTAGACCTAAAACCCAACCCTAGAATCGACGGAAAACGACGCTGACTCCTCCTTTTCGAAGCCGAACACCCGATATCCTAAACCTACGACGGTCGAATTAGGAGGCTTTGAATGGCCTCGGCTACTAGAAACGATGGCGGTGAGGACGAAGGTAACGATAAACCCTCATACTCCGTCTTTCTCTTCTCCCTTTTTGTTTATTCGTTTCGAAAACTGAAAGAAAACTGAAAAAAGCAAATACATCTGAAATCTGAGGTCATTTTTGTGCTCTTGTGTATTGCTTTCGAAAAGGGATCCCCCTTACATCTGGTTTCATTCAGGCTTTATATCTGAATTTACATATTTGATAAAAAAGAAAACGGTTACAATTTCCCTATTGGTTCGATTGCCGCTGAAAATCTCTGCAACATCTTGTTTGTATTTGTAACCCCATCGTCCCGGTCCGGACGTTTGACCGGTCCGAGTAGGCTACACGGGGAAAACCGATGTGAAAACCGTTAAAGTCCCACCTCGGTTAGCAACCCTGGAAAATTTCTTTTAACCTTATATTGTCTAAATGCATTATTATGTCCTATGTGAAACACGACAGCGGAAGCACAACAATATAAAAACACCCATCCAAAACAACACTTTAAAACAGCTCATTTTCCTTTTAAAGCAGGCTGT
Source organism: Hibiscus tridactylites (assembly GCA_958450335.1). Classification (NCBI taxonomy): domain Eukaryota; kingdom Viridiplantae; phylum Streptophyta; class Magnoliopsida; order Malvales; family Malvaceae; genus Hibiscus; species Hibiscus tridactylites. The sequence continues at coordinate 33,157,364 of OY288273.1, read as the reverse complement.
ATCGATACACCTGCATAGGGTATCGATATGCCTTGACCAAGTCAACTGCCCCAAGTCAAACCAGTGAGACCGTATCGATACAGTCCTTGGGCGTACCGATATGCCCTCCTCGGCCAACATCTCACGGTCAACGATACAAAATCGTACCGATACGCTTAGAGCCCGTACCGATACGCTAAAAACTTGTTAAAATCTCAAAATTCTAGAAAAGATTTGGTATATCGATACGCCCCCGAGTATCGGTACCCTAAGCCAAAATTGAGTCCCAAAGTGTAGGATCGTATCGATATGGCCCTTAGGCGTATCGATACGCCCTGCACTACAATACCTAAATTTGCAGCAAAACGACTTAAGACTCGACTCTAGATGCGATTTACGACTCCCCTAGCCACAAACAACATACATACAACCTTTAATAACCAAGATATCAACATACATGACATTCAAAACGAACAAGGATCATGAAACTAAAGGATTCATACATTTACCATAAAAAGGACATACTTTGCATTCAAGATTCATGCCTTAGAAACCAAAACATATAAGCATTCATGACATGCAACATAAACAAGGTTTACAATTCAAACAAAGCATCCAAAAGCCAAACCAACATCAACATACATCAAAGCTCAAATCAACAACACCTATCCCATTGCTTAACTATTACAATCTTTCAATTTAAAGTTCATACTTGAGCTAACCAAAAGTGACACTTAGAGGCCCTTCCTTGCCCTTGCCACCCACAAGCTACTGATCTGCATTGTCGAACAAAAAGAGTGTAAGCATAAAAGCTTAGTGAGGGTAAGCTCATAAAACAAACCTCGACAATGCATGGTCCAAACACGAGCAACAACCAAGATAGAATGCATGATCTTACCTCCGATCCACAAGAGCCAAAATATATATGATGTATGAACATATAATCAACATTATGCCATGATCAACAACTCATAAGCCCAACACACGAAGATACATATATCAATGTATTAACAACCACATATATCAATCCATATTTGCATCTAGCTATGACTCGAATACGCGGATAACCGTTGGAAATTATATCCAACCACAACCATTACCTTACGGTGGGATTACACTCATCACCGTTTCTCGCGGAAGGGATTCCACTCATCCTCACGCCCCGTCGATGGGATTCCACTCATTACCGACTAATATATATATATATGAAGATTTTCAGGCGAACCCGTACTTCATCTTGATGACTACCGTCACCAAGACCACGCGCACAATTGACTCTCATGTGCACACTAAACATCCTAATGATTGATCATTGTACCCAAGTGCCAATATTAAACACAATCCATAACCTTTCACAACATTTCATATCAACTTCCGTGCTTAGCACGTACTCACCATGATCACTAATATGCACAATTCACAATCCAAACCACATGCATAACAATGCATCAAACCATGTCTCAACAACATGTATAACACAATATACATAACTACCATAAACACAAATAAACAAGAGGCATAACAAGCAATTAGGAGTTCAACCAAAAGTTTCCTGAACTAAGCTTGAGATTAGGCTACCACTCTAATCTCAACTCTAGGTGGGTTTACCAAGCCCAACCTAGGTCCACATGCTTGAACCAATATTTAAAAACTATTTAAAAACAATAACCACTCACCGACCACTCCATTTAGCACAAGCCGACTAGCCTACCAAGCATCCAAGTCTCCGGATTCGAGCCCGAAGCTTCTCCATTGTTTTCTCTTGCTTCTAACCATTCAAAAACAATACATTAACCTCAAAATCAGCCACAAACCCAAAGTTTAACACCAACACACAAATCCACTACAATTCTCACAATTCAAAGCCAAGTTCATTCCCCAAATTCTCATTTTCGTACTTCCACAAAAACCCAGCAAAAATCAGCAATATAACCATCCAAAGAACTCTTAAACATGTTCAAAACACTACCCAAACATAGTATAACCATTAGCCAACAAATCCTCACCCAAAACAACCCCAAAACCTTACCAAGCACACTCTAAAACCCCCATTAAACCCAAATCCGAAAATCATGGTAAAACACTTTAAAATTCACATATGTTGGACCTCATGGTTCATAAACAACTTATCTATCAAGAATAAATCAAAAGCTTTGATGAAGAATCATAAAGCTTCAACCTTTGACCAAAAACTTGAAAAACCCAAATTACAAAATACATAGTTTTAATGAAATCTAATGGTACCAAAATGTAGAGGATGGCAAGGCCGAATCAAAAATATATTTACCTTTCAAAAATCACCAACAAAGAGCATGAGAGGTGATGTAATAGTGATTTGGGGAGGGAATGAGGTTTTGACGTGAAGAGTGAAAAAGGAAGAAGAAGAAGATGAAATAAAAGTTGTCTTTTAATATAAAGGGGTTTAATTTGAAAGTTCACATATTTACAATCTTGCCATTAATGAGATGGCAATCTCATTAATTCTAAAATCCATGGGATTTGATTTCCAAATCAATTTAAGTCCAACATAAATGTTTGTTTTGAATATATGAAGCCTAAAATGATATTTTATTATTTTAATGATAAAACCAGAATCCGAACCATTATTTTAATATTATTTTCACCTGACCCCCAAACCTGAGTGTTACAACTCTCCCCCACTTAAGGAAATTTCGTCCCCGAAATTTATCGGACAGGAAGAGTCATTGAAACTGCTCCTCCACACTTCTCTTTTCTTCTCACCACAACATTCTAACCAACTCGATAGACTTACCACGCAACATTAGCTACTTGATGGCAAGATCTCAACTGGCTCTTCATTGCACGTTAATTTTAAACTCAACTAATCTCTTTAACAACATAGCACGGGACGAATCTGATTCACACTTCCGAATCCTAGATACACGGAACACATCACAAACCCCTTTCTAACTCTGGTGGTAACCGCAACAGATAAACAACAGAACTAGCCCAATTCACAATCTCATACGGCACCGTTTGAATACTTGACCGATAACTGCGACCATACCAGTCATCAACAGCAGATGTTACCCTCTCGTACCTATCTGACTCCAACCGGTAACCAAGCACTATGCAGACGTCCTCAAAAATCTAGTTGAAATCTCGAATCCCTGTTGGCCACCATCGATTTCAAGACACTGTACAACTCACACTCTTACTAAGGCACGACTCCGCCATACTTCACAAGGTACAAGTAACGTGAACATGTATAAAATGAGCACATTCAGTGCAACTATCATTGTTTACTCGGCTAAGTTCTCCCGGAGGAAATCAAAGGCGAACTAGACACAAGGTCTCTTGAATCTATTACCCATATTCATTAAGAATCTTCCACGGATGTAACAAACTAGAAGAAAACTGATGCTCGGCCTTGACACGCTGGCAAATTACACACTTACTCTCATACTGAACCACATCATCCATCAACTCAATCCAGAAGTACTCATCTTCAACCCACAATATGTATTCATACTACTCAGATGCAATACAATGAACTGCCGTGTGCTTCGACCAAAACAATACGTCTCATAACACTATGTCATTCGGCACAACTATTCTGTCTCTAAAATGCAAAACTCTATCATCTCTGAAACTGTATTCTGAAGGTCTTCCTTCTGCTATGTCTTACACGTGAGGTGCCAAGAACCTGTTTTGCAACTGTTTCTCTTTAAGTATCTGACTCGAAGTAGGTTTAACCTGAAACTCGGCCACAGAACCACTATCATTTGATAACCTGAATCCAGCAAATATAGCTCGCAACTCAAATATAGCTCAGCAAAAACAACTCGAAGCATCGGTTACTATGTTGACTCTCTTCGGATGATATTCAATCTTGAGATTACGGTCCTCAAGCAATTCTAATAACTTATGATGTTCAAGTTTCAACCCTTTCTAAGTCGCCAAATATTTCAAGCTCTGATAATAAGTTTATATACTGTGCATTTCTTACTATACATGCTTTGTCTCTAAGTCTTCAAAGCAAATACAACTGTAGTTAACTCTATGTCTCGTGCTGGATAATTCTTTTCATGTACTTCCTACTGCCTCGACGAATAGGCCACAATCTTCTGTCTTGCATAAGCACACAACCTAACCCATACATGTAACGTATCACTATGGTTCACAAATTCTTTCTCTGATATAGGTTGGACTAAGGTCGACGCTCTCTTCAAAGTTTCTTTCAGTTTCTCAAGGGCTCGTTGTCTCGCACCTGACCACACAACTGAACATTCTTCTGTAGCAATCTGTCCATGGAACAACTATCTTCGAAAGACTATTTACAAACCTCCGATAGAACAATGCTAGACCTAGGAACTATAGATACCTGTCACAGTCTTCGGTTTCTTCCAACTCACATCTTCTTCTGCCTACTTGGGATTTACTCTAATACACTCGGCTAATCTACCTGTCCTAGGAGAACATCCTTCTTGACTCGGAGTTCACGTTTGCTCGACTTGGCATACAACTGATTCTCTAATAGGATCTACAACACTAACTCTAAAGCTTGTCATGATCTTCCTCGGCACATGAATATACCCATGTATCATCTATGAGGACTACTACAAACTGATCAAGGAGCTCAGGAAATATTTTGCTCGACATCTCTATAAAAGTAGCTAACACACTAGTCAAACAAAACGGCATAACCTAGAACTCAAAGTGATCACATCTTGCCCCCGGAAGCTGTCTTCGGTACATCAACCCTCTCTCACTTTCAACTGGTAGTAATCGGATCTCAAATTATTCTTTGAAAAGACTAGAGCACACCCCAACTGATCAACAAATCACTGACGCTCAGAAATGGATACTAATTATTCACTGTCAATTGTTTCAATTATCTGTAATCTATACACATCCTTGTATTGTCATCTCTCTTCTTCACAAATTGCACTGTCATACTCTAAGATGATGTACTAGGCCTAATGAATCCGCGGTCTAACAATCTCGTAGTTGATTCTTCAACATTCTCAATTCTTTTGGGAACCATAAGATACAGAGCAATCAAAACAGGAGCAAACTCGGAGACGGTATCAATAACAAACTCTCCTTCCCTATCAAGAGACAAACCGAGCAATTCTTCCAAACACTTTTAGGAAAAACACAAACTATTCTAACATTCTGCGGTCTAATCCTTCTTCAAGATCGAATCCGTCACATTTGCTAGGCAAGCCTGTCAACCAAACTCAATCAATCTTTTCCCTCTAAAGCTAGATTAACATTCAATAAGAAGTTCACATCCTCACCTACCACTACAATCTCACAGTAATCTGTGACTTCAAGGCAACTCTCTCCTTGTCTCAACGTATACCCTAGCTCTGTGTTCTACAAGCTAAACCATGCCAAAAGTTACATCAAAACCGTAAAAAGACAATTACTTCATGTCTACTGACTTCACGTCTACTGGAAACACATAACCCTGAACCATCAACAAACATCTTCCGCACATTTTTCTGACCACCACTACCTCACCAAAAGGACTAGTCACGTGCGTACCTACGTCTAAGATCTCAACAAGTATATCAAATTTCTTTCCATGCTCACACAAAAGGACGAATCTGCAGAAATTGCAACTTCACATGTACATAGCTGATAGTTCCCGGCTCTCTTGTTTTTAGGCTGGTCCTTCAACATAACCTAACTCTTCAAAACCGTTCTTAGAGCATCTCGAAACCTCAAAATTCAGTTTTGATCACACACAAACAATCATGCTGGAACTTGTTCTATAACATCGGTCCTGACTACTCAAAACATCCCACTACCAAACAATCTGGAGTTAGAGTTCAAGACTTCCTTCTTGGCTCAACTATATCGGAAGTGACTTCATCTCTCCTTCTTGCTGGAGGACAACTCAGACGCACACTAGCCCAATCGCGCAAATCGATTCCCACTCACGGGTACTGACCGGATGTTATGTATTAAAACCATAGGCCGAACCCCAACGATCACCAACTAACATTTCTGAGTTTCATATTACTCACACGAGACCCTTACCTTGATCTCGCCAAAAGAACTAAGGTACTCGTACCTACCTCTAACACTTCACCGAGAACATTCAAACTTTGCATACTTGCTAACAATATACAGAAGTACAGATTCAGAATCAACCGGAGGGAACAAACTCAAAATTGTACCAAGGGCTTATCTATTATAACATCGATACCACTCTGAATCCCACTCATAGGTCTTCACCTCTTCTTACCAACTAATGCCAGAATCGATCACATCGTTCCTCATCAACAGGAACCAACCTACATACACACTGACTCAAACAAACAAATTGTACCTCAACTCCGGTACAACCATACTTCCCTAACTGTAGCGATGAACTCCCTCAACATCATCCACATTTCCAGAAACCACAACTTCTGGTTACCGATTCACGGCCCACGCCTTGGCCTCAAACTTACCAAAAAACAACAAATCAACAACAACAACAAATTTACATACAAACTGAGTTAGCAAAGGAAAGGGTCCAAGTGGCTCAAGTATGATTCCCTCACTTAAAAATCTCTTTTTCCAATGTAATAGAAGCAATGTGACTCTACTCAACATGCTTCAAGCAACACACACGCACGATCAAACAATATACACCAAGCATACTTGATACACAAGAAAACATGCTTACTTGGCAAGCAACCACCGTGCAATTACAATACAAGAATTTAACTTACCTCACTTACCTGCCCAAGGTCTCAGAAACCTTAGGCTCTGATACCAACAAATGTAACCCCCTCGTCCCGGTCCGGACGTTTGACCGGTCCGAGTAGGCTACACGGGGAAAACCGATGTGAAACCCGTTAAGGTCCCACCTCGGTTAGCAACCCTGGAAAATTTCTTTTAACCTTATCTTGTCTAAATGCATTATTATGTCCTATGTGAAACACGACAGTGGAAGCACAACAATATAAAAACAACCATCCAAAACAACACTTTAAAAAAGCTCATTTTTCCTTATAAAGCAGGTCGTGTCGATACACCTGCATAAGGTATCGATACGCCTTGACCAAGTCAACTGCCCCAAGTCAAACCAGTGAGACCGTATCGATACAGCCCTTGGGCGTACCGATACGCCCTCCTCGGTCAACATCTCGCGGTCAACGATACAAAACCGTACCGATACGCAAAAAACTCGTTAAAATCTCATAATTCTAGAAAAGATTTGGCGTATCGATACGCCCCCGAGTATCGGTTCCCTAAGCCAAAACTGAGTCCCAAAGTGTAGGACCGTATCGATACGGCCCTTAGGCGTATCGATACTCCCTGCACTGCAATACCCAAATTTGCAGCAAAATGACATAAGACTCGACTCTAAATGCGATTTACGACTCCCCTAGCCACAAACAACATACATACAACCTTTAATAACCAAGATATCAACATACATGACATTCAAAACAAACAAGGATCATGCAACTAAAGGATTCATACATTTACCATAAAGAGGACATACTTTGCATTCAAGATTCATGCCTTAGAAACCAAAACATATAAGCATTCATGACATGCAACATAAACAAGGTTTACAATTCAAACAAAGCATCCAAAAGCCAAACCAACATCAACATACATCAAAGCTCAAATCAACAACACCTATCCCATTGCTTGACTATTACAATATTTCAATTTAAAGTTCATACTTGAGCTAACCAAAAGCGACACTGGGAGGCCCTTCCTTGCCCTTGCCACCCACAAGCTACTGATCTGCATTGTCGAACAAAAAGAGCGTAAGCATAAAAGCTTAGTGAGGGTAAGCTCATAAAACAAACCTCGATAATGTAGGGTCCAAGCACGAGCAACAACCAAGATAGAATGCATGATCTTACCTCCGATCCATAAGAGCCAAAATATACATGATGCATGAACATATAATCAACACTATGCCATGATCAACAACTCATAAGCCCAACACACGAAGATACATATATCAATGTATTAACAACCACATATATCAATCCATATTGGCACCTAGCTATGACTCGAATACGCGGATAACCGTTGGAACTTACATCCAACCACAACCATTACCTTACGGTGGGATTACACTCAACACCGTTTCTCGCAGAGGGGATTCCACTCATTCTCACGCCCCGTCGATGGGATTCCACTCATCACCGACTAATATATATATGAAGATTTCCAAGCAAACCCGTACTCCATCTTGATGACTACTGTCACCAAGACCACGCACGCATTTGACTCTCGTGTGCACACTAAACACCCTAATGATCGATCATTGTACCCAAGCATACTAGTGCCAATATTAAACACAATCCATAACCTTTCACAACATCATTTCATATCAACTTTCGTGCTTAGCATGTACTCACCATGATCACTATCATGCACAATTCACAATCCAAACCATATGCATAACAATGAATCAAACCATGTCTCAACAACATGTATAACACAATATACATAACTACCATAAACACAAATAAACAAGAGGCATAACAAGCAATTAGGAGTTCAACCAAAAGTTTCCTGAACTAAGCTTGAGATTAGGCTACCACTCTAATCTCAACTCTAGGTGGGTTTACCAAGCCCAGCCTAGGTCCACATGCTTGAACCAATATTTAAAAACCATTTAAAAATAATAACCACTCACCGACCACTCCATTTAGCACAAGCCGACTAGCCTACCAAGAATCCAAGTCTCCAGATTCGAGCCCGATGCTTCTCCATTGTTTTCTCTTGCTTCTAACCATTCAAAAACAATACATTAACCTCAAAATCAGCCACAAACCCAAATTTTAACACCAACACACAAATCCACTACAATTCTCACAATTCAAAGCCATGTTCATTACTCAAACTCTCATTTTCGTACTTCCACAAAAACCCAGCAAAAATCAGCAATATAACCATCCAAAGCACTCTTAAACATGTTCAAAACACTACCCAAACATAGTACAACCATCAGCCAACAAATCCTCACCCAAAACAGCCCTAAAACCTTACCAAGCACACTCCAAAACCCACCATTAAACCCAAATCCGAAAATCATGGTAAAAAACTTTAAAATTCACATATGTTGGACCTCATGGTTCATAAACAACTTATCTATCAACAATAAATCAAAAGCTTTGATAAAGAATCATAAAGCTTCAACCTTTGACCAAAAACTTGAAAAATCCAAATTACAAAATACATAGTTTTAATGAAATCTAATGGTGCCAAAATGTAGAGGATGGCAAGGCCAAGTCAAAAATATATTTACCTTTCAAAAATCACCAACAAAGAGAATGGGAGGTGATGGAATAATGATTTGGGGAGGGAAGGGGTTCTTGACGTGAAGAGTGAAAAAGGAAGAAGAAGATGATGAAATAAAAGTTGTCTTTTAATATAAAGGGGGTTTTAATTTGAAAGTTCACATATTTATAATCTTGCCATTAATGAGATGGCAATCTCATTAATTCTAAAATCCATGGGATTTGATTTCCAAATCAATTTAAGTCCAACATAAATGTTTGTTTTGAATATATGAAGCCTAAAATGATATTTTATTATTTTAATGATAAAACCGAAACCCGAACCATTATTTTAATATTATTTTCACCCGACCTCCAAACCCGGGTGTTACAGTATTCATGTATTCCATCCCTAATTTTGTTTGCGTGTGCAGTTGAAAACCCAAACTAACCCTCCTAGCCTTTTGTTTTGCATGCAATAATCGTCTGCGTGGAGGAGGGGACCAGCGAGAGAGCACAAGGCGGCAGAATCTATAACACCCCAATTTTGGGCTTGGAAGTTTAGGGTCTGAACCGGACCGGTTTTAATTTCGATTCGAATATAAAAGGTGGTTTTTAGGGAAAGCCTAGTTCGGGATGCATTAAAAATATGGAAAAATATCTAAAAATCCTATTTTATTATATATAAGAGAGTGGTGAAATCAATTTTACAAAATGGGGTTTGGAAATATGACATTTCAAGTCAGTGACTAAAATGTAATTTTTGAAAAGTTGGTGACTGTTTTAAAAGGATTGAAACTTTGAATCTTTAAGGAGCTAATTTACCCAAGGGAGGGTTTCTCCAGATTTTTCTTAAAATTTAAAGACTCGTTTAATGTTATTAAATAAAAAGAAAAGAGGGAAAAGAGATATTTTAGTTTCATAACTAACTTTTGCCAAAAATTTTCCCATTTCATTTTCTCTCAATTTTCCCTCAGCCAAACATTTCCACAACCACTTTTCCTTTGATTTTAACACCTAAAGTTGAGATTTCAATCTCTAAATGATTTCTAATCATTTCCACACCAAATCCTCATCATTTGCTTATTGAATTTTCAAGAATTTTGGCTCTAAACAATGAGAAATTCACATTTAGAGGTATGAACGTCCTTCTCCTCTAAATACTCAGTTCTTTACTGAAATTCCCAAGTTCTCAATCCTTAAATTGAGTTTTATTAAAGGTTTTGATGTTGTGATCTTGATTTTGGCTTAAAATGCAAGATTTGGATTTAATTTTGAAGAAATTCGTATTAAATGATTGGGCTCTGTTTTGAGATGTCTTTTTGATGTATTTTGGATGTCTAAATGATGTGTAATTGAGGTTTAATCAATGCAATCCCGAATAGGTTGATTTTCCTAAGTTTTTACTTGAGTTAATGGTGGTTTTTGGGGTGATTTTGATGTTCTGCTATAGCTGGAGGTATAAGGACGTGATTAGGTCCTTTTTGGATGTTAATTGATGTCTAAGAATGATTAGAATTGATGGATCTTGGCTGGGTAATGTTGTAAAGGTGTTTGGATGTGATTTCGGTTGTGTTTGGTAGCCGAAATGTGAGTTTTGATGAGAGCAGCGAGTTTAGGTGTTTTGACTGAAGATTTTAATGCATGATGATGCATTAATCCTCTGCTTTGATGTGTTTAAAACAAGGGAGACATCTTCGGATCCTTGTGGTGTTGATCCGGAGGCTTGATCGGTGTTTCGGCAAGCTTGCGAAACGGAATCGGTGAGTGAAGTTTGGTTTTCAGCTTTGAAACCAATGTTTGAAGGTTATGGGAGCTTAGTTTAAGTCTAAACAACTTAGCTAAGCTCAAGAGTAAGTTTTCGGAGAAACTCTCTTTTTGAAGAACCATGAGATGGTTGAATGCAATGTGTTTATTTTGCATGTTTAAATTCTGTTTTGAAAGCATATTTAAGCATGTTTAATGCTGGTTTTATAAGCCACGTGTTGAAGGATGCTCAAGGTAAGAGATCCTTGTTTTGAACATTGATAAATGTGGTTTGATGCATGGTGATGCATGGTTATTTAATGGCTTTGTTTAATGCTTTAAAACAGTGGATTAATGATGGTAAATGATGTATATTGGCAAGTGATGTGTTGGTTTAAAAGTACTTGAATCGGATATAGTTAGCCGGCTATAAGATTGGGTGCACCGTGAATAAAGTCGCCTTGGATGTTGAGGGGTTGTAATGGTACCGTAAACTCCATCCAAGAACACTAACGAGATGTCTAAGATCATAATGGTGGTTAAAATGCCATGTGAGGATCTTGTGTTGTGTGTCCCGTGTTCTCGTTAGTGATGTTATACAACTACCAATGAGTGATGTGGAGGGGTTGTAATTGTACCGTAGACTCCATCACGGGTGTTGAGGGGTTTTGATTGTACCGGTAAACTCCACCTTGAGTGTTGGTAGTGTGTATGGAGCGTATGGGACAACGCTTGTAATCCGCGTATCCGATTGTGTTTTGAGTTGAAAAATGGTTATGGATTATCACTTGAAAGCCAATATGACATGTTGATGAATTGAAGCATGAGATGCTTGGTTTGTATGCATAAATGCATGATAAATGATGTTTTGAAATTAAAGGCCTTGAAAAGGTGTTTTTACAAAGTGCATTATTGTGTGGTTTTATTAGAGCTTTGCTCACTAAGCATACGTGCTTACGCTCTCTCTTTCTTGAACCAATAATGCAGAGCATTGAAGTGCTTTAAGGGCAGCAAGGAGGTCAAGGATCCAAGTGAAAGTCTAAGCTCATGTATGATGACTATTTTCACAACACTATTAGCTTTTGGTATTTGGCAATGGGAACCTAGATTGTGTTTTGGGGAGATGTTTTGGACTCCCTAAGTTTGGTTTAATGCCTATGGTGTTTGGAACATGTAAATGGCCATTTGGTATTTTGTTTTGGAGATTTGATGATTGCTTGATTTTCATTATAGGATGCATGCCTTTAGACTTGTGGTTTTTCTTATTAGAGGCTGTGATTGAGCTTTGATGATGCAAATATGTTCCTTTAATGTTTGATGACTTTTTGGTATGATATGGAGGTCATATGATTGTGTTTGGTGTGTCGAAAGAGTGTAAAACAGACTTTTCTGCTGTTTCTGGGCAGGGTGTTTCGAAACACCCTTGCCTGTTTCGAAACAGGTGCATATTTTGGCCTGGGTGTTTCGAAACGGGCAGAGGTGTTTCGAAACACTTTGGCTACTGCCAAGGGGTGTTTCTGAACGGCCTAGACCCGTTTCGAAACACTTGACCGTTGGGCACTAATTTGAATGGTTTTTGAGGTTTGCAAGCTTTACGTTTTAGTCCTGATTTTTGTATATGCAATTGATTGAGTTTGAGATGTCCGTTTGAGATGAAATTTGACAGGGAAGCATGAAACATGATTAATTTCACAATGGTAACTTAAAAATTGGTAAAGTCCTCTTAATTTCCAGAATTTACAAATTGGTCCCTAAATTCGTATGTTGTGCAATTGAGTCCCTAAATGTTTTCCAATTGTTGTGATTTTTGAGTATGCTTATCTCAAGAGTACACCTAGGATTAATATGCATTTAGACAAGGTTAAAAAGAAAAAAAAGGGTCGTTAATCAAGGTTGACTTTCGGGTTGACTTTGGTTTTCCCCGTGTAATCTTCGTAGTTTGGGTCAACCGTCTAGGCCGGGCTAAGGGGGTTACAGAATCTGGGTCGTTGGTGGAGATCAGATCAGTGGTTGGGATGACTCGCGAACGAACGGTTCAGATCTGTACCTCCAAAGCCGCGTGGCCGGCATCCAACCGCCGAAAGGATCTAGAGAGTTGGTCCGTGGAGACCACTCGTGCGTGGGGTATCCAAACGATCACGTGTGGGGCGCGTGAGAAGCTGAAAAAACGCGCGTGGATTGAACGCGCGCGTCGGGGAAGATGAAGAGCTACTCCAACTTTAATCTGAGTCGTCCGATGCAATCTGGATCCAACGGTGGCTAATGAGGCGGCTGCAAACAAAAAGGGTTCATTAGAGTTTTCTGTTTAATCGATGTTGGTCTCAAAGTGGGCTTGTAAATATGTATATAGGTTATAAAAATTGTAAATGCACTGTTTAATCCAATTGTGCTCTTGTTTATTAGTATTTCTTTTTATTCTCATTTTAGTTTAATAATAATAATAATAATAATAATAATAATAATAATAATAATAATAATAATAATAATAATAATGATGATGATGATGATATGTAAATCCTTATGTTTAATGATAATAAAATGACTATAAATAATAAAAATAATAATAGCGATATAAGAATATAATGTTTATAGATTTTGTAACTTAATAAAACATAATAATACTAGTAATAATATACTATACTAATAATGTTTTTGTTTTCTTTTTAATCAAATAACAAAGTATAGATACATAAATACTTAATCTAAATAATACTAGTAAATGATATTTTTTTGGTTTTAAAATAATAACAATAATATAAAGTCCACGTTATTAAGCCCAACATTAACATAAACTAAAGATAGTTTAAAGCCCAGAAAAAATTAGTGATTATATATGGTCTTATCATGATCTTGAGACGCTATTTTCTTGTTTCAATGGTTATATGAATATGTCTGAATTAATGAGTTTTGTTTACTATGTTGTAAACTTTCATCATAATTTTGGATATATCATCGTTCAACAAACTAGTGGATTTCAATTTTAAAAAAAATATATAATAGGAGTTTAAGGGTCTTGGTCCCCTCCAGATTTGAGGAAATTTTCTTTTAAGTTCCACAAAAAGTTTTAAAAATTTCAATTTAATCCCTCAAAATTTCAAAAAATTGTCATAACAACGTAAAGTTTTTAAATATTTGTCTCCACAACTTATTTTAAAAAAATCTTGTTAAACATATTTAAATTTTAAAAATTTAATTAGACCCCAATTTTTTTAAAAAAAAATTCATTGAATTCCTTAAAATGTTCAAAAATTTTAATTAGGTCACATCAAAATTTAGTACCAAGAGTCACCATTGATTTCACGGTCAAGTTTTCGAGCATTACATTATAGATATTAACTCAAATTCTGATTAATGATTATTTGAATTTTAGCTTAATTTTATTGATTAAAGATTAATTCATGTTTAAGTTTATTTAATAAGTCAATATTTTGAGCAAGCGTTGATGGTCGGTTGGTCAGAGCTGCTCACCGTTCCATTCCTCTTCTCTTTAGGTCCCGAGTTCAATACCCATCAGGAGCATTTCATTCCCCTAGAGTTCCCCCCTCCCACTCTAAGTAGAAGTACGTAGTCTTTGTCAAAAAAGTTAATATTTGACGCTCTCTATGATTGGAATTCTTGACAATGGCACAGATACCCCCCGCAACCCTAGAAAACATCGACGACTTGATGATGATCCACCAGATAGAGGAGGCCCTGGTGGTGCCACTGACGTGCCTACAAGCCTTGCTACTTCCCCAAGTGAACCAATCCATCAGCCCCCTTGGATTTTGATTTGGGGAAATGCTAGTTTGGGTTCATATGTATTATGTCCCTCTTGAACTGTACTCGAGAAAGGGGTTAAGCTACATTGCTAGTGCTGAGATGTTAGAGTTCGCAAAAGTGTGTGTCGAAGTTGCTGTGGATGAGAAGATCCTTAAATTTGTTAAGGTGAGACTTTGAGATGGATCTTATGCAATTGTTAGAATTGTTATTCCTTGGATTCCTGCTAGTTTTTCTAAGTGCTTGGTGTTTGGACATTTAGAAAAGACTTGTTCTAAGTCTAAAGATATAGTGTTGCCGACCCAAGTTTGGAAGATTAAGGAGATTTGTGAATCTAGTAAGGCTGGAGAGGCTGGAGCTGTGGAGTCGCAAAGTGGAGAAAGTAACCAGGTTGTTGATGAGGCTTCTGCTCAGGCTGGATTTGGGTCAGGGGATACTACAAAGGATGTTCATATGAAGATTGGTCAAGCTTTGATGCCTCCAGCCAAATTGCTTGTAACTGACTGTGATGATGCTATTGCCTCTGAGAGTCCAATTTTGGATGATCCGATCAATAAGAGCATTCTAGTTGGGGCTTCTTTTTCACATGCTGCTCCAATACTGCAAGTTGGAACTGAGATTTTTCCTATTTATGGACTGAATGAGCAACAAAAAGTTCAAATGATGTTAAGTTTCCTTCACTGCAGGATTCAGTAAAGAAAAAGGGAAGGGTATGGGTAAGAAGGGATTGGCTGGGTCTACTAAAGCACAAGTTGTTTTATCTAATGAGAGAGTACCTAGGCAGGCTTCCCTTGGTGTAGCTAACATTTTGCAAGAAATGAAAGTAAAGAAGAAAGATCAAATTGGGAAGGTTAAAGGAAATAGTGAAGGTCTATTGTTGAGGTGGGAGAAGCACATGTAATTTCCCAATGACTATTTGTTTCTGGAATGTAAGTGGACTTAATAATCCCTCTAAGAAAAATAGATTTCTCAAGAGGATAAGGGAGCCAGATGTTGATGTTCTTTGTCTTTTGGAAATTAGAATAAGGCAAGCCAGATTTGATGAGGTTTCTGGTTACTTTACTAATGATTGGAATATTTTTTGCAATTATGAATTCATAGGTAATGAGAGAATCTTGATTTTCTGGAGAAAATCTTTGGATTTTACAGTTATTAAACATGTAGATCAGTCTATTACTATAAGGGGTATATTAGATAGCCATTCTCTATTTGTTACAGTAGTTTATGGGAGCAATGATGGGATGCAGAGAAGATCTCTTTGGGACCATTTGCAAGAGATTGAGGAGTCTGCTGGGTCTTATCCATGGATAATTGGAGGTGACTTCAACATCTTCCTTTATTCAAGTGAAAGTTCTGACGAGGAGGCCCTAAACTACTTGGCTAGTGATATGCAGGACTTCCGGGATTGTGTTGAGGCTCTAAAATTGATGGATCACCCTTTTTCAGGGCCAATGTTTACTTGGTCAAACAAGCAAGATTCTAGCTACTTGGCTAGGAAACTTGATCGGATTATGATAAATAAGCACTAGTTAGATGCCATAACTGATTCTTTTTTAGAGTTTATGGCGCAATGGGAGTCATATCACTGCCCTTCTTTGGTATGGCTTGTTAAAGAGGTTCCAGCTAATCATCCAAGGCCTTTTAAGTTTTTCAATTTTGGATGCAGCATCCCACTATAATGATGTTGTTCAAGAGTCGTGGGAAGAAAATGTAGAGGGTAACCCTATGCAGGTTTTATTCACCAAGCTTAAAAGGATAAAACCTTGGCTGAAGGATCTTAATAAAGCCTATTTTGGTAATATTTTAAGTCGAGTGAGGGATAAACAGAAACAGTTAGTAAATCTTTCCTAGATTAAAAGTAGAGATCTTGAGAGGTAGAGAGTTTTAATGACTGAATTGATGGAGCTTCAAAAAGCTTAATCATCTTTTTATAGACAGAAGGCTAAGGTGCAATGGCTTGAAGAAGGAGATGTGGGTATTAAATTCTTTCATAGTGTTGTTGTTGTTAAGAAAAAGAAGGATACAATTTGATTATTGAAAGATGAAGAGGGGGAATCTTCTGGAAAGTTTTGAATCCATGTCAGGGGAAATGGTTCGATTTTTTACTAAGCTAATTAGAACAGTGGATGTGAATGTCAGGTGTTGTTCTGTTGAAGCT
The DNA here is from genome assembly GCA_958450335.1 of Hibiscus tridactylites. Taxonomy (NCBI): domain Eukaryota; kingdom Viridiplantae; phylum Streptophyta; class Magnoliopsida; order Malvales; family Malvaceae; genus Hibiscus; species Hibiscus tridactylites. The sequence goes on along the minus strand of OY288273.1, from coordinate 33,140,510 downwards.
TTAAAGGATTTACTACAATACTCGTTACCTAAAGGTGCTACTGAAGGGTTGTCTAGAGTTGTGTCTTCCCATGAGATTAAAGAGGTTCTCTTTGAGCAGGGTAATGAGAAAATTCCAGGGCTAGATGGGCATACAACTTGGTTCTTTAAGAGCTCTTGGGCATTTTCAAGGAAGATTTTATTTCAGCTATAAAATATTTCTTAGCTACTACAAAGATGCTACATGGTTCCAATGCAACAACTATTGTGCTTGTTCCGAAGCTCCCAAATTTGAGCATGGCGAAGAGTTTAGACCAATCTCATGCTGCTCTGTCGTATATAAGACAATTACAAAAATTCTTGTTGGTCGCCTTGTTATATATTTCCCTAATATGATAGTTCTCAATCAAACTACTTTTGTGAAGGGTAGAAGCATCGTGGATAATACTTTGCTTGCACAGGAGTTGGTCAAAGGATACTCTGGGAAGTCTCTTTCTCCTCGATGTGCCTTAAAGATTGACCTGCAAAAGGCGTTTGATTCAGTTAATTGGGATTTCCTTTTGAATGTAATGGAAGCTTTGGGATTACCTGCTACATTTTGAGTTTGGATTCAGGCTTGTGTCACAACCTCTAGATTCTCGGTATCATTCAATGGAAGCTTGGTTGGGTTTTTTAAAGGTCGAAGAGGGGTTCGACATGGAGACCCTTTATCCTCTTACCTTTTTGTGATGATAATGAATGTTCTCTCTTCCTTATTGAATCTTGGTGCAACTCAGGAAATTTTCCAATTTCATCCTAAATGCAAATGGATTACCTTAACCCATTTGTGTTTCGCTGATGATTTACTAATTTTCTGTAAAGGAAACTTGGATTCCATATTGGGAGTAGTTAGTATCTTGGATATGTTCTATGAGATTTCAGGACTGAAACTTAATGTGACCAAGACTGAGTTTTTTGCTAGTGGCATTGGTGAAAGGAGTCTGGTTGAAATTCGACATGCTACTGGTTTTTTAAAGTGAGACAACTTCTAGTGAGATACATGAGAGTGCCTTTAGTGACACGGAAGCTAAGGGAGAAGGACTGCCAACCTTTGCTTGACAAGATAAGTGCCAAGTTAAACTGCTAGTCGAATCAGAACCTGAGTTATGGAGGAAGGATGCATCTAATACAATCAGTGCTGTTTAGTATTACAAACTATTGGTGTAGACAGTTAATCCTTCATAAGGTTGTAATTTGTAAGAATGAGCAACTTTGTATGAGATATTTTTGGAAGGGAAGTGATGTGGCAGTACATGGGGGCTCGAGTAAAGTGGAAGGATGTTTGTTCTTTGAAATCGGTGGGAGGGTTGGATCTTAAGGAGCTAAATTGCTGGAACAAGACTGCATTTTCCTTCTCATGCGAATTATCCTTGCAGGTCATGGCTCTCTTTGGGTTGTCTGGCTAAGGAAATATGTCTTCAAGGGAAATGATTTATGGCTCCTAGAGAATTGTCCTCAATTTAGCTGGCCGGTGAGGAAGATATTGAAGTTGCGCCCAGAAGTTAATGCCCTTTTTGCAGGAATTTCGATATGGTTGGTGGTCAACAATGTATGAATTTATAATAGGGCGAGGGACAAAAAGGAAAAAGTAAATTGGCAGAGATTGGTGTGGTTTCCATCTCCTGAAGCGTGGTGTTATTGTGTGGATGTGGATTCTTGATAGGCTTCCCACAAGGGATCGCTTATGTCGTATGGCGATTACTCCGAATGGTTGTTGCTTGCTATGTGATGATGGTCTGGAATCTAAGAACCATCTTTTTTTTAATGTCCCTTTGCATCTGCTATCTAGAGTGCTATTTTGCATAAATGTCAAATGCGCAGAAATTTTTGCACTGGGAGGGTAAGTTGGAATGGGTTACAAATGGTTTCAAGGGGCGTTCTCTCATCGCTCATATTCTTAGAATTGCTTGGTCTGCCTGCAGATATACCATATGTGAGGAGAGAAACTTAAGATTTTTTCGAGGAATCTCTCGTACAATGTAGGACTTGGTAGGGTGTGTAAAGGAAGTGGTCAATGTTAAATTCTAGAAAAAATATATAGACATTGATGGTAATGTAAATGTCAGATTGTGTACAGAGTGAGATATCTATACATAATTGGATTCCCTTGATAGATTTATTGTAGCATATTTCTAGATTTTGATGAGAAATAAAACACAAATCTTATCAAAAATAAAAAAGAAGAAATCTGAAAAATAAAATTAATATAGAATATGTCTTAACTTTTGAAATTATGATAAAGAGATGTAATCTTTATTTGTTCTCTATATGAAAGATGCGTTTTGTAAGGACATAAGGAGAAGTTTGATATCATATATGGAGCTTAGAAATAAGTTTTTTTTTTCGGAGTTTGAGTTTAGAGCTTGTTTATTAGGTTCTTCAAGTCTCTCTATTATGCGATTTTTATCAGTTTAATCCTTTTACTATTAAATAGATTAATTTAGTCCCTTATTATATAGACTTATTCAAATGTGTCTCTCTACTATTAAATGGATCAATTTAGTCTATGTACAAGTAAAAAGAATCACATAAGACCAACTCTTTACAAATTTAACATTTATTGTTTAAAAATGACATTGAAACCATTTTTTTCATTTGCAGTTCAACTAAAAAAATCATTGGTAGAACCATAAAACCATACAAATATTTTTTTCCTGTTAAACAATGATTTTCATTTTCTAAATAGTAAATGTAAAAAAAGCCGTCTTATTACATTGATCCATATAATAGTAGAGGAACTAATTTGAACCAATCTTTATAATAAAAAAATTAAATTGATCCATTTAATAATATAGGACTAAACTGATATGGTAGTTACTTTTTTGGTACCAAAAAGAGAGAGAATACAATCATATTATTATTATTATTATTATTATTATTATTATTATTATTATTATTATTATTATTATTATTATTATTATTATTATTATTATTATTATTATTATTATTATTATTATTATTATTATTATTATTATTATTATTATTATTATTATTATTATTATTATTATTATTATTATTATTATTATTATTATTATTATTATTATTATTATTATTATTATTATTATTATTATTATTATTATTATTATTATTATTATTATTATTATTATTATTATTATTATTATTATTATTATTATTATTATTATTATTATTATTATTATTATTATTATTATTATTATTATTATTATTATTATTATTATTATTATTATTATTATTATTATTATTATTATTATTATTATTATTATTATTATTATTATTATTATTATTATTATTATTATTATTATTATTATTATTATTATTATTATTATTATTATTATTATTATTATTATTATTATTATTATTATTATTATTATTATTATTATTATTATTATTATTATTATTATTATTATTATTATTATTATTATTATTATTATTATTATTATTATTATTATTATTATTATTATTATTATTATTATTATTATTATTATTATTATTATTATTATTATTATTATTATTATTATTATTATTATTATTATTATTATTATTATTATTATTATTATTATTATTATTATTATTATTATTATTATTATTATTATTATTATTATTATTATTATTATTATTATTATTATTATTATTATTATTATTATTATTATTATTATTATTATTATTATTATTATTATTATTATTATTATTATTATTATTATTATTATTATTATTATTATTATTATTATTATTATTATTATTATTATTATTATTATTATTATTATTATTATTATTATTATTATTATTATTATTATTATTATTATTATTATTATTATTATTATTATTATTATTATTATTATTATTATTATTATTATTATTATTATTATTATTATTATTATTATTATTATTATTATTATTATTATTATTATTATTATTATTATTATTATTATTATTATTATTATTATTATTATTATTATTATTATTATTATTATTATTATTATTATTATTATTATTATTATTATTATTATTATTATTATTATTATTATTATTATTATTATTATTATTATTATTATTATTATTATTATTATTATTATTATTATTATTATTATTATTATTATTATTATTATTATTATTATTATTATTATTATTATTATTATTATTATTATTATTATTATTATTATTATTATTATTATTATTATTATTATTATTATTATTATTATTATTATTATTATTATTATTATTATTATTATTATTATTATTATTATTATTATTATTATTATTATTATTATTATTATTATTATTATTATTATTATTATTATTATTATTATTATTATTATTATTATTATTATTATTATTATTATTATTATTATTATTATTATTATTATTATTATTATTATTATTATTATTATTATTATTATTATTATTATTATTATTATTATTATTATTATTATTATTATTATTATTATTATTATTATTATTATTATTATTATTATTATTATTATTATTATTATTATTATTATTATTATTATTATTATTATTATTATTATTATTATTATTATTATTATTATTATTATTATTATTATTATTATTATTATTATTATTATTATTATTATTATTATTATTATTATTATTATTATTATTATTATTATTATTATTATTATTATTATTATTATTATTATTATTATTATTATTATTATTATTATTATTATTATTATTATTATTATTATTATTATTATTATTATTATTATTATTATTATTATTATTATTATTATTATTATTATTATTATTATTATTATTATTATTATTATTATTATTATTATTATTATTATTATTATTATTGGAAGTTGGTTTGGTCTCTAAACTTGCCTCACCGGGTGAGGATGTTTTTGTGGTTGGTTATGCGCAAAGGGTTGCTCACCAACATGGAACGCCATCGTCGTCATATGAGCATGGATGGTGGCTGTGTGATTTGCCGTCGGGGGATGGAGGACATCGACCACGTACTTCGCCGCTGCCCTTTTGCGCAGCAAGTATGGTCCAAGGTTGTGCCTGCGCAAAGTTTACTAGGATTTGAGGCAGTGGACATCGATGAGTGGTTGATCTTTAATCTGCGCAACGATGGGAGGATACCAGATGGACCTTCGACCTGGGTGACGCGTTTCGCGGTGATATGCTGGCAGTTGTGGAAACGTAGGTGCAGCATGGTGATGGATGAGGGTTTCGTGGAATCCAGGGATTTTGTGCCGATGTGTCTTAGTCTTGCTGTGGATTTCAGTCGGGTCTCTTATGCTGATGATGGAGGGAATCGACGTTCGGGTACCCTGGTACGCTGGCAACGACCACCCTTAGGGTGGATAAAAGCAAATGCCGACGGGGCGGTCTATGGAGCCCAACGTCTTGCGGCAGCCAGGGGGTGCTACGAGATGAAAATGGAAGTTGGATTTTTGGTTTTTCTCGGAAAATTGGGCGTTGCACTGTGTTGATGGCGGAGCTTTAGGCGGTTCATGATGTTTTGTTGCATGCATGGAGGCTTGGTTATAAGTGGGTGGTTGTCGAATCAGATAACTTAGAGGTGGTTAAAATACTCCGGAATGAATCATCGGCTCTACGTGGGGATGTTTTGGTGGACTTGATTCTTGGCATGTTGTATCGAGAGTGGGAGGTTGTCGTCCAACATATTGGAAGGGAAGGGAATCGAGTGGCGGATCGTCTTTCACGATTGTTGAAGGAAGAGTCGCGCAGTGAAGAGTGGGTGATGGAACCACCGAACGTGGTCCTTGAGGCGTTTGAAGTGGATCGGGTGAATTAGTCCGCTATATCTTTCACTACTGTATTAGCAAAAAAAATTAGACGATACAACACTAATAAAAACGAAGTTAAGTGAATTTACTTTTTAATTTTTTTGTCATTATATACAATCGGTTCATCAAATATAAATTTTATTTTGTGCCTCGGTGGTTGCCTACACCGGATGAGTTCATTAAGGTGAATATCGATGGTTGTAGGAGGGTTCACGATGGTATTGCTTTGTGTGGGAGAGCTGTGCGTGACTCGAGGGGTAGTTGGCTTTGGAGGTTTTCCAAATTTATTGGTCATTGCTCAATCCTAAAAGCCGAATTTTGGGCGGTAACACACGGGTTTGGGGGTCGGGTGAAAATAATATTAAAATAATGTTTTGGGTTTCTCTTTTTGTTCTAAAAATTCATTTTATATGTTGGACCAAATTTTAAATTAAATTAGAACCCAAATTCCATGGAAATTGGAATAGTGAAGGATGGCCATCTCATTAATGGCAAAGTGGTAATTATTGAGACTTTCAAAATAAACACTCCCTTATTTCAAAAGACTCTACTATTCATCTTCTTCTTCTCTCCTCTTTCATTTTGTTCAACAAAAAAAACCCTCTTCCCCAAGGTTACTATTCCATCACATATCTTGCTTATTGTTGAAGAGTTTTCAAAGGTAAACTCGTTTTTGACCTGTCCTCATTATTCTCTTCAAGCCCATACCTTTATTTTCCATAAAGCTCATGATTTTTGTATTTTAGAGTTTTGAAAGTTTGGATTAAAAATGTGAACTTTATTGACTTAAACTTAAGTTTTCGGTTTGTTGATGTTAGATAAGATGTTTACAATCTATAAGGTCCAACATATTCAATTTTCACAAGGTTTTATGTTGTTTCCCGAAATTGGATTTTGAGGAGGTTTTTGAAGGGTTTTAGGTTGGGTTTTGGGGGTGTTAAATGTGGAAATTTAATGGCTGATGGTTAGGCTATATGTAAGGGTTGTTTTGGAGGCTTTTGGGAGTAATACAAGTGTTGGAAACATTGGTTTTAGGCTATGCTTTAGGGCTGCTCGGGAACGAAGGTTTTGGGAGTTGTTCTTAGCTTGAATCTTGTGTTTTGTGTTTGAATTGTGTTTCGGGTTTGCTACATTGAATCGTGGACTGAATTATGATTGTTTTGGTTGTGTTGGGATAATTAGAAGCAAGGAATCTTGTTGGTGAAGCCTCGGGGACGAATCCGGAGAATTTGGTGACTTGAGCTTGGTTTTCGGCTCTCATTTGGGTAGCAACGGTGAGTAGAAATGTCAAACTTTGATTTGTTTTCGAGTTGGAACTCTTGGGGGTTTGGGTGGGACCTAGAGGGTTCACCTAAACGCAAGTGTAAGTTATTTCCCCCTACCTTTTTGTTATGTGTTGATGAGTGGTTATATGATGTGGTATCATGTGCATCTTGAGTTGTTTACACCATTGTTGTTGTGTAGTCGTGTTGAAGTCGAGCCTCACGTGATGGTTGTCTTAACTACGGTGATGAGTGGTCCCACCGGTAGTGACTAGTAGTAGAGTAAGATGATAAGTGGTCTCATCAGAAAACTACTAGTCGAACGGTGATGTGTGGTCCCACGGTGTGTGTGATGGTTGTGCATGTGCAAACCATGTGTAGTCTTGTTGTGAAAATCATCTATGCATCCATTGATTTATTGTCAATTATGAAAAGTGTTTTGAAAACTACATGCTTGTTGAATTATAGAGCTTCTCTCACTAAGCTAGTTAGGTTACGCTCTTCTTTGTTTCCAATATGCAGATTGTTAGAGTTCGGGAGGCAAGTGGGGAAGGGAGGAGCTTTTGGAGTTCTCAAATTAGCTCAAGTATGATTTACGTATTTGTAATAATGCCTAGATGATGGGGGTGTAGACTTGTAGGAGTTGGTGTCAAACTCCTTAGTTGATGATGTGTTTTGTTGAGCATGTTAAATTGTTGAATTTATGTTGGCCATGTGTATGCCTTTACCTTGTGGATTGTAGACCATATTTACTTGATGCATACTTTCCTTGTGTTTGAAGACTCATACCCTTCTCGTATATGCTATGTGTGTTTGTCTAAGGCATGTATGTTAAATGCTATGTATGAATTCCTAAGTTAAGTGTTGATCATTTGAATGTATGGCTCTTGTATGTTGTTGAGTGCTAAGTATGTTTATATAGGGTGCCTTGCATCTAGAATTGATGTATGTTGGATGTTGGAGGTTTTAGTTGTGTTTTGGGGCAACCTTGTGCCATAAACCAGTAAAAACCTGTCTTTTCGCAGCAGGTGTATCGAAATGGTTGGTCCCGTTTCAATACAGTCTCTTGTTTCAGGCCAGGCGTTTCAGTACGCCAGGGGTTGTTTCGATACGTTTTTGCCACTGGAAATCTGAGATTTTGTCGATAAATTAAGGTATCGAAACGGGCCATGGCGTTTCGAAACGGTTTTCATATTGTTGACCACGAGAAGTTGACTGTTCGGAGTGTTTTATTATGGAGACACAGGGGTGTGGAAGAGGCCACTTGGGAAAGGAAAGCTGATATGCTTGAGCAGTTTCCGTACTTGTTTTCGTCAGGTGATTTTGGGGACGAAATTCCTTAAATGTGGCAGTGTTGTAACACCCGGGTTTGGAGGTCAGGTGAAAATAATAATAAAATAATGTTTCTGGTTTCTCTTTTTGTTCTAAAAATTCATTTTATATGTTGGACCAAATTTTAAATTAAATTAGAACCCAAATTCCATGAAAATTGGAATAGTGAAGGATGGTCATCTCATTAATGGCAAAGTGGTAATTATTGAGACTTTCAAAATAAACACTCCATTATTTCAAAAGACTCTACTATTCATCTTCTTCTTCTCTCCTCTTTCATTTTGTTCAACGTAAAAAAAAAAAACCCTCTTCCCTAAGGTTACTATTCCATCACATATCTCGCTTATTGTTGAAGATTTTTCAAAGGTAAACTCGTTTTTGACCTGTCCTCATTATTCTCTTCAAGCTCATACCTTTATTTTCCATAAAGCTCATGGTTTTTGTATTTTAGAGTTTTGAAAGTTTGGATTAAAAATGTGAACTTTATTGACTTAAACTTAAGTTTTCGGTTTGTTGATGTTAGATAAGATGTTTACAATCTATAAGGTCTAACATATTCAATTTTCACAAGGTTTTATGTTGTTTCCCGAAATTGGGTTTTGGGGAGGTTTTTGAAGGGTTTTAGGTTGAGTTTTGGGGGTGTTAAATGTGGAAATTTGATGGCTGATGGTTAGGCTATATGTAAGGGTTGTTTTGGAGGCTTTGGGGAGTAATATAAGTGTTGGAAACATTGATTTTAGGCTATGCTTTAGGGCTGCTCGGGAATGAGGGTTTTGGGAGTTGTTCTTAGCTTGAATCTTGTGTTTTGTGTTTGAATTTTGTTCCGGGTTTGCTACATTGAATCGTGGACTGAATTATGATTGTTTTGATTGTATTGGGATAATTAGAAGCAAGGAATCTTGTTGGTGAAGCCTCGGGGACGAATCCGGAGAATTTGGTGACTTGAGCTTGGTTTACGGCTCTCATTTGGGTAGCAACGGTGAGTAGAAATGTCAAACTTTGATTTGTTTTCGAATTGGAACTCTTGCGGGTTTTGGTGGGACCTAGAGGGTTCACCTAAACCCAAGTGTAAGTTATTTCCTCATACCTTTTTGTTATGTGTTGATGAGTGGTTATATGATGTAGTATCATGTGAATCTTGAGTTGTTTAAACCATTGTTGTTGTGTAGTCGTGTTCAAGTCGAGCCTCACGTGATGGTTGTCTTAACTACGGTGATGAGTGGTCCCACCTGTAGTGACTAGTAGTAGAGTAAGATGATGAGTGGTCCCATCAGAAAACTACTAGTTGAACGGTGATGTGTGGTCCCACCATGTGTATGATGGTTGTGCATGTGCAAACCATGTGTAGTCTTGTTGTGAAAATCATCCGTGCATCCATTGATTTATTGTCAATTATGAAAAGTGTTTTGAAAACTGCATGCTTGTTGAATTATAGAGCTTCTCTCACTAAGCTAGTTAGCTTACGCTCTTCTTTGTTTCCAACATGCAGATCGTTAGAGTTCGAGAGGCAAGTGGGCAAGGGAGGAGCTTTTGGAGTTCTCAAATTAGCTCAAGTATGATTTACGTATTTGTAATAATGCCTAGACAATGGGGGTGTAGACTTGTAGGAGTTGGTGTCAAACTTCTTAGTTGATGATGTGTTTTGTTGAGCATGTTAAATTGTTGAATTTATGTTGGTCATGTGTATGCCTTTACCTTGTGGATTGTATACCATATTTACTTGATGCATACTTGTCTTGTGTTTGAAGACTCATACCCTTCCCGTATATGCTATGTGTGTTTGTCTAAGGCATGTATGTTAAATGCTATGTATGAATTCCTAAGTTGAATGTTGATCCTTTGAATCTATGGCTCTTGTATGTTGTTGAGTGCTAAGCATGTTTATATAGGGTGCCTTGCATCTAGAATTGATGTATGTTGGATGTTGGAGGTTTTAGTTGTGTTTTGGGGCAGCCTTGTGCCATAAACCAGCAAAAACCTGTCTTTTCGCAGCATGTGTATCGAAACGGTTGGTCCCGTTTCAATACGGCCTCTTGTTTTAGGCCAGGCGTTTTGGTACGCCAGGGGTCGTTTCGATACGTTTTTGCCACTAGAAATCTGAGATTTTGCCGATAAATTAAGGTATCGAAGCGGGCCATGGCGTTTCAGAACGACTTTCATATCGTTGACCACGAGAAGTTGACCGTTGGGGGTGTTTCAGAACGGCTGACCACCGTTTCGATACGGTCTCCTCGTGTTATCATGAATTATTGTGAAATCTGATAGTCGGGATGCTATTGATGTTATCATGAAGAGAGGGGGGAGGATCGTTGCATCGTCGCCACTTGCTTCAATTCATAGGTTGATTACTGGTTATGAGGATGTAATCTTTCGACATGTCTTTTGCGAAGATAATTGCGTAGCGGATGCAATGTCCCATTTGTTTAATATGGATAGTTATGACACGAGGATTTATCTATTAGTGCCTTTAGAGGTGGTGAACCTGATTCATGTTGATATGTATGGCTAGTTGCTAGCACTGGTTTATTGGTTTATTATTGTTGATGATATACAAACTATCACGTGTACTCTTTTCCCCACCTAAGTTTAGGAGGTTTAACGAGGCCTATGTAAGCTTTACTTTTCTTATATATATATAATTATAGTTATTAATATTCTAAAGAAATTAATTTAAAAATAAATAAATCAAATGATAATCATTCAATTTCATTTGTGAGTTCAAGAAATCTCCCCCACCAAATATATCAAAAATGACATCAATGGTATATTATGGCCCTGTTTAGTAAATCGATTTTGAGATAAAATTAGAGGTTTGAAGTATTTTTAAAGGTTTAATTGATCAAATCCGCTAATTTAGATGTTTGGTAAATAGCGGATTGGCGTGAAACCTCTTATTTTGAAAAAGCTCTTTTTTGGAACTTTTTGAGATAGAAGTTTGAATAAAATACTTGTATAGACTCTTTTTCCTTGATAATTATAATTTTTTTTTCTAAATAACATAAATTTGAATAACCAATAAAATTTAAAAAATAATTTAAAAATGAGAAATTAATTTTTCTATTGGCAAAAAAATATAATTTTATTGAAAATAAGAAATTAATATATACATTTAAATTTAATAATTATTAAAATCATACTAAAAAGAGAATTCATTAAATAAAAAATAATATATACAACCTTCGTATATGCTTAGAATGATATTAAAAAAATTAATTTTCATAATCCAATTAATATTAATAGACATTAAATATTAATAACTAATAAATTATTCAAACAAGTATTGAACATAATCATGTCCTTATATGTTATTTTACTTATTCAAATAATCAACAGCTATAAGCTATTAATTAATTTTACCAAACACTTCTATACAATCAGCTAATGTAATCCGCTAGTCAAATCAGCTAACGCTATCAACTAATATAATTCGCTATCAGCTATCTGCTAATTGCCAAAAGCATGCGAAGACAATCTAAAGTAGTGGCAAAATTATGTCATGATTGATATCGATAGAAAATATTTTTGGGTTTTGTTTAATTTATTAAAATGAGTCTTTAATTTATAATTTGAAAAAAAAATTAAAGTCTTGATTTAAAAGTAAAAAAGTGATAAATTTAGGTATAACAACATTTTTGTTTTCTCGAATAAAAAATAAGTCAAACATAACTCAAACGCACGAAATACAATAATATTTTACTTTCTTCACATGTTTTACCACTAGTCTAGAATCAATCTTTTATTTTTTTTCTTTTACAAGTATTTAATTTAACATATTTTATCATTTTTTTGAGAATATTGTGTGATTACTCTCATTGCACATGTCCAGAATCATCGCCCATTTATATAGTGGCAGATGTATATGTAGTTCAACGTTAGCATGTGTCCACCCTAAATTTTTTAAACTTCACACATTTAGCTTTAATTTTTTTAATTTTTATGAATTAGTCCTTAAAATTTTCAAATATTTATAAATTGTGTCCACAATGAAATTTTAAAATTTTATTTATGCTCATTCTTAAAAATATTTTTGGATCTGCCATTTATTAATATCATATATTAATGGAGAGGGTTTTGTCTTCTTATCATTCAAGGTGGGGGCAAAGGCCAAGCCACTAGCCTTTCAACTTTTTCATACCTAAATGATAAGAAGATTTGTTTTTGATTTACTTTCTGCATGGAATCTTTTTTTAATAAATAAAACACAAACAATTGTGGGAAAATATTGGATTTCGTTACATGGCTTTATTAGGGTTTTGTTGGCCACCGGTTTTATGCTTTACTAGTTTTCCCCCCGACAATTCTACAAAGTATAAACTCTGAAACATTATTTGATTGTATTGTTGTTGTGATTTCTTTATATCAATAGAAATAGGGATGGCAAACAAGTGGGACAGATGTGAACACTCCTCCCTATAATTATACTCATTTAGATTTTTTATATTCACTTAGGGACGAATTTTGATATAATAAGTTGATGGAGTTAATTTAAAATTTTTGAAAGTTTTAGAAGCCTAAACTAAAAATTTTAAAAATTTTGAGACTCAAAGAAATTTTTAAAAAATTTAAAAGGGGAATTAACTAAAAATATTTGAAGAAATAAAAATTTAATGCGAATTTTAAAATTTATGAGGAGACCAAATTAAAATTTTTCAATTTTGAAGGGGTTAAATTAATTTTTTTAAATTCGAGGGGTCAAATGTAAATTATACAAAATTTTGGAGGGGCCAGGGCCCCTCAAGCCCTTACCACCGTCCGCCCATGTATCCACTACCCACGACGGGTACAATTTCAAATTTACACACACCTACGCGGGCAGTGACGGAACCATGTTGGGTGTGGGAAGGGTTGTTGCCCTTCCCAATTTTTTTGGTATAATTATATTTTAGTCCCTTTTAGTTTAAATGTTAATCAAATAAGGCTTTTGCCTCTCCCAATTTTTAAATTTAATAGCTTAATAGACTCTTGCCCCTCCCAACATTGAATCCTAGCTCTGTCCCTGTATGTAGGTACATTCTCAAATGCACCTCCGCACCCACTACTCAATTGGATACCCACCACCAACCCATACTCTCCTGGTAAGCGTCTATTAATATCAAATTATATAAAAATATCATAGACTTTTGTAAAGAAGAGTAAAACTTCGCATATTTTATTGATTTATCAAGTGCGTGTATTCTACTTAACTAAATCACATTTAAACAAAATAAATTCTACTTAACTACAACTAATTAACCAGAAACAAAAAAACATATTTACACTAGTATAAATTCTACTTAACTACAACTACCTAACTAAAAATGACTTGTTTATTACTAAATCTATAATTAAATAACATATTATGTATTTTAACCTAAAAAATAAGAGGGGGGGGGGGGGGGGAATAACAGGCCTCGTCACGTAAAAGCAGCTTTCTTCAAATAGAAAAATGTAATTATTGGATGATCATGATTAAGGAAATTTACCTGTGGCTAATTATCATTTGTCTTACCAAATCATTGTAATGAAAGCACTTGCAATAATTTAACCTTGATGTCCCTTCGGATCATTGTAAGGAAATTGCTGTGCTCTTCCCGTCGGTAAAAGTTGAGTTTTAGCAAAGCTGTCGGAAAAGAAAAAAAAAGATGTGAGTTGAGACTGGGACCTTATAGATACACAAGCATATTATAATCACATTATAACATATGTTTCGAAACATGTTTTTTTATGTTCATGTTGTTGAAAATTTTAAAGGCACGATGACTTTTTGGCCCTTCAATTTATCAGTTTAGTCACTTTAGTCCATACATTTTTATAGTCTCTTTTTGGTTTCATTTTTTGTTAACTTGACTCAAACATGATTGAACAATAACGAATTGTTAAACTAATGTCAGTTGTTTTTGTCCTTAATGAAATGTTGATATCAACTATTCGTCCTTTTACGTCACGTTATAAAAAAATTAAAAATGTAAAAAAAAATGTCAATACCACTTCAACAATATAGGTTTTTAGTGATAAATTGATAGTGACTAGGAATAATTTTGTCACAAATATGAACTTTTTGTGACAATTTTTTGTGCGACACTATTAGTATAAGTAACCGTGACATATTTTTATTTGGTCACTGTAACAGTAGTAATTGTGACGACTACATTTTTCACAAATGAATTCTCACTATAAGTATACAATTGTGACACAAAGTTCATTGTCACTAAAACTTTGACACATGATAGTGACGATATGTGGAGTGGTCACTATTATTTGACATTTATTGTTACAATGAAATTACTTGTCACTTAAAGTTTCACTTTTTGTTATGATAAATTTTGTCACCAATAAAAAAATAAAAGTAGTGACAAATTAGACATTGTCACAATGATAAATTTATTTTTATAATTATAAAAATTAAAGTTACCATAAACTAGTTTGTCAAAAGGTAAAATATTTCTATAGTCTATACTATGTGTAAATTGTTGTTTTAATCAATCTATTTTGATCAACTTTAGTCCCTAAATTTTTCAAATTTTAAAATTTTAATTTTAATCCTAACGGGACACCGGCAATATGACTAATTACAAGGACTAAAAACGATCAAATTAAAGAACAAAAATTAAATAAGCAACTTATGTATAAAAATTAGCTAAAAATAAAATTTTACTTAACATATTTAAATACTACCATCATGTCAGGATCGAAAATTTAAAATTTAAAAAGTATAAAAATTTAAAGTGACCAAATTAGAGTACAAAGACTACTATGTGATTTTAGCATAATATATGATATAATTTTTTTAAAATTTTAAAAGATATATTCCATTTTGATTAGTTTTTTCTTCAAAAAAAATTTAAATAGTTTCTTCAACATATGTACTTCGTATAAGAAACCATAGAAAAATTAGTTAAATTATTATTATGATAATTAGTGTTATAATTAATAAATATTTTTAAAATAAATAAAATTGATTTCAATTACAATTAAACCTAAATATTAGTTTTCTTTCAAAATAGTATTAAATTTCTTGCCAAGCCTAGTAGATAAGTATTGCACTCTCGCCCTAAAGGTTCCGGGTTCAATCTTTCTTAAAGTTAAAATGCAAAAGCTCCATTAAATTTCAGGGACGATTAGTGATTAGTTTAAACCCTAAATAAAATGGTTACAACAAAAAATATAATTAATATTTTATTATTGACTAGACACTAGTTAAATATGTATTTGTGATAGAATGTTTGTCACTAGTAAGAATAACATTAGTGTCTAAATTTTAGTCACTATTAATAATCATTTGTGTCAAATAGTGTGGTCATAAAAAATATAACTATTGTGACGAAATACATGAAAGTTGTCACTAATATAATAGTGACGGAGTTATTAGTGACAACCAGTGACGACTCAAAAAATAATCACTGTAAATTTTAGTGACTAAATTTAACATTTTTTGTGACTATTTTCAATGTCACTAAAAATACATTTTCTTGTAGCAATAAAGACAAAATAATTAATTTTAAATTAATTTAACGGCATAACATAAAAGGAAAAATTCCTTTCAAAAAAAATATAAAAGGAAAAAATAATTAACATCAACTTAACGACCCCGGTACTATTCTTTCATAGTAGGTCGATTTGACAAAAATAATAAAAATTTAAGTGTTAAAAAGACATAATTTTTGTTCAATAATAAATGTATACTAAATTTAGGGATGGGTATAGGTTGGGTCGGGTCGACGTTTTGGCCGACCTGAAAATAAGTATCATAAACCCGAACTCATCTTTTAAAAAATTTGACCCGAAAATTATATACTTCAACCTGAACTCGACCCGACCCGATCTATAAAAAAATTAGTTTTAAGGACCTAATTGTAAAAGAAATAATTTCAGGGACTTAATTATAAATAAAAAATCAATTTTAAGGACCTAAGTGTAAAAAAATAAAAAGAGTAAGCATTATTACAAATATTCCTAAAAATATAGGGGAAAATTGCACTATTAGTCTTAAGCCGGGTTAGATATTTTTCACCCTAAACTCGAACGCGACCTCACCTTTAATAAAAACAGTCCAACCTAATTTTCCCCACACAAAAAATCAACATGATTAGATCAGGTCAGATGAAATGCCTATTCCTAACTAAATTAATATAAATTGTATTTACCCATAAATTTAGATTCAAATCTTCTTTTCCAGCGTGCAAGTTGCCACTCAAATAGACCAATTAGTGATGGTAGAGCACGTTAATGAGAAGACATAAAAAGAATAACATTTCAAAATCGAAATTTTATTTAAATAATTTATGTAATCATATTTTAGGAAAACAAGATTAAAGAATTTGGGTTTAAAATCCTACAATTCACAATCAAATTAATTAGAACTTGAGAAGTAATTTCAGTGGCACAAAATAAGTTATTTTTCTTTTGTAATATAGGTTCGAAGCAAAGATAGAGTTATGATAAAATGTTGAAAGGGTAAATTACATAAGTTCAAAATATTAAGGACTCATAAGTATTCATCTTAAAATTTGAATGTACAAAATTTAATTTTAACTTAAGTTTATGCTGACAGGTGACCTAAAATGTTATTAGACTAAAAATTTTGAAAAAGACAAGAACTTATATTCATTGTGTACATTCGTCCACGATTTGAAGAACGTTTATCTACAATTATATATGAATAACATACAACGTAAAAACGAATTAATTACTATAAAATTTAAAAATGGTTATATTTTGATATACAAGTTGTATAAAAAAAATACACAACACTTCTTTAATATCTAAATTCTAAATTATTAAACATAAAACCTTAAAACTTAAGCTATAACCATAACCCTTAAACTCTAACCTTAAATTTTAAATTTTAAATTCTAAATCTTACAACTTAAATCTCTAAACTCTAAACTTTAAATCTAACAAGCTTATTTATTAAAATCTTTTTATATAAAAAAATGGCAGACGTTAGCTAAATTCAAGATAATGTGGATGAAAACACAAAAGGCCCACATAGCACTAAGCCACCAATATATTGGCATAAAGTGGAAGATGATTCCTATCATATAGAGGTAAAGTTGTCCACGCCATTTAATCTCTACTAGTGAATATGACATATTAATAATATTTTTTTATATACATGCAGGGAAAAATATAAATTGGAATGCAAGGATGACTCCTCACTGCACTAGAGCTTTTCTTTAAGAAAAAAAGTATATCTCATTAATTTTATAAAATAAGACTATATAAGAGAAAAATTAAAATGAAAAGATAGGAGATATAAACAAAAATTATCGTTGACAGTAAAAGATAAATAAGATCATCAATACTTACATAATAATAGATCATAACAACACGTCGACAACTAATTCATTACAACTCAAACATGACATCTAAAACGATTGCAAATACTTATAAATATAAAAGAACTAGTTTAAGGATCAAATAGAAATAAATTATAAAGGTAATTAAATAACCGGTAGCTAGAGAGATAATGACAAAATTTTACCTGAAGAAAAAAATTACAAAAGCAAAAATCAAATGGTGGGTTAAATGGACCATTTGAACCCATTGGTGCCATGGCGTATTTGCATACAACTAGGCCCTATCAAACCAATGGCTCTCGCGATTCTTCCCCCGGCACCATGATTTTCCAAGCATCCTCTCAACATCACACATGGTCTGCCTCATCTCATATATATGAATAAAATTTAAATATTAAGATTCGAATCCAATCAAATTGTATTGACGTGCACGTACCTAACATGTTTCCCCCTTACTATAAATGCAATCAAGGGACCAACAATGAGCTTTGTTACTTACTACATCTAGCTAGGTTTTTAGTTTTTGGTTTTTTCTTTCAAGTAATGGAGAAGAGCAGGTCATACCCCCAATACTCTTCGTCTTTGTCGGGAGAGTTCGACTTTGAAAACCGGTCGAGTTCGTATAATTTCAACGGGCCATACAACAAAAGTAATGGGTTCGCAGCGTCGAATGATCCAGAGCTGAAGAGGAAGAAGAGAATCGCCTCGTACAACGTGTTCGCAATGGAAGGTAAGTTGAAGTCAAGTGTTAGGAACAGCTTCAAGTGGATCAAGAGCAAGTTTAGTGGTGCACGTTACGGTATGTAAGTTAAAGAGAAACATGTTTGATTTCAGTCTTTTAGTTCTCATGTTTGTATACAGTTTGTGCCATGGTTTGATTTTTGTTTGGAAATTAGAGAGGGAAGAACAATCCAATGAAATTGGAAGTGAAATTGGGGTGTCTTGTAATATGTTTTGGCAAAAAAAATATTGATTTTTCTTTCTTTTAAAACCGCATTTAACTTAATCGATCTATGTAATTTGTCGTTAGAAATTATATTGAACGAGTATGGACTTTGAATCTCTTCATTTCTAAGGTAGATAGAAAACCGATATATGACTCAATGGTCGATTAAAGTAGATAGAAAACTGAACGATTTTCTTAATTCATTTTGTTTTATTCACAACGTCGAATCTTTAACATTATTTAAGGGACATAACGTTTCATCCCGTCAGACCAACTGATATTCATATTTTATTTTCAAATGTTGACAGAGAAAATAGCTATAATTTTTTGTCATTTGTATATATTTATAAGATTCAATAATTCAAGATATGTTATATATTTATGTTATCCGAAGCAAATAATCAAGTGTGTTGGTAGAACTGTATTGGCTGCGGGGTATGTATAACAATGGTGAGCCCCAAACGAAAGAGCGCCATAAAAGGCACTAAAATTAAAGGCTGGACATGGTTGAAGCAGATATGCAATAATTATAAGAACACCAAATAACAACTACTAGGGTTCAATATTGTTTGTGGTATGGATGGGCGAGTTGGCAAGGTGATTATGACTTTTGGACCCATGCATTTCATTTCATTTCATTTATGGAAATTTACGTGGGGACATATAGGGGTGTAAACGAGCCGAGTCGTGCTCGAGTAGTGCTAATCTCGACTCAGCTCGTTAAGAATTCGAGTCGAGTTCGAGCTTGAGTAGTTTTTAATGAGCCTAAATAATCTGAGTTCGACTCAGCTCGTTAAGAACTCGAGCCGAGTTCGAGCTTGAGTCGAGTTCAATCAAGTCGAGTGTTGACCGAGTCGGACTCGAGTAGCGTGCGATCTGTCACGTTTCATTTAAAACTCTATTAGGAAAAAACTTTGATACACAAGTTGTGTAAACTAAAATTTACACAAGCTTGTTAATTTTAGGTTTTAGGGTGTTAGTTCATGGGTTTAAAATTTAAGATTTAGATTTTAGGGTGTAAGACTTATGTTTAGGGTTTATGTTTAGGAATTTAGATTTTAAATTTAAAAATTTTAGCATATTATATTTTCGAGTTGCTCGCGAGCTTTTCGAATCGGGTATTGAGTTGCTCGACTCGGCTCGTTAAGAGCTCGAGTCAAGTGTTGGTCGAGCTTTGACCGAGTCAAACTCGAGTAATTCACTATTTGTCTCGTCTCATTTACAACACTGGGAACATATATAAAATATTTTTTTTGAAGTATGAGGTAAAGTTGAATTTTTTTAAGTAGGGGCCAGTTTATAATTATCCTATAAATTTTTTATATAAATTAAAGGTAAAAAAAAAATTGGGTGGTAGGAGGGCACATACCCTCCCACAATGGCTGTAGTTTTGTCTCTGAACAGGGACAAGTTTATTGCATGTGTTCAAAGATAAAGCTAAGTTTTGGGTGAGATTTAATAGTATTTTAGGTTGTTTGAGTTTAAATATTAGTCAAATAAAATATTTTTTATCGTAAATTTTAAATTTAAAGATTAAATAAACTCTTGTCTCTCTCGATGTTTAATCTTAATTTTGTCCCTGTATGTGTTGGGGTCTTGGAACTGTGCCTTAAATTATTTTAACTAAAAGTAAAAATAGAATTTGTGTCTATTTAGACTTTAAATTTTAATTTATTTGATTTTTGTCCTCATTTTATAGTTAATTATATTCAACTTATAGTTTTGATTTTTAGCTTCGACACTGACAGGTAAGGAGCAAGTTTATATTGACCCTACAAACCCTCGTCCACACTGAAGTTGGAATGCTATATTGAAGTCCGGTGCTCTTTTTATGCCCAACATTTAAAAATATTAAAAAAATTAAATTTTAATCTCTAACCTAAAAATATAGTCTACCTTAAATTCTCTAAACCTTAACCACAAATCCTAACCTTAAACCTAATTTTTAGTGTGAAGACATAAATATGGGCACCGAAAAGGAACAGAGAATTTCTATTCCTATATCGTGGTGTCGCGTCCAACATCTGAAACATAATATCGAAGTCTAATAAATTTGGTATCTGAACACATCTAGACAATTAAAGTAAAATGAAACCAAAGTATCTTCGAATAAAAACCATCTATTTTTCAGTATTTTTTCTATGCTTCAACACTAAAAAAGTAATTATAATTATTAACCCTAAATTTTAAATTTTAAACCCTAAAAATACATCATACCTCCAATTTCTTAAATTCTAACCATAAACTCTAACCCTCTAACTTTAATTTTTTTTAATGTGGGACATAAGTAAGGATACCAAAAATAACTGAGGACTTTATTCATTATCCTCAATTAAGATTGAATCATATAATTATTTTCAAAATATGACATTCGAACTTTCTGTTTTAATTATCTAAAATATATAGGATTGATATTTTTTTATTTTTAAACTTAGTTTCAAGATTTAATTTAGTCATATTTTTTCTCCAATATGGTATCTTTTAAAGTTTTTTTGGGTCAAATTAGGTAATCTGAACTTAACTCCAAAATTGAATTGGGTTCCTATTTTTTTTTTCAATTAAGTATTTAAATTTGACTTCAAGTCTCAAAGTTTAATTTGATTCCTAAGCTTTTTTGTCAAATCAAGTACCTAAACTTGGCTTAAGGTTCAATTTGGTACATGAATTTGACTTTTTAGTTCAAATTAGTTTAAAATTATAAGAAGTCATTTGAATAAAAAAGTTAAATTCAGATACCAATTTATATCAAGAAGTCGAGTTCAAATATGTTTTTCGACCAAAGAATTGTTCAAATGTCAAATTAAACCTTGAAACCAATTTTTTTAAAAAAAAAACTAATTGAATAAAAAATGCAGATACCAAATTAAACTTTTAAACCAACAACATAAATTTATCCAAAAATATGTAATGTTGATTTCTCGATCATGGAATGCCGTATCCATTTTGGTGGGCTTGAACAAACAATTTTGGCCCATTTTAGTTTCTTGGGTGGCCATGGAAGCTAAAGTTGTTTGGATAACAGTCTCTGGACCTTTAAGGGCTTGGTTTTTCTTTCGAGTGGAAAGAAAATACATGAAAAATCCCTCATCGACGGGAATAGAAATCATCTTCTTTTTTTGTGTCTTTATTTTTATTTTTATATTAAAAAAATTAAATTTAGAGTTAATATTTATAGTTAGGGTTTAAGATTAAATTTTATGAAATTGAGGTAAGGTTTATTTTTTATAGTTTATGAATTAGAATTTAAAAACATAAAAAGCGACGTCAAAAAGAGGCAGAGAATTTTTATTTTCGAAAGAGGCAGTACTCGGTGAGAATCGATGAAGTCATGGTCGATAATTAATTTTAAATTAAAATAATGGTACAATTTTTTTAATTTTTCTAAAAATATATAATTCATTGTCATCATGAAGTCAAAAAATTTTAAATAATTTCTTCAATCAATAACGTTAAACTCTGCCACTACTCGTCTAATAATTTTTAAAACAACGAAATTTTTGTTTGGTTAATATCATTATTATTAAAACATTCAAAAAAATATACGATTTACTGTGTCTAATATATAGAGAGAGAGGATAGAATCCAATTATACAATGTAAAATTCTCTAAGTTTTACACGTTTTTTGGATCGTTGGATGAGTGAAACGGATGGATAAGATTAGCAGCAGAATATGTGAAGATTATCACTTGGGAAAAAAGTAAGGGGTTAATCTCAGTCATTCATTTCCCCCATCTAACGATCCAAAAAACGTGTAAAACTTAAAGAGTTTTACACTGTGTAAGTTGATCCTAACCCTATATGTGTGTGTGTAGAGAGATAAGAATTGAGCGTGTGGAGATAAGCAGGGGTCAGCGTTCGATCAAGTCGAGTTAAAATTTGTTTGAATTATTCGAGTTGACGCGTCATATTTTACAACTCAAACTTTATTGATTTTTTTTCGATTCGAGTCGATTTTTCGAGTTCCTGTACAAATTTAATTTTAATTATTTATCATGTTATAGTATGGCTTGATTCCAATTTAAACGACTTTCTCTAATCATATAAGATATGAATATATATTTCTTCATACTTTTTCATATGTGACATATATTTTTTTCATTTTTTATATCAGTATATATATATATATATCAGAAAAAATTGAGGGATTGAACTCAAATTTAAAAATCAATCCATCAATTACAAAAATTCGAGTTATTTGAGTTATTCGAAAATCTATTTTACAACTCAAATTTTATTTGAACTTTTTCGAATTGAATCGAGCCAAGACGAGTCGAATTAAAAAAATTAATTTTTTCGAGTCGAGTTTTGCTAACCATAGAGATGAGAATTGTGTAAATATGTAAGAAGGTAATTGAGCATATGGAGATAAGAATTGTTTCACCAACTTTTGTTTTACGATTTTTGTGTTAAAAGGGTTAGCTGTTAATAGGGTTAGTTAGCTGGTTAGCTTACGTGTAACTAGTTAGTTATATTGTTAGGAAATTAATTAATTATCTTGTATATAAACAATGGTGTAAACCTAGCTGTAGTATAATGAGAATTTTTGTAACCCCTCGTCCCGGTCTGGCTAGATGGCCGGTCCGAGTGAGCTACACGGGGAAAACCGAGTGAAAACTCCTTAAAGATTCCCCCCGGTTAGCAACCCTATTTTTTTTTCATTTTAAATCTTGTCTAGATGAGTATTAAATCCTATGTGATCATACAGCGGAACAACATTCACGAGACAAACAAACGAACTCAACCCAACATGTTACAGCCCAATTTTAAACTTAATCTGCAGGCGGTATCGATACACTTAAGGGGGTGTATCGATACCCCTTGACTAGGTCAAATGGTCAGAGTCAACCCGTGGAGACCGTATGGATACGCCCAAGGAGTGTATCGATACCCTTTCCAACGGTTGACTTCCTACGGTCAGTGCTAAGATAACCGTATCGATACTCCAAGGGCCCGTATCGATACCGAAATGGACAGTAGCTCCAGTGACCAAAAAGGTATCGATACGCCCCCTCGCGTATCGAAACACGAGGCCTGAAACAAGAAGGCCGTATCGATACGGGACCAACCGTATCGATACCCCTGCTACGAACTTACAGGTTTAAGTTGATTTAAGGCACAAGGATGCCTCTAAATCCCTCTAAAACCTCAACCAACACCCTAGCATCAATCCTAAGGCAAACCAACCATAAAAGCATGCTTTCACAAGAAGACAAAGGGCACTAATCAACACAAGGTGATGCACAAATCATACAAGCAACTTAGCATTCAAACATGAACAAGGCATCCATACTTGGCATTCCAACAATAGGCAATTTAGCATTTAAGGTCACACATGGTGCTCAAAGACCTTGAAAGGCACAAGATGACACAAAAGAGGTTTGCACCATGACAAGGCAACCTAAACATCTAAAGGCATGCCACCATACACAAACATTCATCATAGCATTCATGCATTACAAACCATAATCAATCCAAAGCATCAACATAAGGCATTAACAGCATGTGGCCAACACAAAGGAGTCTAGATACAAGCTCCTAAAACACATAGCATTTCCCACTGCTAGACTACTACATTATTTAATTAAACCATACTTGAGCAAACTACCACACACTTGGACGCCCTTATCTTGCTCCTTGCTAACTCCAAGCTAAAGATCTGCATTGTCGGAAAAAGGAGAGCGTAAGCATAAAGCTTAGTGAGCGGAGCTCTAAAACATAACTACGACAATGCAGGGTTCAAAGCTTTCTTTAAAATAAAGGTCAACGTATACAAATCATCCAACGACCTAATCTGTCTACTAACATACAAGTTCAACCACAATCCAACAATATAGGCATTTAACATGGCATTACACTTCATGGTATGCATGAGGACATAATCCTAGATTAAAGCCAGACCATAAAAGAGAATGATATAGTGAGATATAATAGGGATGGCAACGGGGCGGGGCGGGGCGGGTTTTTGGCCGCCCCGAACCCGCCCCGACCTATAAAATACTATACCCGACCCCGCCCCGCCCTGAATTAAAATATTAATTTACCCGCCCG
The DNA here is from genome assembly GCA_958450335.1 of Hibiscus tridactylites. Lineage (NCBI taxonomy): Eukaryota > Viridiplantae > Streptophyta > Magnoliopsida > Malvales > Malvaceae > Hibiscus > Hibiscus tridactylites. The sequence continues at coordinate 33,115,867 of OY288273.1, read as the reverse complement.
ACCCGCCCTGATACAATAACCCTTAAACCCGACCCCGCCCCGACCCGCCCCGAAAAATTAAAAAAAAAATTAATCTTCGTCGACGGTAAATGTTATATTCGACCAATCTTCCACCACAATCACAAATTATGGTTTCAAGGGACTTCAAACTTATATAAAAAAATAAAATAAAACCAATTTTAAATTATCCACGTGTTAAACTACATATTTAAAAGAATAAACTTAAATCATTGACCGTTAGAATCGAATATATTAAAACTTGAACAACATCTAACAAAATTTTACAAAATGTACGAACCAAAACAAAAACAAAAAATAGGTTAAAACACATAAAAGTGTTTAAATATAATGGTATTTTTATAAATATAATAAAAATATATATAAAAATATAAAAATATACCGGAGCGGGGCGGGGCGGGGCGGGGAATTTCTAGCAAATACCTGAACCCGCCCCGCCCCGCCCCGATCCCCAAAATTTTAAAAAAAATACCCGGTCGGGTCGGGGCCGGGTATTTTTGCCATCCCTAAGATATAACATGAGCACACATGGTATGCACAAGCATAACCAAAACACACACGGTGGGACTACACATCACCGTTTCGACTAGTAATTTTCCAATGGGACTACACATCAAAGTACTCTTCTACTAGTCACTACCGGCGGGACTACACATCACCGGAGTCTTATACCACTCGCTACCGGCGAGACTACACATCACCGGAGCAACGACAACCATCACGTGAGGTTCGACACCAACCATGCAACACAACATACAATCACAATCATGCGACATGTACTCACTATATCATGCACAACCAAAACAAGTTGTAACAAAACCCACAATTAGGCATCACTTACTACTAACAATCTTACCAATCACAAATGGTCTTACTCACCATTTTCGTGCACACCCTGCACCAGCTTACACACATCTTACAAGGTATAACAACGTCACCATTATTACCATCATACATCATTAACGATATAGTAATAATCAACGTGCTTCTACTCAAAGTATTTAATTTCATGCTTAACAAACCATCACCACAAGTAATGAAAACAAACGGAAAGGGGGAAATTAAAGAGGCGATTCTCATCAACTTACTCTTGAATTTAAAATTTACTTTTCAAGCCCAACTAAACTCTTTCAAAACCAACCTTAAACCAAAATGATTCTTGAAAATATTTCCACATTCATATGCTTGAACCAATTGATCAAAGCCATTTAAAACATTTTAACCACTCACCTCACTTCCTTAAGCAAGCCAAGCAAAGCCGACACAAGCCTCCATGACTTCCGAAATCGGTCCCGAAGCTTCACCAACTCTAAATCTCGCTTCTAACAACCTCAACACAAGTAAAACATCCTCAAATCAATCCACCAATTGATGTAGCAAACCCGGAACACTAATCAAACATCAAACTCAATATTTCAAACCTTGACCAAACCCCAATTTTTGCAATCTCGGACAGCCCTAATACCCCTTCCAAAATCCATGTTTCCAACACCCATTGCACCCACAAATGATCCCAAATCAACCTCTAACCATAGTACTACCATTGGGCTATCAATTCCCACCTAAAACAACCCCCAAAACTCACCTAAAACCCTCCACAAAACCCATTAAAACCCAAATTCGGGATTCCACATAAAACCATGTAAAAATTAACTATGTTGGACCTTATGGGTAGTAATCAACATATATAACAATAATAAATCAATAGCTTAGGTTAAAGACCATAAAGTTCTCATTTTTAAACAAAACCCTAAAACTTCAAATTTCAAAATCATGAACAATAATGAGAAATATTGGTACCAACATGAAGAGGAAGTTAAGGCTAAGTCAAAAACACAATTACCTTTTAAAAAGCTCCAAAGATGAAGTTGAAAGAGTTGAAATGGTGAAATGAAGAGAAACTCTCTTCTTGTAGTGGAAATGGGGAAAACAAGGGTGGAGAAGAAGACGACAAGGCTTATTTTAACATAAAGGGGGTTTTAAATTTGAAGGCTCTCATAATTACCATCTTGCCATTAATGAGATGGCAAATCATAAAATCCATGGGATTTAATTCCCAAAACAATTTTGATCCAACATAAAATTTTTTATTCGAATATATAAAGCCTAAAATAATATTTTATTATTTTAAATTTTAAAACCGAAACCTGAAACAATATTTTAATATTATTTTCACCCGACCCCTAAACCGGGGTGTTTCAATTTCAGAAACTGTTATCAGTTCACATTCCTTTCTTCCCACCATCTTTATTTCTTCTTCATTTCAATATCTTGACATGGTATCAGAGGCCAGCACCGGCGATCTTTACCTTTTCGATCGTCTGATTTGATTGTTCCTTTTTCTTGTGAGCATTTTCTATCTCGTGTTTTTTCTTTCCTTTTCTCTGTTCCTTTTTCCAATGGTGAACTCGGGCGAAGTGCAGCTTGATCTGTCTCATCGGCTATATCTTCATCCCTCTGATACGCCAGAAACCTTGTTAGTTTCCCATCAGCTCACTGCGTTGAGAATTATAGTATTTGGAGTAGATCGATGTGCATTGCCTTGCTTGCCAAAAATAAAGTTGGATTTATTGATGGATCTTGTTCGCTTGAAAGCACTGAGGAGAGCTTGAAACCGCAATGGGAGCGATGTAATGCCTTGGTGTTTTCGTGGATCTTGAATACTATGAGTCCTGAGCTTTCCATTGGGATCGTGTTCGCCTCGAGTGCTGAACTTGTTTGGTCTGACCTAAAGGAACGTTTTGCTAAGGTCGATGGATCTCAGATCTACTTTCTTCATCGTGAAATTGCTGGTCATATTCAAGGTGCATCTTCTATCTCGGTTTATACACACGGCTTCGTTTATTATGGGATGAATATGATGCCATTGCTCCTTTTGCTCTTTGTAATTGTGAATCTGCTACAAAAAATGTTGAAACCTTGAAGCAACAAAGGTTGTTTCAGTTTCTCATGGGCTTAAATGAGTCTTACTCGATGGTTCGTAGTCAAATCTTGCTCATGAGTACCTTACCTTCGGTAAATCAAGCATATTCTATGCTCATTCAAGAAGAAGGTCAACGTTCGAATCTTAGCAGAACGCCCTTGATTTCCAATCCTACTGCCTTGTATTCTGGTGTGTCTGCTCCGCCAATGCAATCCATGAGGCGTTTTAATGGCGTGTGTGATCATTGCCATATTAAAGGCCATAAAAAGGAATCATGCTATAAGTTTATTGGATATCTTGTGGACTTAAAGTTTACTAAGCGCAGGGGGACTTCTGCTAATAATGCGGTCCTCCCAGATTCCAGTTCTGACTTTGTTGGTCAAGTGCCTTCAAGTCATTCAGTGCCTTCATGTTCTTCTCAGGTTCCCGTGTTTACATCTGAACAATATCACCATATTCTCGAGTTGTTGGGCAAAGGGTCTGGTGTGCAAGTTAATTTTGATGTGTGTTAACCTCAGTGCTCCTCGACAGGTGGTTAGATGGAAAGTTCCAATACCCATTTTGGTACAAGTTAATTTTGATGTGTGTTATGTTCCTACAACCAAATCAGCTTTAGTCGGGGTGGTAATTCGAGATAGTGAGGGTTTCATTCTTGGAGCATGATGTCTTTTGTTCAATCATACCTCATCGTGTTTTGCGACAGAAGCTCAAGCAGCTTTTTAAGGTCTCAATATGGCTTTTGAGATGAGTTTTTTCCGAATTATCTTAGAAGGTGACTCCCTATCAATCATAGCAAAGCTCAATTCAAAAACAGAAGATAGATCTGAGATCAGTGCTTTAATCTCAGATGCAAAAAAATTCAAAAAAATTATTAGATTGCAGGTTTAGCTTTGTTTAACGGGAAGAAAACATGGTTGTTGATTCGATGGCCCGTTTCCGCTTTCAGCTACAAAGCGACCAATTTTGGGTAAAAAAAGCTCTGAATTGTGTTGAAGCATGCGTGAGGGAAGATAGAAGATGGATCGATCCACCGTGATCTTTGTTTTTTCTCTCGTGCAACTAAGGGTTTTGGCTCTCTGGATGCTCTTAAATCGTCAACCCTTAGTTCTTTTCCTCCCGACTTTGCTTCTGTGTTTCATCGTCTTCTTTCAGTTGTCATATGCGTTTCGCGAAGGAGGTTTTTCTGTTGGATTAGCACCTGATTTTTGTCTCTCTTTTGAGTTTATGTTTTGCTTCTATGTCTTGTGTGTTTTGGGGATTCAGTCCTTTTACTTTCCCTTTCCGCTATTAAATAAAAAAAGGATTAACTACTGGAATAGTAACTTATGTTTTCCCCCAGTACAGAGTTGATCATCGATTTTGAAAAACGGCCAATAAGGTCACTTACGTTTTCGGGGCGTAAACTTTTGGTCACTCAGTCGTTTGTTGCCATTAAACACTGACTGATTGCTGACATGGCAACGAAAAAATAAGGAAAAATTACTGCAATGGCCATTAAAGTTTATCTCATGTACATTTTTCTCCTCAATTTAAAAAATTAAACATTATAGTCACTAATAAAAATGTTTCTTTATAATTTCACCCTTAAATTTTTATAAATTCAATTTTCAACCCTAAAATTTTACAATCAATTAGTACAATAATATTATAAATGCTTAGATAAAAAATAGGTGCCCAAAGTATACCCTTTTAAACTTAGGTGCTCAAATTGCTCCTATTTAATAACTAAACTTTCAAATTGCTCATATTTAAACGTTATTTGATAAAGTTTTAATTTATTTTACAAATATTTTTAAAAATATTAATTTTTCAATAAAAAAATGTAACTAATAATTCAAATATAATATTTTTAAAATAAATTCATGATTCTGAATGTAAATTATTTATTTTTACTTTGTAGTTAATTATAAATTAAATAAAAATTAATTTTGATTCAATTTGAATAACAGTAATTTTTAATCTTATCAATCATAAACCGTCCAAACTTTACGATTCGGACTGGTTTTCAGTTTTTTTTCTCAATATTTACTACTTTGCCCTCTGAAAGACGCTTGTAAAACTCTTGAAAATAAAATGTTCGCAGTCTTATTTTTCAACATTCCTAGTTTATTTCTTCTCAGGCTAGTTGTGTTCTTCTTCGAACACGGATCACAACCTTAATCCCCCTTTGGGCACTAATTTTAGGTTTCACAATAAAAAATTTAAAAAATAAAATTAATGCCATGTGTCAAACACCAATTGGTTGACAATTTTTTTAACACTCATTTAACAACCAGACACCTAAAGTTGTACCTATAGAAACTTTGGGCACCAATTTTTACAAAAAAATACTTTAGACACCTAAATTATTTTAAAAACTAATATTTTTTTAAAATATTTTAAATTTAATAATAATAAAAATAATTTTATTTTAAAATTATTTTTAATTTAAAAATAATAAAAAATGACATGACATGACATGTTATAATAATAATAAAAATAATTCATAGTGAAAAAATAGGAGCAGTTTGAAAGTTTAGTTATTAAATATGAGCAATTTGGGCACCAAAGTTTAAAAAGGATATACTTTGGACACCTATTTTTCATTTAAGCATTTATAATATTATTGTACTAATTGATTGTAAAGTTTTAGGGTTGAAAAATGAATTTTTAAAAATTTAAGGGTGAAATTATAAAGAAACATTTTTATTAGTGATTATAATATTTACTTTTTTAAATTGGGGAGCAAAAATGTACATGAGATAAACTTTAATGGTCATTGCAGTAATTTATCCTTATTTTTTCGTTGCTAGGTTAGCAATCCGTCAGTGTTTAACGGCAACAAACGACTAAGTGACCAAAAGTTTACACCTCGAAAACGTAAGTGACCTTACTGGTCGTTTTTCAAAATTAGTGACCAACTTTGTACTAGGGGAAAACATAAGTGACTATTCCAGTAGTTAACCCATAAAAAAATATTAAATTGTATAGTTTGAAAATATTTGTTTTACTATATAGTATATACTAAAATATTAACTCTTAGAGATTCACTGATTGCTCTAGTGGTCATGCTTATATTGTCTCATTTTGTATAGGTTCGAATATCTGTAGAGAATGTAATTTCTATTTAATCAAAAAAAATATCAACTCTTAAAATATAGACTAAAAGGATATCAATTGGATTAGTTAGTCAATGAATCAAATATTAACAATTAGGAAAATAAAAAGTACTAATATTTTTTAAAAGAAAATATATAGGTTAAACTACAACGGAGGTCACTTAATTATGAGTAAGGTTACATTTGGGTCACTCAATTATTAAAAGTTATATTTGGGTCATTCAATTATGGGTAAGGTTAAATTTGGGTCACCCAATTATTAAATGTTACATTTGGATCACTTAATTAAGGGTAAGATTACATTTGGGTCACCCTTCATATTTAGAAAAAATATATCAATTTGTGTATTAGATTAATTAATGATTTCAAATGAAGTACTCTAATGTTAACGAGGGTATACACGCGATTTGGAAGAAAAATGACTAAATCGATGTACTTTTTTAAATATGAAGGGTGACCCAAACGTAACCTTACCCATAATGTAATCTTTAATAATTGGGTGACCCAATTGTAACATTTAATAATTGAGTGACCCAATTGTAACTTTGCCCATAATTGATTGACCTAAATATAACTTTTAATAATTGGTGATCCAAATATAACATTATGCATAATTGAGTGACCTTTGTTGTAGTTTACCCAAATATATAATAATTCATATATTATTCTTTCTTATTAAATACCTAAAATAAAAATAAAACAAAGGTTCAACTCGGGGACTCGAGCGTTTTACGATTCAATCGTCACCCGATTGAGTACGATTTTCAGTGTGCTCTGGGAAGTTTTCGCCTACGTTTTTCTTACTCTGTTTTTACTTCGAATTTTCATTTCAAATGAAGTTAAAACTCCCGCACAAGTTCCACATCTTCAACTGAGTTCCACCGGTAGTTCAATAAAGCTCACAGGAAGGGGGGAAGAGGAAGCCATGGAAAAGCGCGTGTACGAAGTTTGGAAAGGAAGTAATGTAAGGATGTCACTGTTTTTGTTGATTTCTGCCGAAATGTACTGTTTTGGTGCCTGTGTATTTGTTAGATTTGTTTGGTTTGTAGGAAAATGAGTTGGGGTTTTGATTGGTTTAGTTATTAGTATGATTTTTAGGTTTTAGGGTTTTTTAATCAGTTGAAATTCTTATTAGTTTGTAGTCTGCTTGGTGGATTTTTGGTGCTGCGAGTTATGCTAATGGCAAAATGGGGGAAAACATGGAGAATAATAGTAAACTCTTTCTTTTGGGTGTTTTGACTGTTTGTTTAGTTGTTTCTGCATTTCTGAAGTTAGACGAAGAACTCGGTTAATGTTAATGGAGCATTTTTAGGAGTGAAGCTTTTGCTATTTACTTTTATGACTAAGTGGAGTACAATTGTTGGCTTAGAAACTGTCAGTTATAGATTGTTGACTAGGGTTATGGAATATGGCCCTGCATTTTTTAGGTTTAATTGGTATGCTTTTATGCCAATTTACTTCGGGGAAAGAAGACTGAGTCCATGTTCGATACATGGTTGCTTTTAGTGTATTTTTGCGTTAAATGATGCTACGTGTGTTAAGAGTTTTACCCTTCTTCTCTTTCCCCAATGTTTTGGGCAAAATGTCAGTGTTGAAGTAAGTATAATTATAACTTTACAAGTTCTTGTAAAACCACGATAGCTTTTCTGAGTTTGGTGAGTATGTGGATATACTTACTTTACTATTGCGGTGACCTCTGGATCAAAAGGGATGCTTTTGTGCATTATTGCCTGAAGATAGAAGGATGAGCAAATGTGGTCTTAGTTTATGATTGTTTTTTAGATGAATGATCACATTCGTTGGAAGTTACGGGTCACATTTTCAGTATATTGAGATTGGGTTCATTGTTATTGAGTGCTAACTATTTTATTTTTATGTAGTAGCCCTAAAGATTGAGGAATATGTTCAATTCGAGAATATTTAAGAGATTTAATCAGTAGATGATCAAGGGCCTGGATTAGTGACAAGAAAAGAATGTTATGTGAGTTTGAAATCCTTTTGAGCCATTATATATATATATATATATATTGCCCCAAACAAGTTCAAGCTCGTAAACCCTTGATGCTGTTTAACTTGCCATGAACTTTGTAATTCCTGGTGATACTACCATTACTGTATTTTACTATTAGTCGTTCGGAAGGCCCTATTCGGTTCCTTTCAAAGTCTTGCTTTGAATGCTAGGTTTCTTTTCTCATATTTCTAGAGTTTTATCTAATCATGTTATGGCTTCTACAAAACCTGGAAGATGAATGATTAAATAAAAAAAATGCATATATAGTTATCATATTATTTAATAGGAGAATATTATTCCCAAAAGGAAATTATGCTTTGAACTTTTGGAAAAAGCTATGTAAATTGTTTTTGCATTAGGATTTCAACCATTATCATGGGGATTGCAGTATCCCTACAATCATTTTCTGTTGTTCACCGCAGCTGATCAAAGTTGTATTGAATAAGAGAAAGCTAAGACAATTATATATGAGTAGTATAGGAAGTAGGAACAGTTTTAATGATTGGTACTGCTCTAGCTACATGTCAAAAGATATGAGTTTCTCCTATTATAGCCTTGCACATTTTGGTTCTTTTAAAAGCCCTTCTGCTACTTGTGTGGGTTTGTAAAAGCAACATATTGATCTAAATGTTCAACTGTTGATTTAAATAGCATATATTAGCCAAGGAAATTTTCTGGCTGAATAATCTCTCTGCTATTGATGTTATTCCCTTTCTGAAATTTTATGCAGTCATCATTCAGCATTATTATCTTCTTCTATATGCATTTTGCAGAAGTTTATCCTTGGTGGGAGGCTGATATTTGGGCCAGATGCTAAGTCTCTACTTGTTACCATATTGCTGATCACTGTTCCTGTTATTATCTTTTGTGTGTTTGTTGCAAGGCATCTTCGGCATGCCTTTTCTCCGTATAATGCAGGATATGCAATTCTGGCGGTAGCAATTGTCTTTACTATCTATGTAAGTCTTCACCTTTTACTTCTTGCATGGGTTCTTCACTTCTTTGTTGAGGTTTTAGAGCAACTACTGTTGAATCGATCTCTCTGGATGCCAGCAGCTGAATGTTTTCCCTAAGAACTTTATGAACTCCGAGCACCAATTTTTAAATGATGGGATTTCTCAGCAATTATCTTTCTGTCATAGAATTTCAATAAATGAATTCTCATGGACATTTATTTATGGTAAATTGTGACAATTTAGGGTGAACAAACATTTTTGATCCAATTCAGAAGATAATTGATCTTCTAACTTTTAAGATATATTTTGGTAGAATATACAGCGGAACCCTTTCGTTTGATTTAGACCTGTTGTTGACTTTGTACTGGAAATTGTGTTCTTATAGAAGGTTGGCCTTAGATCTAGATAAGATTAGGAATTAGGATAGCCCCTTCTAATTTCTTGAATTATATGACGAATGCCTTTTTACAGGTGTGTATGTTTTGGATACCTTTTTTCTATTATCTTTGGTAGCCGGTTCTTTTGGGTTGCCCAAGTTGCAATTAACTTTAATAGCTCAATGTATTTTGATAGGTGTTGATTCTTCTTTTCCTCACATCAGCCCGGGACCCAGGAATCATTCCACGCAATTCACATCCACCAGAGGAGGAGTTCCGCTATGAATCTTCTGTTTCAGCTGAGGCCGGGGGTAGGCAAACACCTGGCCTCCAATTCCCTCGAACCAAGGAAGTTATGGTTAATGGGATTCCTGTACGGGTCAAGTACTGTGACACATGCATGCTATATCGCCCTCCCCGTTGCTCTCACTGTTCCATTTGCAACAATTGTGTAGAGCGTTTTGATCACCATTGTCCTTGGGTTGGCCAATGTATTGGACTGGTATGTTGTTTTATCTGATAAGCCTGTTTATCGATACTGCTCTGGATGTTTCTTGCTTGATTCTCTCAAGCAGTCTTTTGGTAGGAGACTAACTGTTGTGTATATGAACAGCGAAATTACCGGTACTTCTTTATGTTCGTTTCTTCGGCGACTCTTCTCTGCATCTATGTATTCTCCATGTCGGCAGTGTACATCAAGGTTCTGATGGATGATCACCGTGGAACAGTTTGGAAAGCAATGCAGGAATCTCCTCCATCTGTCATACTAATGGCATACTGTTTCATTGCATTGTGGTTTGTCGGTGGGCTTACCGGGTTCCACTTGTACCTCATTGCAACAAACCAGGTCTGATAATTTCTCGTGTTTTCTCTACGACAATTTAAGTTGTGCTTGATCTTAGTACAAATCAGAGTTTGATTTTGTTTTGGAAGGCACATAAGAGATAAAAATTGACGTAAGTTCTTATATTGTTTTTTCTGCCCTCCTATCTTGTCAGATTTCCTTAAATAATTACGGGAAAGTCGTCTGAGAAATAAATTAGTAAGTTTTAGGCCTTGAATATAGCTTCTTGAAAAAAAAATGGAAATATAGTGTATGCATATATGGGTGGGGGTAGAGGGGCAAGATTTAAATTTCATGCCGTAAGGAGTGAACATACATTTTTGTTTAATTTGATGAGTGTTTGGGGAATTAGGTTTGAACTTTGAACTAATATGTCCATGTTTTCCAGACTACCTATGAAAATTTTCGATTTAGGGCTGACAACAGAATCAATGTTTACAATCTCGGTTGTGTGAGTAATTTTCTTGAAGTATTTTGCACAACGGTAAAGCCCTCAAAGAACAATTTCCGAGCTTTTGTTCGAGAGGCAGTGCCAAGGCCTACTTTACCAAGTACTCAAGGAGCTGAAGCTGAAGATCTAGGCGGAGATCCACGTTCCAAGGTTGAAGATGATCTAGATATCGGTGAAGATCTATTGAAGATCTCCCAACGACGTAACATCGAGGAAATCGACGAAGACATCCGCAGTAGAGGGAGCAATGGCCCTGCTCACACCGCCTTGGACGTTGATTCTATTCTGGATTCAGATCATCGAGCTCCTACAATTCGGTCCGAAACGAGACACTCAAGTTGGGGAAGGAGAAGCGGTAGTTGGGAAATCGCGGCCGATGACGTCCTTGCCAATTCCAGAGTTACTGAAAGCCGAGGCCATGTGACGGCGAAAGAAGGTCGCCAATGATGGGGGTGAATTTGTATAGAGTTGCCACTGCATGAATTGATATGCAGACTCTTTGGATGTGTCTTTGTAATTGTTATGAGAAGATAAGTGAATAGTTATCTTACTTTTTACTCTTAGATTGTTGAATGATATGCAACATTGGGTGGAATGTCTAGTTTTGTTTCTTAATTTTAGTCTGTAAAAATATTATTTTTACTGCTCCAAACTCCAATTTTTTTGGGTAAAGTACATGTCTATTTTATGGTCCTTGGGATTTGTGGTTCTTCCTCTCAACAAAATTATCTTCAAAGTCTGAACCCCGAGTTCTCTTCTTGGAGAGCAAGCAATGTGACTTGTCGCCCCAACCTTGTCGGTGAAACTCGAAAATTGTTGAAAAGCTCCTCTTTAATAATTTACCATGGCATGGCCCCGAGAGGCACAATGCAATGAGTTAATATACTAAATAAGTCCTTATACTTTGCCACTTATTGGTATGCTTATAAACTGTTAAAGGGCAAATTTAAATACAAATCAAAGTATAGAGGTTTATTTGTGTATAACAAAAGTATAGGGGCTTATTTAATAAAAGTGAACTAGTTCGAGGGGTCTTTTTAATAGTGTATCCATTACAATGTTACACTGATTTTCTTGTAATATCTTTCTAGACTAGCTTTGTTCAAGTACTGGGTTAGCTTTGGTCAAGTTTGGGCTCCAACATTCAAGGTCTATGTTCGGTTTGGCCCGACCCTCTTTCTAATTTTATAATATAATGTATTACTTATTTTTATGTTGTATGATTTTTAGTATCACATACAAATTAAATTTATAATAATATATAATATTGTAATTATAAACATTAAAAAATATATTAAGTTGTCTAATGTATGAACGAGGAAAAGCTAAATTTAATAAAAAAATATAAAACCATTATATATTAAATTTGGAAAAATAGAATAAATGTTTTAATTTTTTTAAAAGTAATGTGGACGGACAAAAACAGACTTAGATTAGTCATTTTATAAATATGAACATGCTTGGATAAAACTTTAGGTCCATATTTCTAATCCAAATTGAAATTAATAAATATAAAATATGTTAATCTCATGCATAAGCTCGTCCCAAACATCCCTACAAAGTATAAACACCTCTAATCAAGGACGGATACAGAAATTTAAACTTAGTAGTTCACCGATTAGTATAGTAATATAGAATCAATTTATATCAGTGCAATAAATATTGATAAGGAGTACTTGTTATGCAAGCAAACATGATTTATAGTTAGAGACATTGACATTGAGGAACCAATCTATACCGTGTAAATATGTTAGAGAGATTATAACCATTATAGATTGGTGTAATTGTGTTTTAGAGAATAGAAAACTTACTAAATTGATACTAAGTGTTAATAGTCACAATTGTTGTGCAAACAAAAATAATTTTATATTTCAAAACTGATTTGTAGTTCTGAAATTTTTCAAAAAAGATTAAAAGATCAAAATCATTTTAGTTTTCAAAAATCCAAATCGATTACAATTTATCGGTAACAAAAAATTGAAGAAAAATTTAGGTTTCAGAATGGTACTAACAAGAACAACTTTTCCAAATGAAAAGGGTTATATTATTAGAAACGAATTTTTTTGAGGTAAATATGCTTATTTGAGAGATAAAATGTCTTACTAGTTTTAAATTTTATTTAAATTAAATTGTATTTTTTTCAAATTTTAAATCAAAATTTTAGTTAAATTATTTGATATAAATTTTAATGTATTTAACCAAAAAAATATAATAGAACCAATAAATATACTTAAAATAGTTATAAAATGTTAGTTTAGATATTTGTTTCGACCAAAATAGATTAGGAGCTAATAATAATAATAATAATAATAATAATAATAATAATAATAATAATAATAATAATAATAATAATAATAATAATAATAATAATAATAATAATAATAATAATAATAATAATAATAATAATAATAATAATAATAATAATAATAATAATAATAATAATAATAATAATAATAAAGGGTTGATTCTTCATTTAAACAAAAAAAAATCTTAATATTTTTAAGGTAATACACTGGTAGTCACTAAACTTTTAGTACCCTTTCACTTTGATCACTGGAATCTAAAAACATTCATTACAGTCAATAAACTTTTAATTCAATTTTATTACAACTATTGTTGTTAAAAATATTCAATTTTGGTCACTGAACTATTAATTTTTGCAAAATAGTCACTAATGTTACATTTTTCTAATTTTGGTCATTCGTCGTTAAAAGATTAACGAAAAAAAATAGCTCAGTGGAAAAAACAAAAAAGAAACAATAGTTTGTTGACAAAAACAGGAAAAAAAACGTAATAACAGTAATCAAAATAGAAAAAACAATATATAATTTTAGTGAGATTTTATCAAAAATAATAGTTTAGTGACCAAAATAAAAAAGAACAACATGTTGATGGTTACACATGTAGTTTATCCAGAAAAATAATAAAAGTGACCTACCATGCACTATTGTAGGTACGCCCCTTCCTCTAATAAAAAAAATCCTCTTAAGACCTTTGATTTTTTCACCAAAATTATTTCTTAATTCACAAAAACTTATGGATATAAGAGGAAGAAAGATCAAACACACTCGAAAAGAATTATATTTATTCTGAACATGAGCATGAAACGTATAATATTTGTATAGGATTAAGTGGTAAATAAGTACTTAAACTATACTTCTTTTAGATAGGCGTCTAAAATATTTTTTGGGCTAAATAGATGTCTAACGTTTTCAAAATTTTCATTTATGTGTCTTGTTGTTAACAGCCGTTAAATTTTTTTCTGAAGCAATAAAAACATGACATGTGGTAGTATTAAACATTTTCTATTTTTTTAAAAAATTAAATCATTTTTTTAATTATTCTAAAATTTTCAAATAATCTCAAAATAGCCCCAAATCCGGCCACTCCCACCGGCGTTGGTCACGTTTACGGTGACGAAATGAAGCGCCCCCCTCACCGAACGACTCGCACACTGTTCATCGTCCGTTATGTCGTCGTTCTTCACGAAACATTTGAATGAACCATTCGACGATTTTGGCGTTTCGCAAGGCGTCGGTCGATTTTCGGCGACGAAGTATTGGGATAAATGATCGTGATGGTCCGACGACAGATGTGATGGGCGGTAGCGTGGCAATCGGCGCGAAGTAGGTTAAATCAGAATTTGGGTTTTAGAGTGTTAGAGATTTCAAAACTTGGGGTTATTTTGTTTATTAATTTTCAAATATAATTTTGAAAATTTAAGAAGATGACACATGTCAGATAATGGAAGTTAACGGTAAAAATCACGGACAGCAATGGTGGGGCACCTATTTGAGTAACGTTGAAAACGTTAGGCACCTATTTGACCCAAAACAAAATTTAGGCATCTATTTAAAAAATGTATAATTTAAGCACTTATTTGTCACTTAACTCTATTTGTATATTCATACATAGATGAAATCGAATATGTAATTATTAGATTAATTACCAGAAAGTGTTAATAATATACAAAAGAAAGAAGAATAATTGAGAAAATAAAGGAGTGTGATGGGATAGAAAACTAAGGTATAACATAAGATGGAACCTCTGGTTTGATTAAAGCTGACAGAAAGACAGACAGCTTGAATTCCACTAATTTAGGAAAGGAGCTCAAACTCTGGTTTTACAGACCACACAATATTTGACAAACAAAAATTATTAGTAATAAACAGAAAGAAAGGTAGGCAAGGCAAGGCAAGGCCTTCACCAAATTTTCGGACCATTTCTTTCATTGTAACCTAAAATCAATCAAAATGTTTGGTTTTTGTCTTTTCCATTCTAAAGCAAATTGAAACTTGGACTTCCTCCTGCCATGATTCAAATAAGACTTCATTCAATGTTCACTCGGATTCCCCTTTACTCTTATTCATCGTATAATTTTGAAGCGAATTTATATTTGTGTTTGAATTTCTATAAGTTCGAATATCAATAAATTGGACCGAGATGATCGCTCTTATAATGAGTATCTGTAAAATTTAATCTAAATTAGTTGATCAATGAATCAGACAACGACGATTATACTAAAATTATTATCTATATCATAAAGCGGTTGATTGAATTTGATGTCATGAATTAACTCACCGCTAAAATTACTAAAAATAATATCTTAATAATAAAATAAAATCAACATAATATAATTAAAAAACCAGTTACTTAAATATTATCTCATTTTCCCACTAAATTTGTCCAGTATTAACTTTTAAAAAGCCAAATATTTTAAACTTTAACCTTAAATGTTTTAATTAAATAAATTTTATAAAATATACATTTTTAAACTACTTGATTGAAGGTTTTTAAAACACGTTTTTTCATATTTTTATTATTAATAAATTTAAAGCAACAAGAAGTTAAAGTTAAAAAAAATTAACCAAAGAAGTCAATATTTGACATGTTCAGTGGGATGGAAGAGTATTTATTAATCAATTGACTTTTAGAATAATTTAATAGAGTCAACCTTCGTATTTTTTTAAATTTCTTCTTTGCTCAATGTACATTCAAGAGAAAATTACATCAAATACCACTAAATTTTTAGATGTGAAACGATTATATCATTAAATTAAAAATTAATGTTATTTTAATACTGAATTTTAGTTCATGTTTTAATTATTTCATTGGACCATTAAAATACCTTCATGTCATCGCAGGCGTACTGTTAAGATTCGTCTATGTCACCGCTTTTAATAGCTCAGTGGTATAATTGAAGCCTAAACTAAAGCTCATGTTGAAATAGTATCAATTACTAAAGTTCAATACCAAAATGATATCGATTTTTAGTTCAATGGTATGATTAATACTAAACATAGAATTTAGTGGTATCTGATATAGTTTACCCTAAATTTAATTATCATTTATAAATTTGATATACATTTTAATAATAATATACGTTGTATTTAAAAGTAATTAAAAATTCATAGCTTAATACTTTTTGATATTTATTTACAGGGCCGGCCCTAGGCAGGGGCAGCAAGGGCGCCCGCCCAAGGCCCATTGCTCAAGAAAATTAAATATTTTATATTTTCGAATTATATTTAAATATTTGGTTTGTTTTAATATTTGTTATTTAGGCCTATTTTTTTAATATTTGTTAATAGGGGTTAAAATTTTTTCAACATTTATTATTAAAGATCTACTCTTAATATTTATTTTTTTCTAATACTTGTTATTAGGGGCCTAATTTTTATATTTGTTATTAGAGGCTGAGTATTTATTTATTAGTATGAGTCTACTCTTAATATTTAATTTTTTTCTAATACGTGTTATTAGGGGCCTATTTTTTATATTTGTTATATTTTTCAATATTTATTAGTATGAGTCTACTCTTAATATTTAATTTTTTCTAATACGTGTTATTAAGGGCCCATTTTTTAATACTTGTTATTAGGGGCTGAGTTTTTCCCGATATTTATTATTAGGGATCTACTCATAATATTCAACTTTTTCTAGTACTTGTTACTAGGGCTCCAGTTTTTTCCAATATTTGTTATTATGTGCATAGTTTTAAGGTAAAATTTTGATATACATGCTGGTAAAATTAATTTTATACAAGCCTGCATATTTATATTATAAAACTCAAATCCTAAATTCTAACTCTAACCCTAAAAAACTAAACCATAAACCTTAAACCATATACCCTAAATTCTCAACACTAATCTTAAGTTCTAAACCTTACAACATAAACACCTACACTTTAAACCCTAAACTAAAATCCTAACCCCTAAAACTAAAAGGCACATGTAAACTAAAGTTTACACGGCATGTGTATCAAAAAAAATTTAATAGTTTTAAAATTTAATTTTTTCAATACTTGTTATTAGGGGACCAATTTTTTCAATACTTGTTATGATGGACCAACTTTTAAAATTTAATCTTTCATTACTTGCTATTAGGGACAAAAATTTAAATAGCGGCATGCAACCACAACAACGATCGTCATATGCCGGTAGTGACATCATCTAAAACCGCGATATATGGAACAATTATATCCACAATAGCATATGTTACTAAAAAAATTCATAACCGCGATACTCGCAATAAACAAAATAACATCTATTATATCCACAATTATGATAAACACAACACAACAGAAAATACGACTGTAATTATAATTACAATTTAAATCTTAAATTTAAGGTCCATTTTTTAAGTTTGCCCCAAGCCTCCAAAAACTCAGGATCGGCCTGGTTTATTTATATAATATTGATATTTCATTAATGTATACTTCAATTATATTTGTATTTAAAAACAAAAAATCTATCCTAGTCGTACCCAACCTACCTGTATTTAATATTTATAATACTTGGTCTTGAGAATTTTTTATATAGATTTTGTGGGTTTCCTCGTAATTTCGTGATGTACTAAAATGTTTAGGACATGGCCACCTAACCTAACCTAAGCATCCTATGCTCGATCATCCCAAAAATCACATCATTCTATTTTTAGGTTTGGTTGTTAGGTGCTCTTACACATTAATTAAAAATTGATTTATTTTTATAATTTTTGGCATCTAATTCAAGGATCGAGCAATTCATATTAGATATCACAAAAATTTATTATGAGACGATTCTCTAAACACAATTTATTTTATTTATAACGTTAAAATTTTAACCACTTATTTAAAAAAATTAAACTTCATCCCACTAAATCAATCAATAATTGGTAAATTGATTTATTTTGTGATCAACATAATATATTCATTACATTTACATTATTTCGTATGTTAGTATGGATTCTTTACGAATATCACGTTGACGCTATTTTTATAAAAAATTGTTAAGTTCAGTCATATATTGATTTTAATTTATTTTTACAGTATTTGAATGCAATTTAATTTATGCAAATTGAACATAGGCTTAAAGAACTCCATAAATATATAATATTGTTATAAATCTCCTTATTTAGAGAATCTTGTCATGTTATACTACATTAAAGAGACGTCCTCCTGTATAATCTATTCATACTTTTCTTGCATGTCTAATACGTGGTATAACTCAAAGGACTGGTCCCGATAGTTAAAATTAAGTATTTTATTCATTTAATTCAGGTTCGAGCAACTTAAGTGTGTAAATTTTTTTAAATTTAAAATTGAATGTTGAAACTACCTTGTATTAGAAAATATTTTTTTTTAAAAAAAGCATTCTAAATTTCTTTTTTACCTTCGTTCTCTTTAATTCTTTTACGCGATTGACAAGGACAGAGCTATTAAGGTCTCTCACCCTTGAAACAAAATTTATTTATTTTACTTTTGTCTTCTAATTTAAATTGTTTTAAAAATTAATTTATTTCTGAATTCTCTCACTTTTAAATATTTATTTTTGTCCTCTAACCCCAAATATTAGCTTTGTCCTTGGCGATCGTCTGTCCAATTAGAGACTAATTTTATCTAAAAATTATCTAAACGACCTTTTTGTTTATTAAATAATTTTTTATAAAAATACTCTCGACACCCAAAAATGGTAGGTATATTAATTTTTTTAATGTAACAAACTGTTTTAAGGAACTAAAACACATAAAACACGTGTCAAATTGATTGTACCAAACTCTACTTTTAATTAGGAAAAGAATACTTTTTATTAGACAAATAAGCAATAAAAAATATATAGCGGAATCAGGGGTCGGCATGGTACAAATTTTCTTTTAGTCCCTTAACAATTGAAATTTTTTAATTTAATACAATAATAAAATATTATTTGGGACTTTCCAAAAATTAATAATTTAATTTTGGTCATTTAAGTACAATTTCTGCCTTTACCCTGTCCATGTCATTATATATTTTTGCCTATTTATATTATTATGTATAAGTATATTTTGTTACAATAGAAATAATATTTAAATTATCAATATAAATACTGAGACTAAAACTCACACAAGATAAAAATATATAAACATCATTGGTCATTCGACCAACTAAAGAATTAAAAAAAAAACTTTGTTGATTCATTTTTCTTATTTTATTTAATATAGGTTTTCTAATACTTAATTTCTTAATATTACACTCATCTTGAAATTGACTATTTACGCAATGTGTTCACGTCATCACTCAATGCCAGGCTCGGTGTGTAACACGTGTTTTCTTATGGGTCCCACTCTCCAACATTTGACCTCATCCATTGACTCCCTGCCACGTATGTCTACCTCCCATACGCTGACATCGTAAATAAGAAATAACCTTTTTTTTTGTTTTTTATTCAAATATCGTTATGAGGAAATTTAATTATTTTTTATGATATTCACTGAATTTTTATTAAAACTATAAAAGATATTACAATTACAAAGTATTAGGAAAGAAGTCAAAATCTCTTACAACCTATATACAAAAAAAATAAATACTTTTATAGAGATAAACATGTCATTAAAATCCAGAAGCTTTCATAAACTTCTTTATCTTTATCTAATTAAGACGCATAGCAGATGAAAAATGAGTGATGAGCGACCCAAACTATCATGCAAAATGTTCCGCTGTCCAGAACCGATTACATCTGCAAACAACCATCAACCGAGTGGGGATCTAACTTTCCATGACCATCGGCAAAACCATAATCAGAAACTAGCTCCGTCGAAATCTCTGTGCGAGCAACAAAAGACCGCTAAAGTATGCTGAAATTATGTCACAATGACAAATGAAACAAACCACAAAACAAAAAAAACATGTCATAAGGACATAGAAAAATACGTGCCACAAGAACATAGAAAACACGTGCTACAAGTTAAGGCAGAGATTTTTATTAAAATATAAAATAAAAATAAAAAAATAATAATAAATTCGGTGGTCGACAACAATATTAAAATTAATTGTTGATCACCGATAAAAAGAAAAGAGAAAAAAAAATTGCAGGAGATGTTGAGCGGCAGCAGTGTACAAACGTTTTTGGGAGAAAGGAAACATGGAAAATTTAATTGTGAAAATTAAATTATGAAAACAATACATTTATTTACGAAAATAGTATTCAAACTCATCATATATAAACAAAAGAATTTATGTGTAATATCACATGTTTCTTATTTTTTTTTAAATGTAACTCATCAAAAAAAAATGTAGGTTAACAAACATGCTTTAGTTGAGTTTTTTTTATTAAAAAAATGGAAGTGTTAGTTGTACAAGGCATTTTAGCTGGGTTTTCATATGTTTAATGTTATATTCATACTTTACTAATAGGTTGAGGGTGGATTTAAGTGGTAAACAGTCTAATATTATTTAAATATATCTCGAGCTTAAGGTCTTGTGTATATAAAAAAAATTTGTTGAGAGACTCACAAAAAAAACAAGTGTGCGACGTAGATTATTCTAAATTAGTTAAAACAAAATAATGAGAAATAAAGAGGGTAAACCAAAAAATGTTATATTCGTACTTTTAAATTTTAAGGTAATATTTGTAAGTCGACAAAGTATCTAATATATTATTTAAATGATATTTTGTATTTTATTGCAGTGCATGTGAATTTTCATTAAACTTATGTTCTAATGTCATATTTAGATTAGTCTATTAATAAGTCATATACTAATAGTTATAAAAAATTATTTTAATAAAAAAACTTAAAAATATTTATTCATTTATTATTCTTGAGAACTTTTCTATTTGATATTGTTTTATAATATAAAAGCAAATCAAAATAAAATAAAACTAATATTGGTACACTAATTTTTTTTTTGAATATGCTGGTGTGATGCAAGGGTAGCATCTGTTTAACTTTCTAAGTCTTTTCAAAGACGGCACACACAACATGGCATTACTGGTACTCGAACCCGAGTCCCAAGGGATGATAAACATCTACCTTTGCCACCAGGACACAAGGGGATGAGCTGGTACACTAATATTTTGTTAACGTTGTTAGGAAGTCATATGTATATTTGTTTATTATTTTTCAAATAACAGTAAAGTTGTTTAGTGGTTTATTAATTTTTTTTTGTAGAATTAAAATTTATATAGTTGTATACTAAATAATTATAAATATATTCAAATGTTATGAATATTTATCTATGTGAATGTCTATCATGATTAAAACTTTATCTAATGAGTTTGATTTATTTATTATTAGAAATATTATCTCTATTAATTAGAGTTTAATGTATTATGTACTTCTTATGACTATAAATAGATGAAAGTATTGTACACAATTCTAGTTTTGATAATAATATGAATCTCTTTCTTTCTCTCGTATCTTTATTCTTTTATACTTGTTCGTTGTTCTTCATTATTTTATTCATAACACGTTATCAGCACGAGACTCTAATCAACTGAGATCTTCATCGTTCGAATCCAAAAGAAGTTACCGAAAAGAATGAATTCGATAATAGAATGAAACTAAAGATAAGTCTTTTTCCTCTCATTTTTTAGCTATTGATTGTCTTTCTCTTTGTATTTTATTTTTTTGAAAAGAATAGAAGCATGCTTAATCGCATTGAATCTAATCTCGCTCAAAGAATTGATCTCTCAAGCGACCCAAATCCATATCAAGGGGATCGTGGGGGGAACATGATTATCTTGAGTATATTAACAGATAAGTATATTTTTTATGGATTCATGATATATAATATGGTGAATGTTTTTTTATTTTATTTAACCATGATTTACGTTTTACATTATATGCTTAAATGTCTTGGAAAGAGACGTGACGTAAAGAAATTATGAGAAGTTGTTTCGGTCATTTGCTATGTCTCCATTGTCCTCGAGAGAAAAATTATTATCGGTAAACTTTATTTTTTTCTCTTTAAATTATGATTTTAATGTGTGATAAATTATGGGTATTTCAATCAATAAAAAGATTGTTATAAAGTCTATATTTGTTCGAAAGCAATATTTCTTCTTCGTCGAAAAACTTGACCATAGACTTCTCCCAATTTCAAGTTACGAAAATTCGTCTTGATCCAAAAAGTTTTATGGGAGGCATTCCCTGAAGTGAATGCAAACATAATGTTTATTCCATGCGATTATCAATGATGGGGCATTCCCTGAAGTGAATGCAAACATGGTAGATCATTATTCAATTAGAGACATAATTTAAATATAATCCAAATATATTGGCTGGACATCCCGTTCTGCAAGGCTACTGGTCTCAAGGAAGGTTTTTAAAAGACCTTGTGGACTAGTTTAATAATGTCACGTACGATGATTAAATCTTTGTTCTCTGTGATAAGGATATGTGAAAAAGGTTTCAAAGGCCCACTAGCTCTACTCCATTCCCTGAAGTGAATGTGAGATTATATTATGGAAGAAATAAAAACCGCATTAGAAGTTGTGGTTATGGTCTAGGCTATGAATATAGACATGAAAAATATGGTCATTTTAAGAATACTTCTACCCACCGGTAGTGAGGTTATAAGGATGATAAGAGTGATAAAGATCATTCTAATGAAGTAAAATTCTTCTTATTACCAATGTGATGTTATAACCCATTGGTCTCGTACGTGTTGTACATTGAAAAATCAACAATCATTGAATGATAAAGGAAAGAAAATAGAAGCAAATTTTATTTGCGAAACATGATGAAGATGATACTGGTCCAACTTTATTTGGACATTGTTGGTCCAACTCATTTAGACGTTGTTGATTTTCTTATAACCCTTGAAGGAAATAAATTATCTTCTAATTATTCTCATAACTTTAAAGAGAATTATTTATCTTTTTATTTTTCTTTATGTTTATTTACTTTACACACATTAATTATTTACGTTTTATACTTATATTTATATATTATAATATTTATTTATTTTATTTAACATGACTACATGTTAAATACAATCTATGATGACGATTTATGCTCAACATAAGCATAAGATATATTTCCCCATTGAAATACAAGGGAATAATGTGAGTACTATTTCTCAAAGTACTGAAAATATTGATGCTCTAGGAGAGCAATAGATTCTTGAGAGAAATCACATTATGAAAAATGCAGAATTGTGAATATTGCAATGATTTCCGCTAATGGTAATAATATCGTCATCACTAGAAGTGAAATTTTAAGAGAGCAATATGAGTTCGCAAAATATCCCTTTAGGATATATAGATAACATATGTTATCAATTGACATTTGAAATAAGCCAATATGGATATAAGTTCTGGTAGCTAAAAAGTCAGTTGAAAGCTCTAGAAGAGCTATATATTGCTACCAAAAGATAATTTCAATTGAAAGCTCCGAAAGAGATAAATATATTCATATTTAAAGGAATAATTTTGATGGTCGTACTAGACATGTACGAGTGAGATTGAATTACATGTTATGGTAAACAAGAAGTTTACAAATTCAGAGATATATACACACACACATATATATATATATAGTTGGCATGATCGGTTAGATCATCCTGATCAATAATAGTGCAGAAATTATTGAAATTTACATGCACATGTATTAAAAGAACCTTGAGTTTTTGTGGTGCTTATTCTCAAAGGAATTGATTAAATTCCACTTATTAAAGAACATGAAGTTCTTGTGTTGCTTAAAGGAATTGATTAAATTCCACTTACTAAAAGAACATGAAGTTCTTGTGTTGTTTGTTCTCAAAGGATATAGTTGATCCCACTTACCAAAAGAATTAGAACTTGAAGTTCTTGTGCTGAAGTTGAGACTGCATGTCTTGCATATCTGAACGAAATATGGGCCCATATATCCGCAAATGTGGAAAGTTTTATATGATTTTAGTAGATGCATCTACATTGTTTTATCAACTTACAACCAGAAGTTTGTGAGATTGATTATAAAAGGATTCAGATTATGTAATTAGACTATTCGTCTTGCAAAAGTTAGTGGGTTTATATTTTAGGCTATATCAGTTGTTACAAAGCCTATTGATTATGAAAAATATAGTTTAGCAAAATTTTAATTGGATGCCTCCTATTTAAAAGCTAAACTATGAAAATAAAAGAGTTATTATTTATATGATGTTTCCATACAACAACATTTATACACATCAAGCCAACGAGTTATAATAAACTCCCTGTTATGATTGGTTTTTGGTCAGAAGTCATACATTTCACATTTTATAATTTTTGAATGTGCGATATGAATTGCTCCACCACAACGCAAAAAAATGGGTAAATAAAAAGGGTTGAGAATATATATTGAGTACGAGTCTCCTTTTATGTTTAAACTCTTAAACATTAATTGGAGAATAATTTATTACATGATTTTTCTCAACATTAGGGGAGATAATAATCAGCTGGATAAAGAAAAATGAATTATCGTTATCTAGATCCTCGTATATGAACCAGAAGTTCATAAGATAATTCATGTTAGGCTAAAGGGGTACTTTTGTCCTTGAGTTCGACCTAAAAATGCAATTTCGCCGCTCGTTGAAAAGTGCACTCAATGTGGCCCTCCAGTCCATGAGATCGATCAAATTAACCATTTAACCGACGTTGACCGTTACGGTGATGACGTGGTAGTTAACAGTGATGACGTGGTGGTCAACGGTGTTGACGTGGCAGTACACGTGGGATGATGACGTGGCAGGAGGGGCTGAATTGATTATTTTAACGAAATTTGAGGGCATAATTGATTTTTTTCTCAAGTTTAGGGCGTAATTAAAAGTTTAATAACTTATTTAATCTTTAAGCTAAAAAAATAAAAAACTATTAATATTTAAATATTCATAAAATATTAAAAAAATATAAAACACCATAATGAATTAAATATAAGTAAAAACATTAAAGTTATAAATATAAAAAATTAAAAAAAATATTTATAAACCATTGGAGAATCTTTTGATTATTTCTCGTTATGCTACGTGTACTAATGTTTCTTGAACATATTTTCAATTGAGACATCCTTGTATTAAAGTATTAATAAAGCCAAAATTATCTTTCATTTCTCTACATCAAATATTAATGAGCATCAATTTGATTAAAAAATCGGAAAAAAATTGAATTCTATTGTTACTCTAGTACAATGTTAATTCCCCTAAAATTTTTTAACGAATAGTAATACTTAAAGTGACGAAGTCGAATTTTTTCTATAAAAGTGTTTAATTTTTTAACACTTTATAAAAAAATTATTAAGTTTTTACATTAAAATTTATCATTTATTAATTTATAATATATTTTAATTTTTTATATAATTTTTATTTTCAGTAACTTTTAGAATATTTTATTTATTTTTATTAACTTTAGGGATTTTTATAAAATAAATTGAAGAATATTTTGATCTCCTGTGAGAGTCTTCACTTTGTTTTTTTTAAAATTATCCTCACTTAATAAAATTATTTATCTAGTTTTAATATTTTAGTGATTTCATAAATTCTTATTTTTCAAATTAATATTAAATAAGTTATCGAACTTTTAATTAAAATCAATTATGCCCTTGAATTCGGTTAAAATAATCAATTCAACCCCTTCTGCCACGTCATCATCCCACTTGTACTGCCACGTCAGCATTGTTGACCACCACGTCATCATCATGGATTGCCATGTCATCACTGTTAACTGCAACATCAGCACCGTAACGGTCAACATGGATTAGAGGGTCACATTGAGTGCACTTTTCGGTGAGGGGTGAAATTGCATTTTTGGTCGAACTCAGGGGCAAAAGTACCCCTTTAGCCTTCATGTTATTACATGTCAACTGCCAGACATATTTACTGACCCAATGAGAGTAACTAAGTCTCATATATCAGCTGAAATGCTCTAAGTTTAAATTACATATTAGAGCGAGAGGATGTAAATCATGCCTGAAGCATGATAGTTGAAATGGTTCCAATGATCAAAATTATCGTAAATGGAAAGTAATATGAGACGGTCATATATTGGAGGCGGGTGCTCCTAAAGAGACCCAAGACATAACTAATAATGAAACTCTTGAAGAGTTTCATGTACCTGAAATAAAGATTAAAATCTTGAAGAGATCTCAATGAGTTATGTCACTACGAGAATAAAACCATAAAATTGAAAAGTTGTCGATAACGATTTTACAAATAGTTTTAAATAGAATACTTCTATAGAAGTAAAGAAAGAAAACAATGATCTTGTATAGAAATCTATCAAGAAGTATAGATATTGAATTGACCAATATAAAAAGAAGCTTTGAACTTCTAAAAGAGAAGTATTTGGACCAACAGTCCAAACACCTAAAGGTGTAATATAAGTGAGGCACAAATAAGTAGTCGTAAATACAACATATTATAATTTATGAAGAATTCTAAATACTTCATGGTGGATGCAATTAATTTGGCAGTTATGAAATATATTACATACGTCTAATTATTTAAGGATCCTTATTTATCCTTAAAGGATTTAAAATGCTAGAAGCATTTGGAAATTTCTAAGGAAATTTATTTAGACATGTCTCATTGAATATTTTGGCGCATTTGGTATAATCGCCTTAGTGAGTACTAATTGAGAAAAATACTATAAGAATGATCATATTTCCTTATGCTTTTGTAAAATGAGTTTGAATCAAGATTCATTATGATAATTTAAATATTTTTAGAACTCCCAAAGAGCTTTCAAAGCATTTGGTTATTTAAGGAAAGGATTTGAGAAAAAGAATCTTGAGATGTGGTTTTGTCTCGACCTAAAGATCGAGCACTTAAATATGCGTTTTTGTCTATGAATAGACATAAGTTGAAAGAATCCTAAAGAAGATTCAATATGGATAAAGCATATATATTGTAAGATCGTTGGATGTGAATAAAGATAATTATATCTTTTCTTGGTATTGAAGCATCATATATTAGTTGGTCAAGAAATATATATGGGTATACAAAGATCATTACCTTTAGATCTTCAAATATTTGTCGATGCCTCCTGAAATCTTGAAGAAATAATTATTATGCACGAGGCAAACCAAAAATGTGTTTGGTTAAGACCATTGACCCAACATATCCAGAAAATATGTGATTTTCTTTCACAAGATATAATACAAATGTTATCTTGTGTAGAGATAATGAAAGGTTGATACATCATGAAACATATTACTCCAAAGTTTCATAACTCACGATCTTTAAAAAATATTCAAGATTGAATTATGAAGATTCAAAGATCTTTTGTGGTGTTTTCATGATGGGGAGTAAATACGCATTGCACTTTTTTTCCCTTAACCGAGGTTTTGTCCTAATGGGTTTTTCTGGTAAGGTTTTTAATGAGGCATCATGTTATGCGTATCAAAGTGTGTACTCTTTTTCCTTCACTAAATAATTTTTTCTCACTGGGTTTTTATCTTAGTAAGGTTTTAACGAGGCACATTATCTTCATAGACATCCAAGGGGAGTGTTATGAATATTTATCTATGTGGATGTCTATCATGATTAGAACTTTATCTAAGGAGTTTGATTTATTTATTATTAGGAATATCATCTCTATTGATTATAGTTTAATGTAATATGTACTTCTTATGCCTATAAATAGATGAAGACATTGTACACAATTCTAGTTTTGATAATAATATGAATCTCCCTCTTTCTCTCATCTCTTAATTATTTTATACTTATTCGTTGTTCTTCATTATTTTATTCACAACACGTTATCAGCACGAGACTTTAATCAACTGAGATCTTCATCGTTCGAATCTAAAAGAAGTTACCGAAAAGAATGAATTCGATTATAGAATGATACTAAAGATATGTTTTTTCTAATTTTTAGCTATTGATTGTCTTTCTCTTTCTCTTTTAATTTTTATTTTATTCTTTTGAAAAGAATGGAAGCATGCTTAATCGCATCGAATCCAATCTTGCTCAAAGAATTGATCTCTCAAGCGACCCAAATCCATATCAAGGGGATCGTGGGGGAGAATATGATTATCTTCAGTATATTACATATAAGTATTTTTTATGGATTCATGATATATAATATGATGAATTTTTTTATTTTATTTAACCATGTTTTAAGTTTTACATGATATGCTTAAAGGGCTGAGAAAGAGACATGACGTAAAGAAATTATGAGAAGTTTTTTCGGTCATTTGCTATGTCTCCATTGTCTTCGAGAGGAAAATTATTATCGGTAAACTTTATTTTTTTCTCTTTAAATTATGATTTTAATGTGCGATAAATCATGGTGAATTTCAATCTATAAAAAGATTGTTATAAAGTCTATATTTGCTCGAAAGCAATATTTCTTCTTCGTCAAAAAACTCGACCATAGACTTCTCCTAATTTCAAGTTACAAAAACTCGCCTTGATCCAAAAAGTTTTATGGGAGGCATTCCCTAAAGTGAATGCAAATCATGATGTTTATTCCATGCGATTATCAATGATGGGCATTCCCTGAAGTGAATGCAATCATGATGTTTATTCCATGCGATTATTGGAACTGTTTCATTCCTTGGAGTGAATGCAAACATGGTAAATCATTATGTAATTAGAGGCATAATTTCGATATAATCCAAGTATATTGGCTGGACATCCCGTTCTGCGAGGCTACTAGTCTCAAAGGAGGTTTTTAAAGGACCTTGTAGACTGGTTTAACAATGTCGCGTACGAGAATTAAATCTTTGTTCTCTGTGATAAGGATATGTGAAAAAGATTTCAAAGGCCTATTAGCTCTACCCCATTCCCTTAAGTGAATGTGAGATTATATTATTGAAGGAATAAAAACCACATTAGAAGTCGTGGTCGAGGCTATGAATATAGACATGAAAAATATGGTTATTTTAAGAATACTTCTACCCACCGGTAGTGAGGTTATAAGGACGACAAGAGTGATAAAGATCATTCTATTGAAGTAAAATTCTTCTTATTACCAATGCGTTGTTATAAACCATTGGTCTCGTACGTGTTGTACGCTGAAAAATCAACAATCATTGAATGATAAAAGAAAGAAAATATAAGCAAATTTTGTTTGCGAAACATGACGAAGATGATATTGGTCCAACTTTATTTGGACATTGTTGGTCCAACACATTTGGACATTGTTGATTTTCTTCTAATTATTCTCATAACTTTAAAAAGAATTATTTATCTTTTTATTTTTCTTTATGTTTATTTACTTTACACACATTAATTATTTACGTTTTATACTTATATTTATTTATTTTATTTAATATGATTACATGTCAAATACAATCTATGGTGACGATTTATGCTCAACATAAGCATAAGATATATTTCCCCATTGAAATACAAGGGAATAATGTGAGTGCTATATCTCAAAGTACTGAAAATATTGATGCTCTAGAAGAGCAATAAATTCTTGAAAGAAATCACATTATGAAAAGTGCAGAATTGTGAATATTGCAATGATTATCGCTAATGGTAATAATATCGTCACCACTAGAAGTGAAATTTTAAGAGAGCAATATGAGTTCACAAAATATCCCTTTGGGAATTATAGATAATATATCTTATCAATTGACATTTAAAATAAGCCAATATGAATATGAGTTCGCAAAATATCCCTTTGAGAATTATACTTGTTCGTTGTTCTTCATTATTTTATTCACAACACCAAATAAATTTTTTATTTTTAAAATTATTGTTAGCATTAAAAAATGTCTATTGTGAAATGTAAAAACCTATTAAATACTTAAACTCAAAAATTAAGAAACAAATATTTTATTTATATAATATTTAAATTTATGAAAACTTAAATTGTCATTCGAAAGCTATAACCCCTCTCACACTACATTTAATTATGTAACTGATTAAAGTTATATACTTGAACTTGTTATATTATATGTGCATTTATGTTATATATTTAATTTATTTTTTGAACAATTCACCTAAGGGAGGGAGAAGAGGAAATCTACTCCTATTAGGTCTAGAACACACGATTTAGGAAGAGAGAGAAGTGTCAACTGAAAACTTTTAACTACTTGCTCTAGAAATTGTTGACATGTTATATATTTATTCATATATGTGTACGTTTGTGGATCACACATATAATTCGATTTGATATGTAAACATTATGTTCTACATGTGAAATAAATGTATGTTTGTTGGGTTTTACGGTGCTCGATTCCTTCAATCGTTCTTGCTCACCAAGTGGTGGAGAAGAGGAATTTTGGGTGATAGAGGAGTGGAAGCTAAAAAGATAAAGACAAGATGATTTATAGTGGTTCAACCTTCTAACTAAGGTCTACATCCACTACCTTAGCTTCCCACTAAGTATTTTCAATCAATCCACTATTGATTCGTCCCCTTTTCCAGGCTTAGGAGGAAACCCTTACAAAACCGATCAAGCTTTCTACCCAAAGCTTTGATCAAACCCTCTTTACAAAGAGATAAAAATAAGCAAACTCAAATCCCTCTAATAGGTATTTATTTGCACATTTAAGCTCTCACCCAATTCTAAAACACTTGAGCAAATATAACAATTTTGGCTCACAAGTGTTTGTCTATACAAGGAATTGACAATTAGGCACTAAGACACATTTTGATCATATATTGTATTACAATTGAAGCATTAACCATTACTTGATGCTTAGAGGTTCCTTTTATACTCCTAATTGAGTTTGTAGTCGTTACTAGCCGTTGGGGTTGAATTGGAGCCGTTGGAGACTTTATTTCCCACCATAAATGCAGTTCTGCAACTTCCCGTTTTGAAACGCCCGACCCCGTTTTGAAACACTCTTGAAATAGAAAGAGTCGTTGTAGTCTGATGCAGCACCCGTTTCGGAATACCCTTGGCCGTATCGAAATGCTTGTTCCCATATCGAAATGCCCTGCAATTAAAAGGTAGTTGGGAAATAGCCATTGGGGGGGTTTATGACCGTTGGGGTCATGCCATATAGGCATATCGAAACGGCAGTGACCGTATCGAAACGCTAGGCAAAATTCACAGCCAAATCAAGCCCCGTTTCGAAACAAACAAGTCTGTATCGAAACGTTTTGCCACTATAAAGTCTCGTATCGGAACACCTAGAGGCGTTTCGAAGCGCCTGGATAGTTTTGTTAAATCTGGCTTTGAAAACACATAAAACCTTTTTTAAATATCTCATAACCATAGTTTCAAGTTGTTTGGACTTAGAAATGGTTTTGAATTCTTTTTAACTTTGTCCAAAATATTTTTCAATTATTATATCAAAACATTAGTTCTACAATCTCCCTCTTTTGATATAATAAAACTAACTTGAAAAATTGTTTAGGATTCTCCCCTTTAAGTTTAAAAATGTGAATAAGAGATGAAAAATTGAAAAGTAAGTAAAGCTCCCCCTTATTCATTTAAAAATGGGTAATCTTCACCAGTGGTCCCTTTTGTTTAGGGTGTGTTTTATTTTGGTCACCAAAATTCAAAAACGTGTATTCTGGTCCCTAACGTTACAAAACGTTTATATTTTAGTCACCCAACCGTTAGTCTCCGTTACTTGGCTAACGGGTGGCTGACATGGCTCGTTAAAAAAATAAAAAAGTCCACGTGTTTAGGCCACCACCATTTTCACTCACTCTGCTACTTTCTCCAACCCACCAAGCAAACCCCCTTCTTTGTTCTTTGCTTCATCTCCAGCACCGCATCACTTCTCAGGTAGGGTTCTTCCCCAACGCTCATTGCTCATTGCTCTTTTCTAATTTCTTTGGAACCCAACTTTTACTATCTCCCCCAACGCCAAAAACCTCCAGAAAATTGCTACTACAGTTCACCCTTCAAAGTGGTTGCTGAAACTACAGTTTCTGTTTTTGTAGGAGTGTTATTCGGCTTAACATCTGAATCAGATTTCAGATTACTTGAATCAATGTTGCCAGATTTATTAGGCACTGTATTCGGAGGATCTAGTGAAGCTCGACCAGAAGACTTTGTGCCAGCCCCAGCTTCTGAGTCATCCTTATTAGAAATGGATGTTGCTTTTCCAGCATCCCCAGGTAAATTCTCAAATGGAGGTTCTGAATCAAGAGATTGCATGAACTCGTCCAGAGAAACAATTGGAGGAAGAAAATCTGCATCCTTCAATTCATCCTCTCCCATCAACCCTTGCATTGGATCAGGTCCCTCGCTTGAAGGAATGGTAATAGTAAGATTTGGGTCTTCTGGTTTATTATTTTTACCTGTAGCATCTGATTTATCTTTCCTCCCAACAGTTTTATCATTCTTAGAAGCTTGTTTTGCATCAGTTTTAGGTCGCTGAGTGACTGAAGTTCCTGCAGAAACTTCCACTGCAGAACTGTCAGTTTGTTCAAACTCTACTTGAACTTCACCCTTGTGCGTTTTTCTCACCAGACGTCTAATATCTACTTGTACATCAGGCAAAACTACCATTTGAGCAAGCTCTTCAGCTTTGGCTTGTCTCCACTGAGAAAGCTCTTTAGAAGCCAGATTCTCAGCACTCATGGAACATAATCGCTCTGGAGAAATTTCTCCAGACAACTCTTTCTCTGAGTTCAGGGTTATTACAATCCTTTAAGTTAAATAACAGAGACCTGCCCTTCTCCTTGTACTTTTTATTCACTCCTCCAAATAATTTAAAGAGTTCTGCTTCAATTTGATATGCCAACTCTTGTGCAGACGGTAATGATTGCTCTAAATCACCCTTTCCCATTTTTTCATCATCTAAGATTTGTATTCCATCGATTTCAAATTCCTTTTTCTTTGTCACATCTATTTTAGGTTCTAATACCCAAGAAAGGCCATTTCCCTGCAAAAGCTCATCGCTAGCAAAAATGTTGTCACCAGATGGAACATTCTCATCAGGTAACAGATTGCATGATTTAAGTTGCTGCCCATCATGTTGCAAAATTTGTGTAGCATCATTATTATTTCCATCAACAGAACCACCCAGATTGGAGAGAAATGTCCCCTGAGGTTCTGCAGGTATAGAGAAAACAGCATCTGAACTACCAGAACCCGAATCAGCAGGGTGAGAACCCTCTTCTCTCTTTCCTGGGGAACCTGCAGATTCACCATTTGATTTCTTCTCCACGTTGCATTTTCACCTTGCTTCTGAGAAACCAGGGCTAGTGCACCAGCTAAATTCTCCAGCATCTTGGACCTCACAGATTCAAATGACTCAGTCTTAACCTTTGGTGACGGACGCATTTGTGTAAGCTGATTCCTTGAAGCTGATGACCCAGATTTATTTGGAACTGCTTTCTTATTTGGTGGGTTGGAGAAAGTAGCAGAGTGAGTGAAAATGGTGGTGGCCTAAACACGTGGATTTTTTTATTTTTTTAACGAGCCATGTCAGCCACTCGTTAGTCAAGTAACGGAGACTAACGGTTGGGTGACTAAAATATAAACGTTTTGTAACGTTAGGGACCAGAATACACGTTTTTGAATTTTGGTGACCAAAATAAAACACACCCTAAACAAAAGGGACCACTGGTGAAGATAACCCTTTAAAAATACAATTTTTCAAACCAAACTCTCCCCCTTTTGTTATATCAAAAAGAATTCAAAAGACATTAAGTTCAAAATAACTTAGGAGGTTAAAAGTAATTGACACAAATAAGAATTTTGGTTTTAAAATGCCCCCTCTTTACTCAAAGCAACATCAAGGAATGTTAGTTCAAAATATATGATAATCTAGTTGAAATAAAAAAATAAAAGGAATTCAACTAATTTTACCAACACTTGAATCTAAGGGAGGATGTGAAGTCTTCTTCTTCAAGTGTTCTTCCTTGTGAGCATGGAGCTCCCCCTCAATATTTGACTTGTTGATCAATCTCTATCACACCTAAACAAGACAATCAAGTGATTTTTGGTATCCAAATTGCTTTGGATCCATAGACATTAATAGCACATAATTTTGTTCCCTTAGGAATTTATTTTTCATTTCCATCCTTTTTAGTTGAAGTACTTAGTCCTTTTGGGACCCAAATACTTCTAAAACATTTACCGTTCACAAATTTAGGGGCACTAGATTGTCTTACATAAAAATCTTTTTATTTCTTGAGATCATCAACTTCTTTTTGATGATATTTTTCCATCGTTTGAAGCAATTTTTGTAAGTCTAAAACTTTAAGCTCAAAATCTTTAAGTTTTGCTTCAAACTCTAAATTGGTTTTAGAAAGAAAATCATTTTCGGTTTTTAACTTTGAAATCAATTTCTTGTTTTTCAAAAATGAAGCCTTGAATTCAAAAACCAATTCATCATAGGTTTTTTATAACTCATCAAAAGAATATGAATTTGAACTAGATGAGTTAGAAGTTACCTCCCCCCTCATTGAGGGTCATCAAGCATAGGTAGGATACTTCATCATCGATGAAATCTTCATCACTCCATGTGGCCACATATGCTTGCTTTGAAGATGGTCCCTTCTTGTTGTACTTGTGGGATTCCTTCATCTTCTTCCTCGATTCATGCTTGGATTTATTCATCTTGCTCTCCATGAACTGGGTGAATTTCTTGAAGAGATAATCCATCTCTTCATCTTCGCTTTCCTCCTCACTTAGTTCTACATGATAGCATGTGGAGGATTTGAGAGCAACGACACTTGTGTTGATGCCTAGCTCCATGATCTTCTTCTTTCCCATCTTTCTTATCTCTTCCTTCTTCTTCTCCTCTTCTTTGTCTCTCTTCATAATTTGGTGAGTGAGAAGTGACCTCATGAGTTCATCAAGCTTCAAGGTCTTCAAATTCTTAGCTTCGATGATGGCGGTCCTCTTTGAGTCCCATGACACGGGAAGAAAATAGATAAGCTTTCGGACAAGCTTTTCCTTCAGAATGACTTCTCCATAACCTTTGAGTCCATTGGTGATGGTGGAGAATCGATGGAACATCTTCTCAATGTCCTCTTCCAGGTCCATCTTGAAGTTTTCATACTCTAGGTTGAGGAGGCCGATCTTGGTCTCCTTTACTTCGTTTGTCCCCTCGTATGTAACTTCGAGCTTGTCCCAAACTTCATTGGCACTCTCGCAAGAAGACATCTTCTCGTAGATGTTGAGGCTAAGTGCACAAAAGATGAAGTGCAAAGCCTTGCAATTTAGCTCCATCTTCTTACGATCGTCGGCACTCCACTCTGTTTTGCTTCTTTATGGTACGAACGAGCCACCTTCTATGATATACCAAAGCTTTTAGTCTTTGAATTTAACAAAGAACATCATCCTTGTCTTTCAATAAGCATAATTGGTCCCCGTCGAAGAAGAGTGATTTGTCGATGGATTGCGTCATTGAGCCGATTGTTTAAAAAGTTGATCGAGCTTGTCAGATCGCCTCAATAGGATCTTGATACTCTTCAATTGAGCCAAGCTCTGATACCAATTGTTGGGTTTTACGGTGCTCGATTCCTTCAACCGTTCTTGCTCGCCAAGTGGTGGAGAAGAGGAATTTTGGGTGATAGAGGTGTGGAAGCTAAAAAGATAAAGACAAGATGATTTATAGTGGTTCAACCTTCTAACCAAGATCTACATCCACTACCTTAGCTTCACACTAAGGATTTCCAATCAATCCATTATTGATTCGTCCCCTTTTCTAGGCTTAAGAGGAAACTCTTACAAAACTAATCAAGCTTTCTACCCAAAGCTTTGATCAAACCCTCTTTACAAAGAGATAAAAATAAGCAAACTCAAATCCCTCTAATAGGTATCTGTTTGCACATTTAAGCTCTCACCGAATCCTAAAACACTTGAGCAAATATAACAATTTTGGCTTACAAGTGTTTGTTTAGACAAGGAATTGAC
The DNA here is from genome assembly GCA_958450335.1 of Hibiscus tridactylites. Classification (NCBI taxonomy): domain Eukaryota; kingdom Viridiplantae; phylum Streptophyta; class Magnoliopsida; order Malvales; family Malvaceae; genus Hibiscus; species Hibiscus tridactylites. Next base: position 33,080,209 of record OY288273.1, on the reverse strand, counting down.
AATTAGGCACTAAGACACATTTTGATCATATGTTGTATTACAATTGAAGCATTAACCATTACTTGATGCTTGGAGGTCCCTTTTATACTCCTAATTGAGTTTGTAGCTGTTACTAGCTGTTGGAGTTGAATTGGAGCCGTTGGAGACTTTATTTCCCACCATAAATGCAGTTCTGCAACTTCCCGTTTCGAAACGCCCGACCCTGTTTCGAAACACTCTTGAAATAGAAAGAGTCGTTGCAGTCTGATGTAGCACCCGTTTCAGAACACCCTTGGTCGTATCGAAACGGTCGTATCGAAATGCTTGTTCCCGTATCAAAACACCCTGAAATTAAAAGGTAGTTGAGAAATAGTCGTTGGGGGGTTTATGACCGTTGGGGTCATGCCACATAGGCGTATCGAAACGGTAGTGGCCGTATTGAAACGCTGGGCAAAATTCACACCCAGATCAAGCCCCGTTTCGAAATAGACAAGGTTGTATCGAAACGTTTTGCCACTGTGAAATCCCGTATCGAAACACCTAGAGGCGTTTCGAAACGCCTGAATGGTTTTGTTAAATTTGGCTTTGAAAACACATAAAACTTTTTTGAAATATCCCATAACTATAGTTTCAAGTTGTTTGGACTTAGAAATAGTTTTAAATTATTTTTGACTTTGTTCAAAACATTTTTCAATTATTATATCAAAACATTAGTTTTACAATATTATCAACTAATTTATTGTTTTATAGTACGTGAAGAGCACCACTTGAACTTATTTATTTTAGGGCTTTTTAAAATTGAAAGAAAAAACACAGCAACTTAAAAAAAGTTAAATACATATTTTACTAAAAGTTAAAACAATGTTCTAATATATGGTTCAAAGTTGGACTACCCTAGAGTTTATAACATTAGATCACAAATAACCTCTAAACAATTAGGTTTCTTTCTAACCTAGGTTTTTTTTTCTCTCTCGAAGCGTAGCAAATTCTCTTTTCGCATCTTTATTTGTCGTCGTCGATCGTATTCTTTTTATTTTGTTTTAGTATACTTATCTTTGTTTTTCTTTTTTTCTAATTTTTAATAAGAATTATTTTAGTATTGTGGCACGTTTTTTTCTGACTTGTGACGTATTTTTTTGTCTTTTTAACACGTTTTTTGTCTTCATTAGTGATTGTTTGATCATTTTTTTCATTATATTTTTTTTGAGTTGAATTTGATGTCGAATCAACTGATCAAGATGGCATTTATTTAGTTATCTTGTTCTTCTCTGTTTTGGACCATCGAAATGAATTTGGATATACGCACACAATCATCATTTCTTTTTCGTGATTGAGTTGTGATAATAACGGTTTTGTCAACGTGCCTTCATTGTTATATGTATTTTTTTTACGTTCGTGTTGATGATTTTTCATCATTCATTATTGATTAATGTGTTGTTCGTATCTATTTTTTGTTTGAGTCTTTTGGTTGAATTTATAACATTTTCCTAGTAGGTCCTTTTTATGATCTCAAGCGGCTAATTTCTCGTTTCAATGGTGATAGAAAAATGGCCGGGTTATATATTTAGTTTATTTTTATGATTGTAAACTCTCATTGTAATATTAGATAATAATCTTATTATATATTTGAGAAAAAATATAGTTTTAAAAAATGTTTGAAGGGCACTAGTCCATAGTATGAACAAGACCCAACGACGACGACGATGCCCTGTAAAAAGTTATTGTAAATTCTAAAAATATTAAAAGCAACAAATAAAACTTGTTATTTAATGACATCATATAATTAATTGATAATAGGATAAATTTTCTATACACAGGCGGTGGAAACTGAAAGTTTCCACAAGCGCCTTAATTTTAGGGTATAGGGAGTTAGTTTAGGGTATATGGTTTAGGGGTTTAGGTGTGGAGGTTTAGAATTTAGGGATATTTGTTTCAATTTAAGGTTTAGGGTTATAATTTAGGGTTTATAGGTTAAAACTTAAATCCTCACCATATTACCCTAAAAACTAAACCCTAACCTATAAACCCTAAATTATAACCCTAAACCTTAAATTAAAATAATTATCCCTAAATTCTAAACCTCCACACCTAAACCCCTAAACCCTAAACCCGAAACTAACTCCCTAAACCCTAAAATTAAGGCGCTTGTGGAAACTTTAAATTTCCACCGCCAGTGTATAGGATATTAATCATTGATAATATACACATATGACAAGCAAGAAATATAAATGCATACCCTACAATTAGGAAGGTTTATTAAATATGGCAGCTTGTTTTTTTTCTAAAAAATATAATTCTTGTTAGATTATTTTTTAATCTATAATATTTGTTATAGTAGGAGTGAAGTCGGTGATAAAAGAATTCGACTTTGTTGTTCATCTTATTCAACCTATTTTTCTGGATTAAAAAATGTAGAAGACGGTGATAGAGGTTTCCGACTTCAGTATAAAACATTGTTCAAAGTCGGATTATAATGTCTTCGACTTTAATTTTTAATCATAAAAATAGATTTTAAAGTTCAAAGTCGGATTGTAATGTATCCGACTTCACTTTTACTGTAGAAATAACAATATGTTGAGAAATAATCTGAGTAATGTCATATTTTGAGAAAAAAAATAAGAAGACAATACTAGGACCTTTTCTCGTACAATTATATGTATTATTAATAATCAATATATTTTATTTCATTGAATTTATAAACTACTTTTAAAAATAAATACTATTGGTTTTACTTTTAATAAAGTAAAATATTTAATTAATTGATACATATGTTTTTCTATTACAATAACAATGATAAAAAAAATTAAAAGAAAAAATTCCTAAAATTTCAACAACAATATATATATAATACAGAGTATTATTGTGTTAATTGCACCATGAATACGACCTAAGTTGTAAATTGAGTCCAATATTTTAATTGAGTTCTAAAAGTAACATTATCATATCAATTAGATCTCTAGTCAACGTCAAATCAAACACTAGTCTTGGCTCCTTAAAATGAGAAATTATCTTGTCTTTTCAAATTTCTAAAATTTTAAATTAATACAATAATAAAATTACAAATTGACTCTAAAAATTTAAATTCATTTCAAAATAGATTTCCAATTCCACCCTTGATTAGTCCTTATGCCTAATCATGGAGAAATTATATCATGGGTGATTCCCAACACGTCATCCATGGGACCAACCACTAAAAACCACCCACTTCACTATTTTTTTTCATGACATTAATTTAATAATAGAATAACTTCCAAAAAACAGTTTTCAAAATGACATGAAAAAATTTTAGTGAAAATTCATTGGTTGAAAAAAATGACATGGAAAAATTACGATGAAGTGGGTGGTTTCCATTAGTTGGTCTCATGGATGACGTGGTGGGAATTACCCCTAATATAATTTTTCCTAATCATGAGCTTAGACATTAAACATAAATTCAGATGTTTTGAAGTTTGAGGGCCATTTTAAAATTCGGATCTGAGTTTGGAACATTTGGTGCAATTAACCCTTAACTACCTTAACCGGCGGATGAAGAATGATGAGCAGGATGAGACCACGGCGGTTGTGGCGGAAACTCTGATCCACTTGCCTGAGTTTGACTAGACGGTGGCCTAAAAATGCCTATTTGGGGCTGCTCAGCAAAAAGCAGAGGAAAAGAAGCAGAGGAAGACGATGGAGGCGGCGGCAAAGGTGGTGGTGAAAACGAAGAAGATAACAATGGCGGTTGAATCATCTGGTTTAACAAGCTTGTAGCTTGTTGTCCACTGAAATCGGTGTAACTCTGTAGCAGCTGAGAGTAGTGCCAATAATCTCTCAGCATATCGGCGGTAGAGGTCTGAAGAGGTGGTGGCGATTGATAATACGGCGGAAAATGGGTTGTTAGGGAAGTAGAAAGCGGTGTTTGGGTGGCCGGAAAATTCTGCGTCGGTTGAGGAGCCACCCTGGCATGTTCCGGGAAATTTAACTTTGCCCTGTTTCCCCTGAATCTCAACGCGGCTTCATCGTAGGCTCTCGCGGCGGCTTCCGCCGTTTCGAATGTACCGAGCCAAACTCGAGCTGCTTTGTTGGGATCACGTATTTCCGCCGCCCATTTCCCCCATGGCCTTTGCCGAACGCCTCGGTATCTCCTTCGCTGTTCGCCAGTTTCTTCGTTCGACACGGTTGCCACATCACCGCCAGTTGCCGGTGCAACAACGTTTGTTGTTTCTTCAGTAACTGTAAAAAAATGGAGAAAGAGGTTGATAAATAAACTGTTAAAGGTGACTGTTTCATTCCAGCTCTGAAATTCATGCACTATTACACCATTGGTTTTGTATTTAATAAAGGAAGGGTTGCAGCAGAAGTTATTGAAAAAAATACCAGAAGTTGCAGCAGATGTTTGAAGCCTGGGTTGAGAAATAATCTCTTCTTGTCGCCCTCTTTTCAGACCAATCTTCCATGGAGCAGAAGCAGAAGCAGAAGCAGAAGCTAATCCAGTTAGTGTATGTCCGAAAGCAGCAGATGTTTGGCCCGAGACAACATGTGTCAAGGCAGATACCATTGCACACATCTCGGATGCTTGATGACTTTGTGGTCCAAATAACATATCCCCATGCTGTCCCAAACTATCTTCTTCATGCTCGGAGTCGGAGCCCCCATCTTCAACAGGAGGATTCCTCATGAACTCGCCTGACCTCCTCTGCCTCTGGTGCGCCACCTTCTGAGACTAAACACGTCCAAAATCAATGAATAAAAACGAAAGAAAAGCTTTGTGGTTTTGAAATGAAGGGAGGATACGAATTTCACTACCAGATGAACCTTTCATCACTTCCCTTTAATATAACCACGCCCTCGTAACCTTGTCTCAAATTACAATCAAGGACTTATTCTACTATAATAATTGTAAGAGTTAATTGCACAATGCGTCCTCAAATTATGATCATCATTCTAAATCGGCCTCTAAACTTATAAATATTTCAATTCCACCCCACACTATGACTCTCGTTTTAAACTAGTCCTCAAACTTTTGAATATTCCATTTTCATCCCTAAACTATGACCCTAATTTTAAATTGGTCCTCATACTTTTTGAATATTTCAATTTCATCCTCAAATTATCGTTTATTTCACATCATATTATTACTTAATACAAGCCAGTTTTTATGACAATTAACAGCTTTTATAACGGTTTTATGAACATAAGTTCTGATTAGCATATATTGACATTTTGGAATGAAATTAGAACGTTCAAAAGTATGAGGACCAATTTAGAATGAGAGCCATAGTTTGAGGATGAAGCCAGAATGCTCAAAAATTTGAGACTGATTTAAAATGGGGATCATAGTTTAGGCACATGTGGTGCAATTAACTCTAGTTGTCATATTATATTATCTTTCTATAAATTTGGTCAAAATATGTCAACAACCTTTAACTATGATAAATTTTAAAATTTAATCCATGTCTTTAAAGTAAAAATTAAAATATTTTTTAAATTTAAAAATTCAAATTAAATAATTAACATCACCAATATTTTCTATCAAAATTTAGCTATTATCGGTTATGTTTACTATTTACTTCTAATTTTGCTACGAATGGATATTCGTGTAAGTGTATTAATAGCATATTCTGACGAAAATTCAAATGTCAATAAAAATGGAATAAAAAGGTCATTTAGTCATTAAACTTAGATGTAATTATTTGTATTTATATTCTAAGTAATTACTGTAATTAGTACTTTTAATTATTTGTATTTAAACTTAGATGTAATTATTTGTATTTATATATGTACTAATTTCGATTAAAAAAACCTCTTTCAGAGAAATATGTGGTAAAACATTAGTATCATCCGGATCTTGAATAATTTTTCATCCATAGATAACTCCTTCAAAGATTTATTTTCACTTGGATAATTCAAATCTGCTCAACATCCATGGCTTTTCTATAGTGTTAATCAGAAATTACTTCTTGTTCCTCCTCAGATAAATTAATAAAACATTTATTTATTGATATATTAATAATCTTTTTAAAATAATACTCTTAGGACCTGAAAAATTATTATTTTTATCAAAGTTATATTGTAGTTCATGACTAAGAAAATGAGTTAGATCTTAATCTAAATTAGTTCGAACAATTTATTTATAAAGTATGTATTATTAAGTACTTAAAAAATAAGTAAGCATTATCATCAGATCATAGCAGATACCTAAAAAAGAGTGGAATCACATGATTTGGTTAGTGTAATTTTATATGATTAAAAAAGGAAAAGAACACAAGGTGGTGTTGAATTTTGATTACAGAACAGAGTGTCATGATGTCAAATTAGGGTTTATAGTATGTAATCATATTGTAAGTTTAATAGCGTTTCACGTGGAAGTTAAAAGCTGTTTATGACATTACATTTGGCCACGTTTTATATTCTAGAATGTTTTACGTTTGGATTGGATTAGAGTATTTGAAACAGTAAAACAGACCCCAAAAATTTGTCTTTTTTATCTTCACTAATACAAAACGATTTGTACCGTATACTTAATTTTTGAAGAAATTATTAGATAAATTCGGTTCATCACGTCAATCTAATAATATTCACTTATTTTAATTTAACTTCTAAGTAAATTACTTACTCCTTAGTTACACGTAGGAGAGAGGTAAAGATTCACCTTTAAAAATTTAACATGGAAAAAAGTTATTGGATAGGACCATAGATGACGTGATGAGCCAAACTCATCTAATAATTTTTCTCTAATTTTAATAGGTGTTAACCTTGAACTCGAGACCTACTTAACTGATAACAAATTGCTTAGCACTCGAATAAAGCCGGTTGACAAATCTTTTTCTTTATTTATCCCTAAAACTTTCTCTCGTCATAATTAATTTTTATTTACCGTAATTTGGTGAAAGTTAGGAAAGAAAAGTATTTTTTTATGGATGCAAAATGTATTTTTGTCAAATTATAATTTTTGTCCCTCTCATATTCTCAAAGTTGAGATTTAGTCTATATACTTCAATTTGACATAACCCTTGACAATTCGGGCTGAAATGCTAACATGGTTTTAATTTTAAATCTTGAGGACCTAATTTAACCTTAATTTTTTAGCTCCAACATTGAACACTTTTAAAAAGAAAATAATATGTATTTCCATTTACACTTTTAGAGTTTATTTTTTGGTGTTATATCAAAAAAATAACTCTAACGTTTGACTAGAAAGTTACTTTAGCCCCTATTTCTTGAACCCTCAATGTTTTATTTTGGGTCAAAACAACCCTTTTATGGATAAAACTGTTAGTTAACTAACGATAAACAACTTGAAATAACTTGAAAAACTGACACATCAGCAAAAAAATATTTTATATTTTATATAATTTTATAAAATTATTTTTTGAACTATGTGTCATTGTGTAAAATCAGCACACTTGTCTATATGCAGGGACGGACCTAGGACTTTAGGTTAGGGGGGAGAACCTATAATTTTTTAGGGGGCGAACTTATAACTTTTTAGGGGGGCGAAAATAGATTTTCAATAGAAAATTCTAAAAATTTTCTAAGTCGTATAGGAATTTCAAGTTTTTAGGGGGGCGACCGCCCCCGCCAGCCCCCATCGGTCCATCCTGTTATATGACACTGCTATGTTAGCGTGCATTCTCGTGTAGGTTTGTCGCATCATTTCAAATCATTTATCATTAGTTAACTAACGGTTTTCATCCACGAATGGGTCATTTTGGCCTAAAATAAAACGTTGAAAATTAAAATGCTTTAAAAAAGAATAAGAGCCAAAATAATTATTCAGTCAAATATTCTAATATTAGAAGTTTTTTTTTTACATTATGTCTTATATTTTCCAACAACCTTTTGATTTTTTTAATTGGAGATTAAATTGGAAAATACAAATATGGTAGATCGCATATATGGACTAGATCAAAATGTTCACACTTACGAATTACGAACTTTGACTGAATTATTTGTGTTTAATGAAGATCTAGAACGAGTTCTAGTAATTGGTTGAGTATTTAAATATATTTATTTTATTTTATTTTTTATGAGTTTAATTTTTTATATGAGAATATAATATCTCTACTTAATCAAAAATAATATCTAAAACAAATGCAAGTGCTTTTGAAATGTTTATATGATAATCGAATTGAGTGTAATTATTTATAATTATATATCTATTAAATATTTAGATAATCATTATAATTAGTGATTTTTATTGAATTAGTGTAATTTGAGAATCTAATTATATTTTCAATTTTTAACTTTACTTAGAAGATTTAGTGTCTAATTCCGTTATATAAATAAATAGTTGATTGTATACAAGATAAAAATGTACATTAAGAACGAGAGAAACTCTTGCCTTTCTCGAAATTTTTAGTCTAATAACATTTTAGGTCCATATCAATTTAAACTTAAGTCAAATTAGACTTTTACCCTATTAATTTTTAAAATTAAATACTTAATTAATCAATTTTTTAATAGAAATGAATAATTTATTTAAAAATGAGTTCCTCAAACTATATCTTCTTTTGATTTTAGGCGCCTAAAGTATTTTTTTTGTTAAAATAGGTATTTAACGTTCTTTTCGTTATTATTTTAGTTGCATAGTCGTTAATGGCCGTTTAAAAAAACATGTTATCCAAACCCTATATTGTCATTATTGTCGTTATCGAGTCCACCCCTTCAGTCGTCGTCAATGTGTCATCGTTAAACGGCGTGCCAACCGAACAACAATTTCACATTTGTTGTTCGATGTTCAGCTGACATGTCATTCGTCAATTTTCAGCGACATAACATTAAAGGAAATGATCGAATGTGTCTGACGACTAAAAGGGTGGACTCCACCGTGATAAGGTTAATGATTTGGGGTTTTGAGATCTTAGGAATTTTAGGACTATTTTAAAAAATTAAGAATTTCAAGAGTTTTTTTGAAAAAAATAAATTATTAAGTTTTTCTGGGAAAAATGCTACGTATTAAATTTAATTGATTCATGAATTTTTTTAACGTAACTATCAAATATCTAAAATTAACGAAATAAAATGTTAGACGCGTATTATTATTTAAAAGAAAATTTTAATTACCTAAAACTAACAAGAAGTATAATTTAAGTACTTATTATCATATTAAGCCGCAAGAAAAATGCAAAAGAACATTTCAACCAAAATAATTAGGAATGGACACGGGTCGGGTCGAATTTTTGACCGATTTAAACCGACCTGAAAAATATGTACTCTAAACACAACCTGACCTCATCTTTTAAAAAACCTAACATTCGACCCGACCCGACCTATTAAAAAAATTAAATTTTAAGGACATAATTGTAAAAAAATAAATTTTTAAAATTTAATTGTAAAAAATCAATTTTAGGGACTTAACTATTAAAAACAAATTTTAATGATCTGATTGTAAAAAATATATAAAAAAGATGTAAATATCCCTAAAAATACATAAGAAAATTCAATATATAATCACCCTTATAAAAATCTAACCCGAGCCAAACTAATTTTTTAAAAAAATTTTGATTGATCGGCCGAAACTCGACGGAGTCAGGTAAAATGCCCGTCCCTAAAAATAATTAAGGGTAGTAATTATTCATATTAATTAAGTGCGTCATAAAAGTAAAAAAGAATTTTAGCTTGTAATCATGGTTCCAACGGCATCAAAGCACATGATTTCATGAATCAACGAGTGCTCAACGCGGCCGTCAATGATGCTCGCCGTTTTCACACCTTCACAAACGGAACGAACACAGCACTTCACCTTTGCTGTCATTCCACCGCCCACTTTCCCATCTTCCACCATCTTCTTCGCTCCTTTTACGTCCATCCTCTTCACTAAGCTCCCGGGGTCCTCCCTCTCCGCCAAAATCCCCGCCACGTCCGTCATCAGGATCAGTCTCTCCGCCCCCAACGCGGCGGCCACCTCGCCAGAAACCGTGTCGGCGTCGATGTTGTACGACTGCCCTGACTCGTCAGACGCCACCGAAGCAATCACGGGGATGTGCCCGGTGTTTAGTAGTGTTACGAGGATTGCAGGGTTGACTCTTGCTACCTCCCCGACGAAGCCTAGTTCAGCGGCGTTTGGGATCGGCCGCGCCGTTAAAAGACGGCCGTCGATTCCCGAGAGGCCCACGGCGGAACCTCCCGGATAGGCGTGGTTAATACGTGAGACAATGTCTTTGTTGACCTTACCTACAAGTAGGAGAGACAAAAAAAAAATTAAAAATGAGTTTAATCGACTCAATAGTTAATCCACTTCAATTAATTCAGTTTTGCCTTCGGAATAAATTAGTAATCATTTTTAAATCAATAATAAAATTAATCAGTTTTATATAAATATTAAATTTATATATTTTTAATATAAGCGTGGTATTTAACTCATCGACTGAATAATCAAACGGTCACTAATAAACTTATACCTACAAGTACCATGGAGACAACGTCCATTGTCCTAGAATCGGTTACACGGAGACCATCACGAAAATAAACCGGAATATTAAGGCAGTTGAGAAGGACGTTGATTTCAGGGCCTCCGCCATGGACAATGACAGGACGAAGGCCGAGGCAAGATAGTAAGACGATGTCCCTAACCACTGAAGCCTTCAGTTCAGCAGATTTCATAGCAGCGCCTCCATATTTGACAACAATTATCTTGCCTCTCAAGTTCTGGGTGCAAGTAAGTGATTCCGAGATAATTCGAAGCCGAAGCTGATCCGGGTATTTTACATTTTCGACAACAGCCGGGTTCAAAGCCTCTTTGATTCGAGCACAACACATTCTGATGGCACCAGAGTTGAAATTCTTCGTCGAGTTTACAAAAGGTTTTGGTTTGGGGAAACACGAAGGCTGCTTCAAAGAGCAATGATAGAGAGATTTGGGTGAGATTGCCGTGGCCATTGGTTGATGCTGTGCATTTACGCAGAGCAAAATGAGAAAAAAGAGGGTTTTATAAAACTTATGGTGGAGAGAATAAGAATATAGAATCTTGTTCTAGATTTCATCTACAAAGCATATATAACAAGGGGAATTAGCACATTCGTCAACAAGAACATATTCTCGACGATTGATTCGGGTCGATACTAACTTACTTGGAAAGCCATTCACCAATACATTGTTCAACAAGAATATATTTTTGACACGATGCCTTTCGCGTATACAACCGTTTAAGTTCAATGACCCGAAACAGAAAATACATCGGAAAGGGGCTGGAGACGGATATCTGTTCTATTATAACAAAGCTACCAAGAAGAATCAGAGAAGGGGTGGGCATACAATACATGAATATGAAGAAACAAGGGAGAGTATCCAGCAACATAAAAGCAATTTGACTGTCAAAACCAAACAGGAGAAAAAAAGATTAACCTACAACCCGAAATAAATACCACGGGTGGTAATGAATTCTTAATGCCAGTAAGATTGCAGCTCCTTACCGTTAAAAACTATTACTGTGAGTTCTCTCTTATTGTCTGCAACCGAGAGAATGAAATTCGGATTATTGAGCCACCGAGTGAGGTTGCATGCTTGCACACAAGGGCTTCGGTGGCTTGCTCCTCGTTTTCAAACATAACGAGTGCCTGCTTCTTTCCTTTCATTTCAAAGAGCTTGGTATCGACGATGGTGCCGTGTTCCTCTAAGTGACTCACGATTTCCTCTTCAGTTACATCCTGAGGTAAAGTGGAAAGATGAATCATCTTTGTCGGAGAGCAGCAGTAGCGATAGTTCTTGGCAGCATTGCGATAAAAGCGGTTGAGATTCGAGTTCACATATTCATGGACGTCAGCTCCTTGTGTTATGTTCGGATGTTTTGAAAAGTTGACCTCCAGTCGCTTCCCAAATAGCTTAGCTCGCTGAAACTCAAAGTAAGAAGGAACTTCAAATCAGCCCTAGGCGTAATCATATTGGCCATAAACTAAATACATGTGGTATAACACCACTTAATAATATTTCCTGAAGAAAACCGAATATCCAAGAATTACATTTCAAGAGATTCAAAAGCTAAACCTTGAGAAAATGTACTGCCAGTTCAGCCTGGAAGCCATCACCCATCTGAACAAGCGCATGATCTGGTTTATTGCGTAGAATTTTAATTCTCACAATATTTCCATAGAGTGAGAACAGGTTGAATAGCTTATCCTCGTCTATTCTCTGAAAAGAAGATATTAAATTTTCGAGCTCGATGTTAGTCATAAAATCACAAAAATTGAAAGAGGCGGAGAAGGAGAGAAGATGACAACTTACATCGGAATTTAGATTGGCAACAAGAACTGTACACCTATCATTTGTCCCACTTATTCCTGGAGGCAAACCTCCTCCAAAAGCTGCTGCAATTGCAGCTGCATTACCCATCTATTTTTCATGGAGGAGGGAAATGCAATCGTTAATCGTGATAGTATTTCACAAATAAATAAACCGACTTTACAAATTTGACCCAGTCGAATAATCTAGAACAGCCCATGAAAATGAAAATACAGATGCATGCGGTAGGAGCTCAAACAATATCAACAGTAAGCTTGATCAAATGCATTTCTATTGCCGAGTCTATCATGATTCATGCATGCTCGAATAGTTAGTCGTGAAACCAAACTACAAAAACTAGATGGGCGGCAGCGACACAGAAATAGGCATGCAGGGGGGAAAGGGTACATTTTATCACATGATTATAGAAACAAAGAACTTTAGTGACAAAAGAGGTTAGCTGGAAGCACTGACTGATCCAGCTGAAAAACATAAAGGATAATAATACCCCCAAGATCAGAAAGTATCGTCTCATTTCTATTTAGACCATGAACCGAGCAATACCCACCTGCGGGAATCCAACTGAAACAGAGGAAAACCGACAAGTGTTGGTTAACAAGGAAAAATCAAATAATGAGTAACAATAAAGAAATTATGTACATGTGCTCCATGAGCCTCGGGCGTACATACCTCCTGCATCACCATACCCATGCTGCTGCATTGACAAATGTATCCAAATTAAATTCATGAAGGAAATAACTACAAAAAACAGCTGAGGACATGCACATACACAGTAGAAGACTCATGTTAGGAGGAAATAGCACAAATTGGAAGTACCTGTGAAGATCTGCCCTTCTGTTCCGTTGGGAGATTTGGGTTTGTAAAATCCCTTTAGCAAGAGAGGATACAGTGTAAGAAGCACCAAAACGAAAATGTCAACAAGATATTAAAGAGAAGCAAGCAGATACTAACAATACCTGGATCGATCATTATTATAATGGACTTGTAATTCATCAAGGCTGAAATGAGAAAATCAATAACAACGATTCTTTAATAAGTAGTATAACCTAATATGGCCAAAAAAAAGTACAATCAAAGTATCAAACAAACAAATGAACTTCCACATCAGCATGCCCTAGACATAATAACAGCATGATTGGTACTTAATAATAATAATAAAACCTACTTAGAAAACTGTATATCAAGCTGACAGCAGCCATCATAAATATTACGGCCCTGCAAAATGGCAAGAATTAAATCTCCACATAAAAGCAAACCACCAATTAAAAGTAAATGAGTTTTAACATCCAAAATTACTAAAGAATGATACAAGCAAGAATACCTGCAGAGAAGTTCTAGCTGAGATAGCATTTTGGCATCCTTGATACTGGATCAGGGCTTGAAAGCCTATAAAATTTGCATGAACGGGATGAAGGGAGCAAAGACTTGATAAAAAAAAACACGAAAGGTTTATTCAAAGTTGTTCTTCCATGACCATGTATCTAAAATGTATGTAAGGTAAACATATTCACAAAAACCACAGCAAAAACAATAGAAAATGGAAGTGTACAAACTTCATAGCTTTGAAATTATTTCTCAGAATGCCGGTATCAACATAAATTTATTTACAAGAAGTCCTCTCAAAGAGAAAAAAGATCAAATATCCGCTCATCTATATATAGTGAAAGAGTTCAGGAGACAGCTTAATAGAGAGAAGAGAGAGAAAGAAAAATTGAAGCTGACCAGCCGACTTCTGAAATGTGACGATCTTCTCCACAAATCCATGAGGTGAGAAAACCTGGTGTAGCACTTCCACAGTAATAGGATAAAGCATATGATGGATTGTAACCAGGAGGATTCGATTCGGCTGTGCATCCAGAGTGTTCCCAATAGCAGACCCACATTGAGATAGAGAGAGAGAGGAGTATAAATGGAGAAGCACAGGCAGAGAAGAGATAAGAAGAGAATAATAAGAAGCACAGATAGAGAGAAGATTAAATGAAGAAAGAAAGAAAGAAACCCTGGATATGCAGTAAAAATCCTTTAAAACACTAAAATTGGAACGGAATATAAAATCAGAGAAGAGGAGAAGAAAGCCAAAAGAGTTCTATCATATGTATGTACTTGAGGTTACTTATGCAACAAAGACATTCATTACACAGATATCATTCACCAAAAAGTTGGATAGTATAATAAATAGAACTAACAGGAAAAGTGATTGATTATGATCTTATTGTAGCTACAAATTAAAATAAGCAATATCGTAGTCAGTAGTCACTAATCCACAACTGAGTCATGCCCAAACTTTAACTAAAATAGTTGAAATCCTAGCTGGATTTTTAAATGAAAGGTTCAAAATTTTCCAAAAAGAAGAATCAAAACAAAAGAACAGGTCTTGTTAAAAATCAACCACAATAAGGCGGGATATATTGCACTAAGCAAAGAGAATGTCTAACAGAAAGAAAAACTTAACAGATTGAATATTACAGCACAGCTGAATTACCAACACATATGATGCAAAATGCCCTTTATAAAGGTATCCTAGTTATCAAAAGCAACTACCCCATACACAACCACCAATATTCCTATTAGGAATTTAACTAAAATGGCTCCTTTCCCAAATCACTCAGTTATTAAAAATAAAATGTTTTGCCTTGTATATTATGAAAATAATCTTTCAAAGATCTTGCACTTCAGCGCCTCAAACGCTTTGATAATATACATTACTACACCCAAACGGTCTCATTCAAAACATTTTTATATAAAATCAGAAAACTATATTTCAACATGCATCCACTAAACGATAATATGCTAATTTACTAACCTCATCACCTCGTCCTTGAGCATTCTGATCCATTATTGTTAGTTCTTGATGTGATGAGAACTGAACATACACATTCCTCCCCCTGGAACATTACATACACATGAGAAGGATTTGGAAATAAGGAGCTCAAGGAAAGCAAAGAAAATACTTTTATACCTAATAGAAGGTTGAACATTAGTGTAGAACTGCACCGCGTTGGTGGCTGAAGGAACATCTTGCATTTGAAGAAGAGCCTAAACACAATTAAACAGGATAAACATATGAAATCAAGGTACGGATAAATTTTCAAGTTCAAGCAACTAAATATATCACAATAGAGAAGGTAAAACCTGATTCTTTGCATTGAGCATTACAAGCTTTGTTATCGATCCAAATGGCTGGAAAAGTTGAAGCAAATCATTCTGAAACAAACAAAAGGAGACGCATCAGATAATATACATTTATCATTGAAGAATAACACAGAGCAATTACACATGATAAAAATCCATGCATTTTCAATGCAGCCCATGTTGCATGAACTCATGTATAGGAATCAAATATGGGTATGTCTAAGAGTCCAGCTTGTATTAGCTCAAACAGGCTAACAAAAGGAAATGCATCAGATGATATACATTTATCATTGAGGAATAACGCAGTGCAATTACACATGATAAAAACCCATGCATTTTCAATGCACAACCCATATTGCATGGACTCAAGTATAGGAATCAAATATGGGTATCTCTAAGGGTCTAGCTCGTATTAGCTCAAACAGGCTAAGAAAAGGAGACACGTCAGATAATACACATTTATCATTGAAGAATAGCGCAGACCAATTACACGTGATAAAAACCCATGCATTTTCAATGCAGCCCATGTTGCATGGACTCAAGTATAGGAATCAAATATGGGTATGTCTAAGGGTCTAGCTCGTATTAGCTCAAACATGCTAACAAAGTTACTAAAAGTTGAGCAAAAGCAAGATATAAGTGGAAAATACATCTTACAAAAATGCATGAAAAATATAAATATATATTATTTTTATATTTTTTTCCAGATTTACCCTTATAAAAACAAGTTTCCTTTTCTCTTTCTTTACTTTTAATAATCTCAAAGGCACTATTAAACCCATCACGGATACAAACTATACAATCAAGCAAGAGACCAAGAGTACAAGAAGGTGCAGGACATTATCATATCTCTTCTTTTTGGACTAGAAAAATCACACGTTAAACCTAAACTGAAGATAAAATCTCTTGAAACAAAATTGCAGCTTGAAGATTTCGAGTCCAAATTAGAAAATATATATATATATATATATTAATCTCTTTCTTGTGCATTCTTTTGACATAAACCATGTTTACCTTCCATTCTCATTTTTTAAAACAAGTATTGAATCCAGCTTGAATTAACAGCATGGTGACTATAAATCAAGGAGGCCTATGGTTTCTTCCATCTTGAAACCACCTTTCAGGCCAATGGCCTAGCCCTTGCCACTGATTTTTTTTATAATTTATATATGATTTGTGGAAGGAAAAGAAGGGAAATCCGTATTGCAGCCACGGTGTTTGACATAGAGCATGACCATGTTCATGTCCTGTCCTGTTTGACAATAGGCTTGGCTGGAAGTGCAGAGTCTATGTAACATTTAAAGTTGTGGATTTATATATAGAAATTCAAAAATGCACAAAGCATCTCAACTTTTTGCATTTAATTCGAAACAAAGTATCATTTGCTTTGCCTCAGCGAGGCATATACACTCAAAAAACAATCATGATCAGTAGAAAGTATTTTGATTACTCCATAGAAGTTATCAGTAAAGAGAACGAGTAATTGTAAACTAAAAAAAAGGTAAAGAGGTTTTACTTCAGTAATTTCATTTCCAACGTTGCGAACATGAATGACTTTAGAAGCTTCAGCCATTTTCAAGGACCTGCAACAAACTCAAACACTATCAATTATCTTCCTTAATAAAACAATGCATTTCTATAAAAAAAAAATGCAAAGAAAACAAAATAGAACGGGAAACAAAACAACAAATTTCTTATTTCTCACTAGAATAAAGTATTTTACTACTTTGTTCCCCTTTAATATAGGGGCTAATTCATTATTCAACGTATCTAACAGTCAAAATGTACAAATTCAATGCAAAACAAAAATTAAAGAAGTACCAAATCGAAGTGTTTTTTCTCTCTAAATAACAGAAAAGAAATCATAAAGAAATTAAAAGTAAAAGAACAAAAGAAACTCTGTTTGATTGCGAAGAAATCAAATGAAAGTGAAAAACACAAAATTTTAAATAAAAGATCTTGATTTGTTGTTTACAGTATTGCGTTTGAAGAAGAAAAGAGAAGAGAACTTGCCTGAGAGGGAAAGGATCGGAGGGGGAGAAGAAAAGAGAAGAAGTTTGGTTTTGAGAGGGAATCAGAGGAGAGTTGAAGACGTTCGCATTTGTTTTATTTTTGCCCTATCCCACTTTCCTACTTTACTCTTTTACCACGGCCCACCCAAATCCAAATTAACATCCAGATTCGGTTCCACCAGTTAAATCAACGAATAGATAAAGTTGTAGCTTTATGCATTTAAAAAAACTTAAATGTAAAATAAGTGCTCAAATTATACTTTTTTTTAGTTAGGTTTCTAACGTTTGTTTCGGGCCATTTAGGTGTTTAACGTTTCATTTCGTAACTCATTTAAAGTTTTAGCCGCGACGGACGTTAAAATTTTCCGTTATCCAATCATAAAGCGACACATGGCACATTTTTTATTTTTCATGATATTAACCAAAATAAGAAAAACAAAATAAATCATTTAAAAATAAAAGTAACCCTAGGTTAAATCCCTTAAACTCATAAACTCATCTTTTTCCCCATCAAACCGTTCCCCTTCAGTTTAATTATTTTGTTTTAAAAGTTTAATAAATTCTTTCTTTTCCTTTAGAACCGAAATTATCCAGATTTCAAACTTGTACATCTACAGTTTTTTAAGCTCCATTTGCTTGGTTTCGTTTGGTTTATGACATTTGTTTTTGTTATTCCCATTTTCCAATCAGATGACGGTAGATCGTTATTCGATAGCTTTGTTTCTGGTTTTTTTCGTTTCTTGTTGGTGCCTTAGATGCTAATGCTGGTGATGCTGATCCACTTTATAAGTTTTTTGGAGATTTTTTCTTCTTATTTTAATTTTTACTCCGGATTCCATTTCCCTTTCTTTGTTCCTTTTATTCTATTAATGCACTGATTTTAACTTGTGTTTCATACACATTTGGTCATGGTGGGAAAAGAATTGATTTTCCAATTATCATAGGGAAATTATTTTTACTTAGTGTTCGTTTCAATCAAAAGACATACTTAGTTATTCATTTTTCAAATCTCGTATAGTTTGAAACTTATAGTGCCTACTGCAAAAGGCATGCATATTACTTAAATCTTAGATTAGAAGAAGTCGTCTTAGAAATAATTGTTTTACCATTCATTTGGTTAACTGGTAGGGATATGTCCTTCAATAAAAATATTCAATGGATGCTTTAATGTGATGAGTTTGTGTTGCTGCCTTAATAGATATGTTGTTGATGAAATAGGTTACGGAATGAAACGTTAGACACATAAGTGGCCCGAAACAAACGTTAGGCATCTAACTGAAAAAAATATAGTTTGGGCACCTATATGATGTTTAAGCCTTCAAAAAAAATGTAGTAGCTTTATGTACTAACTATTATAAAATCGATTCTGATTATATTCAATAAAATTAGAGTTTTTTATGAGATTTTTAATTTTGGGTTCAATACACAAATTTGTAGTTTTAATTATTTTTTATTTGGGATTATAAATTTAATTTAGCGTTTAAATATATTAGAGGTTTGGTTTATTTTGTATGATTTAGAATTTAATGTTTATGATTTAAAGTTTAAAATTTTTATTGTTTAGAATTCTTGGAGTGGTCCTAGTAATAAAAAATGATGTGTTTCATCCAAGTAATTTGGGTTCTAGCATCATTTATGCACTGTGTGTGTACGTTATTAAAGGGTTAAGAAAATTAATCAAATATTATCATATAACCATACCTAGTATTATATTCAAATGAAATTTTTTATTGTTTAAAGTGTAAATATATAAATTCATAATTTTTTACACAACGTTCATATAAAAAATTATTCTTTAAAATTGATTGTATCGGTCCTATTTGAATACTTACACAACACCATTTTTCGCTTGTGCCCGCAAACAATGTAGCTTGTTAGACTAAAGACAGGGTATCGAACCTTATTTTGTACCTTGCGTTGGTTACTCTTGATTTCTTTTGTTAACAGTTGAACTGATTATGCGTGCACTTTGTTGCCATCACAGAGTACATACTGCAATCGAACAATCTAATTACGCGGTCATTACTCATTAGATGGCACACCAATGAACACAAACCTTGACTATCGGAATCATTATAAAAAAGTTATGGAATTAGAGACCAACTCAAGATTTGAGGTTAGGAAAAGCAAAATATTAATATTTAAAGTTGGAGATAAATTCAAAAATAAACTAATTTGTAAAGAAATTTATAGAGGAAGACAAAATCAAAAAAAAAAAAAATTCTTCGGGGGTTAGGGGGCGATTGCCCCTACCCACCCTCACTTAGCTTCATCACTACATAGAATATCTAAGCTATCCATCTCAAGAACAATTCGAAGACAAAACGAGTTCCAACCACATAATTAGACGACATAGGCTCCTCATAGCTCCACCTCCAACACCGAGTAGCAACCAATGAATTTTGTGAATCCAGTTTTCATAATTAGACGACATAGGCTCCTCATAGCTCCACCTCCAACACCGAGCAGCAACCGATGGATTTTGTGAATTCAGTTTTCATAATTAGAAGACATAGGCTCCTCATAGCTCCACCTCCAACACCGAGCAGCAACCAATAAATTTTGTGAATCCAGTTTTCATAATTAAACGATATAGGCTGCTCATAGCTCCACCTCCAACACCGAACAGTAACCAATGAATTTTGTGAATTCAGTTTTCATAATTAGAAGACATAGGCTCCTCATAGCTCCACCTCCAACACCGAGCAACAACCAATGGATTTTGTGAATCCAATTTTCATAATAGACAGCATAGGCTCCTCATAGCTCCACCTCCAGCACCGAGCTAGGGGTGTTCATTTTCAGATATCGACTTCGATCCGATCCGAAAAATTCGGATCATCTAAATAGCGATCCGTATCCGATCCGAAAAAATCGAATATCTGAAAATTCGGATATTCGAATTTTCGAATCGAATACTCAGATATCCGAATATCCGAAATTTATGAATTTATTTGATTATTTTTTAAATTTAATGGTTCTATCCATGAAAAATTTAGGTTTTTAAATATAAAAATTAATAAATTATTGAATATAACAATATTTGTATCATGGAAATTTCAATTTTTCATATATAACAAGTAAAAATATCGAATATAACAAGATTTATACCTATAAAAAATTTTGAATTTTCGAATATCGGATATCCGATCCGAATGTAAAATCACTATTCCTATCCGATCCGAAATTTTCGGATATCCGATCCGAATTACCCAAAAAATAAAAAAACAGATCAGATATCCAAAATTTCGGATCAGATCAACGGATAATCAGATCGAATCAATCGAATCGGATTTTTTTTAACAGCCCTACACCGAGCAGCAACCAATGGATTTTGTGAATCTAATTTTCATAATTAGACGACATAGGCTCCTCATAGCTCCACCTCCAACACCGAGAAGCAACCAATGGATTTTGTAAATCCAGTTTTCATAATTAGTCGACATAGGCTCCACCTCCAACACCAGCAACCAATGGATTTTGTGAATCCAATTTTCATAATTAGTCGACATAGGCTCCTCATAGCTCCACCTTCAATACCGAGCAGCAACCAATGAATTTTGTGAATCCAATTTTCATAATTAGTCGACATAGGCTCCTCATAGCTCCACCTCCAACACTTGTGAATCCAGCTTTCCAAATACCAGTGTAGACGCCTCCACATGAAGCTAAACTATCCTATTAGTTTGTACGGAAACCGAATTAAGAGTGAAATTTCTGTCAAACTAAGTTTATTTTTCCATTATTAAAACTGGAAGTAAGAATAATTTAAAATTCTATCCCGAATGGAAATGACCAAAAGACCAAACAAAAACAAATTAAAAGAAAGTACGATACTGGGTATAATATTTGGTTCAGAGCTCGGAACAATGTATCACGCAGAAAACTGAACCTAATCATTGGCAAAAGTTCAAACACTCAACAGTACTTGATAAAAAGCAAAACAAAATCCAACAGCATGAATTTCGGACCGGTTGTCCGAATCTATGCCTTGAGCCGACCGTAGAATTTCTGTTTCTCCTGTGTTGTCTGGAACCGTCCATGTCCGAATTTCGAGGAGGTGTCGATGAACTTGAGTTTGATTTCCTCGAGAGCCACACGAGAGGTCTGGTTAATCAGAGACTGACGAAGTGTAACCACCCTCTTCTTAGGTCCGACGCAGCCTCCTTTGATCATCAAGTAATCACTCTTCACAACACCGTAATGAGGGAAGCCACCGATTGGGGTGATATCTTTCTCAGTCCTGATTAAAAATGCCATGTTAGAAAACATTCAGCAAACAACTCCGAGTCCAAGTAATATGATTTAGGTATATTCTAGCTAGTTGATCACATTCAGAAATGATATTGAGCAAATCTGAACAGAAAACATTAGATCTCTCCATAAAAAACCTAGAAAACAACTCCGAATCAAATGGAAGTAAAATGATTGTGGTATATACTAGCTAGTCAAACAGATTCAACAATGATATTGAGCAAATCCAAACATAATACATGGGACCACTCCATACAAGACCTTGAAAATGACTCCAAATCTGATGGAAGTAAAAAGATTTAGGTACATTCTAGCTAGATGAACTTAACTAGACGAATGCACTAACCTGTCATAGTCGGTTATAGCAGAGTGAGTCTCATCACCAACCTTGCCAACCCTGTAAACCTTCTTGTTCATCTCAGTACGGTGGTGGTATCCGTTCTGACCTGCCCTGGCAACTGTAAAGGAAACTCTAGCAGGATGCCAGGCACCGATACAAGCAACCTTACGCAGACCTCTGTGGGTCTTACGAGGCAGACGTGTAACACCCCAACGAGTCACAACACCTTCGTAACCTTTACCCTTTGTAACACCGATGATGTCAATCATTTCATCCTTTTGGAAAACAGCATCGATGGGTACTTGCTTCTCAAAGAACTTATATGCAAAATCAACCTTGTCAGCAATAGTTCCACCGTTGACTTGGATCTCCATTAGGTGTGCCTTCTTCTGCTTCAACCCCTTCATTTTCCGAATCTGTAACAAACGTAATCAGAAAATTTTGTCCACCTCAAAACAAGTTTAACAAATAATTTCTAATTAACCCAAAACAGAAACAAAAAGACTAAGAATTTGAAATGAAAACTCATGAACACTGCAATAAATAAGAAAAATATAAGAATATAACCTGAGTGTGGGCTAAGACCCTAACAACAGTGGCATATTTCTTTATCTTCTCAAGCTGAGCTGTGATGCTCTTCTTCCCTTCTTCGCTCTCGTACTGCTTCGAGTACTTGGTGAAAGCCTTCTTCTTGGACTTGCACCAATGCTTGTAGAACCTACGTTTGACCTCCTCACTCAAATGCTGAGCCCATACGGTGTTCAATGAGCGGAGGCCACGTGGCGTCTTCACGTAACCAACAACTCCGACAATAACCATAGGAGGTGTTTCGACGATTGTAACAGCTTCACAAGTCTCCTTCTTGTGAAGCTCTACACAGAATTGAACAACATAAATTAAAACTCAAAATCACAAAAAGAAAATTATGCAACACAACCAAAGAAGCTATGCATCTTCAGGCAGGCATTTATAAATAAATTTCAAAGAAAATCTATCAGTATCTCAAACTTCATAATCGAAATGAACTTACTGGATCCGGGTTTTTCGACCTCCCTGACAATGTGTGTCATACCAGCCTTGTACCCCAAAAAGGCAGTGAGCTTGCATGGTTTGCTTGGATCATCCTTTGGGAATGCCTTCACTGCACCAATCAAAAACATCATCATTTCAAACATATGATACCAAACACCAGAGACAGATGCACATAAGAGGTGGGAGGGGCAATTGCACCCCCAACTTTGATGGTTTAATTGCTTTTCAAGTGGCTTGTAGTTCTGAAATCATTTCAATTAAGTCATTGTCCCTCCAAAATTGTACGGTTTATTATGTTTTAGGGACCTGTCAATTAAAATTAGTGAATTAAATCCTTAACTCGCAAAATTTTAAGGTTTACTCCATTCATTTCAAAGTTAATCAACTTGCCCTCATAATTCAATACTGACTCCGTCCCATTCAAACACATAAAATATCCAACCGTAACGCAGCGAGTTCAAATAACATATGGTATAATAATGAAGTTTATAAACCTATCGGGTTTAATGGTGCTGGAGAATTGCAGTATCATTAACAAATTGATAAAAATACCTTTTCCTCTGTGACGAGAAGCTCGTTTCCTTGGGAGAAACCCAAGGGAACCATGCCTTGGGTGCTCGAACTTCCTGTGAGACATTCTTCCCCTCCTTCACCACCAAAACGAAACAATGACAAATCAAACTCTAATCAAACCCATGTTTTCTCTCTCTTTCAGATCTATAAAAATAGCAATTAAAACGAATAGAAAAGCAGAGAAAACAAGTATTTTCTTTGAACTTTCCTCCACATTATGTATATATAAGTAAATAGAGCGAGATTGAAAGAGAAAACAGATGGATAGATTGAATAGCAGAGGGAGATGACCTGAGTTGGGAGACTCCTGCACTGCGGCCGCTGCTGCTTGGTGACTGAACAGAGAGGAGGACCAAATGAAACCCTAGTTATTATATTACATTTCAACGTGTTTAAATAATCGGAATTTACATAAACCCCCCTTTCTTTCCTCCTTTTGGTTGGTAAAAGTACATATGGACCCCTATGGTATATCGTAAAATGCATTTTAGTCCCTATATGATCAAAATGGGTGCAAAGATTTCAGTGACGATTTAGAAATTAAAAAAATAGGTTCAAAATAATATATATATATATATATATATATATATATATATTCTTTTACACGATAAAATAAATTTTCTCCAAAATATGCAATTGTTCCCTTCTAGGGGTTTCACAAATCTACCCCCTAAATTTTTTGTATAATGATATTATGATATTTGAGTTAATTGTATAATGATATTTTAAGTGAAGTCGCGTCGAACGGGTTTTGCGGGATTCACTTTACTTCACATTCAATTAGACGAAGTTAATAAATATCTTACAGGTGGTGGAGCGAGATTGCGACACAAATAGATTTGCTTTTGGTGGTGGGCAGTCGTGGGTATGACCTTTTACCCATTTATCCCTATCTACTTATTAGCGGTGTTTAAAAATATCTAATATGTCCGGTTTGAAAATTTTGATACCCGATTTGATTTTTAATTTTAAATCATGTACTTAATCTAGTTTTTATTTTTCGGATCAGATACGGATCACAATAGTTCAAATTTCAGATTATCCGATAATCTGAAATATCAAAAAATTCAAACTTTCATGAATATAAATATTGTTATATTTAGCAATTTGATGCTTGTTATATTCTAAAATTAAAAAAAAAAAAAGAAATTTCTATAGATGTTAATCTTGTTATATTGGATAATTTGATGCTTGTTACTGAAATTTCTATTGATGTGAATCTTGTTATATTTGGCAATGTGTTATTTGTTATATTCAAAATTTCGAAATTTTCATAGATATGATTGCCAAATTCGAAAAATTATTAAAAAATATATATTTAGATAATCGAATATCTGATATTCGCATATTTAGATATTTAATTTTTTCGAATCAAATACGGATCGCTATTTTACCGATCCAAAATTTCAAATATTTAGATTTCGAATCGAATCCGATATCTAAGAATGAACACCCCTATTACCCAATATACATATCACATAATAAGCCTATTTTAAATAATAAACATTTTAAAACTTTGATTTGATAACATTTAACTCGCATTCACTATTTTTTTAAGTGATAACATGCATATTCATTTTCTCAATTCTTACTCAAATTTTAACAAACTCTTTGTACTGCACTCATGTATCTCAGTTTTTTTTATCAAAATGTTTCTCAATTTTAACTAATGTTGAAGTTATACTTCAATTTGTCAATTAAAGGATCACATAGACTTATTACTATTTTTAAACGGGTGGCAGTTGAAATAATGTCACATATGTAACAGAAGTTCGGAAGACATGTATTTCATATTTTTTTCATGGAAAAATGGTTTATATCTGTTTAAGAGATACATATAAGGGTAAATTGTGAATTTCATCACTTTGATTTTCTTTTCACTCATATTTTGGGCACTCAAGTTTATAAATTTTCAAGTTAATCATTAAACTTTTGATTTGTTCCTATTTTGATCACTTGAGAGTTAAATAAAAAAGAAAAATGTGACATGGTAGTCACGTGTGCTGAAATATACTAATTTTTGCTAGCATGACAACCACATGTCATCCACTTCATGTTCCATTTTCTTTCTTTTTTGATTTTACCTTCTTCCCATCAAAGACAAAAGTTTTACAATTTCATCTTTCTATCGCAATAACGCTAAATTAATTAGTCTCCGACATCTTATTTGATCATTCAAGACGCCAACAAACTCTTTTCATCATCTCCTACCACTTTATTGGTTTATTTTTTTCTTCCAAAATCACTTTAGAACTCGCAAAACTTAACTCAAAACTTAGAATGTGCAAAACTCCAAACTACTCTGATCTACAATATCCATCATTTGATCAACATGGAACCAACATATATTAATCTTTTTGTAAAATCAATGTTTGATTTTGATATAACGAATAGTCTAAGGAACAAATTGCAAAGTAAATAAATTTTTAAGTACTCAAAAGACTCACAATTGACAAGTACATTTTAGACTTAAAATATTTTAAAGTAAAAACTTAAACCCCATAAAATTTTCTATGTATTCTAAAGTCAAATTTCACAAAATCGCTCAGGTGTTTCGATACTCCCCTGGCGTTTCGATACGGCTTGAACTTAAGAACTTACTGGAAATTTCTGTTTTAATACGGAAGTTCCCATTTTGATACTGACGTTTCGATACAGCCTTCATCTGGGCATTTAGTTTTTGAACAACGTTTCATACGACCTTAATTGTATCGATACAGGGGGTTAAGATTTTTCAAATCTGAGCATTTATTGATATATACGTTACTTGTCAGTTATTGGAATCTGAAAATATTTGAAATTTTGTTACTCGATTCGATACACCCCTTGGGTGTTTCGATACACATTTTGATAAATTCAAATTATGAGCAATACCGTTTCGATACAGCCTATAACCGTTTCGATACGACCCTTAACCGTTTCGATACACCTTCAAGCGTTTTGATACACCATCTTTATTATGCACAACGACTCTTTCTATTTTGAGACAGGTATCGATACGTGCCCAAGTGTTTTGAAATAGGGTGTTGCATAACTACATTTATAGTGGGAAAAAAGAGCTCAATGGCTCTATTGATGATGTCATCCACCCAAACAGCTAGAATTTAATAAAGGGGTATAAAAGCAAGCCATTAAAGCTACAATAACAACTATTGAACAAGTGTACAACAACAAAGCAAAAATTCAATCCATTATTGAGCTATTAGAGTCAAACCCTTGTACCCAATTAAGTGATTTTTCATTATATTCATCTTTTATCAATTTGGGTTGAGAGAACTTGTAATTTAGGGTAAATATATTACCTTGTGAGGTTTATTTTTCTATTTACCAATCTTTCCTTATTATTAAGTGATTTTGATCAAGCTTTGGGTAGAAAGTTTTGATCTTTGTAACAGTTTCCTCCTAATCCTAGAAAAGGAGAAGAATTCAATAGTGAATTGGTTGAAAATCCTTAGTGGGAGCTAAGGTAGTGGATGTAGAGCTTGTTCTAAGCTTGAACCACTCAAAATTGCCTTGTCTTCATTTTTAATTTTGCCAATTTGCTCCTTAAATTTTTAAATAGCCAATTCACCACCTCTTGGCCATATCGACGTTGTTTGATCATCTCAACAATTTGTATCAGAGCTAAACTTATTAGAAGGATTACAACCCTCTTGAGTCGGTTCTTTGAGAGATTGATCAGCACACAAGTGAAGCCATGACATCTACCTCTGGCCCTAACTTGTACGAGGCACAATCGGTCACCAAACCTCCATATTTCAATGGGAATAACTACCCTATTGGAAAAGCATGACGAGGCTCTTCATCAAATCTAATTACTACCTCCTATGAGATGTAGTGGAAGATGGTCCAACAATTCTAATGAAGAGAAGTGAAGAAGATAGACTCGTTCCGAAATCCAAGGTAGAGATGTCCGATGAAGATTGGAAGAAGCTTCAAATCAACGAAAAAGCCTTACACATGTTTTTTTGTGAACTTGGACCAGACATGTACTCAAAGATATCTTCATGTACAAGCACAAAGGAGGTGTGGGACAAGCTAGAGACCACTTATGAGGGCCCCAACGACGTAAAGGAGACCAAGATTAGAATCATTAATCTAAGCTACGAGAATTTCAAGATGGAGCCAGATAAAAGCGTCACTCAAATGTTTGATCGATTCTTGGTCATTGTCAATGGTCTAAAGGGCTTTAGTGAAATCATTCCCAAAGATAAGCTAGTCCGAAAACTTCTCTATTCTCTTCTCGAGTTATGGGATGAGAAGAGAACCGTCATCATCGAAGATAAAGACTTGAAGACATTGAAGCTCGATGCATTGGTGGGATCTCTCTTTACTCATGAGATCATGAAGAAAGGAAGAGAAGAAGAAAAGAAGAGAGAAGAGAAAAAATTAGAGAAGAAAGAGGTAGAGAAGAAGAATATGAGAATTGCTCTCAAAGCTTCACAAGAAGAGATCGATTCAAGCGAGGAGGAAGACGAGGAAATGGTCACGTTAGCCAAAAGGTTCACTCGATTCATGAAGTCCAATAAAGGTAGAAAGTTCATTTGAAAATGAGTCTTCAAGAACAAGAGCAAGAAAGAAGAGAAAGATCAACTTATTTGCTATGAGTGCAAGAAATCGAGGCATATACGAACCGATTATCCCCAACTCAAAAAGAATAACTTTGGGAAGAAGAAGAAGCTCAAGGCTAACGTTGCTACTTTGAGTGATGAGGAATCATCCGATGAGGAGGGGCAAGAAGTTGTCAACCTTTGCTTCAAGGCTTTGGAGAAGGATCCTAAGGTAACCTCTAACTCACTTAACTTTGATGTTACATATGATTAGCTTCAAGAAGCATATGATGAGTTACAAGAGGTTTATGATGAGTTGGTAGAAAAGTTTAAAGAATCAATTTTGAAAAACAAGAAAACTAATTCTGATTTGAAAAACCAAAACGGTTTTTTTATCCAAAACCAACTCTGGCCTTGAAAAGAAGGTTTGTTATTTAAAAGACAATTTAAATTATTTTGACAAAGAAAACATTTATTTAAACAGCCTTCTTTATGAGATAACTGATCATCACCAAAAGAAGATGAATGATCTTAAAGCTTCTCTAAGCAATATTGGGAAATATAACTTTGAAAAAGGAAGTTCATCAAAAACCCAATATGTGAAGAGAAACTTTAGTCACCCTAAACAAAGAGGCTTCCAAAGTCCCTCTAGAGGTAAAAAGATTAGGAGTGTTTGGGTTCCTAAGGAAGTGATTACTTCTAATAATATTGATGTTATTTCTTCTTGGATTCCTTAGGGAACCAAGTTTTGGGGAGCTAACACTCATGGACCCAAAATGATTTGGGTACCAAAAATCAAGACTTAACTCTTTGTTTGTAGGGGGCATTGCTACAAGGCAAAGCTTCAAGTCAAAACACATGGTACCTTGATAGTGGATGCTCAAGACATATGACTAGTGACAAGAGTAGATTCTTGGAACTAAAGCCTAAAAGTGGTGGAGTAGTAACTTTTGGTGACAACTCTAAAGGGCATATTGAAGGAATATGCTCCATTGGTAATCACTCTTCCATACTCATTGAAAATGTATTGTATGTCAACAGTCTAAAACATAACTTGTTGAGCATTAGTCAATTATGTGATAAGGGTTTTAATGTTCTTTTTGATGTTAATGGTTGCAAAATTGTGGACATTAAAACAAATAAGATAATACTCATTGGTCATCACATAGGTAAATTATATATGGTGTATTTAGATGACATTCATACATCTCATGCATGTTTGGTTGCTCAAAATGAAAATGATGCATGGTTATGGCATAGGAAACTAGGGCATGCTAGCATACACGTTTTAGAGAAATTGGTTTCTCAAAATCTAGTTAGAGGTTTACCTAAGCTAAAATTTGTGATGCTTGTGCTAAGGGTAAACAAAAACGAACTTCATTTAAATCCATTAATGATGTTTCAACTAGTATGGTATTACAATTGATCCATATGGATCTCTTTGGGCCTATTAGGACAACTAGCTTGGGTGGAAAATCATATGAATATGTTTTAGTTGATGATTTCTCTAGATACACTTGAGTTCTCTTTTTAAGTGCAAAAGACGAGACTTTAGAAAAATTCATCACATTTTAAAAAATTACTTAAAATGACCTTGGTCAAAACATTTCTCATATTAGAAGTGACCATAGAACAGAATTTCAAAATCTAGGTTTTGAGGATTTTTGTAACACTAATGGTATTAGCCATAATTTTTCCGCACATCACACTCCTCAAAAAAATAAGGTAGTTGAGAGGAAAAACGTACTTTATAAGAAATGGCTAGAACCATGCTTTGTGAAAACAATTTACCTAAGTATTTTTGGGCGGAAGCCACTAACATTAGCTATTTTCATCCTTTCGGATGCAAGTGTTTTGTTTTAAACAATGGAAAAGATGATTTAGGTAAATTTGATGCAAAAAATGATGAAGTTATTTTCTTAGGTAATTCTATAAACTCTAAAGCCTATCGAGTTTTTAACAAAAGAACCTTAGTTGTAGAAGAGTCTATACATGTGGTTTTTGATGATAACCTTCTTCCGAGGAAGGATTCATGTGATGATAATGATGTAGGGATCATTGAAGGCAATGATGATGGACAATTATCAAAGGTGGATGAGGTTCCAACCAAAGAAGAAGAAGCACAAGACCCTCTTATAGAAACCTTGAAGGACATGAATCTTGGTGAAAAGGAAGTAAGCTATCCAAGAGAACTCAACTATGTCAAAGATGGTGAAATCTTGGGTGATACATCCAAGGGGATAACCACTAGATTCTCTCTTAGATTGCTTAATAATGTTGCATTCATTTCATGCATTGAGCCTAAAAATATCAAAGAAACATTAAAAGATGATTTTTTTGGATATTGGCCATGCAAGAAGGGCTTAATCAATTTGAGAGGAGTAAAGTTTGGACATTAGTTAATAGGCTTAGTAAGAAGTCTACTATATGGACAAAATGGGTCTTTAGAAACAAACTAGATGAGAGTGGTAACATAGTGAGGAATAAGCCTAGACTTGTTGCTCAAGGTTATACTCAAGAAGAGGGAATCAATTTTGATGAAACCTATGCACTCGTAGCTAGAATGAAAGCAATTATGATGCTTCTTGCATTTACATGTTAGCATGAATTCAAGCCTTTTCAAATGGATGTTAAAAGTGCATTTTAAATGGTTTTATTAATGAAGACGTGTATGTTGAACAACCACCCGATTTTGAAGATTCAATTTTTCCAAACCATGTTTTTAAACTAACTAAAGCTTTATATGGTTTGAAACAAGCTCCTAGAGCTTGGTATGAAAAGCTTTCAAACTTTGTGGTTGAAAAAGGCAAGGTGGACACTACACTTTTGATTAAAAGAAATGACAATGACATCATAATAATACAAATTTATGTTGATGATATAATCTTTGGTTCTACTAATGAGTTTTATTGCCAAGAATTTTCTAAGCTAATGCAATGTGAGTTTGAGATGAGCATGATGGGGGAGCTGTCATTCTTCTTGGGGCTCTAAATCAAGCAAAGAAAGGATGACATTTTCATCAATCAAGCTAAGTACATCAAGGATATGCTCAAGAAGTTTGGCTTGGAGAATGTGAAGCCTCAAGCCACTCCAATGAGCTCATCAATTAAGCTTGAAAAAGATGAAGAAGGTAAGTGTGTTGATTCTAAGCTTTATCATTCAATGATTGGCTCTTTGCTTTACCTTACCGCAAGTAGACCCGACATTATGTTTAATGTTTGCTTGTGTGCTAGGTTCCAAGCTAGTCCTAGAGAATCACACCTTATTGCCATTAAGAGGATCTTTAGATGCCTTAGAGACACACCTTGTTTAGTCCTTTGGTAACCTAGAGACTCTTTTTTTAACCTACATGCTTATTCCGGTGTGAATTATGGGGGTTGTAAGATAGATAGAAAAAGTATATTCGGCTCTTGCTAATTTCTAGGTAGTATGCTCATTTCTTGGTTCTCTAAGAAACAAAATAGTATAACTCTATCTACCACCGAAGCGGAATACATATCGGCCGTAAGTTGTTGTGCTCAAGTCCTTTGGATGAAGCAGCAACTTCTAGATTATGAAGTTGATGTAGGTACCATACCCCTTAAGTGTGACAACACTAGTTCCATATGTCTCACTAAGAACCCCATCCAACATTCTAGAACCAAGCACATAGAGATAAGACATCATTTCATTAGGGACCATGTCTTAAAGAATGATTTTGTTCTAGAGTATGTTCATACCTAAAACCAACTAGCAGATATCTTTACAAAACCATTAGACAAAGAGTGTTTCTGGACTCTTATGAGAGAGTTAGGTCTAACTAGCCTATCTTAACCTTTTTAAGCCCTTAAGTGCCAAAATTTTGCTTGAATTTGAATGATGATCATGTTTATGTAATTTTGCTTCTTGATGCATCTATGCTTGTTGCTATGGGGAGTATGTATTTGTTTTAGTCCATAAACATTGCTCATCCATCAAACACATGCATTTTGGATCGATTAAAATCTAATTTTTGAACTCCATTCAGTTAAAAAATGCATTTCTGGCATATGTGTATCGAAACGGATGAAGGTGTTTTGATATGGGCTCTTGGAAAGATACCCAAACTCGCTTTTGGCAAAATTTGTATCGAAACGGCTAGGAAGAGTTTCGATGCAGGCATCAATCATGTTTCGATACGGTTTATACCTGTACTGATATGGACTCGTATTTCAGTACAGTTTTGAGGCATTCTGATACACATGTTTCGATACGACAAGTAGTACATCGATACGCGTAGCCACAACAACCTAAATAAGTCATTAAAAAGGGTTTCCAACTTCCAACCAACTTTAATTAAATACAAACTCTTTCAAAACCCTAACCCTAGATGTTTCTCCAATAAATACCCATCAAATCCCTTTGTTTTCCACACAAATATTTGAGGGCTTTTGTTTATCAAATCAAGTATAAGAAAGTTCATCAATTTGGTGCATTATCATCCATCCATTCATCCATAATCTCATCTCAAGATATAAAACTCTTTCCTTTTTCTTTTCATTTTCGTTTCAAATTCTATATTGTTTTAAAGTAATTTTTGTATATAAAACATATGTATAGTATGGGTTTGAAGATTTTGTAAAAAATTCTTTCAAAACAATTTTTTATTCGAATATAAAAAATATACCGTATATTTTTCTACATTGTTTTCTGAAATTCCTTTTACCAAAAATCCTTTTTATATTTGTATATGTTTTTAAACTATATTGTATAGCTTTTTATCAATACCTTGAATATTGTATTTTTCTATTGGATTGAATTTGGTTGATTCATGCATACATGTGTTTTGTACCTTGATTTGTTTTCAGATTTTGAATATGGGTTTTAGAAAGAGACCAAGAACTGATGAAGCTGGGGGAAGTTCAAACATCGATGAAGAATCCCCTCGTCCCAACCTCACTCTCTTTTTTCAAAAGAGTATTCGAACCAATGAAGCCCACAACAACTTTAAACTTTTCCAAGATCATCAAACCTGACGTGAGCGTGTCACTTATATACCCTTTTAGGATTTTGAACATTTTAAATTTTGTTATCTTCATTTATTAAGGCGTTGGAGTTTCATGACCTTTTTGAGCTTACTCGGAACTTTGTACCATAACATGGTTCTTCTCTTTTATCACAATGCCCGGTGTATTTCCAATGTCGATCGCTCTCAAGTGATTTCCATAGAATCCTATATTACGGGGAAGAAGTTTTGGAGTGATCCTCAAGCTTTAGTCAATATTTTTGGGTTTGAAGATGAGGGTATTTCGGATGAAAACTCTTTAGGACATACTCTTGGTGGCTCCGTTATGGTCCTTGATGCTCATGATCACATTCTAAACCTCATGATCTCTTAGTGGTTTCGTCCATCCGGAGGAAAGTTCTCATACATTCATCAAGTCGATGACTTTTGGCTTTGTTGCTTTCATGAGGAACATCAACCAAATCTTTGCCAAATCATCTTTTCCGAGATGGTGTATCTTGCCCAAATCGTAACTTGGATCTTGTCTCTTTATTTACATAGGGAACCGCTTTGAGTTATATGTTCTCGAAATTGGGGATCAATTGCTCTCTTGATTTTATAGAATCTCTCAAGGATCCCATTGATGAGAGAACTCTTCTCCATTGCAAATTTTGCTACATTGATGGAGATTGGGTTCGTGTTAAGAATCCTCCTCACGTTGTGACCCCCGAATCTCAAGCGGCTCCTCAAGCTCAGGTTGCTCTGCCCAACAATGAAGCTCTCATAGCTTTCCTCACAAGAGAAATTCACGAGCTTGCAAACCAACATTGCTTTGTTGGATAATTCCATGACCTCCGGTTTTGCTGCTATTTACACTCATTTCACATCTTTGGAGGAGCGTGTTCTTGGTGTTGAGAATCACCTCACTTCAGTTAAAACTCAACAAACATCGATGGACATCTTCATTACCAGCTTTTATGAAGAGTGGAGGCAATTTCGAAGGAGCAATGATAATGATGAAGATGAAGATGACGACGAGCCATAGACCTTTGTATCTCATTGCATATCATCTCATTTAGGATTTCCCTTTTATGCACCTATCTATGTTATTCCCCTTAGGACCTATGCTTTGATTTCTTGTTTTTTGAATTATGTTTTTAGAATTTAAGTTTGGATTTCTATTTGCTTTGAACTATTATGCTCTTATGCTTAATGAAGTGTTATTTATTTGCTTTATATTGCTTATTTTCTTATTGAATTATTATGATTTTGATCTAACAAAAAGGGGAGAAGGGTTAAGCTATTTTTTTTTAAAATCTTTCAAAACCTAGCTTAAACTTAGGGGGAATTTACTTTTATTTTTTTATATAAAAAAGGGAGAGATTGTAAAACCAATGTTTGATTTTGATATAACATATAGTCTAAGGACCAAATTGAAAAGTAAATAAATTTTTAAGTACTAAAAAGACTCACAATTGACAGGTACATTTTAGACTTAAAATGTTTTAAAGTCAAAACTTAAACCCCTTAAAATTTCCTAAGTATTCTAAAGTCAAATTTCACAAAATCGCTCAGACGTTTCGATACGGCTTGAACTTAAGAGCTTATTGGAAATTTCTGTTTCGATACGAAAGTTCTTATTTCGATACTAGCGTTTCGATACAACCTTGTCCGTTTCAGTACAACCTTCATCTGGGCATTTAGTTTTTGCACAACGTTTCATACGATCTTAACTGTATTGATACATGGAGTTAAGATTTTTTAAATATGAGCATTTAATGATATAGACGTTACTTGTTAGTTATTGGAATCTAAAAATATTTGAAATTTTGTTACCATTTCGATACCCAACTTGGGTGTTTCGATACATATTTTGACATATTCAAACTATGAGCAATACCGTTTCGATACAGCCTATAGCCATTTTGATACGGCCCCTAACCGTTTCGATACACCTTCGAGCGTTTCGATACACCATCTTTATTATGCACAACGATTATTTCTATTTTGAGACATGTATCGATACGAGCTCGAGTGTTTTGAAACATGGTGATGCAAAACTACATTTATTGTGGGAAAAAGAGAGCTCAACGACTCTATTGATTATGCCAACCACCCAAACGACTAGAATTCAATAAAGGGGTATAGAAGCATGCCATTAAAGCTATAGTAACAACTATTGAACAAGTGAACAACAACAAAGCAAAAATCCAATCCAATATTAAGCTATTAGAGTCAAACCCTTGTACCCAATTGAGTGATTTTTCATTGTATTCATCTTTTATCAATGTGAGTTGAGAGAACTTGTACTTTGAGGCAAATATATTACCTTGTGAGATTTATTTTTCTATTTGCCAATCTTTTCTTGTTATTGAGTGATTTATATCAAGCTTTGGGTAGAAAAGTTTTGATCTTTGTAACGGTTTCCTCCTAATCCTAGAAAAGGGGAAGAATTCAATAGTGAATTGGTTGAAAATCCTTAGTAGGAGCTAAGGTAGTGGATGCAGAGCTTGTTCTAAGCTTGAACCACTCTAAATTGCCTTGTCTTCATTTTTAATTTTTCCAATTTGCTCCCCAACTTTTTAAATAGTTAATTTACCTCCTCTTGGCCATATCTACATTATTTGATCATCTCAACACTTTCCCTCACTCTCCATCTCCTTATTGTTGGGATTTGGAAGAAGATGCTCCATCATTGAGAAATCAAAGAGAATCTGAAATTAAGGTTTTTTCACACACAAAAAATAAAAGAAAGTTTTGGGATCATTTCATAATTTTTAAAAGATATATGCCCATTCATAATGTTGCTAAATATTTAACAACAAAGTGACCAGAATAGTAAACTGAAAGTTCATTGATTAAATTGAAAAATTATAATATGTCTGAGAAGAAATTTGAGTGATGAAATTTGTAATTTACCTTAAATTAAATTTCCCTAATATTTTAGGGTAAATTACAAATTTCATCCCTCAACAATTCTTCCCACTCTTCTTATAGTCACTCAAGTTTAAAAAAATTCAAATTAATCACTAAGATTTTGATTTGTTCTTATTTTGGTCACTCAGGTGTTAAATCATAAATGGAAGGGTGACATGGCAGCCATGTGCTGATATGTACTAAATTTTGCTAGCACATGAGCCACATGTCATCCACATAATTTCCTTTTTTATTTCTTTTTTATTTTATCTTCTTCCTTGAAGGATGGAAGTTTTACAATTTCATCCATTTTGTCACGACGACACTGAAGTAAGCATTCTTTGGCATCATCTTCGACCATTTAAGACTCAACAAACTTGTCTCATTGTCTCATACAACTCTATCATTTTATTTTTTCCAAGATCGATTTAAAACTCGCAAAATTCAACCAAAAACTTAAACTGCATAAAACCTCAAATTACTTCAATCTACAATCCGAGGATATTTTAGTCTTCTAATCATTACGTTCAGTCCGATCAATTAAGCCTTTTCGATGTTTTCAATCCTCTTTGGTCAAGCCGACCAGTCTGATATTTTATGCCACTTTGATTAGTTCAGATATACGAATATACATATATATTTTTGTGAGTTATTTTCATAGATTAAGCAGGGTTCAATACAATCCAAGTACTCTACAATTCGAAGATTTAAGCTTTGATCCACAACTTTTCAAGCAACTCGAGGTTTTTAGATGAATAAGCCACTTAACCAGATTTGGTGTAGATTCCCAGATTATTTTGCTGTCAGGGGTATTTTTGTCTTTATGCCTCAAGGGCGTTTCCGCAATTTCGTAACGAAGCATTTCAAAAGTTATGTAACACCCCTCGCCCGGGTCAGGAGCGAGGAGCGTTATCGGAATCGGAAACGGAAAATCAGAAAGTCAGAACAAAAAATATGAAACAAGAATCCATTCTTAAATAAGCAATCCGTATTAATGCGCATGCGGAAAGTGGGCTAACAAAAACTTGTCTAAACATACATGACTAAACAGAATTTCATTTAGTCTAACTTATCAATTTTCAAACCAATTTAATTTTCTTATTGTCATTATCAAGGATCAATTTTAAATCACCATACCTTATTTCATTGATAATAATTAAATCAAACATGCCGATATACTTAAGCAATTCATTACCATGCCATTCGAAACCTTGATTAAATTAGTCTAGGTGGTTTTCAAATTACACCAACATTACCAATAATTAAGACATCAATATTACACACGAGTCATCTTCGATTTCATAGACCATGATATCAGATTTCCATTAACTATTTCGTTACAAAATATCGAGTTATCAAATACTCCTAAGCCATGCCAAGCTATCAACTATGTACAACAAAAAGAATAATGCAAGACCACTAGCTTGACTTACATATTTACAACAAAAGAATGAGGCTTTCGAACTAAAAACAAAACATGATTTTAGCCTCCTAACTAAACATCAAGGATCATATAACTTCAAACACCAACGTAAACTTAAGCTACGACCAAACAAAATGAAATGAGCCCTTAAACAAACTTCGAAGCCACCATCTAGGAGTCTAAAAATAAGACTAAGATCATACATTTCTGGTCTTGTAATTTGTCCCGCTCGGATGCTAGCTTTAGATCCAAGCTACCCTGCTAATTGGGAAGAAGGAAACAAAGGAACATTAAGTACAAAATTGTACTTAGCGAGGTAATGCTAAAGCTAATTCATTCTTGAATTTATATGTGATCAAACATTGAGTTTACTTAGCTAGGGTTGATAGCATAAAATTTACACCTAACTAAGCTTAGCAAAACCAAACTCAAGTGACTTCATACATCACGTATACAAACATTCATAGCATCATATTCGAACACATTTCAATTAACATTAATTTATCCTCATGCTTCATTTTCGATTCAGCCAAAACCATACAACAATTCAGTTTCCAACATGCTTATTCTCATGCTTCATAATCGAAATAACCCAAAAATCATACCCATTCTAACATTGCATTATCAATTAGTCATGAGCAAAATCACAAATTATCTTTAAGCATGTCATTCGAATGGGTCACCAACCATTGACCATAAGTCAAAATTTTCAAACGTATCACATTTCATTTTCATTTCATTTGAAAAGGGCCATTGCCCATATTGCTTATATTCGAACATTGCAAGCATCTCATATGCATTTTATCACAGTCGAAAGGACTAATGTCCACAAAATTCATCCATCAAATACATATCATGTCATGCTAATTCAAATATCAGTCCATTTATCCATTTCATAAGCTTCCCATAATTATGTATTTCCATTTAATTTAGTTAAGTTGCCCTAGGTAGAATAGAAGAATCAGATAATCAAGTCATCAAGAGGGTACCAAGTACCAAACAAGGGTTGCCTAAGCAACAAGTCAAGTGATGCTCAATAGCATCAATGTGTCTTGAACACCAAGCAAGATCACATTCAATCATCAAGTTCGGAGAGTACACAAGGTACTAAACAGGGGTTGCACTAAGCAACAAACCAAGGGTTGCACTAAGCAACAAACAAGAGAGCTTGGACTCCAGGCATGTCGTACTATCTAAGACCTCTAATTGACCGATGGCTTATTATTCTTATTAATTTATCATTCATTTTTAACAATATCATTCATATTTAGTTTAGCACATACATATTGCATAATTCGATTTGCATGCTCATTCTATCATATAATTGTACCAAATCACATAAATCACGTTGATTAATTTCATTCCACATTCGAGTAGCATCAAAACATACATGGGCATCAACATCACATGAAATTACATGCATATTCAGCATAGCAAAAGTACCATATAAGGGCAGTCCACATATTCATACATTCAAGCATTAACAAAGATTCAATTCATGCATATACAACATAACAAATAGATCACATAAGGCGGTCCATATATTCATACATTCAAGCATTAACAAAGATCCAATTCATGCATATACAACATAACAAATAGATCACATAAGGCATTCCACATATTCATACATTCAAGCATTAACAAGGATCAAATTCATGCATATACAATATAACAAATAGATCACATAAGGCAATCCACATTTTTATACATTCAAGCATTAATAAGGATCCAATTCATGCATCCATTTTCCTTTAACCTCCTTCCCTTACTAAACATGTTACCAATCATAAATTAAGTCCATTTCATGCACAAAATTATAAATTACATAAATAAACAAAGTGGTTAGGACACTAGTCCCAACCCTAATATAATTACACTCACAAACTCCTTAAGCTTGATCTTTGGTTAGGCTGCCTTTGTTCCTTCTCCTTGATTGATCGATCTTAGCTTCCTCCAAAGACTCCTCAACATTTTGATCTTAACACTCAACAAAAAATGAATACAAACCATATCATAGAGCAATTCAATTACATTCACTCCCTTAATACAATTATAAACATTGATCTTCAAATCTGTTTTTCTAGTGAATTAGTTAGAGAAGCAGTTAGTATTTTGATCATAATTTCTTAATTACTAATCCAAAATTCACTTATCATACACCAGTTTATTACTTGAATATGACCTTTTCAACGAACCTGGACAGTTTGTACTGCCCAACTTCTTTAATCCATAACTTCCAATTTACATACTAGAATTCGGTTTCATTTTTTCCCGGTGATACTAGACATTTCAAAGTTTGTACTATAAAAATTTCAATTCAAAATATCATATATCCTATTTTTGGTGAATTTTCAAAGTTACAACTTATGGTTTAAGTTTTCTAGATAGTTTACTCATTGGACACATTTAGCTTTGAATTCACCTAATTACCTTAGTCCAATTATAAATTCACTTAATAAATGGCTTATACTATCTTTTTTCAACATTTTTAAGTCCATATTAATTCTTATTATCAACAGACAAGTCCTCAATTTTACTAATTTTCCAGATTAGTCCTATTCTTAGGTTTCGAGTACTAACTTCCTAAATTCACCAATTTAGGCCATTTCGACTTAAATTCAAGAGTCTAAATTCATTCTTACATAATCCCCTGATTCTAAATTCTGAGTTAAGTGTCAAATTTCATATGATTCAAGTCCTTGCAATTAATGATTTTATTCAAAACAGTCCATAATTCCATTATTTTCGAATACATGCCCAATGTTGATTCTAATTAAAATTTCCTCATTCGAATTCATTTTTCCAGCAATCCAAGACTTTTTCCTTATAGAAATTTCATTTCTCTTCAACTTTTTCCTAATAGGAATTTTCCAGTTTGGTCCCTAACTATTTCAATTTTTCATTCAATCATGAATTTCTATTCTTTCCTCAAAACAATCATCTTTTAATCAATTCGCCATTTCACAAATAATTATTCAAAAACTTCATTATCTCAACTCAACATAATCACCATGACTCTAAAAATTTCATGTTTAAATCAATTTTAAACTTGCATGCATGATTTTTGCACTTAATCGAACAACTAGAAGAAGGAATGAGAACTTACTTCTTTGGCTTTGCTGCCACTAGTTAACTCTTCTTAATCCTAGCTTAAATCCTTCAACATGCAAGCCATTTCCTTCTCTATTAGAGCTCAATTTTCATAGTTTTCAAGCTTTTAACCCTCCCTTTTCTCTCAAGTTACACGGCAACAAAGAGGAGAATGATGGAGAGAAAACACTTTCCTTAATTTGGGGGATTTTATGAGATTTTGGTTTTACTTAATTGCCATTCTTAACATATCTAATCTAAACTTTTTACTAAGGGCAGCCGCAAGGAATAACAAATTTTAACATGCAAATTTTGAGTTTTCTTTTCTTTTTAATTTAGTCATCAATTTCCTCCACAAACTCTTTCTTTCTTTCTTTTATTTTGGTCCGATTTCCACTAGGGAAATGTACCCTCTCTAATTATTTTTAATTTCTCTAATCTTATTACTTTGATCAAGTTATTATCAATTTACGTTCAACTAAATCATCAACTCGACTTAATTCTTTAATTCGAAGGCCTTGTTCCCTTTAATTCGAGTTGGTGCAATAATTGCCCAATTAAAAGAAATTCAAGGACTAAATTGAATAAATTACTTAATTATGAACTTAATTACTTTCAAGGAGTAAATTAATATTTTAATTTTATGAATTAAATTCTAGGAAGGAAAAGTGGATGTTACAAGTTAGATCATTAACAGACAATCGGATTTAGAGTATAACAGTCTTATTAATTTTTCTTGGATATCAGAAGTTCTTACAAATCCTATATCTTCCTAACCGAGTAATCCAGTCTTACCTAAGTACTACCCTTTTTCTAAAATAAACGTGACTTTAACAAAATTTATCATATACTTAACATGATCATGCAGTCAATTATCGGATACTAACATGTTCAATAATGCATACAAGAGGTAGTAGTGTATTACCTTTACTCCGAGCTACATCGGTCGATTCATGAAACCCCATTCGATCGCACTCGAACCCGAATTCAATGTCTATCAACAATTCGTATTGAAGGAGCTATGAGTACCTTCAATTACACAAATTCCCATTTCAGTTCTTATTCACAATACTCCTAATTGAATAATTAATACATATACAAGTTCAGGTTCAAGGTCAGATTCGGAGGCTTTCGGGTCAGAATTTTGCGAAACGGGCTTCAAAAACAGACTCAAGATGTCAACAAACATGAAATATGACTTTTCAAAAAATTTGAATTTTTAGGACAAAGTCAAAGTCAACGCTGACGTCATGCTGACGCTGGTGGTCAAAGTCAATGCTGACGCCACTGGTCAACTCGGGCGAGTTGACTCACTGAGTTGACTCGGTCAACGGGTTAACGGGTAGGGCGGACGGTTCAGACAGATGGGTATGGTATTCCTTCGGGTTAGGGCTCAGACCGGGTTGGGTCGGTTCAGACCGGGTTAGACCGTAATTAAACGGGTCCACTTACCCTAAACGAATC
Organism: Hibiscus tridactylites; assembly: GCA_958450335.1. NCBI lineage: Eukaryota > Viridiplantae > Streptophyta > Magnoliopsida > Malvales > Malvaceae > Hibiscus > Hibiscus tridactylites. The sequence continues at coordinate 33,038,259 of OY288273.1, read as the reverse complement.
TGGTCACTGAACGATTGCTGGAGCGGTCAACGGAGACACCTTTGGCACTGAATCCAAAAGACACAAGGTGGTCGGAAAACAGCGTAGCTCTGACGAGGGCTTTGCCGGAATCGGATGAACATTCGATCGAAGGGGTTTTACTCACCTCGCCGCACTGATCTCGCCTAGTTCATCGACGCACTAAAACTGTGACGGGAACGACCGGAAAATGGCAAAATCAGGGGCGAGGCTCGAAACCTTCGAATCGTTACCCATGGCAAACAACTACACTTCAGCATGAGTGGCGGTCATGGACGACATCGGCGCGAGGCGACGATCACATCCACAGCGTTGGTGACGACCATGAACTGGCAGTGTGGCAGATCGAAGCCGAAATGGTGGAGGGGAAAACTCAGATCTGGAACCCTTCTCATATAAGAAATGAGCAAGAATTTGGGGCAGTTGAAAAGTCTTGACTTTTATTTAATTTTCGAAATAACTCAAGAAACGATTTAAGAGAAACTCATATGATTAAAATACCAAGAATGACCTTGACTCGGTTGGCTAAGAACCTTATCCACCATGCTAGAAGGTGCAAGTTCAAACCCTTACAACCACAAACCCTCTCCTCTTTTTCTCTCTCTTTTTTAACTATTTCATTTTAAGCTAAATAAAAATAGAGTGCTACATGATTTGCTGCAATGTGCGAACTGGAGGACTTAATTGAACGCGTTTTTGCGTGAGGGGCAACATTGTAAAATGGGGTCGAACTCGATGGCAAAATAAGCCCTTTAGCCACAAAATTAAAAAAATGAAATTTTCAAAAAATCTCCTAAATTCTAGAAAAGCCCCAATCTCATAAATTTCTAAATCCCGAAATACCTAAATCCCTCAATCTGACCACTCCCACCGTCGTTGGCCATGATTCCGGGGAAGAAATGGAGCGTATTCCCTTCTCCCAAGCACCCATGCACCAATCGTCGTCGTTCAGCCACCGCTCGTCGCAAATCGTTCGAATGAATTTTTTGAATATTTTATACTTCGTCCGACGTTTTGCCCGACTTCGGTCTATTTCTGGCGACTGGGTGGTAGGGTAAACGACCGTGGTGGTCCAGCGACGGATGTGGCAGACGGCGACGTGGCCATCAGTGACGGAATCGATTCAAATTGTGATTTGAGTTTTTTTAGTTAGGAATTTCGAATTTGGGGGTTATTTTGTGAATTTTAAAAATTTAGAGATTTTTTAAAAATAAGTTTAAAAATAAAAGAAATTAAAAATGAAATAAAATAAAAAATATTTTTTAAAAAAAGTTAACTGTAGTTAACACGAGGCACCTAAAATTATAACGGTTGAAACTTTGGGCACCTATTTTATAAAAAAATACTTTAGGCACCTAAAATTCAAAAGTGGTATAGTTCAGGCACCTACTTTTCATTTAAGCCTAAACTTAACCCTCAATTTTACATATTGTTATAATTTAGTCCTAATTCTACAAAATTTATAACTAAGAACAACGTTAAATTTATAACAAAGTGTAAAAATTGAGGGTTAAATTTAGTCCTAATTACACGTCTGCCATGTGTTCTTAGCTATAATTTTTTAGAATTAGGACTTAATTATAACAAAGTGTAAAAATTGAGGGTTAAATTTATTAAATTTCTTCTGATTATGACTAAATTGATTGAATGTGTAACTATGAAGGACTAAATGTGTTATTATACAAAAAAAAATTAATAGTCATGTCATTTCTATAACAGAGGTTAACGACACAATTAACATTTTGTAGCAAAACATAAAATTTAATTGTTATTTTATCGTTTTAAAAAATTTGATTACCATTTTATTTTTTCGAGTATAATTGAATGATTTTATATGTACTTTACCCTAAATATTATACAAACAGTTTATTAAATTTGTGATGTGAGTAGGGATGTAAAAACAGGTAATCGGACAGGTTTCAGGTCGGGTTCTGTCAGGTCGGGTAAAATCGGATACAAGTCATTTTAGGTAAAAAAAATTTGACTCGACTCGGGTCGGGTGCGGGTCCATTTCAGGTCGGGTCCATTTCAGGTCGGGTCCATTTTAGGCCGGGTCCATTTCAGGTCGGGTTAGAACGGGTCGGGTCTGAAGCAGATAATTGGCAGGTTAATTCGGGTTCGGATACACTTCAAGTCGGGTCCATTTCAGTTCGGGTTCATTTCAGGTCGGGTTCGTTTCAGGTCGGGTCCATTTCAGGTCGGGTCCGTTTCAGGTCGGGTCTATTTCAGGTCGGGTTCATTTCAGGTCGGGTGCATTTCAGGTCGGGTAATTTCAGGTCGGGTAGTTTCAAGTCGGGTAATTCAGGTCGGGGTATTTTCCGGATTGAAATTCGTATTCAGTTTGAGTTCGGTCGTACAACCGTATAAGTAGTTGATAGACTTTAGGTTGACCTTCGTCAATCGTCATTAATTTTGAGTTAATTATTTAAAGTCATATCAAATTAAAATTATAAAACATTAGAGTAATTAAAAAATAATCAAAATAGGTCGATTTGGAATGAAAATGGGTCAATTTGGATTACAAATAAAATTTCAGGGATTATAATGAACATAAATATCAAATTAAAATTATAAAACATTAGACAAATTTAAAAGAAAACAAGGAAAATGGGTATTTTGGAATAAAAATAAAGTTTTGGGGACTATAATGAACAAAAATATCAAATTAAAAGTATAAAAATTAGAGTAATTAAAAAAAACAATAAGTATAGGTCAATTTAGAATAAAAATAAAGTTTTAGTGTCTAGAATGAACAAAATTTAAAATTAAAACTATAAAACATGATGAATTAAAATATATATAAGGGTCAATATAGAATTAAAATAAAGTTAAAGGGTTCATGCATTAATATGTACACACACGTACTTACATACATTAGGGGTTAGGTTTTAGTGTTTAAGGTTTAGGGTTTAAGGATTAGGGGAAGTGATTATGGTTTAGGGATCACGGTTTAGGGTTTGGGGTAGGGTTGAGGGTTCATGCATTAATATGTACACACATATACTTACATACATTAGGGGTTGGTTTTAGTGTTTAAGGTTTAGGGTTTTAGTGTTTATGGTTTAGGATTAGGGTTTAGTGTTTAGGGTTATGGTTAGGGTTAATGCATTAATATGTACACACACATACTTACATACATTAGGGGTTAGGTTTTAGTGTGTAAGGATTATGGTTTAGGGTTTAGGGTTAATGTATTTATATGTACACACGTACATACTTACATACATTAGGGGTTAGGTTTTATTGTTTAAGGTTTATGGGTTAAGGATTATTGTTTAGGGTTTGATGTTTGGGGTTTATGGTTTTAGTGTTTAGGGTTTAGGGTTCATGTATTAATATGTACACACGTACATACTTACATACATTAGGGGTTGGGTTTTAGTGCTTATGGTTTAGGGTTTAGGGTTTATGCATTAATATGTACACATGTACATACTTACATAAATTAGGGGTTATGTTTTAGTGTTTATGGTTTGAGGTTTAATGTTTAGTGCTTAGGGTTTTATGGTTTAGAGATTAAGATTTAGGGTATCCACTTTTATATATACAGATATTGTAATATAAATTCTAAAATAAAAAAACACACGAAACCCTAATAATTTAATGTTTTAACGAGTTAAATTGAAACCTAAAAATCAAAATTAGGACCTAAACGTAAAGTACCAAAACATAAGAAGACTATAACAATGATTTTCCCTAAACCAAAAAACTGGCGGGCAGATTCCCACCAAATCTAAATTGGAAATTCTTTTCCACCAAAATTTCAAATTTTTTTTCAATTTTTTTTTCAATTTGGCGGACACTTTCCCACCAAAATTTCAATTTTTTTTCATTTTACTCCCTAAATTTTATTTTTATTTCAAATTGACCTACATTTATTTTTTTAATTTGTCCAATGTTTTATTATTTTAATTTAATATTTTCTTCATTCTAGTCCCTTAACTTTATTTTAATTCCATATTGACCCATATATATATTTAATTAATCATCTTTTATACTTTTAATTTGATATTTTTGTTTATTATAGTCCCCAAAACTTTATTTTTATTCCAAATTGACCTGTTTTCATTGTTTTATTTTAAATTTGTCTAATGTTTTATAATTTTAATTTGATATTTTTGTTCATTATAATCCGTGAAACTTTATTTTTAATCCAAATTAACACCTTTTCAGTCCAAATTGACTCATTTTCATTATTTTTTCAATTACTCCAATGTTTTATAATTTTAATTTGATACAACTTTAAATAATTAACTCCAAATCAATGACGATTGACGAAGGCCAACCTAAGTGTATTAATTTTAAGTTATTTTTATGTTATAACAGTTAATTTTTTAACTTAAGTGTATTAATTCTATTTTATATCTTAACTTAAGTCTACAATTTGTAACTTATGACAACAATTAATTAATTTGTTCTAATTAAGTAAATCATCTATTTTATAACTTAATCATTTTTGAACTTCAAAAATTGTAGTAAGACTTGTACGAAAATTTTTGAACTACAAAAATAATAAATTAATTAATATGTTCTAATTAATCTTTTTTTAACGTTAATTTACTTAAGTCTACAATTTTAAACTTGAATCTGTTATACATAAGTTATAACTTTACTAAATTTTGTAAATTGAATCTGTTAAGTATAAAATAATAAAATTGTACTTACAATTTTTTTTGTAACTTTACTAAATTTACTTAATCATTTTTGAACTACAAATATTATACATAAGTTATAACTTTACTAAATTTTATAACTTGAATCTGTTAAGTATAAAAAAAATAAAATTGTACTTACAATTTTTTTTTATAACTTTAGTAAATTTTATGAACTACAAATGCATATACAACTTTAGTAAATTTGTAGTTCATAAATTAACGTTAAAGACTTATAAAACTGTTATTTATTTTTTTATAATTTGTAAGTCTACAATTTTATTCAAGTTAATGAATAAACTTAAAAATTAAAAACAACTCTTCATTTAATTTTTGTAGTTCAAAAATTATCAATTACTTATTTTTTTTCAACTTTAGTACTTAATATATATATATATATATATATATATATATATATATATATATATATATATATATATATATATATATATATGCGCATATACATCACCTACATCAATATATGTAGGTGTATATGTATATACATTATATATGTATATGGTATATCAACTTCTAAATTTTTTTAATTCATCATGTCATAGGTTTCGGGTTAATTTCAGCTCAGGTCAACAACAGGTCGGGTCACTTAACAGGTCGGGTTTAAAGCAAGTCGGGTTCAAAACAAGTCGGGTCCATTTCAGGTCGGGTCCATTTCAAGTCGGGTCCATTTTCAGGTCGGGTCCATTTCAGGTCGGGTTCATTTCAGGTCGGGTAAAATCGGATATCGGGTCAATTCAGTCGGGTAAATTCGGTTATTTGTCAGGTCGGCTTCGGGTTCGGGTTCGTTTCAGTCGGACGCAGGTCAGGTTTCAGGTCCAAATTAACAGGTCCAATTTGGGTTCGGGTCGTTTTCAGTCGGACGCAGATCGGGTTCGGTTACTACAGTAACATGTCAAATTCGGGTTCGGACCAACAACAGTCGGTTGCAGATCGGGTTTGGGTCATCAAAACCTCGGGTCAAATCAGGTTCTGACTCGAGCAGGTTTCAGTCGAGTTTCCAGGTTCTGACTTGTTTTTAATCCCTAGATGTGAGGGAGAGTAACATTGACGGTGCAACTGCAATCGGAAATTTAAAGATATAATTAATATAAACGAACAAATTAGAGTTGAATCGGAAAACTGATCCACGCGCCCTCACACGTGCTCTTTAGTCTCCCTGATCCCAACAGAATAACAAACCCAAAACCCCAAAAAGTTCAACAGGTTCAAAATCGAAAATCCCCAAATATCCCCAAACCCTAGATAATCTCTCGAGAGGGAGAGAACTGGAACTGGAATTCTCCACGACAGAATCTCTCGGTTGAACTGAGAAAGTGTCGCCGACTTCAAATCCGCGAAATTCGGATCTCTCCCGACGCTCTACTACTTCTTCCTCTACAAAACCCCAACTTTGCACCGATCAAAACAAAAACGACGATAACAACAGATTGGGCTCGACAATGACGGTCGACGGCATCCTTCGAAACGTTTACTCGGCCGCTCCTTCGACTGAGACGACTCTAATCGACGCTCCGATTCCGAATAACGTCGTGGATAATTCCGAAGCTTTTCAGCTTCAAACTGTATCGGATTGTAATAACAATGTGGCGAGAAGTGTGGACGAGGTTTGGAGGGAGATTGTATCCGGCGAGAGGAAAGAGATCACGATGAAAGAGGAGGCGCCGGACGAGATGATGACTTTGGAGGATTTCTTGGCGAAGGCTGGTGCCGTGGAGGAAGCGGGGGCGGTTGCGACGGCTGAGGTTAAGTTGCATCCGGATAGGTTGAGTGGTGGAGTGTACACGTTTGATCCGATGGGATCGGGAGCCTTTCAAATGCTGGATAAGATGGAGGGGTCAGTTGTTGGGTTGGGGAACGGGATGGAAGTTATTGGAAGTGGAGGTGGTGGAGGGAGAGGGAAGAGAGGAAGAGGGGTTTTGATGGAGCCTTTGGATAAGGCGGCACAACAGCGGCAGAGAAGGATGATTAAGAACAGGGAATCTGCTGCACGGTCTCGGGAGAGGAAGCAGGTATAAAATTGGTTGAATTCTTTTGATTGAATTGTGGTAACGTTATTGGATTGTTTCATTTAAAAAATTGTGTTTTACTCTGCTCTCTTAATTGTAGGCATACCAAGATGAATTGGAATCATTGGCTGTGAAGCTGGAAGAGGAGAACGAGTGGCTGTTGAAAGAAAAGGTATTGAATTTTGTTCTCAGCGTTTATCACCTTTCCTTTTATGATTTCAAATAATGATCGGAATGGTTAATTTCCTTATTATTTACTTGCTAAAGGTGGGAATTTCTTTTATCTCAAACACAGTGTATGTAGCTTGTTCTCAATGTAGTTGCTTTTGAGTATTGACTTGTAGTATAGACATTAGTGTTATCTCATATCTGCCTCTGAAAGGATTTTTTTTAAAGCTAGGAGCTCCTGTCTTAATTAACTTTTATTTACAAACTTCCAAAAGTTGATAATAACTGTACTTACTATTTTTTAGCGTTGCTGTTTTTAAGTGGCTTGATGCACCTGGCAGCAATAAGTTTCCCAGTACTCCCTTAGATTCTACCTTAATTTCCTTGCCCATCATGTCCATACTCCATAGTCTTTGTTGGATTTGGTGATTATTCTCTATATAAGTTCCCAAGCTACTTGTAAGTTATACTCTCATTTTGTGGTGTTCTTCACTTAGCAGTCTCACATCTTTCAGCTTCATGTATTCTATAGAAAATATTCTTTACTTGCTATTGGTTGTGTATAGAGTCTATTGTCCTTTATAGAGGTTTATGGGTGCACCCTACACTGCTTTATGCACTCAACTTTAGAAGCCTAGCATTTTTAAGAACTGAACATGATTAGATTCACCAGAAATGCATGTATCCATGTACAAGCTGCTTTAATACTTGGTGCTGGAGATAGCTTGAATTTGAATTCTCTGTATTTACCAATTTTGGCTTGCATATACTCAATTTAGCCAATGATTGGTTGTTGCTTTATTTATAGGGCTAAGTTTTTGCTCCCTCTACCGTGGTCATTTATGTTTCATTTCTTATAGCTTCTCCCTGTCTTAAGTTACTTGAGTATGTGGTCAGGGGCAATTATCAAGCACTTGCAAAGGTGCATCCATACAAACTTGCATGCATATACCACACTTTAAAATGAAAATTTCATTCAATGCATGATAATTCTTGCACTTATGCACATTTCATATCCTGTTTTATGCACCTTACATTTCTTAAAAATGAAACATTTCTCGCCCTTATGCATCTCATGTATGAGGTGATAAATCAAGTTCTTGGAAGGAACTAAGTTTTATCTTTACCCGTCTTGTTTTACATATGTTTCAGTTTTCATATCCTGGGTCTCAATTCCTAACAGCTTGAATTTGGGCTTTCTTGTTATCTTTTGTTTCTTAATTACAATATTCTAAATTTTGGTACTATCTTGTAGAGTAAGCTAATGATCATAATTAGTTATTTTATGCTTTTCTATTTGCCCATGCTAACTTCCATGTTACTGCATTGCAATGTCTTTCACTTCACTGGATTTTTTTGTGTATGTTTTCATCTCTAATTGCAATTATTTTTGCTTGCAGGCTGAGAGAACTAAGGCAAGATTTAAGCAGGTAATAAATTGCAGCTTTTGTTAGAGCGTTAAGTTTTATCAGATTCTATGGGATTGGTCAAAATGAAGAAATAGTTTGATATATAGTGTAGTTGAAACACACTATGATAATAGGAAATTGAAGTGGGAAAGTTTTAAGAATAATCCATTGCATTAAATATATAGGATTATGTTATTAATTGGAAATTAAAGAACTGTGAAAATCTCCCCTCTTTTTCATTTCGAACATGTAACATAACTTGATTTAAATATGTAGATATGTGTAATTATATCTGGTTGAGGAATTTTGTGATTCTGTCGGTGTAATGAGGTACCTAGCCTGTATTTTAACCTCATACATAAATTGTCTTTTGTAGTTGTTTTATTTCTCAAACAACACTTAAGTGAGAAATGCAATTATGGACGACAGAGAATATAGCAATTAGCTGTGCCTTTTAAGTTCCTGAAAGAGTGCTTACCATGTTGATTTGTACTGCAGCTCATGGAGAAGGTGGTTCCGGTTGTGGAGCTGCGAAGACCACCGCGTGTGCTCCGTAGAGTTCGATCATTGCAGTGGTAGATATTATTTTCAGAAAGGAAAATAGCTAATCTGACATAGAGGAGGAAAAGGAGTGGGGTAACAGAGAGGGGCACCATTAAACTTATCTTCTTTTGAATAGCTATTCCAAAGCTGATAGTAGTCTAGAGCAGTTGCGGTTCTTCATATGTAAACAAAGTGAAAAGCTAAACCGGAACTGTGAAGCAAAGTTCCAACCTTATTATTGAATAGAAAGGTTTTGCGGCAAAGGAATGCAGGGAAGGAGGCATTAAGTTGGTTTATATAGCTAATGATCGATGGTTCCTCCTCGGCCACATTGCAATAAGGAACAAAAGGATTCTGGATTAGTAGTGTACTGTATTTATGTGGTGACAACCTATGGAAGCCCTTTCGACAAAAATTTAGAACGGTCAGTAATGATCTGTTTATATTATTAGTTAGGGCTCTGCTTCTGATTTCCTTGATGGGAATTATGTGCATGAATGATGCGAAGTGTTTGAAAATAGGCGGTTTATCGATGCTTCTTCCGACCTTAGCCTCTTCCGGATGCTCTTTTTCTATATTATTAGAGGTGACAATCGAGCAGGTTCTGGTCTGTATTAAGGATGGGATTTAGGTCACAGTTCATTTTGGCACCTCTAATTCAGTCCTTAGAAACAAATCAATAAATTAAGAAGATTTTGTTCATGGGGCATCTAAGGACTGTATTTTTGGTTGGACTTGGAGATATGAAATGCATTGACCAATTAATAAAGGATGAAACACTGTACTTTTTGGTCTGATCATTTTGCTGTAGTTTTCATGGATTCCAAACAAAGGGTACAAAGCAAAATTGGGGAATGTAACAGAAAAAAAGCGTCCTATTGAAACAGTTATTTCTGTTGAATGATTTAATACAAAGTGTCCTATTGAAACAGTTATTTCTGTTGAATGATTTAATACAAAGTGTCCAATTAAAGGAAAATTAATAAGTGACTGGCTTCTTTACAGATTTGGTCCTCTAGGGAGTTGAGAATTACTATGACCACCAGTACATTTTGGTGTAAGTCGATTAATAATAGAATCTAAAAGGGTGTAAAGCAAAGGTAAAGATTTCCTTAAAAAAAGCAAATTGGATTCCCTAGCTACCTAAAAAGAAAAATTAAAATAATAAATAAAATAACAAAAGAATTCAAACAATTATTTGAGGGGCCAAAAGTAGAGGAAAAAGATAATCACAGAACTAATCATTTTAGAATAATAATCCCCATCATTTTTACCATCTTTTATATTTAGACATGTACACTGCAATGATCATATCTACATTCTTCTATCTTTATTTAAAGAAAAAGAAAAGGGTAAAGTACATAAGTAGCCACTAAACTATGGAAAATAATCAATTTGGTCATTGATCTTTCAAAAGTTATAAATTGGTCATTAAATTTTATCAAATTGTTACAAAATAATAATTAAATATGGCTTTATAAAGTTGATTATTTGGGTTGGTTTCGGAGATTGGTTGGTTTTAGTCGGATTTTCAGTTCGGGTTATTTTTTACTACCATATATATGACTTTATAAAGCTGGTATATTTAACTTTTTGGTAAATTGTGCGGTAATTTACATTTTATCTTTCTTTATTTCTTTTAGTATCTTTTATCTATTTATTTGAGGTTGCCTTCTGTTGGGCTGAAAATCGATTCGGGTTGAATTTGGTTCGATTTAATTTATTTCGAGTTTCGAATCAAAATTATATCAACATGTTGGGGTCGGTAACATTCAATGATATTTTATAACAGTTTGATTATTTTTTACAATTTATAAAAGGTGAATGGTGGTTTACTCAAAAGAAAAAGGGAAAGAGGTGAGGTTTATTTTCCAGAGACAAAATGATGCCCAGCTTTTACTGTGTAAAATAATGCAAAAGCCACAGAAACACAAGGTCCGATGTATCTATGTCTGTCTGTCATCCATTGATTCCAAACAAAGGAGTTTAAAGCTCTTCCTCCTCTAAGAGTTTGTTTATTAATGGAGATGTTCATCTTCCTCTTCCTACTCTCTCACTCTGCAACATTCATGGTGGGTGGCGTTTCACACCCCACTGCTACTGCTCGTGTTGGTGACTCACTGAGTAAGTGCTCCTCAAATTTCAAACAACCTGCTTTGAGTTTTGGGTTCCGAGTTGTAACTACTTTTATATTATTTCTCAGTTTTCAAGCACAAGTATGAGTACAAGCTCTATATTTTCCACAACAAAAATGCCTTCAATCTCTGCAATTTCACCCAAGCTTCCCTTCTCACCAAACACAACTCCACTTCCTATGAGGTAATCTTTTCCAACATACATTCTCAAACTACAAGCTCTAATCGAGTTTTCAGAGTATCAATATCGTATCAATCGAGTTTTCATAGTATCAGTATCGTATCAATCAAGTCATGTTGTCACTCGAGCCAGCAACTTAAGTGTTTAATGTCAGCTCAAAAGACTAATGAGGCGTACAACATGTCTAAAATATGTGAATTGAATTGTAAATGCATTAAAAGAATGAAGTAGTCATCCTAAATTTTATTATCTTTAACACTCCATCGAATAAGTAAACATGTGCTTACAATCTAATCCAAATGCTAAATACGCTTCATCTCAGAGTTGAACCCGTGTTTAATGGAACGAACGGATTCAAAATAATGATAAGAGGACTGAAGTAGAATGTTTCTAAATTTAAAATCTCGACAACAGTTTAAGGACTTTTGGTGGAAATAACCCACATCTTTGTTTATACAATGTGCAGTGGCACCCTTCTCGCCCTGGTTTCTTCTACTTCACTTTCAACAATGGCTCTACCAAAACATGCCCAGGCTCTCAAAAGCTCTCCATAAAAGTCACTCCGGCAGAAAATCAGATAGCCCTGTCACCGGAAGGTGCTCCGGCACCGACTTCCGGTGGAACAGTCGTGTCATCTTCTTCCCCGGCATATCCATGGCCGTTCCAGCCTCGCCAGGCGGTTTCACCCGCACCAAGTGTCGGCTCACCGGTTGCGGTGCCGACTCTAGTGCCAGATAAAGGTGGTGATGAGGGCATCCCTTTTATCAACAGTAACCCAGCAGTTCCATTGCCGACTGATGAAGTTGACTCTACCACTATTCGACCTTTGCCCACCTCCGATCATGGAGGAAAGGTATCTTTTTTTGTCTCTGGATGCATATAATTTTTTAATAGTTTAAAGATAATTGGTGCATGTCTATTACAATTAACCTAAGATAATTTTTTCAAAGAGTTGCCACATAATAAGAACTAATAAAATTTTATCTGAATTAGTTTAGTTAACACGTCGAAAACAAAGTGATTAATACAATACTTAAAGTTTGAAAACGAATAAAACATTTGAAATTTAAAAAAACCAGTTTAGAAACTGAACTACATAATTGGTGGATGTCTATTACAATTAACCTAAGATTTAACAGAACTTAATAAGTGTTTTAATAATAAAGTGAATGATGTTCATCCTAAGAGACATGAGTTCGAATCACTTTGTTTATAAAGTGTATATCCATATCAAAATGTTAAAAATATCTATGAACATATACTACTTTGTAATTACTTTTAGCCTATTCAAGTTATAAACTTTTTCAAAGTGGTATTTGTTCACCAATTTGATGGGAGTGATTGCATTGCAGGCAGTGGTGGGGATCTTAACAGCTCCAATGGCTCTATTTTCTATGGCTTTCATAATTTTGTAAAAGAAAAAAATGGTTACCCAAATTTGCTTTGTAGATTGATAAAAATATGTATTTTGTAGTAGAATTTAATTAATTTGAGTGATTAGAGGCTAAAAGTTGCTTTATTGTTTTATGATTGTTAAACTGAAGGTTTTGTAATGAGAAATGGTGATGCCATGCAGCTTAATTTTTGTAGGAGTAAAATATGTATTTTGTAGTAGAATTTTTATCTTATTTTTTAGATTCGAGTTTATAAAATTTGAATCGTCTTAAATCAAATATATTTGTTTGATTTTTGTTAGAATATAATTATAATTATTTATAAGATTGATTCCAGTTTAAACGACTCTCCTTAATCATATATTTTATTTAATCAATCAAATATCATATAAAAATATATAATATATTTATATTATTATTTTTTAGAAGGGATTTTTGTGATATAGTATTGAGGTGAGTATAAAAGAGTTGAGTTGCACTGGAAGGACTAAATTGAGTAAAACATAAAGTTTAGGGATTAAAATAAAAAAATATTATATCAAAAAAGGAATCAAAGTTACATAGGTATTGAACTGTGGTCGGGAATAATGTGGTTGGTTTAAATATAATAAAAAAATAAACTTAAAACAAATGATGAATTGAAAAACAAGAAAATCATAGATCAAATCACAAAACAATCAAATTATTTAACTAAAAACAAAAAATAGTATAATTTTAATATTCAATTTTCCAATTATTCTAAATTTTAAAATTCAATCTCAATTCAAAATAAAAATCACTAAATTAAATTAATTAGAATAACTCAAAATTTAAAAAAAAATCAATTTTTAAGAGTTCAATCAAATTTTATTTATCCTGTACAAAGTGATAGACCCCATCTTAACAATCATTGCCACTTTGGACCTTGCAATTGATTACTTCTACTTTTACTTTATTCCCCCCCCCCCCCCCCCCCCCCTCTCTCTTATTTCTTTCAAGACCCTTTTTTTTCATATTCAACCGATTATAATTTGATTTTCTTTATCATTGCTTGTTCTTCTGCCTTTTCTTTTTGTAATTAAATAAATTCATTTAAATTTTGTTGGTTTTAGATTAGTTCACATTAGAGATGAAATAAATTAGAATATAGATTTCTTCTTCCTTTTCTTTTTGTACTATAAAATTACATTACTCCAATTTTTCAACTCCTCTTAAAATATCGGTTACTATGAATGGACCGAGGGATAGAGGGGGAGGTCGCCACTTTAAAATTTTTAAATTTGTATATAATTTAATAATTTTATATGTATTTTTTATTGAAAATTTATTTTCTTCCCCTAAAATTTTATAGGTTAGCCCTGTAACGACCCGAAATTCAGGTTAGCAAATCGGGTCTCGAACTCATGTATTGGACCTTTTGTGTTGAGAGCCCAATTAGAGAATTAGGATATGGGTTTTGGGCCTTATAGTAAATAAATAAATAAAATAGGGAAATGAGTGGGTAAGGTTATTTGAAAATAAAAGGTGGCCGATGGGATTGAGAGAGAGAAAAAGGAGGAAAAAGAAAGATAAATAAGGGAGAGTCTTTGAAGGTCGATCTATAGTCGTTGAAGCCGACGTGCACGACACCGCTGGCACCATTGGGAAGGTCTCACTGAGACGAGTCCAACGATGGTCGTCTCGTCGTCGTTTGCCAAAGTAAAGAGAAAAAAGAAGCGGGGAAGCTCGTTCACCATGTTCCGGCCAAAACCACCGCAAATGGAGGCCACTGGCGTGCTCACTGGCTGGAGAACTGCTGGACTGGAGCTCGCCAGCACTATCCAGCTACTGGAGGAGGCCCCACGCGTCGCCCATGCGGGTGGGTGTGTGCTTGGCCAAGTGGGTGCATACAGATCTGGTGCACTACACCACACCGGATCCCAGACCCAATTTCACGTGAATCTGGCTGCACCAGATCATGCCATGAAGGGTGCATGGCTGCTACGATACACCGCACCGTACAGGATCACCAAGGTAGTTGACCGGCGTTGACCAAGCCGTTAACTTTTTCTATGGACCCTACCTGGAGGTTTCTCAACGTTTTGGATCCAATATTGATGTCCGTTTTGCCAAATTCGAACTCGATAAGCTGTTTTTAGGCGCTTGACCTTGTGTTTCGTTTAGGGGGTGCATAAATTAATGTAATTTCGTATTCTTTGGTATACAAGGATTGTTCAGGATCAAATATCGGATCAAGTGGAATGTTTGAGAAGCTTGGATGAGGATTTTAGTGTTATCAGCATAAGATTAGTACACCTCGAACTCCTATTGCTTTATGAGCATCATAAGCGTAATTGCCTTGCTTGTTAGTGGTTGCAAAATAGGTTGATGATAGATAAGCATGAGTAGAGAACGATTGTATGTGACTTGATATTTTGAGATGCATGATGGTGTTGCGGATATTACAAGATTGTTAGAGGCTTTGGAGACCATGTTGGGTCGTTTGTGATGCAAGTATGATTGATAGATGATTGTTGGATTGATTGAGATGAATGTGATGTTTTATATGCTAATTCGAATGGATTGATGTGATTTGATGGAAAACTGTGTAATAGATGAATAATAGTTATATTCGAATAAATGAGTATAAAGTCGATATGAAATGTTAATTTAGTAAACGCGTTAGTACATTACAAACTCTTATGTTTTTAAGGAACTAATAAAAATAATATGTATGGTAGAATTTGGGTGTTGAGGTTGTGTTTGAAAGCATGAAACTTTACAATGGTAAAATCTGAAATCAATGTTTATAGAGTGTAAAATGAGTAGGAAATCACTTAATATGCTTTTCATAACGTGTAGGACCAACTTGGGGGTTTAACGATAGGAATTATAGTTAAATAGTGTGTGAATTGACGTGGTTACCTTTGGTGCAAGAGATGCCAAATGTTATGAAATTAGTAAAACATGACAAGAACATGGGTTTCCAGCCAAACATTTATAAGGGATCGATCCCTTGATAAAAATGATCGATCTCCTTGATTCCAGTAGCGAACCAAAATGACCTCCCAGGAATTTAGTTGAAAAGGATCGATCCCCTCATAAAAGGGATCGATCTCTTGAAATTAAAAAAAGTATTCAATTTAGTTCTTGAGTTGCGTATCAGTACGCACAATAGCATTTGGCTCAATATTTTCAACTTTGAGTTCGAGGTAAAGGGGCCTAGGGGTCTTCTAAGGTATAAAATAAATTGTAAAATCGAAAGTAAGGAAATCTAACTCCGTATGAAAATTAAATGAGAACTTAAATGGGTTTAAGCCTTGTGAAAACTAGGTGATGTTAAAGCAAATGTTGAGATGATTTGGTTTTGCATGAATGCTATGTGAGTAATTGTTGAAGGGATCCGGATGCCTAATGTGTGATTCGAGGCTATGTGACTAGTGCTTAAATAATACATTATTTTATTAATAATTACTCCTTGATTAGTTGTTTTAAGTTGCTTAGCTGGTGATTTTCTGTTCTTTTCAGCGCAGGACTTTGTGGCTGGAAAGTAGACTAAAAAGGCTGGATTTCGCATGTTTTCTGGATTCATGGTTGGATTAGTGGGTGTAAAGTGTCCATAAGTTCTATATTTCATGCACATTTCATCTCATATTATTGCTGTTTTTGAGTACATTTTAGGCATAATTAGGTTCATGCATTGCATTTTACATTATTCTTTACTATGTTATGCTTTGTATTGATTTTCTGTTATTTGGTAAAGAAAATGTACTGTTTTAGTTTCAGGTACTAGAGGCTGACAGAAGAAGAGATGAGCTGAGGACATGATGCTGAGACAACAAACTAAGGAGCTGTATTAATGCAGTTCCAGAAAGAGACAGTAGCTGTCGAGTAGCTGCCGCCGCCCTACCTGCCGCCCAAGATAGCAAATTGAGGAATTAGAGAACTGGAATGCGATCTGTAGAGCAGAAAATCATGATCTTAACTATGATGTCCACTCAATTTTCTAATGACTGTAGCAGCATGCAGAGCAACCGAAGGAGGAACTCGAGATTACTTGCGGAGCAAGGCAACATGATTAAGTCCATATTCAACTCAAAGAAGTCAGAATTTAAGGTTGCATTTAATACAAAAGCTACTTTGAATACTTCTACTCCAAGAAGGACTAGACCTAGCTGATGCCTATATATACTCATTGTAATTTTACTTCAAAACAACTTAGGTTTTCCCTTAGGCATAGTTTAGGTTTTCTTGCCGCCATTTTGTTCTAAAACTATCTTTGGGTTTGGGTTATGTTGTAATTAGTGTGAGAACGATTGTTTAGGTTTTTAAGTTTGTTTTTGCAATAAAGCTTCAAGGTTTGCTTATTCCATGTTCTTCATTGTTTTCAATTAAGGAGAAAGATTAGTTGATTATTATCCATTTGTTCGGTATCGAGAGAGTCAAACTCACGAAATGAGTAAGTACGATCTCATCTATAGACGGTGTTGATCAATCCAGCCTAGACATAGGTTAGGGTTTAAGGCGGCTAAAAGAGGACAAATTAACTTTGCTATCTTTGCACGATTCACGCCGTGACTGGTATTATCTACAGTGGGCATCAACAACATTCTGACTTAGACATAAGCAAGATCACTTTCAAAGCGTTCTGCCGAGCCTTGTAGTTCTGCCGAGTTTGCCGCCGAGACACAAGTCCATTCCCCTGCCAAGGCAGCGAGATCGTCTCAGCAGCCTAACTACCATCCCCCGCCGAGGCAGCAGAGTCTGGTAGCGCAAAGCAACTTGTCCTATTCAACACAGTTTCACACTAAGCAACAACATAATCCTGCCCATTCTATCAATATGAACTCTTACCTTTTAATTACTTGTGTTTTTATTTTATTTTTCTCTTCAACAAATCAACTTATTTGTGCAATTTACTTTTCTTGTACAGAAACAACGAATCGAGTCAAGCTGTCCAATCTATGTGGGAGACGATATCCTTTATACTATTACTTGACATGAGTGTGCACTTGCGCTCATATTTAGAGAACACTAAAACGCTCTACAAGTTTTTGGCGTCGTTACCAGGGATTGGTAACAACGAAATTCGTTTTAAATTTCTACACCTTTATTTATTTACATTTAATTTTCAGTTTTTATTTTTAATCAAAAAAAATATTTTACAGTTTCCTTTGCTAAGTGCATGACCAGGGCAAACCCAAAAGGCGAAATCGTTTACGTAGACAATATCGAACGAAGAGCAAGAGAACTCAAAAAGGAGATTAGAACAGCCCTTGGGAAAACTAAAGAAGAGAGAAAAGCATAGGAAAGCATGGAAGTAATAAATGACAACC
The DNA here is from genome assembly GCA_958450335.1 of Hibiscus tridactylites. NCBI lineage: Eukaryota > Viridiplantae > Streptophyta > Magnoliopsida > Malvales > Malvaceae > Hibiscus > Hibiscus tridactylites. The sequence goes on along the minus strand of OY288273.1, from coordinate 33,020,441 downwards.
CTGCCAACAATACTCAGAACGGCAGGGATGGGCAGCAAGATCCGCCGCCCAGAGAACAACAGCAAGTTCCACCAAGGCAACCACTTCCTATTTCGCCCAGGCAGCCACAGTATGTTCGAACCACTAGGGACTACTTAGAACATTACTTCAGAGGGTTCAATCCTACAGTGACAGAACCTGAGATTGAGGTAGATCACTTCGAGCTGAAGCTTGTAATGTTCAACATGATCAACACATTGGGGCAATTCGGTGGAACTGCCACAGAAGATGCTCGACAACACTTAAGAGGATTCATGGACATATGCAAAGCATTCAAAATATACGGAGTCCACCAAGACGTGCTAAGGTTGAGATTATTCCCCTATTCACTGAGGGATAGGGCAAAGCAGTGCTTGAACAACCAGCCAGCAGGGTCATTCAACACATGGACAAAGTTGTGTAAGGATTTCCTAGATCGTTTCAGCCCATCCAATGTCACAGACAGATTGAGAAACGAGATCACAACCTTCCAACAAGGGGATGATGAGCCAATGTATGAAGCATGGGAGCGGTACCAACAACGGCTAAAAGAGGACGAATTAACTTTGTTGTCTTTGCATGATTCACGCCACGACTAGTATTATCTGTAGTGGGCATCAACAACATTCTAACTTAGACATAAGCGATATCACTTTCAAAGCGTTCTACCGAGCCTTGTAGTTCTGCCGAGTTTGCCGTCGAGACACAAGTCCATTCTCCTGTCGAGGCATCGAGAGCGTCTCAAAAGTCTAACCGCCATCCCTCGCCGAGGCAACAAAGTCTGGCAGCGCAAAGCAACTTGTCCTATTCAACGCAGTTTCACACTAAGCAGCAACATAACCCTGCCCATTCTATCAATCTGAACTCTTCCCTTTTAATTACTTGTGTTTTTATTTTATTTTTCTCTTCAACAAATCAACTTATTTGTGCAATTTACTTTTTCTTGTACAGGAGTAACGAATCGAGTCAAGCTGTCCAATCCATGTGGGAGACGATATCTTTTATACTATTACTTGACAGGAGTGTGCACTTGCGCTCATATTTAGAGAACACTAAAACACTCTATATTGGGCATGAAAGTGCTGACTGGGCGTGACACGTCAACAGATGATGTCAACAGTACTGAAGATAATGTCAGCTACAATAGAGTGGGATGATGATGTCAGCAGTGGCGGTGATAGCTTATCAAGTCCATTTTGATAGCTTATCAACAAGATTTAAATTTTAAACTTGGGGATTTATCTTTTGTGTTATCTTTTTAGGAATTATCTTTAGGAATTATCTTTTTACCTTTTATCTTTAGGATTTAAATTTTGAGAATTATCTTTTGTATTTTTAGGATTTTATCTCTTAGGTTTTTTTAGGGTTTTTGAGGACTATAAATACCCCATTGGGGTAATTCTCACAATATCTCATTTTTTGTTCTTCATTTTATTTCTACTTTGGGTTTTATAAATTTCATTTTCTCTTCAGTTCTTATTTTTTAAGTTTTTTTACTTTATTTTTCAGAAATTATGCTAAGTATGGTTAATTCAATAATCATGCAAATCTAAATTTTCCATAGCCAAAGGCGGAGTGATGACTCGATTTCAACGCGAGGAATGAAAAGTGCTTAAATAACTTTAAGTTTTACTTGTCTCTATTTTCAAAAGCTAAACTTTAAACCAAAACGATTTTCAAAATAAAAGATTGACTTTTATCGAAATATGGTTTTCGGTTAATGTGTGGGAGGAAGGATCAACTATTGAAGCACATTCGTCTTCCTAGGAACACACTTAGTAAATTGATTACTTAGGGAAAATTTGAGATCAAAAACCGTTATTATTGAAATAACACCATTCGAGTCGGTTTTTATTGGGCTTTAAACGACCTTGGTCTTCAACATTGTTGTTGATTAAGATCAAGTTCGGATATCGATATCAAAGATAGAACTTGGGTATTCGGTATTGTCGCGACCGTTTTTTTGAAAGCCCATTTTTTAATGTTTGGAATAAAAATAGCATGACGATTGAAATTTAGAAAATCAGGTTTTTTGACCAATTTTATCTTATAATTAATTACTTTTCCATTTTTAGTTAAAATCCCTTTTATTTGCTCGAAAATCGTTTTGGAGTCGCCACCGGCCACTTTGGTAGGCCGGACACCATAAAAACGCACCAGAGATTCTTTTTAAAAAGTTTGGGTTCGAGAGTCGATTACGTGTAAGGAAGGGTTAGCACCTCTAAAAACGCCCGTTATCATTACCTCATTAATTACACGTGGCATTTCAAACATTAATATAGATTTAATTAAATCTTTTAACCGTAAAGTGAATTTTGTTCCGGATGGAAATATCCTTTTGTAAGAAAATACATTTCGATCGAATATAATTATGAAACATCCAATTACATTAGGACACTTCAATTTATATTCGAAAAATATACCCCAACACAAAAGGTTTAATGCATGATTTTATTATTGTCTTGCCATTTTTTGATAGATGGGGAAAGCACCCACTACACGCCTCGTTAAAAAACCTCCCTAATCCTAACGGAGGAAAAAAAAATGCATGTAGTAGTGCTATAATACAAGACAAACCAACGATAAAACCGAGACTAAAACACAAACGGAGAAAGTCACAAACCACCTCAACAAATATACAAAATCGGAAACAAAGCTGTCGAAATAAGTAGCCACACACCACACACCAAAGCTAGCTCCAGAAGTGATCAATGGTACCATCATCCAACGCCACTCAGCCTTTCAAGACATCATTTGCCATGGCTTCCATACGAATACTATCCCGGATTGCTAATGGAGGATCAAGAAACCTATAATAGTCCAAAGGTAAGTCCTTCGCCATTTTCGCAAGCGTATCCGCAATCCCATTCGCCTCTCGCCGTATCCAAGAGAATTTGATATCCCAATTTCATGATAAGATTTCCGCAAGGTGGCTTCACAAACTTGAAGCAATCCTTGAAGGCTCCTGAAGCAACAAGCTATTGTAAACCTCTCTATTGTCCGTCTCGACAATAACCTTGGTAACGCCGAGAGTCCACGTCGTCGAAAGACCCTCATACACAGCCCAAAGTTCAGCCTCAAACACAGAGCAAGTACCAATTTTCTTGGAAAAACCGAACCGCCAATGGCCATTAGAATCACGCCCCAACCCACCACACGAAGCAAACCCTGTTGATATATTCCTAGCCCCATTTACGTTCAATTTAATCCATCCGGATGAGGGCTTCAACCACTTCACAGCAGCTCGAGAGGCAAGCGGCGAAGCCACAGCTTGCTTCTGTCGGACACTTGCCAGCAATATCTCTCTGCAGTGGCGTTGAGCTTTCTGCAGTAAGGATTCTTGAGAGTCGGATGCAGCACCAAACACAGCTGCGTTACGTTGCTTCCAGGCCAGCCATAGCACAGAACCGAAGAGCAGGTCCCAATCCCCTTGGCAGTGAGCGAACCGCTGAGTGTTGCTAAGGTTCTCCAAGATCCAATCGTTAATACTAGAACCGAAAAAGCAGCAACCATATCAGTTTTCATGAGCTGTAACCACACGCCTCTGACCGACATACAATCACAGAGAACGTGAGAGATATCTTCCATCGCCGCACCACAAAGCGTGCAACTAGAGTCATGTGCAATGTGTCGACGAACACGCTCAGCGTTTGTCATAATTTGCCCATGACAAACCTGCCATAAAAAGAATTTGATACAAGGCAAACCACGAAAGCATGCTAAAACCTTCCAAATCGGATTCGACATAAGAATGTTATTAATTTTGGACATAAGAGAAAACACCCAAAATAATATTGGGCACTTTCTTTATCAAGCCCACAAATAACAACATTCTTAATTAAAATGTCTTTAATTATTAGCTCTATTTTATTTAATTTTTTAAATTTACCTAGTTAATGATTTATTTCCATTTTCTAAGTTAAAGTAGAAAATTGAAACTTTTATCGGAATACTCGTTGGTTAACATCACTCTACATTGTGACACTAGCCAATATTGAGTATTCTAACATTGTCTCAAATATCTACTTATTTTCTATAATGATCTCCCTATTCAATTATGAGTAGGTGAATTACATTAATGACTCTAATTTAATTTAGCATGTGATTAATTGTCTAAACAATATATGGCATGATACTTTAAAACATTTCAAGCATATGAATTAATTTAAACAATTATAACAATTAAATAAAATAATTAAGGCAATTGAATAATAATAAAAAAATTAATCTAAACAATTAAATTCTAGAAAAAGGACTAAATTGATTTAAATTGAACTTTAGGGGATCAGATTACAAACCGATAGAGATTAAATTGTGAAGAAATTAAAATCTAAGAGCCCAAGTCTAAGGACCTTAAAAGACCAAGCCTAGACCCATTGATTAAACCCAAGTCGTTGACCCAAGCCCAAACCATTGACCCAAGCTCAAACCAAATGTTTTAGGTCGATCGGGTCACGGACCCGTATCCAAACTCGTGTGGAAACACGCGGATCCTCTGTGACCCGACTTCCCAAAACGGTGCCTTTCCCAACTCGGTATAAATACCCTAAACCGAGTTGGAACGGTCATTCGACCACACACTCTCTCTCTCTCTCTCATAAATCCTCTAACTTCAAACACTTAAAAAAAACAAATTGTTTTTCGATCAAAACCTTTTTTTGCCCATGTGCTTTCATAATTCTTCAAAAATCACCCGTTCAATCTTCACTAACACCAAAAACCTTCACCAAAATTGTTTTTGAATATCAAAAACCCTTTTTTCATGAACAAACCAAGAACACACTGAAATCTCTTTGTCTGATCCCCTCAAGCATCCAAACTCTTCTGAAATCTATTTTTAAAGATCAAAAACCTCTTTTTTCAAGAACACAATAAGAACCTTTTCAAAAACCATCATTTTGATCTCTATTTCCCCTCTAACACTTCTCCGACCTGTTTTTTAGTCGTCGGGATGATATCGACTACCGGATATCATCTCCGGTCTCATGTTTCCTCTTTTCGATGACCGGACCTTCTCCGGTCATCTTCTCCGACGTCCCTACAACCTTTGACCACCGTCTGACCTTCTTCTTCCTCTTTTCGATGACCAGACCTTCTCCGGTCATCCTTGGCTTTTTTGGCCACCGTCTGCAACTCCGACCACCGTCTCCGCCGTCATCGGAACCCTAATCCTACCCAAAAAGCTTTTTTTCACCCTAATCCTAGATCTAAGTCCCGTTTCATCAGAAACACCCTGCTTTACCCAATTTTTAGGCTATCTACCCAAAACCAGTGACCTCTCCACTCTGTTTTTCGACTCCGACAACGACTCTAGCACTTGATTTTTCACTTCGGTGGCGTTTCTGGCAACAACAAAGTACGATAAGGCTTCGACCTCCTTTATTTTTTTTATGTTTTTTAGTTTCGAACTAGATCTGACACTTATAGCTTTAGATATGTTTTATTTACCTTAGATCTAGGTTTTTACATGTGTTATGGAGCTGATTTTTATGTTTAAGTTTGGATTTAAGGCATATTTTATGCTCGAGATCTGTTTTAGACAGACTTAAGTTCGGTTTTTTAGGATTTAACTCATTTTTGTGTTTTTCAAACAGGTAAGGAGGGGAAAAAGCAAAGAACAGAGGTTGAAATACCTCGATTTTGTATTCTGACGGTTCCAATGAGCTTCCGGCAAGGTCTCCGTATCCGGTTATCTTCCTCGATCGACTTAGACTCCTCAGGTAAACTCTTCCTCTCTCTCTGACTTTTGGTTTTCTTTTCTGGTAATTATTAGTGCAATTATGATAGTATTAATTTAAATTTTCTCTCTCTTCGCAGGTATTTATACCTGTGTCAGATATGACGTCATCCCTACACGGCTGGCGATGCTAGCTAGTCCCAGCTCGGTGAGAATCCGAGTGAAAAAGAATGGGTCAATGCCATGTTGACACGTGTCCCTTGGGGCTCGAATTCGAGCGGGAAAAAGAAACACATAGGGGTTCCAAGGGGTTTTTGTGCTTGTTGGGCTAGATTCGGGTTGTAAACAGTTGTAATGGGTTGGGTCTGAGTTGTTAACTGCTATAATGGGTTTTTAGCTTTTGGTTTGGGCTTTTGTATGTATTTGGACTTTGTACTATTTTTGGACTCTAATATATTTGGGTTTTCTTTTATTATTTGTTTTATTTATTTATTTATTATTATTATTATACTATATATATATGTAGCCCGAACAAAAATTCGGTTCTACAGCTGCCCCTCTTTGCTCATTGTTGTGGAAAAGGAATAGGGCAAAGACTGAAAAGACATGGATTTTGTCCGAATAATCTGCTCGTCAAAGCTTGAAGATGTTCTTCTCATTATGAATTTCTTTAATCTTTGATAGTCTGGCGTCGCTCCATCTTCTATGGTTTGAAGTTGTTCTTCTTATTATGAAATTCTCCATTCCTTGTTCTTTTGCCGGTCTGCATTTTGTGGCGACACTGAATAAGCAAGCTCTCCTCATCTGGAACTTCCTCATTCTTCAACGGATGAACTTTTTCTTGCTGGGCGGACTCTTCTCATTATGAATCCTCCTTTGCTGGGAGGATTCTTCTCATTATGAATCCTTCTTTGCTGGGCAGATTCTTCTAATTATGAATCCTTTTTGTCATTTTCCTGTTAAAACAAATGAAATATGCATGTTATCATGATCCTAATGTCCTATATGATGCATGAACCATGGTTTACTCAGATCCATCAATCAGCCTCCGCTCTTTTGAGCCTCTTTCTAGATGCTCCTCGTCTGACTCTATCCCACACCAGGACTTCACCATTGGAACCTCCTTTCTGTGTTTCTAGCCTTTTTCTCTAAAGCGCCCTTTCGGGTTTTCACTTTAGTTTTCTTTTCTCAAAGCGCCCTTTCGGGTATATATTTTTTTCTTTTTTTTTCCTTTTCCTTTTTCTTTTTTTTTGAAGGTATTATGGTCAAATACTGCTTCGATTAATGATGAAACTTTGTTGAACCTGTGAGTTTCAACTGAGCTGCAAACACTTCTCTTCTCAGTGCCTGCGAAATTGACTCAAAGGAACCCTGTAATGCTTTGTCCTCATATTTCTGACCATCTCATTATAGGTAAATCATTGTTCTTCGATGACAGTTTATGCTGCGGCATTCATAATCAACCTTCAGCTTTGCACTGCCTCATCTTGTACACTCTTCTTCAATTTGGTACGTATCTGGTTGTGTGATGACCGAATTCGTATGTGATGTTGCCCGATCGTGATTCTAGTATGAAGTTGCAAACTTGAAACTTGAGTGTGGAAGTGATGTATATGGAATGAAGATGGTGAAAGTTGTTGTTTTAATAGGTGCTGGAATGGTTGGTGATTATGGTTTGAAAGATAAATGTAAGGGGAAAAAATGTATAGAAGTTGATATGGATATATGGAATAGAATCGGTGTGGAACAAGGAAGAACCAACAAGATAGTGAATGTTGACCCAAACCTTACACGTTCTTACCCTTTGTAAAATGATGGAAGAAGGTTGGATTGTGACCCTTTAGCTATAGTTGAGCTAAGAACCAACAATATAATCAAATGGAAGTGATGGTGGAATGGTGGAACGTGACCCGCTAGCTAGAAAGCTAGGAACCAACGCTATAAATAGAATGGAATGAAAAAGGGAAAATTTGCCACACGACTAGCTTGAAAGCCGATAAAGTTCTTAAAGAACAATGAAGAGAACACTCTCATATATTTTTCTCAAAAAAGGTCTCCTACAAAGGCAAATGAGCATCCTATTTATAGTACATGGTAGCCTAGAATTTGAATGGACAAAACAATGCATTAAGGCTCCAATTTATGACATTCAATGGTTTGTCTTCAATCCTATCAAGTGTGGCTGGCCATTTGTGTAATTTAGAATGAATTTGGACATAATAAGGCTTGAATGAAGACTTCTACACGTCCAAGTGATGCATCCTTTGATATTCCACTTGCTTGGCTCTTAAAAGTGCATGTAGATGACTTGGAATGAATCTGCCCATGTTTGCATCTAAGTGTATGTGTCTCTTCCACTTCCTTTCTTTATTTCTCAACTTTATTGGCTGAATAAAAGCATAATAAAGTCTTCTAAATGCTTCATCCCCCATGGAATTCAAAAAGACTCTCTTTGAATGGTGATAAAGATGGCATGTCTCCTTGAAGAAGATGAAAAGTCTTCAATTGTTTCCATCTTAATCCCAACGTATAATGACACTAAAAACACATAAAATATTAATCAAAATATGATAAAAATGTTATGCAAACTTAATGAATTAATTGGACAAGTTCAATGAATGAACTAGTTTAATTAATGAACCTACATACTTAAATGAAACACATACATAAGTGAAGTATTTTCATAAATGAAGTGCTTGCATAAATGCATAAACAAGCATATTTATTCTCATGGAATGAATGAACTATTATGCAACTACTCATGCAAATTCTTATGCAACTACTCATGCAAATTCTTATGCAACTTATTTCAACTTTCCAACAAACTCAAAACGTTGCAAGATCTAATTGTTGCTGTCATTTCTTCATTAATTTTCCAGCATTGGCAAAGCAAACTTTCCACAGCATCTTGAATCATTTTAGCTCTTGCACGAGTCATAGGACCTCTAGGAAATTCATTGGAATTCTTGCTGGTTGTGGTCACATCATTCCCTCCCTCTTGAAAGCGATTTGCCCCCAAATCGTCACCTGCATCATAAGGGGATATATCAACAACATTGAAAGTAGCACTCACATTATACTCACCGGGAAGGTCTATTTGATAAGCATTATCATTAATCCTCTTGACCACTTGGAAAGGACCATCTCCTCGAGGCATAAGTTTCGATTTGCGTTGGGCTGGAAACCTCTCTTTCCTCAAGTGCAACCAAACCCAATCTCCGGGTTCAAAAGTTATTCGTTTCCTCCCTTTGTTAGCTTGCTGCTCATATTGCTTTGTTCTCCTCTCAATGTTCTCCGGCACTTGTTGGTGAAGCTTCTTCATAAATTCAGCTCTATTTTGCCCATCCTTATTTTTGAATTGATCAATAGGCAAAGGAAGCAAATCAATTGGGGTCAAAGGATTGAAACCATATACCACTTCAAATGGAGAACATTTAGTGGCAGAATGGATGGAGCGATTGTATGCAAACTCAACATGTGGCAAGTCCTCTTCCCAAGTCCTTAGATTCTTGCGTATAATTGTCCTAAGAAGCATGGACAATACACGATTGACAACTTCAATTTGGCCATCCGTTTGTGGATGACAAGTTGTAGAAAACAACAGCTTTGTTCCAATCTTACTCCATAACGTCCTCCAAAAGTGACTCAAGAACTTCACATCTCGATCAGACACAATAGTTCTTGGAACTCCATGTAATCTCACAACTTCCCTAAAAAACAGATTAGCAATATGGGAAGCATTATTAGTCTTGTTGCATGGAATGAAATGAGCCATTTTTGAGAATCTATCTACTACAACAAAAATGGAATCTTTGTTATTCCTTGTGTGTGGAAGTCCTAGCACAAAATCCATGGAAATATCCTCCCATGGAGCATTTGGAATTGGTAATGGTGTGTAAAGTCCATGGGGCATGACTTTGGACTTTGCCTTCTTACATGTGATGCAATGCTCACACCACTTCTCCACGTCTCGTTTCATCTTTGGCCAATGCAAATGTTCTTGCAATATAGAGTGCGTTTTGGCCACTCCAAAGTGTCTCATTAGTCCTCCACAATGGGCCTCTTTGATAAGCGGTTCTCTAATGGATCCTTGAGGGATACAAAGCTTTCCTTCCTTGAAAAGATAGCCATCAACCCTACAAAACTTCTCATATGTTCCTTTTTCACATGCTTTGTAAATTTCACCAAAATCATAATCAGATTCATAAAGCTCTTTGATTAGGGCAAAACCTACCAATCTAGAATCCAAAAGGTTAAGAAGAGTATACCTTCTTGATAAAGCATCAACAACAACATTTTCCTTACCCTTCTTATATTTGATAACATATAGGAATGTTTCTAGGAATTCAACCCACTTGGCATGTCTCTTATTAAGCTTGTGTTGTCCCTTCAAGTGTTTCAGCGCCTCATGATCCGTGTGGATGATAAACTCCTTAGGCCATAGATAGTGTTGCCACGTTTCTAATGCCCTTATGAGAGCATACATCTCCTTGTCATAAGTTGAATAATTAGAGTTGCTCCACTCAATTTCTCACTAAAATATGCAATAGGACGTCCTTCTTGAGATAATACAACTCCAACTCCTAAACCTGATGCATCACATTCAATTTCAAAAACTTTATCAAAATCAGGTAAAGATAATAAGGGTGCATTGGTTAAAAGTTGTTTAATCAAACAAAAAGACTTCTCTTGTTCATCTCCCCAAAAGAAGCTAGAGTTCTTTTTGATAACTCCGGTCAAAGGTGCGGCTATGGTGCTGAAATTGGGAACAAACCGACGATAGAAACTAGCAAGTCTATGAAAACTCCTCACATGACTAATGTTAGTAGGTCTCGGGCATTCCTCAATTGCTTTAATCTTTTATTGATCAACCTCCAAACCCTTTGAACTAACAACAAAACCTAAGAACACAACTTTGTTAGTGCAAAATGTACATTTTTGTAGGTTAGCATACAACTTTTCTTTTCGCAAAACATCCAATACTAATCTTAAATGTTGAGCATGATCATTCAAAGTTTGGCTATACACAAGTATGTCATCAAAATACACCACACAAAACTTACCCAAGAATGGTTGAAGTATATGATTCATTAACCTCATGAATGTACTTGGTGCATTAGTTAAGCCAAATGGCATAACCAACCACTCATACAAACCTTGCTTGGTTTTGAATGCTGTCTTCCACTCATCTCCTTCTCGCATTCTTATTTGGTGGTACCCACTCTTAAGATCAATCTTAGAAAAGATGTTAGAACCACTTAATTCATCAAGCATATCATCTAATCTAGGAATAGGATGACGATACTTTACCGTTATCTTGTTCACTGCTCGACAGTCCACACACATACGCCAAGTTCCATCCTTCTTAGGTACAAGTAAAACCCGCATGCCACATGGACTAAGGCTCTCTCTCACATAGCCTTTTTCCATTAACTCGGATACTTGTCTTTGCAACTCCTTAGTTTTTTCCGGATTGCTTCTATATGCTGGTCGATTTGGAATGATGGCTCCGGGAATGAAATCAATTTGATGCTCTATTCCTCGAATAGGTGGAAGCCCATTCGGAATCTCCTCCAGAAACAAATCTTCAAATTCCTGCAATAAAGAGATAATAAAAGATGGCAAACCAAGATCAAGATCATTAGTGTTCAAAAGATTTTCCTTGTACATGAGTACAAGTGCCCATTTCTCTGAAAGCAAACACTTTTTGATCTCTTTCTCTCTTGCAAAAAGAATGGTTTGTTTTCCCTCATTTTTGTTACTCTCTTTGGATTTAAACTCTTTTTCTTTCTCTTTGGTTGTTTTGAAACTCTCTCTCAAGTGGATTTGGTCTTTATGGACTTGTTTTGGTGAAAGAGGGGCTAAAGTGATCTTTTTGGTTTGATGGGTGAAAGTGTAACGGTTGGTATAACCATCATGTATAGCCCTTTTGTCGAATTGACACGGCCTCCCCAACAAGATATGGCTAGCGTGTATTGGTACAACATCACACAACACCTCGTCTTTGTATTTTCCAATGGAAAATGGCACAAGTACTTGCTTGGTGACTTTGAGTTCTCCCCCATCATTGAGCCATTGTAGCTTGTAAGGATGAGGATGCTTTGTTGTTGCCAATCTAAGCTTCTCTACCATCAAAGTACTAGCAACATTAGTACAACTTCCTCCATCAATAATGACAAAGCATACATTTTCGTTTACATGGCAGCGAGTATGGAAGATGTTCTCGCGTTGATCTTCTCCTTCTATGGCTTGCACGCTTAGGCTTCTTTTCATAACAAGAACCTCACCATGTACAGCATGTTCCATCTCTTCTTCTTCTTGGATAGGAACATCATCTTCTTCCTCCTTTGATAAGTTTCGATCTCTCCATCTTCTCGAATGAGCATTGTGTTGCGATTTGGACATTGGCTAGCAATGTGACCTCGCCCCAAGCATTTGAAGCATTTCACATCACGAGATCGAACTGGTATAGCGGTGCTCTTTCCCTTACTAGTTTCGGCAATGGGTTTGGCACTCTTTGTTGGAACGCTTCGTTCTTTAGGCGTAAAGGATGCCTTCTGTTTGTAGGTACCCTGCCCCCATTTAGGAGAAGAGCCTCCATAGGCACGAGTTGTGCCCTTCCTTTTGAGTTGCCTCTCGACCTTCATGGCCATATGAACCATGTCTTCGATCTCCACATAATGTTGCAACTCAACAGTGGCCGCAATATTAGGATCAAGGCCGGATAGAAATCTTGCCATGGTGGCTTCTCGATCCTCATCAATGTTGGCTCGGATCATGGCTACTTCCATCTCTTTAAAGTAATCCTCAACACTACGGTTACCTTGGGTGAGATTTTGAAGCTTGTTGAACAACTCCCTATGATAGTGAGTTGGAACGAACCTCCTACGCATAACGACCTTCATCTCATTCCAAGTAGAAATTGGATGTTCGACATTCCGTCTCCTGCTAGAGGTTAACTGATCCCACCATATTAGTGCATAATCTGTAAATTCAATGGCTGCAAGTTTTACCTTCTTAAGCTCGGAGTAGTTGTGGCACTCAAAGATGTGCTCAACTTTTTTTTCCCATGCAAGATAAGCTTCAGGATCCATTCTTCCTTGGAAAGAAGGAATGGTTATTTTGATGTTGCTAAGATTATCATCAACTCTTGGTCGAGCTCATTGGTACCTAGGTTCTTGACGCCTCAAACTTTGCTGGGAGGCTCGCTCGTCTATGAGTTCTTCATCCACCTCTCCCTCATACTCTTCCTCGTGATCTGAATTATGCCTTCGTTGAGATCTTTCCTCCAAATGATCTAATCGTTCTTGCATCGGCCCCAACCTTTGTTGCAACAACTTGTCCATCTCTCGGATAATATCTTGAAGATTGGAGTTAGTTGCATCTATGTTAACATTATTACTAGCACCAATAGTGTTTCTCACAGAATCTTGAGACATGATTAACTAATAAACCTCACTAGCAAAAATTCTCACCGTTACACTCCAAGGAAAACACTCACACTCGTGTTTCACTCGGGATGGCTTTTACCCTTGATGTGCACTCTTGCCTTTTACCGCTCTTGTTCTCCTATCAAAGTCCTTAGAGAACTTACTCAAGGCTTAACAAGTTTGCTTGTGGAAATTGGCTGAAAGAAAGGGTTTAGAAAAAAAGGCTATAGGTAGAAAAGTAAAATGATTAGAAAATAACAAGGCAATAGGAAATAATAATTTTCTGAATTGAGTATTACCAACAACAACCAAACTTCCTTTTTTTTCTTTTTTTTCTTTTCTTTCTTTTCTTTTTTTTTCTTTTTCTTCTTTTTTATGCAAACCGGGAAGAGAAACACTTAACTTACTGAATCAAAATAGCTCTGATAAAAATGATACGTATCCGGTTGTGTGATGACCGAATTCGTATGTGATGTTGCTCGATCGTGATTCTAGTATGAAGTTGCAAACTTGAAACTTGAGTGTGGAAGTGATGTATATGGAATGAAGATGGTGAAAGTTGTTGTTTTAATAGGTGCTGGAATGGTTGGTGATTATGGTTTGAAAGATAAATGTAAGGGGAAAAAATGTATAGAAGTTGATATGGATATATGGAATAGAATCGGTGTGGAACAAGGAAGAACCAACAAGATAGTGAATGTTGACCCAAACCTTATACGTTCTTACCCTTTGTGAAATGATGGAAGAAGGTTGGATTGTGACCCTTTAGCTATAATTGAGCTAAGAACCAACAATATAATCAAATGGAAGTGATGGTGGAATGGTGGAACGTGACCCGCTAGCTAGAAAGCTAGGAACCAACGCTATAAATAGAATGGAATGAAAAAGGGAAAATTTGCCACACGACTAGCTTGAAAGCTGATAAAGTTCTTAAAGAACAATGAAGAGAACACTCTCATATATTTTTCTCAAAAAAAGGTCTCCTACAAAGGCAAATGAGCATCCTATTTATAGTACATGGTAGCCTAGAATTTGAATGGACAAAACAATGCATTAAGGCTCCAATTTATGACATTCAATGGTTTGTCTTCAATCCTATCAAGTGTGGCTGGCCATTTGTGTAATTTAGAATGAATTTGGACATAATAAGGCTTGAATGAAGACTTATACACGTCCAAGTGATGCATCCTTTGATATTCCACTTGCTTGGCTCTTAAAAGTGCATGTAGATGACTTGGAATGAATCTGCCCATGTTTGCATCTAAGTGTATGTGTCTCTTCCACTTCCTTTCTTTATTTCTCAACTTTATTGGCTGAATAAAAGCATAATAAAGTCTTCTAAATGCTTCATCCCCCATGGAATTCAAAAAGACTCTCTTTGAATGGTGATAAAGATGGCATGTCTCCTTGAAGAAGATGAAAAGTCTTCAATTGTTTCTATCTTAATCCCAACGTATAATGACACTAAAAACACATAAAATATTAATCAAAATATGATAAAAATGTTATGCAAACTTAATGAATTAATTGGACAAGTTCAATGAATGAACTAGTTTAATTAATGAACCTACATGCTTAAATGAAACACATACATAAGTGAAGTATTTTCATAAATGAAGTGCTTGCATAAATGCATAAACAAGCATATTTATTCTCATGGGATGAATGAACTATTATGCAAGTACTCATGCAAATTCTTATGTAACTTATTTCAACTTTCCAACAAACTCAAAACGTTGCAAGATCTAATTGTTGTTGTCATTTCTTCATTCATTTTCCAGCATTGGCAAAGCAAACTTTCCACAGCATCTTGAATCATTTTAGCTCTTGCACGAGTCATAGGACCTCTAGGAAATTCATTGGAATTCTTGCTGGTTGTGGTCACATCACAATTCCTAGAATGACAAGGTCCACCTGCATGTCTAAAACAAAGTAATACTAGGAAATTATTTGCTTTTTTCATTATATCAGCCATTTTAAGATGCTTTGGAATAAAAAGAAAGCTCGGAAGTGAATTCATGAATTTTATTGAAGCTTATAAATTGGAATACAACAGATTTTGAAATAGTCATGAAAAAAATCTAGAAACAAAATCAGATCTTTGGGAATCCAAGGCATAAAGGATACAACCATCCTATCAACTAGAAGTAGGGCCGAGTTTGCACTCATGTTCGGCGGTCTTTAAATGTTGCTGGAATACTTTCGAATGTGAAACCTCTTCCGAAATACCGGGTGTCCGAGAGTTCTTGATTATCGGATGCCTAACTTCACTCATCTGAGCTTCCTTTTCAGGTTTTCAACTCAGATCATCCTTTGGTTTCAAGACGCCCTTTGCGGGTTTTCATCTTGAACCCCTCTTTTTATTTTCTTCTTTTTTTCTTTTAATATCTAAGGCGCCCTTTTTGGGGTTTTCACCATAGATATTTTCTTTTTTTTGCGAGAGCACCCTTTTGGGTTTTCACTCCATTTTTTTTCTTTTTTTCTTTTTTTAATCTCTTTTTCTATTCTTCAAGCATAATATTTTTTGACTGAATCTGAATTCACCGGCTTATGTAGCTCTTTGCCGTCCATTTCAGCTAGTATTAATGCTCCTCCAAAGAAGGCATTCTTGACAACATATGGCCCCTCCCAGTTAGGCATCCATTTCCCGCGATCGTCTCGGTGTATTTGTAGGACCTTTCTTAACACAAGATCCCTCTCTCGGAATTCCCTCGGGCGCACCTTTTTATCATATGCGCGCATTATCCTCTTTTGGTACATCTGGTTGTGAAAATTGCTATCAGCCTCTTTTCCTCTATGAGATTTAGTTGATCAAATCGGACCTACAACCATTCCGCATCATCTAACTTTGTTTCTGACAATACCCGGAGCGACGAAATTTCAACTTCAATGGGTAGCACTGCCTCTGTCCCATAAACCAAAGAATAAGGTGTTGCCTCAGTCAAGGTCCGTATTGATGTCCGATATGAAAACAGGGCAAACAGTAGCTTCTCTTGTCAGTTCTTGTAAGTTTCTGTTGTCTTCGATATGATCTTCTTTATATTCTTGTTTGCCGCTTCCACTGCCTCATTCATCTTTGGGCAGTAGGTTACTGAATTTGGTGAATGATTTTAAATTGTTCACACACTTCCATTATCACTTTATTGTTGAAATTTGTAGCATTATCAGTAACAATTCTTTCTAGTAGTCCATATCGACAAATTATTTCTTTCTTCGGAAACTTACTGACTGTGGTTCTTGTGATATTAGCATAAGAAGCTGCTTCCACCCATTTGGTAAAATAATCTATCGCCACAAGTATGAAGCAATGTCCATTTGAAGCTTTGGGATGAATCTGTCCAATAACATCCATGCCGCAAGCAGCAAAAGGCCATAGTGAGTTCATGGTATGTAGAGGGACTGGTGGAGAATTGATCTTGTCAGCATATATCTGACACTTATGGCACTTCTTTGTGTATTCAATGCAATCCCCTTCCATGGTCATCCAATAATAGCCGCATCTCATAATCTTCCTGGCTATTGAGAGCCCATTTGCATGTGTGTCACATATCTCGTCATGTACTTCTGCCATTATAGTCTTTGCTTTGTTGGCATCAACACATCTCAGCAGAATCTGATCCCTGCTTCTTTTGTATAGGATTTCCCCGTCGAGTACATATCCTGAAGCCATTCTTTTGATAGTTCTTTTTTCATTATCATTTTCCCCCGGGGGATAAATCTGATATTTTAGGTATTGCAAAATACCATGGTACCAAGGACGTTGATCAATTTCCTCTTCTATGCTATAGCAGTGAGCATAGGTTTCATAGCTCTGCATTCGGATAGGCACCATATCTTCTGATATGTTTGCTAGGAATACCGAAGCCAGTGTAGCTAAGGAATCTTCCATTTGGTTATCTTCCCCGGGGATGTATATAAAGGTTATTTCTTCGAACTCTTTTATTAGCTCCAGGATCAATTTTTGGTACTCGATCAATTTTACATCTTTCGTTTCCCATTCTCCACGAAGTTGGTAAATCACCAACGTTGAATCTCCATATACTTTTAAGACTTCTATCTTTCTTTCGATTGCAGCTCGCAGGCCCATCACACATGCTTCATATTCTGCCATGTTATTAGTACAAAGAAATTCTAGCCTGCTTGTGGACAAGTAATGTACATCATCTGGTGAGATCATTACTGCTCCAATTCCTCGTCCAAGGGCATTAACCGCTCCATCGAAATATAATTTCCAAGTTTTTCTTTCTAGAATTCCGGCTTCTATCATGGAGACATTTATCACATCTTCATTTAGGAAATCAAAGTTCAGGGGTTCATAATCCTCCATTGCACGACTGGATAGGAAATCTGCTATAACACTTCCTTTTATTGCTTTCTGACTCACATACACAATGTCAAACTCTGACAACATCATTTGCCAGCGTGTCAGTCTTCCAGTCAATGCTGGTATTTCCATCATGAATTTCAATGGGCCGAGACGTGAGATTAGCCATGTTGTGTGGTATAACATATATTGCCTGAGTCTTCAGGTTACCCAAACTAGAGCAAAACATAGCTTTTGAATAGGTGGGTACCGCACTTCGCATTCAGTGAACTTCTTGATCAAGTAATAGATGGCTCTTTCCTTCTTTCCTGTGTCATCATTTTGCCCCAATACGCACCCCATTGAGTTCTCATAGACCATCAGGTAAAGGATTAGTGGCATGCCAGGAACCGATGCTACTAATATGGGAGAATTGGTTAGATATTTCTTGATTTTGTCAAATGCCTTCTTTATTCCATTCTCCAGGGTTATTCTTTTTCAACATTCTGATTATCAGATCACATTTGTCGGTCAATTGTGATATGAACCGAGAAACATAATTCAATCTGCCAAGGAACCCCCGCACTTCTTTCTATGAGCTGGGTGGCGGCAGGTTCTGGATAGCCTTCACTTTATCGGGATCTATTTCGATTCCCCTTCTACTGAAAACAAAACCAAGAAGTTTTCCAGATGTTACTCCAAAGGTGCATTTGTTAGGATTGAGCTTCATTTGGTACTTTCTCAATCTCAAGAATAACTTTCTCAGATTTTGGATGTGCTCCTCCTCAGTATGAGACTTGGCAATCATGTCATCTACATATAATTCGACTTCTTTATGCATCATATCGTGAAACAAGGTCACCATCGCCCGCTGGTATGTTGCCCCAGCATTCTTTAGTCCAAAGGGCATCACCTTGTAACAATAGTTGCCCCATAAGGTTATAAAGGTGGTTTTGATCATATCTTCTGGACTCATCTTTATTTAATTATATCCTGAGAAGCCATCCATAAAGGAAAACCAGGAATGTCCTGAAGTACTGTCGACCATAATGTCTATGTGTGGCAGAGGAAAATTATCTTTTTGACTGGCCCGGTTCAGGTCCCTATAGTCAACACACATTCGTACTTTCCCATCTTTCTTTGGTATATGTACTACATTAGCCACCCATTCTGGATACTGAGATACTGCGCGGAAACCGGCATTGATATGTTTTTGCACCTTTTCTTTTATCTTTATCACCATTTCCTGTCTCAACCTTCTAAGTTTCTGTTAAACCAGTCTGCATTCAGGCCTAATGAGCAATTTGTGTACCACTATGTCAGTGTTCAATCCGGGCATGTCTTGATAAGACTAGGCGAAGACATCTTTGAACTCACGTAACAGATCAATTAATTCCTACTTCTTTCCGGGTGAAAATGTTACCTCTATCTTCACCTCTCTTTTGGTTTCTTCTGTTCCCAGATTGAGAACCTCCAATTCTTCTTTGTGGGGCAGGATCTGCTTATCTTCTTTTTCCACCAACCTCATTAATTCTTCAGGGATTTCACATTCTAGTTCATCCTCAACTTCATTGATTTCCGCTAGACATACTGGTTGTTCAGGTCCTATCCTAGGATTGGGTTTAGGATCATTCATGCAGTCGATAGTTAAAGACCTTCAAAGAAAATAATAATATATTTTGAAAAGGATGTGAAAAATTTTAAAAACTTGTTTGCCATTTGTGAATCAGCATAGAAAATATCTTTATTAAAATGCTGATATAATGGCCCTTTACAGATAATCCTCTTATACCCGCGGGCAAAGGTATAAGGTGGTCCCAGTATTTACTCTGTTTCAATTTTGGTTACAAAGGAAGTATCTTCAGCTGTCCAATTCTTCAATGTCTCGCCTGGGGCACAGAGGTGGATCATTCTCAGATATTTGCCAGGTCGAGCATTCACGAAGATTCCTCCAATAAAAAGCCCACCTAGATCATTACCGAAGATTTCCTCCTTATATACTTTTATTGTTTCTTGATTGACCTCCTCCAGCTACTTTTCAACATTGGTGAACGCAATTTGAAGATCCTTGTCATGTCAAAAGATGTCACCAGGCGGGAGGACGTCTCCTTTCCTTGCATGCAGGCTCTCCTCTGTTCCATCTGCTTCTTTAACTCTCTCAATCGGTCCTTTATTGTAGAAGTAAACCCCAATCCAAAATGATCCTTCTTCATCAGAATAGGCCTTGGTCGCAAACTTCCCTGCAAGTGTTTTCCAAGCCCCTTCCTTGTCTTCGCACCTCTTCCAAGTGTCTCTCTCACAATCATCTTGGTGCAGTTTGACAGTATTGGTCGTGGAAATGGCTTTCCCTCAGCCACAAAGGTAGCATTTACGAATTCCAGTGCCCGTAAAGAGCACCCCAAGGCATTTTCATCTGTTTGGATGTAGAGCACATCAGTTGTTACATAGGCGATGATGTCTTCCTCCGCTCCAACACTAACCAACTTTCCTTCTATGACAAACTTGAGTTTCTGGTGTAGAGACGATGGGACTGCCCCTGCTGCGTGAATCCAGGGTCGTCTAAGCAAGCAATTGTAAGTGGGCTTAATATCCTTCACCACAAAGTCAATATTGTAAACTGTCGGTCCTATCAACAATGGTACTTCTATCCTCCCAAGCACATCCCAGATTGTTCCATCATATGCTCTCACAGTGTTCTGATATGCTTTCATATAGGAGTCATCAATAGGCAACCTTTGTAGAGTCGTCATCGACATAACATTCAGGGCTGATCCATTGTCAATTAGGACACCTGGAAGCACATATCCTTTACAATGCGTAGTGATATTCAGAGCTTTCACTGACCCTATTCCTCCTTCCGGAATTTCATCATTGGTAAATGTTATGCAATTGTCAGCTGCAATATGATTTACAATTATGTCCAGCTTATCTACTAAGATGTTGTTTGGCACAAACGTCTGATTTAGCACCTTCATCAAAGCATTTCGGTGCCCCTCAGAGCTCAGTAATAACTCTAGGATTGAAATCCTTGCATGATGCCGCTTCAATTGTTCTACTATGTTGTACTCACTGTGCTTCAAAAATCTCAAAAATTCCCAGGCTTGCTCCTATGTCACTGGTTCATTTATCTTTGGAGCAGGGTCTTCCTCAAAAATCTTTTTCGGGAGCAGCATATACCTTTTCCTTAGCCTTCTCAACTTCTTTCATCACTTCTGGGGAAGAATAACACCTGCCACTCCAAGTGAAATGGCCTACTTCGTTTACTGCCTCCGAATTCGCCTGCTCTTTCTCTGGTTCTTCCTTTGTTTCTTCATTTGGTTTTGTCTCTTGAAACTTTTCTTTTTCTGGTATTGACACATTGGCCGCGTAATTCTAAGGGACCGCATTGGTACTTTTGGAAGCAAACGGAGCGGGAGTCGAAATTACTATCTTTGGCGTCACCGTTGGCTTCGCACTTGCAACTTTCGGCTTAACAGTCACAACCAGAGGTTTGTGCACCCCATATTTCACTTCAGGCCTTTTCGAAGCACACACTTCAACCTCTTTCCTTGTACCAACCTTTTCAAAGAATTCAATTTCTGTGTTATCCATCATTTTTTGAACTAGGTCCCTGAATTCCTAACAATGCTTAATTTCATGATCACACTCTTGATGATATTCACAATATACCTTAGTAGGTATTTCCATCTCAATTTTCATGCCAACTTCAATCATCTTGGCGTTATATAGTTGTTCAAACACTCATCTCAACGGAGACTGAATCTTTGAAACGACAGTCTTTTTCCTCTTTGCCTCATCATGTTCTTCTATCATGTTTACCCCACATCCTCTATGACTCGGAAGGGGATTAGCAGCAATAATGGGTTCATCAAACTTCAATATCCCAGTGTTGATCAAGTTCTGCACCACCTTCTTGAATGTTGTGCATGTTTCAATTGAATGTCCTGGTATTTCAACATGGAATTCACAGTGAGCATCAGCTTTGTACCATGGAGGGTAAGGAGGCTGTAGAGGTTTCAAATGATACGGTCTCACCAGATCCGCTTCATGGAACTGATGGTATAATTCTGCATATGACATTAGGATGGGTGTAAAGTTCATTCTATCATTTCTGAGTCCTCGAGAATCCCTCTTGTTTGAGTTTTGAGAGTTTCCAACCGAGGTTCCGAGTGATATAATGGTTACGTTTTTCGTTGCCTCATAAGTGCTTGCATTATTCACTTCATTATCTTTCCTCTTATAGTTCCTGCGAGAACTCTCTCCACTTTCAATTCTTCCGCTCTTTATTGCGGCTTCTATCAACTCTCATGTTATCACAATGTCAGCAAAATTCTGGGTGGCATTGCTGATAAGCCTCTCAAAGAGTGGTCCTCTCAAAGTCTGCATGAACATATGGGCAATCTCACTTTCCATTAGTGGTTGTTGTACTTGCGCTACGATATCCCTCCATCTTTGGGCATATTGTCGGAGCGTTTCATCACTTCTCTGCTCCATCCCCTGCAACATTACCTGGCTCGAGATCATTTATGTGACGTGCTTATAGTGCTCCACAAAAGCTCCGAACAAATCCTTCCAGGATCGGATATTCACCCGGCTTAGTTGGGTATACCAGCGAGCAACTAAACCAGTTAGACTGTCTTGGAAGCAGTGTATCAGCAACTTTTCATCTTCCAGATAAGCAACCATCTTTCTACAATACATCGTAAGATGGGTCTTGGGACATGATGTTCTATCGTATTTCTCAAATTCTGGAGCTTTTAACTTGGAAGGAAGCATTAAATCAACTACCAGGCTCATTTCAACAGCTCCTGGTCCCATCTCTTTGGCTTTCTGTAATTCCAGCAAGCGATCCTCTAGAGCTTTGCAGCGCTCCTCGTACTTGCGTTCAATTTCAGTGCGTATTTTTCCGATCTCATCAAGAGCATTCAAGTCTAGCACCTCTTCAGCATTCTCAAAGTTTGCACCAATGTGTACTGGGTGACTTGGTATTGCTCTAGCTAGGTTGATATGGACCTTCTTCGTTGTTGAAGGTTTTTCTGGCTGCATCCTAATGTGGGAGGTTGTTTCTGCTTGATCATTCACCTCGTTGGAAGCTCCTTCGGCTGCTTTAGCCTTCCCAGATTCCTTAGGGCCTAATAGAGCAGTCAGTTGGTTGATGATTTTTGCCTTAGTTTGAGTAAAGCAATCTTTAATTGATTGTTCGATCCTGTCAAAACGATTCTGCGTTTCCACGCGTTCGTTTTCGAGATTGGCAAGCCGATCCTCAAAAGCCATGGATCGTGAACGTAGGCAAGTTCCGTATGAATGTGGAATGTTTACGGCTTAGAGCGGATTTTGTCATTAAACCTTTCTCTTATTAAATTCTTTATTTATCATAAGATTTCAAAAAGATGAATAAATGTGTGCATGAATGCAATAAAATGACATCAAATTTTGGAACCAGTCTTTCTTAGAAATACCACATCCGTCCGAAAATTTAATTACACAGATGGGATAAACTTGTTACATAAAAACGCTAGCCCTAACTCCTAGGTTGACTAACTCATGCAACAGACGCACAATAGCCTCCCCGTGCTCTTCTTCAATGTTGGGCTGCTCCAACAGGCTTGTAGCTTGCCTTGACAAGATTTGGACATACGAAGCGATGCTTCTGACTTGGGCTTTGAATCTCACTAGTTCATCGTTCTGACACTAGACCATTCACCAGGCTGCCTCATATTTATCTTTCCATGCTCCGCTTTCTGCCATTACTGCTCCTTCATATCCAGCCAACTTGTCCTTCAGGTCTTGAAAGATGTCTTCCAGCTCAATTATTCTTTTCTGCATTCTTTCTTTTTCTATCTCTGCTTCGACTTTATCCTCGTTGTGATACTTGGTGATTAATTCTTCAAGTTGTGACACCTGGCTAGTCAAGTCGAAATTTCGGGCTTGTTTTTATTCTAGCCTCTTCTTGGCTTTGTTGTTCGATTCCTTACTTGCCCGTGTCTTTCTGTCGTACATCATTTTTATAATCATCCATGTCTCGGGTCATTGCATCCAATTTCTCTGATATATTCTTTATTATTTTGCTTGTTCCACCCTTTTGTTTGGCTTTATAGTCATTGTGCAATTCCCGCAACTCTTTTAGTTCTTGATTCACTTTCTTGTTCTACTCCGCTATCTCCATCTCCTTTCCTTTGTGGATTTCTACTTGCAGTTGTGTCATTGTTAATTCCTCCTTAAGGTCATGGATTCCTTTTTCAAATCTTGTTCCCGGTCATGTCTGAGTTTCTCTAAAGCTGAAGATAACTCCTGGATTGCATGTGATGAAGTTCCAGCTCTTGGGGGCATTTCTTGAAACGTAGTGTCATTGACTCTCTAGGCCCTGCACTCATCGTACCTTGTCATTACTTCTGACCCGGATAAGGCTGAACCCTTCTTGGTGTTTCCCAAGCCTTTAAGGTTTGCAGAATTAGCCCTTTGTAGTCATTGTCTTGTGAGCATATTCAAACTTAGCCATTCTAGCAGTAGCAGGCACAAATTGCCTTGATCCGAATTGTCTCGAGACTAACAATGGGCAATATGTTGTTCCTCCCCAAATTACTGGTAAAGGAACCCAATCCCTGTTTCCAAAACGATATAGAAAGGTTGTACTCGTATTTAGCCAAGGAGCTTTCCATACTATATATGTGTCTTTCAAGTCTTTGAGATATTCAATCCAGTGTTTCTCAGTTTTCTTTTCCAAGACACAGTCAGTTAGGTGCTCTCTGATTGGTGAATAAGTATCCAGGTATCTAGCTCTCTTGTAGGGTGCATTCCATATATGGCCCCTGAACCATACCTCTAATAGTTGTGCAAACCCCCAGAATTTTGCTTCCACTGTCTTCTTGCAGTTGGTGAGTGACCTATAAGTTTCTGTCAGAATTGTCGGCACCGGGTTAACTCCTTTACTCAGTCGTTCAAATAATCCAATAGTCGATGAATCAACATGCTCACAGGTCCTAGGGAAGATTACCAGACCATAAATACACAAGGCAAACAGGCTTCTCATTCTAACCGGTTCGTCACTACTTGTTAGTATCAGCTCTTTGAGAATCCTCCAATTAACTCGCTGCCTATCTTCATTTTGGTCGGTGCTGTCATTTTTAGCCAATCTCTAATCCCACCACTCTTTTGTCTTTTCTGTTAAAGCTACCAACTTATTGATGAACCATGAATGCCATGTGCTATTAAGGGATCTAGTGTAGAGCTTGTCACTTTCTATTTTCGGGCAGTTGATCAGTACCTCGTATTCCTCTAGTGTCGGTGTCATATCTACTTGCCCAAAGGTGAAGCAGTTATAGGTTGGGTTCCAGAATTGCGCCATTGCCCTTAATAATTCTTGATCGACCCTTATTTCTAGTAATAGAGCTATGTCCCCGAATTCATCTCGAAATAGCTTTTTCATCTCATTATCCCATCGATCCAAAATATGTTTAAAATCTGACAAACATGCCTCCTGATTAGTGGTTAGATTTGCATATCCTTTCATCTTGGATATTTCTCCTCTTCTAAGGTTATCCCCCTTTTCGTGTTGTGTCTGCTCAGACCAGATCCATACAACAGTATTATCCTCTCCTACTTTAAATCCTCGTGACATATCGAGTACTTCTAAATTTAACTGACTCCAAATTTGATGGCCAAAAATAAAAATGCAGTTGATGACAAAAAAATAAACAAAATAACCAAACAAAAAACAAAAAACAAAAAAAAACTTGTGTTAGTATCTCGAATTAATATTGAAGGCAAGTAAACAAACTACGACGTTAATAATCATTCGAATTAAAATGATAATATTTAATACAACAAGATAAACAGAGAAATAAATTTAAACCGGCAGCACCTGTCCTAGGTCCTTGTCTGGCTCTAATGGGGTGGGCTTCTAAAACAAAATGTGAGCTTTGTGCTAGACTTTCGGTTCACGAACTGTCGTTACTGCCTACTGCGGCAACAAGACATCGATTCGGTAGTATATGTCCCTTACAACGGAGGCGTGGGCCCCATGATGCGTAAGGTTAGTATACCGGAAGAAGACAAAAATCCGAACTCGTAGCTGATGAGCATCACATCGGATATTGTCTTACTCCCACTTAAGGGTGAAAAACTCGGGTTTAGGGTTTATGCATGAATGACAAGTATATCATACACAAAAACTACCCCCATTCTTCCTAAGATCCATCGAACAGTTTTTTTCAGAAAAAAATAAATTCAAATTAATGTTCAAAATGCCAAAATACCACGTGTAATTAATTGTTAGGCCTGACTCTCAATTTTTCCCCAGTAGAGTTGTCAAGCTGTCGCGACCGTTTTTTTGAAAGCCCGTTTTTTAATGTTTGGAATAAAAAACAGCATGCCGATTGAAATCTGGAAAATCAGGTTTTTTTGACCAATTTTATCTTATAATTAATTAGTTTTCCATTTTTAAGTTAAAATCTCTTTTATTTGCATGAAAATCGTTTTGGAGTCGCCACCAGCCACTTTGGTAGGCTGGACACCATAAAAACGCACCAGAGATTTTTTTTTTGAAAAGTTCGGGTTCGGGAGTCGATTACGTGTAGGGAAGGGTTAGCACCCCTACAAACGCCCGTTATCGGAACCTCATTAATTACACGTGGAATTTTGGCATTTCGAACTTTAATCTGGATTTAATTAAATCTTTTAACCGTAAAGTGAATTTTGTTCCGAATGGGGATATCCTTTTGTAAGAAAATACATTTCGATCGAATATAACTATGAAACATCCAATTACATTAGGACACTTCAATTTATATTCAAAAAATGTACCCCAACACAAAAAGTTTAATGCATGGTTTTATTATTGTCTTGCCATTTTTAAGTGTACCTTAATTTGGCTCCATTAATTAATTTGATTAAAATTCTAAGAATGTTATTAATTTTGGACATAAGATAAAACACCCAAAATAATATTGGGCACTTTCTTTATCAAGCTCAAAAGTAATAACATTCTTAATTAAAATGTCTCTAATTATTAGCTCTATTTTATTTTATTTTTTTAAATTTACCTAGTTAATGATTTATTTCCATTTTCTAAGTTAAAGTAGAAAATTGAAACTTTTATCGGAATACTCATTGGTTAACATCACTCTACATTGTGACACTAGCCAATATTGAGTATTCTAACATTGTCTCAAATATCTACTTATTTTCTACAATGATCTCCCTATTCAATTATGAGTAGGTGAACTACACTAATGGCTCTAATTTAATTTAACATATGATTAATTGTCTAAACAATATATGGCATGATACTTTAAAACATTTCAAGCATATGAATTAATTTAAACAATTATAACAATTAAATAAAATAATTAAGGCAATTAAATAATAATAATAATAATAATAATAATAATAATAATAATAATAATAATAATAATAATAATAATAATAATAATAATAATAATAATAATAATAATAATAATAATAATTAATCTATACAATTTAATTCTGGAAAATGACTAAATTGATTTAAATTGAACTTTAGGGGATCAGATTACAAATTGATTGGGGTTAAACTGTGAAGAAATTAAAATCTAAGAGCCCAAGTCTAAGGACCTTAAAAGACCAAGCCCAGACCCATTGATTAAACCCAAGTCGTTGACCCAAGCCCAAACCAAATGTTTTAGGTCGACCGGGTCATGGACCCGTATCCAAACCCGTGTGGAAACACGCAGATCCTCTGTGACCCGGCTTCCCAAAACGGTATCGTTCCCAACTCGGTATAAATAACCCTAAACCGAGTTGGAACGATCATTCGACCACTATCTCTCTCTCGTCAACTCTCTCTCTCTCTCCTAAATCCTCTGACTTCAAACACTTAAAACCAAAAAAAACAAAGTGTTTTTCGATCAAAACCCTTGTTTTTGCCCATGTTCTTCCCTAGTTCTTCAAAAATCACCCGTTCAATCTTCGCTAACACCAAAAACCTTCACCAAAACTGTTTTTGAAGATCAAAAACTCATTTTTTTCATGAACAAACCAAGAACACACCGAAATCTCTTTGTTTGATCCCCTCAAACATCCAAACTCTTCTGAAATCTATTTTTTAAAGATCAAAAACCTCTTTTTTCAAGAACACAACAAGAACCTTTTCAAAAACCATCATTTTGATCTCCATTTCCCCTCTAACACTTCTCCAACCTGTTTCTTAGTCGCCGAGATGATATCGACCACCAGATATCATCTCTGGTCTCTTTTTTCCTCTTTTCGATGACCGGACCTTCTCCGGTCATCTTCTCCGACGTTCCTGCAACCCGCGACCACCGTCCGACCTTCTTCTTCCTCTTTTTGATAACCGGACCTTCTCCGGTCATCCCTGGCTTTTCCGGCCACTGTCTGCAACTCCGACCACCGTCTCCGCCGTCGCCAGAACCCTAATTCTACCCAAAAAGCTTTTTTTCACCCTAATCCTAGATCTTAAGTCTCGTTTGTTAGAAACACCCCGCTTCACCCAATCTTAGGCTATCTACCCAAAACCAGTGACCTCTCCACTCTGTTTTTTGACTCCGACAACGGCTCTAGCACTCGATTTTTCACTCCGATGGCGTTCTCGGCAACGACAAAGCAAGATAAGGCTTCGATCTCCTTTCTTTTATTATTTTTATTTTGTTATGTTTTTTAGTTTCGAACTAGATCTAACACTTATAGCTTTAGATCTATTTTATTTACCTTAGATCTAGGTTTTTACATGTGTTATAGAGCTGATTATTATGTTTGAGTTTGGATTTAAAGCATATTTTATGCTCGAGATCTGTTTTAGACAGACTTAAGTTCGGTTTTTTAGGATTTAACTCGTTTTTGTGTTTTTTGAACAGGTAATGAGGGGAAAAAGCAAAGAACAAAGGTTGAAATACCTCGGTTCGTTATTTTGACGGTTCCTGTAAGCTTCTGACAAGGTCTTCGTGTTCGGTTATCTTCCTTGATCGACTCAGACTCCTCAGGTAAACTCTTCCTCTCTCTCTGACTTTTGGTTTTCTTTTTTGGTAATTATTAGTGCAATTATGATCGTATTAATTAAAGTTTTTCTCTCTCTTCGCAGGTAATTATACCTGTGTCAGATATGACGTCATCCCTCCATGGTTGGCGATGCCAGCTGGTCCCAGCTCGGTGAGAATCCGAGTGAAAAAGAATGAGTAAATTCCATGTTGACACGTGTCCCTTGGGGCTCAAATTCGAGCGGGAAAAAGAAACATAGAGGGGTTCCAAGGGGTTTTTGTGCTTGTTGGGCTAGATTCAGGTTGTAAACAGCTGTAATGGGTTGAGTCTGAGTTGTTAACTGATATAATGGGATTTTAGCTTTTGGTTTGGACTTTTGTATTGGGCCTTTTGTATGTATTTGGACTTTGTATTATTTTTGGACTCTAATATATTTGGGTTTTCTTTTATTATTTGTTTTATTTATTATTATTATTATTATTATACTATATATATATATATGTAGCCCGAACAAAAATACAGTTCTACAGTTGCCCCTCTTTGCTCATTGTTGTGGAACATGAATAGGGCAAAGGCTGAAAAGACACGGATTATCTTTCTTGTGTACAAGAAACCGTCGTAAATCCTAATGTGAAAATCTTTCTCCAATGATCCAAAGAAATTGAGTCAAAGCGAAAGCTTGCGACTAGTTTTTAGATAACAAATTTGTTTACCTTCAACTACTTCAACACAATTTTTATTTGTTGTCTTTCTTTAATCAACCACCCTCACCTAAAAACTCAATCCACTTCAAGGCTCATAGATCAACAATCATAATCAGGAAGTTTCCTAAATCCTTGTGGAATCGACCCTTACTTCTCATTTACTACATTTAACTTTCTTTATTTATTAATTGAGAGTAAGGAATTATTTTGATGCGAAAATGACGAGTGTCAAATTGGCGTCATTGCCAGGGATTTCGGCAAAAATTTACTGATTAGTTTTGTTTGTTTATGACCAGGAAGAATCTAAGAGAACTAACAAGCTACATCCCGGAGATCGAAGCATTCACACGACGTCAGAACGCACAAGCAAAACGAAAAAAGGAAAATAGAATTGTGTCAACAAAGGTTACAACGAAATCTTGAGCTAGCATCTCAAACCGCTACACACTTTGAGAATACCAACGAAGAACAAAATCCAATGGCAGACGAACAAACAATCCAGCAACTGGCTAGGGCACCAAATGACAATCAGCCCCTGTGCATAAGCTTCCCGAATGGTACAACGCCATTCCAACTGAAGACCAGTTTGATTCATCTTCTACAAAAATTTCACGGCTTGCCCTCTGAGAACCCTCACAAGCACCTTAAGGAGATTCATATGGTTTGTCTAAGTAAAAAATTGCGGGGAGTTTCCGAAGATCAAATTAAACTTCGAGCCTTTCCTTTTTCTTTATCTGATATCGCCAAAGATTGGTTATTTAATCTTCCTTCTAACTCTGTTACAACCTAGACTAATATGGCTCATTTATTTCTTGACAGGTTCTTCCCAGAAGCTAAGGTCGTTGTGCTCTTCAGCTGATGCGTATCGATACGCTTACCTAGCGTATCAGTACGGTCCTACAATTTAAAAGACCGTTGGGAAAATGACCGTTGCAGTAGTTAGGCGTATCGGTACGCGATACAACCGTATCGGTATGCGACTAGCCGTTGGGCTATTTCAAAGCACACCGTATCGATACGGCTAAGCGTGTTGGTACGGGTTTTGGCCACTGGAAAATCTGGTAGTTTGAAACCCTAACATGTATCGGTACGGTCCTATACCGTATCGGTACGGGTAAGTAAAAAGCTTGGTTTTGACTACTTTAAATGTACTTTTAAATCATTCCAAGGCCTTGTAAAACCCTTAAACATATTTTCAAGTTATTTTTGACTAAAAACACATTTTAAATTCTTTGCGATTTAGTCCAAAACATTTTTCAAATATTATATCAAAACTTAGTTCTACAATCTCCCCCTTTTTGATATAATAAAACCAACTTGAAAAATTGTTTGGGATTCTCTCCCCTTTATATTTTAAAAATTGAATAAGAGATATTTAAGATTAAAAAGCAATTAAGCTCCCCTTATTCATTTGAAAATTCAATTTTTCAAACCATTTCTCCCCCTTTTTGTTATATCAAAAAGAATTTAAAATTTACATTTAGCTCAAAATAACTTAGAAGGCAAAAAGAAAATTGACACATTTAAAAATTTAGTTTAAAAATTGGATCCCCCTTACTCAAAGCATCATAAGAATGTTAGTTCAACATATATGATAATCTAGTTAAAATAAAAAGAAATAAATCAAATGAAATGAAAAACAACTAGATTTTTACCAAACACTTGAGCCCAAGGGAGGATGTGAAGTCTTCCTTCTTCAAGTGTTGCCTTTTGTGTGCTTGGAGCTCCCCCTCAAATTTGGACTTATTGAACACTCTCCATCACACCTAAAACAAGACAATCAAGTAATTTTTGGTATCCAAATTGCTTTGGATCCATAAACGTTAGTTGCACATAATTTAGTCCCCTTAGGAATCCATTTTTCAATTTCATCCTTTTTAGTTGAAGTGGTTAGTCCTTTTGGGACCCAAACACTTCTAAAACATTTACCATTCACAAATCTATGGGCACTAGATTGTCTTATATAAAAAAATTGATTTTCCAAAACTATTTTTCTTTTCAAGTTCATCGGAAATCAAATCCTTTACTTTTTGAACTTTAAGAAACAAATTTTGTAAATCAAAACTTTTTTGTTCAAAATCTTTCAATTTTGCTTCAAGTTCAAGATTTTTTTGGAAAGCAAATCATTTTCAATTTTTATTTTTGAAATCAACTTTTTGTTCTTGGAAAGTGATGCCTTAAATTCCAAAAGTAAATCATCATAGGCATCTTGTAACTCATCAAATGTATATGAATTTGAAATAGATGAGTTAGAAGTTACCTCCCCCTTATTGAGGGCCATCAAGCATAGGTGGGCTACTTCATCATCGGTGGAGTCTTCATCACTCCATGTGGCCGCATATGCTTGTTTTGAAGATGATCCCTTCTTTTTGGATTTGTGGGAGTCCTTCATCTTCTTCATCGATTCATGCTTGGATTTTTCCATTTTGCTCTTCATGAACCGAGCAAATTTGTTGAAGAGATAGGCCATCTCTTCATCTTCACTTTCCTCCTCACTTGAATCTACATGATGGCATGTGGAGGATTTGAGAGCTACGACACTTGCATTGATGCCTAGCTCCATGATCTTCTTCTTCCCCATCGCTCTAATCTCTTCCTTCTTCTTCTCCTCTTCTTTGTTTTTCTTCATTATTTGGTGAGTGAGAAGTGACCCCATGAGTTCATCAAGCTTCAAGGTTTTGAGATTCTTGGCTTTGATGATGGCGGTCCTCTTTGAGTCTCGTGACTCGGGAAGGGAGTAGATGAGCTTTCGGACAAGCTACTCTTCCAGGATGGCTTCTCCATAACCTTTAAGTCCATTTGTGATAGTGGAGAACCTATCAAATATCTTCTTGATGTTTTCTTCCGGATCCATCTTGAAGTTCTCATACTCTAAGGTGAGGAACCCAATCTTGGTCTCCTTAACTTTATCGGTTCCCTCGTATGTGACTTCAAGCTTGTCTCATACCTCCTTGGCACTCTCACAAGAAGACATATTCTCATAGATGGTTGGGCCAAATGCACAAAAGAGCATGTGCAAGGCTTTGCAATTAAGCTCCATCTTCTTGCGATCGTTGGCACTCCATTCCGCTTTGCTTCCTTGAGGCATGAACGGACCATCTTCAACTATGTCCCATAGCTTATAGTCTCTTGACTTCAAGAAGAATTTCATCTTTGTCTTCCAATGGTCATAGTGATTCCCGTCGAAGAAAGGCGGTTTGTCGATGGATTGCGTCATTTGAGCCGGTTGGTGAAATGTTGATCGAGCTTACCGGATCTTCTCAATAGGATGTGAATCCCCTTCGATTGAGCCAAGCTCTGATACCAATTGTTGAGATGTGATTGGCTCGATTCGATCAACCGTTCTTGCTCGCCAAGTGTGGAGAAGTTGGATAATTGGGTGTTTTAGTGGGAGGTGAAAATTTGACACAATGATTTATAGTGGTTCAACCTTCTAACCAAGGTCTACATCCACTTCCTTAGCTCCCCACTAAGGATTTCCAAACAAATCCACTAAGAATTTCGTCCCCTTTTCTAGGCTAAGGAGGCAACCTTTACAACCCTCAAAGCTTTCTACCCAAAGCTTGAGGAAACACTCTCTTGTACAAAGAAAGACTTAGCAAACTAGAAATCCCTCTAATAGGTGTTTGTTTGCAATTCTAAGCACTCACCCAAAACCTAAATACTTGAGCAAATATAACAATGTAAGCTCACAAGTGTTTTCTAAGCAAGGAATTTACAATTTAAGCTCTAGACAAATTTTGACATCATAATGTTGTAACAATTGAAGCATTAACTTGTTCTTGATGCTTGGATGTCCCTTTTATACTCCCAATTGAGTTTGTAGTTGTTACTAGCCGTTGGGATTGAATTGGAGCCGTTGGAGCCTTTATTTCCCACCATAAATGCAGTTCTACAGCTTGGCGTATCGATACCCTCTCAACCCGTATCGATACGGTCTCGAAGAGGAATTAGCCGTTGTGCTCTTCAGCTGATGCGTATCAATACGCTTACCTAGCGTATCGGTACGGTCCTGCTATTTAAAAGATCGTTGGGAAAATGACCATTGGGGTAGTTAGGCGTATCGGTACGCGATACAACCGTATCGGTACGCGACTAGCCGTTGGGCTATTTCAAAGCACATCGTATCGATACGGCTAAGCGTATCGGTACGGGTTTTGGCCACTGGAAAATCTGGTAGTTTGAAACCCTAACGCGTATCCGTATAGGTAAGTAAAAAGCTTGGTTTTGACTACTTTAAATGTACTTTTAAATCATTCCAAGGCCTTGTAAAACCCTTAAACATATTTTCAAGTTGTTTTTTTTTTACTAAAAACACATTTTAAATTCTTTGCGATTTAGTCCAAAACATTTTTCAAATATTATATCAAAACTTAGTTCTACAGTATCTGACAAAAGGATACTGAATCACTGTATAACTATTGGGAGTGTTTCAAAAAGCTATACGCCAACTGTCCTCAACATGGTTTCTCTGAACAAACGCTTCTCCAGTACTTCTACTAGGGGTTGACGCCTATGGACTTGAAGGCAGTTGATGCAGCAAGTGGAGGAGCACTTGTTAACATGACCCCCAACTGCAGCTCAAACCTTAATAACAACTATTGCATCCAACTCACAACAGTTTCACCATTCAACTGAACTGTCTCGACGAGTCAATGAGGTAAGTTTTCTGGAAAATAAAATTGATACGTTGGCTGAAATAGTTCAATCTCTTGTTGCAGATAAAAAATTGTAGCCATGCTTTGTGGAATATGTACAAGCCCAGAACATCCGACGAACTGTTGTTCAATGGTGCAAGAAGAAGACAATGCACAAGTGAATGCAATAGGGAACTTTCCGGGACCTTCACAAAGACAGTACAACTCAAACCGCAGCTCGTATAATACGGGATGGCGAGACCCTCCAAACTTCGGTTATGCAAAAAACCAAAGGCCTGCATATCAACTAAGGCAACCTCCACAACAACAGATGCAAAAGACATCATTGGAGGTGATTATAGAAACACTAGCGATTTCCCAAGAGAAGCTGATCACATCCCAAGAAAAGCCAATCACATCCCAAGAAAAATTCCAAAGTCAAACTCAGGCACATCTGCATGAGCTAGACAAGCAAGTAAGCCAACTAGCCCAAACTATGGGGAGAATAGAATCACAGGGAAAACTTCCTTCTCGAACGGATTCAAATCTAAGAGAGAATGTTAGTGATATCACCCTCCGAAGGGGAACAATTATAAACCCTGAAGTGCCAGAAAAGAATACCGAACAATCCGCGAAAGAGAAGGAAACACCACCTTCCAACTCCCACGGTACGCCTTATTCGCCCCCACCTCATCCTCCTCCTTCTCATGAAATTGCACCACCTTTTCCATCAAGATTGGTAAGGCGAGATAAGCGAGCTGAAGAAAAGGAAATCATATAAGTGTTCAAAAAAGTGCAAGTCAACATACCCCTCATAGAAGTAATCCGACAAGTGCTAAGGTATGCCCGATTTTTAAAGTAAATTTACACCACAAAGAGAAAGCTGACAGGACATGAAAAGGTAAATTTAGGAGAGAACGTATATGCAGTATTCTAAAGGAAACTACTGCCAAAAATGAAGGACCAAGGTATGTACGCTATACCTTGCAAAATAGGTAACATTTTAATTAACCGAGCAATGTGTGACTTGGGAGCTTCAATTAATGTTATGCCTCTTTCCATTTATAAAATGATTACTAACTAAACCTTTGAAGGAAACATGTGTTACTATTCAGTTAGTCGATCGTTCAATCATATATCTGGAAGGAGTGCTCGAAAATGTCTTGGTGAAAGTCGATGTTATAATTTTTCCTGTCGATTTCTATGTCATTGAAATGGAGAACAATAGAACAAACATGTGCTCAGAGGTATTGTTGGGTCGACCTTTTCTAAGCACCGCCCATACCAAAATCGATGTAAGAAGTGGTATTTTAACAATGGAATTTGATGGTGAGGTAGTAGAATTTGATATGTATAAAGCAATGAAATACCCAGATCAAGTAGAAAGAATTAATTCCATTGATATTATTGATCCCTTAATTGATAATTTCATTAAAACTAATTTTTTCGATACTTTTTATAGGGATCTTGAACTTTGTCCCAAAGAGGAGATAACGGAGTTTGAAAATATATTTTTATGTCAATTCTGATTTAATTCTAAATCCCTCTAAAACTAAAATGCTACCCTCTCTTTTGCAGGCACTAGAGATAGAATTAAAGCTGTTGCTGGTCCACCTCAAATATGCGTTTTTGGGAGAAAACAATATCTTGCCAGTAATTATCTCGAGCACACTTTCAATAGAAGAGGAAGAAGATCTTGTGACGGTGTTGCGTGCACATAAAGAAGTCATCGGATGGACCATTGTGGATATCAAGGGACTTAGTCCCTCGACTTGTATGCATAAGATAAAAATTGAAGAATGAGCAAAACCATCAAGACAAGGACAGCGCAGGCTGAATCAATCCATGATGGAAGTAGTAAGGGAAGAGATACAAAAACTCTTAGATGCAGATATCATCTATCCGATTTCGAATAGTGATTGGGTAAGTCCAATTCACGTGGTACCTAATAAGATCGGGGTTACTGTAGTCAAAAATTCGAAAGGTGAGTTAGTTCCAATACGAGTTCAATACGGGTGGCGAGTTTGCATTGATTATAGGAAGTTGAACTCTTTAACTCGAAAAGACCATTTTCCATTACCACATATTGATCAGATGATAGAACGTTTAGCTGGTAAAACTCACTATTGTCGTCTTGACGATTTTTCAGGTTTTTTCCAAATACCAGTGGCACCTGAAGACCAAGAAAAAACGACCTTTACATGTTCATTCAAAACTTTCGCCTATCGACAAATGCCATTTGGGCTTTGTAACGCGTCAGCTACATTCCAGAGATGTATGGTAAGCATATTTTCTGATTATGTAGAAAAGGGAATCGAAGTGTTCATGGACGACTTCACAGTTTACGACAATACATTTGGTGAGTGTTGATTAAATCTAACTAATGTTCTAAAATATTGTATTGGATTTAATCTTGTATTAAATTATGAAAAATGTCATTTCATGGTTGATAAAGGTTTAATACTAGGACATATTGTTTCATCTAATGGAATTTCTGCTGATAAGGTAAAAATAGACATTATACGCTCACTCCCATGCCCCACAAATGTGAGGGAAATTCGTTCTTTCCTTGGTCATGCAGGCTTCTACTGACGATTTATCAAGGATTTCTCAAAAATAGCGCAACCTTTATGCCAGTTGCTTCAGAAAGATCAAATGTTTGATTTTGACAAAAAATGCAAGGATTCCTTCGATACGCTAAAAGAGAAACTCGTGATAGCACCGATCGTTCAACCACCAAACTGGGATTATCCGTTCGAACTTATGTGCGATGCGTCGAACACAAGTGTCGGAGTTGTTCTCAGCCAAAAGATCGGGAAAGAACCCCACGTTATAGCCTACGCTTCCCGCAAACTAGATTCAGCTCAGAAAAATTATTCCACTACAAAAAAAGAGCTATTTGCCATAATTTTTGCTTTAGAAAAATTTAGATCATATTTACTTCGTACTAAAATTGTTGTATTTTCTGATCATGCAGCTCTAAAGTAGTTGTTAAGCAAAAAGGAAGCAAAACCAAGACTTATCCGACGGATTCTGCTTCTTCAGAAGTTCAATCCGGAAATTAGAGACAAAAGGGATGCGAGAACTTGGTAGCTGATCACCTAAGTCGCATTCCCCTTACTGCATCTGATCCACCGGTTAATGACGAGTTCCCTGAGGAAAAGTTAATGATAGCACATGAAACTATGTCATGGTTTGCATATGTCGTCAATTACTTAGCCACGGGTAATTTACCACACGATTTGCAGTGATCCAAAATTAGTAGACTTAAGTGAGAATCTCGATACTACATTTGGGATGATCCATATCTTTGGAGGCATTGCTCGGATCAGGTAATTTGGAGATGTGTTCCTGAAAGCGAGGTAAACTCTATACTTAGTTTTTGTCATTCTTATTCATGCGGTGGACACTTTGGACCGAAAATGACTGCACATAAAATTATTGAATGTGGCTTTTATTGGCCTAATATTTTTCGTGATACATATATGTTTTGTAAAAGTTGTGACAAGTGTCAACGCGCTAGTAATTTAAGTCGTCGTAATGAGATGCCTTTGAATCCAATTCATGTATGTGAAACCTTTGACGTTTGGGGTATTTACTACATGGGTCCTTTTGTTTCTTCTTTCGGAAATTTTTAGATTATATTAGTTGTAAATTATGTGTCAAGATGGGTAGAAGCTAAGGCCACTAAAAATAACGATGCTAAAACTACAATTAATTTTCTTAAGGATTTTATTTTTTCCAGGTTTGGCACGCCACGAGCAATAATAAGCGACCAGGGACGCACTTCATCAATCGAGTAATTGACGCCCTCATTAAGAAGTTTGGCGTGACTCAGCGTATCGCCACATCAAACCATCCGCAAACCAATGGTCAAGCGGAAGTGTCGAACCGTGAGATTAAAGCCATTCTCGAGAATATTGTGAAGCCGGATCGGAAAGACTGGAGTCTCAAGCTGAACGACGCACTATGGGCTTATCAGACTTCCTACAAAGGTCCAATTAGAATGTCGCCATATCGACTCGTTTTCGGTAAGCCATGTCATTTGTCGGTTGAGTTAGAACATCGAGCATACTAGGCTATTAAGCAATGCAACATGGACATGGAGAAGAGCGGCGAAGCACGGAAGCTAGACATTCAAGAATTAGAAGAAATTAGGAAGAACGCTTACGACAACAGCAGGATATATAAAGAAAAATTAAAAGAATATCATGACCAGAAAATTTCTTTTAAATCATTTGTTATCGGTCAAAAAGTTCTTTTATTTAACTCTAAAATTAAAATTTTTGCAGGAAAGCTGAAATCGAAGTGGCTCGGACCTTTCACAGTAACTGAAATTTT
Source organism: Hibiscus tridactylites (assembly GCA_958450335.1). NCBI lineage: Eukaryota > Viridiplantae > Streptophyta > Magnoliopsida > Malvales > Malvaceae > Hibiscus > Hibiscus tridactylites. Next base: position 32,982,360 of record OY288273.1, on the reverse strand, counting down.
TCCACATGGCGCTGTAGAAATTGAAGATGATAAAAAGTATCGATTCAAAGTAAAAGATCAAAGGTTGAAGCCTTACTATGATAACGCTCTAGTAGGATTAATTGAAAAAATTAAATTGGAGGATCCTGCGATCTAAGCAAAAACATATCGTCGAGCTAACGACGTTAAATATAGTGCTAAATGGGAGACAACCCATTTTTTTAATTTATTTCATTTAATTTCATTTCGCATTTTATTTCTTAAATTACCCGCTTGATTTTATTTTTATTTATTTGTTTTTATTTCTGTCACATTTTAATTTTAGTTTAATTTTATTTTTCTATTTTTCAGGTACACTAAAATAAATTCAATCGAATATGAATGTTCGCCTGCTGATAACCATCCAGTGGATTGTGATAGCAAAACCCAGATTATACTCACATTTTCAAACCCTGCAAACCCACGTTTTCTTTCCTCTTTATCCTTTTTTTTAAATTCACATGAGCCATATATATATATATATATATATATATATATATATATATATATATATATATATATATATATATATATATATATTATCTAAATTATAAATATATTTTACCTAAAAATCACAATAGCCAATCATTATCTTATTTTTTAATTTCACCGAGTAAGTTTTCATGACTTTTAGTATTATATTGTTTATCTTAAATTATTATTAAATATTATTATTTATTTTAAATTTTAAACCTCCACTTCTTATCACCAACACTCTTACCCACACGTGTGCCATATAAATATATATCTACTTATATTTTAAATTTTAAATATATATATATATATATACTATCTTTATCCCTTTGACTGGACTAACTTAAACCAATCCCCTTCCCTAGCTTTAAGTTGCGTGAGCCCTATTTTTTTTCAATTCCCATGTGTTTTTAATAAAGAAAACAAAACCAGCTTTTGCTTTATTTTACTAAAACCTGCGTGATTTCTTTTCATTAAAGCTAAATTTTTTTCCTTTTTCCCTCTGCCGCATACCCACTCCCAGCCTCAAAACCTCCTCACAAATCTTTCATTTTTCTCTCACAATGGTGAGAACAATACAACAAGCACCCCTCCTCCTCCAATCGAACTCGAGTACCGCCACTATCGCCGCTAGCTCAGAGAGTTTCCTGCTTCTTCTCTTGTTTTTTTTTATTTTTTTATTTTGAAACAAATGACTTAAGTGAAGGGGAATAAAATTTGGGTCAAATATTTTTTCTTTCCTATTTTGATTGATTGCTTTTGTTAAAAGTTATTGTTTCACATCTTAGTTTTCACTTTGTCTCTCCGATTTTCTTATGCCTTGGTATTTTTTTTTTGTTTTGAACTTTAGGATGCATGACAGAGTATGGCTTGGCTTCTTTTTATAAATTTTTGTATGGCATTCCTTGATTTGATTAATTGACATGATACTTACCTTGGTACAAATAAACCTTCATGTGAGTTCTTGAGCTTAATGAGCATATCTTCTATTCTTGCTTTTTGTTTCAATTGAGTGTGCCGATTTAATCAATTGCATTCTAGAACTTGTGGCATGATACTTGATAAGACTACATTTTTTTAACTATGAGGCATTAATATAATAGAGGCATTAGGTTTAACCTCATTCTCTTCCCAAAAAGCCTATATTTTGTTATTATCCCTTAGTGAGACAATTTTGAGCCTTAAACTTTTTCTTTGGATTGCCTTATTATTTAACCCACACCAATTTATTTTTTTCCTTTTTGTCACCTATTTTCAGAACGAAGTCGAGATTATTTTGAAGAGAAAAAAATAGATTCGAATCAACACTATAGAAAAATAAAATTCGAAATGTGCAGTGCAGAAAAACAGTTTTGAACAATGCAGAAAATCAGTGTAGAAAATGAAAAAATAGTGCAGTTTGGTTGGAACACTGCAGGAAAAATACTGTGCAAATGAAAACGAGCAGAATTGTTTGAAAAGAAAAAAAAAAGAAAATAAACAGCGAGCTCGAAAAAAAAGTACCAAAAAAGAGAGAATTTTTTTTGTTCGATTTCTTGTTTCATTCTTTGGAATAACTCTTCTTCATCTTGAACTTTAAAACTCATTAAATAGCCTTTATCCTACCCAAACCTTACCCCTTGTTACAACCCTTTTAAAAGACCTCTTGATTTTTGCATCACATTCATACTTGGTAGTGGAGATTAGATTTAGTTACAAGCTTATAGTAATGCTTTGGTTAAATTTCGGCTTGAGCGTTCAATTTTTTTTATCCTAAATACTTGAATGGAATGAGTGAAACCGTGAGAGGATACGAGGTTTGTTTCATTGAAGTTAACAAGTCATTGGAATGTTCTATTTTGCTAAACTATCTCTAGTCTCGCCGTTTTCTAATTGCTTCCTTAAACTTCATACATGTTTAGATGTCATGTCATGTTGAAATCTTAGAGACTTTGTGAAATCAAGGATAAGGGCTTGAACTTTGATACTTGATGGCAAGCATTGAATAAGTGAGGGGGAATTTGACTAGTGCTTAAATTATATATTATTTTATTAATAATTACTCCTTGATTAGTTGTTTTAAGCTGCTTAGCTGGTGATTTTTTATTCTTTTCAGTGTAGGATTTTTGTGGCTGGAAAGTAGACTGAAAAAGGCTAGATTTCGCATGTTTTTTGGATTCATGGTTGGATTAGTAGGCATGAACTGGGGCATGAAAGTGCTGATTGAGCGTGACACGTCAGCAGTACGGAAGATGACGTCAGCTTCAACAGAGTGGGATGATGACGTCAGTTTCAACAGAGTAGTATGATGACGTCAGAGTGGGATTTCACATCTTTAGGAATTATCTTTTTACCTTTTATCTTTAAGATTTAAATTTTGAGATTTATCTTTTGTATTTTTAGGTTTTTATCTCTTAAGTTTTTTAAGATTTTCGAAGACTATAAATACCCCATTGGGTTAAGCCTCACAATATCTCATTTTTTGTTCTTTGTTTTATTTCTACTTTGGGCTTTATAGATCTCCTTTTCTCTTCCGTTCTTATTTTCTAAGTTTCTTTTACTTTATTTTTCAGAAATTATGCTAAGTATGGTTAATTCAATAATCACGCAAAGCTAAATTTTTCATAGCCAAAGGCGGTAGTGATGACTCGATTTCAACGTGAGGAATGAAAAGCGCTTAAGTAACTTTAGGTTTTATTTGTTTCTATTTTCAAAAGCTAAACTTTAAACCAAAACGATTTTCGAAATAAAAGATTGACTTTTATCGAAATATGGTTTTCAGTTAATATGTGGGAGAAAGGGTCGACTATTGAAGCATATTCGTCTTCCTGAGAACACACTTAGTAAATTGATTACTAAGGGAAAATTTGAGATCGAAAACCGTTATTATTGAAATAACATCATTCGAGTAGGTTTTTATTGGGCTTAAAACGACCTTGGTCTTCAACATTGTTGTTGATTAAGATCAAGTTCGATATTGATATCAAAGATAGAACTTAAGTATTCGGTATACAAAGTGAAGTCTCAAGGATTAAACCTCTTGGACAAGTAACCAACGTAAATCCAAAGTGAAAATCTTTCTCCAATGATCCAAAGAAATTGAGTCAAAGCAAAAGCCTGCGACTAGTTTTTAGATATCAAATTTATTTACCTTCAACTACTTCAACACAATTTTTATTTATTACCTTTCGTTAATCAATCACCCCCCACCTAAAAACTCAATCCACTTCAAGGCTCATAAATCAAAATCATAATCAAGAAGTTTCCTAGATCCCCGTGGGATCGACCCTTACTTCTCTTTTACTACATTTAACTTCTTTTATTTATTAATTGAGAATAAGGAATTATTCTGACGCAAAAATGACGCGTGTCACTATGTGATTTCGGACCACATGTGTTTTGGGGTGCATGATCCGAGGCTTAGTGGGACCAGATCACACTCGAGTTGTTTTGGGGGTGCTTGATCCAAGGCTTAGTGATTTTCGGATCACACCCGAGTTCATTTTCCCAAATAAAAGTGGGAGGAGCCAAAAACTTATATATTTATTAAAAAAATGGTTTTTCCCCAAATCTACCCTCTACACGTGTACATGAAAATTATCAGAGAATATGTTATTTTATTGAGAAGTTCATGCGAGTAAAATGTGACTCAGTGAGAGTTTACGGGCTGATGTAAGATTTAAAGTTTATAAATAATAAGATAATTTTATTTAGATTTAGATTTATCATTAGTACAAAGCCATAATATCCAAAACAAAGTACTCCCAAGTAATGAAAGATGAAAAGAATCATTGGCACAATATTGAAGCAACAAATGTTGTATTCAAATAAATTAAAAAATCGTCTAAATGGTAAGCTATTTGGCATCGCTTAAGCAGGTTTTGAGTTCGAGACTTTATATATGTAGGAAATTTCCGTTGAAAGACTCACTCACCAAAATTAAATGTACAACACGGATCAATTCGCATTAGTCAGGTCAAAACCATGAGAATCGAAGGAAAAAAACGTAAAATTAAATGTTTCATTAAAGTCAGTTGAACAAATGATGAAGGCATTTCAAAGCCAATCTGGCAATTTGATCTTTTGACCTAAATGCATAATGTTTCAGAGCTGGTCCAGATAATACAGAATGGATAATGAAGAACACAAATCTGGTTTAATTTCCAATGCTAGCCATTTCCAAAGCCTCTCCGTGAGCCCACATCATGAACATACATTGAAAGGAAAAACCAGTCACCATTTTTGAGAAAGCTGTACACAAGTTATGCACATTCATAATCTTAAACTCTCATTTTTGGGATTCATATGCAGCTGTGCATCGGATATAGGTTTCGAACACGGATACTTTAAAGAAAATGAAGAGTTCCCAATGTACTTGTTAAGATCAAGAAAAAGGTTTGATCGAGTCCATTTGGTTCGCATATTTACTGTTTAAAGTAACATCCAACAAGTTTAAGATTCGAATCTCGACACAGCTAAAAGGAAGTTGTAATGAGAAAGAATATAAAGCAAAGCATTGATGCATTCAATGAGGCAACTCAAGTGGGGGCAAAGCTGAGACCTCAGTCTTGTCAATAGTGAATTATTAGCCAATAACAAAGAGTGAAAACGCAATATAGGGTGCCACTAGAGAGACCTATTTGAGCGAGTTTAAAAACCGACATCTTAATTTACATTTAAAAACGATAAGTTTCGAAACTTGTTCAAACAACCTAAAATGTTATAAATTGGTTTTCATATTTTTTCGACAAGTTTCAAAACTTGTCAAAACAACCTAAAAAATCAAGTTTTTTACAAGTTTTGAAACTTATCAAAAAAATCAACTTAAAATATTATAAAAAAATATTATATTTTAGGTTGTTTGGTTAAGTTTAGAAACTTGCCGTAAACAATTAATCATATGCAGCTTTTGCCTAAATAATCCACAGCCATTCGTCAGAATCCTTTTATCTTAGAAAAGATGTTTGCAGACAAGTAATGTGAGTCTTGTTATTTAGGCACACATCTCCTTCAAAAATTTATGTTTTTTTTGGACAAGTTCAACTTCAGCTTTGTCTCTGAAAGCTACCTAAACCAGAGGAAATCATTGTGAACCATGTTTCTGTTCTAGGATGGAATAAACAAAGAGAACCCAAGCTCTGGTTTACCATATATGGAATAAACCAGGGGGTTGGAATATGTGTTCAATATGGGATCGGATTTTAAGTAGTTCAAGCAAAACGAAGAGTCGGAACAACACAATTCGTAATTAGACATGCTAAATAGGATGATTAACACAAGACCCCAAATTTCTTTTTCTTTTCTCCCTTCTAATAATCCAGCTTGGACATGCATGCTATTTAGCTGTCAAAGCAAAGAGTAGATTGTAAGTAGGCAAAGTGTTACAGATCATCAACCGGAAAGCCTTGATGTGGAAACTGCATTTAATGCAGAAATAGAAGAAATGATAAAAAATGATCAGCAGAGTATTACATAAGCTTTAGTTTCTTTGCCAAGATTGAGATTTTTATACAGGTGTGATAAATCTGCAGACTGCAGGAGTAAATGGGGGTAGCTGCATGCACTAAAAGTTGAGAAAAAGAAGTTGATTTATACAATGAGAAATTGCTGTTTTATCATCCTTTTCAGCATTAAAGAACTTGAAAACCCCATATGGGGATGCATGGTTTTTTAGTTCTGTACGATATAACTTCATTCCCTGTCATTTTCACATAGAAAGTTTAATGCTTAAAAACAGCCGACTTGGCAACCATAGATGTTCTTGTTCTTGAATGTGCATGTGCGCATAAATAAGGTCACCTAAGTTGCCCAATAAACAAGAACAACTAAATAAGAAGCTCTTATTCGAATATGAGCAAGCTGGGAATATATCATAAAATGAATCAAATCCTACAAACCATCATTCAACTTTGCCAAAATGCTCAAGTCAAAAGAGACCTCTTTCATTTCCATCTTAGTATTGCATCGCAAAGGCAGAAATATGAACAAAGTACACTATATAGCATTAACAAGTAAACAAAATTTTCAACATAATACTAACTACACAACCAAGATTGCAGATTTACTCAGAAATTTGATTATAATATAACAACACAAAGATGAACACAGCAACAGGACCAAAGATCCAACTACACATCCTGCTTTCTTTACACTGATTACACTGATATATAGTGATAAATACAAGCAAATTCTATTTTTTTGTTTTCCTCCTTACCCTTTTTTAGATAACCCTTCTTCATGACCATTGAGTTCCCAAGTTGCACATTTGTGACTAATGGTTTTCCCTTCATAAAGAATCAAGCCCTTCAGTTCGACTACGAACAATCCTATGAAACACCTCCCTGACTTGCTTTTCCAAGGGTTCTAAATCTTCCTTCATTGCATCAGAAACCTGCTTCAATTCCTTCACTCTCTGCTTAACTTCCTTTTCCTTTTCTTCACTCAAAGGGAACTGCACAGAATCGGCCAATTCGCCCAACAATCGAGAACACTTCTCCATTTGATAAAGCTCTCTCAATAGTCCACAAGCATTTTTCCTATCCCTCTTCTTAGACTCCTCCAATATCCTCTCGTGCAACGAGAGAATCGGAGCAGCCCACGGGAACTGCCTGGGAACATTAAAATGAACTTGCAAGCCACGATCTTGACAGGGAATTGCAGCCACCAATGCCCACATTACAAACAACAGAACACTTCCCATTGTGTAAACGGGCATAGCAAGTCCATTGGTAGCCAAAACCTCATTCCCTCGCGGCACGGCCAAGTTGTTCCCGATTGCCTGTAGCTGCCTAGCGGCAGACCAAGCCCTCGAAACGCTCCAAGACAACGACCTGAAATGACCCAAAGATCGATGATGATGATTATCCTTGGAGTGACTGCTGCCATTGTTGTGCCTCCCAAAGGAACGGTTCCTATGAGCCAGGGTTTGACCTGAATCCTTCTCGTCGAGCATCGAGATCGCTAAATCTATCATCGCCTTCCTCGCCCGACGGAATTGACCTTCACCTAGACCTCTCTGATAACTGTTACTATCACCACCGAAAGCGCAAAGCACGATTTCAATAAGCTTCTGCCATTGCCTGATCTGTTCAATCCCATCACGAATCGCATTACAAACATCGAGCGCCTTAACAGTACGGTCGTTATAATCGGAGATCAAACGGTCCATGGGAGGATTCTTCACTTGAGCTTTGTTATTGAAGAGTATGACCCGAAATTCCTCTTGACAACAAAGGAAAACATCGAGCAGTTTCCGCACCCACGGCAGAGAAAGCAATTCATCGGAAGGAACAGAAGCTAAATCGTGGAATCGGTCGGCCACTTGCCTCTGGAACAACTCTAGCTCCGCATCGTTCGACGGCGATCCACCGATCGGTGATTCCATCGAGTGTACTTGGTCCCTCCTCATGGGTAAAAATGAACGGCCGAGATTTGTCAACGGTGACGAACTTCCTTGGTATTCCGTCGTGGGCATTATCGCATCGAAATAATAAATAGAAAATCAAAAATTGAGTTTCGATTAGATGGGAAAATTGGGAGAAATGAAAGTGGAGATGGAGAAACCCTAACGAATAAAGATACCACTTTTATTGGGGATTTTTGGACCGTGTTTTTATGGTGGTTGGCACTCGGGAATAAAGAAACGGTCCGGTCTTAAACCGAGGAGTATTATTTATTTATTTATTTATTTATTTATTTATTTATAATCTAAATTATTAATGAGTAGTTAATAAAATCTAAATTCTAATTATGAACCATAAAATCAAACCATATTCCCTAAAATCTAAGCACGTAAACTTAAACTCCCTGATCTAGATCTTTAACCCTTAAAATTAAAGCGCTTGTAGAAATAAAAAATATTCATTCGTGAATAAGATATTTTTCTCATTATTAAAATTAATGAAATTTAAAATATCAAGTAACGTTATGAAAAATCAGTGGGGGTTTTGGACAGGCGCGATAGAAGCGATCGCACAGGGCCCCCAAGAGAGAGGGGTCCCGAAAATAGAGAACCTAAATTAAATTAAATATTTGTAAAAAATTATAAAATTATATATATAATTATGTGTATATAAAAAAATTATCTAAAACTTAAAACATGCAAAAAGAATGATAATTTTGAAGTGAAATCGTTTGATATTTAGATGTTTATAAGTCAATTTTTTGTTGCTCAAGAGGACAATTTAATAATATTTTTTGTATTAAAGTTTTTTTTTTTTTCAAAAACACTTATATCTCTTACTGATTATAAATTAAGAGCCCTATTTTAATAAATTGCACAGGCCCCCAAAATCTTTGAACCGCCCCTGTGAAAAATAATTCTAAAAACAATGAATTTAAAACTGAAATTTGAGGTTTAATTTATTTATTAATCGACATAGATCATATATTTTAGGGTAATTATTTCATGCACAATTGTTTGGCGCCTTAGTTTTAGTGTTTAAAGATTTTTTTTGTAAGGTTTAGTGTTTATGAGTTTAAGTGTACGAGTTTTGAATTTAATAGTGTGATTAAAATTTAGAGTTTAGAGTTAATTTTTAAGGTTTATATATTAAAAACTAAAAACTCTAATTATATTACCCTAAACTCTAACCATAATACTTAAATTTCTAACTCGTACACTTAAATATTAAACTCTAAAGCTAAAGCAGTTATAAAAAATTTTGTTTCCAACGTTGGTGCATGATATAATTAAAGAATAAAAATATATTATAAAAACTGTATATTATAAATATAATTCAAATATTAGAATATTAAATTATTCTAAAATTTGAATCTACTAGCGTATGAAAAATATATTTCTTAATCGATTCGGATTTTAATAGACAGTGTTATTTGTAAAATCTACTTAAATTTTTTTATTTGAAACTAAAAATAAAATAAATACAGAATTTATATAATATAGTTTTATAATATGTGGGAACCTTCTGCCACGTGGGAAAAGGACCGAGTCAGTTATACACGTGGGAGGGACAGAAGCTGGGTCTTCGATTCCGAGAGGGAATCGGTCCGAGTCTGACGACGGAGAAGTGAACTCAGTTTCGTTCTTTCTATAGATGGTGACGTGTGTTATTCTTCTCCCTAAAATACCAAATTACCATCCTTCTAGAATTTTGTAGCTTTTTATATGTTTAAATTTTGGTATCAAATCAGATTCTTTTGAGTTTTAGGGAAAATAAATTTTAAATTTAATTGGGTCATATTCGAGTTTAGAATTATGATATCAAATTAGATTTTTTTGATCGAACGCTATTAAATTGCATAAATTGATATTTTATTTGATTATTTTTTCATCTATTTTGATAAAAATAATATATGAAAATAAACATTATGTTAAATTGAACTCAATTTCTAATTAAATTTTTGTATCAAATTCAAGCGATTATAAATATATTTAAAGTTGAGTCGGATCGATTGAGCTTTATTGAGATCATTTTGTGTTGGCTAAAAACCTGCCCGTTACCACCCTAATTTAGTTCGACATCTCCAGAAGGCTTAATTCCACAATATGACCTTAAATTGTACACAATTCTTGAATTAGGTATTTAAACCATTTTTTATCATTATTGTTAATGTTATTAAATTCACAAAAACCATAATGTAAAAAAAATCTACAAATATCACAAAATTCTTTAAGAATATATCAAAAAAAATAATTTAATTAATTTTTTTAGGAGAATTCAACAATTCATTGAATTGAATTGAATCGATGATGGTGAAATTATTTTTAATAGTATATGGTTTAGGGTATAGGTTTAAGAGTTTAAGGGTTTAATAGTTTAGGGTTTTAGGTTGAGGGTTAAGGGTTAAATTATTTTTTATAAAGAATAAGGTCAAATTGAAATAATATTTAAATAATGAGGGTTTCATAGAAATACGAAAATAGGTAAGGTACTAAATATATAGTTTACCCTTAATAAAAAAAATAAAATTTTAATATATATATATATATAATAATTTAATTGAATTTTTAAAAATAATTATTAATTGTATGATGGGTCCTTAAAATTTTAAATCTTTATTAATTAATTTAATGATGTTCATCATTAGTGGTGTTCATCGGTGTTCGTCGCACATTGTAGAATTTTTCTATTTTTTAAAGGTTTGAATATACATTTGATACTTGAACTAGATACATTCTCCTAAATTGGTACTTATAAAAAGTTTTCTCCCACATTGTTACCTGAATTATACACTTTCTCCCAACTTGGTACCTAAAGAATTTTTGTTTTCAAGTTGGTACCTAAACTAGACACCTTATCCCAAGTTGGTACAAAAACGTATACATTCTATCAATTTGGTCCTAATTTGAAAAAATTCAATAAATATAACTTTTTAGATTTAAAAATTCTATCAATTTACTATGTGTAATTCACCTAAATTGTTTGTTCTTCTCTTAGAAATATTATATTACTTTCTTGGTATAATAAAAGTTTAAACATAATATGTTGATAGAATTCAGTTATCCAATTGTTTCTTTGATCCGATGGACTCGCTTGATTTGATATTCTCACAAAAATGATTAAATTGATGGAATTTTTAAATATGAAATGTTAAATTTATTGAATTATTTCGAATCATGACTAAATTGATTAAATGCATAAGTTCTGGGGATTAAAACTGTTAATAAAAGTATTAAAATAGTGGATGGAATTAAAGTTTGGGTACCAACTTGGGAGGAAAAGTTCTTTAGGTACCACATTGGGAGAAAATGTATAGTTCAAATACCAACTTTGAGAGAAAAAATATTTAGGTACCAACTTAGGAGAATATGTATAGTTTAGATACCAAAGCTATATTTAAGTTTTTTTAAGAAATTAAACACAGCTATTATTTTTAAATTATGTATAACTTCCAAAAATAAATTTTAAACTTATGAGGTTTTTTTAAAGTATTTATTATTTCGGGAAATTGTATGATTTTCTTTGAAATTTAAGATTTTAAACATGACAATCTCTAGTTACATCACATCAATTGTTTAACGATATTTAAATTATTTAGTGATTAATTTGAGTCAAATATCACGAAAATACTATATTATAAAACTATTTTTAATATAATTTATTTCATTCGGAACGTATAAATTAGAACCTTCCATTTAAACTCTTACCTAATATTGGAATACACTTTAGAAATACTCCATAATTATTTCAAAAATCTAAACAAAATGAGATTTATCCATAAATCAATGAGCATTTTTTGAAATGCACAAAATAATTCTTAATAAATTTTTTTCTCGAGATTCGCTAATTGATCTAGTAATTAGAGGTATTCATATTATCTGATGAATTCAAATTTCGACATAATTTTTTAAATAAAAAACAGTTTCCAAAATTTCTTCTCCAAGAAAAAATAGATAAGCATGCCAATGGATATGTCCCCACTTGCTTTTCATTTTTAACTTCAAAATCTGAATAATTTCGACAACTTCAATGCTAACCTTATCTCCCTCAATTAATACATGATTAGATTACATAATCATATTAATTACTACATTAATCCGTCAAATTGAATCTTGATTCAATTAAGTTTTAATTATTTAATGATAAAACCAAGATGAAAAAGAAAGAATAATAGCAGTGGTAGAGGACAAAAATGTCAACATCAGCTTACTTGAAAATAATTTTCAAACAGCGTGGGCCCATTAATGGAGACGCCAGCCACAAGTTGCTTGTCCCCAAAGCCAACAACAACATTCATTGGTTTTTTATTTATTTGTGGCATTAAATAAATATGAAAACGAACCGTTTTGGACACTTTCACACGTCTCTTGTATCTATTCTATAAACAAAACAAAACCATCAATTCTACAATAAAGGGTGTGTGTTCATGGTTTTGGAAATGAAATATTTTAATGAAAAAATTATGAGGTCCTAGAATTTTTATATTATTAGGTTGAGGTTTTATTATCAATACAGATAAAATTGTTCGAATTTATTTTTTTTAAATAACATTTTTTTCACCAAGATAATTTTTTGAATTCATTTAATGTCATAAAATAACATGCAGTTGATCTAGCAAGATAAAGCGCTAGATTATTTAAGCAAGGTTAGTAGTTCAAATCTTGGAGTCATGAATAGAGAAAACCGGGTTAGGAGGATTACCCCATATTGAACCTTAATAAAATTCGATCTGAATTAGTAGGCTAATGAGTCAGATATCAATTATTAAACCAAAAATAATAATAACCTGCACTTTTCGGAAAGTATCGGCTTAACTAAAACTCGATAGTTTTTATGTGTTCTACTACCTAGATCACTTCCTGCACTAAAACAATTAGGTACACTCGATCTTATGTATTATAACGACGACAATATCAATCGAATCAAACTCAATTGGCCTAAAACTCAATAGTTAATATAAAATATAATTGCAATAAAAAAACGTACTTAAAATGTGAGATGAACGTGTCATGATTGACCGATTAAAATGGTGGATACGTTTTGTCAGTTATCTGAAGTCTTGACTGTTGACCTTTGACCTTGAAAGTTTGATAAAACTGAAACACTTGCAAAGAAAAAGTCAAAGCCATTGGATGGTCAACTCATATCCTTAGAAATTGGAAGTTGGAACCATAACAAACTTATTTGACAAGTAAACAAATCTGGGGTTGAAATATATCTATTTGATTCAATTCGAGTCTCATCTTTTGCGATCCGAATCGGATCAAAATTTGAATCTCAACTTCTACAATCCGATCTTTCAATCATGACCACATGTCAAAGCATTAAGGATTAGCAGAAAACACTCACAAACCACAAGTTGGAATTGATCGAAACCGAACATCGACAAGCTTGCTAAGGCATATCCGGATATGAATATGGAAATATGATCCTACAAGAACCCTACAAATATATGAAAACCTTGGGAAAAAATTGACCATACCTATGTTCAAAACTCACACACCAATCAGAGTAACAGATGAAAATCATATGCCAGGGAAACAAAGGATATGGTGAACGAACCTGCACTGCCCTTGGAGGTCAGACATCGGAACTCATAGTTCTAACAATTCTTCGACGGTGATGCCGTGGGATTTCATTGAGAACTTTTCGACATCCACTCCTACCAATGGCAACATTAGCTTCAATAGAATCATAATGAACAATAAGGATTACCGGATAGCATACCTTTTATTAACGTATTAGCAGATAACATACAAGGAAAGTACTAGTTCAAGTTAAACAAGAAAAGCTTGGTTCTCAGACATCTAAATTTTTAATGCTTTCAAAGTAGCAAATTCATGAACAGGAATATACTATAATTGATGAAATAGACCACATGAAGCACATCGGAAAAGAGCATATCAAGGTTTAATACAACTGTCCCCAAGCAAATACATTTTGCATTTTAAGACAATGCTTTATCATAGTTCTTCTAAGAGAGGCATCGATTATTTGACCTAGCAACAAAAGACCATGCGTTTTAATATCAGAAAAAATGGGTTATATTTAATATGGAGATATGATCCTATAAGGCCCCTCCAAATATATCAAAATCTTGGGGGAAATTGGGCCATGTTTAGACAAAAATCATATGCCAGGGAAGGAATGTTCATAGCAGGAAAAAGAAAGATTAAGAATCATGAGAAGCCCTCAGACCTCATAGCTATGATTTGTCATTTGCAGTTAACTCACTGATTTTCGTTACGAGCCTTCGCCATATCAGTAGCCATGTCAATGTGAAGAAAGAGAGAAAGAGAGAGAACTGTTCTTCATATGAAACATAAATGCCAAAAGGAATAGGAATAGGAAAAGAAAAAGAAAAAAAGATGCTGTTGGATGTTGATGCCATTGCTGATAGCAAAGGCCCAAAACGAACTTCAGAAATAACCACTCCATTTCAATGAGTTCTCAATCATTGGGCCAAAAAATGTTGCCAAATGAATTTGCCTAAAAAATGTAGTTTTTAATATAAAATGTTGAAATATAAAATACCCAGATATGCACCATAATCATTCAACAGTGAGAAGTCAAAGCTTTTAGAAACTAATTGCTCTAATCTGAATAAGGTACTAGTACCAACAACCAGTTGGTCTAGCGGAATGAGGCACTAGATCTCTTAAGCAATGCCCAAGATTTGAATCTTGGCATTGTGAATGAAGCAAACTGAGTTAAGAGGGTTGTCACCACAATAGATTTTTGCAATACTTGATCCAGATTAGTCGGCCAATGAGTCGGATATCGGTGGTTATACCTAATAGTTGTCACCATCTGCAACATTTATTACTATGAATCAAACACCATTCCAGTTACCAATTATCCAGAAGTACTGGTTGCTGAAGTTATATTAAAACAACACATGAACCTTAACATGTATGAATTATCAATAGAGGAATTCAGGTCCAACAAGTAAGAACAGTGCATTATCAATAAAGTACTAAAAAGATTTGCAAACAGATCCTGAACTTTGTGATTTTAGCATCTAAATCTTATAATACGGTCAAATAAAAACTAAAACTAAAGCACCATACTTAAAAACAAATTCATCACCTAAGGAACATCAAAACACTGGATCTTTAAATAGATCATATGCTGAAAGAACCTGCAAAGCTCTTGGAGGTCAGACCACAGAACTCAACAGTTCAGACAATTCATCAATGGATGATGCTGTGGGACTTCTAGCAGTGCCATAATCAGTCATAAGATCATGAATTATATTAAAATAATAACAATAACAAAGAAGAGGAAAGGAAAACAAGAATACCTATAAACCAATGATGACAAGTAGTATAAACGACTGATGCCATAGCAACCTCTCTGCAGTTAGCATCCATAATTGAGCAGGGCAAAGGGATATGAACTATATTAAAATAATAACAAATAACAAAGAAGAGGGAAGGAAAACAATAATACCTATAAACCAAAGACGACAAGTAGTAGAAAGGATTGATGCCAACATTGATGCCACTGCCACCTCTATACGGTAAGCATCCATAATTGAGCAGGTCAAAGGGATATGCGAAAACTAATTCCAAATATTGATTATTGCCTGGAAAAAAACATCTTTCAAGTCTGCATGGAAAAACAGTCTCATAGTCATATAGGTCTTACATTGAAACAACATTCAGCCTGAACTTTTGACTAAATAGGCCTAAAGGCTAACGATTTAAATTGCGGTTGCGAACATAATTGATGCTATTACGGTCATTGCGGGTATCACGATCATGAATTTTTCAAAGAACAGATGCTATTGCGGAGATAACGGTTGCAAGTATCGCAGTTTCGGATAGTGCCAAAAACGGCTATATAACGGCAGCTATTTAAATCACTACTAAAGGCAACATCTGACATTGACAACTCTAAACCTAAATTAGAAAGAGCCCTCAGATCTCATAGCTATGCCAAAATCATGAATCGTTCACAGTAAAGGCATTCACCAATAGCTTTTCACACACCACCAGTACCAAATAAGATACATATATATGAAGAAAGAAAGAAAGAAAGAAAGAGAGTATACACACAATATACATGTGTACATGTGGGGAGAGAGAGAGAGAGAGAGAGAGAGAAGCAGGCAGCGTGTGAAAGCTAGAGATAAATCGAAAACCAGAACGATCAAATCAATGCTAAGTTTCCATCATTGGGCAAAATACAAATGGATCTCAATGAAACCCAAGACAATCATCTAAAACCCCAAGGACATTGGTTACAAAGAAAGGATCTAACCAAGCTATATATACCAACCCTGAAGTTAAATGAACTTAAAAACTGTGACTTAAAGGGGGAAAAGAACTTCGGAGTTCATCAGTATCTTAATTCAACAACGGTGAAGCCCATGATTTTCATAAAAACCAATCTATATATTTAGAGACAAAAGGAAACAAACTAGAAAACAAAATAACTATCCCATGTAACTTCTCATCATTGGGCATAGGTCAAAGCCTTTGAAATTCATTTAAGCATACACTAGTAAGATAGTATCAAAACCAGAATGAACAATAAGGATTACCAAATAACATACCCTTCCTAATGTATGAGCAGATAACAAACACTGAAAGTACTAGTTCGGATTAAACAAGGAAAAGGTTGACTCTCAGACAACTAAAATTTAAATGCTTTCAAATTAGCAACTCGAGAAGAGACCATGATTAATGAAATAGACATATGAAGCACAAAATTAAAGGCCTAAACAAAGTTTAATACAACTGTCCACAAGAAAATATATTTTGCAAGAAAAAAAAGGCCTTCATCAAAGTTCTTCTAACCCAGTAGCATTTTATTATCGCAAATAAAATACATTCAATGGGATTGACCAAACTCATAGATCAACTAAGCCAGAAAACTCATACAAAACATCCCAATGAGAAAAACCTACCACCAATCAGTCATTTCCACACGGTAGTCGTTAAAGAACAAAACCACAGCCAAAAATTTCCCATTGAAGAGAGCTGTTGTTCACGCATCATCATTCTTCATAAAACTACAACCAAGTAAAAGAAAAATGATTCAAGAATCTAATATAGAAATGGGTATTTTGCAAAAACTGGTATTTATATATGTGCGAAGTGGAAGAAGGTGATGATGATGGTGGTGACAGTGGTGGCGTAGCTGTGTGAGTAATAAAAGACCAAGAAAAAGGGACATTCACAGCAGCCGCTCAATGCCCTTTTCTTCTACATCATCGAGAAATTATACTGAGTTACAGAGTGAAAAAAAGGCAAGTTGATGATTCGGTTCGGGTCATTTTAGGTATGAGTACATTTGGTTTTGGTCTGGTCCGGTTCGGTTTTAGTTATGATCTATGATGATTTCGGTTCGTATATCGGGTTGGAGCGTCAGGTCAGTTTATTTTCGGATCGGTTGATTTTAGGTCAGTCAATATCGAGTTAATAGGAGGAGATCGATCAATTTCAGCCAGGTATTTAGGTCGAGTTAGTTTTTCCACCCTATATATGACTTTATGTATCCTGTATATTTGGCTTTTTGGTGAGTTGTGTGACCGTTCACATCTATCTTTATTTATTTATTTTAATATATTTTCTTTATTTCGGTTTGCCTTCAGATCAGGTTACTTTCGATTCGGGTTTAACCGGTTCAACTAAAATTTGGTTTGGTTTTGATTCGTTTCGGTTTATTTCGAGTTTAGGATCAAATTTGAGTCATCGGTTTCGAGTTGATTTCGAATCTCGATCCGGGTAAAATCGGTTCAGTTCTCAGTCTCGGGTCAATTTTGCCATGTCTAGGGATATCCCACCAATTAAATTTTATGTTTTGGTTTTGTTGGATTTAGGGATCAATATTTCACCCGGCCTGACCCGATTAGTTTTCTTTTAAAGAAAAAAGTTACGCTGGGGTCGAGTCGAGTTTCTTAAAGGGTGAAGTCGTGTCGAGTTTGAATGAAAAAAATTCGGCCCGATCCGATACTAGTATAAATTTTTCTATATTTTAAGTGATATTTTATAATGTCTATCTTTACATATTTTATAATTAACTCTTTACAATTAGATCCATAAAATTAATTTTTTACGACTAGATCCCTAAAATTGAATTTTTATAGATTAAATAGGATTCATGTTGAGGTATATAATTTTTGAGTCCGAATAATTATTTTCGTGTTGGATTCGGATCGAACAAAAACTTGACCCGACCCGACCCATGCCCACCCCTAACTCGAAGGTCCATTAAACTAAAGGGCTTCATGAGTGTGCTTAAGCCTGGTAATTGTTGAGCTTTGAGTTGCCTCCTCCTCCTTTTAAGTTTAGAGTAAACTACATAAATGACAATCATGCTATTGGTAAAGTCGTGATTTGGTCACCTTACTTTTTTTCGAAGTAATTAAGTCACTATACTATTAGCTTGGACTCAATTTGGCCACCTGTCGTTAAAATCTAACGGTAGGGTGACGTGGCAATTAAAAAAGGGGTATAATTACACATTTGGTCCCTACTATTTACATATTCTTTTAAATTAGTCTTAATTTTAAATCAATAAAATAAATTAATTATTTAAATAGGTGGTGACACGTGTTAACACCTTATTGGAGGACTTTAATTGTTTATATATGATTTAATAAATTTATTTTCCTCCCCGAATCAAGTGGTAAATAGCAGGTACTAAATGTGTAATTATACCTTTTTTAAATGTCACGTCATCCAGCCGTTAGATTTTAACGACAGGTGGCCAAATTGAGTTCAAATTAATAACATGATAGCTTAATTGCTTCGGGAAAAAAGTAAAGTGGTCAAATCGCGACTTTACCAATAGTATGTTGGTCATTTATGTAGTTTATCCTTAATTTCAATAATAATTAATAATTTGTGATTGGAATATTCATGTACAAAAAATAATAGTCAAAGAAAATTAGAAAAATATAATGAATTTAATCCTAAACTAGATTTGTTTTTCAAATTCTGTTTGGTTCTAGAGAATAGAGACAATTTAAATTTTCATTCTAATAAAAAAATGAAAAACAATGAATGAAATGTGTTTGGTTATAAAATTAAAAAATAATTTTTAAAAATGAAAAAAATAAAAATTTGAAAACACATGTTTTCGAAAATAGGAAAGTGGAATAATATGAAAATAAGAGTCTTTTAATTTTAACTTAGTTTTAATCTGGTTCGAATCCTTCTAATGCAATTCTTTTAAATTTTAGTTTATTTACTTGTATTTTATTTATTATAATAATAATATTTTTCTAACTATATTTTATATTAATTATTTAATAATTAATTTTTCATTTTTATTTTAAAAAATTAGATACTAAACACATTTCACTATTTTCATCCCTATTAACCAAGCATGAAAAAATATTTCTTAAAACCCGACGGACTTTTTTAAACCCGACGGACTTTTTTAACTCCGTTACTAAAATATTCTCTATTATATTAACCAGTAATATATTTTATATGGGGATACGGAATTCTATAATGTGCAGTCCATTCTTGTATCACCAGCTAATGTCATTTCGAACATTCAATTTGTATTTCAAAGTATCAGACTCTTTTATTTGTGAAATATATATGTTTGACACTCATATTCGACGAATCGAATTAAAAATAAAGACATGATACCACAAATCACAATGAATTTATATTCAATATACTGGCGAAAATTAAAAGTTTTTAGAAGTGCTTTAATTTTAGAATTTAGGGTTTAAGATTTATGGTTAAAATTTAGGGTTTAGAAATTAAGGTTTAATTTTTAGGATAATATGGCAAGAATTTAGGTTTTAACCTATAAACCATAAATTCTAACACTAAACCTTAAATTTTAACAACTATCCCTAAATTATAAACTCCTACACCTAAACCATTAAATCGTACACCCTAAACTACTATGTCCTTAAACCCTAAAACTAAGACGCTTGTGAAAATTTTCAGTTTTCACAACCAGTATATAGAATAATTACCCACAATAACTCCGAACATATAAAAATCTTTAAATAAGTTGAACACACCCCTGCAGGCTGCAGCCCAAGTAACATAAGTCCCTAGTCCACACACATTTAGAAGTAGGAAGACATATGCCATAAACAGCAATCATAATAAAAGTAATCAATATAAGCAAGCATTGAGCCTCACAAGTTTTTGATGAAGAGTTTTGGAAGAACATATGAACAAAGCAGAATTATGATGATAAAAAGGACAGCATTCTGTTAAATGCACTGGAACCAGCCTCTCCAAGAAAAACAGAGGAAAAACACCTCCCCCAGACAATGCTTATAGTCAGCCTTGTGAACCGAGATCGAACTTTATTATTGTCGTTATTATTATAAATAACCCAACAAACAATTTCCTACAATAACGCATAAACAAAAGAGATCTTTTGGACAAATATGTTCTAGCATGAATAAGTATCACTTCAACATAGTCAATGCTTATGTTTACGCAATTAAAGCACACAGTATCAGCATTTTCAACATAGTCCGCCCATTCTATGTCTTCAGGATAAGAACAGTGGCAGCGTACCAACAACAAGCTAATTTTGCATACAGGCCTGCCACTTTAAAAAATAACAAGTTTGAGATAAAAGTCACTTGGCTTTAGTCAGCATCCAGTTCCTTTCGCTTCAATTCCAATGCCATTCGCTCATTCTCAAGCTTCATCTTCTCATTTTCTATTCTCATCTTTTCAAGTTCACGATCCCTCTTCTTACTAAATCTCTGCCACTTGAAACGCTGTTTCTCCAATTCCAGCGTCTCAACTTGAATTTGTAATTTCTTTTCTTCTAGCTGAAGCGAGCGAGACTCGATCCACTGCTTCTGTATCCAAGTAGCTCCTGAGTTTTCAGGTGGTGCTTGATTTATATCAGCTTGGGTGATGGCGGATAAGAAAAAGGACCTTTTTTGCAGTCGTGAGAGTTTAAAGAATTCTGCAAACAAGCATCTTCGTGAACATGGCCTTGTCTTGACCTCTTTGCTGAGCCTCTTAATACCCCATACATTCCCCTATTATCCCCATGTGAAGCGTGATTCTCCTCAAATTCATCATGGTCATCAGTTTCCATATCATCATCATCGTCGTCGTTTTCATCATCTTCATCAACATTATCCTGTTGATGCCTCCTTTCATCATCGTTCTCATGATCATCTCTACTTCTTAAAGCCAACTGCAAGGAATGTTGCAATTGTGGATCGTGAGGCAGATGCAATCTGTTCCCATTATGATAAGAGCACATCTCCTCATAGAAAAGATGCTTCGAGCTTAAAATTTTCCTCACATCATCCTTTTCTTTCTCCGTTAAGTAATCTATAACATCCAAGAGTGCTGGGTTCTCAACAACCTGACAAGAAGTTCCCCTACCAAGCATATCATTTAGTTTCTTATACCTCTTATTCAGGTCATTGAACTTATCCTCACACTGCTGAGGTGAAACGTGATAACCCCTTTCGGCCATGACTTTTGACACTGATTTCCACTTACCCTTCTTCTGTAAAACCGAAAATTTCCTCCTCATCCCACCACCGCATCCCCCTCCTGCATCCTCTCCTATATAAGACACAGCTGTAATTAGAAGCCTCACCATTTTATCACTCCACTTCACACGCTGCCACGGAGACCCCTTCTTGCCTTTAGTTCCGTCATTGTGACCATCAACACCCTCTTCCGTAAAGCTCGGTTCATCCTCATCACTTACCGAGCTTTTCCCTCTCTCCCCCTTGTTGTAATCCATCACCGAAATGAGCTGCTCGCAGTTCGGCATGTTACCTACTTTGAGTGCAAAATCCTCATTAATAGAATGCACCGAAGCACCCTGGCGAGGGTTTGGGTGGTGATGTGGCGGCATACAATGAGGGTTTTGTGCAAGATTATGAACTCTCATCGATCCTTGTAATTCAAGGCCTCCATAAGAACTACCACCAGGAACCATTCCTCCTTGTGATAAATTGCCTTCCATTATTTCTTTCAAGCAAGCAAATTACAACTTATCCTTTAACCCCAATGTAAAAATATTATTACTTGCTCCTACCTGTGATTCAAACACTCAATAAACCTAAATTTAAACATACCCAATTATCGTTACTCACTTTCAAGAAATTTCCAGGTACCAAACAAATCAGCCATGAAATCCCAAAATACTCAGCTCATTAAGTTAAACAATGAACAGATTTCTATCACCAAGAACAAATCTCACAAAGAATATAACTTGATTGCCTAGTAAAAATTTAAAACCCCACCTTGAAAATCAAGCAGAAAAAGCTACCCAAAATCAATATCTCCACAAAATCTTGAATGCACAGTAATCTGTAATAAAAGAAGAAGAAGAAACTTCCCTGAGATTAAGGCGAGAATCGTGAAGTTGGGATCATGAACAATATATGTTCAGCCGGAGTTCCATCCAGGCACGATAAAATGGGGGAAAATTTTCTGATATGCTGCCAAAGCAACTTGTATGTGATTATGAGGGGTTTTTTTTTTTGTTGTTATTTTATGGCAACTAGTTTATAACTTCGGGTTTAGCCGAGGAAGAGTCAAATTGTCCGGCCAATGTTATTACGAGTGAGGAAATTAATGTAACAAATAAGGGTAAAATACATTGGAGGTCACTTAATTTTTGGTTATGTTACATTTGGGTCATCTAATTATTAAAAGTTACATTTGGGTCACTCAATTATGGATAATGTTACATTTGGGTCACCCAAATAATAAAAGTTACACTGGGGTCACTCAATTATGGGTGATGTTACATTTAAGTCACCCTTTATACTTAATATATATATATATATATATATATATAAATATCAATTTGTGTATTAGATTAATTAATGGATTTCAAATGAAGAAAAAATGACTAAATTATTATATATTTTAAAATATGAAGGGTGACCCAAATGTAACCTTACCCATAATTGAGTGATCCAAATGTAACCTTTAATAGTTGGGTGACCTAAATGTAACCTTACCCATAATTGAGTGACCCAAGTGTAACTTTTAATAATTGAGTGACCCAAATGAAATTCCACCTATAATTGAATGACCTATGTTGTAGTTTATCCAACAAATAATACTAAAATGGTCCTAGATTCTTTTAAAATAAATCAAAAAGCTCTCGAACAAGTGGTTAAAAAGCTCCCAGTTGACACCTCGCCTCTCTTTATGTTGTGGGTCTTAGACCTAGTGGGAGAAAATTTCCCTTTCCTCTTCCCTAGGTAGAAATTGTTCAAAAAAATTCTTTTAAAATAAATAAAGGGTTAAGTTTACAAATAGTCACTGGACTTTCGTAAATTATTCAATTTCGTAACCAAACTTCTAACTACATCAAAGTGCGCTTAAATGAAAAATAAGTGCCTAAACTATACCACTTTTGAACTTTAGGTGCCTAATTTTTTTTTTTGTAAAGATAGGTGCCTAAAGTTTCAACCGTTATAATTTTAGGTTCCTGGTACTTAACTACAGTTAAAAAAATCCATTAGCCAATAAAAAATTGGCACGTTTCATATTTTAATTTATAATTTCTTTTAAGGGAAAACTACACGAGAGGTCACCCAACTATTATCCTTTTCTTGTTTTGGTCATCCAACTAATTTTTTGTCAAAACCGTCCCTCGTGTTAGAAACGTTTTCTATTTTGGCCCTTCTCCGTAAAAAAAAAACTAACGACAACGCTGATGTGGCATTTTTAAAAGTTTTTTTAATATTTTTATTCATTTCTCTCTCCTCCCCACATTATTTTTATTCAACTAATCATATGGTGACACATGTCTTCACCATATTATTGAAGAAAACAAAAAATAAAATAAAATCGTGCACTCCTTGCTTTAGCTAGGAATCAAACCCGCGTATAGCAAGTTGGAAGAGCCACACAACAACCTACTATTCTAAGCTTGCTTTTTAAAACAAATCCAGTAACATTCATATTTAACGTATATTAAGTTAGCAACAACATGAAATAGAATATAAAAAGTAGGGGAGTGGGTCGAACACAATACCTCATTGATAAAATTTTAAATATTTTAACCACCAAATTAAACTAATAAATTGTGATAATTTTAACTTAAATAATATTAAACTAAATTGTGTTTAAAATTAAAAATCAAACTAGATTTATTTTTTCATTTTGTTCGATAATAAAAAATATAATTAAAGAATTATTTATTTCTATAAAATTAATATTAAATTAGTAATGTTTATTTATGATAGAATATAAATTTTTAAATTATATTTAATAATTATTAAATGACTTGAAATTTAGATCTAAATAATTAATTTTAAATGATATTTATTTATTATTAAATATACAATTTAAATTATGTAAAATTAATTATTTAGCTCTTGGTTTTAAATTTAAAAATAATAAATAAATATAATTTTATATTTTATCATAAATAAATAGTATTAAATTAATTGTTAAAATAATTTAATATCTAATTTTATAAAAATAAATAAATAATTATTTAATTAATTTTGTTATTATCGAACAAAGTAAAAATTAAATCTAGTTTGATTTTTAATTTAATAAAAATTTAGTTAAAAATAATTTAATAAATTTTTACTTTAACTTGGGGGTTAAATATTTAAAATTTTATCAAAAGGTATTGTGATCGAGTCACTCTCCTATCTTTTATATTCTATTATGTGTTGTTGCTAACATAATATACGTTAAATATGAATGTTACTGGATTTGTTTCAAAAAGCAAGCCTAGCTTAGTTGGTTATTTTGTGGCTCTTCCAACGTGTTATGCTTGGGTTCAATTTCTAGTTGAAGCAAGGAGTGTATGGTTTTAATTTTCTTTGGTTTTCTTCAATAATATGATAGAGACACGTGTCACCATATGATTGGTTGAATACAAATAAATAAAAATAACGTGGGGGAGAAGAGAAAAATAAATAAAAATATTAAAAAACATTTAATTTTTCAACGGAGAGGGACCAAAATAGGAAACGTTTCTAACACAAGGGACGATTTTGACGAAAAAATTAGTTGGGTGACCAAAAGATGAAAAGGGTAATAGTTGGGTGACCAGCCGTGTAGTTTTCCCTTCTTTTAATTATTTTTGTTTTTAATAATTAAAAAATTTTCAAAAAAATCTTAAAATTTTGAAAATTTCTAAAATAGACCCCAAATCATCACTGCTGCCGCCGTCGATCTCTGTCGCCGACCCCAGCCTTTCAGTCGCCGAACTCAGTCGACCATTTCCCCCAACGTGCCATCGTCGTAAACCGGCGAACGGTGTGCCAGTCAAACATTGAACGTCGAATGTTAAAAAGCCATTCGATTGGCACATCGTTCGTGAGTTTCCAGCGACGGCACATTTGGGGAAATGACCGTTGGGTCTGGCGACCGAAAAGGTGGGGGTCGGCGACGACGATTGGCAACAACAACAGTGATGATTTGGGGTTTTGTTATTTTTAGTGATTTAGGGGCTGATTTGAAGTTTTTTTGAAAATTTTAAAGTTTATTTTTTTTTAAAAAAATAAAAAATTAATATTACTAGTTCTGATTGGATACTGATTTTTTTAAACGGTCATTGATGGCAGGGCACCTAAAATTATAACGGTTGAAACTTTAGGCACCTATTTTTACAAAAAAACCTTTAGGCACCTAAAGTTCAAAAGTGGTATAGTTTGGGCACTTATTTTTCATTTAAGCCTAAAATAAATAAAGAGTAAAGTTTACAAAAGGTCACTGAACTTTCATAACCAAACTTCTAACTGCTTCCAAGTGGGCATTAAACTTACAATTTTGCTTCAAATTGATCACGAAAAGTTAACAGTTGTAAAAAAAGGTAACAAGACAGTTAACAAAATTTGTATACTAACATATTTAGTCCTCTAAATTTGCACATTCAAACAATTTAGTCATATTTAAAAAAATTAAAAATTTAACTCGTGTTATTTACACATTCATTCAACTTTGTACTTGCTCATATGTTGATAAAGCTTCTGTTTCACACTTGACATTCAAGCATTTCATTTTTTTCGAATGATGACTAAATTGTTTGAATGTGCATATTTAGAGGACTAAATGTGCTATTATACATATTTTGTTAACTGTCACATCACCTTTTTAACGGTTGTTAATGGCTCAGTGACCAATTTGAAGTGAAACCGAAAGTTTAGTGTTCACTTTGATGCAATTGGAAGTTTGGTTACCAAATTGAATAATTTACTAAAGTTTAGTGACAATTTGACCCATAAATAAAAGTCAATTACATCATACCTCTCTAAATTATAATCTTTAATTTTATATTTTATCTTTAAACTTTTGAACAATTTAATTTGATCCTCAAATTATTACTCTCGTCTTAAATTAGCTTATAAACTTTTGAACGCTCTAATTTTATCCCCAAACTATAACCCATTTTAAATTGGTCCATAACGTTTGAACAATCTAATTTTATCTCCAAATTATCAATAAATACTGATCATATCACATGTTAATAAAATCCTTATAAAATTGTTAATTATCATGTAAAAACTTTGTGTATTATGTAATAACATGATGTGACATAAACAATAATTTGAGGATGAAATTGAAACAATAAAAAATTTTGGTGCCAATTTAAAATAAGGGTCATAATTTAAGGATGAAATTGTAATGTTTAAAAGTTTGAAAACCAATTTAAAATAAAATTCTTAATTTGTGATTAAATTAAAATATTTAAAAATTTAAGAACCAGTTTACAATAACCTAATTCGAGGAAGTATCATACACTTAATTCAATAATAAAATAATTAGTTTCTGTCATTGTTGAGAGTGAGCAAACGAAGAAAATATATAACAACAATATTTTACATTTATTTATCCTACTTTAGATTGGTATAATAATAGATTTAATCATCAAAATTATACATTCTTTCACTCAGGCCTAATTTTAAAAAATTTAATAAATTTACTCTAAATAATATATTTTATTTTATTCTAGTAATAGATAATAAACTATTAATAATTTGTATGAAAATAGTAAATTCTTTTATAAAATTAGTGAATACTATTAAATAAATTAGGCTTAAATGCCCATTTGCCCCCTGAAGTATACATAAAATACCAAACTGTCTCCTAAAGTATTTTTTGAGACATTTTACCCCCTGAACTAAAAATCATGACCTTATATGCCCCATGAACTAAGAATCGTGACCTCATATGCCCCTTATGTTAAAAAAAATTCTCACGGACCAATCATAACATGCCACGTGTCATTTTATTAACAAAAAATAACTAGACTTAATAAAATGGGTGAATTGCACATTAAGTGTGCCAAATTTTATTTTTGTGTTCATTTTAGTCCCTTATTTAACTGTGATAGTTGATCTCTCTTTTTTTTGGTCCTTTCAAAATTTATTCAGGTAATCGGGGCTATGCAGTTGTAGCTTCTGTCTTATTAGGTGCTGCGGTTTCTCGCCATTTTTCAGCTACAAACCCATTAGCTGCTCAAGTGTGAAATGCAGTAGCAATGCCAAAGCATGCCATTTTACCAATGTTATTGAAGATAATAGCCAGAGTATGCTCTGTTGATGCTAATAATATGAATAGTCTTATGTATTCAAGAGACCAAGAACATGAAATGGGAACATTAGAGAAAAATATTGACCCCAATGAATTTCTTGTGGCTTGCTCCACTAGTGGTCTTGATAGCCAAGGTTGTGCAAATCAACAAATGTTATATTTGAATTTAACTCTTGCATTTTAAGAAAGGTTGAGTGATCCTAGGATTACATCAATGTTAAAAAGGAGAGCAAGGCATGGTGATGATAATAGTTTATTGCAAGATAAAGGATTGGATCCTAATAAGGGACTAAAATAAACAAAAAATAAAATTTGGCTTACTTAATGTGCAATTCACCCATTTTATTTAAGTCAGGTTATTTTTTGTTAATTAAATGACACGTGACACGTTCTTATTGGTCCATGAGAATTTTTTTAACGGAAGGGGCATATGAGGTCACTATTTTTAGTTCAGGAGGCAAAATATCCCAAAAAATACTTTAGGGGGCAGTTCGGTATTTTGTGTATACTTCAGGGGCCAAATAGGCATTTAAGCTAATAAATTAATAGTATATTATATTATTAAAATAAAATTATTATTTTATTAATAGTTTATTACCTATAATTTAACATATATATATATATATATATATATATATATATATATTATCCTATACACTAGAGGCAAATACTGAAAAGTTCCACAAGCGCCTTAGTTTTAAGGTCTTAGTTTTGGGGTTAGGGTTTAGGTATAGGGGTTTAGAATTTAAGGATGGTAATAATTTAGAGTTTAGGGTTATAATTCAGGGTTTATAAGTTAAAACCTAAATCATAAACATATTACCATATAAACAAAACCCTACACCCTAAATTCTAATCTTAAACTCCACATTCTTACAACTAACCCTAAATTCTAAACCCCTAAACCCTACACATTAAACTAAGACCCTAAACCCTAAAACTAAGGCAATTGTAGAAACTTTCAGTTTTCACCGCCAGTGTATAAGATATAAATCATATATATATATATATATATAATAGAGTTGTATTTTAATACACAAGTTATGTAAAATTTATTTTGCATATTGACATTATAAAACCCAAATTTTAAATTACTAACCCTATACTCTAAATTATAGCCCCTAAATTTTAGATACTAACCTTAAACTTTAAAACTCAAACTTCTAACCTCTAAACCCTAAACTAAACTTATACTCTCTAAAACTATATGACTTGTGTAAACTAAAATTTACCCCGCATGTGTATCAAAATTTTTCTGAATATAATATGTTGTGAATAAAATATACTCTTCTAACCTTTACATGCTCTCAACATACTTATGTTTGAATCACATATCTATATTGTTTTTTATATATATTTTCACCAATAAAACAAGGATTTATATCCAATATATTGGTCGTGGAAACTTTAAGTTTTCACAAGTGACTTAGTTTTATGATTTAGGAATTTAGTTTAGGATGTGGGGTTTATGGGTTTAGGTGTAGTGATTTAGAATTTAAGGGTTAGTGTTATGACTTATGATTAGGGGTTAGGATTTAGGTTTTAGGGTATTATATTGAAAATTTAAGTTTTAACCTAAAACTCCTAAATTATAACCCCATACCCTAAACACTATTCACAAACTGTAAAACCAAAATTGATTTTGATATAATAATTTACCTTAGAGATTAAATTGCAAAACAATAAATTTTTAAGTATTTTCAAAGACTCACAAATTGACAAACCATTTTGAACCAAATACTATTTCAAGTCAAAACACATTAAAATGGTTCAAATTTTCTAAGTGTTTTCAATAGTTTTCAAGCCAAAAAGCAACAAAATGCCCAGGCGTATCGATACCCTAAGGCGTATCGATACGGATTTTCAACACTGGAATTTTGATCGTTCATAGCGTACCGATACAGTTTAACCTCGTATCATTACGATGTTCATCTGAACAAGACTTTAAGCTATAATGTATCGATACGCATCAGGACTGTATCGATACGATATGCTGACCTTTGCAAAAATCTTTGCATTTAATTTTCGAACGTTGGCTTGTAAGTTAGTAGAATCTAAAAGTTCAAATGACCGATGAACTGTACCGGTACGCTAAGGTAGCGTACCGATATGCTTTTTTAGAAAAACTCAATTCAGGATTTCAGTGAACAAAAACCGTATTGATACGATATTTCGTATTGATACTCCCCTTAATATCGTACCGATACGCCCTTCAAGCGTATCGATACACCTTGTTTTTCAGTCACAACGTCTCTTTCTTCTTTGAGACATGTACCGATACGCCCACGAACCATACCAATATGGTAGGTTGTTGTGAAGCATTTATTACAGAAAATTGCAGCCCAACGGCTAAATTAATGACCTCAACCATCCAAACGTCTAGAAATCAATGCAATGGTATAAAAACAAGTCTTAAATACTACAACAACAACTATTGAACCTTCAAGCAACATCAAAGCATTCAAATCAAAACATTGAACATCTTAGAGTCAAATCTTTGTACCCAACTCAATTGAGTCTTTCATTGTAAATTTTATTGAGAGTTTAGGGTGTGATTAACTATATTTGGATAAACATCAACCTTTTAGAGGAAATTGTAAGGTTTACTAAACTTATTCTTTGTAAAGAGTGAGTTAGATTAAGCTTTGGGTAGAAAGCTTAATTGGTCTTGTAAGGTTTCCTCCTCATCCAAGAAAAATGGAAGAATCAATTAGTGGATTGATTGAGAATCCATAGTGGGAGCTAAGGTAGTGGAGTTAGAGTTCATTTATGTAGAACTAATGTTTTGATATAATAATTGAAAAATGTTTTGGACTAATCTGAAAAGAATTTAAAACTTGTTTTAAGTCCAAACAACTTGAATGTATGTTTGAGGTATTTTAAGAGGCTTTTGGCAAAGATTTTTCATGTTTTTAATAGCCAAACTTGTGTTTTCAAAGTACCCGTATCGATACGGTTGTACCCGTACCGATACCTTTTTGCCCCAGTTTGGCCACTGTTAAAACCCGTATCGATACAGGCCTTTGTTGTTTCGATACGGATCGGGGTCGTTTCGATACGCCTGGTAAGCGTACCGATCCCATTTCAACCACCCCAACGGCTATTTCCCAACGGCCATTTAAATGTGAACCCGTACTGATACGCCCTTAAGCGTATCGATACGCCTAGGCTGGCAAGAGCCCAACGGCTAGTTCCTCATGAAGGCCGTACCAATAAGGTTCCACGCGTATCGATACGGATAGCTGCAAAACAACATTTATGAAGGGAAATAAAGTCCTCAACGGCTCCAAATCATCCCCAACGGCTAGTAACAGCCACAAACTCAATTGGGAGTATAAAAGGGACCTCCAAGCATCAAGAACAAGTGAATGCTTCAATTGTTACAACATTATGATGTCAAAATTTGTCTAGAGCTTTAATTGTTCATTTCTTGCTTAGACAACACTTGTGAGCTTACATTGTTAAATTTGCTCAAGTGTTTAGGTTTTGGGTGAGTACTTAGAATTGCAAACAAACACCTTTTAGAGGGATTTCTAGTTTGCTAAGTCTTTCTTTGTAAAGAGAGTGTTCCTTCAAGCTTTGGATAGAAAGCTTTGAGGGTTGTAACGGTTTCCTCCTAATCCTAGAAAAGGGGACGAAATTCTTAGTGAATTTGTTGGAAATCCTTAGTGGGGAGCTAAGGTAGTGGATGTAGACCTTGGTTAGAAGGTTGAACCACTATAAATCCTTGTGTCAAATTGCCAATTTTTCACCTCCCACTAAAACACCTAATTATCCAACTTCTCCACACTTGGCGAGCAAGAACGGTTGATTGAATCGAGCCCCTAAAATCTCAACAATTGGTATCAGAGCTTGGCTCAATCGAAGGGGATTCACATCCTATTGAGAAGATCCGGCAAGCTCGATCAACGTTTCACCAACCGGCTCAATGGCACAATCAATCGACAAACCGCCTTTCTTCGACGGAGACCACTATGCCCATTGGAAGACAAAGATGAAATTCTTCTTGAAGTCAAGAGATTACAAGCTATGGGACATAGTTGAAGATGGTCCGTTCGTGCCTCAAGGAAGCGAAGCGGAATGGAGTGCTGACGATCGCAAGAAGATGGAGCTTAATTGCAAAGCCTTGCACATGCTCTTTTGTGCATTTGGCCCAACCATCTATGAGAAGATGTCTTCTTGTGAGAGTGCCAAGGAGGTATGGGACAAGCTTGAAGTCACATACGAGGGAACCAATGAAGTCAAGGAGACCAAGATTGGGCTCCTAACCTTAGAGTATGAGAACTTCAAGATGGATCCGGAAGAGAACATCGAGAAGATGTTTGATAGGTTCTCCACTATCACCAATGGTCTTAAAGGTTATGGAGAAGCCATCCCGGAAGAGAAACTTGTCCGAAAGCTCATCTACTCCCTTCCCGAGTCATGGGACTCAAAGAGGACCGCCATCATCGAAGCCAAGAATCTCAAAACCTTGAAGCTTGATGAACTCATGTGGTCTCTTCTCACTCACCAAATAATGAAGAAAAACAAAGAAGAGGAGAAGAAGAAGGAAGAGATTAGAGCGATGGGGAAGAAGAAGATCATGGAGCTAGGCATCAATGCTAGTGCCATAGCTCTCAAATCCTCCACATGCCATCATGTAGATTCAAGTGAGGAGGAAAGTGAAGATGAAGAGATGGCCTATCTCTTCAACAAATTTGCCCGGTTCATGAAGAGCAAAATGGAAAAATCCAAGCATGAATCGATGAAGAAGATGAAGGACTCCCACAAATCCAAAAAGAAGGGATCATCTTCAAAACAAGCATATGTGGCCACATGGAGTGATGAAGACTCCACCGATGATGAAGTAGCCCACCTATGCTTGATGACCCTCAATGAGGGGGAGGTAACTTCTAACTCATCTATTTCAAATTCATATACATTTGATGAGTTACAAGATGCCTATGATGATTTGCTTTTGGAATTCAAGGCATCATTTTCCAAGAACAAAAAGTTGATTTCAAAAATAAAAATTGAAAATGATTTGCTTTCCAAAACAAATCTTGAACTTGAAGCAAAATTGAAAGATTTTGAACAAAAATGTTTTGATTTACAAAATTTGCTTCTCAAAGTTCAAAAAGAAAAAGATTTGATTTCCAATGAACTTGAAAAGAAAAATAGTTTTGGAAAATCAAATTTTTATGTAAGACAATCTAGTGCCCTTAGATTTGTGAATGGAAAATGTTTTAGAAGTGTTTGGGTCCCAAAAGGACTAACCACTTCAACTAAAAAGGATGAAACTGAAAAATGGATTCCTAAGGGGACTAAATTTTGTGCCACTAATGTCTATGGATCCAAAGCAATTTGGATACAAAAAATTACTTGATTGTCTTTTGCTAGGTGTGATGGAGAGTGATCAACAAGTCAAACTTTGAGGGGGAGCTCCATGCACACATAGGAAGAATACTTGAAGAAGGGAGGCTTCACATCCTCCCTTGAGTTCAAGTGTGGTAAAATCTAGTTGCTTTTACTTTTATTTGATTATTTTTCATTTATGTCAACTAGATAATCATATATGTTGAACTAACATTCTTATGATGCTTTGAGTAATGGGGAGCCAATTTTAAACCAAAAATTTTAAGTGTGTCAAATTTCTTTTACCTCTATTGTTATTTTGAAACTAAATGTCATTTTAAATTCTTTTTGATATAACAAAAAGGGGGAGAAATGGTTTGAAAAATTGAATTTTCAAATGAATAAGGGGGAGCTTTATTTGATTTCATATCTTTAATCTCTTATTCACATTTTTAAAGTTAAAGGGGGAGAATCCCAAACAATTTTTCAAGTTAGTTTTATTATATCAAAAAGGGGGAGATTGTAGAAATAATGTTTTGATATAATAATTGAAAAATGTTTTAGACTAATCTGAAAAGAATTTAAAACTTGTTTTAAGTCCAAACAACTTGAATTTATGTTTGAGGTATTTTAAGAGGCTTTTGGCAAAGATTTTTCATGTTTTTAATAGCCAAACTTGTGTTTTCAAAGTACCCGTATCGATATGGTTGTACCCGTACCGATACCTTTTTACCCCATTTTGGCCACTGTCAAAACCCGTATCGATACAGGCCTTTGCCGTTTCGATACGGATCGGGGTCGTCTCGATACGCCTGGTAAGCGTACCGATCCCATTTCAACTACCCCAACGGCTATTTCCCAACAGCCATTTAAATGTGAACCCGTACCGATACGCCCTTAAGCTTATCGATATGTCTAGGCTGGCAAGAGCCCAACGACTAGTTCCTCATGAAGGCCGTACCGATACGGTTCCACGCGTATCGATACGGATAGCTACAGAACAACATTTATGAAGGGAAATAAAGTCCTCAACGGCTCCAAATCATCCCCAACGGCTAGTAACGGCCACAAACTCAATTGGGAGTATAAAAGGGACCTCCAAGCATCAAGAACAAGTGAATGTGTAACCCCTATTTTGACCTAAGGGTTTTTAACAAATTGAAATTGACAATTTGGAAACTTTCCCCTCAAGTAAGATTATTTATAAAAATTATGCCAAAATTATTATTCAATTATAAAAGATATCCTTTAATGTTCGTCTTAAAACAAGCATGCTAAAAATAGTTTATCAAACCCCAAAAAATAATAAAAATGTCCAAAGTCCACGTTTACAACCAAATTCGAAAAAAATACTTAAATAAATAAATATAAGTCTAGAACAAAACGTACTGATAAATAGTATCAAATAATGTTCGAACGAGATCCTCCAAGTACCGAAACCTAAGTCTGGAAATCTGAAACAGATACTAAGGGGGAGTCAGCTATAAAGCTCAGTGTGTCTCTAAAGTGCATAACAGAAATCAATCCAAAAATAACATCACAATCAAGAATTAACAGATATTCCGAAGTATTACAAGTAATGCATACAGATATCATAGCATGACATGCACCCATCTACATCACCGTCCGAAGAGTGAGGTTCCCCTGAACCACTCTACACCTCAACACCATGTCCGAAGCAGAACTCATCCCGAAAGATGGAACTACTGATCCGAAGTGAAGTTCAACCCGAAGGATGAAGTCGCTGAGCTTCCTCCGTACAATATCCCAACCCAATGATATGACATGTAATCCGATTTCAGAGTCTGAATGCAATCTTGTTAAATAACTAAGATGCATGTACATAATAATCCGATTCCGATATGTGTTACATAACATGGTCATAGCATCCGAGTATACATTATTTATCATATAACGGAGCAGAATGACATACAGTCGAGTCATGCAATATTTATCAGATAACAGAGCAGAATAACATACAAAATATTTCTCAACCAACCGAGCAGGATAACACAGAATATTTCTCATACAGATCACGTAATCAGGCAACACATACATGTAGCACAGACAGAGAACACACCTTAGGCAGCTAAATAGTCAACGTCGATAGTGACGTCTCCCACGCTCAGCCCTAGCGGTAGGTCGAATAGAATCAACTCCTATAAACAAAGAACACTATATAAGACTTTCTACTATGCCACATTCGAATAATTACGCTTAACAGAAATCTTACTAGCAGATCTCAAAGACTGTGCCACCGGAGGTCTGCCTGGCGGAGGAGGAGGTAAAAACTCAGGGTCAGAGTCCACGTCACCTAAACACAAGAAAATATCTGAGTCAAACTCTGATGCAACATTTAACAAAAATCTGAACTAAACATATAAACTTGATCCAAAAAGGAATTTCGGGTTTGAATTTGAAGAAACGGACAGCGGCAACGGAACCGGAACGTCGAAAAACTTAAAGGTGGACTCAATCGAAAAAGTCAACCAGAAGTCAACGCTGACGTCATCATTGACTGCATCAGCACTGCAACAGCGGATGACGTCATCGTTGCATCAGCACTGCAACAGCGGATGACGTCATCGTTGCATCAGCCCACTGGTCCGGTTCGATTCAGCCCAGCCGTCCGGTTCACCAACTCAACCGGTCCGGTTCAGATCCAACAGCCACCCAAATCATCCAAACCCTAATCAGATCCCGGTGACGCACCAACCACCCACGACACAACCCCGTGAACCCAACGGCGGCTACGGCCCGACAGCGGCCAACACGACGGCCAACAGCAACCCCGAAGCTAAACAGTAACCCCGACCACAACACTCACCCAACTCGAGACAACAGCAGCGGCAGGAGTTCTCGAAGGAACTCAAACGTTCTGGTGACAACGACAGCGACAAAGTGCGACCACGACGGTTCTTGATCCGTCTCCAAGAAGAACAACGTGAAACGAGTGACGGCGGCCGGGTTTTGTTCGCGCGATGACAAAAAGCACCCCACTGGCCTCGAACCGTTTGAACGGCGATGAAAGCCCCTTGACCGGAGCTTCGACGGAAAAACGGGGGATGGTTTACTAATGCTTTGTAATATTTTATTAATATTTTATTAGAGAACATGAGATGGTGAGCGGTGCATATAACAGGAATCAGACCAAAGGAGTGTTTACCCTAGACAAATGGGTAAATCACAGAATAAGGGTCCCTATTTTTGTCCGCCTAATAATTTAACCACCAAACTTATAAATTTATTCAATTTGGTCCCCAAATTAGGTTAGGTTAAATTCCGAGTTTCCCCCAAATTCTAGGGTTCCCAATTGGGAATTCTCACAATTAGGGATTTTAAAATTAGGGCTAAAGTGGGGTGTTACAACTCTCCCCCCGTAAAAAGAAATTTCGGCCTCGAAATTTACCTGGAGCAAACAAATGCGGATACTGAGCTTTGATGACAGCTTTGGGCTCCCAGGTAGCTTCATCATGACTGCGACCACGCCACAAGACTTTGACCATCTTAATGGTCTTCCTTCTGAGAACTTTCTTATCCTGAGCAAGAATCTCGATAGGCTCCTCCTCAAAGCGTAAATCAGGACGAATCTCAATCTCCTCCACAGGTAAAACATGAGACGGATCAGCATGATAGCGTCTCAACACAGAAACATGGAAAACATCATGAATACGCTGAAGCTCTGGTGGTAACTCAAGCTGATAAGCAACAGGTCCAACCCGACGAAGAATCCGATAAGGACCAATATAACGAGGACTCAGCTTGCCCTTCCGACTAAACCGAAGTACCTTCCTCCAAGGAGATACTTTCAGGAAAACCTCATCACCAACCTCAAACTCAAGATCTCGACGTCTCAAGTCAGCATAAGACTTCTGTCTGTCAAAAGCAACCTTAAGCCGGTCTCGAATCAATCTGACTGTCTGCTCGGCCTCACGGACTAGGTTTGGTCCCAACAATCTATGCTCATTAAGTTCAGTCCATCCAATCGGTGACCTACACCTACGCCCATAAAGAGCCACATACGGTGCCATCTTGATACTAGCCTGGTAGCTGTTATTATATGCAAACTCTGCGAGCGGCAAGAAATCCTCCCAACTACCACTGTAATCAAGAACACAACCTCTCAACATGTCCTCAAGAATCTGAATCAAACGCTCGGACTGCCCGTCAGTCTGCGGATGATAAGATGTACTGAAGTTCAACCGGGTACCCAAAGCAGAGTGAAGTGCCTTCCAGAACTTCGCTGTAAACCTCGGATCACGATCAGAAATAATCGGTAGCGGTACCCCATGAAGTCGAACGATCTCAGAAATATAGAGTCGAGCCAACTTATTCAAAGGATAGTTGACTCGAACCGGAATGAAATGAGCAGACTTAGTCAAACGATCCACTATAACCCAGACGGAGTCCTTCTTGGACGGAGTCATCGGAAGACCACTGACAAAATCCATAGTCACACGCTCCCACTTCCACTGAGGAATCTCGATGTGCTGAAGCAATCCAGATGGACGCTGATGCTCTGCCTTGACTCTCTGACAAGTCATACACTTAGACACAAATCCGACAACATCTCATTTAAGACCTTTCCACCAGTACCTCTGACGAAGGTTCTTATACATCTTATCACCACCAGGATGCATAGAATAGGGGCTGTCATGTGCCTCACGAAGAATAACCTGTTTCAACCCAGATTTCCTCGGAATACAGTACCGGCCTCGGAAACACAAAACACCATCCTGATCAATAGTATAATCCACAGATGAACCCTCAGAAACCTCTCTGATACGATGCATAAGAAAAGGATCCGTAGGCTGCTCAGCTCGAATATCAGATATCAGCGTAGGAATGACCCGAAGTTCTGCCATCAAACTACCATCCTCAAACAAACTCATCCGAGCAAACAAGGTCCTCAAATCTGAGATGGCATTACGGCTCAAGGCGTCGGCAACCACGTTAGCCTTTCCCGGGTGATACTCCATCTCACAGTCATAATCCTTGAGAATCTCCAACCAGCGACGCCGTCTAAGATTCAACTCTTTCTGCGTAAGAAGGTATTTTAGACTCTTGTGATTAGTGAAGATATAACACTTCTCTCCGTAGAGATAATGTCTCTAGATTTTCAGAGCAAAGATCACAGCAGCAAGCTCTAAATCATGGGTGGGGTAGTTGCACTCATGCACTTTCAATTGACGAGATGTATAGGCCACTACCTTCCCCTCCTGCATCAGAACACAACCCAATCCCGTGTGAGAGGCATCACTGTATACCGTATAGGCCTTCCTAGACTCAGGCTGAATCAGAACCGGTGCTTCAGTCAACACGGTCTTAAGTTTCTCAAAACTGGTCTGTTGAGCCTCAGTCCAGACAAAAGGAATATCCTTCCTCAGAAGTTTAGTCAGAGGAGCTGCAATAATCGAGAAACCTTCCACAAACCTCCGATAGTAACCAGCTAAACCCAAGAAGCTTCGAATCTCAGGAACATTCTTGGGCTGCTTCCAACCCAAAATAGCCTCAATCTCTTTGGATCAACCTGAATACCATTAGCAGAAACCACGTGTCCCAAGAAGGTAACCTCGGTCAACCAGAATTCACATTTACTGAACTTTGCATACAACTGCTTTTCACGCAAAGTCTGTAGAACAACCCGGAGATGTTCCTCATGTTCTGCCTCCGATTTAGAATAAACCAGTATGTCGTCAATGAAAACCACCACAAACTGGTCCAGATAGGGTTGAAACACCCTGTTCATCATATCCATAAAGGTTGCAGGGGCATTAGTCAATCCAAACGGCATCACCAGAAACTCGTAATGACCATAACGAGTCCGAAAAGCGGTTTTGAACACATCAGAATCCTTAACCTTGAGTTGGTAATAACCCGATCTCAGGTCTATCTTAGAAAATACTGTAGCTCTCCGGAACTGATCGAACAAGTCATCAATACGAGGAAGTGGGTACCTGTTCTTGATCGTCAGCTTGTCCAGCTTCCGATAATCAATACAAAGCCGATGTGATCCGTCCTTCTTCTTCACAAACAAAACAGGGGCTCCCCAGGGAGAAACACTAGGTCGGATGAAACCCCTATCCAGCAATTCCTGTAACTGAATCTTCAATTCTTTAAGCTCCTTCGGAGCCATCCTGTAAGGAGCCATAGAGATAGGAGCTGTACCCGGATATACATCTATGCCAAACTCAACCTCGTCACGTTTTGGCGGTACCCCTGGCAATTCCTCCGGAAAAACATCTGGAAAATCCCTAACCACCGGGATCTTATCCAAACCAGAATCTGACTGCCTCGAGTCAAGAATATAAGCAAGATAGGCAGTAGCCCCATGTCGAATCATCTTTTCTGCTTTGAGAGCCGAAACAACATTGGTCGTATAACCTCTACGCTCTCCAACCATAATCACCTCGCACCCATCTGAAGTTTTCAGAGTCGCCCTTTTCTTTTCACAATCCAAACAGACTCGATGAGCAGATAACCAGTCCATTCCGAGAATAAGGTCGAACTCTCTGAAAGGTAACTCCATCAAATCAGCGAAGAATATTTTCCCCTGAATCTCTAAAGGGCAATTCTTGTACACCTTAGAAACCTTGACATGATCACCCACTGGACTATAAACGGAAACCGCGTCCCCAGTATTCTCAACCGGAATTTCAAGTCCCCCAGATACCGAACTCGCAACATATGAATGGGTAGAACCAATATCTAATAAAGCAAAATACGGAATAGAGTGTATAGAAAATGTACCAGCAATAACATCTGGCTCATCACGATCCTCATGTCTCCTGGTAGCATAAACCAAACCTGGCTGTCTCACCCCGGATCCAGCTGATCCTCCACTCTGAGCTGGCCTACCTCTACCAGCAGAAACTGTAAAATCGGGTCTACCTCGACCTCTACCCCTAGCAGGAGTCTGTACTGATGCCTATGACGGAGTCGTCATATGAGCTGACGGAGGTGCATGCGGACAATCTCTGAAAATATGATCAAAAGACCCACATCGAAAACAAGCCCCGGACTGTCTCATACACTCCCCAGAATGCCATTTCTTGCAGAAAGAACACTGTGGTGGCCCCCGCGTGCTAGTCGATCCTCCAACACTAGAAGACAGCAGTGGTCACTGGTCTGGCTCTGGAATAACTCTGATAGTCACTCTCATCTCTTGCCCTCTTCTTGGTCTGGTTACCCTGACTATACTGAACTATCGCGGTCGACTGCCTCTTACCCCGATCCATACCATGAGACTCAGCTTGCCTCAACTCTGCCTCATTGCGTTATGCAGTTCTAGCTCGTAAGGTAATATCCTTGTACCCTTTGTCCAAATGCAAAGACACACCAGTCTTGATCGAAGGTCGCAGACCCTTCAGAAACCAGCTGCACTTCTCTTCCTCTGTAGTAACTAACCCAGGGATGTACTGTACCAGCCTCAAAAACTCAATCTCATACTGATTCACGGTCATGTCATTTTGCTTCAGATTTATAAAGTCCTCACGGCACTTGGCTAGATACTCAGCCCCAACATATCTGTCTCGGAAAGCCTGACGAAAATGATCCCAAGTGATCCGACTAGCAGAAATAACGGTCTTCTCAGCCTCCCACCAGTTCAGGGCTTCACCCTTCAATAAAGATACAGCAGCTCTTAATTTTCTGTCAGCAGGGTAGTCCATCTCATCAAATAACTGCTGTAATTTCTTCAACCAATACTCAGCGTCAGCTGGATTTGCAGCCGTCTTACCATCAAACATCGACATACCAGCAGACAAAAACTCGGTAGATATGGGTCTCCTAGAACCCTGTCGAAGATACTCAAGTATCTCCAAATGCACTGCAACAACATCAACTCTAGCAGTCTCACTGTTACCGGCTGCACGGGGACCATCACTCTGAGTCTGCTGATCAGGGTGATCGGTCTGTTGACCACTCGTATGAACCTCATGTTGCTCCTCAGCCTGCTCATGTTGTGGGTCCTCCTATTGTGGTGGCGAATGCTCAGGAGGATTAACGTCACTCGTATTAGCAGCGGTACGACCTCGTCCACGGCCTCGACCTCGACCGGCCATAGCTCTAGTACTCCTACGGGGTGGCATAGTAGTGTATCTACAAAAGAAGAGTCCTAAAGTCAAAATTGGTACTTGGAGACTTTAATTAAAACATATATTACTTCTTAAAAATCTGGACATTTATCTGAAAATCTCGTAGTTTCCGAAAACATTATTATGCATGCAAAATTTTGAAAACTTTAAAATCAAATTTTATCGAGCCTCACAGGCCGAGGGGTGTAACCTAGGCTCTGATACCACTAAATGTAACCCCTATTTTGACCTAAGGGTTTTTAACAAATTGAAATTGACAATTTGGAAACTTTCCCCTCAAGTAAGATTATTTATAAAAATTATGCCAAAATTATTATTCAATTATAAAAGATATCCTTTAATGTTCGTCTTAAAACAAGCATGCTAAAAATAGTTTATCAAATCCCAAAAATAATAAAAATATCCAAAGTCCACGTTTACAACCAAATCCGAAAAAATACTTAAATAAATAAATATAAGTCTAGAACAAAACGTACTGATAAATAGTATCAAATAATGTTCGAACGAGATCCTCCAAGTACCGAAACCTAAGTCTGGAAATCTGAAACAGATACTAAGGGGGAGTCAGCTATAAAGCTCAGTGTGTCTCTAAAGTGCATAACAGAAATCAATCCAAAAATAACATCACAATCAAGAATTAACAGATATTCCGAAGTATTACAAGTAATGCATACAGATATCATAGCATGACATGCACCCATCTACATCACCGTCCGAAGAGTGAGGTTCCCCTGAACCACTCTACACCTCAACACCATGTCCGAAGCAGAACTCATCCCGAAAGATGGAACTACTGATCCGAAGCGAAGTTCAACCCGAAGGATGAAGTCGCTGAGCTTCCTCCGTACAATATCCCAACCCAATGATATGACATGTAATCCGATTTCAGAGTCCGAATGCAATCTTGTTAAATAACTAAGATGCATGTACATAATAATCTGATTCCGATATGTGTTACATAACATGGTCATAGCATCCGAGTATACATTATTTATCATATAACAGAGCAGAAAGACATACAGTCGAGTCATGCAATATTTATCAGATAACAGAGCA
This sequence comes from Hibiscus tridactylites, assembly GCA_958450335.1. Lineage (NCBI taxonomy): Eukaryota > Viridiplantae > Streptophyta > Magnoliopsida > Malvales > Malvaceae > Hibiscus > Hibiscus tridactylites. Next base: position 32,940,513 of record OY288273.1, on the reverse strand, counting down.
GAATAACATACAAAATATTTCTCAATCAACCGAGCAGGATAACACAGAATATTTCTCATACAGATCACGTAATCAGGCAACACATACATGTAGCACAGACAGAGAACACACCTTAGGCAGCTAAATAGTCAACGTCGATAGTGACGTCTCCCACGCTCAGCCCTAGCGGTAGGTCGAACAGAATCAACTCCTATAAACAAAAAACACTATATAAGATTTTCTACTATGCCACATTCGAATAATTACGCTTAACAGAAATCTTACTAGCAGATCTCGAAGACTGTGCCACCGGAGGTCTGCCTGGCGGAGGAGGAGGTAAAAACTCAGGGTCAGAGTCCACGTCACCTGAACACAAGAAAATATCCGAGTCAAACTCTAATGCAACATTTAACAAAAATCTGAACTAAACATATAAACTTGATCCAAAAAGGCATTTCGGGTTCGAATGTGAAGAAACAGACAGCGGCAACGGAACCGGAACGTCGAAAAACTTAAAGGTGGACTCAATCGAAAAAGTCAACCAGAAGTCAACGCTGACGTCATCATTGACTGCGATGACGTCATCATTGACTACATCAGCACTGCAACAGCGGATGACGTCATCGTTGCATCAGCACTGCAACAGCAGATGACGTCATTGTTACATCAGCCCACTGGTCCGGTTCGGTTTAGCCCACCCTTCCAGTTCACCAACTCAACCGGTCTGGTTCAGATCCAACAGCCACCCAAATCATCCAAACCCTAATCAGATCCCGGCGACGCACCAACCACCCACGACACAACCCCGTGAACCCAACGGCGGCCACGGCCCGATAGCGGCCAACACGACAGCCAACAGCAACCCCGAAGCTAAACAGTAACCCCGACCACAACACTCACCCAACTCGAGACAGCAGCGGCGCTCATAGAGGACGGCGGCGGCAGAAGTTCTCGAAGGAACTCAAACGTTCCGGTGACAACGGCAGCGACAGAGCGCGACCACGACAGTTCTAGATCCGTCTCCAAGAAGAACGGCGCACAACGAGTGACGGCGGCCGAGTTTTGTTCGCGCGATGACGAAAAGCACCCCACTAGCCTCGAACCGTTTGAACGGCGATGAAAGCCCCTTGACCGGAGCTTCGACGGAAAAACGGGGATGGTTTACTAATGCTTTGTAATATTTTATTAATATTTTATTAGAGAACATGAGATGGTGAGCGGCGCATATAACAAGAATCAGACCAAAGGAGTGTTTACCCTAGACAAATGGGTAAATCACAGAATAAGGGTCCCTATTTTTGCCCGCCTAATAATTTAACCACCAAACTTATAAATTTATTCAATTTGGTCCCCAAATTAGGTTAGGTTAAATTCCGAGTTTCCCCCAAATTCTAGGGTTCCCAATTGGGAATTCTCACAATTAGGGATTTTAAAATTAGGGATAAAGTGGGGTGTTACAGAATGCTTCAATTGTTACAACATTATGATGTCAAAATTTGTCTAGAGTTTTAGTTGTTCATTTCTTGCTTAGACAACACTTGTGAGCTTACATTGTTAAATTTGCTCAAGTGTTTAGGTTTTGGGTGAGTGCTTAGAATTGCAAACAAACACATTTTAGAGGGATTTCTAGTTTGCTAAGTCTTTCTTTGTAAAGAGGGTGTTCCTTCAAGCTATGGGTAGAAAGCTTTGAGGGTTGTAACAGTTTCCTCCTAATCCTAGAAAAGGGGACGAAATTCTTAGTGAATTTGTTGGAAATCCTTAGTGGGGAGCTAAGGTAGTGGATGTAGACCTTGGTTAGAAGGTTGAACCACTATAAATCCTTGTGTCAAATTGCCAATTTTTCACCTCCCACTAAAACACCCAATTATCCAACTTCTCCACACTTGGCGAGCAAGAACGGTTGATCGAATCGAGCCCCTAAAATCTCAACAATTTAGGAACTAGAACCACTATAAATTGCCTTGTGTTTAATTTTTCATTAATCTATTTTCCCTCTTCAAATTTTAATCGCCAATTTACCCACTATTGGCCATTTACAATCAATTGATCAACTCAACAATTGGTATCAGAGCCACACTCATTGGAAGAATTACAACCCTCTTGAGTCAATTCTAGGAGAGTTTGATCAATAAAAAAATGAAGCAATAGCATCCACCTCCGGCTCCAACCTCTATGAGTCTCAATCCACCATCAAACCACAATTCTTCAATGGGATAACTACCCATATTGGAAGAATCGGATGCGACTCTTCATCAAATCCAACGACTACATGATATGAGATGTTGTAGAAGACGGGTCAAGCATTCCTATGAAGAGAGATGGTGAAGGAAGATTAGCCCCAAAGATAAAAGCCGAGATGGCCGACGAAGATAGAAAACGATTGCAAGTCAATGATAAAGCCTTGCATATGACCTTTTGTGCTCTCGATCCCGATATCTATTTAAAGGCGTCTTCAATCGAAAGCGCCAAGGAAGTTTGAGATACCCTCGAGACCACATATTTAAGTTATGAAAATTTCAAGATGGAACTCGATGAAAGCGTCTCCAAGATGTTTGATCGGTTCTCGGTCATCGTCAACAGATTAAAAGGCTTCGGTGAAGTCATTCATAAAGACAAGCTAGTTCAGAAACTACTATATTCTCTTTCGGAATCTTGGGATGAGAAAAGAACGACCATCATTGAAGCTAGAGATTTGAAGACTCTCAAGCTTGATGCCATTTTTGGATCTCTACTCACTCATGAGATCATGACACAAGGGAGGGAAGAAGAGAAGAAGAAAGAAGAGAAGAAAGTTGAAAAGAAGAAGGCTGAAAAGAAGAAGATTGAAATCACACTTAAAGCTTCATACAATGATAATGATTCTAGTGAAGAGGAAGATGAAGAGATGACCATGTTGGCCAAAAGATTCACACGATTCATGAAGTCCAATCGAGGAAGAAAATTCAATAGAAAAGGGGGCTTCAAGAATAAGAGTAAAGAAGAAGAGAATGACCAAATCATTTGTTATGAGTTCAAGAAGACCGATTATATCCTATTCGAGTGTCCTCAATTGAGAAAGAAAAGCTTTGGGAAGAAGAACAAACTCAAAGCTCTAGTGGCAACTTGGAGTGACGATGAGTTATTCGAAGAGAAGGAGGAAATGGCCAACCTTTGTCTCATGGCATTTGAGGAGGAACCAATGGTAAACTCTAACTCATCTCTTACTTATGATGAATTATATGATGAATATGGTGAGTTACAAAATGTTTATGATGAATTGGTTGACAAATATAAATAGTCTATTTTGAAAAACAAGAAAATCATTTTCGATTTGAAATCTCAAAATGAGTCTCTTTCAAAAACTAATTCCGAATTGGAAAAGAAGGTTTTGTACTTGATAAATCTTTCAAATGAGCTTAAAAAGAAAAATCTTGATGTTGAAAAACTTCTTTCTGATTTTCAAGATTATAACACTAAGGAAATGGATAATCTCAAAACTTCTCTTACTATTGGAAAACATGCTTTTGAAAAAGAAAGTTCTTCAAAAACCCAATATGTTAAGAGAAAACCATTTTACCCCAAACAAAGAGGTTTTCAAAAGCAATCCAAAGTTAAAAGAGTTAGGAGTGTATGGGTTCCTAAGGAACTCATTGTTTCTAATAACATAAATGCAATTGCTTCTCGGATTTCTAAGGGGACTAAGCTTTTCGGAGCTAACTCTCATGGACCCAAATCATTTTTGGTACCAAAAATCAAAGCTTAATCTCGTTGTTTGTAGGAGGAGCAATGCTTCAAGGTGAAAGCTTCAAGTAAGAACACATAGTGCCTTGATAGTGGTTGCTCGAGACACATGATCAGAGACAAGAGTAGATTCTTGGAGCTTAAACCAAAAAGTGAAGGATGTGTGACATTTGGTGACAACTCCAAAGAGCACATTGAAGGCATATGCTCCATTGATAATCTCTGATCTACATTCATTGAAAATGTGTTATATGTCAATGGTCCAAAACATAATCTTTTGAGCATTAGTCAACTTTGTGATAAAGGCTTTAATGTTCATTTTGATAAAAATGGGTGTCAGATTGTGAACATTAAAAGAAGTAAAATAATGCTCATTGGTCATCGCATAGGAAATATTTATATGGTGCATTTAGATGATATACATTCATCCCATGCATGTTTAGTTGCACATGATGAGAATGATGCATGGTTATGGCATAGGAAACTTGGGCATGCTAGCTTAAGTGTTTTAGAAAATTTAGCTTCCCAAAATCTAGTTAGAGGTTTACCCAAACTAAATTTTCTATTAGATAAAATATGTGATGCTTGTGCTAAGGGTAAACAAAAGAGAACTTCATTTAAACCCATTAATGATGTTTCGACTAGTAGAATATTACAACTAATCTACATGGATTTATTTGGGCCTATTAAAACTATGAGCTTGGGTGGTAAGTCATATGCATTTGTATTGGTAGATGACTTTTCTAGATACACTTGAGTTCTATTCTTAAGTATTAAGGATGAGGCTTTAAAATTTTTTATTACATTTACAAAAATCACCCAAAATGTTCTTGATCATAAAATTTCACACATTAGAAGTGAACATGGAACCGAATTTCAAAATATGGGTTTTGAAGATTTTTGTAATGAAAATGGTATTAGCCATAATTTTTCGGCTCCTCACACTCCTCAACAAAATGGGGTAGTTGAGAGGAAAATAGAACTTTAGAAGAGATGGCTAGGACTATGCTTTGTGAAAACAACTTACCTAAGTATTTTTGGGCGGAAGCCACTAATACAACTTGTTATATTATTAATAGAGTAATGATTAGACCTATTTAAAAAACACCTTATGAGATTTTAAAACCCAAAAAGCCTAACATTAGCTATTTCCACCCCTTTGGTTGTAAATGTTTTGTTTTAAACAATGGAAAAGACAACTTTAGTAAATTTGATGCTAAAAGTGATGAAGCAATATTTTTGGGTTATTCTCTAAACTCTAAAGCCTACCGTGTATTTAATAAAAGAACTTTGGTTGTTGAAGAGTCTATACATGTTGTTTTCGATGATAACCTCCTTCCGAGGAAGAAATCTTGTGATGATGATGATGTATAAATCATTGAAGCCATTGATGGAGGACAAACATCAAAGGTGGATGAGATTCCAACCAAAGAAGAAGATGCACAAGATCTACCTCTTGAAGACTTGAAGGACTTTGCTCTTGAGAAAAAGGAGGTGACATACCCAAGGGAGTTCAACTATGTCAAAGGTGGTGAAATCTTGGGTGATCCATCCAATGGGTTAACTATTAGATTCTCTCTCAAACTAATGAACCATGTTGCATTTATTTCATGCATAGAGCCTAAAATATCAAATAAGCATTAAAAGATGATTTTTGGATTTTGGCCATGCAAGAAGAACTTAATAAATTTGAGAGAAGTTAAGTATGAATATTAGTTGATAGGCCTAGTAATCAATCTACTATAGGAACTAAATGGATCTTTAGGAATAAACTAGATGAGAGTGATAACATAGTGAGAAACAAGGCTAGGCTTGTTTCTCAAGGTTACACTCAAGAAGAGGAAATTGATTTTGATGAAACATATGCACCCGTAGCTAGAATGGAAGCTATTAGGATATTTCTTGCATTTGCATGCTATCATGATTTCAAGCTTTTTCAAATAGATGTAAAAAGTGCTTTTCTAAATGGTTTTATAAATGAAGAAGTGTATGTTGAACAACCATTCGGTTTTGAAGATCCAAAATTTCCAAACCATGTTTTTAAACTATCTAAAGCTCTTTATGGTTTAAAACAAGCTCCTAGAGCTTGGTATGAAAGGTTTTCAAACTTTTTGATTGAAAAATGTTTTGAAAAAGGCAAGACGGATACTACACTTTTATAAAAAGATATTGTAATGACATCTTAGTAGTACAAATTTATGTTGATTATATCATTTTTGGTTCTACTAATGAATGATATTGCAAAAAAATTTCTAAGCTAATGCAAGGTGAGTTCAAGATGAGCATGGTGGGGGAACTCTTATTCTTTTTGGGGCTCCAAATAAAAAAAAGGAAGGATGACACCTTCATCAATCAAGCAAAGTACGTGAATGAAATGCTCAAGAAGTTCGGCTTGAAGAATGTGAAGCCTCAAGCCACTCTTATGAGCTATTCTATAAAACTTGAAAATGATGAAGGAGGTAAGTGTGTAGTTCCTAAGCTGTATAGATCTATGATAGGTTCTTTGCTTTACCTTACCGTAAGTAGACCAGATATTATGTTTAGTGTTTGCTTGTGTGCTAGGTTCCAAGCTAGTCCTAGAGAATCACACTTAGTAGCCATTAAGAGAATTTTTAGATACCTTACAGACACACTTAACTTAGGTCTTTGGTATCTTAAGGATTCTTCCTTTAACCTTCATGCTTATTCGGATGCGGATTATGGAGGGTGCAAGATAGATAGGAAAAGTACATCCGGAACATGCCAATTCTTAGGTAGTATGCTCGTATCTTAGTTCTCTAAGAAACAAAATAGCATAGCCTTATCTACCACTGAAGCGGAGTACATATCCTTAGGGAGTTGTTGTGCTCAAGTCTTTTGGATAAAGCAATAACTCTTAGATTATGGTGTTCAAGTTGATGCAATACCCCTTAGGTGTGACAACACTAATGCCATTTGTCTCACTAAAAATCTCATCCAACACTCTAGAACCAAACATATAGAAATTAGACATCATTTCATTAGAGGCCATGTTTTGAAAAATGATGTAGTTCTAGAATATGTTGATACCTTGAACCAATTAGCGGATATATTTACCAAACATTTAGATAAAGACCATTTTTGGACCCTTAGGAGAGAGTTAGGTTTAACTAGCCTTTCTTGACCCTTTTAGGTCCCAAATGATAAAAAAAATTTGCTTGAAATTGGATGATATTCATGCTTATGTTAATTTGCATCATTTTGCTTCTATGCATGTTACTAGGGGGAGTATGCATTAATTTTAGTTATTAAATCTTGCTCATATGTCATTCACATGCATTTAGGAATGTTTAAAGTTGGATTTTTGGACTTGAAACTATCCAAAATGAACTTTTTGGTAATAATGTATCGATACGGCTACAAGCGTATCGATACGGGTTCGTCAATGGGAACTAATACAAGTCAAACAGTATCGATACAGTCACGTGTATCGATACAATATTAAAAATTAATTTAAAATTAGGGCAAATTATATTGATACGCTCTACAAGCGTACCGATACGGTATCGACAGAAGCTTAAATTGGAGCCTTTTAATGAGAAATCACTTTTCATTAAAACTCCCATCTTTACCCTAAACAAACCCTAGCCGCAAATAACTATAAAAAACCTCAATATCTCAAATTTTTCACATCAAACTTTAAATTAATTAAGGGGTTTTCATCAACACATCAAAGCCAAGCTTTGTTAGCAATCTTGTGCATTCTCATCACCCCATTTATTCATTCATAACTCAAGGTATAAACCTTTTTTTTTCCTTTTTTCCTTTTTAATTTTCATTTAATTTATTAGTTGTTTTCAATTAATTTTTGTATAAAACATATACATATGGTATGATTTTTCAAGTTTTTACAAAAAAAAATTCAAAATCCGAAATTTTTTCATTCGAATATAATTTTATATCGTATATTTTTATAAATTGTTTTCAAAAAAAAATTCACCAAAATTTTCTTTTATAATTGTATATATTTTTAACCAAATTTTTCTTTTTCAATACCTTGAATTATTGGAATTTATTGTTGGATTGAATGAGATGATAATTGCATACATATTCGACTTGTTTTGATGTCGTTTTCAAGATTATGGCACCCAAAAAGTGAGCGAGACAATATTTAGGCTCTTCATCTTCCGATCCTGTTGAGGACGATGAGGGTAATCCTAAACCTAACCTCCCTTAAGATGAGGGTAATCCAAAATAGTTTTCCACACCTTTCGGACTTGTCACGTTATAAACTATTCCAAGAATTTACTCTTAGGGAAGAACATGTCGTGTCAATCCCATTTTTGAACTCTGTATATTTTAAATTTTAATATCTTCATTTGTTTCAAAGATGGAAACTTGTGAACTTTTTGAACCTAACTCCTATTTTATATCAAAATTTGGTCATAATTTTCTTTTCAAATGCTAAATGCATTCTTGATGCAAAAGGGAACATGTTGTTGCTATAGAGTCTCGTCTTATGTGCACAACTTTTCGAGTCGATCAAATCGTTCTTTGCAATGCTTTTGGTTTTGAAAATGTCGGGATTGACGATGAAAATTATTTGGGTCATGATCCTCTTGGTTCTGTCAATGTTTTAAATGCCCAAGACCGTATACTTCATCTCATAATTTCATGGTTTATTCATCCCTCGGGTGGGAAATTTCCAACTATTCGTCAAGTTGATGATTTTTTGGCTTAGGTGTTTTCGTGAGGGTAAGCGCCCTAATCTTTGTCAAATTATGTTTGTCGATCTTGTCTTTCTTGTTCAACACTGTCACACCGACAAGTCAAATCTTTTTTATTATTCAACAGCGTTGAGTCATTTGTTTCACTCCCTTAAGATAGATTGTACCCATAACTATCCCGAACCCCTTAGCCTACCCATAGACGAGCATTCCCTCACTCGTGCCCACTTTGCCTACCTCAACAATGAATGGGTTCGTATTCCTCGAGCTCCTCGCCAAGATGTTCAAGCCGAAGCTCCACAAGGCTCCCAAGGTGCTCATATTGCTCAATCCTCCATGGATACTCTCATGACATTTCTGAATGAGAAATTCAACAACATGGAAGCCGGTTTTGCCGCTATTGACACTCGATTCATATTATTGGAAGATCGAGTCAAGGGCCTTGATACTCGCTTCACATCTTTGGAGGATCAAGTCAAAGCCATTGCTCTTCAACAAAATTCCATGAATGTCTCTCTCACCTCCTTCTATGGTGCTTGGCTCAATCAAACTAGGAGGCCTCAATCGAATCAAGATGATAAGGATGAAGAGGACGAGGATGACGATGATGGTGGGAACGGGTAGTCGTGCATTTCATCACATCTCATTTAGTTTTTTTTAATATTTTATGCACCTATCTATTAAGACCCTATGCTTTCATTTATGTTGTTAGGATTTGAGTTAGGCTTTATGTTTTTGAACTATTGACTGCTTTGAATTATTAAGTTTGCACTTTGAATTTAATGATATTATGTTGATATTATCCTTACCTTTGTGTTATTATGTTTGATCTAACAAAAATGGGGAGAAGTATTATATAGAGCCAAGTTTGAAAATTTGAAACTTAATTTTGAAAACATATCTTAAATTAAGGGGGAGTAAGCTTTTCAAAGTTTTCAAAACTTAAAAAATTATATTTAGTTTTCTTATATCAAAAAGGGGAGATTGTAAAACCAAAATTGATTTTGATATAATAATTTGGATTTTATTTTGATGCACAAGCTGTGTAAATTTTTTTTACACAATCCTTTTATAAAATTTAAAATCTAAATCACAAACCCTAACAACCTAAAACCTAAACCCTAAGCCCTAAACCCTAAACTCTAAATTCTAACCATAAACCTTAAATTATATACCTTACATACTAAACCCCTAAACCCTAACCTAAAATCCTAAACCCTAAACCCTAAAATTAAAGGGCTTGTGTAAACTAAAGTTTACACAAGCTTGTGCATCAAAGTATTTTCCTAATAATTTACCTTAGAAACTAAATTGCAAAACAATAAATTTTTAAGTATTTTCAAAGACTCACAAATTGACAAGCCATTTTGAACCAAATACCATTTCAAGTCAAAACACATTAAAATGGTTCAAATTTTCTAAGTGTTTTCAAGCAAAAAAGAAACAAAATGCCCAGGCGTATCTATACCCTAAGGCTTATCGATGCGGATTTTCAGCACTGGAATTTTGATCGTTCATAGCGTACCGGTACAGTTTAACCCTGTACCGATATAATATTCTTTTGGGCAAGACTTTAAGCTATAGCGTATCGATACGCATCAGGACTATACCTATACGATATGCTGACATTTGCAAAAATCTTTGCATTTAATTTTTGAACGTTGGCTTGTCAGTTAGTAGAATCCAAAAATTCAAATGACCGTTGAACCGTACCGATACGCTAAGGTAGTGTACCGATATGCTTTTTAGCAAAACTCAATTCAGGATTCTAGTGAGCAAAAACCGTATCGATACGGTATTTCGTATCGATACGCCCCTTAATACCGTATCGATACACCCTTCAAGCGTATCAATACGCCCTGTTTTTCAGTCACAACGACTCTTTCTTCTTTCAGACAGGTACCGATACGCCCACAAACCGTACCGATACAGTAGGTTATTGAGAAGCATTTATTGCGAGAAATTGCAGCCCAACGGCTAGATTAATGACCTCAACCACCCAAACAACTAGAAATCAATGCAAGAGTATAAAAACAAGTCTCAAATGCTACAACAACAACTATTGAGCCTTCAAGCAACATCAAAACATTCAAATCTAAACCTTGAACATCTTAGAGTCAAATCTTTGTACCCAACTCAATTGAGTATTTCATTATAAATTTTATTGAGAGTTTAGGGTGTGATTAATTGTATTTGGGTAAACATCAATCTTTGAGAGGAAATTGTAAGGTTTACCAAACTTCTTCTTTGTAAAGAGTGAGTTGGATTAAGCTTTGGGTAGAAAGCTTAATCGGTCTTGTAAGGTTTCTTCCTCATCCAATAAAAGGAGAAGAATCAATTAGTGGATTGATTGGAAATCCTTAGTGGGAGCTAAGATAGTGGATGTAGAGTTCATTTAGGAACTTGAACCACTATAAATTGCCTTTTGTTCAATTTTTCATTCATCCATTTTCTCCCTTCAATTTTTAATCGCCAATTCACCCCCTCTTAGCCATTTGCAATCGATTGATCAACTCAACACAAACACTAAATTCTAAACTACTAAACCTTACACCCTAAACCCTAAAACTAAAACGCTTATGGAAATTAAAAAAGTTTTTACCACCAGTGTATCAAATAATAATTCATAAAACAATGTTTAATATTATATATTGTCAAACTTTAACAGGGTATTAAAATTAGCTTAATAGGTTGTATTCTTACACTCCTATGGTCTTTGTATCAATCTATGTTGTTGTCTTTTGCTTCTATCACCTTATCACCGTCTAATTAAAAGATTTTAGTAATTAGGATTTAATTAATATAATTTAAGTAATTAAAAGTAAACTACATAAATTTTAAGGCCTTTTATTTTGGTTACTTTTTATTAAAAATACTGACGTGACACATTAATTTTTTTTTCTACAAAAGAGCAAATACAAGGAGAAATGATTATGCCATCCTCAAGTGTTAACGGTAGGAAAAATACTTGGTTAAACCAAAAAAGGTTAAAAAGGGAACTTGCTTGAGGCGTGCACTAGACACTGTCCTTAAGGGTATTTTGCGGTGAAGCATACCCTCGAAGATTTAACAAGTACTTTTGCCGAAGTAGGTAACGAAAAGAGCAAAGAACGAATACTCAACTTTTAAAAGGTATTTAAAATGAGAGAGAAGAAGAAAATAATTAGATGATTCTACTTTCAAATGAATTATTAAGGCATATGTGCATGGTATTTATATTACCATGCATGTCTGAAAAGGGTGTCTAAAAATAACAATTAGTAAAGGGTAAATCAGTTAAAAATAAAATAAATGGGTAAAAATAAAGATACTTTTATTTAAAATGAATGGTTAAAATTAATCAGAAAAATGAATGTACTTTCATTTTAAAATGGATGGTTAAAAACCAACTTTAAAAAAATAATAAATAATAAAAATGAATTGAGCCTCTAGTTTATGTGCTTAGGAAAAACTAACAATTTAGATTTCTTGGCCAAATCTTGTGTGCGTGCAACTAATATCTTATTTTTCTCTTACAAACTCAATGCCAAGTCTTTATATTTAAACACAAAATAAATACTATAAAAGATAGATGTGAGATTCTTTAAAATATAATAAGTAATCTTATATTTTTACTACTAGTACATTTATTGCTATCGTTACGAAGTGATCAACTCGAGGGACCCATTGTTTTACGGGCGAGTCTTACGTACAACAAATTTAGGGACAGTTAAAAAATGACAAGCAGGGACGGTGCTATGATTTGAGGTTTGGGGGAAAACTATAAATGTTTGAAAGTAGTGAGACAAATTCATAAATAAACCATTTTTATAAAAAAAATAGGGGAAAAAGGTGAAAACAATTTCTATAGTCCCCCACTCCCACATAGTTTCGTCCTTGATGACAAGTTTCGATATTTGTCCAAATTTTAAAATATTAGATTTTTTGATAACATTTTATGTTGGTTTTTTTTTGTATTTTTTGACAAGTATCAAAATTAATTTTGTAAATATCGATACTTGTCAAAAAATTTAGAATGTTATCAATAAAAATAAGTATTAAACTTATTTCGTAAGTATCGAAACTTGTCAAAAAAACATGAAAAATTCAACCTAAAATATTATAGAAAAAGTCTAATATTTTAAACTATTGGACAAATTTCGAAACTTACTATCTTTTAGCCGCACCTAAAGATGTTGCACCCCATATCTACCCATAGCTTCACTACTATCAGTAAAATCTTTGGTACATCTTCTTAATCCCTGCTGTCGTACCAAAATTCAAGCACAATTGTTTACCACCAATTTCCCTACATGAGATAAATAACAATGAAGTACTCCGAACAGCCGGACAAAACATATAAAAAAAATAGTTAAACTAGTATTAGCTTCAACACTAGCTTAATAATAAAAAATACTGAGCTGAAATCGTCTGCTCTTACTATTATATAAACCTTATTTATTACTATTATATATATTTATCATTAAAAATACATAAAAAGGTAAAAAAGAAAAATGCACATATACCTCCAATCTAGAGAACCCACAGAAGCAACTGCCGCACGACACTTGCATTCCCGTAGTCGGCCACTAAAGCTCCAAGTATTTCCATCTTTATAAGCTGAAAAGAAGATTGGAAAGACAAGCACAAATTCTTCATTTCAAAGCTTCAACAAATCCCCTGCCATCTCAAACCTTCCAATCTAGAGAATCCACCACCGTCCTCTCGGTCAAAACCACTATCACAACCAAAATAAACTCAAACAGCAAAACCTTAAACGGTGTCGGAAAAAAATCAACTCAAAAAGAAAAAGGAAACCCAAAAATATGATTACCCTTTTCGACAATGCGGATTTTCGACGACTGGAGCGTCTGTAGCTACTAAAAAATTCGTAAGGTGTTACTGTTGATATAAAAAATGTGATATTCTTTAGGAGAGCCTTGATCAATGTTGTACTTAGGATTTTTTTTTATAAATATTGTACTACCTCAATTACTTGTGGATGTATTACACTTTCTACAGTAATTTTAAACTCAAATTATTTAAAAGAGTATAAAAATATTTTAATTTTTGAATTAAAAAATTAAAATCAATGGAAAGTACCTCGAGTATGAACAATTGAACATTACTCAAGCTGAAATTAGCTTGAAGTTATTGTTCATAGTCAGTTTCTTTTCCATGGGGTTTTAATTTTTTAATAAACTCAATGTAGAAAGTACGATAAATCCGTAAATAATTTAACCAATTAAGTCTCTAACTTTTTTTTTGCACCCAATTAAGCCTTCCAACCAATAAATTAAATCAATTAAACAATTTGACCAATTTTAATCATCAATTTTTAACGATTTTTTCTTGAGATATTATTGTCACATGACATACTATAGTTCTGCAATGTGACATTTACAGTTTTTTTTAAAAATCAATTTTTATAATTTTATAAGTTTTTTAAAATTTTTGAAACTTTTAAAGAATTTTAAAATAAAATTAAAAAATTCTGAAAATGTCAAGTGAAAACAATATAACATGACATATCGCATCAATTGATCTAAAAAAAACTAGATTTAGCACTCAACGGGTTGAATTGATGAAATTTTAGTGTATAAGGACTTAATTACGTGCAAAAAAATTCAAATACTTAATTAATTTTTTTTAAAAGTTTAAGGGCTTATGATACCCTTAAGTCTAAAGTTTTTAACCCTGATTTAAATTAGGAAATTATTTTTTTATTTCCTATCATAAAACAAGTACCAAACATATGGATTCATCTCTGGTTCAGATCCAACATTTGTTAGAAGAAAATCCTTGCCGATTTCATCTCCAATATTGTTTCTATCATCAAATCATTCTCATCTCAATCAAATCAATGAGCCACTCCATAATTTCTTTATCGTCACTTTCGTAGTGGATAACGTTATTTGTTGGCAATTTTGGGTGAAAACCCCCTTTTTAATTAATATTGGGGAAAATGGCTCCCAAAAATTATTATTTGGCAAAATGACCCCCAAACTTGCCAGGTCGGCAGACCTCGTGTTGTATAGAACGCGAGGTACGACATCGCGTTCTACACAACGCGATTTTAGTCGACGTGGCATTGCTGTCCGTTTTAACGGTTTCACAGTACCTCGCGTTCTGCAGAACGCGAGGTCCCCGAGAAATTGAAAAGGCGACTGGAATATATCGCACTGACCTCGCGTTCTGTAGGGCGCGAGGTCTGTGCATTTCCACCCTGAACAACAAGGAAAAACAAGTGTAAGTAGCCCTGTTCGAACCCAATTTCGAGCGTGTAAATGGTATATTTTTAGCGATCATCGAGTTTGGGGTTGTAGTATTGAAAATTGTCTATCGTATGATACCAACATGGTTAATTTCCGTCAATTATACAATGATTTAAAATGGCTTCGAAAACCCTATGCCATCATATTTTTTTTTGATTGAAGTTGCATCTCAACTAAGGTCGATTTTCGGTTTTTTAATCTCATTAAATTTATTAAAAACAAAAATTAAATAAACATTATAAAGTTTAATTATAATATGCAAATAAAATTATAATTCGTAAACAAAATTATAATACGACATTATAAAATTTAAAAGTGTTTTACATAAATATTAAAAACATAAGTAGAAAACAACAAAAAAAAGACTAAAAATGCCTATGTCCACCCGTTCCGCAGTCGGGTGGATGACGCTCACGATCCGGATACCTCCTCCGTCCATCGTGTGGTGGTCCCTGGTCCCTATCATCCTGACCATCGTGTGCGATCTGTGGATCTGTGCTGGGCCGAGGCGGGGAGTAAAACAAACTACCTACCGACGTACTCTCCACAATCGGAAACCCATACTGAGGTGGATAATCGATAAGCATAAGGTCAGTCGTGGGCGTATGGGGACGATAGGCATCAGTAGAGCCGTACTGGGGTGGAGGCATCGTCTGCTGGAAAGTCGATGGACCGCTATGCAATGGTGGGGCAGAAGATGATGCCCCTGGAGTGTCATATCGTGGTCTCGGACCGCGCTGCGTCGACTGCCTCTGGGTCTGCCTCTGGCTATGGGACTGGCTCTGGGTCTGGCTCGCTCGCCGGCTCCCGCGTGGGCGGTTTTGGGGTTGCTGGGGAAGCCCTGCTTCGCGCTCGGCCGGAGTAAGGATATGTGGCATCCCATTGTCCCTATACCACTGGGCATAATTGAAAGTGACCGAAGGACCCCCTACCATAATTGGTTGGAGAAACTTTGGGCGTCTGAGAAATCGTTGAGCCCAAAGCGCTATCCAGATAGCGTGGTGCTCGGCCCAGTCAACCTCCGTCTTCCCCTGACGCGTAAGATTGTGGAAGGAGTCCATATTTTGCGGAGGGGGTGGAACATTTTGGACGTACCCGAACTGTCGGAGTACCCTATCCGTGGAATGCCACACGCAGATTTCGTAGTTCAGCAGCGGCACGACGGAAATCCAGAGGTCTCGCTCTTGCACACTATCTGCTGGAGTAATGTCGCGAATCTCCTCTGAATCGTAGGGCGTCCACACGAACTAAAAAGAATTAAAAAGTTTGTAACGGTTATATGAAATATTATTGGAAAAATAGTATGAAAAAAACCAAAATAATTGTTGAATTACCTTGTCCTCCGTCAAGGCATCGAATCTATATCTGTATTCTTTCTGGGAGTCCGGCAGGCCGGTGTGGGATAGTGTGGTGGTCCACCTTTAAATAATGAAAAAGATCGTTAAATAAAATAATGTAATAAAAAAATATAGTAGATTATGTAGTACCTCCGTAGAAGCGGAAATGACATAGGAGTGGGAACCCTAAGCTGTGGTGCCAAAGTAGGGATCCGAAGCCAAACCCAAGCCTGCAGGAATAAACAGCATCCTCCCATCGATGCTTTGGAGGCGTCAACGTTTCTGCAGAGGTCTTTGATAAGAAACGCCAGGACAGCTGACCCCCAAGATTTTAGTCCAGACTAATCTAAATTTGTCAGATGACGAAGCCACATAACGTGCACTTTTGTGCGAGTTTTGTCGGGCATTAATATCCCGCCAATAATGCACAAGATGTGGGCTCGCGCACACCGCTGTGAAAATATAAATTAATAAAGGCATCCTAATTAAAAAAATTGTAAGTTCATCCTAATTAAAAAAATTGTAAGTTCATCCTAAATATAGATTAAATATAGATTTAATAAGTGCATCCAAAAAAATTAGTAACTTAATCCTAATTTTTAAATAAATATTTATAATTTATCCTAAATATTTAATGTAGGCAACCTAAATATTTAATAAAGTATCCTAAATATTTACTGAATTCATCCTTAATATTTATCCTAAATATTTATTAAAAAGATCCTAAATATTGTCTGAATTCATCCTAAAAAATTCAAAAAGCAGCCTAATGTGCAAATAAATAATTTTAATTTAATCATAAATATAATAAAAGGATACTAAATATAATAAAAAAATACCTGAAGTGCAACTTCATCCGCATCGGGAGGAGGGGTTTCAAAGTTGTCCTCCAAGTACGATAGAGAAATTTTCCCTCCGTCCCACACTTCATCAGGGGGCAGCACGCCCATTTGTTCAGCAAATAGGATTGGCCAATGTGCCATCGCTATACCAGTAATAACGCTGCCATTTGTAGGCAACCCCAGAATGTAGGCAACATCCTCCAACGTAATTATTGCATCGTCAAATGGAAGATGAAACGTGTGCGTCTCGAGTCTCCACCGTTCTATCAGCGCGCTGATCAACGACGGTCTAACCTTCACCCCCTATATAGCGAGCTATGTGCCCAAAACCAGCCCGCTCAATCCAATGCATAACAGCATCAACGGGTGCGACGGTGATATGGTTAAGGTAACATTGTAAGTTACGTTCGTATCCCTGAAAAAAAAAATAGTTAGTAAAAATAAAAGAATATAATTTAATTAAAAAATTTAGAAAATAAAAAGGAAAAAAATAATACCTCTTCATTGTTTCGCCAATATTCACTGCAGTGACTCGCTTGGTTGCGTAGCAAGGGCTCCATGTGATCGAACGATATATAAAAGTTGCTGACAAATTTTTGTAAAATCTCTACAGAACTCGCGTTCTGTGGAGGTTTTTAGAAAAAAAACCTCCAATTTATAGAAGACCTCGCGTCGTTTGGGATGCAAGGTTAATGAACCTCGCGTTCTGTAGAACGCGATATTCACGTACCTCGCGTCCTATAGAACGCGAGGTTCATTGAAAAGGCGCGTCAATGAACAGACGCGTGAACTGAACGGTCAGAAGGGACCTCGCGTCTTATAGAACGCGATGTTTTAAAGAAATCGCGTTCTACAGGACGCGAGGTCGTGGAGTTTTTTAAATCCAGCGTTTTAAAGCGGGAAACTCATTTAATTATTACAATTTTTATTTATAATAATAACAATAAAAATAAAAATAATAATTATAATTATAATTAAAATAATAATGATATTAATAATAATAACAACAATATTAATAAATGATACTAACAATAAAAATTATTAGTATGATAGTAATAATAATAACAATAATAATAAGAACAATAATAATAATAACAATAATGAATCATACTAAATACGCGTTATGTTTTCAGTAGTAACTAAAAATAACGACATAGCGCAATATTTTGGAAGTTAAATTAAAACAAAACTTCCAAAATACGCGCTATGTTGCCATTAGTAGCTGCAAGCGAAAACTGCTTACGTGAATACACACCGATGAAAATTTCTGTGGGTGCTCCTTGCCTCTCCAAGAGTTTGCTATTTATAGAGGGAGGTGAATATGATGACGTGGCAACCTCGCGTTCTGTAGAACGCGAGGTCATTCAAACCTCGCGTTGTACAGAACGCGAGGTCTAAGAGATTTTGTATATATATATATATATATATATATATATATATATATGCACGCAGATGAATTTTTGTAACCAGTTAAGTTTAGTTTAGGTCAGTTGAAAATGAGTTCGTGTAATGTTGCGTTTTTTTCCGTTGCAATTTTTATGTCCGAAATTTTGTTCATTTATGATAGTTGGAGTTCACTTAAAGATTTGTGTTCCGCGGGGGTACATACCTTAATATTTACCGACATATCGCAATATTTTGGAGATTGTGTGCTGCAGTAGTGGCTTCAATGGCAGCTTCTGTAGCCGCCGTCGAGAGGATCCCCAGTTACAGTTTTGAAATGAAACGACTTTTAGGAAGCGGGGGCGGATTCAGATCGACATTCTGCCGTGGCAGCCAACATTTTCAGATGCGAAGGTAGTACGTCTGCACCCGTAGAACTTGCTCCGAACACTGAACACACACCGTCTTCACCGAATGTTGATGCGGCTGTGGAGGAGCTGCAACTTTTTATGTACATGCGTAGACAAAGAAAACAACAGCTGATCGAAGAACTAAACCTAAGTTCAGATGTGTCCACTGACTACGATGATTCGGATTAACCATTAACTTATGAAATTGTCTTCCAATTATGTTATATGACGTCTTATTTCATCCTTTATTAATGTTAAACGGACTTCAAGTTATGTAAAACTACTAATACTCAATTACATTATGGACACCAGTAGTAGTAGTATTCAATTACCAGACTACAATTGTCTCAAATTCTCGAACATATTCTCAATTACACAAACAAACAAATAGTAAATAGTACGGTTATTATAACTTCTGACGGAATATCTGAAACAAAGCAATTAAAGTGACCTCGCGTTCTATAGAACGCGATGTTCTAAAGATATCGCGTTGTATAGAACGCGAGGTACTAATATCGCGTTCTACAGAACGCGAGGTACTGGTTAACCCTGCCTTCCATCAAATCTATCCCTTACTTGTCGAAACTTAGGGGACTGCCTCCCAGGCACACGCCATTCCTGACTTGTTCATCATTTACCTACTTATCGGTTTTAGGTAATGGACAAGCAAAGTTACCTCTCTGAACCATTATTTTCCTTACACAACCAGATTCTCCTGGATTGCAAGGGCCAATAATTTTGCCTATATATGAAGAAGAACCATAAAACAAAAATATAAGTTTCAATTGGCAATCAATTCCTATAATTTTCTAAGTATCAAAATTTCGAAAGTCTTTCATAAAATATTCAAATGGCCGGACGAGGCGTTACTACGCAAGTTTACTACGATGGGCAGATATTCGAGGGTACCGAATTCGGTGTCCTTTTTCACTGCGAAGATCCGGTAACGATAAAGCTTCCTAGGAGATTATCGTTCAAGAAGTTGGTCAAGGAACTTGAGGCAAAAGTTCCTCATTTCGATAATCATCGTTTGTCCGACATGAAGTATCGGGTGCCAATATCTATAGACCCTTTAGAGTACTCTGTATGCCAAATTGCGGAAAATGCTGATGTGCAAATGATGATGGAAGCCCACTTCGAGTATTCAATTGGGGGGCCCCTCGAGCTGTATGTATCGTTCTCCGAGTCTAATCCAGTTGTCGAAATACCAAGCTGGGGCCGGGCGAATTTCGACTTCGATCCAAATGCCAACGTTGATAGCCCGACCGCAGGTCTACGACGTGATTTTGGCCTACTCTGCCGAGACAACGAAGTTGGTGCATCGTCATCTGCTCCTCCAAGGCAGTCCTGCGTAACTAGTATCGGGTTCGACTTGAACCAACCCCCAAACAATGAATTCGATGCACCAACAAATGCATCGTACAGTCCATACAATCCATACAATCCTTATAGTTTTGGGGGGGAGGGAACGTCGGCTCCTTACGTTACGCACGACCATGAAGCATCATATGGCCGGCACTCAATGTATGTCCCTGGCACCGACTACGGTCAAGCATCTATGGGGAGACATTCTTCTTTTGTGGGTGAGGGAGCGTCGTCTTCTTACGTTATGCACGACCATGATTCATCATATGGACGACACTCAACGTATGTCCCTAGCACGGAGTACGTTCAACCATCTATGAGAATACATTCTTCTTATGGTGATCTTGATTTTGGTCTTGGAAATGAGGTTCCTGAGCGATCTCGTGAGAGGTCTCCCGCTCATCGACCCCAATCCTCTCCTCGAAGGGTAGTGATTCCAGAAGCTCTACTATTCTAGCTCCCGGAGGATGCTTCTGACGAAGAACCGATTAGAGAACCCGGGCCAGACAGAGATGAGCTGGGGCCATTCTATCCCGAACCAGAAGACTTGACAGAGTTACCAGAAGACCCAGAAGACACTGCCGTTCCACCACCAGATTTGGACGAAGAACCGACTGCCACCAACTTTCCTGTAGACGCAAGACCAATTTCTATGTTCCAGCCACCATCCCACTTCACAACGGTTGATATGGATGCAATGGACGTCCCTGATTTTCCCCATGACGACACAATAGATGGCCGAGTCCACCGTTCTGATGGTGAACTAAGAATTGGTATGGCATTCTCGAACAAGGAAATTGCTGTGGCGGCAGTTAAGCAGTACAACCTGCGTCATAATGTTGAGACGACGATGAAGAAAACTCAATCCAAATACTACAAGGCTCACAGCGTCCAAAAGGATCAAGGCTGTAAATGGAAAATTCGTATATCAAAGTTGAAGAAGGCAGGCAACCCTTGGAAAATAACAAAACTTGAGGGGCCCCATACATGCACCGTTGCTAGCCTCAACCAGGATCACAAGAACCTGGATGCAAAGTACCTCGCGGACATCTTTTCCATACTGGTGAAAACAAATCCCACTGTGTCGGTCCCCACATGTCAGGCTGCAGCTCTAGATGTCACCGGCTTCCGTCCAGGTTATTGGAAAGCATGGTATGCAAGGAAAAAGGCCAAAGAGGAATTGTATGGCCGATGGGAGGAATCTTACAAAGAGTTGCGTCTGTGGCTTAATCTCCTGCAGAAACACATCCCCAGAATGGTTGTCAAACTTGATACGGTTCTGGCATACGAAAATGATCGTGTCGTCCGAGGTGTTTGTCAATTCCACCGGTTATTTTGGACTTTCCCCTAGTGCATCAACGCATTCAAGCACTGCAAACCGATGGTCCAAATCGACGGCACATGGTTGTACGGAAAATATACACAGATCCTACTTCTAGCTATAGCACAGGACGACAATCGCAAATGCGTTCCTGTTGCATTCGCAATCGTCTAGAAGGAGGATTTGGAGTCTTGGACGTTCTTCCTTAAGAACCTACGAAAATATGTCCTTGATCATGTAATACGAAGAAGAAGGGATGAAGGGGTGTGTGTTATTTCTGACAGAGGCACAGCGCTGCTGTGGGCGATACAAAATTTGGGTGATTATTGGAAGCCTCCATACATTCACCACCGTTTTTGCTTGCGGCACATAGCCGCAAACTACCTGCTGAAATACAAGAATCGTGATGAACGTCAAATGGTGCTCGATATGGGTACATCATTTATGTCATTTTCATTTACTATATTACTTGTTACTCGCTTCAATTTACGACCTTTTTTTATGTGTTTTTCGCCCATAACTATTCAACTGTCATCCCGTAGGCAACTCGCACTACAAACAAGAGGTGGCTGAACTGCTCGAGGAACTGAGAGCGAGAAACAAAAATGGCGCAGAATACCTTGAAAAAATCCCAAAGGAAAAATGGCTTCGATTGTATGACGAGGGTAAACGTTTTGGTCACATGACAACGAACTTGGCTGAGGCAGTGAACTCATCACTGAAGGGAGTTCGGCAGTTGCCTATCACTTCCATTGTCTAAGCGGCCTATTATCGTTTAGCTACCCTTTTTGCAACCTTGGGCAGGCAAGCAACTGAGTACATGGCAGGTGGACACAAAGTCCATCCAGATTTCCGTACAAGACTGCATATTCAATTGAGCCAATCAAGACAGATGCAAGCAACTTTCTTCTCGCGAGAAGGACACTTGTTTCGTGTTGCGGAATTTTCCAGGCGGTTGGAAGGCATTCAGCACAACGCTTACGTGGTAGATCTGAGGGAAAGAACCTGCGAGTGCGGAATTTTCCAAACTTTTAAATACCCGTGCGCACACGCCATTGCTGCTTGCACTAACCAACGAATAGAATACATGCATATGGTTGATGCAGTATACTTACTCAAAACGGTGCTTAAAGTTTACGAAAAAGAGTTTCCTCCAATCGGAAATGAGGTTGATCCGAATGCTGTGGACACTGAACCGATCATACGCCCAGATCCAGCACTACTACGAGCCAAAGGACGTCCACCTTCTACAAGAATATATTGTGCCGAGGATTTGGTCGAACATCGAGAGAAAACCGGACAAAAGAAGCATTGTTCTATATGTCGAAATCCTGGGCACACAGCTCCTAAGTGTCCTAATCGCTCAGCCCCTCGTATTAATTAATTATTTTTAATTTGTATATGTGAGTTCGCACATGACAATCTAATCAATAAAGTCAGTCCACTTCGATTTATACAATCTGTCATCTTATATTTTCAATCATTCAAAAAAATATGTTATGATAGTGTTTTCGAACAACTTTAAATCAGCGTACAATGGACGAAAATTGACCGTGTCAGTGTCATACGATAGAGAATTTCCAGTACTACAACCCCAAACTCGATGTTACCTAAAAATTTAAAATTTATACGTATGAAATTCTGCTCGAACATGCTTATCGACATTTGTTGAAATGCAACTTCATTCAAAAAAGTATGCTAGCATAGGGTTTTCGAAGCCATTTTAAATCATTGTATAATTGACGGAAATTAACCATGTTGGTTTCATACGATACACAATTTCCAGTACTACGACCCCAAACTCGATGATCGCTAAAAATATACGATTTACACGCTCAAAATTGGGTTCGAACAGGCCTACCCACGCTTGTTTTCGCTTGTGGTTCAGGGCAGAAATGCACAGATCTCGCGTCCTACAGAACGCGAGGTCAGTGCGATATATTCCAGCCGCCTTTTCAATTTCTCGGGGACCTCAGCAGAACGCGAGGTACTGTGAAACCGTTAACACGGACAGCAATGCCACGTCGACTAAAATCGCGTTGTGCAGAACGCGATGTCGTACCTCGCGTTCTATACAACGCGAGGTCTGCCGACCTGGCAAGTTTGGGGGTCATTTTGCCAAATAATAGTTTTTGGAGCCATTTTGCCCAATAATAATTAAAAAAGGGTTTTTCACCCAAAATTGCCTTATTTGTTAGTTAAGTTTAATTGAATAAAGATTCTTCGGATGTTTAATTGAATAAAGATTCTTCATCGGAGTGAGGGATGTTAAAAATATCTAACTAAAGATTCTTCGGACTGGGGGATGTTTAATTGAATAGAGATTCTTCATCGGAGTCAGAGATGTTAAGAATATCGATCTTTACATTTCAACGTCTTTGCATAGTAATTCAAACATGTTAAAATTTATATAACACAAAACATCAACAAGTCATAATTTATATAAATATAAAATACCTTAAATGTAACTATTACATTAAAATTATGAATGTTTCACACTTTTTTATAATCATATTCCTAACTCACAAGTAAAAAAAATACTATAAGCCAAAAGTTGCAAAAATTATGCGTGACCATTGAAATAATACATGAAAAATAATACAAGGTAACAATTTAACTCACCTATCAAGGCAATCCAAGTTCATGACCCAAGATGACTTGCAACAAAAAGATGCATGTCTTCCCAAATCATATGTATCATCAACAAGCGAAACACAATGCAAATGGCAAATGAAACTGAAGAAAATTTTTAAGATTTAGAAGAATACGGCAACTCGGTGGCAAATTATCTGCGCCTACGCTGAGTGGAACTCGGGGATCCTGTTGCTTGTGTGCCCCTGTAATTTTTGTTGGGAGGGTCCACGAGACCTCTTTTGTATGCAGCTTTAACTGAGTCTGGAGCAGATTCCATTGGAACTGACTCCACGAAACATGCCATATTGATGCGAGTCCTCTCAAGCTCCGCTTGCAGCAATTCGGAGCTATATTGCTGTGCAAGAGCCTGGGGAAAACCAACAACGTTCATTGAAAGGAACCAAAAACACAAAAGATTGAAGCTACGATAATGGCTCCTGACATGAAACTAAATGTATGAATAGGATGTGTTTACTTTAGTGCGTAGACACTATAGTAACCTGACCAAAATTGTCTGAACCAACATGGAATATCGATATGCGATATGCCTGAGACTGTGGTTCTTCTAGTTCATCTCAGTAAAGAATGATTAAAAAAAAAGCAAATGAATGAACAACCAACATGTTCGAAATGTCTCCATAAAAAACAAATATAGGAAGATATCCTAGAAGCATAAGAATCTTACAATCAGGTCATCTGGAGATACAGATGCCCCTTGCTGTCTCTCATCTGAAACAGCATCTTCACTTCCCCGAGTTGGCCGCCGATTGTGCCCTGGATTCTCAACCTCAGAGAGGGTTTCAGTGGCTTTCTCCAACAGCACACCTTGTAAAGACTTCATAGACTCCCTAGCATCACTTGTGAAAAATGGATTTAAAATGGTCTCAAAATATTCAAGCTGCAAAAGACACAGCTCACAAAAATCAGCCGTATACTAAGATTAATCAGGTAATCAGAAATACATGTAAGCACAAATGGATACATCACTTCCCTCGAATAATCATTTCAACATTGGGCGAGGGAAAGGGTAAAGGAAATACAGAGTGACATATGAGCATTTGCCAAAAAGGACTACATATTTCTGTATGAAAGGAAAAAAACATAGTGCTTACAAACCATTGACAACCAGTTCCAAGTTCTATCAAAGATGTTAAAATCACAAAGCAAAGATATAAGTAATTCGAAAGAGATTCAATTCCCATCGTGTTTGCAGGTATTAAATCATAGTGTAGCACATAAAAGGGAAGCAGAAATCAATTGTCAGAACTAAGGACATTACAATACTAAATAAAAATGCCATATATACCTCAAGCATGAGCTGGCAGAAACCATTTGTATCAAGTGAACTGAGATCGCTACTTTCATTCTCATGGAAAAGGCTGATTAAAGTATCAATTAGACCTTCCACAAGAATGCCAAGTGTCTTGTCCAAGAGGGGCTTAGCACCAGCAAATACCTGGACGACTAATTAGTCAAGCAGACAAATACTGGATTCTCCGACAGATAAAAGATCAAAATAAACACTTATGCAGCTAAACCCCACAAACAACAGCTAAACCCCACAAACAACGGAGAAATACACCCCCCAAAAAATAAAGTTCATATGTCCACACATTATATAGTGGTAATTACCTCAGCATGTACAGCTACCAGAGTATGTAATAACTCAACAGCTGCATCTCTCACACCCTAAAGATAGGTGCAACTCGTGTTACCACTTGAAGATAAATCAATGCTTGCTAAGCTGACCAGAGAAATTAATAGATAACCAATTATGAAATCACAAATTCTTACTTTTACTGCAGGTGTTGATCCCCACTGAACGCCAGAATCTAACAAATAGTTTGTGGCAGCTGTCCTAATCAAATTTGCCTAATGTAGGAGGAAAAATTAGAACATAAAAATAAAGAAATAATGACCCACAAACAATGTCAAATGATGGGAAGTGTTCCATAAATAAAAGTTAATATAATTGGCCTTCCAATTAGTTAATGATACTTGAAGTCCATCAAAAGGCTCACAAGCTTACTAAATTCCCCTATTATATTTGTGGTTGCGTGTGTATGTTCTCTTTCTGAAAAAATAAATAAATCAATAATCTCTGACAATCTTGTCATACCTTAGCAAAAGTATACTGCTCAAGTACCTTCTCTTCAAGTCCCAAAAAAGACACTACTAACTCTTTTATGTCTGTTTCCCCTTCATCTTTATCCCTACAGCATTTACAAGCTATTGTATAAGCAAATAATGCATATACACATGTTTTATGTCAGCATTTAAATCTGGGATTGAGCAACTGAAAAACTCGAGTTAACATGGGTTAGCTAGGTGAGAAAGGTGATTCCTTCTACAAAGGAGAAAGGTATAATCCGAACAGATAACTGAATACACTGCAAGCATTAGGTCTCATCCTGATACTGTAAGAAAGAATGACTACAAATATCCAGCAATAATAACTTTTATCATTATTGATGCTCAAGGTATTAGATGTGAAAAAATCCCAGCATACCTGGGTTGCAACCAAATGCATTTGTATTTGTTGTACAACTCTGAAGAAAGCTCATCTTTGCAGTATCCTATATTACTTAAAACTATTAATAACCGTTGATGTGGATCAACAATAC
The DNA here is from genome assembly GCA_958450335.1 of Hibiscus tridactylites. Taxonomy (NCBI): domain Eukaryota; kingdom Viridiplantae; phylum Streptophyta; class Magnoliopsida; order Malvales; family Malvaceae; genus Hibiscus; species Hibiscus tridactylites. The sequence goes on along the minus strand of OY288273.1, from coordinate 32,913,959 downwards.
TTCCTGGGAGATCAGATGACAATTCCTCCTCTGATTCATGGAAAAACCCATTTTGCAAGTGCAGACTTTCTTTGCTTGATTTATTTTGGGCAAGCTCAATTCCAATATGCTCTAGATGGCCTAATCAACATGCACATAATGTATGACAAACTGCCAGCAGTTCAAAATTCTTCTAGGAAAAATAAGACACTGTCATTGATCATACCAGCAAAATCCAGGAAACAATTCAGAAATGCAATCTTGACCGATTCTTGAATTTCTTGAAGTTGTGAAAACATATCTTCGAACTTTGTAGCCTCACTCCTCAGAGACTGGATCATCCTTGCATAAAGAAGAAGAAGAAATCATATGAAACAACTTTAAAAAAGGAGCATAATCATCTGTCACATATAACGCTAAAAAAATTTGCCAAGAAAAACCAACAATATATACTTCCTCAATTATATATAATATGCTGGACACCGAATACCACAAATAGCTATCAGTACGCTCAACAACAAAACTTGCACTACTGCCATGAATCAGAAGCTCCTACCAATGTTCTGGCTGTGTATCATGGCAGATCACAAACCATGCCTTCTGCATGGCAGCAACCATATGAAGCGCACCTAAGACTATTTAAGTTTGTTCAGTTTTTTTTATCATCTGACTAACTAGTAAAATGTTCATGTTAAAAAAGTGCTATAATAGTATAAAATCTCTTCAAATTTGCACTAGTACCTTGAATCAGAAAGACTCATACAGAGGATCTTCTGGTTTTCTATCATGCACATCAGTAACAAATGCCTTCTAAATTTAACATGAACATGAACAGGCCAAGAGAAATGCTTTAAGGGTATTCAAATTCCTTCTGATTTTAAAAAATAAACAATGCATCAAACCACATAAAGTTGAGTTCCATAACAAAACTAGCTAGCAACTTATTAGATAAAAGGTCCTCAGCTCATTCAAAATTTAGAACTGCAGGAGTATTTAGCTTATTTCAATCCAACTGTTCAGAATTTTAATATTTGATTGTAAGAAATCTTGAATAAGTTAACTAACAAAATTTTAGAACATTTTAAATATGAATGTATTTACAAGCCCAACTCATCAATGTCCTCATGAACCATCAAGACCAGCTTGTCTATGTCTGTGCCTCGCTAACTAACATACAGGTTCACAAACAAAACATCCAGGTCATGATTGAATTTATCTAGAGCAAGCTTCTCATTAAACCAAGCCCATGTGGATCACCAACAACTTAGCTCATGGTAGACCACCAATTCTGATGCAACTTGTAAGGTAGGGTTTAAAATGTGGAAAACTTTTTCTGCTTTAGTAGCATAGGCAGGATAAACACAGCAGTATTGGCCTTTTCCTAGTCAACAATATCAAACACTTCCTTACACTTTGATCAACCATCTCAGAGACCACAAACAAAAAGCTGCTTGAAATTATTGCTATCCAATTAGATCATGGATGACTATGTTTGATTGCTTGAACAGTCTCCACACCACTTGCAAACAACTTTATATATATATATATAGTTGTGCGGCTAGTTTAGCATTGCTTTTGGTTTGTGTCAAAAAGACTGAATTTCTTATTATTTTTAACAGTGAAAAGCTTACAAATATATACACAAACCTATGGCCTATCTTAGGTAACTTCTAAACTAGGTAAGAAATTAATTCTAGTAATAGAATACAAACCCTTAGAGAAAGGGATCCTAATCAAATAAAATATTTACAAATCTCTTAATTAAGGAAACATATCTCGGATCTCTGACACTCCCCCTCAAGCTGGGGCATGGATGTCCTCCATTCTCAGCTTGCCTGCTAACTTCTGAAAGTCTTTACCAGGTAGTCCCTTGGTAAGTATGTCTGCAACTTGATTTCCAGTGGTTACATAGGGAGTACAAATTAAACCACTGTCAAGTTTCTCTTTTATGAAATGTCTATCCACTTCAACATGCTTTGTTCTGTCATGTTGAACTGGATTATGAGCTATGTTGATTGCAGACTTGTTATCACAATATAGCTTCATTGGTCCATCCAATTTTACCTTTAGGTCTTCTAAAATAATTTTCAGCCATAACAACTCACAAATTCCCAGTGACATGGCTCGAAATTCAGCTTCTGCACTGGATCTAGTTACCACATTCTGTTTTTTACTTCTCCAGGTAACCAAGTTTCCTCTAAAAAAGGTGTAGTAGCCTGAGGTAGATCTTCTATCAACTATTGATCCTGCATAGTCTGCATCTGTGTATGCTTCTAGAGTTAATTTCTCCCATCTTTTAAACATAATCCCTTTGTCTGGTGTACCCTTCAAATACTGCAAGATTTGAACTACAGCCCTTAGATGAGATTCCTTAGGGTTATGCATGAATTGACTCACAACCCTAATAACATATGCTATGTCTAGTCTGGTGTGTGACAAATAGATGAGTCTTCCCACCAGTCTCTAAAATGAATTTCTGTCAACTGTCATATCATCCTCCTTTGAGTCTCCAAGCTTGTGATTGATTTCTATGGGTGTTGTTGCTGGTTTACATCCCAGTTTTCCAGTTTCCTTCAACAAATCCAAAGTATACTTCCGTTGAGATATAAAAATCCCTTGCTGTGAGTGTGCCACCTCAATACCAAGAAAGTATTTCAATCTGCCAAGTTTTTTCACTTCAAACTCTTTTACAAGGCACTTCTTCAAGTCATCAATTCCTTCTGAATCATTACTTGTAACATTAATATCATCTACATACACCAACAATATAGTTATTCCCCCTGAAGAAGAGTGTTTCACAAACAGAGTATGATCACCTTGGCTCTGTTTAAAGCCTTGTCCCAGCATTACCTTGGTAAATCTCCCAAACCAAGCTCATGGGGACTGTTTTAGTCCATATAAAGCTTTCCTCAACCTGCAAACATTCTGTCCAGTAGTATTCGAAGCAAATCAAGGTGGAATATCCATCTACACTTCTTCAAGGTCTCCATGTAAAAATGCATTTTGATATCAAATTGCTGTAGATTCCATCCTTGGATAGCTGATAAAGAAAGTAAGACCCTCATTGTGTTCATCTTTGCAACAGGTGCAAATGTTTCAAGATAGTCAATCCCATAAGTTTGAGAGTACCCCTTTGCCACCAATCTTGCTTTGTAACTTTCCAAAGAGCCATCTGATTTGTATTTTACAGTAAAAACCCACATGCATCCTATTGTTTTCTTCCCTTCTGGCAGCTTTACTAAGTCTCAAGTCTTGTTTTTTTCTAGTGCCTCCATTTCTTCTTTCATAGCCTTTTTCCAGTTCTCATTTTCTAATGCCTCTAAAGCTGTTTTAGGAATAGTGATATCATTTAAGCTAGTAAGGAATGCTCTGTGGCTAGGTGAAAGGTTTTTGTAGGTCATAAACAAATAGGAGGGATGTTTAGTGGTGCAGGTTCTTTTTCCTTTTCTAATGGCAATGGGAATTCAAAATCAGAAACAGTGTCACCATGTTCAGAATCAGATATAGCATTGTCATTATCATTATGTTCAGAAGAAGTTTCAGAATGTACCTCAAACTGTATAGGAATAGGAGTAGGAGCAGGAGAAGGGGATGATTGAATCTGTATAGGCGCTTTCCTCCTTGAATAGGTCTTCAGGGGACAAGTAGTGTCTTGAATATTGGGTTGTGATATGTTAATGGCTGGTTGAGAAGTGTGAGAAGAAGATGGAGTAGGAATAAGAATAGGTGGCTGTCTTGGATGTATTTCTGCAGTATGAGAAGATGACTGACCAGAATGTATTTTTGCAGTAGGAGAAGTAATGAGAGGCTGATCAAGAAGGGGCTGAAGTAAAAAAAGGTTTGCTTCCTTATCTTCCCTAAAAGATATCTCCCCTGGAGATAAGGAACAGTAAAATAACTCTTTTTCAACAAAAGTAACATCAGCAGAAGTATAAAATTTTTTGGTAGGAGGGTGATAACATTTGTAGCCTTTTTGAGAGGAGGAATAGCCAATGAATATACATTTCAAAGCCCTTGGGTCAAGTTTACCTCGGTTTGGAGAGTGGATGTGAACAAAAGCAACACACCCGAATACCCTTGGTTGTAGATGGAGGGATGGACTGAAGTTGGGAAAGAATTTGACAAGGATTTGAAGAGGACTTTGGGATGAAAGGGTTTGAGAAGGTATTCTATTTATCGGTGAAGTAGCAGTTAAGGCAGCTTCCCCCCAATATTTTTTAGGAACATTGTTTTGAAACAAAAGTGCTCTAGCTATAGCAAGGAGGTGTCCATTCTTTCTTTCTGCTACCTCATTCTGTTGGGGAGTATTTACACAAGATGACTCATGTATAATACCTTTGTCTAGGAAATAAGGGGATAAGAATTGATTAAAATAATCCCTAGCATTGTCAGATCTGACTTTCTTAATTTTAGCCCCAAATTGAGTCTTAATCATGGTGTAGAAAGTTTTAAAGGTAGAGGCAACATCTGACTTTTGTTTCAGAAGATAAATCCAAGTAACCCTGCTGCAATCATCTATAAAAGATACAAATCACCTAGCCCCAGTTATGTTAGGAATGGTAGAGGGCCCCAAAACATCACTATGAATAAGATTGAAAGGATGGCTAGTTCTTTTATTACTTGCTGGAAAAGAGGAACGTTTATGTTTTGCAAGCTCACAAACTTCACAATGAAATTCATCTATATTTATGGTTTTACATAAAGAAGGAAACATAGTTTTTAAAAGTCTAAAAGGTGGATGACCAAGGCGAAAGTGATGTAGCCAGATCTGGTCTTTTAGACTGTAGAATTGGATAAAAAAGACAAAGGTTGAGTATTCAAAACACTAGCTGGTCCACCAAGAACCTCAAGGTAGTATAGGCCTTTTATTTCCCTAGCACGCCCAATCATCCTTTTCGTTTCTTGCCCCTGAAAAATACATTGTATTGGATAAAATAGAACACTGCAATTAGTATCTTTAACAAGCTTTGGTATAGAGATAAGGCTAGTAAACAACTTTGGCACATGTAAAACATTTTTAAGTAGAAGAGTTTTACTAATAGCAATATCTCCTTGACCAACAACTGTTACCATAGTACCATCTGCAACTGTAATTTTCTTGTTGCTAGGATAGAGTTTATAGGTGATAAAATTTAGAGAAGAATTGGCCATATGATCAGTGGCTCATGAGTCTATTACCCAGGAGTTTTGGGTAGGTATGTGGGTGGATGCTTTCAAGGCATTAGAATTCTGAGAAGAGGAAGAGGATGTACCTGAGAAGAGGAAGAGGATGTACCTGAGAAGACTAGATTGCATGTACCTGTAGAGGATGGTTTCTCTAAAGATTTCAGAAGATTTTTCAACTTTTCCACTTCTTCTTGGTTGAACTTAACAGATTGTTCATCTGACTCTTTAGTCACTTGTCTGGTTGCAAAAGCGTTGTTCTGTCCCTTTGCTGAGCCTCCTCTTTCTGTAAAATTTCTATTTGTTGATGGAGGCTTCCCATGAAGCCTCCAGCATTTCTCTTTGGTGTGACGAGGCTTTTTGCAGTAAGTACACCATAAGGAGTCCTTGTTCAGTGCCCTTTTCATTTCTGGTCTGTCTTCAATAGTTTCCAGACCCTCAGAGACAGTTCTGGTAACCAAGGCTGAGCTCTCAACTTGAATATTTCCAACCATCATCACTCCTCTTCTTCCTTCTTCAGCACGAATAGTAGCAACAGCCTCATTTAATGAGGGCAGATCTTCCTTCCCCAAAATCTGGACTCTCACTGCATCGAATTCAATATTTAGTCTAACAAGGAAATCATAAATTCTATCTTTTTCGACAAACCTCTTTAGAGTTGATGCATCCTCACTGCATTTCATCTGAATGCATTGGTAGTGATCCATTTCTTGCCAGAGATTCTGCAACAGGTTAGAATATTCTGTAATGGATTTACTTCCTCGTTTGGTGGCTGAAATCTTGCTCTTGATTTTATAAATCTGGGCAGCATCTCTAACTTTTGAATAGGTTTGTTTCACAGCCTCCCATATGTCCTTTCTTGTACTAAGGAACATGCAAGTGTCACTAATTTCGGGCACCATTGAATTCCACAACCAAGTCATGACTAATGAATCTTGTTCATCCCATGCCTCAAATCTGGGATCTCTTAAGGCTAGTTCCAAGAAGGTGACTGAGTTTACCCCTTCCTTTGAGGAAAGTTCGCATCAATTGAGACCACTTAAGGTAATTTTTACCATTCAATCTATAGGAGGTTTGTATGTTTTGTAAATCACTCGTCGAATTGGAGTGACTTCCTTCACTCATAGTGTCTCTTTGAGCAGTTTCAGTACTGCTTGAATCAGTCGTATCGACCATATTCTCTCAAGAGAAAAAAGGTAAAAAATGTTGTCTAACAAGAACTGTAAGGCCTAAGAAAAGAGAGGCTCTAATACCATGTCGAAAAGACTGAATTTCTTATTATTTTTAAGAGTGAAAAGCTTACAAATATATACACAAACCTAGGGCCTATCTTAGGTAACTTCTAAACTAGGTAAGAAACTAATTCTAGTAATAGAATACAAACACTTAGAGAAAGGGATCCGAATCAAATAAAATATTTACAAATCTCTTAATTAAGGAAACAAATAACTAAGGAAACATATCTCAGATCTCTGACAGTTTGGGTATAAAAACAGTTTGAAAAGCACTTTTGACTTGAAAAACACTCCGCTCAACATTGCTTATGGCTTGAAAAGCTGGTTTGAGTTGAAAAGCACTTTTCAAAAGTAGTGCTAAACACACCCTTACTATACTCGCATAACATTGTAACTAATCATGCCTCTTTGGAATTCAACATCATAAGCTTTAGATACTTACATATTGATCTGATCTACTGCCGAGGTCATAACTGAACGAAAAGCCAAAGGTAAATAAGAGATGGTGTACGGAGATTTGTTCCTTTCAAGTATAGATACTGGGACCCAAGTTTCTTCTTTAGTTATCCCCTCCGTCATTGCTCGCATCCAAGAACAAAGTCTTAGTATGTAAATCTTTGTAACCTCTGCTTGGATTGTCCTAAGCGCCATGACTGTCAGATGAAAAAAGGAAGCAATCAGAATAGTTAGAAGTCGAAGGCAGTTTCAGAGACAGTTGGAATACCAGCTATAGGAGGAGCAACTTCTTTTGCTTCAAAAGCAAGGCATGCTTTAGATATTTCCTTTATGGAATCACTCATGTATGACTGAAGATTAGATTCTTCAAGATCACGGAATGCACTGAGGACCTATATCAACAGCAAACCCAATAAGAACTACTGCAAAAGTAGATGATAACCACCTGTGAGAAATGCATGTTGATTGGACTAGAAACATTGCAGTTTGATTTGTTATATGATATAATATTGATGATTTTTTTTTTAGTTTTTAAACCATTTAACAAATTTGATTGAGTGAAGGAAAAAAATATTGTTCAGAAGGGAGGAATCCACATATTGTTGTTCAAAGAATGTAGTCAAGAAGATATAAACCAAGCAAGATATTAAACAGTTCCAAGCAATGCATATTTACCTTTACTTCATATGCAGATATTGTACCACGCAACATTCCTGCAACTTCATCAAGAGAATGACTTGCGTATCTCCCATCTCCAACTTTTTCCTCGCTTTTACTTCCTAAGGTATCAGAAACCTGAGATGACTGAAAGACAAAACCACAATGAATATTCAATTCAATGAATCACATTATTGTACTGAAAACTTGCATTGAAGAAAACATACTTATAAAAATGAATATATGACCATAAAAAATAAGCTGAGCGTATAGAAAAACAAAAGATGTGCTCTCAAACTATAAGAACTACTATATGAGAAGAAACATGTACGAAATGTTATATAGTGCATAATATTATCAAATCTTGCAAAAATCATTTAGACAATTTTCAGAGCACCTTTGCGAATTTCCCACTAAAAACAGAAAGTGCCACTTTCCAAAAAGCTGGTATGTGCTGCACAAGTACATTGGTTAGCCTTTTGATATATTTTGCTCTAAGAACATCAACTTCTTCACTAGTCAAGGCCAGCGGTTGCAATTCTATAGGCAGCTCGGCGTTCCCAAAAGAGTAGTTGGCATCCGACTGAGTAGTAGAAAAAATAGATAAAATAAATACCATAGCTAGGCAAGAGCCAAGACTTTTTCCTCATACAATTATCAGATCATCGTTCTAGCTAGTAGCACTTACGGAGTTTTGTTGAATTTGGAGCCACTTTGCGTCTGAGATGGCTCTTTCACGTAACTCATTATGCAATGTTTCCATCCGTAATTCATGATCTGAAGTGCACTTCTCAAGCAACCCTCGAATTCTATGATTCTATCAAATAAAAAACCTGAACATTTCAGTACGGAGTAGGTGATTTTAAGCAAGTCAAGTTGGTAGCATGCTTCTTGGAATAGAACATGTTATCAAATTCAAGTTACTTGAATAGCAATTCAACTAAAAAAATATTTGTTTAGCACACGAGAGCTAGTAATTTAATTCAAAATCTGATTTGTTCAGAAGCACTCAAGAGCTACCTAGACTCTACTCTCATCAAGTTCAAGTTGATCAGCAAATTGAAGTAAACTATATCTGCTAAAACTCACATCAGCTATTAACAAGACTTACTGACGTAGAACCAAATAACTTTAAAACAAACACTCAAGAAATAATCCAAAAACCTAAATTGCCCAAATTCTCAAAACACGAGTCTCAAATTATCAAATTCCGTCTCACAGTATGAGAAGACCATATTTATGAGGATTGGGAGAAAAGGTTATTTTATTAGCTCATACAACCCAAATAACAAAGAACTTTTCATTCTAAATCTTCACTTAAAATAAACGTTTTTCAAAATTTTGAATAAAGGCCTCTATCACTAGCATCTTTGATGTAAGGACACTTGTTTTGGGGTTCAGGGGATGGAAATAAGAATTATAGCCATTTTATTCGACTTTATTGGAAATAAGAATTATAGCCATTCTAAATCTCAGCCTGTGAGAAAAATGCCCAGCACTTAATTAAAAAAATCATATAGCAAATATGCATGTTTACAAGAACATTTCATTAGTCAGAAAAGGGAAAAATTATAAGGCATTTTGACACACTATTGAAGAGTTCACGATTCACTAACCTGTACATTCCAATAATGCCACACTGGATCTGACTCAGGTTCAAGCTCCAACAATAACCTTACTGTATTCTCAAGCTACACGAGACAAAAATATCAGAAATATTTATCAGACACGTAGAACTTGTTCAAACTTCAAAGTTTTCATGCATTAAGTTCTATGTTCCTCAAAACAATACACAAAATTATAGGATGTCAACTAGATCCTCTTTGATGGATCTATTTAATAATACAGCAATACAACAAGGGTTAATGCAAACACAATATTTATTCAGCATTTCTTGGATTTTGTGACACTTGTCACAGTACATCAACCTAAATCATTATTTCTAGAAATAATCAAAAGCTTAAAATATGAATTCCAGAAACTAATTTTTCCCTAAGCTTAAAAGGCAAGTAAAATCAATACAACAACATGTTTATGATATAATACACACTCAACAATGTTTACTTAAGGAGCTTCTTTACCTTATGCGATATGAAAAGAAGAGCATAAATAGTCAAAACTGTCATTTACATGAGAGCAATTACAACTGATATGAGATAGGAAGCAAAGAATAGAACATTAATATCTGTACCTAGTCAGTCCTTAGAAACTGCAGGTATACCATTTTAACTAGTCAAACCACCATCATATTATTCCATCATAAATTAATGAAAACTAGCTGAAGCTCTTAGCCATAATTTAGCCTGAGGTCAGCTGATCTTTTTTATTTGCTTTTCTACTATGTTACTATAACCAAGATAATGTAATTACAATCAACCATCAAAGACAACAAAATTAAAATATATAAATAACATAACATCTATCGTACATATTTGGATAAAAACAAAGCTGGTATATTTTTCCAATCTCAGGCTTGAATAGCCATAATAATTTTCTTCATGTAGTCAAAAAGAACATTTATGAAAATACCCTAGAACTCTAGTTTCACACTCACCAATTCAAGTATTCAACCAAAAATAAAATAGACTCCATGTTCAACCAACCCATATTCAACCTAATGGAAATTGTAGAATGTAGTCGTATATAGTCTTAGAGTTTGTATAAAACTTGTATACTTAGACTTATCTGAGTAGAAGTTAGATATTAGACTAAATAGGTTAACTCCTAATAGAACTCTTGTATTGTAAATTCAATAGGACTCTTCTGTTGTACCTAGTACCTACAGCCTATTTTAAATAGGTCTGCCTCATTGTACTGATCACGAGAAAAACAGAGAAATACACTTCTCTTTTCAGTAATATACAAAACTCTTTTCGTTGACTTCTCGCGACTTCTCAATAGTAGGCATTTGGTTCGTAGAACAACTAGTAAGTACTCTTTATCTTCATTCCCACTCAAAGCTTACCCAAGTAACTCACAAAAATCTTGTTAAGATTGATTTTAAAATTATACTATTAATTTAGTGGGAAAAAGGCTTGCATCTCATGGGTTAGTAAGCATCACACAACTGTTATGTTGCCCGAACTTTCATTTTTCAAAGACACATGTTTGGATACAGTTATGGAAGTACAATCCAGATTAAGATAGAGCAATGGTATTTTAATATCACGAGCAATTCAACAAATATCCACGGAAATTCTAGGTCTTAAAGCAACATCAATTGTTCATTTCCTCACAAGTAAAAATTGTCAAAATATTGAAAAAAGGCTTGTCAAATGCTTACGCTTGTTAAGTCTATTTGTGGATCTTCCATGGACTTGTAAAGGGTGCCTTTGAATTCTTGCATCACTTTTTCAACCTCCTCAAGAACTTTTTTTAGTATATTTACCTGACAATGAAGAATAATGTTAGGTATGTATGCTTATGCAGGAAAAGAGCAATGCCATGTGAAATTATATTAATTATAGATTATAGATATGGTATTCTTCAACCAATCCATAAAGTCTTCACAAATTTAGCTCTTGCAAAGGCCTCTATCTATACAAACTTGAGCGCAAAACAATACTGAACTGAGAATAAGACCACCAAAATTATGTGAAACATGCATAAAAAATAAAAGGGTCCAACACCTGATGTCAGCCATCAGAGAATCAATGCATATAAATAATGTATAACAAATTAGTTTATAAAAACAAAGGATTTATGGCTAGAATTTTAACTAAAACCATGAGCAAACATCAAAAAATTTGTTCACTACTTGCGCTACAACCGAATACCAGACCAACCATTTTCAAGCATGTCCATATTCTACATAGCAATTTCAAGCATTCTGCTTACGTGGGAGGGGAGAGCAATTGATTTTGCCTTCTTGTATTCCCTAACAGCCAAATCATATTCACCCTTACTAATGCACCCACGAATTGTACTAGGTAAATTAAAGAGTGTCCTGAACCTCTGAAGCATCCCTTGGACAGACCTGATCTTCTCAGCTTGAGCCTAAATCAAATCACAAAATAATAATAAAAAAACCAAAAAAAATCATATCCCATGCTGTATGAATAGCACAATCATAAATGAATTTGAAAGCAAACCAACACGTGCAGTTAACCAACCTGTCTCTCAAATAGAGGTTCAAAGGCACGTTCTGCCTGTGAACATACTCCTTGCATACAATTATACAAGTGAGCTGTCCCTGAACCTTCAGGGTCGTCCTCGATTCGCTTCAATTTTGACTCGATATCTATGCAAGTACCATCTCCACATTAGCACTGTTTGCAAACAACTAAAATTCTATGAACTTATATGGCAAAGAGTATGTGAAGAAATTAGTTTTCAGCCCATCAAACATTTGCACTGCCACAGTTAAAATAGTACCAGAATCAAGTAAAGCGAGGTGCTTTACCATCAATTGTGGTTTTGCATGAAACAAAGCAGTCAAAATTGTCTTTAACCAATTGTTTTCTCTGTTGAGTCCGCCCTTGGAGATCTGTTTTTAGAGCAAGAGCTCCAGCCTCCAAGTCTGCTGCATGTGTCTCTCGGTGTATTCGGCATAAAAACAACTTTGCATCAAAATTTTCAGAGAAATACACCAACTTCTCTGCAAAGTTTTACAAAAAAAGTTACATAATTCACTGGCATTTTATTTGCCGAAAAAATACTGGCATTAGAGTTTTAGGTATTAAATTAAAATATTCAATGGAGAAAAAGCAGAATCGTTGAGGATTGAGGAATTCAGACGAGTGATACCCATCTAACCACCTATATATTTTAGATTGCAGATATACAGTGTGTGAGAGTGATGCTGTTAATAAAGTCTATTACAAAATATAATCTGCGTAAAACATATTGAAAGACGGGAAAAGAAATATACCACGGAGGTTACTGTCGATGTGATCTTTCTCAGCATGAGTGCTTTCAGATTTGTCAGTGATCAACCTTAAGGTCTTGTTGTCTATTATTCTGCCAATCATACAAAACACAGAAGTCAGCTGAAAAACTTATAGCAGATGAAATTGAGGATCCACTGACCCAGGTTAACGCTAAAACAAGACCAGGCAACAATTCATCTAATCACATTGGTACAATTATTAATAATAGAACTAACTTTTCCTACGACCTTACCTTAATGAGACATAACATAGAGTGAATTCCTCTAAACCAAACAAAAAATGAATATCAAGCAATAAGAAGTTGCTGAAAGGATTTACCCCAGTCCAAGTGGATCAACACATTCCATTCCACGAGGGAACGATTGCATAGTGGTAAGCACTCTCCCCGCTGGTGCGGTTGCTTTACGCTCGAACTTATGTGCCGACGGAGCTGTTCTCGTCTCTCTCATCGCGCGAACCCTACGAGCAAGCTGTCAAAGAAGAACTCTTGCTTCACTAATCATCATTTCCAATAGCTACTTCGAGTTTTAAAAATTCATTGAAGAAAAACAAAAGTACCTCAGCTTCATCGACGCGTTTCCATGTATCAGGCTCTTCTCCGTCCCATGCTCCATCGTCGTCTTTCATTGGCCTCCCTCCAGGTCTCCCTCCGGCTCCTCCCTTTGGATCCTTCCCCTCATCCTCATCCCCACTCGAAATGCTCAGCATCTCCACTTCTGAATCCTCGTCTTCATCCATTGACATCTTCCTCCCCGTCGGCTTCTTCGGCGCCGCTGAAGCCAAACCCTTCTGATCCTTGTAGCCACCCGGTTTCGGCGGTTGAACGAAGTTCGCCACCGGTTTACGCGAATTTGAAGAAGAAGGTTTTTGATAATTCAGATCCCGTTGGGATTGCTCCTTCAATGCTCTTTGAAGGAGCTCATCTTCGTCGTCGCTGTCGCTTGACATTTTTTTGGCGCGATTTCTTTGCTGCTTTTTGGCTTAGATCTGATCGATTATACAATGAATTGATTTTTTTGAATTCTTAGAAAATGGATGAAAATGAGTTTCCTTGCATCGAGCCAGGAATTGAGAGCAGTAATATCGTCGTGTCACTCGGGGTTCGATGAGACCATTCTACAATTTCTCGAAACGGCAGTCTTTCGTCTTCGAATAGGAAAAGTCTAATAAGTTGTCATACTTTTCGTTATTGCGCATTTCAGACCCTGCTGGCTTTATATTATTTCAATTCAGTCCTCAGAATCATGTGTAAACAGAACCTATATTTATTGGATTATATTGATTGAGGGTTCATTGTTTCTTAAAATAAAATTTTGAAATAGGTAAATAACAGGGACCAAATATATAATTTTATAAATTTTTGTTAACTGTCACGTCACCCTCCGTTAGTTTTTTAACATCGGTGGTCAAAATAAGATCAATTTAAAGTTTGATGGTATGATTGACGAGTTACCTAGTTTAGTGGCCAAAATAGATACGCCCAAATAGTTCAGTGGTCACCTGAGTAGTTTATCCAAAAATTTAAGACAACAAATTGAATATTAAAGCTAAGTTGAGTACATATGAAGAAAATTAAGTTCAAAGACTTTTAAACCAAGTTTAAGTAATGGTGTAAATAAACATAGTGTTCGATGAATTGTTCGTATAACGTTTGTTTACGTTCATTAATTAAACTAAATAAACGAACATGAACAAAATTACGAACGAACATGAACAAAGGCGCGTGTTCGGTTTATTTATGTTAACGAACAAGCTTTTTTATCAACTCATTTATAGGTTCATTTACCTGGTTCCCTTTTTTTTTACATTTTAAATATTAATGAAGTTAGGAACTAAATTGAGCATATAGTGAACTTTGAAGTTCAAATTGTAAAGCCTGAGGAGCTTAAGACAAGTGGCATAATTTCATCATTTTCTTCAGGGCTTAAGTGCCAAACAAGTGTCCAAACTATACTCATTTTCCATATAGGTGCATAAACTTTGTTTTTTGGGTCAAATAGGTGCCCAACGTTTTCAATGTTACTCAAATAGGTGCCCCGTCGTTATTTTCTGTTAATTTTCACTATTAACTTCACATATCTGACACGTGTCATCTTCTTAAATTTTTAAAATTATATTTAAAAATTAATGGTTTAAGGGCTCGAGAAGCCCCTAAACTTTTAAAAAAATCAATGAAGTCCTTAAAGTTTTTTCGCACTCAATGTCACCCTCAAACCCCAAAAATTAACTCATCCAACCCTTTGACTGACAGAATCCGTCGTTGACCGTGACAGGGTTGATGTGGCAGTTTACGATGCTGACATGATAGTTCACGGTGCTGACATGGCAGTCCACGTGTGAATGATGACATGTCTAGAGGGGCTTAATTGATTTTGTTAGAAAGTTTGAGGGCTTAATTGATTTTGTTAGAAAGTTTAAGGGCTTATTTAATCTTTAAGGAAAAAGTAAAATTAAGAAATTATTTGAATTAAATTGAAATATTAGAAATATAAAGAAATATTATAATAGTAAAAAAATAAAAAATACTGAAATAAAAGAAACTATCAATGATTTTTTTTATTAATAAGGGAAGGATACATCCATAGGCCTCATTAAAAACCTCAAACCTAGATGCAGGAAAAGAGTACCTATGGTAGTATTACAGAAACAAGACGAGATGAACTCGAACATCACAAAACAAAACAAACATTAGCTATTCAAATCATCATGCAGTAAATTTAGAACCTCATCCGGGGATACAGAAACGATTGAACTTGGAAACCATTCTAAGGGCCCAATCTAGCAAGAGCGTTAGCTACTCGATTGTCTTTCCTGAAAACATATCGAAACTCAACACTACCAAGACCTTGTATCAACCTTTGGATGGACGCCATCAAAGAATAATGGAGAGACCTCTCACCACGGTTCTGCAAAGTACGAACCACCTCGAGGCAATCAAACTCAACCATTACAGACTCAGCATTTCGATTTAAAGCACATTCCAACCCCTCATACACAACCCAAAATTCAGCTTCTAGAGCAGAGCATCTACTAATAAATTTCGAGAAACCAACGATCCAATAGCCTTTCGAGTTACGGATGACACCACCACAAGACGTGATCCCATTAGATGGGTTATGCGCACCATCAACATTAAGTTTCCAATGGTAAAGAGATTAGCCATTAGCCATGGTAAAGAGATTTTTGAAGAAATCATTGGCATGGATTTACACATGAGTTTGTAAATCCTCTTGATTCGAATTCCATTCCCCCATTGCCCAACTTGAGAGCTAAAATTGCATTAGCCCTCCTACGCGCCATTGTGGAAGCATGAAAAGACCGTGTATTTTTATCACCATACATAATCCATTTGCTTCGCGCCTTTTGGAACCACAGAGACTCCTCCTGCTCAAGAGTAAGGTCCATTTTAGCACGCAATTTACCCGCCAAGTCAACCAAAAATCCGAATAAGAGACATGAAGAGCTCTATCAATCCCATGAAACCACGCCAAAATCTTTTTTTTTCTTGCGCCCAATATGTCTGAAGTCCTCAAGATTCCATTTTTAAACTATCTCCTGAAACCGCTGCACATTTGTATCCATATTAACCGTGGGATCCCATGTGGAAGTAAGCAACTCATGAAACTTCGGGTGTTTGTGCCAAGCTGCCAAAAAACAAAAAGGTCGCGCCACATTATTCACCTTAGCACCAAAAGGCTTTAGAAGAAGCGGGCAATGATCACTACCAATCCGATCAAGATGCATCACAATAGAGTCAGGAAAGTCCAAGAACCAAGCATTATTCACCAAGCATATGTCAAGGCGTTGGTATAGATTTTCCCTATTCCAAGTAAATTCCTCCCGCCTATAATCAATTTCAGATTGATCAGCATTACAAATAAAGTCCTGAAAGAGGGAATTGGTACCTAAAATAGCACTTGAACCACCAAACCGCTCCTCTTTACGAATGATAGCATTGAAATCGCCGCCTAACACCCAAGGCTCTTCATCCCTTAAATTTAAGAGAAGCAAGTTATCCCACAAATACTTGCGTACTTTCACATTCGTGCTAGTATAAACAGTAGTGAAGTAGACCCATTTATTCAAATTTGGATCATGATACTTCCCATGTACGAACTGATTAGAAACATAAATGAACACCACATCGACTCCATCCCGCCAAAGAATCCAAATACCCCCACTAAAACCCCGTGATTCCACTAAAAAAAAATTAGGGAAACCAAAACACCTGAGAGCCTTGTCTACTTCACGGCCACTAACCCGAGGTTCCATCAAAGCAACAATCTGCGGATTATTAGTTCTCACAAAATTCTTAAAGTAACGTCTAAATTCGGTGCTTGCCGCACCCTGAGTATTCCAAAACATGATATTAATCATTAATATGACAAATAAAGAGAAATGAAAGATAAACCTTACTGAGAAGGAGGTAAATTCTCCTTCCCTCCACCCGCGACATTACTATGATTAACATCTTCACCATCAAACATGGTTTGATCATTCACACCTCCCACCGACTCACTCTATTGTCTAGTATCATCGAGAGTGGCTGCTGGTGCTTGCTTAGGGGGTTTGAGCTTGTCCAATTGTGACGAGAGCATTTGAACCAATTCTGATAAAACAAGACGAGGGGGCACCCCTGGTTTAGGTTTTTTAGTCACCTTCAATCTCTTCTTATTTATCACTTTCATAGCAGTGCCACTCTTCCCTGAATTTAAAGAATTCCGTAACCTTGTCGTAGAATTATTTTCATTCCCCCCTCAACAATGGAGATTGCCTTATGAGAACCATTCGCAATTGTCGGCGTATGCGATCTAACTTGGGCATTCGAACCCGCCACTAATGGAAAACAACAACTTCCTTAGTTTTCAGAGCAGCATCAATAATCTGATTTGTAACATTTGTGACATCAACTAAAAGGGAACGTGATGGTCTAGCTCCAGACACTCGGGTCGAGGCACTCTTCCTCAGACGCACATCTGGATCAAACTGTACACCATTCCCCTTATCTAAGGCCTTCCCTATACGATCCTGAACAACATTTCCATCAGCAATCCCTCCCTCATCAACCACATTATGAAAGACGTTAAAATGAGATCCACTGCGTGCATTCGAGAACCATCTTTCTTAGCACCAGAAGCTTTTGTCGGCCATCGGCACCGTCTATCAACAACCATCCATGGCCCATACAAATTCTCCTCAGAACCAACCGCCTCTACCCCAGTATTCGGGAGAGCATTAATCGATATCTGCCTTGCACCCGTGTCAGAAGGGACTACAGGTATACCACAAAATTCCTGAGAGTGCCCGTATTTACCGCACATGAAACAAATTTGCTGCAAACCCTCATACTCAAGCTTTTGAACGAAACCATCGATGCCAATACAAGATAATAAAGTTTGATTGAGGTCAACAACCACAACAAGCTATGTAAAACGGCCTCGCTCGCCCACATTAGTGTTATAATCAATCTTAATAACACACCCTATAACATTAGCAATTTTCTGAAAAAGCGCTTTGGAGTAATAGCGATATGGAAGGCCTGGTAGGAGAATCAAAACTATAACCTAAGATGTGTGTTTCTCAGATGTTGAAAAGGACCTAGTCCAGGGTTTCACTGTTAAATAACAACAAAAAATTGTCCATGGTCCGCCCGTAAGCACCTTGGTGTAATCATCGTCATACTCAAACTTAACTAAAAATAATTATTATCTAAATCAACAATCTGGAAATTCCTATCAGTGTGCCACAATGCTTGAACACGATTTACTAAGGTCTTAAAACCAATCAATCCGCCTAGGAGGCGAAGATATCCGCCCGTTGCATAGTCAATCATATCATGGACTCTCTCCGAAAACTTAATCTTTGGAAAAGCACCGCTGCAATCTATAGAAAAATCTGAATCCAGAACATCTATATTGTCATCCAATATGGTCAAACCTGCTTTCCCGCCAACAACCGTCGAAGTAGTAACCATGGTAACATATGATTTCTTAGCGACAACCTCACCATCTACCGGGGTCGTACTTCGACTGGCTGGTGTACCATGTCCCTCAGGAGATAAACTTGAATCATCAGACGTTTCCAGAACATACATGGCTGCAATTCCAGAATCGTCAATTTCCATGTCGGTAGCTACAATGATATTAGAACAAGAAACATAATCTCGAGCTTTTTTCACTTCTGGTTGGATCCCCTCAGGCAACGGGGATCCTGATCGTTCCAATGGTGGAGGGACGACGACCGAGGCCACCCCTCCTAGTGGCTGCCCACTAGAGTTGTTGTACAGAATCGTATGCTGATTTCCTCCAAGATTTGCAGGAGGAATAGTAGATTCTGGAGATTTCGGAGGGAACGTAAATAGCATCTTAGGGTTTTTCGAGAATACATCACTATCAATGAATTTTTAGAAATATAAAGTTATATTTTCTAATAAAAAAAATCTTCTTTCACCAAGGAAGTGATGTCACTATAAAAAATGCTTGGATTTTCCTATGATACTATTGTTTGGATGCATCGAGCAAGATGAAGTTCATTGTTTGATCGGATGGAAAAAAAAAACTCTTTAATAAGTTAAGCACCATAGAGTCATTGTATGACACAAGAGTGTTTCTTATTTTTTTTTATTTTCTAACTTAAATTCTATGAAAGTTGCTGGTTCAATCAAATAAAATGTATGTAACTATATTGTGACATGAGTTTACATCATATGTATTGGAATATACTTTATATGTTGCACAACTTATTAGGTTATAACATAATTTTAATCTTATTTTGTTATTACAATGGTCATATATATTTTTATTTTTAATATTTATTTTAGAATATTTTTAACATTTTTTTATCTTTTATTTTTGCTTAAAGATTAAATAAGCCCTCAAACTTTATAAAAAATCAATTAAACCCTCAAACTTTATAGAAAATCAATTAAGCCTCTCTTCCATGTCATCACTTTTTTAACATGGACTGCCACGTCAGCACCGTCACGGTCAACGACAGATTCTGTCAATCAAATAGTCGGGTTGGTTAATTTTTGGGGTTTGAGGGTGACATTGAATGCGATAAAACTTTAAGGGCTTAATTGATTTTTTTTTTCAAAAGTTCAGGGGTTTCTCGAGCCCTTAAGCCAAAATTAATAAAACAAAATAATCCCAAATTTCATAAAATATCCCAAAATTTTGAAATCTCTAACACCCCAAAGCCCAAATCCCGATTTGACCTGATTTCGTCATGATTGCCATATCTTCACCCATCACATACGTTGCCAGACCATCACAACCATTTACCCCCATCACCTCGTTGCCGGAAATTGACTAACGTTGTACGAAATGCCAAAATCGTCGAATGGTTCATTCGAATGATTCGCGATGAAAGATGACATAACAGACAATGAACGGTATGTGGTTCATTCAGCTAGGGGAGGGAGCTTCATTCTATCGCCGAAAAAGCGACCAACGCCGGTGGGAGTGGCTTGATTTTGGGACTATTTTGAGATTATTTGAAATTTTCAAGATATTTTAAAATTTTTGATTCATTTTTAAAAAAAATAAAATTTAGAAAATATTTAATACTGCCATGTGTCATGTTTCTTATTGGCTAACAAAAATATTTTTAACTGTTGTTAACAACAAGGCACCCAAATGGAAACTTTGAAAACGTTAGGCACATGCTTGACCCGAAAAATACTTTGGGCGCCTATATGGAAAAAAGGGTATAGTTTAGGCACTTATTTGCCGGCCTTTTCTTCAGTTAATATGTTTGTGAAACATTAAACCAACATGTTCGTGAACGTTAAACGAACATTTCACGAGCGCTAAACGAATGAACACAAACACCTTCAAAAAAAATAAACGAACACGAACTGAACATAAACACCTTTAAAAAAACAAGAACATGAACGTAACCTTATTCATTTAAGCTCAGTTTATTTACACTCCTAAGTTTAAGTACAAAAATTATTATTTACTCAGAAAAATCAATTTAAAAAGCCCATGAAAACTAATTTGAATTGAACACCATTGTTCTCTCTCTTCCTTTCCCATCTCCCTCACTCTTGCTCTCACAATACGACGCACAGAGCTTGTATATTTATCGTATTCTTTTCCAAAATGAATGATTTCATGGGATTATTCTGCAAGCGCGGTTTAGTCTATTAGGTATCTAACTATTTCCTGATAATTTCCTATGTTAGGTGTTCGTGAAAATGCATATGAGAAGTTTTATTGTCCTCACAAGTCAGAACATGGAACTTGCACTTTTCTGATTGAGATTCCCTTGTTTAGTGCAGGTGATTATGCTGTTATTCTGTATATAATAGCTAGAAGGTTGATCTTCTTCTATTTGATCATTTTCTATTTCAGTGTACAGGTAACCATACAGATGACAAAGGTTTGCTTCACATTTATTAGGTTTTGATTCTTGGTTCCATAGTTTAAAAGGCTTAATTGAAAATTCTCCTAGTTGTCATCAATTTAATTAAGGCAAAATGTCAAAAGATGCACCCAGCGTTAGCATGTTTTGTCATTTAGCCCACTATTCTTTTTTTGGTCCAAATATACCCACAACGTTTCAATTTGGTTCAAATATGCCCCCAACGTTTTATTTTGGTCCAAATATGCCACCGTTGGATGGAAACTGTCAGTCAAATGACAGTCAACGACTGATGCTATGTAACACCCGTGTTTTGGGGTTAGGAGTTAGTCGGGTTAGTGGTCCGAGTCGGTAAAATTAAATTAAATCTTTTTGGCCATGACATGAGTTAATTGAAATTTAAAATAAAGGGGAGGGACCACTTTGGTAATTTGACCCAAAAGAATTTAAAAAAAGAAAGACAACTTTTAAAAAGCTATCATCTTCTCTACCCTCTCCCCTTTCCAACGTGAAACCCATCTCCCCAAACTCTCCCAACACAAAAATTACTATTCCATTAATTTCCAACTTCATTCCAAGACCATTTTCAAAGGTAATGACATTTCCTAACTCTCCTTTTCATCCTCTATCTCTACATAGTCATAGAATTTAAAACCATGAACTTTTGAAAATTAGGGCTTGATAAAAGTTTGAGTTTTTATGGAGATTTTCAAGTCGTTTTGAAATATAATGTTGGGTTTTGGTTTAACCACCTTAAAATGCTTAACATATGTTAGAATGGTTGGGTTTGGGTGAAAACCCGAAATGGGTTCTTGAGGCAATTTTTAAGGGGTCTAAAACTTGGTTTTTGGTGGGTTTTAGGTTGAAATTAGAGGGCTGATGGTTTATGTATGTTAGGAGGATGTTTTGGGACCATTTGGGGGTCATTTGGATGTTTGAAAATGGAGTTTTCAGCTAGGGTTTGAGGGAGCACGAAAATGGGCATATTTGGGGGATTAATTTGATTGGGAAATTTGTTGAAGTTAGTTTGAGCTCAAGGGTTGAGTGTTGACTGAATTTTAGCATTGATTGGGAATAATGGATGTGTTTTTGATTGGCTAGAAGCAAGAGGAGACGTTGGAGAAGCATTGGGATCGAATCCGGGCTTGTAGGAGGCTTGCTTTGGTTGCTAAGGAAGGGTGGTGAGTGACTTTAAATGTGTTTTAAAGTTTGGTTCGAGTGTGTGTAGTGTATGAGGTGAAATGTGCTTGGTAGGCCATTTCCATGTAGATTTAAATTGTTAACTTAGCCCTTGATTTCCATCAAATGCTATTTGTGTTTGCCTATTTATGCTCTTGTGATATGTGGTTGATTTGTACATGTATACCATGATATGTGTATGTGATGAGCATGGGATATGGTTGATGGATATGTGATGTGGTAAATGATAATTGGCACTAATTAACTTACCAGATGTAAATGATCGATCATTAGGATTAGTGTGCACACAAATTGAGTCAAAACGTACGTGGCCTTGATGGCGTTGAGTCATCAAGGAGGAGTACGGTGATGTAATATTCCACCGGAAGCTTATATATATTCTACGGGATGATGAGTGGAATCCCGCCCATGCAAGGTCCGGTGATGAGTGTAATCCCACCGAGATAATGTGAATGTTGAGATTAAATCTGCACATCCGGGTAATCTAATAGTGGTCAATTGAACTTTTTCTTATACATGTGATGCGTGACATTGATATTTGATGTTTGAGCTTAGTATGAAGTAAGATGCCATATTATGACTCTTGAAAGACTAGCTAGGTCTACTTGTGGAGTTACCTATGCATGTTAGATATGAGAATTTGGGAATACATGCTTGAACCCTGTATTGTTGATGTTTTCGGTTTTAGAGCATCCTCACTAAGCTTATAGCTTACGCTCTCCTTTTCAACAATGCAGATCATTAGCGTGGTGTTAGCTCGGAGCAAGGCAAGAAGGGCTTTCCAAGTTTTTGTTGCTCAAGTACGATTATTAATTATGTAGTAGCTTAGCAATGTGGCAAGAGTGTGTGTTTGAATGAGCTATGTATGACTCATATATGATTTTGATGTCTATGGTTGACTTGGTTTGTAAGCATGATATATCTTGCCAAATGCTTGTATGATGAATGCCCTACGAATGCTTAAGATTGTTTTGATGGCATGTAAACTTATTTGATTATGTATGGTGCCTATTGGTTTTTAATGTCTTCAAGCATGACTTGTGTGAAAGGCTACTAATGTGTAATTTACCATGTATGTATGATTGTTTATATTTATGCCTTGAGTGTGTTTGAGTATGCTTGACATAAGTTGTATGCCTCTAGACTTTGTTGATTAGTGTTGTGTGCCTTTAGAAGTCCTATGGGACCTTTAGACTTGTTAAAATTCGCCTAAGTCTGAATTTCAAAGGTTGCAGGCAGCCCGCGTTTCAAAACGGGCTGGGTCGTTTCGGAACGGGTAGGCTTCAGGGACCCCGTATCGGAACGCGTTTCGATACGGTTTGGCCTCTGAGAGCCCCTGTTCCGATACGGGTTTCGAAACGTTTTGGCCACTGAAATTCTGAGAAAATGACGAGATGAAGGCGTTTCGAAACGGGTCTAAGGGTTTCGAAACGGTCAAAATTTCGTTGACCACGAGAAGTTGACGGCGTTTCGGAACGGTTGACCTCCGTTTCGATACGGCCCCTTGTATGGGCTATGGGGCAGTTGACCTGGTCAAGGCGTTTCGATACGCCTCAAGGGTGTTTCAAAACGGCCTGTTTAAAAGATTAAAATTGGGCTGTTTAAATGCTGTCTTGGGTTCAGATGTTTACCTTCTAAAATTTTATTTCGCTGTTTGATCATATAGGATTCGAATGGGCCTTTAGAAAAGATTAAGTTAAAGAAAAAAATAGGGTTGCTAACTGAGGGGGAACCTTAACGGGTTTCGCTTCGATTTTCCCCGTGTGGCTCACTCGGACCGATCATCCGGCCAGACCGGGACGAGGGGGTTACATGCTAACTGGACTTGCCACGTGTTAAGATCTACTGATGCCATGTCAAATTCTTTTAAATTGTTATACCTTTTTTATGGTGACACGTGGCCGACAATCATGCTGACATGTGGCCAAATCTGATGACGATACATGACAAATATAATGTTGACGCATCAACAGATCTTAATACTTGGCAAGTCCAGTCAATGTTAGCCGTTGACCGTTAGTTGGCTGACAGTTTACATCCAACATGGGCATATTTGGACCAAATTGAAACGTTGGGGGGCATATTTGGACAAAAAAATAGAGGACCAAATGACAGAACATGCAAACGTTGGGGGCATCTTTTGTCATGTTGCCTTTAATTAACCTCTCTTACTTATTTTTGCTCTGAAATTTCTAAGGCATGCTTGAATTGTGGCATAATGTAAGTTGTTAATCGGATTGCTTGACCAAAAACTCATGTCCATGTTTGGTAAATAGCGGTTTGAGCCAAAAGTAGATGTTTGAGCTAATATTATAAGTTTGACTAGCTAAATCCGCTAATTTGGATGTTTGGTGAATAGCGGATTGGGTGAAACCTCTAATTTTGAAAAAGCTGCTAATAAGAGCTTTTTGATATTAGAGGTTTTGACATAAGATTTATAAAGACCATTTTACCCTTAATGATTATAAAAAATCTCTAAATAACCAAAATTTAACCTTCTCTATTTCAATTATTGAGCCTTCACATATTTACATTGTGACATTTGTAAACTAATACTTTTTTTCTTTTTATTCTCACACATTTATATTTGTATTTAAATTTAATAATAATTAAATTATATTAAAAATAATTATATAAATTAATATATAGATCATTCAAATATGTTTAGTAACGTTATATTAAAAATTATTTTTCATAATCAAATTAATTAAACAAGTCTCGGATATAATCATGTCCTTATAAGTCATTTTTCTTGTTTAAATAATCAAACATATATCAACTATCAGTTAATTTTACCAAACACCTTTATACAATAAGCTAGTCAAACAACTAATGCAATCGACTATCAACTATCAGCTAAAGTAATCCACTATCAACTATCCGCTAATTGCAAAATATAGCCCATATTAAACTAGTTTTATGAAAGTTCTGAACATTTCTCTCTAAAGAAACCCTAGTGGCCTTTTCTCGGTGGCTCGGTTGAGTTCCCCTTTGGTAAAATAAGCCTCTTCCATCTCTGTAGGGTCGCCGTATTCTCTCGGTGGTTGATGGAGTTGCCTTTGTGGCCTTTCTCCACCCCTTGCATCGAGTTTTTGAGGGGAACAATTCCTTTTGGAACCATGGTCCGGTGTTCGTTTGGGTGGCCTTGCTCGCTACAAGATCGGAGGCTCGACGACGTCTTCTCTGTTGGCGTTTTTGTTTCTTATCCATATGGTGGTGGTCTTTATGTGTTTTTCTAGTTTTTCTATTCTTCTTTCTGTGTGGGGTTTTTGTTCCCTCGTTTGTAGGTTTGGTTGTGTACGGAGTGGATTGGCTTTTGGTGGTTTCCTGGTCATCGGCCCGGTCTCGGCTCGCCTTCCCTCACCTCTCAGCCCTTGCCATTTATCCATATGCAGTGTCGTTGCTGTTGGCTACTTATGCTACATTTCGTTCACCACCAAAATACTCCACTGACGTCTAGAAAGGACATGCAGTGATAGCTCTCGGTTGTTGGCTTCTTCGTCCCTGTGCTTGTTCGGATTCCTCTTATATTGTGTTGCCCCTCCCTCTATTTTGTTTTTGTTTTGTTTTGTGTTTTGCTTTGGCTTTGTGTTTGTGTTTGTGTTTGCTCCCGGTTCCGTTTGACCAATTTTTTTCCGGCTCTGTTGGTCGCTTCCTTTTTCAGCAGCGTTTTTTGTTTCTCTCTTTGATCCCCTGTATCGTTATTTCTTTGTAATGTGTTATTTTGGAATGCAGGTACCATTTGTTCAAAAGCATACTTGTTGTGTTACTAGTTTAGCGTAGTGCTTTAAGGAATTGATGGACTGTTCTCCTGGGAAGTTGTTGCTTTCCATTGTATTTCTAATTTCATCGGTGAGAAAGAATGAGATAGTTTCCTCATTCTTATTTTCTTTGCTTTGCTCTTAACATGTTTATTCTTGGAGAAAAAAGTGACATACTAAGTTGATTATGGTGACTAGTAATAACTTTCTGCTGAGGTTGGCTTGTTGCTATTGTAGGCTCTATTCTCAGCCTTCTCGTATTTATTATTTTCGAAACTTCTCTCTTTGGAAATTGAAGAAAGACCCAGATCTTGAATCAACCCTTCTGAGAAATCGTCGTTGGATAGTCGATAATCAGATTAAAAACATAGTAATACTTGGATGCCCAAACCAGGTGGCACCTTTGAAGCATCTCTAGAAGAAATTTAAGACTTGATCTTTAAGGCAAAACTCTCAATTAGCTCAAGAAGTATCCCTGTTTCTTTGACGTTTATCTCGAGAATGATGAGTATCATTATAGATTAACAAAGTGGATGATGCATTTAGTCAAAAAAGAAGATTCAGTGAAAGATATACAGAAGCCAATATTTGTATAGAAATCGGCAAAGTTGTTAATGATGAGCATGAATCAAAGGCTTAATGTCACGAAACTTAACAAGCTCAAATAGAGCTTTGGATTTCCCGATGATTACATAATTAGAAATTTACCAAAGCATCCAAAAATGTTTCGACTGGTTAATAACGGCTGGAGGAAGAGTTCAATGGAAATCGAACTTCTAGCATGGTGTTACCTCGTCAAAAGTACTAATTTTTAGGCTTATATTACAATGCCTTTGCTTGCTTTTGAGTACATTTAGTTGCATTTAGATGTTAAATTCATGCATTTGCATAAGGAGTTAGGAATTTTGTCTATGCCGTGAAGGGTTGTTTTGTTGGTAATTTTGTAGGTTTTGGCATAGCAATTGGCAGAAAAGAGCAACGTATGAAGAAATTCTGGAGAGAATGCTGAGATGTTGTTGACACAGATGGACCAAACAATGCCAAGCACCAGTTGGCAGAGAGGAAGAATTTGATGCCATGCCAAAAAGCTGTTGAACCCGAAAAAATAGGACCATATCAGGCTGCGAGAAAATATCAATTGGACCAAACTCCGAAAAAATAACAGAAAATAGTGCCAAGCTTGGTTGGCATAATGATGCCAAGTTTGTTTGCCAAAAGATCGATGGCTGAATGATGTCAGCCCTAACCTGATCAGCTTATCACTTCAAATCTGAATAAAGGTGATCACAAGCCTTATCCCTTGCGCATTCAAATTTTAAATGCAAAGGCTTGTCATAGGGCTTCTTCGAACGCCTATTTAAAGAACGATCAAGCAAGCATTCAATAGTGGAAGTAGAGAGTGATCCATCGATGACCAGCTGCACCAAGGAGACGTGGTTCGACTAGCTTGACCGAGAGCCTGAATCTTGAAGGGATGCATCGAAAGACCCATTCTCGCCATATTCTCTTTGTTTACTTGTTTTTATTTTCTTTCAAATGATGACGTGTTCTCAAAATGTTGAAGGTTTTTTTATTGATACCTTCAATGTGAACTAATTTAATAGTCGGTGGGAGATGTTTGCGTTGAATGCTGGTTTTACGTTAAGTTTTTAATAATAGAATTGCTTCGGTATTGCTTTTTCTATCTGTCATACTTTATTGTTTCCTAAATATTGTGTCAAACGAGAGTTGACACTGTTGGCCTATTGCACTTCAATATCTTAACAGACTTGGGCGGCAATGATCAAGTTGCTAGAAACTAAGGTGAGATGCTTCGAGAGAAGATGTTCAAGTAGATGAACTTACTTCGGAAGTGAAATCTACCCCTTAAGAGTATAGATTGGATCTTAATCAAATTGGTTTCTGAAAAAAAATTCACTATAGAGATATAGAGGTTTTTATATGATCAATTTAGGGCAATGACCATCAAGAGAGGTTTTGCCAACTTGAATCTGCTCGGCAAACAATGTCAAGGCATTACATTATTGAAAGCTGGAATGGCATGAATAGCATGAAAACCAAGCATCCTTTGCCAACGCTCATCATTCATTAGACACTCTCCTTGCCAACGCTATCTTATGTTACTTTTCTTGCCTTTGCATTATTTTCAAAACCATTTCCAACATAAACAATATTTTTCCTCAACAAGTAAACATTCAAAGCAATCAAATTCCAAGTCAATCTCTGTGGGATCGATACTCAGCTTATTGTTGTATTACTTTTCGAATACACTTGCACGCAAAAGACTCAATCTTTGGCACTGTTTTTACTACATTTCCAATACGTTTTTGCCCCTTTTGCCAACACTCACGCGAGTCAACAAGTTTTTTGGCGCCATCGTTGGGGATTGCAACAGAATTGATTGTTTTGATTTTGATTTGTTTTTGTTTTAGTTTATGATTATTTTCCTTTTATTTATTTTCCTAACATTATTTTTAGTTTCATTTATTTTAGGTACTTCTGGGAACATGGAGGATCAGAGAATGAGCATTAGATACCATATTGGAGCTTACGACTGATGACATTACCAATAAAATTTTCTATGGTATGATCAAGGTGCTGGCATTTTTGCTTACGATAATAGTAGTGCGGCTGCAATACATATGCCATGGTAAAACAATCCTCAACATAAGCCGAGCTACTTGTACGATGATCAAATAGATTTCTATGATGATTAAAGCTTTGCTGCTGCAACACACATGTCTTGGCAAGATAACTTACACCCCATAGAGGCTATGAAAGCTAGGATGGATGCTCAACGTCAAGAGATTGAAGAAATAAGCAGAAAAATTAAAAATCACACAACACTAATTTTGAACATCCTAAATAGCACGTCACAACAACTAGTTCAATGGGATTCTGAAATTCCAAACCAAGAAGATAGAGGCAAGCAACCGATTATTTGCCAAGAAGAGAAATCAGTGTTAGCAGGTGAACCCAAGGAAGTAGAGAAAGAAGAGACAAAGGTTGATGATGCTAGACCACTATCCGATGCCAGAGAGCAGCCGGATGCCAACACCATCGCGACAAAACCAGTGGAGCCACCATTTGCCAACCCTACGTTGGTAAGACAAGAATGTATTACTGTTGACAATTTCAAAGTTCTTTTATGTACAGATGAAATTGAATGCAATGCAGTTGAGCCAATGTAATTCATTTTGGATGAAAACCTAGCATTGAATTTCCAAGGAATGAAAGTTGATGCCATAAAACAAAAATATGATGGCAAAACAATTGAGCGACAGAGAAGAACGGTTCTGGTTGGAACTGATGCCATGAAGCGAGGTGTGCTCAAGTGGCTTGTTGCTGGAAGGAAAAGTGGATGCCAAATGAATAAGAATGAAGAGCCGAAGCAGGAAAATTTTTCCGTAACAAAAATGCCAGATATATTATGGCTCAAAACTGAAGATTTCATGAAGATTCTAGAACAAGATGAGGATGACTATGCCTCGACAACAAAGAGATTCTTTGGTTTTCTAAGTTGGATGTTCAAAGCCACCATGGTAAAATATTCCCTTTCATTGTGCAATCGAGAATTTGGCATAATCAAAGGAAAGCAATTCTTTGGCATTCTATGCTGGCTATTCAAACAAAGGATTGCCACAGTCTACTACGTACCAACCAAGGGCCAACGTTTGAACCACTATTTGAAAGGTGATCAGAACAAAGCCAAGGAGGTTGTCCACTTGGCAGAGGTACCGTAACGTCATCTTCATGGTTTGATTTTTGAAAATATTAGGATAAAAGGTTTTTCTTTTTCAACATTTTCTTTATTTTTTAATTTTCTTTTAGTTTTTAATTTTCCTTTACTGCGTTGAAAGATTTTCTTTGAGTATGTGCAGATTAGTACACCAATAATAATGTTGAGGAGGGACTTGGCATGCGACGGACATTGAGCGAATGCTGTGTGCCAAGTAGATTGCCAGCACTAAGGCTTGACATGTGACAAATTGGAATATTGGAAGAAGAGATTTATCCTAGCTTGATTAAATTCGGCCCATTAAAGAGAGAAATTATTTTTCTTTGAATTTTAACCCTAGCCCCCCAAAAATTAGGTTGAATTTAAATTCAACTTAGTCACCTTATCAATCCACTCTTTAAACATATCTTATCACTTACACCTTATCACATCCACATTATGACTTTATCCCTTATCAAATCAAACCTTTTTATTTTCCATCATTATCCCCATTAAATTCGGCCACCTTTATTACACCCATTAAAACACTCAAACTTTTTACTTTCTACCTACCCTAGCCGTTTCAAGAACCAAATCTCTCTCACTTTTTCTCTTTCTTTATCAAGCAAGAAACCAAGATCCATATTTTCTCTTATTCTTCCTTTGTCCAAACCGTCCAAAGCTTCATCTCGTTAATGCCATGTTTAAGTTAGGGGATGTGGAGGATGAACACAAGGAGTATGCTGACTCTATGACTACTGCCAAGAGAAAGAAACTGATGGTAGAACTGTGCGAGCTTGACACGACATGGATCATTTTATCAAAGGGACACCGGACGATGAAACGGCCGGCATTGAAGCCCCAACCGAGAGGATGGAATCACTTCTTAAAGGTGAATATGATGCCAACAACTCACAATGAAACCGTATCGGAAGAAAGACATGCACTATTTCTCTCATCATTACAAGGCGCAAGATTAATATTGGTCGGCTCATCATTGACGAAACCTATAAATGTGCGGAAAGAGGTAATGGTAGTTTGTTCTTCCCTTTATTAATTTCTAACATTTGCATGCAACATGGTGTGCCCAAGCTTGATACAAATAAAGCCCAAATGATCAAGAGAACAACAATCACAACTGTCATATCGAAAAACCTCATTGTTGCCGAGCCAAAAGAAAAAGTCAAGGGAAAAGAAAAGGTGCCAACGCCAATGCCAAAGGTGTCAAGGGAGAAGCCTGAAGCTCCCATGCCAGTTGATGTAGGGGCACTGCTCTCACAGATCTACCATCGCCATGAGGTCATCCTCCAAAAATTAGAGAGAGCCGAGGAGTGAAATCTCAAGCTCTAGCATTATGTTCATGCTAGGGACATTTCCATCGAGGAGACTCTTGAAGGGCTATCCCCAGGTGTCTTGCCAGACTTCCCAAATTTCCATGTTGCGATCTTTGCTAGCGACGATGCCATGCCAGCTAGTCCCCAATCATCTCGTACCCCATCTGATGCCACAATCCCATTATCTCCAGTTCATGTTGAATCTACTAGTACCGACACTCTAGTTGAATCTAATAAAATCAAAGCCGAGTCTACGAAATCGCCTGCCGTGCTGGCACAGTCCGATGCCACCGATGCCCCTATCGCGTCAGACCCTGTCAAGATTGTGAATAAAGTTCTCTGAGATGTTGGAGCCTCCACTGCCGCCGCAAAGCCAATCATGAAAAGAAGGAAAATGATGACCCCCGATCGTAGGACCTTTGTGAAGTGAAGGAATCGTTTCACATGCGAAGTATCATCTGAAGGAGAGTCCACCTCTTCTTAAACTCCATTGCATTCCGTTGCATTTTCATGATCATGCATTTTTATTTTTTTGTTTTATTGTATATATGTGTTGTTTTCATGGTGTTGTAACACTCTTCCTCTGGGTATCTGGATTCCATCAACCAACAAGTGTCCACAGAGCACACATCATCGACACGAATAACATACGACACACAACACAACTCGATCCACCAAGGATCTCCTATGGTTACTATTATAACTAGTCATCCAATTAAGTTTACCAACTTGTTAATACAATATGGAAGTGTATATTAATCATCATCATTAATTATATCAATTAATCCATATTATCTCATTAATAGTTGTTGAGTGGATCAATGGATTGATCAAAGCCAAGAGGGGGGTGAATTGGGTTTTTAAAATTTGGAGTGAGAAAGTGGAATAGCAAAAATTGAAGAACAAGACAATTTAGAGTGGTTCAAGTTCCAAATGAACTCTACATCCACTACCTTAGCTACCACTAAGGATTTTCTAACAATCCACTAATTGCTCTTCCCCTTTTCAAGGCTTAAGAGGTAACCTTTACAATACCGATCAAATTTTATACCCAAAATTTAACCAAACCCTTACAAGAGTACAAAGAAAAAATTATGGCAAGAAAGATATCTCTCAATACAAGTTTCCCCCTTTAAATACAAGCACTCAACCCAAATTTTAATACAAGATAGGAATTAAACACAACACAGTTTGTGATTTTACAAGAAATGAGAAATTAGGCACTTTGAGCTTGAATTTTTGTAAAGATGTTTATTTTGGATGCAATAGTTGTTGCTAGTCTTCAATTGACTTCATTTTATATCTTATCCATTAATTCTAGCTGCTTGGGTGGTTAGGGTATTGAATATAGCCGTTGAAACCCTCTATTTCCACCATAAATACACTTCTACAGCTTACCGTATCGGTACACGGGGATCCGTATCGATACCTGTCTCAAAACAGAAAGAACCGTTGCAAAATTACAAGAGGGGCGTATCGATACGCGTATAAGTGTATCGGTACGGGATAGGGATGTGTTTCGGTACTGGTAAGACCGTATCGATACCATTATTCTCACAAAGCTCACTGGAAGTTTCCGTATCGATAAGGCAAAGGGCGTATCGGTACGGGACAACCAACACTTTAAAATTCTATTACCTAACAACTAACACCAACGATCAAAAACATTAAAGGCTTTCGAATTTAAAATTCCATTAAATCCGTATCGATATGGGTCACACCGTATCAGTACACCATTCAAACTCCTTTAGTTTTTACAGAGAGAGCGTATCGATACAGATTCAATCTGTTTCGATACACTGTTTCAATACGTTAAGGGGCGTATCGAAACGCGTTTCTCCAGTGGCCAAGTTTGGTAAAAAAAGTATCGATACGGCTAGAAGCGTATCGATACGCCTGAACGATTTTCAATGGTTTGGCCTTGGAACACTTAGAAAATATTTTAGAGTTTGAGTTTTTCAAACTAAAGTGAAGCCTTGTTGATTTGAAATCTTTTGAGGGACTTAAAAATCTTTTTCAAGTTTTAAAATTAATCCTTAAAACACTTTGTTATATCAAAATCAAACATAGGTTTTACAATCTCCCCCCTTTTTGATATAACAAAACCAAAACTTGAAAATTTTAAGACTTTTGAAAAGCTTTGCAAAACAACTCCCCCTTAATAGTTTCTAGGTAAAATTTAAGTTAAATTTTTTTAAGTGAGCTTGTTCCCTCCCCCCCTTTTTGTTAGATCAAAAATAGAGACATAGATAAACATAGGCAAAAGGCATAAATAATAACCAAGCAACATATTATAGATAATCATTAAGTTCATAACAAAGAAAACATCAAAAGAAAATCCAAATAACAAAAATCAAAGCATAGGTTTTAGAATGCAAACTTAATCCTAAAAACATAATTTAAAGTGCATAAATAGATATCCTAAATGACATGAATGGAATGCAAAGATAAACTACTACGCTTCTCCATCGCCATCTTCATCATCTTCATCGTCCTCTTCATGTGCATCATTATTCCTCCTTGATTGACGCCACTCATCATGAAAAGCGATAAGTGAGATGTTCATCGAGGTGTGACCGCCTTCAAGAGAAGTGAGGCGCGTCTCCACATTCTTCACACGATCTTCAAGGCTTGTAAAGCGTGTGTCTATGGCAGCAAACCCTGAATTCATAGCTTGATCCATGGAAGCAATTCCCATACGTAAGCCCGTGAATTGTTCGTTGAGAAAGGTCATAAGGGCATCCATGGAAGGTGGAGGAAGAGCTTGAGCGGCTTGAAGATTGGCAATTCCTTCCGGAATTGCATCGCTAGGAAGCTCGGAGAGATGAAGCCAACTACCATTGAAGTAAAGGAACTTCCCCCTTGAAAGAGATCTTTCATCAATGGGATTGGTGAGGGGTGTCGGGTAGTCGTGAGAACAATCAATCTCCTTTTGGGTGAAGAAATAACTCAAAGCCGTGCCATATGTGAATGAAGTGACAACTGTAGTGTGGCGGTGTTGCACGAGATATACAATCTCCGTAAACATAATGCGAGCAAGATTTGGTTGTTGTCTTTGATGGAAGCACCGAATCCAAAAATCGTCAACTTGGCGGTTAGTTGAATACTTTCCTCCCGAAGGCCTAAACCACCAAAAAACCATCAAGTGAAGGATTCGATCTTGAGCATTGAGAGCGGTCACGAAACCTCCCATGACATGACCAAGAGAATTCTCATCTTCGATGCCCTCATCCTCTAACTTAAAAACAACACAAATAGAGGGAACATCTATGGTGATCTTTTTACCCATTATATAAGAATTAACGGTCGTAACAACACCCGCTTGATTGGCAACACACTTGGCATTAGCATAGAAAATCAAAACCAAAGTGCAATAGAAAAAGCCGAGAATTTGAATAAAATTCATAAATTTCCATTCTTGGAGCAAAGGTAAGTAATCAAATTTGAAGCGCTCCGACTTGAGAAAAGGAACGGAAATTACCCTCTCTGAACGGATTTTATAGTTTTGAAAGTTTCGGAATAGGTGAGTTCTCTGGTGGTCCTAAAGCACTTTTGATAGATAAGAGTGAGGTTTGGGCGAGTACCATCTCCGTCATTGGAAGCTTCACTGACTTCGCTAGTACGCACTCTCTTTTTGGGTGCCATTGACTAGAGAAATTGATCAAAACAAGTGTATGCATTAATTTTCTCATTCAACCCATTGAAAATCAATAATCAAGGTTTTAAAAAAAATTGAAAGACAAATCAAAAACAAAAGGTTTGATAAAGTTTATTTCTAAGAAGACAAAACAAAACAAAAAAAATTAAAACGAAAATCAAAGAAAAAAATAAAAAGAACTGTATACCTTGATATTGATAGAGAAGAATGGAAGAAGAACTTGCACCAAGTTGATGGAAAGCATGAAAAGCTTGGCTTGATGTTGAAAAACCCTCAAGAGATTTTGAGTTGTGTGGTGAAAATCTGAGGGATTGAGAGGCTTTTTATAGAGTAAAAACGGCTATGGTTTTGAAATTTCAATTTTGGTAAAAGTGAAACTCTTTAAATTCCATTAAGAAGCTGTCTGCGCAATCGAGTATCGATACACCAAAAGGTGTATCGATACGAGGGTAAAATGGTAATTCCTTAGAAACGCGTGTCAAAGGTCCGTATCGAAACGGATATAATCTGTATCGAAACACTCACATATCGTATCGAAACGGGTTTAACCGTATCGATACCCATTTTAGAGAAAATGTAGTCCGGTAAACTAATGCAGTACGCGTATCGATACGCAGAAGGCCGTATCGATACCCTATGCCTAGAAATGCATTTTTGGCTTTAAGAACAACCAAAGGCTCGACTTTAACACCTCCTAAATGAATGCAATTGATGAATGGCCAGTTCTAAGCATATTTTAGCAGAAGCATACTCCTCCTAGCTATAAGCATGATTTCTATCAAGACAAACAACACATAAACATGCATTTTCACAAAATCAAGCAATTTTAACCTTAAAAAGGGTCCTAAAGGATCAAGGAAGGCTAGTTAGACCTGACTCTCTCCTTAGGAACAAAAAGCGCTCTTTGTCTAGAGGTTTAGTAAAAATGTCCACTAGTTGGTTCGAGGTGTCAACGTACTTTATAACAACATCTTCCTTAAGGACATGATCTCTAATGAAATGATGACTTATTTCTATATGTTTGGTTCTAGAGTGTTGGATGAGATTTTTCGTTAGGCATATAGCACTCGTGTTATCACACTTAAGGGGTATGGTTTCAACTTTAACACCATAATCTAAGAGTTGTTGCTTCATCCAAAGGACTTGAGCACAACAACTCCCTAAAGATATGTACTCGACATCGGTGGTAGATAGAGCTACGCTATTTTGTTTTTAGAGAACCAATATATGAGCATACTACCTAAGAATTGGAAAGTTCTCGAAGTACTTTTCCTATCAATTTTACATCCCCCATAATCTGCATCCGAATAAGCATGAAGGTTGAAGGTTGAGTCTCTTGGGTACCAAAGACCTAGACAAGGAGTATATCTAAGGTACCTAAAGATTCTTTTAACGACTGTAAGGTGAGACTCTCTAGGACTAGCTTGAAACCTAGCTCACAAGCAAACACTAAACAATATATCTGGTCTACTTGCGGTAAGGTAAAGCAAAGATCCAACCATAGAGCGATAAAGCTTAGAGTCAACACACTTACCTCCTTCATCTTTGTCAAGCTTGATAGATGAGCTCATTGGTATAGCTTGAGGTTTTGCTTGCTCCAAGCCAAACTTCTTGAGCATATCTTTCACGCACTTTACTTGATTGATGAAGGTGTCATCCTTCCTTTGTTTGATTTGGAGTCCCAAAAAGAATGAGAGCTCCCCCATCATGCTCATCTCGAATTCACCTTGCATTAACTTAGCAAACTCTTTGCAATGACACTCATTAGTAGATCCAAAAATGATAGCATCAACATATATTTGCACTACTAAGATGTCATTTTATATCTTTTTATGAAAAGTGTAGTGTCCACCTTACCTTTTTCAAAACCTTTTTCAATCAAAAAGTTTGAAAGTCTTTCATACCAAGCTCTAGGAGCTTGTTTTAAACCATAAAGTGCTTTGGTTAGCTTAAAAACATGATTTGGAAATTTTGAATCTTCAAAACCCGGTGGTTGTTCTATATACACTTCCTCATTTATAAAACCATTTAAAAATGCACTTTTCACATCCATTTGAAAAAGCTTGAAGTTATGATAACATGCATATGCAAGCAACATCCTAATAGCTTTCATTCTAGCTACGAGTGCATATGTTTCATCAAAATCTATTCCTTCTTCTTGAGTGTAACCTTGAGCAACTAATCTAGCTTTGTTTCTCAAAATGTTACCACTCTCATCTAGTTTATTCCTAAATACCCATATAGTTCCTATAGTAGATTGATTACTAGGCCTTTCAACTAATGTCCATACATTACTTTTCTCAAATTGATTTAACTCTTCTTGCATAACCATAATCCAAAAATCATCTTCTAATGTTTCTTTAATGTTTTTAGGCTCAATGCATGAGATAAAAGCAACATGATTCATGAGTTTGAGATAAGATCTAGTAGTTACCCCCTTGGATGGATCACCCAAGATTTCACCACCTTTGACATAGTTGAACTCCCTTGGGTAGCTCACTTCCTTTTCCTCAAGAGCCAAATCCTTCAAGGCTTCAAGAGGTGGATCTTGTGCATCTTCTTCTTTAGTTGGAATCTCATCCTCCTTTGAAGTTTGTCTTCCATCAAAGGCATCAAGGATTCCTACATCATCATCATCACAAGATTCCTTCCCCGGAAGGAGGTTATCATCGAAAACAACATGAATAGACTCTTCTAGTACTAAAGTTCTTTTATTAAATATACAATAGGCTTTAGAGGTTAAAGAATATCCTAAGAAAATAGCTTCATCACTTTTAGCATCAAATTTACCTAAGTTGTCTTTACCATTATTTAAAAAAACACTTGCAACCAAATGGATGAAAATAGCCAATGTTAGGCTTTTTAGATTTTAAAATCTCATAAGGTGTTTTCTTTAAAAGTGGCCTAATCATTACTCGATTTACAATATAGCAAGCGGTGTTTGTGGCTTCCGCCCAAAAATATTTAGGTAAATTGTTTTCACAAAGCATGGTTCTATCCATTTCTTCTAAAGTCCTATTTTTCCTCTCAACTACCCCATTTTGTTGAGGAGTTCGAGGAGCCGAAAAATTGTGGCTAATACCATTTTCATTTAAAAACTCTTCAAAACCTAGATTTTTAAATTCGGTTCCATGATCACTTCTAATATGAGAAATTTTAAGTTCAAGATCATTTTGAGTTAATTTTGAAAACGTGATGAATTTTTGTAAAGCCTCATCTTTTGTACTTAAGAATAGAACCCACGTTAACCTAGAATAGTCATCAACAAGTACAAAAGCATACGATTTACCACCCAAGATCATAGTTCTAATAGGCTAAAAAAGATCCATATGAATCAATTGTAAACACCTATTTGTAGAAACATAATTAATGGATTTAAAGGATGATCTATGTTGTTTACCCTTAGAACATGCATCACATATTTTATCATTTGAGAACTTAATCATGGGTAAACCTCTAACTAGATTTAGGGAAACTATTTTTTCTAAAACACTAATGCTAGCATGTCCTAGTTTCTTATGCCATAGCCATCCATCATTTTCATTTTGTGCAACAAAACATGCATGAGATGAATGAATGTCATCTAGATGCACCATGTATATGTTACCTATGCGATGACCAATGAGCATTATTTTATTTGATTTAATGTCAACAATTTTGCACCCATTTTTATCAAATAAGACATTAAACCCTTTATCACAGAATTGACTAATGCTCAATAAATTGTGTTTTAGACCATCGACATACAATACATTTTCTATGAGTATAGTAGAGTGATTACCTATGGAGCCAATACCTTTAATGTGGCCTTTCGAGTTGTCACCAAATGTCACTACTCCTCCACTTTTTGGCTTTAAGTTCATGAATCGACTCTTGTCTCCAATCATGTGCCTCGAGTATCCACTATCAAGGTACCATGAGTTTTGGCTTTGTGCTTTGGCCTTGTAGTAATGCCCCCTACAAACAAAGAGTTAAACTTTGATTTTTGGTACCCAAATCATTTTCGGGTCCACGAGTGTTAGCTCCCAAAAGCTTGGCTCCCTTAGGAATCCAAGGTGACATGGCATCAACATTATTAGATTTGACAAGTTCCTTAGGAACCCATACACTTCTAATTCTTTTAGTTCTATTATGCCTATGGAAGCCACTTTAAAAAGCCAATTCACCCCCTCTTGGCCAATTTTTACACTTCTAATTCTTCAAGTGGGGTACAAGAGTTTGACTATTTAAGCTCAAGGGTTTGGATATATGCTTGGAAGTTGCAAATAGGTTCAATAGTTGTTGTTGTGGCTTTGGAGGCTTGCTTTTATATCCTTGCATTGATTTCTAGCCGTTTGGGTAGTTGAGATCATTAATCTAGCCGTTGGGATGCATTTTTGGCATAATAAATGCACTTCACCAGCCAACTGTATCGGTACACGAAGGCCCGCATCGGTACATTTGTCAAAGAAGAAAGAGTCGTTGTGTACATTTAAGAGGAGTGTATCGATACGTGAGAAGGTGTACCGGTACGATTCAAGTGTAAAACAAGGGGCGTATCGATACGCAATGACCGTATCGATACAGATTTTGCTTACTAGAATCCTGAGTGAAACTTAAGTAAAAAGTGTATCGATACGCTATATGAGCGTATCGATACGGTCCAATGACCGTTTGAAAATTGATGATTCCCCATAACTGACAAGCAACAACTATTTTCATTAAAAGCAAAGATTTGCTTAATCAAACCAAACCGTATCAATATGGGGACAATTGTATCAATACACTAAAGCATAAAAGTAAGCCCATAATGAATGTCGTATCGATACATGTATAATCATATCGGTACACTTTTGTCGATAAAAAATTTAGTGCTTAAAATCATATCGATACGACTAAGGCGTATCAATACTCTTGGGCGTAAATGTATAGTTTGGCTTAGAAAAACTTATTTGAAAATTTTATTAAACTTAGAAACAATTTTGGTTCAAATTGCTTTTCAATTTGTGAAACTTTAGAATACTTAAAAAATTATTTACTTTTACAAATAGGTCCTTAGACAATTTGTTATATCAAAATCAAATTAGGTTTTACGATATCCCCCTTTTTGATATAACAAAACCAAAGTAAATTTTTAATTATTTTGAAAACTTTGAAAAGTTTATTCCCCTTAATTTAATATTGGTTTTCAAAAGTTTGTAAAAATTTAGGTTCTTTTACACTTTCCCCCCTTTTTGTTAGATCAAAATCAATGCATATAACAAAGGATATAGACAAGATTTAGAGCAATAAAGCATAAAGTAAAGCATAAGCAACGCAACATAATATCCAAAGCAACATAAGTTCAAATAACTTCAAACTTAAAGTCCAAACTCAAATCTTAAAAACAAACATAAATCAAAGCATAGGGTTCTTAAATAACATAGGTGCATAATAAAATAGAAATCTTAAATAATATGATATGGAATGAGATGCACAAAGACTACTCGTCCCCATAATCTTTGTCCTCATCCTCTTCATCATCATCATAGCGATTGGCTTAAGAGTTCCGAGAATTAAGCCAAGCACCATGGAAAGCAGTGAGAGAGAGACATTCATGGAGGCTTGTTGTTGCTCAATGGCCTTGACTCGATCTTCCAACGAGGTAAAATGTGTATTAATGGCCGCAAATCCCGCATTCATGGTTGTATCTAAAGAAGCAATATTAGTCCCTAAGGAGGTGATCAATTGCTCATTTAGACACGCTATGAGTCCATCCATAGAAGATTGAGCTAGGTTGACTTGTGGACCTTGTGAAGCTACCGGAGGAGGTTGTGCATCTTGAGGAGGAGGTCGATTAACACGAACTCATTCATTGTTGATGAATTCAAAGTGTGCACGAGTAAGGGAGTGTTCATTGATCATTTTGCCAAGAGGCTCGGCGGCATCATGCAGACAAGATATCTCCAAATAATGAAATAAATGACTCAAGGTCGTGCCATATTAGAAAGACTTGACTTGATTGGTGTGACAGTGTTGAACAAGATACACCAAGACGAAAAACATAATTTGACAAAGGTTTAGGCGCTTACCCTCACGGAAACAACGAAGCCAAAAGGCATCCACTTGGCGGATAGTAGAAAATTTTCCACCGGAAGGGCGAAGCCACCAAGATATGATAAGGTGGAGGATACGATCATGAGCATCAAAAACGGTTACAGAGCCAAGTTGGGAATGTCCCAAAGAGTGTTCATCATCAATCCCCACATTTTCAAAATCAAAAGCCTGCATAAAATGGTTTGGTCAATTTGAAATTTCTTGCCCATGAGATAGGATTCAATAGCAATCACATGTTCCCTTGCGGGATCATGGATGCACCGAGCATTTGCATAGAAAATCAAAACAAGATTTCAATATAAAATCGGGGGGTAAACTTAAAAAAGTATGGATTTCCATTGTTGGAAAAACCCAAAATATTTGAATTTAAAATGGTCCGAGTTTAGAAAAGGGATTGGAACGACTCTCTCGTCCCGAATAGAAAAGGCTTGATATTGTTTGTAATGGGCCAAAGCCGAAGGTGATTGAAAGCTATGTTGAATGATATAACAAAGATTCGATTTAGTAATACCCTCACTTTCCAGATTGGGATTTGAAGAACTAGAAGGCAATTCTTTTATTGGTCTCTTTTTAAGTCCCATTATAAACCTGAAAACATCAAAACAATTCGAAAATAATGTATGCAATTATCATCACATTCGATCCAATAAATATTCCAATAATTTTTGGTATTGTGAAAAACACTATATTTTATAGGTTAAAAATATATACAAGTATAAAAATAAATTTTGGTAAAAAGAATTTTTAAAAAAAATGTACTAAAATATGCTGTATAATTTTATATTCGAATAAAAAAATTAGATTTCAAAGAGTTTTTGCAAAAACTTTAAAACCCATACTATAAGTATACTATGTATACAAAAATTAATGGAAAATAACAAATAAAATTAAACGAAAAATTAAAAAAGAAAAGAAAAAAGGGGTTTTATACCTTGAGTTATGAAATTGGATGAATGAGGAGATGAAAATGCACCAGTTTGATAGCAAAACTTAGCCTTGATGTGTTGATGAAAAGGCTTATCCCATCCTTTCCTACTCACACCTATATAAAGACCAACCGATCAAGCATTTGGAGGATGACGAGACGATGAGAGACAAAGTGAGAGTAATCGGGT
Organism: Hibiscus tridactylites; assembly: GCA_958450335.1. Classification (NCBI taxonomy): domain Eukaryota; kingdom Viridiplantae; phylum Streptophyta; class Magnoliopsida; order Malvales; family Malvaceae; genus Hibiscus; species Hibiscus tridactylites. Next base: position 32,872,352 of record OY288273.1, on the reverse strand, counting down.
GAAGAGTGACTGAAGTACGACGTTGGAGTGACCGACGAGTGACAGCCGGCTGCACCGAGGAAGGGTGGTTCAACCTCTTGGTCAAGAGCCTGGCGTGGAGAGCTGCATCGAGAGACCCCTCTACCTATTCCCTTGGCACAAGTTGTCTATCTTTAGCTTTTATTATGATGATATTTTTGAAAACGATTATGGTTGTGTTGGTTAATCCCCTCGCCATAGACTAATTTTCATAGTTGGTGGGGGATGTTTTGGATTGAATATTGGCTTTATGCCTTAGTTTCTTTATAATAATTCTAGTTTTGGCAAAGTTTTTCTATTTGGCATACTCTAATTTTTCCTAAAAACTTTTCCAAGTGAGAGCTGGCACAATAAACATATTGCCTCCTAACATCTTAACAGACTTGGGTTGGTGACGATTAAGTTGTTGAGTACTTGAGAGAGAAGCTTCGAGAGAAGTCGTTCAAGTAGATGAAATTACTTCGAAAGTGAAATCTACCCCCTCGGAGTATAGATTGGTTTTAATCAAATTGGTTTAAGAAAAACATACACTATAGAGATATAGGGGTTTTACTTGGCCAATTTAGGGCGATAACCATTGAGAGAGGCTTTGCTAATGTTGAATCTGCTCAGCAAACAATGCCAAGACAGTTTTGCCAATGAAGGCTGGCATGAGCCATGTTGAACCCAATCATTCCCTGCCAACAATCATCACTCATTTAGAAAGACCTTCCTTGCCAACAATTTACTTCATTGTATTTTTCTTTTCTTTAGTTTCAAAATAACTTTCAAAGCAAACATCTTTTCTTCCAAAGCAAGTAACAAACAAACAATCGAATTCAAGTCAATCTCTATGGGATCGATAACTCAGCTTACCAAGCTGTATTACTTGCAAACCGTGTATACTTACACGCAAAAGACTCTTGGCATAACCTGCCCAATACTTATTGTTTATACCTTTTGCCAGCATCCATTTTACGCATCTTCTACAGAGTCTACAACGATTCTCTTCCCATCCCATGATTCGGGAAAAGAGTAAAGAAGCTTGTCCGGATAAGAGCCACACCTCTTTGCGTACATGTTGGGTCCAAGTGCACAAAAAATGAATGTCCACCTTGGTCTTTGCAATGTCTTCTTTCTTCATCTCTTTTCATCGGAATGGTCGGGCCATCTTCTACTACATCCCAAAGTAGATATTCTTTTGTAGGTAACCTTTACAAACCGGTTAATTTTTCTACCCAAAGATTAACCAATACACTCTCTTTACAAAGAAGAAATGGCAAGCTTAAGATTATCTCTCACAAGATTGATATGTTGCCCAAATTACAAAAAACTCTCCCCAAACTTGAAAGAAATGTATACAATGAAAATTACAACAACTGGGGTTCAAGAATTTGACTCTTTAAGCTCAAGGGTTTGGATATATGCTTGGATGTTGAAAATAGGTTCAATAGTTGTTGTTGTGACTTTAGAGGAATGCTTTTATACCCTTGCATTGATTTCTAGCCTTTTGGGTGGATGCAATCATTAATCTATCCGTTGGGCTGCATTTTTGGCGCAATAAGTGCACTTCACAAACAACCAGTATCGGTACACGAAGGCCCATATCGATACATGTCTCAAAGAAGAAAGAGTCGTTGTGTACAATTAAGAGGGGAGTATCAATACACGAGAAGGGGTATCAGTACGTTTCAAGTGTAAAACAAGGGGTGTATCGATACGCAATGATTGTATCGATACGGATTTTGCTCACTAGAATCCTGAGTGAAACTTCAGTAAAAAGTGTATCGATACGGTCCAACGACCGTTTTGAAGATTGTTGATTCCCCATAACTGACAAGCGACAACTATTTTCATTAAATGTAAAGATTTTCTAAATCAAACCAAATTGTATCGATATAGGGACAACCGTATCGGTACGCTAAAGCATAAAAGTAAGCCCAAAATGAACGTCATGTCGATACGGGTATAACCGCATCGATATGCTTTTGTCGATAAAAATTCCAGTGCTTAAAAATCGTATTGATACGACTAAGGCGTATCGATACGCTTGGGCGTAAATGTATAGTTTGGCTTAGAAACACTTAGAAAAACTTATTTGAAAATTTTATTAAGCTTAGAAATAGTTTTGGTTCAAATTGCTTGTCAATTTGTGAGACTTTAGAATACCTAAAATTTATTTACTTTTACAAATAGGTTCTTAGACAATTTGTTATATCAAAATCAAATTAGGTTTTACATTCCTCTAGTGGTTGAACGGCAACGACGAGCCCCAGCCCCACTGTCGTGACGTCAGTGGCCTCAAAATCCGATTTTGACCACCGAAACCACCTCTACTCAACAACCCGCAACTTGTTTCCCATCACCCTGGCGAATAGCGATGGCAACAAGGTGACCATCGACCGAATCGTCTCGGCGAGCTCTTTCCAACGCTGCTGGAAGTGTCACGAGCGAAGGCTTGGACGGTATTAGACCGGGATTCAAATCTCTCCCTCTTTTTCTCTCATGTCTTTCTATTTTTCTCTCTCCCCATCATATCATCTTCCCCTTTTCCCACCTACCACCCACTTTATCTTTTTTTCCAATCATTTAAATTTCAAACTCTACTCAAATAAAAGATGATAACAATTTTAATAAAGCCCAACACCACATTCTTGCTTTTTACCACTAGGCCTAAATTAATTACTTAATTTAGACTCTCAACAAAACACCCAATACCCGAGTTCGAGACCCAATTCGCTAACCTGAAATTATGTTCGTTACAACTCTCTCCACCTTAAATGAAATTTCATCCTCGAATTTTATTTCGGTAAACCAGAGAATATGCTAAAACTTTTATAACTCTCTAACGTCGTCGAATATTTTTCGCTGCACTAGTCTGATCTCTCACAAAACTTATCAAATATAACCCTTGTCTTCTAACGGTACATACATAATCTCAGTTGGTTCTTCTTCTAAGAGGAATCATCCTCGCTCAGTGTATTATTAAAGGCATGCAATAAACCCCAAGATACCTTGACAAAACTGTCACACGAAAACATCATCGATAAAACTTATGCTCTAAAACCCAAAAGGTTGTTGCACAACAAAGTCCTTCCATAACTCCGTATGATTTAAAAGAACATGAGGTCAAACAGTCGATGCAACCAAAATGAAATGGTTCTTCTCGTAGTGACTCCATGAATGAGACTCTAACTCTGATGGCACCCTTTATCAAAAACATTGCTTGCCATGTGCAAGACTTACGAAAATGAACGATGTCTCAACTTGTCTCAAACACTTACCTTAAACTCAGCATGATAACTCATATCGACAACTAAAGCATCTCCCATTAACCTGGTTCATGCAAGAATCCTACACTCCAAATTATAATGTGTTTGGAAAAAAACACACATTCTGTACCCTTACTAGGATCTTTCGTCGCAAGAAATCCCACCAAAGGATAAGGTTCCATCACGAACCTCGAGTCTCGCGTCAAAAGGTAGAATGTACACACCGTAGTGTCGTACCACCCAACCCACAACCAAACCATACTTTCTATCTAGATCGCACCCTTGCCAAAAATAACAAATGGTATCTACCAAGAAATATCATTACTCAACAAAATCCAATTAAAACTTTGCACTCACCAATCCTTTACAAGATCCACGGTCATCCATTTAATTTCCACTAAGGAACATCAAAGCATCATAACAACTCTAAAGAACTCGATGTTAGACTCCCAACTGAAGGCAAGTCAACCACTTATCACTATCTCAAACCACTTATAATCGAGAGACAATATGGTGGCCCCCACCCTATCATCATTGAAACACCTCAAACATCATTGTAGACATCAACCGTTACCACAACACACTTTAAAGAGAGAAATCCTCATTCCAAAACTACAAGTCTTTAACATTTTAACCACAACCATCTTATTCTCGAACAAATTTGGGAAAACACACATGTATTTCGCAATCGATTAAACGGGTCATCCACCTTATGAGACTCCTAACAATCCCTCATTGTTACTTGACAAGCTATCAACGGTTTAAACATCATCTTAATGAACCAACTTCATGCTAGTGAAAAAGCTCGATTCTTCCTTGGGTGAAACACTTTGACAAAAGAAACCTCATTTGGGTTGCAACTTTGCAACTGAACCTCTTATTTTCTCAACTGGGTCGATGTCCTCTAACAAGAGCGATAGGCACTGACGTCCCACTCGGCCTTAACTCAACATCCACTCACGTCCTTGACAGGGAGGAAGTCCTAAAATTTCCTCCAAAAAGCATAAACAATCACTCTAATAGTATGAAATCTCTTGAGCGTTGAACTATACACGTTGACATCCACTAAAGTGTCAAACATACCCCACAACCTCGTTGCGCAATACTCTAATCAAGCACTAAAAAATCACTGTATAAGGGCAACGGTTCTACATTATCATTACCGAAGGTTGGGTTCCCTCGAGGTCTCAGAGCCTTGAGCCCACTCTCGACATTACTAGCTAGCATCACGCTTGATCAACCAAAGCAATTTTTGAGATGCAACAACTCTCAAGAAGGTAGCTCCATCAAACTTGTAGAACATCTAACTTTGGTCACATTCTAGCGAACTAGTAGATCTTGAATCTATTATCTCCCAGAAATGCCCTTGAGAAGGGCGATGATACTTCCCAAGTATCAACGAGACTCCTTTTGGGCGAACAAAGGGTCCTCCAACCAACGTGCATCCACTGATTTGATTCCAAAAGCGGTTTATCCAAACCTGCATCACAACTGTTATTCACACATAACGATGAAAACTCTTTGCCACAAACTCTTATAATGTATCCGAAGGCTTCGGAATGACTAAAACATGCAACGAAGACACCATTCAGGTGGTGGGAGAAGGACACATCCTCAACTCTGACATCATTCAACTAACTCACAACTCAACAATTTGGGGCGACCTCGCCTCTAGAATCGCTCCCAAGAACGGCTCAACACTTAACTCGTTCCTCTCATCCATGATCAAAACCATCTTGACGTTGCAACTTTGGACACACCATCATGATTCCAGTCTTATAGAGTATGAACTTGATTTAAGGGCTTGTATTCACTAGATACCTTACTAAAACACCTATACCACCCGAGATTTCCTAGAACCGGCTAAACCTAAGCTTTGATACCACTATTGTAACACCCTCAACCCGGATATCACATTTGGGCCTCAAGCCCAACCAAAAACCATAATTTTGCAACTAGATTTAGCCCAAACAAGGTATTTCCAAAACATTTAGATCCAATAGTTTAAAACGTAGATAAACAATTTAAATCGTTACTAAGGAGCTCCACTTAAATTTAAAACATTTAAACATTCGACTTGATTAATACAATTTCTAAAATAAGGATTACAAACTCCAACATGTAAGGTCCTATGAATACACAGTCCACTAAACACAAGTATCGTACTATGAAGATCACCACATGCTAGAATCTTGTACCGATAATTCTCCTTGATTCCTCAATCCAATGATCAACAATGATTCCAAGTGTTGAGCTTACCAAGCTCTGTGGTACACATCTACTCTACTATACTTTATGCTAATCATAAACATAAGCATGCAAGCTAGTACGAGCAATAAAGAGAGATAATTAAATACATGGCGCTACCACTAGTTGCCTAAACACATGCTCTCAACATAGAAAAACATCATACATGACCTACAAGGCCCAATCATACTTGGGATCACACCAGATCATTCGAGCAACATTACACATAGTCATAACCACAAACCTGGAGTGAGACCTAGTGTCACACAGCCTTAGAGACGTACACTTTGAGTGAGGCCTGGTGTCACACAGCCTCAGGAACGTACACTCATACTCGGCATCTCTTCTCAAGTATCATTAAATGAGGCCCGGTGTCACACAACGTCAAGAACGTACATTCGACATCTCTAACCATGGTGTTGCAACACTCTTTCTTTGAGTACCCGGGTCCCATCAACCAACTGTGACTCAACCAACAAGTGTCCACACAACACACAACATCGACATGATTAACATACGACACACAACACAACTTGATCCACCAAGTATCTCCTATGGTTACTATTATAACTAGTCACCCAATTAAGTTTACCAACTTGTTAATATATTATAGAAGTGTATATTAATCGTCCTCATTAATTGTCTCCATTAATCCATATTATCTCATTAATAGTCCACGTCAATTTCCATATTTTTATTAGCATAATAGATTATTTCGTTCAGTGAGTACCAGTACACGAACGCGAGTATCAATATGGTACCCCTAGGTACCGGTACTCTCACGTGTATCGATACTGATATAGCTTATTGGAAATCCTTAATTTTCATATGTAACTAGTACGGGTCGACCTGTACCGATACGACCCCCAATCACATATCGGTTCGGTCAAAGCTCGTACTAAAACCCTACTCATAGGTTCGCACCATTTATTGAATTAAGATATTACCACGCTTATATGATCTCTAAAGTTTATGAAAGTCATTAGAGTTTGTTTACTAACGTATTCACCCAATTAATAGTAATTACCAGTTCCATAATCATTGAATCGAGTATTTAACCCTTAAGCCTAATTCATATCAAATATCATTAATCTATTCGAACAAGCATACAAGGCATGAGAAATATTTCAATCAATAAAACAATCATCAAATAATCATACGAGCATCTCAAACGACCCTACAAGGTCTTTAAAGCCTCAATGAGTCCCATAATATCCTTAACATCATCATGCATCTCAAAAATATCGAGTCTCATACTATTGGTCTCTACACATGCATATTCATCGTCAACCTATTTTGTAGATACTAACACGCATGCCAATCACATTTATAATGCTCATGAGGCAATTGGAGTTCGAGGTGTACTACCCTTAAGCGATTATCGATAAATCCCCATATAAGCTTCCTAATTACTCCACTTGGTCTGACATCCAGTCCCGAATATTCCTTGAATAAATACAAATTCAATATGTATTAATTATCCACATTCACTAAACAATTCACAAGGTAAAACGCCTAAAAACATCTTATCGAGTTCGAATTTGGCAAAATAGATTGCGCCAACGGACTCAGAACATCGAGAAACCCCTGTGTAAGGTCCCTCGAAAAAAGTCAGCGACCGATCAACGGAATCAACGGTCGGTCAACTCTAGTCAACACTGTAGGCGATCCTGTGCAGAGCAGGTGCATGTAAGCTGTTGTTCACCCGCGGGCGGTAATTCAGAACTGGGTACTCCGATCCAGTATGGGGTGGTGCATCGCAACATGGTGCACTCTCTTGGGCAGATGCAAGCTCACCCTCAATGGTGGAGCGTAGAGGTGCATCGAGGGTCCTTCAATGGTTGGACGACGGCGGCAATCTCCAACCCTGCTTTCCTGACGCTAGGGAGCACGCCAGTGGCCTCAAAATTTGGTTTTGACCATCGAAACCATCTCTACTCAACAACTCACAACTTGTTTCCCCTCACCCCGATGAACGGTGGCATTGACGGCGACAAGGTAACCACTGGTCGACTTGTCTCGGCAAGATTTTTCCAACGGTGTCGGTGGTGTCACTGTAACCCCCTTAGCCCGGTCTAGACAGTTGACCCGAACTACGAAGATTACACGGGGAAAATCAAAGTCAACCCGAAAGTCAACCTTGATTAACGACCCTTTTTTCTTTTTAAACTTCTCTAGATGTGCATTAAACCTATGTGAAAGCCCAAGAACCTTGGAATAAAAAAAGCACATCGATCGGAAACGTTTAAGGACTCAATTGCAAGAAATACACTTTTAGGGACCAAAATGTAAATTTTGGAAAATAAAAGGACTTTCAAGATTTTAGTTTTACCAAACCTCAATTAATCATATTCCAAGCCTCTCTGCCAAATTTCAGCTTAAAAAGACATCCCAAGCTCAAGCAATTGCAATTACAACTTTCAGGACTAAAATGTAAAGCATGCAGAATCTGTCCAACGGTCACCCGTTTCGAAACACTGACACCCGTATAGAAACACCCGTGTCGTACGCCTGTTTCAAAACGATGTTGACCGTTTCGATACACGGGTATGTTCCGAAACCAGTTCAGAAACGGACACCTTCAGTGGCCAAAGTGTTTCGAAACACTTCTAGCCGTTCCGAAACGCCCAGGCCATTTCTTGCACCCATTTCGAAACAGCTAAGGGTGTTTCGATACACCCTGCCCAGAAACAGCAGAAAATTCTTGTTTTTCACTTCAAAACACCATCAATCATACTCGAAACCATTCCATAACACATCATTAACAAGATAAACATAATAACTAACAAATTCCATCAAAGACTAGATACAAATCGAACATTAGGCATACCTACACATTCATCACATCCAACACATGATCTTGCTTAATCAAAGAGCATAGCATGTCAATATGAAGAAGAAGGCAAAACGATCAACAACAAGGTTCAAACCATAAACCGAACATGGTCAACATACACAATTTCATTACACAACAACATAAAAGACTCTTCCCCCATTGCCTTTATTATCTATAGCTATAAACCAAGACATACTTCTCAAGGGGAGCTCTTCTTGAATCCCTTGCTTCTTGCTGTCCCAACTTCAATTATCTGCATTGATGGACAAAAAGGAGCGTAAGCACATAATGCTTAGTGAGGAATGCTCAAAACCAAAACACCATCAATGCAGCGAATCATAAAATCCTTCTTTAAATGTAGTTACAATTCAATAAACCAAAGCATTGTTTGAAAACCTCCTTTAAAACAACATTGCTTTAAATCATGCATTGCTCAACATGAAAACCAACCTTTAACTTTGAAAAGCTAAACAACTCACCCCAAACCGCATTCTTGCAAATACTAACATTTAAACCTTTCTATACATGAACACTACATGCAAGGTTCAACTCAATTTCCTTGGAAAACATTTCCACTTCACAACATACTTTTCTCATGCTTGATGATCATTTTCAAGCAAAATACCTTTTGAAAACCAATTGTTCCTTCTAACTATCTCATGCATTCGACAAATGCAAAACACATGAACTACAAAGGCAACATTTACATTACATGCCTTTTAAAAATCAAGCCTTCTCAAGACATCAATGCACTTATGAGATTCTATGCACATATGCACCATTCACAATAAAAGATATACATTTGCTCATGCTTAACGAGTATCACATGCATTCTTGCACCATTTACATATTCCCATGCAACCTTGCATCATTTTCAAGCATCTCTCGCTTCATTTCATTCAATTACGTTATATTGGCTTTCAAGCGATAAATCACAAACCATCACAACACAAGACACAATCGGATACGCGGATTACAAGCGTTGTCCCAAACGCTTCATACACACTACCGAACAACACAAGGTGGAGTTTACTGGTACAATCACAACCCCTCAACACCCGTGATGGAGTTTAACGGTACAATCACAACCCCTCAACATCACTAATCGGTAGTTGTATAACTCACTAGCGAGAGTACGGGACACATAACACAAGATCCACACACGGACTTTTAACCACCGTTGTGATCTTACCAAGATCCACACACGGACTTTTAACCACCGTTGTGATCTTATCACGAACCACACTCGGACTTTTAATCACCATTGTGCTCTTACCTCTCTCGTTAGGATACTTGGATGGAGTTTACGGTACAATCACAACCCCTCAACATCCAAGGCGACTTTATTCACGGTGCACCCAATCCTATAGTCGGCTAACTATATCCGATTAAAGTAACCAAAAACCACTTACATCACTTGCCAATATAACCATTTTACCACATTAATCCACTATTTTTACAAGCTTAACCACAATGCCATTTCCACAAGCATCACATGCTTAAAATCATATGCATTCAACACATGCAAGCCAAAGATCACTTACCTAGTGCATCTTTAACATAATAGCATTAATAAATCAGCATTAAACCATGTCTAAACATGCTTAAAAACAGTAATTAAAACACGACCACCCCAAGTGCATTTAAAACAAAAACATAGCACAAACCAAGAAAGAAATTTCATTTACTTACTCTTGAGCATAGCTAAGTTGTTTAGACTTAAACTAAGCTCCCAAAACCTCGTCCAAAATGTTTCAAAGCTGGAAAACTCTTTTCCACTCACCGATACACAAAACTATGCTAGCCGACAAGCCTTCCAAGCATCTGAAACCTCCAACGCCACCTCTATTGCTTCCGAGTCATTCTCCCCTGTTTTAAACACATAACAACAGAGGATTAATGCATCACCATGCAATAAAATCACCAGCAATACAACCCAACTCGCTGCCCTACTCAAGAACCTCATTTCGGCCACCAAAAACAACCGAAATCACCTCCAAACTCTCCCAAAACAAAGCCCAGCCAAGATCCATCAATTCTAACCTTTTATAAACATCAATTAACATCTAAAATGAACCCAAACTCGTCCTTATACCTCCAGCACTAACAGAACACCAAGATCACCCCAAAAACCACCATTTTCATAAGCAAAAACTTAGGAAATTCAACCTATTCGGGATTGCATTGATAAAACCTCATTTACACATCATTAGACATCCAAAATAAATTTAATAATCATCTCAATACAGAGCCCAAACAATCACCACGAAATTATTCAAGATTTCCTCCAAATCTTGAGTTTTAAGCCAAAATCAAGTTCATATCATTAAAACCTTTTGTAAAACTTAAATTAAGGATTGATAACTTGAGAATTTCAGTAAAGAACTGGGTATTTAGAGGAGAAGAACAACCTTACCTCTAAATGTATATTTCTCCTTGTTTAGAGCCAAATTCCTTGAAAATTCAATAAGCAAATCAAGAGGATTTGATGTAGAAAGGATTAGGAATTAATTGTTAATTGAAATCTCATCAATTGCTTTGAAAATCAATGAAAAAGATGCTGGAGAAAAGTGTTTGGATGAGGGAATTTTGAAAGAAAATGAGATGAGAAAGTTTTAAGAAAAATTAGTTATGAAAATCTAAAATATGGTTTTCCACTTTTCATTTAATTAATTAAACATTAATTAAATCATTAAAATCTAAGAAAAATCTGGAGAAATCCTTCTTGGGTAAATTAGCTCCTTAAAGATTCAAAGTTTCAATCCTCATAAAACAGTCACCACTGAACTTTTCAAAAATCGCATTTTAGTCACTATTCCAAAATGTTGTACTTCCAAACCTTATTTTGTAAAATTGATTTCACCACTCTCTTATATATATTAAAAGAGGAATTTTAGATATTTTCCATATTTTTATAGCATCCCGAACTAGGATTTCCCTAAAACCTCCTTTTATATTTGAACCGAAAATCAGACCGGCCCGGTTCAGACCCTAAACTTCTAAGCCCAAAATTAGGGTGTTACAACTCTCCCCCCTTAAGAAATTTCGTCCTCGAAATTTCAACCTGTGAAAAGAGCACGATACCAAACTTCCCAAAGCAACACACAAAATAACACAAAAGACTTAACCACCACTAAAACATCCTCAACCCAAAACACCACGAAACCAACACATCCTCAAATCAAATTCACACTATAATCAAACCCAACACCACTACTTACTGTTCAAAACTTCCAGAACACTCAAATGTTAACCTCAGCTTAACCTTTCACCCTTCCCAACTGGGCATAGCCCCAACAACCTGAAGAACCTTCAAATCTTTACAACATACTCCACCTTAACTCATAACTCCCGAAACTCGCACACACGGTGACACCAACCCACCCAGTTTCAGCCACCATGTGACCCACAACCTTCATTGCTTCAAAAATCCCTTGCAAAACTGCTCAGCTTCTTTCAAAGATTACCACAACAAGCAAAAATTTCTTAAGCATCAACTGCTTACTCAAACTTCTCAATGTATTGATGACAATCCCTCACATCCGCCACCATCACTACCATAAAAACTCATCAAAACCACTCACACAACATCTAAAATCCACGTCACAAGATTCCAACCTTAACTCCTCCAGCTGTTCCACGTACCCCTAGCTGACTTAGAAAAAATTTACTTATACACGACTAGCAAACCACTTCTCACAAGAACCCGGCCAACCAACAATGGCCCTTGAACTTACATTGCCTTTCCACTTCAAGCTTTGACCATAACACCAACCTTACCTGGATACCGCCCATTCTATACAAATATATTAAGATTACGAAACCTCTACTCATTCCAGGCCAAACCTTTTCTACAACCCTCAACACAACCTCCTCTCAACTCCTCGAAGGTTGCTACGAACCATCACCTACATAAACAACCCTCCTAGTGCAAACATCAACGCCAAGACACCTCAGCACTCTAGAAACACATCCACCAACCTACAACATCACTTAACACTAAGAAACTACCACACCTATTGGCTATTCACCACCACCTCAACCGATTCCAACTTCAACCGATAATCTCCTCACCATCACGCCGCTAAACTCTTTAAGCACCAAGACACTTTCCTTCTGCCAACATGCTAGATCACACTCCCTATTACTGACAAATCGCTTACTACCTTCCACTTCACCTAGCACCAAAACAACACTTAAAACCCACCATCCATCCTAACCCTACCACAACACTAACAGACCCAACTAGCTATTAGCAAGTGTGAACGTTCGTATGCATGGTCACCAATATGCCCTATCAATGCATGTGTACATGTATGCAAAACCTCTAATGTCATGTCGCATGTATGCATGTACCAACATATATATATATATATATATATAATATAACAAATGGTTTTAACTGTGCATGTATGTCGGTTCACACTTACCAATAACATCCTCAGAATCCGCCTAAGAACAACCTGTTACCTCACTTCTAACTTGTCTAGCTCTACCATTCTAACAATCTGCTAATCAAAAAATACTCCACTAATACCCTCTTCACACTAACGTTGTTTTCAAAACAACACCGGCTACTACCCTAGACTTGCTAGCTATAGGACCATACCCACTACACAAGGGAATCCAAACCAGAACCAAACAAAGATAACTAGGGCAAAGATTACTTTACAAGGTTACCTGTAATCACCTCATTGCCCCGGAGCTCCAACAGACAAACTCTCTTCCTCGCAGAACCATCATTCTCTGGCCGCACCACTGCAGCATCAACCAACACTTTAGGGTCATCACTATCTCCCTGCGGTAAAGAACCCTGACTACCCCGAGCTAACTCCAAACAACTTCGTCTCAAATGTCCAACAGACCCACAATTCCAACAAGATCCATCCCCCAAACACCTCCCGCCTTTCTTGCAACCTCCGAACTCTGTCTCGGCCGTGCTCACGACCCTTCTGAGACCCTTTTGTACCCACTGAAGCTGATCTCACCACTTGAGGACAATTTCGCTTCACATGCTCCTTAGAACCACAGTTCCAACAAACTCCCACGCCCCAACAATCTCCAACATGACACCTTCCACAACGGTCACACATCGGAAACCGAGCTACCACTTCTTGATCATGTAGCACTTAACTCACATCTGCACTACCACCCAGACTTCGGTTCAAGCAAACCCTTCTGTCACGTATCCTCTTACGCTGACCACTCTCGAGGTCAGTACCCACAGCTCTATTGCTTAAACTTTTCCCACCATCATAATCTGAAGCCACACCCCCACGTTGCTTAACCCCTGAGAACTTCTCTCCAAGGTATCTTCCATTAAAGGCAGACACAAAGAATTCCCAATCTAAATCATGGATATTCGTCGCCACCGCCACAGATGTCCACCAAGCACAATCATCCTCCAACATCAACGAGACAACACTTCCCAACTTACAGGCATCGTCACACCCTTCCTGATCCAGGATCGGAATTATACTGGCTAACCAAGCCTCGAACGCCTCAGGTGTCGAACCATGATACTCCACAGCTCCCAAATCATATAAACGTTGCTTTGACAAATTCGCATGTCCCACAGTCGGTACGTCTACAGGCCTCACTTTCACCACGACCTGAGATGTTCCCGACACCTGTTGAACCATAGGTGATGAACCCTTCATCACAGAACCAGCTTCCTCCTCCTGCCTTACTACCTCAACTCCAGGCATTGTAGACCGAAACGAAACACCTCCACTAAAAGGTGAATTCCACGCCTTAACAACCTGCTCTAAAGCAGCAACCGTCTCACCCAACTGCCATTCTCTCATCGATTCCATCGTGCTATTATTAACAAAGCAATGATAACAAAACAAACAAAACGATCAGGCCAGCTTCAAGCAAGGATTCAAGACTCCAACTCCAACATAACACAATAGCTATAATAATAAGGCAATGGGTATCCCGAATTCTCCCCTTTTATATGACATAACCATAAAAAACATTGATATCACAAACATCGAGCATATCAATCAACAAACTTCAATCATGCTCTCATCAAACAACATTCACCCTCAACAACATAATATCAATTTATCATACCCATCACATTTTCATTATTCAAAAAATCAACTTACAACACTAGTATATCACCATCACATGTTCACAATAGCTCACAAAAGATTCATAACAAAAAAGCATGATAAAAACATCAATAATTCACTCAGAAACGTATTTTTCAACAGACTTTCCACCACGCATCAGAACAAACATCAAACACTTATAATAACAACTTACCACAAACTTACCATCACCCCAAATATTCGCAACTTAGCTATGATACCAACAAATGTAACCCCCTTAGCCCGGTCTAGACAGTTGACCCGAACTACGAAGATTACACGGGGAAAATCAAAGTCAACCCGAAAGTCAACCTTGATTAATGACCCTTTTTTCTTTTTAAACTTCTCTAGATACGCATTAAACCTATGTGAAAGCCCAAGAACCTTGGAAGAGAAAAGCACATCGATCGGAAACGTTTAAGGACTCAATTGCAAGAAATACACTTTTAGGGACCAAAATGTAAATTTTGGAAAATAAAAGGACTTTCAAGATTTTAGTTTTACCAAACCTCAATTAATCATATTCCAAGCCTCTCTGCCAAATTTCAGCTTAAAAAGACATCCCAAGCTCAAGCAATTGCAATTACAACTTTCAAGACTAAAATGTAAAGCATGCAAAATCTGTCCAACGATCACCCGTTTCAAAACACTGACACCCGTATAGAAACACCCGTGTCGTACGCCCGTTTCGAAACGATGTTGACCGTTTCGATACACGGGTATGTTCCGAAACCAGTTCAGAAACGGACACCTTCAGTGGCCAAAGTGTTTCGAAACACTTCTAGCCGTTCCGAAACGCCCAAGCCATTTCTTGCACCCGTTTCGAAACAGCTAAGGGTGTTTCGATACACCCTGCCCAGAAACAGCAGAAAATTCTTGTTTTTCACTTCAAAACACCATCAATCATACTCAGAACCATTCCATAACACATCATCAACAAGATAAACATAATAACTAACAAATTCCATCAAAGACTAGATACAAATCGAACATTAGGCATACCTACACATTCATCACATCCAACACATGATCTTGCTTAATCAAAGAGCATAGCATGTCAATATGAAGAAGAAGGCAAAACGATCAACAACAAGGTTCAAACCATAAACCGAACATGGTCAACATACACAATTTCATTACACAACAACATAAAAGACTCTTCCCCCATT
Organism: Hibiscus tridactylites; assembly: GCA_958450335.1. Taxonomy (NCBI): domain Eukaryota; kingdom Viridiplantae; phylum Streptophyta; class Magnoliopsida; order Malvales; family Malvaceae; genus Hibiscus; species Hibiscus tridactylites. The sequence continues at coordinate 32,856,733 of OY288273.1, read as the reverse complement.
GCCTTTATTATCTATAGCTATAAACCAAGACATACTTCTCAAGGGGAGCTCTTCTTGAATCCCTTGCTTCTTGCTGTCCCAACTTCAATTATCTGCATTGATGGACAAAAAGGAGCGTAAGCACATAATGCTTAGTGAGGAATGCTCAAAACCAAAACACCATCAATGCAGCGAATCATAAAATCCTTCTTTAAATGTAGTTACAATTCAATAAACCAAAGCATTGTTTGAAAACCTCCTTTAAAACAACATTGCTTTAAATCATGCATTGCTCAACATGAAAACCAACCTTTAACTTTGAAAAGCTAAACAACTCACCCCAAACCGCATTCTTGCAAATACTAACATTTAAACCTTTCTATACATGAACACTACATGCAAGGTTCAACTCAATTTCCTTGGAAAACATTTCCACTTCACAACATACTTTTCTCATGCTTGATGATCATTTTCAAGCAAAATACCTTTTGAAAACCAATTGTTCCTTCTAACTATCTCATGCATTCGACAAATGCAAAACACATGAACTACAAAGGCAACATTTACATTACATGCCTTTTAAAAATCAAGTCTTCTCAAGACTTCAATGCACTTATGAGATTCTATGCACATATGCACCATTCACAATAAAAGATATACATTTGCTCATGCTTAACGAGTATCACATGCATTCTTGCACCATTTATATATTCCCATGCAACCTTGCATCATTTTCAAGCATCTCTCGCTTCATTTCATTCAATTACGTTATATTGGCTTTCAAGCGATAAATCACAAACCATCACAACACAAGATACAATTGGATACGCGGATTACAAGCGTTGTCCCAAACGCTTCATACACACTACCGAACAACACAAGGTGGAGTTTACCGGTACAATCACAACCCCTCAACACCCGTGATGGAGTTTAACGGTACAATCACAACCCCTCAACATCACTAATCGGTAGTTGTATAACTCACTAGCGAGAGTACGGGACACATAACACAAGATCCACACACGGACTTTTAACCACTGTTGTGATCTTACCAAGATCCACACACGGACTTTTAACCACCGCTGTGATCTTACCACGAACCACACTCGGACTTTTAACTATCGTTGTGCTCTTACCTCTCTCGTTAGGATACTTGGATGGAGTTTACGGTACAATCACAACCCCTCAACATCCAAGGCGACTTTATTCACGGTGCACCCAATCCTATAGCCGGCTAACTATATCCGATTAAAGTAACCAAAAACCACTTACATCACTTGCCAATATAACCATTTTACCACATTAATCCACTATTTTTACAAGCTTAATTACAATGCCATTTCCACAAGCAACACATGCTTAAAATCATATGCATTCAACACATGCAAGCCAAAGATCACTTACCTAGTGCATCTTTAACATAATAGCATTAATAAATCAACATTAAACCATGTCTATACATGCTTAAAAACAGTAATTAAAACACGACCACCCCAAGTGCATTTAAAACCAAAACATAGCACAAACCAAGAGAGAAATTCCATTTACTTACTCTTGAGCTTAGCTAAGTTGTTTAGACTTAAACTAAGCTCCCAAAACCTCGTCCAAAATGTTTCAAAGCTGGAAAACTCTTTTCCACTCACCGATACACAAAACTATGCTAGCCGACAAGCCTTCCAAGCATCTGAAACCTCCAACGCCACCTCTATTGCTTCCGGGTCATTCTCCCCTGTTTTAAACACATAAAAATAGAGGATTAATGCATCACCATGCATTAAAATCACCAGCAATACAACCCAACTCGCTGCCCTACTCAAGAACCTCATTTCGGCCACCAAAAAACAACCGAAATCACCTCCAAACTCTCCCAAAACAAACCCAGCCAAGATCCATCAATTCTAACCTTTTATAAACATCAATTAGCATCTAAAATGAACCAAAACTCGTCCTTATACCTCCAGCACTAACAGAACACCAAGATCACCCCAAAAACCACCATTTTCATAAGCAAAAACTTAGGAAATTCAACATATTCGGGATTGCATTGATAAAACCTCATTTACACATCATTAGACATCCAAAATTAAATTTAATAATCATCTCAATACAGAGCCCAAACAATCACCACGAAATTATTCAAGATTTCCTACAAATCTTGAGTTTTAAGCCAAAATCAAGTTCATATCATTAAAACCTTTTGTAAAACATAAATTAAGGATTGATAACATGGGAATTTCAGTAAAGAACTGTGTATTTAGAGGAGAAGAACAACCTTACCTCTAAATGTATATTTCTCCTTGTTTAGAGCCAAATTCCTTGAAAATTCAATAAGCAAATCAAGAGGATTTGATGTAGAATGGATTAGGAATTAATTGTTGATTGAAATCTCATCAATTGCGTTGAAAATCAATGAAAAAGATGCTGGAGAAAAGTGTTTGGATGAGGGAATTTTGAGAGAAAATGAGATGAGAAAGTTTTAAGAAAAGTTAGTTATGAAAATCTAAAATATGGTTTTCCACTTTTCATTTAATTAATTAAACATTAATTAAATCATTAAAATCTAAGAAAAATCTGGAGAAATCCTTCTTGGGTAAATTAGCTCCTTAAAGATTCAAAGTTTCAATCCTTACAAAACAGTGACCAAAAACTTTTCAAAAATCGCATTTTAGTCACTATTCCAAAATGTTGCACTTCCAAACCTTATTTTGTAAAATTGATTTCACCACTCTCTTATATATATTAAAAGAGGATTTTTATATATATTTCCATATTTTTATAGCATCCCGAACTAGGCTTTCCCTAAAACCTCCTTTTATATTTGAACCGAAAATCAGACTGGCCCGGTTCAGACCCTAAACTTCTAAGCCCGAAATTGGGGTGTTACAACTCTCCCCCCTTAAGAAATTTCGTCCTCGAAATTTCAACCTGCGAAAAGAGCATGATACCAAACTTCCCAAAGCAACACACAAAATAACACAGAAGACTTAACCACCACTAAAACATCCTCAACCCAAAACACCACGAAACCAACACATCCTCAAATCAAATTCACACTATAATCAAACTCAACACCACTACTTACTGTTCAAAATTTCCAGAACACTCAAATGTTAACCTCAGCTTAACTTTTCACCCTTCCGAACTGGGCATAACCCCAACAACCTGAAGAACCTTCAAATCTTTACAACATACTCCACCTTAACTCATAACTCCCAAAACTCGCACACACGGTGACACCAACCCATCCAGTTTCAGCCACCATGTGACCCACAACCTTCACTGCTTCAAAAATCCCTTGCAAAACTGCTCAGCTTCTTTCAAAGATTACCACAACAAGCAAAAATTTCTTAAGCATCAACTGCTTACTCAAACTTCTCAATGTATTGATGACAATCCCTCACATCCGCCACCATCACTACCATAAAAACTTATCAAAACCACTCACACAACATCTAAAATCCACGTCACAAGACTCCAACCTTAACTCCGCCAGCTGTTCCACGTACCCCTAGCTGACTTAGAAAAGATTTACTTATACACGACTAGCAAACCACTTCTCACAAGAACCCGGCCAACCAACAATGGCCCTTGAACTTACATTGCCTTTCCACTTCAAGCTTTGACCATAACACCAACCTTACACGGATACCGCCCATTCTATACAAACATATTAAGATTACGAAACCTCTACTCATTCCAGGCCAAACCTTTTCTACAACCCTCAACACAACCTCCTCTCAACTCCTCGAAGGTTGCTACGAACCATTACCTACATAAACAACCCTCCTAGTGCAAACATCAACGCCAAGACACCTCAGCACTCTGGAAACACATCCACCAACCTACAACATCACTTAACACTAAGAAACTACCACACCTATTGGCTATTCACCACCACCTCAACCGATAATCTCCTCACCATCACGCCGCTAAACTCTTTAAGCACCAAGACACTTTCCTTCTGCCAACATGCTAGATCGCACTCCCTATTACTAACAAATCGCTTACTACCTTCCACTTCACCTAGCACCAAAACAACACTTAAAACCCACCATCCAACCTAACCCTACCACAACACTAACGGACCCAACTAGCTATTAGCAAGTGTGAACGTTCGTATGCATGGTCACCAATATGCCCTATCAATGCATGTGTACATGTATGCAAAACCTCTAATGTCATGTCGTATGTATGCATGTACCAACATATATATATATAATATATATATAACAAATGGTTTTAACTGTGCATGTATGTCGGTTCACACTTACCAATAACATCCTCAGAATCCGCCTAAGAACAACCTCTTACCTCACTTCTAACTTGTGCAGCTCTACCATTCTGACAATATGCTAATCACAAAATACTCCACTAATACCCTCTTCACACTAACGTTGTTTTCAAAACAACATCGGCTACTACCCCAGACTTGCTAGCTATAAGACCATACCCACTATACAAGGGAATCCAAACCGGAACCAAACAAAGATAACTAGGGCAAAGATTACTTTACAAGGTTACCTGTAATCACCTCATTGCCCCGGAGCTCCAACAGACAAACTCTCTTCCTCGCAGAACCATCATTCTCTGGCCGCACCGCCGCAACATCAACCAACACTTTAGGGTCATCACTATCTCCCTGCGGTAAAGAACCTTGACTACCCCGAGCTAACTCCAAACAACTTCGTCTCAAATGTCCAATAGACGCACAATTCCAACAAGATCCATCCCCCAAAGACCTCCCGCCTTTCTGCCTTTCTTGCCACCTCCGAACTTTGTCTCGGCCGCGCTCACGACCCTTCTGAGACCCTTTTGCACCCACTGAAGCCGATCTCACCACTTGAGGACAATTTCGCTTCACATGCTCCTTAGAACCACAGTTCCAACAAACTCCCACGCCCCAACAATCTCCAACATGACACCTTCCACAACGGTCACACATCGGAAACCGAGCTACCACTTCTTGATCATGTAGCACTTAACTCACATCTGCACTACCACCCAGACTTCGGTTCAAGCAAACCCTTCTGTCACGTAGCCTCTTACGCTGACCACTCTCGAGGTCAGTACCCACAACTCTATTGCTTAAACTTTTCCCACCATCATAATCTGAAGCCACACCCCCACGTTGCTTAACCCCTGAGAACTTCTCTCCAAGGTATCTTCCATTAAAGGCAGACACAAAGAATTCCCAATCTAAATCGTGGATATTCGTCGCCACCGCCACAGATGTCCACCAAGCACAATCATCCTCCAACATCAACGAGACAACACTTCCCAACTTACAGGCATCGTCACACCCTTCCTGATCCAGGATCGGAATTATACTGGCTAACCAAGCCTCGAACGCCTCAGGTGTCGAACCATGATACTCCACAGCTCCCAAATCATATAAACGTTGCTTTGACAAATTCGCATGTCCCACAGTCGGTACGTCTACAGGCCTCACTTTCACCACGACCTGAGATGTTCCCGACACCTGTTGAACCATAGGTGATGAACCCTTCATCACAGAACCAGCTTCCTCCTCCTGCCTTACTACCTCAACTCCAGGCACTGTAGACCGAAACGAAACACCTCCACTAAAAGGTGAATTCCACGCCTTAACAACCTGCTCTAAAGCAGCAACCGTCTCACCCAACTGCCATTCTCTCATCGATTCCATCGTGCTATTATTAACAAAGCAATGATAACAAAACAAACAAAACGATCAGGCCAGCTTCAAGCAAGGATTCAAGACTCCAACTCCAACATAACACGATAGCTATAATAATAAGGCAATGGGTATCCCTAATTCTCCCCTTTTATATGACATAACCATAAAAAAACATTGATATCACAAACATCGAGCATATCAATCAACAAACTTCAATCATGCTCTCATCAAACAACATTCACCCTCAACAACATAATATCAATTTATCATACCCATCACATTTTCATTATTCAGAAAATCAACTTACAACACTAGTATATCACCATCACATGTTCACAATAGCTCACAAAAGATTCATAACAAAAAAGCATGATAAAAACATCAATAATTCACTCAAAAACGTATTTTTCAACAGACTTTCCACCACGCATCAGAACAAACATCAAACACTTATAATAACAACTTACCACAAACTTACCATCACCCCAAATATTCGCAACTTAGCTATGATACCAACAAATGTAACCCCCTTAGCCCGGTCTAGATAGTTGACCCGAACTACGAAGATTACACGGGGAAAATCAAAGTCAACTCGAAAGTCAACCTTGATTAATGACCCTTTTTTTCTTTTTAAACTTCTCTAGATGCGCATTAAACCTATGTGAAAGCCCAAGAACCTTGGAAGAGAAAAGCACATCGATCGGAAATGTTTAAGGACTCAATTGCAAGAAATACACTTTTAGGGACCAAAATGTAAATTTTGGAAAATAAAATAACTTTCAAGATTTTAGTTTTACCAAACCTCAATTAATCATATTCCAAGCCTCTCTACCAAATTTCAGCTTAAAAAGACATCCCAAGCTCAAGCAATTGCAATTACAACTTTCAGGACTAAAATGTAAAGCATGCAGAATCTGTCCAACGGTCACCCGTTTCGAAACACTGACACCCGTATAGAAACACCCGTGTCGTACGCCCGTTTCAAAACGATTTTGACCGTTTCGATACACGAGTATGTTCCGAAACCAGTTCAGAAACAGACACCTTCAGTGGCCAAAGTGTTTCGAAACACTTCTAGCCGTTCCGAAACGCCCAGGCCATTTCTTGCACCCGTTTCAAAACAGCTAAGGGTGTTTCGAAACACCCTGCCCAGAAATAGCAGAAAATTCTTGTTTTTCACTTCAAAACACCATCAATCATACTCGAAACCATTCCATAACACATCATCAACAAGATAAACATAATAACTAACAAATTCCATCAAAGACTAGATACAAATCAAACATTAGGCATACCTACACATTCATCACATCCAACACATGATCTTGCTTAATCAAAGAGCATAGCATGTCAATATGAAGAAAAAGATTCAAGTATGTCAAAGCGATCAACAACAAGGTTCAAACCATTAACCGAACATGGTCAATATACACAATTTCATTACACAGCAACATAAAAGACTCTTCCCCCGTTGCCTTTATTATCTATAGCTATAAACCAAGACTTACTTCTCAAGTGAAGCTCTTCTTGAATCCCTTGCTTCTTGTTGTCCCAACTTCAATTATCTGCATTGATGGACAAAAAGGAGCGTAAGCACATAATGCTTAGTGAGGAATGCTCAAAACCAAAACACCATCAATGCAGCGAATCATAAAATCCTTCTTTAAATGTAGTTACAATTCAATAAACCAAAGCATTGTTTGAAAACCTCCTTTGAAACAACATTGCTTTAAATCATGCATTGCTCAACATGAAAACCAACCTTTAACTTTGAAAAGCTAAACAACTCACCCCAAACCGCATTCTTGCAAATACTAACATTTAAACCTTTCTATACATGAACACTACATGCAAGGTTCAACTCAATTTCCTTGGAAAACATTTCCACTTCACAACATACTTTTCTCATGCTTGATGATCATTTTCAAGCAAAATACCTTTTGAAAACCAATTGTTCCTTCTAACTATCTCATGCATTCGACAAATGCAAAACACATGAACTACAAAGGCAACATTTACATTACATGCCTTTTAAAAATCAAGCCTTCTCAAGACTTCAATGCACTTATGAGATTCTATGCACATATGCACCATTCACAATAAAAGATATACATTTGCTCATGCTTAACGAGTATCACATGCATTCTTGCACCATTTACATATTCCCATGCAACCTTGCATCATTTTCAAGTATCTCTCGCTTCATTTCATTCAATTACGTTATATTGGCTTTCAAGCGATAAATCACAAACCATCACAACACAAGACACAATCGGATACGCGGATTACAAGCGTTGTCCCAAACGCTTAATACACACTACCGAACAACACAAGGTGGAGTTTACCGGTACAATCACAACCCCTCATCACCCGTGATGGAGTTTAACGGTACAATCACAACCCCTCAACATCACTCATCGGTAGTTGTATAACTCACTAGCGAGAGTACGGGACACATAACACAAGATCCACACACGGACTTTTAACCACCGTTGTGATCTTACCAAGATCCACACACGGACTTTTAACCACCGTTGTGATCTTACCACGAACCACACACGGACTTTTAACCACCGTTGTGCTCTTACCTCTCTCGTTAGGATACTTGGATGGAGTTTACGGTACAATCACAACCCCTCAACATCCAGGGCGACTTTATTCACGGTGCACCCAATCCTATAGTCGGCTAACTATATCTGATTAAAGTAACCAAAAACCACTTACATCACTTGCCAATATAACCATTTTACCACATTAATTCACTGTTTTTATAAGCTTAACCACAATGCCATTTCCACGAGCATCACATGCTTAAAATCATATGCATTCAATACATGCAAGCCAAAGATCACTTACCTAGTGCATCTTTAACATAATAGCATTAATAAATCATCATTAAACCATGTCTAAACATGCTTAAAACAGTAATTGAAACACAACCACCCCAAGTGCATTTAAAACCAAAACATAGCACAAACCAAGAGAGAAATTCCATTTACTTACTCTTGAGCTTAGCTAAGTTGTTTAGACTTAAACTAAGCTCCCAAAACCTCGTCCAAAATGTTTCAAAGCTGGAAAACTCTTTTCCACTCACCGATACACAAAACTATGCTAGCTGACAAGCCTTCCAAGCATCCGAAACCTCCAACGCCACCTCTATTGCTTCCGGGTCATTCTCCCCTGTTTTAAACACATAACAACAGAGGATTAATGCATCACCATGCATTAAAATCACCAGCAATACAACCCAACTCGCTGCCCTACTCAAGAACCTCATTTCGGCCACCAAAAACAACTGAAATCACCTCCAAACTCTCCCAAAACAAAGCCCAGCCAAGATCCATCAATTCTAACCTCTTAGAAACATCAATTAACATCTAAAATGAACCCAAACTCGTCCTTATACCTCCAACACTAACAGAACACCAAGATCACCCCAAAAACCACCATTTTCATAAGCAAAAACTTAGGAAATTCAACCTATTCGGGATTGCATTGATAAAACCTCATTTACACATCATTAGACATCCAAAATAAATTTAATAATCATCTCAATACAGAGCCCAAACAATCACCACGAAATTATTCAAGATTTCCTCCAAATCTTGAGTTTTAAGCCAAAATCAAGTTCATATCATTAAAACCTTTTGTAAAACTTAAATTAAGGATTGATAACTTGGGAATTCCAGTAAAGAACTGAGTATTTAGAGGAGAAGAACAACCTTACCTCTAAATGTATATTTCTCCTTGTTTAGAGCCAAATTCCTAGAAAATTCAATAAGCAAATCAAGAGGATTTGATGTAGAAAGGATTAGGAATTAATTGTTGATTGAAATCTCATCAATTGATTTGAAAATCAATGAAAAAGATGCTGGAGAAAAGTGTTTGGATGAGGGAATTTTGAGAGAAAATGAGATGAGAAAGTTTTAAGAAAAGTTAGTTATGAAAATCTAAAATATGGTTTTCCACTTTTCATTTAATTAATTAAACATTAATTAAATCATTAAAATCTAAGAAAAATCTGGAGAAATCCTTCTTGGGTAAATTAGATCCTTAAAGATTCAAAGTTTCAATCCTTACAAAACAGTCACCACTGAAATTTTCAAAAATCGCATTTTAGTCACTATTCGAAAATGTTGTACTTCCAAACCTTATTTTGTAAAATTGATTTCACCACTCTCTTATATATATTAAAAGAGGATTTTTAGATATTTTTCCATATTTTTATAGCATCCCGAAGGCTTTCCCTAAAACCTCCTTTTATATTCGAATCGAAAATCAGACCGGCCCGGTTCAGACCCTAAACTTCTAAGCCCAAAATTGGGGTGTTACAGTCACGAACGGAGGTTTGGACGCTGGTAGATTGGGATTCAAATCTCTCCCTCTTTTTCTCTCACATCTTTCTATTTTTCTCTCTCCCCATCATATCATCTTCTCTTTTTCACACCTACGACCCACTTTATCTATTTTCTTTCCATTCCTTTAAATTTCAAACTCTCTATTAAAATAAGATGATAACCATTTTCATAAAAGCCCAACACGACATTATTTCTTTTTGTCAATATACCCAAATTAATTACTTAGTTTAGACTTTTAACAAAAGGCACAATACCCGGGTCTGAGACCCGATTCACTAACATGAAATTTGATTCGTTATAGTTAGCCTTCAAAATGTTAAGCTAAAAGTTTAGAATGGCGGAAGCTTGTGGGAAAAAGAAATCGCTAAGGCAAAGGAAAACAAAGATGAAGATTGTGGAGAGGAAATTCTCTCTATTACTCAAATGAAGAAGAATGATTTGAATGAATTACAATGGTGAGGGTAAGCCTCTATCTATAGGCTAACCTTTTTGCATCTAACAGTCTAGGATGAAATAATTCAAAGGCCAAGGATCATCCCATGATATATGTCCTCTATCTATGGAAACTATATCCATATTATACAATGTTGCCTAAAGTAAAAGGGAAGAATCCCTCCCCATCACATCCAATTATCACATGATTGTTACTCTCATGTTAGAAAAGATACTTTCCATAAGTGTTGGTTAAAAGTTGAGCTCCATCCATGGGTCGTGGTCTCTTGGGCAGATTGGGCATAGATAAGTTCGGTTTGCTTGGCCAAAACCTCATTGACATCATGGTGGGCGCTGATTTGGGCCCTAGGGTCGTGGGCAACTCGAAGATTGCTCGTATGAGGCCCTAGGTGTGTACAAAGGGTGTTGACTCGGGCTCCATGATATGGGCAGTATCGAGGGTACTCGTTTGGGCCCCATTGGGTGTGATGAGAGTGCTCCCTCGAGTCCCTTTCTCATGGGCAACTGTAAAGTATCCACAAGTCAAATATTTTATGCACATTCCATCTCATATTATTGATGTTTCTGAGTACATCTTAGGCATAATTAGGATCATGCATTGCATTTTACAGTATTTCTTTACTTTGCCTTGCTTTTATAGTTTATCTTTTATTTGGTGAAGAAAAGGTATTGTTTTAGTGTATTTTTGGTTTTAGGCACTAAAGGCTGATAGAGGGAAAGAGGAGTTGAGGAAGTGATGTTGAGGCAGTAAACTAGGGAGTTGTACAAATGCAGTTCCAGACAAAAATAGTAGCTGTCGAGTAGCAGCCAAGTGCGGCCGCTGCCGACCTCGCTGCCCACGGCAGCAGACTATGGAGTTGGAGAACCGGAGTGCAATTTGTAGAGCAAAAAACCTTGATTCTATCGATGATGTCCACTCAATTTTCCGATGTCTGTAGCAGCGGGAAGAGCCGCTGAAGTGAAATCTCAAGATTGCTTGCGAAACAAGGCAACGTGATAAAGTCCACATTCAACACAAAGAAGTTAGAGTTTAAAGTTACATTTAATGTGGTAAGCTACTTTTGAAGACTTCTACTTCAAGAAGGACTAGACCTAGCTATTGTCTATAAATACTTATTGTAATTCTAATTCAAGGCATCTTAGGTTTTTCTATAGGCATAGCTTAGGTTTTCTTGCTGCCGTCATGTTCTAAAATTCTCTTGGGTTAAGGGTTATGTTGTAATTAGTTGTGAGAACGTTTGTTTAGGTTTTTTCAAGTTTTCTTTTTGCAATAAATTATTCCAAGTTTGCTTAATTCGTGTTCTTCACTTCTTCAATTAGTTTCAAAAGTCCAGTTCAAGAAATCCATTTGTCGGACGTGAGAGTGTCAAACTCACGAAAGAATTAAGTACAGTCTCATCATGTCGAGGTGTTGACTAATTCGGCTTAGACATAAGTTAGAATTTTAGCGGCTAAAAGGAGCAGCCAAACGTCGACTACATGTGTTAGGCTTACACTGAGATTGCTAGGCATTGCCTACATCACGCGGTGACAGAATCTTTGCCTAGACATAGGAATGATCACTTCAGAATCGCTTCGTCGAACTTGGAGTATCTGCCAGACTTGCCACCGAGACTTACCTCTATCTCACCTACCGAGACAGCGAAAGTTGCAAGAGCAGAGTTTTGCTGTGGCATCGAAAGTTGTCACCGCCTCAATCCGCCATTGCCCGCCGAGGTAGCATATCGTGGCAGTGCAAAACAACTTGGCCTATTCAACGCAGCTTCACACTAAGCAGCAACATAACCCTGCCCCCTCTATCAATCTGATTACTTCATCTTTTATTTGTGTTTTCTTTTACTTTTCTTCTCAACAACTATCTTGTGCAATTTACTTTTCTTGTGCAAGAACGACAATTCGAACCAAGCTGTCCAATCCCTGTGGGAGACGATATCTTATATACTATAACTTGACAAGAGTGTGCACTTGCGCTCATAAATAGAGTACAACTAAAGAATTTTACAGTTTCATTTGCTAGTGTATGACCAGGGCGAATCCAAAAGGAGAACTTCTCTTCTATGACGATATTGAACGAAGAGCAAGAGAACTCAAGAAGGAGATCAGAGTAACCCTAGGGAAAAGAAAAGAAGAAACAGAAAAAAGCAAAGGTAAACATGGAAAACGAAAACCCTTCCAACAACGCTGTGAATGGCGAGAATGGGCAGCAAGACTTGTCGCATAAAGAACAACAAGATCCACCAAGGCAGGAACCCCCTAATCCGCCCAAGCAGCCACAGTACGTTCGAACCACAGGGGATTATCTGGAACATAACATTAGAGGGTTCGATCCGAAAGTGACAGAACCTGGGATCGAGGCGGACCACTTCGAGTTGAAACCCGTCATGTTTAACATGATCAACACATTAGGGCAATTTGGAGGGAGTACCACAGAAGATGCCCGATAGCACTTGGGAGGATTCCTAGACATCTGCAGAGCGTTCAAAATACATAGGGTCCATCAAGACATACTGAAGCTGAGATTATTTCCCTATTCACTGAGGGATAGAGCAAAACAATGGTTAAACAACCCACTGACAGGGTCGTTCAACACATGGACAGAGCTTTGTAAATATTTTCTAGATCGATTCAGCCCGTCCAATGTCACAGACAAACTGCGCAATGAGATAACAACCTTCAGACAAGGGGATGACGAGCCAATGTATGAAGCATGGGAGCGGTACCAACAAATGCTGAACAACTGCTCGCTACATGGCCTTCCGGCTTTGACACATGTATTAATATTCTACAACGGGGTGAACTACCCAACACGAATGATGATTGATGCCTCAGCCAATGGAATCATCCTCGACAGACCACCAGAGGAGGCACTGTGGATTCTGAACCAAGCCACCAAGAACAATTACAAGTATCCAACAGCCCGTCGAGGCGGTGTTAGGCAGCCAGCCACTGTGAACAAGATAGCAGCCTCAGAATCTGTCAATGCCGCTTTGACACGCTAACAGAGCTGGTCATGAGCATCGTAAAACCTGCTGAAAAGGTCTATGAGGTAAAGGTTGTGGAGCCGTTCTGTGATGAATGCGGGGGCAACCATGATTCCTCTGATTGCACCACATCTGCCAATTTTGTGGGAGGATATGAGAGGAACAACAGACCTGCCCAGAACACTTACAACCTTGGATGGAAGAACCATCCTAACTTCTCCTGGAGCAACCCAAAGGCTGCTGCAAACCCGCAACAGCAATAAGGAGGCTACCAACAAAACTTGTCCAGATAGTAGGCTCAGCAGCCGCAAAACAATAATTCACTAGAAGCAACCCTTCATACCTTTATGTCTAGAACTAGTGATTTTATTGTTCGTACCAATAAATTCATTGATAAAATCGAGTCTTTCATGGAGAGGACAGAGATGAGGATGAACAACCAGGAGGCTGCTATAAAAAACTTGGAGACCCAATTTGGGCAGTTCACAGAGATCCACAGTAGCCGAACAATGGGAGCAGTATCCACCAGCTCAGAGGCACCAGCCAAACCCACTTACGAGTAGTGCAAAGCCATATCTACCAGAAGTGGGAAGCAGTTGGATGAACCCAAGGTGGAGAAACAAACAGAAACTCAGCCAGACCAGAAAGAACAGCCTGCCGCGGCAGCACCAACACTAGCCGCCCCAGCAGCTGAACAAGACATCGGTCCAGAAGCGGATGATCCTCCCTAGATTAAGTTGCAACGCAAGGAGCGTATAGAGGACATCCGTTTGCCAGTACCTTTCCCTCAAAGGCTCAAGCAACAGAAGCAAGAGCACTAGTTCAGAAGATTCCTGGATATTCTAAAACAAGTGCACATAAACATACCTCTTATAGAAGCCATTCAAAATATGTCCAATAATGCCAAACATCTCAGGGACATGGTTTCTAAAAAGAAGAGAATTGAGGAATTCGAAACAGTGGCTGTCATAGAAGAGTGCATGGCAATGCTGCACAACAAACTGCCGCCCAAGCAAACAGACTCGGGCAGCTTTGTTATCCCATGCAGTATAAGCAGCAAACACCAAACAAAAGCCCTATGTGACTTGGGAGCCAGCATAAACCTTATGCCCAAGGCAGTCTTCGATAAACTAGGAATTGGGCCTGCCAAACCTACCTCCGTCATGCTAAAACTTGCTGATCATTCATTTGTAAAACCGGAGGGAAAAATCGAAGACATCGTAGTGAAGGTGGGCAACCTGATTCTTCCAGCTGATTTCCTCATCCTAGACTGTGAGGCTGATGAAAAAGCCCTTATTATCCTTGGGCGACCATTATTGGCCACAGGCAGAACAATAATAGATGTGGAACATGGGGAGCTGACCATGAGGGTAGACGACCAAAGCATAAAGTTAAATGTGCTACGACCCTCAAGAAAAAAAAGAGGAAGGATGCCCAGATGTAAAAGCTGCCAAAATTAGAATAGAGACCAACCTGAGCAGCAGCTGTCACAACAGACCCAAGGGCATGCTAAAGGAACTAGCAACACAGAAACTAAAGGAACAAGAGGACCCACATGAGGAGAGGAAGTACATACATGGACGACAACCAAACACAAAACCCTCAGGAAGTGGTTATGTTTGGGAGATGCACCTCCCAACATAACCTAATTTTTCATTTTATTTTTACGCATTAGGATTAGAGTTTAATTTATTTTTTTAGGATTAGATTAGTTTTCAGATTTTTACTTTTCAGAAGTTATTTAATTATTTTTATGTTTATTCGGGTTTAAAAATAAAAGAGCCGAATCAAGAAGGAAGCCCGGCAAAGAGCCCACCCACCATCCCGTCGAGACATCCCATGGCAGCCCAGCATAGCACCGCGTAATGACTAGTTGACTACCAACGACACCGAAAATAACAGACAGAAATCCCATAAAGTGTGCGAGACAACTAGACCGTTGGACATTTAATGCCGCCACGACGCATCTCAGCAACCTCTATTTAAACCCCTCTCACTCCATTCATTTACTTTATTTTCATCTCATTGCTATCTTACTCTTACATCCACTGCTCTCTAATTATTTTTCTTTCAAGTTCAGTTAAGTACAATCGTCTCACATGGCTTCTTCATCGGCACCCAAACCCACTTTCCAACGCTTCTTCTCCTGCACAGTTGAAACGAGATACCGAACTCAGTTCATAAAGCAGAATGTATGGGAGGAGCAAGGCTTTCAATACACAAGGGAGACAAGCAATCTCGACTTAGAGCCTGCCTTGTTCGAGACCATCCACAACAAGGGATGGGAGATGTTCGCACAGCAGCCAGAGATAGCCAACATCACCATGGTTAGGGTGTTTTATACCCATCATCCCCGCCCAGAGATGTCGTTTGTGTACGTCCGAGGGGAGCCTGTCAAGCTCCACGCTGCAATCATCATCAACTTCTATGGCATGGATATGCACGACAACCCTCATGAGGAATGGAGGCAGTCACTGACGGCTGCCGATTATGAGAAGATCAAGGCCAAACTATGCAATCCCAACACGTCGTGGTTGGCAGGCAAACATGTAGGATCTGTACCACGCTGCCACCTGCTGCCAGGGGCAATGTTGTGGAACACATTTGTAAAGAGGTGCTTGCTGCCCACTGTAGAGTGTCCACAAGTTCTATATTTTGTACACATTCTTGCCCTTATTATTGTTGTTTTTCAGCTCATTTAGGCACATTTAGGTGCATTGCATGCATAATAACAATATTTGCTCTTTTACCATGCTTTAATTGAATATTCTCTGTTTGGTTAAGAAAATATACTATTTTAATTTAGTTTTCATTTTCAGGTGATGTAGCTATGTAAAGGAGGAGAGGACATGAAAGCAGAGAGTAGAAGAAGCTGTACTGAAGCAGTTCCAGGTGCCGCCAAGGACGCCGCAGCAGCAGCACTACCGCCGATTGCCGCCCAGGAAGAAGTTAAATCGACTTAGTCAAGATGGGTTGCAATTGAAAGAGGACAATCCCCTAATCCCAATGAGCCCAGTCTTGCAATTATCTGAAGCCTATAGCGGCCTGAAGAGCTGATTAAAGATTGATATGTAAGACGACTTATGTTTACTTGTTGAAGAAGGCAACATCTAAAGAGTCCATATTCAAGTCAAAAAGGAGTCAGCATTTAATGTAAAGTTACTTTAAGGACTTCTACTCCAAGGAGGACTCAAACTTAGGCCAAGCCCTATATATACCCAATGTATGTAAGGGTATAGGGGCATAGCGGAGAGGTAGATAGATAGATTAAACAGAGGTTTTGGAGGTCGTGACCCAACTCCTTCTTAATGTTTATGTTTTTGTATGTAAAGTGGTTGTGAGAAACGGTTATAATAGTTTAGGTGGTTTTTTCAATAAAATACTCTCGAGTTTTCTTAATTCATGTTCTTTACTTCTTCAATTAGTTCCAAAAGTCCAGTTGAAGAAATCCTTTTGTCGGGAACGAGAGTGTCAAACTCACGAAAGAATTAAGTATGGTCTCATCATGTCGAGGTGATGACTAATTCAGCTTAGACATAAGTTCGAGTTTCAGCAGCTAAAAGAAGTAACCAAACATTGACTGCATGTGTTAGGTTTACGCTGAGATTGCTAGGTATTGCCTACATCACGTGGTGACAGAATCCTTGCCTAGACATAGGAAGGATCACTTCAGAATTGCTTTGCCGAACTTGGAGTATCTGTCAGACTTGCCGCCAGGACTTATCTCCATTCCACCTCCCAAGACAGCGAAAGTTGATAGAGCAGAGTTCAGCTGTGGCAGCGAAAGTTGCCGTAACCTCAATCCACCGTTACCCGCCGAGGCAACATATCGTGGCAGCACAAAACAACTTGACCTTTTCAACACAATTTTACACTAAGGAGCAGCATAACCCTTCCCGCTCTATCAACCTTATTACTTCTTTTATTACTTATGATTTAATTTACTTTTCTTCTCAACAATCACTTTACTTGTGCAATTTTTCCCCTTGTGCAAGAACAACAATTCGAAACAAGTTGTCTAATCCTCATGGGATTCGACATCTTTTATACTATAACTTGGCAGGAGTGTGTACTTGCACTCTTACAAAAAGAGGACACCTACACCCACCTCCTACAAATCTACAGTAGACCGGTCGCACCTTGCCCTAATCCACAACATCATGATGAACCGGCCCATCAATGTAGGGGAAATTATCTGCAAGAAGATCCACACTTGCTTCCAGAAGATAAAGGGTAGGTTGTACTTCCCGTCCCTCATCACAGGCCTTTGCGCCAAGCCACCAACTTTGGAGTGCCGACAGACCCAAAAGACAAGATGACAATAGCCAAAGAAGGGTGGACCAGAAAAGTCCGCCTGCAGATGATGCAGGGCCCAGAGATCGAGCCAATAATGCCTAGCCAGCCATCTACCGCCCAGCCTGACACTCCAGCCGCCCCCGGCAGTACTAAAGCTACCCCAGACAATGAAGTTCTCAGGCTACTCCACACACTTATCAACATCAACAAGCGTATCGAGCAGCATCAGCTGACCTTTATGAAATATGTAGGGGAAGTCCAAGAAGCATTTGTAGCATATCTCCTGCAAAAATTCCCTGATGACGGACCCATCTTGCCACCATATCTTGTAGAGCTCGCAGCGGCAGCCCCAGCGCAAGGAACGCCATCCGCAGCCGCTGCCCACCATACTACCCGCCAGATGACCTCTCCGACGCACTACCCGTCTTACTCAGCCACAACCGCATCCGACACAGTGGTAGACTCCCCCGAGAGGCATCAGCAACACCATTCACCGGCCTGCACAGTAGCGACAGTGGCGAACACCTCCTCATCAGAGAAGATTGAGCAGTAGCTGCTAGAACTAGAAATAACAGTGGTAGTAGCAGCAGCCATCCCAATGGCGATTGTCCCTCCGGCAGCACCCACGGAGGAAGGCACTAGGAAGAGGAAACGACATATCATAGACGTCGAACCCGTGGACTTCGAGACAGAGTCAGAAGAGAGTGAAACACCTCCCACCGCTCTCACTGCCGAACCTCAAGAAGAGCTTTATCTTACGCCAAAGAGAGTACAGCCTCAGCGGAAAGCAAAAACCTCACCTGCCAAGACTACTGCCAAGCCATCTGTCGGCCGCCACTTCATCATCCAAACCTCTTCCTCCTCTTTAGCAGAAAAGACTCAACCATTTTCTCAACCCTCAAACAATTTTTAGTTCTTTTTCTTTCTCTTTTGTTTCTTTTTTCTTTTTCCGTTTTCTTATATATATATATATATATCGTGTTTTTATTTTTGGTCTGTTTTATTTTTCTTTCTTATTTTGTGCATTGAGGGCAATGTCCATCTCAAGTTTCGGGGGATAGCTCTCGCATCATTTGTCTAGGAATACTTAGTAGCATATATGTTGCATTGTACTTGCCTTAGTAATAATCGGAAAAGAAAAACTTTTTTTATAACTTGTGCCTATGATAGTTATCCGATTACTTATTTTCGCACCAATAATAAATTGAACTTAATATGTGAATAGCATGAAAAATGACTTAGAATTTTTTATTTGCCAAAACTGTAAAACACAACTGTTACTTGCTGAATTTGTTAGAATATCCAATGAACACTGCCTGTCTGTTTCTAGAATTTTTTGCAAAGTTCTAACAAACGGTTACAGGTAATCGCCGAGGCAGGCAAGAGAAACAGAAAAATACAGCATTGTCACGGCAGCTGAAGTAAAAACAAAGAACATTGTTGTTTTACCCTAGAGGTGCCTGCAACAGGCTCTAGGAAGAATCATGTGCGAGGACACTCCGCTGCTATCAAAGTCCATGAATCTGAAAGTTTTAAAGTGACGAAAAAATTAGCATGAGTGAATGAAAGTCTTCACGGGATGACTCTACTCTAAGGGTTTGGGGTTTTGTAGTTTGCTCCTATCTTAATCTTAGACCTAGAAGAGTAGTTGCGATAATCTGAAGCCCATATTGCCATGATTAAAATATTGTGCTTAACTATGTTGCCTCGGCAACAACCTTATATATCGTAACAACATCTTTGTTTATTTAGTTATTCTTCATATTCAGCCTGTATACAGTCCTGCACACACTGCACTGGCATTAGAAATTAATTCTGAGTTATTTTCTTAATAAATCCCCTTCACTAATCTAATACAGGTGCCACGACCTTGAGGTATAAAATCAAGTTGAAAAACAAGTTTTCTTTCTAGTTATTATTAGAGCAAGTATGTTTAGGTTGCATTGCTTGAGGACAAGCAATAGTTCGAGTTTGGGGGTGTGTAAAGTGTCCACAAGTCCTATTTTTATGCACATTCCACTCATATTATTGTTGTTTCTGAGTACATCTTAGGCATAATTAGGATCATGCATTGTACTTTACAGTATTTCTTTACTTTGTCTTGCTTTTATAGTTTATCTTTTATTTGGTGAAGAAAAGGTACTGTTTTAGTGTATTTTTGGTTTTAGGCACTAAAGGCTGGTAGAGGGAAAGAGGAGCTGAGGAAGTGATACTAAGGCAGCGAACCAAAGAGATGTACTGATGCAGTTCTAGAAAAAAATAGTAGCTATCGAGTGCGGCCGCTGCCCACAACAGTAGACTATGGAGTTGGAGAATCAGAGTGCGATTTGTAGAGTGGAAAACCCTAATTCTATCGACACTGTCAACTCGATTTTCCGACGTCTGTAGCAGTGGGAAGAGCCGCCGAAGTGAAATCTCGAGATTTCTTGCGGAACAAGGCAACGTGATAAAGTCCACATTCAACTCAAAGAAGTCAGAGTTTAAAGTTACATTTAATGCGGAAAGCTACTTTTGAAGACTTCTACTTCAAGCAGGACTAGACCTAGCTATTGTCTATAAATACTTATTGTAATTCTAATTCAAGGCATCTTAGGTTTTTCTATATGCATAGCTTAGGTTTTCTTGTCGCCGTCATGTTCTAAACTTCTCTTGGGTTAAGGGTTATGTTGTAATTAGTTGTGAGAACGGTTGTTTAGGTTTTTCAAGTTTTTTTGCAATAAAATATTCCAAGTTTGCTTAATTCATGTTCTTCACTTCTTCAATTAGTTCCAAAAGTCCAGTTGAAGAAATCCATTTGTCGAGCACGAGAGTGTCAAACTCATGAAAGAATTAAGTACGGTCTCATCATGTCGAGGTGTTGACTAATTCAGCTTAGACATAAGTTAAAATTTCAGTGTCTAAAAGGAGCAACCAAACATCGACTGCCTGTGTTAGGTTTACGCTTAGATTGCTAGGTATTGCCTACATCACGTGGTGACAGAATCCCTGCCTAGACATAGGAAGGATCACTTCAGAATTGCTTCGCTGAACTTGGAGTATCTGTCAGACTTACTGCCTGGACTTCCCTCTATCTCACCTGTCGAGACAACAAAAGTTGCAAGAGTAGAGTTCCGCTGTGGCATCAAAAGTTACCGCCACCTTAATCCACCATTATCCGTCGAGGCAACATATCATGGCAGTGGAAAACAACTTGGCCTATTCAACGTAGTTTCACACTAAGCAACAGCATAACCCTGCCCCCTCTATCAATCTGATTACTTCCTCTTTTATTTGTGTTTTCTTTTACTTTTCTTCTCAACAACTATCTTACTTGTGCAATTTACTTTTCTTGTGCATGGACGACAATTTGAACCAAGTTGTCCAATCCCTGTGGGAGATGATATCTTATATACTATAACTTGACAAGAGTGTGCACTTGCGCTCATAAATAGAGTACACCTAAAACACTCTACAACAGCACATAGAGTGCTTGTCTCAGCCCCATGGGGTGCGTGTAAGGTGAGATCTTGGGCCCCTAGGTTTGGTGTAGCACGTGGTGTGCTTCTTTGGGCCCCTTGGTGCACACCCATCTTGGGTGGCCCGTGACAATATGCTTGTGGGAAAAGTTTTCCCCTCTCCATGCATCAAATATTAACCCAAACTGATATTTCATATGCTATTTTTTTGTAAATCTTCATTTATATTTCTAAATTATTGGGAAGCACGTGTACGACAGTCTCATGTTGTTTCAAGTACCCGAAACGTTTTTGGGACGAGTACAAGACAGGTACGTACTAGGGACGCTCCACGTTGATGGGGTACGACTGAAAACGATCAGGGACAATGAGATATTTTTGAGAACGTTTCGAGGACAACGTGTCACCTTCATGAGCGTCTCCAAGGTTGTTTTGCAACTGAGAGACTTGCGCGCTTTG
Organism: Hibiscus tridactylites; assembly: GCA_958450335.1. Lineage (NCBI taxonomy): Eukaryota > Viridiplantae > Streptophyta > Magnoliopsida > Malvales > Malvaceae > Hibiscus > Hibiscus tridactylites. The sequence goes on along the minus strand of OY288273.1, from coordinate 32,835,096 downwards.
ACATAAATTCCAACGACAGTCTCACCGGCGGAGGTGGAGCGACCAACAAAAAATAAACTAAAAAACAGGTAAAAACTCATAAGTGTTGAAAAAGATGATGAGTGAAAAAGATAAACACATGAAAAAAGCTTTTATTTCTGCAGGGTCACTTTCGTTTCCCGTTTGTACAGATTTAGTCACCACTTTTGAAAAGTGCCAATAAGTGGTCATCTACGTTTTCGATGTGTAAAGACTTGGTCACTCCGACGTTATAGTCCGTTAATCCTCTAACGGATTGCTGATGTGGCGGAATTAATTAAATGGCAATATCCACGTGTTCAGCAGCAATCTCTTGAAAGTTATCTTTTCGTTGTACCTGTACTTGTGCTAAGGAGAGCCGAGGTTGAGTTGCAAAGGAAGATGACTTTGGAGGTGACTGCTAATCTGAGGAGGAATGGGGAAGAAGTAGCTCTGGCTCTAGAGGAGAAGAAGACCATGGTGGGGGCTCTAGAGCGTGAAAGGACCGTCGAATTGGCTATGGAAGAAAAACCCAAAGAGCTTGTGGGCTATGCGAATAAACGTGAGCGCAGTTTTGTTAGCGCCAACCAGGTCGCTACTGGTCCATCGGTCTTGATTGCCATGAATCTTCGTTGATGTTGGGAAGTCATGGATAGGGATATATGATTCAATCTTTACAATCCCTCAGGGAATCCTAGAATAAATAAATTTAGCTATAGATCAGGCGGGTCGGGTGAAATTTTATAAAATGTTGGGTTGAATTTAGGGATGGTAGACGGGTATAGTTTCGCAGATTCCGCACCGCACCCGCTCTAATTGGGGTGGGGATGGGTACAGTTCCGCACCGCCCGCCCCGCATACTACCTGTCATATTAAAATTTGGACCATTATGAACTTATATGCATTTTCACAAACTATTCTATAAAACCTAAAATTTTATAGGATATTACTTGTAATTTAACAAAAATTTAGGTGAAAACATTCTTTACCCCATTGTTGCCGTCGTTTCTTATCTCATTAATCTTAACATTTTAGAATTTGTTTCGCCTCACTTTCCCGGTCACTTTTCCATTCTAGATCTTCCTTTGCCGGTGTCTAGTGTCTGTCCTCGATGCCATTCTTTCTACCGCGCGACCCTGGTAAGTGTTTCATCCCCCTGTTCTAACTCTTTCTAACTGATGAATTAAAAAATTGTATAAACATCTTTGTCCAAAACCCATTTCTATATATGCATTTTTTGTTGTAACTTCACTTCGATTTATTTTTTATTTTTTTAGTTTTTAATTTGTATAATTTCATTTTCATGCTTAATTTATTTAATCATGCTTAGTAAAGTGGTAATGGTAGATTCGTAGATGATGTGTGTTTTGTTTATAAAGACAAAAAAAGATTGCTTGTTCATTTTTCCAACTAGAAAGTGTTTGTTTGTCTGTGTGGAAGCCCACGAGCCAAATAATCAGCTTGATGCTCTTGTGTAAATATTGGCATTATCTAACTAACTATTTGAAATATGAGGAAATTTTGATTGCCTGTAATGGCAAGATGTGAATGACAGATTAGGTTTGGGATTTCCTAAAAAATATCAGTATTGGGAACTAAAGAGTTTGGTACTTTGGTCACATATTATGATTTACCTCCATGCTTTATATATGTATGAGAATTTTTATATTTTTCCTCTAAAGAAAAAAATTGCTTTCAGTAACCTCATGACAAGCTTCATACTGTAAAATTTATCAGGTTTGCAATTTGATTGCTAGATGTATCAGCTATCAGTTCTTTCATAATCCACGCGCGCTCACACATCTTAGAGCAGAGAATGAGCGTTAAATTTGTTAGGATGTTTTGTTTATAAAGACAAAGAAAGATTGGTGTGTCAATTTAGATACACAGACTTTAATTTATTTTATTACTGATATATATTACTAATATTTTTTTTATAAAGACACTTGTTAACAATTTAATTAGAAATGTATGCTTTTTTTTAAGTCAGAGAATATAAAGTAATGAAAATTTAGTTAGTTCTGCCATGAAAATTTCAAGTTATTCCTTTTGTCAAATTTGCATACTATTATAGCCTTCTTATTGTTTATGTATACTGTTAGTATTGGTTTTGAGAAATAATTTCATATGAATTTGAATCATTATAATTTTATTGTATTTATAATTGTAAAATGCATAATGACAGACGGAAGTGAAAAAATACTACTACCACCTCATTTCCATCAATCTCAAAACCATCCACTACATCAAATTCTACCCCAATTTTTTTGGATGCCCAAAGTAAACTAATGTTGCAGATTCTGTGATTCTTCCTTTAACTACGAAGCATACATCAACAACTTGAACTCATTTTACAAGAAAGCGATTTGGAGAAGAAGTAAAAGCTGAATGTAACTACTACAATAAGCAACTTGCTGGAGGACTAAGAGCATAGGCAAGTCACTTAACCGAGCATACAAAGAAAAAGAAATGTGTCAAAAAGAAATGCTTGAATATTCGACAAATAAACTTATTTGGAACACAAGCTAAAGATGGTGGTTCGAATGACACTATTTCCTTGGCACCATATGAATTCCATCAAGATCATGGGAGAAGAGACTTGTCAGAAATGATTATTTTGCATGAATACCCCCTTAGTATTGTTGAGCATTACGACTTTCGAAAGTACTCTATGACACTTCAATCGAGCTTCAAAATTTTTTGTCGCAATACAACCAAAAAAGATATCTTGTAAAGATATGAGGCTGGAAAAGAGAGCATAAGTGCATTGTTGAGAAAAATGAATAGTAGGATCGCCTTAACTACCGAGATGTGGACCTCAAGCAATAAAAAAAAAGATGCATGGCTGTCACAACACACTTGATTGACAATGGATGGAAACTCCAAAGTCAAATACTTAGGTAATACCATTTTCTTTACTTGTTTTTTTCATGTTCATTTTACTTCTTTTTATTTCATGTGTTCATGCATGTCATATTAATGTGATATGTTTATGTGTGTCTCGGCACCTCACACGACTGAGGTTCTTGCTAAACATTTAAAAGAATGCATTCACTCTTGGAATATTGATATTAGATTGTCTTTTATAACTGTGGACAACTGCACAACTAATGATGCTATGATTGATATTTTACGTCAAGAGTTTCCTTATGAATCACTTATGTTGCATGGATGTTTTCTTGATATACGTTATTGTGCTCACATACTTAATTTGATTGTTCAAGATGGGTTGAGTGTTGTGATAAAAAGTGGTCTTGATACAATTAGAGATAATGTTGCATTTTGGACTGCTTCAAATAAAATATATCAAAAATTTGAACAAGTAGCTAAGCAAGTAGTTTCGGGATGCATAAAAAAGTTATAACTTGATTACAAGAGTAGGTGAAATTCGACATATGACATGCTTATGGTTTTTTTAAAGTATAAGGAGATATTTTTTGTCTTGAGTGGCCATAAAAATTTGTTTAAGAATTTGCCACTCAATGAGGATAGAGATAAGGTGGAAAAAATTTGGGAACTAATAGAAGTGTTTAATAATAGTACACGTGTATTTTCTGCTTACAAATATCCCACAACAAACAATTATTTTCCATGTATTTGTGGGCTTAAAATAGCTATGGTGAATTGGCTTTCATCACCTTGTGATATAAGAAAGATGGTGCTAGTAATGTTAGAGAAGTACAACAAGTATTGGGCTGATGTTAATGGTTTTATGGAAGTGGCAACTATACTTGATCTCAGGTTCAAGATGAAATTGATTCGTTTTTATTTTACTAAAAATTATGACGATCTTACTGTCCAAACTGAGATTGATAGAATTCGAGATCTTATACGTGAATTGGTGGATGAGTATGGACATAAGAATAGCAAGAGCCAAGCTAGTAAAAGCAAAGCAAAACCTTTTAGTTTTTTCAGTACCAATGAGAAAGGAACAATGTTGAATGAGTTTGTAGAATTTGTAGAGCAAGATAATGATGAAACTCCAAAAAAATCTGATTTGGACAAGTACTTAGAAGCTGCCAACATACCACTTGTTGATGATTTTGATATTCTTAATTGGTGGACAGCAAATGAAAACAGTTATCCAACTCTCCAACAAGTAACAAGGGATATTTTAATCATTCATGTCTCTACTGTCTCATCAGAATCTGGATTCAACACGAGTGAACGAGTAATTGGTTCTATCGTAGTCGACTATTTTCGGAGACGATTAAAGCTTTAGTGTGTGCTCAGAATTAGCTTTGGGCTGATATTAAAGGTAAAATTATTTTTTAGCCTATGTTAATATGTGAAATTATGCTTAGTTATCTTTTTAAAGTTTAGTTACTAATTTATATTAGTTTTATCTTTTAATACATATGTAGGTTGTGGTGAATTTAAAATGGAGTGTTCTCAGTTTGAAGACATGGAGGATGATTGCTATACTGACATAGCCAATGTTTGACAAGCATTCACTGAAATTTCATAATGTTGGACTGAAGAACAAAACTATTATATGTTTCTCATTTATGTATTTAAGACTTTGGTTTGTTTTATGTACGTAAGACTTTGGTTTGTTTGTTTATGATGGTTTATGATCAAACTTGAATTTATGTTTATGAATTATGATTGTTTTTGAATTTATGTTTTATGTGATATGGTTGTTGTCAGGCGGGCGAGTATAGGCTGGACAAGCAGGTACGAGATGGGTAATGGGTATCCAGTTAGGTGGTGGGTGTGGGGATGGATTTGAGAATATACCTACGTGGGCAGGTGTGTATTTAAAAATTGTACCCGACGTGGGTGGTGGGTAGGTGGTGGATATGAAAATTTTAGGTGGCTATGGGGATAAGGTGGGTGGTATCCACACCTACCCCGCCCGTTTTTCATCCCTATTTCAATTCGGTTTTATGGTGAAAATATCTGATATGAGATATTAATATAAATTTTCATATATTTAGAGATGTTTTTTTTAATATATATTTAAGGATAATTATAATAATGTAATTTTTTATATTTTCAATTACATTTTTAATTTTTTCGAATAAAAAAGAATAGGACAGTTATTATAAATACCCAACTCTATATTTTTCTATTATCCATTTATTTTTAATAAAAATGAAAAAAAAACACATTTTGTTATGAATATTTATCTATGTGGATGTCTATAATGATAAGAACTTTATCTAGGAGATTTGATTTACTTTATCATTAGGAATATCATCTCCATTAATTAGAGTTTAACGTATTATGTACTTTTTATGCATATAAATAGATGAAGACATTGTACACAAGTCTAGTTTTGATAATAATATGAATCTCCCTCTTTCTCCCGTCTCTTTACTCTTTTATTCTTGTTCTTTATTCTTGTTATCGTCCTTCTTTATTTTATTTACAACACGTTATCAGCACGATGTTGCTTAGATATAAGTATTGCAAAACAAGAAGAAAAGAGGTAGACAATTTGCGGAATGAAGTAAAAATCTGGTAATTTCAACCATTACTTACTGAGCTTAGTAATTGTTTTATTTGTGTTTGAGGGTTCTTTCTTATCGAATTATTAACTTTTCATTTGAGTTTTTAACTCGTGATTTTATCCCCAAATAGAGTTGCGTTCTTGCCTGTGTTTGTTTGCATTGTATCTATGTGTCATAAATTGCTTATATTGTTGATTTTTTTACCTTAAACATGAAAATTTACATCGAAACTCTGTCAAAAGATAAAAGTAGGAACTATGATTGTAATTCATAATTGATTCAATTCAAGGATTGTGTTCCTATGTCTCTGACATATATTTGCTTTTTCATCATCATCATAGTAATTTATATGAATGATGTCGATATTAGAAACAACTTTGTTATTTGTAACAATTAGACTACAGGAAAATGTTATTTTGATGTATTGTCATCAAATGTCGTTTGGTCTAAGTAGGGATGTTTATAATTTGATCATATCACTTATATAGTTATGTTTAGTTCAATTTGATCCATGATTACTTTATTACATTTTGATCTAACATCAAATGGTTTTTATTTTTATATTTTTTATTATATTGATGAGATTTAATATTTTTAACAGTGTTTTTGAGTTTTTGCATGATATAATGACTTGGAAAGAGACATGGCATTATGAGAAGTTGTCTCGGTCATTTGCTATGTCTCCGTCATCCTCGAGAGGAAAATCATTATCAGTAAAATCTATTTTTTCCCTTAAACTATGATTTTAAAATGCGATAAATCATGGTGATTTTGCTCGAAAGTAATATTTATTCTACGTCGAAAATCGACTATAGACTTCTCCCAAGTTCATGTTACAAAATTCATCTTGACAATAATTTACGTGGGAGACATTCCTTGAAGTGAATGCAAGCATGATGTTTATTCCATGTAATTATTGGATCCGTTTCATTCCCTGAAGAGAATGCAAACATGGTAAATCACTATTTAATTGGTAACAGAACTTCGATATAATCCAAGTATATTGGTTGGACATCTCGTTCTGCGAGGCTACTGGTCTCAAAGGAAGTTTTTAAAGGACCTTGTGGACTGGTTTAACAATGCAACGTACGAGGATTAAATATTTGTTATCTATGATAAGGATGTGTTAATAAAAACATACTCCGTTTTTCACGACAAATAATATTGTCCTTATACACAATATCGTGAAAAAGGTTTCAAAGGTCCACTAGCTCTACTCCATTCACTGAAGTGAATGTGAGATTATATTATGGAAAGAATAAAATCCACATTAGAAGTTGTGGTCATGGTCGAGGCATGAACATAGACATTATGATCATTTTAAGAATACTTCTACCCACTGGTAGTGAGGTTATAAGGATGGCAATAGCGATAAAGATCATTCTAAGAAAGTGAAATCTTTTTCATTACCAATGTGATGTTATAAACTATTGGTCTCGTACTTATCGTACGCTGGAAAAATCAACAATGGTTGAATGATAAAGGAAAGAAAATAAAAGCAAATTTTGTTTGCGAAAAATGGCAAAGATGATATTGGTCCAACTTATTTGGACATTGTTGGTCCAACTCATTTGGACGTTGTTGATTTCCTTATAACCCTCGAATGGAATAAATCATCTTCTAATTATTCTCATAACTTTGAAGAGAATTAACTATCTTTTTTTATTTTGCTTTATTTTTATTTACTTTATACATTAATTATTTACATTTTATATTTATATTCATGTTAATATTTATATTTATATATTATGATATTTATTTATTTTGTTTAACATGATGACTTATCAAATACAATTTATGGTGACGATTTATGCTTAGCAGAAGCATAAGATATATTTTCCCATTTAAATGCAAGAGAAAAATGTGAGTACTATATCTCAAAGTACTGAAAATGTTGATGCTCAAGAAGAGCAATAAGTTCTTGAGAGAAAACACATTATGAAAAGTGCAGAATTGTAAATATTGCAATAATTACCGCTAATGGTAATAATATCGTCATCACTAGAAGTGAAATTTTTAAGAGAGCAATATGAGTTCGCAAAATATTCTTTTGAAATTATAGATAACATATGTTATCAATTGGCATATGAATAAGTCAATGTGGATATAAGCTCTGGTAGCCAAACGTTAGCTGAAAGCTCTAAAAGAGTTATATATTGCTACCAAAAGAATAATTTCCATTGAAAGCTTCGAAATAGCTAAATATATTCCTATTCAAAGGAACAATTTTTGGTGGATAGTATATTATCAAGTTGTATCTTAAAATTTGTACCACACGTGTACAAATGAGATTGAATCACATGTTATGGTAAATCAGAAGTTTACAAATTCAGAAATATATATATACACACATGTATATATAGTTGGCATGATCAGTTAGACCATCATGATCAATAATGATGCGAAAGCTATTGAGATTTACATGCACATTTATTAAAGGAACCCACAGTTCTTGTGGTGCTTGTTCTTAAAGAAATTGATTAAATTTCATTCACTAAAAGAACATTTACTAAAAGAACACAAAGTTCTTGTGTTGATTGTTCTCAAAGGAAATGATTAAGATCCCACTTACCAAAAGAACTTGAAGTTCTTGTACTAAAGTTGAGACTTCATGTCTTCCATATCTAAATAAAATATAGGCCCATTTATCCAAAATGTGGAAAGTTTTATATGATTTTAGTAGATGCATCTACTTTGTTTTATCAACTTACAACCAGAAGTTTGTGAGATTGATTCTAAAAGGATTCAGATTATGCAATTAGACTATTTGTCTTGCAAAAGTTTAGCTATTAAAGTAGATGCATCTACTTTGTTTTATCAACTTAAAATTTTGCTATTAAAGTGTTGTTATACAATTTAACAAAATTTTAATTGAATGTCTCCTCTTTAATAGCTAAACTATGAGAAAAAAGGAGTTATTATTTATATGATGTTTCCATATAACAACACTTATACGCATCAAGCCAATGAGTTATAATAAACTCCATGTTATGATTGGTTTTTGGTCAGAAGTCATACATTTCTCATTTTATAATTTTTGAATGTGCGATATGAATTTCTCAACCACAATGCACAAAATGGGTAAATAAAAAGGGTTGAGAATATATATTGAGTACGAGTCTCCTTTTATGTTTAAACTCTTAAACATTAATTGGAGAATCATTTATGAGATGATTTTTCTCAACATTATGGGGAGAGAATAATCAACTGGATAAAGAAGGAAAATGAATTATCATTATCTAGATCCTCGAATATGAACTAAAAGTTCATAAGATAATTCAAGTTATTGTATGTCAACTGCCAGACATATTTACTGACCTAATGAGAGTAATTAAGTCTCATATACCAGCTGAAATGCTCTAAGTTTAAATTACATGTTAGAGCGAATGGATGTAAATCATGCCTGAAGCATGATAGTTGAAATTGGTTCCAATGATCAAAATTCTCGTAAATAGAAAGTAGTATGAGATGGTCATATATTGGAGGCAAGTGCTCCTGAAGAGACCCAAGACATAACTAATTATAAAACTCTTGAAGAGTTTCAGGTACCTGAAATAAAGTTTGAAATCTTGAAGAGATCTCGATGAATTATGTCACTACGAGAATGGAACCAGAAAATTGAAAAGTTGTCGACAACGATTTTGCAAACAATTTTACATATAATACTTCTATAGAAGTAAAGAAAGAAAACGAGGATCTTGTATAAGAATCTATAGATGTTGAAATGATTGGACAATATAGAAAGACGCTTTGAACTTCCAAAAGAGAAGTATTTGGACTAGTAGTCCAAACACCTAAAGGTGTAATGCAAGTGAGGCACAAATAAGTAGTCGTAAATATGAATTGACTTATGATTTATGAAGAGTTTTAATTACTTCATGGTGGATGCAATTACTTTGGTAGTTATAAAATATTTTATATGTGTCTAATCATTTTGTGGATCCCTGTAAAAGGAAAGTTATTCGTGACAGATTTAGAAATTTCCGAGGAAATTTATTTAGATACGTCCTCTTGAATATTCACATTTTGGCGCATTTGGTATAATCGCCTTAGTAGGTATTAATTGAAGAAATACTATAAGAATGATTATATTTCCTTATGTATTTTATAAAGGAGTTTGGATTAAGATTCATTATATCATTAGCACTCCTGAAGAGCTTCAAATTAGAAACTCATGAAGAGCTTTCAAAGTATTTAATGAAAGTATTTGAGAAAATAAATCTTGAGATGTGGTTTTGTCTCGACCTAAAGATCGAGCACTTAAATATGTGTTTTTTGTCTATGAATGAGCATAAGTTGAAAGAATCTTAAAGAAGATTCAATATGGATAAAGTATATCTATTGTAAGATTGTTGGATGTGAATAAAGATAATTATATCTTTTCTTGGTCTTGAGGCACCTAATATTAGTTGGTCAAGAAATATCCATAGATATACAAAGATCATTACCTTTACATCTTCAAACATTCGTCGATGCCTCCTCAAATCTTGTTGAAATAATTGTTATGTACGGGGCAAGCCAAAAATGTGTTTGGCTAAGACCATTGACCCAACATATCCAGAAGATATGTGATTTACTTTCACAAGATATGATACAAATGCTATCTTGTGTGGAGACAATGAAAGGTGGATACATCATGAAACATATTACTCTAAAGTTCCATCCCTCGGGATCTTTAGAAAAAATAGTATTTAAGATTAACTTATGAAGATTCAAAGATCTTATGTGATGTTTTCATGAGGGGGAGTAAATACGCGTTGCACTCTTTTTCCCTTAACCGAAGTTTTGTCCCAATGGGTTTTCCTGGTAAGGTTTTTAATGAGGCAACATGTTATGCATATCAAAGATGTGTGTACTCTTTTCTTTCACTAAAGATTTTTCCCCTCTGGGTTTTTTATCTTAGTAAGGTTTTAACGAGACACATTATCTTCATAGACATCCAAGGGGGAGTGTTGTGAATATTTATCTATGTGGATGTCTATAATGATAAGAAGTTTATCTAGGAGATTTGATTTACTTTATCATTAGGAATATCATCTCCATTAATTAGAGTTTAATGTATTATGTACTTCTTATGCCTATAAATAGATGAAGGCATTGTACACAAGTCTAGTTTTGATAATAATACGAATCTCTCTCTTTCTCCCATCTCTTTGTTCTTTTATTCTTGTTCTTTATTCTTGTTATCGTCGTTCTTTATTTTATTTACAACACATTTTTATTTGTTTTGGGTTGGATTGTGTTGAGCTGAATTTTAAGTTTAAAGTTTGAGTCGATTTCGGATCAAGTAGAAACCCACCACATGTCAGATCAAATTTGGGAAAAAGCTTTTTTATATTTTTGAGTCGGATTCGAATTGAAAAAAAATCGGATCCGACCAATGCATACATCCTATCCCTATTGTAAATCTTTATTTATTTTTTTGTTGCCCTCCAGATTCCTCAAGACTTTACCTTGACTAATTCAGACCATCCGCGTCGCACACTAATTATGGTGGGCAAGCCTCTTAACGTGAATTTTCTATGTATACAATAACTCAAACTCGAGACATACTTAAACGATATCGAGCTGTATTTCACTTGGATCAACCTAGTCGGTACAAATCTTATTACAAATCTTATTTCATTAGTTATTGGTTGTTGAGCTCAGACAATATTTGAACGATCCTTTTGAAGTTGTAAAATCAAAATCTTGTGGGATGATATTGTCCCTCCAGAAACAGCATTTTCCAAAGGGATTGTATGACAACTCTTATCATATCTTGATTATTTATAATTATTTATTAGTAATGTTTTTTTTTTGTACAAGAAACAAATACGAAAGAAAGGTATTATTATTATTATTATTATTATTATTATTATTATTATTATTATTATTATTATTATTATTATTATTATTATTATTCATCAGAACAATGACGTGACATGAAAGCAGAAGTACAAAAGTCCATGGATAAGTATAATAAACTCTATTTTATTTTATTCTATTTTATTTTAAATTGACCATGACGGTATTCTATTGAAAAAATAGTGTTACGTAAAAAATGAAGCAGAAAACTCCATTTGATTGGAAAAATAAAGTCTCAAAAACAACAACATAAACAAGAAAGATGAAAACAGATCCCATGAGAAACAAAACACCAAACTACATTGCATGTCGCTTTTGGGGCACACGAGAATATGGGTGGTTGTAGCCTGTAGCCTGTAGGAATGCAGAGAGGAGACCATCATCGCCTCAAGATCTCGAGACAAGGTATCGAAGTCCAAAATTTCAAGTAGTCGATCTTTTGTTAAAGAAAATAAATTTCCTGACCAAAATACCATCGAAAGAGATGTACAGAGCTACCACCGCTTTCGTCAGAGCCGCATTCAATGAAAAAAATGCACTATAACCAACTGCTTAGTATATTTTCAAATAAAAATATTTATACTGGAGAGATAGACTCTCAACGAACAGACTAAGAACCAAAACAAGAAGATAACAACAAATCGAGAAAAAAAATACAACTAGATGTAAATGAGGAGAGAAAGAAAGAAAAAATGTATGACCGACGAATTCACTACAAACGTTCTATGTTGAAAAATATTTTTTTCTAAGTGTTATTTTGAAAAATAAAATTTTAAAGGGTAAACTACACAGATGATCACTAAATTATAGGTTTGGTGTAAAAATGACCACTATATTATTTTTTGCCGCAAATGCACCACACAACTATTTAAATGGTTCTATTTTAGCCACACGCCGTTAAAAAAATGAAAAAGTTGACGGAACTGTTAAAAAAATTGGTATAATTACACATTTGGTCCTCTATATTTATACTATATCAATTTAGTCCTAATTTTAATCTAATAAAATAAATTAATTATTCAATAAGATGATGACACGTGTCACCACCTGATTGGAGGGGGAAATTAATTAATTTAGTTAAATAAAAATAATTAAAATCCCCAAATAAGGTGGTGACACATGTCATCATCTTATTGAATAATTAATTTATTTTATTAGATTAAAATTAGGACTAAATTCATATATTGTATAAATATAGAGGACCAAATATGTAATTATACCATTTTTTTAACAATTCCGTCAACTTTTCATCTTTTTTAACGGTGTGTGGCTAAAATGGAACCATTTAAATAGTTGTGTGATGCATTTGCGGTAAAAAATAATATAGTGGTCATTTTGACACCAAACCCATAGTTCAGTGGTAATCTGTATAGTTTGCCTAATTTTAAATGGTACAAGTGATAATACCAAATTAAACTCGTTTGTGTAATTTTTTTAGGTAAAGTTCAAAAAGTTCACTAAGCTTTGGTTACTTATTTAATTTGGTAACTAAGCTTTTAATTGCTTAAATGTTATCATTAAATTTTGTAATTTGTTTCAATTTGGCCACTAAGCTCTTAACGGACGTTAAGAAAGTGACATGACAGTTAACAAATTTTATATAATAATGCATTCGGTCCTCCATATTTGCACATTCAAACAACTTAGTCTTAATTCAAAAATAATAATAAATTTAACTCTTAATATTTACATATTATTTCAATTTGGCCCTATTTTTAATTAAAATTAATTAAACCCTAAATCTAAAACACTAAACCTAAAACCCCAAATCATAAACACAAACCCAAAAACATCAAACCTAAACACTAAAAACTAAAAACCATAAATCCAAACCCCTAAATCTTAACCCTAAACTATAGATCATAAATCTAAAAACCCTAAACCCTAAACCTAAAAGATAAAAATACTAAACCATACCCTAAACATTAAACCCTAAATTCCTAAATATATAAGCCTTAAAATAATAAAACACTAAACCCTAAATTTAAACTTTTAAGATTTAGAGTTTTGAGTTAGGGTTTATGTTTTTAGATTTAGGGTTTATAGTTTTATGGCTTTCAAGTTATGTGTTTTAGGTTTTCATGTTTTGTGGGTTTAGGTTTAGGGTTAAATTATTTTTAATTAATAATAGGGTTAAATTGAAATAATGTGTAAATATTGATAATTAAATTTATTATTATTTTTCGAATTAGGGCTAAATTGTTTGAATATACAAATATAAAAGACTAAATGTATTATTATATAAAATTTGTTAAGTTCAACGTCATCTTCTTAACACCCGGAGCTTAATGGCCAAATTGAAGTAAATCACAAAATTTAATAATAATATTGAAGCAGTTAAATTTTAATTATTAAATTAAATAATTTATCAAAGTTTACGGATCATTTATGAATTTTGTCCAATATTTTTTCAGTGTCGAAATATTTTTCATATATATTTCAAGCAAAATCCCTCAGTACGCGTCAAGGTGAAGGTCTCTCCACTCCACTTGTAACAATAATACCAATAATCTTCTCCGCCAAACCGCCGCCGCCGGTGCCTCCGTTTCCTCCGCCTATTTCTAGAAGAAAAGAAATGGAGAAAAAGATGAGAATTGAGATAGACCAAATGCCTCCACGTGGGGCTTACCATAGACGAGCTCATTCCGACACAACTTTCCGTTTCGACGATCTTCTCCTCTTCGACCCGTCGGACCTCGATCTTTCATGCCTTGACCTTCCCGATTCCTTCCCCAATCCCACTCTTCCACCTGTCGCACCCGTGCCCACTGAATCCTCCGACGACTCCTCATCCAACTGCCCTCCCCGCTCCGCCGAAAATAACCCTAGGCAAATCTATTCCCACCGCCGTAGCCTTTCCGTGGACTCTGATTTCTTCGACGGACCTGGGTTGACTGGTCCCGCGTTTTCTGGAGGAGCCGGAGATGAGAAATTTGGCGGGAAAAGAGGCGTGGGAGAGAAGGGGGTTCACCATAGGCATAGTAACTCGATGGATGGTTCGACTACGACATCGTTTGATCTTGACTCCTCCATGGCCGTTGATGGTATCAAGAAAGCTATGGCTCCTGATAGACTCGCTGAGCTTGCCCTGATCGATCCCAAAAGAGCTAAAAGGTAGAAAAATTTATTGTTTAAGTTGATCTTTCTGTCTGTTCTTCACCAAGAACAATGTTATTGTACTAATTAATTTGCTTTAATCATGAAAGGGTAGAAAACATGGTGTTTTTGTGAATCTAAATTAGCTGATGCAATAATTTTGTTCAACTAAATTAAGTTCCCCCCCCCCCCCCCCCCCCCCTCGTCGGTGTTGTAGGATTCTGGCTAACAGGCAATCGGCTGCGCGTTCAAAGGAGAGGAAGATTAGATACACGAGTGAACTGGAGAAGAAGGTTCAGACTCTTCAGACAGAAGCTACCAATCTTTCCGCACAGGTCACAATGTTACAGGTAAATGTACTTTATGCCTTCTTTTCGGTTTAGCTTTACAACTTTCACTTTACCTCTCATTCTCGTGATCCTTTGCTCATTTCTTGAATGTCAACTTTCGTGGTTCATGTAATCAAATGTTCTTTATACTTCTTGGTCATGTTATAATAGAATACCTCAATCATTTAATTGCAATTTTCCAATTCAAGGTCAAAGTCTGCTCTTTGTGATTGTACATATGATTATACAGATGAAACACATGCTTGCATATTCGTTTATAGGTCGTATCGCATATATGATCATTGCAATAATTATTGGAGTATTTACCCATTTCATTGGGATTGTATTCTATTTACTACTATTTCAAAATTTTCCTTCCTTTGTGGTGGTGGTTGGGTGGAGACTCTTAAACCAACTTGAGTTTGAGACTGTTTTCAACATCCATAGCATTTCTTCGGTGTATGGATGCATAGAATTTTATTCATCGGAAGAAGGGTCAGCTGTAATAAAGGCTTTCTCTGGTTCTGTCCAAGCTAATTAATGTTGGCAGTTTATTTAGCCACGTTGCGCTTTTTCGAGAAGTTCCATTGTATCTTTTGTTTTGTGAAATTGTATTTCGGAGTTCTGACACCCCTAATTACCTTGCATAACAACAATCATTGAATATTGATCAATCCTTGAATGTTAGGAAAAAGACAACATTGTGCACTTTATTTAATCATGCCTTGCAATGAAGCGAAGGCCTGATTCTCCATTTTGGCATAGCTTTTCAACTGTTCCATATCAATCCTTTTTCAGTTCTGCTACCACCTTATCGGCCATGCACCATCATATAAAATAACATTCCTGTGATAAAACAGGCTCGGTTGGGTTTCAATCCATGCATCTGTTTTTTTGTTAACCTTGAAAGCAGCTGTTTTGCATCTTTGAGGCTCAAATATTTGTTTACTGCACTAGCAGTGAAGGAAGGGAAACTATTCTAATATATTTCAACTACAATGCAGAGAGACACTACCGGGTTGACTACTGAGAACAAGGAACTGAAACTACGGCTACAGGCTATGGAGCAACAAGCACATCTTAGAGATGGTATGCATTCTTTTTCTCATTTTTTTCTACTAGATATCGCAACTATACTGGCGGTGACTGGGAGCACCTTAATGAATAGACATCATTTTTGTATTCATAATCAGTTATGACGGATTGGCAAAAACCATCAAAACTATGCCATTTCACAGTTAAGTGATTCTATCATGCGGATCCTGTGGGTTCTGTAATTTAAGTAAATAAACCATAAACTTAGAAGTTCAAAGATAAGTACTTGGTTAATATGGCATGGAAAAGAGGCACCATCAACCCATAAATTTAAAAGGTGTACAGGAAAGATAGTATTATGGCATGGAACAGTTTGTCATATTTTTGCCTGTATATGGTTTACTTGGTATTTACTTTTCTGCTGTCTGTAGCTTTGCATGAAAAATTGAGGGAAGAAGTGCAACGGCTTAGGATACAAGCCGGCCAAGTGTCCGCGGAGAATGGATATCCTTTCAATAGAGGAGTGCCTCCTCAATTTTTACCCCATCAACCTGCTCCGCATCCCTATGGTGTCCTGCAGAGACCACCACAGCAGCAGCAGCAGATGCCTCAGTTATCCACTAACAACCAAACTTTGAACGGACAGCCTCAACCTCGCTTTACTGATTTCAACCAGAGGGCATAGTTTCATGTCGGAAAGAAATGCTCTGTAAGAACCAAAATATTCATTCAATGTAAGCATCTTGTAAATAGAAACATGTGTAGGCATTGCAGGTTAAGGTTGTGAAAGAGTTTTGCTGCGATCTGTCCCTTTGTATCTGTTTCACACATGGCTTTATCACCATTACAGTACAGTTGAGAAACGAACCGAGATGTGTTGTTTCGAGAGATTAGGTCCCAATTATAATGCATAATTGATGGGTGGATGATTGTTATTACAAATCTTTATATTTAGAATAATAAGTATTTCCCTGGAGTTGATATATATGACATAGAAGTATTAAACATGTTATGTTAATCTTATTTAATAGGGTGACATGATTTATTTTATTAGTATTTTCCTATGATATAAGATTTAAAATGAAATTGAAATCTTTAAACCTTAATCTCAATCTCAAATCTATAAACCAAGATACTTTTCATGGAATATGATATGATCATTTGAAGATGAAAAAGCCATTCCTTGTGAATATCATGTAAACCAATAACCTAAAGCGTTTGACATCTGAAAAACAATTGTAATCTGTATACAAAGTTGACATTTGTTGTCTTCCTTCTAAAGTGACCTTTCCTGGCTGATCAATATCCATTCCATCAAAGGACCCAACCTCTCATAAGATGCGGACCAAAGAATTCATAAATCCTATGATGTTTACATTAAAATAATTATTTCCGTGGGATGTGGAGCATCGCTGAGAGCTGCAAAGCTAAGACTGTCAAGTGTCACCACATATCTCAAGCATGGACGAACGCAAGACTTTATATTAGAGGTGCGAAACTATAAAATTTTAAGGGGCGAACTTATAAAATTTTAAGAGATAAAAATAAAATTTTAATAGAAAATATATAGAACATTTTTAAATTATATACGAATTTAAATTGTTAAGAGCAACCGTTAACTGCCCTTCTAGCCCCCTCGGTCCATCTTTGATTGCAAGGTATAAGCTTACTGAACAGTCTCCTTATAAATCAGACAGAGTCAATCTCACCCATTGATAGTCAATATATATAAATTTTAAGTGATAAAGTTCAAATGCCAATTACTTTATTCTTTGCATTTAGCCTGAAATATTGGCCCCGGTGACCTAAAATGGAGCTCAGTTTGTTGCTGATCATGCTACTCCTTTTCATATTTGTATGCTTATTCCGTATATCAACTTCACCAAAAGCAATGGAGGATAATTAATCAAAATGTTGGGTATTAAATGTTGGACGCGGGTGTCGGACGTGTATACTCTAAGGGGAAAAAAAAGAGTTTGAGTAAAGAATAGTGTTATATATATATATATATATATATATATATATATATATATATATATATATATATATATATATGAGATATGATCCTCTTACACTATGTAAATAAAAAAATAATTTTAGTCATTCATTATTCTCATCCAACGGTCCAAAAAATGTGTAAAAGTAATTGAATTTTATATTTTGGCCCAGTTGGATAAAGAGATGTTTGAGCTAAAATTAGAGGTTTGAGCTAAAATTAGAAGTTTGACCAGTTAAATCTGCTAATTTGGATGTTCGAATTGAAATTGAAATAAGAGTTTGGGGGAAACCTCTAATTTTGAAAAAACTGCTAATAGGAGCTTGTTGAAATTAGAGGTTTTGACATAAGAGTTATAAAGACTCTTTTACCGTTAACAAATATCATTTCTATTTTAATTCTTCAACCTCGCGTATTTACATTGTGACATTTGTAAACTTATACTTTATGTTTTTTCTTTATATTCTCAGACATTTATATTTATATTTAATTATATTAAAAATAATTATATAAATAATAATTAATACATAGATCCTTCAAATATGCTTAGTAATGTTATATTAAAAATTATTTTTCATAATTTATTAATATTAATAGATACAAAATATTGATAACTAATAAACTATTTAAATAAATATCGAATATAATCATATCATTATATGTCATTTTGCTTGTTTAAATAATCAAATAGATATCAACTATCAATTAATTTTACCAAACACTTTTATACAATCAGCTACCATAATCCGTTAGTCAAATCGACTAATACAATTAACTAATATAATCCGCTATCAACTATCAACTGATTGTCAGACAGAGCTTTTGTAAGTGGATCTTAACTCTCGCTCTCTCTCACTCTCTGTATATATATAAATTAAAGTTTACGTAACTATTTTAATTTCAGGGTTTAAAGATTTAAGTTGTGATTTAGGGTTTAGGGGTTTATGTTGCAGGGATAGAATTTAAGGTTTAAGGTTAAAATTTAGAGTTTAAAGTTTAAGGTGTCAGGGCTAGAAATTTAAGTTTTAAATTTTATAGCTTATATATATGTGTGTGTGTTTCAACAGATATGGAGAAGTGTTTAAGAGCCTTTGTTTTGGGGAGATTAACCGTGTTGATGACTGTCAGAGAAGCAAGCAAAATCTTGTTGACAGGCAAAGATTGTATCAAAATTTTTCTTCCTTCCATAACTTATTTGTTGATACAATCAAGTACTTAATTGTTTTCTTTGGTGCAAGTAGACACCTAATTTTTTTATTTACACAGGCTCAATTCTGGATTAATTTATACTTATAATTTAACGTCATTTACTGGGACAGATCTATATACACGGGGAGGGGCAATGTCCTCCAAATTTTATGGATTAATTATATTTTAGGCCTTAAATAATTTTGAAATCATTTCAATTAAGCCTTTGTCCTTTCTTTGCTCCTCCCAAAATTTTATGGTTTACGTATTATTTTTTTAGGATTTTGGAATCTAAAATTAATAAAATTAATTTTGATCCCTATTTTTTGGTTTAATTAATTTTTAAGACTTTTTAATTTAAAAATTTGTAAAATTAAACCTAAACTCCCTTATTTTTTTTACGATTTAATTACTTTTTAAGACCATATTCATTTCAAAGTTAATCGGTCTACCCCTCATAGTTCAATCTTGGCTCCCTCATGATAATTTAGTGAAAGAGAGTGTGTATTACATATTAAAAATTAGACGTTAACTTTATATATGAACACATATAATTTAAAATAAAAAGACACTTAGTTATAACAAAATAATTAGGTATCTAATTGCACAATTAAAAATTTTAAATGTCTATATCGTATAAATATAATAGTCAAAGTACCAAAAATTAAATTTTACCTTTCAAAAAATTCGTTTCAGACAAAAAACACATAATACATGTATTGTTGGAAAAATCCCTAAAAAAGCGTGTAGAGTCGATAAAATAATACTACCACATTGGTCAAAAAAAAGAAATAGACTATATTACACCAATTTTTTAAAAATAAATATCTAGAAAATGGCATCCACATAATTTTATTTAGAAAAATGGCCCACAAATCTGCCACGTATGAAGATCTCGTATTTTGGAATCGCGAGACACGACCTCGCTTTACACATAGAGCGAGTTTCATATATGTGGCAGTGCTTTTCAAAATAACAAACTTTACGGAAACTCGCGTTCTGTGAAACACGTGTTCCCCGAGAATTTGAAGAGGCGGCAACTCGGGCTCACAGACCAAGCTTCGATATACATGTTCGAGCATTATTTCGGGCTTATTAATCGTATATTTTTGGTGTCTTTCATTTGACACCAATATGGCTCAGTTCGGTCCGTTCTAAATCGACTAAAATTCGTATTAAAAACGGTATCGTAGCTTGCTGTGCGAATGATTTTTCCTTTAAAAAGGCGTGGCAAGCTTGGTTTATTAATCGAATATTAGTTATCCAAAAAAATGAAATTAAATATAAAATTCTAAAAAGTATGTAAAAAATTAATAAGGCAAAATAAAATATCGGTAACTACAAAATTAAAAAAAAATAATGTCTTCCATAAACATAATTAATATATATATATATATATATATATATATTCGCCAAAACCGCCCTCGTACTAATGATGTCTATGTCCACCCGTTCCGCAGCAGGGTGCACGACGATCTCGTGGCGGATTCCTCCGAATGTCATGTGCTCCAGGGTCGTCCTCATCATCATCATCATCATTAGCAGCATCATCATCATCAACATCATCACCATCATCGGCTCCAAAGATGTCCTCGAAACGCGGACTCCTGCTGGGACCGGGGCAGGTGGAGAACAAGCTGCCCGGAGGCGTATGCTCGATAATGTTGTAGTCAAACTGTGATGCCAACGGTGGAACATCGATCACCAGAGACTCATCGGCATGGAGGGACAATAGGCATCTGAGAAGCCGAACTCGAGTAGAGGCCTCATCTGCTGAAACGTGGAAGGACCACTAAAATTTTGAAACGCTGTTCTAGAAGACGATGCCCCTTCAGTGTCAGTTCGCGGTCTCGAATCGTGCTGCCTCGACTGGCTCTGGGTGGCTTGACGTTAGGGGCGTGGGCGGTTTTGGGGAGGCGCCTCAATTTCTCGCTCGCGCTCCTCCGGAGTAAGTATACGCGGCTTCCCATTATGGAGGTACCACTAAAAATAATCGAAAGTGACTGACGTGACCTAATCCACAATGGGTGCGAGGATGGGCGGTCGAATGCCATATCGGTCCATCCATTGCTGGACCCAGTTAGTGTGATGATGGCCCCAATAAATTTGTGTCTTTCCCTACTACGTCAACCGATGTAATTCGTCCAAATTAGGTGGCAGATGCGGAACCCCTTGTGTAACCCCCTAGACCCGCCTATGCGTTACAACGGGTCCTAGGAAGTCACATTAGGGTCACAAGAGTGACCCACAGTGAAAATACAAATGAAAACATTTTTTTTCTTTCTCAAACACTTATCAAACTGTAAAATCAACTTCTGTTTAAATACAATTTCAGGAAATCATTTAAACACATAACGAAAAAAAATTTCAGAAAAGTATTTTACAGACACTGACAGGAAACCATACATGACCTACATGCCCCCTAACTATACAGTACCGTACTCCAGAGGCAACGCCGAGGGAACTCCGAACACTGATGTCAACATTTTGTCATGCTATATTCTTTTAACCTGCGATAGTAAAAATAACGCGAGCTTGGAAAAGCTCAGTAATACAGAACTACCAAAAGATGCTATAAGCTCATGCAGACATAGGGTAGGCATAACATTTTTATGATGTTCCAGGTAATACTTGTCTCCATTTATGTTCGCTAATTTAGTGAAGCACTATTCTTAAAGACAACAAGGCTTGTTCTTTCTACATTACTGAGTATTAAGTGATAACTTATTGTTCAGAGAATCAACATGGTGACAGATTGATGAAGTTGAATTCAAGAAGCCTAGTGTGTTCCATAATTTTGCAGATCAAACATGCATAGGTACATATCATTCGCCTCATGTGAACACATAGCAGTTAAATGCAAATGTTCGAGTCCATACAGAAATTTGCTACCCTCCAACCTTACACCAGAATGCAATTCCCCATGAACTGCATACAAAAGGTCTTACCCTAGGCCTGAGGCGTAGGAGCCTACCTAAGGGGATATCTTAGGTCCAGAAAGACTTACCCTAGGCCCGTGGGCGTAGGAGCTTAGGTACAGAAGGACTTATCAGCGCTGAGCCTACAGATCAACATTCATATCCAGATAATATCCCACATATGATTTCAATTTATATTCAGAAGACAATGTAGCAGAAAATAAATATTAAGTATACTTTTGCACCAGAAGACATATATCAGATTTATTTTATTATCATTATCATTATTTCGTATTACAATATCATACTTTTAAATTTTAAGCATATTGTCTTGATTTAGAACAAAAAGTAATTACATAACAAGTATACAGATTGAGCAAACATACATCAAGTAGGCAGAGAATGTCATCAAACATAATATTATTCATGATCAAATCATTATACAATTCATTCAACAGAATATAGCACACATGGAACGCACTAGGTGGGAAAGATATTTTCTTGGAGATACTTGGCATTTACGAAATGGGACATTAAACTTTTGACGATTTGAACGGATTTCTGAAACGTGACCCCTATTAAAAAGGGGTTCATACTAACGGTTAACCCAGATATTCAGGAGGTGATACTTCAAGATCTTAGAAAGTTCAGATATATTATGGGTACTTCAGTCCTTTAAGCATACAAGGGCATTATGGTCATTTCGACGTTCATAGACATTCTAGTAATTATACCAACATTGAAAGCAATGGTTCACAGAACTCGGGTATCCTATTTGCTCATTAGTTTTCTATCCAGACATATAAGAATTTCTAAATTTAAAGTCTTTTAAGTTATCAGATATCTTCAGTGATGTTCCGATTATTTAGGCTATCATGGCCTTTAGCTACTTGATTGTCATGACAAATCTTATACTATGACACAATCATATCGGAACGAAAATTATAATTCTCAGGGGGCTCTAACAATTTATCATACCTCCAGAATTTTGTTTAATGCGGCATAACCCAACTTGACAACTTACCAACGTTCAGATGTGAGTAGCTTGCGTGCATCAGAACTTAACACTGAAGGGAACCTTAGCTATTTAAGTCTTATTAACAAATCCAGAATTTCGTTAAATACAAAGTTACCGAATAACTCAGGAGGGTATTTCAGTTATTTTATACTAAGATAAATCTACCATTTCTTTCTGAATTACCATTTGGTACCTCCATCATCCACGTACTCAAACGAGATTAAGGCGTCCTAACTCTCTTCTGCCCCTTTACAGACAATTCATTCATTACAGAACTTGAGGGTATAACGTCATTCAAATTAATCAGACATTTCAGTGCTCGAGGGCATTACCATCTTTTTGGTCATTACGATCATTCTTATTTAATTCACCAATACTATCATAAGGATCGACTTAGGATTTCAACAATATTTCCAGAAAATCTTCATTCATGTGTTATTCGGAGTTTGAAGGGAAAAGTCCAAGTTTTATAACACACATATTGCATAATGATGCCGAAGTCTTTCCATTAAAACATACATTTTGGATAGTGTAAATTGCATGATCAGGTCGAATGTAGATTTTAGGTCATTTCCTTTATCAGAGGGGTAGTTTAGTCATACTCATGCACCAAGGGCATTTTCATAATTTCATATCCAACATCTCATACTCTGCATTCTGAACATTTGTTCTTAGACACCATTGATAGAGTTTCAGATTTAACTGTATTATTATTAGCACTTCCGAAACTCCTGATATATTTTAGTATCCTTATCCGAGCATTTTGATCTTACTGACTCTCATACTTATTTTTCGTATCGAATTCGGCTTAAGCAGAGTTCACAAAACACTCGTCATAAGCATGCATGCTTTAACCAGATATCAACATGTACATAAAGCATACAAGGGGTAGTAGTGTATTACCTTAACTCCGAGCTACACCAGACGATTCGTAATACTTTATTCGACCGCACTCGAATCCCAAAATGGACGTCCCGCGACATCTCGAACACCAAGGTATAAGGGTACCTTCAATTACACAGGTTAACGTTTTAGTCCTTATTCATAGAGCCTTAAATAGGATTAAACACATAAACACTTTTGGGTTCAAGGTCAGATTCGGGGACTTTCGGATCAGAATTTTGCAAAACGGGCTTCAAAAACGGACTCAGGACGTCGAAAAACATAAAATATGAGTTTTCAGAAAATTTGACTTTTTTGGTCAACGGTCAAAGTCAACGCTGACGTCAGCAGGTCAACGGGGTCAGAGTCAACTGGTCAAAGTCAATGCTGACATCAGCATGACGTCAGCAGTCAACTGAGTTGACTCGGCTGACTCGGACGAGTTGACTCGGCTGACTCGGACGAGTTGACTCGGCTGACGGGACGGGTCGGACTCGGGCAGACGGGTCGGATCAACGGGTCGGACTGACTCGGGTTGGGTTGACTGGGCTGACCGGTTCAACCGGTCCAGCCGGTTCAGGCCGGTTCACTTACCCAATAGAAACCTGCCGGAACCTCGCCGAGAAACCCACCGGAAATGTCGCCGGAGACGCCAAAAGTCACGATCCTGCCGAAAAAGGTAGATCAATCAACCACGGTTTCAACCCATCCGTTATTAACACGAAACAAGCTGGAAATTAGGCCGGATCTCACCTCAAGGGTTCGTATATGCCGGAAAAACGCAGTGCTCCGATGAGGAGCTTGCCGACGTCGGACGGGCAAGCGGTCTGTCGGGTTTTGTTCGGCGTCACGTCGGGAGCCCAGATATAGCGACGGCATCGTGAACGGACGGCTGAGGCGGCTGGAATCGGACGAAAACAGGGGCGGCAAACCAAGGGTTTCGAACGAGCACTCTCTTCGATTGCCGGCGATTTAAGCGGCGACGGTGCGAGTGGTGACCACGGTTTTGGTCGGGGCTCGACGGGGAAGCCAGTGGTGGTGGCGGTGAACGCCACAGCCTGGCGGTGGCGCAGATCGGAGCTGAGATGATGAGGGTTAGGTGAGAGCTTTCCTCTTCTTTTTTTTGAAACATTACAGATCTCATCTGGTTCGAATGGTCTCTCCCGAAGGTGGAGAGTCAGATGGTGTTTTAATTATTTTAGGTACTCCACCAAAATGTTCAAAAAGACATTGGGGAGTTTTAGACATTAAGAGCTGCCTAGATCAGATGGTTGGGTTACTAGCCTAAAACCATGAGGTCGCAGGATCGAATCCCCCAACCTCCAATTAGGATTTTCATTTCAATTCCATTTTCATTTATTTCATCTTTATTTTTTTAGGGTGTTACACCTTGGATGTACCCAAATTGTCGAAGAACCCGGTCCGTAGGATCCCACTCGACAATTTCTTAGTTGATGAGTGGCACTCGCAGCAGCCATACGTGAGAGGACTACACAATGTCTGGCAGATCGCAAGACTAGCGTACGGAGTCCACACGAACTGAAAAAATTTATTTGAACATTAGTTATATAAAATTTTATTATCGAAATAATATGAATAACTACAAATAAATTTTCGGATTACCATATCGTGGCACATCTTGTCGATCACAAGCATGTAGTCTCGCTGTTTGGTTGGCAGTCCCTGGTGGGTGAGTGCACCGCCCCACCCGTCATTAATGGAAAATAAATAAAATCGTTAAAAAATTATTCAAAAAAATAGATTCAATTAAATAATTTTAATAGTACCTCCGAAGAAGTGGAAATATGTAGGGGTGGGCTCTTTAGGTTGCGGGATTAAAAATGGCATCCGAAACCAAGCCCAAGACTGAAGGAGCAAAAGACATCCTCCGATTGCTTGTTTATCAGGGTCGACGGTTCTGCAAAGCTCCCTGAACAAAAATCCCAAGACCGTTGCTCCCCAACATTTTGCTCTTGATTCCGCAAAATTAATTAGATGATACAGCCACATGACATGCACTTTGTTGCGGGCTTTATCAGGCATCAAAATTGTTGAGTGAATCAAAGGATTGATCAAAGCCAAGAGGGGGGTGAATTGAGTTTTTAAAATTTTGGAAGTGAAGTGGAATGAATAAAAATGAAGAGCAAGGCAATTATAGTGGTTCAAGTTCCAAATGAACTCTACATCCACTACCTTAGCTCCCACTAAGGATTTTCCAACAATTCCACTAATTGATCTTCCTCTTTTCTAGGCTTAGGAGGAAACCTTTACAAAATCGGTGAATTTTTTACTCAAAATTGACCAAACCCTCACTTGGTTACAAAGAAAAAATTGAAGGTAATAAGAATATCTCTCAATACAAATTTGCCCATTTGAATACAAGCACTCAACCCAATTTGAAGATACAAGATAAGATTTACACTCAATACAATTTGGGATTTTACAAAAATGAGAATTTAGACATTTGAGGCCATCTTATACTTTCATTCATTCACAAAACAAGCTATGATACCGTTTTCGACGTGAATTTTAGTCGGTTTAGAACAGACCGAACTGGGTCATATTGGTGTCAAATGAAAGACATGTTCCAGTACTACGAACCCAAATTGAATGTTTACCAAAAATATACGATTAATAAGCCCGAAATAATGCTCGAACATGCCTATCGAAGCTTGGTCTGCCAGCCCGAGTTGCAAAGAACTCGCTTTCTGCGGAAAGCGAGTTCCTCGCGATAAATTTAGCCGCCTCTTCAAATTCTCGGGGAACTCGCATTTCGCAGAACGCGAGTTTCCGTAAAGTTCGTTATTTTGAAAAGTACTGCCACGTATGTGAAACTCGCGCTTTGTGTAAAGCGAGGTCGTGTCTCGCGATCCTCAAAACGCAAGTTCTTCATACGTGACAGATTTGTGGGCCATTTTTCTTAAATAAAAGTATGTGATGGCCATTTTTCTAGATATTTATTTAAAAAAGTGTTTTGGTGTAATATAGCCAAAGAAATAATACCACACCCACAACGAACGAATATTGCGTTATTTTCTTTCCTTTTTTTCATTTTCTTTCCGTTCATGAAAATGGAAATTACGTAGTTCCGTTGAATCTCTCTCGTCGTAATTCTCTTTTCCCTCATAGTTGCTTTTGTACTCTCATAAACATTTTGTAATCCGAAAAATAGAGTTAATTGCATCACACGTCCCTAAACTTTGACTCTCATGTTAAATTAGTCTCAAATACTTTTTAACATTTTAATTTTATCCTTGAACCATATCCTTCATGTTAAATTGATCCTAAACTTTTGAATATTTCAATTTTATCCTCAAACTATGAATCTCATTCTAAATTGGTCCCTAGACCGTTAAAGGTTCTAATTACATCCCCCAATTATCAACATATGCTAATCATATCTTATATTAGTAAAATCGTTATAGAAATTGTTAACTTGCATGTAAACATCAATGTGTATTATGCAATAATATGACGTGACATAAATAATAATTTGAGGTTGAAATTGAAACTTTCAAAAGTTTGGGGACCAATTTAGAATGATAATTATAGTTTGAGGATAAAGTTAAAACATTCAAAAATTTAAGAATTAATTTAAAATGAAAGTTATAGTTTAAATATAAAATTGATATGTTAAAAAATTATGGACTAATTTAAAATAAAGGTTAAAGTTTGAGAACATATGTTGTAGTTAACTTGAAAAAAACCGGCTAGCTCTACCTAGGGGTGTTCGAGGTTAACCAAAATACTATAACAGTTAACCTATAAGCTATGTTCTTAGTGAAAAAGTTATATGTTCTTAATGTAATTAGAGGGAAAATACATAGAGAATGTGCCTAAGAATGCATAGAAAATTAGGGACTTATTTTTAATGGTTAACCAACGGTTAATCGTGAACACCCCTAGCTCTACCCACTTAAATCATCTTTCCTCCATTTTAGAATGGCCATGTTTGGTGATGAGAGATTTGAGCTAAAATTAGAGGTTTGATCTAAAATTTGAGATTTGGCCGGTCAAATCCGCTAATTTAGATGCTTGGTAAAGAGCGGATTGAAATAGCAGATTATGGTGAAACCTTTAATTTAAAAAAAAATGCTAATAGGAGGTTTTTGAAATTAGAAGTTTTGGTATAAGAGTTATAAAGACTTTTTACCCTTAACAATTATAAAAAAAATCTTTAAATAAACTAAATTTAACTATTTTTATTTTAATTCTTCAATCTCGACATTTGTAAATTAATTCTTTTTGTTTTTTTATTCTCACACATTTATATATGTATTTAAATTTAATAATTAATTAAATTATATTAAAAATAATTATATAAATAATAAATTAATATGTAGATCCTTTAAATATGCTTAGTAATATTATATTAATTTTTTTTCATAATCTAATTAATATTAATAGATACAAAATATTGATAACTAATAAATTATTTAAATAAGCATAAAATATAATCATGTCTTTATATGTTATACCTAGGTTTTCTTTATGGAGGGCAGAGCGTTAGGAAGCAAATACACTGGAGGCAAAAAGTACCAACGAAGACCGGAGGCTCGACAGTCTGAAACGGAAACTACTGTATTTGTCAACAACGTCAACAAAAGGATCCCTTGGTCCGCTCTCAAGGAAGCTTTTGAAGGTTATGGGAAAGTGGTTCGCGTCTATATCGCTTACAACAATGTCGGAAGAAGAACCTCTAACAGAACCTTCGCGTTTGTAAGATTTGCAGCAGTGTCTGATGCGGTAACAGCAATTAGAAAAGGAAATGGATGAAGAATGGATGGCAGTATCATCTCCGTTCAGTTAGCGAAAGAACCAAAAGCCACTCCTCCAAAGAAGGATAATCTTAAACCTATACGTGTTCAAAGTGGTTATATGCGGAAAAACCCAAGCATTGTAATCAAGGGAAAATCTTATAAGGACGCTTTGTTAGCTGGTGGTCCAGAAGAAATCGTCGAAAATATTATAGGTGACAAAGACGACAATGGTAAGCCTCCGGTGAAGACTCTGAAATCGGAAGCCATAAATATCAATGTGAGCTTAGAAGCTGACGAGACAAAATGGCTTAATAAGTGTTTTGTGGGACAAGTTAAGAGTATGTATGATCCTGAATTAGTACAGCATGCTCTTATTTCAGATGGATTCAACATTAGAGTCTGTCCATGGTCAGGCTTCTATGTGGTAATACAGTGTCTTGAGGAAGAACAGGTTCCCATTTTTTGGGATCTTCGAAGTTCTCTGATGGAGTCGTGGTTCGACGACATTGATACACTCCCAAACTTCACAGAGAATAAAAAACTAAAGGTATGGGCAATCTTAGAAGGTCTCCCGATCTATGCTTGGTATCCAAAAGTAATCGAAGCGATCATTAATAAGTGGGGAAGGTTCATCAAATTAGAGAAAGACACCAACGAGAGAAACAGATTTGACATTGCTAAGGTCTTAATCGGGGTAAGCTCGGTGGCAGATATCCCTCCTAATCCGAAAGTAGTTGTCAACGAGGAACTTTTTCATCTAAGAATTTCAACGGTGGCCTTCGAAGATGATCGGCAATGGATCGACGGATCTCCAGTAGGGCAGATGGACTTTGGATGTGATTCCGAGGACGAAGGGCGACGCTTCGAACCAGATGAACCTATTATCAATAAGCCGGCTTTCCTCACCTCTCCCAAGGTATCGGGGAACTCATCCCCCACAAACTTTGGAGACAGTTCATTTAATGCTACTGGGGGACTGAAAAAATCTGTTGCATCCCCTGTGGAGGTGGGGCCCTCAATTCCCTCTTCCACTAGTCAAGAGGACTTGGTAGATATACCTATCATAAACGAACTTGGGCTATCCAGATCCAATTCAGAAACAAGCCACTCCCCGGAACCCATCTTGGATAAAAGATCGGGGCTTTATTTGATTAAGCCCAGACTCATTAAATCACCCATACTAATGAATGGTGGGGGCCCTTTAAAATTAAAACGAGTCTGGAAACGCACTATTCCTCTCGATCATTCAGGAAAGGCAGCTTCCAATGTGAGAAATCAATCTAAAGTCTCTTTATCCCCAAATTCGGCCCCTCCATCCTTAGCGTCCAACAGTATATCAATTGACGGAAAGACGGTTAATTTTTTCCCAGCAGCAGCGTCTCGCAAGGAACTGGAGCCCAGTGAAATTTTCTCATCCCCAAACATTGATGCTCTGCCAAATGTGGAGGAAGCTGAAAAAACACTAAAAGTTGCAGAAAATTTGGGCTTCTTCTTCAACGAACATAGAGACAAAGTTTTACAGAAATTTCAAACTATGGAGGAGGAGGCTTAAACAACTTTCAACCTAATAGAGGTATCATCTCTGTTTTTACTTTTAATTTCCATGCATAATTTCAGATTTATATCTTGGAACATAAGAGGATGTTGCCATCCTCTGAAAACAAAGAGTTGTCCGTAGGATTTGTATCAACAATGAGGTAAAAATTGCCCTTATTCAAGAAACTAAGATGGTCAAATCCAGAAATAATTTACAGAGATGTATTTGGGGAACTAAAAGGGGTGAACTAGCGTTTAGTGCTGCTGAGGGCCTCTCGGGGGGCTTGATATCAGTATGGGATCTTGATTTTTTCACAGTCGAAGCTAAAATTGTGGAACATAGATTTATTGCACTGGTGGGAAATTTGAGTATTTGGAATCATAAGGTGTGTATTGTAAACATCTATGCGCCCAACGATGAAATAGAGCGCAAATCACTATTCGATCAATTAGAAAGTCTGCTAGGTAGCTTTGAATTACCTATAATTCTGGGAGGTGATCTCAACTCAGTTACCTCAGAGGATGAAAAATTGGGAACTTACTTTTACAAGAAGTCGGCAGAAGAGCTTACATCCTTCCTGGACAGTTTAAAGCTCATAAACCTACTGTTGAAGGGGGAAGTTTCACTTGGTTTGGCAGCGCGAACCCGCCTCAAGCGAGTAGATTGGACAGATTTTGTATCTCGCCCGAACTATTATTTCTTTGGCCTAATGTAATTTAAGTTGTGCTACCCAAGAGTATTTCAGATCATCGTCCAATCATCCTAGAAAATAAGGAAAATTCCCACGGCAACAAACCATTTAAATGGTTCATATCATGGACTGAAATGGAAGGCTATTCGAAGGTAATAAAAGAGGCAGTGGCTAATTCAGAAAAGTGGGGTGTTAGCAAGGTCTTGGCAGAATGCAAAGTTAAATAAAAAATGTGGCTTAGTAAAGTGGGGAAAATCAATGTTGATGAGAATAAAAAAATTGAAGACAGTTTGCAGGCTATGGAGGACAAGATTTTCAATGAAAACGCACAATTCAATCTCATACAAGAAGCAGCGGAAAAGAGATCACTTCTATGGAGACTTTATAGGAGAGATGAGTTAGATTGGCTACAGAAATCAAGAATTAGATGGTTCCGCGAAAGGGACAGGAACACGCGGTTCTTTCACTTATCAGCTTCGATCCGAAAAGCCAAAAATCAGATTTCCTACATCAAATCTGGGGATGCAACTTTTAGCGACCAAGGTAGTATTCTAAAGCTGTTTGAACAACAGTATAAGAGTTTCTACTCTAAGAGAAATGCTTTTAAAATAAGAAGATGGACCACTCCTTTAAATTCCATCTCAAAAGAAACTGTTGATTGGATGGAAAGACCCTTCTCATTGGAGGAAGTTTGGGAGGCGATAGACACGGCTGATGGAAATAGGGCACCGAGGTTTCAACCTGGCTTTCTACAAGAAATATTGGGGCATTCTGAAAAACTCTGTAATGAATTTTTTTGAAGAATTTCACGCAGGAAAGAATTTTCCACCAGAACTAAACTCGACTTTCGTAGTGCTCATACCTAAAGTGAAATCTCTAGAAACTACAAACGAATACAGACCAATCAGCCTTGTTGGCAGTCTCTACAAAATATTAGCTCGAGTCTTGGCAAAAAGATTGGCGACTCAAATGAACGAGCTAGTCAACGAACACCAATTCGCCTTTATCAAAGGGCGTCAAATCACAGATTGTTCCTTAGTGGCTAATGAAATTGTGGATCTAGCCAAGAAGAGAGGAGACGAGTTAGTAGTCTTCAAAGCCGACTTTAAAAAGGCCTACGACTCAATCGAATGGTCTTTTCTTTTCCTTATCCTAAAAAAGATGGTTTTTGGGCAGTTGTGGTGTAAATAGATTCGAACTTGCGTGTCATCAGTCTCTCTTTCAATTCTGGTTAATGGCACACCATCTCTTTTTTTCGAATAAAAAAGGGGTTAAGGCAAGGATGCCCTCTCTCCCCTTTTCTTTTTAATTTGGTGGCGGAAGGCTTAAGTGCTACTTTGTCTAAAGCAGCTAATTTGGGTCTATTCAAAGGAGTTAATGTAGCGAACGGATGCATCAATATTACTCATCTGCAATTTGCAGATGACCTTATTCTGTTCTCAGAATCAAAGGTGGAGCAAATTCAGAAGTTAAAAAGAATCCTGAGGGTATTTGAAGTTGCATCCGGGTTACAGCTGAACTTGAAAAAAACAGAGTTATTTGGCATTAATGTGGATTCAGACAAACTTCAACATTTTGCTGCTGCAATAAAGTGTTCTTGCAGTTCGCTTCCCACTAAATATCCGGGCTTACCGCTGGGAGTAACGAAGAACAGTGCTGCAATTTGGAACCCTGTTCTAGAAAAATTTCGATCACATTTGTCGGGTTGGAAAGGAGCTAATTTATCTCCAGCAGGGCGATTAACTTTGGTTAAATCTGTTTTTCTTAGCCTCCCCATCTATTTCATGATCCTCTTTAAAATGCCTGCATCGACAAGTTCGCAACTAAACAGTATCATTTCAAAATTTATATGGGGTAATGTGGACTGTAGAGCCATACACTGGGTACCTTGGGAAGAAATATGTTGTCCTAAAGAGGTAGGTGGATTGGGAATTGTCGACACTAAACCCAGTAACTGTGGTCTATTGAATAAATGGATCTGGAAATTCAGTTCGAATCGTGATGGTTTGTGGCGAAAGGTTCTGGATGCCAAATACTATGAGAATTCAAATTCACTTCTACCTCCGACTATAAACCAAAAGAAGTTATCTTGGATGTGGAGAGACATTACATCACCACTCTATTTCCAGTCAGACTTATTTACTGAAAATCTATGCCCTGTTCTTGGAGACGGTAAACTTATCGACTTTTGGTTTGACTATTGGGCTGCAAACATTCCACTCGCGTATCAATCCCCGAGGATATTTGCCTTAGCAGTGCTGAAAAAGGGAAAGGCAATGGAGTTTGGTACTAAACTTCAGTATGGTTGGAATTGACAGATTGCTTTACGTAGGCAACTTTTTGATTGGGAACTGGGTGTGTGGGAACAGTTCCTACTTACCATCAACAAAAATTCAGGCCACTATATTTCCTCTGATAGCTTACGTTGGATTGGCGATAGTAGCGGATGGTATTCTCCCAAAAAATTATGTGTGCTCTCTTCTTCCATGGATAAAACCAGAGATGACAAGTGGAAACTGATATGGGATAGATGCATCCCACCAAAAATCCAGTTCTTTATGTGGAGACTCTTACGAGGGAGAATTTCTACTAAAGTCAACCTTCTCAAAAGAGGTTCTTCTTCTATAAGCGATGTCCACTGTCCCTTGTGTCGTCTTGAGGAGGAAACTGAACATCACCTCTTCTTCGTTTGCCAGGTAAGTTGCAGATGCTGGATGAATTGGTGCTCTAAATGGAGTTTATTTTTTGTTTTTCCTGGTTCATTATCGTGTATCCTAGCAGCTTGGTATGACTGCCATCTTGGTAAATCTTCTAGAGCAGTTTGGTATATTTCATTCTTTGCTTTTTGCTGGACCATTTGGCTACACCGGAATGAGATAGTTTTTAATTCCAAAAGACAATCCGAAGACCAATTGTTTGCAGGGGCTCAGATCAGAACGTATCAATGGTGCCAAAACAACTGGCCTGAGATCTTCATTTCTGAAAGCTATTTCTTAGCTAACCCGGCTGGGATTAAATGCCCTATTGCGAAACAAAGGAAAAATTTATCTGATTGTCCATTCTTTTCCGAAACTGAACTCGTTTTTCATGTGGATGGGGCAGTTAATGGTAGTTTCGGTGAAGCAGGTATTGGGGAATGCTTAAAGATTCCTCAGGAAATCAGTATGCGATATTCTCTAAATCAGTTGGGATTATAGATTCGACAACGGCAGAGTTACTAGCTATCAGAGAAGCATGTTCCTTGTGTAAAACGGTTACCAGATTCGCAGGCAAAAAAATTCTATTTGTATCAGACAGTTCCTTAGCGATCTCTTGGATTCGGAATCCGGATGAAACCCCACCCAACTTCAAATCAATTGTTACCGAGATCAACAAAGAGGTTTCTTGTTTTAACTGGAAATTCGAGTACATAAATCGGGAGGAAAATTCTGAGGCTGATCGTCTAGCTAAATCGAGGATTGGAAGAAGCACAGCACAAGAGTGGATTTCCGCTGGTTAAATTACCAAACTTTGCAAGGCTAGCACTGCCCTGCTTGAAAACTTCTATGTTTGAAGACTTGGCTCATGGTTCTTTGCAGCTTCAATGCGTAATGGTCCAATGTATACATGCTTTTTCGTTATTTGATTATGTATCAAATTGGTGGTATTCGTTTAATAATAAAATAATAGGGCACTCTTTTCCTCCTTCCAATGCTAATATTCTTTGAATGTTGGTAAGAAGGGGGTTTTTAACGAGGCCCGAATCTCTTTCAAAAAAAATGTCTTTATATGTTATTTTGCTTGTTTAAATAAGCATAAAATATAATCATGTCTTTATATGTTATTAGTTAATTTTAGCAAATACTTTTATATATCAAATAATACAATCGTTAGTCAAATTAATTAATGCAATCAACTATCAACTATTAACGATCAATTAATATCACCCGCTATTAATTATCAATTATCTGCTAATTGCCAAACAAGCTAATATATTGAAAACGGAAAACGAAGTCTTTCTTTTCCTTCTTCTCTTTACCTGGACATTCGCCTTCACTGTTCCTTCTCTGCTTCACTTGCAGAATTTCCAAATTTACCCTCCGTATTCCCTCAAAACTACTACTACTATTGAAAACGGAAAACGAAGTCTTTCTTTTTCTTTTCATTAATCATTATTACCATTTTAATGTCACTTGAATCGCTTGTTTTCTTAATAAAAAACTAATTATTCATCTACCACCTTCTATAGGAGAAGCAGAGATCATCAAGTTGACTTTGAACCTTGCTCTAAGCTGGAGGACCTAAATTTGGATATCAGAAAGAATTCCAAATGTGTAGAGGACATACATCTAACTGAGAACTTTCCCCAAAGGTGCTTTTTCAAAGATTGTTGGACCTCCGAAACTTTGGCAATATATTATATTTGTTAACTTTTAGGAATGAAAACCTCTTTATTTTTGTTTGGATGTATGCATTTGGGTCATCCCTTTAGACTGAAATGAAATGCCTAAACTCAACATTGTAAACAGGC
This sequence comes from Hibiscus tridactylites, assembly GCA_958450335.1. Classification (NCBI taxonomy): domain Eukaryota; kingdom Viridiplantae; phylum Streptophyta; class Magnoliopsida; order Malvales; family Malvaceae; genus Hibiscus; species Hibiscus tridactylites. The sequence continues at coordinate 32,799,836 of OY288273.1, read as the reverse complement.
TAATTCTTCATGCTCTATCATTCACCTCTGTACTTGTGACATTAAAGAAACTGAATTTGGTCTCTTTTTTCATATGGGTTAATGCATCTGCCCCTACCTGTATGATTCTATTTTTCCTATTTTAATTTTTATTGAATGGACTTATGTTCTCATGATATCATAACGATACTTCCTTGTCCATTCTTATTTCTTGCCTTTCAAGCTTATTGATGTGATTCATTCTAAAGATGGAAACTTATACTGTTTTCATTGGCATAACGTTATGTGGCTGCAACCGAGAAGCTTGCCTTAAGGGTTTTACCATACATGAGTAATACATTTGAGAATGTGTTTCTAACTATCTAACAGTAGGAGTTGCATGTGGATTTTGTGGTAGTTCACTTCAGGATGCCTTATTAGTTCAAATGTTCAAATGTTGATTTTTCATTCATCTCATACTTCGGTGGCTAATGTTTTAAAATTACTTATTATAGTCTGTATTGGCATCTAAACAATTGTTCATATAACAGTGCGAGGGAGACTTTTGCACCAATTCATATTTTCTAAAACTGAGACCTTTACTTTCCTCTGATCCTCTCAAGGTGGCAGATTTTGGTGTGAATCTCTCCTTACTTTCTTTTTCTCCCACACAGAAAACTCGGCCAGTGGATGTGTTTTCTCCTTTAATCATTTCAAAAATTGGAATTTATTTGATGATTCTGATGGGGGTTACCTCCAATACTGTTCTTTTTCATAAATGCTCTACTTAGTTCGTTCCGAATGTTTTATCGCAAAATGTTAAAGGAACTGCTGTTTTTATGTTTCAGTTCATATATTATGCTGCTGGTCATTTATCACACTTTTGCCTTGCTTAGTGCATTAACCATCATTGTATCTGGCTTTTTATATGGTATCGTATAATTTTTTTTGAAAGGAAATGAGGCATCGTTAAAAATCCCTTCGTACCCCACAAGTTAGAAAGGTAACTCATCAGGCATTGGAAGGAGAAAAGAATGCCTCAAGATTTTATTGCTTTTAAGAACCTTTTAACATTACAAGCATTACAACCCAATATTGAACCATACATCCTAAAAGCAAAGAAAAACCTTTGTTTAGACTAGCAGCATGCACTGCTTACACCAGAAACCATACAATCCTAAACGCATAATTACCCAATTCTTTGTTTTGTCAAACTATCCGCCTCCCAATTATCTCATCTCTTAATGTATCTAAGAATCACATTATTATCTAGCACCTTTTTTTGATTTCATGTACTAATTGGAGGAACATGACTGGACAAACTCCAGGGTTCTTAATCCAACTCAATGCAACAGCTGAATCACTTTCCAGGATTAGTCGACCTTTGTCACCCCAGTTGGAGTCAAAACAAAAGTCCAACCCTTTTTTATGGCTTTTAATTCAGCTAGAATTGGCGGACCAGGACCAAATGCCTTTAAAAAGTTCTCCAACTTTTTACTCTCTGCATTTCTAAGAAGACCGCCTATGCCAATGCTCTTCCAATCACTACTCGTCGCTCCATCAACATTAACTTTTAGGAAACCAGGGGTGGAGGAGTCCATTTAAGCAAGGAAGTCTTTGGTTTTTTTACCCCGACAACAGAGTCGGCCAGTTTTGGATCTCCGATTAGGTCATCTAGCTGCCTCGACATGTTAGGTTCCTTCGCCAAAAACCAAGCCGCTATTCTGTATTTCGACATGAAGAACAATTGAGCCTGATCTAAACTGTCATTTTCGAAAACCATTTTGTTCCGACACTTCTATAGTGACCAAATAACTACGAACGAGGATTAGATTCCAAATTTCAAATCTTGGAACTAGACTTGCCCAGCTAGAAAGGAGTGCCACTGGGTCATTATGAAGTGCTATAGACAAATTCCAAAGCCTCGGGAATTTCACCCATAAATTCCAAGCCACATTACATGAAAAAACATACGTGAAACTGTTTTCGGTTCCAGTTTACACTACGACAAAAGATATTAGTGATTTCACTCACTCCACGTTTGATTAGCTTTGTTCTCACCGCTACTTTTCCATGACAAACCTGCTAGACCAGGGTCTTAACTTTAGAAGGGGTCGATCCTGTCCAAATAAATTTTGGCCAATGCAAGGTATCCTCAGTCATTCTCGAAATTATTTTAGTGCAAGAGTTAACCGAGAAATTCCCATCTCCACTGCCTTTCCAGATATAGCAACCGTCCACATCCAACCGAAGGTTTATATTGCTTAACATAGTTAGGAGCTCAACCCATTGCTCTTCTTCCCAATCGAAGAGATTCATTCTCAATTAAATATCCCAACGCCAGCTCATTGTTTCAAAGGTACCAAACTCCGCAATGGGGCCTTCCTTGTAGATTGAAAGGGAAAAAAGTCTCGGAAAACATACTTTTAAAGGTTCACAACTCAACCAAGTTTCATGCCAAAAGAGGATTGATTTCCCATTCTCTACTTGAGGTTTCAAGTTATTTCGAAAATAGATGCCGAAAGCGTCGTTTGCCCAGTAGTTGTTAACTCTTCCTTTCCAAAGCCAAGAGGAGTGATTTGGGCTATTCTTTTGCAACGAACCCACCCTGTTATCCATCTTATACTTGCAGCAAACCATTTGTTTCCACCATGACTCACGTTCATTGGCGAATTTCCATGCCCACTTGCCAAGTAAGGCTCGATTCATAGTATTCATATCGGAAATGCCTAACCCACTAGAATCTTTGTGTCTGCACACAGTGGACCAATTAATCCAGTGGATTCGATTCCTATGTGACGAGCCACCCCATACAAAATTAGCTACAATGAAATTTATCTTCATCATTACCTTGTGCGGCAACCGAAACATCGACATGTAATAAATTGGCAAGGCATTTAGGACTGATTTTGCCAAAACGACCATTCCAGCCATTGAAAGTGAAGCTGCTTTCCATCCAGACAGCTTCGAATATAGTCTTCGAGCAGTGTTACCTAATTCGCGGTTCGCTTTGGTTTGCGGAACGGGTACGCAATCACAATTCATTAGTTTTACTGTTTGCGATTCGCGGGGGATAGGTTTAGCTGGAACGCCTTTTCAGATCATAATTCGAATGATATTTTGTTTTAGTTCGTTGATATTTTTTTCTAATAATTTCTACCCGTGTTCATTACTTTGCTTATATAGAAAATATTATCTTTCCTTAATCTGAAAAAAGTACATGAAAAAGTACTGAAAAAAATACTAAAACACTGCAACATAACAAAGCTTGAATAAAAAAACAAAACATTGTTCTTTCCTCAATCTGAATATAAATGCTTCGTTACTGAATTAAGAACCACTGAAAAAAAGTACTTGAAATGCTGAAAAAAAGTACATAAAATGCTGCAACAAAACAAAGTTTAAATAAAAAAACAGAACATTATTCTTTCCTTAATCTGCCAAAGTCTCATGCTCTTCATCAAGATCATTCTCCAAGTCAGCCCGTCTCATGTCCTCCAACTGTAAAGGTGATTCTTCTAAGCATGAACTTTCTGGATTTATATCTCATTTCTGTAAGGACCATTCTTATAACCATTAGTGTAACGAGAAATAAGACGTAGATTGGTGTGAATGTACACCAATTTATCTGCCATTGAAAAATTTAATATATTCCTTTTTAAGCTATGCACATGCCCGTAGGTGCTCCAAGATCTCTCTGCTGAAGAAGAACTAATAGGTTGAGATAAGACATTCTTTGCCACCTCCGCTAATTCTAGAGTTTGCGACCTATAAATGGACCACCAATCAATTGCATCAATGGTGACAACATCCATTTGAGCTTGTGACATTGAATATATTCCCTTCTTCAGCTAGAATTCAACAAATTGATCTCGCAACTGTTTTTCTTCATCTACATTTTCAGCTATTTTGCTAAAGGTCTTCATACAACCCATAACCACCTCTTTATCGAGGTTAGGAGCCCTACGAATAAAACCACCAGGAGCAGGAGTTTCCAAATAAATATGATCATAGAAACGTGGCATAAGAGCAAAACCTAAATAATGTAAAGGTATTGTCATCTTATCCCACCTTGTAATCAAAATTTGCTCCATGCTAGAGAAGTCATGCTTGTATTTTCTAGTAGCCATAATATCTTTGATTTCTACTGACATGTTCTCCACCCTCTCATAGATTTCTCCCATTCTAGGACCTTCCCCATCACAAAATTTTAACAGCATATAAATCGGCTTTGTGATCCTTATTATTTCTTTTACCTCATCCTAAAACTTATCATCATGAATGTTTTCAACTACCAAAGAACACAAAGTCTTAGTTGATGCATCTTGTTTGCTAATCCAATCTTTCCATGATCTTAAAACAACAGTTGTCTCAAGGGATTCTCTACATTGAAATAACCTCTTTAACATTATGTAATGTGAGCCAAATCTTGTCTTAGCTACCTTCAACAAAACTCTAGTTGAATTAGCCTTAAATAATGCTAACAAGTATTTGCGATTAGTGAAAATTTTCACAATTTTTTTCTGCACTTGTATGTGCTTTTAATCCATGGGAAAGCCTCAGCAAAGTCTTTAAAAATCAAGTTCAAAGTATGACAAACACAAGGAGACCAGAAAATGTGTTTATGTACTTTTTAAACTTCTCTTCCAGCAGCTATGCAATTTTTGGCATTGTCTGTGACAACTTGGAGAACATTGGAGGGGCCAATTTTTTCAATCGCATCCAGTAAAAAATCAGCAATCACTTACCATGTTTTTTCCACTCCATTGAAGACACCACAATACATAAACATGGCTCTACGACAGTTTGCTGCAATGACATCGATAAGGTGGTCTTGTTTGCAATTAGACCAACCATCTGAGACAACCGATACACCATGAATATACCAAGTATCTTTAACCTTGGCTAACTCTTTTTCAACGTTTCTGTAACATTCATCAAGCAGAGATGTTCTTGCCTTCTCAAAAGAAGGTGATTTGTAACCTTTAGGTGCTTGGCTAATTGCTTGAACCATTTCATGCCATTGAGGACTTCGAAGACAATAAAAGCAATGGCATTTGCACAAAGACACCTCATTATCTTTAGATCAACAGCTTCTCTAGCCATAGTTCCAAAGGACATTTCAAGTGGTGATATGTTAAGAATAGGCAACTGTTTTTTTATGATTGTAGACTGCCGCAATCTTGCTGATACTCCTGCACCTTCTACTTCTTCAACTTTTTTTTTTAAATTTTACATAAGCATCTCGATTGTTCATGAGTGCTTTGCATCGTTGAATATCCGCTTTCTTCCCAGCTTCAGGCCCAAAGAAATGAGCGTGAATCCTTGTATAAGTGCTTGTAAAATTGATCTTACAGTGATTGCAACGCCATGACTTTGCACCTCCTGGATTTTTGCTCAGTGCACTATTAAGCATAGTGACTTCATTAAGCAAAGGCTTAATACTTTGCTTATCTTGTTTCCCATGCTTTGATCTTGGAGCAAAAATTGAATGCAATTTTGATTCATCTGCTTGTTCTTTCTCTTCTTCTCCAGCACTATTATTAGACTCTAAGTCTACATTATCAGACAAGATGGGATCTTCATTTTCATTTGGATTTTGGTCTCTCTTCCTTTTCCCAAATGCCATGACTGAAAATTTGGAATTGATGAGATAATTAGGGTATAAGAATAGGATGTTTAGTGAAAGAATAAGAAATAGTGAGTTGTTTTAACGTGAATGCTTTTAGAGCAGAGTTGATAGATATGATATACAATAGAAATGGATTTTTCCTATTCCATTACTTAATTGAAACTTGAAAAAAGAGATTTATATATCTGTCACTTAAATGGTCTTCTTTCCAATGTTAGTACATTGATTGTGGCTAGAGTTTAGATACTTTTTTTCTCTTCCCTCATTAGTAAAAAGAATGCGACCTTTGAATTTTTGGTACACCAATTTACCTGTTCCAATTCACGTTCCTAAACGAATTGGAACGAAAATGAACCATGAATTGGAACGTACGAATCCAAACGAGATTCGTGGGATTCTGGGTGAATTTACCAGCTCCCATAATACTTTAGAGTTTCTTTTAGCCCCCAGCGGAAGTCCAAGGTAATTAGTCGGAAAAGTGCCAACAACACATCTAATTGAAGTCGCCCATCCCATGATAGTATTCTCCTCATTATTGATTCCGAAGATCCTACTCTTTGACAAGTTTAACTTTAAGCCCGAACAAATTTCAAAAATTGTCAGGACTCTTTTAATGTTCCTAAGCTAGCCTTTGGACGCCTTGCAAAAGATTAGCAAATCGTTCGCGAATTGTAAGTGAGATAACATAAACGATTTATCTGTATATCCAGTCTGAAAACCTTCAAAGAGTCCCAACTTCACAGCCTTGGATAATAGAAGACTCAACATCTCTCCCACCATATTGAAGAGAAAAGGTGATAGCGAGCATCCCTGGCGCAAGCCCCTCGCTATTTTGAAACTGTCTGTTGGCGATCCATTAACCATCACTGAAATGGAAGCAGTGGATAAGCATTTTAGGATCCAGGAGCACCATCTCGATCTGAATCCCATGTGCTCCATAATTTTCAGCAAAAGCGACCAATCTACTGAATCATAAGCATGCATGAGCGAATGCAAATTGGGATAAAGGAACAATCGAGTATTTGTCTACCCGGAGCGAATGCAAACTGGGAAGGACTTATCAGAGGGTCCAAACATGTCCTCAGTCTTCTTGCAAGGACCTTAGACATGATCTTGTATAAACCTCCCACAAAACTTATCGGTCGATAGTCCTCCAATTTTTTCGGATTTAATTTCTTTGGAATCAACGTGATAAACGAACGATTCACTCCATTCTCCCATTTTTTTCCCGAGTAGAAGTCGTAGAAGAATTTCACTATGTCATCCTTCAGGTGTGGCCAAAAATGTTTAAAGAAACCCATGTTTAGTCCATCCGCACACGGGGCTTTGTTGCTATCACAAGAAGCAATCAGTTCCCAAATTTCTTCCTCCGTAAAATGCCTCTCTAAACGTGCACGTTGTTCTTCCGAAAGCTTAATAAAGTCTAGGTCAATCTTCTCCACCTCCATGGTTGGCTTCAAATTATACGCTTTCTTGTAGAACTCATATACAATAGATTTAATTTGGTCTGGGTCCACTAGAAACTTCTCTTTTACTTTCAAGAGACTCAACGCATTTATCCTTCCTCTAATCGTGGCACACTGGTGAAAATATCTTGAGTTACGATCCCCATCTTGAATCCACCTCGCTCGGGATTTCTGAAACCAAATAAATTCCTCCTTCTTATACAACGCCCATAGTTCTTTTTTTTCTTTCACTATGGATTCCATCGAAACTGATGAAGACCCCTGCTGAAGTAAGGATTCCAAATTAGAGATTTGTTGTTCCAGATCCGAGATTACTGCCGACAACTTTATATGTTGTTTATTAGACCAATCTTTGATTGCTTTCTTTGATTCTTTGAGGATGTTGATGATGCCCCTTCTTCTGCAACTCATTTTCACCTAATTGATGGTCGATTCCACCATGTTCTCAAAGCCCTCCTCCTCTAACAAGTAATTAAAAAATTTGAAGGGTTTGGGCCCCCATTTGACCTCAGTTTTTTCCAACATAACGACATGATGATCAGAAAGTGATTGCGGGAGCAGCACTTGACTTATATCTGGAAAAGCTTCTAAGAAACTAGAGTCCATCAAGAATCGATCGAATCTCACAAAGGTGGGTGGATCTCTATTGTTGCACCAAGTATATCCACCTCCAACTAAGGGCAAATCAGTTAGCTCGAATTGTTGAACAAAGTCTCTAAACAGCCTCATTGAATGTGCATTCTGACTCTTCCCTATTTTCTCTTCCAACGATAGATATGCGTTGAAATCCCCTCCTATACAAAGGGGACAATCCACCCATCTTATGAATACTAGTAATTCATTAAAGAAAGTCTCCTTATCCGATTCAACTAATGGGTCGTAGACATTGATCAAACAACAATCCATTTTATTACTGACGAAACTGCCTTTAATTGCAATAAACCATTTGAAGATGAATTCTTGTTGCATATTGAACCAGCTTTCGTCCCATAAGATTAAAATGTCGCCTGTCGCCCCTTCCGATGGTGACATAGCCAACCCCTTCAAGTGTGTTTCACGTAACTTCCTCAATGTTGCAGACCTTATCGATTCCAACTTGGTTTCCTGCAGGAATAGAAACTCAGGCTTCCTTTTTACTACCAGGCTCCTCACTGCTCTTATCTTCTCCTTCCTACCCAATCTATGATATTCCACGATGGACAAGAGAAACGAATCATGGGAAATTTGAAACATACCCCTGATCCTTTTAAAAGGAGTTAAAAGCCTCCCCCTCATATAACCTCATTTTTATTTAGCTTAGAAAATTTCTTTACGAACGCTTTTCTCCCTCCACAAAAGGTGATGCCCATTAAATTATTGACTTCCCACCTGACGTTTGCTTCCTTCTCATCTACCAAACAGAGCTCGTCAGGCACCGACTCGTCCCTGCCCCTATCGCGGGAAGCTTTGCTACTTCTCGATCTACAGTAGACTCTACCAAAATGCCTATTTTTCATCCTTTCATTAACAACATTTCTCTCTAATTGGCGTCCTCTAGTTGTGGAGGAAGACGATCTGGCCGTAGGGGAACGGAACGTGATCACCGAAATCCCTTAATTTTCTTCTCCTAGGAGTGACCAGGTAACATTTGAAGACTAGAACTTTTGGGGTCTTCCACTGATTTGGACCTTTTCCCTTCAACACAATGGCATCTGCCCACATCTAGACTATTTGGGCCAGCCCATTGACCTTTCTCTCTCAACATATTTGCATTGGGTTGAGAATAGTTTCCATGAGTCCCCCAGCCCAAAGTCAGCTCCACATCATGCGCGACCGACAGGTTCTGCTGGGTGGGGTCCTTGTGATTAAGCAATGTCTCCCTAATCTTTCCCTTAGAACGAGACCGCCGCAATTCACCAGAACCCATTTCCCCAGAGCAGTTATTCCTCCTGCCTCGTGTCAAGTTTTCCTTCAGCCATGACTCCACTCTACTTTGACGCGAATCGTCAACCTTTTGATCTTCCCGGCCCCTAAAATCCCAGGCACGTCAGACCGCTCGATCTCCGCCTCAAAATTCATGTCCACCACCCCGTTCTCCAGATTTTCTCCTACAAAATCACAACCTAAGGATTCTAGAAAACCCTCCTCTGTCATTTCGACCATGATTTTGATCACATACGAGCGGCCATTGGTTTTGATGGTAATGTGATTAGGAATGTCAAAGGGACTTGCCACTCTGATTAGCATATGTGCAACTCTATAGTTCAACTTCAGTAACGTTTCCTCTCTTATCTTCACCACCACCCCCATCTATCTGCCATCCATGAGAAAAACTTTTCACTCCAGCAATTCAAAGGGAAACCAATTAAGGATATTGAGCAGAATGCTAATGGCATGCCTCCTTCCTTGGATACTGGTACAAGCCAATCAAACCAGAAGTTAATCTCATTAGCTTTCCTATCCATTGCATCTTCCAACTCTTCCACTGAAGGAAATGTTACTAAATAGGCATTCTTCGCAAAACCCCACTTTGCCACCTTTTCATTGAAACCATCACTAAGTAACCCTTTCTGCACAAGTTCTACATCATATGTTTCTTTTATTATATCAGTCAGGGAGGTCTTGATCCAACTCCTTTCCTCTTCTGGTAAGGAAACACTTAGAGGGCGCTTCTCTTTTTCTTCATTAGTTGTTCTTCTGCTTCAAAGGCTCCCTTTCGCTCCACCATTCCCTGCTACAACGTCCCTATAGGACCTGCCATCATAGAACTTGTTTAGCAATGTTGTTTTGACACCAGGTGACTTATCCTGAGCCTTCTACACTTTTCCTTGTTTGTTGACCTCCAACTTCTGAAGAGTCCCGCGCAGTCCGTCTCTTTTGATACTTTGCCACCTTCACCAAAACCCTTCTCTCGTCAATCCTTGCTTGGTTGACCTTCTCCACCGTGTTTAACAAATCCTTTTCTCTTTCAAAGTGGACAAAAGCAAAGGTAGAGTTCCTATATTTTGGCCTTCTGTTTACTAAGGGGATGAATACCCTTGTAACCTTTCCATGATGCATAAAACGTTCCCTCAAAGATCTCCTAGATACACGCTTGCTAAGGTTGTCAACGAAAGCAGACCAAGCCATATTCAGGTGATGCTCAAATACTAACTCTCTCTCTCTCTATTCTACAATTTGGAATCGTATAATCATCTTACTTTTTTTCCTCTCAGTAGGTCATAAACCATCAACCCTATGATCAAAAGGCTGATGTATTCAGTTTTGCTATTGTACTGTGGGAGCTAGTGACAGCCAAGGTATTTTCCTGAAATTATATGAAGCTGATGAGCAATTGGATGTTAAAATATTTGGATGGTACATTGTTGAATTCTTTTTTTCTTGAGACTGTAGGTTCCTTATGATACCATGACACCGCTACAAGCCGCCTTGGAAGTTAGACATGTTCGAACTTATATTTAGGGAACTAAATAATAACCTCAACTATATAATATTTCGTGCCAAACTTGAGAATTTTCTGTCTATGAGATCATTTGTAGAATTTAGACTCTTTTTCACTCGTGTTTTTATTGTATCGTACATTGGACGGAAACTGTTGTCTCTGTAATGTTTATGACCACCCGCTGCCATGTCATTTAGTAGTGAATATGTGCACTTTAAATTTCCGTCATATACTTGATGGCTTTTGCAACTCAAGTTCCATTTTGCTAGCATGTTATATTCTAAGGGCCAGGCTCCCTTCGGGTGCACAACAGTGAAGACCGTTGAACTCACCCGAAGTGAGTCTGAACCTGTTATTGTTAATAGCATTGGGACAATTAACATATGTCCTAAAGCTTTTCTAACGTCTTTCCTGATGAATTTTAGGGACTGCGGCCGAAACTACCCTTAGAATGCACATCAAAAACTCTTGGATTTGATGCAGAGATGCTGGGAAGCGGCTCCTGACAAGCGACCGTCCTTCTCGGAGATAAGAGCCGAGCTCGAGACGCTTTTTGAAGAAGTTGAGGTATGCGGTCTTCTTTTTTCTCCCTTTGAAGAGTGATTTCTTTGCATCTAATAAAGTGTAAAATAACAGGAAGCAACAACACCAGTAAATGAGAAATGAAGATATTTGTTATGCAAGTAACATGATTTAACACATTTTAATATTCCTTTTTCATAAAAAGTACACTACTGTACATTTTAAGGTTGCATTTGGTTTTAGAAAATATTTTTTGTTTTTATTTTTTGTTTTCATATTTAAAAAATAATTTTTAGTTTTAGTTTTCTAAAAAATTAGAAAACACATTTGGTTAATAAATATGGAATGTTATTTTAAAAATGAAAATAGTGAAAATGTGTTTGGTATATAGTTTTTCAAAATAAAAATGAAAAAAAAAATATTAAATAATTGAAATAAAATATTTTTAGAAAATATTTTTATAATAATAATAAATAAAGTATAAGTAAATAAACCAAAATTTTAAAAAATGGTATTAGAAGGATTTGAACCAGGGTAAAATTAAAAAAAAAAACTCTTGTTTTCATATTTTCCATTTTTTCTAAAACATTTTCATTGTAAACAATGAAAACAAGTTTTTTTATGTTTTCAAATTTGTACTTATTTTATTTTCATTTTATAGAAATCATTTTTATTTTTGCAACTAAACATGTTTTCCTCATCGTTTTCTATGTTCCAAGAAAATAAAACTGAAAGTGGACTTCATTCTCTAGAACCAAACGCACAAAGACAAACCTAAACAAAAATGTTGATTTTGCAATATTTATACTTTTTGGTTGTTTGTTTTGTTTTTTTAACAACACTGGTACTTGTAGATTTCCAAGTTGTTCGAGTGAGTTTATAAAATTCGAGAGTTGAGTTTTTAAAGTTTATATTCAAATTTAATTGTAAACATTTATAATGTTATGGTACTAATTAGTTCTAATTTAATAATTTTTATAACCATATACTATACACATATATTTCTTCATATTTTATCACATGTGGTATATATTAGATTAAAATTACTTGAAATTTTAAGTTATTCGAATTTTTATTTTATAATCTAAAATTTATTTGGATATTTTTAAGTCGAGTCTAGACGAGGCTATTTTCACATTGGGTCAAGTTGAATAATTCGATTTTTTTAAGACGAGTTGAGTTGAATATTTTATCATATGTGATATATGTCACCTGATCTTTTCATACCTTTCACCTTTCCTTTAAGTTAAAAAGATGAAGATCTTTTTTTTTGATAAAAATAGATTTCATTTCATGTAAAACTACAAGTACATACGCAAAGAAGGAGGCACGTTTGGGCCCCAGAGTGTTTGACATTTAAAGTTTCTAGCGAATTTGGCTAGGCAATCCGCAGTCTGGTTACAAGATCGAGGTACAAAGGAGAAGGAGCAAGAGACGAAACATTTAGCTTTAGCTCTTATATCTTCTTCCACTGCTGAGGATACTCAATCAGAGAGGGAGCCCGAATAGAGCCTTCAAATGACGGCTTGTCAGTCAGCCTCGATGATAATATCCGAAAAATCATTCATGGAGGCAAGAGAGATACCGAGTCTGATGGCAATAGCTTCTGCCACTACTACAGATGGGGCTAATGCCGGTGCGGATAATCCTTGAATAAAAGATCTCGAGCTATCACGTGCAACAGTCGCCACGGTAGCCTTACCAGTATGGCAGTCAAAGGCGGCATCACAATTGATCTTAACCCTGTTGGAAGGAGAAGGGGACCAAAAACTCGGTTCCCTTGGTAGCTAAAGCTTCTCCGAGGGGTAGCTTCAATAGCTTGGGAAAATTCCTTAAAGTCCCTTTCAGACTGCAACCACACGTCCCAGAGAAGGCCTTTCCTGCCTTCAAAAACCAACGCATTCCTTGACTTCCAAATTACCCAAAGGAGAAAGGCAATAAGTGCACAACCTTCTTCAAAGTTTCCCAGTTTTCGGAATTCATTGACCTTACTCCACCATTTAGGAAAACCGGGAAAACCAAAAACGGAAGGCACATAATTGAAACCTGATGCCTTTCAGACCGCTTGTGCAAACGGGCAGAAGAAAAGGAGAAGCTCAATGGATTCCTTCTGATCACCGCATCTGGGGCACTGGTCAGAGTCTTGGAATTTGCCGTGAAAACGAGCTGTAAGAGTACTTTTAGTGGGAACAATATTATGTCAGAGCTTCCAGACGAAGGAACGGATCTTAAACGATACTTTCAAGTCCCAAATGGAATTCCAGAAAGCTTTGTCGTTACCCGGATTGTTGATAGAGGAGGGTTCCACCAGGTGTCTAGGGTTTTCCTCAATGAATCTATACCTCGACTTAGCCGAATAATCCTCAATCTTTGTTCCTACCCATATAAGGGTATCTTTGACGCCTGGTCCTCCAAATGGAATAGTCAGGATTGCTTTGGCCTCCTCCGGTGAGAAGAGACCCTCAATTCTAGATTTATCCCACGATCTTTGATCTGAATTCATGAGGCTACGAACAGAGGGATGGGGGCGGCTTGGCGGTGGCTGGGTGGAGATCCTGAACTTATGTAGTTTTGGAATCCAGTTATCATTCCACGTCGAAATGCATCTACCATCTCCTACACGCCACAAGGAGCCGTCTCTAATAACTTCAATCCCCTCCCAAATACTTGCCCAAGCCTAGGAATGATTTTTGCTCTTGGAAGCATAAAAAATGTTTCCATTCGGGTAATATATACCATGGAGAGTCTGAGCCAGAAGAGAGTCTGGATGCTTCATCAGTTTCCATGCGACCTTTGTAATAAGGGCTCTATTAAAAGTTCTAAGATTTCGGAAACCCATGCCTCCCTAGTCCTTCGAACGACAGAAGTCTTTCCAACTAATCTAGTGGACGCTTTTCTTCTTGTTCCCTCCGTTACTCCACCAAAACTTTGCTACAAGAGAACAAAGCTAATCACAAAAGGTAACCGGTAGGAGAAAACATTGCATGACATGAGTGGGGATTGCCTGAGCGACAACCTTACTTAGAACTTCCTTCTCGGCATGATTTAAAAGTTTGGCTCTCCATCCCCTGAGTCTATTCTGGACCCGTTCCTTGATAAACGCCAAGGCCTCTTTTTTACTTCTCCCCCAAAAGGAGGGTAGACCAAGGTATCTATTGTTCTCCTCCATTGGTCGGAATCCCAGAACATTGGACAAGTGAAGCCTGAGGTTATTGCTGACATTGGAAGAAAATCTAGCCGAGTATTTCTGAAAATTGATTGTATGACCTGTAGAATGTTGGAAAAGGTTAAGCACTCGCAGGACAACTTCACAATTCTTCGTATTCGCCCATAAAACATAAGGCAATCATCTGCAAACAACAGGTGGCTAAGAACCGGGCATCGTCTTTTAATTTTAAAGCCTTCAAACCTGGCCAACTCGACCTCTTGTTCCAAAAACCACGCAGGATACTTGAGATAAATGTAAATAGGAAGGGGGACAACAGGTCTCCTTGTCTCAATCCCCTTCCAGCAGAAAAATCCACAACTCTATCCTCATTAAGGACCAGGGGGAATGAGGTGGAGGAAACACATTCCATAACTCTGGCAACCCACCACTCACAGAAACCCAACCTGTTCATAACCAAGCGCAGAAGATGCCAATCCACTTTATCATACGCTTTCTCAAGATCAATTTTTAGAGACATAATCCCCTTCTTCCCCCTTTTTGCCTATTTAATTGCATAGAATGCCTCATTTGCGAGAATAATGTTATCATGCATAGATCTTCCTTGCACAAAAGTTGACTGATGGTGAGGGATGATGTCCGGGAGAAACTTTTTCAGTCTCGTCGCCAATATCTTAGTAATAACTTTAAGCAAAAAAATTACAAAGGCTGGTCGGTCTAAAGTGGGAAACTTCAGATAGGTTTGGTTTCTTAGGAATAAGGACGATGTTAGTTTTATTGAGCCCGTAGTCGAAGGCTCCCTCACTGAAGAAAGCCGAAACCATCCAAATAAGATCTCCTTTGATAGTTTCCCAGAAAGTTTGGTAGAAACTTTCAGGAAAGCCATCAGGCCCAGGCGCCTTAGACGCTCCCATATTAAAGATTGTCTTCTTTATCTCTTCTTCGGACATTATTTTGCTGAGTTCAGAATTCATCTCCTCGATTACCAATTAGGGGATGTACTCCCTGAGATCTTGGAAATTGATAGAATGGTCCTTAGAGAACAGTTTTTGGAAATATTGCTACAGGTGGCTTGCAATGTTCGCATGTTCCTCCATCCATACCTCATCGTCTCCTTTCAATCTTACAATGAAATTGGTTCTTCGATGTTGGATGGTTGTTGCGTGAAAATATTTTGTATTCATATCTCCCCATTTTAACCCGTTGACTCTGGAACGTTGATGTCAATACCTTTCCTCTCTCTCCCATTTAGAATCCAGCTCTTTCTTAAAAAAGAGAAAAAAAGAGAGATGAAGATCTGAGTAAAAAGTTTCAGACTTCTTAAATTTGCACTAAACTCATAGACTTCCAAATGTAATAGCTTCCAATTTAATACATAACTGACTATGAATTCCAATTAAGTTAAATATGAAATAATGTTATTGTCGGTGCTGATGGTGAAGACGAGGATCGAATGTTGGGTGCTGATCTCGGAATATTGAATTATTTCTATTTTTATTTTAATGCAGTTTTATTAAAAAAATACTCATCTGAAGTTATTTTGTTAAACTTTTTTACTTCTCATTTCAATTTTTGTTTTAGGATATTTCATATTTGTACTTCCAACAGTGTTTGAAGACAACCGTTGTTATTATACTAAATTATATTAAATTTTAACGGTATAGTAATTTGTTTTAAAAAATTAATTAACTGGATTATTATTTTAAAAGAAAATTGATTTATTTGTCACCGAATTTGTTAATCAATTTGTGTATTTTACTCTTAATTCTTTCGACGTATAAATTAAAAGAAATATATAGATAAAAAAAATATAGGATCAAGTATATATAGGTTAACAATTCTTTTTGAAGAAACTATATAGAAAGAGTAAATTTCATAAATAATCACTAAATGAATTTTGCACATGTTATAGAAGGATTATTGAACTATTTAATTGTTATATGATAATAAATTCACTATTTAATTGTCACAAAATGATTGGTTATTACATGTTATGCTATAAGTTTTATTTTTACTATTGATTTTAAGATTTTATTTTCAAAAATCTTTTAAATGAAAGTAAATTATGAACTTTCTCTAAGAACATTTCAAATGAAATGAATTAAAGATTCTTTTAAAAATCTTTTAAATAAAAGTAATTAAAGATTTTTTCCTAAGAACGTTTCAAATGAAATGAACTAAAGATTTTCCTCCTTAATTTTCCTTTTCATGGAGCAACTTTAAAAGTTATATCATGATGTATTTTTATATGAGTCAATAGAACATAGAATATTAGTTATTGGACTCATATTCTAATATTAATAAGGTTTGAAAAAAAAATGAAAGATTATGGTTTAAGTAATAAAATTTTACAATATCATATTTATTAAATTTATTACATATAATATTTAAAGTAATTTATACCATAAATTAATTTGTTTTTTTAATGAAAAACACTGACCCAAATAGTATTTTACAGGTAGTATTCAACTTTGTTGAAAATTTAGAGCAGTCAGCAGGCGGACCATTTCGATGTCATCTTTTTGTCCATACTTTTCTCATTGAACTAATAAATATTAAACCAAAGGGTAAACTACATAAATGACCACCATAGTATTGGAAAAGTTGTGATTTGACCATCATACTTTTTTTCGAAGCAATTAAACCACCAAACTAATAAATTGGTTGCAATGTGACCATCTGCCGTTAGAACTTAACGGCAAGAGTGACGTGGCAGTTAGTAAAATTTGTATAATTACACATTTAATCCTTGTTACTTATACATTTCATCAATTTGCTCCTAATTTTAATTT
This sequence comes from Hibiscus tridactylites, assembly GCA_958450335.1. Lineage (NCBI taxonomy): Eukaryota > Viridiplantae > Streptophyta > Magnoliopsida > Malvales > Malvaceae > Hibiscus > Hibiscus tridactylites. Next base: position 32,782,879 of record OY288273.1, on the reverse strand, counting down.
AACAAAATAATTTAAATATTCAATAAGGTGGTGATACGTGTCACCACGTGTAACACCCGTGTCTAGGGCCTAGGAGGTAGCCGGATTGTCGCCCGAGTCAAATAAAATCTAATTAAAAATAAACCAACTTTAAATAATGACCTATTTGAGTCTTAATAATGAGGGAGGGACCAAAGTTGTAATTTACCCACATTTCAAATAAAGGAAGACAACTTTTCCATAAAAGTTGTCATCTTCCTCTTCATTTTCTCCTTTACCAATTTCAAAACCCTCCCCCATTTTCAAACACTCCTAAACCCTAGTTACTATTCCATTAACTTTGCTAGCCGATTTCTACACCAAATTAAAAGGTAAATGTATTTTCTTAACCTCCTCTCCATTCTCTATTTATCTATTGTTTCAAATTTCAAAAATAGTGAGTTTTGGGAATTAGGGTTCATATGGAAATTTGGGGTTTTGATGGGGTTTTTCAATTTGTTTTGAGAAATTGTTTTGGGGTTATGCTTAATCATGATGAAACTTACAACATATCTTAATTTGGTTGATTTTGGGTAAATTTTCGTAGTGGGTCTTTAGGGCAAATTTTAAGGTATGAAAAATTGGGTTTTTGAGAGGTTTAGTGTTGGAATTGAAGGGCTGATGGTCTACCTATGTTAGGAGGGTGATTTGGGATGTTTTGGAAGCCATTTGGGTGCTTGGAATTGGGTATTTCAGTCCTTGGTTGTGGGAGTCCGAAAATTGGGGTTTTGGAAATGTTATGTGGTTTGGAAAATTGTGGAAATGGGTTGTGATTTGCAAAGTAGATTGATGATTGAATTAGCATTGAATTGAGAAGTAATGTATGGGTTTTGTTTGATTAGAAGCAAGAGGAAACGTGGAAGAGGCTTTGGGACCAAATCCGGGGAGTTGAAGGTTGTCGCTTGCTTGGTCGTGGGGCTTGGAAGCTTAGGTGAGTGGTTAATTGTTTTAAACGGTTTTAAATTGGTTGGTTCGAGTATATGGACTAGGTTGGGCTTGGTAGACCCACCTAGAGTTAGGATTAGGGTGGTAGCCTAATCCTAAACTTGATCTAGAGCCTTTGGTTGAACTCACTATATGGTTGTGTATGTCTCGTATATATTGTGGTATGAATGTCCATGTACATTGCTTTATACATGTGAAATGAGATTGGACTTATGATGCTTGAGACATGCATGATGATGGTTGTTGGTGAATATGTGCTAAGCACAAGGTTAATGAAATGAGTAATGTGATGTGAGTAAATACTGGCGCTAGTAAACTTGGATACAAATGATCGATCATTAGGATGTTAGTGTGTACACATGAGTCTAAAGTCGCGCGTGGCCTTGGTGGCGTTGAGTCACCAAGGAGGAGTACGGGTTCGCCCGGAATTGTATTTAAATATAGTCGGTGATGAGTGGAATCCCATCGACGGGGCGTGAGGATGAGTGGAATCCCCTCCGCGAGGCCGGTGATGAGTGAAATCCCACCGAGGTAATGTGGTTGTTGGATATGAGTTTCCAACGTGTCTATCCGCGTATTCGGGTATTAACTAGGTGCCAATGTTGTTTGATGTATATATCAATGTGTTGAGGTTCATGGTTCCTATTGGGATACTTGTTTGTGGTTACTTATGTTATGGAAATTGAGCTTATGATCATGGCATTAATATTGTTTATTGCTCATGCATTTTTAACTTGTGGACCTTTGGAATGGTTGTGTTTTACTTTGGCTAGATCGTGCTCGGGCCCTGCAATGTTGAGGTTTGTTCTTAGTGCTTACCCTCACTAAGCATCATTGCTTACGCTCTCTTTGTTCAACATTGCAGATCCTTAGTTCGTGGGTTGCTCGGGCAAGTGGAGGGCCTCCAAGTGTGATTTTGACTTGAGTTCACCAAGTATGGATTTTAGTATTTAAACATGTAATTGTTTGAGCAATGGGACATGTATGGTTTTGTTGGATTGTTGTTGGTTGATAGGAGCATGTGTAGACTCCTTTATATATTGCTTTTGCATGGTTGTGTTGCCATGATGAATGTTAACTCATGCATATTTGCTTGCTTGAAATGTTAGCCTTATGCTTAAGAGTGTATAAATGTGTTTGAGTGATCTTTGAATGAATGCATGTTTGTGGGATGTTGCTTTAGTATTAGACATGTCCAAACCTTGTTAAAGCATGATAGTAATGTTGGTATATCTTGGGTTTAAATGTTTGGCCGTTGTATGGTGTTTTGGTGGTGTTTTGGGGCACCCTTGTGCCTCAAAATAGCCCAGAAAAGTCTGCAGACAGGGGGTGTTTCGGAACGGGTCCCCCTATTCCGGAACGGTCCCTGTGTATATGGCCTGCCGTTTCGAAACGGATGAGGGTCGTTTCGGAATGTTTTCGCTACTGGAATTTTGAGAAATTGGCGAGATGAAGCCGTTCCGAAACGGGCCTTTGAGGTTCCGAAACGGTCAAATCTCGTTGACCACGAGATATTGACCGTCAAGGTCGTTCCGATACGGGTCTCCCCTGTTTCGGAACGGTCACCTTATGGGTGACCCTGGCCTGTTGACTAAGTCAAGGCGTTTCGGAACACCCTATGGGCGTTTCGAAACGGCCTGCTGCAGAATGTTAAAATGAGCCGTTTAATTGTTGGGTTGGTCGATGATCGATGTTATGAATGTTTATTCCGCTGTTGTGCCACACATAGGTTTTAATTATGCATGTAGACAAGATAAGATAAAAAGAAAATTTCTGGGTCGTTAACCGAGGGGAAGCCTTAACGGGTTTCGCTTCGGTTTTCCCCGTGTGGCCCACTCGGACCGGTCATCCGACCAGACCGAGACGAGGGGGTTACACTTGTTGGTATCAGAGCCTAAGGTTACCGAGACCTTGGGCAGGTAAGTGAGGTAAGCTCAAGTTTTTAAATTGAAATGCACGGTGTTTGCTTATTTTGCAAGAATGGTTGCTTATGTGACAAGTATGCTGATTGTTTTATTTTAAAGCATGTGTGTGTGGGTCTCATTGCTACTATTACATTGGAAAAATGATTTTTAAGTGAGGAAACTTACTTGGACACTTGGAAGCCTCGCCTTGCTAACCCAACTTGTGTGTTGTTGTTGTGGTTGTAGTTAATATCTGTGAGAGCAATGTCTAGACCGAGAGGTAGACCGAGGTTGGTTCGTCAGGAACCGCGAGTTGTGGCTCCTGTTGAGCCGGTAGTTGGTGCGGGAGCTCACATAGAGGGACCGGGGGCCGCGAGAGTTGGCGCTCCTCCACCACCTCCACCACCACCACCTCCTCCACCTGGAGTTGGGGGCGAGGATGGAGCCGGAGGTAATGGACCACAAGGTGGCCAAGGTGGCCAAGGTCCAGCTGGGATTGACATGACTCCGCTTGTGCAAGCAATAGCGGGAGCATTCCAGGCCGCAGTTGCGGGAGCGCAGGCTGCAGCTCAACCTAGGTGTGATGATGCTAGCTTACCTTTGGAGAGGCTCCGTAGCTTGGGGGCCGAGGAGTTTAGAGGATCTACTCCGGAGAGATCGGAGTTATGGTTGGAGAAGACAGTTCGTATATTGGCTCAGATGGGTTGTGCGGACGCACGTAGATTGGGTTGTGTGATTTCTTTGCTTCAGGGTGATGCCTACACCTGGTGGGTCACCATCACTACCGGGGTTCCAGAGGCAGAGATTGATTGGGAGTTCTTTGAGTCTGCTTTCCGGAAGAGATACTTGGGACCGAGGTACTTGGATGAGAAGAAGCGAGAGTTTATGGCTCTTACTCAGGGAGATACTTCTGTGACTGATTATGAGATTCGTTTCGTTCGTCTGAGTCAGTATGCTCCAGAGTTAGTACCTACTGAGAGGGCTCGATGTGATCGTTTCAGATACGGACTTCATGAGGAAGTTAAGAGGTATACCTTAGCTTCTGATTATTCGGACTTTGATGTCTTGGTTGCTAGGGCCAAGGACATCGAGCACAGCTTGGGGTTGGCCAAGCGTTCTGGGGGATCTAGTTCAGGTAAGAGGCATAACAACTTTGATGGTAGAGATGCCAAGAGGCACCGAGGTGGCGGACATCAGTTTGATCAGAGACGTGGCGGTGGCCACCATGGTAGGGGCCATCAGGGCCATAGAGGAGGAGGGCGTTTGCCCGAGTGTGCACAGTGTGGGAGACAGCACACTGGTGAGTGCTGGGGTAACTTTCATGCTTGTTGGAACTGTGGTTCGAGGGACCACTTTAGGAGGGACTGTCCGCGTCAGGCAGCTCAGGCACCGAACATAGCTCAGGCTCCTGCGAGAGGTAATGATTATCAGAGAGGCCGTGGGCGCGGTCGTGGCTACTTCCAGCCTAGGGCTGATGCACCTAGGGTAGATGCTCAGAGGAACCTTGCTCATGTTGTGGCTGTGCAGCCAGAGGCGGGAGGACCAGCGAGGGTCTATGCTCAGAGAGAGGCCGGGAACGACACCGATGTGATAGCAGGTAATTTCGAGTTACAGTCTATGTCCTTGCTTTCTTTGGTTGATTCGGGTTCTACGCATTCCTACATTTTGAGTAAGCATGCACAGAAGTTAGATATCCCTGTTGAGATCTTAAATGTAGGTATGCATGTTACTAGTTCTTTTGGTGAGACAGTTGTGGTTAGACGTATGTATAGGAGGTGTCCACTGAAGATTCAGGGTCATGTGTTCTCAGTTGATATGATGGAACTTCCCTTCTACGGATTTGATATTATACTGGGTATGGATTGGTTGGTTGAGCGTCGGGCTAGTGTGGATTTTGAGACAAAGAGAATTTCCTTGAAGCTTTCCGATGACTACGAGGTAGTGGTAGTAGGCGAGAACATTAAGTTCTTGTCTAATGTGGTGTCAGCTTTAGAGGCTCATAGGTTGATGGACTCTGGATGTGGGCTTATTTAGCTTATGTTATGAATCCGGATATGAGTGAAGCTAGACCGAAGGATATCAGAATAGTGTGTGACTTTCCAGATGTGTTACCTGAAGAGTTGCTTGGTTTGCCTCCTGACAGAGATGTTGAGTTTGTGATTGAGACAGTTTCAGGGTCTAATCCAGTTTCGATAGCTCCGTATCGTATGGCTCCGAAAGAGTTGAAGGAATTGAAGAGTCAGTTGCAAGAATTATTAGACCGAGGTTTCATTAGGCCTAGTAATTCTCCGTGGGGTGCTCCAGTGTTGTTTGTGAAAAAGAAAGATGGTAGCATGCGCATGTGTATTGACTATAGGCAGTTGAATCAGTTGACCGTGAAGAAAAAGTATCTGTTGCCTCGTATAGATGATTTGTTTGATCAGTTGAGGGGTGCTTCAGTGTTCTCGAAGATAGATTTGAGATCCGGGTATTATCAGTTGAAAGTGAAAGAGTGTGATGTTCCGAAGACAGCTTTTAGGACTAGGTATGGTCACTATGAGTTTCTCGTGATGCCGTTTGGGCTCACAAATGCTCCAGCAGCATTCATGGACATGATGAACAGAATTTTCAGAGACTATCTAGATCGTTTTGTAGTTGTCTTCATTGATGATATAATTGTGTACTCGAAGACAGAAGAAGAGCATGATGAGCACTTGAGATTTGTTTTACAGAGATTGTTGAGCAATCAGTTGTATGCGAAGCTTAGTAAGTGTGAGTTCTGGATTCGAGAGGTTGTATTTCTTGGCCATGTTGTTTCGGCCGAAGGCATCCGAGTTGATCCATCGAAGATTGAGGCTATTGTTGAGTGGAAACAACCTAAGTCCGTGACCGAGATTAGGAGTTTCCTAGGATTAGCCGGTTACTATAGGAGGTTTGTTGATGGCTTCTCTAGAGTAGCTGCTCCTTTGACTAAGTTGTTGCAAAAGGGAGTCAAGTTTGAATGGTCAGATGCAAGACAAAAGGCCTTTGAAAAATTGAAAGAAGCTTTGACAAATGCTCCAGTATTAGTGCAACCTGTTTCAGGTAAGGAGTTTGTGATTTACAGTGATGCTTCCTACGTAGGCTTAGGATGTGTTTTGATGCAAGATAGGAGAGTTGTTGCTTATGCTTCTAGACAGTTGAAGATTCATAAGAAGAACTATCCTACTCATGACATAGAGCTAGCCGCAGTTGTATTTGCATTGAAAATTTGGCGTCACTATTTGTATGGTGATAAGTGTATAGTTTACACCGATCACAAGAGCTTGAAGTACTTGATGACACACAAAGAGTTGAACTTGAGACAGAGGAGATGGCTAGAGTTGTTAAAAGATTACGATTTGACCATTGAGTACCATCCGGGTAAAGCAAACGTAGTGGTCGATGCTTTGAGTAGAAAAGTGGCCGTTGAGTTGAGAGCTATGTTTGCTAGATTGAGTGTGTCCGATGATGGTGGCTTGATCACCGAGTTGCAAGTGAAGCCTCCCTTGATTCAGTTGATTAGAGAGAAGCAGTTGCAAGATGTGAGCCTAGTTCCTCATGTTCAGGACATAGCCGAAGGAAGACCGACTGAGTATAGTTTCAGTAGTGAGAGTTTGTTGTGCTTTAGAGATAGAATTGTTGTACCGGAAGATGTTGAGTTGAGACGTCAGATTTTGAGTGAAGCACATTCGAGTCCCTTTTCTATGCATCCGGGTAGTACCAAGATGTACCGAGATTTGAAGAATGATTACTATTGGGTTGGTTTGAAGAGAGATGTAGCCGAGTATGTGAGCCATTGCATGGTTTGTCAGAGAGTGAAGGCAGAACATCAGGTTCCTTCAGGTTTGCTACAGCCTTTGAAGATTCCGGAATGGAAATGGGAGAGAATCACCATGGATTTTGTATCGGGGTTGCCTTTGTCTCCTTCGAAGAAGAACTCAGTTTGGGTGATTGTTGATAGGTTCACTAAGTGTGCTCACTTCTTAGCAGTGAACACTACAGATTCCTTAGACAAGTTGGCAAACTTGTACATTCGTGAGATTGTGAGACTTCATGGAGTTTTGAAGTCTATAGTTTCAGATAGGGATCCTAGATTTACTTCGAGGTTCTAGAGTTGTTTGCATAGTGCTTTGGGTAGTCATCTGCATTTCTGCACCTCTTATCATCCGCAGTCCGATGGGCAGTCAGAGCGAGTGATACAGATTCTAGAGGATATGCTTCGTTGTTGTGTGATTGATTTTCAGGGTTCTTGGGAGAAGCACTTACCGATGGTTGAGTTTGCTTACAACAACAGTTATCAGTCTAGTATTCAGATTGCACCTTATGAGGCTTTGTATGGTAGACGGTGTAGGACTCCGATTTGTTGGGCTGAAACAGGTCAGAGGTTGTTACCTATGCCAGATTTGCTTAAAGGGACTACAGAAAAAGTGAAGTTGATTTGTGACCGTTTGAAAGCAGCTTCGGATCGTCAGAAGTCTTATGCAGATTTGAAGAGGAAAGAGATTGAGTATTCAGTGGGTGAGAAAGTGTTTCTGAAAGAATCTCCGTGGAAGAAGGTAATGAGATTTGGCCGGAAGGGCAAGTTGAGTCCGAGGTTCATTGGCCCGTATGAGATAGTTGAACGGATTGGGCCGGTAGCTTATCGCTTGAGATTACCTTCTGAGTTAGAAAAGATCCATGATGTCTTTCATGTATCTATGCTTAGGAGATATAGATCAGATCCTTCGCATGTGATGCCCGTTGAGGAGATAGAGTTGAATCCGGATTTGTCTTATAATGAAGAGCCCGTTGAGATACTCGCTTCTGATAGCAAGGTGTTGCGTGGCAAGACCATAGAGTTGGTCAAGGTGTTGTGGAGACATAGAGGTGTGGAAGAGGCCACGTGGGAGAGGAAAGCTGATAGATCTTCCTTGCACAAAAGTTGACTGATGGTGAGGGATGATGTCCGGGAGAAACTTTTTCAGTCTCGTCGCCAATATCTTAGTAATAACTTTAAGCAAAAAAATTACAAAGGCTGGTCGGTCTAAAGTGGGAAACTTCAGATGGGTTTGGTTTCTTAGGAATAAGGACGATGTTAGTTTTATTGAGCCCGTAGTCGAAGGCTCCCTCACTGAAGAAAGCCGAAACCCTCCAAATAAGATCTCCTTTGATAGTTTCCCAGAAAGTTTGGTAGAAACTTTCAGGAAAGCCATCAGGCCCAGGCGCCTTAGACGCTCCCATATTAAAGATTGTCTTCTTTATCTCTTCTTCGGACATTATTTTGCTGAGTTCAGAATTCATCTCCTCGATTACCAATTAGGGGATGTACTCCCTGAGATCTTGGAAATTGATAGAATGGTCCTTAGAGAACAGTTTTTGGAAATATTGCTACAGGTGGCTTGCAATGTTCGCATGTTCCTCCATCCATACCCCATCGTCTCCTTTCAATCTTACAATGAAATTGGTTCTTCGATGTTGGATGGTTGTTGCGTGAAAATATTTTGTATTCATATCTCCCCATTTTAGCCCGTTGACTCTGGAACGTTGATGTCAATACCTTTCATCTCTCTCCCATTTAGAATCCAGCTCTTTCTTAAAAAAGAGAAAAAAAGAGAGATGAAGATCTGAGTAAAAAGTTTCAGACTTCTTAAATTTGCACTAAACTCGTAGACTTCCAAATGTAATAGCTTCCAATTTAATACATAACTGACTATGAATTCCAATTAAGTTAAATATGAAATAATGTTATTGTCGGTGCTGATGGTGAAGACGAGGATCGAATGTTGGGTGCTGATCTCGGAATATTGAATTATTTCTATTTTTATTTTAATGCAGTTTTATTAAAAAAATACTCATCTGAAGTTATTTTGTTAAACTTTTTTACTTCTCATTTCAATTTTTGTTTTAGGATATTTCATATTTGTACTTCCAACAGTGTTTGAAGACAACCGTTGTTATTATACTAAATTATATTAAATTTTAACGGTATAGTAATTTGTTTTAAAAAATTAATTAACTGGATTATTATTTTAAAAGAAAATTGATTTATTTGTCACCGAATTTGTTAATCAATTTGTGTATTTTACTCTTAATTCTTTCGACGTATAAATTAAAAGAAATATATAGATAAAAAAATATAGGATCAAGTATATATAGGTTAACAATTCTTTTTGAAGAAACTATATAGAAAGAGTAAATTTCATAAATAATCACTAAATGAATTTTGCACATGTTATAGAAGGATTATTGAACTATTTAATTGTTATATGATAATAAATTCACTATTTAATTGTCACAAAATGATTGGTTATTACATGTTATGCTATAAGTTTTATTTTTACTATTGATTTTAAGATTTTATTTTCAAAAATCTTTTAAATGAAAGTAAATTATGAACTTTCTCTAAGAACATTTCAAATGAAATGAATTAAAGATTCTTTTAAAAATCTTTTAAATAAAAGTAATTAAAGATTTTTTCCTAAGAACGTTTCAAATGAAATGAACTAAAGATTTTCCTCCTTAATTTTCCTTTTCATGGAGCAACTTTAAAAGTTATATCATGATGTATTTTTATATGAGTCAATAGAACATAGAATATTAGTTATTGGACTCATATTCTAATATTAATAAGGTTTGGAAAAAAAAATGAAAGATTATGGTTTAAGTAATAAAATTTTACAATATCATGTTTATTAAATTTATTACATATAATATTTAAAGTAATTTATACCATAAATTAATTTGTTTTTTTAATGAAAAACACTGACCCAAATAGTATTTTACAGGTAGTATTCAACTTTGTTGAAAATTTAGAGCAGTCAGCAGGCGGACCATTTCGATGTCATCTTTTTGTCCATACTTTTCTCATTGAACTAATAAATATTAAACCAAAGGGTAAACTACATAAATGACCACCATAGTATTGGAAAAGTTGTGATTTGACCATCATACTTTTTTTCGAAGCAATTAAACCACCAAACTAATAAATTGGTTGCAATGTGACCATCTGCCCTTAGAACTTAACGGCAAGAGTGACGTGGCAGTTAGTAAAATTTGTATAATTACACATTTAATCCTTGTTACTTATACATTTCATCAATTTGCTCCTAATTTTAATTTAACAAAATAATTTAAATATTCAATAAGGTGGTGATACGTGTCACCACGTGTAACACCCGTGTCTAGGGCCTAGGAGGTAGCCGGATTGTCGCCCGAGTCAAATAAAATCTAATTAAAAATAAACCAACTTTAAATAATGACCTATTTGAGTCTTAATAATGAGGGAGGGACCAAAGTTGTAATTTACCCACATTTCAAATAAAGGAAGACAACTTTTCCATAAAAGTTGTCATCTTCCTCTTCATTTTCTCCTTTACCAATTTCAAAACCCTCCCCCATTTTCAAACACTCCTAAACCCTAGTTACTATTCCATTAACTTTGCTAGCCGATTTCTACACCAAATTAAAAGGTAAATGTATTTTCTTAACCTCCTCTCCATTCTCTATTTATCTATTGTTTCAAATTTCAAAAATAGTGAGTTTTGGGAATTAGGGTTCATATGGAAATTTGGGGTTTTGATGGGGTTTTTCAATTTGTTTTGAGAAATTGTTTTGGGGTTATGCTTAATCATGATGAAACTTACAACATATCTTAATTTGGTTGATTTTGGGTGAATTTTCGTAGTGGGTCTTTAGGGCAAATTTTAAGGTATGAAAAATTGGGTTTTTGAGAGGTTTAGTGTTGGAATTGAAGGGCTGATGGTCTACCTATGTTAGGAGGGTGATTTGGGATGTTTTGGAAGCCATTTGGGTGCTTGGAATTGGGTATTTCAGTCCTTGGTTGTGGGAGTCCGAAAATTGGGGTTTTGGAAATGTTATGTGGTTTGGAAAATTGTGGAAATGGGCTGTGATTTGCAAAGTAGATTGATGATTGAATTAGCATTGAATTGAGAAGTAATGTATGGGTTTTGTTTGATTAGAAGCAAGAGGAAACGTGGAAGAGGCTTTGGGACCAAATCCGAGGAGTTGAAGGTTGTCGCTTGCTTGGTCGTGGGGCTTGGAAGCTTAGGTGAGTGGTTAATTGTTTTAAACGGTTTTAAATTGGTTGGTTCGAGTATATGGACTAGGTTGGGCTTGGTAGACCCACCTAGAGTTAGGATTAGGGTGGTAGCCTAATCCTAAACTTGATCTAGAGCCTTTGGTTGAACTCACTATATGGTTGTGTATGTCTCGTATATATTGTGGTATGAATGTCCATGTACATTGCTTTATACATGTGAAATGAGATTGGACTTATGATGCTTGAGACATGCATGATGATGGTTGTTGGTGAATATGTGCTAAGCACAAGGTTAATGAAATGAGTAATGTGATGTGAGTAAATACTGGCACTAGTAAACTTGGATACAAATGATCGATCATTAGGATGTTAGTGTGTACACATGAGTCTAAAGTCGCGCGTGGCCTTGGTGGCGTTGAGTCACCAAGGAGGAGTACGGGTTCGCCCGGAATTGTATTTAAATATAGCCGGTGATGAGTGGAATCCCATCGACGGGGCGTGAGGATGAGTGGAATCCCCTCCGCGAGGCTGGTGATGAGTGAAATCTCACCGAGGTAATGTGGTTGTTGGATATGAGTTTCCAACGTGTCTATCCGCGTATTCGGGTATTAACTAGGTGCCAATGTTGTTTGATGTATATATCAATGTGTTGAGGTTCATGGTTCCTATTGGGATACTTGTTTGTGGTTACTTATGTTATGGAAATTGAGCTTATGATCATGGCATTAATATTGTTTATTGCTCATGCATTTTTAACTTGTGGACCTTTGGAATGGTTGTGTTTTACTTTGGCTAGATCGTGCTCGGACCCTGCAATGTTGAGGTTTGTTCTCAGAGCTTACCCTCACTAAGCATCATTGCTTACGCTCTCTTTGTTCAACATTGCAGATCCTTAGTTCGTGGGTTGCTCGGGCAAGTGGAGGGCCTCCAAGTGTGATTTTGACTTGAGTTCACCAAGTATGGATTTTAGTATTTAAACATGTAATGGTTTGAGCAATGGGACATGTATGGTTTTGTTGGATTGTTGTTGGTTGATAGGAGCATGTGTAGACTCCTTTATATATTGCTTTTGCATGGTTGTGTTGCCATGATGAATGTTAACTCATGCCTATTTGCTTGCTTGAAATGTTAGCCTTATGCTTAAGAGTGTATAAATGTGTTTGAGTGATCTTTGAATGAATGCATGTTTGTGGGATGTTGCTTTAGTATTAGACATGTCCAAACCTTGTTAAAGCATGATAGTAATGTTGGTATATCTTGGGTTTAAATGCTTGGCCGTTGTATGGTGTTTTGGTGGTGTTTTGGGGCACCCTTGTGCCTCAAAACAGCCCAGAAAAGTCTGCAGACAGGGGGTGTTTCGGAACGGGTCCCCCTGTTCCGGAACGGTCCCTGTGTATATGGCATACCGTTTCGAAACGGATGAGGGTCGTTTCGGAACGTTTTCGCTACTGGAATTTTGAGAAATTGGCGAGATGAAGCCGTTCCGAAACGGGCCTTTGAGGTTCCGAAACGGTCAAATCTCGTTGACCACGAGATATTGACCGTCAAGGTCGTTCCGATACGGGTCTCCCCTGTTTCGGAACGGTCACCTTATGGGTGACCCTGGCCTGTTGACTAAGTCAAGGCGTTTCGGAACACCCTATGGGCGTTTCGAAACGGCCTGCTGCAGAATGTTAAAATGAGTCATTTAATTGTTGGGTTGGTCGATGATCGATGTTATGAATGTTTATTCCGCTGATGTGCCACACATAGGTTTTAATTATGCATGTAGACAAGATAAGATAAAAAGAAATTTTCTGGGTCGTTAACCGAGGGGAAGCCTTAACGGGTTTCGCTTCGGTTTTCCCCGTGTGGCCCACTCGGACCGGTCATCCGACCAGACCGGGACGAGGAGGTTACACCACGGAAGAAGAAAATAAAATGAATTGAAGACTTGCTCATGTTAGGGTTCGAACCTGTGCAATAAGGAACTAAGTGCAATTAGTTTACCACTACACCAAACTCACTTTTATATCATAAGCTTCAAAATATTATACATATCTTAATATTTCCAATGAGCGGCATGAGCGATGGAAGTTCTCTTGGTCTGCAGTACAAGGTGGGATGGTGTACCCCTCCTAGAGTTTTTGTGGATTATCAGGTACTTCAATTTTAAATGTTTGCTTTATTTGTGTGAAACCCGTAAAGTAATGCAATCTAATAATACAAAACATTTAAGTTATCCTTAAGGTTGCTGAACACGATTCAAATCTTGTTCTCCCATTGATGTGTATTCTTTAGTATAATATTGATGATTTAAACCTCTGTTGGACATAGTTACATCAGGATGAAGTGGTACCCCATTTGGAGCCTAGAATGCTCCCATCCACTGTTGACCCAGATGCAGCTGGTTTTGCAGAAAGATGGAACAAGGGACCCAAAAGGTCTGTTCGTATTAGTGCGTGGAAGCTGGCTAAGTTAGACTCTATTGATTCTATGATGGCAACAACCAGAGCAAGAGCATCTTCTTCTGTTCTACGGCCTGTTGACAACCGTCGTATGGGAGATCCTGAACTTAGTTCCAGTGGAAACATGAGCATTAGAAGTAGTGTTAGCACAGATACATGTGAAAATAAAGAGATAAAGAATGATCAGCAATTATCGCCACTAGGAGACTCTTTTGCTCCGAGTCAAGGTAGCCGTGATGAGTACGAGATAGGAACTCAAAGTGTAAGTAGCTTCAGCAGTCCAAGCCACATTCATGAGTCAGTCACGCTTAGCCCACTACCTCAACCTCAAGGTGGTCGTTTCAATATAGCTACCTCCGCTCCCGGCATGCCAGATCGTACCTTTATGTCTAATGCTCCATTACCTGCTATCAACAATCCCATCAGGCCTGACCCATCTGCTTCCGATGAAAGGGTAATACATAAGGGTGGGACTGTTGATCCATTGTTGCTTTCTGCTCCTGCCGCTTCCCTTCTTAGAGATGTCAAAAGGACTGAAGTTGTATTGGATCAAGAAGCAAATAGATATGTACTGTATTCTGAAGAATATGACACGAAGTTGAGTTTGGTGTAGTGGTAAACTAAATGCACTTAGTTCCTTATTGCACAGGTTCGAACCCCAATATGAGCAAGTCTTCAATTCATTTTATTTTCTTCCTCCAAAGGTGGTGACACATGTCACTAATTGATTGGAGGAGTAAAATTAAATTATTAAATCAAATATAATAGTTAAAGGCCTTCAATAAGTAACGAGGATTAAATGTGTAATTATACAGATTTTACTAACTGCCACGTCACTCTTGTCGTTAAGTTCTAACGGCAGATGGTCACATTGCAACTAATTTAATAGTTTGGTGGTTTAATTGCTTCGAAAAAAAAGTATGATGGTCAAATCGTAACTTTTCCAATACTATGGTGGTCATTTATGTAGTTTACCCTAAACCAAATTATATCAAAATAATATTAAACCAAATTAAACATCAATCAAAGAAAGTCCATATGTACCAAATTGATAACGGGGTTAAGTTAAAAGTTGTTTTCATACAGAAAATTCAAAGGTTGCTGTTTTCCTCTCAATATTTAAATTTAATGAAATAATAAAATATTCTAAAAAAATAATATTTCTCATTGTGTTTAGTTCAACATCGATTTAGATTATACATTTATTTGTGTGATTGTCAACTCGTTTAAAATATAAATGTTCTAAGAGTGAATAGAGGCAAAATGTTATGTCAAAGTTGCGAACGATTAGAAAGTAATATTAAAAATTTAGAGGTGCAAAATAATAAAATTTTAAGGTATGCAAATTTAAATAATCGGTAGAAAAAGAATAAAAATACATAAACTATAGGGGAGTTTAAAATTTTCGATTGAACCATTCATGATTCTAAGTTCAAGTCTCATAATGTATTAATATCATATCTTTAAGGGATAATCACACTAATGCCCTTGTACTTTGACAAAAAATTTAATGTGATGTCTAAATTTTAAACGCATTCAATGTGCACTTAAACATTATCACCGTCATATAATATACCACTCGATTATAATGTCGTTATACGGTGATGTGACTTCACACGTGGTCTAATGACAATGTACCCACCATGTGGCGTTTCAGCCCAGAAAAAAAATAACCCAAGTCAAATGAGGGGCATCTAAGTAAATTAACTATTTTTTATACGGGAAGAAAAAAAGACAAAATAGATGCCCTAATTCCTCAATCTCACACTGTCTTCAAGCCGTTTCAATCATAAACTCCGGTGGTAAATGGCGGCGGCGCTGCTATTACCAGTCGCATCTTCGACGAAAATAACCGCTCCTTCTCCGACCTACTTGCAACCGAAATCACTCACCTCCGGTCGACGATTCTTTTCAATCCCTTCCAAAACCAAACATCTCCCCAAAGTCGCCGATGACTTAAACAAACGTCAGTTGCTTCCCATTAAGGCCATCGAGGAAAGCAAGAAGGATTCAGTGACCGCAAAGGAAGCGGAGGCAGAGGTGAATGCTTCGGCAAATGAGGAAAGCGAGTTGAGCACAATAGGAATGAAGATAAAGAAGGCGATGAAAAAAAGAGAAATGAACAATGATAGCCTCGCCGGCGGAGTGGCGTGTGGAATAAGAAAATTTGAGTGGCCCGCGTTTGGTGAAGTATTGAGGATAATTTGGAATGATAATTTGCGGTAAAGGCGTCCAAGATTTCTTTTAAGGTTAAACTACATAAATAGTCTCCCGACTATGCTCTAATTATCTTTTGCATTTTCGATTATCAGAAGTTACAAACTGGTCCCTTGACTTAAAAAAATAACAAACTGATCCAGTGCCTTTAAAAATTTAATGGTGGTGACGCGGCAGTTAACAAAAATTGGCATAATAACACATTTAGTCCTCAACTTTTACACTTTGTTTAATTTTGCCCTAATTCTAAAAAAATACCCTTAACATTTCAAAATTTTATCAATTTAATCTATTTTTTCTCTCCACACAATCATAAACAAGAACGGTCTTCTTTCTAAAACAAAAATCAAATTTTCATTTCTCCTCTTTCTATATACTTGTCAAAGGTAGTTGTGTGTATTTGAACCAAAAGAGAAACAATCTCATCATTTCAATATTTTCATTTTCACCATCAAAATGATGAGATTGTTTCTCCTTTGGAGCTTTGAATGGCTTTGGCTACCTCTGTCTCATTTTAATTTGCAGCTCTGTTTGTTTTCAAAACAAAGACCCCTATATTTTTTTCATTTCCTCAACGTGCTACCTTCATATAGTTTTTCTTTTGAAGAGAAATTGAGAAGCGAATGGAAGGCATACCACACCCAATACCCAGAACGATAGAAGAGGTCTTCAATGACTTCAAGGGCAGACGCTCTGGCTTGATTAAGGCTCTCACAATCGGTTCGATTCCTTTATTTTTTAAATTTGGTTTTGGAAATTACAAAGAAATTCAATTAATTTATTTGAGTTTTCTTATGGCAGATGTTGACAAATTCTACCAACAGTGTGATCCTGGTAGGTTTACTTTTGCTCTTTTCTTTCCCCCTATATTCCATCGTTCTGCTTGTTAATGGTGTGGCAGTGTTGACTACGCTTGTGTATTTGAACTGTTTGTCCTCTTTAATGTCGCACTCAGAACTACTTATCATGGCTTTAGATTTGCTTTTAATGAATGTACCTTAACTTCCAGTTCCAGAGAGCAGTTTGGGTTCTGATTCTGTTTAACAAATCACAATTGAATGTGGTGCTAATAGCTATTTGGTTAAATTGAATATTTATTTTTCTACCTGATTATGATTATGTTTTACTAAAAAATTTCGAGTCTAATAATTGAATATGTTGAAATGATGGTGAAAAATGAGAATGTTGAAATGATGAGATTGTTTCTCCTTTGGTTCAAATACACACAACTAGCTTTGACAAGTATATAGAAAGGGGAGAAATAAAATTTTGATTTTTGTTTTAGAAAGAATATTGTTCTTGTTTAGGATTGTGTGGAGAGAAAAAATAGATTAAATTGATAGAATTTTAAAATGTTAAGGGTCATTTTTTTAGAATTAGGGCAAAGTTAAACAAAGTGTAAAAGTTGAGGACTAAATGTGTTATTATACAAATTTTTGTTAACTGCCGCGTCACCACCCGTTAAATTTTTAACGGCACTGGTTCAATTTGTTATTTTTTTAAGTCAAAGGATCAGTTTGTAGTTTCTGATAGTCGAGAAATATAAAAGATAATTGAAGCATAGTCGGGGGACTATTTATGTAGTTTACCCTTCTTTTAATTGCAGTTTTCATTGTAATTTGGAAGGATAATGAAATGTTGTGTTTTAGTAGATTAATTCATATTCTATGAGGGTTTTGATTTAAAAAAATGTTAGTATTTCTATTTTTGATTTAATAAAATAAATATGAGTGGCCCACATTTTGATTTTTCTTTTGAAAAAGTAAAAGGTGAAATTGTTTTAAAACCCAAAAATTTTAAGTAGTTTATTTTTTGAGAAAAAATGCCACATGGCGGCACATAAGACAACCACGTCATTAATTAACGTTTACATATTTTAAGGACCACATTAAACTTTCAGTCAAAGTACATGAGCTTTGGTGCCATTATCCATGTTTTTAATTCAGATGTATATTTTGTTTTAATTCATATTATGTGTGGATTCTTATTATCATTTCATCCGTTTGTCCACTATAATGATCGATTGTAATTATTCAAATGTATTGAAATTCAATTAACTTATTGTACTGATTGTAGGAGTAAAAATCCTCTATCTTTTTGGGTGATTTTATTTATGCTCCAACACTAAAAATTTAGTTTTAGTGTTTAAGATTAGAGTTTAGAAAATTTGGGACATCATGTATTTTTAGGGTTTAAGATCTAAAATTTAAAGTTAGGAGTTAAAATTTAAAGTTAGGATAAACTACATCTATTGCGACTAAAAATGCGGGAGTGTGCCTTTTCTTCATTTTTATAAAATCGGTCTCGAGTAACATTTTAAAATACTAAAATTTCCTTTCTAATAATTTATTGGAGTCGCCACCGATCGTTCAAAAAAATGAGAGGGTAGACCGGACACCAAAAATAAAACCAGAGATTCCTTTTAGAGAATTGGGTTCGGGAGTCGGTTACGGATGGGGAAGGATTAACACCCCCACACCGCCCAAAATTGGTACCTAACGGATCGTATTGTATTTATTAGAAAATCTTAAAATTTCGGCCCAATTCAATTAATGACTTCCAAATGCATGATCATACAAGATATAAATCCGTACCCAGTCCGCGATATCAAAGAAGATGACGCCCAAATGATTGGGACGACACTCCCAATAGAATATCGGGATTATGAGCACTATTTTTACGTATTTTATATAACAGATAAATATGCTAACTCAAAGAATCAAAAAAAATTGAATTTAAATGAAATAAAGCTATAAAATGGAATCAAAAGGACAAAATTGAAACTTAAAAGAATCATGTGCAACAAATATAAAACATGAACTGAAATTAAATGAAAATAAAAATAAGGGCAGATATGAAAATAAATGGAAATAAAGTGCAGAAATAAAAACATATAAAGGACTGAAATTAAATAAAAAAGAAAGAAGGGTGCAGAAATTAAATAAGCAAACTGATTAGGGGTCCAGGGGGTAATTATCCCGTCATAATTTGAATTAATTATTAATCAGGGTCCAGATTGCAAGGTGGGAACGAATAACAGGGACCTGGGGTGTAATTTTACCATGCGGAATGGCCTCTTACGTAGTTTCCTTTGGGCGGAGGGACTTATAACGCAATTATACCATTTTAAAATATTTAGTTAATATATAATCTAACCTAAAATAAAAACTGATTCATTTGTATTCTTCCTCCCAAATAAAACCCTAGACCTCTCTCAGCCCTCTCAAGGTTTCCGGCGCCGCACCCCTTCGCCGGCCGCCGCTAATCGGCGCCGGCGAACCTAAACCTTCCCCTTTTATATTTTTTTTTTACTTTTTTTTTTAAAACAAACCGAATCCTACCATGGATCTAACCCCCAAAGCTCTCTTTTTCTTTTTATTTCAAAACCTAGACCCCATGTGATAACTACCTTACCACTCACCATGCATGTAGACGGACCGGCGGCCGGTCATCGGAGCACGACGTAAGGGTTCGAAAAGGTAACCTCTTTTATGTTTATTTTTGTATTTTCGAAATAATAAAAAAATATGAAACCGAGTAAAAAAAAAAATACCTCTGAACTTTCTCTATTTCACTTGCTTGAAAAGTAAAAAAAAACCTCCCTTTTACATTTTCATTCACCGATTTATAATCGGATTTACAATCATGTTTTTTTTACTAACTTCTGACATATTCTGCCCTATTTGGATCAACTTGCGAATGGCGGTGGCATCGTGGCCGTTGGTGCCGCGGAGATGAACGGCCGGATTCAAATCTGAGATGAACGACCGAGATGAGGCGCGTGGCTTACACGCGCGCGTGGAAGTTGAACAGTCGGCGCGTGTGACACACGCGCGATCCGAGTCTCTCCTGTTCTCGATCCTGACCGTTGGATCGAATCTTGATCCAACGGTTCTGATGCATCCTACAGATGTTGGGAAAGTCAAAAGTCAGAGTCTATTTTTTATTAATATTTTTGTATATATTATTTTTTATTTTTGTATATTTTTAAATTTGGGTCTTTCATGGGCCATTTGATATGTAATGGACTCTAAATTGTTATTTATTATTTTTTATTCATTATTTATTCATTTAATTATCAATAAAATATAATAATAACAACAATAATAAATAAATAGATAGAATGTGAAGGGGAAAAAATTAGTGTTTACAGTTGCCCCTCTTTGCTCATTCTGGTGAAACAAGAATAGAGCAAAGATCATAAACACTAATTTTGCATTACTTCCCTGTCATGATCCGAGGCCAAGGGTCTCTCCTATATGAAACAGTGGTGTTCTTCCTCCGTCCAAAACCTTGGATCTGCGAGCTCTTCTTGTATAGAGCGAATCTTTCTGACAGTCTTCCATCTTCAAGTTTTGGAGTTGCAGATTCTTCCTGTATATAATCTTTTTTCTTTCATTGGATTGTTTGAGTTAAAGTTCTTCCTATATAGAACTTTTCGATCAAAGATCCAGAAGCTACAAGTTTTTCCTATATAAAACTCTTCGCTTCGAAGTTTTGAGCTTCAGGTTTTTTGTGTATAGAACCTTTGACTTTAAAGTCTCAGGCTCCTCTTACATAGGACCTTCGTCTCGGAGTTTCAGGTTCTTCCTATATAAAACCTTTGTCACAAAAAATTTTAGGGTTCTTCCTATATAGAACCTTGGAGTTTCGGGTTCTTCCTATATAGAACCTTCATCTCAAGATTTGGGGTTCTTCCTACATAGAACCTCGGAGTTTCGGGTTCCTCCTGTATGGAACCTTTATCTCAATATTTGTGGCTCTTCCTATATAGAACCTTTACCTTGAGATTTTGGGGTTCTTCATACATAGAACCTTGGAATTTCGGGTTCCTCCTATATGGAACCTTCATCTCAATATCTGTGGCTCTTCCTATATAGAACCTTTATCTTGAAGTTCTTGAAATTCTGAGAAATTTAAATGCCGCTTCAGCTTCTTGTCCCCTCGTTGTGTACACGACTTGGGCGTCTCTTTGAGTTTTCCTGTCAAAAGCATAGACAACAATTTTTATCGATGCAGTGGGTTAGCATGTTCCTATCTTAGGGATGCTTAACTACAAATGATGCATGATTATTGATCTCTTTTTCATCTCTTTCAGACTCATTTCTTGTTGTTTCTATTCTTCGGTCTCGGTGGTTTGCCATCTCAAGCTTGGGTTCGACCCTTTTCCAGCCAGCCCCTTTGTTTTTAGGTGACCTTCAATGTTTTGCCCCCTCTTTTCTTTCTTCTTTTTCTCCTTTTCTTTTTTATTCCATCTTTGCTTTTTCCTTTCTGTGGTTACTTCATTTTCGCGATCATTTTGTTCTTCTTTCAGTGAGGAATCTCATTTTATGCCAGTTTTGATAGTTCTCTTCCGTCGTATCAAATGTTGGGGTTTCCATTTTCAAATTGCCTGTATTTCAAAGGATAGATCATAGTAATGCCGCAAAATCTTCTGCTTATTTTAAATTTATGTTACTCTGCTTATTGGGTACTTAACAATGAATAATGAAGGGAATGACAAAAGAAAATGGAAAGGTTATATTATCATTATTGACAGATTGGCAAACACAAGAAAACAAAACACTGTACAGAGCCCTAACATGCACTGTATGAATGATGCACGAGCCTGTCGATCAAGGTGAAAATCTTGTTTCAGAGATCTTTGATCCTGGATGGGGTTTGTTTGTCATATGCCTGATCCTTGCTTCTTTGAACTGCCCTGTGCGGGTTTTCAGCTCAAATCTCCTTTTCTGGCTCCAAGGTGCCCATTTTGGGTTTTCACCTTGAAACCCTCCTTTTCTTTTCTTTTCTTTTTTTTTTCTTTTTTCTTTTTCTTTTTCTTTTTCTTTTTCCTTTTTTTAAGCATAATATTTTTTTACTGCATCAGAGTTTATTGGGTTTTTCAACTCTTTCCCGTCCATTTCTGCTAAGATCAATGCTCCTCCAGAAAACGCTTTCTTGACGACAAACGGTCCTTCCCAATTGGGTGTCCATTTTCCTCGGGAGTCTCTATGGTTTGGCAAGATCTTTCTGAGCACCAAATCTCCTTCTCGAAATTCTCGTGGGCGCACTTTCTTGTTGTAAGCTCGCATCATCCTCTTTTGATACATTTGACCATGGCAGATGGCCTTCAATCTTTTTTCCTCGATGAGATTTAACTGGTCATATCGTGCTTGTACCCATTCCGCGTCATCTAGTTTTACCTCGTTTAGAATCCGAAGTGAAGGAATCTCGACTTCGATAGGTAATACTGCTTCAGTCCCGTAAACTAGGGAGTATGGTGTTGCCCCGGTAGAGGTACGTATGGATGTTCGGTAGGCGAAAAGGGCAAAGGGTAGCTTCTCATGCCAATCTTTAAAGGTGTCTGTGGTTTTTGATATGATCTTCTTAATATTTTTATTGGCTGCCTCGACTGCTCCATTCATCTTGGGACGATAAGCTGTAGAGTTATGATGCACTATCTGGAATTGCTCGCACACGCCAGCCACCATTGAATTGTTTAGATTGGAGGCATTGTCGGTGATGATCCTTTCTGGCATTCCGTATCGACAAATGATTTCTTTCTTTAAGAACTTGCAGACTGTTGCTCTGGTGATGCTAGCATAAGAAACTGCTTCTACCCACTTGGTGAAGTAATCAATGGCGACAAGAATGAAACGATGCCCGTTGGAAGCCTTTGGGTGAATTTGCCCTATGACGTCCATTCCCCATGCGGCAAATGGCCATGGTGAGTTCATGGTATGTAAAGGCAGCGGTGGGGAGTGAATCTTGTCGGCGTATATCTGGCATTTGTGACACTTTTTGGCGTAATCAATGCAATCTCCTTCCATCGTGGACCAGAAGTAGCCATATCTCATTATTTTCCGGGCCATCGAGAAGCCGTTGGCATGTGTTCCACACAACCCTTCATGTACTTCGGCTAGAATAGTTTTTGCTTCTTGCGCATCGACACATCTCAATAGTACCTGGTCTTTTCCTCTCTTGTATAAAATTTCACCATCTAAGACGTACCCTGCTGCCATTCTCCTTATGGTCTTCTTATCATTCTCATTTGCTTCTTTAGGGTAATCTTGGAATTTTATATATTGCAAAATATCGTAATACCAGGGATTTCCATCTACTTCCTCTTCTAGGTTACAGCAATGAGCCGGTATTTCAAAAATCCGCATCTCTATTGGTCTCATTTCGGCCTTCGTGCTTGCTTTGAACATTGCAGCCAAAGTTGCCAGAGCGTCTGCCATTTGATTTTCTTCTCTTGGTAGATAGGTGAAGCTGATTTTCTCGAATTCTTTGTTTAGCTCTTGAATCAAATTATAGTACTTGATCAACTTCGGGTCTCTAGTTTCCCATTCTCCTCGGAGTTGGTAAATCACCAAGGACGAGTCACCGAAGACTTGAAGTACTTTAATTCCTCTCCCGATAGCTGCAGTTAATCCCATGACACATGCCTCGTATTCTGCTGTATTGTTTGTGCAAAAGAATTCCAATCTACTCGTGAATGGGTAGTAGACATTTTCCGGTGAGATCAATATTGCCCCTATGCCATGGCCTAGAGCATTGGACGCCCCATCAAAGTAAAGCTTCCATGGATTCTCTTCTTGGGCAGCAGTCTTTTCGGTTGTGATACACATCAAGTCTTCATCTGGGAATTTGAAATTCAGGGGTTCATAATCATCAGATGCACGGCTTGCTAAAAAGTCAGCTATGGCACTTCCCTTTATTGCTTTCTGATTAACGTACACAATATCGAATTCTGACAATAGCATCTGCCAACGGGCCATTTTCCCGGTTAAGGCTGGCGCTTCCATCAGGTATTTTAACGGGTCCATCTTGGATATCAACCAAGTGGTGTGATACAACATGTACTGCCTGAGTCTTTTTGTCGCCCAGACCAGAGCACAACATAACTTTTGTATTGACGGATACCATGTTTCACAGTCGGTGAACTTCTTGCTTAGGTAGTAGATGGCCCTTTCTTTCTTCCCGGATTCATCATGTTGTCCTAGGACGCACCCCATCGAATTTTCATAGACTGTTAAGTACAAGATTAGTGGTTTGCCTTGCACCGGAGCTACCAAGATTGGAGGATTCGCCAAATATTTTTTGATCTTCTCCAAAGCCTCTTGACATTCTGTGTCCCATACCCCTGGGTTGTTTTTCCGAAGCAGTCGGAAAATAGGGTCGCATTTGTCGGTTAATTGGGAAATAAAACGTGATATGTAGTTAAGCCTCCCCAAGAAACCTCGGACTTCTTTTTGCGTTTGAGGGGGTGGAAGATTGTGGATAGCCTTGACTTTGTCAGGATCGATTTCGATTCCATTTCTACTGACCACAAACCCTAAGAGCTTTCCAGATGTAACTGCAAATGTGCATTTGGCGGGGTTAAGCTTCAATTGGTACTTTCTTAATCTTTGGAAGAGGTTTCTTAGATTTTGAATATGTTCTTCCTCTGTTTTGGACTTGGCAATCATGTCATCCACGTATACCTCAATTTCTTTGTGCATCATGTCATGAAAAAGGGTCACCATAGCCCTCTGATAGGTTGCCCCAGCATTCTTCAGCCCGAAGGGCATTACTTTGTAACAAAATGTGCCCCATTCAGTTACGAATGTAGTCTTCTCCATATCTTCCGGGTGCATTTTTATTTGATTGTATCCCGAAAACCCATCCATGAAGGAGAACCATGAATGCCCTGCTGTGTTGTCAACCAGGGTATCAATGTGGGGTAAAGGAAAATTGTCTTTCGGGCTTGCTTTGTTGAGATCCCGGTAATCTACACACATGCGAACCTTCCCGTCTTTCTTTGGTACTGGAACTATGTTAGCAACCCATTCGGAATACTTGACCACCTTCAAGAATCCTGCGTCGAACTGTTTTTTTACTTCATCCCTGATCTTTAACAACATATCAGTTCGCATTCTTCTGAGCTTCTGTTGAACTGGCCTATATTCAGGTTTTATCGGTAGTTTGTGTACTACGATATCCGTGTTCAGCCCTGGCATATCCTGGTAGGTCCAAGCAAATATATCTTTGAATTCTTGAAGTAAGACTATCAGATCGTGTCGGGTCTTTCTTGC
This sequence comes from Hibiscus tridactylites, assembly GCA_958450335.1. Lineage (NCBI taxonomy): Eukaryota > Viridiplantae > Streptophyta > Magnoliopsida > Malvales > Malvaceae > Hibiscus > Hibiscus tridactylites. Next base: position 32,758,251 of record OY288273.1, on the reverse strand, counting down.
AAGAGCGGTGCCGATTTTCACTTCTTTTTTCTCTTCATCAGTCCCCAAATTGAGAATCTCCACTTCTTCTCGGTGAGGCAAGATTTGCTTTTCTTCACTTTCCATCATTCTGAGCAATTCGTTTGGAATTTCACAATCTGTTTCATCCAGTGTCTCATCGGACTCTTCCAGACATAAAGGCAACTCGAATTTCACCTCTATGTCAGATTCGGAATCATTCATACAGGGAACGGTCTGGGCCCTGCATAGCGTCATAAGAAGGATATTTGGAAAGGGAAATGTGTTTGGGTGAAATGAATGGTAAATGAAATGAACAAATAAAAAATGAACAAATAAATGCCCACCAGACGGATAGGAATAAATGATAAATACGCGGATTAGATGATATGTTTGCCATTTAAAAGGGTGGAAACGAAATCATCTTATTGAATTTAAAAGCAGGTTAACATAGTTGCCCTTTACAGAAGATCCCTAATGCCTGTGGGCCACGACAGTAGGGGTTGTTTGAGGCATTACTCTGTTTCTTTCTTAAGGGTTACAGGCAAGTCGAAGCAGCTCCAATTATCAAGTGATTCCCCCGGAAAACAAGGACGAATTTCCGTTAGGAACTTGCTACTGCTTTCACTATCGGATATCACATTGATGGACATTCCTTCAAGCCATTCATTAAATGCTTCTTCTTCATTGAGCATGTTGCTTTCTCGGTTTGCTTCTTGTATCCTTTGTTCGGCGTTGATAATTCCCCCAGACACAAAGGTGTCTCTGAGATGGGGAAAAGTCATGGGTTTCCATGGGATGTCCATTCCCTTGAACCTGGCTCTCCTCCTTTCCGCTTCCTTTTTATATTCCTCCCTTTTTTGCAGTATACTGGGCTTGTGGCCTAATCCATGTTTGCCATTCTTGAAGATGACCTTCGTTGCTCGTAGTCTTCCTTGCAAGTTCTTCCCCAAGCCTTTTCCAACTTTACCCCCTTTTCCCAAAGTCTGCTTGACGGCCATTTTCGTGCAGTTAGACAGCCTGGGACACGGGATCTTGCACCCTTCTGTGACAAAGGTTGCATTGATAAATTCTAAGGCCCGAAAAGCACATTCTACGGCCTCTTCGTTTGGTGGGACATAAGGGGCATCAGATGTGACCGAAGCTATGATTTCCTGCTCTGCTTCGACACTTACCAATTTTCCTTCGGTTATAAATTTCAGCTTTTGATGTAGGGATGAAGGAACAGCGCCAGCTGAATGAATCCAAGGTCTTCCCAACAAGCAATTATACGTTGGGCGGATGTCCATCACCACGAACTCAATGACATACTCTGTCGGCCCGATTAGCAATGGTACTTCTATTTTCCCCACTACTTCCCTTTGAGTCCCATCAAAAGCCCTCACAGAGCTGTGGCAGGGTTTAAGGTGGGAACTATCTATAGGTAGTCGTTGTAAAGTTGTCATTGGTAACACATTCAGTGCAGACCCGTTGTCAATGAGTACCCCGGGCAAGACGTATCCCTTGCAGTGGGTGGTAATGTTTAAAGCCTTGGTGGATCCCATACCTCCATCTGGGATTTCGTCATCACTGAACGTGATGTAATTATCTGCAGCGATGTGCCCCACAATACGGTCTAGCTTGGCCACCGAGATGTTTTCCGGAACGAAAGTTTGATTTAAAACTTTCATTAAAGCATCGCGATGCTTTTCTGAACTTAGCAACAGCTCAAGTACTGTAATCCTTGCTTGTTGTTTTCGCAGCTGCTCCACAACGTTGTACTCACTATGTTTTAGGAACCTCAGAAACTCCTGTGCTTGAGCCTCCGTCACAGGCTCGTTGATCTTTGTAGGGGGCTCTTCACCAAATGCCTTCCCTTGTTCAGCCACAGAGTCATTGTTCTGACCATTAGTCTCCTTTATTGCCCCCGATGGAAGGCATCTGCCACTTTTAGTGAAATGACCTGCTTCATTTATAGCTTCGGTTCCTTCTTCCGTCCGTTCCTGCCCTTGCGTTGTTCGAGCATCATCGGATGCAAGTCCTTCACGATGCATTGCAGAATTTTGTGATACGGATATATTGGCTGTATAATTCCAAGGAACCTTCCTCGTATCCTTAAATAGGAAAGGGGTCGGAGCCGAAATTATGAGTTTCGGGGTCGTCTTTGAACTTTCCCCTTGAGATGAACTCCCTTCATTTGATCTGGATAAGACATATGGTCTACCTACCCCGTATTTAGCCTTGGGGTGATCTGACGCACAGACGTCCCATTCCTTCTTTCCTTCAATTTCCTCAAAGAATTCAATTTCTTTGTTGTCCATCATTCTCTGGACCACCTGTTTGAACTTTTCACACTGTTGAATTTTGTGCCCTCTTTCTTGATGAAATTCACAGTAAGGCTCACATCCTCCCTGCACTAGTTCCATGCCCCGATCTATTAATCGAGCCGTACACAGCTGCTGAAATACCCATTGAAGAGGGCACCTGACTTCTGCAATTTCCATTTTAGCCTTTCTATTGCCTTCATTTTCAATAGCATTCACACCACGACCTCCATGGTTTGGTAAAGGATTGGCAGCCATGTTAGGCTCATCAAACGATAACACTCCTGTGTTTATCAGATTTTGAACGACCTTCTTGAAAGAAAGGCAGTTTTCTATCGAATGACCAGGGACGCCGGCATGATATTCGCATTGAGCCTTCTCATCATACCAGGCAGGAAAAGGGGGCTTGTATGGAGTGACATAATATGGTCGGACTAGGTCAGCCTTATGCAATTGTGAATACAATTCGGCATAGGATACCGGCAATGGGGTAAATGACATTTTCTCTCTTTCTTTCCTAGTAGTTCTCTCTTCCCTTTTACTCGAGCCTTGTGTATTTCCAGCAGAAGTCTGGGGCTGCGAGATGGTGAGGTTTGCTGGAGCGCAGTAAGTACTGGTGGCGTTCACCTCGTTGTCCTTCTTTTTGTAATTTCTCCTGGCATTTTCCCCATTGTCAATTCTCCCACTTTTTATTGCAGCTTCAATTGATTCCCCTGTCCTTACTAAATCCGCGAAGGCTTGAGTGGTATTGTTTATCAAGCGGTCAAATAGCGCCCCTCTCAAAGTGTTTACGAACATAAGGGTGATCTCATACTCAGGGATGGGTGGTTGAATCTGAGCAGCGACGTCACGCCATCGTTGGGCATACTGGCGTAAACTTTCATTTGGTTTTTGTTCCATACCTTCTAGCATGATTCGGTTTGGGGTCATGTCCGTTACATGTTTGTATTGTTCAATGAATGCCTTCGAGAGGTCTTTCCATGATTTGATGTTTGCCCGGCTCAATTGTGTGTACCAGCGAATAGCTGACCCAGTCAAGCTATCTTGAAAGCAATGGATTAACAGCTTCTCGTCTTTTACGAAGGCAGCCATCTTCCTTATATACATAGTTATGTGAGCCGATGGGCAGGTAGTCCCATCATATTTATCAAAATCGGGAGTTTTAAACTTTGGTGGGAGGACCAGGTCCGCGACAAGGCTTAGATCGTTGGCCTCGTTTTCTTGCTCATCCCTTTCGTGCATGGAATGGAATTTTTCTTCAAGAAAACGGAATCTCTCTTCGTATTTCTTTTCAACCTCTGCCCTGATCCGTTCTACTATGTTCAGGTCCGGTATTTCTTCATCTTGGCCCACTTCCATGTCGACATGTTGGCCCGTGGGTCCCCCAGCTGGGTGTTCAATCGACACACCAGCGGTATTAATGTATACTCTCTTTTCAGGAGCCGGCAGGCCGGGTCGAACCCTTGCATGAGATACAGTTTCCCCAGTTTCTTCGCCAGTGTTATCAGGGACTTTCATCTTGCCGGTCACTTTTTCTAGTAGAGCGGTTATTTGATTCATTATTACAGCTTGAGATTGCGCAATTTGGTCCGTGATATTTTGTTCAGCCCTATTGACTCGGGTTTCGAGGTCCTTTTGACCCTGTTCCAAGCTGGACACTCTGTCTTCCATTTCTTTGGTTCGAAGGCGGGTACCGTATTTGTGCGGTATGATTGCTGCCATATTATTTTCTCACGATTAAATATTGTCATTTTAACCATTAAATGCAATGTGTAATATGATAATGATGCATGAGAATGGATGTAATGGGGGTGTTGATTCTTAGAACAGTCCTTAGAAAGACTTTTATTTAGTAGAAAAGGTTTGCATTACAAAAGTACTAGTAACGAGTTACAGATAATGGCTCGCTTCTGCGCCTAGCACTGTCACTTCCTGAAGTAGAGCCCGGACTCGAGCTCCTAGATCCGTATTCGGGTTGATGAGTGTATGTAGTTCGGCTGCAGCTCCTGCTAAGTTTTGGATGTAGTGAGCGACTTCCCGTGCATGCGTCATAACATCCATCATAGCTCTATGTTGGTCTCTGATCAGTTGGCCTGCCTGTTGGAGCCCCCAAACTATCCGGCTATTGTCTTCCTGAATGGCACCTTCGAATGAAGCAAGTTGTTCCCTGCACCCCTGTAAGGCTGCCTCTAACTCAGTCACCCTTGCCCTCAGTAGTTCGTTTTCTTGTTGGGCAAAGTCCAAAGCCATGTAACCTTGGTTTTGATCGTTCATGAGCCCTTCTACTTGAGCCACGAGCTCTCCGTTTGTTATGATTAGATCTTGATTCAGGGCCTGGCTAATGATGAGTTCTTGAGTCATTGCGTTTAACTCGGCCACTTTCTGCTCGGTCAAAATTTGGCTATCCTGGTAAGCTATTCCCGATTGTGTCAACTGAGCCACCAAGTTCTGAATCTGTTCCTCGCTAAGGGCCAATTTCTGTTGAGCAGCCTCCAGCTCCTTATTCTTTTTCATGACATGCTTCTGACTCGCTTCATATTTGCGGGCGTAACCATCAGATTTCTTCCTTGCTGTTACTAATTTGTTGGTTAATTCTCTGGCAGTAGTTCCCAATCCATTTCTTCTCAAGTTCTGTTTCAACTCCACCCACTCATGTCTTAAGTCTTCATGTTCTTCTTGTAGCGCTTTCTTTTCTTTTAGCAATTTCTCCCCTTGGTTTTTATATTTGTCTGTATCGACCGATGCTAAGTAGTTTGCAGATTCTAATTCAGAAATTCGCTTTTCCAAAGCTTGTACTTCTCTTTGATGGGCTCTTCTAGCCTTTTCCAGGTCGGTGGGGGCATCTCTCATGTGTTCTTCCAAGGGTCGGACATTCGCCTGATTCGATCCTGGAAGGTTGTCATTAACACGGGTAGTCCTCCAGTGCTCGTAAGCAGAAGTGAAAGGTGTTCCATCGTTATATATTTCAACTTTGTATAGATTTCTCCAAGCACGGCTCATCTTCAGGACCTGAGCCTTGTAGCCATTACCTTCGTGTGGAAAGCTAACAGTTTCTAAACCATGTGTCACAGGGATGAACTGCATCGAGCCAAATTGGCGTGATACTAGTAGTGGGCAATAACCGGTTCCTCCCCATACTCCTGGCAGTGGTACCCAATCATACTCCCCACAACGATACAGAAAATCCTCTATAATAAGCCACGGGACTTTCCATTTGACCATCTCATCCTGGAGGTCGCGGAATGCTGCTATCCACTGTTCTTCTGTCATGGCTTCAGCTTGGTATTCTTTCAAGAAGACCTTTATGGGTGAATAGCTTGTCATGCACATTTGGTATGAAAATTTCAGGTCCCAGAAATGACTACGAATCCAGATTTCTAGGAGCGGAACACAACACAAAAATCTGTTTCCCTTTCCCTTGCGGCATATAGTCAGTGATCTGAAGGTTTCTGCTAGAATGGTCGGGGCCGGATTGATCCCCTTTTTCAGCTTGACAAACATGTCGGTTGTTGCATAGTCTATATGCCCTCGTGTTTTGGGGAATATGACTAACCCGTAGATGCCGTAGGCGAACAACTGCCTTCTTTTGGGTGGATCGGGATGTAGCTGGATCAACTCCCTGATGTGCCTCCAAGCTATGCAATCACTGTTCCCTGGCTTTGTGATTTTACCTTCGAACCAACTCCCACTCATTCCAGTGACGTCCCTTAAGTTTTCCACAAAAGGGCGCAAGTCCCTGGGCCTTGTGTAGACTTTTCCTTCTTTTGTCCCCGGGCAACGGAGTAGTGACGTATATTCTTCTATGGTAGGTGTCATATCTATCTTTCCGAACGTGAAACAATTATACCCCGGATTCCAGAATTGAGTCAAGGCTCGAAATAAATGCTTGTCACTCTTTACACTTAACAAAAGGGCTATGTCTCCAAACTCTCTTCGGAAATCTCGCTTCATCTCTTGATCCCAACCTTGCCATATTTCTTGTAATTCAGCCGGATTATTTTGAGTAGAAACGATTGCCGTATCTCCGATGACTTCTGATACATGTCCTATTTTCAAGCTGTCCCCTTTTTCCATGTGCATTCGTTCGGACCAACCCCATACATCAGCATTCTCGCTTTTGGTAATATTGATCCTTTCTCCCATTCTTAAATGCCCTCTAAAACGGATGTTCTTTAGATCAACACCTATGTATGCAACATGATGCGAGTTGTATGCAGATGAGAGAAAATAAAAAGAGAAAAAAACAAAAAAGTAAGTCAGTATCGCATAATGGATAGATTATACAAAATGAAGGTGATAAACGTATTGTTAAATAAGACAGAAAAATTGAAAGCACATATAGAAGAAGTAAGTTTAAATGGACCTAGATTTACCTTGACTGTGCTTCGGCATGGTTCTTAGGGTTTAGCTCTATGGCTTAACTATATGCAGTTTGAATCTAGAGTAAAAGGGTACTCGAACTGTCGCAAGGACATCGATTCGAGGGATCGCGACCAGTATACTATACGAGAACGAAGCTCTACGGAGTATACTGATCGGATCCTGGGAACAAATTACAACACCATACGGAAGTGGCAACTTCACGAGGCGAAGTAATTATTCCCACCTAAGGGTTCATGATGACAAAAACATATATCAAACATCGCATACTCAAACAAGGTTGGAAAATCATTAATTAAATTGGGCCGAAATCTTAAAATTTTTTAATGAATTCAATACGAACCGAATCTAAGGCTTGACCCTCTTTTTTGTTTAAAAAAACAAAAAGTTTGTCCCCAGCGGAGTCGCCATGCTGTTGCGACTAAAAATGCGGGAGTGTGCCTTTTCTTCATTTTTATAAAATCGGTCTCGAGTAACATTTTAAAATACTAAAATTTCCTTTCTAATAATTTATTGGAGTCGCCACCGATCGTTCAAAAAAATGAGAGGGTAGACCGGACACCAAAAATAAAACCAGAGATTCCTTTTAGAGAATTGGGTTCGGGAGTCGGTTACGGATGGGGAAGGATTAACACCCCCACACCGCCCAAAATTGGTACCTAACGGATCGTATTGTATTTATTAGAAAATCTTAAAATTTCGGCCCAATTCAATTAATGACTTCCAAATGCATGATCATACAAGATATAAATCCGTACCCAGTCCGCGATATCAAAGAAGATGACGCCCAAATGATTGGGACGACACTCCCAATAGAATATCGGGATTATGAGCACTATTTTTACGTATTTTATATAACAGATAAATATGCTAACTCAAAGAATCAAAAAAAATTGAATTTAAATGAAATAAAGCTATAAAATGGAATCAAAAGGACAAAATTGAAACTTAAAAGAATCATGTGCAACAAATATAAAACATGAACTGAAATTAAATGAAAATAAAAATAAGGGCAGATATGAAAATAAATGGAAATAAAGTGCAGAAATAAAAACATATAAAGGACTGAAATTAAATAAAAAAGAAAGAAGGGTGCAGAAATTAAATAAGCAAACTGATTAGGGGTCCAGGGGGTAATTATCCCGTCATAATTTGAATTAATTATTAATCAGGGTCCAGATTGCAAGGTGGGAACGAATAACAGGGACCTGGGGTGTAATTTTACCATGCGGAATGGCCTCTTACGTAGTTTCCTTTGGGCGGAGGGACTTATAACGCAATTATACCATTTTAAAATATTTAGTTAATATATAATCTAACCTAAAATAAAAACTGATTCATTTGTATTCTTCCTCCCAAATAAAACCCTAGACCTCTCTCAGCCCTCTCAAGGTTTCCGGCGCCGCACCCCTTCGCCGGCCGCCGCTAATCGGCGCCGGCGAACCTAAACCTTCCCCTTTTATATTTTTTTTTTACTTTTTTTTTTTAAAACAAACCGAATCCTACCATGGATCTAACCCCCAAAGCTCTCTTTTTCTTTTTATTTCAAAACCTAGACCCCATGTGATAACTACCTTACCACTCACCATGCATGTAGACGGACCGGCGGCCGGTCATCGGAGCACGACGTAAGGGTTCGAAAAGGTAACCTCTTTTATGTTTATTTTTGTATTTTCGAAATAATAAAAAAATATGAAACCGAGTAAAAAAAAAATACCTATGAACTTTCTCTATTTCACTTGCTTGAAAAGTAAAAAAAAAAACTCCCTTTTACATTTTCATTCACCGATTTATAATCGGATTTACAATCATGTTTTTTTTACTAACTTCTGACATATTCTGCCCTATTTGGATCAACTTGCGAATGGCGGTGGCATCGTGGCCGTTGGTGCCGCGGAGATGAACGGCCGGATTCAAATCTGAGATGAACGACCGAGATGAGGCGCGTGGCTTACACGCGCGCGTGGAAGTTGAACAGTCGGCGCGTGTGACACACGCGCGATCCGAGTCTCTCCTGTTCTCGATCCTGACCGTTGGATCGAATCTTGATCCAACGGTTCTGATGCATCCTACAGATGTTGGGAAAGTCAAAAGTCAGAGTCTATTTTTTATTAATATTTTTGTATATATTATTTTTTATTTTTGTATATTTTTAAATTTGGGTCTTTCATGGGCCATTTGATATGTAATGGACTCTAAATTGTTATTTATTATTTTTTATTCATTATTTATTCATTTAATTATCAATAAAATATAATAATAACAACAATAATAAATAAATAGATAGAATGTGAAGGGGAAAAAATTAGTGTTTACAACATCTATTTTTTCACTAGACCACTTGCTGAGTTCGAATTTAATTATTTATTTGTAGTAAACAATTACAATTAATTAAATTGAATCATTATAGTTGGTAATAAGACTAAAAAATAATCTCAAAATATATTACATTTTAGAACTGATTGCACCCCATTCCGAACTATGACCTATATTTTAAATTAGTCTCTAAATTTTAAAATATTCTAATTTTACCTCTAAACTATGGCTCTCATTCTAAGTTGGTCCCCGTCGCAATCTTTTTTCCCTGGTCTCGACGTTTTTAAAAATAAAAACAACCGAGTCGCCACCAATCTTTTTTCAATGTCTGATTGGATCACCTAAAAACAAGTTATTTTAATAAAAATATTTTATTTTATTAAAACAATATTTTTGGTCCGCGAAAAACAAAAACGGGTTCGGGAGTTGGTTACGTGTGGGGAAGGGTCAGCACCCCACACCGCCCAAAAATTGGTACCTAGCAGATTACAAAACGTTTTAATGTCAGAATTTGAAAGTTCGTATAAAATTTAACTTATTGTCCATTTATAAATATAATTCCATTTTAAGGGCCACACTATACAGAGAATAAACTCTAATCACCGTCAACATTTCTTGCGCTAACTCGTTACCTCCTTTTGGTAGGACACCGCATTAATTATGTTTCACTTTTTAAGCAAACAATCAAAGAGGTAATTAGTGTGTTGAAGCTTTTATTATTCTAAGCTGATGATTATTAACCCTAAAAATTGTCTAAGCGAATTTTACTTATTAGAGTTCAAATATAATTAAGTGTATTTTATAAATTTTTGATGTGAGAAGAGTTTTTTTTTTCAACTTCAAAGCTCTAACTAAGGCTTTTAAGAACCTAATCCTATGGGTTTTATTTAAGCTAAGAATATAAAAACAAACAATTTTAAATTCTAACAAAATAAATTAAATTAGCGAGATAAAAAATGACAATATTAGTTTATTCTACAAAATTAAATAAAATAATACAAATGGAAGGGAACTTACTAAATTTAAAAAAAAAAAGTGTATCCTTCTCTAAATAGAATCAACATGCGGTATTCAGACTGATTTTGTAAAAAAGCTAATTAAAACTTTAATTTTAAAGAATGTGATAGAAATGGGTTTGTAATTTAAAATTTGAAATTTAAAGGTAAAATTAGTAGGTAACCAAATTAAAGGTAATTAAAATCCATATTTGAAAAGAATAATGCCATTTTTAAAAGAATTAAAAAAATGTAAGGATTTTATAAAATAATAAAAAGGGGGTTTAAATTGACTGGCCAACTGTATTTAAAACAAATGCTATAAGCCCAAAAATAACTCCTATAATCTACTCCTTAAAAAATGGATCAAAACATCTCATTTTAAAAAGTTAATTCTAGTGTTCATACAAAATAAAATAAAAAAAAAAAACAATGGCCACAAAAATCTCAAAATGAAGGTATAATCTTTCTTTCTTTATTCAATTCGAAATGATAAAAATAATAATAAAAAAGCAAGAACAAAAATACCTAGAAACAAAGCTTGTTCCTTAAATTTCTTAAAAATTTCAGTACAAATTCCTTACTTTTTCAGTTTTCCCTTATAATTTTCAGGTCTAATCTGATAGAATAATATGAGTTGAAGAGTGTTGTGTGTTGAAATACAAGTGAAATGTGATTTATATAGAGAATTTTACTACCAAAATTATAATCAACAAATAAAAATAAAAATCCCTAAATTCCAATTGATTACATTTGATTGATGCCCTTTTCTTTTGCTTGATTCTTATTGGTGATTTTGTTTCCTTCATTTTTTATATCCGAGCTCATTTAGGATTGCTTTCCCCTTTTTGATTCAACTTACTTTGATTAGATTTTCTTTCCCTCTTCATGTTATTCAAACTAGCTTGCTTTACTCTCTTTTTTATGTCAAGCTAAAAAATTAGCGATAATAATCTCCAAACTTTTGAATATTTTATTTTCATCCCAAACTATAACTTTTATTCTAAATTGATCCCTCAAAATTTTGAACGTTCCAATTTCATTATCAAATTATCATCTTTGCCTCATCATTTTATTACACAATACACATTAATATTTACGGGGCGATTAACAATTTTTATTACCATTTTTTATTAACATAAAACATAGTTAGCATATACTAATAATTTAGAGATGAAATTGAAACGTTCAAAAGTTTGAGAATTAATTTAAAATAAGAATCATAATTTAGAAATATGTGGTACAATTAACCCAATATTTTACTATAAACTGAAACTAATACACTGTGATTCATGCTTTCACTACACTGGTCAAAGATTATATAAGATCTTGAACTAGAGCAACGTAAACAAGCAAGACAAACATCAAAGAAAAAAAAAGGTTGTTATTTGAATTTAGGGCTTGTTTATTTATCACACCAAGTCAGCTCTACTGTAGTGTGTCTGAAGGTGACAATGATAAGCAGACATCCTACCGACCGGATAACGAGAAGGAAAAAAAAATTCGAGACGGAAGGATGATTCCAGCCCAAATGTCAAAGTGAAAGAAACATTTACCTAAAACTAATATAAAATAATAGACATTAACACTTTAATTTAGTGTCTTCCCACAAAAAAGTCTTTGAGATTTGATGAATTATCATTGCTGCTAGTTCAATAATTTTTGGACTCTTTCTTGTTTTTTTATTTATTTAATTATTGGTATTCAATTTATTAATTGACTAAGTCGGATCAGGTACTGCATAGGTCCATATAGGAGTGATCCTCCCAACCAATCTCTTTCATGCACAACATCAGAATTCGAACTCGTGACCTTGCTTAAGAGATCTAATGTCTCATCTCAGCAGATCTATTGGTTGTTGGTGACTATTTTTTGTTAATTAATCAACATAGTTCTTAATTTTATTTTAAAAATAAGTATTAGAATTTTTTTAAATAGTCTAAAGGTAATTACAAAATAGTATATGTTTATACATATTCTTAACCCATTGACAATGTACAAATATCTTGTAGACAAAGCGATTGAACCCGGACTCCTAGGATGAATATCATTCGCTTTTCTACTGAAACCACTTTTTGAGTTCAAGTATTAGAAATTGAATACACACAAATGTGTGTGGATGAATAAATTTTAAAGTATAAGTACTAATGTATATTTTTAAAAATATTAAAAATAAAATAACCAAATATAATTATCATGTTTACGGGAGAGAAAAGGAAATAACTATAAAGATGTGTTTTATAAAGATGTGTTTGGATGTGGAATTTTAAAATTTTGGAGATTTTTAAAATGTTAACATTTTGAAATGATGCAAAATACTAGCATTTATGATTATTTCATTATTTGGTTTGGTAAAAAGCATTCTAGAATAATTTAAGTTATTAGAATTTTACGAGTTTAGAAAATAATTATAAAAAGAAAAATAATCAATATTAAAGAAATAAAACAAAAATATGCAATACGAGTATTATTAGATTTTTCCCTATGAATATATAAACCACTAAAGGACAAGGTGCTACACTCTGAAGATGGGGTGGTGGAACCTAACTGTTGAAACTAACAAATGCGTGGCTTGAGTTTAGGAGAAAAGAAAAAATGATTGAATTTGAGAGAAAACGAAAAAATTTCTGACTTTATTTTTATTATTATTTAAGCTAATTAGTGAATACAAAATGTTCATATTTATAATAATCAAGAACTAAAGTAAAGAAAAAATAATTAGCTAATAATTAATCTAACTACTTAATGATTTACAAGATGTTTAACAGATATACTCTTTTAGCCCCCTTAAGTTGGAGCATATATATTATAAATGTCAAATTTGAAAATTGCATGAAGATAAAGGTTGTAAAGCCTTGGTAAAGCAGTCTGCCACTTGATGTTGAGAGAATACAGGCAGTAATGTAATCAACCCTGGATGCATCTTCTCACGGATGAGGTGCAATTAATTTCAATGTGTTTAGTCCTTTTGTGCTGAACATAATTTTCTGCAATTTTGATGGTAGAAATATTATCACAGTAGAGATTAGCAGGAGGGAGAGAACATCAAGTTTTAGATCAGAAAGCATATAATTTAGCCATTAAATTTTAAAGGAAACAAATGCAAGAGCCATGTATTCAGCTTCACTTGAAGACCTGGAAATATTTTGTTGCTTTTTGGATCTCCAAAAAACTAAACCTGAGCCAATAAAAACACAAAATTAGTAACCAATTTTCTTGAACCGAGACAAGAAGCCCAATCGAAATCGGAAAAAACATTAATTTTAATATCATTGTTAGTAGGAAAGAAAAGTCCTTAGCCAGGAGTACCTTTAACGTATCTTAAAATTTCGTGGGCAGCAATCATATGAATGTCAGTAGGACAAGAAAAAAGCTGAGAAAGCCGTTGAACAAAAAAAAAACAAATATATGGTCTTGTATTAGTGAGATAAAAAAAATTTCCTATAAGTCGTCTATAAGAAGTTATATCAGATAAGAGCACATCATCTTGCTTGAAATTTTTTGTCTTTTCAAGAAGAGGGGTAGAAACAGGTTTGGAATACAAGAAATCAGTTTAGTCCAGCAAATTCAAAGTGTATTTCCATTGGAACAAGTTAATACCTTTACTAGATTGAGCAACTTCAAGCCCCAAAAAATATTTTAAATCACCTAAATCTTTAATTTTAAAAATATCATGTAAAAATGTTTTATAACATATATCTCATGTAAATTAGGACTAGCTAACATTATATATCAACATATACAAGGGTAATGAAATTATCTCCTGAACCTTTAAAAAATAAAGACTTATCAGAAGAAGCTTGTTGAAAACCTTGTTCAAAGTTAGAGTTAACATTTCATTCTATTGTCTACTAGATTGTTTCAGGCCATAAAGACTCTTATTTAACTTGCAAACTAATTCAGGTTCTTTAGGAAGAAAACCATGTAGAGGGTCAATATAAACTTCTTCGTCTAAAAATTCATGCAAATCTAACTGCCGTAATTTCTAGCTTTTAGAAGCAGTTACAACTAAAAGAGTGTTAATAGTAGTCATTTTAGCAACATGACTAAAGGTATCCAAAAAGTCCACACCAGATTATTGAGTGTAACCCTTTGCTACTAGTCTAGCTTTATATCTTTCAAGTGCTCTATTAGATTTTAATTTGATTTTATAAACTCACTTACAACCTACAGTTTGTTTGCCAGGTGGAAGCTTAACTAATTCTCAGGTTTTACTATTTTCTAAAGCTTTAATCTCTTTAACCATAGCATTTTTCAACAATCATAATTCATAGCTTGTTTGTATGATTTAGATTCAGAAAGAATATGAACATTATTTACATAAGCATGATGACTAGAAGACATACCATTGTAAGATAAAATATTAGCAATATTATGAGGCGAAGTTATGTAACCTGGTAGAGAAACTTGAAAGTCTTTAAACTTCTGAGGAAGCTTAGTCGTTTTGGTAGGTCTGGAATAAGTAGGATCAAGTCGATCTCTATGTATATCCTGAGGAGAAGTACCCGCAGTTCTTGGTGAAACAATGTAAGTGGGATCAAAAATAGGAACATTATTAGTATTAGGAACATTCTCAGTATTAGGAGTTCCAATTTGTTAAAAATCTAAAACATGTTGTGGCAAACAGTTATCAACTGCAACAGAAACAATTTGTTGCTGTACACAATTATCTAGAAGACCATTATTATCATAAGTTGGAAAAACCATTTTATTAGAAGTTGAATTTTTAATGTCTTGCAAAGGAAAGTGATTATCTGAAAAAACCACATTTCTTGAGACAAACGTTGTTTTAGTATTTATGTCAAACAACTTGTACCCTTTTATGTGTTTTGTAAAACCTATAAAAACACATTTAATAGCTCGATGATGCATTTTTTCTTTGGCTTAGGTGGATGCATAGGCAATACATCCAAAGACTTTAAAATGAGTAATTTTAGGTGGCATTCTAAACAGTATTTCAAAAGGATTCATGTTACCTAAAATTGGAGTAGGTGTAATGTTAATTAAGTAAGCAGAATGTAACACACAATCGATCCAAAAACTTAAAGGCAAATTGGCTTGTAAACTCAAGGTTCTAGCAACAGAAAGAGGGTGTTGGTGTTTCCTTTCAACTATGCATTCTGTTGAGGGGTATGAGCTCGAGAATTCTGATGTATTATTCCTTTAGTCTTATAAAAATTTAACATTTCGAAATTCTTTGGCATTATCAATTTTAATACACTAAATTTTCTTAGAAAATTGAGTTTCCACTAACTGAGAAAAATGGACAATTATATCCCTGACTTCATATTTAAGTTGCATTGGAAAAATTCAAACAAATATGCTCTTATCATATACAATGGTTAAAAAGTAAGAGTGACCATACAAACTCTTAACAGGGAATGGACCCTAGACATTTATATGAATTAAATAAAAAATTGAATAAGAAATAGTACTAATAAAAGGAAAAGACAACTGTTTTTGCTTAGCAAAATGACAAACTTCACAACCAAAGCCAGAAACAACATGAATTTCTTTATTTATATCAGAAAAACATTTCATTCTTTGTTGAGATGTATGTCCTAATCTAGAACACCGCAATTTAACAGAAACAGAAGCAGAAATACAAAGAGTGAATTTAGAACCCTTAGTACTAAAGAAAGAATCATCCAAGTAATACAAGCCATTGACCTTCCTAGCTAAACCAATCATCTTTCATGTTACTATGTCATGTGTTGAGTGTGTAAAAGTTCTATTATTTACACCCTTTTTAACCCATATTTATGCTGCATTCAAGCATCATTTCATTGCATTTAGGTTAGTTTACAGCAAAATATCACAAATATATAAAAGGCACAGATTCTACTAAAAAATGTTGTTTTTGGCAGGTTGCCGCCGTCGTAGACAGTGAAGGCGGGCGCGGGGCAGAAAAGTAGAAGAGCTGAACTGGACAAGCAGACAAAGAGGACGATGCTGCCATGGTGCTGCCGTGACAGCAGAGGACGACAGCAAGTTATTGGAGAAAAAGCAAAGTGGACCTCGATAGATAGAGAAAATTCTGCTCGTCTGTCGTGTGAAAACCTTATATTTTTCCAAGCCCCGGATCAAAAGATATGTCAAGCCCAAAGCTCGAGGAGAGAAAATCCCAAGAAACAAGGAGGACGGCTGGAAAGTAGATTCCTTGAAGATTAAGTCTTTATTAGAATCATACTTTTAATTAAAGTTGTAATCCTTGTTAACTTAGAATACTTGAGCCCAAAGCTTATATAAGGGCATATATTTTAACCTAGGATATCTCATATCCCATAGCCGATTACCCCATAACCGACAACCACAAAACCCCCCGCCGTTTACCCGCCGTCGATATGTTCTAAAAAACCCCTAGGGTCACGGGTTGATTTGTAAAGTAGTTGCAAGGGTTGTTTTGTTTTAGGAATTTTCAGTTCAATAAAATAAACTCAAGTTCTCTTATTTTGGTTCTTAATATCTTGCAAGAGTATCGGGAGAGCATTGTGAGGTTATCTATTTACTTAGCATCGGGAGAGTTAAGTATACGAAAGAAGTAAGAGCAAATTCTCTAGTTTATAGTTGAACTATCTTGTGCCTAGGGATAGGGCAAGGTTAAGTGGCTAAAGAAGAATTCATACACATCGGTGTTCATCCTTCGATTCACGCCGGAAGGTATCATCAAGACGTGATCATCGACAGACTTGGACCTAGGGATAGGCCAAGGCAGATCTGGGATTTTTGCCAAACTTGAAAGTACTGAGTTGGTGTGTTTGCTGCCGCGACGACCAACAGACTGCTGCCGCGACAGGTGCTGCTGCGACGGGCGCGACGACAGAACTGTATTTCCTAAACTCTGCAATATCTGCACTACTGAGCAATTCAATACCAGCCCATTCTCTCTATCTTGATATTTCTACTCTTTTATTTACTTTACTTTACTATTCTCGTGACAACTCTCTCAAATATTTCCTTTACTTTCGTGCAGTGAACTAAGGTGAAGCTATTAGCCCAATCCATGTGGAGACGATATCCGATACTTTGTATCACTTTACTACTTGCGTCGTGTACACTTGCACTACCATTGCGATAGACTATTTTACACGCAACAAGTTTTTGGCGCCGTTGCCGGGGATTGGCAACATAACTCTACCTTTCTTTTATTGCACTTTCCGTTCTTATTTTTATTTTATTTTTATTTTTTCTGTTTTTTTGGTACATTCAACTCTTGCTTTTCACAAGGTTTTCTTGTTTATACGCAGGTCAAAACGAGGGGAAGATCCTGAGTACCAATTAGATCCGGAAATCGAACGATCATTCAATCTCAAGAAACAACTTCGTCACCTTCTAGCCAGGAACGAGTACCTTGAGGAACAGCTAGAGAAAATGGCCCACCAAGGAAACGACCCGTCTGTCGGCGATATTATACCACCTGTCGGCAACCCTGCCGCCGGCCGACGGTCCTGTCGTGACTACATGTTAAACGATCATGTAGAGTTGGAGACCACGCTGCCGGATATTGACGTTGACAACTTCGAGCTGAAACCTGTCATGTTTAGTATGATCAACAACGTCGGGCAGTTTAGTGGTGCTGTTACAGAGGATGCTAGGGAGCATCTCAAAATGTTCCAGGAGATTTGTGGTTCATTTAGACTGCCAGGAGTTAATCCGGAGATACTGAGGCTTCGGTTATTTCCCCATTCATTGAGGGATAGAGCTAAAACTTGGTGGAATAAACTTACGCCGGGTTCAATTAGAACTTGGGCATATTTATCTCGTGAATTTTTATCTCGTTTTAATCCTTCGCATTTATATGAGCGATTACGTAACGAAATTGCTACTTTTCAACAGGAAGATGACGAGCCGATGCACGAGGCCTGTGACAGATTTACTACTCTTCTTCGGAACTACCCAATGCATGGATTCCCCATTTGGAATCAAGTAACAAAGTTTTATAATGCTGCCAACTTACAAACTCGTATTCGAATTGATTCAGCAGCAAACGAATTATTATTGGATAAAGATCCGGACGAGGCAATGCAAGTTTTGAAAAATCTGGCTAAGAACGAGGAGCAGTTTCGGACAGCAAGAAGAGGGGGTAAACGGGTACTAGCTGTCAAGGATTATGAGGCCGACAACACAATGAAATCACAGGTAGCATTCCTTACTAAAGCAATGAAAAGGTTATTGAATGATGATGGACAACATGGATTTGCTGTTGAGGAAGTATGTGAAATCTGTGAGGGAAATCATGGTCGAGATGAGTGCCCAATACAGTTAGAAGAGGGAAAATATGTTGGAAACTACAAGCCAAATTATAATTCCAACAATTATAATCCCAATTGGAGGAAGGATCCCAAATTTTCTTGGAGTAATCCTAATAACGCCCTGAATCCTCAAGCACACAATCAGAATCAGGGAGGACCTAGATTGCTGACGCGACAGCACCTGCCGCCGCACCTGCCGCCGCAACAGCAACAGCAGCCACCAGCCGCCACGAGCAGTATACTGGAACAGACTCTGGCCACCTTTATGTCTCAGACATGCACTTATATTGAGAATATGAATCAGTTTGTCAAGAAGACAAAGAATTTCATGGATAAAACAGAGATGAGGATGACGAATCATGAAGCTACTCTGAAATCTTTGGAGACACAAATGGGTCAGGTGTCCCAACATATTAAGCCGAGGCAGACTGGAGGATTTCCTAGTAATACTGAAAATGCTAGGCAGCCCACACATGAGCAATGTAAAGCTATTACTACTAGGAGTGGGAAGAAATTATCAGGGCCGGAAAAGGAAGCTGAAACAGAAAAGGAACCAGCCTTAGACAAACCTGCCGAGGAAGCTGCCCCGACAGGTGATAAACAGACTGCTGCCGATGAGCCTGTCACGACGGCAGAAGCGATAGAGGAGAAAAACGATGATTTTCGTCCTCAGATTCGTATGCAGTGGGAAGGACGTATTGCTGATTATCATCCCCCACCTCATTTTCCTCAACGGATACAACAAGCTAAGCAAGAATCTCAACTCAAAAAGATTTATGATATTTTTAAGCAGGTTCACATTAATATTCCGCTGTTAGATGCCGTTAGGGAGATGCCCGGTTATGCCAAATTTCTCAAGGATGTCATGTCGAAGAAATCTAAACTTGGGGAATTTGAAACG
Organism: Hibiscus tridactylites; assembly: GCA_958450335.1. Taxonomy (NCBI): domain Eukaryota; kingdom Viridiplantae; phylum Streptophyta; class Magnoliopsida; order Malvales; family Malvaceae; genus Hibiscus; species Hibiscus tridactylites. The sequence goes on along the minus strand of OY288273.1, from coordinate 32,739,107 downwards.
GTAAAGATGACAGAAGGTTGCATGAGTATTCTCCATAAGCAGCCACCCCAGAAAAAGAAGGATCCAGGGAGCTTCATCATACCTTGTGTAATCGGAAATAAATTTGTGGGTAAGGCACTTTGTGATCTTGGTGCTAGTGTTAATTTAATGCCAAAATTTGTTTTTCAAAAATTAGGTATTGGAAAGGCGCGGCCCACGACAGTAACTCTGTAGCTGGCAGACCGCTCTTACGTTCATCCGGAAGGAAAAATCGAAGATATTTTGGTAAGAGTGGATAAATTTATTTTTCCTGCTGACTTTCTTATTTTAGATTGTGAAGCAGACGAAAACGCACCAATCATCCTTGGGCGACCCTTCTTAGCCACGGGAAGATCACTGATTGATGTGGAGAAAGGAGAACTCACCATGCGAGTGAACGATCAAGAGATTAAGTTGAATGTTCTCCAAGCGATGAAACATGCTGATGTAGATGAGGAATGCAAGGCTATCACTGACGTTACCCTTGATCAACCCTGCATCAGGTCGGGTTGTCACGATATTAAATTTGGTCACTGTCGCGGCAGCCACCTACAGGCCTGTCACGATAGCAACGACGACAGCAACTCCTCTGAATCCGATACATCTGATACTGAAGATCAGGAGGAGGTAAATTGGTTAGGCAATCGTCCAGGTAAGTTATTCGAACCTTTGAATTATACTTCGGATAACCATTTAATCCAAAAGCCATCTACTGTTGAACCACCTGCCTTAGAACTGAAGCCCCTGCCAGGGCAGCTAAAATATGCTTTTCTTGGTTCAAATGATACACTGCCCGTAATCATCTCTTCTAAGTTGTCGCAGGAACAGGAACGGCAGCTAATAGGCATGCTACGGCAGCACAAAAAGACGATTGGATGGACGATAGCAGACATTCAAGGCATTAGTCTGGCGTTATGCATGCATAAAATCCTTCTAGAGGAAGATCATAAGCCGACTATAGATGCCCAAAGGCGGCTCAACCATGCGATGAAAGAGGTGGTGCGTAAAGAGATAATCAAATGGTTAGATGTTGGTATTATTTACGCCATCTCCGACAGCAAATGGGTGAGCCCGGTGCAATGTGTTCCTAAGAAAGGAGGAATGACCGTGGTGACCAATGAAAACAATGAATTAATCCCAACCAAGACTGTGACCGGTTGGAGGGTTTGTATGGACTATCGGAAGCTTAACAAGGCTACCCGAAAGGACCACTTCCCTTTACCCTTTATTGATCAAATGCTTGATAGATTAGCGAGTAAACCTTACTATTGTTTTCTTGATGGTTACTCAGGTTATAATCAAATTGCTATCGCACCGGAGGATCAAGAAAAGACGACTTTCACATGCCCCTACGGAACTTATGCGTTTAGGAGAATGCTGTTTGGATTATGTAATGCACCCGCCACCTTCCAAAGGTGCATGATGGCCATATTCTCCGATATGGTGGAGGACTTCCTTGAGATTTTCATGGATGATTTTTCAGTCTTTGGAGACGATTTTGAGAGCTGCCTAGGCAATCTACAAAAGGTACTTGAAAGATGTGAAAAATCAAACCTAGTCTTAAATTGGGAAAATGCCACTTTATGGTGGATGAAGGGATAGTCCTTGGCCATAAGATTAGCTGCCGTGGGATAGAAGTCGACAGGGCCAAGATAGAAGTGATCGAAAAGCTGTCGCCGCCGACCATAGTCAAGGGCATTAGAAGTTTCTTAGGGCATGCTGGTTTTTATCGGAGATTCATTGCAAATTTCTCAAAAATCACCAAGCCTCTATGCCATCTTTTAGAGCAGAACCGACCCTTTGACTTTAATGAAGAATGTACTGAAGCATTCAAGGTTCTGAAGGAAAAACTGGTAACAGCCCCCATAGTACAGCCACCAGACTGGACACAGCCATTTGAAATCATGTGTGATGCTAGTGACTATGTTGTCGGGGCAGCACTTGGGCAGCGCAGAGATAAGCTGTTTCATGTCATATATTATGCCAGCAAGACATTGAATGACGCCCAAGTGAACTACACCACCACAGAAAAGGAGCTATTAGCTGTGGCGTTCTCCATCGACAAGTTTCGTTCTTACATACTTGGGACGAAGGTAATAGTGCATAGAGACCATTTTGCCCTAAAGTATCTGTTCGCGAAAAAGGATGCAAAGCCCCGATTGATACGGTGGATCCTGCTATTGCAAGAATTCGACCTTGAAATCAAGGACAAAAAAGGGACAGAAAATCAGGTGGCAGATCACTTGTAAAGATTGGAGAAGGGACAGAGTCTACCAATAGATGAGACAAACATACTGAAAACCTTCCCAGATGAGCAGCTCTTCGCTGCCGCAATCGCTGTCGCGACAACCATGGCGGCAGGTAAGTCTTCTGAACTCCCTTGGTATGCTGATTTCGTTAATTTTATAGTTAGCGGAATACTTCCTTCTGATCTTAATTATCAAGCCAGGAAGAGGTTCCAAAATGATGTTAAGCATTATTATTGGGACGAACCTCTTCTTTTCAAAATGTGTGCCGATCAGGTGATAAGGAGGTGTGTACCACAAGAAGAGCAAGAAGACATTCTCCATCACTGTCATGCTTCACAATATGGAGGTCACTTAGGAGGCAACAAAACTGCTGCCAAGGTGCTGCAGTCAGGGTTCTACTGGCCGACACTATATAAAGATGCATAGGACTTCTACAAGAACTGTGTCAGGTGCCAGTGGACAGGTAACATCTCGAGGAGAAACGAGATGCCACTGTAGAACATTCTAGAAGTCGAGATCTTCGACGTTTGGGGGATCGATTTTATGGGACCTTTCCCATCTTCATGTGGGAATCTATACATCCTTCTAGCAGTGGATTATGTCTCTAAGTGGGTTGAAGCTATCGCCACTCAAAAGAATGATGCTAAGACAGTCCAAAAGTTTCTACACAAAAACATTTTTTCTAGATTTGGCATCCCTAAAGCGATTATCAGTGATGAAGGGAGACATTTTGATAATAGGGTAATTGCTGCCGCCTTGAAGAAATATGGTGTCAAGCATCGGATCGCGACAGCATACCACCCACAGACCAATGGACAAGCTGAAATATCTAATAAGGAAGTTAAGAACATTCTTGAGAAGATGGTTAAACCAACTAGGAAAGATTGGTCTTTACTTCTAAATGATGCATTATGGGCATATAGGACAGCTTTTAAGACTCCATTAGGCATGTCTCCATACCGATTGATTTATGGGAAAACCTGTCATCTGCCTGTCGAGATAGAGCATAGAGCATATTGGGCAATCAAGGCAGTGAATTTGGACTTGGACAAGGCAGGCCAGAAAAGGCTGTTAGATTTGAACGAGATTGAAGAAATACAGACAATGGCCTACGACAATGCAAGAATTTACAAGGAGAAAACCAAGAAGTGGCATGACAAGAAGTTGCTGCCACGACAGTTCTGCCCAGGGCAGCTTGTATTGTTGTTCAATTCTAGACTGAAACTTTTCCCAGGAAAACTGAAATCTAAATGGTCTGGCCCGTTCCAAGTTGTACAAGTTTTTCCCCATGGTGCCATCACAATCCAATCATTAAAAGACGGGCACCAATTCAAAGTCAACGGACAACGCCTCAAGCATTATCAAGGGACTGAAGCCCCAAGAATACAGGAAGTGGTTACCTTAGGAGATGCCCCCCAAGGCATCCATAATTTAACCTAAGTTTTATTTTTATTTATTTTTTATTATTTATTATTTATTAGGAAATAAGTTTTACTTTATTTGAATAATATTTTTATATTTTGTTTTTAGGTAATAAAGGAGCCAAGAAGAATAGGAGAAGTGACCTAAGCCCACCATCCATCCATCAGCCCAACAAAGCCCAATATTGAAGCCTGTCGCTCCAGCTGCCGCGACGGACACGGAAAAGACAGGTTGTCACCAGACTGTCACGACAGACGCGGAAACGTGTGACAGACGCGTAACAGACGCATAAATGCGTGTCAGACGCATCAGACACGCTAAAGATCAACAGTCGCCCCGTTATTCACGTCTGCCGTTACAGCTTCAACGGGCAGCAACTCTTCCTCTATAAAACCCCGTCTCATTTTCATTTTACTCACTTCTGCTTATTCTTACTTGCTCTCCCCTTTAGCTTTTATTTGTTTTCTTTGCTTTCACAAAACCCTTGCAACTAACATGTCTTCCAGAATAACTCGCCGCAGTGCTGCTTCCACCTCTTCACCGGCAGCACCCACCCTGCAGTCTTTCGCAACTAAGGACCTCTGAGAAGAACGAGGCTTTATCTACACCCCAAGAGCAGTCAACATGGGCCTCAAGTCGTTCATTGCAAGGACAATAAGGGCCCTGCTGTGGGAGCAATTTGCAGAGCAACCAACAGAAATGAATGAAACGCTGGTGAGAGAATTCTATGCTACCATTGACAGCAGGACATCAACAACAGTGACTGTCCGAGGGACAGAAGTGCCATTCACAGCAGAACGTATCAACAATTTCTATGGCCTCTACTTTGGTCCCAACAACGATTCCCACCAGCAGTTTCTGGACACCCTAGACAACGCTGCCTTCGATGCTATCATGGCAGAAGTGACAGAAGAGGGGACGGAATGGAACACGAGCAAGAAAAATCCCAACACCATCAGAAGGGGGCAGCTTCTTCCAGAAGCCAAATTATGGAACGCTTTCATCAAGAAGCGAATTCTGTCGTCCTCCCATCACACGACAGTGGATCAGCAGAGGCTAGCCCTCATCCATTCTATCATGAACAAATGGCCTATAAATGTGGGACGCTACATGAGGGAGAGTATCTTGGACTGCACCCAAAGATCCACAGCCCTCCTCTGCCTGCCCTTCCTGATTATATCCCTATGCCGTTGCTCGGCCGTACCAGAAGTCACCACCGATAAACTAGTAAAGGGACGGGGCTGGACCGACAAGAACATTATCAGCCTCATGGAGCTGACAGTAGCAACCCCCATCTCTTTTGTCAACCCTAATGCCGCCCCAACAGAATCCTCCGAGAAGCCCAACACTGAACTTGCCGCAGCAGCTACTCCGACAGACACATCCACTCAGATTCTTGCTGCCATTCAGAGGGTGCAAGACAGACAGCTGGGACTGATGACATTCATCAGGGATTTCGCCAACTCCACGGTAAATTTCATTACCAATACTTTAAATTATCCCAATGTTGTTTTCCCCACCTTCCCTGCCCACTATTTCACCATCCCCACCCCACCCCTGCCCACACACCTACACCTCCTGCCTCCCCAGACACACATTCTGCTGCCTCCACTTCATCACCTGCCCCGACGACAGCCGGCAGTCCTCCGGCCGACACATCTGCCCGAGGAACCAAGCGACAACCCTTGGACGACCTCGATGCTTTTGTTGCTGGTTTCTCCTCTTCCTCCGTTTGGGCTGACAACGAGGCAGAACCTTCTATTCGGAGGAATTTGGAGAAGGAATTCACGCCTGTCAAGAGGCAGAAAAGAATGGCCGACAAGAAACTTATGCCAAAGGCCAGCAGCAGCAGCAGCAGTTGGGACAGCGGTAGCAACTCTGACATCCAGGTCGTAGAGCAACCAGCCCAACCTGCCCCACAGCCCAGAATCCGCCGCCAAATCCGCCTCAGCAGCAGCAGTGAAGACAGTGCTTAAAATTTAAGTCTTTTATTTTCTCCTTATTGCTGCCTGCCTTATCTATATTTTGTGATGTACTGCCTTCATTTTTATTTTTGTCATTTGCATTGAGGGCAATGCAACCCTCGAGTTTGGGGGTGGCAACCCTCCATTTTAATGGAGTCTAAGTACATCTTAGTTAATTGTTGTGTCTTTTATTTACTTATTAAGTTCTCTTAAAAAAAACTGAAAAACTGAAAATTTTGGCTTAAAGCTGTGAATTGAACTTGCCTGTCGTGACAGCCCTGTCGTGGCAGCATCTTTAGGACAGTTTAAGGAGAAGTTTAGAGCCTTTCTATAGTTCTGAAAACTTAGACACCATTGTGACTGTTATATTGCTTAGACTTCTTTTAGCCAAACTAGAATAGGAAGCTTAGCACTTGAGTAGCCCCTAGAGGTGCCTAACACTGGCTCTAGGAAAGAAGTTTAGCAAAAGAGACTCAACAATCCTAGAGGTGCCCGAAACCGGCTCTAGGAAGTTACCTAGAGGTGCCCGAAACTGGCTCTAGGAAGTTAACTAGAGGTGCCTAAAACGGGCTCTAGTAAAACTTTAGCTTAAAAATAGAGAAATCGAGTCAAAACAAAAGAAGCATGAAATTGTGCCTTCAAAAAGATAAACTTTGGCATAAAAACTCAAATTAAGAGTTGAATATTCTAGTGAAACTAAGAGAGTCAGGGCAGAAAAGCAGAAGAGCTGAACTGGACAAGCAGACAAAGAGGACGATGCTGCCATGGTGCTGCCGTGACAGCAGAGGACGACAACAAGTTATTGGAGAAAAAGCAAAGTGGACCTCGATAGATAGAGAAAATTCTGCTCGTTTGTCGTGTGAAAACCTTATATTTTTCCAAGCCCCGGATCAAAAGATATGTCAAGCCCAAAGCTCGAGGAGAGAAAATCCCAAGAAACAAGGAGGACGGCTGGAAAGTAGATTCCTTGAAGATTAAGTCTTTATTAGAATCATACTTTTAATTAAAGTTGTAATCCTTGTTAACTTAGAATACTTGAGCCCAAAGCTTATATAAGGGCATATATTTTAACCTAGGATATCTCATATCCCATAGTCGATTACCCCATAACCGACAACCACAAAACCCCCCGCTGTTTACCCGCCGTCGATATGTTCTAAAAACCCCCTAGGGCCACGGGTTGATTTGTAAAGTAGTTGCAAGGGTTGTTTTGTTTTAGGAATTTTCAGTTCAATAAAATAAACTTCAAGTTCTCTTATTTTGGTTCTTAATATCTTGCAAGAGTATCGGGAGAGCATTGTGAGGTTATCTATTTACTTAGCATCGAGAGAGTTAAGTATACGAAAGAAGTAAGAGCAAGTTCTCTAGTTTATAGTTGAACTATCTTGTGCCTAGGGATAGGGCAAGGTTAAGTGGCTAAAGAAGAATTCATACACATCGGTGTTCATCCTTCGATTCACGCCGGGAGGTATCATCAAGACGTGATCATCGACAGACTTGGACCTAGGGATAGGCCAAGGCAGATCTGGGATTTTTGCCAAACTTGAAAGTACTGAGTTGGTGTGTTTGTTGCCGCGACGACCAACGGACTGCTGCCGTGACAGGTGCTGCTGCGACGGGCGCGACGACAGAACTAGATTTCCTAAACTCTGCAATACCTGCACTACTGAGCAATTCAATACCAGCCCATTCTCTCTATCTTGATATTTCTACTCTTTTATTTACTTTACTTTACTATTCTCGTGACAACTCTCTCAAATATTTCCTTTACTTTCGTACAGTGAACTAAGGTGAAGCTATTAGCCCAATCCCTGGGGAGACGATATCCGATATTTTGTATCACTTTACTACTTGCGTCGTGTACACTTGCACTACCATTGCGATAGACTATTTTACACGCAACATCATGTATGCAACATAAGACAAAAGAAAAAAATAAGCAATTAGAATTTTCTTTAGTTAATGGAGACATAAAAACAAGATTAAAAGCAAAATTAGGTATATGAAAGACATTATGTAGGATTAAGGAAGAAGTAATTTTTACAGTTCATATATGAGCTACTTTAACCAATACATTGTTAGGTAATCTAACAAATTTATTATGAATAGTATAATATATCTCAAAAAATTGTAAATAATTACTTATATGATCCGTTGCACCAGAATCCAATATCCAGGAAGAATTTAAAGAATTAAATTTCAAACAGTTTAGGATTTTACCTGCATCTTCAACTGGGATATCAAAGGCAGAGCACAGGACATTGACCTTAGAGGCATGAACATAACTCTGAACAAGAGCAGTAGACAAACTCCTTTCTTGCAACATACTTAACAAGCTTTCATATTGATCTTTAGTAAACATAACATGAATGTTTTCATGAACTAAAGAATCAGTGCCCTCACCACTATGAATTTCAACTTGATTGGTCCTATTGGATTAAGTTCTACCTTTATACCCATGTGGAAACCCGTGTTTCTTGTAACACTTATCAATCATATGCCCATACGAATCACAAAACACACAAAGGGGTTTTTTACTAGAATTATTGAACTTCCTATTACTAGAAAAATTTTCTTGCCTAATATTGGAATCACTGGGCTTAGAATTGGAAAACCTACAGCTAACAAAATGCTGGACTCAGTAGAAACGGTGGAAGCAAGAGATCTTTCATGTTGCACAATAAAAAAAACTTCATTTATCGTGGAAAAAGGTTCCATCATCAACAACTGGGATTTAGGAACAGGAAACCCCTCATTTAATCCTCTAAGAAATCGAATAAAAAATCTTACTTACGATACTTCATGACAGAACATTCACAAGAAGTTAGAGGTCTGAGATTGCAAATATCATCCCAAACAACCTTTAATTACGTGTGGTAAGCCGTAACAGAGAGGTTACCTTGATGCAAAGAGTAGAATTCTTGGAGCAAATCAAAGATACGCATCATATCGCCTTGATTGAACCAATCGAACATATCTTGCCAAAGCTCATAAGCGGTGTTAATCCAAAGGACACTTTGCCCAATTTCTTGGTTCAGCGCTCGTTGCAACCAAGAAAGAACTAGGTTATTGCATTTAACCCATGCCGAAAAGTGAGGATCCACCTGGTTGGGTTCTTTAATCAAACCATCAACAAAACATAATTTGTTTTTAGAGATGAGAGACATGCGCATCAATCGATCCTAGCTATGGTAATTACTACCGTTGAGCATGGAAGACGTGAGAACTAGCGCCGAATTCTTGTTCGGGTGGATATAGTACTCGCCGAAGGGATCATCGTTTCTAAAAAGTCAGCCTTTAAGGGAGTGAGAAGTTGAAAATCATCTGATACCATGTTGAAACTAACAAACATGTCGTTTGAGTTTAGGAGAAAGGGAAAGACAATTAAATTTGAGAGAAAAGGAAAAGTCTTCTGACTTTATTTTTATTATTATTATTCAAGATAATTAATGAATACAAAATTGTTCCTATTTATAATAATCAAGAACTAAAATAAAGAAAGAATAATTAGCTAATAACTAATCTAACTACTTAATGATTTACAGGCTCTTCAACAGCTATACTCTATTAGAACCCTCGCCAATGGTGCTCTTCGTACTCGAGCTGAATCTACTTACCTACAAGTGAAAATTTCTGAACGATGAGTTTTACAAGTGCAATGACACATTTTTACTCTACTATACTTCATGCAGTTTATAAATATAAGCATACAACACAAGTATAAGCAGAGATGCATAAAAATAATTATATGACATCTATGATTAGCTATCCACACTAAACATGCTTTTAATCACACACAATAGTAATATCCACACAACTTAAGCACAATCGTTTCCATACTAGATAAATAACACTTAATACCGCGCAACATTAAGTACTTTCATGTGAAGTCTGATGTCACATAGTGTTAAGAACGTATATTAAGCTAGCAATTATTATTTGGTATCTTACCACATCAAATACTTTCAAATGAGGCCTAATGTCATATATCGTCAAAAATGTACATCCAACTAGCTTAAACAATATGATTAGATGAGGTCTAGTGTTATATAGCGTCAATAACGTACATCCAACAACCTCAACCACATTAATGTCGAAATATGATATTCAAGTATTCAGATCCCCACCTTATAAGAAACCACGCAACCAAACAATGTCCAATAAGGGTCATACAATCATCACACAACTCATAGCTGATAAAAGCTTTCCATGTTATAGTACATTATTTAAAAGGATAATTTAATCGGTTAGTGGTTTATAGCTATCAAATAATTACCAAACTTCTTATAAGGTTTGTTCTCCATTATTCATTGTGGATATTGATATCAAACAATGAGTATTGATATCGATTCACTAAGTACATGGGTGAATGATAAGCCAAGCCAGAGGGGCCTTGGCACCCCCAAGGCTTGGGAAGATTTGAATTGTACCCCTAATTTTTTTATAAAAAAAATTAATTAGCCCCCCTCAAATTTGTTAAAAATTTTCATTAGTTTTTAAATATTTTTGAATATTTTTAATTAAGTTCCACAAGTTGTTAAAATTTTCATTAAATCTTTCAAAAATTTTAATTAGATTCTCGTTTTTTCTAAAAACAAATTCTCATTAAATCCTCAAAATTTTCAAAAATTTTGACCGGACCTCTAAAAATTTTAAAAATTTTGATTAAGCCCCCTAAACTATTGCACCAAGATCCTCCCCTGACTAAGTATCGATATTAAAATAACCCACTATATTTTTATAACTTCAATCAATATCGATACTAATCCAAGATATCAATACTAGATGAACAATATTAATACCTCAAGAATATGGTATCAACACTACCCACAAAAATGTATATTTTAAACTTGTACTCATACAATATCAATATCGTATGAACGAGTACCAATGCTAGAACCTAGAAATACATGTTAAACATACAATTTCTAAAAGAAAATAAAAATATTGTATGACGAAATCAGGGGTTGGCGTGGTACAATTTTTCTTAGATAAAGATGATATCTAATTAAACTTATGTGTATTAAATACATGAACTTATGTGTACTAAATTATTAAATATATGTTTTAATCTTATGTATTAAATGGACTAAAAATGTATGTTTTGAGTGTAAGCTTGTGTTCATACGTATTTGTAAAATAATTTAACTCGTTTTGTATATGTATTATTTATTATAATATATTTTTATAATGGTTTTGTCTAATCTATGCATACATGCATAGGTTAAGGGTAATTTAAGAGCTTGCATTAAATACAAGATTTTATTAGAAAAAAATCACATCATTCAATGTATTACAAAACCCTAAAAGATTCTATTGAAAAAATTGTCATTCAATGTATTACAAAACCCTAAACCATAATCATAAAACCCTAAAACCTCAAACTCTAAACCCTAATACATTAAATGAGAATTTTTTTTCAACAGAATCTTTGTTAAAACTAAAGCAATATATATATATATATATATATATATATATATATATATATATATATATATATATATATATATATATATATATTGCTACTAACAAACTAATAGACTTAAAGCTAACTTCCTAACTTTCACACTCCCCCTCAAGTTGGGCACCTAAAACAATTTTAATTTCCAACTCTAACATCAAATAATAATGTTGCTGACTTCCTAAAGCTTTGGTCATAATATTTGCCAGCTGGTCATGGGTAGAAACATGTTCTATCTAAATTATCCCTTCTTGAATTTTTTCTCTCACGAAATGATAATCGATTTCTATGTGCTTTGTTCTTTCATGAAAAACTGGGTTAGCAGCTATCTGGATTGCTGCTTTGCTATCACAATACAACTTTACATGCTTCAACTCCTTTAGGCCATGTTCTTCAAGTAATCCTCTTAGCTAAACTATTTCAGATGAAACAACTGTCATAGCTCTGTATTCTGCCTCTGCTGAAGACCTTGCTACTACATACTGTTTTTTTAATTTTCATGAAATCAGTGAATCCCCAAGCTTAATGCAAAAACATGTGACTGGTTTTTTGTTCATTGGGCATGTCGCCTAATCTGAGTTACAATAAGATGTAACTTGAGACACTTCTCCAGCTTTCAACAGAACTCCTTGCCCAGGTTCTCTCTTGATATATCTAACCGCTCTTAGTGTTGTATCCAAGTGAGATTGTTTTGGTTGTTGCATAGTTTGACTAAGAAAGTTCGCAACATAAGTGATAATTGGTCTTGTGTAAGTCAAATAAATAAGTCTACCAATGAGCCTTTGAAAGGTTGATTTATCCTCTATCAAGTCATCTTGAGCATTAGATTAAACAAATCTATCATACTCTTGAGAAGTTAATCGTAGATTCTGTTCTAAAAGAGTTGAAGCTCACTTTGCATTCTCCAAGCCAGTATCTTTGATTAACTCCAGTGTATATATTTTTTTGATTTAACAGTATCCCTTCCCTTGATCTCAACACTTCTATCCCCAAAAATATTTAAGCTCTCCCAAATCTTTCATTTTGAAATTTCTATGTAAGATCTGCTTCAATTCTTCAATCATATCATTATTGTTTCCAATTATCAACAACTCATCTACATAGACCAACAAGAATACCACCTTATATTGCTGTTGTTTGATGAAAAATGAATAATCATGCCTACTTTGAACATAACCAGCAGCTACTAAGGCTTCAGTGGGCTTCAAATTCCACTGTCTAGAAGCTTGTTTGAGACCATACAAGGATTTCTATAGTCGACATGTCACATTCTCACCCTGGCTACGAAATCCTTCAGGCATTTGCATATAGACTTCCTCAGAAAGATCACCTTGAATGAAGGCATTAAAAACATCCATCTGGAGTAGGGGCCAGCGGAAGGCAGAGGCAAAAGTTAAAATAGTTCGAATGGTGACCATCTTGATCACATGAGAGAATGTGTCAAAAAAATCAATTCCCTCATGTTGATTATAACCCTTAGAAACTAGGCGAGCTTTGTACCGTTCAACCTCACTAGTTGCCTTGTACTTAACTTTGTAAACCCACTTACATCCAATTAGAACCTTCTCTGGTGGTAATGGTGCAATAGACCAAGTATTATTAGACTCCAAGGCTTCAATTTCCTCAGATATAGATTTAACCCAAAGAGGATCCTTCACAGCCTCAGAATAAGATTGAGGCTCGGGAATTTGAGAGGAGAAAAACACATGAGAATTAGAAGGTAAATGGGAAAAAAGTAACATGAAACTGATCTAGAGATGAAGAAAATTGGCAAGGACAAGTGAGATCATAATCATGAGACCAAGCAGCAGGTTTGGTGACGCGAGATGACTTTCTAGGAACCACAGAATCTATAACAAGAACATAATGATTAGGTGCACTTACTGAACTGAAAGAATTCTATTTAGAAGTAAATATGGAAGAAGAAGATGATGTGGGAGAAGCAGAAGAATTAGAGAAGTGTTGGGCAGAAGAATGAGAAGAATGTTTCGAAGAATGTGGATTAAGAGTTGAAGAAAGAGACAAAAAAACAGGATAAAAAATAAAGGTATTTGGTGGAAAGAAGAAAGAAACATAATCATGAAATGAGGAAGAAGAATGAAAAGGAAATTGATCTTCATGAAACTTCACATCACGGCTGACAAAAAAAGTTTTAGATTCAAGGTTGAACAATAAGTAACCCTTTTGAATTAAAGAATAACCCAAAAAATAGAAGGAATATCACGAGGAGAAAACTTATAAGTGAAATTGAGCTTTGTAGCATAACATAAGCACCCAAAGATTTTAAAATGCTCAAAACTAGGTGGTTTATGATATAGAATTTCAAAGGGTGATTTCCAATGTAAAACAGAATAAGGGAGACGATTTATTATATAACAAGCCATGAGAATACATTCTTGCCAAAAATTTATGGGAACTAGAGAGTGAAATTTAAGGGCCCTAGCAACTTCTAAGAGATGTTTGTGCTTACGCTCAACAACTCCATTCTGCTAAGGCATATGCGCACACGAACTTTGATGAGAAATGCCAAGAGAGGCAAAAAAAAGATGAACAACCAGAATTAAAGAATTCACTACTATTGTCACTACGTATGACCTTAATGGTAGCTGAGAAATGAGTTTGAACCATATAAAAAAACTTCATAAGGCATAAGATAACATCACTTTTAAGTTTCATTAAGTACACCTAGACTGTCTTGCTAGAGGACAAACAAAACAAGCAAGTAAAGAATCAGGGGCAATCAAATTATCATGAAACGTAGATAATATGTTTAATTGAGAAACATGAGCATGTCCAAGATGAGCATGCCAAACATGAATTTTATTAAAATCAAGAGAATCACACACATTGATAGAATTTTGAGAAATAGTAACAAAAGGGAAATTGGTTGAATTTTGAGATTTACAACCAGAAAAACTACTTGAAGCAGACTCAAACAAGTAGAGACCCCTAGACCTCCTACCAATCTTCTTCATCATGCCACTGTAAGAATCCTACAAGAAATAAGAATCGGGAAAAAACAAAAATATGCACTGTAAATCAGTTGTCAACTTAGAAACAGAAATGAGATTATGATTGAAATTGGAGAAAGTAAGACCATGTGGTGGAGTAACTGAACCTATATGAGTAACATGGGAGGATTTACCATCTGAGAAGAAAACATAACGAGAAACTGAAGTACAAAGAACATGATTAGACAAGCAATGAAAATAAGATAATATATTATCCGTTGCACCAATATCCAGGATCCAGTCAACTAAAGAGTGAGTATGGGAACAAAAAACAAGTAAAGTACCTGTCAGATTCACATAGGAATCAGCAATTAGAACTTTCTGCAATAGCCCCAATATCCGCGAGTACTATTCTAGAGTGAAGGCAAGTTGTGCAAGATTACTCCCAACAGAGAATGAACCATCGACCGAGCCAATATTCGAAGTAGAAGTAACGACAAGATCAACATTGGCAACCAGAGCAGATTTATTCTTATTGAACTTAAAATCAGTTGGAAACCCACTAAGACGATAGTAATTTTCTTTCTTATAACCCTTGACCTTGAAGTATTCATAGAGACTAGAGAAACGCCTTCGATTAGCAGGCACATTTGAGTAGAAATCAATGGAATTGGAAAGAGGCATAACACCATTCATATGCAACTGATGAGACTCTTTCTAAACTATCATTGAATAATCATTGTTGACCGAGGGTAGGGGTTGCATTAAGAGAATCTGACTTCGAAGAGCCGCATAGGTCTCGTTGAGACCCATCAAGAATTGGAATAGGCGTTGCTGGGAGACATGCTTCGAGAGATGATGAGAAGTGTTGCAATCACATGTTGAAACAGGAACAAGAGATGCATACTCATTCCAAAGCAATTTGAGTTTCGTGAAATAGACAGAGATGGAATACTCACCATAATTCAATGTGGCGATCTCACAATGAAGGAATAACACCCTCTAACCGTCAACCTTATTGAAATGTTCTTTCAAATCTTCCCAGATCAAGGCGGCGCTCGAGGCGAAGACAATCCCGACGGATAAATCCTTGCTAACAGAGTTGATAATCCACGAAAGAACAATGGCGTTGCATCGATCCCATTGAGCCTGAAGATTTGCACCATAAGCAACACGACGTCAATCCCCATCAATGAAACCCAACTTGTTCTTGGCAAGAACGAAGATTCACATGGAACAACTCCAGATTGTGTAGTTTTCAATCCCAAATAAGTGATGCGCAATAAGAACTGTACCCGGCGTATCTAAAGGATATAGATACAACTGGTGGTTGAAATCAATCATGGTGGTTTCCATTTCTAGCAACATTTTGGAGGAAAAAAGGGAAAATTGAGAGAAACGAGGACGCAGAAACAAACAAAGAGAAAAAAATCCAAAAACATTCTAGGGAAATTAAGGAAGGAAAACAATAGGCTCAAAAAACGGTGAAGCCCAACTATGAATGAAAGACCATTATCTTGATGATCTCTGATACCATGTTAAAACTAAAGAAATGTAACACAAATGTATAATGAATTTTCATCTTTCATTCATATGAATTAATTTACAATGTATCATGTATATATATACATTGCTACTAACAAACTAACAGACTTCAACTACTTAGTTAACATACAATAACCGAAAGCTAACTTCCTAACTTTCACAATCTTTTAAAGTTTTGTAATACATTGAATGATAGGATTTTTTTCAACTAGAATCTTATATTTAATGCAAGATCTTAAATGACCCTTAACATATGCATGTATGCATAGGTTAGATAAAGCCTTATAATAAAACTATGTTTCTTTAAAAAGTCAAATTAAGGTTTTAACATGTGGTCGAGGTTTCGATTCTCGCTCTGGTCATGGAGCAACTTAAAACTTATGGTCAATATATGCTCTCTATATGAATTAGTCATTGGCTCATTCTAATGGAAACCTAAAAAAAGTCAAATTAAGATGGGATGAGGTGAAGTGAGATAGAGATGAATATATTCAACATCTATCACTGCCCAAAGTTGTTTCTGAGAATTTAGTAGCCGAAGGGCGAACAAATAAAAATTAGGCCCCTAATAATAAATATTAAAAAATGAATTTTAAAAGTAGGCTCCTAGTAATAAGGAATAAATCATCTTCTAACTCTTTATTTATTAAAAAATGAATTTTAAAAGTAGCCAAAGATGATTCTGGTCCAACTTTATTTGGACATTGTTGGTCCAACTCTTTTGGACGCTGTTGATTTTCTTATAACTCTCGAAAGGAATAAATCATCTTCTAATTATTCTCATAACTTTGAAGAGAGCTATTTATTTATTTTTATTTATTTTACTTTACGTTTATTTATTTTACACACATTAATTATTTACGTTTTATATTTATATATTATGATATTTATTTATTTTGTTTAATATGATTACTTGTCAAATACAATCTATGGTGACGATTTATGCTCAACATAAGCATAAGATATATTTTCCCATTTAAATGCAAGGGAATAATGTGAGTATTATATCTCAAAGTACTAAAAATATTGATGCTCTAGAAGAGCAATAAATTCTTGAGAGAAAGCACATTATGAAAAGTGCAGAATTACAAATATTACAATAATTACCGCTAATGGTAATAATATCGTCACCACTAAAAGTGGAAATTTTAAGAGAGCGATATGAGTTCGCAAAATATCCCTTTGGGAATTATAGATAACATATTTTATCAATTGGCATTTGAAATAAGCCAATATGGATATAAGTTCTGGTAGCCAAAAAGTCAATTGAAAGCTCTAGAAGAGCTATATATTGCTACTAAAAGATAATTTCAATTGAAAGCTCCAAAAGAGCTAAATATATTCCTATTTAAAGGAACAATTTTGATGGACGTACTAGACATGTACGAGTGAGATTGAATTACATGTTATGGTAAACAAGAAGTTTACAAATTCAGAGATATACACACACATATATATAGTTGGCATGATCGATTAGACCATCCTGATCAATAATGATGCAGAAAATATTGAGATTTACATGCACATGTATTAAAAGAACCTGTGGTTCTTATTCTCAAAGGAATTGATTAAATTCCACTTATTAAAGAACATGAAGTTCTTGTGTTGCTTAATGGAATTGGTTAAATTCCACTTACTAAAAGAACTTGAAGTTCTTGTGTTGTTTGTTCTCAAAGGATATAGTTGATCCCACTTACCAAAAGAATTAGAACTTGAAGTTCTTGTGCTGAAGTTGAGACTGCATGTCTTGCATATCTGAACGAAATATGGGCCCATACATCCACAAATGTGGAAAGTTTTATATGATTTTAGTAGATGCATCTACATTGTTTTATCAACTTACAACCAAAAGTTTATGAGATTGATTCTAAAAGGATTCATATTGTGGAATTAGACTATTCGTTTTGCAAAAGCTTGTGGGTTTATATTTTAGGCTATATCGGTTGTTACAAAGCCTATTGATTATGAAAAATACGATTTAGCAAATTTTTAATTGAATGCCTCATATTATATAGCTAAACTGTGAGAACAAAACATGTATTATTCATATGGTATTTCCATATAGCAACACTTATACGCATCAAGCCAACGAGTTATAATAAACTCCTCATTATGATTTGACTTTTAGTCAGAAGTCATATTTCCCATTTTTGAATTTTTGAATGTGCGATATATAGTTGAATTACTCCACCATAACACACAAAATGGGAAAGTAAAAAGGGTTGAGAATATATATTGAGTACGAGTCTCCTTTTATGTTTAAATTCTAAACATTAATTGGAGAATCATTTATTAGATGATTTTTCTCAACATCAGGGGGAGAGAATAATCAGCTGGATAATGAAGGAAATGAATTATCATTATCTAGATCCTCGAATATGAACTAAAAGTTCATAAGATGATTCATGTTATTTCATGTCAACTGCCAGACATATTTACTAACCCAATGAGAGTAATTAAGTCTCATATACCAGCTGAAATGATCTAAGTTTAAATTACATGTTAGAGCAAGTGGATGTTAATCATGCTTGAAGCATGATAGTTGAAATGGTTCCAATGATTAAAATTCTCGTAAATGAAAAGTATTATGAGATGGTCATATATTGGAGGCGGGTGCTCCTAAAGAGACCCAAGACATAACTAATAATAAAACTCTTGAACAGTTTCAGGTACCTGAAATAAAGATTGAAATCTTGAAGAGATCTCGATGAGTTATGTCATTACGAGAATGGAACCAGAAAATTAGAAAGTTGTCGACAACGATTTTACAAACAATTTTACATAAAATACTTCTATAGAAGTAAAGAAAGAAATAGAGGATCTTGTATAAAATCTATC
This sequence comes from Hibiscus tridactylites, assembly GCA_958450335.1. Taxonomy (NCBI): domain Eukaryota; kingdom Viridiplantae; phylum Streptophyta; class Magnoliopsida; order Malvales; family Malvaceae; genus Hibiscus; species Hibiscus tridactylites. Next base: position 32,720,659 of record OY288273.1, on the reverse strand, counting down.
CAGAAGTATAGATATTGAATTGGCCGATGTTGAAAGACGCTTTAAACTTCTAAAATAGAAGTATTTGGACCAGCAGTTCAAACACCTAAAGGTGTAATGCAAGTGAGGCACAAATAAGTATTCGTAAATGCGACATGAACTATGATTTATGAAAAGTTATAATTACTTCATGGTGGATGCAATTACTTTGGTAGTTATGAAAAATTTTGCATGCATCTAATTATTTGTGGATCCATTTTTATCCTTGAAGGATTTAAAATGCTAGAAGCATTTAGAAATTTCTAAGGAAATTTATTTAGACATGTCTCATGAATATTTTGGCGCATTTGGTATAATCGCCTTAGTGAATACTAATTGAGAAAATACTATAAGAATGATCATATTTCCTTATGTATTTTAAAAAGGAGTTTGGATCAAGATCCATTATGATAATTTTAGAACTCCTAAAGAGCTTCAAATTGGAAAATCATGAAGTACTTTCAATACAAGTACATGAACCTTGACATCAAGTTTATCTCGACTTGAAGATCGAGCATTTTTATATATTTCTTTTGTCTATGAATAGACATAAGCTGAAAGAATCTTAAAGAAGATTCAATATGAATAGAGCATATCTATTGAGTATCCTAATAGTTGTAAGATTGTTGGATGTGAATAAAGATAATTATATCTTTTCTTGGTCTTGAAGCACTATATATTAGTTGGTCAAGAAATATCTATGGATATACAAAGATCATTACATTTAGATCTTCAAACATTCGTCGATGTCTCCTCAAATCTTGTAGAAATAATTGTTATGCACAAGGCAAGCCAAAAATGTGTTTGGCTAAGACCATTGACCCAACATATCCAGAAGATATGTGATTTACTTTCACAAGATATGATACAAATGCTATCTTGTGTAGAGATAATGGAAGGTGGATACATCATGGAAAATATTACTCCAAAGTTTCATCCCCGCTATCTTTAAAAAATAGTATTCAAGGTTGAATTTTGAAGATTCAAAGATCTTTAGTAGTGTTTTCATGAGGGGAGTAAATACGCGTTGCACTCTTTTTCCCTTGACCGAGGTTTTGTCCCAATGAGTTTTCCTGGTAAGGTTTTTAATGAGGCAACATGTTATGCGTATCAAAGATGTGTGTACTCTTTTTCCTTCACTAAATAATTTTTTCCCACTAGGTTTTTATCTTAGTAAAGTTTTAACGAGACACATTATCTACATAGACATCCAAGGGGGAGTATTATGAATATTTATCTATGTGGATGTCTATCATGATTAGAACTTAATCTAAGGAGATTGGTTTACTTTATCATTAGGAATATTATCTCATTTAATTAGAGTTCAATGTAATATGTACTTCTTATGCCTATAAATAGATGACTTGATGAATGCATTGTACACAAATCTATATTTGAGAATAATACAAATCTCCCTCTTCCTCTCATATCTTTGTCCTTCCATTCTTGTTCTTTGTTCTTGTTATTGTTCTTTGTTATTTTATTTACAACACAATTCAAATTAATTGATTAATAGGTTGAATATTAAAGATTATAAAAAAAGAATTTCAAAAATCCTTTATAATTTTTTTTAAAAATAAAATAGAAATATTCATATTGTTATTTATATATTTTTAATATTAAATTTAAACATAAATAAAATTTTATTAATTCGATGATAGTCTAAATCAAATAGCGATTAATATATGATAAATCAGTTTACTAGTTGATTAATTTAATCACCGGCAGAGGAAATCATTTGGTTCTAACAAACCACAACTTATTTTAATTCCATTATTATTTGTTTAGATGAAATTAAATTTTATTTTTTGAAAATCTAATTGCTTAAAGAAGCACAAGTGATGTGCACATGATATACAAGATCGAGTTGGAAAAGAAAAAGAGACCAAAAAGATTAAGTCGCTTGGCAAAATATCTTTAGCAATTAAATACAATTTATGTAAAGATAATGATTATAAAAATAAGGTTAGTTCCTTAAATAAGGTCTAATAGTTACGTATATAATTTGTTTCTTTTTTGTACTTCTATTCATGTCTCACACTACAAAAGTAGGTTTATAGTTTAGGATTATGATTTAAAGTTATAAATTAAAATTATGGTGTAAGGTGCATAGTTTAGGGTTTATGAATTAGAAATTATGATTAAGACTTAGAGCTTAATGTTTTGTGTTGGGACATGTGATTTTTGTTCGTCTAATAAGGGTTTATATTTAAAAATTGTCGCGTAAGAGCAAAATACTTTCAAATATGTTTAAATAAGAGTTTAAACTTTCAAAATGGTTAAATAAAATTTAACGTTTTTTGTTGACAAACTCTAATTCTACAAGGGAAAGAGAGATTTTAAGAAAATGGAGGAGAGTGATTTTAGTGATTCTAAAATTTTGACTTAAAAAATGTAAAAAAATAAATGTAATTGCTCAAAATTTAACGTTTTTAAATATGCTCAAATAAAAATCTAACATTGATCATAATTTTTTCATTAAATATATGATGACAAATTTAACCCATATCATTTTTTGAATAGACGATTTATTAAATTCTATCAATAGAGGGGGAACAAACTTATTACAGTTGAGAAGTCTAGCAATATGTACATACTTAATCTGGAAAAGAAAAGTACTTTTTGGTAACTTTAATACACTCAAGGTTTCTTGTAACCACAGCATCGGTGACTTACCAAACCATCACAATCACTACATTTAAGGTTTCTTGTCCAAGTACCTATTCTTTTATTACTGTGGCCTCCGACCTTCAAATTTTAGTTAAACTATCATTTTCCTATGAAAAAAAAAATTACTAGACTACTAAAGTTTTAGCAAACTTCAATGGTTATTTAAAAATTTTAAAATATGTTATGCAACGACGTGAAAAAAAAAGCGCTATAAATTAAAATTAAAAAGTAAAATATAATTATTTTTTCTGAAGGAAGACGACCCTCTTTAGAAACCCCAACTACATCATCATTAGAGAGACTAATGGTGAACTTAAAGGGAGAAAAAAAAAAGAATACTCAAAAATATTAAATATGCTGTAAATTCACGTTTATAAAAGAAATAACAATCTTGAGACAAACCGAGTTAAAAATAATCGAGCAAAACGATTGCAAAACTGAGATAATTGGAATCCAAATAGGTAAATATCTGAACTAATATTAATAATGTTTCTATATTTTTAATATAAAAAACTAGGCCAAACAGCCCTCACTACCTACGTCTCTTCGTCTCTGGATGACGCGACATAATTTTATAGTATCACGTCATTAAAATAATTAAAAAATTATTTTAGGATAAAATTTAAAAATTGCAAACTTCTTAAACTAATATGGACCAAATCAAAAAATGAAGTTATTTTTATCTCTAACGTTTTTAATATTCAAAATTCCTTTTGACAAAGTATATTCGTTTAATATCCAAATACGAAAGCCTAACTAATCTACTTATTTTCAAGATAATAATTAATAATATATAATGAATTGACGAGAGAGGGGGTTTATAGAAGCAATCAACAAAGTTTTTAATTGATTTTGGATTAATTTGTACTCACTAAACGTATATATCCAAAAGTTACCTTACAAAAATAACTTAAACTAATTGGTCTATCAAAATAAGGTGTTATATCTATTATATAAGATTAGAAATTTAAATTTTGACGCTGTGAACGAAAAAAATTAAGTTGAGAGGGTTGTCCCATGATAAACTTTTACAGTACTCAAGTTGAATTAGCCAACTAATGAGTCGGGTATCAAGGGTTATATCAACAAATATTAAAGCCTTAAAGGAGGTAAGAAGCCCATGAAAATTTTTGCACTTAATTAAGCCCTTAAACCAAGAAATTGAATCAATTAAGTCTTTTCACCAATTTTGACCATTAAATTTTGACATTTTTTTGATTATGTTGGTATAGTGTGTTGTGTCACAGTGTTTCTACTTGACATTTTCATATCTTTTTATTTTATTAAAAAATTCTTTAAAAGTTCTAAAAAACTTATAAAAAATATTTTAATTTTTTTAAATATAATATGGTGTAACTGTAGTGTAGCATGTACCAGTAATATCTAAATTAAAAAACAATCGAGATTTAATGCTTAAAATTAGTCAAATGACTTATTTAATTCAATTTCTTAGTTCAATGGCTTAATTGAGTACAAAATAATTTTAGTAACTTAATTAATTTTTTTAAAAGTTAAAAAGTTTTTTACCCTAAGCCGATATTAAACATATGATCTAGGCTTTTCCAACCCAATAATCCTTACCGGAAGACGAAGAAAGCTTAAATAATAGGGTAAACTATAATAGAGGTCATTCAATTATAGGTAAGTTTACATTTGGGTCATTCAATTATTAAAAGTTACATTTAGGTCACTCAATTATGGGTAAAGTTACATTCAGGTCATCCAATTATTAAAAGTTACACTTGGATCACTCAATTATGGGTAAGGTTACATTGGGTCACTCTTTATATTTGAAAAATATATATCAATTTATGTATTAGATTAATTAATGATTTCAAATGAAGTACTCTAGTGTTAACAAGGGTATACATGTAATTTAGAAGAAAAAAATGATGAAATTGGTGTATTTTTTATATATGAAGGGTGACCCAAATGTAACCTTTACCCATAATTGAGTGATCCAAATGTAACATTTGATAATTGGGTGACCCAAATGTAATATTACCCATAATTGAGTGACCTAAGTATAACTTTTAAAAATTTAGTGAACCAAATGTAACCTTACTCATAATTGAGTGACTTCCATTGTTGTTTACCCTAAATAATATAACGAAGTACTTAAAGACTATCCCTAAAACAATACCATACTACATCTAATATAATTTAATCTAATCGCCACAATTCAATGATTAGCCTATATATGATCTTAAATAATTCAACTTAGGCTAATCAAACTGCTTTTTACATATTTACGAATTAATTATTATAATTTATACATGAATTGCCTCAATTTGGTTCCTTTTCGTTATTCATTAGTTGTCAATTTTGGCTTGTAATTAAAAGATGTAACAAAATAATACTAACGGATCAGAAAAAAAAAAGTAGAGAAAGTGAGTACAGCTAAAATTGTGCTGTTTGATCAATTTTCTTCCTCGTGGTTTTATGGGTAAATTACACCATTAGTCACCTAATTATTAGCATTTTTCTGATTAAGAACAAATTGTATGTGTTTTCATATGAAGTCAGCTGTTGTGGAGTCTGAAGGTGACAGTTACTAACGGACATCTAAGGGCTACCAACCAGATAATGAAAAGGAAACAATTCCAAACGTGACAATTATTGGAACCCAATTGTCAAAGAGACAATTACCTAAAATTAATCTCAAAATTACCAAACATTTTTTTATATTTTAATTTAGTGTTTTTATTTTAGGGGGGGGGGGAATTGAGTTTGAGAATTAATGGTTATCAATTTGGTTTTGGACAAGTAATATTTATTAATGCATCTAAATAAGTATATCAAGTGCTAGTCTGCTACGGTTCAACATTACAAGCACACAGCAACCCACCAAACCTTAATAGTCTAGTCAAACATCAAAGCATGTCCCCCAATATGAACATAAGGCTAGGGCAATGCTATCAGCTTTAAGTTTATAGACGCTAGGTTTTATGTTACGAGAGTGCGAGATTATATCATCAAAATAAAATATAAAGAAAATTTTTATAATATATATAAAATTTAAAAGATGTGACTGCCCCTTAACACTCATCGGTCCACCTTTGGGTTTAATCCTTCTCAACTCGGTGCAGGTGATGGGATGGGAGGAGACCACCATTAATAAGATGTTTAAAGCTTCTTTTTTAACTACTCGATTTTTTCGATAAATTATGATTTTGAGAAAATTTTCGAACATAAATGTTTCGGGAACATAGTTAGCGAGGGCATGAAAGGAGATCGTGCCCCTCAAATTTTAAAGTCTAATGACAATTTAGTCATATTAATTTGAATACTTGTTAAAGTAAGTATTGTCTCTCTCAAATTTTAAATTAAATACTTTTATGAAGTTTTGGATTAAATACTTATTAGGTCCTTATTTATTTCAAAATTAGACGACTTTATTCTCTCTCTCTAAGGGCAGATCCAGAAGTTTAAACTTAGTAGTTCACTGATCAGTGTAATAACGTATAATCAATTTACAATCGTGTAATATTGTATTGATAAGAGGTAATTGTATTAGAAAGTATTTTTAGAAGTAAACCTGTTTATTTGAGAATTGTAATTACTTTAAAATTCTAAATCAAAATTTTAGTTAAGTTATTTAACATGAGTGTTAATCTATTTAACCAAGATTTTTTAACGGGACTAACAAATATACTTAAAATAATTATAAAATGCTAGTTTAGGTACTTATTTTGACAAAAAGATAGTTTAAGATCCCATCAAAAAATAATGATTTAAGATCTAATTTCTCATTTAAACAAAAAATAATATTTTTCGGGTAAACTCATTTATAGTTATTGAACTTTTAGGACACTTTCATATTGGTTATTGAAATTGATTTTTTTAAAATTTTATTTCGATTTCATTAATACTGTTACTATTAAAAATATTGACGTGATACATTAAAGTCTCGGCAATAATTGTAAATTTGAAAAATTATGAATCTTTTTAAAAAGAAGACTTTAACTTGGATCACATCAATACTTCTTAACGGGGTTAACAATAATGATCATCATAGAAGTAAATAAAAAATTAACCAAGGATGCGCACACTCTCTCTCAAGTTATTGTACTTCATTGAATTTAAATTATCTCTCTTATTTTTATTCAAAAGTCGTCTAGTACTCATGCAACAAATCGAAAAATAAAGGGGTGAATTCAGGGACGGACCTAGGACTTTAAATTAGGGGGCGAACCTATAAATTTCTAGGGGGGCGAACTTATAGAAGTTTAGGGGGGCGAAAATAGATTTTTAATAGAAAATACATAGAAAAATTTTAATTTTTTAAATCATATATGATTTTCAAAATTTTAGGGGGGCGATTGCCCCAGCACCCCACTCAGTCCATCACTGGGTGAATTGAACAAGACCTTCAAATTTTTGAGCCGCCACGGTACGGGAGTGGGTGGTGAATTCATTCAAACTCAAAAGTCAAAGAATGAAAAGCTTGTGTAACGTGATTTCCCAGTTCCCACCCCAATTGCATGAAACTGAAAAGTCCCAACTTAATCCATGCAAAGAATATTTCGGGTAGACGTCATAATTCATCTAGATTTATGATATTGACATATTAGTATAGTATAAATTTTGATATGTCTGCATATTCATATTTTGTTCGGATTTTTTTTAAAATTTATATTATATTTCAAATAATTTTTTTCAAACCCATTACACTCAAAGCAAAGAACAAGAGAAATAAAAAAATACTACAGAAAAAGAAAAACGTGGACCAATTACATAGGAAAATATTATTTTTATTACCGACACATCGGTGCATTAGCGGAATGGATGGAAAACACATATCAATTACATATAGATTCATTTTAAAACATAGATGCATTGCCAAACACAAATTTGTCTACATTATTCACTTCAAACATGGAGACTAGACTAGGCTAGCCTCCCATTTTTCTCCTTTATGATCTCTGTGTATCACTCTTTATTTGAATCTCTCTGTTTAGTAGTGGTGAGGAGGAGGTGGTGAAGAGTAGACATAATGGGGTGGTGGTGGTGGGGGAGGAGACTTGTACTTGTATGATTCCTTGGGAGGAGGAGGAGACTTGTACTTGTAAGGTGGCGGGGGAGAGTGCACTGGTGGTGGTGGAGACTTGTACTTGTATGGATGCTTTGGTGGTGATGGTGGTGGAGGTGGTGGGGACTTATACTTGTATGGATGCTTTGGTGGTGATGGTGGTGGAGGTGGTGGGGACTTGTACTTGTAAGGGGGTGGAGGATAGTGCACCGGAGGTGGTGGAGACTTATACTTGTAAACTGGAGGTGGTGGGGGTGGAGACTTGTACTTATAAGGATGCTTGGGTGGAGATGGTGGTGGTGGAGACTTGTACTTGTAAACTGGAGTTGGAGGTGGTGGAGGAGACTTGTATTTGTATGGGTGCTTTGGTGGAGGTGGGGGAGACTTGTACTTATAAACCGGGGGAGGGGGAGGAGGAGACTTGTACTTGTAAGGTGGTGGAGGATAATGCACCGGTGGAGGTGGTGGAGACTTGTACTTGTAAACAGGGGTTGGTGGGGGAGGAGACTTGTACTTGTAAGGCTTCTCGTGTGGTGGTGGTGGTGGTGGGGAGTAGACCGGAGGAGGCGGCGGAGGTGACTTGTAATGGTAGGGTGGTGGTGGATACTTCTTAGGAGGAGGTGGGGGAGAGGAATAAGTGTAATCTGCAGAAGTTTCAAAAGGCAAACTGAAAGACACTGCTAACACAAAAAGAGTGACAAAGAGAGGGGCCATTGATGACCTCCCCATATTTACTTCAAAATTGGGTTTGTGCTCTTAGCCAACCTCTTCACTCCCTTTATATAGACTTTGTTTTTACCATGTAAACATGATAAAATTCATTTAGAAATTGTAAAAAATAAATAAAAAGGTAAATTTTTAATTGGTTCAGATTCATGATTGTTATAATAAGAAATAACTCGAGAATCGTTCAACTTGGCAGCTTGGGTTGAAGTTGCCAGCTAAGCAGAGAATAATGTAATGGTGCGGTGCATAAAATATGTAGTTTAATTTACATGCATTGACTTTATACCGTTAAGACTTCTTACATCAATAATATAAGATCAGACATGATAATATTAATATTTTTTTTCTAAGATATTCACATAACTACCTCAATAATCTTTCGTACTATGTTAGTTTACATAAGGGTAAGCGTAAATCACATGTTTTAAAGTTATTGTTTTATATCTATAAATAAAATCGAATCTTTAACCACTGGTTAAAATAAAAGAGACTATTACCATTTCGTCTAAATTTTGTGCTTATAATATTAATATCTCTAATAAATCGTTACGCTAGTAGATTGTTTTTTAGTTTTGTTAGTTTGATTATTATTACAATATTTTTATGAAGACGTGGTTTTAAAAATTACTACATTCAATAAAATTAGGGTATGTAAATTGATATCATAAAATATTTATGTTAAACTGAAATATTTTATTGATATTTAATTTTGAGTTCGATTCCAAGCAATATTTTCCCTTAATTTTCAAAAATATCTTGGATGGTATTAATATATTAACTATTATAATATTGTAAATTTATCTTAGTCTAAAATATGAAAATAAAAATAAATATGGTCAATCTTAGATTAAATAAAAAAATTAGGGGCTGAATTGAATAAATATAAAACTTGAGAGAGTTAACATACTCTTTTTTAGGCTAAAGGGTCAAATTTGCCCCTGTAGTAATCCGAAATCAGCAATGTTGCCCCTAATTTTTTTTTTCCGTAATTTTGCCCTCAAAGTCAGTCAATTGTAGAAAGTTCCCCTTTGACCGATTTTGACCGTTAAATGCTGACGTGGCAGTTAACGGTGCTGACGGGGCAATTTTACCCTCGAAGTCATTCATGCAATTTTGCCCTCGAAGTCATTAATTGCAACACTTTTACCCTTGGTTTATTTAGTTTTTGAATAAAATTGGATAAATAATTTGGGGTTTTTCGAGTTGAACTTTAACAAACAGAATATATGAAAAATCGATTAACAAATTGATGTAAATATCCTTTGAGTCCCTAGTAATTTTAAAAATAAGAAAAATGAGAACTCTCACAAAAAATCAAAATATTATTCAATTTTTTTAAAAATCTATAAACTTAATAAAAATAAATATGATATTAAAAAAATATTGAAAATAAACCAACGAGAAGCGTGTTAATTGAATGGTGAACACGAACTATTCTATTAAAACGACGTTCGATTGACAACTTACCGACGATGGGTTGTTAGGAAAAAATGTACGATGATCTCAGAAAATGACATTAGTGGTGTTCGGCAAAAATGGCATGGGAGATAAATACAAGGATATCCAGAAGATAAAGCAGAATTCAACCTGAGCCACATGATTCGAGTTCACCGTACATTTTTTCCTAACAACCCATCGTCGGTAAGTGTGTCAATCGAACATCGTTCGAATAACATAGTTCGCGTTTACCGTTCAATTAACACGCTTCTCGTTGGTTTATTTCAATAATTTTTTTGAATATTGTATTTATTTTTATTAAGTTTATAGATTTTTTAAAAAAAATGAATAATATTTTGATTTTTTGTGAGAGTTCTCACTTCGAGGGCAAAATTGCATGAACGACTTTGAGGGTAAAATTGCTCCGTCAGCACCGTTAACTGCCACGTCAGCATTTAACGGTCAAAATCGGTCAAAGGGAAATATTGCTACAATTGACTGACTTTGAGGGCAAAATTACGGAGAAAAAAAATTAGGGGCAACATTGCTGATTTCGGATTACTACAGGGGCAAATTTGACCCTTTAGCCCCTTTTTTATTAAAGCCATTCTCATTTTTTGGTCAAGAAGTGCCACATGGCGCGACATAATTGGTTGGTTTTACGTTACAGATAAAGGCTAACGAAGGTCACAACTTTTAGTTCAGGGGCAAAACATTTCAGAAAATACTTTAACGGTCAACTCGATAAAGTTTACATAATTAAGGGTAATGGGGCCATTAAGTTATTATAATATATACAATAGTTGAAATAGACATATGAATTCATTGGAATTACATATAACTTATCAATAATAAAATTTAGAATGAGTATACCACCTACACGTGCGTCAAACATCGTTGAACGCTACTAACGTTAAGCATCATTAAATTGATAATAAAAATTAAAAATTTTAAGGACTAGACTTATAATTAAAATTATTTTAAAAGAAAATTAAAAATTAAATTTAATAAAACTTTTATATTTCGTTATAATATTTTAAATTGATATATTAAAATTAGATATTCCAAAATCTCCTTAATATTAAAAATTCTAAACTCAACTACTTTATTTTTTTTCCGCCGATGCTACCTTCCGCTATTAACCATTTTCTGCCGGCTTTTGGTTAATCCATGTTTCTTTCATTAAAACTCTAGTTTCATTAAAGTTATATGAAAATTATTGAGATTTGATTTTAAATCCCCAAGTTCGTCCCTCAGCCACCATCACCATCGCTTGCAACAACTCACCGCTACGCCTCCACCAATTCTTCTGGGTGTTTCATTATTACAACCACAAACGTTAAAAAACTCAGACATGTTTAATGGATCTTGTTCTTTTGGCATTACAAGCGACTGGGGAATAAAGGGATTGTAGCAGTTATTGAAATTGCCTACACCCAGTACCAGAACCCCATCGCCTCATTTTTCTCAAAGCGAGGGGACATTGGGAACGACGTTCAAACTCGAACGACGATCATGCAGGGATGGAGGCGCGACGATAACAATCTCACCGACGAAAGGTGACTAAACGGCGGTGACAGCTGAAATGGCAAAGGAAAAAAATATAGGGTTTTTTAATTCAAGAATTGATTATGGTTGATATTTGATCTAATTATTTGAAAAAAATTAAAAAATATAATATATATGAAATATATTTTATTTTAAATATGAGTATTACTTGTATGTTGAGTTTTTAAAATTTTTAATTTTTATTAATTAATTTAATGATGTTAAACGTTAGTGATATACAACTAGTAGATCTTTTCTTTAATTTATTTTTTCCCCAATGTACTTAATTGCTTTGAAAACATTGTTCACAGGCACCTAACTTTTGCATGAATTTCTGGGCTAAGGGACCAGCCAGACGGCTTAGACTTTGTTTGCCAGTTGCTTTATTAGATGTTTTATTAATATACTAATAAAATTATATATATTTTTTTAATCTTCTAAAAACGTACATATTGTTTGTTCACACAAGTGCAAAATTTGTGTTAAATTATGTTAGATAATGAAGAAAATTAAATAGGTTGTCGTATTTGTTGCTTGAACTCGTGTTAGATCATGTTGGTCAAAATTTTGAACACTCGTTATATTATTTAAATATAGTCAATATTTTCTAAAAATATATATTTATATTCATATTATTTTAAATATTAAATTTAAATAGAAATAAAATTTATTAATTTAATGATAGCCTGAACCAAATAACGATTAATATATGCTAAAGAAATTTACAATTTGATTAATTTAATCACCGAGAGAGGAAATCATCTTGTTCTAAAAAACCACGACTTGTTTTAATTCCTTTAATATATGTTTAGATAAAAATAATTTTATTTTTAATAAGGGGTTAACTACCCCACGGTCACTAGCCTACTATTAAATTTGGGGTTTCATCACCCAACTTTTTTTTAAAAAATATGTTTTTGTCACTGGATTAATTGTTTTATAGAAAATAATTTGATACAAACTTGTATAAGCTTAGTTTACATCCTTTCAATTTTAGGGTTTAGGGTTAGGGTTTAGAGTTTAGGGATTTAGTGTGTAGGGTATAGAATTTAAGGTCTATGGTTAGAATTTAAAGTTTAGGGTTTAAGGTTTAGGTTTTAGGGCTAATGATTTAGGTTTTAAATTTTATAACTTAAATATAAAGAGTTGTGTAATTTTTTTTGCACAGTTTGTGTACCAAAATATCTCTAATTTAAGTCTATCGTTCTCTAGGGTTTTATGACGGTTTCAGAAACTCCAGGATGTGCACGTGGTTTAGCGCCGGTTGGGCGTCCACCAGATCAGCAAACGCTGGCGGCGACAGGGGGGATGGATCGGCTAGCGCAGATGGTGTTACCCTTGGGGATGATAACGGGGGTATAGGGCAGCAGATGGAGGTTGAACCCACACCTCCCGTTAATATGGTGATGGCTGACGTGGATGGTGTGCCGGGATCTGGTTCGCCGGCGGCAGGAGATCAATTGGATGAGGCGAAGGGGAAGCTTTCTTTTCGCGATATGGTTGTCGGACAGCGATCAGAGGGTCAGACGGACAATTTTATATGCGATCTTGATGTCGATCTTGAAGAGGATGATGTAGTGATAGGAAGCGTTGGGGAGGTGCCGGAGATTAAATTCTCTGAACGTGTTCATCGCATCATCGATGACAAACTGGAAAAATCCTTAGTGGTAAGACTCTTGGGTCGATCGATAGGCTACCGTGCACTACATAACAGGGTTCATATGATGTGGAAACCGGTGGGTGAGATTAGTATTGTTGACTTAGATAATGAATACTTTCTCGTGAGATTTGTGATGGAGTCTGCTTATGAGCGTGTGTTGTCTGGGGGACCGTGGGTGATCTATGGCAGTTACTTAACAGTTCAACCGTGGTCGCGGGATTTTTCTACGGCTATCGATCATCCTAGGAAGCTATTGGTTTGGTTGCGACTTCCCGGATTGCCATATAGATACTATTCGAAAAGTATTTTTGAAGCCATTGCTGGGGTTCTTGGGGAGGTTGTTCGTGTGGATTTCAACACAACAGAAGGATCACGAGGGAAGTTTGCCCGACTTGCGGTGGTTGTGGACTTAGAGAAGCCGTTGACACCGGCAATCATCATTGATGGGCGGCACCAATTGATTGAGTATGAGGGTTTATCACATATTTGTTTCGCCTGCGGAAAGTATGGACACTTACAAGATGTATGTGGGAATTCCGCGGCAAATAAGGAGAAAGCGAAGGCTATGGAGACTATTGTTCCGGAGAAAACGGACCGGTTTGGACCATGGATGCAAACCCCTAGCCGTCGACGTCGGGTGACGTTGACGAAGGATAAGGCCCCGCTGCAGGCGACACCTAAACCGCAATCAGGCTCGCGCTTTAGGCCGTTGATCGTGGAGAGTGAGGGTCGCGACGGCACAATGGCTGCTGATGTAATCGATGGAACAAAGGTTGCTGCGTCTAATGCTAATGGACGTCCGATTAGTAAGGGTGCCATGGGGAATAGCGTGGTTGGTGCTGTGGCCGTTGGTGCAACAGCAAAGGAGAGTGTATCGGGTGACATACGGGAAGTGGCGAAGGATTCGATGGATGTGGGGGCTGCAGGACGGAGTGTCGCGGTGAACATGAAGGGGGTTGTGATTGAGAGTAGCCCGAAAGTGCCGATTGCATCGACGGATGTGATTGTTGTGGAATAATCGACCCTTCCGGCATCAAACCATACTGCGGTGCGGGTTATGGACGATGGGGGGCGGCAACCGTTGCAGGAAACTAATGGGCGTCAAAATACGGGAAGTAACCGGGGAAGTGGACATAAAGGGCCAAGTCGAAGTCGGTTAGCTCCTAAGGGTGTGGCGTTGAAAGGGGCTAAGGCTAGGAAGTCGGATAGCTCCGCTTTGACTCAGGTAGCGGTGAATGATTGGGCGAATGATTTATCGCATTCCCTTACCTTATCGAAGGATGGATCGGAGGCTAGAGGAATAAGTCGGGGAGACGTTCAGTGGATCAAGAATGCAACGTTCGAGGGGTCGTCGTCTGGTACACCTCAGTGAGTTGTTTGTTTGTTTTTCTTCCTTTATCCTTATGGTTAAGTTTATTATTTGGAATGCTCAAGGCGCTCTTGGCCTTGATTTTAACCGTTATTTTCGAGTGGTGGATAGATCGTATATTCCGGATATATTTGTTATTGTTGAACCACGGATAAGTGGTCCTGCGGCGGATTCTTTTATTCGTCGTGCTGGATATGAGTTCTCGTATAGAGTTGAGGCGAATGGGTTATCTGGTGGAATTTGGGTTTTGTGGAGATCTAAAGTGCAGTTTGATGTGTTGGCCTTATCTAATCAATTTGTGCACGGGTGGTGCAAGGATCTTGATTCCAATACTAGCTTTTTTTATCACGTTTGTGTATGCTAGCCCGAACCATAGTAGACGGCGTTTGCTGTGGGATCAGTTACGGGCGTTGGAAGTTGATAAGGAGTTTCTGTGGGTCCTTGGGGGAGACTTTAATGCCATTTATTCCTCGGACGATAGACAAGGGGGTTCACAGCAGAGAACAGGGGTTTGCCGTAATTTTAGCAACTTTATGTTCATGTCTGGGTTGCATGATATGGGGTTTAATGGCCCTCGTTTTACTTGGAAAAGAGGAGATCTTAGTCAGCGTCTGGATAGATGGATTTGTTCGGGTGCGTGGTATAACATATTTCCTCTATCGGAGGTGTACCATCTTCAGCGTTTGGGCTCGGATCATCGGCCTATTTTACTCTCTACGGATGTTTTGAATAGCGGGCAAGGAGAGTGACCGTTTAGATTCATTGCGGCCTGGAATGAGCACCCGGACTTCGGTAATTTATTATCTGATAGCTGGGATCCGGAAAACGCGGTTTTTGACAATTTAACGAGATTCCAGGTTAATAGTAAACGGTGGAATAGAGAAGTCTTTGGGCACATTGGGCAGAGGAAAAAGCAGCTTCTGGCCTGGATTCGGGGGGTAGAGATAGCCTTGGAGCGTCATCCAACGTCGTTTCTTGTTGAGCTTGAGAAAAGTCTGAAAGGGGAGCTCTCTGAGGTTCTTAAACAGGAGGAAAGCCTGTGGTTCCAGAAATCACGTAGTAAGTGGATACAGCAGGGGGATCGTAACACGAAATTCTTCCACGCGACAACCTTACAACGTCGCCGTATGAACTCTATTCGAATGCTAAAGTTGGACAATGGTGAGTGGTGCGACGAACAGACGGCCCTCCAGGACCATGCCGTTGATTTCTTTTCTTCTTTGTTCACGTCGGAGATGTGTAGGGAACCCCATGGTATTTGTTCGAATGGCTTCCCGGCGGTGGATAGCGATAAGCTTGACGTTTTGGTTCGAAAGGTAACATTTGAGGAGGTTAGGGAAGTGGTGTTCAGTATGGAACCGCTGAAGGCCCCGGGTGCTGATGGGTTTCAAGCGGATTTCTTCCAACGTAATTGGGGAACTGTGGGTGGCTCGGTTTTCCGGTTTGTTGAAGATTTCTTTGAGAAGGGGATGCTTTCTGAAGATGCGAATCAAACCCTGCTGGTCCTTATCCCGAAAGTTCGGTCACCAATCAAGATAAGTCAATATCGTCCTATTAGCCTTTGTACTGTCTTATATAAAGTCATTACGAAAATTTTGGTTAATAGGCTTAAGCCATTACTTGACGGTTTAGTGGGTCAGAACCAGGTGAGCTTTGTACCTGGTCGTCAGATTACTGATAATATCATTTTGGCACAGGAAATTATGCATTCGATGGCCAGGAAGACTGGAACAAAAGCTTGGATGGCGGTTAAGGTGGATCTGGAGAAAGCGTATGATCGTTTGGAATGGGCTTTCATTGAATCCACGCTTATTGATATTGGCCTGCCGATGCGGTTTATACATTGGATTATGCATTGTGTGCGATCTGTTCAGAGCCGTATCATCCTGAATGGGAATCTCACCTCTAGCTTTCGGCCGTCGCGCGGGATCCGTCAGGGTGACCCACTTTCGCCGTATCTTTTTGTGCTTTGTATGGAACGCCTTTCCCATGCAATTAGTAGAAGGGTTGCTGAGGGTGCATGGAAGGGTATCGCTTTATCGAAGTATGGCCCAAGTATATCTCACCTTTTTTTCGCCGATGATTTGGTTCTTTTTGCTAAAGCAAATTTAAGTCAGATGCGAGTGATTAAAGAGACTCTTGATATTTTCTGTGCTTGTTCTGGGCATCGGGTCAGCTCTGATAAAACAACTATCTATTTTTCCAAAAACTGTAATAAGCCTAGGGGATTGGAGCTAGCCGACTTTGGGGGTTTTAAACCTGTTGATGATTTGGTGATGTATTTAGGAGTCCCGTTGTTGCACAAACGGGTCACTTCTACTACGTACAGGTTCCTTATTGAAAAGGTTGAAAGCCGTCTATCAGGCTGGGCGGCTCGCACTTTGTCTTTAGCTGGCCGGATCACCTTGGCTAAGGCGGTTCTTCATGCTATTCCTACATATGTTATGCAGACGGCTTGGCTCCCGAAGGGTGTTTGTGACGTATTGGAGCGTATTATTAGGAGATTCATATGGGGCTCACCGCGTGGATCCAAGGATATTCCTCTGGTTCGTTGGAGTGTTGTTACGACTGATATTAAGGAGGGGGGCCTCAGTTTGCGACAGCTTGGGCGCCAGAATCAAGCCCTTCTTATGAAGGTTGGTTATCGCTTAGTTACGGATCACCATAAATTGTGGGTTCAGGTTCTTCGTCACAAGTATAAGTGGGTTGGCCCTCTACCACAAAGTATCCACCGTTTGGGTTGTTCCCGGTTATGGCGAGGGTTGAGTCAAATCTGGGACGTGATTCCTAGTGGCATAGGTTGGAATATCAATAATGGTTGGAACACGGATTTTTGGTTTGATCATTGGTTGGATGACGATGGGGTTTTGGCGGAGCGGTGCCTTAGTGGCGTGACGCCTAGAAGCTCTCCTGTGGCGGCTTGGATAGGAGCGAATGGAGAGTGGGACTGGGGTAAGCTTGAGGGAGTGTTGCCGACTGCCACTGTACAGCAGATTTGGTCTGTTGCGCCACCGCATGCTGCTGCTGGTGCTGATACGGCTGCGTGGAGATGGGAGCAGAATCGTCGATTTTCAGCATCTTCGGCTTACAAGGTATTGGGGAGTAGTTTGGGGGTGAGTAATTCGAGGGCGTGGCATTCCATTTGGAAGCTTAGAGTTCCACAACGAATTAGAACCTTTTTATGGTTGGTAGCCCACGACAAGCTTTTAACGAACGCGGAACGGGGACGTCGACATTTGACGGCAACCAAGGATTGTAGTGTGTGCACTGGCGTGGTGGAGGATATTGATCACGTTCTACGAGCGTGCCCACGTGCTTCGAGCAATTGGGATAAGATTGTTTATCCAAGTCGGTTGCGCGAGTTCCTTGAATTACCGTTTGAAGCATGGTTTTGGGGTAATCTCACTGGAGCTCATCGGCCTTGGTCGTCGGAGGCGGAATGGGCGAGTTTGTTCGCCATAATGTGCTGGTTGCTGTGGAAGAACCGCTGTGCGCGGGTGCTAGGAGATGGTGCTGTCGGGTTGAGAGAGCTGCTGGTGGTTGCTATGCGCACCAGGGACGACTGTGTTGCAGCAGCTGCAGAGCTTGCTGCTGGGAACAGGCGCGCGCTGGAGGGTCGATCTAACTTGGTTGCTTGGGGCCGTCCGACACAAGGGAGAGTCAAAGTGAATGCGGATGGTTCGGTTAGAGGGCCTCTACAGGCTGCGGCTATTGGAGGGGTTATACGGGATGATATGGGTGTTTGAGTGTTTGGCTTTGGCCGGTGCATAGGGCGTTGTTCGATGCTTATGTGCGAGCTTTGGGCGGCCTATGAGGCTCTTCGTCATGCATGGGATTATGGTTGTCGTAGGGTAGACTTTGAGACGGATAGCACTACGGTTGCGGACATGCTTAATGGGAAGGTGGATGCGGGTGGTGGGCATAACTTGCTTCACCGGATTATGGATTTTGTAAGGCGTGATTGGGATTTGACGATACGGTATGCCCCTCGTGCTTCTAATCGAGTTGCGGACAAAATGGCTTCATTAGCGTTTGAATGGGATTTTAGTGGGAAGACTTGGATCCATCCAACCTTGGAGGTGGAGGATATGGTTCTCGATGATATGAACTTGTCGGTTTAATTTTCGCTTTGTTTGTTTTAGACTCTGGTTAATGTTATGTACGTAGCATCATATGTACTCTTTTCCCATTTAGGTTTAGGGAGGTTTTTAACGAGGCATGTGGTGTTACTCCTCCTTTTAATAAAAAAAAATATCTCTAATTTAATATTATTTGAAACACGATTTGGTCGCTAAAAAATTAAGCAAATCTCTTTTATTTTCACGTCATTATTAACAGACCCCTAAAATCATACCTCTAATGTTCGCACCTTATTTTCCTTCAAACTGAAGACAATTCAAAAGTAAAAACAAATTTTGAAACCTTGTGAAATGAAATTTTACGGACACACGTAGGGGATGACAACAAGGTAAGTCGGGTATTTGGCCGCCCTAAACATGACTCAAAAATTTAAAGTTTCGACTCAATTTAAATTTAATATATTTTTATCATGACTCAATCTGATATAATAAAATTATAATTAGATTCCGATCCAAACCTCATATTTTAATAAAAAAAACCTGATTAAATTTGACCTGCCCGAAAAATTAATTAATCTATTAAATATATATATATATATAGAGGATCATGTCGGAGAATTTTCACCTTAAACCCGACCCGATTCAAAAATCAATTTTTTTTTAATATGACTCTACCGGATTGAATCGAAATCCGCCGAATTCAAAATTTGACCCTAAATAATAAGTATTGAAAAATTGGAGCCTAGATAACAAATATTGAAATAATTGAATTTTAAGAGTAAGTCTCTAAGAAAAAATATCAAGAAAAAATGGGCACCAAATAACATGTATTGAAAAAATTGGTCTCTTAATAATAAATATTGGAAAAAAATGAATTTTAAGAGTAACTCATAATAAAAAAATATTGAAAAATTAAACCCCAAATAATAATTATTGAAAAAATGAATTTGAAGAGTATGTCCCTAATAGTAAATATCAAGAAATCAAATACTCCCTCCGTCCCACTTAAAATGTCTCTTTTGTGTTTTAAAATTGTCCCACTTAAAATGTCTCATTGAAAAAATCAACTACTTTTACAAGGTGCATTTACCTTTCTATCCTTTCTTTTAGTTTTTCAACCTAACAAACTTTAACTTTTAAGGGTAAAATTGTCTTTTTAATTAATTTATATCACATTTCTTACACAAATTTTTTCTTCCTAAAACTGCGTGAAAAGTCAACAATGGACATATTAAGTGGGACGGAGGGAGTAACAAATATTGAAAAAAAGAATGTTAAGAATAAACCCATAATAACAAATATTGAGAAAAATTGAGCCTCTAATAA
The DNA here is from genome assembly GCA_958450335.1 of Hibiscus tridactylites. NCBI lineage: Eukaryota > Viridiplantae > Streptophyta > Magnoliopsida > Malvales > Malvaceae > Hibiscus > Hibiscus tridactylites. The sequence continues at coordinate 32,700,794 of OY288273.1, read as the reverse complement.
CAAGTATTGAAAAAAAAATTGAGCTCCAAATAACAAGTATTGAAAAAAATTGGAGCTCTAATACTAACTATTAGAAAAAAAACTATAACTATTTAAGTAATAATTTTTTAGAAAAAAAAGAGGCCTCTATTTAATATTATAATCAAATTATTATTTCGTTTATTTATTATTTATGACTCAAAATAAAGGTCTCTTTAATACTATAATTAAATTTTAAGATCATTTTCTATTTTTATTTTAAGGTAATAAAAATAAAATAAAAATTAAGGCATTGACCGGTCGACCTGCCCCAGGGCCGACTCTGGTTGCACGAGTACGGATCAATGAGAGGAGTAGGTGAAGACTAGTATTACTATCTAGACACATCTAGAATTCATTCTTACTGGGATCAGAAAAGCAAAAATGATTCTTTTTGCTTTAATAAATAAGTTTTTTTTTTTTTTGCATGTTCATGAGGTTTCGTATATTTTAAGAAGTTTATAAATATAATTATCATAACAAAATACAGTTATATTGAAACTCGCAATTGTGAAACTTAAATCTTAGATAATTTTTTTAAATAAGCTAATACTATAATTATATATGATAGGACTCGAGTCTAAATATTCAATAATTTTTTTTTAAAAAGTGATACATAAATATTTTAACGTGATTACAGATAGTATATGTTCATACATACTCTTAATCTTTTGACAATGCACATATACATTGCAGAGAAAACGATTTGAACTCATGTATCACATTAATTCTTATATATGCATTAAAATTAAATAAATTGTTACTTAAAGAGAAGGCGTTTGTTTTAAGTAAGATTACAATTGCAATCTCATTGGTAATTTCAAATTATCTTTTTTGGTCCCGAAAACAAAGCCATATTGAATGTAATCACTATAGTCTAATGATTAGCCTTATATATAATCTTAATCAACTCCAACAAGCAACGCAAATGGTTTAAATCTACACATAGAACATTAGTTTTGGTTTTGTGCAGCTATAAACATGAAGTTTTGAATTCATTCAATTTTCACAAATTACTAAGAATTATTATTGACATAACATCATTTTACGTTCAAATAATATATACATAATTAATTATATTTATCAAATATAAAATAAAAATAATGTATTATTGTTTAAATGTATATAATTGAATCAAAATCAATGCATCATATACACAATTGAACTAAAATCAAAATTTCATACGTATAACTATATCAAATCAAAATGTATATATATTACGATATTCATCCCTTTAATTAGTTTAATTCAATTTGTAATTTTTAAATAAAAACTGCAATGATTCAAGTTGATACCATTGTATTTCATAGATTAATAAAACAATAAACCTTAAACATGTTATATTTTGCTTTAAATAAATTGAAGAATTCGTATGCCCTGGGGAAGGGTTGTTACTGGAAGTAGGTTTTTTTTGTTATATGAAGCCAGCTGTTGTGGAGAGTCAAGGTGACAATGACAAGTAAGAGCTACCAACCAGATAATGAAAAGGAAATAACCCCAAACATGACTAATTCCAACCCCAATTGTCAAAGAGACAGACCTACCTAAAAATTACCAAATATATATATATATATATTAGGACCAACTTATATAGTTTTTTGGATTATTAGATGGGGAAAATGGATGGTTGAAATTAACTCCTTACTTTTTTCCTCAAGTGATAATCTTCACATATTCTACTGTTAATCCCATCCATCCGTTTCACCCATCAAACGATTCAGAAAACATATAAAACTTAGAGAATTTTACACTGTGTAACTGGATTCTATCCACACGCACGCACGCACGCACGCACGCACGCACGCACGCACGCACGCACGCACGCACGCACGCACGCACGCACGCACGCACGCACGCACGCACGCACGCACGCACGCACGCACGCACGCACACACGCAGGCACACGCACACTATTCCTTGGTGCTTTGCCCTGAGTTATTCGGACTGGCCCGCGTTCTACACTTTGTTTTGGTGGGTGAATCTCTCAACGTAAATTTTCTGTATACACAATGCCTCAAACTCGAGATTTGCTTAAACAATTTCAAATTACTTACCACTTGGACCAACTCAGTTGCTTAAACATATATTTTTATTTTTCAAAATTGAGTTTGAAAATTATTTAATTATCTTTACTATTAATTAGTTTTCTTATCAAGAGTAGGGAATAGGTTGTCCAAGTAATTATGAAAGCCTAAATAATCTTATTGTTTTCAATCTATTATGCACAAGTTAAAAATAAAGTTAGTTCAAATTAAGATCACATAAAAATAATAGTCTTTCCTTTTCCACGCTCATCATTTATTTCGTTTAAATCCATGATTTAGAAGTTAAAAAATTCAAAGTTGATAGATAATCATTTTCGCATAATGTCAAAATATACTACTAATGTTTCATGATTTTTTTTACTTTAGCTCATGTTTTTTAATATTTTAGCCTTAAACATTTTATTTTAAGACAAGACGACCATTCATTTGACGAATATTATTATTTGACTAACGATTAACATGTCTTTCTGATGAGACAAGGACACACAAATTTAAATGGTGACATGACATATCCACGTGACAGCTAATGCTGATATGGTATCATATCACGTCATCATCATTTTAAAAAATTAAAAATGATTATATTTTATTAAATTAATCACAACTAATCATATGCATAGAAAGAGTCTAAATATTTGTATAAAAAACTATCGAAATATAAAATTGATATATTTACGTATTCACATTCTATTAAAATTAAACCATGTTTTGAAAAAAAATCAACGAAATCAAACTCAAAAGGTTAAGATAATGAGTTTCCTTTTACAAAAATTAGAACTCAAAAGGTTTAAAAAATCTTTTTTGTTTGGCTAAGAATGATTTTATTAATAATCTACGAATTGTATGCCTCGTTAAAAACTTTCTTAATCCTAAATGGAGGAAAATAATACATACAACTCCAATAAGATAACAAAAAGTAAAGCACCACCATGCGTTTGAACCAAAAACACAATCACAACAGAATCATAAGTCTACAAAAACACAGCCAAAACAGAATTGTAAATCTACAAAAACACAACCACAACAAACGACACATGACAACAAGCAAAGTTCACCACCATGCTTTAAGCCAATCATGTCGAAGGGAGCCATCCATAGCATTACTAAACCATGTAGTGCAACAAAATTTAACCCTTACAATTTTAGTGGCTAAACAGTTAATTTCAATAAATAACTCAAACGCTTTCTTGATTGTCAAGATACTTACCAATTCAACACTACTCTCAGTCTCTGAGCTCAGGCCTAAAAAAAGGCTCTAATAATCCCTTCATTCGTGCGAAGAATGCCACCACACTCATCCCCAATCTCTTTAGCCAATCCATGAACGTTAAACTTTACCCATTCAAACGATGGAGGCACCCTAGAGAAAATTCCTCCAAATTTTCTCAATTCTTCAAATAATTGTCTTTTGAATCTCAAATAGAGACATATAATAAAGGGGCGAGGATAAGAGAACTGAATTAATAAACACCACCCTACTTACAAATGACAAAGATTTGCACTTCCAGCCTACTAACTTTTTTTTGAAACAAACTTATTTTATTCAGATTAAGTAATATCCCGGCCTCATTAAAAAACCTCCCTAGAACCTATGGAGGAAAAAGAGTGCACGGAACAATACTTCGGATAAATACACAAGTTCAAACACATTGGGGCTCCATACACGGCCAAACAAATACACATATAGACAACATGAAGACTAATCACTCATTACTGTATACGCTACTGCTGGAATGCCCTGCAGGTTGTTTTCGCACTCCTGGCAGCAGATTTCCGAGAGCCATGATGCACGACCACCTCTTATATGAACTCTAATATCGCAGCACTTACTACTGACCAGCAAGCCTTAATCGCTTACCTGCAATCCCATCGATTAGCAACTGAAATTCCACGCTTCTGTGGATCCCTTTCTTTGCGAGTATGTCAGCACTCGCATTCGCCTCCTTGTAAATTGCTTCGATCGACCACTGCAAATCACAGCATAGGTTAATCGTTGAGGTTATCAGCCTCTTAAAAATGTCCGGTGCCAGGTGCGGGGCTTTGAACCATTGAACAACAACATTACTATCGCTTTCCACAACCAACCGATACTCTCTTAGACTCAGGACTGACTTGTAGCACTTCAGCGCTTCAGCAATGGCAAGGATTTCAGCAGAGGACACGTCCATGTGGCCCACTGATTTCAAGAAAGTTGCCCATATTTTAGTGTTGCTATCTCGTAGAACGCCTCCTATCCCGGCTGCCCCAAACGATCCCGATACAGCCCCGTCTACATTGAACTTGAGAGAACTTTCTCGTAGGGGATACCAGCTATTTTTTTGCGCTCGTGGCGCCTCGATAGCCACCAATTTGAAAGTGGCAGGGAGGTTGCAAAGATCATTTACTGACAACATACTCCCTGGCTAGTTCGCGTTACACCAATACGCCATCCTTACTATAGCCACATCAATCATTGAGTTAACATCCGACTTCTTCCCATTGAAAACAACATCATTTCGATGCAGCCAAACAGTCCAAACCAGGCTATAAAATGCTAGGATCCAAACTCGCCAATTTCTAAAGCCAATGTCAGTAGCATACCACATGTTGATTAGAGTTTTAATGCACTTTGGGATAACAACGTTAAGACCCCAAATGCTGTTCCAACCTTGCCACACCCGCCAAGTTACATCACACTCACAAAATAAGTGGTTTGGAGTTTCCTCCTTAGTGTTGCAAAACACGCAATTGGGAGAGTTAAGCCTCGTACCTAGGGATGGCAAATGGGCGAGGCGGGTGCGGATACCCCCTCCCCCCTCCCCATATCCACCTAAAATTTTCATATCCACCACCTACCCGCCACCCACGGCGGGTATAATTTTCAAATCCATACTCGCCCACGTGGGTATATTCTTAAATCCATCCCCACACCCACCACCCAATTGGATACCCATTATCCATCTTGTACCCGTCTGTACCCGCCTACCCGCCCACCTGGCAGCAACCATATCACATAAAACATGAAGTGATAATGGCACCAATGCCCCTTGTACTTTGACAGAAAGTTCAATGTGGTGCCTGAACTTTGGACGCGTTTAATGTGCCCCATGAAGTTTTCTTCCATCATTTAAAACGCCCCCGAGCCTAACACTGTTAACTTGTGATGTGGTATAACTAACTTACACCGGTGTAAGTTCTACCGAACTATAACTAACTAACTATGACTAATTTACACCGATGTAAGTCAGTTATTATGTGAGAAATATGAGGGTAAGACAATGCAAAGAACTAAAGCAATGAACTTGAAATTTGAATAAAGTAAACAAATTTTATATTGAATCAGATATCTTCAAAGTCACATAATATGGCGGGTAGCATACGGGGTAGGCGGGTGCGAGGCGGGCAAATGCGGGGCGGGTAAGGTCTTAAATCCACCACGTACCCACTACCCGCGGCGGGTATGACTTTTTACATCCACACCCGCCCACTACCCACCAAACCCATAACCATCCCCACCCCAACTGGAGCGGGTGCGGTGTGGAATCCGCGAAACTGTACCCGTCTGCCATCCCTACTCGTACCTCTTTTGATCAAATCGGATCTAGTGGGAATTCTTCCGTGTATTAAACGCCAAATGAAGCATTCCACCTTCGGAGGCACATCCTTGTTCCATACCAAATTCCATATCCGTTCCGGCTCCACAATTATTGCTACTGTCAAGTTGCAGTACAACTTTGGAGTGTAAATTCCATTAGGTGCTGCTCTCCACCTTATACTATCTTGTAGAACTCCCCCCGGTTTGAAGCGATTGATAACATCCAAAAATTCCCCGTATATCGACACTTCCCAATTGAATAATGGTCTGCGAAACTGGATATCCCACCTCCAAACATTGTTCTCAAAACTGCCAAATTCAGCAATGACTCCCTGTTTCTTGACGACTAGTGCGAACATTCTAGGATATTTAGTTTTCAATGTAAGCGACCTGCACCACCTTTCTTCCCAAAAACTAATTGCCTTACCATCACCCGCCAAGTAGCTGATATTGCGCATCCACGGGTCATTCTCGTTGCTGATTGGGGAGATGATATCCCACCACACTTTAGATTTATTCGATTTGTTCAAATTATTAGGAATCAGCCCGGTCGAGTTTCTCTCATATTTGGTGTTTATAATTTTCCTCCAAAGAGACTCCGTTTCAGCCCTATAGTGCCAAACCCACTTGTTTAGTAAGGCTCTATTTTTTATCTTCATGTCCACTAATCTGAGACCTCCATTAGCTTTTGGTTTGCACAATTCCTTCCACCCAATCCACACAATCGATCTCTTCTCGGCTCCACCCCACAAGAAATTGTTGATTAATCTGTTTATTTGCTTACAAGTAGCAGCTGGTAATTTAAACAATGACATGTAATAAATAGGCAAATTAGAAAGTACCAATTTGACTAGCACCAATCTCCCGCTGAAGGATAAGAGGCGCGATCTCCAGCTTGCAAGTCTTTTTTTGACCTTCTCCACCACTGGTGCCCATACTTCCAAAGAATTGCGCACAATACCTAACGGAAGACCCAAGTAAGTGCAGGGGAAATTTCCAGTGGAGCATTTGGTCATCACTGCCCATCTTTCTAGTAACATAGGATCCACGTTCACCCCAAGCAATTTGGATTTTTCCAAGTTAAGCCGTAGTCCGGAAGCTAGTCCAAAACCCCTCAAGATTCTGATTATGTTTCTTATTTGTGTTTCACTAGCCCCACTGAATACTATTAAGTCATCCGCAAATTGGATGTGGGATACGGATATGTCACTGCCGTTGATGTTAACAGCTTCAAAAGACCCACTTGCACAACATTCTTGAGAACTTCGCTAAGAACTTCGGCCACAATGTTAAACAGAATAGGCGACAAGAGGCAGCCTTGTCGCAGCCCTCTTTGAATCGAAAAGCTTGGAGTTGGTGAGCCGTTTACTAGTATCGATATCTTTGCCGAGGAGATTCAAAACTGAATCCACGACAACCATTTATCCCCAAAACCCATCTTCTTCATCGCTAGCAACAAGAAATTCCAGTCAACAGTGTCGTATGCTTTCCTAAAATCAGCTTTGAAAACAATTCCAGACCTTCCTCCTTTTTTCATAGCACCGACAATTTCATTTGAAATCAAAGCACAATCAAAGATCTGTTTACCCGGACAAAATGTGAACTGGTTCTCGCTTATAAACTCATGGATGCACCCGCTTAAACGATAGGATAATACCTTCGCGACTAGTTTGTACATGCTGCAAACCAGGTGTTGAGTGTGTAAAAGTTCTATTATTTACACCCTTTTTAACCCATATTTCTGCTGCATTCAAGCATCATTTCATTGCATTTAGGTTAGTTTACAGCAAAAGATCACAAATATATAAAAGGCACAGATTCTACTAAAAATGGTTGTTTTTGGCAGGTTGCCGCCGTCGCAGACGGAGAAGGCAGATGCTGGGCAGAGAAGCAGAAGAGCTGAACTGGACAAGCAGACAAAGAAGACGATGCTGCCATGGTGCTGCCGTGATAGCAGAGGACGACAGCAATTTTGAGGAGAAAAAGCAAAATGGACCTCAACAGGTAGAGAAAATTCAACTCGTCTGTCGTGTGAAAACCATATATTTTTCCAAGCCCCGGATCAAAAGATATGTCAAGCCCAAAGTTCAAGGAGAGAAAATCCCAAGAAACAAGGAAGACGGCTGGAAAGTAGATTCCTTGAAGATTTAGTCTTTATTAGAATCATACTTTTAATTAAAGTTGTAATCCTTGTTAATTTAGATAACTTGAGCCCAAAGCTTATATAAGGGCATGTATTTTAACCTAGGGCATATATCATACCCCATAACTGATAACCAAAACCCCTAGCCGTTTACCCGCCGTCGACATGTTCTAAATTCCCCCTAGGGCCACGGGTTGATTTGTAAAGTAGTTGCAAGAGTTGTTTTGTTTTAGGAATTTTCAGTTCAATAAAATAAACTTCAAGTTCTCTTATTTTGGTTATTAATATCTTGCAAGAGCATCGGGAGAACATTGTGAGGTTATCTATTTACTTAGCATCGGGAGAGTTAAGTATACGAAAGAAATAAGAGCAAGTTCTCTAGTTTATAGTTAAACTATCTCGTGCTTAGGGATAGGGCGAGGTTAAGTGGCTAAAGAAGAATTCATACACATCGGTGTTCATCCTTCGATTCACGCCGGGAGGTATCATCAAAGACGTGATCATCGACAGACTTGGACCTAGGGATAGGCCAAAGCAGATCTGGGATTCTTGCCAAACTTGAAAGTACTGGATTTCCTAAGCATCACAATACCTGCACTACTGAGCAATTCAATACTAGCCGATTCTCTCTATCTTGATATCTTTACTCTTTTATTACGTTTACTTTATTATTTTCGTGACAACTCTCAATTATTTCCTTTACATTCGTGCAGTGAATTAAGGTGAAGTTATTAGCCCAATCCCTGTGGAGACGATATCCGATACTTCGTATCACTTTACTACTTGCGTCGTGTATACTTGCACTACCATTGAGAAAGACTATTTTACACGCAACAAGTTTTTGGCGCCGTTGCCGGGGATTGGCAACATAACTCTACCTTTTCTTTTATTGCACTTTTCGTTTTTATTTTTATTTTTGTTTTTCTATTTTTCTTTGGTGCATTCAACTCTTGCTTTTCACAAGGTTTCTTGTTTATGCGCAGATCGAATCAAGGTAAAGATCCTGAATATCCATTAGATCCGGAAATCGAACGATCATTCAATCTCAAGAAACAACTTCGTCACTTACTAGCCAGGAACGAGTACCTTGAGGAATAGCTAGAGAAGATGGCCTACAATGGAAACGACCCGCCTATCGGCGACCCGCCTGCCGCCGCCGGACGCCGATGCTGTCGTGACTACATGTTGAACGATCATGTAGAATTGGAAACCACGCCGCCGAATATTGATGTTGATAACTTCGAGCTGAAACCTGTCATGTTTAGAATGATCAACAATGCCGGTCAATTCAGTGGTGCTGTTACAGAGGATGCTAGGGAGCATTTAAAAATGTTCCAGGAAATATGTGGTTCGTTTAGACATCCAGGAGTTAATCCAGAGATACTGAGGCTTCAGTTATTTCCCCATTCATTGAGGGACAGAGCTAAAACTTGGTGGAATAAACTTACGCCGGGTTCAATTAGAACTTGGGCAGATTTATCTCGTGAATTTTTATCTCGTTTTAATCCTTCGCATTTATCTTAGCGATTACGTAATGAAATTGCTACTTTTCAACAGGAAGATGACGAACCGATGCACGAGGCCTGGGACAGATTTACTACTCTTCTACGGAACTGCCCAATGCTTGGATTCCCCATCTGGAATCAGGTAACAAAGTTTTATAATGCTGCCAACTTACAAACTCGTATTCGAATTGATTCAGCAGCAAATGGACTATTATTGGATAAAGATCCGGACGAGGCAATGCAAGTACTGAAAAATCTAGCTAAGAATGAGGAGCAGTTTCCGACAGCAAGAAGAGGGGGTAAACGAGTACTAGCTATCAAGGATTATGAAGCCGACAGCACGATGAAATCACTGGTAGCATTCCTTACTAAAGCAATGAAAAAGTTATTGAATGATGATGCACAACATGGATTTGCTGTTGAGGAGGTTTGTGAAATCTGTGAGGGAAACCATAGTTCGGATGAATTCCCTATACAGTTAGAAGAGGGAAAATATGTTGGAAACTACAAGCCAAATTACAATTCCAACAACTATAATCCCAATTGGAGGAATGATCCCAAGTTTTCTTGGAGCAACCCTAATAATGCCCTGAACCCTCAAGCACACAATCAGAATCAGGGAGGACCTAGATTGCTGACGCGATAGCAACTGCCGCCGCAGCAACAACAGCAACCACCAGCTGCCACGAGCAGTATACTGGAACAGACTGGCCACTTTTATGTCTCAGACAGGTACTTATATTGAGAATATGAATCATTTTGTCAAGAAGACAGAGAATTTCATGGATAAAACAGAGATGCGGATGACAAATCATGAAGCTACTCTGAAATCCTTGGAGACACAAATGGGTCAGGTTTCCCAACATATTAAGCTGAGGCAGACTGGAGGATTTCCTAGTAATACTGAAAATGCTAGGCAGCCCACACATGAGCAGTGTAAAGCTATTACTACTAGGAGTGGGAAGAAACTACCAGGGCCGGAAAAGGAAACAGAAACAATAAGGAAACCAGCCTTGGACAGACCTGCCGAAGAAGTTGCCCCGACAGGTAATAAACAGACTGCTGCCGATGATCCTATCACGATAGCAGAAGCGACAGAGGAGAAAATTGATGAACCTAAAACTCCTCAGATTCGTATGCAGTGGGAAGGACGTATTGCTGATTATCGTCCCCCACCTCCTTTTCCCAAACGGATACAACAAGCTAAGCAAGAATCTCAACTCAAAAAGATTTATGATATTTTTAAGCAGGTTCACATTAATATTCCGCTGTTAGATGTCGTTAGGGAGATACCCAGTTATGCCAAATTTCTCAAGGATGTCATGTCAAAGAAATCTAAACTTGGGGAATTTGTAACAGTAAAGATGACAGAAGGTTGCATGAGTATTCTTCATCGGCAGCCACCCTAGAAAAAGAAGGATCCGGGAAGCTTCATCATACCTTGCGTAGTCGGAAATAAATATGTGGGTAAGGCACTTTGTGATCTTGGTGCTAGTGTTAATTTAATGCCAAAATCTATTTTTCAGAAATTAGGCATTGGAAAGGCGCGGCCCACGATAGTAACTCTGCAGCTGGTAGACCGCTCTTATGTTCATCCCGAAGGAAAAATCGAAGATATTTTGGTAAGAGTGGATAAATTTATTTTTCCTGCTGACTTTCTTGTTTAGATTGTGAGGCAGATGAAAGTGCACCAATCATCCTTGGGCGACCCTTCTTAGCCACAGGAAGATCACTGATTGATGTGGAGAAAGGAGAACTCACCATGCGAGTGAACGATCAAGAGATTAAGTTGAATGTTCTCCAAGAGATGAAACATGCTGATGCAGACGAGGAATGCAATGCTATCACCGACGTTGCCTTTGATCAACCTTGCATCAGGTCGGGCTGTCACGATATTAAATTTGGTCACTGCCGCGGCAGCCACTTACAGGCCTGTCACGACAGCACTGACGACAACACCGACGACAACAACTCTTCTGAATCCCATACATCTGATACTGAAGATCAGGAGGAGGTAAACTGGATAGGCGATCGTCCAGGTAAGTTATTTGAACCTTTCAATTACACTTCGGATAACCATGCAATCCAAAAGCCATCTACTATTGAGTCACCTGCCTTAGAACTGAAGCCCCTGCCAGGGCAGCTAAAATATGCTTTTCTTCGTTCAAATGATATGTTTCCCGTAATCATCTCTTCTAAGCTGCCACAGGAACAGGAACGACAGCTAATCGGCATGCTGCGGCAGCACAAAAAGGCGATTGGATAGACGATAGCCGATATTCAAGGCATTAGTCTGGCGCTATGCATGCACAAAATCCTTTTAGAGGAAGATCATAAGCCGACAATAGATACCCAAAGGCGGCTAAACTATGCAATGAAAGAGGTGGTGCGTAAAGAGATAATCAAATGGTTAGATGCTGGTATTATTTACGCCATCTCCGACAGCAAATGGGTGAGCCCGATGCAATGTGTTCCAAAGAAAGGAGGAATGATCGTGGTGACCAATGAAAACAACAAATTAATCCCAACCAGGACTGTGACCGGTTGGAGGGTTTGTATGGACTATCAGAAGCTTAATAAAGCTACCCGAAAAGACCACTTTCCTTTACCCTTTATTGATCAAATGCTTGATAGATTAGCGGGTAAACCTTACTATTATTTTCTTGATGGTTATTCAGGTTATAATCAAATTGCTATCGCACCGGAGGATCAAGAAAAGACAACTTTCACATGCCCCTACGGAACGTATGCTTTTAGGAGAATGCCATTTGGACTATGCAATGCACCCGCCACCTTTCAAAGGTGCATGATGGCCATATTCTCCGACATGGTGGAGGACTTCCTTGAAATATTTATGGATGATTTTTCAGTCTTTAGGGATGATTTTGAGAGCTGCCTCGGCAACCTACAAAAGGCACTTGAAAGATGTGAAAAAGCAAACCTAGTTTTAAATTGGGAAAATGCCACTTTATGGTGGATGAAGGGATAATCCTTGTAACACACGTGTTTTGGGCCTAGGAGTTAACCGAGTTTATAGTTCGAGTCAAATAAAACTTAATTTAATAAATTCAACCTAAATAGTGACCTAATTGAGCTTTAATAAAGAGGGAGGGACCTATATTGCGATTTGACCCAAAACTTTCAAAAGCAAGACCACTTTATTGAAAAAGTTGTCTTCCTCCCTTTCCCCTCTCCCTTTTCACGTTGGAAACCATTTCCCCTCCCCAAACCCTCTCAAATATCAAAGTTACTATTCCATCAATTTGCCACTTGATTTCAACACCATTTTAAGAGGTAATTATGTTTTTTTAATCTCCTCTTTATCCTCTATCTATCTATGGTCTTGGATTTCAAAAACATGGGGTTTTGAAAATTAGGGTTTATATTAAAGTCTGGATTTTTAAGAGGTTTTCTAAATTGTTTTAATAAATTGAGTTGGGGCTTTAGTTAATCATGTTAAAAGGTGTAACATATATCGATTTGGTTGATTTTGGATGAAAATTCGTAGTAGGTCCTTAGGGCAAATTTTAAGGTATTAAAATTTGGGTTTTTGGTGAGTTTTAGGTTGAATACTAAGGGCTGATGGTTAGGGTATGTTAGGAGGGTGATTTGGGATGTTTTGAAGGTCATTTGGGTGTTTGGAAATGGGTGTTTCAGCCAAGGGTTGTTGGTGTACGAATTTGAGTTATTTGGGGATTTATCTTGGTTGGAAAATTTGGATGGGGATTGGTTTGGATTCAAGGTATGGTGATTATTGAATATTAGCATTGATTTTGGTTATCGGTTGTGTTTTTGGTTGGCTAGAAGCAAGATGAATCGTTGAAGGAGCTTTGGGACCGAATCCGGGTTCGTGAGAGGATTGGCTCGAATTGCTAAGGAAGGGTGGTGAGTGGTCTTAACTTGTTTTAAAGTTTGGTTCGAGCATGAGTAGTGTGTGTGTGTAAAGTGTGCTTGGTAGGCCACTTCCTTATAACCCAAGTAGTTAATTTAGTCTTGTTTTCCGTAAATGCCAATGTGCTTAATGACTATGCTCTTGTGCTTGAGACTATTTGATGCATGTTTATATCATGATGTGGATATATGTGATGAGCATGAGTTATGGTTGCTGATATGTGTTGTGATAATGATAATTGGCACTAAAATATTACCGATTGTAAATGATCGATCATTAGGATAGTGTGCACACAAATTGAGTCAAAACGTACGTGGCCTTGATGGCGTTAAGTCATCAAGGAGGAGTACGGTGATGTAACATTCCACCGGAAGCTTTTATTTATGTCTACGAGATGATGAGTGGAATCCCATCCGTAGGGCATGTGGCGATGAGTGGAATCCCGCACATGCAAGGTCCGGTGATGAGTGGAATCCCACCGAGGTAAAGTGTTGTTGAGGTTTAAATCCGCACAATCGGGGTAATTAAAGTGGCCAATTAAACTTGTTCATGTATTGTGATATATGATGGTGATATATGATTGTGGTATATGGTGTTGTTGCATGATGATTGATATTGATGTTTAAGCTTGTTAGGATTAAGAGACCATATATGCCACTTGAAAGACTAGCTAGGTCTACTTGATTTTATGCCTATGCTTGATGTATGTAAGATTAGGATTAACATGCTTGAACCCTACATTGTTGATGTTTTTCGTTTTAGAGCACCCTCACTAAGCTTATAGCTTACGCTCTCAATGTTCAACAATGCAGATCATTAGCGTGGTGTTAGCTCGGAGCAAGGCAAGAAGGGCTTTCCAAGTTGTTGCTCAAGTATGGTTAATTATGTAGTAGTTAAGCAATGTGGCAATAGGGTGTGTTTGTATGAGCCTTGTGTGACTCTTTCAAATGATGTTGTTTTGGATTGATTATGGATTGTAAGTATGTAATACTATGATGAATGTTGGTGTGTATGATGGCATGATTTAGGATGTTTAGGTTGCCTTATGTATAAGTGCAAACCTCTTGTGTTTGACTTGTGCCTTTAAGACCATTTGAGCTTTTGTGTATGCACAATATTGCCTAAATTGCTCCTTAATTAGAATGCTATGTATGAATGCTTTAATCCATGTATGAATGATTCCTTTGGCTTAAATATGTGTGCTTGCATGTTGGTATATGCTTAGGTGAGTCGAGAAATGCATTTAGAGTCGTATTGGGGTCGTTTAAGTTGGAATCGGAGGAATTGCAGTGCAGGGCGTATCGATACGCCTCAGGCCGTATCGATACGGTCTTGCCCAAAGGCCTCAGATTTTGCCTAGCGTACCGATACCCTAAGGGTATCGATACCCTCCAAAGTTACTGTAATTTGAAGAGTTGAGTGAGAGTAGAGCGTACCGATACGGGGATCCCGAGTATCGATACGTGTCTACTCTGTTGACCAAGAAGGGTTGACCGAGAAGGACGTATCGGTACGCTCAAGGGCTATATCGATACGAACTCCTCGTGGTTGACTTCTTGGGTTGACCTAGAAAGGGCGTATCGATACCCCTAGCTAGGGTATCGATACGGTCTGCCCTGTAAGCTTAAAAACGTACTGTTAAGCGTGGCCGTGGTGCGAATGTGTTTTCCGCTGTGTGAATCGCTTAGGACTTAATGTTCATCTAGACAAGATTTAAAATAAGAGAAAAAAATAGGGTTGCTAACCGAAGGGAACCTTAACGGGTTTCACTCGATTTTCCCAGTGTGGCCCACTCGGACCGGTCATCCGGCCAGACCGAGGCGAGGGGGTTACATTTGTTGGTATCAGAGCCTGTGGTTACCGAGACCTCGGGTAGGTAAGTGAGGTAAGCTTAAGGTGTTAAATGCTTATTTTGTTCGATGCATGTTTTGCCATGAACCCTTGATGCTTGATTGAACGTATGTTGTTTTGAATGCATGAACTGTTGTGTCTAGTGTAGAGTGAGTGCCCATTGCTACTATTACTTAATTTAAAAAGATTTTTGGAAAGAGGAGTACTTGAGCACTATTGGACCCTTGCTTTGGCTAACGTAATCCTATTTGTTTGTTGTTGTAGTTTATACCTGCTAGCTATAGCATGAGACCACGTGGGAGGCCTAGGATGGTTCGAACGGAACCACGGGTAGAGGCTCCGAGAGTTGAGCCAGTAGTAAGAGTTGAGGCTCAAGTGGGAGAGCCTGTGGTTGGAGTTGGAGCTCCTCCACCACCTCCACCACCACCACCTCCTCCACCTGGAGTAGGAGGTGAGGTTGGGGCCGAGAGAGAGGGACCACAAGGAGGCCAAGGTGGCCAGGGACCGGCCGGGATTGATTTAGCTCCGTTGGTTCAGGCAATAGCCGGGGCATTTCAGGCTGCAGTAGCTAGGGGTTAGGCAGCACACCATCAGGGTGAAGGCACCAGATTGCCTTTAGAGAGGCTTAGGGGCCGAAGAGTTTAGAGGGGCTACTCCAGAGCGATCAGAGTTGTGGTTTGAGAAGACTGTCCATATTCTTGCTCAGATGGGATGTACTGGTGAGCGCAAGTTGGGATGTGTTGAGTCTCTGCTTCAGGGTGACGCCTACACTTGGTGGGTCACCATTACTACGGGTATGGATGAGGCCGAGATCACTTGGGAGTTCTTCGAGACAGCTTTCCGGAAGAAATATCTGGGTCCGCGATACCTCGATGAGAGGAAGAGAGAGTTTATGGCATTGCTTCAGGGGAGTATGTCCGTGACTGATTACGAGATCCGATTTGTTAGATTGAGTCAGTATGCACTCGAGCTTGTACCTACTGAGGTGGAGCGTTGCAACCGTTTCCGTTATGGGCTGAATGAGGAGGTCAAGACCTATACTCTAGCTTCAGATTACACCAATTTTGATGTCTTGGTCGCGAGGGCCAAGGACTTAGAGCACAGTTTGAGTTTGACCAGGCGGTCAGGTGGATCTAGTTCGGGTAAGGGGTCCAACAACTTTGAGAGAGGTGATGCCAAGAGGCATCGGGACAACAGGCATCAGTATGATCATAGGCGTGGTGGCGGTAACCACGGTAGGGGCCATCAGGGTCAGAGAGCTGGTGGGAAGTTGCCCACATGTGCTACTTGCGGGAGGAACCACACCGGTGAGTGTTGGGGGAATTACCATTCTTGTTGGAGTTGTGGTGCTAGGGACCACATTAGGCGTGACTGTCCACATCAGGTAGGGCAGGCACCAGCTCAGGCTCCTGCTAGAGCCAATGACTTTCAGAGAGGCCGCGAGCGCGGTAGAGGTAATTTCCAGCCGAGGAACGATGGTCAGAGAAACATAGCACATGTAGTTGCAGTTCAGCCAGAGGGCAGAGGTCAAGCCAAAGTTTATGCTCAGCGGGGAGATCAGCATGACACCGATATGATCGCAGGTAACTTCTCGATACAGTCTTTGGGTTTGCTTTCTTTGATTGACTTTGGGTCTACACATTCCTACATATTGAGTGAGCACGCACAGTCTTTGAATTTGCCTTGTGAAATGTTAGAGGTAGGAGTTAGTGTTACTAGTTCCTTTGGGGACACGGTAGTAGTTAGGAAGATGTACCGAAGGTGTCCGTTAATGGTCCAGGGGCATGTATTTCCAGTGGATATGATGGAACTTATTTTCTATGGTTTTGATATGATTTTGGGTATGGATTGGCTCACGGAGCATAGAGCTAGGATAGATTTTGAAACTAAGCGGATTTTTTTGAAGCTCACAGATGACTATGAGATTGTAGTGGTGGGTGAGAACGTGAAGTTCTTGTCCAATGTGGTTTCAGTATTAAAGGCTAAGAGATTAGTTGAGTTAGGGTGTGGAGCATACTTAGCGTATGTGATGAACCCTAACATGAGTGAGGTTAGACCTCAGGACATCCGGATAGTATGTGATTTTCCTAGTGTGTTTCCGGAAGAATTGCCAGGGTTACCACCGGACAGAGAGGTGGAGTTCAGCATTGAGACTTATTCTGATTCATCTCCTGTTTCGATTGCTCCATATCGTATGGCACCGAAAGAATTGAAAGAGTTGAAGACTCAGTTGCAAGAATTGACAGATAGAGGTTTTATTCGACCTAGTTCTTCACCTTGGGGTGCACCAGTGTTGTTCGTGAAGAAGAAAGATGGAAGTATGAGAATGTGCATAGATTACAGACAGTTAAATCAGTTGACAGTGAAGAACAAATATCCGTTGCCTAGAATCGATGACTTGTTTGATCAGTTGAGAGGAACGTCTGTCTTTTCAAAGATCGATTTGAGATCGAGTTACTACCAGCTGAAGGTAAGAGAGGTTGATGTACCGAAGACGGCCTTTAGGACTAGATATGGTCACTATGAGTTTTTAGTCATGCCATTTGGGTTGACTAATGCACCGACTGCTTTCATGGACATGATGAATAGGATCTTTCATCAGTACTTAGACCAGTTTGTAGTTGTATTCATTGATGACATTTTGGTGTATTCGCGAACAGAAGAAGACCATGACCGACACTTGAGACTTGTTTTGAAGACTTTGCTAGATCACCAGTTATATTCGAAGCTCAGTAAGTGTGAATTCTGGATCCGTGAGGTAGTCTTCTTAGGACATGTAGTGTCAGCCGATAGGATTAGAGTTGATCCGAAGAAGATTGAAGCCATTGTTGAGTGGAAGCAACCGAAGTCTGTGACAGAGGTATGTAGCTTCCTAGGCTTAGTCGGATACTATAGGAGGTTTGTAGAGGGTTTCTCTAAATTAGCCGCTCCATTGACACAGTTACTTCAAAAGAGTGGTCAGTTTGAGTGGAAAGATGTAAGACAGAGAGCCTTTGAGAAATTGAAAGAAGCTTTGACCCAAACACCGATTTTGATTCAGCCTGAGTCCGGGAAGGACTATTTAGTTTACAGTGATGCTTCTTACGTAGGGCTAGGATGTGTACTTATGCAAGACAAGCGAGTAGTGGCTTATGCCTCAAGACAGTTGAAGACCCATGAGCGCAACTATCCGACCCATGACATAGAGTTAGCTGCAGTTGTGTTTGCTTTGAAGATTTGGAGGCATTATTTGTACGGTGAGAAATGCGCAGTATACACCGACCACAAGAGTTTGAAGTGCATTATGACTCAGCGAGATTTGAATCTCAGATAACGTAGGTGGTTAGAGCTGCTAAAAGACTATGATCTTACTATTGAGTACCATCCAGGTAAGGCCAATGTAGTGGCCGATGCATTGAGTAGGAAGGTGGCCGTGGACTTGAGAGCTATGTTTGCTAGGTTGAGTTTGTCTGGAGATGGTGGCTTGGTAGCCGAGCTTCAGGTTAGACCTACTCTAGGTCAGTTGATTAGAGAGAAATAGCTCTTAGATAGATCTTTGGCACCTCACGTACAAGATATAGCCGAGGGTAGATCTTCAGACTACAGTTTCAGTACCGATGGGGTTTTGTGTTTCAAAGACAGAATAGTTGTGCCAGAAGACAGTGATTTGAGACGTACGATTCTGACTGAAGCCCATAATAGTCCGTTTGCTATGCATCATGGAAGTACGAAGATGTACCGTGATTTGAAGAACGAGTACTATTGGGTTGGCTTGAAGAGAGATGTAGCCGACTTTGTGAGTAAGTGCTTAGTGTGTCAGAGAGTGAAGGCAGAACATCAGGTTCCCTCAGGTTTGTTACAGCCGTTGAGAATTCTGGAATGGAAATGGGAGAACATCACCATGGATTTTGTTTCGGGTTTGCCTTTGACTCCTACGAAGAAGAACTCAGTTTGGGTGATAGTGGATCGCTTTACGAAGTGTGCTCACTTCTTGGTAGTCAACACTACTTACACCTTAGATAGATTGGCCGACTTGTACATTGGTGAGATTGTTAGACTGCATGGTGTGCCGAAGTCCATTATGTCATACATAGATTCGCGATTTACTTCTAGATTTTGGGAGTGTCTGCATACAGCTTTGGGTACCCGTTTGAACTTCAGCACTTCTTATCATCCTCAGTCAGATGGTCAGTCAGAGAGGGTTATTCAGATCTTAGAGGATATGTTACGCTGTTGTATCATAGACTTTCAGGGTACTTGGGAGAAGCATTTGCCTCTAGTAGAGTTTGCGTACAATAACAGTTTTCAGTCGAGCATTCAGATGGCTCCGTATGAGGCCTTGTATGGCCGAAAGTGTAGGACTCTAGTGTGTTGGGCCGAGGTAGGACATAAATTGTTACCTATGCCGGATTTGCTAAAAGGGACAACAGACAAGGTAAAATTGATTTGTGAGCGTTTGAAAGCTGCTTCGGATAGGCAGAAGTCCTATGCCGATTTGAAGAGGAAGGAAGTTGAGTTCTCAGTGGGTGAGAAGGTATTCTTGAAGGTATCTCCATGGAAGAAAGTGATGAGATTTGGCCGAAAAGGGAAGTTGAGTCCGAGGTACATAGGGCCGTATGAGATTGTGAAGAGGGTTGGTTCGGTTGCTTATCAGTTGCGTTTGCCATCCGAGCTTGAGAAGATACATGATGTGTTCCATGTTTCGATGCTTTGCAAGTATAGGTCCGATCCGTCACATGTTATGCCCATAGAAGAAATCGAATTGAATCCGGATTTAACTTATGAGGAAGAACCAATGGAGATCTTAGCTTCTGACAGTAAGGTGTTGAGGGGTAGATCGATTGAGTTAGTAAATGTGCGGTGGCGACGTAGAGGTGTGGACGAGGCCACTTGGGAGAGGAAGGAGGATATGGAAAAGCAGTTTCCGTATCTCTTTCAGTCAGGTAATTTCGGGGACGAAATTCCTTAAGTGGGAGAGATATAGAAAAGCAGTTTCCGTATCTCTTTCGGTCAGGTAATTTCGGGGACGAAATTCCTTAAGTGGGAGAGAGTTGTAACACCCGTGTTTTGGGCCTAGGAGTTAACCATGTTTATAGTTCGAGTCAAATAAAACTTAATTTAATCAATTCAACCTAAATAGTGACCTAATTGAGCTTTAATAAAGAGGGAGGGACCTATATTGCGATTTGACCCAAAACTTTCAAAAGCAAGACCACTTTATTGAAAAAGTTGTCTTCCTCCCTTTCCCCTCTCCCTTTTCACGTTGGAAACCATTTCCCCTCCCCAAACCCTCTCAAATATCAAAGTTACTATTCCATCAATTTGCCACTTGATTTCAACACCATTTTAAGAGGTAATTATGTTCTCTTAATCTCCTCTTTATCCTCTATCTATCTATGGCCTTGGATTTCAAAAACATGAGATTTTGAAAATTAGGGTTTATATTAAAGTCTAGATTTTTAAGGGGTTTTCTAAATTGATTTAATAAATTGAGTTGGGGATTTAGTTAATCATGTTAAAAGGTGTAACATATATTGATTTGGTTGATTTTGGATGAAAATTCGTGGTAGGTCCTTAGGGAAAATTTTAAGGTATTAAAATTTGGGTTTTTGGTGGGTTTTAGGTTGAATACTAAGGGCTGATGGTTAGGGTATGTTAGAAGGGTGATTTGGGATGTTTTGAAGGTCATTTGGGTGTTTGGAAATGGGTGTTTCAGCCAAGGGTTGTTGGAGTACGAATTTGAGTTATTTGGAGATTTATCTTGGTTGGAAAATTTGGATGGGGATTGGTTTGGATTCAAGGTTGGGTGATTATTGAATATTAGCATTGATTTTGGTTATCGGTTGTGTTTTGGTTGGCTAGAAGCAAGAGGAATCGTTGAAGGAGCTTTGGGACCGAATCCGGGTTCGTAGGAGGATTGGTTCGAATTGCTAAGGAATGGCGGTGAGTGGTCTTAACTTGTTTTAAAGTTTGGTTCGAGCATGAGTAGTGTGTGTGTGTAAAGTGTGCTTGATAGGCCACTTCCTTATAACCCAAGTAGTTAATTTAGTCTTGTTTTCCTTAAATGCCAATGTGCTTAATGACTATGCTCTTGTGCTTGAGACTATTTGGTGCATGTTTATATCATGATGTGGATATATGTGATGAGCATGAGTTATGGTTGATGATATGTGTTGTGATAATGATAATTGGCACTAAAATATTACCGGTTGTAAATGATCGATCATTAGGATAGTGTGCACACAAATTGAGTCAAAACGTACGTGGCCTTGATGGCGTTAAGTCATCAAGGAGGAGTACGGTGATGTAACATTCCACCAGAAGCTTTTATTTATGTCTACGGGATGATGAGTGGAATCCCATCCATAGGGCATGTGGCGATGAGTGGAATCCCGCACATTCAAGGTCCGGTGATGAGTTGAATCCCACCGAGGTAAAGTGTTGTTGAGGTTTAAATCCGCACAATCGGGGGTAATTAAAGTGGCCAGTTAAACTTGTTCATGTATTGTGATGTATGATGGTGATATATGATTGTGGTATATGGTGTTGTTGCATGATGATTGATATTGATGTTTAAGCTTGTTAGGATTGAGAGACCATATATGCCACTTGAAAGACTAGCTAGGTCTACTTGATTTTATGCCTATGCTTGATGTATGTAAGACCAGGATTAATATGCTTGAACCCTGCATTGTTGATGTTTTTCGTTTTAGAGCACCCTCACTAAGCTTATAGCTTATGCTCTCAATGTTCAACAATGCAGATCATTAGCGTGGTGTTAGCTCGGAGCAAGGCAAGAAGGGCTTTCCAAGTTGTTGCTCAAGTATGGTTAATTATGTAGTAGTTAAGCAATGTGGCAATAGGGTGTGTTTGTATGAGCGTACCGATACGGGGATCCCGAGTATCGGTACGGGTCTACTCTGTTGACCAAGAAGGGTTGACCGAGAAGGACATATCGATACGCTCAAGGGTTGTATCGATACGAACTCCTCGTGGTTGACTTCTTAGGTTGACCTAGAAAGGGCGTATCGATACCCCTAGCTAGGGTATCGATACGGTCTGCCTTGTAAGCTTAAAAACGGACTGTTAAGCATGGCCGTGGTGCGAATGTGTTTTCCTTTGTATTGTTTTCCGCTGTGTGAATCGCTTAGGACTTAATGTTCATCTAGACAAGATTTAAAATAAGAAAAAAATAGGGTTGCTAATCGAAGGGAACCTTAACGGGTTTCACTCGGTTTTCCCCGTGTTGCCCACTCAGACCGGTCATCCGGTCAGACCGGGGCGAGGGGGTTACAGTCCTTGGCCATAAAATTAGCTGCCGTGGGATAGAAGTCGACAGGGCCAATATAGAAGTGATCGAGAAGCTGCCGCCGCCGACCACAATCAAAGGCATTAGAAGTTTCTTAGGGCATGCTGGTTTTTATCGGAGATTCATTGCAAATTTCTCAAAAATCACCAAGCCCCTATGCCATCTTTTGGAGCAGAACCGATCCTTTGACTTTAATGATGAATGTACTGAAGCATTCAAGGTTCTGAAGGAAAAACTGGTAACGGCCCCAATAGTACAGCCACCAGACTGGACACAGCCATTTGAGATCATGTGTGATGCTAGTGACTATGCTGTCGGGGAAGCACTTGGGCAACGGAGAGATAAGTTATTTCATGTCATATATTATGCCAGCAAGACACTAAATGACGCCCAAGTGAATTACACCACCACAGAGAAAGAGTTATTAGCTGTGGTATTCTCCATTGACAAGTTTCGTTCTTACATACTTAGGGCGAAAGTAATAGTGCACACAGACTATTCTGCCCTGAAGTATTTGTTCGCGAAAAAGGATGCAAAGCCTCGATTGATACGGTGGATCCTGCTATTGCAAGAATTCGACCTTGAAATCAAGGACAAGAAAGGGACAGAAAATCAGGTGGCATATCACTTGTCAAGGTTGGAGAAGGGACAGAGTCTACCAATAGATGAGACAAACATACTGGAGACCTTCCCAGACGAGCAGCTCTTTGCTGCCGAAATCACTGCCGCGACAGCCATGGCGGCAGGTAAGTCTTCTGAACCCCCATGGTGTGATGATTTCGTTAATTTTATAGTAAGCGGAATACTCCCTTCTGATCTTAATTATCAAGCCAGGAAGAGGTTCCAACATGATGTTAAGCATTATTATTGGGACGAACCTCTTCTTTTCAAAATATGTGCAGATCAGGTTATAAGGAGGTGTGTACCACAAGAAGAACAAGAAGACATACTTCATCACTGCCATACTTCACAATATGGAGGTCACTTAGGAGGCAACAAAACTGCTGCCAAGCTGTTGCAATCAGGATTTTATTGGCAGTCACTATACAAAGATGCACAAAACTTCTACAAGAATTGTGACAGGTGCCAAAGGACAGGAAACATCTCGAGGAGAAACGAGATGCCGCTGCAGAACATTCTAGAAGTCGAAATCTTCGACGTTTGGGGGATTGATTTTATGGGACCTTTTCCATCTTCATGTGGAAATTTATACATCCTCTTAGCAGTAGATTATGTCTCTAAGTGGGTTGAAGCTATCGCCACTCAAAAGAATGATGCCAAGACAGTCCAAAAGTTTTTACACAGAAACATCTTTTCCAGGTTTGGCATCCCTAAGGCGATTATAAGTGATGAAGGGAGACATTTCGACAATAGGGTTATTGATGCCGCCTTGAAGAAATATGGTGTCAAGCATCGGATCGCGACAGCATACCACCCACTGACCAATGGACAAGCTGAAATATCTAATAGGGAAGTTAAGAACATTCTTGAGAAGATGGTTAAGCCAACTAGGAAAGATTGGTCTTTACTCCTCAATGATGCATTATGGGCATATAGGACAGCTTTTAAGACTCCATTAGGCATGTCTCCATACCGATTGATTTATGGAAAAACCTTTCATCTGCCTGTCGAGATAGAGCACAGAGCATATTGGGCAATCAAGGCAGTGAATATGGATTTGGACAAGGCAGGACATAAAAGGCTGTTAGATCTGAACGAAATTGAAGAAATACAGACAATGGCCTATGAAAATGCAAGAATACACAAGGAGAAAACTAAGAAGTGGCATGACAGGAAGTTGCTGCCACGACATTTCTGCCCAGGGCAGCTTGTATTGTTGTTCAATTCTAGACTGAAACTTTTCACAGGGAAACTAAAATCTAGATGGTCTGGCCCATTCCAAGTCGTACAAGTTTTTCCCCATGGTGCCATCACAATCTGATAATTAAAAGACGGGCACCAATTCAAAGCCAATGGATAGCGCCTCAAGCATTATCAGGGGACTGAAGCCCCAAGAATGCAGGAAGTGGTTACCTTGGAAGAGGCCCCACATGGCATCCCTAAATTAACCTAAATTTTATTTTTTATTTGTTTTATTATTATTAGGTAATAAGGTTTATTTTATTCGAATAATGTTTTTATATTTATTGTTTTTAGGAAATAAAGGAGTCAAGAAGAACAGGAGAAGTGAACTAAGCCCACCACCCATCCATCAACCTAACAGAGCCCAATATAGAAGCCTGTCGTTCCAGCTGCCGCGGCAGACACGGAAAAGACAGGCTGTCGCCAGACTGTAACGACAGACGCAGAAACGTGTGACAGACGCGTAACAGACACAGAAACGCGTGTCAGACACGCTAAAGCTCAACAGTCGCCCCGTTATTCACGCCTGCTGTTACAGCTTCAACGGGCAGCAACCCCTCCTTTATAAAACCCCGTTTCATTTTCATTTTCATTCACTTCTGCTTTTCTCACTTGCTCTCCCCTTAGGTTTTCATTTGCTTTATTTTACTTTCAACAACCCTTGTAACTAACATGTCTTCCAGAAGAACCCGCCGCAGTGCTGCTTCAACCTCTTCACCGGCAGCACCTACCCCACAGTCCGTCGCAACTAGGGATCTATGGGAAGAACAAGGCTTCATTTACACTTCAAGGGCAGCTAATATGGGCCTCAAGCCTTTCATCTCAAGGACGATTAGAGCTCTCTTATGGGAATTATTTGCGGAGCAACCAGCAAAGATGAACGAGACGCTGGTGCGAGAATTCTTTGTTGCCGTCAGTAGCAAGACGGCGACAGTAGTGACTGTCCGAGGGAAAAAGGTGCAGTTCACAGCTGAACGCATTAACTCTTTATACGGCCTCTACCTAGGCCCCAACGATGATGCTCACCAGCAGTTCCTTGATACTTTGGATGATGCTGCCTATGACGCTGTCATGGCAGAAGTGATGGAAGAAGGGACTGAGTGGATCACAAGTCGAAAAAATCCTCACACCGTGAAGAGAGGGCAGCTGCTGCCGGAAGCAAAATTGTTGAATGCTTTCATCAAGAAGAGGATCCTGCCGTCTTCACATCACACCACCATTGATAAGCAGAGGTTAGCATTAATACACTCCATTCTAAATAAACGATCCATTAATGTGGGAAGTTATATGCGAGAGAGTATTTTGGAAAGTGCCCATAAACCGACGGCCCTCCTTTACCTTCCATACCTCATCACATCCCTCTGCCGCTGTTATGATGTGCCGGAAGCCGACAACGACCGTATAGTAAAAGGACGGGGTTGGACAGAGAAAAATATCATCAGCCTCATGGAGCTGACAGTGGCAACCCCTCTCTCATCCTTCAACCCCACTGCCGCCCCCGCTGAATCCTCAGAGCAGCCAACTCCTGAACCTGCTGCCGCAGCCACACCGACAGACCCATCCAACCAAATCCTAACTGTTATTCAAAGGATGGAGGACAGACAGCTGGGCCTCATGACATTCATCAAGGACTTTGCCGCATCCACGGTAAATTTTATTCACAACACTTTAAATTTCCCTGATGTTGTTTTTCCCAACTTCCCTGCCCACTACTTCACTGTCCCCACCCCTGCCCACACACCTACACCTGCTGCCACACCCCATACACCATCTGCCGCCTCCATTCCATCACCTGCCCCGACGGCAGCCGGTAGCCCTCATGCCGAAACATCCGCCCGCGGAACAAAGCGACCGGTTCCCTCAGATGACATTGATGCCTTTGTTGTTGGGTTCTCTTCCTCATCCGTCTGGGCAGAAAGCGGCGCTGAACCCTCTATTCAGAGGAACCTATCGAAAGAATTCACACCGGTCAAGAGGTAGAAAAGAATAGCCAAAAAGAAAACTCTACCAAAGGCCAGCAGCACCAGTAGCAGCAGTGACAGCAGCGGCAGCAGCTCTGACATTCAGGTTGTACATCAACCACCCTAGCCCGCCCCAAGAACCAGAATCCACCGCCAAATCCGCCTCAACAACAGCAGTGAAGACAGTGCTTAAATATTAAGTCTCTTATTTTCTTATTGCTGCCTACCATTTATATATTTTGTGATGTACTTTTTCATTTATATTTTTTCATTTGCATTGAGGGCAATGCAACCCTCGAGTTTGGGGGTGGCAACCCTCCATTTTAATGGAGTCCAAGTACATCTTAGTTAATTGTTGTGTCTTTTACCTAGTTATTTTTCTCTTAAAAAAATCAGAAAAGATTGAAAATTTTGGCTTAAAACTGTGAAATGAACTTGCCTGTCGTGACAGCTCTGTCGTGGCAGCATCTTTAGGATAGTTTAAGGAGAAGTTTAGAGCCTTTCTATAGTTATGAAAAACTTAAACACCATTGTGACTGTTATACTGCTTAGACTTCTTTTAGCCAAACTAGAATAGGAAGCTTAGCACTTTAATAACCCCTAGAGGTGCCTAACACTGGCTCTAGGAAAGAAGTTTAGAAAAAGAGACTCAAAAACCCTAGAGGTGCCCAAAACCGACTCTAAGAAGTTAACTAGAGGTGCCCAAAACTGGCTCTAGTAAAACTTTATAAAAATCGAGTCAAAACAAAAAATCAAAGAAGCATGAAAATGTGCCTTCAAAAAGATAAACTTTGGCATAAAATTTTGAGTTAAGAGTTGAATATTCTAGTGAAACTAAGAGAGTCTTGGCATATAACTGTTCACAAGCATGCACACACTGCACGAGAACTATAGTGAGAGTCCAGACAGATCCCAAATTATCCGACGAATTGCTGCCGTCACAGGGAACGAACGACGGGTAAGGGAAAGTTCACTGTTTGAAAGCCAAAACAAAAATATTTAATTTTTCTTTTAGGTCTTAGTTGCTTGAGGGCAAGCAAAAACTTGAGTTTGATGGTGTGTTGAGTGTGTAAAAGTTCTATTATTTACACCCTTTTAACCCATATTTCTGCTGCATTCAAGCATCATTTCATTGCATTTAGGTTAGTTTACAACAAAACATCACAAATATATAAAAGGCACAGATTCTACTAAAAATGGTTGTTTTTGGCAGGTTGTCGCTGTCGCAGACGGAGAAGGCAGACGCTGGGAAGAGAAGCAGAAGAGCTTAACTGGACAAGCAGACAAAGAAGACAATGCTGCCATGGTGCTGCCGTGACAGCAGAGGACGGCATCAATTTTGAGGAGAAAAAGCAAAGTGGACCTCGACAGATAGAGAAAATTCAGCTCGTCTGTCGTGTGAAAACCATATATTTTTCCAAGCCCCGGATCAAAAGATATGTCAAGCCCAAATTTCAAGGAGAGAAAATCCCAAGAAACAAGGAAGACGGCTGGAAAGTAGATTCCTTGAAGATTTAGTCTTTATTAGAATCATACTTTTAATTAAAGTTGTAATCCTTGTTAATCTAGATAACTTGAGCCCAAAGCTTATATAAGGGCATGTATTTTAACCTAGGGCATATATCATACCCCATAACCGATAACCAAAACCCTTAGACGTTTACCCGCCGTTGACATGTTCTAAATTCCCCCTAGGGCCACGGGTTGATTTGTAAAGTAGTTGCAATGGTTGTTTTGTTTTAGGAATTTTCAGTTCAATAAAATAAACTTCAAGTTCTCTTATTTTGGTTATTAATATCTTGCAAGAGCATCGGGAGAGCATTGTGAGGTTATCTATTTACTTAGCATCAGAAGAGTTAAGTATACGAAAGAAATAAAAGCAAGTTATCTAGTTTATAGTTGAACTATCTCGTGCCTAGGGATAGGGCGAGGTTAAGTGGCTAAAGAAGAATTCATACACATCGGTGTTCATCCTTCGATTCACGCCGTGAGGTATCATCAAAGACGTGATCATCGACAGACTTGGACCTAGGGATAGGCCAAAGCAGATATGAGATTCTTGCCAAACTTTAAAGTACTGAGTTTAGCATTTGCTGCCGCGTCGATCAACAGACTGCCGCTGTGACAGGTGCTGCCGCGACGGGTGACGACGACAGAACTGGGTTTCCTAAGCATCGCAATACCTGCACTACTGAGCAATTCAATACCAGCCCATTCTCTCTGTCTTGATATCTTTACTCTTTTATTACGTTTACTTTATTATTTTCGTGACAACTCTCAATTATTTCCTTTACATTCGTGCAGTGAATTAAGGTGAAGTTATTAGCCCAATCCCTATGGAGACGATATCCGATACTTCGTATCACTTTACTACTTGCGTCGTGTATACTTGCACTACCATTGCGAAAGACTATTTTACATGCAACACCAGGCTTATCGGCCGATAATCCTCCATTGAGGATGGGGATGTCTTCTTCGGAATCAGAACTATGAAGGATCTATTAAATGAAGTATCTGAAATAGTGTCGTTGTAAAATTCGATGTAAAACTTCAACACATCCCCCTTTATTGTATTCCAGTATTTCTTCAGGAAGTTCGTATTGAATCTGTCAGGTCCGGAGGCCCTAGACCCATCCATGGACCATAAAGCTTGTTTAATTTCATCTTCGGAAAACATCCTGTCTAAAGATTTCGCAGTTTCTGCCGACAACTTCTTTAGATTGCATTCCAGGTTCTTGGTTGGGATAGTATTTTTGGAGTTGTATACTTCCCTGAAGCTTTCATAAATAGACTGCTTTATCTTGCTCTGATCAGTGATTAACTCCCCACCAACTTTCAATGCTGAAATTGTATTAGTCCGTTGTCTCGCCGATGCCACCATGTGAAAGTATTTTGTGTTTTTGTCACCTGCTTGGAACCATTTTAATCGAGATTTATGGAGCCACTCCCTCTCTTCTCTTCTATACCAATTCCACAGTTTTGCTCGGCAGTCTTTAAGCTCGTTCTTCACTACGATATCCCCCGGATTGTTCTGAACTTGTTTTTCTAATATCACCATTTTTCCTTCCAAAGCCTGACTGCTCTCATTATTCTGGACTTTCCTACTTCGGTTCCATTTTTCTGACCCATGCTTGCACTGTAGGAGAAAATCTAGTATGCCTTTACCCTCCGCCTTGATAACAGCTTCTTTGATCACTTTATCGTAATTTTCCTCATCCGCCCAGTAATCGAACCATCTGAAAATACCGGGTTCCTTTCTTCGAGTAGAATTACACAAAGCCACTGGTTTGTGGTCCGAGATGCTACTTGCCACTAACTTTTGGGTCACATTAGGCCACTTCAACAGGATGTCTGCAGCCACAAGAAATCTGTCTAGTCTGCAAAACACTGGTTCTTCTCTGTTACTACACCATGTATACTCTCCTCCGGATAAGGGTAGATCGATGAGGGCTAGGTCTTCTATGAATTCATCAAAGTCCTCCATGGCTTTTTTGTTACTGTGAATTCCCAATTTTCACTCTTTTTTCAGATAACATTAAAATCCCCTCCTATCAAAACTGGGATGTTCAGTTGTTGAACCACTTCCTTTAACTCAACCCACAATCGTCGTCTTTCCGATCCATCATTCGGACCATAAATATTGACTAACGCCACTTCCAACTTGTCATTTAACAGTGTCCCAACACATATAATATACTTACTGTGTATAATGCTTTGTTTGAGGCTAAAGAACGAATCATCCAAAACAGAAATTAATCCTCCGGCTGCCCCGACAGAAGGCGAAAAAACAAAGGAGAAACAAAATTGCCTTCCACAGATTTGAGAAATGAAACACTCATCTATTACTTCTTTTTTCGACTCCTGAATAAAGACGACTCCAGGTTTTAATTTCCATATAACCCTCTTGACTGCTGCCCTTTTAATCCTACTTCCCAATCCACGAAGGTTCCACATTACAAACAAAGAGGAATTCATAACAATTCTTCTTTGAACTCACCTGAGCTTCGACTGGAGGCACCTATTTCCCCTGTCATACTCCACCGCTTTTTTCGTCTGCTATCAGACCCTTGATGATGCCTTCTTCTTCATCTTCGAAAATCAGCCCAACCAGCTTGCAGACATCTGCCACTCTCTTAGCTTCTAGAACATCATCTGCATCTCGCGAATTGTTGTTTGCCACTGCCACTTCTTCCCACTCCTTATGCATATTTTCTCACTGACTTAACAGATCATCAATTGCTGCATTTGGGGATTTTGCGTTTTTAATAGCTTGAATCCCAGACGGCTTAATAAAGGAAGTCCCCATTTGGATATTGTTTAGCCCATCTCTGAAGAATAGCGGGCTTAATCCTTTGGGGCATTTTCAAATTTTAGGCCTGATGGTGACCAGTCTTGGAGTATCATCCGCCAAGGTTGTGACTGGGCCGCTTGAGCCCGAAGAGACTTTCGAAGATGTGGGCTCACTGCAGATTGCCACTTCAAATAGCTCAGTATTTTCATTTGGCTTGTCTGAGTTATTATACACGTGCGCTATATCCTTTGCAACGCGTCTAACTTCCCCACTGTCTTTGACTTGAGAATGCACTGTGTCGCTTCCCTTCTCAAAGTCAGTGACGTTTAATTCCCTGACACAGTTAATCTCCTCGAGCCTAACATCTTCAGGATTCACAATCATATCTTGAGCACGAGGGTCGAAACATTGCTCCCTTGCCGGCATTTCATGACTATTCAATTCCTCCGTTGTACCCGTCGCCGGAAACTCCCCATCGATCCAACATTTCTCATCTTCAAAATCTGATAGAGTTACCCGGACATAGTAGCAAACTCCGTTAATGAAAACATTGACAGCCGATGGCACTACACCACAGTGCTTAACGCCCACCAAAACACGAGCAACGGCCAAGTTTGCTTTTGACTTTGTCTCGTCATCCACTTTTATAACTTTGCCCCATCTCCTTAAAATTGCAGAGAAGATCCTCACTTCCCAGGCATGCAACGGGATATTTTCAAGAGTAATCCAAACCTTAAGTTTCTGCTCCTCTTGAAATGCTTCGATGGACGATATATCAACAAACCACGATTGCAACATCATATTCTTCATTTCTAAGAAGATTTGCTATTGTTCTTCTTCCTCGAATTGGATAATAGCAAAATACCCCGACCAAGGACTGACTTTTACCTTGAATCCTTCAGCCCTAAGAGCTTGTTGTACAAAGCTTGCGTCATACATGCCCTTAATCTCCCCAACTAGGCAGTTTTTTATCCAACTCATGTCCTCACTGTGAACATTAAAACAGAATGGATCAAACTGATTCATCGGCCCGCCTTTCCCTGGATCCTCCTTCGATGAGTTTACGTTGTTCGGCTTCACGTTTGGGTCCTCAGACATCAAAACTTCCTTAAAGGACCTCCCATCAGTATACTTCGGAAAATATTTGCCCGCCGATAATGGAGTTGGCGGCTTTGTGTTCGGAACGAATCTTTGTCTTTTCCTTCCACTGCCTTGCTCCGCCGCGGATGTTGCCATGTACACATTGATGATAAAGCCATCCATCCTCCTCATATTACCCTCTTTGACAGCCGTTAAAGCCCCTTGGTAGGATTCAAATCTAACAAATGCAAACATATCTTTCCTATTCATCCTATTCTGATTCTGATACGCAATGTACACATCTGTTACAGTTCCGTAGCATGAAAACGCTTGTCGCAGGGTCTCTCTATGGATTCTCTTGCTGACATGGTTGACAAAGACCGTGATGCTCTTTCTTCCGCCGTTATCATCCCTGCTAAAACCACCACGTCTTCTTCCTCCACCTACACCACGCTCCGGCTTCCCCCTTCGAGCACCTCCGACATAAGCTCTACCCGCATGTGCTATTCCTATCGGTGCACCATCGTTGAAACCTCTAGCAGTGCGAGCTCCACCGCCAATATCTCCTCCGCTTCTTGCTCCTACGCCGATAGCTCCTTCGCTGCTTGCTCCTCCGCCGATAGCTCCCCCGCTGCTTGCTCCTCTCATTGCTCCTCTCATTACTTAACACCTTAGTTGTTACTCGTATATTACCCTAAACATGTTGCAACCTGCCAACTTAGCTTGAAACCTATCAATGAACGGCTCCCATGTTAAAACTCTGCTTGGGTAGGCCTCAAGAGGAATTCCCAAATACGAAAAAGGTGATGAACCAACTTTGCAACCACATCGCAGGGTCAGACTATCAACCAACCTTGAATCCACTCCAAGTCCAACGAGACAAGATATTTCAAAATTGATGCTAAGGCCAGAACTCACTTCGAAGAAACGAAGAACACGTTTCACATTTTTTAAGAACTTTTCCACATGTCTGGTGAACATGATTGTATCGTCGGCGAACTGCATGTGTGTGAAAGATTGATTAGGAAGCACATCCCTTATTCTTCTTATTGCTCCACAATCCTCTGCTGCCTTTAACATTAAATGTAGTGTTTCAGTAACCATAAGAATAAGGAAGGAGACAATGGATCCCCTTGTCTTAGACCTCTCTTTTTTCGAAATTCTTTTGTAGGAGAACCATTAACAAGGATCGACACTTTTGACGATGAAATGCATTCCCAAATCCATGCCCTCTATTTAGCACCAAAGCCCATTTTTGATAAAACCATCTCGAAAAAATCTCATCCCACACAGTCGTGCCTTGGAAAAAATTCAATTTCACTACAACCCCTTACACATCTCCTCATTTCTTCGTTGAATGGACTAGCTCAAATGTAAATGATTATGTAACAAAGGATTTCGATTGAATATTTTTTAAAATTTTAAGAGTTATCTTAATTCTTATAGAAAAATAAAAAAATAGACAATCAAAATAAAATGTGAAAAGTATTTTTAATATAAAATCGGAACGTTGTCAGTGATGATCTAACAATAGTAGCAGCAACTGTGACACCAAACAGATCAGATCGATCACGAATAATGTTTCAATTCACGATTGACCTTCAACACAAGGAGAAAACAACGACCACAAATGAAGAAGTGAAATTGGTTGTTCGGATTGATGATGAGGCGAGTAAGTTGTTGAACCCAAGTATGAGAAGAATGTGCGCGCAAAAATGTCACCCAAACCGAAAAACAAGTCAAACAATTGCTTGTTGGACTGGGGGTCACTGTCAAAGCGAAAAGAATTAAAGAGAGCAAACAAGCGTTTATGAAATCTGATTAGAGATCCAAACTGAGTGTCAGTGATGAAAAAAGGTGCTGTAGAAAAGAAGGGAGAAATAGATATGAATAGTAGCAGTGGAAGAAAAACGACTCCAGGACCGTTATGGTGACCGATATTGTTAACTCTTATATATATATATATACATTGTTATGCTTTTGTTTGCCCTTGAGTATATATTCATGCATTTAGTTAGTAGAATTATATGTTTGTATTAAAGAGTTAAGGAACGTTTCTTTTACCAGAGTGAAGGTGTACTTCTTGTTGAAAAAATTTGATAATTTTGGAGCTTTGAATAAGAAATTGATTCAAATGTTGTTGAGGAAAATGTGGAACCAATTGTTGGTTCGTAAATGTGCAGACGTGCACGACGTGGGTAACGCAAATGTATGAACCGGTCTGGTCCTTCGTGGGCTTGCAGATATTTTGACCCAAATTTAAAATGAATTTTCCTCAAATAAAAGCATAAATTTGCCAAATTTTATCTTGAAATTAAAAAGATAAATATTAGAAGTTACATTTAATTCAGATAATAATTTTGGAAATTGCTTTATAGGAGAATCAATTGATTCTCAATATTGAATGCTCCATTAGGTCAAATTTTCCACTTATACCCTCATGACACTCCTATAAATAGGGAGTAAACCTTCTAAGTTTTACACAACTCAAAAACACAGAAAATTTTCATTGTTTTACTCTGTGGATTTTACAAGTGGTTTTCGGTGATAGGCGAAGGCAAGGGTCAGTTCGTGATCTCCACAGTAGTGCAACTGTGGTTGATCTTATGTTGTTGTATCCTGGGAGACAGACGACCAATGAACTCGAGCACCATAGGAGTGGCCGAAAATCTGTCTTAAGGAAATTGTGTTTTTGCAGGCCTCAACACGTTTCTTTTGGTTCCAAATCGGTTTGATTTATATATTCTTGTATTGTTCTTAATTTTGTATTGTTCGTTTAAATAATATTATTTTATATTATTATTTATTCTTGGATTAACGTTTACTTTCTAACAATCTTAAGACAGATTTTTCTAAAGTTTGAATCTAAGACGAACATCATGCTTAAAAGCATGACCAAATTTGCGTTAATGAGGTGAGAAGATTGAGCTACTGCTAACTCTAATCATGTGGTACAATGACAGACAACTCATTGTGCATGTTTTATTGGAAAGATGTTTTGGTATAAGGTAATTTTAAATCTTTAAATATATGGTATATTACCTTATTAATCATGTGTGCATATTTTATGGCAATATTAAAATCATTATTATGTTGCAAATATTATTATGGTTTTATTACCTAATAAAGGTAATCCTTATATATATTTTTTACATCATTATGGTAATATTCATGGTACTTTTATTATGGTATTAAGGTAATTTTTAACATTCCTTAATAAGGTTTGGTCAAAATATCATTAAGATATTTTTATAGTGATGTTAACGCCTTAAATCAAGGTAATATTTATCATTTTATTACCTTACAATTTTGGCTTTAATATTAAATAGTAAATATGGCATGAATAAAGGATATCTTATGTCATTTATGGAAATACTGTGGATTATTTATTTTTGTACTAATAATTTCTTTTGAGAAATTTTATAGAGACGAACAGGATATTCAGACGAAATCTTGATTTGTTTTGGAAACAAAGATCTCGTAAATAATTCGTTTCAGAAATTAATTTCTGTCGTTTTAACGGATTTACGTGATCTTTCTAAAACAAGAATAAAAAAAAATTAAAGGATCACTTCCTTTGATTTTATTGCCTTGATATCTTTGGTTTGGGTTTTAGTGCTACTAATCCCAGTATTTAACAAAAGATATATGAGAAATAAATCACTAAATTTATTTCTTCGTTAGAATCTTGTGTTGATTCTAATTTTGGAAAAGGAAGATAAATCATTGGATTTATTTTCAAGAGAATCTTTTATGATTCTAACGTTGTAAGGAAAATAAATTATTGAATTTATTTCCGTAAGAATCAAGTATGATTCAATTTTTGTAAAAGGAAATAAATCATTAAATTTATTTCTATGCTACAATCATGCGTTGATTTTAACTTGTTAAGAAAAATAAATCATCGAATTTATTTCCATAAGAATCAAATATGATTAAATTTGTGTAAAAGGAAATAAAATATTAAATTTATTTTCTGTACTAGAATCATGTGTTGATTCTAACTTGTTAAGGGAAATAAATCGTTGGATTTAATTTTGTGAGAATCTAGAATGATTCAACCTTGAAATAAATTGGTGAATTTATTTTGGAAAAAAATAACTCAAATTTATTATCAAGTATGATTTTATTTTGGAAATAAATTGGTGAATTTATTTCGGAAAGTAACATTGGTTACCAAATTTAGAGCGCTGATTTTGACTGAGGTCTCGAATCAAAGCATAGAAGAACTTGATTCTCTATGTCAAAATTAAATTCTTAAAGCCTATTCTGATGCATGCTATGAAGTGCACAATGTTTAAAAATGGCTAAAGAATCGAGAGGGTCGTTGGACCATAAATGGAAGATTCCAAATTGTTGTGAATCAAAGGTAGTGATTCCGATTGATCATCCATGCTTGGAATGATTTCAAGAATAAAATCCAAAAACGGTGACTGAAAGGAAATTTAAAAATGCATGTCTAGGATTGGTTCTTTGAGAGACTTGGTATTTAAGCGTGCCTAGTGCACCACCTCTCTTTCATAAGTTACCTACATGGCAACAAAAGATGTTGCATAATTGACCATGATAAACCTAGTTAAATATCTGAAGGATGATCCTCCTATTATTAGAGAGAATAAGGTAAGTATTGTTACCACCTTCAAATGTTACTAAGGTCAATATTGCTAAGATAAATATTATCATGGCAAACGTAGTAGAAGTCAAAAACGACCTCAAACCGTAAATTGGACAGTGCGTTCAAGAAGTAAAATTTTATGGAAAAAATGCTTCAATTGCCATAAGATGAGGAACAAATCTTCGGACTATAGACTTTCAAACGAGGGCAATGTTATTGGCATAACAATTGATATGACAACATATTGGTTGAAGGAATATGTTTATTACCTTTATTGATGATAGCACAAAAATAATGTAAAGATGAAGCTATAGTGAAAATTGTTCTTTATGAGCATGATGTTGAATCCTAAACTTAATTAAAGGTTTAAGATGAAGAGAAGCTCTATATGAGTAACGTTGGTACTATAATGTGCCTAACATGTGGGGGAAGCTGTTCTATAAGCTAATTATCTTTTAAACAAGATTCCCGTAATTAAAGAGACTAGACACCATATAAGTTATAAAAGGTAATTAAACCTTTCTACAACTACTTGAAAATGTGGGGGTGTCTTGCAAAAGTAATGACCCATTACTAAAGCAACTGAGAATAGATCCCTAAAAATTGTGGATTGTATTTTTATTGGCTATATAGAACATAGCAATGTATATCGATTTCTTGTGTATGAATCGAAGAACCCTGAGATTCACAAGCATACGATAATGGAAGATGTATTCCCTTGTAAAGCTTGGGAAGTTGGTCAAAGTTCAATGAAACGAACTTCGAAGATTATCGATAAAGATGACTCAAATGATCAACAATGGTTTGAGCTTAAAATAGAGCCGCAAAGAAGTAAATGAGCAAGGGTAGAAAAATTCATTGGATCATTTTTCTAAACTTTATGTTAGAGGTTGAATCTCAAACGTATAAAGATGTTATACATTCATCTGAAAGCATCTTATATAAGGATGTCATTAAGAGTGAATTTGATTCCATCACGCAAAATCACACGTGGAAATTAGTGGATCTTTCTCTGTAAATTAAACCACTAAGTTTTGAATGAATTTTCAAAACGGAAAATGAAAGTAGATGGAACAATTGATAAGTATAAGGCCAGATTGGTAATAAAAGGTTACTGAATGCCTTGACTATTTCGATACATAATCTCATGTATCAAGGATAACCTACATAAGTATGATACTTACAATTTTCACTTTGCGAAATCTAGACGTACATCGAATAGATGTTAAAAGAGCTTTTCTAAATGAAGATCTTGATGAAGAAATATACATGGAACAACCTGAGGGTTATGTAGTTTCAAGTCAAGAGAGAAAAGTATGTGGGTTGGTGAAGTCCTTGTATAGACTTAAACAAGCACCAAAGTAAAGACATGAGAAGTTCGATAATGTCATGATAACAAACGACTTCAAGATAATTGAGTGTGACAAATGTGTATATGTCAAAACTACTAACATTGGATATATTATTCTATGTTTGTATGTTAATAACATATTCATTGTTGGAAGCAACAATAAAATGGTAAACGTACCAAAGACTTGTCAAATTCAAGATTGACATGAAAAACATGAGATTAACAGATTTGAGTTTGGGCATCCAAATCAAACGATCACTTGAAGGTCTCATATTGACGTAGTCACACTACGCGGACAAGAGAAGTTTCGCAAGGATGTTTCTGGCATAGCCAAAACTCCAATAAATACATGCTAACTTTTGTCCAAGAACAAAGACCAAAGTGTTGACCAAGTAGATTCAATAGACCAGATATTGTTTCTACTATGAGCAGTTCAAGTAGATTCACAAGCAATTCAAGTGAAAATCACTGGAAAGCAATTGTGAGGGCATTGAGATATCTTAGATATACTCGAGATTATGAATTGCATTATTCCAGAGATTCTTCTATTTAGAAGGATACTCCGATGCGATTGGATATCTGATATTCAAGATATCAAAGGCATAAGAGGATATGTCTTCACTTTGGGAGGAGGAACCGTGTCATGGAAATCCTCAAGAAAAATGGTTATAATCAAATCCATAATAGAATCTGATTTTGAAGTTCTAGACAAGTCTAGAAAAGAAGTCGAATGGCTTTAGAAATTTCTTGGAGGATATTCCTGAACGACCAAAGCCAATGCCCACAATAAGTAGGAAATAGAGCTTTGTGTATAATGGTAAGTCGAGACATATGCGTTGTCGACATAATACCGTTAGACAACTGATCTCAAATGAAGTTATCTCTATTGGTTTTTTTTGAAATCAAAGAATAACGTTGTGAATCAATTAACCAAAGGGTTAAATTGAGATCAAGTTGAGAAAACATCTAAAAGAATGAGACTAAAGCCCAAGTAAATTTAAGGTGCTATGTGAAGGAAAATCCTACCTAGTTGACTGGAGATCCCAAGATCTAGGTTCAAAGGGACAACCTAATTGCATAGACCTGTGCGGTCACTGTAGGGGCTCTTATCCCCAAGTCCATTCCTATGATGTAAACGGTGATCAAAGTGGTTTAGGCTAAGCAATGCTTTTAATGACCATTATGTGCTTTTGTGAGTCAAGCAACATAAGTCACCTATGTGAGAGTGAAGTGGGGCCGCTTCAATGAGACTATTGGGCATAGTTATTTCAAACTCTTGCAGAACCAGGCGATGTCCACGGCCATATGGACATACCCATGAGAACTAATACTCTTGTCAAAGAGGTAGTTGTGTGAAGCATATCATCGTTTACACAAACGGCAGTACAGTTCAAGGACATCACGTCTACTGGTCAGCTAGTAAAGTAAATATATTTTCACAAGGGAAGGTTCAAGGGTGGACACCTACCTATCCTATGCAGCTATCGATCGTAGAATCTATCACCACATCGAGTCAAAATGTTTTTGATTAAATCAATTTCATTCATGTGGGGGATTGTTGGAAAATTTTGATAATTTTGGAGCTTTGAATAAGAAATTGATTCAAATGTTGTTGAGGAAAATGTGGAACCAATTGTTGGTTCGTAAATGTGCAGACGTGCACGACGTGGGTAACGCAAATGTCTGAACCGGTCTGGTCCTTCGTGGGCTTGCAGATATTTTGACCCAAATTTAAAATGAATTTTCCTCAAATAAAAGCATAAATTTGCCAAATTTTATCTTGAAATTAAAAGGATAAATATTAGAAGTTACCTTTAATTCAGATAATAATTTTGGAAATTGCTTTATAGGAGAATCAATTGATTCTCAATATTGAATGCTCCATTAGGTCAAAATTTCCACTTATACCCTCATGACACTCCTATAAATAGGGAGTAAACCTTCTAAGTTTTACACAACTCAAAAACACAGAAAATTTTCATTGTTTTACTTTGTGGATTTTACAAGTGGTTTTCGGTGATAGGCGAAGACAAGGGTCAGTTCGTGATCTCCACAGTAGTGCAACTGTGGTTGATCTTATGTTGTTGTATCCTGGGAGACAGACGACCAATGAACTCGAGCACCATAGGAGTGGCCGAAAATCTGTCTTAAGGAAACTGTGTTTTTGCAGGCCTCAACATGTTTCTTTTGGTTCCAAATCGGTTTGATTTATATATTCTTGTATTGTTCTTAATTTTGTATTGTTCGTTTAAATAATATTATTTTATATTATTATTTATTCTTGGATTAACGTTTACTTTCTAACACTTCTTTGCTGTGGCATGCAGGGCAGGTTAAGAGCATGAGTAGGACATGATCAATTAGCAGAGTAGAGCGAAGGACTAGAAGAGAAATGTAGAGCACTGTTGACAAAAGTAAGATGAAAATTGTCAAGCTTGGTTGAAAAAAGAAAAATGGTCGATGTCCGGTCAGTTAGCCGTTGGTCAAAGAGTTCATTCAGCCCTAATTTTCAAACGACAAGGTAAGTTGATAAGAAGGCACCACACTTTATCCTAAGTGTGTAACCAATTTTCAAATTTAAACCTCATCTAGGGTTTCCACGAAATGCTTATTTAAAGGAAGTCGATCATTGAGCCATGGAGGCTACACGGTGGTAAAGAAGGCAAATTGTGGTTCGACTTGGCTAAGACCGAGAGCTCTGGATCCATTGAAAGGATGCATCGACGAATCTCCTTATTTGTGTATTTCACTTTATTTTCATTTTGTTCTTATGATGGTGTTTGTTAAAAATGATATGGTGTTGTTGGTTCCCCCAACCATGAACTAATTTTCTTAAATTGGTTGGGGAGATTTTTGCGATGAATGCTCGGCTATTTTTTCAGCTTTTAATAATTGAATGCCTTGATATTTTTGTCTATCTTGCTAGTGGTTACTTTCCTTAAATTGTTTTCCATGCAAAAGTTGGCATCGCATGCCGATTATCTCTTAATATCTTAACAGACTTAGTAGATAACGATTAATTGCCATATACTAAGGTGAGAAGCTTCGATAGAAGATGTTCAAGTAGACAAGGTTACTTCGGGAATGAATCTACCCCTTAGGAGTAACTTTGTCAAGTTAATTATTGAAAAACATCACTATAGACATATATGAGTTAATCGTAATTAACTTAGGGTATTACTATCAATAGAGGCAATACTACTTAAAATCTGCTCGATAATAAAACCAAGGCTGAAAGTTATTAATTACTACCATAGCTATTGTAAAATCCAAGCATCCCTTGCCAACGCCAACCATCCATTTGAATACATTTGTTTGCCAAACTGCTTGAATTTTTATTATACTTTTTCTTAGTCATTTTTCTTAATCTGAATTCTGAATTCCAAATCAACTCAATTGTTTCAATTCACAAGTAAATTCGTGGAATTTAATTTCTAGACAATCGTCATGGATACGACACTCAACTTACTGATGTATTACTTGTTGACCGTGTATACTTGCACACAGCAAGACCTAAAGTTGATATTATTTTCTAGCATATTTACATTAATTTTTCAATTATTTTCTAGCATATTTACATTAATTCATTCAGGTAATGATAATAGAAGAGGTGGACGAAGCATTAGGGCGAATTTTGTGGAAGGATGATAATTTTGAATTTTGAAATGGTTTCGGCTGTTCGGCATTCGGAAGAAACATGAAGAATTGAGTTTTTTAGATCCTGGTGGTGATGAGTAGAGTTATGGAATTACGAAGATTATGCGCTTGGTGCTATTTTACCTTGGATGGTGGGGGTATGTTGTTGAGTATTTCTCCATTAATTGTTTTGTGAGTTTGTTGGTTGTCTTTTGCTGATGTGTTGGCGTTGGTCTTTGATGATTATGTGTGTTTGTTGCTTTGTATTTTTTGGGTGTATAGTATGGGTGATTTTTAGTTGTACTAAGTCAGTTTGTGTTGGTGTTGGTGTTGTTGTTGTTTTTTTTATCCTGGTTGTGTTGTACTCTTTCCCTCCTTTTATGTCTAGGGAGGTTTTTAACGAGACACATAACTTAAGTTTTTAATCATTAAATAAAAAAATTGTCGAGCAATTTTTTTTTCAATTAATTGCCAAGCGTTAGTCAGTCGACAAATATCATGGGAGAAAATAAATATCGTAGAGCGAAAAGTGGCCGAAGATACAAACGGAGGAGAGTGGTTGTGATTTTACGCAAAGAAAAGATGAAATCAAAGTATTGTGAAAGTTTCTATTGAAGATGGAAATGAATTACATAAATTATATCTTGTTGACCCATTACAATACTTCAATATTTAAAGTACAATACTAATGGCCTAACAATTGTTTAACAACCCAAACGGATTAACGGTTTAACACAATTAATTACATATAATTAACAACTAATATTAACAAGGACGAAGATTGATATATCCGCACTAGGGGTGATAACGAGCGGAGCTCGGAATTTTAAGCTCAAGTTTGATCACAAAACGAACAGTTTGAGCTTGGCTTGGCTCGTGACTCCTTTAAGCGGCAAGCCGCAATAACATTATATTGCCTAATTTGCTTTAGTACTTTTTTTTGGCTAAGCATATTGCCTTAGTGCATATGGAGTATATATATCGAGCCCGTTCACGAGCTTTTCGAGTTGGCTCAGCTTGACTTGTTAAGGCCTCGAGTCGAGCACGAGTTTGAGTAGCTTGTGAGCTGGTTAGGCTCATTATCATCCTAATATGCACCATGAGAATCTCCAAATCGTACTCGTATAAATTCTCATTGGATCCCTAAAAAATATCTTCAAGGATCCCAATATTTTATAAAATTATAGTTTTGAAATGATATGTTTATTGTTGGCATAACAAAATTTATCTATGTTTTTTATTTTAAAGATTTAATGTTGAATTTTTATTTTAATGCAACAAGATTTGAATATTTTTAAGCGTAATGAATATATACTTGTAAACTGAAATTTGTCATATATTTTGGCCAGTAAATCAGTAAGTTTTTTTTTTATGACCATTCCCAAAAACTCGTAAGGATCCGTTCAAGAAGAGTATGAGGACAAAATAATTACAAAATACTTAATAATGATTTCCGGAAATTATTCCCGTAAGTGTTGGAGATGGAGTAAAAATACAAAACTATCTTCGCATCGCGGGTTGTCACCTAATTCAAACATTTTTAATATTTGAAGAAAAGAAAAACATTTAAAACGTGAACCAGTTATTTAGGAAGGATTCTATTTTTATTACTTATAATTTGAAAACACATACACACTTGCATAAGGATTCATTTTTATTATTAAGCAGAAAGAAAGGAATAAAAACAAGTGGACCCTATGGAGTAGACTATTATTCACTTCAAACGTGGAGTGTAGACTATGCTACCAATTATCTTCTTTATGCCTTACGGGCTCTCTATATTTCTTTTCAAACCATCTCTTTTGTTGCTTTATTTGAATCACTCTTCTCCTGCAAAAGAAAGAAATGGGTTTTTGTTACCGAACTGTTTAAAAACATGCAAAACAATGTAAAATAATGCACCTTGACGAGATGCATGGGGAAAAGGGAGATTTTAGTTTATATTTACCTTTGGAGTACGGCCAAAGCTGTAGCTTAGTAGTGGTGAGGAGGAGGGGGTGAAGAGTAGACATAATGGGGTGGTGGTGGAGGAGGAGACTTGTGCTTGTATGACTCTTTGGGAGGAGGAGGGGACTTGTACTTATAAGGTGGTGGAGGAGAGTGCACTGGCGGTGGGGGATACTTGTATTATTTGTATGATTCCTTGGGAGGAGGAGGAGACTTGTATTTGTATGACTCCTTGGGAGGAGGAGGAAGGGACTTGTACTTATAAGGTGGTGGAGGAGAGTGCACTGGCGGTGGGGGAGACTTGTACTTGTATGATTTCTTGGGAGGAGGAGGAGACTTGTACTTGTAAGACTCCTTAGGAGGAGGAGGGGACTTGTACTTATAAGGTGGCGGAGGAGAGTGCACTGGCGGTGGGGGAGACTTGTACTTGTATGATTCCTTGGGAGGAGGAGGAGACTTGTACTTGTAAGACTCCTTAGGAGGAGGAGGGGACTTATACTTATAAGGCGGAGGAGGAGAGTGCACTGGCGGTGGGGGAGACTTGTACTTGTATGATTCCTTGGGAGGAGGAGGAGACTTGTACTTGTAAGACTCCTTAGGAGGAGGAGGGGACTTATACTTATAAGGCGGAGGAGGAGAGTGCACTGGCGGTGGGGGAGACTTGTACTTGTATGATTCCTTGGGAGGAGGAGGAGACTTGTATTTGTATGACTCCTTGGGAGGAGGAGGAGGAGACTTGTACTTATAAGGTGGTGGGGGAAAGTGGACTGGCGGTGGTGGAGACTTGTACTTGTATGATTTCTTGGGAGGAGGAGGAGACTTGTACTTATAAAGTGGTGGGGGAGAGTGCACTGACGGTGGTGGAGACTTGTACTTGTAAGGATGTTTGGGTGGTGATGGTGGTGGCGGCGACTTGTACTTATAAACTGGAGTTGGGGGTGGCGGAGGAGACTTGTATTTGTATGGGTGCTTTGGTGGAGGTGGAGGAGACTTGTATTTATAAACCGGGAGAGGAGGAGGAGGAGACTTGTACTTATAAGGTGGTGGAGGATAATGCACTGGTGGAGGTAGTGGAGACTTATATTTGTAAACGGGGGTTGGTGGGGGAGGAGACTTGTACTTGTAAGGTTTCTCGTGTGGTGGTGGTGGAGAATGGACTGGTGGAGGAGGCGGTGGTGACTTATAGTGATAAGGTGGTGGTGGGTACTTCTTAGGAGGAGGAGGAGAAGAGTAAGTATAATCAGCAGAGGTTTCAAAAGGCAAACTGAGAAACACTGCTATAATTAAAAGAGAAAGAAAGAGAGAGGTCATTGGTGACCCCATGTTTACTACAAAACTCAGTTGGTTTTGTTATGCTCTTAGCCACCCTCTTCACTCCCTTTATATAGCCTTTTTTTTTTACCTTATAAACATGATAAAGTACATTTGAAATTTGTAAAAAAGTAAATACAGAAAAAAGAGAAATGTCCTATTGGTTCAGATTCATGATTGCATTATAATGAGAAATAACTCGAGAATCGTTGAACTTGGCTGCTTCGGTTAGGGTTGCTAGCTAAGCAGAGAATAAAGTAATGGTGTCGAGTATAAAATATGTGATTTAATTCACATGTGTTGGCCTCGTAGTTGACTTTATACCGTTAGACTTCTAACATCAATTATACAAGATCAGGCATGATAATATTAAATATTAATTTTAATGAATATATGTTTAATTAGAGGTAGCAATCGGGTCGTTCTGATCTAGGTTAGGGCAGGTCATTTCAGGTTAAGTTGATTTTCGGTCGGGATTGCTTTCGATTTATGTTCCATTTC
Source organism: Hibiscus tridactylites (assembly GCA_958450335.1). NCBI lineage: Eukaryota > Viridiplantae > Streptophyta > Magnoliopsida > Malvales > Malvaceae > Hibiscus > Hibiscus tridactylites. Next base: position 32,655,922 of record OY288273.1, on the reverse strand, counting down.
TGGTTGGTTTAGTTCAGTTTTTGTTATTTCGGGTTTGATCAATATCAGATCGGTTGATTTTCAGGTCGGGTCAATAGCATATCGGTTGTATTATCGGTTCGAGTCAATATTGGATTCGTTACTTTTTGTGTTGGGTCAATATATGAATATGGTCTTTTAAAGAAGAAAAGATGACGTTGAACCGTTAAACTATTACTAAAGGTTAGACGTAGCAAACTTAACCCGAGAACCAAACTGTGACCCTAAATCGACCCGAACACGATGACCCGAATTTGATCCGAAACCCGAAATAAACCGAACCAAACTAAAACTGAACCCAATTTCAGTTGAACCAAAAATGGACCCAAACCGATTTTCAATCGAACCGAATGGACCCGAGCCGATTTTCAACCGAACCGAAAGTAACCCGAACTGAAGGCAACTCGAAATAAAGAAAATATATTAAAATAAATAAAGATGATATGTGAATTGTCGCACAACTCACCAAAAAGTCAAATATACATTCTATATAAAGTCATATATAGGATGGAAAAACCTCACCTGAAAACCCGACTAAAACTGATCGATCTTCTATTAACCTGATATTGACCCGACTCGAAATCAACCGAATCGAAAATTAACCCACCATTCGTCCTGACCCGATACCCGAACCGAAGACACCATAGACTCGAACTAAGACTGAACTAGACTCGAACCGACCCGAACCAAATTTAAATCAAATGTAATCAGACCCGAAATGACCTGAACTGAAACTGAATCGAATGACCTGTTTGCCACCTCTACTAAAGATGGTTGTTAATTAGTAATATAATACAAAAGTAGAATAATACATAGTATATATTTTAGCAAATTAAATTCGAGTTGTTTCCAGTTCGATTTACTTTTGGTTCGGAGTGCTTTCGATTAGGGATGATTTTTGGTTCAGTTTGCTTTCGATTTCGGTTAATTTCGATTAAGGCTGATTTTTGGTTTATCTAAAATTTGGGTCGATTTTGGTTCGTTTCAGTTTCCTTCGGGTTTGAGTAAGTTTAGACCATGATCGGGTCTATATTGGGTCTTCGGTCGGGTAAATTAGTTTGGGTCTCGAGTCTTAAGTAAAGTTTGACAGGTCTAAGTTTAACTATTAAAGATGATAGTGTGAAAGCGACAATCACGTATTCCAAATACAGATAGTAAATCCGACATGGACCTGTTAAAATATATAAAAAATATTTGATACCACTTTTTCAATAAAGACAACCATGAATCTCGAACATACACTATAAAACGAATATAAAAGATAAAAAAATTTCGTGAGTTGAAATTAAGTACTTGTTGTTAACAGTCTAAAATAATAAGAATAATTGATTACGAATACAAAGTCTATTTCAATATTGCTATTACTTTAACTAATTAATTATTCTTAATTAACATTATTTTTATTATATAATAGTTGTAATATATTAAAATATTAATTGTTTTGTCAATTTAATAATATAATTAATCATAAAAATATTTTCGATTAAAATTTTTCTCTAATATTTTTATATAAATTATAGATAACATTAAAAAACACACTTCAGAAATCTAAAAATTTAATTCAACAATCACCAGATCTCAACAACATTAATTTTAATGATCATTTTGTAATTTTTATAACTTCAGTGGTCAAGAAATATTTTAACTTAATTTGTAATATAATATAATATAATTTCAATTCATTTTTTTTTTATTTTGCATGGATTTAATTGCTTTGAAAACATTGTATATAGGCACCTAACTTTTGCATGAAATTTTTGTCCAAGGGACCAGGCGGCTTAGACTTTGTTTGCAAAAGGGCTCCGGTCTTTTCTTTGTCGTTTCCCATGTGTAAGAATTCACCGGGCATAGCTCCGATGAATCAATAAGGAAGAAGAACGGAAAGAGAGAATGAATGAGAGATGTAAAACAAACTAAAATTGAAAACAGAGAAAGGAAAAGAGGGAAAGTTGAGAGAAAGCATTTCTGATTACTATTATAATTTGGGCTTACCCAAAAACTTGATTAATTCAGAAATACATAAAAGGCTTTTATAGCCCAAATACAAAGAAGACTTTTGTAACAACTTTAGTCCAGCTAGGATAACAGCCTAACAAACTCTGCAACAATACTAACCAAAAAATATAAATCACCGAGTAACTAATACTCTAACATTCCCCTGGTTTCTTTCTTCTGCCCACTTTGTATGGCTTCCTCAAAAGAAATCACACCAAGACGATGACACATGGTGTCAAACACTGCTGGTGGGAGTGGTTTGGTGAGTATGTCAGCGCACTGTTCTGAGCTAGGAACATAGTTGACCACAAGCTGCCCATCAAGAACCCTCTCACGAACAAAATGTAGATCAATCTCAACATGTTTGACCTTTGCATGGTGAGTAGGATTGGCAACAACTGATACTGCAGAGGTATTGTCACACCAGACCACAGGTTTGCTATCAAGAGTAACACCAAGTTCAGTTAAGAGTTGCTGAATCCAGATTAGTTCAGAGACAGAATTTGCCAAACTTCTATACTCTGCTTCACACGTGGATCTTGAGACAACACTTTGCTTCTTCGAGCACCAAGCAACAGGATTTCCTCCAAGATAAACGCAATAGCCTGTTGTAGACCTTCTATCTTCAAGAGAGGATGCCCAGTCTGCATCACTATAGCAAACCAAAGAGAACAACGCACTAGATGTAAAAAATAACCCATAGGTCAAAGTGCCCTTCAAATAGCATAAGATCCTTTTTACAGCTCGCCAATGGATCTCACCAGGATTATTCATGAACTGGCTGACTTTGTTCACAGCATAAGATATGTCTGGTCGAGTGACACAGACATACTGTAGTCCCCCAACTAAGCTTCTATATAGATGAATATCAGAGAAGGCATCACCTCCATTAGAAGTAAGCACAGGAGAAACAACCATAGGAGTGCTAAGAGGGGAAGAGTTAAGCATATCAGACCGCTGAAGTAGGTCAAGAATATACTTTCGCTGATTAAGAAAGAGACCATTACTGCACTGCTGGATCTCCATACCCAAAAAGAAACTTAAGTCACCAAGATCCTTCAAAGAAAACTGAGAATGAAGCTGCTGCACTATACTGTCAATCTCAGTTGAATCATTACCAGTTACTATAACATCATCAACATAAACCATAAGAAAAATGCAACAGTGAGCATTTCTTTTAATGAACAAAGATGTGTCTGCCTTAGACTCTTCAAAATTCAACTTAGTCAGCAGACTGGCCCTCAAAGTATCAAACCAGGCCCTAGGGGCTTGTCTAAGACCATATAAAGCCTTTTTCAGATGACACACAAGCACCTGACCATCATACCCCTTCTGCTCAAAACCAGGAGGTTGCTTCATGTATATATCCTCAGTGAGCTCACCATTTAGAAATGCATTGTTAAAATCAATCTGTCTAATAACCCAGTGTTTCATAACTGCAGTAGCTAAGACAGTTCTGATTGTAGTAGCTTTAACTACTGGACTAAAGGTCTCCTTAAAATCATAGCCAACTATTTGGGAGTACCCCTTTGCAACAAGTCGAGCTTTCAGCCTTTCTACAGAACCATCAGGCTTTCTTTTGACCTTAAACAGCCATTTGCAACCAACTGCTTTCCGAGAAGAAGGTAAAGAAGCAAGGTCCCATGTCTTATTATGAACAAGAGCATCATACTCTTGATAAACAGCAACTTTCCAAGCAGGATGTTTTAAAGCCTCTTGGATAGAACTTGGTTCTTGAACATCAGACTCAACAAGGTAAGTCTTGGGTTTAAAAATCCCAGCTTTGCCTCTGGTGATCATAGGATGATCATTCTGAACTGAATTGGAGGGAGGAATTGTCACAGTGGGTGACATTTGTGGTGGTGGAGGTGATGGTGGATGAGTGGTTGTCACAGTGGGTGACATTTGTGGTGATGAAGGTGATGATGGATGAGTAGTTGTCACAGTGGGTGACATTTGTGGTGATGAAGGTGATGATGGATGAGGAGTTGTCACAGTGGGTGACATTTGTGGTGATGAAGGTGATGATGGATGGGTAGTTGTCACAGTGGGTGACATTTGTGGTGATGAAGGTGATGATGGATGAGTAGTTGTCACAGTGGGCGACATTTGTGGTGATGAAGGTGATAATGGATGAGGAGTTGTCACAGTGGGCGACATTTGTGGTGATGAAGGTGATAATGGATGAGGAGTTGTCACAGTGGGTGACATTTGTGGTGATGAAGGTGATAATGGATGAGGAGTTGTCACAGTGGGTGACATTTGTGGTGGAGATGAAGGGAATGGGGATGGAGGTGTAGGTGTCACAGTGGGTGACATTTGTGGTGGAGATGAAGTGATATTAGGTGTTGACACAATATGTATAATATTTGGAGAAATTCTGGGAGATAAGACAGCAGATGAACAAGGAGATAAAGGAGGGGAACACTGAGAAACAAACTTTAGACCAGGAATATCAGAGATAGGAGCAAAGGTTTGTTTCAAGCATTTAGAACACTTGGAAGATGAGACAGCAAAAGGAAACACAAGTTCATCAAAATTGACATGTCTAGAAATATATATTCTGCCAGAACAATCCATACATTTATATCCTTTATGAGTAGGAGAATATCCCAGAAAAACACACCTAGAGGCCCTAAATTGAAATTTATTTTTATTATAAGGACCTAAGAATGGATAGCACAAACAACCAAAAGTCTTCATGAAAGTATAATCAGGAACTTGGTTAAACAATTTCTGATAAGGTGATAGCCCAGACAAGACTTTAGTAGGTAGTCTATTAATGATATAAACAACACTAGTAAAGGCATCATTCCAGTAAGACAAAGGCATAGCAGCTTGAGCAAGAAGACATAACCCTACTTCAACTATATGCCTATGTTTTCTTTCAACAATCCCATTTTGTTCAGAAGTATGAGGACATGTAAACCTATGAACTATACCATGCTGTTTTAAGAAAGGAGATAGAACAAGAAACTCACCTCCCCCATCTGTTTGTAATGCCTTTAGCTTACAATCAAACTGCCTCTCTGCAAGATGAAGAAACTGCTTAAAAACAATAGAAACATCAGACTTCAATTTCAAAAAATAGACCCAAGTATATCTAGAATATGCATCAGTAAAAGCAATGTAATATCTAAAACCATTTGAAAACACAGGGGCTGGACCCCACACATCAGCAAAAACAAGCTCTAGGGGATGAGAATAAGAAGTGGAAGAATCAGAAAATGGCAACTTATGAGACTTGCCAAATTGGCAGGCAGAACATAAAGATAGAATTTCATTACTTGAGCAAGAAATATTACAAAGTTTCAAGACAGAACTCAGAACAGTAGAGGCAGGATGCCCTAGCCTAGTATGCCAAACATGTGCATGTACTTTATTTGCAACAGAAACATTACATGAGACAGACTCAACATTAGAAACTAAAACATCAGAAACAGTGGCAGACTTCTTAGAAGAAGATGCATTCTTATTGAAAACAGAAACAGCAGGAATATCAAATCTATATAACCCTTCATGCTCAGTGCCAGTCAGAAGAACTTCTTTAGTGTATAAATCTCGAACTTGACAGAAAGTTGGATAAAACTCAACCAGAACCCTGTTGTCCTGTGTAAACTTGGAAACAGAAACAAGGTTTTTAGTTATACCAGGATCAAATAACAATTTTTTAAGTTTAAGAGTTCTATCAGAAGTACCACTAAGAACAGAGTTACCTACAGATTGTATTGGAAGACATTGACCATTACCAACTCTAATATTACCTGAACCTGGGCTAGGATCTCCAACAATTAGGTTGGTAAAGTCATTGGTGAGATGATTGGTGGCTCCAGAATCAGGATACCATGCATTATCCCCAACCACTTCAGGTGTTGCAACCATTGCTTGTGGCTGAACTTGAGGAGATAAGGCATGTCTAGACTGAGAAAGAACATTAGAGGCAGGATATACTGAGTGACAAACAGCATAGGTAGAGGGAATTGGGCTAGGAGGATGCATATACACAGCAGGCTGTGAAAAGGTAGCAGCATGGGATGATGGAGGTGCTACAATTGATGAATGACCCAGAACTTGATGTCTGACTTGAGGAACAAAAGAAGAATACATAGGAGTGGGGGAACTTAAAGGTGGTGCAGCATAATAGACAGGATTGTATGCTAGAGGAACACCATTTCCAGGGCTAGTATAAGTGCAAGAATTGGCCTGAGAAACACCAGACTGAGAATTACCAAAACCCCTGCCAAAGGTACTTTGTCCTGATCGAGAAGCCTCATTTTTGAAACTAGTATCAAACCGAGAATAGCACCTCTCAGCTATATGACCCAACTTGTTACACAACTGACACTGAGGTCTCGGAGAAGAGTATCTACCTCTGCCTCTTCCTCTACCATTGTAAGAATTCTGATCAAAGCCTTGGTCATTATCAACAACATTTGCCTCACTGGAACTAAGAGACTCAGATGGTTGTTGAACAGTAACATGAGCTGAAGCATTAACATGACCTAATATACTCTGCTGTCTAGCTTTAGCATCAATTAAGATTGTTCTAACAGCTTGAACATCTGACTGAGTTGGGCTAGCAGTAATGACTGTAATGACTGACTCAAACTCAGGAGGAAGACCATTGAGTATGGCTGTAACATGTTCATGAGGTGAAATAATTTCTCCACAACTAGCCAAGCTGTCACAAATGTTTTTAACCTTAAGCAGAAAATCCTTCATAGACAGTTCACCTTTCTTTTGAGAATGAAGAAGTCTCCTATAGGACATTAACCTAGAAGTTGTTTTCTCACTGTATAACCTATGCAAAGTGGACCAAATGGCAACAGAAGTGTTATGTCCAATAAGATTTGGAAGAACTCCCTCACTAACTGAGGATAAAAGCCAGGTAGCTAATGCACCATCTTGTTCTTCATAACTTTCATAATCAGGATTGATAGCGACAGATCCATCTTTCCTAATGTACTGTGGCGGCCATGTCACATTAGGATCTATGTATTTCTGAAGGCGATGAGTCTTAATAACTAAAAGAATTTGTTGCTGCCACAACAGATAGTTTGTATCATCTAAGATAACATTTATTTTCTTAGTTGAAAACAACTTATTATTAGAAGACTGAGTGTGAGATTGAGACTGAAGCTGAGTTTCATCAGATTGAGCGTCAGTATCATGAGCATCAGTAGGATTAGTCATTGGGCAGGCAAACAAACAGATTCCACCAACCAAACAGATGAGAATCAAAGAATAAAGGAACTCCAAACAATATCTCACAACTCGAAGAAGATAGAGATCAGACAGAAAATCAAACAATCAGATAAAACCAAGGATAACCAAATCGAGAATAACAGAGTATAGCGGAGCACAACATGAAACCCTAACAAAACAACAACTCTCAATCCATAGAATCAACGGAATCTGATCTTGAGACAAGAAAATAGAATCAACAGAGTATAGGCGCGTAACAGTGATCAATGAGAAAAACAACAGCACAGATCATAAGCGGTGAACAAGAAGATGTTACCAGATGAGGAGTCGCAACAGAAAAACCAAAATAAACCTTTTCCGCAGCAAAACGAAGAGCAACGAAATCGCACAGATCTGACGAGGTATGTATCGGAAGAACAGTGCAGAAAAACAGATCGCCGGCCAGTGACGGTGGCTCTAATACCATGTAAGAATTCACCGGGCATAGCTCCGATGAATCAATAAGGAAGAAGAACGGAAAGAGAGAATGAATGAGAGATGTAAAACAAACTAAAATTGAAAACAGAGAAAGGAAAAGAGGGAAAGTTGAGAGAAAGCATTTCTGATTACTATTATAATTTGGGCTTACCCAAAAACTTGATTAATTCAGAAATACATGAAAGGCTTTTATAGCCCAAATACAAAGAAGACTTTTGTAACAACTTTAGTCCAGCTAGGATAACAGCCTAACAAACTCTGCAACAATACTAACCAAAAAATATAAATCACCGAGTAACTAATACTCTAACACCATGTACATATATTTCAATTTCCTCTACCAAATTCATCATCTACAGTTAATTCTCGTCTTAATTATGAAGATAATTAAACTTAGCATATTTTATTTTATTTAAATAGTCTAAAAACTATTATAAGGTAGTATTTGTTCATAAATATTTTTAATTCTTTGACAATGTACACATATGGTAGACAAAACGATTGAACTCGGTCTCTTAAAATAAACATCATTCATTTTACCATTGGACCACTTGTTGTGCTCGCAAATTTCACTAATTTAATAAAGATAGTCTGAACCAAATCTTGATTAGTATATGCTAAATCAGTTTTAAGATTTGATTAATATAATCACCGTTAGAGTAAATGATTTCTTCTAACAAATCAGAACTTGTTTTAATTCCTTTATTATATGTTTAGATTAAATTAATTTTATTTTCCGATAATTTAATAGCTTAATGAAACGTAGGTCGCCATCGATCGATCGAGTTGAGTCAAAAAAATTTAAATTATATTCGAAGTGACCTGTCATATTTTACAACTCAAACTTTATTTAATTTTTTTTGATTCGAGTCGAGTTTTCGAGTTATATACAAATTTAATTGTAATTATTTATCACGTTATATATAGTACAATTTGATTTCAATTTAAACATCTTTCTCTAATCATATAAGATATGCACATATATTTTTCATATTTTTTATTTGTGGCATATAATTCTTCATATTTTTTTATATCGGTATATATCAGGAAAAACTGAGGGACTTCACTCGAACTTAAAAATCAATCCACTAATTACTAAAAATTTTGAGTTCTTTGAGTTATTCGAATTTCTATTTTACAACTCAAACTTTATTTGAGATTTTTTCGATTTGAGTCGAGATTATGAAATTTCGAGTCAAGTCAAGTTTTTCCATCTCGAGTCCAATTGAAAATTTTAATTTTTTTAAATCGAGTCGAATTTTGCTTAGTAAAAAAACAAAAAAAAATTAAGCAGCCTGGTAAAAATATATTTCTCAACTAATCAAAATTTGAATTAAAAATTAAAATTGACCGATCAAATAATAAAACAAATATACATTGTTTGGGGTTGTGTTTGATTTATAATTTTTTTTATCACCAAGTAGAATGGTTTTATATAACGAATCATACATATTATAATATGGCTATATACCTCATTAAAATCTCTCCTAAATTAAAATGAAGGTAAATAGTACCCCTAAAACAAAAAGATACCACAACGGCTTGAATCAACAAACTCACACCTAAATGCCAAAACACAACCCCTTACCAATACCAGCAATTAAACAAAACAACTTCCCTCAACCAAGACAAACACAAATCAAGATTACACCTACGAACCCATTGCACCACAGCCTTGTACCCCCTATTACGACTAATCCTGCTGCTATATGCACAGTAAAAAAACCAGGCCATTCCTTGCACCCTCCCACATGTATCCCTAATCACAACTCATATCTTAAACTTCAATCAGAAACATTCACCACAAACCCCACTAACAACCTGCAGGCCAGCCACTCAGCCAGTCCTGAATACCAGCTCAACAACGCATGTATCGACATTCCACTAATTGATAGTCACACCCGACGCGTTTTCGATTCACCTAAGGGAGACCAATTTTGGACTTTTGAGAACCATTTTCCCTAACACCTCCATTTGCAAAACTGATTTCCGATCTTCGCCATTTGCAAACATGTAATTCGCACTACTGAAAAACCAAAAAGATTGGTTGTTGGATTAAAATCCGTAATTGTGGGCACATATGTAAAATGTATGTTGCTATTATAAAGTATGACACAAAAATAAAGTGACCAATTAAGTTAAGCGTGTCATAGGTATTAAAATGTCATGGAAATAAAAGTGTAGATACCATAAGATATATTTATAATTCAATGAGGCGCAGAGTTATAAATATTTAATAGTTTGATTTAATAATCAACTATATAAAGAGGTAGTGGTCCCCAAGAAATAGGTTAACTTGTTTTTCTCTCCTTCTCCGTCAGAGAGTTTTACTTCAAGAGATAACCTATCTTCTTGGAAGATCAATACCAAAGATTTGGGATTTCAACATCAAGATTCAAGATTTTCAATCTATCGATGAATTCAGGTACGCTTCCGCACTCGGTTTATTCAGTTTATTGTTCTTGATGATTTGACATGATAGATTCTGGGTATTAGGTTTCATATTAAATTATGATTTGGTTCTAACAAGTGGCATCAGAGCCTCGTCATGTCGGATCATTGAAAACTAATTAATTTTTTTTGATTGATTCATCGCGAAAATTTTATATTTTCATGATTTAGGGTTTTGGTTTTGGTACTAATCGCATACATGTTTTTAGTATATATATATATATATATTTGTGTGTGATTAATTTCAGATCTCTGTTGAATATATTTGCGACTGGATTGCAATAATTCAAATGCTGTAAACTGCTTTGGTTTGTCAATTCCAATTGATTAACAATTTTTTTCCTTATTCACTACAAGAAAAGAATCTCATGCATATATATAATTTGAGTTTTGAAGTTCAGACTATTTGGTGGTAAAAGCTAAATTTTCCAGTCAAGTTTTCTGCTAATTTCATCTTTCTTTATTGCCCAATTATGCTTTCTATTATTGAAGTTTTTGATTTTAAAGCCGATAGATATCCGTGCTTTAATATATTACTGTTAAAAAAAAATAGTAATGACAATATTTTTGTTTCTTCTAAACGGTGACAATATTGATGTTGAGGTTTGATTCCAATTTGGAATAAAATTCAGTTTGGATTAATGGTGTAAGTTACCATATATGATTATTAGTTTTATTTGAATCATTATCGTTTTTATGTTTGGTAAAAGGAAAAGAGTTGGTTTTGATTTTATGTGATTTCATATTTGAGAATTCTTTTTGGTATATTGATCACTCTAATTTTTATGTTTGGTTATAAACTGATTTGGTATTTTGATTTGATTAAAAGTTGGTGTTGAAGTTTTAGGTATAATTTTCTTTTCTCTATTCCGTTTTAAGGTTCTTTTTTTATATCATGATATAAATTAAATGTTTAATTACATTCTATGATCATATGGAGACAATTTTAATGCCATTAATTTTATAGAATTTATATTTGATTTAGCTTATTTTTTTTAAGTTTGGTTATTGGGTTTTTATTGATATATATTAAAGTTTCATGTGATCACTATATGGATTATTCTTTTATATGATATTTCTGATTTTGGCTTTTAATTAAAGATTGAATGTTTTGAATTCGACTTTGATTTTGGTAAATGTATGTTTAAGGTTTAAGACATTTCTTTTAAGGAACAGTCAAATATTTAGTTTTTTTTTTCGATTTCTGATAGCCCCATTCAGACAACCTTATTTTAGGTTATTTCGGAAAACTCAAGTGTTATCAGAAATTTCAGTTTTGACTGTTACAAAATTTTAAATTTGGATATCGGTATATTTATTGTATATATTTTAAAATAATTTAATTGAAACATTAAGTCACCAAAGTGACCTCTATTGTGGAAATTATTTTATTTTAAAATATAGAAGGTTTTGTGCATGTAAGTCGGATTATGTTAGTATTAATCGGCCCAAAGGAAGGTTAATAATTAACATTATTACATGTGCAACTGTGGTAATAAACATGTGATAATTATTCAGTTTTATATGTGAGCAATAAATCGGCCCAAAGGAAGATTTCTGTTTGACATGTTCTTATTATCAATGTTTGATTACTGTACCAAGATATCACTTGCAAGTTAATGTTTTGTCCAAAGATGAAATATTAATGGAGTGTCCGATATCTTGATATGATGTTTACCTTTATTCAAATTTATTATTATTTTGGTTATCTTTTAATTTGATTGAAAGATAAAATTAAGACAAACATTTTGAAACAATTAAATTCATATTTTGGCTTCGGATGTCTAATATTTTAATGGATTAATTGAAACATAATGTCACCATAGTGACCGCTTTTGTGTAGATTAGTTTATTTAAAATATTAAGATGATTATGGGTTTTTGTAATTCATGCGTTTATTAATTGGCCCAAAGGAAAGTTAATATTTGGCAGAATTACAACGACAACTGTGGCGATAAATGTGTGACAATTATAAGGTATTTTATGTGAGCAATACGTTAGTCCAAAGATTAGCCCATTGTTTGACATAGTTTATTGTTAATGTTTGATTGCTACAACAAGAGTACCGCTTACAATTAATATTACTGTCCAAAGACTTGATATTAATGTTGTGCTTGGTATCTTGAGGGGAACTAGTCATTGTTTTGAATTTATTTGTTTACTTATGAATATTTATGTGAGCTTGTTTCTATTTTATTTACTTATTTTTGTTCTATATTTAGGTAATTTATTTTTGTTATCACAATATCTGTTAAATACATTCTACACTCATGTTTAGTGAAACTAATTTCAAGGAATAGAAAAGACACTTACATATAGTATTTTGATGTATGAACATAGACTTTGCACTAAGGAATGAACAACTTGCACCTCTCACTGCGGTAAGCACCCATAAAAGGTATTTTGAGAGGTGAGATCGTTCGAATCGCATGGGTCTAATGATCATAAAACAAAACATTCTAGATGTCTTTAGGAGCACAAATCTAAAGAGATTATTCATATTAAGGGTTTCCTTGACGAAATTAAGAAATGTTTTACCCAAAACATTAAGGTTAAGATGACATCACTTATGCTTTCTTTGATGTCTATGAAGTATAAGGGTCAAGGAAATGTGAGAGAGTATATTATAAAAATTCTTTATATTGCTTTAAAATTTAAGGCACATAAGATCGAACTTTCTAACAATTGTTTGTTCTTATGGTTTTGATATCGCTTCCTATACAATTTAACCAATTCAAGTTACAATTGTCAAAGGGAGAAATATACTCTATTTGGGTTCATTTCTCATCGTGTTCAAGAGGAAGAAAGGTTGAAGCATTATAAGTGTAAAAATAATTGTTTTGTTAGTGCTCATTTAGTTAGTGTCTTTAAGAATAAGGGCAATAAAGAAAATATTTAAATAAAGTTGCTAAGGGTTCTAGCCAAAAGAAACGACAATAAGTTTTTAAGTGTTGATTCTTTTGTATAAGTTAGGACACATGTAAAGAAATTAAATTTTAAAAGCGAGCAACTACTTCGGTTATTTTGAGTGATACATGGACTGTAAATTTTATGATCCCACAATTAAGATTATTTTAAGGAGAGATTTATAATTGTTTTTTTTAGATGTTGAGTTTGGAGGGAGAAATAAAGTTAGATACATTGTTATTGAGGAGGAATTGAATTATAATTTAATTCCTACTATCACTTTTGACAATGTTTAGGTTTTCAACCTATCATTAATCAAGAAGTGAATCAAGTACCTCAACAAAACAATGTTGAACAACTCTCATTCAAGATAAGGTAATTGTTTCAGAAGAACAAACTCAACAACCTTAAAAAAAATAAGTGTCATTAAAGAGGTCCACGAGAGGAAGATGAAATACTATTCCAGATTATTATATTGTATTTCTTCAAGAAAATAAGGTAACAATGGAATGATAGAAAATGTTCAATCATTTTTTATCAGACCATAAAAGTTCTAACTCTCAAAAGTAGATTGATGTCATTCAAGAAGAGTATAATTTTATGCAAGACAATAAAGTTTAGGAACTTGTCTCATTACCTTAAGGTGCAAACCAATTGGTTGAAAATGAATATTTAAAACCAAGAGGGATGCAAATGATAATGTGGATAAGTATAAAGCACGTCTTGTATCTAAAGGATATACTCCAAAAGAAGACATTGATTTTGCAGAGACTTTCTCTCAAGTTTTATTGAAAGACTCTTTCAAGAAATCATGACGCTTGTTGCTTATTTTAATCTTGAGCTACATAAGATGAATGTTAAGCTTGTGTTTTTTTCAATGACAACATTGAAGAAATTATTTATATGGTACAATCATAGAGTTGTATCTTATGATACAATATCAATGATATGTAAATTAAAGAAATTCATCTATGATCTTAAGTAAAACTCTCATTAATGAAAATATAAATTTCATTTTGATTATCTCATTTGGTTTTAAGATAAATTTGGTTGACAATTGTATATACTACAAGTTCAGTGGGAGTAAAACCAAGTGATACTCATATTACTAAAGAAGACAAATTTAGTCTTACTCAATGCCCTAAAAGTAACCTTGAAATTTAGAAAACCTAAAAGATTCTCTATACATAACTTATTGAGAATCTAATTTATGTTTTAAGTATGTATGCGTTCGGAAATTGTGTATATTGTTGGAATGTTAGATAGATATTTAAGAAATTCTAGTATGGACTATTAGATAGCAGCCAATAGAGTTATGGGATATCTTTAGAGAACAAAAATTACACGCTCACATGTCGAAGTTCTGGTAAGTTAGAGATCATTAGGTTTACAGACTTCGATTCTAATAGAATATTGATGCAAATGAATTTTGTCACATGAGCTGCTAATTTTAGATTGAATAGAAAGACCGCTTTAGTTATTTTGTGACAATAAATATGCATTCATTTATTCTATAAACAATAGGAACACTTTAAATTTGAAGCACATAAATATTAAGTTCATAGTTGTTAAAGAAAATTCAGAGTGGTTGTGTGTCTATAGAGCATGTTGGTACAAACTCTATAATTGCGCGCATATAAAGAAACTGTCACCCTAGGTCTTTCATGAGCACACTACTCATGTGGGTGTAATGTTATTTAAGGATATTCGGTTTTAGTGGGAGTTTGTAATTTTGAAAAATGCTCATTCGGTTTAGACACAATTTCAGTTACTTCAGTTTAAAGTTATTTAAGATTATTTTCTGCAGAAATAAAGTTCTTTTGATTTATGCACACTCTGAATTCAGTAAAGTTGATCTCACTAAGGTTTAGGAGGACCAGTTGGAAATAGACATGTATGGTTCACATTTCATGTAATTTTCCATGCTACACATCCATGATTGATCTATGTCATTTGACTATATTTGTATACGTGACCATTGATGGGTCCAATCATGATTGATATGGCGAAGACCGCTTTGATCTTATGTGGATATAGTTGATGGACGAGATTGTTATAGAATACCTATTATATAATAGCAAAATTTTGAGCTCATAAGGTTGTACATTTATCAGGAAACATATGTTGCCCAAGTGGGAGATTGTTGGATTAAAATCCGTAATTGTGGGCACATATGTAAAATGTATGTTGCTATTATAAAGTATGACACAAAAATAAAGTGACCAATTAAGTTAAGCGTGTCATAGGTATTAAAATGTCATGGAAATAAAAGTGTAGATACCATAAGATATATTTATAATTCAATGAGGGGCAGAGTTATAAATATTTAATAGTTTGATTTAATAATCAACTATATAAAGAGGTAGTGGTCCCCAAGAAATAGGTTAACTTGTTTTTCTCTCCTTCCCCGTCAGAGAGTTTTACTTCAAGAGATAACCTATCTTCTTGGAAGATCATTACCAAAGATTTGGGATTTCAACATCAAGATTCAAGATTTTCAATCTATCGATGAATTCAGGTACGCTTCCGCACTCGGTTTATTCAGTTTATTGTTCTTGATGATTTGACATGATAGATCCTGGGTATTAGGTTTCATATTAAATTATGATTTGGTTCTAACATTGGCGGCATGTAATTCTTTCGCTAATGTTGCCATCCTAATTGGTTGTCGACACCATCCTATCGCACAATTCTTAAATATAGCGATCTTGTCTTCATCAATAACCCCATTTACACTTCTTTGTTGTGTTGCACTAATTCGAATCCCATCCCCTTCATTTCTTTTGCCTTGTATCATTTGAGTCACATCACCCCTATTTGCCTTCCTCCTCCAAAATTAATCACGCGCGCATTGTGCAAACGATACACAAAATTAAATTTAAGGGAATGAATTTTATATAAATTTAAGGGAATAAAATTATGTACATCGTTAAAAATGAGTTAAATAAATTAAATTTAAAAATTTATAATGACGTGTAATTATTTAATTCACTAATGATGTATACAATTTATAACAAAAGTGCATTAAATAAAAAATCTACTAAACAATTTCATATTAATTTATTTATAATGTATGTGTATATATTGGTCATGTTTCAATTATGAAAGCCTAACTAATCTGCTCATCTTCAAGCTAATAATTTATAATGACTTGGAGAAAGGGTATCCAGTAATTCTTGACTACGTTTTAGAAAAAAAATAATATTTTCTTTTGCTTATTCTTAGGTGGAACACAAAAAAAAAAACGATTAAAATTTTAAGATAAATATTAGGATTCGAGTCTATATAAGATAGAATAACATAAATATCTTTAATTGTTCAGTCAATAAATGAATCTTAATATAAAAATTCTTTTGATAACAAAGCATACGTACATTAAATAAAGAGTTACTTCATCAACCGGGAGTGGATTTTAGAAGTCTAAAATAAAATTTTAATTTTTTTGAAATTTAATGAGAAATTCTAAAAATTTTAGGAGAAGACTTATTATAAATATTCAAAAAACCTGAAATATAATAAAAATATTTAAATCTTTGAAGATTTCAAATTAAAAATTTTAAAATTTTTAAAGGACTATAAATAACTGTGCCAAAATTTGGAAGACCATTACCCCACAAGCTTTCATAAGGGTTTGCCTTTATTAATCACAGGGTAATTCTAAACTATCCCTAAAATAAGTATGATCTAATCAAAGATGGTTTGAGGGGTGGTGAGGTGCGGTTGCATCTTTGGATTTTTAAATTTTTATATAATTTACGTATTTTTTATTTAATTGTATACTCTTGAAATTGTGTATTTGCGCATCCTTAAATTTATAATATAACTTCTTAATGTATCACATCTTAACATAAAATATTGCGTTCATAACTGAATCTAATCACTATAATTCAATTAAGGCCTACATGGTTTCAATTAATTCCACTTAGGCTAATCAAACTACTATTTTTTTTTTACAATCTAAAAGTGATTACAATGTAGTATATGTTTAGATATTTTTAACCTTTTGACGACGTACATACACCTTGTAGACAAAAGGATTTGATCCTAGAATGAACATTATCCGCTTTTTCACTAAGACACTTGTTGGGTTTAATCAAACTCCTTTGTACATATTTATGAATTGATTATTACATATGAATTTAGTATATACTTAGGTACCATTTTCAATACCTACCTGGGATTAATTGTCAATCTTGGCTTTTCTTATAAGGTAGTTTTAATTTCTGAAATCTTTTCCAATTTGATCTTTGAATATTTTTTATTTACATTACTTTTTAAATTTGTTATATATATATTTTTATAAAATTTATTTAAAATGTTTAAAATGTACAATATATTTCAAAGGCAAGTCTCAGCATCATCCTCTGGAATTTTGGCGATGATTCCTTCTTCAACAACGCGGTTTATTATCGTTCGAGGTAATTTTGATTTGAACTAAAACTTTAATTGGTGGTTTGTGGTGATAACGGGTATTGCTATCAGAAACTTGGATATGAAAATCTTGTTTTATTGTTATAATTAAGTATAAAAATTAAATTGAATAAATAATCGTCCGTAAAGTTGGGATGGAGAGCAACAGCAGCCGCCGACAGAGGGACTATTTTCGTGGGAAACCTATCGAATCAAATTCATTGGAAGAGGGTGTTGCAGGTGTTTAATCCCTATGTGAGAGTAATAAGTGTATTTATACCTATTAAACAAGCATGTGATGTGTCAAGATTTGGTTTAATTCGTATGACGACGGAACAAAAGATGTGACGGGCAATCGAATGTCTGAATGGAAACTAAATTTATGGTTTGAGAATTAGAGTTGCCCTCGCTCATGAAAGATCACGTGATCACTATTGGAAGAGGAATGATAATTGGAATTCTCGAGCGACTAGGGGGTCGGTAAAAGGGACTAGGGATTCCCAAATTTTGAACCCAATCAGATCAATACAAGGCGAGGTGGATGATGATAAATTAGGCGTTCTTCAGTGCTGTGCGATAGCGTGGTGTCGGCTCCCTTTGAGAATTGCGGCTTTAGCGAGAGAAATGAGGGAGGCCGAGTTAGAGGGATTTTCGTTGATGCAGATTGTGGGGTCTAGGGTCTTATTGATGTTCTCTAGCTTGGAAACTAGGAGGAGAGTTCTTGAGAACAAGATGTTAAATAGATGGTTTAGATGTTGGACAAATAGGGTCAAATTCAAAATAAATAAAATTAATTAATTTAAATAAACGAAATATTGAAATTAACAAATTTGGAATAACCAAAAATAATTGTTGAGGGCTGCACGAACATAGTTTTCTTAAAACATATTAGACCACTCATCGGTGCTTGAGTTCTTTAGTCGTCAGTCTCCAAGATACAATAACGGATGATTTTTGACAGAAGCACTACTGAAGAAATCAATAACAGTACTCGGGCCTTTGATTATCATAAAAAAATAATGCAATTTTGGGAGAAGAAGAGATTTTTGAAAATTGTGTTTAAAACCAAAAATAATTCATGTATTTATAGGAGAAAATTAGGTTAAACATGAGAAACATTATTTCGATTTTGCCCTAATCGGATAATTGAGTGGGCTGCAAGAAAAAAAATCAAATTTTAAATCCAAAAATATCCCTTAATTTTCTTGATAATATTCTCATCGCCTACATTGTGCGAGTACGCCCAACCTTAATGGGATTGGATTCGCACCCCCTGCGCGTGATGCACATGTTCATCTCAAGTCATTCAATGACCACAAGTAGGGTAAGTGTATATAAACACTTCCCAATCCATTTATCTCATCCCTGTGGGATACGAGGTTTCATTTCCTTTTTTCTAATTCCCAACCTCCTTACTATGACCATCAATTTCTCATTCATTACTCAAATATTTTGAGCATATGAGATACTGCTGTAAAGGTCTTACGAAGTAGAATAAGATCCAATCGAATCTTTATTCAAATATCCATCTTTAATCATTCGAATTATGGCTCAAAGTTACCATTTTCTCACGTTTTTCCAACAATCCCCCACATGAATGAAATTGATGCATTTTATCAAAACATTTTGACTCGAAGTGGTGATAATTTCAACGATTGATAGTTGCATAGGATAGGTAGGTGTCCACCCTTGAACCTTCCCTTGTAAAAATATATTTACTTTACTGGTTGCCAATAGACGTGATGTCCTTAAACTGTTTTGATGTTTGTGTATTCGATGATATACTCCACACAACTATCGTTCTGGCACGAGTTTAGTTCTCATAGTTATGTCCATATGGCTGTGGACATCACCTGATTCTGCGAGATTTTGAGAGAACTATGCCCCACTAGTCTCCTTGAAGTGGCCCTACTTAACTCTTACATAGGTGACTTATGTTGCTCGGTTCACCGATGCACACAATGGTTATTAAAAGCATTGCTTGGCATGTTTCGTTTTTAGTCATTGCTTGCATTATAGGGATGGACTTGGGAGAGTAACTCACACAGTGACCGCACAAGGTCTATGTGATTAGGTTGTCCCTGTGAACCTAGATCTTGGGACCTCCAGTCAACTAGGTAGGGTTTTCATTCTCATAGCGCCTTTAAATTTTCCCGGGCTTTAGTCACATTCCTTTTGATGTTTTCTCAACTTGATCTCGATTTAACCTTTTGGTTAGCGGATCCGCAATGTTATTTTTAATTTTACAAAATCAACAGAGATAACTCCATTTGAGATCAGTTGTCTAACAGTGTTATGTCGACGACGCATATGTCTCGACTTATGCAACTATGTGCCTTAGCAAACGTTGCTTGGATATCGCAATACATACATACTGTAGGCACAGGTTTTGGCCATTCTGGAATATCCTCCAAGACATTCTAAAGACATTTAACTTCCTCTCTAGACTTGTCTAGAATTACAAACTCATATTTCAATATGGATCTAGTTATATTCGTTTTTCTTGAGGATTTTCATCCACTTATGCCTTTGATATCTTGAATATTAGATATTCAACTAGCATATGATCTCTAGAATAATGCAATCCGTAATCTTGAATATATATAAGATATCTCAATACACTCACAAATGCTTTCGAGTGGGTTTCACTTGGATTGATTGTGAATTTTCTTAAGCTGCTCATAGTAAAAGCTATATCTGGTCTAGTGCAGCTCATGAGGTACATTAGAATGCCTATGACCTTTGCATATTCTACTTGATCAATATTTTGACCTTTATTCTTGGATAGATGTTGGCTCGTTTTTATTGGAGTCCTGTCTATATCAGAATCATTCTTGCCAAATTTATCAAGAACTTATCCACATAGTGTGACTAAGTTAATATGAGACCTTCACATGACCGTTTCATTTGGATGCCTAAAATCAATTATTTCATTCTCATATTTTTCATGTCAAATTTTGAGTTTAATATGTCATTGATATGTTTACCATTTTATTGTTACATATAACAATGAGTGTGTCATAGGATCATATATCCTAATCCACATATTTGTCGCACTATTATTTGTCATCATGACAATATTTTTTTTGTTTCAACCTTCTGTTGAACGCATGAACTATTTTCCAAAGTTCGTTTTATTAAACTTGGACCAACTTCCCTAAATATTTAGGAATTATATTTCAAGGAATGAGGCATTCTTTTCTTTTCATTATCACATTCTTGCGAATCTATTTTTACACAAGAAATTGATATCTGTTACATTGTCAATGAAAATATAGTCCACTTATTTTCATTTACTTTGGTAATTGAAATATTACCTTTGTAAACCCCCTTCACCCCACATTTTTATGTAGTTGTAGGAGGGTTTTACTTCCTTCCATAACTCATATAGTGTCTAATTAGTTGATAGAACAACTCCCCCACATGTTAGGCACATTTTGAATCTTCAAAATCATTGTACCCTTTGATGTTGTGACGTTACTCTCATAGAGTTTTCCCTCAAATTAATCAATTTATTATTTTTGGGTTTCAACATCTTACTCATATAGAACAATTTATCTATGGTATCTTTTCTCTTAAGAAAAATTAGTTTGTTCTATCGTTTGAATAGACATCGCTAAGATTTAGATCAAGCAGTTTCGTACTTCTTCGTATGTTTCATAATTGAAGCGAAAGTGATTTGTTCCATGTTAATTAGTCTACAAAAAAATCATAATTAATATGTTCATGCCATAAATCATGTAAACGAAAAGAACAATATTCTTTATTTATAATTCTTGAGTTTTACAGAGATTATAACATATCCCTACCCACAACCATTCCCTTAGGCATATAATTCTCCCCCCTTCACACTATTAGCCTCATTGGCTTTCTTTGCATGTCTGTATTCAGACGATTTGTGCCTTACCTTTCCACAATTGAAACATGCTCCCTTGGATTTATGCATTTTGAAAATTCCACCATTAGGCACCAACTTTATTCTGGCTTAGGGTTGTTGGGGTTGTCTTCCCCTCCCGTGTTCGACAATATTTGCCTCAGCCTCTTTAAAATATTTGTTTATTGAGCTTTCTAGCATTGCCTTTATTGTCTTCTTCAATACGAAGTCTGACAATCGGTTTCTCCACTAGCATCTATTTTCTTTTGTGCTTTAGGTAATTTTTGAAGTCATTCCATATGGGAGGCAGTTTTTTCGTGATGGCAACTACTTGAAAAGAGTCCCTTATCATCATTCCTTCAGCAAGGATTCTATGAATAATCAGTTGGAGTTCCTCCACTTGATTTACTACTGGTTTTTAACCAAACATAGTAAAATTCAAGAATTTCACGACTAAGAATTTCTTAGTTCCAGCATCTTCTGCTTTGTACTTTCTGTTCAATGCAACCCATAGTTCTAATGTTATTTTGTATGCATCGTGTATCGAATACAACAAATCTTGTAGTCCCTTGAGGATGTAATTATGACATCGGTAATCATTATTTTTCTAGTCCTCAATAATACGGAAGGCGGTGAGTTTATCCACCTCTCCTTCTCTGTCTCCTACCGTGAGAATCGGAGAATCTTCCTTCAAATATTTTACCAGGTTCAACATGGTCATATAGAACAACATCTTTTGTTGCCATGTTTTGAAATTCAGTCCACAGAATTTTGGCGGCTTCTCATTGTAGTTCGTTGCCACTGCCACTACGTTCAGATTTGGGATAGGTTGTTTCGAACCCTGGCCATGGGTCGACACCTTCGTGTTCGATGAATCAATAGAGTTATCCGTAGTCATTGTTCATGTCAGCAAAGAAACCAATACCGGGAAATCAGTTATACTTCCAATAAATCAAAATTCAATTTCGTTTATTTCTGATTTTTTGGTTTTTCACAAAATCTATAACCTCATTTACTCTTAACGACAATTTCTGTGAAACATATTTGTCTCGTTTATGTCTGAGATCCAAGCAAACCCGTTAAAACGGTAGAAAAATTCATGAAACAAATTTGTTTGCTTTCTCACAACTGTATTTATTTCGAATCGCCTTGGATATAATCTGTCTTTAGTTTGTTGGACAAATAGGGTTGAATTCGAAATAAATAAAATAAATTAATTTAAATAAATGAAATAGCGAAATTAACAGATCTGGAATAACCGAAAGTAATTGCTAAGACCTGCACAAACACAGTTTCCTTAAGACAGATTCAGCCACTCCTTGGTGCTTAAGTTCTTTTGTCGTCAGTCTCCCAAGATACAACAGCGGATGATTTTTGACAAAAGCACTACTGAAGAAATCACGAACAGTACTCGGGACTTTGACTATCACAAAAAAATAATGCAATTTTTGGGAGAAGAAGAGATTTTTGAAAAATGTGTTTAAAACCAAAATAGTCCATGTATTTATAGGAAAAATTAGGTTAAACATGAGAAACATTATTTTGATTTTGCCCCTAATCGGATTATTGAGTGGGCTTCAATTTTTGAGATAATATAGTATTGAAAAGGAAAAAAAAATTAATTTGAACGTGGTAAAATATTCACAGGTCCACGTAGGCTCGACTGGTCCAGACATTCGCATCGCCTACGTCGTGCGAGTATGCCCCAACCCGATTGGGATTGGATTCGCACCCCCTGCACCTGAGGCACAAGTTCATCTCAAGTCATTCAATGAATACAAGAAGGATAAGTGTATATAAACACTTCTCAATCCATTTATCCCATCCATGCGTGATATGGGGTTCCATTTCCTTTTCTCCTAATTCCCAACCTTCTTACTTAGACCATCAATTTCTCATTTGTTACTCAACCATTTTGAGCATATGAGATATTGTTGTAAAGGTCTCATGGAGTAGAATAAGATCCAATCTAATCCTTATTTGAATCTCTACCTTTACTCATTCGAAATATGGCTCAAAGTTATGATTTTTAACACTTTCCAACATTATGAAAATGAGAAATTGGGAGCCGGAGTTTGATATGGGTAATCAGAGAGTATGTTTATCTATTGTTGGATTGTTGATACATTTATGGTCACGATGAACATTTAATAACCTGGCTGCGATTTGGGAAAATATGATCAAATGCGACAATATAAATCTTGAACCACATTCTTTTGAAAGGGGACAAATATTGATTAAAAAGCCGCAACTGGAACATATAGACGAGATAGTTCAAATACATGTCAACGGATTGCCGATTAGGATACATGTGGCTGAGGTACAACCATTGATTGAACACCAGTTGTGTTCGAATTACGAGAGGACATGCGGGTTCGAGGGGGCAGTGATGAGGAAATATCGCAATCGAAAAAGAGTAAATCTGATTGCCCAACGCGGAAAGTACAGGGGCAGGTGTATCATGGGGAAAACGAGTATATCAAATGCCGAGTATATTGCAGCAAGCGATGCTGCAAAAGAGGTGGTTTGGATAAAAAAGTTCATATCTAAAATAGGGGTCGTGCCAAGCATATCAAATGTTATAGATCTACGTTATGACAACAATGAAGCCATCGCACAAGCAAAAGAACCTAGATCTCACCAGTGATCCAAACAAATACTTAGGCGTTACCATTTCATTCGTGAAATCATTGATCGATGAGATGTAGAAATATGCAAAGTACCAACGAATGACAATTTCGTCGATCCACTAACAAAGCCTCTAACATAGCAGAAGCATGAACGTCACACTAAGTATCTTGGTATTAGATACATGAGTGATTGGTCTTAGTGCTAGTGGGAGACTGTTGGAGTATGCCCAAAGACCAATCATGAGATGATTGTAAAAGATATACTTATTTTATCTTGTTTATTAATAAAGTCATTATTATTATTATTTCAATTTTATTCTGTGCATCTATAAATAAATTGAATTATAATAAAGTCCTTAGAATAATATAGTTATTCATGAATGTCCTTAGTCGAGAATTATTGTGGGTGTGGACAACAATAATATATTAAGACTAATATGTATTTGATTGATAAGAAAATGTTGTTACTGACATAGAGATGTCAAAAATCAATACATAAGTATGTGTTAGAGAACAACATACTAGACTAACCCGCTACGAGCATGTTTCTTGGATTATTATGTGACAGTCACAACATTGCTCATGGTGATATCTAAGTAAAATATCCTCAGACTTGAGGTCATCATTATTTCAATATCGAGAGTGACGTATTTTGATGCGGTCAAACGTCTGTTGTAACAGACTACACTATAAATATTGATATTGGATATGTCGCACTCTATATAGTGGAATATGGTTGATCAAGATAGGATTTGTCCCTCTTACATAATAGGAATAATATCGTAGGTTACTTGATTGTGTGAGACTAGAAAATTCATGGCCATGCTCGAATAAATTGATATGAGATATCATAGTTATTTGTTTATCATAGTCTACTCAAGATATCAAGAAATATTAGATGGACTATACAAGTGTGACTAATCCATGACTTGTGTTCGATCTAGATATGAGGACAAAAAGATGTAATACATAAAAGAAGTTAATCACGGAAAAAGGTAAAGTCGAACCACGACTCCATGTAACTTAGGTAGCAATGATGTATTACTAGATGTCACTCATTGCTTGTAATATTAGAATTGTTCTAGATATTACTACTAACATTACATGAACCTGCAAGGGTCACACCCTATGATTGAAATGAACAAATATCGACTAGATAGAATATGTACAAACTTGTTGTACACGTAATAATTATTAAAAACAAAATTATTATAATTATAGATAATCTCGTTTATGTATATATATTAATACTAGATAATTATTGTAAATATCAAACACTATTAATATATATATATCCCTAAAGAAATCTAATTAAAGTAGAATCAGATTCTACATATTTAATTGTATTCGGTTAAATATTGTATATTTAATGAATTCAAATTAAAGTTGTTGAGTTGATCGAAAGATCAAAATGAACCAAGAGGGGGTGAATTGGATTTTTAAAGGTTTAGGTGGTGGAAATTGCAAATTAAAAAGATAGACAATGAATTTTAGAGTGGTTCAAGTTCCAAATGAACTCTACATCCACTACCTTAGCTTCACTAAGGATTTGCAACAATTCCACTAATTGCTCTTTCCCTTTTCTAGGCTAAGGAAGCAACCCTTACAATTTTCGGTTAAATTTTCTACCAAAAATTTAACCCAATCCTCACACAAAGGTAACACAGAGTTTGATGGCTAAGATAGTATCTCTCAATACAAATTGTAGCCCAATTACAAGCACTCAACCCAATTGAAAAAGATAAGAATTAAAATTACAATTGGGGTTTCTAGACAATTTTGGGATTTAAGCACAAATGCTTGGATTTGATGTTTGGATGTTTGCTTTTGGATCAATAGTTGTTGCTGGAGCTTTTAGAGGTCCCTTTTATACCTTCTCATTGATTTCTAGCCGTTGTGGTTGTTGCATTCATCAATAGAGCCGTTGGGGGTGTTATCTCACCTCCATAAATGCAGTCTGCAACCACCGTTTCGGAACGCGAGAACCTGTTTCGAAACGGACCAAAATAGAAAGAGCCGTTGGGGTGTATTTAAGAGCCCGTTTCGAAACGGATTGAACACGTTTCGAAACGCTTTTGCCACTGTCAAGGGTCGTTTCGAAACAGCTTGAGCCCGTTTCGAAACACCCTAACGGTTTCTGAAAAATCAGTTACAAACTTTGCAACGGTCAGATTTTTCAAATCAAAATGAAGAACCGTTTCGAAACACTTGAAGTCGTTTCGATACGGGTTCTTATGTTCTAAAGTCGTTTCGATACCTGTTTTGGAACAGGGGTTGGCAGTGGTGAAATCGTTTCGAAACGCCTTAGGCCGTTTCGAAACAGGGACTTTAAAAACACTGTTTCGGCTTTAAGAACACTTAGAAAATATTTGAAAATCTTAGTTTTTAACTTTGGCATATTCTTAAAATCATATGAGGATGTTTGAGGACTTTAAAATTCGTTTTGACATTTTCAATTTAGTCCTTAGGTTCGTTGGTTATATCAAAATTAAAATATCGGTTTCACAATCTCCCCCTTTTTGATATAACAAAACCAAAGTTAGAATTTTTAAGAGTTTTGAAAATTTTGAACACATTTTAACTCCCCCTTAATTTAAGATAGGCTTTTAAAGTTTTAAAAATATTTTAACTTTGAAATTCAAGTTTTAAAACTTAAAAACACTTTATACATTTAAAACAAATTTTTGGCTCTTAAATTTCTTCTCCCCCTTTTTGTTACATAAAAATAATAAATAAGGCTCATAGAGAAGAGATAGGGTTAGTACCAATAAGCATTAAGTAATAAACAACAATAATATTAATTCATAAAATTAAAATATCCAAAACATAAATCAACATTAAGTTC
Source organism: Hibiscus tridactylites (assembly GCA_958450335.1). Lineage (NCBI taxonomy): Eukaryota > Viridiplantae > Streptophyta > Magnoliopsida > Malvales > Malvaceae > Hibiscus > Hibiscus tridactylites. The sequence continues at coordinate 32,629,110 of OY288273.1, read as the reverse complement.
AAAACATAATCCCAAATAAGATCAAAAGCATAGGTTCCTAAAACATAATGAAACATAAAGATGCAAACTTAAACCTAAAATGCATAGATAATATGATATGATATGAATATCCTAGGCCTCGTCACCACCATCATCATCATCCGAAGTCTCATCATCGCTCTTGGCTTGAGAACGGCGAAACTTTGTCCATTGGTCATAGAGGGTAGAGAAGGACAAATCCAAGTTCGAGTGGGAACCCTCAAGGGATTGGAGTCGATCCTCTACATTTTGCAAGCGATTATTGATGGCACGAAAACCCGAAGCCATGTTAGTATCCATGGCATTGAACCGCTCGGTAATGAGAGTCGTAAGAGCTTCATTGTTTCCAACTTGAGCTTGCGGTTGAGGTTCAACGGGAGGAAGAGGAGGAGGTGCGGCTCTATCAACACGTTCCCAAACATTGTTCACATAGTGAAAACCGGACTTGCGAAGAGAGGACTCACCAATCTTGGATTTGCAGGGTTCCGAAAAGTCGTAGGAGCAATCAAGACCAATCTTGCTAAAGATGTGACTTAAGATCGTGCCATAAGTAAAGGATTTCAAGGCATCGGTGTCAATAAGCTTAACATTATTAACCATCTCGGCAAATATGATCTTAGCAACATTAGGGCGCTCACCACGACGGAAATATTCAAGCCAAAAGTAATCAACTTGACGGATATGAGAGTATTTACCTCCGAAGGGGCGAAGGAACCATGAAACCATCAAGTGAAGAAAACGATCGTGCACATCCAAGGTAAGCACTTGACCGGTGTTAGTACCAAAGTGACGTTCATTCTCAATTCCTTCATCCTTAAGGGAAAATGTGGACTCCAAGATAGCAACATTAACAACAAACTTTTTCCCTAACATAAAGGATTCAATCCCAACAACCTCGGTATTTGTTTCATCATTAATAAGACGAGCATTGGAGTAAAAGATAAGTACCATGTGTTTGTAGCGAATGTCCGGGATGCTCAACAAGGGAAGACGATCCCATTCGCTCAAACGCTCGAGGTAACGGAAAAGGAATCGCTCGAAGTTAAGGAATTCGAGATCAATGACACGCTCACGACGAACTTTGAAAACATGGACATATTTGAAACAAGCTCGCATCTCTGGAGTTTGAAGGGATTTTTGAAAGAGCTGAGCGAGATTTGGACGCACGCTCGAGTCACCGGATTGAACGGACTTACGCTTTTTGCTAACGGTCTCCGATATCCTAAAAGCATTAAGCAAACAAGTTTTTTAAAAAAATTAAGTGTATGCATAGATTTCTAAATTCAATCCAATGATAAATCCCACTTAGGTTTTTTTTTTAAAAATTAAAACAAAGAAAAATTAAAAAAAAAACAGTAAAAGAAAATACGAGTGAAAATTTTTATATTCGAATAAAAAATTTTAAGATTTTGAATTTTTTTACAAGATGTGAAAAACCCAAGCATAAAAACATATAAACTATACAGAAATAAAATTTTCTAACCTAAGATTCTAACATAAATTGAAGGAAAAAGAAAAAAAGGAAAAAATACCTTAGTTTGGGATTTTGGATGAATGGATGAAAATCCTTGCACAATGTTGATGAAACTTGCTTAGACTAGTGTTTTAGAGAAAAACCCCTCAAGATTTGGTGAAAAACAAAGAGGTTTAGAGGGTTTTTATAGGGAAAAAGTCGGGTTAGGGTTTTTAGGGTTTTGAAGAGTTTTAATTTAAACTGAATTTTAACATTAAAAGCCCTACTTAAAGCTGTCTGTGAAATCGTTTCGGAACGGTCTTAACTGTTTGGAAACGCGAGCACGAGGGTTTGACCGTTTTTAGAATTTCAGCTGACCGTTTCGATACGGTGTTGACCGTATCGAAGCCGCGTTGATTTGCATCGAAACTTGTTTCGATACACCCCTTGGTAGTAGCAAAAACGTTTCGAACCCTTTTGAGGCATTTCGAAACGCCCTTCTCTTAGACATGATTTTAAGGCATCCGTATCGAAACAAGTTGACTCGTTTCGATACACCTGGGCCTGGAAGTGCAGATGAGGCTCTAAAAGTGCAGAAAATTGAGTTTTTCTAAGGCTTAACTTGCATGAATTATATGAATGAGCAAGCAAAATATATGCAAACATAAACATACTCCCCCTAGCTATAAGAATGGATGAAATTAGGAGTCAAAACACATAAACATGACATTTCACAAGATCAAGCAATTTTAAGCACAAAAGAGTTCCTAAAAGGTCAAGATAGGCTAGCTAGACCTAACTCTCTCCTAAGGGACCAAAAACGCTCTTTGTCTAAAGGTTTTGTAAATATGTCCGCTAATTGATTTAAGGTGTCTACATACTCTATAACCACATCTTCTTTAAGGACATGATCTCTAATGAAATGATGCCTTATTTCTATGTGTTTGGTTCTAGAGTGTTGGATGAGATTTTTTGTTAGACATATAGCACTAGTGTTGTCACATTTTAGGGGTATGGTTTCAACTTTAATTCCATAATCTAAGGGTGTGTTTGGTTCGCGGAAAAGATGATTACCAAGGGTAATAATCTTTTCCAGATTTACATTCCCATGTTTGGTTTAGGAGGATTCCCACTAGTAGGTATTATTTTTTCCCAAGAGTTGCTCTTTTCCCCTTAAATGGTGGGAATGCTATTCACCTCATTTTCTTAGGTATTATACAATTCCTTCCCCTTTGGACAATATTACCCTTATGATTATGAATTATGTTCATGTTGATCCTTTATTGCATTTTTAATTAGGTAATTAATTATTTATGGTGTAAATTTATTAAATATTTATATTTAATATTAGTTTAATATATAAATGGTGTTGTATATATTTAGATAATGTTGTAATATTTAATAGTACATTTTATTAATATTGTATTTACGATGTTTCTAGGGTTATAGGATGAGATTGTATGTTGCTTGAGACTGAATGCATTAAGACTTGATGTTATTAATTTTATTATTTGATTTATAAGATATTTTTTATCTTAAAAAATCAGTAGGTTAATTTATTTTTATCATTTTTATTACTTTTAGATTTGTTTTATTATTTACTTTAATTTGTTTGATAAATGGTCGAAAGTAATAAAAAATTAAAAATCTAAGCATATTAAACATTTAATATTTTGATGTTAAAAAAAATTAAAAAGGGATAAATCTATATAAATATAAAATATTTTTTAAAAATAATTTAATAAGATTAATTATATTATAAATATTTGTTTTTTGTTGCAAATTTTAGGTAATGTAACGAAAATAGTTCTATAAATTTTTGTGTAAATATTTTTAATTTAATGATTAAAAATTAAACTTGTTAAAAAGAAAATATATCATAAGGACAAGTTATTAAATTTTTCTTCCAATTAATCTTATATTTCTCCAACCAAACACTACAATCTTATATTCCGGCCAAATGAACCAAACAAGGTAATATAACATTCCCAGTAATGTGTCAGGTAATGTTACATTCCGGTAATCCTATTTCCAAAGGTAATCTTACATTCCGTGAACCAAACGCCCCCTAAGAGTTGTTGTTTCATCCAAAGGACTTGAGCACAACAACTTCCTAAGGATATGTACTCGGCTTCGATGGTAGATAAGGCTACACTATTTTGTTTCTTAGAGAACCAAGATATGAGCATACTACCTAGGAATTGACAAGTTCCCGAAGTACTTTTCTTATCGATTTTGCAACCCCCATAATCCACATCCGAATAAGCATGAAGGTTGAAGGTAGAGTCTCTAGGGTACCAAAGACCTAAACAAGGAGTATCTCTAAGGTACCTAAAAATTCTCTTAACGGCTATAAGGTGAGACTCTCTAGGACTAGCTTGAAACCTAGCACACAAGCAAACACTAAACAAGATATCCGGTCTACTTGCGGTAAGGTAAGCAATGATTCAATCATAGAACGATAAAGCTTAGAGTCAACACACTTACCTCCTTCATCTTTGTCAAGCTTTATAGATGAGCTCATAGGTGTGGCTTGAGGCTTTGCATTCTCCAAGCCAAACTTCTTGAGCATATCCTTTATGTACTTTGCTTGATTGATGAAGGTGCCATCCTTCTTTTGCTTGATTTGGAGTCCCAAAAAGAATGAGAGCTCCCCCATCATGCTCATCTCGAATTCACCTTGCATTAACTTAGCAAACTCTTGACAATGACATTCGTTAGTAGAACAAAAAATAATATCATCAACATAAATTTGAACTACTAAGATGTCATTTTTATACATTTTTATAAAAAGTGTAGTGTCCACCTTACCTTTTTCAAAACCTTTTTCAATTAAAAAGTTTGAAAGTCTTTCATACCAAGCTCTAGGAGCTTGTTTTAAACCATAAAGAGCTTTGGTGAGTTTGAAAACATGACTTGAAAATTTTTAGTCTTCAAAACCCGGTGGTTGTTCCACATACAGTTCTTCATTTATAAAACCATTTAAAAATGCGCTTTTAACATACATTTGAAAAAGCTTGAAATTATGATAACATGCATATGCAAGCAACATCCTAATGGCTTCCATTCTAGCTACGGGTGCATAGGTTTCATCAAAATATATTCCCTCTTCTTGAGTGTAACCTTGTGCTACTAGTCTAGCTTTTTTTCTCACAATGTTACCACTCTCATCTAGCTTGTTCCTAAAGACTCATTTAGTTCCTATGGTAGATTGATTACTAGGCCTATCAACTAATGTCCAAACGTTACTTCTCTCAAATTGATTTAACTCTTCTAGCATATCCATAATCCAAAAATCATCTTTCAATGCTTCTTTAATATTCTTAGGCTCTATGCATGAGATAAATGCAACATGATTCATTAATCTAAGAGAAGATCGAGTGGTTAGCCCCTTGGATGGATAACCCAAGATTTCACCATCTTTTACATAGTTGAACTCCCTTGGGTAGCTCACTTCCTTTTCCTCAAGAGCCAAGTCCTTCAATGCTTCAATAGGCGGATCTTGTGTGTCCTCTTCTTTTGTTGGAATCTCATCCTCCTTTGAAGTTTGTCCTCCATCAAAGGCATTCATGATTCCTACATCATCATCATCACAAGAATCCTTCCTTGGAAGGAGGTTATCATCGAATAAAACATGAATAGATTCTTCTACTACTAAAGTTCTTTTGTTAAATACTCGATAGGCTTTATAGGTTAAAGAGTAACCTATGAAAATAGCTTCATCACTTTTTGCATCAAATTTACCTAAGTTGTCTTTTCCATTATTTAAAACAAAACACTTGCAACCAAAAGGGTGAAAATAGCTAATGTTAGGCTTTTTGGATTTTAAAATCTCATAAGGTGTTTTCTTTAAAATTGGCCTAATCATTACTCGATTAACAATATAGCAAGCGGTGTTTGTGGCTTCCGCCCAAAAATATTTAGGTAAATTATTTTCACAAAGCATTGTTCTAGCCATTTCTTGCAAAGTTCTATTTTTCCTCTCAACTACCCCATTTTGTTAAGGAGTTCGAGGAGCCGAAAAATTGTGGCTAATACCATTTTCATTTAAAAAATCTTCAAACCCTAAATTTTGAAACTCGGTTCCATGATCACTTCTAATATGTGAAATTTTAAGTTCAAGATCATTTTGGGTTAGTTTTGAAAATGTGATGAATTTTTCCAAAGCCTCATCTTTAGTACTTAAAAATAGAACCCAAGTAAATCTAGAAAAATCATCAACAAGTACAAAAGCATAAGACTTACCACCCAAGCTCATAGTCCTAATTGGCCCAAATAAATCCATATGGGTAAGTTGTAAACATCTACTAGTAGAAACATCATTAATGGATTTAAAGGAAGACTTATGTTGTTTACCCTTAGAGCATGCATCACAAATTTTATCATTTGAAAATTTTATCTTGGGTAAACCTCTAACTAGATTAAGGGAAACTAGTTTTTCTAAAACACTAATGCTAGCATGTCCTAGTTTCCTATGCCACAACCATGCATCATTTTCATTTTGTGCTACTAAGCATGCATGAGATGTATGAATGTCATCTAGATGCACCATGTATATGTTCCCTATGCGATGACCTATGAGCATAATATTATTAGATTTAATGTCTACAATTTTGCATCCATTTTTATCAAATAAAACATTAAATCCTTTATCACACAATTGACTTATGCTCAATAAGTTGTGTTTAAGACCATCGACATACAAGACATTTTCAATGAGAATAGTAGAATGATTACCTATGGAGCCAATACCTTTAATGTGGCCTTTGGAGTTGTCACCAAATGTCACCACTCCTCCACTTTTTGGCTTTAGATCCATGAATCTACTCTTGTCTCCGGTCATATGCCTTGAGCATCCACTATCAAGGTACCATGAGTTTTGACTTTGTGTTTTGGCCTTGTAGCAATGCTCCCCCAACAAACAAAGATATTAAGCTTTTGTTTTTGGTACCCAAATAATTTTGGGTCTATGAGTGTTAGCTCCCAAAACCTTGGTTCCCTTAGGAATCCAAGATGACATAGCAATAATGTTATTAGATTTTACAAGTTCCTTAGGAACCCATACACTTCTAATTCTTTTAGCTCTACTATGTCTAGGAAAGCTACCTTGTTTGTAGTAGTTAGTCTTTTTCTTAGGTTGGTTTGTTCTTGAAGATTCACCTATTTCATGCTTGACACTACCAACATTTTTAAAGACTTTTTGAGCTCATTTAGCTCATCCAACACCTTTTGGTGTTCACTATTACATTGAGACAAAAGATTATTAAGGTCAACATTTTCATCTTGAAAAAAAATTAGTTCATCTTTCAACCCTAATATCTTTTTCTCAAATTTTGAATTAGCTAGAGAGAGTGAGTCATTTTTCTCATTTAGTTCCAAAATAATTTTCTTATTCCTAATGACCGACTCCTTATATTTCTCAACTAATTCGTCATAGACCTCTTGTAACTCATCATATGCATCATTCAATATGTGAAATCTAAAGTTGATGAGTTAGAGGTTACCATAGAGGAATCTTCCTCAAGAGCCATGAGACAAATGTTGGCCACTTCTTGTTCGTCATCCTCCAATGACTCCTTATCACTCCAAGTAGCAAGCTTGGCTTTGAGCTTCTTCTTCTTTTCAAAACCCTTCTTCTTGAGTTGAGGGCACTCCGAACGTATGTGGTCGGGTTGTTTGCACTCAAAGCAAATGATTTGATCCCTTGCTTCTTCTTTGTTCTTGCCTTTGAAGTTCATTTTTCTTTGGATTTTTCTTCCCCGGTTGGACCTCATAAAGCGTGAGAATCGTTTGGTTATCATAGCCAATTCTTCTAGCTCGCCCTCCTCACTAGAAGAGCTCTCCTCATGTAATGAAGCTTTGAAAGCTATTCCCATCTTCTTCTTCTTTTCAACCTCTACCTTTTCTACTATTTTCTCTTCTTTCTTCTTCTCTTCTTCCCTTCCTTGCTTCATAATCTCGTGAGTAAGGAGAGAACCCACAAGCTCATCAAGATTTAAAGTCTTCAAATTTTTAGCTTCAATGATGGCGGTTCTCTTCCCATCCCAAGATTCGAGAAGTGAATAGAGTAGCTTCCGGACAAGCTTGTCTTCCGGTATGATCTCTCCAAAACCTTTTAGCCCATTGACTATAGTGGAGAACCGATCAAACATCTTGGACACCGTCTCATCGGGCTCTATCTTGAAATTCTCATAACTAAGATTGAGAATTCCAATCTTAGTTTCTTTGACATTGTTGGTTCCCTCATAGGTAGTCTCAAGAGTGTCCCACACTTCTTTGGCACTCTCAATGGATGACACTTTAGAATAAATGTCTGGACCGAATGAACAAAAGAGCATGCGGAGAGCTTTATCATTTACTTGAATCTTTTTCCTTTATTCTTCACTCATCTCCACCTTTTTCTTCAAGACCATCTTGCCTTCACTATCTTGCTTCAATGGAATGTAAGGGCCATCTTCAATGACATCTCAAACTAGGTAGTCATTGGACTTGATAAAGAGACGCATTATATTCTTCCAAAAGAATAGTTGTCACCATTGAAGAAGGGAGGCTTTGTAGTGGATTGAGACTCATACATGCCCGAACCAGAGGTTGAAGCCATCTCTTGATATTTGATGATCACACTCTTCCTATGAACTCCTCTTGTGGTTGTTAATCCTCAAAGAGGTAGGCTCTGATACCAATTGTTGAGTGGATCGAAAGATCGAAATGAACCAAGAGGGGTGAATTGGATTTTTAAAGGTTTAGGTGGTAGAAATTGCAAATTAAAAAGATAGACAAGGAATTTTAGAGTGGTTCAAGTTCAAAATGAACTCTACATCCACTACCTTAGCTTCACTATGGATTTGCAACAATTCCACTAATTGCTCTTCCCCTTTTCTAGGCTAAGGAGGCAACCCTTACAATTTTCGGTTAAATTTTCTACCCAAAATTTAACCCAATCCTCACACAAAGGTAACAAAGAGTTTGATGGCTAAGATAGTATCTCTCAATACAAATTGTAGCCCAATTACAAGCGCTCAACCCAATTGAAAAAGATAAGAATTAAAATTACAATTAGGGTTTCTAGACAATTTTGGGATTTAAGCACAAATGCTTGGATTTGATGTCTGGATGTTTGCTTTTGGATCAATAGTTGTTGCTGGAGCTTTTAGAGGTCCCTTTTATACCTTCTCATTGATTTCTAGCCATTGTGGTTGTTGCATTCATCAATAGAGTCGTTGGGGGTGTTATCTCGCCTCCATAAATGCAGTCTGCAACCACCCGTTTCGAAACGCGGGAACCTGTTTCGAAACGGACCAAAATAGAAAGAGCCGTTGGGGTGTATTTAATAGCCCGTTTCGAAACAGATTGAACTCGTTTCGAAACGCTTTTGCCACTGTCAAGGGTCGTTTCGAAACAACTTGAGCCCGTTTCGAAACACCCTAACGGTTTCTGAAAAATCAGTTACAAACTTTGCAACGGTCAGATTTTTCAAATCAAAATGCAGAACCGTTTCGAAACACTTGAAGTCGTTTCAATACGGGTTCTTATGTTCTAAAGTCGTTTCGATACCCGTTTCGGAACAGGGGTTGGCAGTGGTGAAATCGTTTTGAAACGCCTTAGGCCGTTTCGAAAAGGGACTTTAAAAACATTGTTTTGGCTTTAAGAACACTTAGAAAATATTTGAAAATATTAGTTTTTAACTTTGGCGTATTCTTAAAATCATATGGGGATGTTTGATGACTTAAAAATTCATTTTGACATTTTCAATTTAGTCCTTAGGTTCTTTGGTTATATCAAAATTAAAATATCAGTTTCACAAAAGTAGAAATAGATTCTACATATCTAATTATATTTGGTTAAATATATTGTATATTTAATGAATTCAAATTTATTTCGAATTAGGTTTTTGAATGCTATATAAAGTCATAAGTTTTAGCAGTCAAAGTATGCTTTTCGTGAAAAACCTCTCTAACAATTAGAGAAGAGAGAATATTGTTCGTTTCGTTCGGGAAGACTGCATAGAGGTCGGAGCACTTTTGTGACGACTCAGATTTGATTTGGTTATCCTAACTCCCTAAGTATATCAAGATACCAAATTTATTAATGTAATATTTCATCCATATTCACCTCGAATTTGTCCCTTGTACATGATTAGGGGCGGAATTCGCTAGATAATTTTTTCGCTACGTCGTGAGGTGTACCGACGTTTTCCAACAGTGGTATCAGAGCCACTTGTACGATACAAATTCAGACTAAATTACTTGGATGATACTTTTGTATGAGATGGATGTTATTATATTAGGGTTTATTCGATTTTTGACGAATGTATGATATTTTCACGCATTAGATCGTTTTACGCCTAATATGAATAAATTAAATTGATTGTTCCAAGTGATTAAAGAGTTAGACACAAATATGTTAAGGATTTTCTGATGTTAAGCGTTAACATATGTGGGTGATAGTTATATTTAGACTCATGGTTAGTCTATAGATAACGTGCGGGGAAAGTAACAAAGAGTTGTTCAAGTAAAAAAAACTTGTGGATTTTGAAATCCTGAAAAAAGAGATAATATTGATAAAAGTTATCAAATCGTGAGGTTTTTACACAACAATTAAGATGATGATCTTTAAAAATTTCCCCACCGATGATCAGGGAGTGGCACCCCCGCCGGCCACTGTGATGCGGTCGAACCCCCACAAGGGGCCCTTTACCCCTGCGTAGGGACAATCTGTCAAGACCTCAATAATAAACCACGTCGATGTTATGTTTGATATGCATGATATTTGAAATGCATGGTTATATCCCAATAGCTCATTTATTTTGGTTTTATATAAATACATCATGCGTGTCGTGCCTTTCTTTCTTTTATTGTAATTCTCTTTTAATCTTACTCCCTCATATGTAAAACGAGTTTTTGAAAAAGTAATATTTTCCAAGAAAGCGTGGATCAAAGGAGCATAATGATGGACTGATCAAAGGTGGGTTAGATGCTTGAGAAGCAAGTTCTATGTTTAGTATTTTGGTTCTTCCATTGGCTTGGGATGGGCCACCTTATTTTTAAGGGATATAACCATCGCATTTATATTTATTGCTTTACATGTATGTGATACAATGTATGTTTTAGTATGATGGTAACTGATTAGATCATGATATAATGGTGAGAATAATATAACAAAAAACCCTCCATATTTAATTAAAATTAGTCATCCAATATTAGCCCTCGTTAAGACCTCGATCAATACTATATAGGTTATGCCAAAGCAAAATACTTAGATCTATCTTGGTTAAACGCGAAGAATAAGCAAGTGATATTCACTGGTTGCAATATTGGTTAAACTAGTTTGTTCTAATGAGATTAGAAACCTAAAGACTAATAATTTGGATAATCATGAGATGATTAGGAACAATAGTTGTTCACCAAATATAGGAATTACATGAGATGTAATTAGCAAGTGTTGCTTACCTAAATAATTGAATTCTAGGAATAAAGTCAAAGCTGACTTAGGATGAAATGAATTATGGATCCTTACCCACTAGAAATACTTTTAGTAAGTTTTTCAATTTTGAGGGTTTTTAATAGTGGGAATGTAATTTCTTTATAAACATGATAAAATGTACTTATAAATCATATTTTATCATTGTTGATTTTACGGCAAACTCAAACACATTATCATTGTGATCCGTCTTTGAGAATGACAAATTGAATGGCTTGAACTTCCTTGATTGGTTTCGTAACTTAAAGATTATCCTTAAGCAAGAATGGAAACTGAAAATCATCGAAGAACATGTCCCTAAAAAGCCAGCGAATGATGCCTCCAAAGATGAAAAAGAAGCATTTCAGAAATACTCAAAGGACATGGTAAATGTCGGATGCTTGATGCTTACGACCATGATCCCCGAGCTTCAGAAGTAACATGAGGACATGGTTCCCTACGAGATGGTTAAAAAATATCAAATAATTATATGAGGGGCAAGCTCGTCAAGAGAGGTATGAGACCTCTAAGGCTTTGTTTCGATTCAAAATGTTGGATGGAACTCCAATGGGAACTCATGTTCTCAAAACGATATGGTATATTTAGACCCTTGAAAAATCAGGCTTCCCTCTAAGTGTTGAATTGGCTACTGATGTTATCCTGCAATCGTTGCCGGATAGTTTTAATCAGTTTGTTCTAAATTTCAATATGAATGAAATTAACAAATCGTTGCCCTAGTTGCTTGGTTTGTTAAGAACAACAGAGAACAATATGAAAAAGGTTGGTTGCAAACCTATTCTGATGGTCCGAAAGGATAACAGAAAAGGAAAGCCCAACACCAAGGCAAAGCCAAAGCCCAACAAAGGAAAAGCCACATGAAACCCAAAGGAGGAGATGCAAAAGAAGGAAAGTGTTTCCATTGAAACGATGTTGGACATTAGAAGAGAAACTACCATGTCTATCTTGAGGACATTAAGAAGGTAAGAGCAAATGGACAGTCTGGATTAGGTATTTATGTTATTGGTATTAATATATGAACATCTACTTCTTGGGTATTAGATACCGGTTATGGTTCATACATTTGTACTTCTGTTCATGGACTAAAAAGGAGTAGAAAATTGGCAAAATGAGATTTTGACCTACGAGTGGGAAATGGAGCAAGAGTTGATGCATTAGCTATGGGAATATATAATTTATCATTAACTGGTGGACTTGTTTTTAATTTAGAGGATTGTTATTTCGTACCTACTTTGACTAAAAACATTATTTCAATTTCTTATTTGGACAATATTGGTTTTGAGATTATCATTAAGAATAATAGTTGTTCTTTTTCCCTCAGTAATGTTTTTATGGTACGACTCAATTAATCAATGACCTCTATATCTTAGATCAAGACAACTCCATATATAACATAAATACGGAAAAAATCAAAAACATATGACTCTAATCAAACTTATCTCTAGCATTGTTGCTTGGGTCATATAAGTGAGAAGCGCACATCAAAACTTCATAAAGATGAATTTTTGGATTCTTTTGTTTTCGAACAATTCAATATATATGAACCTTGCTTAATGGGAAAAATGACCAAATCACCATTTGACGGTAAAAATGAGTGAGCAAGTGATTTATTATGTCTCATACATAGTGATGTATATGGACTGATGAATACACAAGCCATAGGAGGGTTTCGATACTTCATTACTTTCACTGACAACTTCAGTAGATATGGGTATGTTTACCTAATGCATCATAAATATGAAGCCCTTGAAAAGTTTGAGGAATTTAAGAATGAGGTACAAAACCAGTTAGGAAAGAGTATCAAAGCTCTTCGATCAGATGGAGGAGGAGAATACTTAAGCCTAGAGTTTGGTGAACTTCTTAAAGGATGTGGGATTGTCTCACAACTTACACCTCTAGGTACTCCAAAACACAATAGAGTCTCCGAAAGGAGAAATTGAACATTGTTAGACATGGTTCGGTCAATGATGAGTCATGCTGATCTTCCAACTTCTTTTTGGGGACATGCGCTAAAAACAAATGCTTTCACACTAAATCGTGTTCCGTCTAAATCGGTTCAAAAGACATCATATGAGATGTGGACTAGGAAGCGTCCTAGTTTGTCTTTTATGAAAATTTGGGGATGCGAAGTTTATGTTAAACATCAGATGTCTACAAAAATCGAACCCAAATCTCATAAATGTAATTTTGTAGGGTATCCTAAAGAAACTAAAGAATACTATTTCTTTAATCCATCTGAGAACAAAGTGTTTTTTGCTCGAACATGAGTCTTCCTCGAAAGAGAATTTATTCTCGGAAAGGGAAGTGGGAGAAATATTGAACTTGAAGAAATTCAAGATCAACAACAGATCACTAAACCAGAGATTGAACAACCACTAGTTCCACAAATAGCTGAGGAACATCTAACCATTCTTGAAACACAACCCCTATGGAGATCTATGAGAGAATGCAATGTGCCTAAGAGATCTGGATTTCTTGTCACATTGCATGAAGACGTTCTTCTTATAGACCAAGATGAACCTAGGACTTATGAGGAAGTAGTGGAGAGCCCAGAGTCTGAGAAATGGCTAGAAGCCATGAAATCTGAAATGGATTCCATGTCACAAAACCAAGTATTGACTTTGGTTGACCTATCCGAAGGGGTTAAGCCCATAGAGTGCAAATGGGGTTTCAAAAAGAAAACCGCCATGGATGGAAATGTACAAACATACAAAAGGCGATTGGTCGCTAAAGGATTTCGTCAAATTCATGGTATAGACTATGATGAAACTTTTTCCCCTATTGCTATGTTTAAATCTATCCGGATATTGCTTGCAATAGTTGCATATTAAGATTATGAAATTTTAAAATTGGTTTTTAAAACCGCTTTCTTTAATGAAAAATTAGATGAGGATGTGTACATGACACAACTTGAGGGTTTTGTCGATCCAAAAGATGCCCTAAAAGCATGCAAACTAAAAAGATTCATTTATGGGTTGAAGCAAGCTTCTCAAAGTTAGAATATTCGTTTTAATGAGGCAATAAAAGAGTTTGGTTTCATTAAAAATGAAGACGAGCTATGTGCTTTCAAGAAAACTAGTGGGAGCACTGTTACATTCTTTGTATTGTATGTGGATGACATACTAATAATAGGAAATGACATTCCTACCTTACAGTTTGTAACGACTTGGTTAGGAAAATGTTTTTCTATGAAAGACTTGGGTGAAGCAACCTACATATTATGAGTCAAGATTTATAGAGTAGACCAAGATGACTCCTAGGACTAAGTCAAAATACATACATAGAAAAGTACTAAAATGATTCAGTATGAAAGAATCTAAAAGAGGATTCTTACCTATGAGACATAGTATTTCACTCTCGACGGAAATATGTCCTTCAACACCTCAAGAGAGAGAACACATGAATAAGATTCCATATGCTTTGGCCATTGGTTCTATCATGAATGTCATGCTATGTACACGTCCGGATGTATCATATGCACTAAGTATGACAAGTCGATAACAAGTAGATCCTGGTGAGGGTCATTGGGTTGCAATAAAAAACATCCTTAAGTACTTAAGAAGAACTAAGGATACAAGCTTCCAAACTAATAAGGATGATTCTCGATCGCAATCGAGTTTTGTGTTTTACCTTAATAGAGGTGTTGTAAGCTGGAAAAGTTCAAAGCAAGATACAATAGCAGATTCTACAACAAAAGTCGAGTATATTGCAGCAAGCGATGCTGTAAAAGAGGTTGTTTGGATCAAAAAGTCCATATCTAAAATAGGGGTCGTGCCAAGCATATCAAATGCTATAGATCTATGTTATGACAACAATGAAGCCATCACACAAGCAAAAGAACCTAGATCTCACCAGTGATCCAAACACATACTTAGGCGTTACCATTTCATTTGTGAAATCATTGATCGTGGAGATGTAGAAATATGCAAAGTACCAACGAATGACAATTTCTTCGATCCACTGATAAAGCCTCTAACATAGCAGAAGCGTGAACGTCACACTAAGTCTCTTGGTATTAGATACATGAGTGATTGGTCTTAGTGCTAGTGGGAGACTGTTGGAGTATGCTCAAAGACCAATCATGAGATGATTGTAAAAGATATACTTATTTTATCTTATTTATTAATAAAGTCATTATTATTATTATTATTTCAATTTTATTCTGTGCATATATAAATTAATTGAATTATAATAAAGTCCTTAGAATAATATAGTTATTCATGAATGTCCTCAGTCGAGAATTATTGTGGGCGTGGACAACAATAATATATTAAGACTAATATGTATTTAATTGATAAGAAAATGTTGTTATTGACATAGAGATGTCAAAATCAATACATAAGTATGTGTTAGAGAACGACATACTGGACTGACCCACTATGAACATGTTTCTTAGATTATTATGTGACCGTCACAACATTTCTCATGGTGATAAGTGTATGATCCTCAGACTTGAGATCATCATTATTTTAGTATCGAGAGTGACATATTTTGATGTGGTCAAACGTGTGTTGTAACAGACTACACTATAAAGACTAATATTGAATATGTCACACTTTATATAGCAGAATATGGTTGATTAATATAGGATTTGTCCCCCATACAAATAGTAGTAATATCGTAGGCCACTTGATTGAGTGAGACTAGAAAATGCATGGTCATGCTCGAATATATTGGTATGAGATAGCACAGTTATTCGTTTATCATAGTCTACTCAAGATATCAAGAAATATTAGATGGACTATACAAGTGTGACTAATCCATGACTTGTATTAGATCTAGATATGAGGACAAAAGGATGTAATACATAAAAGAAGTTAATCACGGAAAAAGGTAAAGTCGAACCACGACTTCATGTAACTTAGGTAGCAATGATGTATTTCTAGATGCCACTCATTGCTTGTAATGTTAGAATTATTCTAGATATTACTACTAACGTTACATGAACCTACAAGGGTCACACCCTATGATTGAAACGAACAAATATCGACTAGATAGCATGTGTACAAACTTGTTGTACACGTAATAATTATTAAAAATGAAATTATTATAATTATTGTAATTATAGATAATCTCATTTATATATTTTTAATACTAGATAATTATTGTAATTATCAAACATTATTAATATATATATATATATATATCCCTAAAGAAACCTAATTAAATTAGAATCAAATTCTACATATTTAATTGTATTCAGTTAAATATTGTATATTTAATGAATTCGAATTAAAGTAGAATTAGATTCTACATATTTAATTATATTCGGTTAAATGTATTGTATATTTAATGAATCCAAATTTAATTATAATTAGGTTTTTAAATGCTATATAAAGGCATAAGGTCGAGCAGCCAAAGTATGTTTTTCGTGAAAAACCTCTCTAACAATTAGGGAAGAGAAAATATTGTTCTTTTCGTTCGGATGGGCTGCGTAGAGGTCGGAGCGCTATTGTGACGACTCAGTTTGATTTGGTTATCCTAACTCCCTATGAATATCAAGATACCAGATTTATTAAGGTAATATTTCATCCCTATTCACCCCGAATTCGTCCATTGTACATGGATCACTGGCAGAATTCGTTGGATAATTTTTTCGCTGCGCCATGGGGTGTACTGGCGTTTCCCAACAAGCAACACATTCTCGGTGATAGGGTATTACAACATCAACAATCAGATAACCGAGAGTCGCTAGTAATGCAGGGACAACTGTTGGGGTATGAACATTTTCAAGTGGATGAGTGTGGGGTTGAGAAACAGTTAATTTCGAGCGATCGTATCACAAACGAGGAAGTGGGAGTGATTCCAAGTTTGGTGTCGAATGTAAACGAGTTAGATAGATTGGTGAATTTTAATGACTTGGCATCGGTAGAGTGTCATGTGGGGTTTTAGACAATGAATTTGGAGGTTGGTGAAATTGAGCTCGTTGATATCCCATATGAAGTATATGTGGAACCTATAGAAGACCACATTGTTGAGGAAGCTGCTAAGGGTAAAGTTGTGTCAGAAATCATCTTAAATCCAGTCTTGCCTATTGAACAAGAGATAACAACACCATTGCAAGAAGGGTGGTGGGCGACGTAAGGGATCAACGCAAAAGGCTACCGAGGTGAGTTCGAATTATGGGTTGAGGCAACATGCACTATTGAAGGAAGCTTGTGCGACTGTTGAGTTGGGTAAGCTCTTTGGTGCATCGACGATAGAGAATGTGAAGGGAATTGTGAAAGATATCGTGAGATTGCTCGATAGGGGAATCGTGAGGATTAATCGGAGTTAAGAATATGTTGTCGTGTAATGAGCGAGTTTTGGGTTCGTCGGCAAAGAAAAAGGTTGTATAGAATCTATTGCGACATCAGAAGTGTGAGATGGCGTGGTTAAAAGAAAAAAAAGTAAAAGAGTTGGCGAGGTAATGCTAGAGGTGTGTAAGCGTTCGTTAGTTTCATAGATGGCGAGATATTAGTCAATGTGCCGATGTCAGCTCGAAACAAATCTAATTGGTGCAAGGGGTTGTGCAGCATATGTGCATTTGGAGCTTGGTTGTTGGGCGTGAGCTATAGTGCGTGGGAAATAGTGTTTTCTTGGCTTTGTTTTGTAGTATTCCATTTATGTTTTGTGTGTTCTTGTGGTTGGTCATGCACGTTTGAGTTCTACGTTTATCGCGGAGTACTTTTTTCTTTCATTTAGGGTTAGGGAGGTTTCTAATGAGGCCCCGATAATATCTGTATGATTTTTTCCTTAATGAAATCATACTTGACGGTAAAAAGAAATTGATATTTTTTTAATCTTTTTGATAATGTAATGTTTTAAGATCATATCATGTTATTAAAACAATAAAAAAATCAAAATTAACATAAGCTAACAAAATATTCAAAAATTAAATTGAAAAATTGTTAAATTCAAGAATTATTTTTGTCAAAAGATATAAATAATTTAATATTCTAAAAAATAGATAGCAATATAAAAAGAGAGAGAGAGAGATCCAATAATTGGTCTAGTGGCTAAGGATGTTTATATTGCCTCGTTCAAATTTTAATATGGGAATGTAATACCTCTCTATTTAATAAAAAAGAGGGAGAGAGAACACAAGTACACAACTTATATTTTTGCACTTAGTTTTTATCTTAATAGTTTTATCGACAAAAGAAAAAGAAAAAGAGAAAAGAAAATGTTATGAACACCGGAAATCAAAATGGGTAAACTACACTTCAGGTCATCTAATTAAAATATTATTATAAATAGATCACTAACCATTAAATATTAGACAATAATAGTGATTTGTTCGGGTATAATAATAGTTTTAGTCCTTAAAATTTATACAATCTAATAGTTTTGTCCTAATTCAAAATAAATCACTAAGTTTAACTCATAATATTTAAAAAATCATCATTTTAGTCTTTGTTCTTCTCCTAAACTGTTTGTTCTTTTTTTTTCAGAAATATTTTGTTACTTTCATATTACTTTTTGGTATAATAATTATTTACCCAACTACTACTACGGTTTGCTGAGTTCCCTTATTTTGACACGGTCACAAAAAGACTAAAATTGGTGTAGTTTTTAAATATGAATAGTCAGATTTATTGAATTATTTTAAATTAAGACAAAATTAATATAATGTTTAAGTTTTGGGGCTAAAAATATTATTATAACATGTCATATTAAATGTTCGTTTCAATTGTAACAACAAATAAACATGTTTGTAATAATATTTTAGCTAAATATCATGTTTGTAATTTTTAAAAGAAAAATGACTTATTCATAATAACATTTCATATTAGATGTCCGTTTTAATTTTAACAACAAATAGACATGTTTATCCGAACTATAAAGGAAAAACACAATATAATTTAATGATTTAGTTAGTTAATATAAATTCATTTATACCAAGGGATGGACTTACTTGAAGATTGGTGGGGGTTCTCACTCCCCATGCACCATTTTCTTTTACCTTTGTTTTTTAAATATTAAAAAAATAGATTAATCATGATTTTATTCCTCACTTTTTAGCATTTATGTTTTTCTTTGTTAAGTTGATCAATCAATTGCAAATGGCCAAGAGGTGGTGAATTGGCGATTAAAATTTGAAGGGAGAAAATGGATGAATGAAAAATTGGACACGAGGCAATTTATAGTGATTTAAGTTCCTAAATGAACTATTCCTCCACTACCTTAGCTCCCACTAAGGATTTTCAACCAATCCACTAATAAATTCTTCCCCTTTTCTTGGATGAGAAGGAAACCTTACAAGACCGATTAAGCTTTCTACCCAAAGCTTAATCCAACTCACTCTTTACAATGAAGAAGTTTGGTAAACCTTACAATTATCTCTCAAAGGTTGATGTTTACCCGAATACAATTAATCACACCCCAAACTATCAATCAAATTTAAAATAAAAGACTCAATTGAGTTGGGTACAAAGATATGCCTCTAAAAAGGCTCAAGATTTGGATTTGAATGCTTTGATGTTGCTTGAAGGCTCAATAGTTGTTGATGTAGCATTTGAGACTTGTTTTTATACCCATACATTGATTTCTAGTCGTTTGGGTGGTTGAGGTCACTAATCTACCCGTTGGGCTGCAATTTCCCGCAATAAATGCTCATCAACAACCTACCGTATCAGTACAGTTCGTGGGCGTATCGGTACCTGTCTCAAAGAAGAAAGAGTCGTTGTGAATGAAAAACATGGTGTATTGATACGCTTGAAGGGTGTATCGGTACGGTATTAAGAGGCATAACAGTATGTAATGTCGTATCGATACGGATTTTGATCACTGGAATCCAGAATTGAGTTTTGCTAAAAGGTGTATATGTACGCTACCTTAGTGTATCGATACCGTTCAACGGTCATTTAAAATTAAGGATTCCAATAACTGACAAGTCAACGTTCGAAAATTAAATGCAAAGATTTTTGCAAAGGTCAGCATATCGTATCGATATGGTGACATACCGTATTAGTACGCTATAGCAAAGAATTCTTTTATATGAAAATTGTATCGATATGGTCCCAATGCGTATCGATACGCTATTGCTTAAAGTCTTTTCCAGATGAATATTGTATCAATACGAGGTTAAATTGTATCGGTACGCTATGAACGATTAAAATTTCAATGTTGAAAAACCGTATCGATGCGCCTAAGGGTATCAATATGCCTGGGCATTTTGTTGCTTTTTGGCTTGAAAACACTTAGAAAATTTGAACCCTTTTAATGTGTTTTGACTTGAAATAGTATTTCGTTCAAAATGGCTTGTCAAATTGTGAGTCTTTGAAAATACTTAAAAATTTATTGTTTTGCAATTTAGTTCTTAAGGTAAATTATTATATCAAAATCAATTTTGGTTTTACAATCTCCCCCTTTTTGATATAACAAAATCAAATATAAATTTTTAAGTTTTGAAAACTTTGAAAAGCTTACTCCCCCTTAATTTAAGATAGGTTTTCAAAATTACAAAATTGGCTCTATATAATATTTCTCCCCCTTTTTGTTAGATCAAACATAATAGCACAAGGTAAGGATAATAGCAACATAATATCATTAAATTTAAATTGCAAACTTAATAATTCAAAGCAACCAATAGTTCAAAAACATAAAGCCAAACTCAAATCCTAACAACATAAATGAAAGCATGGGGTTCTAATAGATAGATGTATAAACTAGAAAAACTAAATGAGATGTGATGAAATGCACGACTACTCGTTCCCACCTCTTCGTCATCCTTGTCCTCTTCATCCTCATCATCTTGATTCGATTGAGGCCTCCTAATTTGATTAAGCCAAGCACCATGGAAGGCGATGAGAGAGACATCCATAGAATTTTGTTGAAGAACAATGGCTTTGACTTGATCCCCCCAAAGATGTGAAGCGAGTATCAAGGCCTTTGACTCGATCTTCTAATGATGTGAATCGAGTGTCAATAGCGGCAAACTCGGCTTCCATGTTGTTGAATTTCTCATTAAAAATGTCATGAGAGTATCTATGGAGGATTAAGCAATTTGAGCACCTTGAGAGCTTTGTGGAGGTTGTGGAGCTTCGGCTTGAATATCTTGGCGAGGAGCTCGAGGAACACGAACCCATTCATTGTTGAGGTACACAAAGTGAGCACGGGTGAGGGAACGCTCATTATGGGTAGGACAAGGGGTTCGGGATAGTCATGTGTACAATCTATCTTAAGGGAGTGAAACAAATGACTCAACGTTGTTGAATAGTAAAAAGATTTGACTTGTTCGATGTAACGGTGTTGAACAAGATAGACAAGATCGACAAACATAATTTGACAAAGATCATCAACTAGACGAATAGTTGAAAATTTCTCACCTGAGGGACGAATAAACCATGAAATTATTAGATGAAGTATACAGTCTTGGGCATTTAAAACATTAACAGAACCAAGAGGACCATGACTTAAAGAATTTTCATCATCAATCCCGACATTTTCAAAACCAAAAGCATTGCAAAGAACGATTTGATCGACTCGAAAAGTTGTGCTTATAAGATGAGACTCTATAGCAACAACATGTTCCCTTTGTGCATCATGATGCATTTGGCATTTGAAAAGAAAATTATGACCAAATTTCGATATAAAATAGGAGTTAGGTTCAAAAAGTTTATAAATTTCCATCTTCAAAACAAAGGAAGATATTCAAATTTAAAACGTTCAGAGTTCAAAAATGGGATTGACACGACACGTTCTTCCCTAAGAGTATATCCTTGGAATAGTTTATAACGTGACAAGTCCGAAGGGTGTGGAAAACTATTTTGGATTATGTAAGGGAGGTTAGGTTTAGGATTACCCTCATCGTCTTCAATAGGATCGAAAGATGTATAGGCTAAGTATCGTTTCGCTCTCTTTTTGGGTGCCATAAACCTAAAAAACAACATCAAAACAAATCGAATGTGTATGCAATTATCATCTCATTCAATCCAACAATAAATTCCAATAATTCAAGGTATTGAAAAATAATTCATGGTTAAAAAAATATACAAGTATAAAAGAAAATTTTGGTGATTTTTTTGAAAAACAATTTATAAATATATACGGTATAAAATTATATTCGAATGAAAATTTTTCAAATTTTGAAAAGTTTTTGTAAAAACTTGAAAACCCATACCATATGTATATGTTTTATACAAAAATTAATTGAAAACAACTAATAAAATTAAATGAAAATTAAAAGGAAAAAGAGGAAAAAAAATTATACCTTGAGTTATGAGAATGGATGAATGGGGTGATGACAATGCACAATATTGCTAACAAAGCTTGGCTTTGATGTGTTGATGAAAAACCCTTAATTAATTTGAAGTTTCATGTAAAAATTTGAGAGATTAAGGGAGTTTTTATAGTTATTTGTGGCTAAGGTTTTTAGAGAAAAAGAGGGGAAATTTAAGGAAAAAGGGATTTCTCATTTAAATGCCCAATTTAAGCTTTCAGCCGATACCATATCGGTACGCTTGTAGAGCGTATCGATATGCTTTGCTCTAAATTTAAATTATTTTTTAATACCGTAACGGTACGCGAGACCGTGTCGATACAGTTTTACCGTATCACTTCCCATTGACGAACCCATATCGATACGCTTTTAGCCGTATCGATACGCCATTAACAGAAAGTGCAATTTTGATAGTTTCAAGTCCAAAAATCCAACTGTAAACGTCCCTAAATGCATGTGAATGACATATGAGCAAGATTTAATGACTAAAATTAATGCATTCTCCCCTAGCAATATGCATAGAAGCAAAATGATGCACATTAACATAAGCATGCATATCAACCAATTTCAAGCAAAATTTTGACCATTTGGGACCTAAAAGGGTCAAGAAAGGCTAGTTAATCCTAACTCTCTCCTAAGGGTCCAAAAATGCTCTTTATCTAAAGGTTTGGTAAATATATCCGCTAATTGGTTTAAGGTATCGACATATTCTAGAACAGCGTTATTTTTCAAAACATGGTCTCTAATGAAATGATGTCTAATTTCTATATGTTTGGTTCTAGAGTGTTGGATGAGATTCTTAGTGAGACAAATGTCACTAGTGTTGTCACACCTAATGGGTAATGCATCTACTTGAACACGGCTCCTCTCTTCTCGATAATCCATACATCCCTTATCAGTGTATGGACAGCTATCTCTCGAGCACAGGTTTAGGTTCGGCCTCAAGAAGGCTACATTCCTGAGTTTAATGCGCGAAAACAAACAATAAGCGTAATCTAAAAGTTGTTGCTTCATCCAAAGGACTTGAGCACAACAACTCCCTAAGGATATGTACTCCGCTTCGGTTGTAGATAAGGTTACGCTATATTGTTTCTTAGAGAACCAAGATACGAGCATACTACCTAAGAATTGACATGTTCTGGAGGTACTTTTCCTATCTATCTTGCATCCTCTATAATCCGCATCCGAATAAGCATAAAGGCTAAAGGAAGAATCCTTAGGATACCAAAGACCTAAGTTAGATGTGTCTCTAAGGTATCTAAAAATTCTCTTAATGGCTACTAATTGTAATTCTCTAGGACTAGCTTGAAACCTAGCACACAAGTAAACACTAAACATAATATCTGGTCTACTTGCGGTAAGGTAAAGCAAAGAACCTATCATAAATCTATAAAGCTTAGGATCGACACACTTACCTCTTTCATCTTTGTCAAGCTTTATAGAAGAGCTCATAGGAGTGGCTTGAGGCTTCACAGTCTCCAAGCTGAAGTTCTTGAGCATTTCATTCACGTACTTTGCTTGATTGATGGAGGTGTCATCCTTCTTTTGTTTGATTTGGAGCCCCAAAAAGAATGAGAGTTCCCCCATCATGCTCATCTCGAACTCACATTGCATCAGTTTAGAAAATTCTTTGCAATAACATTCATTAGTAGAACCAAAAATGATATCATCAACATAAATTTGTACTACTAAGATGTCATTAGAATATATTTTTATAAAAAGTGTAGTATCCACCTTGCTTTTTTTCAAAACCTTTTTCAATCAAAAAGTTTGAAAGCCTTTCATATCAAGCTCTAGGAGCTTGTTTTAAACCATAAAGAGCTTTGGTTAATTTAAAAACATGATGTGGAAATTCAAGATCCTCAAAACCCGATGGTTGTTCAACATACACTTCTTCATTTATAAAATCATTTAGAAAAACACTTTTTTACATCCATTTGAAAAAGCTTGAAATCAAGGTAACATGCAAATGCTAGAAGCATCCTAATAGTTTTCATTCTAGCTCTGGGTGCATATGTTTCATCAAAATCAATTCCATCTTCTTGAGTGTAACCTTGAGCAACAAGCTTAGCCTTGTTCCTCACTATGTTACCACTCTCATCTAGTTTATTCCTAAAGATCCATTTAGTTCCTATAGTAGATTGATTACTAGGCCTATCAACTAATATACATACTTTACTTCTCTCAAATTGATTATGTTCTTCTTGCATGGATAAAATCCAAAAAATCATCTTTTAATGTTTCTTTGATATTTTTAGGCTCTATGCATGAAATAAATGCAACATGGTTCATTAATTTAAGAGAAGAGCAAGTGATTACCCCCTTGGATGGATCACCCAAGATTTCACCACTCTTGACATAGTTAAACTCCCTTGGGTAGGTGACCTCCTTTTCCTCAAGAGCTAAACCCCTTAAGGCTTCAAGAGGTGGATCTTGTGGTTCATCTTCTTTGGTTTGAATCTCATCCACCTTTGATGTTTGTCCTTCATCAACGGCTTCAATGATTCCTACATCATCATCATCACAAGAATCCTTCCTCGGAAGGAGGTTATCATTGAATACAACATGCATAGACTCTTCTACTACTAAAGTTCTCTTATTAAATACACGATAGGCTTTAAAGTTTAAAGAATATCCTAAGAAAATAGCTTCATCACTTTTACCATCAAATTTACCTAAGTTGTCTTTACCATTGTTTAAAACAAAACACTTGCAACCAAATGGATGAAAATTACTAATGTTAGGCTTCTTAGATTTTAAAATCTCATATGATGTTTTCTTTAAAATAGGCCTAAGCATTACTCCATTTATAATGTAGCAAGTGGTATTTGTGGCTTTCGCCCAAAAATATTTAGATAAATTATTTTCGCAAAGCATGGTTCTAGCCATTTTTTCTAAAGTTCGATTTTTCCTCTCAACTACCATATTTTGTTGAGGAGTGCAAGCTGCGGAAAAATTATGGCTAATCTCATTTTCATTTAAAAATTCTTCAAAACCCAAGTTTTGAAACTTGGTTCCATGATCATTTCTAATGTGAGTAATTTTAAGCTCAAGACCAATTTGTGTTATTTTAGAAAATGTGATGAATTTTTCTAAAGCCTCATGTTTTGTACTTAAGAATAGAACCCAAGCAAATCTAGAATAGTCATCTACAAGAACAAAAGCATATGATTTACCACCCAAGCTCATAGTTCTAATTGGCTCAAAAAGATCAATATGAATCAATTGTAAGCATCTACTAGCAGAAACATCATTAATGGATTTAAATGAAGTTCTATGGTGTTTACCCTTAGAGCTTGCATCACATATTTTATCATTTGAGAACTTAAGTTTGGGTAAACCTCTAACTAGAATAAGGGAAACTAATTTCTCTAAAACATTCATGCTAGCATGTCCTAATTTCCTATGCCAAAGCCATGAATCATGTTCATCGTATGCAACTAAGCATGCCTTGGATGTTTTTATTTCATCTAAGTGCACCATGTAGATATTGCCTTTCCTATGCCCTATGAGCATTAATTTATTTGTTTTAATGTTCAATATTTTACAACCATTTTGATCAAAGAGAACATTAAAAGATTTATCACATAATTGACTAATGCTCAACAAGTTGTGTTTTAGACCATTGACAAGCAATACATCTTCAATTAGTACGGTTGAGAGATTACCAATGGAGTCAATACCCTCAATATGACCTTTGGAGTTTGTCACCAAATGTCACTACTCCACCATGCTTTGGCTTGAGCTCCTTGAATCTACTCTTGTCTCCGGTCAAGTGTCTTGAGCATCCACTTTCAAGGTACCATGTGTTTTGACTTGAAGCTTTGGCCTTTTAGCAATGCTCCCCCTACAAACAAAGATTAGTTCTTTGATTTTAGTACCAAAATCATTTTGGGTCCATAAGTGTTAGCTCCCAAAAGCTTGGTTCCCTTAGGAATCCAAGAAGCAATATCATTTACATTATTATAAACAATGAGTTCCTTAGGAACCCATACACTCATAATTCTTTTTTACTTTAGATTGCTTTTAAAAGCTTCTTTTTATGGGGTAAAAAGGTTTTCTCTTTACATATTGGGTTTTAGAAGAATTTCTCTTTTTAAAATCATTTTTCCCAATAGTAAGAGAACTTTTAAGATTATCCACCTCCTTGGTTTTTCTAAATCAATCTTTTTATTTTTGAGATCATTTGAAAGATTAATCAAATACAAAACTTTCTTTTCCAATTCGGAATTGGTTTTTGAAAGTAAGAGATAATGAGTTAGGGTTTACCATTGGTTCCTCCTCAAATTCCATGAGACAAAGGTTGGCCACTTCATCCTCCTCTTTGGATGACTCATTGGCGCTTTCGATTGAAGATACCTTTGAGAGATATTGGGACCGAGAGCACAAAAGATCATAGTCAAGGCTTTATCATTTACTTGCAACCGTCTTCTATCTTCGTCGGTCATCTCGGATTTGATCTTTGGGACTAATCTTCCTTCACCACCTCTCTTCATAGGAATGTTTGGCCCGTCTTCTACCACATCTCATACTATGTAGTCGCTGGATTTGATGAAGAGTCGCATCTGATTCTTCTAATAGGGGTAGTTATCCCCATTGAAGAATGGTGGCTTGGTGGTGGATTGAGACTCATAGAGGTTGGGGCCGAAGGTGGATATCATTGCTTCAATATGTTGTTGATCAAACTCTCCTAGAATCGACTTAAGAGGGCTGTAAGACTTCTAATGAGTGTGACTCTGATACCAATTGTTGAGTTGATCAATCGATTGCAAATGACCAATAGGGGTGAATTGGCAATTAAAATTTGAAGGGAAAAATGGATGAATGAAAAATTGGACATAAGGCAATTTATAGTGGTTCAAGTTCCTAAATGAACTCTACCTCCACTACCTTAGCTCCCACTAAAGATTTTCAACCAATCCACTAATAGATTCTTCCCCTTTTCTTGGATGAGAAGGAAACCTTACAAGACCGATTAAGCTTTCTACCCAAAGCTTAATCCAACTCACTCTTTACAATGAAGAAGTTTGGTAAACCTTACAATTATCTCTCAAAGGTTGATGTTTACCCGAATACAATTAATCACACCCCAAACTATCAATCAAATTTAAAATAAAAGACTCAATTGAGTTGGGTACAAAGATATGACTCTAAAAAGGCTCAAGATTTGGATTTGAATGCTTTGATGTTGCTTGAAGGCTCAATAGTTGTTGATGTAGCATTTGAGACTTGTTTATATACCCATACATTGATTTCTAGTCGTTTGGGTGGTTGAGGTCACTAATCTACCCGTTGGGCTGCAATTTCCCGCAATAAACGCTCATCAACAACCTACCGTATCAGTACAGTTCGTGGGCGTATCGGTACCTGTCTCAAAGAAGAAAGAGTCGTTGTGAATGAAAAACATGGTGTATTGATACGCTTGAAGGGTGTATCGGTACGGTATTAAGGGGCGTATTGATACGAAATGTCGTATCAATACGGATTTTGCTTATTGGAATCCTGAATTGAGTTTTGCTAAAAAAGCGTATTGGTACGCTACCTTAGCGTATCGATACCGTTCAACGGTCATTTAAATTTTGGATTTCAATAATTGACAAGTCAGCGTTTGAATATTAAATGCAAAGATTTTTGCAACTGTCAGCATATCGTATCGATACGGTGACATACCGTATTGGTACGTTATAGAAAATAACATTTTTATATGAAAACTATATCAATATGTTCCCGACGTGTATCGATACTCTATAGCTTAAAGTCTTGTCCAGATGAATATTGTATCGATACGGGGTTAAACCGTATCGGTACGCTATGAACGATTAAAATTCCAATGTTGAAAAATCGTATCAATACGCCTAAGGGTATCGATACGCCTGTGCATTTTGTTGCTTTTTGGCTTGAAAACACTTAGAAAATTTGAACTCTTTTAATGTGTTTTGACTTGAAATAGTATTTGGTTCAAAATGGCTTGTCAAATTATGAGTCTTTGAAAATACTTAAAAAATTATTATTTTACAATTTAGTCCTTAAGATAAATTGTTATATCAAAATCAATTTTGGTTTTACATTTTTCAAACCTCAATCATAGTTATGTTCATGTTTATATCGTTAAGATTGGATTTAAATCCAAATTAATAAAAGTTATGATATTATTAAACTGACGGTAAACAACTTCAAATGACTTGACATAATGACATGTTAGTAAAAAAATTATAAAAGGGTAATCTTCACCAGTGGTCCCTTTCTTTTAGGGTGTGTTTTATTTTGGTCACCAAAATTCAAAAATGAGTATTCTAGTCCCTAACGTTACAAAACATTTATATTTTGATCACCCAACTGTTAGTCTTTGTTACTTGGCTAACGTGTAGCTGACATGGCTCGTTAAAAAATTAAAAAAATTCACGTGTTTGGTCCACGTGTAATATGTTAATTAATTATTATTTTGAGAGCTGTTTTCTCGTCTCAACAAGAAGCTCCATCGAACTTCCGAAGTCGGTCATCGTGACATACGGAGGCCCTTCCATACGCGTCGCGAGGATATGAAACAAAGCCGGCCATTGCAAGCCCTGCATGATATCGAGGTCGATTATATGAACCTGATCGCGCCGATGAAACGCTTCGAGTATAGCTTGGTTAGAGGTGAAATGAGCGAACTTGATAAACGGAGAGACATTGTTAAAAGCTTGAAAAACAAAATGAATGGTTTTGAAGTTGATCAACGGAGAACAAATCCCTAACCAAGAATTAATAACCCTACTAGACATGGCCTTAGCGAAATACGCGACAACCCGTTCGGCACACAAAACAGCATACGGAGAAGCCATTTGTGCCAATTCGAGCAATATCTGATGAGCTTCACCGAGGTTGTCGATGGAGATAGCAACAACACACTCTAAAAGAAGCGTTATCAAGCTCAAACCCTGCTCGTTTAACCTATTCCACTAAACCTCTTCACCGGTAACAGTTTTGCTCGGCCTGAAATCGCCGAGAACCAACAATGCAAAGTTGTCCTCGCATGCCATTGATGTCTCAGCTGCCTGCAAGCTGCCACGGTGGTCGGTTTCTGTATTCTCAGTCGGCAAGTCATCGATGAGTTGCTTGGTGACATGTTCAACCCACTCGGAGAGTTCATTTATGTCCGAGTTTATGCATTGTTGTTGCCGAGGAATGGAGCTGACGGTGGTGGTTGTGAAATCCCATATGGGTTCACGGTGGGGCTGGATCATATCCAGAGTCGCATGAACCACTTCGAATCCTCCTTTCATCATTGAAAGATGAAGCAGAAAAAGGTAGCTGACATGGCTCCTTTTTACTCATTTTCAAAATAATAATTAATTAACATATTACATGTGGACTAAACGCGTGAATTTTTTTAATTTTTTAACGAGCCATGTCAGCTACCCGTTAGCCAAGTAACGGAGACTAACGGTTGGGTGATCAAAATATAAATGTTTTGTAATGTTAGGGACCAGAATACTTGTTTTTGAATTTTGGTGACCGAAATAAAACACACCCTAAACGAAAGGGACCACTGGTGAAGATTACTCATTATAAAATTATTTTTAGACTATTGTGACATTCTTTCAAGTCAACACCTTTATTTCTATGACACTACATGTCAGCATGCACTGCCATGTAGGTTTGACATGTCATCTACCTTTAATTAGCTAACAGTTTTCATCTGCAAATGGGTCATTTTGACCTAAAATGAAATGTTGAGGGTTAAATTGCTTCAAGAAAAAGAATAAGAGTCAAAATGACTATTTATTCAAACGTTAGAGACATTTTTTTTGCTTTATATCTTTTTTAACATTCTAATTTGATTACAAAGTGGTATCTTAATTCGATTTTGTATCTGAATAAACTCACACACACTTATTGAATACGTTATTTGAACTTGAATCATTTAAGAAAACATCTCATCCTTTATTATTGAACCATAATAAACTTCGGCTCGAATCACAAAAATTTAAACAATATCTCATACACAATCGTCGTGTTAATTGAGGTTGCGTTAATTGTTTTATTTTTTATTTTTTGAACTGGAGGTTGCGTTAATTTTGGTTAAACAATTTGCAATTAGATCAAATGATTGGTAGGTAAACTTGGATCTAATCTCCAAATCCGTTGCTTTCTCAAACTATACTATATACTTGCAAATATAAAATATAATTATATTCAAATCACCGACACAAGAACGACGGTAAATTTTGACTAATTAAACTATTGCAATTTGCAATCAGTCAATTTTTTTTATAATATTTATGTCTTAAAAATTGGACGGTTGTCGTGGAACTGAATTAAATTTATTAAAATTATAAAAATGTTGTGAATAAAATGAAGAAGAACAAGAATAAGGACAAGAAGAACAAAGAGATGAGAGAAAGAGGGAGATTTGTATTATTCTCAAAATATAGAATTGTCTACAATGCCTTCAATGAATCATCTATTTATAGGCATAAGAAGTACATAATACATTAAACTCTAATTCATAGAGATAATATTCCTAATAATAAATAAATCAAACTCCTTTGATAAAGTTCTAATCATGATAGACATCCACATAGATAAATATTCATAACACTCCCCCTTGGATGTCTATGAAGATAATGTGCCTCGTTAAAACCTTACTAAGATAAAAACCCAGTGGGAAAAAAAATTCTTTAGTGAAGGAAAAAGAGTACACACATCTTTGATACGCATAACAGTTGCCTCATTAAAAACCTTACCAGGAAAACCCATTGGGACAAAACCTCGGTTAAGGAAAAAAGAGTGCAACGCGTATTTACTCCCCCTCATGCAAACATCACAGAAGATCTTTGAGTCTTCATAATTTAATCTTGAATATCATTTTTCTAAAGATCGTGAGGGATGAAACTTTGGAGTAATATGTTCCATGATGTATCCACTTTCAAACTGAGATATACATCTTGCGTTATCTTCACACAAGATAGCTTTTATCATATCTTGTAAAAGTAAATCCACATATCTTTTGGATATGTTGGGTCAATAGTCTTAGCCAAACACATTTTTTGGCTTGCCTCGTGCATAACAATTATTTCTACGACATTTGAGGAGGCATCAACGAATGTTTGAAGATCTAAATGTAATGATCTTTGTATATTCATATATATTTCTTGACCAACTAATATATAGTGCTTCAAGACTAAGAAAAGATATAATTATCTTTATTCATATCCAACAATCTTACAACTATTGGGATACTCAATAGATATGCTCTATTCATATTGAATCTTCTTTAAGATTCTTTCAGCTTATGTCTATTCATAGACAAAAGAAATATATAATAATGCTCGATCTTCATGTCGAGATAAACTTGATGTCGAGATTCAAGTACTTGTATTGAAAGTACTTCATGAGTTTCCAATTTGAAGCTCTTTAGGAGTTCTAAAATTATCATAATGGATCTTGATCCAAACTCCTTTATAGAATATATAAGGAAATCTTATCATTCTTATAGTATTCACTAAGGCGATTATACCAAATGCGCCAAAATATTCATGAGACATGTCTAAATAAATTCCTCAAAAATTTCCAAATGCTTATAGCATTTTAGATCCTTCAAGGATAAATATGGATCCACAAATAATTAGACGCATGTAAAATTTTCAAAACTGCCAAAGTAATTGCATCCACCATGAAGTAATTAAAACTTTTCATAAATCACAATTCAAGTCGTATTTACGACTACTTATTCGTGCCTCACTTGCATTACACCTTTAGGTGTTTGGACTGGTGGTCCAAATACTTCTATTTTAGAAGTTCAACGCGTCTTTCAACATTGGCCAATTCAATATCTATACTTCTGGATAGATTTTATACAAGATCCTCGATTTCTTTCTTTACTTCTATAGAAGTATTTTATGTAAAATTGTTTGTAAAATCGTTGTCGACAACTTTCCAATTTTTCTAGTTCCATTCTCGTAATGACATAACTCATCGAGATCTCTTCAAGATTTCAATCTTTATTTCAGGTACCTGAAATTCTTCAAGAGTTTTATTATTTGTTATGTCTTGGGTCTCTTCAGGAGCACCCGCCTCCAATATATGATCATCTCATATTACTTTCTATTTACGAGAATTTTGATCATTGGAACCATTTCAACTATCATGCTTCAGGCATGATTTACATTCTCTCGCTCTAACATGTAATTTAAACTTAGAGCATTTCAGCTGGTATATGAGACTTAATTACTCTCATTGGGTCAGTAAATATGTCTGGCAGTTGACATGTAATAACATGAATTATCTTATGAACTTCTAGTTCATATACGAGGATCTAGATAATGATAATTCATTTTCCTCTATCCAGCTGATTATTATCTCCCCCTGATGTTGAGAAAAATCATGTCATAAATGATTCTCCAATTAATCTTTAAGAATTTAAACATAAAAGGAGACTCGTACTCAATATATATTCTCAACCCTTTTTATTTACCCATTTTGTGCGTTGTGGTGGAGCAATTCATATCGCACATTCAAAAATCATAAAATGGGAAATGTATGGTTTCTGACCAAAAACCAATCATAACGGGGAGTTTATTATAACTCGTTGGCTTGATGCGTATAAGTGTTGCTATATGGAAACACCATATAAATAATAACTCTTTTGTTCTCATAGTTTAGCTATTAAATAGGAGGCATCCAATTGAAATTTTGCTAAACTATATTTTTCATAATCAATAGGCTTTGTAACAACTGATATAGCCTAAAATATAAATCCACTAGCTTTTCAAGACGAATAGTCTAACTGCATAATCTGAATATTTTTAGAATCAATCTCACAAACTTCTGGTTGTAAGTCGATAAAACAATGTAGATGCATCTACTAAAATCATATAAAACTTTCCACATTTGTGGATATATGGGCCCATATTTCGTTCAGATATGCAAGACATACAGTCTTAACTTCAGTACAAGAACTTTAAGTTCTAATTCTTTTGGTAAGTGGGATCATCTATATCCTTTGAGAACAAACAACACAAGAACTTCAGGTTCTTTTAGTAAGTGGAATTTAATCAATTCCATTAAGCAACACAGGTTCACATTCTTTAATAAGTGGAATTTAATCCATTCTTTTGAGAATAAGCACTACAAGAACTACAGGTTCTTTTAATACACGTGCATGTAAATCTCAATAATTTCTGCACCATTATTGATCAGGATGGTCTAACCGATCATGCCAACTATATATATGTATGTATATATCTCTGAATTTGTAAACTCCTTGTTTACCATAACATGTAATTCAATCTCACTCGTACATGTCTAGTACGACCATCAAAATTGTTCCTTTAAATAGGAATATATTTAGCTCTTTCGGAGCTTTCAATTGAAATGATCTTTTGGTAGCAATATATAGCTCTCCTAGAGCTTTCAACTGACTTTTTGGCTACCAGAACTTATATCCATATTGGCTTATTTCAAATGCCAATTGATAACATATGTTATCTATAATTCCCAAAGGGATAGTTTGCGAACTCATATTGCTCTCTTTATGACTTTGACGAGTATAACGCACTGTGAATATGGAATAAAGTTCCATTTGACAATAACATATTTGCTCAACCAGAGCCTTTTGTGATATTAGTACTTCCAGATATAGTACTCACATTATTCCCTTGCATTTTAATCGAGAAATGCATAATTGTGCACCTTTCAAAATGTGCTTTGTTTCATTTACTTCAGGTAATGAAAATATGTACTTTGTATCATTCACTTCGAGGAATGAAAAATATAAAATATAGCACATCATATCAAGTCGATTATCTATCAGAGATAAACTTTCAAGTGCTCTTCCGAAGTATTGATATTTTAGTACTTTGAGAAATACTACTCATATTTCCTCTTACATTTAAATGGGAAAAATATTTCTTATGCTTAAGTACAATATGAGTACTTGCATTATCTGCTAGGCATAAATAGCCACAATTTTAGGCATAAATAGCCACAATTCTAGGCATAAATAGCCACAATTCATTGTATATTTTATTCCGGAAGTAATCATATTCTTCAAATAATAAATTAACATAAAACGTAAATAAATAATATATGAAATAAATAAACATAAAGCAAACTAACATAAATAAATAATAAATAAAACGAATTAACATAAAAATAAAATAAAATAAATCAATTATTCCTATTAGAGGTTATAAGGGAAATAAAATAAATGGTAAATTATTCCCTTCAAAGGTTATGAGAAAATTAACAATATCCAATTGAGTTGGACCAATAACGCCATAATTATTTTCGCCATAAACAAATTTTGTTTATATTTTATTTCGTTTATCATTCATGATTATGGATAAAGTCCATAATACTTTGGCGTTTGACAAGTACGAAACCAATGGTTTATAACATCACATTGGTAAAAGGATTTCACTTCCTTAGAATGATCTTTATCACTCTTGTCATCCTTATAACTTCGCTACCAGCGGGTAGAAGTATTCTTAAAATGACTATATTTTTCATGTGTATATTCATAGCCTCGACCACAACCACAACTTTTAACGTGATTTTTTATTCCTTCCATAATATAATCTCACATTCACTTCAGGGAATGGAGTAGAGCTAGTGGGCCTTTAAAACCTTTTTCACATATCCTTATCACAGAGAACAAAGATTTAATCCTCGTATGCGGCATTGTTAAACCTGTCCACAAGGTCCTTTAAAAACCTCCTTTGAGACCAGTAGCCTCGCAGAACGGGATGTCCAGCCAATTATACTTGGATTATATCGAAATTATACCATGTTTGCATTCACTTCAGGGAATGAAACAGTTCCAATAATCGCATAGAATAAACATCATGCTTGCATTCACTTCAGAGAATGCCCCATCATTGATAATCGCATGGAATAAACATCATGCTTTGCATTCACTTCAGGGAATGCCTCCCATAAAACTTTTTGGATCAAGACGAATTTTCGTAACTTGAAATTGGGAGAAGTCAATATTCGATTTTTTCTGACGTCAAAGAATTATTGCTTTAGAGCAAAATCACCATGATTATCGCAGTTTAAAATCGTAGTTTAAAGAATAAAAATAAAGTTAGAATTTACTGATATTGATTTTCTCTCAAAGATAACGGAGACATAGTAAATGACCAGGACAGCTTCTCATAAGAATCTCGTCTCTTTCCCAGCTATTATATCATGTAAAACTCAAAACGCGGTTAAAAATATTAACTTTTACCAAATAAAATGATATAAATAATAATATGAAAAATATCAAATATAATCATATAAGTAAAAGTGTGAATAAACATACCGCTAATTAACCCTTTTAGAAACAAGAGAAAACACACGTAATTTACACCAAACGCAACCTCTTTGTCTCTGTCGATTCGTCTTTTGGTTTGTGAGAAGCCACAAATTTATCTCTTTCCAATGTTCGAATAAAATCAAACATACTTCCAAAATTTTCAAAAATTAAAACAAAGTTAAAATATAAAGAGAAAAAATAAGGAGAAAAAAAACTTATCTTTGGTTTATTCTATAATCGAATTCTCCCCGGTAACTTCTTTTGAATTATAACGATGAAGACCTCAGTTGATTAGAGTCTCGTGCTGATAACGTGTTGTGAATAAAATGAAGAAGAACAAGAATAAGGACAAGAAGAACAAAGAGATGAGAGAAAGAGGGAGATTTGTATTATTCTCAAAATATAGAATTGTCTACAATGCCTTCAATGAATCATCTATTTATAGGCATAAGAAGTACATAATACATTAAACTCTAATTCATAGAGATAATATTCCTAATAATAAATAAATCAAACTCCTTTGATAAAGTTCTAATCATGATAGACATCCACATAGATAAATATTCATAACAAAAAAAAATATTTAAAAAATGAAATTGAACAGCTAATTTCAACCTTTCCTACACTACAGGAAATATGGTATATAGCGGCATTTTTGGCGGCGTTTCTGGAACAAACGCCGCTAAAATTTTACATATCGCGGCGTTTTTAAGGTAAACGCCACTAAATAACACAACTTATGGCGTTTGTATTGTAAACGCCGCTAAAGAATAACATATAGTGGCGTTTTAGTAAAAAACGCTGTAATAAATATCGTTTTACTGGCGTTTGAGGAAATAAACGCAGCGATAAGCATTATGTTAGTGGCGTTTCATTTTGAAAACGCCGTATTAGGTAAACTCACAGTTTTGTATGATAAACTCACGGTTTTGTTTTGAAATCCCTAATGCATCTATATGTTTTTCATTCACTGGTCAGGCCTCGTCGTTCCATCCTTCGCTGTTGGTAGCAGTGGAAACGCTATGATAAAGGCTGAGAAAAGACTCGCCTCTTCAACGGTCAGATCAAACTCATCCATAATATCCCCGATGACGAGCTCCGTTTCCAACGGTTTCCCCTCTTTTCTCCGTCGCTCGCCTCCTTTTAAGTTTCATTTTTTTTTCTCTAACACGGCCCTTAATTTTTGTTAAATCTTTATGAATCTCCAGATATACGAAAACAGGATTCATCGTCAATGGTGTCATCTGTGAAGGCAGCTTGCTTTGCGTGGGAAATTTGGTCACTTCTTGGGGCCCTCGTAAATTTTCCGAAATTACTCTGCAAAGGTATTTGCTTCCTTCATTCTAATTTAATTTTCAATTGGATTCAAAGCTTTACCTGTCATAGTCACAACAGCTTTTCTTATCTATGGAGTACAGATGGAAATAGACTACAGTGTATAAACAAAAGCAAAGATTTTTCCTAATAGGTTAATTGTCAAAAGAATCTAAAATAAGTTAATTGTCAAAACTGATTCCACACATAATGCTTAAAATGTTATGCCTTTGTGTGTAAACTAAGAAGCAGTGATGTGCATGCTTCTTGTTGAAATTCTTTGATTGAGATAGTTGTAACTAATTCCTTCTTTTATATCAATTTAAAAATTCTTGTCATTTAAATATCAATTGAAGGTAGTCATTCTTTCTTGTAACATATCTTGTGCAGGAGAATCTAATTCGTGATGGCAATAAACTTATTTTGCTGGCATCCTTGAGTGATTCATTGGAGTATGTTGCAGACTCCATTGAAAGGCAAGTTCGTTCATCTAACTTGAGTTGGTATTTAGATTTAACATGCAATATTTGTGAAGAAACAATGGGATAAGATCATTTGCTAGCTGCAAAATTACTTCATTATGTGATTGTCTTTTTTGTGCTGATTTAATATAGTCCCTCTCTTTATATGTGTGTGTTTCTTTGCAACCGTCATTGATGATGTCTTTTCTACAAGTGTGGTGATTGGAAACTTTTATCAAATATTTGTACATTATCAAATCTCTTTGAAATTTGTAAAATATGACGTCTAACTCTTTTGCGAGTGGGCTGTAACTTAACATTAATGTTATTTTGTATCGAAAATTTTCTATAATTGCAGGAATGATGGATTGCTAGCCTTTGTGGAGAACTTTGTGAAAGACCACCTTTTGCCAACCATGTTTGTTGACTACAGAAAAAGCGTACAACAAGCGATATCAAGCAAGTTCTATAACCTTATGGCTGCCACAATTACTAATCTTCTTTTTTACTATTGGTACTTGATATATAGCATCTTAAGATGACAAACCTGACTATCAAAACTATTGATACTTTTATATCAATAGTTTTTGTTAGATGACAAACTGCCTATCAAAACTATGTAAATGTAAATGTAGTAATTTCATTTCAGAATGCAGAGAATAATGGGAGAAGTTTCTGTGAGAACTATGTTGCAAGAGACTAGGGGTGGGGTGGGTTTGTATGGGGAAATTCAATGTTAAAAAATGGTTGTACTTGTACATCAGTTATATCAATACAAGATGCTCCAGCTTTGTTTCTCCTTCAGAATTCTTAGTTTTTTTTGGTAGGGTTCCTTTCATGCTCTAAACCTTAAAATGTTTCCTTACAGGTCCAGCTGCATTTCAGCCACGGGTGCATCCTGGTGTTTCATATAATTCATCCATTGAGAAAGGTCGACATGTCTTGCAGGGGCTTCAAACTATTGATTTCTTAGCAAAAGAGGCAAGTTTATCTTATTTTTGTTATTTCCTGAAGAAATTATTTTCGTTCATTATTTTAAATATTCGTTATTTTTTTCATTTAGTTTTTTTTCTTTGTTCATCTTTAATGTTTTGCGTACAAGTTTCTCGACCATCTAAAGAAACTTTATTTTAACTAGGTGCTTGGTTGGGCTCAAGCAATGCCTAAATTTGCAGCTGAACTTGTGAAGTTTGTACAAACTTTCCTTGAGCGAACCTTTGAAAGATGTCGAACTTCATACATGGAGGTATGAAGACTTCTGTGTACATGTTCTTCCTTAAGGTTGCTTTTAACAAGCTTTTCATTTTTGTTGACCTTTTTTTGCCAGCTAATTATAATTGGTAGTTCTCTTTATCTTCACATTTTTTGGTCAGATCAATAACATATGAAATTATTAACATGTGAATGTTTAGACGTCTTCACCTGATTAATATTTGTTGTAGATATTATTGATTGATAGGTTGTTTATAATCGTACAAGACATTAGCCTTAGGTGGTTGTATGGGAAGAAGGTGACAGGATTTTTGCTTTCTTCTCTCTCCCTCTCACCTTTTTGGTAGGTAGAATTGTATTTACTTTGCGTGGATAATCAAACAAGGTTAAGATATATATATAATTTGGCTGTCTACTGTAGGGTCCCTGTAAGCTAAGATGTAGATATAACATGTCATAGTCACAACAGCTCTTCTTATCTATGGAGTACATATGGAAATAGACTAACAGTGTATAAACAAAAACAAAGATTTTTCATAATAAAAAATACTATTGGTATTTTACGACTTATAAAAGTTTCTAAAAAAATGGAACACTTGAAAATTTCTTACTTTGCCTCTTTAAGAATGGAGCACTTGAAAATTTCTTACTTTGCCTCTTTAAGAATAGAGCACTTGAAAATTTGTTACTTGATTAATGAATTCTTGTTTTACTGTTATGTCCTGATATATTAGATACTAATTCCCATAATAGTTGAGTTACAATCGCCT
The DNA here is from genome assembly GCA_958450335.1 of Hibiscus tridactylites. NCBI lineage: Eukaryota > Viridiplantae > Streptophyta > Magnoliopsida > Malvales > Malvaceae > Hibiscus > Hibiscus tridactylites. The sequence goes on along the minus strand of OY288273.1, from coordinate 32,589,917 downwards.
TTGCCTTTCAGGTAGACATTCTATACTCTTGCAGTGGGAAGCTTCTTGCCAAGACTCTGCAATTTTCGTAGGAATATCCAGTATTGAACCGATTTACCAAGACTCTTGGGGAAATGGATTTGTAATGTTGGAAGTTATTTTAAATGTATATTTCTGATTGTTCTCACGATTAATTATTTATTTGAGAATGTGGATTGAAATTGTGGAAATTGACATTTTAAATTATTATATATGCTTTTTATTTGAGTTTTTTTTTTTGAAAATATGGTGTTTGTCGCGGCGTTTGTAAAAACAAACGCCACTATTGAACAACTATTGCGGCGTTTTTATTTAAAAACGCCACTAAAGAACATGATTTCTCACAGCGTTTGTATATACAAACGCCACTAAAGAACAACTATTCGCGTCGCTTGCATATACAAACGCCACTATAGAACAACTATTTGCGGCGTTTTTAAATCAAAACGCCACTAAAGAACATGATTTCTAGCGGCGTTTGTAAATACAAACGCCACTAAAGAATGGTTATTCGCGGCGTTTGTAAATACAAACGCCACTAAAGAATGGTTATTCGCAGCGTTTTTACTTACAAACGCCACTAAAGAACATGATTTCTTGCGGCGTTTTCTTCGCACAAACGCCGCAAACTATTGCGGCGCTGCTTTTAGCGGCACTTATTGTGGCGTTTTTCTTAGCGCCGGGAGAGTTTTTAGCGGCGCTTTAAAGCGCCGCTATAGGACTAAAAAAACGCCGCTAAAGACCTGTTTTGCTGTAGTGCTAGTTGGATTTCGAAAACGTTGAACAAGTAGTAATAAACATTTTGTCATTTTATCCGACTAACATGTTATCAAACAATTTCCCAGAGATTTTCAGAATATTATGCGTTGTAATATGTTTAAATATATATTTATATATATTAAAAATAATAGTATCAATCAAATTAATACTTAATCATTTTACGATTTTTCAAAAAACAATATTAATATTTAATGTAAAATATTTGTACATGCTTCTCTATTGAAACTACAAATTCTACCATATAAATAACTAACTTTAAATCTTTAAACACTAAATTTTAAATCATAATATTTAAACCTGTAAATCGTAATCTCTGAACTAAAATTTTAAATCCAAAAATTAACCGACTTGGATAAAATAAAATTTGTCTATGATTTTTTTCCTAATTTCAACCCCTTTTTCGTTTTGGAAGGTAGTGCCAGTAGAGAGCTGAGAAATTCTCATAAATTGACTTAACAAGATAATAAATCAAAGCTTTACTATTATTTTATAGAGTTTTGGTACGACTAATAATCAATAATGTGTAACGTTAGGTAGATGACCTGCAAGTAGGGCTGTAAATGAGACGAGACAGATCGCGAGCTACTCGAGCTCGACTCGGTCAAAGCTCGACTCGATTGGACTCGACTCGAGCTCGAACTCGGCTCGAGTTCTTGACGAGCCGAGCCGAGCTACTGGATACCCGACTCGAAAAGCTCACGAGCTACTCAAAAATATAATATAGTAATTTTTTATTTTTTATAATTTAAAATCTAAATTCTTAAACTTAAAAGCCTAAATATAAACCCTAAACATAAGTATTAAACCCTAAAAATCTAAATCATAAATTCTAAACCCAACAATCTAAACCTCTAAACCCTAAACTAACACCCTAAACCCTAAAATTAACAAGGTTGAGTTTACAAAATATGTGTATCAAAGTTTGTCTTCATAGGACTTTAAATGAGACATGATAGATGAAGAGTTATCTGACTCCAATGCGATCAAAAATCGGTCAACACTTGACTCGATTGGGCTCGAATCAAGCTCGAACTCTAAACGAGCCGAGTCGAGCTCAGATTTCTCAGGCTCGTTAGAAATTACTCAAGCTCGAACTCGACTCGAAATCTTAACGAGCCGAGCTGAGCTTAGCACTACTCGAGCTCGACTCGGCTCGTTTACACCCCTACCTGCAAGGATCAAACGTTGATTTAACATTTAGGCTACTGAATGGGACAGCCAAATAAATCTAGACTTAAACCTTGGTTTGATTCGTTTAATGGGTATATATGAAAATTGATTAAAAATTATTAAATTATTTTATTGATTAAAATATAAATTACTAATAACTTAGTTTTATAATAAATATATCTCATACCAATATATCTCAATTAATGAATTTTTTTTAATATAATATTGATATTTATTGACCGGTTAATTTAAACCAGAAATTGTAAAAATTTATTACGAAAACGTCCCTCTTAATGCAGTTTGCTTTATTTACAACTATAAGATTCGAGTCATAAATGTTAATAGAAAGATATGATATCTCATCCATTAGACCCACAATAAATCTCAAACATCATTTAAATGATAAAGATTGAAAGGAATTAAAGATTTGGTGTCCCACGTGGGTTTTAAGGTTGTTAAGTGATTAGCCTAATTAATTTCGTTCCCACGAAAAGAACAAAGGTAATCATAGTTTCATTAAGGCCTATTACTTGTATAATCCCAATTTTTGCATTAGGGTTACACTCTTACAAATTAAAGTGTTAAATATTGGAGATTTATTAATTGATCTAATGATCATAAATGTTGACATATTTTACCCTTTATGTAGGTTCGAATTCTAAAACTTAATTTACAAATATTATTATAACATTATTTAATAAAAAAAGTTTTTGGTATTGGAATGCAGATTAGGTCATCTAAGAGAGAATATGATTCGGTGAATTGTTAAGCTCAACACAGAGTCCATTGGACCACTATTCTCTGAAACTGTGGGGAAATTTCATCTACTATTCATCTAACTTGGATCCATTGGAGAAATGAATATTGAAAAAAAGAGATTTTTTTTAGTCAAAATACATTTTTGTATCAAATAATGCTATTACATTTTCTAGAATTGTGCTTTATTTATGTGAATATTCCAAAGGACACATAACCGAGAGCGAGCCAAATTTGAAAATTCAAATATATGTTTCGGGAGAAAAAAAAACTTGACTCACATGCGACCTTCAAGTCTCTAAACAAAGAAGACATGACATATTAGTTTATCTAAAAAAGATTATATTCTTTTTTGTTTTTTTGGGCTTCTTTGGCACTTACGGTAGAGATTGGAGGTATTTGATGTTTTAAATCCTTAAGAAATCCCTTTTCTTAATACCCTTTTCGGAGCAATATAACTTTTGAAGCTTATAATTTTTTTTAATTAAGGAGAGGTGGGGATTATTGTTGTGGCTAATTCTTATCCGGTAGGGTATATATTCTCTCTATAATATACTTTGGATGATTAATAAGGTTTTCTTCTCCATAGAACTTTCGAGATGTAAATAACTCGTATACAGAATCTTAATCAATCAGGTAAAAACAGCTATAAAAGATATACCTGTCAACCGAACGCAACGCCTTATCTTCCAAGTCAAACCAAAAATGGGACATCCCGGTAGGGTATATGTTCTTTCATTTAGATACTAAAAATCTACTTTTTTTATCAAAATAAATATTTAATATTTTTTTTGTTAAAATAGATATTTAAATTATTTTTTGTGTAGCTAATATATTTTTTTAATTAATGTCACATATTAATTTTTTTAAACTTTGGCCAAAATTAAGTTAGGCACCTATTTTGATTAAAAGTTTATTTTAAGTTCGCATTTTGGCTAAACAATACTTTAAATACCTAAATCAAAAAGTCAATTTACTTTAGGTGCTTACTTGTAATATAAACCGATTCTATTTAAACAACTAAAAAACAAAGGTTTAAATGAAAAATCAACTCCAAATTAGTTTTTTTGTTTGTTCTTAGTTCCTAATTTTTTTTGTCAAAACAACTACTCTTTTAAACTTATTTAAGTAAAAAAATATTTCAACCATCTAGGCGTTGACACGTCAAAAGAAAATTAAGTACTTATTTTGATCAAAAAATTTAGTTTACTAAACGAAAAAAAAATAATTTAGATATTTTTTTACCAAAAAATAATTCAAATATTTAAAATGTCAAAAATAATAGTATAAGTATTTATTTTGATAAAAAATAATTTAGAAATTAAAAACAGATAAAAAGACATAATTTAAAGATTGATTTTTCATTTAAGCAAGAAACAAACTAAAAAATAAATATCAATTGAGTAAGAAATAAATATCATTTGAGTAAACATGTTTGGTTGGTTAGCTAAGTTACACGTCTTTGTTCTCTTTTATTCCTTTAGGTTATAATTTTTAAACCCACTAAGAACATTCATTTCCTTCCCTTACGGTCTTCATTCTCCTCCTTCTAAGTAGGATTAGATTTAAGAATTGTAAAAAAAAATTATAATTTTAATTATTTAAGCATTAAAACAAAGTTAAGAAGCCACTAAACGTCATCTAACAAGTAATCTAACACGCAAATGTAACAAATAAATCATTCACATGTTCATTTCCAAACCTCGCCACACGAGAGTCCTATTAACCTGCATCTCACGTCAACCAGTAGGACTTGAACCTACGAATTCGACAATTATAAATCGGACACTTTAACCATCGAGTCATGGATGTTTGGCAGTGATCCTTATACATGGTGAATAACTAAATTCTAATTAAAATGAAAATTTTAAGATAAATCAATGCAATTTAGGGGAATCAATGAAAGGGCATCAATTCAGATTTTGGGTTTTTGAATTGAGTGAGATATTAAGAGAGATCAAGAATTCTCAATATTTCTTAAATTTATGGACTCAATTCAATTTAGTGAGACCTTTTATTCACATTTTTCCCACAAGAACGTTTTATAAAACTCTTGGACCCCAAATTTAGAGTATCCTACTTTCACGCAATTATTTCTATATCCATATATGCATGGAATATAAATACTTGCAAGAAAAATGAAAATCCGAAGATAACAGCAAGCATAACCTTTTTTTCCTTTTTTTTATTCTCATTCAAGGAGGCAATGCTAATCCAATAATGAAATTATTGAACTCAACTATTGTTCAATATATATGACTGTAATATCCCATTACAGAATAAGCTTTGAAATGGATTATATCTTATGAAATTGATGATTGGGAACTGAATCAAGTGAAGATGAGAGTGATACCCTTATTCCATTTTCCCTTCAGCAGCATACAGTGCTTTAATCTCTTCAATCTCATCATAGCTGCCAAGAAATACCGGAGACCTCTCATGTATCTTCGTTGGAACTAAGTCGAGTGCCTGCAAAAAAATTATCAGATTAAAAGAAGTAAGATCACTATGAGCAGTATATTTGCAAATTTATTGGCTTCGACTCGTTGTCTACGGGAACTATAAAAAATACTACCCGTTGCTTGCCGGTGAACGCTTGACCTCCGGCTTTTTCAATCAAGAATGACATAGGAAAGACCTCGTACAGAACACTGATTCAGACATTACTCAAACTTGGTAAGAAACTATGCCTCATGGTTATAGCAAGTGAATTTTGCATTGGCTAAACACATTAACAAGCCTGCAAGTAAATGGGAGAGCTAACTGCATTTTAACGTACCGCAGCTTCCCGTTAGGGCTCTTCTTATCAGCAGGGTACATAAAGGTCCCCCCATAGAGTAATGTGCGATGGACATCGGCTACCATGCTGTTCAGCACAATGTCATTATCGTGAAACAAGTCCATATTAAGAGAAACAAATCCAGGGTCATAAACCGGAAAAAAATATTTGGACACGAGAAAATCATATAGTTGCTGTTGATCTTTTATGCATCTCAAGAATTGTTGAAAAGCAATGCATCCTCCTCCCAGTAAAACTCATGCAAAAAACTAGATGGAGTTCAAATAAAAGATGGTTACTTGTACAAAAAGTCAGAATTGTCCAATGGCACCACAAGAGAACAGATATGCCAGTTTCATAATATGCCCATGATCAGATTCTTTAACTTCAGCTAAAATAATAAATCTACTTAGGCTAAAACCTAATAGCGCGATAGCTCCCTTAGTCTGCGATGCCGTTTCCTTTCTGTTGAAGGATCGGAAGTTGTTTTCTTTTTCTCTATAAGCAACATTCATTATCACATCACATTTAATCCAGGATGTACTTTGTTCTGTACCAGAGTAATATCCCAATTCCAACACAATAAATGGAGATAAAGCCGGTAAGGTAAGTCCGGTAACAAATCAACGATACCTTCCGATATATCTCAGAGACTTCGCAGAGGAACCATCCTTAGGGAACTTGCATTTTTCCACGTACCTGAAGTTCGATTGAGAGAGTAAGGCAACCGCATAGGAAAACAAATGCAAAATAAGAAACTTGAAAAGTAAACTAATTCATACTTGGCCGTTGGACCATCCCAATTCTTGGCGTTTCCTTCATTAACCGAATAGATCTTCCCTTTCTCCGGAATCTTTGAAAAATACATGATAAAGCAATCGAGGGCGTAAGAAGCTGAACTACAAAGCAGATTAAAAGTGGTAATCAGATGATTAATCCAATACTTATAAGACAAAACATATACCTTGATGTCTGGATGAGTTAGTATGAACTCTCCAAGAGATGGATCGAGGGTGAATCCATTAACTCCGTTCCCAGTGCTCAACACAAGCTGCAAAACCACGTGATTCAAGAATTGCAAGGCCATAATACAGAAAGTACTAAGTTCTTTCCATCAAGAGAAAGAAAATCTTAGATCGAAACATCCGTGGTTTTATTGCAAGTGGCATTATACCGTGCAAGAGCTTCCGTACATGCAATAGCCAGCAGCTACCATTTGCTTCCCGGGTTGCAGCACATCATCTAGAGTTGGTTCATGGTCATCTTTCACCATGTAAATCCCAAAAATCTAGATGAAAGAGAACACATTCAGCTGAACACTGAAATATCAAGTTATCTTAGAACAACAGTTACATGCCAAATAATTCATTCACGAACTAATGAAACAAAATATGACATGGGATTCGGGGTTAAGAGTCATACTGTTCCAATCGAAACACCACAATCAATGTTGGAGGAGCCGTCGAGTGGATCGAAAACTACACAATACCTGCACTATTAAAGACAAGTTCATATCAAACATTCGCGAAGAAGGCCCAAATATCGCCATTTTTAGCACTAATAGAAGCAATAGTCATTAAAAACAGAGGAGAAATCAACTGAAAGCACCTTCCACGCTTTGAGGGCTCCACAAAGATTGCATTTTCATCTTCTTCGGATACAAGGATGCGCTGATATAACATCCAAATATGTTACAAATAAAATCATAAAATCTCCAATGTTCAGTTGACAAAACTTCATAAAATTACTCACAGTTCTGCCACTGCTCACTAAAGCCTTGATAAACACTTCATTCGAAAGCACATCCAATTTTTTTTGCTCCTCACCCTTTATTCAATTTTTTATATATAAAAAAAAACTTAATGTGAAACATTAAATTATTAATACCAAGAATATAAACAAAACATTAATTTGAACATCTACTTGCCTGAATATTGGTCTCCCCAGCAAGTCCAATGAGTTTGGCTAGACCAGCCTGTATATATTATACCCAAAAACAGAAAAATAAGACCCAGAATTCATTGAAGAAAAGGATTCAAAGAAAACTCCCATAAATATATATAAAAGAAAGACCTTGTTAACAGAAGAGCAAACGAACTTGCAACCCAGAACGATGTGGCTGAGCAAGATGGTGAAATCTCCACGAGACTCGGGATATTTGGATTGCTCGTTCAACACGAAACGAGTTATGGTCATCAAATCAGTCCTGTGGGCATCCGCTGCATGATCCATGATGATCTCTCCCGAATCAATACACCCAGAAAACAAGAGCAAAATGAAAGAAAATAAAAGTGACCCAAGAGAGCAACGAAATCACTGTGAGCGATAAAACAAAGATTGGGTTTGCTTTTCTCGAGGTGGAAGAGGATAAAGATTCCTTATAGGGAAAGTGGAAGATCGGTACAAAAAGGGTGTGTAACGCTGGAAATGGAAGCTCCAGGGGGACACGTGGACGGAGGAGAGAGAGGCTACAGCCGTACGGAGTTAACGGATTTCGTCGTCTTTCAGTTTCAGGATTTGACGGCCACCAGGTTTGCTCTGCTTTAATCCAAATTTCAAGCAAAGATGGAAAAGGTTCAAATTATATTTGGTACCATCATTTTACAGTATTTTCTTTTCTGGTATTAGGATATTTATTTTGGTATATATTTCCTACGTATCATCAAAGTTATTTTTTAAAATTTTAAATAATTAAACTATTTAATTTTTGACAAAAGCTAAAAAAATATTTCATTTACCAAAAGAATATTCAAATATTATTGCTGGAAACAACAATACATGAGAAAGAAATCGGCCTAACAATGAGTAAAAGACTGGTAATAGGGATGTTTAAAAAAAATCCGATCCGATTGATCCGATCCAATTATCCGTTGATCAGATTTAAAATTTTGGATATCCGATCTGTTTTTTTTTATTTTTCGGATAATTCGGATCGGATATCCGAAAATTTCGGATCGGATACGAATAATAATTTTACATTCGGATCGAATATCTGATTATCCGATATCCGAAAATTCAAAAATTTTTGTAGGTACAAATCTTGTTATATTCTATATTTTTACTTGTTATATATGAAAAATTAAAATTTTCATGGATACAAATATTGTTATATTCAATAATTTATTGATTTTTATATTCGAAAACCTAAATTTTTCATGGATAGAACCATTAAATTAAAAAATCAAATAAATTCATAAATTTCGGATATTCGGATATTTGAGTATCCGATCCGAAAATTTGGATATCTGGATTTTCGATATCTGATTTTTTCGAACCGGATACAGATTGCTATTTAGGTGATCCGAATTTTTCGGGTATCCGAATTTTCAAATCAGATCCAATATCCGAAAATGAACACCCCTAATTGGTAAGGCACATTGCACTCCCAAAGAGAGGATGCGAGTTCAAACCTTGGAGACGTCATAGATGGGGGCAGCTACGCACCTTGAACATAGATCATAAGACGAACATGCAGACTACCAAAAAAATAATTAATTTTAAATAATAAAATAAATATTTTTTTTTGTGAAAAAATCAGAGCATTTTAGTGGAAGAAAAGGGTAACAAATAATTATAGATAGAGTGATAGGTGAGTTTTATATGATTTTTTTTTTGAAAAGGTACCACTCGAGCTATATTATTAATGAAAAAACCGTTCGAAAAAGAACTACAATCCGAAACTTAAAAGACAACAATAAACCAAGTGAAAGCTCAAAGTGATCCAAAAAACCCCTCGATGACTTTTGGTAAAGCTGATAGAGAGTGGACCAAGAGAGGAGCTCAACGAAACAGAGTCAAACCGTCACGGTGGTTCAAAGAAGCGTTTGTCGAAAACAGCCGCAACAAGGACAGAAGGTGGACCATCCTCTACCCAGAAACGGTCACCGGACCCCGATTTCTCTTCCAAAACCATTGCATGCGCTGTTGAGTTTCCCGATCGACCAACGAAAATAAAGCGGTAGCATCAGAAACTTGACACTAGTTGACGGGCGTCGAAAATAATAGGACGAACGAAGGAGAGATCAGGCGACGGAGAGGCCAGCTTCTGAATAATCGTCCGAGAATCACCCTCCACCACCGCATCAGTTAAACCCAAGTCTCTGGCGAATTGAAGACCCTGAAGGGCCGTCGTTACCTCAGCTTTGAAAGGTGAGTCGATGTCGGAGTTTACACGGTAAGCAGAGCCTAAAATCTCACCATTACTATCCCTAATCATGAGACCTAACCATGATTTCCTGTCTTTTACAGAGAACCCAGCATCAAAATTTAACTTAATCTCTGAGGCAATTGGGGGGACTAGCGAACTGTTGACCTTGTTACCGGGTGCGTGAGGTGGTTCGTCAAACTTCCCAACTCCGAGAGGTAGCTGCGGACGAAGGTAACAATAGATGTAGCATCTTGCTTAACCCCCTCGTGTATGAACTTGTTGCGGTGAAAACCACAAAGACCAGACTATAGTTACTATTTCAATATGCCTTGACTTGCTATGATTGTTAAATAACCATTCTAACCAAACATCAAATGTAGCAGCAGCAATATTAGGAGGCCATAGGAAATTAAAGCTGAACCAAACTTGGGTAGTAAACGAACACTAAAAACTAACATGTGTTGCCGTCTCAGGGAGATAGTTGCATCTATGACAGTTGATAGTAGTAGCAATTCTCATATAGTATAGGTTATGAAAAGTAGGAACATAATTAGATAAAAACTTACAGCAAGTGATTCGAATCTTAGAAGGACAATCAATGCTTCAGATTTTCTTGAACAAGTCACCAGAATAAGCTGTAGAAATATCATCTTGAATTAGGAGACGGTAGCCACTACGGAAAGAGTAAGTCCCAGACTTTTCACCCACCCACGCAAGGATATCTGACTGGCCGTACATGGACAATCGGATGTTGAGGATAATATCAGCATCAGCAGCACAGAAAGTGGAATTAATTAAAGGGACATTCCACTGACGTGTGATCGGATCAATGAGCTTAGAAACCCATTGAACATTTGAAGGACAAGAAGGGGTAGCCAATCGAACCGGAGAAGTTGGTAATCAGAAGTCGTTCCAGATAGATATCGAGGAACCATTATCCACCTTCCAATACACTCCCAACTCGAGTGTTCTCCTTGCACACCAAATGCTCCTCCAAATATAGGAGGGATTAGAACCTAAATTTGATTGTAAGAAATTACCCTCAGGATAGTACTTAGCTCTTAGGATCTGAGCTACAAGTGAACCAGGATTAGATATCAAATTCCACCCTTGCTTAGTAAGGAGGGAAATATTTAGTTTGCCCAAGTCACGGAAACCCATACTGTCATGTTCTTTTGGGATGCAGAGCGACTTCCACGTACACCAATGGATCCCTCGTTTACCAGAGGTATTTTGCCACCAAAACTTAGCAAATAAGGACTCCAAATCTCTGCAAAGAGATTGCGAAAATAGAAAAACAGCCATGGCATATAAAGGAATAGTGTGAAACAAATATTTTAATTTTGATATAACTAAAAACCTAAGGACTAAATTGAAAAAGTCAAAACGAATTTTAAGTCCTAAAAATATCCCCATATAATTTTTATATTATGCCTAAGTTAAAATCATACTTTTCCAAATATTTTTCTAAGTGTTTCAAGCCAAAACAGTGGTTTTCACGTACCCGTTCCGAAACGGCCCTAAGGCGTTTCGAAACACTTTCACCACTGTCGACCACCGTTCCGATACGTGTATCGAAACACTTGAAAGCGTTTCGAAACGGATCAACTCGTTTCGAAACTGTTCTTCATGAAGGATTTAAAATGGGTTATTTTATTTCAAATATTTCATATTTTCAAACATATAAGGGGTGTTTCGAAACGGATCAAACCCGTTCCGAAACGACCCTTTGATAGTAGCCATTCCGTTTCGATACGGATCACTCCCGTTCCGAAACAAGGGCTAGGTTTTATTTTGAATAAAATGACCGTTGTATGTTTTTAACTGAATTTCAATAAACCGTTAAGGCGTTTCGAAACGGGCGAGGACCGTTCCGAAACGACCCTTTTCCAGTGGCAAAACCGTTCCGAAACGGCCTTAAGGCGTTTCGAAACGGGCTCTTAAATGCACCCCAACGGCTCTTTCTATTTTAGTCCGTTCCAAAACAGGTTTCCCGTGTTCCGAAACGGGTTGGTGCAGACTGCATTTATGGTGGCAAGAGAGGGTTCCAACGGCTCCATTTATGTTCCCAACCACCCAAACGGCTAGAAATCAATGAGAAGGTATAAAAGGGACATCCAAAAGCATCAGCAACAACTATTGAACTTCAAGCAAACATCCAAACATAAAATTCAAGCATTTGAGCAAAAAATCCCAAATTTGTGTAAAATCCCAATTTGTGTTCTTCATTCTTATTTTGTAAAATTGGGTTTAGTGCTTGTATTGGGGCTATCATTTGTATTGAGAGATACCTAATTAGCCTTCAAATTTCTTTGTTCCATTAAGTGAGAGTTGGGTTGATTTTTGGGTAGAAAAATCAACCGATATTGTAAAAGGTTGCCTCCTTGTCCTAGAAAAGGGGAAGATCAATTTAGTGAAATTGTTGCAAATCCTTAGTGAGACTAAGGTAGTGGATGTAGAGTTCATTTGGAACTTGAACCACTCTAAATCTCTTGTTCTTCAATTTTTATTTGCCAATTTCCACTACAACTCTTTAAATTTCCAATTCACCCCCCTCTTGGTAGATATCGATCTTTCGATCCACTCAACAATTGGTATCAGAGCTTAACTCTTTGAGGATTAACAACCACAAGAGGAGATCCTTGGAAGAGTGTGATCATCAAAATATCAAGAGATGGCTTCAACCTCCGGTTCCGGCATGTACGAGTCACAATCAACCACCAAGCCTCCTTTCTTCAATGGTGACAACTACTCCTTTTGGAAGAACAAAATGAGGCTATTCATCAAGTCAAGTGACTACCTTGTATGGGATGTCATTGAGGATGGGCCATACATTCCATTGAAGCAAGATGGTGAAGGCAAGATGGTGTTGAAGAAGAAAGTCGAAATGAGTGAAGAGGAGAGGAAGAAGATTCAAGTCAACGATAAAGCTCTCCACATGCTTTTTTGTGCTTTCGATCCGGACATCTATTCAAAGGTCTCTTCCATTGAAAATGCTAAAGAAGTGTGGGACACACTTGAGACCACTTATGAAGGCACCAATGATGTCAAGGAAACTAAGATTGGACTTCTCAATCTTAGTTATGAAAATTTCAAGATGGAGCCCGATGAGACGGTGTCAAAGATGTTTGATCGATTCTCCACAATTGTCAACGGGCTAAAGGGCTATGGAGAGATCATACCGGAAGACAAGCTTGTCCGGAAGCTACTCTATTCACTTCCCGAAGCTTGGGATGGGAAGAGAACCGCCATCATCGAAGCAAAGAACTTGAAGACATTAAAGCTTGATGAGCTTGTGGGTTCTCTTCTTACTCATGAGATCATGAAGCAAGGAAGGGAAGATGAGAAAAAGAAAGAAGAGAAAAGAGTAGAGAAACTTGAAGTTGAAAAGAAGAAGAAGATGGGAATAGCTCTCAAGGCAAAAGCTTCACAACATGATGAGAGCTCATCTTGTGAGGAGGATGAACTTGAAGAATTGGCTATGATAGCCAAACGATTCTCACGCTTCATGAGGTCCAACCGGGGAAGAAAAATCCAAAGAAAGATGGACTTCAAAGGAAGGAACAAAGAAGAAGGGAAGGATCCCATCATTTGCTATGAGTGCAAACAATCCGGTCACATCCGTTCGGAGTGTCCTCAACTCAAGAAGAAGGGTTTTGAGAAGAAGAAGAAACTCAAAGCCAAGCTTGCTACTTGGAGTGATGAGGAGTCATCGGAGGATGACGAACAAGAAGTGGCTAACCTTTGTCTCATGGCACTTGAGGAAGATTCCTCCTTGGTAACCTCTAACTCATCTACTTTAGATTTTTCATATGAAGAATTAAATGATGCATATGATGAGTTACAAGAGGTATATGATGAATTAGTTGAGAAGTTTAAAGAGTCGGTCATTAAAAACAAGAAAATCATTTTAGAGCTAAATGAGAAAAATGACTCACTCACTCAAGCTAATTCTAAATTTGAGAAAAAGATTTTAGGATTAAAAGATGAACTTAAATTCTTTCAAGATGAAAATGTTGATCTTAATAATCTTTTGTCTCAATGCAATAGTGAACACCAAAAGGTGTTAGGTGAGCTAAATGAGCTCAAAAAGTCCTTAAAAAATGTTGGTAGTGTCAAACATGAAGTAGGAGAACCCTCTAGAACACACCAACCTAAGAAAAGGACTAATTACTACAAACAAGGTAGCTACCCTAGACATAGTAGAGCTAAAAGAATTAGAAGTGTATGGGTTCCTAAGGAACTTGTAAAATCTAATAATATTATTGCTATGTCATCTTGGATTCCTAAGGGAACCAAGGTTTTGGGAGCTAACACTCATGGACCCAAAATGATTTGGGTACCAAAAACCAAGGTTTAATATCTTTGTTTGTAGGGGGAACATTGCTACAAGGCCAAAGCACAAAGTCAAAACTCATGGTACCTTGATAGTGGATGCTCGAGACACATGACCGGAGACAAGAGTCGATTCATGGATTTAAAGCCAAAAAGTGGAGGAGTAGTAACATTTGGTGACAACTCCAAAGGCCACATTAAAGGTATTGGCTCCATAGGTAATCACTCTACCATTCTCATTGAAAATGTCTTATATGTCGATGGTCTTAAACATAATTTATTGAGCATAAGTCAATTGTGTGATAAAGGATTTAATGTTTTATTTGATAAAAATGGATGTAAAATTGTTGACATTAAATCTAATAATATTATGCTCATAGGTCATCGCATAGGAAACATATACATGGTGCATTTAGATGACATACATACATCTCATGCATGTTTAGTTGCTCAAAATGAAAATGATGCATGGTTGTGGCATAGGAAGCTAGGACATGCTAGCATTAGTGTTTTGGAAAAACTAGTCTCTCTAAATCTAGTTAGAGGTTTGCCCAAAATTAAATTTTCAAATGACAAAATTTGTGATGCATGCTCTAAGGGTAAACAACATAAGTCTTCCTTTAAATCCATTAATGATGTTTCTACTAGTAGATGCTTACAATTAATTCATATGGATTTGTTTGGGCCAATTAGGACTATGAGCTTGGGTGATAAATCTTATGCATTTGTGTTAGTTGATGATTTTTCTATATTTACTTGGGTTCTCTTTTTAAGTACTAAAGATGAGGCTTTGGAAAAATTCATCACATTTTTAAAATTAACCCAAAATGATCTTGAACTTAGAATTTCACACATTAGAAGTGATCATGGAACCGAGTTTCAAAATTTAGGGTTTGAAGAATTTTTGAATGAAAATGGTATTAGCCATAATTTTTCGGCTCCTCGAACTCCTCAACAAAATGGGGTAGTTGAGAGGAAAAATAGGACTTTACAAGAAATGGCTAGAACTATGCTTTGTGAAAATAATTTACCTAAATATTTTTGGGCGGAAGCCACAAACACCGCTTGTTATATTGTAAATCGAGTAATGATTAGGCCAATTTTAAAGAAAACACCTTATGAGATTTTAAAATCTAAAAAGCCTAACATTAGCTATTTTCACCCTTTTGGGTGCAAGTGTTTTGTTTTAAATAATGGAAAAGACAAATTAGGTAAATTTGATGCAAAAAGTGATGAAGCCATTTTTATAGGTTACTCTTTAACCTCTAAAGCCTATCGAGTATTTAACAAAAGAACTTTAGTAGTAGAAGAATCTATTCATGTTGTATTCGATGATAACCTCCTTCCTAGGAAGGATTCTTGTGATGATGATGATGTAGGAATCATAAATGCCCTTGATGGAGGTCAAACTTCAAAAGAGGATGAGATTCAACCAAAGGAAGAAGACACACAAGATCCACCTCTTGAAGCCTTGAAGGACTTGGCTATTGAGGAAAAGGAAGTGAGCTACCCAAGGGAGTTGAACTATGTCAAAGATGGTGAAATCTTGGGTGATCCATCCAAGGGGGTAACCACTCGTTCTTCTCTTAAATTAATGAACCATGTTGCATTTATCTCATGCATAGAGCCTAAAAACATAAAAGAAGCATTGAAAGATGACTTTTGGATTATGGCTATGCAAGAAGAGTTAAATCAATTTGAGAGAAGTAATGTATGGACATTAGTTGATAGGCCTAGTAATCAATCTACAATAGGAACTAAATGGGTCTTTAGGAACAAACTAGATGAGAGTGGTAACATTGTGAGAAATAAAGCTAGACTTGTAGCACAAGGTTACACTCAAGAAGAGGGAATAGATTTTGATGAAACCTATGCACCCGTAGCTAGAATGGAAGCCATTAGGATGTTGCTTGCATATGCATGTTATCATAATTTCAAGCTTTTTCAAATGGATATTAAAAGTGCATTTCTAAATGGTTTTATAAATGAAGAAGTGTATGTGGAACAACCACCGGGTTTTGAAGATTCAAAATTTCCAAATCATGTTTTTAAACTTACCAAAGCCCTCTATGGTTTAAAACAAGCTCCTAGAGCTTGGTATGAAAGACTTTCAAATTTTTTGATTGAAAAAGGATTTGAAAAAGGTAAGGTGGACACTACACTTTTCATAAAAATGTATAAAAATGACATTTTAGTAGTTCAAATTTATGTTGATGATATAATTTTTTGTTCTACTAATGAATGTCATTGTCAAGAGTTTGCTAAGCTAATGCAAGGTGAATTTGAGATGAGCATGATGGGGGAGCTCTCATTCTTTTTGGGACTTCAAATCAAGCAAAAGAAGGATGGCACCTTCATCAACCAAGCAAAATACATAAAGGATATGCTCAAGAAGTTTGGCTTGGAGAATGCAAAGCCTCAAGCCACTCCTATGAGCTCATCTACAAAGCTTGACAAAGATGAAGGAGGTAAGTGTGTTGACTCTAAGCTTTATCGTTCTATGATTGAATCTTTGCTTTACCTTATCGCAAGTAGACCGGATATCTTGTTTAGTGTTTGCTTGTGTGCTAGGCTTCAAGCTAGTCCTAGAGAGTCTCACCTTATAGCCGTTAAGAGAATCTTTAGATACCTTAGAGACACTCCTTGTTTAGGCCTTTGGTATCCTAGAGACTCTACCTTCAACCTACATGCTTATTCGGATGCGGATTATGGGGGTTGCAAAATTGATAGGAAAAGTACTTCGGGAACTTGCCAATTCTTAGGTAGTATGCTCATATCTTGGTTCTCTAAGAAACAAAATAGTGTAGCCTTATCTACCACCAAAGCCGAGTACATATCCTTAGGGAGTTGTTGTGCTCAAGTCCTTTGGATGAAGCAACAACTCTTAGATTATGGAATTAAAGTTGGAACCATACCCCTAAAATGTGACAACACTAGTGCAATATGCTTAACTAAAAATCCCATCCAACACTCTAGAACCAAACATATAGAAATAAGGCATCATTTCATTAGAGATCATGTCCTTAAGGAAGATGTGGTTATAGAGTATGTAGACACCTTGAATCAATTAGCGGACATTTTTACAAAACCTTTAGACAAAGAGCGTTTTTGGTCCCTTAGGAGAGAGTTAGGTCTAGCTAGCCTATCTTGACCTTTTAGGACCTCTTTTGTGCTTAAATATGCTTGATTTTGTGAAATGTCATGTTATTGTGTTTAATCTCCTAATTTCATCCATGGCTATAGTTAGGGGGAGTATGTTTATGCCTAAATATGTTTTGCCTGCTCATTCATGACATTTATGCATGTTAGGCCTCTTAAAAGATCTTATTTCTGCATTTTTAGAGCCTCATCTGCACTTTCAGGCCCAGGTGTATCGAAACAGGTGAATCCGTTTCGATACGGATACCTTAAATCCAGTTCTGAGAAGAGGGCGTTTCGAAACGCCTAAAAGCGTTCCGAAACGTTTTTGATTCTGCCAAGGGGGTGTATCGGAACGCGTTCCGATACGGGTCAAAGGGTGTTTCGATACGGTCAACAGCGTATCGAAACGTTCTTTTTATGGTTTTAAACTGGTCGAAACGTTCCGATACGGCTTCGCGGATTGCTTTATCTAGGGCTTTTAATGACACAAATACACTTTTTATCAAACTCTAAAACCCTAAACCGCCTCCCTCTCTATAAATATCCTCTAAAACTCTTTGTTTTTCACAAAATTGTGAGGGGTTTTCATCTTCAACTCAAGTCTAAGCAAGTTTCATCAATCTTGTGCAAGGATTTTTGCAAAATCATCCAAAATCCCAAACTAAGGTAATTTTTCAATTTTTTTTCTTTTCTTTCAATTCATGTTCGAATCTTAGGTTAGAAAATTTTATTTTTGTATAAATTATATGTTTTTGTTGTGGGTTTTCAAAATCTTGTAAAAAAATTTTCAAATCCCAAATTTTTTGATTCGAATATAAATTTTTTTTAATCGTATTTTTTTAAACTGTTTTTATTTTAATTTTGTTTTCAAAAACCTAAGTGGGATTTATTATTGGATTGATTTTAATTATCAATGCATACACTCAATTTTAAAACACTTGCTTAATGTTTTTAGATGGCGGATCAATCGAACAAAAAGCGCAAGGCCGTTCAATCCAGTGAATCAAGCATTCGTCCGAATATCACGATGCTATTTCAGAAATCTTTCAAAACTCCGGAGGCACGTGCTCGCTTTTCTTATGTCAAGGATTTCGCGGTTCGTAAGGAACGTGTTATTGATCTTGATTTCCTCAATTCCGAGCGATTCCTTTTTCGATATCTCGGCCGTTTGGATGAGTGGAACCTCATGTACTTCTTGAGCATTCCGGATGTTTGCGACAAAAATATGGTACTCATCTTTTACTCTAATGCTCGCTTTCTTTATGATGAGTCCAAAACCGAGATCATAGGGATTGAGTCATCCTTGCTAGGCAAAAAGATTGTCATAAATGTTAAACTTTTAGAGTATGCTCTTAAACTTAAGAATATGGGTCTAGAGGATGAACGTCACTTTGGCACCTTCACCGGTAAAGCTCTTCATTTGGATGTGCATGATCGTGTTCTTCACTTAATGGTCTCTTGGTTTATTCGTCCTTCCGGCGGTAAATATTCCCATATCCGTCAAAGAGATCACTTTTGGTTAGAGTGTTTCCGTAGGGGTGAGCGCCCAAATGTGCCTAAGATAATCTTTGCCGAGATCGTCAACAATATCAAGCTTATTGACACAAATGAGTTGACATCCTTTACTTATGGCATTGTCTTGAGCGCCCTATTTCATCATCTTGAAATTGATTGCACCTATGACTCTCCGGAACCTCGCAAGACCAAGATTGGTGAGTCATCCCTTCGCAAGTCCGGGTTTCACTATGTGAATGGTATTTGGGAAAGAATTGATAGAGAAGCGGATCCTCCTCTTGTTGCTCCTCCACCGCAAGTTCAAGCCGCGAACAATGATGCCCTCACGGCTTTCCTTACCGAGCGTTTCAATGCCTTGGACTCTCGGTTTGATGCTTTGGACACTCGCCTTACTTCGGGCTTTGAATCTATGGGAAATCGGTTGAAGAATGTCGAGGATCGTCTTACTTCTCTTGAAACTTCTCATTCCAACTTGGATCTTTCCTTCTCCACTCTATATGGGCAATGGACGAAGTTTCAACGTTCTCAAGCCAAGGACGATGATGATGAGGATGATGATGACGAGGCTTAGGAACTTCATATCATATCATATCATATTATTTATGCTTTTAGGATTTAGATTGCATCTTATGTTTTATCATGTTTTAGGACCTATGCTTATGGCTATTTTATTTTGGGATTTTGTTGTTTGAATTATTTTGAACTTAATGTTTTGAATTATGTTTTGGATATTTTGATTATGAATTTATGGTTGCTTATTATTGCTTATTGGTACTAATCTTTTATCTTCTCTATGAGCTTATGTTATTCTTTTTGATCTAACAAAAAGGGGGAGAAGAAATTTAAGAGCCACAACACTAAAATTCGTTTTTAATTTTTAAAAGGTTTAAACTTCAAATCAAAATTGTTTTAAAAAAAATAAAAAAAAAACTATCTTAAATTAAGGGGGAGTTAGAATATTTTCAAAACTTTCAAAATTCTCAAAACATTCTAACTTTGGTTTTGTTATATCAAAAAGGGGGAGATTGTGAAACAAATATTTTAATTTTGATATAACTAAAAACCTAAGGACTAAATTGAAAAAGTCAAAACGAATTTTAAGTCCTAAAAATATCCCCATATAATTTTTATATTATGCCTAAGTTAAAATCATATTTTTCCAAATATTTTTCTAAGTGTTTCAAGCCAAAACAGTGGTTTTCACGTACCCGTTCCGAAACGGCCCTAAGGCGTTTCGAAACACTTTCACCACTGTCGACCACCGTTTCGATACGTGTATCGAAACACTTGAAAGCGTTTCGAAACGGATCAACTCGTTTCGAAACTGTTCTTCATGAAGGATTTAAAATGGGTTATTTTATTTCAAATATTTCATATTTTCAAACATATAAGGGGTGTTTCGAAACGGATCAAGCCCGTTCCGAAACGACCCTTTGATAGTAGCCATTCCGTTTCGAAACGGATCACTCCCGTTCCGAAACAAGGGCTAGGTTTTATTTTGAATAAAATGATCGTTGTATGTTTTTAACTGAATTTCAATAAACCGTTAAGGTGTTTCGAAACGGGCGAGGACCGTTCCGAAACGACCCTTTTCCAGTGGCAAAACCGTTCCGAAACGGCCTTAAGGCGTTTCGAAACGGGCTCTTAAATGCACCCCAACGGCTCTTTCTATTTTAGTCCGTTCCGAAACAGGTTTCCCGTGTTCCGAAACGGGTTGGTGCAGACTGCATTTATGGTGGCAAGAGAGGGTTCCAACGGCTCCATTTATGTTCCCAACCACCCAAACGGCTAGAAATCAATGAGAAGGTATAAAAGGGACATCCAAAAGCATCAGCAACAACTATTGAACTTCAAGCAAACATCCAAACATAAAATTCAAGCATTTGAGCAAAAAATCCCAAATTTGTGTAAAATCCCAATTTTTGTTCTTCATTCTTATTTTGTAAAATTGGGTTTAGTGCTTGTATTGGGGCTATCATTTGTATTGAGAGATACCTAATTAGCCTTCAAATTTCTTTGTTCCATTGAGTGAGAGTTGGGTTGATTTATGGGTAGAAAAATCAACCGATATTGTAAAAGGTTGCCTCCTTGTCCTAGAAAAGGGGAAGATCAATTTAGTGAAATTGTTGCAAATCCTTAGTGAGACTAAGGTAGTGGATGTAGAGTTCATTTGGAACTTGAACCACTCTAAATCCCTTGTTCTTCAATTTTTATTTGCCAATTTCCACTACAACTCTTTAAATTTCCAATTCACCCCCCCTCTTGGTAGATATCGATCTTTCGATCCACTCAACAAATAGCCTGGAGGACAGATTTATTGTAGGCCTCCTTACCACCAAGTGAAAGATGTCGTGTACTCCACGCAGCCAAATATTTCAGGCATTTCTCTTTTAGGCAAGAAAGGGATCTTCGCTTATTTCTCCCAGTCATAGAAGGCAAGCCTAGATAAGTCTATGGACAAACTTGCCTTTGAACCTCCAAGATACGACAAACATCCGAAACATTCAATTCCACTACATTAGAACTAAAGAAAATCCCCGACTTATCAAAATTAATCAATTGACCTGAACAAAGGGAATAAGTAGTGAAAATACCCTTAAGAACCGACGCCCCTAACGTAGTAGCTTCTCCAAAAATGATATTGTCATCAGCAAACAACAAATGAGTTAAGAGGGGGCGCCGCGAGCAACACGAACACCATGCATCCTACCATTCGCAACTGCCTGTCTAAGGATGGAAGATAAACCTTCACCACAAATGAGAAAGAGATACGGGCTAAGCGGATCCTCTTGACGAAGCCCTCGGGAGGGGATAAAAGAGTCCCCAACATGATCATTAACCACCACTGAATAAGATACAGATCACAAGCAACAAGAGATACAAGCAACCCAAGACTCTGCAAATCCCATTTTCAGAAGAACCACTTCTAAAAAACCCCACTTCACCCGATCATAAGCCTTACTCATGTCCAGTTTAAGGGCAAAGTACCCTCTTCGACCAGTTCTTTTATTCTTTAGGGAATGAAGAACCTCATAAGCCTAGATGATGTTATCAGAATAATGCAACCAGGAATAAAAGCGCTCTGCGCTTCATCAATGCAAGAATTAAGGACACTTTGAAAGCGATTAGCGATCATCTTAGAAATAATCTTATAAAGAACATTACATAAATTGATCGGTCTAAAATGAGACATTTGAGTAGGGTTAGGTACCTTTTGAATAAGCACGATCCGCGTTGAATTAATCTCTGATAAAGAATGAAGCCCCTTAATAGAAGCAATACAATATTCGGCCACATCCGATCCAATTATGTGCCAGAAGCGTTGATAAAAGATCGCCCCTAAGCCATCCTCACCGGATGCTTTTAGGGGACCCATAGATTGAATTGCTTGAAGAACATCTCCTCGAGAAAACTCAGCTAATAAAGTTTCATTCATTGCCGGGGTAATACAACTATCAATACCCTCTGGGATTTCAGAGCAATTTCCACGCCTTGGGAAGCAAACAAATTTTGGAAATAATTTTGAGCTGCAACATGAATCTCATCAGTGGTGTCGGCCACTTGGTTTCCATCAGTGAAGAGTTTGGAAACTCGGTTCTTACTCTTCCTTATAGTCGCAAATTTATAGAAAAAACCAGTATTTCGATCCCCATTTTTTAACCAATTGGCTCAAGCTCTCTGCTCACAATAAATCTCCTCCTTATCCGCTTCAAGATTCAAAGCAATTTTCACATCCGTAATATCCCCCAAAATATCATCAGATGTCGGTAAAGCATTAAGCTCTTGGTGCCGCTTCTTAAGAGAAAGAACATAGATTTTCTTTTCCTTACAAATATGTTTAAACCAGCGGTCAAGGCCTAAGCTAACAAACCGAAGTCGATGAGGAACTGAACCAACAGAAGCTTGCCAAAGCTTCTCAACCTCGGCATCACATGAGTCCTCAAGAAGCCACAAAGCCTCAAAACGAAAATGATGCACCCGAGAGGTAGCTAAATTAATGGCGTCAGTAGACAGTAAGAGCGGACAGTGATCAGAAATGGCATGTGCCAGATGTTCAAGTTTGTAACGGGGAAATAGCTCCCACTAGGCTGGGTTCGCAACACCACGATCAAGCCTTTCTCGGATGTTATTACTCTGTAAACGCCCCCACTCCCATGTAAACCAATCACCCTCATATCCAATGTCCTCTAACGAACAGTCAGAAAGAACGGCTCGGAACCTGTCCATCTGTCTTTGGCTTCTCGGCAAACCTCCCGACTTTTCAGATGCAAACAATATCTCATTAAAATCTCCAATCACCAGCCAAGGAAATCCAGGCATATCATCAAGCTGCCGTAACAGATCCCACGCCGCTTCACGATGTTGCACTTCCAGTGCTCCGTAAAAGCCTGTACAACGCCACGAGGAGCCGTCAGAATCAGCCTCAATTAGAATATCGATATGTCTGCAAGAGAAAGAGCAAACAGACACACAACAGGAAGGGCTCCAAGCCATAGATAATCCCCCACTGCGGCCAACAAAATCTACATCAAATCCATTCGAAAAGCCACACAACTTCCTAACTTTCTCCATTCTTCTACTTGGTAACTTTGTTTCAACAAGAAAAACAACGGAATGATTAACGTCTCGCAAATAATTTTTGAGACGACGTGTCGTCCGAGACAGGCCCAAGCCTCGAACGTTCCAACTTAAGAGTTTCATTGGGTCCGGCTGGCCCTTTGAGAAAGGCCTGCCGATGTAAAGGTAGAGGCTTAATAAGATGATGTAGTGGATCCTTTAAAAGTTAGAATTCTGACATTGTAAATGAAGCAATTTGGGTTGAGATGTTCGCCCCTATAACGAGCCTCTGTAGTACCTTATCTAAATTAGTCAACCAATAAATTAGATATAGATGGTTAAACAAAAAAACATCTTTAAAAAATAAAATTTTAAATTAAATTAGTGCCGAGTTGACTTGTAACACCAATTTTTTTAAAAGGTAACACTAACTTAATTTTCCAAACTGGAATAAAAAAAAATTGAACTCGGTTCAATGTAAAAATTAAAATTTTGTACTTGTTCGATGAAACTTGTTTATAAAATTGAGCTTAATTATCATAATTGACTTCAAACACGATTATTTAAATTAAACCCAAATTTGTATGTGTGAAAATTGAGATCCTTAAACTCTAAAATTAAGGGATTTGTGCAAACAAAGTTTTCATAAGCGCTTGTGCATAAAATAATTAACCATAAATTATATATAATGTATTTTATTCAAATAAATACTTTTTTTAACTAAATTTGAAAAGAATAATATTTTAATATTTAATCCGGTCATTTCACATTGTATACGAAAGGCTTGTAGCATTTGGTATCTGAACTTGCTAATTTGGTACTTACGTTTTTTAAATTACAATTTTGTTACAAAAAAATGCATATGAATGATTGTATTCGTAATTATTCTTTACGATGCACAAATAGAATTATAATCATAACAAATTCATATAACTACAAACAAAACATACTATTATAATACACAAACGAACGGACTTAACACGTGCATGAATGCAACATTCAACTTTAGTGCATTTGCTAATAACACAAGTCTGAACAATAAAAAAGACATGAGCGACATAAATCACATGTAATTTACTCGATTTAAATGGTCATAGGCCGCATAACAAGAGCACATGAGACTTTGTACTTGGAAATAGAAAGCACTTGTGGTTTTCTTGGTCATATGCGGCATAGACATAAACCACATGTGATTTATTTACTTAGCAACAATGAGGTTTATTTTTCACATGTTTCACATGGAACTTGGTCTTAAAAAGAATTGTCACATATTTAATCTAAGTCCTATGAGATTGCAAACAAAATTCCATTGCAATAATCTTTACCTTATACATATAATACGCTCATTTATGCTCGAATATAATATAAATCACATAAGTTCAGTTTTGCCTCTTCGATGAAAGTTAAGTGAGAAGTGATCAAGAAGATATCACTCATAGGAAAGTAATAATAACACAAAAGAGGTGAGCATTCGATCAAGTTAAATCGAGTAAATAATTCCGAGTTAGTTGAGTTGACGAGTCATATTTTATAACTCAAACTTTATTTAAATTTTTTTTTCGAGTAGAGTTTATGAATTTTGAGTCAAGTCGAGTTGTTCGAATTTCTGTTCAAATTTAATTGTAAATATTTATAATGTTATGATACTAATTGATTCCAATTTAAACGACTTTCTATAACCATATATGATATACATATATGTATCTTCATATTTTTTTCACATGTGATATACATATCAAGCAAAGTTGAGAGATTCAACCTAGAACTTGAAAATCAATCCACTAATTTTTAAAAATTTCAAGTTATTCAAAGTCTCATTTTATACCTCAATCTTTATTTAAAAAAAATTCAAGTCAAGTAAAAATTCAATTTTTTTAATCGATTCGAGTTTTACTCAATCCTAGTAACCCCAATCATGAGGAGAGAGATTATCAAAAGGCAATGGGGAATGGACCCAAACAGGATACTAACACCTTCTATACTTGCGTAGGCCTAACAAAGCACAACATATGGGCAATATTATTAGGCTAGGCCCAACACTAATTACCGAAAGGGCGTTCATGCTTGGACCAGCATACTCAAATTCCTTCACTAAATTCTTTCTAATTTTATTTAATTGGCTGCCTAGCTTTACTATGTTTACACATTGTTCTACGTCAACACAATTGTCACCAACATTGGCATTTCAACTTTTACCTTCTACAAAAGTTTTATGCAGGTAAGTTTGAGGTTCATTATCAACTTCTTCATATTTCAGTGACCACAAGAGCAAACAAAATGTTTTATACAAGAGTCAAGAGCAAGTAAGATTCCACGCTCATTTTCACAACATACTTCAACCTATACATAGGTTTTTAAATCAATTTTCTTTCGTCACTTGCAATTGGCATTCATTTGAACATTCAAAAATTGCAAACTTATGGAAAAGAAGAACACCGGAAATAACTTTAAAACTGGAATTTGGCTTATTTTGGAGAGACAACTTAACCAAGCTTTCACGCAATTCTTCAAGTATCATCATATATTACACAATTTCAACTTTTACCATCTACAAACGTTTTATACAGGTAAATTCAAGGTTCATTACCAACTTCTTCATCCTATTGAAGTGACCACAAGAGCAAGCAGAATTGGACGGAGCAACTCAGATCCATTCAATCAATTTGAAAGCACATAAGTATACTATTGCATCTTGAGTCATAAACACACCAAGGTTCCAAAATTTACAAGTTTAAATAAGTAAAAAAAAACAATCACAATTACATCCTAGTAAATGGATACATACATACACACACATACATAGCAATGCAATTAAGATGCCTAGCTCATCTTCTCCGTATAAATTTCAACTTTTACCACATCATACGCCTTTAATGAACATCTTCCATCAAACAAACAATAAGTACCCGTCCATTCATCATCAGTAGAGCACGTTGTCCACCAGTACCGCTGCAGAAGGCCATAAACCAAAGTTTTCATTCATGCATTCCCATGATTCATCATCAACGTGGTAGGCGTAAAGAGGTCCATCACCAAACTTCACCAAAATACGAGATCAAGGAGAATCGAAGAGAACAGGGCGAGATACACATACACATTGAGGATCAAAATCGAGATCTGAAGGGGTGGCAAAAGTTGCCAACTACTCTCACTTACATCGAAAACCTCGGCAAAATGACAACAAAGCGACAATTGTAAGTACCATACTTATGGAGGTTATCCTTGATACATGAGAGTATGTATTGAAATAGTCAAGGCATTCGGTAACCTTTTATTACCAATCTGACCTTATACTTATCAATTGTTCCATCTGCTTTCATTTTCCGTTTTGAAAATCCATTCAAAACTTAGTGGTTTAATTCATGGAGGAAGATCAACTAATTCCCCACGTATGGTTTTGCATGATGAAATCAATTTCACTCTTAATGTCATTCTTCCATAAGATGCCTTCAGATGAATGTATAACATCATTATACGTTTGATATTCAACCTCTAGCATAAAGTTTAGAAAAATGATCCAAAAAAATTCTACCCTTGCTCGTTTACTTCTTTGTGGCTCTATTTCAAGTTCAAACCCTTGTTGATCATTTGAGTCATATTTATCGATAATCTCCGAAGTTTGTTTCATTGAACTTTGACCAACTTCCCTAGCTTTACAAGAGAATACATTTTTCAAAGAAAAGACATCCTTTGCTTCCATTATCGCATGCTTGTGAATCTCAGGGTTCTCCGATTCATACACAAGAAATCGATATACATTGCTATGTTCTATATAGCCAATGAAAATACACTACACCATATTTAGGGATATATTCTCAGTTGCTTTAGTAATGAGGTCATTACCTTTGCAAGACACCCTCACAATTTCAAGTAGTTGTAGGAAGGTTTAATTACCTTCCATAACTTATGTGGTGTCTAGTCTCTTTAATTTTGGGGAATCTTGTTTAAAAGGTAATTAGCTTATAAAACAACTTCCCCCACATGTTAGGCACATTATAGTACCAACGTTACTTATATAGAGCTTCTCCGCATCTTAAACCTTTAATTAAGTTTGGGATTCAACATTATGCTCATAGAGAACAATTTTCACTATAGCTTCATCTTTACATTATTTTTGTGCTATCATCAATGAAGGTAATAAACATATTCCTTCAACCAATATGTTACCATATCAATTGTTATGGTAATAATATTGCCCTCGTTTGGAAGTGTATAGTCCGAAGACTTGTTCCATCTTATGGCGATTGGAGTATTTTTTTCATAAAATTTTACTTCTTGAACACATCGTCTAATTTACGGTTTGAAGTCGTTTTTGACTTCCACTACGTTTGCCGTGATAATATTTGTCTTAGCAATATTTACCTTAGTAACATTTGAAGGTGGTAACAATATTTACCTTATCCTCTCTAATAATAGGAGGATCATCCTTTAGATATTTAACCAAGTTTATCATGGTCAATTATGCAACATCTTTTGTTGCCATGTATGAAATTCTTTCCAATAAATTTTACTGGTTTTTTCATTGTGTCACGTAGACAAAATCCAAAACCAAGCATTATGAATCTGTTAAACGTCAGGAATTTAGTCAAAGACTAAAACCATAAATAGAAACATAATTTCTAACTTTTGTTAGACGATGGAGATTTAGTAAACTAAACCTCAAACAAAAGTTCACACGGTATTAATAGAAAGCACAATAATAAACAACGCACCAGGTAGGTAACTTATGAAAGAGAGGTGGTGCACTAGGCACGCTTAAATACCAAGTCTCTCAAAGAACCAATCCTAGACATGCATTTTTTAAATTTTCTTTCAATCGCCGTTTATGGATTCTATTCTTGAAATCATTCCAAGTATGGATGATCAATCGAAATCACTACCTTTGATTCACAACAATTTGGAATCTTCCATTTATGGTCCAACGACCCTCTCGATTCTTTAGCCATTTTTAAACATTGTGCACTTCATAGCATGCATCAGAATAGGCTTTAAGAATTTAATTTTAACATAGAGAACCAAATTCTTCTATGCTTTGATTTGAGGCCTTAGTCAGAATTTAGTAGCCAATGTTATTTCCAAAATAAATTCACCGATTTATTTCTAAAATAGAATTATACTTGATACTTTAAGAAATAATAACTTTAAGTTATTTCTTTCACCAATTTATTTCAAGGTTGAATCATTATAGATTCTCACGAAATTAAATTCAACGATTTATTTCCCTTAACAAGTTAGAATCAACACATGATTCTAGTATAGAAATATATTTAATGATTTATTTCCTTTTACACAAATTGAATCATATTTGATTCTTACAGAAATAAATTCAATAATTTATTTTTCTTAACAAGTTAGAATCAACGCATGATTCTAGTACAGAAATAAATTTAATGATTTATTTCCTTTTACACAAATTTAATCATATTTGATTCTTACGGAAATAAATTCAATGATTTATTTTTCTTAACAAGTTAGAATCAATGCATGATTCTAGCATAGAAATAAATTTAATGATTTATTTCCTTTTACAAAAATTGAATCATACTTGATTCTTACGGAAATAAATTCAATGATTTATTTTCCTTGCAACGTTAGAATCATACAAGATTCTCTTGAAAATAAATTCAATGATTTATTTTCTTTTCTAAAATTAGAATCAACACAAGATTCTAATTTAGTAGTTTATTTTCATTATATCTTCTGTTAAACAAGATAAATATCAATCCAACTTAATTCTGTTTAACCAACAGAAATCAAAAGGAATTAATCCTTTGATTTTAATTTCATTTCTTGTTTGAAAGATTAAGTAAACCCGTTAAAATGACAGGAATTAAATTCCTGAAACGAATTATTTATGAGATATTTTATTTCCAAAACAAAACATGACTTCGCTTGGATATCATATTTCTCTCTACAAAATTTCTCAAAAGAAATTGTTAGTACGAAATAAAATTCACATAATTTCAAAAAATACAAAGAATCACAATTAACACAAAAAAATGTGACAAAGTATAATTTATATACAAGCCATATTTAAAATGTCTACATTATAAGGTAACACTATCATAATAATATTATCAAAATATTACCAAATTTAAAACTTTATCTTAACAATACATGCAAACATGTATTTAAAGTTTTTATTTCCATTCCAAGAAAGGTTGACATATAAGGTTATAAAATTACCATATTTTCATATTGAATGTCATATTTATTATTTAATATTAATGTCAAAAATGTTTAAGGAATATTTCATTATTACCTTAACAGTGTCATAAAAAGGTTTAATTATGACATAAAACATACCATATTAAAAGTCAAAATTTAATATAGAATATTACCTTAATAATACCATAATTTATGGTTTTAAAAGTGTCATATTTACAAGAAAACTTATTAAGGAATATTTAAATTACCTTACTAATCGAATATTCAAATGTTCTATCTCAAGAAAACCGCTTGCATCGTGTTGAATTCGTAGTGTTGGTGATCTCAACGTTTCTTGTCTTTGGGCATTCACTACCATGAAAATCGTTGAGATGTCTTTGAGCATTTACGAGCACCAAAAGCTTTGAAGACAAGAAAAAATGGTCAAATACCAAATATAAAATAATTGGCCACTTTAGTTTAAAGCCATATAAAGGTTATGGAAAAAGCACGCATGTAAATCACAAATAACAACATTATGCTTTTCTTTTTCTATGCGTGAAAATTTCCTTATCGTGTGAATCATTGCTTTAGATACAATAATTTGTCCGTCTTGGATTAAAATTAAGAATATGTTTTAAGATTGTTAGAAAATAAGCGTTAATCCAAGAATAAATAATAAGATAAAATAATATTATTTAAACGAACAGTACAAAATTAAGAACAATACAACAATATATAAATCAAACCGATTTGGAACAAAAAAAAACGTGTTGAGGCCTGCACGAACGCAGTTTCCTTAAGACATATTTTCAGCCACTCCTATAGTGCTCGAGTTCATTGGTCGTCTGTCTCCCAGGATACAACAACATAGGATCAGCCACAGTTGCACTACTATGGAGATCACAAACCGACCCTTGCCTTCGCCTATCACCGAAAACCACTTGTAAAATCCACAGAGTAAAACAATAAAAATTTTCTGTGGTTTTTGTTGGTTGTAAACCTAGAAGCTTTACTCCCTATTTATAGGATTGTCATGAGGGTATAAGTGGAAATTTTGACCTAATGGAGCATTTAATATTGAGAATCAATTGATTCTCCTATAAAGCAATTTCTAAAATTATTATCTGAATTAAAGGTAACTTCCAATATTTACCCTTTTAATTCCAAGATAAAATTTGACAAATTTATGCTTTTATTTGAGGAAAATTCATTTCAAATTTGGGTCAAAACATCTGCAAGCTCACAAAGGACCAGACCGGTTCAGACATTTGCGTTACCCACGTCGTGCACGTCTGCACATTTACGAACCAACAGTTGGTTCCACATTTTCCTCAACAACATTTGAATCAATTTCTTATTCAAAGCTCCAAAATTATCAAATTTTTCCAACAGGTTTGCCACTGTCCACCACCATGTATCTCTATTGCCGAACAAGTCAACCACCGTAGCTGGAAAGAAAGTTCACAAGTCCAGTGTGGATCCAGAAATATATTTGAGGATGGTCACACATAAAATTTCAAAATTTCATAGTAGGCACAAATCATAAATATTAAAAAAATTAAGAACTAATTTATAAAAATTAAAAAAATCCAAAACAAATATGTGAATATTGAAAAGTTTAGACTGGGCACAAACCACCCTACATTACATATAGATCCGCCACTGAGTTGACCTGCTCCACAGGATTCGCCCAACAAGGGAAGAATGAATACTATTATAAAGACAAGCTTTCCCACAACTTGGAATGCCTTTTAAGCAGCGAAGAAGGAGCAGTATTAATTTCAAATTTGTCCAAACACTTCTGCGATCTATGATCTCGCTTCAACTTTCAGGTTTGTGAAGATCATTTTATAACTCTCTTTTGGGTAAGTTTTAGCCCCTGCGAACCTTCACCACGTAAACTTCCTTAAACAAATTTTTGGACACGCGAACACCTAGCTATGATCGTTCGCGAACTCAACATGTGGATGCTATTCTAGACTACGTGATGACGCGCGCGGCCCATATCAATGACAAGCCGACCAAGGCCATCACATCTCGGAACATCCAATCGATAGCTAAACCACGATAACCTTTTATCGACACATGTCACTCTCGACTAAGCTTTTATAAGAACAATGACGGATCCACAAGGCTTTAGAGGGGAGCAAATGCACCTCCATTTTTGAGATTTTTTTAATATTAAATTTCTTCTTTAAAAAATTAATTTAGAGTGTATAGGTGAAAAAAATAAAAATTCGCAAGTCCATTTATGAAAAAAATTTATTTTAAAACTCTATTTTTGAATTTTTAAATTTGTCATTGTATAAAATACCATGCAACAGAGACTAAGGCCATAATACCTCCTCTCCAACTAAAAACCAGACAAGAATCCACCATAATTCCCCTTTACCGCCACCAAAACCACTGTCCTTCCTCTACTAGGAGAGTTGACCACTTTACTCGGCAACAATCTTCTATGCATGTTAGCGGTTGTAACTCAAATGTATTTTTTGGGTTTATTCTAAGTTCTTCGCACAAATTTCATGAGAATTAAAGTGCTAGGAGCCACGTACGTACTCATTTACATACAACAATTAGTCTAATAAAACTGAGTTCACCCGTTGATCCTAGAGAAAGGAATACCATTTCACACAATGCGAATAAGAAGATGCCCTACACATCTTCTCTGTAGCTCGGGATTAAATTTCAACTTTTACCGTCTACAAAAGTTTTATATAGGTAAGTTCAAGGTTCATTATCAACTTGTTCATCGTATGTAAGTGACCACAAGAGCAAGCAAAATGTTATAACAAGCAGCAGGGGCGAAACTAGAAATTTAAAAAGGGACCAAAATAAAATTAAAAAAACTAAAAATTTATAAAGGAGGCTGTTAGACTAATGAGTTAGTTAGAATTGATTTAGTTTGTTATTAATTAGTTGGGCTTGTTAGTTAGTTAGGCTGATATTGCATTGGGTTATAAATACTCAATATCACTGTAATTCAAGAGTATCCAATCAATTAATAAAGTTTTCAGATTACTCTTATTCCTCTCTAATCTTAATCAACATTTACCTTCCTCACTCACACTCACCGTCATTCATCACTATCTCCGGCAACCATGCCTGAATTCTCACATGGTATCATTCGCCAACAACGATCCTGACACCGTGTCTTCCGCCAACGATGTTCAGTTTTTCTTCTGCCTTTCCATTCAGATCTATACTCCTCGAAATCTTGTTCGGAGATTCTGCCTTCTCGCATGCCCTCCAACGTTGCTCTGATTTCGGATTTGTGCTTCGATTGCTTCCACTGCTGATGAGTCATCGAATCTAATTTTTTTCTTCGTCTGAATCTGGAACATCAGAGTTTTGTTCCGGTCTTGTTTGCTTCAGAGCCTTGGCGGTGTTCCGGTCTTGTTCCGGCAGTTCCGATTGCGAAAAGCGTAGGTGTAAACGGTTCTTGATCTATTTCAGAGCTACAAAGTTAGATCCGCGACGTTGTTCTATCTCGCGAAGTTTTGTTCCAATCTTGTTTTTTTTGCTGCCATCTCTGCTATCGATTTGTTTTCCTGCTTCATCAAAGTCAGATCTGATCATTGCTGGGTCTTCTGTTGTTGACAACTCATTGAATATGGTTCTTGGATCGAAAAATCTTCTACCGCTGGCTTAGTTCTATTTCTTTGCGTTTCTTGCACAAGCTCTGCATTGGGAACCCATCTGTCCAATCAACTTGTGTTCGTCTGTCGTTTCGTTTTTTGTCATCGTAGTCAATCTGGATCTTTTACTATTGTTATTTGGTGAGATTTTCCCTTTCTCTACTATTTTCAGCTGATCTGTGATTTGCAATCTGGTTTGGTTGATTGATGTCTTATGTTGAAATTTAATTGTATGTTGAGGAATTTCAATTGCATATTGGCTTGATACACGAACAACTCGATTGATATATATTGGAAATTGTTTGTAATATGTGGAAAGGTTTGTTCACTGTGTCGTTTATTGATGATCGTTGGAGATATATATTGATAGGTTAGCACTTAGCACCGACAATATCGTTATCAACCTTTCATCCTTGATAAAGACCAAATTTTCTCTTTTGTTTAGAATAAGAAAAAATTCGTTGTTAATACCTATTAGTCAGTGCTCATTGAATTCTCTTCTTCTCATTGCTTGCTCGTCAAGAAAGCTGCTCATTATTCTGGTTGGTTTTGTTTGATGAGAGTTACTCACACTCAATGATAATTGTCTTTGAGATATTTGAAGCATTGTCTTGTTCTGGATTAGTGTTATTGGTTGGAACACTGCTGATTTTTCTATTCTCTACTCAGCTTATACCTTACTGTTGGGTCGAGTATGGTTTCGACTGGTTATTTTGCATCTGTTGATTGGTTCAAGTTCAACCAACATATTCTTGTAAAGATCATGTGTTTGCATCTATTGCTTGTGCTACAATCTGCTGGTGATGTTCAAAGCTGTTGAATGCTAAAGTTTTGTTCAAGAATAGTGAATTTTTATTTCTTCATTGTCAATTTGCTTCATACACAAGGTGTACATGAAACTTAGGCTTAACAACCAAGTTTACATGGGAAGAAAATCTTTAGGGAGGCTTAGTGTTTAACAGCCTTGCTTTCTGTTAACCAGACATAAGAGAATGTTTTCTTGCTCGAAGGTGGGCATCAGATTGCACCCGGAAGCTTGACGTTTAACAGCCTTGCTTCAAACAAAAAGAAAGTCTAAATAAGTGAGAAGGAAGACAGTGAAAATGAAAGAGGAAGTTTCAAAAGGAATTCCAGATTAAGAAGTTGTAGGATAGGAAGGTGAGCAAAGAAGAACGAAGGGAAAGAAAAAAAATTCCTTCGATTCTCGGTAAGCCACCAAGCAAGAAGTACAAGTTTGTTTTAAGGAAGTTTCAATTCTTTACCAGCTTGGTTCCAAGAATTTCAGTTCACAAACTACCAACTCAAAATTTCAGGGTATTTAAAATTTCATTGAAGAAGTTGAAGAAGATTGAGAAAGTTGAGAAAGCAGGGAGAATGTTAGACCAATGAGTTAGTTGGAATTGATTTAGTTTGTTGTTAATCACTTGGGCTTGTTAGTTAGTTAGGTTGATATTACCTTAGGTTATAAATACCCAATATCATTGTAACTCAAGAGTATCCAATCAATTAATAAAGTTTTCAAATTACTCTTATTCCTCTCTAATCCTAATCACCATTTACCTTCCTCACTCACACTCACCGTCGTTCATCACTATCTTCGGCAACCATGTCTGAATTCTCACAGAGGCCAAAATGAAATTAAAAATTTAGAGAGGGTTTTACTAAGATTTTACAAACTTTGAAGGGATTATAGAGATAATTTTACCTTTTTTCTAAAATAATTTATCTTATTCCTAATGAAAAAAAAAGTTTGCGAGGAATCCCTAAAACCCCATATGTTCCGCCCCTGACGAGCATAATTGGCCGGAGCAACTTGGATCCATTCAAATAAATAAACAATCAATCAATTTTTAAGCATGTATATAATTATTTAGGATCATGGTAAATCGGAGAAAGAAAAATTTGCAGTGATGTCATGGGGACACTAACCTTCATTTAGAGCAAGAAATCTCACAATACCAGCTTTGGAATGGAAGCTGGTTTCATATTTAGACACTCTAGTCGCATGAATTTCTCCCGATTTTTTGTGCGGGCTGATATTTGTGTAATTTTAAGGAGATCTACTAGAGAAAGACAATCAGCAGGTTGTGAATTTTCATTTATTGGTAGTTCAGCATTCGACTGAGTTTGAGGGGTGTTATATATATGATAACTAATATTTCACTTAAGTTAGGGATGTAAATGAATAGAGCGTTCGACGAACCATTCATGAACCGTTCGTTTATTAAGGTAAATAAACGAGTCTGAACAAAAAATTTATATTCGTTTAATAAACGAGCGAACACGAACAAAAGTGTGTTTGGTTCGTTTATATTCACGAACAAGCTCGTTTATCGGCTCGCTTATAGGCTTGTTTTATTTTTTAAATTTTAAATATTGATGAAAGTATGGACTAAATTGAACACATGATGAACTTTGGAGTTCAAATTGTGAAGCTCGAGGTTCTTAAGAACTAATGGATTAGTTTCACAACTTTGGAGTTCGCTTTTATTTTTGTTTGTTTAGTTAATGTTTTTTAACATATAAATGAACATGTTCGCAAACACTAAACAAGTGAATACAAACACCTTCAAAAATAAATAAACGAACACTGACACAATTTTAACAATTTAAATGAGCACGAACCGAACATGAACACATTTAAAAATAAACAAATAGACACCAACATAATCTTGTTCGTTCAAGCCCAATTCATATACACCCTTACTTGAAGTGGATAGTTGATCTATGAGAATTAAAACTCGAGCGAGATCACTCCCACTTATTGAGTCATTCTCAAGAAAATTTGCATTTCTTGATTCTATAATTCTAGTGCTGTGAGATGGACAGTAGAAACTTTGCATTTTTTGATACAAAGAGGAACCCGAATTCTCTATCAATTTGGTGAAGAAGAAAGACGAAGTTCTTCGAACGGAACACCATGAAAAGGAAGATGAAGAACATGAGGAAGAACATATGGTGGATGTTCTCGAAGATTCCACCGATGCAAGACCTCATGACATGTCTTTGAGGGAGCTTCACGAGTCTCTTATTCGTCACATGGACTTGTCTATAGGATCTCTTGGGTCTCACATGAATTCTAAGCTCGATTCTCTTAAGGCACGCCAAACTTTTTTTGGAGATGCGATTAGCGCTCTTTAGCGCAAGTTTGATGGTTATCCTTTCCCTCCTCCAACATCTACATTATGAATCTTTGTTGGATGATGCTTTTGTTGCTACTTTATTTTGGTACTTATGGATGTTTTATGGATTTTAATTTAAGTACCTATAGATATTAATGCTTTATTGTTATATTTATCCCTTTAATTCTAGCATTAATTTTGATTGTTCTCCTTTATTATATTGTAGTTAACAATTTTCTTGAATATTTTTTATATAACAAAAAAATGAGAAATATTAGTGAAAAATGAGTTATTAGAAAAATTGAAACTTAAATATTTTTTGATTTAAAACAAGTTTTCGAAATCATTCATTATCTCTAAAATTGTTTTTCTAAGGGGCAGCATTTGTCAAAAACATTTTTTCAAAGTGTTTTGTTATATCAAAAAGGGGATATTGTTGAACTAATATTTTGATATAACAAATTAAAATAAAAATGTTTTTGGACTTAATCGATTATATCAGATATTTCAAAAATAATTTAAAGTCCAAACAATCTTGAAAAATTTGTTTCGAATGATTTCTAACATTAGCCGATCTTTTTCAAAACAAGTATGATCCGTTTTTGCACTAAATCTATTTTTTCAAACTCCAAGGCAAAAAGGATCGATCTCCTGATAAAAAGGGATCGATCCCTTTGTTAGCAAAATCATTTTAATTTTTTCTTCCAGTCTCCAAGTGCAAAAGGATCAATCCCATAGTTTATGAGATCGATCCCTTTGTTGTAACTATCATATTTTATGAAAGGGGGTCAAATAATATTGTATCCGATTATTCCAGATACAAATAAATACAACATTATTTGACCCTATTTGGACAATGGGGTCTGATGTTGAGAGGCAAAGCCCTAACTCACCTTAGAGATAAAGATAGAGTTTCAACGACTAAAAATGTGTAGAACTTCGAGGATAATAGCTTGTTACGGTTCATGTTGAAAAGTATTGTTGTAACATTGTTGCTGTCAATTTCTTGCTAAAGATAGTTTAGAAACACCTAAGTAAACTATGTCAAGCATCTTATAAGCTGGAAAGTGTTAAGCATTCATAAGAACTAAGAATAGAATTCCTTGATAAACCCAACATGTCATACCATTTGAGAGTTTCCACACGTGTGAGACGTTTGAATTTTTATTGTATAGCTCTAGTTTTTGTTACAACATTTCCTTTATATGCTCACATCAACTCTTTCATCTAATATTCACTCTTGGTTTTGTGTGTTTGAACTTGACTTAATTTACCTCTAATTCTTTTGGAGACGATTTTACTTATCACTATTATTTTTTATTCAATGTGTATACGTGCACCGTTTACATATCATTTATAGTACATCACACCACGCAATACCTCACTTGTCGAAAGACTTCTTAAAGTTAAATATTATAAAGACTCAAATTTTTTAATTCGAGCCTTGGTCCAAAACCATCATTAATTTGGAAAAACGTATGTAATGCCAAGGGATTAATTCAATCGGGCCTTAGTTGGAAAATAGGGTCAAATAATGTTGTATTTGTTTGGAATGATTTCTAGCTACTAGGTCGAGATAGGCCAAAAATTATGGATGAAATTCCTCTACTCCTTTTCGGTGCCTTTACTTATGCCCCCACACTCAAAATCAGGTTTATGATTTAGGGTTTAAGGTTTTGGATTTTAGGTTAGGGTTTTGGGAATTTAGGGTATGGTATATTTTTAAGGTATAGGGCGTAGGGTTTAGGATTTAAAATTTTGATTAGGGCTTGAAATTTAATTTTGTTGTATTTTTTAGTGTTGAGACATAAGTAAAACCACTGAAAAATGGTAGAGGATTTTTATCCAAAAATCACTTACCACTGCCAGCCTATAGCCCATGGTTTAGATGGAAAAAGGGGGTCAAATAATGTTGTATCTGATTATTCCAGATACAAATAGCCGGAATACTACTCTAATCTATTCCATTTTCTGAAGAGGTGAAGCAGAGGAAATTCTCAACATCCCTATCCCTTCCTCACCACAACCTGATTTATTGATTTGGTTAAGGGAACATTCACTATTCGAAGCGGATACAGAAAACTACTACATCAACCTGATATATCCTCATCTGATCTAGCTCT
This sequence comes from Hibiscus tridactylites, assembly GCA_958450335.1. NCBI lineage: Eukaryota > Viridiplantae > Streptophyta > Magnoliopsida > Malvales > Malvaceae > Hibiscus > Hibiscus tridactylites. Next base: position 32,551,686 of record OY288273.1, on the reverse strand, counting down.
AAATAAACAGGTATGGCAATTAGCCAAGATTAAAATCTCCATTTGGAAGTTTTTGCATAATTTCCTTCCAACCAAACAGTATATCCTAATTGTATTCAGTGCAACAATGCAATTGAAGACAGGGAGCATGTTTTTGGAGATTGCATTTATGCTAAAGTTATTTGGAGTAGAATGAATTATTGTTGGCCAAGTACTACTAGATTAATGAGTTTCAAAGAATGGTTAGTATGGACGTTTGCAAACGTATTGAAATTGCAGTGCTTATACTCTCGTAACAAATGATATCGCGATGGCTTACTGCAACGAACAGAGGAATTAGTAATTACATACCTTTGTGAGGACCTATTGCATGGAGCTTGATACTGCTACTTCAAGATTAAGTCCTCCCACTCCTGGTGATCATCATCATTTGGAGTTGGCTTGCCGGACTATTTCTTTTCCAACCGATTCTGCCGTAAAAATATAAAAATATGTATTTTCAAAATATAAAAATATTTTATTAGTTTAATGTAAAAATATAAAATATATATTTATTAGTTTAATATAAAAATATTAAATATAAAAAATATTAGTTTCAAATATATTCGGGTACCTAAAAAATGCTAATTTCTGACCCGGGCCAAACCCAGGCAAAAAAAAAAAGTAAACTATGTCAGGTACCACCGAACAATAGGGGGTGACTTGTTTTTACCACCAACCTTTCAATTGGTCCAAACTTACCATCAAACTTTATTTTTTAACTCGTTTATATCACTCTGTCGTTAAATCGTTAACTCCGTGATGACATGGACGTTGCACCAAAATGACGTCGTTTTGGTGTCGCTATTTTGATACTAAATGACCCAAAACGACGTCGTTTTGCTAGAGAAAAATGTGTGAAATTGTGCACTCAACGGGATTTAAACCTAGGACCTTAAGCATCAAAGACAACCTCCTAAACACCAAGCCAACCTAATATCTTTGAATTATTTTTAGCACAAATAATATATATTCCAAACTGTAGTTTGTCATATAAATAATATTACTTTATCTGAATAATATAAATATATTATATCTAATATAAAAATATTCAAATATTGATATACATATATTAAAACATAAATAATAAATAAAATGAAAATATATAAATATTTTTATATTATAAATAATATTAAATAGATAAATATATTATTATAAAAACTAAAAGACTAATTTTTAAAATAAAATTTGTTTAAAAAATTCAAAATTCGACAAAACCTTAATCCCTAAACCCATAAACCCTAACTCTAACCCTAACCTTAAACTATAAACTTTAAACTCTAAAATTTTATTCATAAAAAATAATATTAAAATATATAAACAAATAATATATTATTATAAAAACTAAAAAATAATTTAAAAATATAAATTTTCCAAAATTTACGAAAAGACTAAAAAATTCACTAAAATCTTAAAGCTCAACCCCCAAATCCATCTATTTTGGTTTCTAATGGGTTTAGGGTTTTAGAGTTTAGTAGTTAAGAATAAATTAAAGATATTAGGTTAGCTTAGTGGTTAGGAAGTTGACTTTAATACTTAAGGTCCCAAGTTCAAATCCTATTAAGTGCACAACTTCATGAAGTAAACTGAAAGTTCAATGCACAGACTAAAAGGTTCATGTATTACCTCCAAATCAAGTTCTAGTTGCTCCAGTCGTTGTGTCTCTGCTTTAATTCTATCATTTAACACCACAATATATGAACATAAGTCATAGAAGAAAATCTCGATCCAAGCTTCGTGGAAATGACTGCTGCAACTGTGGCCTATCTGGACCTGGTCAATAGGAAGAGAAACCCTTTTCTTGGGTACTAGAAATACACCATTCCCCGCCTTCAGATGAGGAAGAATTTTCTTTGCATAATGCCAACAGCAGTAGAAAGTCAAGATTAATCCTATAATTTTGTGAAGTTAAAAGAAACAAAACAAGTGAAATAAGCCAATACCTTATATATAGTTCCATAAGGCGGTCTATATATCTTCTCACATTCATTCTCAACAAATTTACTTAACAATCTTTCCCTTCTGGAAATAAGACCACAAGGGCTGACTATTAGGGTTGTAAAAACAAGTCAGAACCTGAAAACTTGCCTGAAACATGTTCGAGTCAGAACTTGGTTTGACTTGAGAATTTGATGACCCGAACCCGAACTGTAACTGACTGTTGCTGACCCGAACCCGAGTTGAACCTGTTACTGTAGCAACCGAATCCGATCTGTGTCCGACTGAAACGAACCCGAACCCGAGACCGACCTGGCAAATTACCTGATATTACCTGACTGAATCGACCTGAGATCCGATTTTACCCGACTTGTTTTGAACCCGACCTGTTTTAAACCCGACCTGTTATTAGACCCGACTTGTTTTGGACCCGACCTATTTTGTACCTGAACTGATATTGACCTGGTTTGATAATTGATACTTAATAAGTAATAATGATATTTTTAATATATGATATGAAGTAATATTATGAACTATTATGAAAAAGTCTATATCTATAATTTTAGGGTGTAACCCCCTCGTCCCGGTCTGGCCGGATGACCGGTCCGAGTGAGCTACACGGGGAAAACCGAGTGAAAACCCCTAAGGATTCCCCCTCGGTTAGTAACCCTATCTTTTTCTTTTCCTTTTAAATCTTGTCTAAATGGATATTAAACCCTAAGTGGTCATACAGTGGAACAACACATACGAATCAATCGAACGAACTCAAACAATCATATTACAGCCCAATTTTTTAAGCTTAACTGCAGGTGGTATCGATACACCTTGACCAGGTCAACTGGTCAAAGTCAATCCGTGGAGACCGTATCGATACACCCTATGAGTGTATCGATACCCTCCCCAACTATTGACTTCCCAAGGTCAACGCTAAGGGGACCATATCGATACGCATGAAGGCCCGTACCGATACCGAACTGGACAGTAACTCTAGTGGCCAAAATAGTATCGGTACGCCCCCTCGCGTATCGAAACACAGGGCCTGAAACATGAAGGTCGTATCGATACGGGACCAACCGTATCGATACCCCTGCTACGAAAACACAGATTTGAGCTGATTTAAGGCACCAAGTGGCCCTCAAATCCCTCTCAAGCCTCAACCAACACACTAACATGTATCCTATATCAAACCAAGAGTTTAGGCATGCTTAAACTTACAATTAAAGGCACATTTCACACAAGACGTTGGTTCAATCATACATGCAACAAAAGCTTTCAAGCAATAACATTCTAACAAAAGGCATGTCAATCATTCAAGGTCATACAAGGAACTCAAACCTTTAAGGCACAAAACAAGCATAGAGAGGTTTACATCCACATCAAGGCAACCTAACATAGATAGACATACTAACACACACAATGTGTAACCTAGCAAGTCATGCTTACAAACCATGGTCAACACAACATCAAAACACATATAAATGAGTCATACAAGCTCATACACAACCCCCGCCACATTGCTAGCTATTACAAAATTACCACCGTACTTGAGTCACAAACTTGGGAGCCCTCCTTGCCTTGCCTCGAGCTAACACCACACTAATGATCTGCATTGTTGAACATTGAGAGCGTAAGCTATAAGCTTAGTGAGGGTGCTCTAAAACGAAAAACAACAACAATGCAGGGTCCAAGCATGTTAATCCTAGTCTTACATACATCAAGTATAGGCATAAAATCAAGTAGACCTAGCTAGTCTTTCAAGTGGCATATATGGTCTCTCAATCCTATCAAGCTCAAACATCAATATCAATCTCATGTAGCAACACATATAACACAACCATATATCACCATCGTATATCACAATACATAAACAAGTTTAATTGGCCACTTTAATTACCCCGATTGTGCGGATATAAACCTTAACAACACTTTACCTCGGTGGGATTTCACTCATCACCGGACCTTGCATGTGAGGGATTCCACTCATCGCCACATGCCCTACGGATGGGATTCCACTCATCATCCCGTAGAAATATATAAAATGCTTCCAGTGGAATGTTACATCACCGTACTCCTCCTTGATGACTTAACGCCATCAAGGCCACGTACGTTTTGACTCAATTTGTGTGCACACTATCCTAATGATCGATCATTTACAACCGGTAATTATTTTAGTGCCAATTATCATAACCACATCATATATGTATCATTAACCACATTCATGCCCACTCTCATAGATGCATAACAAGATAAACTTGCACCCATCAACCACAATCATAATAGCATAGTTAAACAAGCATAAGTGCATTCATGGATATCAATGGTTAAATCAACAACTTGAATTAACTATGAGTTGCCTACCAAGCACACTTCACACACACTCCCACTACCATACTCGAACCAAACTTAAAATAAGTTGAAATCACTCACCGCCCTTCCTTAGCAATTCGAACCAATCCTCCTACGAGCCCGGATTTGGTCCCAAAGCCTCTTCCACGTTTCCTCTTGCTTCTCTTAATTTGGTGTTGAAATCGATTAGTAAAAGCAATGGAATAGTAACTAGGGTTTTAGGAGAGTTTGAAAATGGGGGAGAGGGTTTTGAAATTGGGAAAGGGAAAATGAGAAGGAAGATGACAACTTTTCCCTAAAAGTTGTCTTGCTTTATTTAAGATGTGGGTAAATCACAATATTGGTCCCTCCCCCTTTATTAAGATTCAAATAGGTCATTATTCAAAGTTGGTTTATTTTAATTAGATTTTATTTGACTCGAACAATAACCCGGCTAACTCCTAGGCCCAAGACACGGGTGTTACAACTCTCTCCCACTTAAGGAATTTCGTCCCCGAAATTACCTGACTGAAAGAGATACGGAAACTGCTTTTCCATATCCTCCTTCCTCTCCCAAGTGGCCTCGTCCACACCTCTACGTTGCCACCGCACCTTCACTAACTCAATCGATCTACCCCTCAACACCTTACTGTCAGAAGCTAAGATCTCAACGGGCTCTTCTTCATAAGTCAAATCCGGATTCAATTCGATTTCTTCTACGAGCATAACATGTGATGGATTGGACCTGTACTTGCGAAGCATCGACACATGAAACACATCGTGTATCTTCTCAAGCCCGGATGGAAAATGCAACTGATAAGCAACGGGACCAACCCTCTTCACAATCTCATACGATCCTATGTACCTCGGACTCAACTTCCCCTTTCGGCCAAATCTCATTACTTTCTTCCACGGAGACACTTTCAAGAACACCTTCTCACCCACTGAGAACTCAACTTCCTTCCTCTTCAAATCGGCATAGGACTTCTGCCTATCCGAAGCAGCCTCCAAGCGATCACAAATCAATTTTACCTTGTTGGTTGTCCCCTTGAGCAAATCTGGCATAGGTAACAATTTCTGTCCTACCTCGGCCCAACATACTGGAGTTCTACACTTCCGACCATACAAGGCCTCATACGGAGCCATCTGAATGCTCGACTGAAAACTGTTATTGTACGTAAACTCCACTAGAGGCAAATGCTTCTCCCAAGTACCCTGAAAGTCTATGATACAACATCGTAGCATATCCTCTAAGATCTGAATAACCCTTTCTGACTGACCATCTGACTGAGGATGATAAGATGTGCTGAAGTTCAAACGGGTACCCAAAGCTGTATGCAGACACTCCCAAAATCTAGAAGTAAACCGCGGATCTCTATCTGACACAATGGACTTCGGCACACCATGTAGCCTCACAATCTCACCGATGTACAAATCGGCCAACCTATCTAAGGGGTAAGCAGTGTTGACTGCCAAGAAGTGAGCACACTTCGTAAATCGATCCACTATCACCCAAATTGAGTTCTTCTTCGTAGGAGTCAAAGGCAAACCCGAAACAAAATCCATGGTGATGTTCTCCCACTTCCATTCCGGAATTTTCAACGGCTGTAACAAACCTGAGGGAACCTGATGTTCCGCCTTCACTCTCTGACACACTAAGCACTTACTCACAAAGTCGGCTACATCTCTCTTCAAGCCAACCCAGAAATACTCATTCTTCAAATCACGGTACATCTTCGTACTTCTAGGATGCATAGCAAACGGACTGCTGTGGGCTTCAGTCAAGATCGTGCGTCTCAAATCACTGTCTTCTGGCACAACTATTCTGTCTTTGAAACACAAAACCCCATCAGTGCTGAAACTATAGTCTGAAGATCTACCTTCGGCTATATCTTGCACGTGAGGTGCCAAAGATCTATCTAAGAGTTGTTTCTCTTGAATCATCTGACCTAGAGTAGGTCTAACCTGAAGTTCGGCTACCAAGCCACCATCTCCGGACAAACTCAATCTAGCAAACATAGCTCTCAAGTCTACGGCCACCTTCCTACTCAAGGCATCGGCCACTACATTGGCCTTACCCGGATGGTACTCAATCGTGAGATCATAGTCCTTCAGCAACTCTAACCATCTACGTTGTCTGAGATTCAAATCTCGCTGAGTCATAATGTACTTCAAACTCTTGTGGTCGGTGTATACTGTGCATTTCTCACCATACAAATAATGCCTCCAAATCTTCAAAGCAAACACAACTGCAGCTAACTCTATGTCATGGGTCAGATAGTTGCGCTCATGAGTCTTCAATTGTCTTGAGGCATAAGCCACTACTCTCCGGTCTTGCATAAGAACACATCCTAGCCCTACATACGAAGCATCACTATAAATCATATAGTCCTTCCCGGACTCAGGCTGAATCAAAATCGGAGCTTGGGTCAAAGCTTCTTTCAATTTCTCAAAGGCTCTCTGTCTTGCATCTGTCCACTCAAACTGAACACTCTTCTGAAGTAACTGTGTCAATGGAGCAGCTAACTTAGAGAAGCCCTCTACAAACCTCCTATAGTATCCGGCTAAGCCTAGGAAGCTACGTACCTCTGTCACAGACTTCGGTTGCTTCCACTCAACAATGGCTTCAATCTTCTTCGGATCAACTCTAATGCCTTCAGCTGATACTACATGTCTTAAGAAGACTACCTCACGAATCCAGAATTCACACTTGCTGAGCTTCGCATGTAACTGATGATCTAACAAAGTCTTCAAAACAAGTCTCAAGTGTCGGTCATGGTCTTCTTCAGTTCGCGAGTACACCAAAATGTCATCTATAAATACAACCACAAACTAATCTAGATACTGATGAAAAATCCTATTCATCATGTCCATGAAAGCTGCCGGTGCATTAGTCAACCCAAATGGCATGACTAAAAACTCATAGTGACCGTATCTAGTCCTAAAGGCCGTCTTCGGTACATCAACCTCTCTTACCTTTAGCTGGTAGTAACCTGATCTCAAATCAATCTTCGAAAAGACAGATGCTCCTCTCAACTGATCAAACAAGTCATTGATTCTAGGCAACGGATATTTGTTCTTCATTGTCAACTGATTTAACTGTCTATAATCTATGCACATTCTCATACTTCCATCTTTCTTCTTCACAAACAACACTGGTGCACCCCAAGGTGAAGAACTAGGTTGAATAAAACCTCTATCTGTCAATTCTTGCAATTGAGTCTTCAACTCTTTCAATTCTTTCGGTGCCATACGATACGGAGCAATCGAAACAGGAGCTGAATCAGAATAAGTCTCAATGCTGAACTCTACCTCTCTGTCCGGTGGTAACCCTGGCAGTTCTTCCGGAAACACGCTAGGAAAATCACATACTGTACGGATGTCCTGAGGTCTAACCTCACTCATGTTAGGGTTCATCACATACGCTAGGTATGCTTCACACCCCAACTCTACTAATCTCTTAGCCTCTAACACTGAAACCACATTGGACAAGAACTTCACGTTCTCGCCTACCACTACAATCTCATAATCATCCGTGAGCTTCAAAGAAATCCGCTTAGTTTCAAAATCTATCCTAGCTCTATGCTCCGTGAGCCAATCCATACCCAGAATCACATCAAAACCATAGAATGGTAGTTCCATCACATCCACTGGAAATACATTCCCCTGAACCATCAACGGACACCTTCGGTACATCTTCCTAACTACTACCGTGTCCCCAAAGGAACTAGTAACACTAACTCCTACCTCTAACAACTCACAAGGCAAATTCAAAGACCGTGCATGCTCACTCAATATGTAGGAATGCGTAGACCCAGAGTCAATCAAAGAAAGCAAACCCAAAGACTGTATCGAGAAGTTACCTGCGATCACATCAGTGTCATGCTGATCTCCCCGCTGAGCATAAACTCTGGCCTGACCTCCGCCCTCTGGCTGAACTGCAACTACATGTGCTATGTTCCTCTGACCATCATTCCTCGGCTGGAAGTTTCCTCTACCGCGCCCGCGACCTCTCTAAAAGTCATTGGCTCGTGCAGGAGCCTGAGCTGGTGCCTGTCCCATCTGATGTAGACAGTCACGCCTAATGTGGTCTCTAGCACCACAACTCCAACAAGAATGATAATTCCCTCAACACTCACCGGTATGGTTCCTCCCGCAAGTAGCACATGTGGGCAACTTCCCACCAGCTCTCTGACCCTGATGGCCCCTACCGTGGTTACCGCCACCACGCCTATGATCATACTGATGCCTGTTGTCCCGATGCCTCTTGGCATCACCTCTATCAAAGTTGCTAGACCTCTTACCCGAACTAGATCCACCTGACCGCCTGGTCAAACTCAAACTGTGCTCTAAGTCCTTGGCCCTCGCGACCAAGACATCAAAATCAGTGTAGTCTGAAGCTAGAGTATAAGTCTTGATTTCTTCATTCAGCCCATATCGGAAGCGGTTACAACGCTCCACCTCAAAAGGTACAAGCTCAGGTGCATACTGACTCAATCTGACAAACCGAATCTCATAATCAGTCACGGACATACTCCCCTGAAGCAATGCCATAAACTCCCTCTTCCTCTCATCAAGGTATCGCGGACCCAAATACTTCTTCCGGAAAGCTGTCTCAAAGAACTCCCAAGTAATCTCGGTCTCGTCCATCCCCTAAGTAACGGTGACCCACCAGGTGTAGGCATCACCCTGAAGTAGAGACTTAACACATCCCAACTTGCGCTCACCAGTACACCCCATCTGAGCAAGAATACGGACGGTCTTCTCAAACTACAACTCTGACCTCTCCGGAGTAGCACCTCTAAACTCTTCGGCCCCAAGGCCCCGAAGTCTCTCTAATGGCAATCCGGTGCCCTCACCCTAATGGTGAGCTGCCTGACCCCCGGCTACTGCAGCCTGAAATGCCCCGGCTATTGCTTGAACCAACGGAGCTAAGTCTATCCCGACCGGTCCTTGGCCACCTTGGCCTCCTTGTGGTCCCACTCCTTCGGGCCCGGCCTCGCCTCCCACTCCAGGTGGAGGAGGTGGTGGAGGTGGAGGTGGTTGAGGAGCTCCAACTCCGACCACTGGCTCTCCCACTTGAGCCTCAACTCTCACAACTGGCTCAACTCTCGGTGCCTCTGCTCGTGGTTCCGGTCGAACCATCCTAGGCCTCCCACGTGGTCTCATGGTTCAACTAGCAAGGTAAAACTACAACAAGAAACAGATAAGGATTATGTTAGTCAAAGCAAGGGTCCAATAGTGCTCAAGTACTCCTTTTTCCCAAAATCTCTTTTAAATTAAGTAGTAGTAGCAATGGGCACACACTCACACCAGACACGACAATCATGCTCCAAAACATCATACGAACAGTCAATTATTCAAGAATTCATGGCAAGACATGCATCGGGCAACACAATCATTTAACACATTAAGCTTACCTCACTTACCTGCCCGAGGTCTCGGTAACCTCAGGCTCTGATACCAACAAATGTAACCCCCTCGTCCCGGTCTGGCCGGATGACCGGTCCGAGTGAGCTACACGGGGAAAACCGAGTGAAAACCCCTAAGGATTCCCCCTCGGTTAGCAACCCTATCTTTTTCTTTTCCTTTTAAATCTTGTCTAAATGGATATTAAACCCTAAGTGGTCATACAGTGGAACAACACATACGAATCAATCGAACGAACTCAAACAATCATATTACAACCCAATTTTTTAAGCTTAACTGCAGGTGGTACCGATACACCTAAGGGGTGTATCGATACCCCTTGACCAGGTCAACTGGTCAAAGTCAATCCGTGGAGACCGTATCGATACACCCTATGAGTGTATCGATACCCTCCCCAACTATTGACTTCCCAAGGTCAACGCTAAGGGGACCGTATCGATACGCATGAAGGCCCGTACCGATACCGAACTGGACAGTAACTCCAGTGGCCAAAATAGTATCGGTACGCCCCCTCGCGTATCGAAACACGGGGCCTGAAACATGAAGGCCGTATCGATACAGGACCAACCGTATCGATACCCCTGCTACGAAAACACAGATTTGAGCTGATTTAAGGCACCAAGTGGCCCTCAAATCCCTCTCAAGCCTCAACCAACACACTAACATGTATCCTATATCAAACCAAGAGTTTAGGCATGCTTAAACTTACAATTAAAGGCACATTTCACACAAGACGTTGGTTCAATCATACATGCAACAATAGCTTTCAAACAATAACATTCTAACAAAAGGCATGTCAATCATTCAAGGTCATACAAGGAACTCAAACCTTTAAGGCACAAAACAAGCATAGAGAGGTTTACATCCACATCAAGGCAACCTAACATAGATAGACATACTAACACACACAATGTGTAACCTAGCAAGTCATGCTTACAAACCATGGTCAACACAACATCAAAACACATATAAATGAGTCATACAAGCTCATACACAACCCCCGCCACATTGCTAGCTATTACAGAATTACCACCGTACTTGAGTCACAAACTTGGGAGCCCTCCTTGCCTTGCCTCGAGCTAACACCACACTAATGATCTGCATTGTTGAACATTGAGAGCGTAAGCTATAAGCTTAGTGAGGGTGCTCTAAAACGAAAAACAACAACAATGCAGGGTCCAAGCATGTTAATCCTAGTCTTACATACATCAAGTATAGGCATAAAATCAAGTAGACCTAGCTAGTCTTTCAAGTGGCATATATGGTCTCTCAATCCTATCAAGCTCAAACATCAATATCAATCTCATGTAGCAACACATATAACACAACCATATATCACCATCGTATATCACAATACATAAACAAGTTTAATTGGCCACTTTAATTACCCCGATTGTGCGGATATAAACCTTAACAACACTTTACCTCGGTGGGATTTCACTCATCACCGGACCTTGCATGTGCGGGATTCCACTCATCGCCACATGCCCTACGGATGGGATTCCACTCATCATCCCATAGAAATATATAAAATGCTTCCGGTGGAATGTTACATCACCGTACTCCTCCTTGATGACTTAACGCCATCAAGGCCACGTACGTTTTGACTCAATTTGTGTGCACACTATCCTAATGATCGATCATTTACAACCGGTAATTATTTTAGTGCCAATTATCATAACCACATCATATATGTATCATTAACCACATTCATGCTCACTCTCATAGATGCATAACAAGATAACCTTGCACCCATCAACCACAATCATAATAGCATAGTTAAACAAGCATAAGTGCATTCATGGATATCAATGGTTAAATCAACAACTTGAATTAACTATGAGTGGCCTACCAAGCACACTTCACACACACTCCCACTACCATACTCGAACCAAACTTAAAACAAGTTGAAACCACTCACCGCCCTTCCTTAGCAATTCGAACCAATCCTCCTACGAGCCCGGATTCGGTCCCAAAGCCTCTTCCATGTTTCCTCTTGCTTCTCTTAATTTGGTGTTGAAATCGATTAGTAAAAGCAATGGAATAGTAACTAGGGTTTTAGGAGAGTTTGAAAACGGGGGAGAGGGTTTTGAAATTGGGAAAGGGAAAAATGAGAAGGAAGATGACAACTTTTCCCTAAAAGTTGTCTTGTTTTATTTAAGATGTGGGTAAATCACAACATTGGTCCCTCCCCCTTTATTAAGATTCAAATAGGTCATTATTCAAAGTTGGTTTATTTTAATTAGATTTTATTTGACTCGAACAATAACCCGGCTAACTCCTAGGCCCAAGACACGGGTGTTACATAGGGTTTTAGGGTATGTGTTTTAGTTTTAAAGGTTTTATTTGTAGGTTTCATTTATCTTACGTTTAGGGTCTAGGGTTTATTGTTAGGGCTTATGGTGTTAGGGTTTCATGGTTTAGTTTTAAAGGTTTAGGGTTTTATAGTTTTGTTTTATGGTTAGTGATTCAATTTTAGGGTTTTAGGGTATGTGTTTTAGTTTTAAAGGTTTTATTTGTAGGTTTCATTTATCTTACGTTTAGGGTCTAGGGTTTATTGTTAGGGCTTATGGTGTTAGGGTTTCATGATATAGTTTTAAAGGTTTAGGGTTTTATAGTTTTGTTTTATGGTTAGTGATTCAATTGTAGGGTTTAGGGTATGTGTTTTAGTTTTAAAGGTTTAGGGTTTTATAATGTTAATGTATGTATCATGTATGCATGAAACCCTAAACCCTAATCATAATGTATGTATGTATGTAAATATGTATGTATCATGTATGTATGTAATATGTATGTATTTATTATTTAATGTATGTAGAAACTTAAAAGTCTAAAACCCTAAACCCTATAATATATATACATATGTATAGTGTATACATATACATTAATTAATATACTGTTATATACATATGTATTATAATATATATATATATATATATATATATTTAATTTTATTTTTTTATAATTTATAGTACTTAACATCTAATTAACTAATTTTATTTCAAGTTGAGCACTTTTTTATTTTTATTTTTTTTAATTTAGACTATTGTTTTTAATTTTTTAATATCGTAATATTTTTTATGTTAGCCTCTAAAACTTTTATTTAATTCTAAATTGATCCCTATTCATTATTTTTTTTATATTCACCCAATGTTTTTTATTTATAATTTGGTACATTTCTTCATTAGTTTTTTAACTTGATGTTTTTTCCATTATAGTCTCCAAAGCTTTATTTGTATTCTAAATTGACATCTATTCATTTTTTTTAAATTAGCCCGATATTTTCTAATTTTAATATGATATTTTTGTTCATTATACTCCCTAAAACTTTATTTTTATTCCAAATTGACCACAATTCATTATTTTTAAAATGTTTCATTATTTTAATTTGATATTTTTGTTCATTATAGTCCTTAATACTTTATTTTTATTCCAAATTGACCCTAATTCCTTTTTTAGTATTTTATAATATTTTTTTATATATTTGTTCATTATAGTCACTAAAATTTTGTTTTTATTTCAAATTGACACATGTTCATTATTTTTCATTTGTCTGATGTTTTATACTTTTAATTTGTTTTTTTTAATTATAATCCCCACAAGTTTATTTTTATTTCAAATTGACCCATATTCATTTGTTTTTCAAATGAATGCCCAATGTTTTATAATTTTAATATGATATTTCTGTTCATTCTAGTCCCCAAAACTTTATTTTTATTCCAATTTGACTCATATTCATTGTATTTTTACGTTTTCTAAATTTATTTTGATATTTTTGTTCATTATACTTCACATAACTTTATTTTTATTCCAAATTGACCCATTTTCATTATTTTTCTTTTCATTATTTTTTAAATTACTTCAACCTGAAATGAACCCGACCTGAAGTCCACCCGAACCTGAAATGAACCCGACCTGAAATGAACCCGACCAGAAATGAACCCGACCTGAAGTCTACCCGAACTTGAAATGAACCCGACCTGAAATGAACCCGACCTGAAGTCTACCCGAACCCGAAATGAACCCGACCTGAAATGAACCCGACCTGAAGTCTACCCGAACCCGAAATGAACCCGACCTGAAGTGTATCCGAACCCGAATTAACCTGTCAATTATCTGCTTCGGACCCGACCCGTTTTGACCCGACCTGGAATGGACCCGACCTGAAATGGACCCGCACCCGACCCGACTCGAGTCAAGACAGAAAAATGACCTGAAATGACCTGTATCCAATTTTACCCGACTTGACAATACCCGACCTGAAACCCATCCGATTACCTGTTTTTACAACCCTACTGACTATTATTTGATCTATAAGGTTCAGCAGTTGAGAAATGTGTCTCGCTAAAAAAGGTTCGTAATTAATTGCTAATCATCTGTCGAAGCAACAAAGGCAGTCTTCAATCCCAAAACATCCACAAATCACTCTCAAACTATCATGTTTTTTCATTTTAAGTGCCTACACTATTTTTGCCCCTTTTAGGTGTCCAAACTATCATTTTACCCTTTTTAAGGTCAAACCAAAGCATCTATTTTGACCAAAAATGATAATCTGGGCACCTATTTTGACCAAAAAAATAGATTGGGCACTTAAAAGGGGTAAAAAAAGTTTAGGCATCTAAAAGGGGAAAACGAGATAGATGATGCACATAAAAGGGACAAAAAATAATTTAAGCACTTAAAAGGTGAAAACATGATAGTTTGGGCATTTATTTTGGTATTAAGCCTTAAAAAATCAATAAAGACCAAATTGAAAAAAAAATCAAAACCATGATTGTTTTGAAATAAAAAATCAGTAAATGGCCAAATTAGAAAATATTTTTAAAACTTTAATTTTTTTTATAATTTTTAATTTTTTTAGATTTTTTACGGTGTAATGACGTAACACTTTTACAGTGTGACACATGTTATCATTTTTTTAGTTTTTAATGAGTTAGTGGTCAAAATTTGGTCAACCGTTACGAAAGCACTAAATTGAGTGTGTTTCGACTGATGATAGTTAAATTGGGTGCAAAAAATCAATAATAGATTAATTAGTTTTTTTATTTTTCATTGAAGACTAATTTGATCTTTATGCCAAATAAAAATAAACAAATAAGTACTCATTAAAAAATTTAATTAAAGTATAATTATTAAAAATATTATTATAATAAAAATAAAATATGATTAAATAAACTAAAGTTCTAAAATTGACATTAGAGGGATTCGAACCCGGGTTAAATAGAGTTAAAATTTAAAAACCATTGTTTTCATGTTTTCCACTTTTTTAAAACATTTTCAATGAAAATGGTGAAAACATCTTTTTTTATGTTTTCAAATTTCACTCATTTTTATTTTCATTTTCTAAAAAGCATTTTCAATTTTTACAATCAAACATGTTTTCTTTAACATTTTCTATTTTCCAAGAAAATGAAAATGACTTATATTCTCTGGAACCAAACGCAGTTTGTAACTGCTATGGAAGATGGTAGTGAAAGAGAGACGATACTCTCATTATATTTATTAAATTGGTTGCAATATCTTGGCTTATATATCATATTAGTACTTAAAGTATACCAACTTTTTTATTTTGGTATCTAAAGTATTTTTTGGTCAAAATAAGTACCTAAAGTATACTTTTTTAGTTAAATTAGGTACCTAATGTATACTTTTTGGTCAAAATAGGTACATAAAGTATTTTTTCGTCGGAGTAAGTACCTAAAGTATATTTTTTTGTCAAAATAAGTACTTAAAGTATATTTTTTGTTAAAATAGGCACATAATGTATTTTTTAATTAGGGTAATTATTTTATACACAAACGCTTGTGGAAACTTTTTTACACAAGCACCTTAGTTTTAGGGGTTAGGGACTCTGCTTAGGGTTTAAAGTTTAGAGGGGTTTAAGTGTAGCAGTTTTGAATTTAGGGGTTGTTGATAGAATTTAGAGTTTAGGGTTAAAATATAGGGTTTATAGGTTAAAACCTAAATCCCTACCCATACTACCCTAAATTCGAACCATGAACCTATATAAAAATATGTATACTTTAAGTACCTATTTTGACCTAAAAATAATTTAGATACCTATTTTGACCCAAAAAATATACTTTAGATACTCACTTTGACGAAAAAAATACTTTAGGTATCTATTTTGACCAAAAATTATACTTTAGCAACCTAGTTTAACAAAAAAACATACTTTAAGTAATTTTTTGACCAAAAAAAACTTTAGGTACCAAAATGAAAAAGTTAGTATGCAGTACTAATATGATATATAAGCCTACTATCTTCAATAAAGGACTAGTGTATTTATACAACCTAAAGGTCAATATAGAGTTAGTTAGTGTAACAATAATCTAACAATATGCCTAACTGTCACTAACTGACTATAATAACCAAACTTCAATTGTATAGTACATCACATAATAAATTGTACTCATTGATTGACTAAGAACATTTGTATTATTATACCTTTATATACTCTAATATCTCCCTTGCAACTTCCTCCTCAAGCTCTTGACAGCTCCAAACTTCTCTTGTCATAGAATGCTCCTAAAAAACAACTACAGCAAAGAAACAACATGCAAACCAAACAAACATAGGGAAAATAAGGAAAAATTATTGAGAGAGCATAGATATCACAAATAACTTGTTCAGATGTCGCTGAAGACCAAGTGTGGATAGAGGCTTGGTCATAACGTCTGCAACTTGTTCAAAAGCATGAACCTCATTCACCTCTAGTTTCGCAGCAACCGCTGACAAACAATAAATCCGGCTATATATGTTTGAATTTAGAATATATGTAAGGATTTGCAAAAACAACTATTGCTCTAGAATTATCACACCACAACACAAGTTTTTCATCATCAGTAACACCAATTTTACTTAACAAAGACTAGCCAAATTATTTTAGTGGTAGCACAAGCAACACTACGACTTAGCTTTAGCAGTGGACCTAGACACCACTTACTATTTGCGAGACCCCAAAAATAAGGGTTGTTTCTAAAATATATACAAAACTTTGTAGTGGATCTTCGATCGGTGTTGTCTGATCCCCAATTAGCATCGGCATACCTAACTATGGACAATAGTGAGAAAGGTCTGAATCTGAGACCATAATCTGAAGTGCCAAGAACATACCATAGTATTCTCTAAACTAATTTGAAATGTGTATCAATAGGTGCCTGGATGAACTAACATGCTTTGTTTACAACAGAAGCAATCTCAGGCTGAGTTATCAGTATATATTGCAACTATACTTTTGTATTTTGTTATGTTGGAAATAGGACTTCCTTCATCACTTGATAGTTTCCAGCTAGTCAACATATGAGTAGGAAGTTCTTTAGCTTGATCAAGGCCACTATTCTTTAAACGATAACTGGTGTATTTTCTTTGGCTTAGAAAAACATCATATGCCACATGATTTACTTCAACTCCCAAAAAATAATACAATAGCCCAAGATCTTTGAGTGGAAAAGTTTGGTTCAGAGTATTAGTTACCTTCTGAACTTCTTCCTCATCATCACAAGTTAATATGATATCATCTACATAAACCAATAAGTAGATTGTATTTACTTTAGTTCTTTTTACAAACAAGGATGCATCATATTTGGACGGAATAAAATTATGTTGACTGTAAATACTTCTTTAATTTTTTAAGCCATGCTCGAGGGGCCTGCTTCAAGCCATAAATTACTTTATTAAGCTTGCAAACTAAGCGTTGACTTTTCTCACCTTGTTCATACCCTGGAGGTTGCATCATGTACACTTCTTTATCTTCATTTAGAAAAATATTGTATACATCCACTTGCCTCAAATGCCACCCCCTTTTCACAGCCAGTGAGATGATTGTTCTCATTGTAACATGCTTGACAACAAAACTATAAACTTCATGATAGTCAATACCAGCTTCTTGTAGATATTCTTTTGCTACCAACCTAGCTTTGTAGCGACCAATTGATCCATCAACATTGTGTTTCAGCTTGAAAATCCACTTACAATGAACAATCATTCTGTTAGCTGGTAGTTGAACCAAAGACCGATATTGTTTCTTAAAAGAGCTTCATATTCCTCTTGTACAGTTGCTCTCCACTTCTCATTCTTCATGACCTCCTAAATTGATTTTGGTTCACTAGCAACATCAAAATTGCTAAGAGAGGGTGATAATTCTGCTTGATAGACTTTGGGCTTTCTTATCCCATTTTTACTCCTAGTATTCATGGGATGAGTATTAACATTGTGTTGTACAGAAGAAACACCCACTTCTGCAAAAACGGCAGGAATGTTAGTTCTATAGATAGGGAAAACCACTTGCTGATTTATCTCATCAAAAACTATTTCTCGATTAACAGTAGTGCCCTTAGAGATTTCCTAGTCAATAGTTTTAGTGTGTGTCATATTATTATTTAGTATTGTTACCATACTATTATCATTAATTAGTGTTATTTATTGTATATGTATGCATGTGACATATTAGATATAGGTGTGTTTTGGTTATATATTGTGTACATAATGTGTGAATGTGTATATATTTAGTATCAATATTCGCTACTGTCGTGCTATAATTAACTTCTTATTGTTTGCTATTAGGTACTATTACTAGTATTGTTTATTATTATTGTGATTATTATTTAAATTCACTTTTAATTATTATGTACTATCGTTATCATCATTTTTATATACATTATACGATTGTTATTATTATTGATATTATAAGGAAAATAAATAAAGTAAATAAGAACCAATAGAGCCCATATACAAAATCTTAATAACAGTCCAAACTTAAATAAATTACATGTAGCCCGAAAGCCCAATAAATACATAGCCCAACAAAACAAAAACCCTAATTACCTTAATGGCCCTTTTTGTTTTCAGGTACAGCCGTCACCCATCTGTGACCGTTGGATCTGGCCGCGATCCAACGGTCCAGATTGCACCCGCCAAAGAAGCCCTATAGAGCCCTATCAAGGTTGAAGCGCCGCACCCTTTCCCACCGTCGGATCACGCAAAGGACCAACGATTCAGATCTGTCCGCAGAGAAAAACCCTAGAGAGGGTCTCCCCTTTGCCCTTGCGCCGCGCAGCCTCGACCGTTGGATCGATTCGATCCAACGGTCCCAGATCAAGATCGGCAAGCGTACCGGATCCCTAACGCGCCCCACGCTCGACTTATCGTCTTCCAACGCCCGCGTGCGAGACCACGCGCCTGACGATTCAGTCCCCTCTGCCACAGCCAGCACCTCCACGCCGATGTCCCCTCCGTTTCGGGCAAGTCCGGCAGCAACAAAGACAAAAAGGCAGACCGTTAGAGTACCCGAAATAGCAAGAAAAACAAAAAAAATAAATGAAGATGCAAAGTCAACTAGACATAAGATCAGAGGCAAAGAGAGATAATGTACTGAGTTTTGTTTTACATGGATGTAGTCTCGGTATAAAGAAACCGAGAAAACCAATGTAAAAGAAAAAGAGAGAGAGCATTCGAGAGGTTTTTAGAGAGGAACCATTCGAAAACTTCAGAGAGAAAAAGTTGTAATCGAACTTTCATATAAATACAAGCAAAAGTCAGATTTTCAGAGGTATTCCCCTCTCATTTTTCATTTCAGTCGAATCGAAAGCAAAAAAAAAACAGAAACGGATAGCGTTTTACCTTCGCATCTCTCCTTCTCAGCTTTTCTCCGTTTCTCCTCTGTCGGCGATAAGCCATCCGACCTCATCGGTCGGGACGGATGAGCCAACGGCAGGGGTGAGCGGCGGTTTTAAGTTTCTTTTAGGGTTTCGGAAAGCATTTTGGTTCTCTCCGGTGCCGGATTTGTGGTGATCGGCGAGGTTTTCAGATCTGTTCAAAGGGGGGAGAAGGGTTATTTTCGGTCTGAGTTCAAAATGGCAAAAGGGGGGCATATGTGTTTTTTAGGGCTTTTTATAAAGTTTTAGTCTTTTAAAAAAGGTTTAATTCTTCTTTAGCCCTCCTGTGTTTTTGATATATTTTTCCGACCCTTTCGTTTCTTTAAACTACACGACCGGTCCCTCGTGCCTTCTCTGGTCTTTCAATCCAGTCCTGTTTTTAGTGTTCAGCCGCTGTCATGGTTTAATTCCCTTTTTGGTCCTCAGAACGTTGCGAAACCTTTCAATCTAGTCCCCCGAAACGTTGAATCTGATCTCGAAATAAAATGGGTTTTATTTCCTGTTTTCCCTTATACTTTAAAGGATTTTGGTGACCATTCACTTTCTCAAAGCGTAAATTCCTTCCCTGGTCCCTCTAGCTTTTAAAAATTTCTAAATTTCAATCCCTTAAAATTCATATTCATGTTTGATATTAATATTTTAATTTCAGTTTTGTTGTGTTGTTGCATTTTTAGAGTAATGTTACACGTAGCTTAATTTTATATAATCGTATACCATGCATGATTTTATATAGTTTATATATATTATATTTCTTGTCGTAACTTAATACATTGTGTAGTTTTATTTACATATGCCTTCTTATGTTTTTATACCTTTTGCTTGGCTTTGCGTATATTTGTATGTCCCGTTTATGATTTTTTTAAGTTGCATTTCGAACTCATAAAATGCAATGCGAGCGTCTTTTTATTCGGGAACGAACGAGGCCAGTACCAGTCGTAGTGGTGGTGGTTCGGACGTTCCTTCTCGAATATTAAGACCTTTAAAATTCACTCGCTCGTATAACCAAATTTCGATACGATTCGTCACTTTAATTCGCAAAATTTAATAGTAATTAAGCGGTAATGTTTTTGGTACCGATTTTCGGGCACGACGGGGGTGCTCATCCTTCCCCGCGTGTAACCGACTCCCGAACCCATTTTCAAAAGAAAAATCTCTGGTTTTATTTCGGTGTTCGGTCTACCATTTTTAAATGGTCGGTGGCGACTCCTCTATTTTTTCATAAATCCGAATAATTTTTCAAAAACCCTAAATCAAAACCCGGTTCGTCCGAGCGACACCCGAGGTACCATGTATTTTCTGAAATTTTTTAATCTCAACAAATGTAAGGAGATGAATTTCTAGTATTTCCAGTACCCGTGTTTCCATCTAAACCAGGGCATGTGCTAGTGGGAGATAAATTAAAACAGTCAACACATTGAGGTGAACATGTTGAATGTATTCACTATTGGGTCACGTCGGTACACCCCATGGCCCAGCAAAAAAATTATACAGCGATCACCACTAGAGATTCATGTACGAGGAACGAATCGGGGTGAAAAAGGGTGAAGAATTACCTATTTAAAGTCCGAAATTTTGAATTTGGAGAAGATAGAAATCCAATCAAGATTTCACAATGTCGATTCCTAAGCTAAAACGATAACGCTCCGACCTATACGTAGTTCACCAGTTGAAACGAGCAATAAAGGTGTTGAGCCAAGGTGGTTTTACCCGATCAAGGGCTATCATTATGGACGGGAGGTTGCTAGAAAGGATAATGTCAATTAGCAAGTCCGACATCGGACAGAACGGATAAAGGGGCGGTTTACCGAGCGAAAGCACAGTGTCAGGTCATTTAATGCCCGCCACCAAAGAAGGCACATCTCTTCTCCATCCCGAGGAAGTCAAGCGAGATCGGATCTACTCCAAACATCCCGAGCCGCAAAATTTCGAACCGTCTATCGGATCAACATCTTTGGATCACAAGCGGAAGCAAATTTGTCAAGACTTTGCTATGACTGTCTCGTAACAAGGAACCTCCTTCACGTTCGAATGATAGTCGACCTAAAGGGAATCACCTATAGGGCCAACACATTTCATCTGCATACAAATGTGTACATATTTCATTGCATCATATGTTCATACATCATCTCACGACATGACATACATTGACCAACTAAATAATGAATTAATATTGAAAAAATATTATTACAGTGGTGAAGTTTCCAATCTACGACCATTCCGCGTTCATACGACACACGTTCTCAGTCACGAGCAATGGAAGAAAGGATGGCCAGGGTTGAACAAGGTCAGAAAGACCTCGAGGGCCGATTGGATGGAATCGAGCAAAACATTAAGGATCAGATAGCGCAATCACAAACCACCATCATCGCTCAGATGACCGAGTTGCTTGAGAAGAAGCTTAGCAAAGAAGGAGGATCAGGGGCAATTCAAATGAGATGGGAGTAGGAGAAACTACATCGCATATCCAACTAGGAGCGCCGACCACCGGGAAGAGAGTGCATATCAACCTTGAGGGAACGCCCGCTAATCGTCCTACGGGGGCACCGGCTAGCCGTCACTTGGACCAACCTGTTGAGTTAGAGGAAGATCTCGAGGTTGAAGTACCGGATCTAAACGTGTTGAATGAGGCAGAAGAAAAGATTAGGGCTGGTATGGAAAAGAAGTACGAAGAGAGGTTTCGTCTCTTAGAGGAAAAGTTCAAGAACTTGCAAGAAGTGGACAAGCAAGGGAACGATGCTAGTGATTTGAGCCTTGTAGCGGATCTAGTTTTACCTCCGAAATTTAAAGCCCTCGACTTTGATAAGTACGACGGGACTACTTGTCCTTCAGCTCACATCACCATGTATTGCCGAAAGATGGCGGCTTCTATAAAAGACGAGAAGCTACTTATCCATTGTTTTCAAGACAGTTTGACTGGTTCCGCAACCCGTTGGTATACTCAACTTAGACGAGTCAACATCAAGTCATGGAGCGATCTTTCGAAGGCGTTCGTGGGCCAATACAAGCATGTAACTGATATGACTCCGAATTGGCTCATGTTACAAGGGATGGAACAAAAGCACGGTGAGAGTATCCGTGAGTATGCCCGGCGTTGGCGAGACGTAGCAGCTCAGGTGCAGCCCCCACTTTCGGAAAGTGAAATCATTCCTTTGTTTGTGGACACTCTGAAAGGAGTCTTGTACGATCGCTTGATAAGCAATCCTTCCAGCAGCTTTGCAGACATGATCATGACGGGAGAACGTACTGAGGACGCCATCAAGAAAGGGAAGATAGTAGATCCCTATGGCGCAACCGCCCACAAGGGGCATGGGTCTCAAGTTCACATGGTGGGTTCTCACTCGAGTAACCAGTCTTCTGGCCGCTACCATAATCAAGCATCCCGGTCTGCAAAGCCTCAAAGGGATCTTCACCCAGTTCCTATGTCGTACACCAATTTGCTCCCAATGCTTATTGAGAAGAAGCTCCTAACACTGGTTCAATCCAAACCAAAGGATCCTCCCTATCCTGAAGGCTCTGAAAAACAAGGTGCAGGCTTTGATCAAGGACGGTCTTTTGACATTCTAAAAAGAGAGAACGAGGACGTGACTTTTGGGAGGTGCTAATACCCGGTCATCTTTAGGAGTTTTGTGTGTCTTGCTATCATACGCCCGAAGATAGCAAGGACCTTTGTAAGGGCCTATGTTATGTTCGCTAGTTCAATTTCAATGAAGGAGACTTTTGCATGCATTTCATTTGGCAAGCATTTTATATTCTTTGATTTCATTTAAACAATTTATTCTCCATGTTATGATCTTATTTTTGTTTCTTTCCAAACATACATGTATATATTTTTACAAAAAATGACCTCAATACTTTGAAAAGAAAAAACCAAATGTTGTGGGAATGATACGAATGGAAGCACCATCTGTTCTACTCAGGCCAAGAGAGGGGTGACAACGAGTGTTTAGGAATAATGGGCCACTCCCATTGAGTGAATTTCCCTCTCGGGCATTGTTGTCTAAGGTTCTTGAATGAAGTGATAACCCTAAAACTTCTACCACCTGAAGACCAATTTTGATATCAGTGTATGAGAGGACATTTGGCATTCCTTCAATTCCATTCACACAAAAAGAAAATAAAAAATACCCATTGTTGTCCCCGTTTGAGCCTATCATTTTTTTTTCTTCTGATTGAACCCAAACCAAGGATCACCCCTACACTGGGGGCAGAAAAGGATAGAAGTCTATGAACGAGTGAATGACAATGGACCCTGATTATGCTATGAAAACAAGACCGTATGAATTAAGGGGCAATAAAAATAGAGGCATTGGATACACTTTCAGTTTGAGCAGCCAAAAACATCAAAAGGAAACATCGAAAGAAAAGTCGGTTCTCAAAGAGCTGCCCAAATCAAGTCAAAAGTTACCGACATAAAAGTTGAAGAAATCAAAAGCAAAGGCACTAAAGTGAAAAGTGCAATTTTGATAAAAGAGAGAAGCGGATAAAGAAAAGGGACAAGAGGATTCCCTATCCAAATGAATCTCTGCTTAGATGAGCCTCGAAAGATTGTTCACATTTGATCAAAAGCCTGCACTAATACAATGCGAAGGTGCAAATGGATCTGAAACTACACTTGATAAAAGGAAATAAACTATAGGGTGAAAACCCCAACAAGAAGGGGCAGTCTAGAGCGATCCAAAGAAGTAAGAGAGGAAATAGCATTTCATCGGAGCATAATTGAGACTTCAAATTGAAAGAATTGATCATTGGTTTCACCACCCTTAAATACTTGTTTGGGCCTATTTACCCTTTCTTTCATAGCCGTGAGCCTTAGCCTACATTACAAGCCATAAAAGACCATTTGGACCATACGCGGAAGGATGAATTTGTCTTCAGATCACATTCCGCCTATCGGGGTTAACCTTTCTTCAAGGATTGCCACACTTCTAATGCCTGATTGAGATTATAAAAGAGGGAAGGATGGGGCATGGCGAGTTAGTGAGTTAAAGAGAACCACCTTTAAATTGGGTAGAAATTAGGTATGGGAGCCGCTCCTCTTGGAAACCTAATAGCCCAGAAAAGATTTCATATGTGCATCTCTGCAACATTCGGAAAATGTCTCTCGGGTCGACCTTTTTTTCAAAGACCCCAAACTTGATTTTCACTTGACATGATTCTTCAAATGTATATTTTCATAATAAAATTATTTTTACCCAAACACTTGCATAAGTCTTTTACATGGGAATGAACAAGCGGACTGATCGTGGCTCGAGGTAAAGCCATCAGTACCCAGTGGGGCACTCTCGGAGGTTCAAACATTGCTACTAATACCTCCAGTTGAAATATCAAGACCGTCTTCGGTTAAATATCGAGCTATGAAGACGACCTTTACTAAGAAGGGTTGAAATAGAACATGAGGGTAGAAATTTTGACATTGAGAATCGGGGATCAGAAGTTACCCTCGGAGCCTAAGCATCTCGCCGGAAGGAATGTCCCGAGAAGGACCGTGTGCGCCGCGCACCAAGATGAGACAATAAATATGATCTGAAATCAACTCGACAAAAGGCGATGAAGACAGAAGTACGCCTAAAAAGGAGGAATATAGAAAAGAAGAAGAAGAGTAGCCGAGTCGAAAACCCAAAAGGCACTTTGGGGCAAAGGAGCGAAATTCAGAAGAGGCGCTTTCAACCACAAATTTAGAGAAACAAAGGTTGAGAGGCACGACGCGAGGTGGAACGACGAAGAGTTAGTGAGGTTAAATTGTCGTGATGGGGCACCATTGTCCGTGGAGGAACTAAGGTTTTCACATAGAGAGGTTCAAACCGAAGTATGTGAAAGATAGCACAAGGCCAGAAAGGACTTAGAATGCGACCGATGTCACTCGACTTGGATATTAGAATGAAGAACGAGCGATAGAAGTTTAGGGGCCCGTTACGTCAAAGCACAAGATCGATGAATGGTTGTAGTCCCAAGACAACGACCACTGAACCTAGAAAACAAAGACAAACTAAATCCATGCATCTTTGCATTCTCATAAACACACGTACCTTTGCATTCTCATGAACACATGCATCTTTGCATCCTGAAATATGCTCATGCATCATCGATAGCTAGATGTAACCCATGCTAGGAGCATACTAAATCATACCATAGCATTTTGTTTTCTCTAAACAGACGTTTGAAGATTGGTAAAAGAACATATCTATAGCTTCACAAGAGGAGAAGCATATCTCACAAGAGTCAAGAGTCCCTCGACTTTCGTAATTCGGATTCTTAAAATCTTTCCAACCCCCGATTTTAATCTTCCTTGAAGATTGTTTTTCTTAAAACTCGAATTTCTTAAATTTATCCTTCCAAAAGGATGTTTTCCTCAAAACTCAATTTCTCAATTTTATCCTTCCAAAAGGACGTTTTCCTCAAAACTCAATTTCTCAATTTTATCCTTCCAAAAGGACGTTTTCCTCAAAACTCAATTTCTTAATTTTATCCTTCCAAAAGGACGTTTTTCTCAAAACTTAATTTCTTAATTTTATCCTTCTAAAAGGATGTTTTTCTCAAAACTTAATTTCTCAATGTTATCCTTCCAAAAGGATGTTTTCCTCAAAACTCAATTTCTCAATTTCATCCTTCTCAAAGGATATTTTTCTTAAAAGTCAAAATTTCTCTATTTTATCCCTTTTAAAAAGATGTTTTTCCTCAAAACTATATCTTTCCTAAAGGATATTTTTCTTAAAAAAAAGGAGATCAAAATTTCTTAATTTTTGTCTCTTTTCACAGATTTTTGAAAGACAAATTGAATACCTCTCGGGATGAGGAGAAAACGATAAAGTGAGAACTAAAAGGGTCTCAGGCGAAGCCTTTCAAGCCGCCGCCCCAGAGTGTCAGGTGAAGCCTTCATGTTCGCACTCAAGGATTTCAAATGAAAGCTTTCAAGCTTGCCGATAGATTTCAAGATAAAGGATCCTACAGAGAAAGGGTCCAAACAAGCTCTATATAGGAGGATCTTGCGACTTTAGGATCTCGAAAGTGGAGGGTCCTACGGAGAGGGGACTTGTAGATCCTTGATTTCAGAGAGGAGTTCGATAGAGAAGGAACTACTACTCGAAGAGTGCGCTAAGGAAGAGGAGTTCTATGGAAAAAGAACTCATAATCCTAAGGCTTCAGGATCTCGAAAGCGGAGGGTCCTATAGAGAGAGGACTTGGAGATCTTTGATTTCAGAAATACGAAGACGAGAGTTCCATAGAGAAGGAACTACTACTCGAAGAGTACGCTAAGGAAGAGGAGTTTAGTGGAGAAAAAACTCAGAATCCTAAGGCTTCAAGATCTCGAAAGCGGAGGGTCCTACAGAGAGAGGACTTGGAGATCTTTAATTTCAGAAATACCAGGATGAGAGTTCTATATAGGAAGAACTGCCACTCGAAGAACACGCCAAGGAAATGAGTTCTATAGAGAGAGAACTCATATTCTTAAGGCTTCAAAGAGAAAATTACTCTGTGTAGCGCGTTGCAGCTCCAGGAGAGTAAATCGTCCAACATGGAAGTTGGACAGATATAGTTATGACCAGTTTGCTTTACGACCGTGAAAGGAAAGCAAATCCACTTGGACGCCCAGGTTCGCCTTTTGACTGCGAAGGGGAGGCAAAAATGTTCGGAGTTTCAGCTTGCTTTTTGACCGCGAAATGGACAACTTGCTTTTAGACCGCGAAAGGGAAGGCAAGGTTGTTTGAATGACCAGCTTGTTTTTTTTGAAAAGAGAAGAGAAAGATATTCGAAATCAGCTCATCGATTGGGCACTTGGAGAATAGAACTTGCCTATCCGTTCGGGCACTTGGAGAATAGAAAAAAAAAACTCTCTGTCTACCTGTTTGGGGCATCCGGAGGGAGAACTCATGATCAGAAGGCGTTCGGGCACTTGGAGAATGGAAAAAAAAACCTGCTTGGAATCATATGGCTGCTTCGGGGAACGAACCGTCCAACAGGGAAGTAGGACAAAATTAGTGCTTATGGTCTTTGCTTTATTCTTGTTTCACAAGTATAACCAAAGAGGGGTAACTGTAATCACTAATTTTGTCCGAACCTTGAACCCCTTTATGTTTGTGTTGTTAGTGGGCTTATCGGGCTATTAGGAAATTTAAAAATAAAAAAATAAAAAAAAGAGAAAAAGGAAAAAGAAATATATATATATATATATATATGTGTGTGTGTCATATTATTATTTAGTATTGTTACCATACTATTATCATTAATTAGTGTTATTTATTGTATATGTATGCATGTGACATATTAGATATAGGTGTGTTTTGGTTATATATTGTGTACATAATGTGTGAATGTGTATATATTTGGTATCAATATTCGCTACTGTCGTGTTATAATTAACTTCTTATTGTTTGCTATTAGGTACTATTACTAGTATTGTTTATTATTATTGTGATTATTATTTAAATTCACTTTTAATTATTATGTACTATCGTTATCATCATTTTTATATACATTTTACAATTGTTATTATTATTGATATTATAAGGAAAATAAATAAAGTAAATAAGAACCAATAGAGCCCATATATAAATCTTAATAACAGTCCATACTTAAATAAATTACATGTAGCCCGAAAGCCCAATAAATACATAGCCCAACAAAACAAAAACCCTAATTGCCTTAATGGCCCTTTTTGTTTTCAGGTACAGCCGTCACCCATCTGTGACCGTTGGATCTGGCCGCGATCCAACGGTCCAGATTGCACCCGCCAAAGAAGCACTAGAGAGCCCTATCAAGGTTGAAGCGCCGCACCCTTTCCCACCGTCAGATCACGCAAAGGACCAACGGTTCAGATCTGTCCGCAGAGAAAAACCCTAGAGAGGGTCTCCCCTTTGCCCTTGCGTCGCGCAGCCACGACCGTTGGATCGATTCGATCCAACGGTCCCAAATCAAGATCGGCAAGCGTACCGAATCCCTAACGCGCCCCACGCTCGACTTATCGTCTTCCAACGCCCGCGTGCGAGACCACGCGCCTGACAATTCAGTCCCCTCTGCCACAGCCAGCACCTCCACGCCGATGTCCCCTCCGTTTCGGGCAAGTCCGGCAGCAACAAAGACAAAAAGGCAGACCGTTAGAGTACCCGAAATAGCAAGAAAAACAAAAAAAATAAATGAAGATGCAAAGTCAACTAGACATAAGATCAGAGGCAAAGAGAGATAATGTACTGAGTTTTGTTTTACATGGATGTAGTCTCAGTATAAAGAAACCGAGAAAACCAATGTAAAAGAAAAAGAGAGAGAGCATTCGAGAGGTTTTTAGAGAGGAACCATTCGAAAACTTCAGAGAGAACAAGTTGTAATCGAACTTTCATATCAATACAAGCAAAAGTCAGATTTTCAGAGGTATTCCCCTCTCATTTTTCATTTCAGTCGAATCGAAAGCAAAAAAAACAGAAACGGATAGCGTTTTACCTTCGCATCTCTCCTTCTCAGCTTTTCTCCGTTTCTCCTCTGCCGGCGATAAGCCATCCGACCTCATCATCGGGACGGATGAGCCAACGGTAGGGGTGAGCGGCGGTTTTAAGTTTCTTTCAGGGTTTCGGAAAGCATTTTTGTTCTCGTCGGTGCCGGATTTGTGGTGACCGGCGAGGTTTTCAGATCTGTTCAAAGGGGGGAGAAGGGCTATTTTCGGTCTGAGTTCAAAATGGCAAAAAGGGGGGCATATGTGTTTTTAGGGCTTTTTATAAAGTTTTAGTCTTTTAAAATAGGTTTAATTCTTCTTTAGCCCTCCTGTGTTTTTGATATATTTTTCTGACCCTTTCGTTTCTTTAAACTACACGATCGGTCCCTCGTGCCTTCTCCGGTCTTTCAATCCAGTCCTGTTTTTAGTGTTCAGCCGCTGTCATGGTTTAATTCCCTTTCTGGTCCTCAGAACGTTGTGAAACCTTTCAATCTAGTCCCCCGAAACGTTGAATCTGATCTCGAAATAAAATGGGTTTTATTTCCTGTTTTCCCTTATACTTTAAAGGATTTTGGTGACCATTCACTTTCTCAAAGCGTAAATTCCTTCCCTGGTCCCTCTAGCTTTTAAAAATTTCTAAATTTCAATCCCTTAAAATTCATATTCATGTTTGATATTAATATTTTAATTTCGGTTTTGTTGTGTTGTTGCATTTTTAGAGTAATGTTACATGTAGCTTAATTTTATATAATCGTATACCATGCATGATTTTATATAGTTTATATATATTATATTTCTTGTCGTAACTTAATACATTGTGTAGTTTTATTTACATATGCCTTCTTATGTTTTTATACCTTTTGCTTGGCTTTGCGTATATTTGTATGTCCCGTTTATGATTTTTTTAAGTTGCATTTCGAACTCATAAAATGCAATGCGAGCGTCTTTTTATTCGGGAACGAACGAGGCCAGTACCAGTCGTAGTGGTGGTGGTTCGGACGTTCCTTCTCGAATATTAAGACCTTTAAAATTCACTCGCTCGTATAACCAAATTTCGATACGATTCGTCACTTTAATTCGCAAAATTTAATAGTAATTAAGCGGTAATGTTTTTGGTACCGATTTTCGGGCACGACGGGGGTGCTCATCCTTCCCCGCGTGTAACCGACTCCCGAACCCATTTTCAAAAGAAAAATCTCTGGTTTTATTTCGGTGTTCGGTCTACCATTTTTAAATGGCCGGTGGCGACTCCTCTATTTTTTCATAAATCCGAATAATTTTTCAAAAACCCTAAATCAAAACCCGGTTCGTCCGAGCGACACCCGAGGTACCATGTATTTTCTGAAATTTTTTAGTCTCAACAAATGTAAGGAGATGAATTTCTAGTATTTCCAGTACCCGTGTTTCCATCTAAACCAGGGCATGTGCTAGTGGGAGATAAATTAAAACAGTCAACACATTGAGGTGAACATGTTGAATGTATTCACTATTGGGTCACGTCGGTACACCCCATGGCCCAGCAAAAAAATTATACAGCGATCACCACTAGAGATTCATGTACGAGGAACGAATCGGGGTGAAAAGGGTGAAGAATTACCTATTTAAAGTCCGAAATTTTGAATTTGGAGAAGATAGAAATCCAATCAAGATTTCACAATGTCGATTCCTAAGCTAAAACGATAACGCTCCGACCTATACGTAGTTCACCAGTTGAAACGAGCATATAAAACTCTTTAAACTATTTAGAAGGGAATGATCATATAAAATCTCCCTAAACTATTTAGAAGGTTTTTCCCAAAAAAAAACATTAATGACTGCTAGATCTCTCATGCCTTTATATAGCCTTTGTAATCCTAATTCAACTCATATTATGATTTCAATATATATATAATCCCAATTTAACTTGAATTAGGATTTCAATATATATATTAAAAATATATAATCCCAATTCAACTTAATTAGGATTTCAATATATATATATAATCTCAATTCAACTTTAATTAGGATTTTAATATATATATATATATATTAAATATATATAATTCTAAATCAACTTTAATTAGGATTTCAATTTATATATATCAAATATATATAATCTCATTCAACTTAATTGGGATTTTAACATATATATATATATATATATATATATATATATATATATGTTGATTTAAATCAAATTATATTATTTATATATTAAAAGAGTGGTAATTACAATAATTATTTTCTTTTAATATTTTCCAAATTATATATATATATCAAATGTATATTAAT
The DNA here is from genome assembly GCA_958450335.1 of Hibiscus tridactylites. Lineage (NCBI taxonomy): Eukaryota > Viridiplantae > Streptophyta > Magnoliopsida > Malvales > Malvaceae > Hibiscus > Hibiscus tridactylites. The sequence continues at coordinate 32,520,627 of OY288273.1, read as the reverse complement.
TTAACTAAATCTGTGTTCAATAAATTTGTACATATATAATTCGTTTAATACATGCTCTTTTCTACTGTGGGTGTGACCTTATAGGTTCATGTAACGTTAGTAGTAAATATTAGAACATTTCTAATATTACAAACAATGAGTGACATCTAGCAATATGCCATTTTCACCTAAGTTACAAGAAATCGTGATTCGACATAACCTTTTCGTGATTAAATCTTTTCATGTATTACATCCATTTGTCCTTATATCTAGATTGGACACAAGTCATGGAATAGTTACACTTGTATAGTCCATCTAATATTTCTTAATATCTTGAGTAGACTATTATAAACGAATAACTATGATATCTCATATCAACTTATTCGAGCATGGCCATACATTTCTAGTCTCACTCAATCAAGTGGCCTATGATATTACTCCTATTATGTAGGAGGGACAAATCTTATATTGATCAACCATATCCCACTACATAGATTGTGATGTATTCAATATCAATCTTTATAGTGTAATCAGTTACGACACACATTTGACTGTATCAAAATATGTCACTCACGATGTTGAAATAATGATGATCTCAAGTCTGGGATCATGCATGTAGTTATCACTATGAGCAATGTTGTGACTATTACATAATAATTCAATAAACATGCTCGTAGCGGGTCATTCCAATATGTCGTTCTCTAACACATACTTATGTATTGATTTTGACATCTCCACGTCAATGACAACACTTTGTCATCAATCAACTACATATTAGTCTTAATGCATTATTGTTGTCCACGCCACAATAATACTCGACTAAGGACATTTAAGAATAACCATATTATTCTAAGGACTTTATTATAATTAAATTTATTTACGCTCGCAGAATTGTAACTGAAAATAATAATGACAATGCCTCTTTATGAATAAACAAGGTAAAAGGTAAAAAAATATCATATAATTATCTTATTATTGGTCTTTGAGCATCATACTCTAACATACACTGTGTATCTTCTAGAGACAGAATTAAACGAATAACTTGCCTATGTTGCCTAAGTAACCAATGGAACATGCGCTTGGACTATGAAGTCATTATTTGGAGCACACTTTGAAAGAAAAGAAAAAGAGTTCTCATTGAATATCACATGCCTAGACACAAACAACCTTCCATTATCAGCTAAACATTTATAACCTTTATGTTGGGTATTGTACCCTTAAAACACACATTCTTTAGACATATATTCCAACTTGTGAATATTAAAAGGCATAATATAAGGAAAACATGCACATCTAAAAATTCTCATACATGAATAGTCTGGTAATTTGCTATAAAGAACTTCATATGGAGTTTTCTTGTCCAAAACATCAGTAGGCAATCTATTTTATCAAAAACACAACAGCTGTGAAAGCATGGCTCCAATATTTAAATGGCATAGAAGACTGTGAAAGAAGAGTCAAACCAGTCTCGACAATATGTCTATATTTCTTTTCTGCCTTGTCATTCTGTTCAGAAGTCTTAGAACACAAAATTCTATATTGGATACCCTTAGTCAACAACCAATTCTTAAGACTTTGATACTCACCATCACCATCTGCTTGAAGAGACTTAATCTAACAACCAAATTGAACTTCTACAAGCTTATGATAATTAATAAAACAATCCGTCACTTCAGACTTTCTTTTCAGTAGATATAGCCATGTATGTCTTGAGTGAGTAAACATCAATAAAAGACACATAAATATTGAACCCCATAGAGGAGACATGAGGAGGTCCCCAAACATCTGAAACCACTACCTGAAAAGGACTATAATATGTTGTTTTAGAATTCAAAAAAAGACAATTTATGAGCCTTAGCTTGTAAGCAAGTAGAGCAAACATCAGGCATTTTATTTGCATCAAAAATCATATTACAAGAGCTAAGAACAGTTTTAAGGACACGATTAGAGAAGTGTCCAAGGCGTTTATGCCACAAATCAGCAACATTATCTATTTTAGTAAAATTGAAAGTCTCAAACTGAACCTGATGCAAGGAAGAAGTAGGGGGCACCAACTTGAAGAGTCCTTCAAGTGTGAGGTTCCCCTCCAGGAGAGTAGTTTTGATCTAAGCATCATTCTCACAGCACCCATGAGGATGAAACTAAAAATAGACATTATTTTCTCTAGCTAATTGAGACACATATAGCAAGTTTTTCCTAATAGTAGGCACATGCAATAGATTCTGCAAAACTAAAGGTTTGAACTTAGCATTCAAAAATCCCTAACCACCTGAGTCAAGATACCAAGCTACCTCCCCTGGTAGTGTAGATTTTGGTGATGAAGTTAACAGAAAAGCAGTAGAAACTTGTGGAGAAAAAACTGGAGTATCAGACGATGAGGGAGAGACAAGATTTGATGTACCAAAAGAACTAGTTGCAGTGGGAATTGAAGTATACATACTATAACCCATTTTTGAACCAAGACCAGGCACAACTGGTTAGCCATACTGATGTACTCCAAGAGAATAATAGCCAGGTGATGGATGATTGTCCAGAGAAATAAGAAAGCTGAGGATGAGAGACATTCTAAATTGGTCTATATGAAGGCTGAAAAGACTGAACATGATAAGGTTGAGCTTGTTGAGGTTGGAAAACATAATTGTAGGCTCGAGCTGTTGGTGCTTCAATTCTTTGAGTATACTGAGCATTCGGAGAGTAACCTTGATGCCTTTGATTATCAACACCGGAGCCTTCAGCCAAATTTGAGTCATGAGTCTGACCTTAATAACTTAGATGGAACTTGTAATAGCACTTTTGTACCACATGTCCCATGCGGCCACATAGTTGACACTGAGGTCGATTATTTCCACCACGATTCCTCTATCAAAATTTTGATTAGTTGGAATTTCCTCAATAGAGGGCCAACGTATTTATACAATCTGAAGGTCAATAGAGTTAGTTAGTGTAACAGTAACCTAACAATATGCCTAATTGTCACTAACTAACTCTAATAACAAAACTACAATGGTACAGTACATCACATCCTAAATTGTACTCATTGATTGACTAAGAACATTTGTATTATTCTACCTTTATATACTCTAATATTAAACAGAGAGGAAAATATAGAGAGAGAAAGTTGGTGTATGAGTATGAAATTATAAATGGAGACAGAGTGAGGGTGAGACTCAGTGAGTGGGTGAGTGAAGAAATTTCATTTTGTTAGGCTTAGCAGTGAAAGGCAATGGTGGGAGCGTTTGTGAGTTTGTCAAACTGAGAATTTTTTGGCATGCAAGTCCGAGCATCTTTTGATATTGTTTGTTGTTGTTGATGCAAAAGTTATGGTTGTAGTTGTGAATTGTGATAGTGTTAATGACGGTGATGGTGTCTTTTGAAGAAGAAGAACAGAAATTTAAGAAGAAGAAAAAATAGGTGGAAATTAGAAAGTTTATGGAAAAGTCAAAAAATTGAAAAAAATCAAATTTAAAATGTCATGTCATCGCTTTGTTAGTGAAGTAAAGGTGGAGTGACTAAAATAACAATGTCAAAGTTGAATAATTAAATTTAAAGAAAAAATAAACTTCAGTGACCAAAATAAGAGTGAGAACAAAGTTGAGTGATGAAAATGATTATACTTAACAACAATGACAATAGATAAGGGTCGTGGTGAAAAAATGAAGTAGACAAGATGTGACTTGAATGTCAATAAAACAACAGTTTACGTCAAGAAAAAAAATAACTATGTCACTCTATTATTATTGTTTAATATTCAATGATCAAAACAAGAACATGTCAAACCTCATTGATGAAATTAAAAATCTTTAAACTTTAATAACTAAAGTGGGAGTGGAAAGAGAGTTCGGTGATAAAATAAATAATTTACTTAAAATAAAATCAAAAATTTTAATTTTATTAACTTATTTGGATAATTATTCCATACGCTAACGATGATTTTTTATAGCATCTTAATTTTAGGGTTTAGGGATTCAATTTATGGTGTAATATTTAGGGGTTTAGAAATTAGAAGTTGTGATTAAAATATAGGATTTAGGTTTTATAAGGTTTATAGGTTAAAACCTAAATCCCTCACCATATTACCCTAAAACCTAAACATAACTTCTAAACCTTAGATTTTAACAATTATCCCTGAATTATAAACCTTTGGACCTAAACACTTAATCTCTAAACCTTAAATTAAATTCCTAAGCTTTAAAACTAAGATGCTTGTGAAAACTTTTAATTTTCACAACCGACATATTAAATATAAATCCTTTTATTTTACATATATAGATAAATATAAATAAGTTCAATTAATTTTAAATTTAAATAAATTAATAAAATTTTGTATATTTAAATGCTTTTAATTTTAAGGTAGTTTGATTTCATGTGAACTCTTTTTTAAAATATTTATTAAATAAAATTAAATATTTTTATATAGAATAACTAGGTATACGCATGGATTGGATTTTTTTTGCCAATTTGAACCTACTCCAAAATATAAAAGTTCCACCTGTAACATCCTGAATTTTGGCACGTTAAAGAAAAATGAAATGAAAAAGATATATGTGCTACCATGGGGTGTTAAACCTATAACCTTGGGTATGTAAACCAAAGGCCTTAACCAGCTAAGCTGTCTTTTAGTCCTAGTTTCCTCCAACTTTTATTTAAGTTATGATTAAGTGGGTATACCAAAATCAAATAAGCCTAACCAACCCTCAGCTTGTCATTAATGTTTCAGATCTAAGAAAATATCAGGATTCCCCCCCCCCCAATTCCTTTGAACTTCTCTTGTCAGCCACCATCCCGATCTCTGTCACCACCCAGTTATGGCGTGCACCGCCACCGCCGATCGAGACGCTGCTTTCGGCCAAACCTGACGTCGTCAGCCACGACGTTCATCGCAAATTTTGGGTTGAAGGTTCGATGAACCTATGGTTTAAAAAGGGGTTATGTTTTCTGCAAATTCTGGCCACCCTCGACATTCGTTCGAGACGTGGTCACCATATTCAAACTCCTTGCGTCGATGCGACCAAAACCTCTCTGGTTGATCGTCGATCCGCCACCAGGAGATCCCTCATCAAAGTTACGTGGATTCCGACCACTTCAAATCGTTTTAGGTAAGTTTCGTTCGCATTCCGGCTTGGATGGTTGGTTTGTTTGACTTGAATGAACTATGTAATCTGTGCGCTTTGATTTTTCGGTAGATTGGTGTTCTCTGACGATCGCTCCGACAACCGTCCGACAACCAGACCTGTTAGGGTAAGTTGACCGGTTTAATTACGGTCTGAGGGTTCGAACCGGTCTGAACCGATCCAACTCGGTCTAAGCCCAAACTCGAACCGATCCCAGACCCGCCTGTCCGACTCGTCTACTCGACCCGTTGACCGAGTCAAACTTTTTGAGTCAACTCAGTGAGCCAACTTGTCCGAGTCAACATAGATGACCAATGACGTCAACGTTGACTTTGACCGCTAATGTTAGCGCTGACTTTGACCCAAAAAGTCAAATTTTCCGAAAACTCTTATTCTATGTTTTTTGACGTCCTGAGTCTGATTTTGAAGTCCGTTTCGCAAAATTCTAACCCGAAAGCCTCTGAATCTGACCTTGAACCTGAACTTGTTTATGTATTTATTTATTTAGTTAAGAGTACTTTGAATAAGGATTGAAATGGGCTATTGTGTGATTGAAGGTGTTCTCGGTTTCTTGAATACGAGATGTTGAAGGATGTCAAATTCGGGTTCAAGGGAGTTCGAATGTCATTCGAGAATCGACTGATATAGCAAGGATTCAAGGTAATACATGACTACCTCTTGTATGCTTTATAAACATGTCGGTATTCGGTTAATGCATGCATAAATATGATGAGTAGTGATTTTAGCTCTGCTTAAGTTAAACCGGATATGAAATTGAGTATGATAACCTGGATAAGATTGAAATGCTCGAACGAGAAAGTTAATAAACGTAAGGATCTGGAGTTTAATAAATAATTAATAAGGCAGCTAATCTCCAAATCTGATTATTAGTGTCAAATGATTAAATGTTTAAAATATTTGGATATGAAATTACGAAAATGCCCTTAAGGTGTGAGAATGAATAAAATGCCCATGGAATTGGAAGCAATTCAGAAATTTACACTAGATATGGTAAAACAACTCGATTCATCTATAAACCTCGAACTACTTGGGAAGTTATGGTAACAAGATTTAAACCTTTGAGATTGTAAAGTGTTAGGTTTCCTTGAATTTGGAATGAATCTCCGATTATAGATTTACGAGAAACTATCCATACCTTTGAATTAGTCAAGTGGCTCAAAATATTGAATTGATTGAAATGATTAAAAGTATTGGAAATACTATTATGGTTAAATTAATCGGAATGATCGTATTGACCAGAAAAGGGATGAAGTATCCTCGGACACTGAGGTTTGTAAATTAACTATAATGATGGATAAACCTTTGAATTCTGAAATGAATGAAGTTATTGGAGGTACCAAAATTTCTTGAATGTATGAAATACCCACGAGTACTTAAATGACTAAAGTACTATAAGTGGTTCAAAATGACTAAAATACCCCCTTGACTGGAATAAGTAAATTGTCTCTAATAAAATTCTGGAAATGCCAATAAAGTTGAAAATGACTGAAATGCCCCTAAGGGTTGAAGCATGACTCATGTATGTCAATCACTCATGATATTAATATAAGGTTGGAAGTTTTCCGCCCAAAATATAAGTTCGACTACTCTGTGGCAAGTCCAGTGGTGAAATATGAAAGCAATCGTTCAGATATATGATACAACCGGATACATTAGAAGGGTTGGTTAGTACTGCAAGGTTGGGATACGTTAGTTCGAATGGTTTTGGAGGCTCGATAAACTTCTAGAAATCTTAAATATTGTAAATCTTCATTTTATCATTATTGGGCTAAATTACAAAATCACCCCTAATAGTTAAATGACCAAAATGCCCTCGTTAGCCAAAGTAATCAAAATAGCCCTGAATGTATCCGTTATCGTGAAAGATCTTGACATAGAAATCTCTGAATGCCTGGCTAGAAACCTGATGAGCAAATAGAATTTTCCTGAGCGACTGTTTATGCCTTGTTGATATAAATTACCAAAACGCCCAAGTATGATAAAATGACCATAATGCCCTTGTAGGCTTAAATGAATGAATTACTCATGATATATCTAAACTCTCAAAGATTTTGATGTATCAACTCCTGAATATCTGGTTTGAACTGTTAGTACGAACCCCCTCCTTTTAATAGGGACCTCGTTTATGAAATCCGTACAAATTGTCAAAAGTTTAATGTGTTCCCTTCTGTAAATTCCAGGTATCTCCAAGAAATAAATTGTTCCGCCTAGTGTGTTCCATGTGTGCTACATCCAGTTGAATGTGTTGTATGATTATTGCATGTTAGTAAACAATCTAATGACTTAATTATGAACGATGATATGCTTGATGAAATGACGAACTGGACATATGATAACATTTTCTACCTACTCGTTGTAAGTCCGCTCGATCTGTATACTTGGTATATGATTGTGCTATGTGGTATTTGATATGTGATAATATTGTATGTCTGTCCGATGTAAGTAATAGTATAATCTGTTAGCTTGACCCAGGATGGTACCCTCTGTTTGCATGATGAATGATGATATCATCTGCTCAATGGTATGCCCACATATGTGTCTAAAGAGCATGAACTTCTGTTTTTGGTGCCTCGAATGGAATATGTCTGCCATATGTATTTTGTTACTCATGTCTGAAATCTGAATACTGATTGTTATCTGGGGTATACTGTTGGGTTATATTATAAAGTCTCTGTTGGTACAGCCCTGATCAAGCTGGTAAATCCTTATGGACTCAAGGTCTCCCCTTGGGTAGGTTCCGATGCTTTAGCACGAGTAAATCCTTATGGACCTAAGGCAGCCTTAGGTGGCACCTATGTCCATCGGGCCTAGGGTAAGCCCTTATAGATGCAGTTCTGGGGGACTACATATTTGGAGTAAGGTTGGAGGGTAGTTACTAGTAAACCCTTGTATGTACTTGAACATTTGCATTGAATTGTTATGTGTTCTTATGATATGATTGGTATGTATTTATGCATGTTTGATCTGCACTTATTAGAACACACTAGACACTAAAATGTTTGTTTCCATCTTCGTAATCTACCAGCTTGTATAATTCTCGTTTGTTACTCGATGATTGAATAAAGAACAAGTATCGTTATTCTCAAGTATAATGTTACCCTAAAATAGCGAAAAGGAAATGAAGACTATTACTACATGGAACATCATGAAAATGTCATGCCTACCATATATCTACATGAGCTTATAGCATCTTTTGGTAGTTCTGTATTATTGAGCTTTTCCAAGCTCACGTTGTTTTTACCATCGCAAGTTAAAAGAATATATCTTGGGTTAATGACTGACATCAGTGTTCAGAGTTCTCTCGACGTCGCTTTTGGAGTACGGTACTGTACAATTAGTGGGCATGTATGTCATGTATTGTTTTATGATGGTGTCTGTAAAGCACTTTCTGAAATTTCTGTTATGTGTTTAAATGACTTCCTGAAATAGTATTTTAAATAGAAGTTGATTTTACAGTCTAATAAGTGTTATGAAGAAAAATATTTTTTATGTGTATTTTCATTGTGGGTCGCTCTTGTAACCCTAATGTGCCTTCCTAGGATCGGTATTAACGCATAGGCGGGTCTAGGGGGTTACACCACCTAACCCAACATGTGATAAGTTTCAACCGACCTAAAAATTAGAATTCAAACCCGCCCTCAAACATTTTTTTTCTTCATTTTTTATTAAAAATAAAGGAAGATAATAGAAAAAAGTCTAAAGAGGTACTATTTGTAATAATAATATATATTCTCTTACTTTTTTGCTAATATTAAAGATATTGAAAAAAATATAAAGTGAGCCACATTATAGCAATTATCTCTGAATATATGAGAAATTTTACAAACATCTCCAATTAGATATTTTTACCTTAAATTTGAACTCGACCCGATATTTAATAATTTTTAACTTAACCAAATCCATACACTTTTTCTTCTAAAAGACACAACCCCATATTATCAGGAAATTTCTAAAAACAAACGGCTTAAATACCAACTAAATACTGGCATGAAATTTAGGCCATTGGACGAAGCCGGTTGATTTATGAACCATAGGATTAAAAAAAGTGACTCGATCAACCGGTAACCTTTATTTTTGGGTTTAAAATTTTGTAGCAAAAAAGTATATACCGTTTTCTCTTACAAAGTTGTACCAATTTGTGTATATTTTGTACTAATTTGTGTATATACACAAATCCTTATTATTATTGTACCAAATTGTGTTTCCTCGTACCAAATTGTGTATGTACACAAATCCTTACAACCATATGAGCCATTTTAACCCTTGGTGAAATCTCGTACTAAAAAAGGTATTCGTTTTCTCTTACAAAGTTGTAACAATTTGTGCATATTTTGTACTAATTTGTGTATATGCACATTTTGTAATATTTTGAGTATATACACATCTTATTACCAATTTTTTCATTTCTGCCAAACCAGCATGGATACCACATAAAGGTGGTATCGATGCCACCTTGGTGAAATTTCGTAGTAAAAAGGTATATACCGTTTTCTCTTACAAAGTTGTAACAATTTGTGTACATTTTGTACTAATTTGTGTATATGCACATTTCGTAATATTTTGTGTACATGCACATTTTTCATAACAAATGTACCAATTTATTCATGTCTGTCAAACCAGCATCGATACCAATTAAAGGTGGTATGGATGCCCCCTTGGTGAAATAGCGTATTAAAAAAGGTATATGTCGTTTTCTCTTACAAAGTTGTAACAATTTGTGTACATTTTGTACTAATTTGTGTATATGCATATTGTGTATTATTTTGTGTACATACACATTTTGTATAACAAATGTACTAATTTTTTCATGTCTGTCAGACCAGCATCGATACCTTTCGTTCAAGTGTTAAGGTTTTAGGTTTTTAGATAATCAGGCTTTCACCTGCAACCATATTTGAACCAAGTATACCTACATACGTAACAAGGCTTCTAGGGGGTTTGAAACCCTCTTTGTGGTTTCAGAACCACTTTGGCATTGTGGCATATCAATGTTGACCCAGTAGGTATCGAAACCATCATTGTGGTTTCGAAACTACTTTCGCAGTATGCCATTAAATCCATGTCTACTCAAGAGGTTTCGAAAGCAATAATTGCGGTTTCGAAACCACCCCTACAACACTTATGGTAAATTCGATACCTTTCGTACTAAAATGTGTACATACACGTCAAACTAGGGGTTTCGAAACCCCAATTGTGGTTTCGGAACCACTTTGGCAGTATGCCATTAATCAATGTTGACCTAGTAGGTATAGAAACCACCGTTGTGGTTTCGGAACCATTTTCGCAGTATGCCATTAAATCCATGTCTACTCAAGAGGTTTCAAAACCAACAATTGCGGTTTCGAAACCACCCCTACAACACTTATGGTAAATCTGGTACATTTCGTAGTAAAATGTGTACATACACATCAAACTAGGGTTTGGAAACCCCAATTGTGGTTTCGCAACCACTTTGGCAGTGTGCTAATAAATCAATGTTTACCAGGAGGTATCGAAACCAACAATGGCTGTTTCGAAACCTCCCATTCAGATCTTGTAGTAGAAAAGGTTTCTGGGGTAGGAAGTTGTGTATATACCGTTTTTGTAAGAATTTAGGTACATATCGTTTTTACTACTAATATTGTAAGGTTTTCCGTACTTTTTGTAGTAATTTCGGTATATACACAAAACCTTACACTTTGTATAGCAAATTAGGTGTTCTCGTAGGAAATTGTGTATGTACACAAATTCTTACACTGAGTTGAGCCATTTTGGCCTTTGGTTAAACTTTGTAAGGATTTCGGTACATACCGTTTTTACTACTAATATTGTAAGGTTTTCCATATTATCTGTAGTAATTTAGGTATATACACAAAACCTTACACTTTTTGTAGCAAATTAGGTATTATCGTAGGAAATTGTGTATGTACACAAATTCTTACACTGAGTTGAGTCATTTTGGCCTTTGGTGAAACTTTGTAAGGATTTCGGTACATACCGTTTTTACTACTAATATTGTAAGGTTTTCCGTACTTTTTGTAGTAATTTATGTATATACCCAAAACCTTACACTTTGTGTAGCAAATTAGGTATTCTCGTAGGAAATTGTGTATGTACACAAATTCTTACACTGAGTTGAGCCATTTTGGCCTTTGATTAAACTTTGTAAGGATTTCGGTACATACCGTTTTTACTGCTAATATTGTAAGGTTTTTCGTACTTTTTGTAGTAATTTCGGTATATACCCAAAACCTTACACTTTGTGTAGTAAATTAGGTATTCTCGTAGGAAATTGTGTATGTACACAAATTCTTACACTGAGTTGAGCCATTTTGGCCTTTAGTGAAACTTTGTAAGGATTTCGGTACATACCATTTTTACTACTAATATTGTAAGGTTTTCATTACTTTTTGTAGTAATTTCGGTATATACACAAAATCTTACACTGTGTGTAGCAAATTAAGTTTTCTCTTAGGAAATTGTGTATGTATCTTGCACTAAGTTGGACCATTTTGGCCTTTGGTGAAACTTTGTAATGATTTCGGTACATACTATTTTTCCTACTAATATTGTAAGGCTTCCCGTACATTTTGTAGTAATTTCAATATATACCCAAAACCTTACACTTTCCGTAACAAATTAAGTTTTCTCGTAAGAAATTGTGTATGTACACAAATTCTTAGGTTGTAACGTATTATGTAAGTACTCTTTCTCTTACAATTTTCATAATAGGTTATGTATGTACCCAAATTTTTGAGCTGTAATAATTTATGTTTATACTGTTTCTATTACATGTTTTGTAATAAAAACGGTACAAATTTTATAACAAATTATGTACAATTTGTTACCCCAGTTAGCCGATTAGTCGTGATTTAGTCTTTTTATTAAAGGTTGTTCCCTAGAACTTCCCGTATTATCAAATCAGAACCCGTCGGGTCCAAATCAAAGGCTCATCCCTTAGAATAACTTAGTCAATTGTAAAAATTAAGAGTATTTTCACCATTGAATTTTAGTAATTAATTTGATGTTCATACACTTGTATACATAAACACTTGTCTATCTATAGTTATAGATAGATAATACAACTTTTCAAGATATTTACAGGTTTCTAAAACCACGGCATCCACCATATGTACATCTTCCCAAGGTTCTTGTGAGAGACTGCCTCTGCAATCAAACGACGGGCCTGACCTTCTACAGATAGCGGTAGAGACGGTGCGGCTCCAACACCAACAACCACCCCTTGCAACCTTGCCTCGATGTTGCTTATGGCCCGCTGCACCACTCAAACACACGCTTTAGTTGCTAGGCTATGAAGTATTTGACTGTTAATGAAGTAAGCCATTTGTATGAGTGAACGTGCCGAACAATGCAGAGAAAAGAGATGATCCAAACCTGTGCATGCGGATTCTGAACTTCAACACCGCTGGATTTGTGAGACTTTGTCCACTCTACAAGAGGATCATGAATGAAAGTTTCAAGAACACTCATCAAGGTTTCCCTGTGTGTCCTCAGAACTGAAAGTGTTATTTCACAAATCCTCAAAAAGATGCCCTCGTATCCAGTAATGCCCAGTCCATCGATCATGTTCTGTGCGTTCCATGATAAGAAAAAACAACATAAATGAAAACCCAAATTTCAAAAGCATGTGATTCAAAAATTACTATCAATGTAGTACTACATTCTCTAAAACCAAGATCCAGAATAAGACTAAGATTTCCTGATAACCAGTGATAGTGCAAAATTACATGTATCGGTGAGTATTTACCTGGGTTAGCCTGAAAGGCACCAGCTCGGGCTTCTCCAACTGCAATCCCTTATCAAATAAGCAACTAAAATCGACATGAACACAGTCACCTGTGGTAGAATCAAAAAGAATGTTCTCCCCGTGTCGGTCACCGAGACCCACAATATGCCCAACCATGGACCAAACAGCTGTTGTGTGAGCATAAGCAACTCGAGCTCTAAACCAAGCAGCAGGCTCTGAAAAAGTAGTCAAAAACCATTGGTGGAAAACTGGTGGGAACATTGGAAGAATCTTGTTCTTCAACATCTCATCTTCTGGTATTTTACCAGAGCATTGATCATAAATCCGCTTAATCTGGGGATTTGTCTTCTGCCTGTCAAATTTGCTACATGTGATATAAATGTCTTGAAGAATATGCCGTAGACCTCGAGTATGGGGCACCCATTCTACCATGCCACAGTCTTCTGTAAGAGGAATCACTGCAAACGTACGAATGTATAACTTCCTCCTACGGCTTTCAGGGTACTTTGATAGTAAGCGGTTTATCATTGCAGTAAACTCCATCATGCGGGCATCTTTCCTGAGGTCATCTTTGGGCTTGCAGAGGAATGGACGTTCAATGCCATCACTGCCCAATAATACAATCTGAAAATACAACAATGGCATCACTCATCAGTGTTACAAAGATGATGTAACAATTGATTTAGAGAATGCGACGGATACCACATTCACCAATAAGTGGCATACCATAGAAACTCTAAAAAAAACTATGGTGTAACTATCTAGTTCAGAAGTCTATCTGACTCGAGAGTCTAGAATTTAGACCAGAACAATAAGGGATGAAGCGGGCTACTATGGTGTAACACAGTTATGGCATGAGAAAATATATTAAAGAATAAATTTCCCTCTTTTAGAAAAAGCAAACCAGGAAGTGGGAATTTACATACTTTCTTAGGTCGCTGAAGAGATGAAAGAATCTCGGCCTCATCAGCTATTCCAGATATAGTAGGAAGTTCCACACCAGAAAAGATATCAGAAGAAAGAGATTCAGTGAGATCCACATCATAGGTTGGCAGACTGACAGTAAGAGATTGTTGAATTGGCATGATAATTCCAAGAGGCATCATCCTTTTCAATGCACTAAATTCAGTTGAGATATTAATAGTCTTTGATTTTGGCTGGCCCGCATGGAAACACAGCTTGATTAGATGATCAATCAGGCTAGCAAACTGCACAAACAAATTGTTACCACTAGTTCCTTGGCCAAAACCTTTCCGTGCAACTTGAATGATTTCTGCAGCTGCTTCCCGTCTAGAAGGAACTGTGGACTTTGAAACTGCTGCCATAATCCATAGTGATTGTTGTGGATATTTCCGGACAACAGAAATGATGATGTTCTTGACCAATTTAACAATATCTTCATTTTGGTGGCAAATTCTAGAAACCAACTGAGGTAGGACCGTTAACCACTGATAGGTTGGCAAATCCTTCAAACAGCCTCGCATTATACTAGTTACCTGCCAAAAGATGAATCACATAAACAGTGTCCATCATTAAGGAGTAGCTCAAAAAAGTGTCACTGCTTTTAAAAATGATAACAAATGAAGTTCAGACTGAATTGTTGAACCTACCTTCCCTTGGACGTTTTTCAAATCCTTGTTAGAGGCAGCTGCACTTCGCTGATAAACGCTCCCGAAGTCAAACCACAAGGTTAACAACCTAGGAAGTGCTTGAAAAAGATTTTTATGACCTCGATGAAGCCCCTTCGCATAGAATAAAAGTACATCAGGAAGGTAATACCACCAGTATTTTTCAGTGTTTGAGTTTGAAGAAGTAGCAATGGCAGAAGCTGAGGGAATTATCCTGGGACCTAACTCAAGATTCTCTTCTTGACGTTTCCTGGCATCAACAAGTACTTCATCACAATATTTAGCCATATAAAAGTATCCTTTCTCCCACTTGGGTTGCAATTCCCTCACCCTGGAATAAAGACTTATTACATCCTCCTTCTGTTTCTGCCCGGTGTAATGAATCCACCTAGAATATAGGAGGAGGGTCTTTGCAATCTCTTGGTTCTCATTCATGGCTTGAGTATCACAAGGTAAAGGTTGTGGATTTAGCGGAACCAGTGAAAGGCTAGTGATTGATGATATGGCTGCAGAGCCTACAACCTCCACTGGCATGTTCAGAAGAGATTGCTGCAACTCAGCAATGGCACCATCAGAGCGTCTAGTGCTCCACAGAAGCTTAGCTTTTTCCATGTGAACATTTGGTGAACCAGAAGCCTGTGCCTCTAGAATTGCTTGGTTGGCTGTTTCATAATGGCCAGCCAAACGACAGAGCTTTGCATATTGAAGCCAACAGTTCCCAACTTGAGCACCAAGGTTACTGGCACCAAAAACCAGTCTCCTGAAAGCCAACAATGGCTCCCTTGCCCAGAGTGATGGTTGTGTAAATCTGAGTCTACTTTCCCAGTTCTCCATGACTTTTGAGAATCCAAAATCACCCAAATGAAATGATTTCTCCAGGAACGATTCATCAATGAGAAGAGTATGGAAGTCCTCTAGTTCTCGTAACAAGTGAAGTTTGACAATAATTGGATAAGCCCGTGTGTAAGAATCCATGCCTGCAGCAGCAAGAGGAGCAATGAGAGATTGTTTGGATAGTGCCATTTTCTCAGCAACAGAGAACTGATCCTTCTTCATCATTGCCTGCAGAATCTTTGCCACATCCAGGTCAAAAGAAGCATTACTTTCAGAGCTGCTACATAGTAAGCCCTCTTCATCTGCCCCACTAAGGTACTCATTCATCAGGTCCCACCTTCCAAGCCTCCATGCAGCCTGCACACCCTGCATGCACCATGTTTTCTTGTATTTGGGTATTCTTGAAATTAGGCCATCCACATGAGTAACCATGGCCTGAAGATGGCACATATTTAATAAGCAGTTGAGAACATCAGAATGCCTCTGAACAGAGGTCGGTTCCATCTGCAAGGCCTGCTCACATACTGTCAAAACTTCTGCCCAGTTTCCAGCCTTTTTGTTTATTAAGAGGTGATCTTGTAAACTTAGGGACTTGCGTAAGCATGCTAATCCTGACAATCCATCAGGTTCATCCAGACAACTGTATATTTCCATTAGATATGAGATATCTTCATCTTCGAAAATGCCACTTCTCTCGGCAGCCGGATTAAAGGAACCTGATCTTCCTCTCACAAAAGATTCGAAGTACATTAAAGACCTTGCATAAGCCTGACACCTGAAAGAAGCCCTAGCAAGGGTAACCTTCGGAATTGCACTTAAAAGCTCAGAAACATATTTACACTGTACAAGAAGTTGATCTTGACTTGCAGATAAAGCCAAACTTTGATCCTTAGACCTGGATGCCTGTTGCCTTGAAGCTGATGATAAAGACTGAGAGAGAGCAACCTCTTGTTTAACATCATCCACCCACTGACCAAGATTATCAAGAAGAGTAAAAACTGCTTGAATGCAAACTTCACTCTGTCCACTCACTCCATAAACAGCAGCCCCACTGTTCTCTGAAGCTGCAGCATTAAGAACTGATTGGATTTCTTCTGTAATACCATGTCGTGCCTCTTCTGTGCCATGACAGACAGCATTGAGGACTAAATATGGCAGTAGATACATTGCTGTTTGCATATCATGGCGAACTATACCTCGACAAGCATTAAATATGCTTGCACGAGACCCGATTGCATGTGCGGTCAGCTTTTTTATCCAAGAGAAAACCCACCTTCTGAATGACATTGAAGGTCTATAAATTGGTCCAGCAGATGCAGAATCGGCCACATTTGGAAGCTGAAATCTAGAGGTTAAGCAAGGGGCTATTATCTCTTTAACGTAATTAGAAAATCGGTCCCATAATTTCTGACCCCTACTATTGTTCCCACTGCTACTATCAGAAGCCTTGATCCTGGTTTTTAAAGGATCTTTATCCTTCTTAGTCTGTGACATAGAAGCAACATTTTCATCAAGTGATGCCTCACAACCTGCAATCTTTAAAAGCTCTTGTATAGCCAAAGCAGCAGAGTCCTGAACAACAGTATCAGGTGCCGCCCTGAAAGCCCTTGCTAGATGCTTATGAATCAACTCAAATATAAGGTCATCATCTGAGCATTGAATTTTAAAGCGTTGGCATGAAACACTCCTTAATTTTGCAGGGTCAACTGCACCAAGAGCTCCAAGGCAATCAGCACACATTAATTTCAGCCGCTGTCCTACTACAGTCCTTGATTCCTCAGCACAGCCTCTCAGCAAAGATGCGATCAAAGAGGTCAAAATATCCATGTCTGAACCACCTTCACCATTTACCAGAGCTGCGACATCCTCCTTTCTTAATTTCAGCAACTTGTTCAACTCACTCACGACCATATATCTTACATTCAGGTTCTCATGATTCAGACCAGCAACAACATCTCGTAATTGAATTTTCAGAGTCATTGCTCCACGGGCTTCTTGTATAGCTTTGTTCACTTCCGTTAAAGCTGGAATACTGGGCAAAAGAGGAAACTCATGAATATGCTCCTTCAAAATAACCCTGTTCTTTAACACAAGTCCTTCTAGAATTTCCACCACCTTATGCAAATTTGCAGACGAATTTTCTGTATCTTTCTCCAACAAGGGTATAAGAGCAGCAAAAACTTGAGAAATTACATGTTTAGTGCTAGTCGGTGATACCATTGCCAACTGCACTATGAAATAATGCAATACAGAGAGTCCTTCAGATTGGAGTGATTCTTTACCAATGGCATGCATGAGAAGAACCATTAACTTTGGCACATAGGTATTCAGGTGTGAACCCATCATTTTGATTAGCATCTCAATACGTTTCAAAGCTTGCTTCTGCAGTGAAAAATCGTCTGAATGGAGCATTTTTCTATCAATACTGTTAAGGAGGCCCACAAAATGATTCCTCAAGAAGCCTGGAAGATCCTCAGCATCAGTCAGCACTCTAGCAACCTTTTTTATCATATGAGGCACTCTGTCTAACCTATATAGAAAAGCAATCAAAATCAGTATAGCGCCCACCAACACTAAAACACTTTTTGTGTTATCAGTAAAACATTGAAATTCTGACTGTCATCCAAAAAGATAATACAATGTAACTGAGTACAAAAAAAGGACACGTGCACAGAATTTAGGAAATGAAGTAAACAACAGACCATGCAAAGTCAAGCCAAATGCACCAATCACAAACAAACACACAGCAAAATTCATGCAAAAGATATAAAAGGGTATTTCATTTAAGGAGGAAAATTAATAAATAAAAATATTTGAAAATTCTAGTAATCTTATTCACAAGATTCTAAGATATGATGGAAGGTTCATACCTATTATTTATCTCATTCAAATCACCGCCATCAAGGAAGACAATAAGTTCATCCAAAAGTGCAGGCAATGCAGCTGCAAAAATTTCTTGGTTATTAGAACCAGTTTGTGCATGGTAGAACTGTAAAGCAGAAAGCAACTCCTCATTTGCTTGGTGGAGAGCAAAGGCAAGAACTTTTGGTAGCCAATTTACTATCAGAGGTACCACATCAATGTTTAAGCACTTGGCCAGCTCGTGTAAGGTTTCAACTGCTTGATCATTATCCTTCTGTGACACTACAAGCTTTGGGAGAACAATTGGAATCATCTTGTTAAGTAGCTCTTTAGTTTCAACACCAAGAACTGCCTCTGCAAACTCTTTCACCATTTTTGGACGGCTTGCAAGCCTGGTAGATAGATAATCAAATAGCTTGTTGCGAATATCAACAGCTTTAGAAAGCAATAGTTCAAATCCTCCATTAAAATGGAAACAGCAAGCTTTGTGTATTAGTCGTGATGCGTTCATTCTCACAGTCAAGTATAGATTGTCCAGTTGATCAACCAATAAGATAAGAGAAAATAGGAAGAGTTGACTATAAACATCAACTGCCATCATAATTTCTGCAGCTGATTCCAGAAGAGTCTCTATTATCTGGGGATCTTCCGTGGCTGCCAGAGCATTTTTAATCATATCCAAGAAGTTTTCCTCACTGCTTTTACCTGAAGCATTCACATCTGAAAATAGAAAACTCGGTATTGGATCTTGAAGGAATGAATTGATTTGAGTGCAAAATGCTTCTCGTATGGACTTCTTTCTGTTGAGCAGCAGAAAATCAATGCACTTAACCCACTCTGTTCTCAATTTAAGCAGAACATCCTCAGGGCCATGTAAAAGGATCCTTCGAATAGCTGCAACACAGGCAAGCTGAACATCTTCGGAAGACTCATCGTGAAGTAGATTAATATATAAAGAATGAAGATAAACAAAATCAAAATTGTGACCACTTCCCAAACTCTTTGGTTCTTGCGGGAGCATGATTTTAGAATTTGGCTCATAATTGTGCAAAACACTTCTATCACACTTTGAACACCAAAATCCTTGTAGCAAATAATCTAATGTCTCAACCTGTTTCTCATATTTGATATTTAAAAATAGTTTGCAGGAACATTTTTCTATTCCATCAACACCATGGAAAGATCCATATAGGCATGATAAAAATCCAAGACAGTATGGAATCACTTTCTTCACCTTTTCATGCTTATCTTTCTCCAAGGACCTGTTTATTCAAAGGGTGGGAGAAACAAGAAAATGCATTCAAGTCAGTAATCTTTGCAATAATAATTTTATCCATAAAATAAGGATCCCTTCCCTCTTCACCAACCCTCCCGCCAAATAAAATAAAATAGATTGGCATAGAATATTTTATCCACATTCCTAGTGAACAAGCCAAATTATAGAAAATGAGACCATCATATTTCTTAACATGGTAGGCAAGATCCTCAAACTAACAGATGAAAGGAGAGTTAAATGTTAAAATATTTGGAAAATTGGTTATCAGTTATCACTGATGTTAACTGATCTCAAATTACTCACATGTAACAGCAACATCTTGTCACCGACAGTTTGTATCACACACACTAATCACTTAGATAACTTGCCAATTAGAACAACAAATGATTAAGCCCACGAGTAGAGAGTAACTACTTCAATTACAAGTCGTACATGTAGAAAAAGGAATGCAACAGAATAAATGTAAAGAAATCATACAAAATGGGTTGTTATGTGAATTTTCCAAACAAAATGACAAGAAAAGAATAGTCTAGCACTAAGTTGAGCAAGCTGATAATAGTCTAATAAAGAATTATCAAACTTCTTGATGCAGGAATCTAGTTACTGTACAAAAGAGTAAGCCTTTATACATAAAGCATAAAAGGATATAGCTTCCTTGTGGTGAAAATCAACATTAGCATGAATTGTGTTTTTAATATAGCATTTGAATGAAACATCAGATTACATAACCAACCTTCATTATAAATATCAAAAAGTACAAATGCTGCCAGATATGCAAACGAAGAAATAGGCCCCATTTTTTACTTACCCCAATCTTCTGAACATTTTTGTTAGTGTATCAAGACCACACCACACCACAATAACTGGCATGGAAACAAGAGCTTCTTTTCTTACTTCTTCAACTTCATCATGAAGAGCTAAGTCCAGAACTTCAAAACCAGTTCTAGAACTAAATGTAGGGCCAAGTTTTGATGCAACTTGAATAGAGATGAGTTTTGCTTTCCACAGAAGATTAAGCTTGGGGACCAGTAGAGTGTGGGTCCATGGAAGCTTTAGCACCACATTTATGTCCACCTTATCATTCTCACTCTTCAATAGATTTTCTTCAAAGAAAAGGGACCCTAATTAAGAAAGGTTGAAACAAACCACATTAAATACCGGAAAATATGTCCACAACTAATAAGCTTCAACTAAAGTACATTTCACGATGAGGAAAATTATTCAAGTTGCATAAGTCACAACCAATCTGATTGAGATTAAGCTTAGTAGTGTGGAAATGAGCTACATGAACTAGTACAGAGAAGAAGAGGGACTATTAGAAACTATATCTGCAAAGAACACATAAATGATTAAGGTTTAATTTTCATATAAATACCTATCTATATAAATTTGATTTCTGGGGATGTATATTTTCGTTGCATTCAGAGATGAGATATATGAATACAAGTATGAGCCTTAGTCAGTGAAACTGAAATATCTTGGAAGCTATTTTCTTCATTTAGAGACTTAGACGGTGCATTAAATTTTCAAGCTAGTTAGTAGATGTAGGTTAGTACGGGAATATCTTATGTATTTAATTATGTATCTGTTATTTATAGGAAGTTACCTTGTAGTAGGATATCTTTAGGAATATTCTTTAGGTCTATATCTGATGTATTCATTATAGAACATTTAGTTGCCTACTTCTCAGTTTTACCTATGTGTATATATTCTGATGATTATTCATCAATAAAGTAAGAGAGTTTTTCCCTACTATTCTATATGGTATCAGATTAGGTCGATCCCTCCCTGACTTACCTTCCCTCTTGATCGATTCAATCTCTCTTCATGACTAACTCAGTTTCAGAAGTTACTTCTCCACATAGCCCTCGTTCTTCTGATTTTCCTATGTCCGAAACATCCCTTTCCACAATCACATCCTATAAACTCAATGGAAATAATTATCTCCCTTGGTCCCAATCCGTGCGGATGTATATCACAGGAAGAGGAAAGGCTTCCTATCTCTCAGACTCTGAATTTGTTCCTGATGACTCTGATCCAGCCTATTCTAACTGGTTGAGTGAAAATACCATGATCATGTCGTGGTTGATCAATTCGATGGTTCCTGAGATTGGAGAGAATTTTATGCTCTACAAGACTACAGCAGAAATCTGGAATGCAGCCAGGGATACTTACTCCAGTGTTGATAACACATCTGAACTCTTTGGAGTTGAGAATCAAATAAAAGATCTCAGACAAGGAGATCTGACTGTCACACAATATTTTGGAGTCCTCACCAAATGTTGGCAGCAAATTGATTTGTACGAGGCTAATGAATGGAAATGTAATGATGATATTGGCTTCTACAATAAACTCAAAAATCAGAGGCGAATGAATGGGGACTTTGATGGCTGCCTCAACAAAACCCCTCCCTCTTGTTCGCGAAGCTTTTTCAGAAATTCGGAGGGAGGAGAGCAGGCGTTCCCTAATGATTCCACCAGTGGCAGCAACTGATGCGTCTGCTCTTTTCACGCATTCCAACTCTGGAAGTACACAGAAAAGGGGGAGACCTTGGTGTACACATTGCAAAAGGGTTGGGCATGTGTTGGAGCAGTGTTGGAGGCTGCATGGGAAACATGCAGATTGGAAACCTCCTAAAACACAATTTCAGAAGGAAGCACATCTTGCTTCTCCTGATTGTTCCTCCAGCAGCTTTAGCAAGTAGCAGATTGAGGAACTTCAGCTGCTATTTAATCGTCTCTCCTTTTCATCTACTCCTACTGCCTTAACAGCTAATGAAGGTACCGTGTGTTCCTTGCCTACAACTAATTCCTTAAATTGGATAGTGGATTCTGGTGCCTCTGACCATATGATAGGGGATTATAGTCTCTTCACCACTTTTTGCAAACAAAGATCATCTTCTTCCATCAAGATTGCTGATGGTTCTCTCTCCACAGTGATGGGCAGTGGTTCCATTCGTTTAAGTGACACTCTAGTGCTTTCTGATGCCCTCTATGTTCCCAATATTACTTGTAATTTATTATCTGTCAGTAAATTGGTTAAGGATGCTCACTGTGATGTTCATTTTGGAATTACTGGTTGTGTTTTTCAGGAACAGGACTCGAAAATGGTGATTGGCAGTGCTAGGCTGCATAATGGCTTATATATCCTTGATGGTTTATCCTCTTCCAGCTCTTCTACTTCCAGTTGCCTTTTGACTTCTGTTTTTTCTTCAAGTTTACTTTTGAATGATGTTATGCTATGCACTTTCGATTAGGCCATCCTAATTTCTCTTATCTTGCTAAGTTGTTCCCTAAGCTTTTTATTAATGAGAAACCATCTTCCTTTTCATGTGAAGTGTGTCAAATGGCAAAACATACTCGGCAGCCTTATGTTTTTACTACATTTAATCCTACTTCACCCTTTTCTATTACACAGTGACATTTAGGTCCCTTCTAAAGTTAAGAGTATTTCAGGGTCTAGGTGGTTTGTGTCCTTTATTGATGATTACTCTCGGACTACATGGACTTTTTTGATGAGAGAAAAATCTGAGGTTGATGCAATATTTAGAATTTTTTATCAAATGATCCAAACCCAATTTAACACTCAAATTAAAATAGTTCGGAGTGATAATGGCAGTGAATATCTTAGTCAATCCCTTGGGTATTATTTTAAAGAAAAGGGCATTTTTCATCTTACATCTTGTCTCCACACCTCAGCAAAATGGTGTGGCTGAGAGAAAAAATAGACACCTTCTAGAAGTCGCTCTCTCTTGTTTTCTGCCCATGCTCCTAAATACCTTTGGGGGGATGCATTACTTACTGCTACCTACCTTATCAATAGAATGCCTAGCAAAACTCTAGGCTTCAAGGTTCCTACTGAAACACTTTTGAACCAATTTACTCATTTTAAGCCCTTGTCTTCTGTTCTTCCCTTTCGAATCTTTGGATGCACAGCTTTTGTTCATGTGCACAATAACAATCGAGGGAAACTTGATCCTAGGTCTATTTGGTGTGTTTTTATAGGGTACTCATCGATTCAGAAGGGTTACAAATGTTACTGCCCCACTACAAGGAAAACCTATGTATCTTTTGATGTCACTTTCTTTGAAAATCAACCTTATTTCGTAGGGACTGATATTCAGGGGGAGACATACACAGAATTTCAGTCCTTATACAACCTACAAGGCTACAACCTATTGTTACCTTACCTATCCTTGATATTGAACCTACTGTTTCTTCACAACATTATGTTCCTCCAAATAAAACTGTGACTGCTGCTCCTAATAGCCCAATGGACATACCCTCTCCCCAGTCAAAACCATCTAGTCCATATACAACACCTCCTCCAACACTTAAAACCATACCACACATATTACCAAATATTGTGACTCCACAACTTGCAGATAAACAGCTTAGTGTCTATACAAGAAAAAAAAAGACCTTTAACTGAAGTTGTTAGTCAGCCTAACACCTGCCAAGAGCTAGTTTTAAGTCCTGCTGCTGAAGAAACAGAAGGTAATATCACTCAAGACCCTACAACTGTTAATTTGGATGATTTTCCTATTGCTATTCGAAAGGGGGTAAGGAAATGTACCACTCATCCTATTAACAAATTTTTGGCCTATGGAAAGTTATTATGTGGTTTTAAGGCCTTTACAGCCATTATTGACAGTGTGCAGATTCCTAAGACAGTGGAAGAAGCCTTTGAAAAACCTGAGTGGAGGAAGGCTGTTGAAGAGGAAGTCAAAGCATTGCAAAAGAACAACACCTGGAGTTTGACTAATCTGCCAGAAGGGAAAAAGGCTGTTGGGTGTAAATGGGTCTTTACAGTAAAGTACCATTCAGATGGGAGTATTGAAAGATACAAGGCAAGGCTTGTGGCGAAAGGGTTTACTCAATCATATGGAGTAGACTATCAAGAAACTTTTGCACCAGTGGCAAAGTTAAATACCATTTGAGTGCTCCTTTCAGTGGTTGTTAACAAAGACTGGAAGTTGCGTCAATTGGACATAAAAAATGCATTCCTAAATGGAAGTCTTGAGGAGGAAGTTTACATGGAAATCCCACCAAGTTTGAAGGAAAATACAGAAACATCGACAGTGTGCAAACTTAACAAATCCTTGTATGGATTGAAGCAATCCCCTAGGGAATGGTTTGATAGATTTGCTAAGGCTATGGTAAAAAATGGATTCAAGCAAAGTCAAGCAGATCATACCTTGTTCAAAAAGGTTAAACTCAATGGTAAGATGACTCTCCTAATCGTCTATGTTGATGATATAATTATTACTGGGGATGACTTAGAAGAAATAGAGCAACTGAAAATGGCTCTAGCAAAGGAGTTTGAAACCAAAGACTTGGGAAGCCTTAGATACTTCTTGGGAAGTAACGAGATCCAAGGAGGGGATAGTTATCAACCAAAGGAAATACATCCTGGATCTTCTCACAGAAACTGGAATGCTTGGGTGTAAACCAGCTGAAACCCCAATGGATTCAAATCTGAAATTTAGTAAAGGAGGGGGAAATCTTGTAAATAAAGAATCCTACCAAAGATTAGTTGGAAAACTGATCTATCTCTCACTTACTAGGCCTGATCTTGCATACTCAGTGAGCATAGTTAGCCAACAAATGAGTGATCCTCGAGAAAAACACATGGAAGCAGTTAAAAGGATTTTAGGATACTTAAAGTTTACACCAGGGACTGAACTTATTTTCAGGAAAAATCAA
Organism: Hibiscus tridactylites; assembly: GCA_958450335.1. Taxonomy (NCBI): domain Eukaryota; kingdom Viridiplantae; phylum Streptophyta; class Magnoliopsida; order Malvales; family Malvaceae; genus Hibiscus; species Hibiscus tridactylites. The sequence goes on along the minus strand of OY288273.1, from coordinate 32,495,464 downwards.
GACAGAACAGTAAAAATTTACACAGACTCGAGCTGGGCAGGTGAACTAACGGATAGAAGATCTGTGAGTGGCTATTGTACACTCGTATGGGGTAACTTGGTCACATGGAGAAGTAAAAAACAGACCGTGGTGTCTAGATGCAGTGCAGAGGCAGAATTTAGAGCAATGGCCCTTGGAATTTGTGAAGGAATATGGATTAGAAGACTGCTCACCGAACTGAAGTTGAATGAAAAATCAGAATTCGAGATTTACAGTGACAGCCAATCAGCAATGAGCATTGCTAAGAATCCTGTACAGCACGACAGGACCAAACACATTGAAATAGATAGACACTTTATCTATGATAAGGTTAATAATGGGAGGTAAAACTTCACTACATTCCTACCAGGAATCAGCTTGCTAATACCTTCACAAAGGCACTTCCGAGAGTAATTTTTGATGAGTTTTTATCCAAACTGGGTGTATACAACATATACACACCAGCTTGAGGGGGAGTGTAGGTTAGTACGGGAATATCTTATGTATTTAATTATGTATCTGTTATTTATAGGAAGTTACCTTGTAGTAGGATATCTTTAGGAATATTCTTTAGGTCTATATCTACTGTATTTATTATAGAACATTTAGTTGCCTACTTCTCAGTTTTACCTGTGTATATATTCTGATGATTATTCATCAATAAAGTAAGAGAGTTTTTCCCTACTATTCTACAATAGAACATATTCCTAACAAGTAACAATTAAAGTTTCAATGAAACTTTTGATGAAGGTTAATCCACTGCCTTACCTTGTATAAGCAGCATACTATGAATTCCTTCCAGGTACATGGAAATATCAACCATGATTGCACTCTCTCGCTTTGCCTGTATGACATCAACCAAAATAAAATGAAAACCAAGAAAACAAATGGATTAACAAGAATTTTGCATTTTGCATATCTGAGGTTACCTGCTCACATATCCAAGGAATCCAAGACAGCATCTGACGAAAGATGTAGAGTGAAATATTGGTCTGAGGATATCTACAGAAGGCAACCGAAAGCTGGCTAAGAGCTGTTATCGCAACTTCTGGTCTTAAAGCATCATTCTTTACGCTAGGAGCATTTAAAGTGTCAACAAATAAAAGAAGTGACTCATGCATAGAGTCTGCGTATCCTTGTCTTCCATAAGAAACTATATCAGTAAATTCAATATCCCCTGGAACATTAGTGTTAGAAAACTTAATTTCTCCATCTGTCTTTTGGCGTTTAACGTTGAAATTATCAACATCAATGATACATCTTTTCTCCCCAACCTTTGGACTTGCCATTAGTTTATCACTTGAGGTTGATAAAACCAAGTTACTATGATCTGCTCTCCCTACTTGATGGGGACCAAGAATAGATAGAGCAACTTCAAGACAATCAATCAACAAAATGCATGGTTCTGGACAACAAAGTAGATTAATAAGAGATTCAGGCTTCCATATATGAGGGGGACAAGTTCTTGAAATCCGTATATATGCAGTGCACAATGCAACCTGGAAATGCATATATATATCTATGAATACCCGGAAGATAGTTATACATATTGTTTGACCATAAATAATAATTGTATTCCTGAAACTTAATTTACCTTAAGCTCCATGCTTTTGGTTCTCCACATCGAGCGAGGGAAAACATTAACTAAATTTTCAGCAGTTAGCTTGACAACATCATCCGGACAGCTAGTGTGCAGTGCCCTAAGGCAACCACCTATGGAGGAATCATATGCTGAGTTCCTGAAAAGTAAATGTGGTAGAACACAAGAATTATAGCTATAAGAAATTTATCAGCACCTAATGTCAACAGCATAAGAATTTTACATGAAGAATAAATAATCTGATTCAAGCATACATGTAACTACTTATTGCTAGACCTCTAGTTATAACCCTCTACACAATCTAAGCCTCCAAAAAGGTGAGAATTCCTCGTACAATTAAAACACCAGAATCTACATGTTTTCCATGGGGTGCCCGTGTGAGCTGACCATTAAGCTTGTTTAGCCTTTCAGATAAAGTACAATATTTGATACTCATTAATTTAGGATAAGCACTCAACTGCGAACAAGATGCTTGGAACTGATAAAATAGGCCATGGAAAAACAATCTAAGTCAGAAGTGTGCCATAAGAAGTTAGTAACCAACGGACACAATATTGTTACTCATCAAGCTCACAAACCTAATTAATGCGATATGGGATAAGGTTATAGTCCCAAGAATTAGAAGTCAATCTTTGGGTCAGAATTTTATAATTATTTCACATGGTTCTAATACATTTGGATTGTGACCTCTTATGAATTTTTTATTCTTCAATTACAACTTTCTAGTAAAAAAGCATCAGAAATCAGAATGCAAACCTGAATACAGGGAGTCCCTCTTTGTCCTCACCTAATATGGTGGATATTGATTGGATTAAATTCTCATGTGGAACAGTGTCATAACTCATCACTGATCCGATCACACGTGCAAAGTCGAAACATGCCTTCCAAAAAAAATTAAATTGTCAGCCATTGTAACAAGAGGATATTAGAAACCATGTGAACAAACTAAATAAACCAAGATGTAAAAACTGCATTTAATAAGCTCATTATCGAACATACATGCAACCTACCATTTGCAAATCAGCATCTCCATAACATAAAAGAGAGCATGCGGCAGAAACAAATGATGTATTCATGAGACCTTCCACATATAGGGTTCCTTCAGTTAAGCATTTGCTAAGAAACTTTATGATCCAAGTAGCAAAAGGTTGCCACCTGTTTCTTCCCAAGAGGTTAATCAAGATGCCAGGGCCATCAATGGGTTTATTGCTTGTTGGTAGAACACATAGACTTGTTGAATCACTTAAATCTCCAGAAAAGGACCGATGGAAACACTTTAAAGTTAATCTTGTGGCTTCTGTAATTCTTGAGTTTTCCAAAGAGGACGCTATATGCAAAATATCTGGATGAATACAATGGTGAATTAGATTTCTTATAACTTTTTTAGATACAACATACATTATAGCCAGGCTGCCAAATAACAGATACACCATGTACTCGAACAATCGCAGATCATAAAATAGAATCAGTCAATTACATAAGAAAGCAGTCACCACATAATATAAATTGAAATCCATAGTCCCTGCAACTCCTTTTACCTTCAATGGCACACATGACATCAATGAAAAGCATTCGATAAGCATCTCGAGATCCAGTACGAAGCAACGATAGAAGGGGTCCAACTGTTTCAAAAATTACTCCATGCCGAGAACTGTAAATGTAGATAATTCTTGAAAATACAGGAAAAAGATATAAAATAAAGAAAAACTATGAAAACGCAAATGAACAAATTTCACAAAAAAAAAACAAATATATGATGAATAGACGTCCTAAACAATGCTTTGAAAAAATGAATTTAATTAAATGGTCAACCTAAATGCAGGTTCAGCAAAAAATGGCAATATCCGACCGATCACGGGCAGCACAGCACTGGCTTTTCCATGATAAAAAACTCCAGGAAAATTCCTTGCTGTGTGAGAAATGAGCTTTAACACAGCTATGACTTCTCGTTCATTGGCTGCAACATGAGTATCAGCAACAAAAATAAAAACCATTTATAACTGAAGTCGCCAATTTCATGAAAACCCATTAAAAATGAGAGAAAAACTAAACTCTTAGTGATAATCAAGCGCCCAAACTTAAGAAAACAAGAGAGCATTAAAAAACAGAACCCAGAAAGTAAAAAACCCACATTTCATGCAAACCGAAAGGCCCAAAAATATGGAAAAAAAGGGGGTTTGGAAAGGGAAAGAAAGAGTACCAGACGAAGAGGGAACAACGAAAGCGTGGAGAAGATTGGGAAGAACAGCACGGAATCTAGCCTCTAAAGCATCATCATCAGCGCTACTGTTAATGTTGTTTGGAGGAGTGGAAGAAGTAGCTGCAATGCGTTCGCGAAGTTCGTGAACCAAGCTCGAGAGATTTCTACTGTTACTACTAGTATTTGCCATTGCATTTCTTCTCTTTGCTCCCAAATTTTAAACCTTGGGAATTTGGCTCTTTCTTCTTTTTTTTCGCTTTCCTCTTTTCACTCTCGCTCACTATCACCAGGTTTTGCCGCTTTGTTGCCCTGACATCTTTAAAAGGGTAAATTCCAAATATCATCACTCAATTTTTCTTTCACTCGTGTTTTGGTCAGTAAACTTTAGAAATATTTAATTTTATCATTAAGCTTTTGAATTGCTTTTTTCAATCAATTGACGATTAAATTACAAACAGTGTGACATGACAGATGGTTTGATGACACACCAAGATAATATCATTTTAGATTTTAACCAAAACTACAAAATCGATGTCGTCTTAGATTCTATAAAAATATTTTTCTTCTTTTATATTTCTTTCTCATCTTTTTCTTCTCAAACTATCTAAATTCCGACTCTGCAACAGTCGTCATCAACTATTATCAACATTAATTTTGGGGTGTCATGAGACACCCCAATTGAAAGGTGGCTCCGCCTCAACAACATTTGATAAGTCCAACAATTTTGTATTGAACTTGTTTTTACCCTAGTGAACATAAATTTGATGTCTTTTTTTACTGAAAAGCACCCTAAATCTAACATTGAGCGCTTTAATTTTTTGTTGTCTAATATTTTTTTGTTTGTTAGTGAATGAGTTCGAACCGAAATATGTTGATCTCGGTTTTAAGAGAGAGATTTTTACCGTTTGAAATTTTCAAGTAGAGGCTTTGATTATCCAAGATTTAACAAAACCGAAGGTGAACTTTTTATACGCATTAGAATTTTAGTTTCACAAGTGCATATTTGAATTATGGTTAAAAATTTTAAATTCTTAATGTTTTCATGAAATTTCTTTGTTGTAGTTTTTGTCTTAAAAAGTTTTTAATTTCAAGCATTATTGGATTTGGGCATATACCCAGTTGAAGAGGAACAATTGGATTTTTTTATTAAATAAAAAGATATTATATTCTCAAGGTAAATGTCGTGATTCGAACTCATATAAAATAGAATAATATGAGATTTTTTTACCACAAAGTCAATTAATGTATCTTAGCTTAGAACATATTTAGTTTCGCACTCGTGTTCGTAATGGCCCTAGTTGACGACAGTGGGTGTGGATAGTGACCAGATGAAAAAATTAAGGCGAATAACACGTGCTTCCACATTAGCAAAACAATAGTCAACATCACCCTATTGTTATAGATTTAACGTCCAGGTGACCAAAACAATAACAACATTAAATTTAAGCGATAAAATTAATAAAAAAAACTCTAATAACTAGAATAGGAATAAGAAATGAAAAAAAAATTAATGATGAAATAAGTGATTTATCATGAACGGTGCAGTCCACTCTGTTTTTTTTTTATATGCCATGGCATTTACTACTTTTTAATAGGATGAGTCTATTAGAACGGACGAGGCACACAACTATACATCACTAACGCTAAACATTGTTGCACACTATTGTTTTTTATTTTTATATAATTATATATTTTGTCCTCATTATGTACATATGTTGTCAATTTAGTCACAACTATTTACTCATTCAATCAATCCAATATTAATTCAAAATAATTTAACTAATTTAACTTTCAATGTTTAAAAATCTATCAATTTAGTTCTAATTTTAATGTAATTTAATTTAATTTAATTATTAATATTTAAAAATTCTATCAATTTAATTCACTATTCGGATAATGTTGTTGTTAAGCAGTTGCTAGAGAGTAGAAAGGCTCACCTACAGCAAAGTGATGTTGTGTGCACAACTCAGGGGATGCTACGACAACCATGGGAAATTAGAATATGTAATTATATAAATTTTAAAAAAATAAATAATGATGTCCAACAGTTTGTAGCATTAGTGGTGTATAGCGGTGTGCTTTGTCCGTTCTAATTTTTTAATATAATTAAAAATGTGGGGTTTAGACTTCCATCGTTACAAAATTCTCAGTTGGAAATTTGGTTTAAAAACCATGGTTATTGGGCACTTTTGGGGCATGGAATTTAATGTGTGATATGCTAACATTTGTAGTTAAATCTTTGTTGGATTTTTATCCCAATATTTGTAGTTTAACGGGAAACATTAACATGTTTGGAATCAACATCAAGTGAATGAGAAATTGTTCTGAAAAAAATACTTTTGATGGCAAAAAAAATGTTTAATTTGAATTTCAAGGTAGAATGTGATTCGAACTATGAACTCAGATTTAGTTAAATAAAATATTTATATAGTTTAATATTGATCTAATTAATAGTCTTAGTACATAAACCTCGTCTTTTAGACGATATTTCACTCATTATTGACTAGGGGTGGGCACGAGTCTGTCGAGTTTTTGGCCACTCGAACTCGACTCGAAAATATATACTCTAAATCTGAATCAGACTCAATCCAACCTTATTTTTAAAAAAATTCAACCTGTCCCAAAAATTATATTCTTAAATCAGGACCCGACCAACATGATCTATTTAAAAATAAGTTTTAAGGATCTAATTTAAAAAAAATAAACTATGATACCTAATTATAAAAAATAAATTTTAATGGCCTAATTGTAAAATATATATACATAAAGAGGAATCATTATTGTGAATATCCTTAAAAAATATAGGAAAATTACACTATTAGTCCCAAGTCGGGTCGGGTCGAAAATTTTTCACCTTAAACTTGAACCCGACCCTGTAACACCCGGTTTAGGGGTTAGGTGAAAATAATATTTTAATATTATTTTGGGCTCGGTTTTATACTCTAAATAATATTTCGAGTTGTTTTCAAAATTAATTAATTTTGGGTTGACCATGTTTTAAGATTAAACTCCATTTAGTCATGGATTTACCTTCCTTGTAAATGCCCCATTTCATTAAGGGTAAACAAGTCTTTTGAGCTTTAAAAATTTAACACATGTCAAATAAAACACCCACCTTTCTCATCTTCTTCCCCTCCCTCTTTCAAACCTAACGTTTTCTTCTTCTCTCCTTGGGGGATTCACTATTCCATCACCATACACTCACACCCATGGTGATTTTTGAGAGGTAAACATGTTTCTAGCTTGTCCTCACTTCCCTCTACATGCTCATACCCATAGTTTTCATTAAAACTCTTGTTTTTGTATTATGAAGTTTTAGAGTTTGAAATTAAAAATGTTAACTTTGTTAACGTTAAGTTGAGCTTTTGATTTGGTAATGATAGATGAGTCATTTGTTGCTCCAAAGGTCCAATATATCTAATTTTTATAAGGTTTTATAGTGATTTTCAGAATTGGGTTTCAATGGGGGTTTTGGAGGGTTTTAAAGTGGTTTTTGGGGTGGTTTAATGTTAGATTTTGGGGGATGTTGGTAGTATGATATATGAGGGTCACTTTGGGTGTATTTGATGGTTGATTGGATGCTTGAAATGGAAGATTTCAGTGGGTTTTGTGGGTTACTCGAAAATTCTGTTTTTGGGCTTGATTTGGGTGTTGGATGTTTGAAAATGTTAATCCGGGTTAGTTCCGATGATGAGTTATTGATTGTGGATGTTTTGTTTGTGTTTGGGATTGATTAGAATCGAGTTTGGGCATCAGTGAAGCATCGGAAGTAAATACGGGGAGTTGAAGGTGGTTGCTTGCTTGATCTTTGAGCTTAGGAGCTTAGGTGAGTGGTTAATTGTTTTAAATGGTTTTAAAATAGTTGGTTCGAGTATATGGACTAGGTTGGGCTTGGTAGACCCACCTAGAGTTAGGATTAGGGTGGTAGCCTAATCCTAAGCTTGATCTAGAGCCTTTGGATGAACTCAATTATGTGGTTGTGTATGTCTCGTATGAAATGTGATATGAATGCTTATGTATATTGTATTATACATGTGAGATGAGATATGACTTGTGATGCTTGAGACATGCATGATGATGATTGTCGGTGAGTACGTGCTAAGCACGGGATTTATTGAGATGAGTAATGTGAAATGAGTAAATGTTGGCACTAGTATACTTGAATACAAATGATCGATCATTAGGATGTTAGTGTGTACACATGAGTCAAAAGTCGCGCGTGGCCTTTGTGGCGTTGAGTTACCAAGGAGGAGTACGGGTTCGCCCGGAAATTGTATTTAAATATAGTTGGTGATGAGTGGAATCCCATCGACGGGGCGTGAGGATGAGTGGAATCCCCTCCGCGAGATCGGTGATGAGTGAAATCCCACCGTGAGATAATGTGGTTGTCGGATGTGAGTTCCAACATGTCTATCCGCGTATTCGGGTCATAGCTAGGTGCCAATGTTGTTTGATATGTATATCAATGTGTTGAGGTTTATGATCTTTGATGGGATGCTTGAATGTGATTATCTGTATTATGGAGTTGAGCTTATGATCATGGCACTTATAATGTACATTGCTCATGCATCTTTATCTTATGACTCTTGTGGATCATTGGCATGTTTGTGTAATGCCTTGGCTAGATCGTGCTCGGACCCTGCAATGTTGAGGTTTGTTTTTAGAGCTTACCCTCACTAAGCATCATTGCTTACGCTCTCTTTGTTCAACATTGCAGATCCTTAGTTCGCGGGTTGCTCGAGCAAGTGGAGGGTCTCCAAGTGTGGTTGTTAGCCTTGAGTACTTCATGTATGAGTTTTTAAATGTGAACATGTAATAGTCTAAGCAATGGGACATGTATTGTTTTGATGGCCATGTTGTGGTTGATGTTGCTTGGGAGCATGTTAGACTCTTTATATGTGTTGGCTATTTTACTTGGGATTTATGCCTTGCTTGATATTTTGTTGCATGTTACTATTTTGAAGTTGTCTAAGTGTTGACCTTTGAATGCTTAACTCCTTAAATGATGTTGTATGAATGCATGCCTTGTGATGTCTTGCCTTAGTGTTAGACTTGTCTTAATCTTGTTAAAGCATGCTAGTATTGTTAGATTGCCTTAGGTTTATGTGTTGTAAGGTTGAAGGGTGTTTTGGTGGTGTTTTGGGGCACCCTTGTGCCTTAAAACAGCCAAAACGAATCTGTAGACAGGGGGCGTTTCGAAACGGGTCACCCTGTTCCGATACGGTCCCTTCGCAATTGGCCTGCCGTTTCGAAACGGATGGGGGTCGTTTCGGAACATTTTTGCTACTGGAATTTTGAGAATTTGACGAGATAAAGGCGTTCCGAAACGGGCCTTTGATGTTTCGAAACGGTCAAATCTCTTGACCACGAGAAATTGACCGTCAGGGACGTTTCGATACGGGTCACCCCTATTTCGAAATGGTCACCCTATGGTTGACCCTGGCCTGTTGACTAAGTCAAGGCGTTTCGAAACACCCTAAGGGCGTTTCGAAACGGCCTGCTGTAAAGGACTAAAATGAGCTGTTTAATGTTTTGTTGGTCGGAGTATGTTACATTGTTTGTATTCCCCGCTGCTGTGCTTCACATAGGTTTTAATTATGCCTATAGACAAGATAAAATAAAATGAAGTTTTCTGGGTCGCTAACCGAGGGGAAGCCTTAACGTGTTTCGCTTCGGTTTTCCCCGTGTGGCCCACTCGAATCGGTCATCCGACCAGACCGGGACGAGGGGGTTACACTTGTTGGTATTAGAGCCTAAGGTTACCGAGACCTTGGGCAGGTAAGTGAGGTAAGTTCAAGTTTTTGATTAGGATGCACGGTGTTTGCTTGCCTTAAAAGAATGGTTGCTTGTTTGACAAGTATGATTGACTGTTTATTCAAAAGTATGTGTGTGTGAGTCCCATTGCTACTATTACATTGGAAAAATGATTTTTTAAGTGAGGGAACGTACTTGAACACTTGGAAGCCTTGCCTTGCTAACCCAGCTTGTATGTTTTGTTGTTGTGGTTGTAGTTGATATCTGGGAGAGCTATGTCTAGACCGAGAGGTAGACCGAGAGTGGTTCGTCAGGAACCACGGGTTGCGGCTCCTGTTGAGCCGACAGTTGGTGTGGAGGCTCACCTAGAAGGACCGGTGGCCGCGGGAGTTGGCGCTCCTCCACCACCTCCACCACCACCACCACCTTCTCCACCTGGAGTTGGGGGCGAGGATGGAGCCGGAGGAAATGGACCACAAGGTGGCCAAGGTCTAGCTGGAATTGACATGACTCCGCTAGTGCAAGCAATAGCGGGAGCATTTCAGGCCGCAGTTGCGGGAGCTCAGGCTGCAGCTCAGCCTAGGTGTGACGATGCTAGTTTACCTTTGGAGAGGCTCCGTAGCTTGGGGGCCGAGGAGTTTAGAGGATCTACTCCGGAGAGGTTGGAGTTATGGTTGGAGAAGACAGTTCGTATCTTGGCTCAGATGGGTTGTGCGGGCGCACGTAGGTTGGGTTGTGTGATCTCGTTGCTTCAGGGTGATGCCTACACCTGGTGGGTCACCATTACCACTGGGGTTCCGGAGGCAGAGATAGATTGGGATTTCTTTGAGTCCGCTTTCAGGAAGAGGTACTTGGGACCGAGGTACTTAGATGAGAAGAAGCGAGAATTCATGGCTCTTACTCAGGGAGATGCTTCTGTGACCGACTATGAGATCCGCTTTGTTCGCTTGAGTCAGTATGCCCCAGAGTTGGTTCCTACTGAAGTGGAACGCTGTAACCGATTCCGCTACGGATTGAATGAAGAGGTTAAGAGGTATACGCTAGCTTCTGACTACTCAGACTTTGATGTATTGGTCGCGAGGGCCAAGGATTTGGAGCATAGTTTGGGTTCGGCCAAACGATCTGGTGGTTCTAGTTCTGGCAAGAGGCATAACCACTTTGATGGTAGAGATGCTAAGAGGCACAGAGGTGGCGGACATCAGTTTGATCATAGACGTGGCGGTGGCCACCATGGTAGGGGCCATCAGGGCCATAGAGGAGGAGGGCGTTTGCCCGAGTGTACCCGTTGTGGGAGACAGCATGCTGGTGAGTGTTGGGGTAACTTCCATGCTTGTTGGAACTGTGGTTCGAGGGACCACTTTAGGAGGGATTGTCCGCATCAGGCAGCTCAGGCACCGAACATTGCTCAGGCTCCTACGAGAGCGAATGATTTTCAGAGAGGCCGTGGGCGCGGTCGTGGCTACTTCCAGCCTAGGGCTGATGCACCTAGGGTAGATGCTCAGAGGAACCTTGCTCATGTTGTGGCTGTGCAGCCAGAGGCGGGAGGACCAACGAGAGTTTATGCTCAGAGAGAGGCCGGGAACGACACCGATGTGATAGCAGGTAATTTCGAGTTACAGTCTATATCTTTGCTTTCTTTAGTTGATTCGGGTTCTACGCATTCCTACATTTTGAGTGAGCATGCATAGAAGTTAGATATCCCTATTGAGATCTTAGACGTAGGTATGCATGTTACTAGTTCTTTTGGTGAGACAGTTGTGGTTAGACGTATGTATAGGAGGTGTCCACTGAAGATTCAGGGTCATGTGTTCTCAGTTGATATGATGGAACTACCTTTCTATGGTTTTGATATTATTCTGGGTATGGACTGGTTGGTTGAGCATCGGGCTAGTGTGGATTTTGAGACAAAGAGGATTTCGTTGAAGCTTTCTGATGACTACGAGGTAGTAGTGGTAGGCGAGAACATTAAGTTCTTGTCTAATGTGGTGTCAGCTTTAGAGGCTCATAGGTTGATGGACTCTGGATGTGGGGCATATTTAGCTTATGTGATGAATCCGGATATGAGTGAAGCTAGACCGAAAGATATCAGAACAGTGTGTGACTTTTCAGAAGTGTTTCCTGAAGAGTTGTCGGGCTTGCCTCCTGACAGAGATGTTAAGTTTGTGATTGAGACAGTTTCAGGATCTAATCCAGTTTCGATAGCTCCGTATCGTATGGCTCCGAAAGAGTTGAAAGAATTGAAGAGTCAGTTGCAAGAATTATTAGACCGTGGTTTCATTAGGCCTAGTAGCTCTCCGTGTGGTGCTCCCGTGTTGTTTGTGAAAAAGAAAGATGGTAGCATGCGCATGTGCATTGACTATAGACAGTTGAATCAGTTGACTGTGAAGAACAAGTATCCGTTGCCTCGTATAGATGATTTGTTTGATCAGTTGAGAGGTGCTTCAGTGTTCTCGAAGATAGATTTGAGATCCGGGTACTATCAGTTGAAGGTGAAAGAGTGTGATGTTCCGAAGACAGCTTTTAGGACTAGATATGATCACTATGAGTTTCTTGTGATGCCATTTGGGCTCACGAATGCACCAGCATCATTTATGGACATGATGAACAGAATTTTTAAAGACTATCTAGACTGATTTGTAGTTGTTTTCATTGATGATATACTTGTGTACTCGAAGACAGAAGAAGAGCATGATGAGCACTTGAGATTTGTTTTACAGAGATTGTTGAGCAACCAGTTGTATGCGAAGCTCAGTAAGTGTGAGTTCTGGATTCGAGAGGTTGTATTTCTTGGCCATGTTGTTTCGGCCAAAGGTATCCGAGTTGATCCATCGAAGATTGAGGCTATTGTATAGTGGAAACAACCTAAGTCCGTGACCGAGATTAGGAATTTCCTAGGATTAGTCGGTTACTATAGGAGATTTGTTGATGGTTTCTCTAGAGTAGCTGCTCCTTTGACTAAATTGTTGCAAAAGGGAGTCAAGTTTGAATGGTCAGATGCAAGACAGAAGACTTTTGAGAAATTGAAAGAAGCTTTGACGAATGCTCCAGTGTTAGTGCAACCTGTTTCAGGTAAGGAGTTTGTGATCTACAGTGATGCTTCCTACGTTGGCTTAGGATGTGTTTTGATGCAAGAAAGGAGAGTTGTTGCTTATGCTTTTATACAATTGAAGATTCATGAGAAGAACTACCCAACTCATGATATAGAGCTAGCCGCAGTTGTGTTTGCATTGAAGATTTGGCGTCATTACTTGTATGGTGAGAAGTGTATTGTTTACACCGATCACAAGAGCTTGAAGTACTTGATGACACAGAAAGAGTTGAACTTGAGACAGAGGAGATGGCTAGAGTTGTTAAAAGATTATGATTTGACCATTGAGTACCATCCGGGTAAAGCAAATGTAGTAGCCGATGCTTTGAGTAGAAAAGTGGTTGTTGAGTTGAGAGCTATGTTTGCTAGATTGAGTGTGTCCGATGATGGTGGTTTGATCACCGAGTTGCAAGTGAAGCCTTCTTTGATTCAGTTGATTAGAGAGAAGCAGTTGCAAGATGCGAGCTTAGTTCCTCATGTTCAGGACATAGCCGAAGGAAGATCGACTGAGTATAGTTTCAGTGGTGAGAGCTTGTTGTGCTTTAGAGATAGAGTTGTTGTACCAGAAGATGTTGAGTTGAGACGTCAGATTCTGAGTAAAGCACATTCGAGTCCCTTTTCTATGCATCCGGGTAGTACCAAAATGTACCGAGATTTGAAGAATGATTACTTTTGGGTTGGTTTGAAGCGAGATGTAGCCGAGTATGTGAGTCGTTGTATGGTTTGTCAGAGAGTGAAGGCAGAACATCAGGTTCCTTCAGGTTTGTTACAGCCTTTGAAGATTCCGGAATGGAAATGGGAGAGGATCACCATGGATTTTGTGTCGGGATTGCCTTTGTCTCCTTCGAAGAAGAACTCTGTTTGGGTGATTGTTGATAGGTTCACTAAGTGTGCTCACTTCTTAGCAGTGAACACTACGGATTCCTTAGACAAGTTGGAAAACTTGTACGTTCGTGAGATTGTGAGACTTCATGGAGTTCCGAAGTCTATTGTTTCAGATAGGGATCCTAGATTTACTTCGAGGTTCTGGGGTTGCTTGCATAGTGCTTTAGGTAGCCGGTTGCATTTCAGCACATCTTATCATCTGCAGTCCGATGGCCAGTCAGAACGAGTGATACAGATTCTAGAGGATATGCTTCGTTGTTGTGTGATTGACTTCCAGGGTTCTTGGGAGAAGCACTTACCGTTGGTTGAGTTTGCTTACAACAACAGTTATCAGTCTAGTATTCAGATGGCGCCTTATGAGGCTTTGTATGGTAGACGATGTAGGACTCCGATTTGTTGGGCTGAAACAGGTCAGAGATTGCTACCTATACCAGACTTGCTTAAGGGGACTACCGACAAAGTAAAGTTGATTTGTGACCGTTTGAAAGCAGCTTCCAATCGTCAGAAGTCTTATGCAGATTTGAAGAGGAAAGAGATTGAGTACTCGGTGGGTGAGAAAGTGTTTCTGAAAGTATCTCCGTGGAAGAAGGTAATGAGATTTGGCCGAAAGGGCAAGTTGAGTCCGAGGTTCATTGGTCTGTATGAGATAGTTGAGCGGATTGGGCCTGTAGCTTATCGTTTGAGGTTACCTTCTGAGCTAGAGAAGATCCACGATGTCTTTCATGTGTCTATGCTTAGGAGGTATAGATCGGATCCTTCTCATGTGATGCCCGTTGAGGAGATAGAGTTAAATCCGGATTTGTCCTATAATGAAGAGCCCGTTGAGATACTTGCTTCTGATAGCAAGGTGTTGCGTGGCAAGACCATAGAGTTGGTCAAAGTGTTGTGGAGACATAGAGGCGTGGAAGAGGCCACGTGGGAGAGGAAAGCAGATATGGTTGAGCAGTTTCCGTATTTGTTTCCACCAGGTAATTTCGGGGACAAAATTCCTTAAATGGGGGAGAGTTGTAACACCCGGGTTTAGGGGTTAGGTGAAAATAATATTTTAATATTATTTTGGGCTCGATTTTATACTCTAAATAATATTTCGAGTTGTTTTCAAAATTAATTAATTTTGGGTTGACCATGTTTTAAGATTAAACTCCATTTAGCCATAGATTTACCTTCCTTGTAAATGCCCCATTTCATTAAGGGTAAACAAGTCTTTTGAGCTTTAAAAATTTAACACATGTCAAATAAAACACCCACCTTTCTCATCTTCTTCCCCTCCCTCTTTCAAACCTAACGTTTTCTTCTTCTCTCCTTGGGGGATTCACTATTCCATCACCATACACTCACACCCTTGGTGATTTTTGAGAGGTAAACATGTTTCTAGCTTGTCCTCACTTCCCTCTACATGCTCATACCCATAGTTTTCATTAAAACTCTTGTTTTTGTATTATGAAGTTTTAGAGTTTGAAATTAAAAATGTTAACTTTGTTAACGTTAAGTTGAGCTTTTGATTTGGTAATGATAGATGAGTCATTTGTTGTTCAAAAGGTCCAATATATCTAATTTTTATAAGGTTTTATAGTGATTTTCGGAATTGGGTTTCAAGGGGGTTTTTGGAGGGTTTTAAAGTGGTTTTGGGGTGGATTAATGTTGGATTTGGGGGGCTGTTGGTAGTATGATATATGAGGGTCACTTTGGGTGTATTTGATGGTTGATTGGATGCTTGAAATGGAAGATTTCAGTGGGTTTTGTGGGTTACTCGAAAATTCTGTTTTTGGGCTTGATTTGGGTGTTGGATGTTTGAAAATGTTAATCTGGGTTAGTTCCGATGACGAGTTATTGATTGTGGATGTTTTGTTTGTGTTTGGGATTGATTAGAATCGAGTTTGGGCATCGGTGAAGCATCGGAAGTAAATCCGGGGAGTTGAAGGTGGTTGTTTGCTTGATCTTTGAGCTTGGGAGCTTAGGTGAGTGGTTAATTGTTTTAAATGGTTTTAAAATAGTTGGTTCGAGTATATGGACTAGGTTGGGCTTGGTAGACCCACCTAGAGTTAGGATTAGGGTGGTAGCCTAATCCTAAGCTTGATCTAGAGCCTTTGGATGAACTCAATTATGTGGTTGTGTATGTCTCGTATGAAATGTGATATGAATGCTTATGTATATTGTATTATACATGTGAGATGAGATATGACTTGTGATGCTTGAGACATGCATGATGATGGTTGTCGGTGAGTATGTGCTAAGCACGGGATTTATTGAGATGAGTAATGTGAAATGAGTAAATGTTGGCACTAGTATACTTGAATACAAATGATCGATCATTAGGATGTTAGTGTGTACACATGAGTCAAAAGTCGCGCGTGACCTTGGTGGCGTTGAGTCACCAAGGAGGAGTACGGGTTCGCCCGGAAATTGTATTTAAATATAGTCGGTGATGAGTGGAATCCCATTGACGGGGCGTGAGGATGAGTGGAATCCCCTCCGCGAGATCGGTGATGAGTGAAATCCCACCGTGAGGTAATGTGGTTGTCGGATGTGAGTTCCAACATGTCTATCCGCGTATTCGGGTCATAGCTAGGTGCCAATGTTTTTTGATATGTATATCAATGTGTTGAGGTTTATGATCTTTGATGAGATGCTTGAATGTGATTACATGTATTATGGAGTTGAGCTTATGATCATGGCACTTATAATGTACATTGCTCATGCATCTCTATCTTATGACTCTTGTGGATCCTTGGCATGTTTGTGTAATGCCTTGGCTAGATCGTGCTCGGACCCTGCAATGTTGAGGTTTGTTTTTAGAGCTTACCCTCACTAAGCATTATTGCTTACGCTCTCTTTGTTCAACATTGCAGATCCTTAGTTCGCGGGTTGCTCGAGCAAGTGGAGGATCTCCAAGTGTGGTTGTTAGCCTTGAGTACTTCAAGTATGAGTTTTTAAATGTGAACATGTAATAGTCTAAGCAATGGGACATGTATTGTTTTGATGGCCATGTTGTGGTTGATGTTGCTTGGGAGCATGTTAGACTCTTTATATGTGTCGGCTATTTTACTTGGGATTTATGCCTTGCTTGATATTTTGTTGCATGTTACTATTTTGAAGTTGTCTAAGTGTTGACCTTTGAATGCTTAACTCCTTAAATGATGTTGTATGAATGCATGCCTTGTGATGTCTTGCCTTAGTGTTAGACTTGTCTTAATCTTGTTAAAGCATGCTAGTATTGTTGGATTGCCTTAGGTTTATGTGTTGTAAGGTTGAAGGGTGTTTTGGTGGTGTTTTGGGGCACCCTTGTGCCTTAAAACAGCCAAAACGAATCTGCAGACAAGGGGCGTTTCGGAACGGGTCACCCTGTTCAGATACGGTCCCTTCGCAATTGGCCTGCCGTTTCGAAACGGATGGGGGTCGTTTCGGAACATATTTGCTACTGGAATTTTGAGAATTTGACGAGATAAAGGCGTTCCGAAACGGGCCTTTGATGTTTCGAAACGGTCAAATCTCGTTGACCACGAGAAATTGACCGTCAGGGACGTTTCGATACGGGTCACCCCTGTTTCGAAACGGTCACCCTATGGTTGACCCTGGCCTGTTGACTAAGTCAAGGCGTTTCAGAACACCCTAAGGGCGTTTCGAAACGGCCTGCTGTAAAGGACTAAAATGAGCTGTTTAATGTTTTGTTGGTCGAAGTATGTTACATTGTTTGTATTCCCCGCTGTTGTGCTTCACATAGGTTTTAATTATGCCTATAGACAAGATAAAATAAAAAGGAAGTTTTCTGGGTCGCTAACTGAGGGGAAGCCTTAACGGGTTTCGCTTCGGTTTTCCCCGTGTGGCCCACTCGAATCGGTCATCCGACCAGACCGGGACGAGGGGGTTACAGACCCGACCCAAAGTCACCCTTAATAAAAATCCGACCCACCTGAACCCAAATTTTCTACAAAAGTATATGTTCCAATTAGGCCGGATCGGGCAAAATATCTATCCCTATTCTTGATAGTTTCAACAACTTAATTTGACGATTTCTAACTGGTTTATGGGATAATTTTTTTAGATATTATGGTTAAAAAATATCTATTTGTACTTCTCTTTTTATTTTATGATTTATGGTACTTTGAACAATGAAAGGTGAAGTTGATATATGCTTCTATCAACTACATTATTTATGGTTATTTATTAAAAAAATTACAGAAGTCGGCTTGTGATCCTAGTGACTTCATCCGCTTATTTAAATGCACGTAGGGCACACACTATCGTGGCAACAATAAATAATGAAGTTGGCTTGTGATCCTACTGACTTCTACTTTCACAGTAAAAAATGACATAGATGTGAACATAAAATAGCAAGAACAATAGTTGAGGAGTTTGTTTTTCGAGCTGCAATATCACAACAATTACTTCGTTGGGGGAATATTGACTCAAATATTACTTTGAGATTTTTTTATTCCAAAAATAGGGATTTTCACACATTATTTCCCAAACTAGGGATGTTTACTATTTAAAAAGTGAAGACCATTGGAGAACACCCCGATTTTGAACAGTATTTTCAAAAAAAATATTTTAATATTGAAGTCGGGTGGATTACAATCTGACTTTGAACAGTAATTTTACCAAAAAATGTTAAAAAAATAAGGTTCAAGCCTTCCTCCGTTGAAATGTACCTACCCATGCACGCCACTTGTTCAAAACAATGTTTGAAGTCGGATTGTAATCCACCCGACTTCAATATTTAAATATTTTTCTGAAAATACTGTTCAAAGTCGGAGTGTTCTCCAAGGGTTTTCACTTTTTGAATAGTACACATCCCTAGTTTGGGAAATAATTTGAGAGGTATCCTACTTTTGGAATAAAAGAAACCAAATGTAATATTTGAGTCAAAATTCCGTTTGTTGTGTGTAGTAAAAAGTACAACTTACAAGTAAATTAATTTATATTCCCACTTTTAAAATTTATTCTTTTAATACTAGTTGTTATGAGTTCAATTTCTAAATTCACTCTTAAATCACCAAAATCTTAAAAACGTGTCTATTCTAAACTCAAAATTAAAAAAATATATATAATTATTAATTACTCTCACATTTTCTCCACTCTCACATTTTCTCTGCAGCAGTTATTTTCTCTTGAAAGTTTGTAAGTAATTTTTTGAGTTTTTTTCAAGCCAATGGTGGCGGCTTTGGCCATCTATCGGCGGTGATTTATTTTATTGTTTGTTTTGTTCTCTTTTGTTTTTTTGTTTTCTTTCTTTTGTTCCTTTTTTGTTTTCATTTTTTTACCTTTATCAACTGTTTGGCCTGCTCTTCGTCTGCCGCTTGGCATGTTCTTTGTCTGCCTCTATGGCATGTTGATATTGAAGACGTCTTCAACCTGGTGAATGCTATAGTCGAATCTTACCGCACGATCTTACATGAATTGGTTGTTTATGGAGTTAACCAAGACAATTTTTCCTCTTTTTGTTGATTGGAGTAATTCAACGATCTGCGCTCTACCAGTGAGCACTCCAAGATTTCGCTATGGCGATAGATTTAAATATATATATATATATATATATATATATATATAATTTAGTTGGATCGAAATCGGTAGAGTTTGAGTTTTTTTACCATACCTACTCCTAAGTGGTTTCAAATGGGTATGGTATAAACTCAAAAAAAGGGAAAACTACACCGGTGGTCCCCAAACGATTACCTTTTTCCTATTTTGGTCCCTAAACTATGTTTTTCGGCAAAATCGTCCCTTCTGTTACATAGTTTTCCTGTTTTGGTCCCCCAACGTTAAATAGCTAACGGTTTTGCTGACGTGACATTTTTTAATCATTTCTCTCTCCTCTTAAAAAAATGTCACGTCAGCAAAACCGTTAGCTATTTAACGCCGGGGACTAAAACAGGAGAACTATGTAACAGAAGGGACGATTTTGCCAAAAAACATAGTTTGGGGACCAAAATAAGAAAATGGTAATAATTTGGGGACCACCGGTGTAGTTTTCCCAAAAAATCTAGAAGGTGGCCATGTTTATCACAATAAAAAGTTACTAATAAGAAATGTTTTTTTATTATACTAAAATATGACATGGTACTAAAAAAAACTATTATGATATAAATACATGAATATATTAAAATTTATATGATTTAAATATTTATCTAAACACAAAATAAAAGCATGACAGTATAAAAGTAGATAAATATAATATGAATAAACAAACGTGTCAAAATATATATAATACGGATTATTATCTTATTAAAATTTATACAAGTATAAAATGTCTAAATATAATTACAATACAATAATATACACCAACACACACGAATTCTGAAAGAAATAAAATTATTTTACAATATTAATAAATAAATCTAGTTATTTAATGTTTTTTATTAAACAAACACTTTTATATATAACTAATATAAAAATGTGGAAATTTTCGTCTTCGAAAAGATAAAGAATGATGTAAAATTAGTAATAAGTCAATTTTGCATTAGCAAAAGCCAACCCAAGTTCTATTTAAAATATTTAATTTTTATAATGAAAAGTATAATCAATAATTTAAAATTTATTTAAATTATTAATTATTTGTTTATGATGTAAAGTAAATCAAAGTTCCTAACCAAGCTGGGGTTATTCTAGTTTTTATTAATAATATTAAGATTTACGATTAATGTACAAAGAGTGTATAAATTCATATATTATCGATAAGGAAAATTCTGCCACGCTCTATAAGCATTGATGAATACTACTAACGATGAACCCAAAAAATTAAAAGGACTCACCGTATAATTATAAATTATTTAAAAATTAAAAATTAAAATAATTAAAATACATTATTTTTTTTAATTTTCTTTTAAACATAAATAAAAAATATGTTTTAAAATTATAGATTAAAATTCAAACTTTAATCGATATTTGTTAAAAATATTTTTGTTCTTTTTCACTGTAAATTTCCTACTTAGAATTAAGGTTTAAATTTCAAATGAATAAAAATTAGGGTTTTATAATTTAGGGGTAGTGTAAAACCTATGTTTGATTTTGATATAATTAAATCCTTGAGGATTATTTTGTAAAACTTAAAATTAGTTTTTAAGTCCCTTAATAAGTTTTTAAAACACCAACACTTTGAAACTGATTTATAAAACTCAAACTCAAAATATTTTCTAAGTGTTCCAAGGCAAAACCATCCAAAAACGTACAGTCGTATCGATACAGCACCAAGCGTATCGATACCATTTTACCAAACTTGGTCACTGCCGGAACCTGTATCGATACCCCAAACCCTCGTATCGATACAACCCTGTGTTAAAATTCATAGAGTTTGAATACGGTACCGATACGGCTAACCCCCGTATCGATACGGGCTTTGTAATTTTTTTTAATATAAGTCGGTTTAAAAAATATGACCGTTGGTGTCAGTTGGTTGGTAACCAAATTTTAAAAGTTCGTTGACCCGTATCGATACGCCTAACTCCCGTACCGATACGGAGTTGGAAGTGAGCTAAGTTCAGAACATAGTATCGATACGGCCCTTGCCGTTTCGATACCCAGTACCGATACGCTTACGCGCGTATCGATACCCCTGTATTAAATGCACACAACGACTCTTTCTTTTCTGAGACAGGTACCGATACCCCTTCCCGCGTACCGATATTGGTAGCTGCAGAAGTGCATTTATGGTGGTAAGAGAGGGTTCCAACGGCTCCAATTATGTTCCCAACCACCCAAACGGCTAGAAATCAATGAGAAGGTATAAAAGAGACATCCAAAAAGCTACAGCAACGATTATTGAACTTCAAGCAAACACTTATTCATCAAATCCAAGCAATTGTGCCAAATTTCATATTTGTCTAGAAATCCCAATTTGTGTTCTTCATTCATACTTTGTAAAATTGGGTTGAGTGCTTGTATTGGGGCTATCATTTGTATTGAGAGATACCTTATTAGCCTACAAATTTTTTGTTCTCTTGTGTGAGGGTTGGGTTGATTTTTGGGTAGAAAAATCAACCGGAATTGTAAAGGGTTGCCTCCTTGTCCTAGAAAAGGGGAAGATCAATTTAGTGAAATTGTTGCAAATCCTTAGTGAGACTAAGGTAGTGGATGTAGAGTTCATTTGGAACTTGAACCACTCTAAATCCCTTGTTCATCATTTTTAATTTGCCAATTTCCACTACAATCCTTTAAAATTCCAATTCACCCCCTCTTGGTAATTATCGATCTTTCGATCCACTCAACAGGTAGGGTAGGTATTTTGATCTATGTTTTAAAAAAATAAAAATAATACAATATATTTTAATTAATTTACCTTTTAATTTTTATATAATTTATAATTATACGGTGAGTCTTTAGATTTTTAATCTTTATAGGCTTAATACAACAGTTTCCCCCTAAAGTATACCCGATTTTCCAACTTTCCCCCTAAATTTCATTTTGCCCACTTTTTCCCCCTTAAACAATTCGCTGTTACTCATTTTACCACATTCTGTTACCCTTTTCCGTTAAAATTTTTTTTGGCCAATAACATGCTGTCACGTCATCAACGGGTTGACTAAGTCAATCCGTCTAGTTTTATTTAAAGGGTAAATTACATGTCAAGTCTGTCAGGTTTGTTTTTTTGTTCAATTTAGTCACTGAAAGTCTATTTTTACTTTAAATTGACCCCTATTTGTTTCTAATTTTTATAATTTAGTCCATTATTTGTTATTATTAATAATATTATTTTATTAAAATGTTAATATTTAATAAAAATAAATAAAAACAAATATTTTAATACTAAATTAGTAATTATTTAGATTCGAATTCTAATTAAATTCTAATTATTAATTCTAATTTCACTATATTTGAATTATAGTTTTTGAGTAAAATTCAAATTATATTCGAATCATATTCGTATTATATTCGAATCATATTCGTATTATATTCGAATCATATTCAAATTATATTTGAATCATCTTCTAATTATATTCGAATTATTAATTCAAATTTTGCTATATTCGAAATATATTTTTTAAGCAAAATTCAAATTATATTAGAATTATAATTGAACCATGTCTATATTATATTCGAATCATATTAAAATTATTTTCGAAATATAATTTGAATATGATATTTCGAATGTAATTTGAATATGATTCGAATATAATATGAACATGATACGAATATAATTCTAATATAATTACATGTTTTTTCAACTATTATATTCGAATCATATTCAAATTATATTCGAATCATGTTTAACAGGTAATTATATTCGTTTCATGTTCGTATTATATTCAAATTATGCTCGTATTATATTCGAATCATATTTAGAATATAATTTGAATATGATTCGAATATAATATGAACATGATACAAATATAATTACCTGTTAAACATGATACGAATATAATTACCTGTTAAATATGATTCGAATATAATTACCTATCAAACATGATTCAAATATAATTACCTGTTAAACATGATTCGAATATAATAGTTCAAAAACATGTAATTGTATTAGAATTATATTCGAATCATGTTCATATTATATTCGAATCATATTCAAATTACATTCGAAATATCATATTCAAATTATATTTCGAAAATAATTTTAATATGATTCGAATATAATATGAACATAATACGAATATAATTACATATTAAACATGATTCGAATATAATTACATGTTAAACATGATTCGAATATAATTACATGTTAAACATGATTCGAATATACTATGAACATAATTCGAATATAATAGTTGAAAAAACATGTAATTATATTAGAATTATATTCGAATCATGTTCACATTATATTCAAATAATATTCTAATTACATTCGAAAAATCATATTCAAATTATATTTCGAAAATAATTTTAATATGATTCGAATATAATATGAACATAATACGAATATAATTACCTGTTAAACACGATTTGAATATAATTACATGTTAAACATGATTCGAATATACTATGAACATAATTCGAATATAATAGTTGAAAAAACATGTAATTATATTAGAATTATATTCGAATCATGTTCATATTATATTCGAATCATATTGAAATTATATTTCGAAAATAATTTGAATATAATTCGAATATAATGTAGACATGGTTCAAATATAATTCTAATATAATTTGAATTTTGATCAAAATATATATTTTGAATATGGCAAAATTCGAACTAATATTTCGAATATAATTAGAAGATGATTCGAATATAATACGAACATGATTAGAATATAATTTAAATTTTACTCAAAAACTATAATTCAAATATAGTGAAATTAGAATTAATAATTAGAATTTAATTGGAATTCGAATCTAAAAAATTACTAATTTAGTATTAAAATATTTGTTTTTATTTATTTTTATTAAATATTAACATTTTAATAAAATAATATTATTAATAATAACAAATAATGGAGTAAATTATAAGAATTATTAACAAATAAGGGTCAATTTAAGGTAAAAATATACTTTTCAGTGACTAAATTGAACAAAAAAACAAACCTGACAGACTTGACATGTAATTTACCCTTTAAATAAAACCAGACGGGTTGACTTAGTCAACCCGTTGATGACGTGGCAGCATGTTATTGGCCGAATTTTTTTTAACGAAATGAGGGAAAATGGGTAACGGTGAATTGTTTAAGGGGAAAAAGTGGGCAAAATGAAGTTTAGGGGGCAAGTTGGGAAATTGGGTATACTTTAGGGGGAAAAAGTTGTATTAAGCCATCTTTATAAATTAAGTTAATGATGCTCATCGGTGCTCGTCGAGCGTGACACTGTGTCAGACTCATCCTATCAATAAACAATAAAAATCATATGTTAAAAATTAGATTATATTTATTTTTAATAAATTTTAGAATTAGTCATTATTTTATTAATGCTATATCTTATAATATATTTCATATATATGAAACTGTTTTTTGATGGTATGATATATGAAACTTTTTTTATGGTATGATATATGGAACTTTATATATCGTCAACGTGTCGAATGCGAACTATAAAACATAAGTAACAAAAAAATTATAAATTTAGGATTATTATTTGGTGTAGTAAAAATATATTTTCATAACGATTTAAAATGATGTAAATATTTTACCAGTATAATGAGCTGAGATGTTTAGTTTATTAAATAGGGAAAACTATACCAGTGGTCCCTAAACTATTATCATTTTCCTATTTTGGTCCCTAAACTATGTTTTTCGGCAAAATCGTCCCTTCTGTTACATAGTTCTCATGTTTTGGTCCCCCGACGTTAAATAGCTAACGGTTTTGCTGACGTGGCATTTTTAAATATTTTTTAATCATTTCTCTCCCCTCTTAAAAAAATGCCACGTCAGCAAAATCGTTAGTTATTTAACGTCGGAGACTAAAACATGAGAACTATGTAACAGAAGGGATAATTTTGCCGAAAAACATAGTTTGGGGACCAAAATAGGAAAATGGTAATAGTTTGGGGACCACCAGTGTAGTTTTCCCTATTAAATAATATAAAAATAACTAAAATTTAAATTATTATTATTCATCTGCAAGACATGTCTGATAAAATATGTATTTTTTCTTATTTAATTTAATGTGATAGAGTGGGGAAGTCTAAGGAACGACAAAGTTAAAAACGGGTAAAAATGCACAAACAAAATGTATAACATATTTCGGTTGTACGTGTGATGAAATTTTGGTTGCAATTGAATTTCGAAATCCTACCGAAAATGTTATCAAAAAGTATAACATTTCGGTTGTGTGAGTAACATTTTAAGTTCCATATTTTCTAATATTTTGGTTACAACCTAAATTATTTTTCGTACCAATAAAAATGTTTTATTTTTAATAACATTTTAATTGTGTCGTTTTTAATTAAGCTGTTGTACTGTAGACTATCTCAATAATAGGGATGGGCAAATCTCTACTTGAAAAAAATCGAGTTATTCGACTCGACGTAAAAAAAGTAACTCGTTTTGACTCGACTCGACTCAAAAAAATTCAAATGAAATTTGAATTATAAAATAAAAATTTGAATAACTTGAAATTTTTAGTAATTAGTTTATCAATTTTCAAGTTCGAGTATGTTGTCACCTATTTTATCCAGCCACTCATTTTCTTTTGGGGTTTACATTTGTATATTGGAGTATTTAAACCATTAAGAGAAAAAGCTTGTATATTAGAAAAGAGGGGAAATGGAATCCATTATAATTGATTCAATTTATTACAAAGGGAGCCCAAAAATTACAAGCCCAGTTCGGCTAGTAAAAAAAAATCCTAAGGGATTAATCCCTTTAACCTTTGCGCCGTCATCCTCTATGGTCGTTGGATCATTCTTTGATCCAACGGTATGGATCAGATACCTAAAACCTTAGCCCCTTTAACTTTAGCGTCGTGCGCCTCTACAACGTTCGATGAATGAGAGATCAACATACGAGATTAAGGTTGACCTTTCGACATCCTTGGCCATTCAGATTCCACGATCGTTGATACCTGCAACCGTACACAGCCGCGTCTCACCGCCGTTTGTTGTTGCCACCCTCTCGGTCATAACATGCAAGCAACAAAAGGGCATTAGCGTTCGAATCAAACAAATATGGCAAGGTCAAAGGGAATCAAAATCTAACAAGGGAAGGAATCACACAAATATGGTGACGGTGAAGACCATATCAGATTAGACGAAAAAAGGCAAGAATCGACATCAAAATGGGCAACAAAACCCCTTTAGAAATTAGGGTTTCATTTATAATTGGGGAAATGATTTTCCTTCCCTTTGTTCATACATGTAATCAACCTATAAAAGGGCCTTGAATCCAACTGATTGTAACACACAATTTCAGAAGCAATAAACAAGCATTACCAGCGAAATACTTGAGGTATTATACTCAGATTTTTTTGTTTGTTCAAATCAAACGAGGAAGAGGGTGCGGGTTACCATTCAAGGAAGAAAGGGCCGCCGCCGGAGGACCACGTCGTCATTATCATCGAAATCGCAAGCCAAAGCCGAGGAGAAACATCGCTGACTGGGAGCCACGACGGTCGACGCGAAAGAGTGTGACGGATCGACGCCGAAGCCTGGGCATGTGCGGCGGTGCTATTTAGCCCGAGCTGAATTCCTCTTGATTTTCTAAAGGATTTGAAGGAGCAATGCTTGACCCATTCGGCCATAGGGGAAACAAATGAGGTTTATTTCTAACTTTAGGCTTTATACTCGACCCACCAACCGACCCGATGATTGACCTGTATCCGATGCACGACCCGCACCATTCTTCCGCCAAGTTCACGCATTTGCCCCACTCTTTGCAATTCTTTCACTCTAGTCCTTTTTTTTATTTCAATTATGTTTCTTTACTTTTTTGTTATGCAATTTAACCTTTTGCTATTTTATTTATATCTAACATGTTGTTTATCTTATAAGCCCCGCGATTAAAATTTGTGCAATATTTAAAATAAACACTGGGTTAAATAATTTAAATGTATGTAAATAGGTAGGGTAATTTCAATTTAATTTCAAATTCTAATAACATGTAGTAATTGGCCTTATAGGTTTAGGTTCTTTAAAACAATACATTCTCTTAATTTGGTAATTCTCTTAGAAAATTAAATACATTTATAAACTTAAAACCTGTCAAATAGAGCTTCTTTAGGATTAGTCACTCTAATCACTTAATAAATGACATTTTAGGTCTAGAAATTAATAAAAGGATAAATAAAGCATCATTCATAAAGGTTTTTATTACATCATAAAAAGCAAAGTGTCTTCTCCATTAGGGTTAACTCGATTTCCCCCTAACTGTTGTGAGAATGATTGAAACTCTTATGCGAGACGATATTTTTGAATTTTAGGGATTAATGCCTTAATCCCTTTGCGTCTAAATTGATTTGGGTTTTCTCAGCCGTGAGCGAATTTGGGCCAATTTAGAACTTCACGCATCTGGATTATAAGGAAAATATTAGTGATCAAGTTAGCGTCGTCCCGCGGGCGTGATAGAGGTTCTAATCCTTCCCCACACGTAAATGTGCCCCCGAACCCTCGATATGTTTGGTTTTTAGGTTTTTAGTCCGCCTAATACAATAAAAGGGACCGATGGCGACTCTGTTGTTACAGAGTCAAGTCTGTCAATTATGCATGATATATTATGTATATCACATGTGAAAAATATAAAGAAATATATATGTATATCATATATTGATATAGAAATTCGTTTAAATTAGAATTAATATGTATTATAACATTATAAATAATTACAATTATATTTGTACAGAAACTCGGCTCAACTAAAAAAATTTAAATAAAATTTGAATCGTAAAACATGAATTGTAAACTCGAATATCATGAGTGCACATGAGTGCTCGGGTCACATTATCTAGTTCCAGAGTCCCTTGCTCGAATACAGATGTCCGAAGTGAGTCCACAAAGCTTCAACGCCGGCATGGAGACAGTAAGTATGGAGACCATCATTGATCTACCTAAACAAGTGCACATGAGATTGCCACATAACCATCTATTAGGGTTGATTATTGTTTGAGAGAGCATGGAAACCCAAGATCGAGCCATCTTCACCAGAAAATACGGGGATATAACCCTTTTGCTTGGGGTAGAGGTAGATGAGCCCATGTTTCTAGCAGCTATCGAATTCTGGGATCCAGCTTATCGTTGTTTCATCTTTAATCAAGAAGACATGACTCCACCATTGAGGAATACATGGTCCTATTGTGCCTAGAGTTAGAGAAACATGATAAAATGTAGTGGAAGGAGAAGAATTCTGGTTACCAGAAGAAGTTTGCCAAGCTTGCTGGTCTAGATGTCAAGGAACTGGATACCCATATTGTCGAAAAGAACAAAAGCTCGTGCTCTAGGTGGGAATTGATTTACGCTCAGGTCATGAAGGATGCGAAGCACGGAAGAGTCATTGACTTGCTTGCCTTAGCTATCTACGGTTGATAATTCTACCTAAGGTTTTGGGGCCTGTTGAAATAACCTTGGTGGACTTGCTAGCCCAGAAGAATGTGAATCTTGTCCTAGATATTCTGGCAGAAACCTTTAGGTACCTAAACTTTTACCGAGCTCAAGGCAAGGAACGTTTCACCGGATACTTACAACTTATTTATCTGTGGTTACGAAGCCACTTCTGGGATAATGAGAAGATAAGTAGACATCCAACGCCCAGAAGACTTGGTTCCAATCAAAGAAGTTACCAGGAAGCAATGGTTGAGGAATGGGAAGCGAGAACAGTGGTTAACCTTCTTTAGAAACCTCGATGATGCTGATATTATATGGAGAGCCCCATAGATGTACCCAGTACCGATCCTATACAAATACGGGAAGATAGAGTAGGTTCCTCTCATAGGCCTGTGGGGAGCTACCAGTTATGCCCTTTTGCTCGTACAACGCCAGTATGGTTCTCGGTAATTCATTCCGATTATGCATGGACTTCGTGAAAAAGAGTTCTCTTACACAAAAGATAATTCCACAAAATGAGTCATGAAGTTGGCCAAAGAGTGGAAACAAACTTTCCGGATGAAGGTGGCTCTGTTTGCTAGTGTTGTGCCCGAGTATACCAGTTGGAGGAAACAGAGGGTCGACAATATAAGGGTTCCAATTTTGGTAAGACCGTCAGATAGTCCTCAGTCTATTATCGTACTGACTGAGATGGAAGTTTACAAACAAGATTTTGAGAGGGAAAAGGAGAAGTTATGGGGCATAGTAACTGAACTTGAAGGCAAGCTCCTTGCGAAACAATGTGAGAGAGAAGGTTATCAGAAGGAGGTCAAGGCCCTACCGATGAAGCAAGAGATCCACTTGAAGGATGTATGAGAATTGACTCAAGAAAACAATCGCTTGAAGGCACAAGGGGCACGAGCAAGTGGTTCCAAGACCTTGAAAGAAAAAAGGCACAACTAGAAGAAATGAAGAATGAATTAAAAGGCTGGTAGCGTGAGGCCCAGAAACAAAAAGAGAAAGCATACCGACTTGTCGAAGAAAAACAACATTTAGAGGATCGACACTCAAATGCACGTCGTAGCCTCAGAAAATACCAAGGACAGAATCAAGAGCTTCAAGAGAAACTAAAGAAGGAAGAGGCATAGGGAGCTGAGGGTTAATTGCTCCGTTACAGTGTTGAGGATCTGAAGAAGTAGCTGCAAGCACATGAAGACCATATTCGCACTCTCATTGATGATTGGGACTACGAAAAAATTCAATGGGCTGGCACGAAACGGGTTGTGGATGTTGCGTGCTTAGGACGACAATTCTATATTGATCATCTAAGGTTGCAAATACCGAAGGCGGTCTTCAAGGCTCATGAGATGAAGGCTCGGGCCAGAGATTTGAGATTAAGATTCCTCCCAACTAGGGAGGATGGGCAATATTTGTTGGAACTTGGATGAGGCGGTAGAGCAGTAACGACAGATCAACCAATTTTTTGGCCGTGTTTAGAGAGAGACAACACCAGAAGGAAGAATTGAGCCACTAGCACCAAAGCGTCTCAAGGAGGCAAAATAGAAAACTATTTTATTTTTCATTTTAGAATAATGTGTACTCGAAACTCGATGATCTATGAAGTGCACTTTTATTTCAGAATACCACTGGTCTTTTACATCATTTGCATTTGCATCCATACATTTATTTTACCTAATACTTATTACTAAAATAAATAATTAAAACAATTAACTACGAGAAGTTCAATCATAGTTGGCAAAATTACGCACTCGTACGGAACTCGCTCCCAAACTCGAAAAATAGATATGGAAAATAGGATGACTGCAATAGAGGATAGCTTGAAAAGCGTCCAAGACATGCTAGAAAGGATTGAAGGGGATTTGAAGAACGAAATTAACAATGCTCAAGAAAACATGATGTTACAGATCATAGTCATGCTTGGCAAGATCCCTAAATCTTTCAAGACCCTTAGAGATACGAGAGCAATGTTACCTCCACAAGAGGTGAGTCGCGAGACCCTCAAAGGGAAACTTCAAATCCATATTCCAGGAACATCGATCAATGCTCCGGTAGAGTTCGGAGTAAGTCAAGGTGCCCGACCTCGATGAGATGGCTAGCAAGAATCACACAGATAAGAAGCTAGAGGACCGCTGTGAGAAGCTGGAAGAGATTGTCAATGCCCTACGATGGATTAACATTCACCATGGTCTAAATGCAAGAGACCTTAGTTTGGTAACCGACCTGGTCATTCCTCCCAAATTTAGACACCGTAGTTCGAAAATTATGAGGGAACTACATGTCCTTTAGTGCACTTAACAATGTACTGTAGGAAAATGTCGTATTACCTGGACAACGAGAAGCTAATCATACACTACTTCCAGGACAACTTGTCAAGATAAACCGCTCGCTGGTATACACAATTAAGTCGGGCTAATATAAAAACATGGATCGATCTGTCAGGCGCTTTTGTTGTTTAGTATAAACATGTAACGAATATGGTCCTAAATCGTCTGGTGCTGCGAGGGATGGAACAAAGAGCCAATGAGAGCTTCCGCCAATATGACCAAAGATGGCACGACGTAGCGGCCCAGGTCCAGCCTCCATTATTGGAGAACGAAATTACTCCCATGTTCGTAGAAACACTGAATGGGCACTTCTACAATCAGATGATAAATCATACAACAAAGAGCTTCGCGGATATGCTAATGAATGGTGAATTGATCTTAGCCGCCATAAAAAGTGGAAAGCTTGACGTAGGCGAGTCGAAGAATCCTTATAGAAAAGGGAAAGCGAAGTGAACATGACTTCAACATATAACTCGAGCTTCTCCAAGGGCATAGTGGTCAATAATCCAAACATTACGAATGTGAGTCTTGCAGTTCAAAATTTACCAAAGCCTGAGATAAGAAACCAAGAAAATAGGCCTAGCTTCGCCCCATACCGATAACATATGCAGAATTGTTTCCTCAGCTGGTTGAATCTCGACTTGTAGTGTCGTAGCACCTGACCCCGATGACACCACCATACCCCTATTGGTATGTCACAAATTCCCATTGTGAATGTCATACTGGGATTACATGACACACGATTGAAAATTGCATAGCCTCTAAGAAGGTAATGGAGAATTTGTAGAAGACATGGATGTTGTCATTTGAGACAATAGAAGAAAAAGGAAAGCCCTTGCCAAACCATTAGGGTACGAGGGTAAATGTCGTAATTGAAGAAGAAGACAAGCAGGTGAAATTGTAGATAACATAGGTCAAAACACCACTATGGTGGGTATGGTTGAGAATGATAGACGTTGGAATACTGACCATGAACGCTGAAGTCCAGCCTTTAGAAGATGGACCGCACTGTGAGTACCATGGGGTCAAAGGTCATGAGATTCAATGTTGCCCAGAATTAAGACAACTGGTCCAGGCCAAGATGGACAATGAGGAATTAGAATTCTTTGAAAAGAAAGGCGCGCACAAAACAACAGAGGTGTGTGCATCGGAAGAATCCACAGTAAAGAGTTTTGCTGGAATCAAGCCCTTGGTCATCAAAACTAAGTTGAAGGCAGACGAAGTAGTAAAGAGGGAGGTCTCGCGGTTGGTGATAAAGGCACCAGCCTCTTTTTCCTTACGACGACATCAAAAGGGTATCGTAGAACTACGCATGCACTGCGGTAAACCAAGAAGGCACGAAGCATGTTGATATTAAGATCAGAGATGAGGTAATTAATGAAGTTGGACACTTTAAAAGAAGTGGAAAATGCTATGTACCACATGTTGGAGAAGATTGGGATGCAGTCCAAAGAAAGAATGCTTTGGACAAAGAACCAGGGAAGGATTTCTACGAAGAACATCCAACAAAATTACTGGAGCCTGTAAAAGAGTCTGGGGCTCAAGAATTTTTGAAGATCCTCAAGCACAGTGAGTACAATGTGGTGGAAAAACTACACAAGCTTCCGGCGCGCATATCCATGTTTTCACTATTGCTAAGCTAAGAGGGGCACCATGATACGTTGCTCAAAATCCTTAACCAGACGTTTGTGCCAAAAGAAATAACCACTAACAAGTTGGATAGGTTGGTGCGCAACATTACCGTCGATAATTTTATTTCTTTCAATGATGAAGAATTCCAGAAGGAGGAAGAGCTTCGAGCAAGGCATTTATATCACTACCCGTTGCAAATGACACATATTGCCAGGGGTCCTTGTAGACAATGGTTCCGCCCTAAAGATCATGTCCATGACTACATTGAAAAAGTTTTCGATAGATAAGTCCCATATAAAGGCTTACATGAATACGGTCCGAGGTTTTGACGGAACACAAAGGGATGTGCTAAGAAAGATTGAGGTCCCTATATAGATTGGACCATCCACCTTTGAAGTCGATTTTGTGGTAATGGATATTCGACCCACCTATAGTTTCCTTTTAGGGCGTCTATGGATTCTGTAGAACTAATGTTTTGATATAATATTTGAAAAATGTTTTGGACTAAATTGAAAAGAATTTAAAATATGATTTTAGTCAAAAACAACTTGAAAACATGTTTTAGGGTTTTTACAAGGCTTTGGAACAAATTAAAGTACATTTAAAGTAGTCAAAACCTAGAACTTCAGGTACCCGTACCGATACGGTATAGAACCGTACAAATAC
This sequence comes from Hibiscus tridactylites, assembly GCA_958450335.1. Classification (NCBI taxonomy): domain Eukaryota; kingdom Viridiplantae; phylum Streptophyta; class Magnoliopsida; order Malvales; family Malvaceae; genus Hibiscus; species Hibiscus tridactylites. The sequence goes on along the minus strand of OY288273.1, from coordinate 32,462,392 downwards.
GCCTTAAGGTTTCAAACTACCAGATTTTCCAGTGGCTAAAACTCGTACCAATACGCTTAGCCGTATCGATACGGTGTGCTTTGAAATAGCCCAACGGCTAGTCGCGTACCGATACGGTTGTATCGCGTACCGATACGCCTAACTACCCCAACGGTCATTTGAATTTGCAAAACCGTACCGATACGCTAGGCAAGCGTATCGATACACATCAGCTGAAGAACACAACAACTATTTCCTCTTTGAGACCGTAACGATACGGTGTGAGAGGGTATCGATACGCCAAGCTGCAGAACTGCATTTATGGTGGGAAATAAAGGCTCCAACGGCTCCAATCCAATCCCAACGACTAGTAACGGCCGCAAACTCATCAAAGAGTATAAAAGGGACCTCCAAGCATCAAGAACAAGTTAATGCTTCAATTGTTACAACATTATGATGTCAAAATTTGTCTAGAGCTTAAATTGTAAATTCCTTGCTTAGACAACACTTGTGAGCTTACATTGTTATATTTGCTCAAGTGTTTAGGTTTTGGGTGAGTGCTTAGAATTGCAAACAAACACCTATTAGAGGGATTTCTAGTTTGCTAAGTCTTTCTTTGTACAAGAGAGTGTTCCCTCAAGCTTTGGGTAGAAAACTTTGAGGGTTGTAAAGGTTGCCTCCTTAGCCTAGAAAAGGGGACGAAATTCTTAGTGAATTTGTTTGGAAATCCTTAGTGGGGAGCTAAGGTAGTGGATGTAGACCTTGGTTAGAAGGTTGAACCACTATAAATTCTTGTGTCAAATTGCCAAATTTTCACCTCCCACTAAAACACTTAATTATCCAGCTTCTCCACACTTGGCGAGCAAGAACGGTTGATCGAATCGAGCCCATCAAATATCAACAATTGGTATCAGAGCTTGGCTCAATCGAAGGGGATTCACATCCTATTGAGAAGATTCGGCAAGCTCGGTCAACATTTCACCAACCGGCTCAAATGGCGCAATCCATCGACAAATCGCCCTTCTTCGACGGAAATCACTATGCCCATTGGAAGACAAAGATGAAATTCTTCTTGGAGTCAAGAGACTACAAGCTATGGGACATAGTTGAAGATGGTCCGTTCGTACCTCAAGGAAGCAAAGCGGAATGGAGTGCCGACGATCACAAGAAGATGGAGCTTAATTGCAAAGCCTTGCACATGCTCTTTTGTGCATTTGCGAAGATGTCTTCTTGTGAGAGTGCCAAGGAGGTATGTGACAAGCTTGAAGTTACATACGAAGGAACCGATGAAGTCAAGGAGACCAAGATTGGGCTCCTCACCTTAGAGTATGAGAACTTCAAGATGGATCCGGAAGAGAACATTGAAAAGATGTTTGATAGGTTCTCCACCATCACCAATGGTCTTAAAGGTTATGGAGAAGCCATCCCAGAAGAGAAGCTTGTCCGAAAGCTCATCTACTCCCTTTCCGAGTCATGGGACTCAAAGAGGACCGCCATCATCGAAGCCAAGAATCTCAAAACCTTGAAGCTTGATGAACTCATGGGGTCACTTCTCACTCACCAAATAATGAAGAAAAACAAAGAAGAGGAGAAGAAGAAGGAAGAGATTAGAGCGATGGGGAAGAAGAAGATCATGGAGCTAGGCATCAATGCAAGTGACGTTGCTCTCAAATCCTCCACATGCCATCATGTAGATTCAAGTGAAGAGGAAAGTGAAGATGAAGAGATGGCCTATCTCTTCAACAAATTTGCCCGCTTCATGAAGAGAAAAATGGAAAAATCCAAGCATGAATCGATGAAGAAGATGATGGACTCCCACAAATCCAAAAAGAAGGGATCATCTTCAAAACAAGCATATGTGGCCACATGGAGTGATGAAGACTCCACCGATGATGAAGTAGCCCACCTATGCTTGATGGCCCTCAATGAGGGGGAGGTAACTTCTAACTCATCTATTTCAAATTCTTATACATTTAATGAGTTACAAGATGCCTATGATGATTTGCTTTTGGAATTCAAGGCATCATTTTCCAAGAACAAAAAGTTGATTTCAAAAATAAAAATTGAAAATGATTTGCTTTCCAAAACAAATCTTGAACTTGAAGCAAAATTGAAAGATTTTGAACAAAAATGTTTTGATTTACAAAATTTGCTTCTTAAAGTTCAAAAAGAAAAAGATTTGATTTCTAATGAACTTGAAAAAAAAATAATTTTGGAAAATCAAATTTTTATGTAAGACAATCTAGTGCCCCTAGATTTGTGAATGGAAAATGTTTTAGAAGTGTTTGGGTCCCAAAAGGACTAACCACTTCAACTAAAAATGATGAAATTGAAAAATGGATTCCTAAGGGGACTAAATTTTGTGCTAATAATGTCTATGGATCCAGAGCAATTTGGATACCAAAAATTACTTGATTGCCTTATGCTAGGTGTGATGGAGAGTGATCAACAAGTTAAAAATTAAGGGGGAGCTCCATGCACACAAAGGAAAAACACTTGAAGAAGGAAGGCTTCACATCCTCCCTTGAGTTCAAGTGTGGTAAAATCTAGTTGCTTTTGTGTTTATTTGATTTATTTTCATTTATGTCAACTAGATAATCATATATGTTGAACTAACATTCTTATGATGCTTTGAGTAAGGGGGAGCCAATTTTTAAACCAAAATCTTAAGTGTGTCAATTTTTTTGCCTCCTATGTTATTTTGAATTCAATGTCATTTTAAATTCTTTTTGATATAACAAAAAGGGAGAGAAATGGTTTGAAAAAATTGAATGTTCAAATGAATAAGGGAGAGCTTTATTTGATTTCAATATCTTTAATCTCTTATTCACAATTTTAAAGTTAAAGGGCAGAATCCCAAACAATTTTTCAAGTTGGTTTTATTATATCAAAAAGGGGGAGATTGTAGAACTAATGTTTTGATATAATATTTGAAAAATGTTTTGGACTAAATTGAAAAGAATTTAGAATATGCTTTTAGTCAAAAACAACTTGAAAACATGTTTTAGGATTTTTACAAGGCTTTGGAACAAATTAAAGTACATTTAAAGTAGTCAAAACCTAGAACTTCAGGTACCCGTACCAATACGGTATAGAACCGTACCGATACGCCTTAGGGTTTCAAACTACCAGATTTTCCAATGGCCAAAACCCGTACCGATACGCTTAGCCGTATCGATACGGTGTGCTTTGAAATAGCCCAACGGCTAGTCGCGTATCGATACAGTTGTATCACGTACCGATACGTCTAACTACCCTACGGTCATTTCCCAACGGTTATTTGAATTTGCAGGACCGTACCGATACGCTAGGCAAGCGTATCGATACGCATCAGCTGAAGAACACAACGTCTATTTCCTCTTCGAGACCGTATCGATACGATGTGAGAGGGTATCGATACGCCAAGCTGCAGAACTGTAACACCCCAATTTTGGGCTTAGAAGTTTAGGGTCTGAACCGGGCCGGTCTGATTTTCGGTTCGAATATAAAAGGTGGTTTTAGGGAAAGCCTAGTTCGGGATGCTTTAAAAATATAGAAAAATATCTAAATTTTTTTTTTAATATTTATAAGAGAGTGATGAAAGCAATTTTACAAAATAAGGTTTGGAAATGCAACATTTTGAAATAGTGACTAAAATGCGATTTTTGAAAAGTTCAGTGGTGACTGTTTTGTAAGGATTGAAACTTTGAATCTTTAAGGAGCTAATTTACCCAAGAAAGATTTCTCCAGATTTTTCTTAAATTTAAGTGATTTAATTAATGTTTTAATTAATTAGATGAGGAGAGAAACTACCTTTTGATTAAATCATAACTAATTTTTCTAAAACTTTCTCATCTCATTTTCTCTCAAAATTCCCTAACCAAACACTTTTCTCCAGCAACTTTTCCATTGATTTTCACTCCAATTGATGAGGTTTCAATCATCAATTTATTCCTAATCCATTCTACATCAAATCCTTTTGTTTTGATTATTGGAATTTCAAGAAAATTGGATAAAATCAAGGAGAAATCAACATTTAGAGGCAAGGTTGTTCTTCTCCTCTAAATACTCAGTTATTTACTGAAATTCCCAAGTTATCAATCCTTAATTTAAGTTTTATAAATGGTTTTAATGATATGAACTTGATTTTGGCTTAAAACTCAAGATTTGGAGGAAATCTTGAAGAATTTCATGGTGATTGTTTGGGCTCTGTTTTGAGATGATTATTAAATGAATTTTGGATGTCTAATGATGTGTAAATGAGGTTTTATTAATGCAATCCCGAATAGGTTGTGTTTTCTAAGTTTTTGCTTAAGGAAATGGTGGTTTTTGGGGTGATCTTGGTGTTCTGTTATAGCTGGAGGTATAAGGACGAGTTTAGGTTCATTTTGGATGTTAATTGATGTTTTTAAATGGTTAGCAGTGATAGATCTTGGCTGGGTAATGTTTTGGAAGAGTTTGGAGGTGATTTCGGTTGTGTTTGGTAGCCGAAATGTTAGTTTTGGTTAGAGCAGCGAGTTTAGGTGTGATGGCCGAAGATTTCAATGCATGATGATGCATTAATCCTCTGCTTTGATGTGTTTAAAATAGGGGAGACATCTTCGGATACTTATGGTGTTGATCTGGAGGCTTGATCGGCGTTTCGGCAAGCTTGCGAAACGGAATTGGTGAGTGAAGTAGGATTTCCAGCTTTGTAACGAATGTTTGAAGGTTTTGGGAGCTTAGTTTAAGTCTAAGCAACTTAACTAAGCTCAAGAGTAAGTTTTCGGGAAAACTCTCTCTTGGATTAACCATGAGGTGGTTGGATGCATTGTCTTTAATTTGCATGTTTAAATTATGTTTTGAAAGCATGTTTTAGCATGATTAATGCTGGTTTTGAAAGCCATGTGTTGAAGGATGCTCAAGGTAAGAGATCATTGGTTTGATATTAATAAATGTGGTTTTGATGCATAATGATGCATGATGGTTAAATGGCTTTGATTAATGCTTTAAAACAGTGAATTGTTGATGATAAATGATGTATATTGGCAAGTGATGTGTTGGTTTTAAAGTACTTGAATCGGATATAGTTATCCGGCTATAGGATTGGGTGCACCGTGAATAAAGTCGCCTTGGATGTTGAGGGGTTGAGATTGTATCGTGAACTCCATCCAAGTACACTAACGAGAAAGGTAAGATCACAATGGTGGTTAAAAGTCGATGTGTGGATCTTGTGTTGTGTGTCCCGTGTTCTCGTTAGTGGTGTTATACAACTACCGATGAGTGATGTTGAGGGGTTGTGATTGTACCGTTAAACTCTATCACAGGTGTTGAGGGGTTGTGATTGTACCGGTAAACTCCACCTTGTGTGTTCGGTAGTGTGTATGAAGCGTATGGGACAACGCTTGTAATCCGCGTATCTGATTGTGTTTTGTGTTGTAAATGATTATGGATTATCACTTGAAAGCCAATATGACATGTTGATTTAAATGAAGCATGAGATGCTTGTTATGTGTGCAAGGTTGCATGACTAATGATGATTATGTGATGGAAGGTTTTGCTAAATGTGTTTATAAAGAGCATTATTGTGTTGTTTCTTTAGAGCATGCCTCACTAAGTAATTGTGCTTACGCTCTCTCTCTTGAACCAATAATACAGATAATTGAAGTGTTTGAAGGCAACAAGGAGGCTAAGAGTCCAAGGGAAAACTAAGCTCATGTATGGTGACGTTTTCATAACACTATTAGTTTTTGATATTTTGGCAATGGGAACCTAGGATGTGTTTTGGGAGATGTTTTGGACTCCCTAATTGTGGCACGATGCTTTTGATGATTTGGATTTGTAAATGGCCATTTTGGTGCTTGAGTTGGTATTTTGTTGGATGCTTGGTTTTGAATACTAGGATGCATGCCTATAGACTCGTGGAATTCTATGATTGATGCCATGAACGTGTTTTGATGACGCAAACATGTACCTTATATGTATGATGACTTGTTGGCATGATTAGGAAGTCATTAGGGTGTGTTTGAGTGGTTTTGTGCATGTTAAACCAGCAAATTCTGCAGCTTCTGGGCAACCCGTATCGATACACTCACAGGCGTTTCGAAACGGGGACCTATAATGGTCTTGGTGTTTCGGAACGGCTGGTGACCGTATCGAAACGGTTTGGCCACTGGAAGGCCCTGTTTTGAAACAGGTCTCGAAACAAAACCGTGTTTCAGAACGGTCAACCCCGTTTCGAAACAGGTGACCGTTGGGCACTGATTTGAATGGTTTTAAGGTCTGCAAGCTTTACGTTTTAGTCTTGGAAATTGTATTTGTGATTGCATAAGTTCGAGATGTCCGATTAAGATGAAATTTGACAGGGAAGTATGAAATATGATTAATTTGATATTGGTAACTTAAAAATCAGTTAAGACCTTCTAATTTTTAGAATTTACAATTTGGTCCCTAATATTTGTGATTTGTGCAATTGAGTCCCTTATCGATATCTGATTGCTGTGCTGTTCATATATTTGTTTCTCCATAATACGCTTAGGGTTAATATGCATCTAGACAAGATTAAAAAGAAAAAAATGGTCATTAATCAAGGTTGACTTTTGGGTTGACTTTGGTTTTCCCCGTGTAATCTTCGTAGTTTGGGTCAACTGTCTAGGCCGGGCTAAGGGGGTTACAAGAACTGCATTTATGGTGGGAAATAAAGGCTGCAACGGCTCCATTCCAATCCCAACGACTAGTAACGGCCACAAACTCATTAAGGAGTATAAAAGAGACCTCCAAGCATCAAGAACAAGTTAATGCTTCAATTGTTACAACATTATGATGTCAAAATTTGTTTAGAGCTTAAATTGTAAATTCCTTGCTTAGACAATACTTGTGAGCTTACATTGTTATATTTGCTCAAGTGTTTAGGTTTTGGGTGAGTGCTTAGAATTGCAAACAAACACCTATTAGAGTGATTTCTAGTTTGCTAAGTCTTTCTTTGTACAAGAGAGTGTTTCCTCAAGCTTTGGGTAGAAAGCTTTGAGGGTTGTAATGGTTGCCTCCTTAGCCTAGAAAAGGGGACGAAATTCTTAGTGGGGAGCTAAGGTAATGGATGTAGTAGACCTTGGTTAGAAGGTTGAACCACTATAAATCCTTGTGTCAAATTGCCAAATTTTCACCTCCCACTAAAACACCCAATTATCCAACTTCTCCACACTTGGCGAGCAAGAACGGTTGATCAAATCGAGCCCCTCAAATCTCAACAGATTCACACAGCTGGTGCAGTCCCTTCCATGCTGCACCAAAAGTTGAAATTCATGGTTGACGAACAGCTTGTGACTATTAGTGCTGAAGAGGATATTATTGCTTTAGTAACAATTAATGTTCCATATACCGAGATTGACGCTGAAGCATTGGAATGCTTCTTCAGATCATTGGAGCTAGTGAGCGCGACCTTTATTTATGAGGGAGGAAAGATACGAAAGCTAAGCATGTCTAAATATACAAAGACGCAAGTAAAGGAAATTTGGGCAAAGGTGCCGAAGCAGGAAAATGATTCAGAAAGTGTCACCAAGGCAGGTTATTCCCGGTGACCATGGCTAAAAAGAATGATAGATTTGGGTTAGGATTCAAGCCCAATGTGGCACAAAGAAGGGCCGCTATGATGAAAAACCAAGAAAGAAGTAAAAACATACTCAAAAGGGAGGATGTCACATGGGAACCAATGGCGTTTCCACCCCTTAATTTCACTTTTGTCTCAGGGGGATTTATGAACCCCAACACGGCCCAAGATAGGGAATGGGAGAATGAGATTACTGAAATGCTCGGTAATTTGAACATCAATGCGGTACTAGAAAAGGAAGAAGAGGGTAGATATCTGCACATGATCTGCTCATGTGATGAGCTTAATAATTGGAATGCAGAAGAACTTCTTGTAGTTTTTAAATCTCTTTTAGAGTAATTCTCAAAACTAACCCTATGTTTTAGCCCAAAAATAGTAAGGGATATTTATGTCTCCAGATATTAACGACAAAAGTGACCCTAAGTCCGAATCGTAAGTTAATTTCAAGCAGCCCATATGTCTAAAAGATTTCAAAGATCCTGATGATGAAGTCGAAATTGACATTCTAGAAGATTTACTTCGATTGATGAAGAGCAAAGAAAAACATATTGTCCATCACAAAGAGCGGTTAGAAATTGTGAACCTTGGAACTAAAGAAGAAAGGCGCGAGGTGAAGATTGGCACTACCATCACTACTCAGACACGTCGGAACCTAATCAAACTCTTACATGACTACAAGGATGTATTCGCCTGGTCATACCAAGATATGCCTGGGCTAGATACAAACATTGTGGTTCATAGCTTGCCTATAAGACAAGAGTGTTGGCCCGTGCAACAAAAGCTACAGAGAATGAAAACTGATATGCTCTTGAAGATAAGAGATGAGGTGAACAAGCAATATGACGCTGGGTTCCTGCAAGAAGCCAAATATCTCGAATGGGTGGCTAACATTTCTCTGGCCCTAAAGAATGACAAAAAAGTTTACATTTGCGTCGATTATAGAGACCTTAACCAAGCAAGCCCAAAAGACAATTTTACATTCCGATACTTTGACACCTTGGTGGGTAATACAACTGGCCATTCCCAGTTTTCATTTATGAGCGATTTTCCAGTTATAATCAAATTAAGATGTGCCCAAAAGACATGGAAAAGACGACGCTCATGACGCAATGGGGGACCTTTTGCTACAAGGTAATGTCGTTGAGGTTACAGAATGCTGGAGCTACTAATCAAAGGACCATGGTAAACTTGTTTCATGATATGATTCATCGAGAAATCGAGGTATACGTGGACGACATGATAACCAAATCCCGAATAAAAGAGGATCACGTCATAAATCTAGGAAAAGCTTTTCAAAAGGTTGATAAAGTTTCAATTAAAACTTAACCCCGCTAAATGCACCTTCAGAGTAATTTTAGGAAAACTCTTAGGCTTTATTGTAAGCCAAAGAGGAATTGAGGTACACCCTGATAAAGTAAAGGCGATCCAACAACTTCCTCCCCCTCAAATACAAAAAGAGGTTTAGGAATTCTTAGGCAGGCTTAATTATATCGCCTGATTCATCTCCCAATTGACGGAGAAATGTAGCCCAGTGTTCAGGCTTCTTAGAAAGAATGATCCTGAAGAATGGAACAAAGAATGCCTAGTCACCTTTGATCAAATTAAAAGGCAATTATCAAATCCACCGACATTAGTGCCACCCATGTAACACCCTAATTTTTTTTCCAAATTTGAAAATTCTAAATTTTGAAATCCCTAATTCAAAAACCCTAGAATTTGGGGGATTTTAATTCTAAAACCCTAATTTAAGTATGAGGACTAAATAAAGTAAATTTAGAATTGTATGACTTAATTTAGAAATTTTGGGGTTATTTTGTAATATGGGTAAAGTTTTGATGCTATTATGTTAACCCTAAAAGCTTAATGACCTAGTGTGTAATTTACCCAAAAGATTAGGGTATTTAAGCTTCTTTATCAGCCTAAATCACCCGTGAAGTTCCCATTTCGTTTGCTGCGGCTGCAGCCACACCCCTCTTTCATTTACTCTCGCGAATAACGCCTCTCATTTCCTTCAGTTACGATCAAGCTCCAACGAGGACGTTACCATCGTCCGTTCCAAGTGCCTCTGTCACCTTTCGAATCCCATTCACCGTCTAACCAAAACCCACCATTCGTTCACCTTTGCTCCTCATTATTTGCTTGGAATCCGTGAAGAACTGTCCAACTTCTCCTTGTGCCGCCATCCTCCTTGCATGTTTTCATTCATATGTTTGTTTGGTAAGCCATTTAGATCGTTGCCTTCTTTCTTCATTCGAATTTTAATAGGTTGTTGATATCGTTTTCTTCTTGTTTTATGGCTGAAAGGACCACAAGGGTCTTCGTATTGTGTTGCCAGTGAGTTGTTGGCTTTGTCGTTATCGTCGGATTGTCGCACTGCCACTGTTCGTGTATCTGCGCCGCCACCATTTTGGGTGCTGAAAACCCTAGCCCACAGCTAATGTTAGGGTTACAGGAGTTGAGCTTGTATGTGTGATGGGTAGGTGTTGGACTTGTGTGGTTGGTTGAGCCCAACCTTAGGGCTTGTTGTGAACCCATCGGGTTGTGGGGACTAGTTGTGTGGTTGGGAAACCGAACCGGGTTTTGACCAAGACCCTTTGAACCGAACTGACACAACCGGTTTTGATCTTGAACCAGGTTTGACCGTATTGGACCTGTTTGACCTTGGACTTTGACCCGTTTGACCAGAGGTGACCTTTGACCCGTTTGACCAGAGTTGACATTTGACCCATTTGACCAGAGTTGGCCATTGACTAATTTGACCAGAGTTGACCTTTGACCCGTTTGACCAGAGTTGATCGTTGACCAATTTGACTAGTTGGCTTTGACTTTGACTAGAGTTGAATTTTTCGGAAAATGTTCACCTTGACCTTTTTCGACGTTCTGAATCCAAATTTGTTGCCCGTTTCGTCTAATTCGAACTCGAAAGCATGTTTTTCTAATTGCAATCATTTTTGTACTTGGAATCTGAAGAGTTGTGAATTTTAGAATCTAATTCGGAGTATTCTCATGTTTAGGTGTCGCCTCTCAGGCCGTTGACTTACCTCTAGTTGTTCTGACCAATCGGGCACGTTCTTTGAGATTCACACATGAGTATGCTTTCAGTTTATTTTTGTGTTTAGTTGGTGGCTTAGGGTTAGAAATGGTTAATAATATAGGAGTCATACCTTGTAGGTTCTGATTCAGCTAGATCTGAGCGTGAGACACACTTTTCTCGGCATTAGAGCTACTGTTGCTAAATTTGTGTTTCTTACTGTGCTATATATTTATGTACTTATGTTTTATACTCTGCTTGATTTGTTATTTGATTTATTGTGATTGAGAATGATTTTGAAAACATCATAATGGCATACTAAATTATGTTTTTAAATCAAGCATCAGATTCTCGGAAAATTTAACTATCGTAAGAGTTCAGATTTATGTTTTTCAAATCATATCATTGTGTCATGGGATTGGAACTATGTTCGGAAAAAGCGATGGAAACCTTCACTCCGGCGAGCGCATCCTCCACTCTGTATGATATCAGATAGTCAGATATTGAGTCATGCATCAGACATCATATCATTATGATTTGGATTTATCAGATTTACTATGTTCTAGAAATGACTTTATCAGAAAAATAAAACTCGGTTTTGTTTGTGTTTGTTTACACTTTAGAGACGCACTAAGCTCTTTAGCTTATACCCTTATAGTTTCTCTTTCAGATATCTCAGACTCTTATTAGGCGACTCAGCACTTGGAGCATCTCGTATTTTACTCGGATATTTTATTATTCAGTATGAACTCTTGTCAATTATTTTGGACTATTGTTTTAACATTATTTGGAATATTTTGTAATTTCGGTCATTGATACGTATATTTTGGGATTATGATTTAGCATGCATTTTGAATTGAATTCAGATGTTTTATGAAATATTCAGTACATGTTTTAATGTTCGAGTTTCATAAATATTTTAGAAATATTACGTTAATTATTATTAATTAATTTAATTTTGTATTTAAAAATATTTCTAAACTTAAGATTTATAACTTGGGAGACAAGTTTTCAAAACGCGACTTCCTAGGTTCGGCCCATTTCTTCTGGGCTGGGTTTAAGGGGTTGCAGCCCATTTCAAGAAGACCACTAATTTTGTATCTGACTATACACAAAACCTGAATGGGTTGCATGTTAGGGCATCGTGATGAGACCGGCCGTAAAGAAATGATAATCTATTACTTGAGCAAGAAGTTTACATATTGTGAGTCAAGGTATCCACAGGTTGAGAAGATGTGTTACGTTGTTGTCTAGGCATCCAAAAGACTTAGGCAATACCTTTTGTACCACACCACGTGGTTAATATCCAAACTTGACCCACTAAAATTCATGATGGAAGCACCGGCCTTGTCAAGGAGGGTGGCCCGTTGGAAGATGCTACTAACAGAATTTGACATCCAATATGTCAGCCATAAGGCGATAAGAAAGAGTGCCATAGCAGACTTTTTGGCAAGTCGCACCTCTAACAAGTATGAAGCCTTGGAATTTGATTTTCCCGATGAGGACTTAATGTGCATTACGACTGAAGATGATGGTTTAGCATATCCATGGGTCCTCAATTTTGATGGAGACTCTAACGCCTTGGGCCACGACGTTGAGGCAATCTTGGTTTCTCCAGAAGGTGATCATTGTCCTTTCACTAGTCGTTTGAAATTTTTCTTCACCAGTAATATGGCAGAATACGAAGCTTGTATCGTGGGATTGCGAGCAACCATAGAAAAGAATATCAAAGTTCTAAAAGTCTTCGGATACTCAGCCTTAGTTATTTATCAAATTTGCGAGAAATGGGAAACAAAGGATTCAACACTGATCGAGTATCAGAAGTTGGTCCTTGAATTGATCAAAGAATTCAAAGAAGTTACTTTCAAATACCTCTCAAGAGAGGAAAATCAAATGGCAGATGCTTTGGCCACATTATCTGCAACGTTCAAAGCAAGTGAAGATGCTAGAATGATGCATGTACAAAAGCATATTTCCCATTTGCCCGCACATTGCTATAGTGTAGAAGAGGAGGAGGATGGCCTTCCATGGTGTCACGACATTTTACAGTACATTAAGCTTCAGAAATATCCGCCTCAAGCCACTAAAAATGAAAAGAGAACAATTCGAAGACTAGTTTTGGGGTATGTTCTTGACGGAGACACCCTATACAAAAAGAGCAGAGATCAGGTTCTGCTAAGATGTGTAAATACAAATGAGGCCCAGTTGATCCTAGAAGAAGTCCACGAAGGGGTTTGTGCTACTTATCCTAGCGGGTTCACCATGGCCCGACGAATTATGTGACTTGGTTATTATTGGTCCACCGTGGAGGGAGATTGCATCAATTATGTGCAGAAATGTCACGAGTGCCAGATCTACTCTGATAAAATATATGCACCATCACGACCACTTCATGTGATGACTGCTCATTGGCCCCTTTCAAGGTGGGGCATGGACGTGATTGGAAAGATTCACCCAAAGGCTTCTAACGGACACAGATTTATCTTGGTGGCCATAGACTACTTCACCAAGTGGGTCGAAGTGGCCTCTTATGCAAATGTCACCAGATCAACAGTTTGCAAATTCTTCAAGAAGGATATTATTTGTCGCTACGGGTTACCTGAGAGTATTATCACTGATAATACTTCAAACTTGAACAACAAGATGATAACCGCCATTTGCGAACAATTCCAGATCAAACATCACAATTCAGTAACCTATCACCCAAAGATGAATGGGGCAGTAGAGGCGGCCAACAAGAACATCAAGAAGATAATCTCCAAAATTATTGACACTTACAAAGACTGACATGAGAAGTTGCCATTATGCCTACCAAACAACTGTATGAACATCAATATGGGCAACTCTATTTTCCTTGGTCTACGGCATAGAGGTTGTGTTGCCAATTGAGGTTGAAATACCATCGTTTTGCGTCTTGATGGAAGCAGAATTAGAAGAGGTTGAATGGATTCAAGTGCGTTACGACCAGCTGAATTTAATCGAGGAGGAGAAATTAAAGGCAGTATATGTCGTGACCAGATGTACCAGAAAAGAATGATGCGAGCTCATGACAAAAAGTATCGCCCAAGAAAATTCCAAGAAGGAGACTTGGTACTAAAGATGAAGTTGCCAATTCAAAGGGATTCTCGTGGGAAATGGACGCCTAAATGGGAAGGACCCTATGTGGCAACTAAAGCCTTCTCTAGAGGAGTCTTGATTTTAGTCGAAATGGATGGGGACGAGTTGCAAAACCCCGTAAATTCAGATTCGGTTAAGCGGTACTATGCTTAAAAAAGATCTAAAAGTGAAAACCCATAAAGGGCGCTTTAGATCCAAAAAAGGAAAAACGAAAATAAAAGAAGGCTTCAAGATGAAAACCTGCAAATGGCGTCTTGAGATCAAGGGTGGATTCAAGTTGAAAACCCGAAAAGGGCAGCTTGAATATTTGAAGCTAGGATTGGCAGTTCGCTCAATATTTTTAATAGGGGTTGCATTTGGAAGAATCACTGAGGGTCTGACTCGGAGTACTTTGCTCTTTGATATATGTACACCTTATCATTTTTCTTGTTTGCCATGTAAAATGAACCCTTCGTCCTAGAGTTTTTCTTGTTCCCTTTTCTTTTTTGCATGTTGAAATGAGAACCAACGGATTTGCAAAATAAGAATTTTTTTAGCATTACTCTGAATATGGTTTAAAAGCATATGGAACTATGATGTATTTCATTATTATTACTTTGATCATATCATTTGTATGAGCATGAAGTTTAGTGCAGGTAGTAGCACCAAATTGGGGTGAGACCCCACGAACATCAAATATCATTCCAAGACATTCGAGGTGGAAATAAGCTTTGCTGCAAAGATTCCCATACAAGAAATTCAAGAAGCTTTGAAGAGCTAAAAGACTACTCTACCCATCAGGAGTACAAGATTACTAGATTAAGTGATCAAATATGCAAAGATCTAATGTTTTCTATGAAGCAAAGAGGTGCAAAGACATGGTCAGTTTCAGCCCAATGCTCTGTGCCACCTAAAGAAGCGTCATTCTATTTGTTCCCCACGGGTTTGAAGTAGCAAGTCACCTTACCAATTTAGTGCCCCTAGGGGCAAGAGTTACGTTACCGATCTTCTTTCATTTGAAGAATTGCTACTTGGTTTGTCCATTACCACTCCGGAATGGCACACCAATTTTATCTGATTTGTTTCTGCCGCTCCAAAGAAACATGTCTTTTCACCAACTAAAGTCATTTGGTTTGTTTACTGTCGCTTCGGAGGAACAAGTCATTTGAAGAATCAATGGGTCCATTGACGCTTCAGAATGACACACCAGTTTTACCCGATTTATTTATACCGCTCCGGAGAAACATTTTGAAGAACTAAGTGTTTTGATATAATAATTGAGAAATGTTTTGGACTAATTTGAAAAGAATTTAAAACAAATCTTTAAGTCCAAACAACTTGAAAATATGTTTGAGGTATTTAAAAGGTTTTTTGCAAAGTTTAGAATGCTTTAAAGTAGTTAAACCTGGCTTTTCAGCACTACGTATCGATACGGTATACCCCGTATCGATACCTTTTTACTCCATATTTGATTCTGCCAAAACCCGTACCGATATAGGCTTGCTCGTATCGATACGGATAGGGGTCGTACCGATACGCCTTTAAAGTGTATCGATCCTTGTTTTAACAAACCCCAACGACTATTTCCTAACTGTCTTTTAAAATGCAGACCGTACCGATACATTTCCTAGCGTATCGATACGCTTAGACTGGCAAGAGCCCAATGTCTAGTTTTGAAGAATGGCATACTGACACGTGTCCCCGTGTACCGATACGATAAGCACTAAAACTACAATTAATATGGGAAATAAAGACCCTAACGGCTCCAAAACATCCCCAACGGTCCTCAATGGCTACAAACTCAATTAGGAGTATAAAAGAGACCTCCAAGCATCAAGAGAAGACTAATGCTTCAATTGTCAACAACATTATGATTAAGATTTTGTCTTAGAGCTCAATTGTCCATTTTCTTGTATAGACAACACTAGTGAGCTAAACATTGTTAAATTTGCTCAAGTGTTTAGGTTTTAGGTGAGAGCTTAATAGTGCAAACAAACACCTATTAGAGGGATTTCAAGCTTGCTTATAATTTCTCTTGTAAAGAGGGTTTACTCAAGCTATGGGTAGAAAGCTTTGAGGGTTGTAAAGGTTGCCTCCTAAGCCTAGAAAAGGGGACGAAATTCTTAGTGAATTTGGTTGAAATCCTTAGTGGGGAGCTAAGGTAGTGGATGTAGGTGCTTGTTAGAAGGCCGAACCACTATAAATCCTTGTGTCCAATTCCAATCTTTTAGCTTCCACTTTATCACCCAAAAATTCAATCTTCTTCGAACTTGGCAAACACATCGGTTGAAGGAAATCGAACACCATAAAACCCAACACATTTTATTTCACCGAATAGAGTCATTTGATTTGTTCATTGCCACTTCGAAGGAATAGACCGGAATCGCTTTGTCCATTACCACTTTGGAAGGACAAGTAAGTTTGTTTCTGCTGCTCCGGAGAAATGAGTTGCATCATTGTCAAAAGAAGTGTCATTTAGTTCATTCAATGCTGCTTCAGAAGAATGGATCATTTGAAGAAAGGTTCGTTTCCGCTTTGGAGTAATACAATGATCAATCAACTAGGCCAGATAAAATTAGTGCCTTGGTTCTTTGCCCTATTCTCGTTTCACCGGAATGAGCAAAGAGGGGCAGTTGTTGTCACCTATTTCATCCGGCCACTTATTTTCTTTTTGGGTTTACATTTGCATATTGGAGTATATAAATCATAGAGAGAAAAAACTTGTATATTAAAAAGAGGGGAAATGAAGTCCATTATAATTGTTCCAATTTATTACAAAGGGAGCTTAAATATTACAAGCCCAATTCGGCTAAGTAAAAAACCCTAAGAGAGTAATCCTTTTAACCCTTGCGTCGTCATCCTCTATGGCCATTGGATCATTCTTTGATCCAACGGCCCGTATCAGATACCTAAAACCTTAGCCTCTTTAACCTTAGCATAGTGCGCCTCTACACAGATCGATGAAGGAGAGATCAACGGACCAAATTAAGGCTCGAGAACCCTAGCCTCTTATCCCTAGCAACGCACGCCTCGTTGCTGTTGGATCTAGATACGATTAACAGTCCAAATAAGAATAGGAGTGTCACTTAAACCGTCACTCGTGCGTGAGGACCACGCGCCTGACCTTTCGACATCCTTGGCCATTCAGATTCCATGATCGTTGATACTGGCAGCCATGCACCGCTGCGTCTTGTCACCGTTCGTTGCCGCAATCTCTCTCGGTCGTAACATGCAAGCAAAAAAGGCATTAGCGTTCGAATCAACAAATATGGCAAGGTCAAAGGGAATTAAAATCTAACAAGGGAAGGAATCACAAAAATATTGTGACAGTGAAGACCATATCGGATCAGACGAAAAAAGGCAAGAATCGACATCAAAATGGGCAACAAAACTCCTTTAGAAATTAGGGTTTCATTTGTAATCGGGGAAAGGATTTTCCTTCCCTTTGTACATACATGTAATTGGCCTATAAAAGGTATTGAATCCAACTGATTGTAACACACAATTTTAAAAGCAATAAACAAGCATTACCGGTGAAATACTTTAGGGTTACCATTCAAGGAAGAAAGGGTCGCGCTGAAGGACCACACCGTTATCATCATCGAAATCGCAAGCCAAAGCCGAGAAGAAACACCGTCGAAAAATCGCCGATAGTTAGGAGCCACGGCGGGTGAAGCGGAGGAGTGTGGCGGATCGACGCTGGAGCCTGGGCATGCGCGGTGGTGCTCTTCAGCCCGAGCCGAATTCCCCTTGATTTTCCATAGGATTTGAATGAGCAATGCTTGACCCATTCAGCCATAGGGGAAACAAATGAGGTTTATTTCTAATTTTAGGCTTTATACTCCACCCACGAACCGACCTGAGGATCGACCTGTATCCGATGCACGACCCGCGCCCTTCTTTCGCCAAGTTCACGCTTTTATCCCATTATTTGCAATTCTATCACTCTAGTCCTTTTTTTATTTCAATTATGTTTGTTTACTTTTTTGTTATGAAATTTAATCCCTTTGCTATCTTATTTATATCTAACATGTTGTGTATCTTATATGCTTTTAAACATTCAAAATTTGTAGAATAAAGAAACTTTAAGATAATAAATAATTTGATTTCCATGTGATTAAAATTTGTGCAATATTTAAAATAAACACTTTAGGTTAAATAATTTAAATGTGTATAAATATGTAGGATAACTTTAATTTAATTTCAAATTTTAATAATATGTAGTAGTTGGCCTTATAGGTTTAGGTTCTTTAAAATAATACATTCTCTTAATCAATTTGGTAATTCTCTTAGAAAATTAGATGCATTTATAAATTTAAAACCTATTAAGTAGAGCTTCTTTAGGAGTAGTTACTCTAATCATTTAATAAATGACATTTTAGGTCTAGAAATTAATAAAGAGATAAATAGAGCATCATTCGAAAAAGGTTTTTATTACATCATGAAAAGTGAAGTGTCTTTTCAATTAGGGTTAATTCGATTTTCCCTTAGTTGTTGTGTGAATGATCGAAACTCCTATGCGAGACGATATTTTCGAATTTTAGGGATTAATGCCTTAATCCCTTTGTGTCTAAATTGATTCGGTTTTCCTCAGCCGTGAGCGAATTCGGACCAATTTTAGAACTTGCATTAATCCTTGTATGTAGGCATCCAGATTATATGAAAAATATTAGTGATCAAGTAAGTGTCGTCCTGCGAGCGTGATGGGGGTGCTAATCCTTCCCCAC
This sequence comes from Hibiscus tridactylites, assembly GCA_958450335.1. NCBI lineage: Eukaryota > Viridiplantae > Streptophyta > Magnoliopsida > Malvales > Malvaceae > Hibiscus > Hibiscus tridactylites. The sequence goes on along the minus strand of OY288273.1, from coordinate 32,443,995 downwards.
ACGTAATCGTGCCTCTGAACCCTCGATCTGGTTGGTTTTTAGGTTTTCAGTCCGTCTAATATAATAAAAGGGACCGATGGCGACTCCGTTGTTACTGAGTCAAGTCTGTCAATTATGCATGATATGTTATGTATATCATATGTGAAAATATAAAGAAATATATATGTATATGTTGTGAATAAAATAACAAAGAAAATAATAAGAACAAAGAACAAGAATGGAAGAACAAAGAGATGAGAGAAAGAGGGAGATTTGTATTATTCTCAAATATAGACATGTGTACAATGTCTTCATTAAATCATCTATTTATAGGCATAAGAAGTACATATTACATTGAACTGTAATTAAATGAGATAATATTCCTAATGATAAAGTAAATCAAACTCCTTAGATAAAGTTCTAATCATGATAAACATCCACATAGATAAATATTCATAACACTCCCTCTTGGATGTCTATGTAGATAATGTGCCTCGTTAAAACCTTACTAAGATAAAAATAGTGGGAAAAAATTCTTTAGTGAAGGAAAAAGAGTACACACATCTTTGATACGCATAACATATTGCCTCATTAAAAATCTTTCTAGGAAAATCCATTGGGACAAAACCTCGGTTAAGGGAAAAAGAGTGCAACGCATATTTACTCCCCCTCATGAAAACATCTCAGAAGATCTTTGAATCTTCATAATCCAAACTTGAATATTATTTTTCTAAAGATAGCGGGGGATGAAACTTTGGAGTAATATTTTCCATGATGTATCCACCTTTCATTATCTCTACACAAGATAGCATTTGTATCATATCTTGTGAAAGTAAATCACATATCTTCTGGATATGTTGGGTCAATGGTCTTAGCCAAACACATTTTTGGCTTGCCTTGTGCATAAAAATTATTTCTACAAGATTTGAGCAGGCATCGACGAATGTTATAAGATCTAAATGTAATGATCTTTGTAAATTCATAGATATTTCTTGACCAACTAATATATAGTGCTTCAAGACCAGAAAGATATAATTATCTTTATTCACATCCAACAATCTTACAACTATTGGGATACTCAATAGATATGCTCTATTCATATTGAATCTTCTTTAAGATTCTTTCAGCTTATGTTTATTCATAGACAAAAAGAAATATATAAAAATGCTCGATCTTCAGGTCGAGATAAACTTGATATCAAGATTCAAGTACTTGTATTGAAAGTACTTCATGAGTTTCCAATTTGAAGCTCTTTAGGAGTTCTAAAATTATCATAATGGATCTTGATCTAAACTCTTTTATAAAATACATAAGGAAATGTGATCATTCTTATAGTATTTTCTCAATTAGTATTCACTAAGGCGATTATACCAAATGCGCCAAAATATTCACGAGACATGTCTAAATAATTTCCTCGGAAATTTCCAAATGCTTCTAGTATTTTAAATCCTTCAAGGATAAATATGGATCCACAAATAATTAGACGCATGTAAAATTTTTCATAACTGCCAAAGTAATTGCATCCACCATGAAGTAATTAAAACTTTTCACAAATAATAGTTCAAGTCGTATTTACGACTACTTATTTGTGCCTCACTTGCATTACACCTTTAGGTGTTTGGACTGCTGGTCCAAATACTTCTATTTTAGATGTTCAAAACGTCTTTCAACATCGGACAATTCAATATATATACTTCTGGATAGATTTTATACAAGATCCTCGATTTCTTTCTTTACTTCTATAGAAGTATTTTATGTAAAATTATGTGTAAAATCGTTGTTGACAACTTTCCAATTTTCTGCTTCCATTCTTGTAATGATATAACTCATCGAGATCTCTTCAATATTTCAATCTTTATTTCAGGTACCTAAAACTCTTCAAGAGTTTTATTATTAGTTATGTCTTGAGTCTCTTTGGGAGCACCCGCCTCCAATATATGACCATCTCATAATACTTTTCATTTACGAGAATTTTGATCATTGGAACCATTTCAACTATCATGCTTCAAGCATGATTTACATCCACTTGCTATAACATGTAATTTAAACTTAAAGCATTTCAGCTGGTATACGAGACTTAATTACTCTTATTGGGTCAGTAAATATGTCTGGTAGTTGACATGAAATAACATGAATTATCTTATGAACTTTTAGTTCATATTCGAGGATCTAGATAATGATAATTCATTTCCTTCTTTATCTAGCTGATTATTCTCTCTTCTTGATGTTGAGAAAAATCATCTAATAAATGATTCTCCAATTAATGTTTAGAATTTAAACATAAAAGGAGACTCGTACTCAATATATATTCTCAACCTTTTTTTACATGCCCATTTTGTGCATTATGGTGGAGCAATTCAACTATACATCGCACATTCAAAAATTCAAAAATATGACTTCTGACCAAAAGTCAAACCATAATAAGGAGTTTATTATAACTCGTTGGATTGATGCATATAAGTATTGCTATATGGAAATACCATATAAATAGTACATGTTTTGTTCTCACAGTTTAGCTATTAAATAAAAGGCATCCAATTAAAAATTTGCTAAACCGTATTTTTCATAATCAATAAGCTTTGTAACAACCGATATAGCCTAAAATATAAACCCACAAGCTTTTGCAAAACGAATAGTCTAATTGCATAATCTGGATCCTTTTAGAATCAATCTCACAAACTTTTGGTTGTAAGTTGATAAAACAATGTAGATGCATCTACTAAAATCATATAAAACTTTTCACATTTGTGGATATATGGGCCCATATTTCGTTCAGACATGCAAGACATACAGTCTCAATTTCAGTACAAGAACTTCAAGTTCTAATTCTTTTGGAAAGTGGGATCATCTATATCCTTTGAGAACAAACAACACAAGAACTTTAGGTTCTTTTAGTAAGTGGAATTTAATCAGTTCCTTTAAGCAACACAAGAACTTCACATTCTTTAATAAGTGGAATTTAATCCATTCCTTTAAGAATAAGCACCATAAGAACTCTAGGTTATTTTAATATATGTGCATGTAAATCTCAATAGCTTTCGCATCATTATTGATCAGGATGGTCTAACCGATCATACCAACTACATACAAGTGTGTATATACATTTCTGAATTTCGTAAACTTCTAGTTTACCATAACATGTGATTCAATCTCACTCGTACATGTCTAGTACGATCATCAAAATTGTTCATTTGAATAGGAATATATTTAGCTCTTTCAGAGCTTTCAATGGAAATTATCTTTTGGTAGCAATATATATATAGCTTTTCTAGAGCTTTCAACTGACTTTTTGGCTACTAGAACTTATATCCACAATGGCTTATTTCAAATGCTAATTGATAACATATGTTATCTATAATTCCCAAAGGGATATTTTACGAACTCATATTTGCTCTCTTAAAATTTCCAATTCTAGTGGTGACGATATTTATTACCATTAGCGGTAATTATTGCAATATTCGCAATTCTGCACTTTTCATAGTATGATTTCTCTCAAGAATTTATTGCTCTTCTAGAGCATCAATATTTTCAGTACTTTGAGATATAATACTCACATTATTCCCTTGCATTTAAATGGGAAAATATATCTTATGCTTATGTTGAGCATAAATCATCACCATAGATTGTTGAATTTTCAACGTACGACAAGTACGAGAGCAATGGTTTATAACATCACATTGGTAATAAAATAATTTTACTTCATTAGAATGATCTTTATCACTCTTATCATCCTTATAACCTCATGTTGAGTTGTGAGGAGCTTGATTTGTTCAATCGATATGGCTCACCAAGTGGTGGAGAGGTGGATTTTTGGGTGGAAAGGTTGTGGAAACTAAAAAGATATTTGACACAATGAATTATAGTGGTTCAACCTTCTAACCAAGGTCTACATCCACTACCTTAGCTTCCCACTAAGGATTTCCAATCAATTCACTATTGATTCGTCCCCTTTTCTAGGCTTAGGAGGAAACCCTTTACACCGATCAAGCTTTCTACCCAAAGCCTTGATCGAAACCCTCTTTTACAAAGAGAAACAACAAGCAAACTTAAATCCCTCTAATAGGTATTTGTTTGCACAATTTAGCACTCACCCAAAATCTAAAAAACTTGAGCAAATTTGACAATTTTGGCTCACTAGTGTTTGTCTATACAAGAATTGACAATTTAGGCACTAAGACAATATTTGATCATTTGTTGATTTAAAATATGAACATTAACCTATTCTTGATGCTTGGAGGTCCCTTTTATACTCCTTGATGAGTTTATGGCTGTTGCTAGCTATTGGGGTTGATTTGGAGCCGTTGAGGACTTTAATTCCTACCATAAATGCAGTTCTGCAGCTCACCGTTTCGAAACGCTCGAACCCATTTCGAAACACCCTTTAAGTAGAAAGAGCCGTTGCAGTCTGACAAGGCACCCGTTTCGGAACGCCCCTAGCTGTTTCGGAACACGTATCGAAACGCCTTGACCCGTATCGAAACGCCCTGCATTTAAATGTTAGTTGGGAAATAGCCGTTGGGGTTTATGACCGTTATGGTAGAAGCCACGTAGGCGTATCGAAATGGCACAGGCCGTTTCGAAACGCTGGACTAAAATCTCATCCAGGGAATGCCAGTTTCGATACCAGTATCGAAACACTTTTGCTACTAGAATGCACCGTATCGAAACGCCCTAAGGTGTTTCGAAACGCCTGGACAATTTTGTGTAGTTTGGCCTTTAAAAACATGTAAAAACCTTTTAAAAACTTCCCTAAACATAGTTTCAAGTTATTTGGACTTTGGAAATTGTTTTAAATACTTTTCAAATCAGTCCAAAACTTTTTTCAATTATTATATCAAAACATTAGTTCTACAATCTCCCCCTTTTTGATATAATAAAACTATCTTAAAAAATTGTTTGGGATTCTCCTTCTTTTACTTTAAAAATGTGAATAAGAGATTAAAGATTTGAATTCAAATAAAGCCCCCTTTATTCATTTGAAAATTCAATTTTTCAAACCATTTCTCCCCCTTTTTGTTATATCAAAAAGAATTTAAAACATTAAGTTCAAAATAACAATAGAGGTAAAAATTGACAAAAAAAAAATTGGTCTTAAAGTGGCTCCCCCTTACTCAAAGCGTCAATAAAATGTTAGTCCAACATTTATCATCATCTAGTTGAATTAAATGAAAAATAAAACAAATAAATGCAAAAACAACTAGATTTTTACCAACACTTGAACCCAAAGGGAGGATGTGAAGCCTTCATTCTTCAAGTGTTCTTCCTTGTGTGCATGGAGCTCCCCCTCAAAGTTTGACTTGTTGATCACTCTCCATCACACCTAGCAAAAGACAATCAAGTAATTTTTGGTATCCAAATTGCTTTGGATCCATGAACATTAGTAGCACAAATTTTAGTCCCCTTGGGAATCCATTTTTCAATGGCATCCTTTTTAATTGAAGTGGTTAATCCTTTTGGGACCCAAGCACTTCTAAAACATTTTCCTTTTACAAATCTAGGGGCACTAGATTGTCTTACATAAAAATTTGATTTTCCAAGATTGTTTTTCTTTTCAAGCTCTTTGGAAATCAAATCTTTTTCTTCTTGAACTTTTTGAAGCAAATTTTGTAAATCAAAACATTTTAATTCAAACTCTTCGAGTTTTGCTTCAAGTTCAAGTTTGGTTTTAGAAATCAAATCATTTTGAATTTTTAACTTTGAAATTAATTTATTGTTTTTCAAAATGTGATTTTTAAAATCTAAAACCAAATCATCGTAGGCATCTTGTAATTCATCAAAAGAGTAAGAACATGAAGTAGATGAATTAGAAGTTACCCTTGAATCTTCTTCGATGGCCATAAGGCAAATGTTGGCTTGTTCATCGTCGGTGGAGTCCTCATCACTCCAAGTAGCCACATGTGCCTTCTTCTTATGGCTTGAAGTACTTGCCTCTCCTTTTTCTTGGAATCACGTTCAAGCTCCCACAAAGCTTTCTTCATGAACGGGGCACACTTCTTGAAGAGATGAACTATCTATTCTTCTTCATCCTCCTCTTCACTTGAGTAGACATGATGGCAAGTGGAGGATTTGAGAGCCATGTCACGTGCGTTGATGCCTAGCCCTTTGATTTTCTTCTCTCTCATAGCTCTAATTTCTTCCCTCTTCTTCTCATCTTCTTTATTCTTCTTCATGATTTGATGAGTAAGGAGTGACCCTATGAGTTCATCAAGCTTCAAGGTCTTCAAATTCTTTGCTTCGATGATGGCGGTCCTCTTTGAGTCCCAAGACTCGAGAAGTGAGTAGATGAGCTTTCGGACAAGTTTCTCCTCCGGAATGGCTTCTCCATAGTCCTTGAGACCATTGGTGATAGTGGAGAACCTATCAAACATCTTCTCGATGTTTTCTTCCGGATCCATCTTGAAGTTCTCATACTCCAAAGTGAGGAGCCCAATCTTGGTCTCCTTGACTTCATCGGTTCCCTCGTATGTGACTTCAAGCTTGTCACATACCTCATTGGCACTCTCACAAGAAGACATCTTCTCATAGATGGTTGGGCCAAAAGCACAAAACAAGATGTGCAAGGCTTTGTAATTAAGCTCCATCTTCTTGCGATCGTCGGCACTCCATTCCGCTTTGCTTCATTGAGGCACGAACGGACCATCTTCAACTATGTCCCATAGCTTGTAGTCTCTTGATTTGTTGAAGAACTTTATCTTTGTCTTCCAATGGGCATAGTGGGTTCCGTAAAAAAAGGCGGTTTGTCGATTGATTGTGCCATTTGAGTCGGTTGGTGAAATGATGATCGAGCTTGCCGGATCTTCTCAATAGGATGTGAATCCTCTTCAATTGAGCCAAGCTCTGATACCAATTGTTGAGTTGTGAATAGCTCGATTCGTTCAACTGATATAGTTCACCAAGTGGTGGAGAGGTGGATTTTTGGGTAGAAGGGTTGTGGAAGCTAAAAAGATATTTAACACAATGAATTATAGTGATTCAACCTTCTAACCAAGGTCTACATCCACTACCTTAGCTCCCCACTAAGGATTTCCAATCAATCCACTATTGATTCGTCCCCTTTTCTAGGCTTAGGAGGAAACCCTTTACACCGATCAAGCTTTCTACCCAAAGCCTTGATCGAAACCCTCTTTTACAAAGAGAAACAACAAGCAAACTTAAATCCCTCTAATAGGTATTTGTTTGCATAATTTAGCACTCACCCAAAACCTAAAACACTTGAGCAAATTTGACAATTTTGGCTCACTAGTGTTTGCCTATACAAGAATTGACAATTTAGGCACTAAGACAATATTTGATCATTTGTTGATTTACAATATGAGCATTAACCTATTCTTGATGCTTGAAGGTCCCTTTTATACTCCTTGATGAGTTTATGGCCGTTGCTAGCCGTTGGGGTTGATTTGGAGCCGTTGAGGACTTTAATTCACACTATAAATGCAATTCTGCAGCTCACCGTTTCGAAACGCTCGAACCCGTTTCGAAACACCCTTTAAGTAGAAAGAGCCGTTGCAGTCTGACAAGGCACCCGTTTTGGAACGCCCCTGGCCGTTTCGGAACACTTATTGAAACGCCTTGACCCGTATCGAAACGCCCTGCATTTAAATGTTAGTTGGGAAATAGCCGTTGGGGTTTATGACCGTTGTGGTCGAAGCCACGTAGGCGTATCGAAACGGCACAGCCCGTTTCGAAACGCTGGGCTAAAATTTCATTCAGGGAATGCCAGTTTCGATACCAGTATCGAAACTCTTTTGCTACTGGAAGGCACCGTATCGAAACGCCCTAAGATGTTTCGAAATGCCTGGACAGTTTTGTGTAGTTTGGCCTTTGAAAACATGTAAAAACCTTTTAAAAACTTCCCTAAACATAGTTTCAAGTTATTTGAACTTTGAAAATTGTTTTAAATACTTTTCAAATCAGTCCAAAATATTTTTCAATTTTTATATCAAAACATTAGTTCTATACCTCACCACCAGTGGGTAGAAGTATCCTTAAAATGCTATGTTTCCCATGTCTATATTCATGGTTTCAATCAGGACCACAACCTCTAATGTGGCTTTTATTCTTTCCATAATATAATCTCACATTCACTTCAGGGAATGGAGTAGAGCCAGTGAGCGTTTGAAACTTTTTTCACGATATTGTGTCTGAGGACAAATTATTTGTCGTGAAAAGTGGAGTATGTTTTTATTAACATATCCTCACCACATATAACAAAGATTTAATCCTCGTACGTGGCGTTGTTAAAATAATCCACAAGGTTCTTTAAAAAACCCCTTTGAGACCAACAACCTCACAGAATGGGATGTCCAGCCAATATACTTGGATTATATCGAAGTTATGTTCCCAATTGAATAGTGATTTACCATATTTGCATTCACTTCAGGGAATGAAACAGATCCAATAATTGCATGGAATAAACATCATGCTTGCATCCACTTCAGGGAATGCCTCCCATAAAACCTTTTGGATCAAGACAAATTTTTGTGAACTTGGGAGAAGTCTATAGTCGAGTTTTTCGACATATAAGAAATATTACTTTCAAGCAAATATAAATTTTATAACAACTCTTTCATTCACTTTAGGGAACGAAGCAAATCTAATCGAACAAACATATTATAAGAAAAATTCTTATTAATAATTTAAAAGAAAAGATTAATACCTTAACAGATTGAGAAGGAAGTTGCGATATGGATTGCCAAATCGTTAATTCTCCCCATAATCTAGCAACTTTACCTCTTTAGATTTTATCTTTGGAGAAGCCATGACTTTTTCCAACCCATTTAAACATATCATGTAAAACTCAAAACATATAAACTCTTATCAATAAAATAAGATAAACAAATATTGATATTTAATTCCAAGTTTAACCATTGTGTCAAACTTAAACACATATGAAACCATAATAATTAGATCTATATATATGAACTGAATTAAATATATTAGAAACTAGAAAATTTGTGGCATAATACTCTCTTTTTATTTTTATTTTTTAAACATAGTTGTATATGCAGTTACTAGGCATAACAATGATGCGTTTATATATTTCTTTTGTTTATCATAAGTTAGCATAATGCCTAAGGGTGTAGAAAAGAAAACAATCAGATCAAACTAAAATAATCTAAACTAGGAAGAACTAAGGCTACAGTTTACCCTTAAAATAGATGTTTTTTTATATTAAAAATCTAGGTTTCACGACTTCATTGACAGAAAACAAATTTTCTTCGTAAATAATATATATGTTTATTTTAACTAATCGCACCATAACTTTAATTATTTTTTTGTTTAAAACTGAGTTTTTCCTTTTTCAAGTTAGAAAAATAAAAGCATGTCAAAAAAGCAAACCAATGGTAAGCGGTTCATTAGCTTGAACCACGAGCATCAGATTTTGTGTAGCATGACATCTCAATTGGTGTTTACGAGCGGCTTCAAAATTCATAGCTCGCTTAAACTTTTTCAGTAACTTCTTTGGGATTCGAACGAAGAGCACCAAAATCTTTCGAGCAAACTCGTGCTGATAACGTGTTTTGAATAAAATAACAAAGAACAATAATAAGAACAAAGAATAAGAACGGAAGAACAAACAGATGAAAGAAAGAGAGAGATTTGTATTATTCTCAAATATAGACTTGTGTACAATGTCTTCATCAAATCAACTATTTACAGGCATAAGAAATACATATTACATTGAACTCTGATAAAGTAAATCAAACTCCTTAAATAAAGTTCTAATCATGATAGACATCCACATATATAAATATTCATAACAGTATATCATATATTGATATAAAAATTCGTTTAAATTAAAATTAATATATATTATAACATTATAAATAATTACAATTATATTTGTACAAAAACTTTAAAACTCAACTTAATTTTTTTAAATAAAATTTGAATAGTAAAATAAAAATTATAAATTTAAATAACTCAATTTTTTTTAACAAACTAAACCACCACCACCCCCGATGGAGTGTGCTATTGGAAATGTCCTTTAATTCTCTTTTCAACCTCTATTGGCTCAGGCGATTTCCTGCTTACTTTTCCCTTCTTTGACTCTTCCCTTTATTTACTTTTTTATCTAATTTTATTTAATTCTTTTACGCAAACCGAAAACAGCACAAAACTCCAGACTTTCCCCCTGCAGATATTCTCTTTCTTTTATTTCTCCTCTACCGTTAACTTCTTTCGTAGGAACTCACCGCCGGTCGCCGCCGCAGGGACGCTTCTCTTTGACCTTTGAGTCATCGTTGGCGCCGTCAGTCCAAGTTAAGGTGCGGACTCAGTCGTTAGTAGTTTATTGAAAGAGGTGAATGCTGGGATTTCGGTGTTGAAGGAGCTGAGATCACGTTAGATCTGCTAAAGAATTGTTTCTGGTTTTCGTTAGCTGTTTGGGAATGGAGAGTTGAAGCGTTGTTTTATTTTGGATGGTAAGCGTCGGAGGGGAAGAGGAGAGAAGTGAAGAGAAAGTAGGAGAGGTGGTAGTCGCAGATGATGAACGGAGCTCCGGAGAGCGATCGTAGAGGGCGGTGGCGCTTTGGTAATTTCCTCACATGGAATGGCAGATCTATTTAGCCACGGTAATGCCCAACGTGACATCGACCAGGTCTTCCCTTTTTTCCTTTATACTTTTCTTTGTTTTATAGTTAAACTTTAAGATTATGTTTATACTTATTTTTTTTCTCATTTTCGTTGTTAACTTTGTTTCACTTTCAAAATTTTCCTCAAAATTTCTGATCATGAGAAGAAACGAAGGGTAATTTGTTGGAAATTTTGTTCTCTGCAATTTTGTTGAATTGTTGAGTGTAGTATTTAGTTTTTTATTTCTAGATTTTCGGAGACTTAACATAGCTAGGAAGAATACTTTTTTTCTTGGTATCTGATTTTGGAGAATATGGAGAACTGTGCTTGAGAATGTTGAAATTTTATGATATTTCTTTGGTTATTAGAAACTTCCGAGCAAAAATGGTTGACAGCTTTGGTTAATGAATTCGGAAGTTTCATGCTTTATTAGGCAGCAAATTTAAGAATGGACTTGAAGACATATAGTCCCATAAAGTTTTCCAAATCTGACGGCCATGCTGATGTGCTTGTCATTGTGTAAATAATACATTGATTAATATATTAACCCAAGCTAAAAATAGGCTGATGCTTATGAACACTGAGCATATAAACACGTATTAGCCAGAAACGGAATGAGTTATGCTTAATTGTGCTGCATGATGTTTCATTTTTAAGTGAGAGTCTGATGTTTCTTGATCATTAGATTACTTTCTTGATGTTTTTATCCTTTTGCAAATAATCTTTTTTATCTTATGTAGGCATTAATAGCTTTGAAGAAGGGTGCTCAGCTTCTGAAATATGGACGCAAGGGAAAGCCTAAGTTTTGTCCATTTAGACTTTCTAATGTACGTTTGGTTCCAAGTTTTGAAACCTCTGTTACATTCTTTTCATGTGTAAATATTACTCTTTTGTGCTTCGTTAGACAATGTGAAAATTGAAACAAGTATGCAGTGATTTGACATCTTTCGCCATACAAGCAGCTCCTAAGTTGACAATAATTTTAGGACTCTGTTTTGAATTAACAAGTAATTCTGTTTTACTTGTGATTCTTTTCTTTCCTTTTTTTACATTCTTTTTTTATCTAACTAAAAAATTTCTGCACTTACTAACTGTTCTCTTCTGTTTAAATTCAGGATGAAACAACTTTAATCTGGATTTCAAGCAGTGGTGAAAGAAGTTTGAAGTTATCGTCAGTCTCTAAAATCATTCCTGGACAGAGAACTGTAAGAACTATGGTTCTATTGTTGCATTTTTATTTAATATATTACTAGAAACATGTATACCCATTATGTGGGTGGAAGAAAAAAATAAGTAGGTAGTTTGTTAAGAAGTGGGTAGTATTTTTTTTTGAAATATCGAAGTGCTGAAATGACGTTGATGCTATTGTGTTAATTAAGTTTTTAACTAGTGTTCTTGATTGAGTTGGTGTCTGGTTTGACCGGGACACCAATTCAGTCAGGGACTTTAATATCAGTATAGATGTAGATACTATAATTCTTACTGTTTTTCTTTGTCACAGCATCTAGTTTTCTTTCTGCTATGCCATTTTTTTTCTCTTCTGAATTTATATTAAATTTTTGTTGCTAATGCTCTATCAGGCTGTTTTCCAACGATATCTGCGGCCTGATAAAGATTATTTATCCTTTTCGCTTATATACAACGGGAAAAGGTCACTTGATCTGGTTTGTAATGGAACTTTGATATTCTCTTTGTAGATAGATGATAAACTATTATTGATATTTTTATCCTCTTATGTGTGTCTGTTTTTAATTTAATGTTTGGTTGGCTCCTAGATTTGCAAGGACAAAGTTGAGGCAGAGGTGTGGATTGCAGGCCTCAAATCATTAATTTCCCCTGGTCAGGGTGGACGCTCCAAAATTGATGGCTGGAATGATGGAGGCTTTTACCTTGATGTAATTCCACCTCCATTTGAATTCTTTCCACTAGTCTTTTTGTGGTTTTTCTGTTTCATGAAGTGTTGCATATAATTTTTGGTATAACCACCGGTAACCGAACCTTTGGCCGACTAACTGGATTGGGTACTGTTGTTTGTACATGTTCAAAATGCGACAAAGTTTTGCCCCTGAATTATTGGTTAGTCATGAATCAAGACCAAAACTATCTTTTCAGCTCTTGCTGAACAAGAATAAAGTCTTTATGTAGACACCATTACTTGGTTGTTTGACAAATTTAGGTGGTTAACTTTGTATTTAAGGTTTCATTGGTTTATTCCTAGTTATGAAAATTCTTTCATTCATAGGCGTAAAAATTTATGCATAATCAACAATCTCTAGAGCAAGTGGTTAAAGCTTTCAGTTGACACCCTCCCCTCTCCCCTAGGTTGTGGGTTCAAAACCCATTAGGAGTAAATTCCCCATTCCCCCTCCCTAGGTAGAAATTGTTAAAAAAAATATGTTTACCATAAATGTTTATCCCTGACTGGTTTCAGGATGGCAGAGATTTGACGTCAAATAGTGCAAGTGACAGTTCTGTTAGTGCCACTCGAGATATTAGTTCCCCTGAAGTTTTTGTCAGTTTTAACCCGAACACTTCACCTAAGAGTTCACGGCCTGAGAATTCTTTTCATTCTGAAAGGTCACATGCAGCATCAGAAGGCACAAATATGGATGTAAAAGGATCTAGTTCATATGTTTTCCGTGTTAGTGTTTCTAGTGCCCCAAGTACTTCTAGTCATGGTTCTGCACCGGATGATTATGATGCTTTAGGGGATGTGTATATATGGGGTGAGGTTATTTGTGATAGTTCTGTAAAGCTCGTAGCTGATAAGAATGCCAATTATTTGAGCATGAGAGCAGATGTACTTCTTCCCAAGCCTTTAGAGTATAATGTAGTTCTAGATGTACATCATGTAGCCTGTGGGGTCAAGCATGTTGCCCTAGTTACAAGGCAAGGTGAAGTTTTTACATGGGGTGAAGAATCTGGAGGACGACTTGGCCATGGTGTTGGGACGGATGTTATTCAACCTCGTCTTGTTGAATCACTGGCTATCACTAGTGTTGATTTTGTTGCGTGTGGTGAATTTCATACTTGTGCTGTTACAATGACTGGGGAACTTTATACATGGGGAGATGGAACGCACAATGCCGGGCTTCTTGGTCATGGTACTGATGTCAGCCATTGGATACCAAAGAGAATTTCAGGTCCTCTTGAGGGGCTTCAAGTTGCTTCAGTAACTTGTGGTCCATGGCATACAGCTTTGATAACATCAACAGGACAGCTGTTTACTTTCGGAGATGGTACATTTGGTGTCTTGGGCCATGGTGACGGAGAAAGTGTTTCATATCCAAGAGAAGTAGAGTCTTTGTCAGGATTGAGAACAATTGCTGTGGCATGTGGAGTGTGGCATACTGCTGCCATTGTTGAGGTTATTGTCTCTCAGTCTAGTGCTAGTGTTTCATCAGGAAAATTGTTCACATGGGGGGATGGGGACAAAAATCGTCTTGGGCACGGAGACAAGGAACCTCGGCTTAAGCCCACATGCATTCCGGCACTAATTGATTACAATTTTCATAAAGTTGCGTGCGGGCATAGTTTAACAGTTGGTTTGACCACATCAGGACATGTTTTTACAATGGGGAGTACTGTGTATGGTCAACTTGGGAATCCCTATGCAGATGGAAAAATACCATCCTTGGTAGAAGACAAGCTTTCAGGGGAATGTGTTGAAGAAATTGCCTGTGGTGCATATCATGTAGCGGTTTTAACATCCAGGAATGAAGTCTATTCATGGGGAAAAGGAGCTAATGGTAGGTTGGGCCATGGAGATGTCGAAGATCGAAAAACTCCTACTCTGGTTGAAGGTTTGAAGGATAGGCATGTGAAATTTATTGCTTGTGGTTCAAACTATAGTGCTGCTATATGTCTCCATAAGTGGGTATCTGGTGCTGAGCAATCTCAATGCTCAGCTTGCAGACAGGCTTTTGGGTTCACCAGAAAAAGGCATAATTGCTATAACTGTGGACTTGTCCACTGCCATTCCTGCAGTTCAAAAAAAGCATCGGGAGCAGCTTTGGCTCCTAATCCTGGGAAACCTTATCGTGTTTGTGATTCCTGTTTTACTAAGCTGAACAAGGTTTCAGAAGCTGGTAATAACAGGAAGAATTCCGGACCTCGCCTTTCAGGCGAAAACAAGGACCGGTTGGATAAGGCGGAAATAAGATTATCCAAATCTGCAACTCCTTCTAACATGGACTTGATTAAGCAGTTAGATAGCAAAGCAGCCAAACAAGGAAAAAAGGCTGAAACATTCTCCTTGGTTCGCTCCAATCAAGCACCTTCTTTGCTACAGTTGAAAGATGTTGTTTTGTCTAATGCTGTAGATTCACGACGGACACTCCCTAAACCAATTCTTACAGGATCTGGAGTAAGTTCCAGATCTGTTTCACCTTTCTCAAGGAGATCTAGCCCTCCTCGTTCTGCAACCCCAGTTCCTACAACATCCGGACTTTCTTTCTCCAAAAGCATCGCAGATAGTTTGAAAAAGACAAATGAACTTTTGAACCAAGAAGTGCTTAAGTTGCGTGCACAGGTAGCAATGCCATCACTGGTGCTTTTAATATTGTATTCTGTGGGTGGGCCTTGTGGTACTAAACCAATGTTTTTCTGATGATTGTGGATCCATTCCAGGTTGAGACCTTAAGAAAGAGATGTGAACTCCAGGAATTGGATCTTCAAAAATCAACAAAGAAAACTCAGGAAGCTATGACACTGGCTGCAGAGGAGTCTGCAAAATCTAGAGCTGCAAAAGAAGTTATAAAGTCACTGACAGCACAGGTTATCTTCAGCTTTGTTGTTCTTGCTTTTGTTTCTTTGAATTCAAAGCTACGTTAACAACATCTCATGATACACACAATGGTTTTCCAACGAGATTAGCTTCTTAAAACAATTCAACGATTCTTTTCGTTATCTTATGCATTAAAAGGTACTTTTTATTTCAGTGATTATACAATCCTTTGCATCCTCATTTTGAGATTTGGTGTCACTTTGCAATCCTAGCCTATTGCTTCCCTTGTCAATTCTTGCCTCTCATAATGCTTACAAGAATTTGTTTCTATACTGCATCTCAGCTCAAGGACATGGCTGAAAGGTTGCCACCTGGAGTCTATGACACGGAGAACATTAAACCAGCATACTTGCCCAATAGCTTGGAGCCAAATGGTGTTCACTATCCACATGCAAACGGAGAGGGACATTTAAGATCTGATTCAATTGGTGGCTCTTCCCTTGCTTCTCCTACTGCACTCTATTCAACAACAATCAGTGGCACTAAGAGCCCTGGCCAATTACATAGGGAACCAACTGGAGCCAACGGTGGAGATGACCATTCTGTCACTAGACTGCTCAATGGTAGCGGGGGTTTACAGGGAGGTAGCGGTAGTGTGTCAGCAGCTGTTGATGAAAGGGAATCTGGGTGTTTTGGAGAAGGTGAAAATGGAATGAAATCTAGAAATTCTGCATTGGTTGCTAATGGCAATCAAGTGGAGGCCGAGTGGATTGAACAGTATGAGCCTGGAGTCTATATAACTCTTGTAGCACTGCGGGATGGAACAAGGGATCTCAAACGAGTGCGCTTCAGGTACATTTTCTAGGTTCTCTTTTATCTGCCTATTAAATGCTTGTTTTTGTCTAAATACAACAATAACAACATAACAAGAATAAAAATGCAAACGGGACAGAAGACATGAACAAGAGAACTAAAGATTTGTTGATGTAACATCAGAATGAAATGTAGGTTTACCTCGGTCATGTTGAATCATTTTATAATTTCTGGTAAGAATTTGAAAGAAAAAAAGAAAGCCTAGCACCCATCTATATGCAGCCGTGTGGTTGATTTTTATGGATCTAGGATTTTAAGAAATGTTCATATATGCAGCCGGAGAAGATTCGGGGAGCACCAAGCAGAAACTTGGTGGTCAGAGAACCGCGAAAAGGTATATGAGAGGTACAACATTAACGTATTAGACAAAGCATCGATTTCCGGGCAAACTGCCCGCAGATTGGAAGCTCTCTCACCCACTTCTCGAGTGTAACAATAAGCTTCAGAATCGTTTTGTGTCTTATTAGGCTACGAGGAGCATGGAAATCCCCTCTCTTTTTTCAACCTCTTTTTACATATTTTGACTCTCCCCCTCTATAATTTATTTTGTTGCATTTAATTGCTCTTAGGCATTTACCCTTCTCTTCCACAGATATGGTGCATTGTGGTATATATAAAATCCCTCGATTTCGAGATAGTCCTGGCAAGAAAGGTTTTGTTCATTGCTTTCTCCACCCCGAGTCGAGTCTTCTTTAAGAGGTGATATTTAGTAAATCTTGGATTCAAATTTCGACAATTTTCTTCTGGTTTCTTGTTTCTGCGAAGGGCTGTCAATTTAAAAACCCTACCTTCCCATTGGGTGATGACCATGGAATGGGGAGTCGTTATTCTTGATACGTCTGATCCTCAGTTCCCTTTAATTTTACTTTTCAATAATAAAAAGTGATTATTTTATATTTAAAACTGTTAAGATACTAAATAAGAATTGTTTATTTATTTTAAATTTTTTTAGATAAAATATACAAAATTGTCTTTGTATCTTTATAAAATAATATCCAAAAATTAGGGGTGCAAAACCGAGTTTAGTTAATCATTAACAAATTATTTCGGTTAAGAGATAAGTTTGGGTCACTCTATTTTCAACTTTAAACCGTAATTATTAAACTAGTTAACCTTTTATTTGATTAATTGAAATATTTGGTTCGGTTTAGTTAATGGCTTATTACTTTGTTTGTTAAAAAAATATTTTTTAATGGATTTAATTTTGATACACAGGCTGTGTAAAATTTAGCCTGAATATTTATACTATAAATTCAAATCTTAAATCTTAAACCTAAACTCTAAAAATTAAACCACAAACTCTAAAGCCTAAATTCTAAATACTAACTTTAAATTCTAAACACTACAATTTAAATCCCTAAATTTTAAACTCTAAAACTAAAAAGCTTGTATAAACTAAAGTTTATGCAACCCATGTATTGAAGTTTTTCTATTTTTAATAATATGTTAGAAAAAAATATACTTTTAAAAACTGACACATAATATTAGTATCTTTTTGAATACCAATAAGTTAAACACTTAAGCTTCATAAAATGAAATTAGTTTTTTACTTTTGCATAATAAAAAGGGAATATAAATCAGATTTTTTTTAAAATTTAAGATATTTGTTGGGTTTTACGGTGCTCGATTCCTTCAACTGTTCTTGCTTGCCAAGTGGTGGAGAAGTAAAATTTTGGGTGTAAGTGGTGTTGAAGCTAAAAAGGTTAAGGACACAATGATTTAGTGGTTCAATCTTCTAATCAAGGTCTACATCCACTACCTTAGCTTTCCACTAAGGATTTCCAATCAATTCACTATTGATTCGTCCTCTTTTCTAGGCTTAGGAGGAAACCCTTATACACCGATCAAGCTTTCTACCCAAAGCCTTGATCAAACCTCTTTACAAGAGAAAAGATAAGCAATCTCAAATCCCTCTAATAGGTATTTGTTTGCACAATTTAGCTCTCACCCAAAACCTAAAACACTTGAGCAAATTTAACCATTTTGGCTCACTAGTATTTGTCTATACAAAGAAATGACAATTAAGCACTAAGACAATTTCTTGATCATTTGTTGTATTACAATTGAAGCATTAACCATTACTAGATGCTTGGAGGCCCCTTTTATACTCCTTAATGAGTTTGTAGCCGTTACTAGCAGTTGTGGTTGAATTGAAGCCGTTGGAGACTTAATTTCTCACTATAAATGCAGCTCTGCAGCTCCCCGTTTCAAAACGCTCGAACCCGTTTCGAAACGCTCGAACCCGTTTCGAAACACTCTTCAAGTAGAAAGAGCCGTTGCAGTCTGATGTAACACCCGTATCGAAACGCCTTTGGCCGTATCGAAACGCCCGTATCGAAACGCTTATCACTGTATCGAAACAATCTACATTTAAATGTTAGTTGAGAAATAACCATTGGGGGTTTATGACCGTTGAGGTCGATGCCACATAGGCGTATCGAAACAACATAGTCCGTACCGAAACGCTTGGCAAAATTCTCATCTAGAAAAGACCATTTCGAAACCAATTTCGAAACACTTTGACACTGTAAAGACCCGTATCGAAACACCTAGGGGTGTTTCGAAACATTTGGATGATTTTGTTTAAATTGGCTTTGAAAACATGTAAAAAATCTCTTAAAACATCCCCTAAACATAGTTTCAAGTTGTTTGGACTTTAGAAATAGTTTTGAATTCTTTTTAACTTTGTCTAAAACATTTTTTAATTATTATATCAAAACATTAGTTCTACAATCTCCCCCTTTTTGATATAATAAAATCAACTTGAAAAATTGTTTGAGATTCTCCCCCTTTAAGTTTAAAAATGTGAATAAGAGATGAAAAATTTGAAATCAATTTGAGCTCCCCCTTATTCATTTGAAAATTTAATTTTTCAAACCATTTCTCCCATTTTTGTTATATAAAAAAGAATTCAAAAGATATTAAGTTCAAGACAACTTAGGAGGTTTGAAAAGATGACAAAAATTTAGAATTTTTGGTTTTAAAATGGCCCCCCTTACTTAAAGCATCATCAAGAATGTTAGTCCAACATATATGATCATCTAGTTGAAATTAAAAAAAAATAAATCTAATGAAGGCAAAAACAACTAGATTTTACCACACTTGAACCCAAGGGAGGATGTGAAGCATTCCTTATTCAAGTGTTCTTCCTTTGTGTGCATGGAGCTCCCCCTCAATTTTTGACTTGTTGATCACTCTCCATCACACCTAGCAAAAGATAATCAAGTAATTTTTGGTATCTAAATTGCTTTGGATCCATAGACGTTAGCAGCACAAAATTTAGTCCCCTCAGGAATCCATTTTTCAATTTCATCCTTTTTAGTTGAAGTGGTTAGTCCTTTTGGGACCCTATAAAACTAATGTTTTGATATGATAATTGAAAAATGTTTTGGACTGATTTAAAAATTATTTAAAATAATTTTCAAAGTCCAAATAACTTGAAACCATGTTTAGGGATGTTTTTAAAAGATGTTTTACATGTTTTTCAAAGCCAAATTTTACAAAACTGTCTAGGCGTTTTGAAACACCTTAGGGCGTTTCGATACGATGCATTCCAGTAGCTAAAACGTTTCGATACTAGTATCGAAACAGGCTTTCCCTAGATAAGGATTTTGCCCAGCGTTTCGAAACGGGCTATGCCGTTTCGATACGCCCACGTGGCTTCGACCACAACGATCATAAACCCCAACGGCTACTTCCCAACTAACATTTAAATGCAGGGCGTTTCGATACAGGTCTAGGCGTTTCGATACGAGTTTCGAAACGGGCAGGGGCGTTCCGAAACGGGTGCCTTGTTAGACTGCAACTGCTCTTTTTACTTAAAGGGTGTTTCGAAACGGGTTCGAGCGTTTCAAAACGGTGAGCTGCAGAACTGCATTTATGGTGGGAATTGAAGTCCTCAACGGCTCCAATTCAATCCCAACAGCTAACAACAGCTATAAACTCATCAAGGAGTAAAAAAGGGACCTCCAAGCATCAAGTAAAAGCTAATGCTCATATTGTCAATCAACAAATGATCAAGAATTGTCTTAGAGCTTAAATTGTCATTTATTGTATAGACAAACACTAGTGAGCCAAAATTGTCAAATTTGCTCAAGTGTTTTAGGTTTTGGGTGAGTGCCTCAATTGTGCAAACAAACACATATTAGAGGGATTTGTGTTTGCTTTTATTTTCTCTTTGTAAAAGAGGGTTTGATCAAGGCTTTGGGTAGAAAGCTTGATCGGTTGTAAGGGTTTCCTCCTAAGCCTAGAAAAGGGGACAAATCAATAGTGGATTGATTGAAAATTCTTAGTGGGGAGCTAAGGTAGTGGATGTAGACCTTGGTTAGAAGGTTGAACCATTATAAATCATTGCGTCAAATTTCTTTTTAGCTTCCACAACCCTTCCACCCAAAAATCCACCTCTCCACCACTTGGTGAGCCATATCGGTTGAACGAATCGAGCTCCTCATAACTCAACAATTGGTATCAGAGCTTGGCTCAATCAATGGGGATTCACATCCTATTGAGAAGATCCGGCAAGCTCGGTCACTATTTCATCAACCGGCTCAAATGGCACAATCAATCGGCAGACCGCATTTCTTTGACGAAACCCATTATGCCCATTGGAAAACAAAGATGAAGTTCTTCATCAAATCTAGAGATTACAAGCTATGGGACATAATTGAAGATGGTCCGTTCGTGCCTCAACGAAGCAAATCGGAGTGGAGTGTCGACGATCGCAAGAAAATGGAGCTTAATTGCAAAGCCTTGCACATCTTATTTTGTGCTTTTGGCCCAATCATCTATGAGAAGATGTCTTCTTGTGAGAGTGCCAAGGAGGTATGAGACAAGCTTGAAGTCACATACGAGGGAACCGATAAAGTCAAGGAGACCAAGATTGGGCTCCTAACCTTAGAGTATGAAAACTTCAAAATGGACCGGAAGAGAGCATCGAGAAGATGTTTGATAGGTTCTCCACTATCACAAATGGTCTCAAAGGCTATGGAGAAGTCATCCCGGAGGAGAAGCTTGTTCAAAAGCTCATCTACTCACTTCCCGAGTCTTGGGACTCAAAGAGGACCGCCATCATCGAAGCAAAGAATTTGAAGACTTTGAAGCTTGATGAACTCATGGGGTCACTCCTTACTCATCAAATCATGAAGAAGAACAAAGAGGATGAGAAGAAGAGGGAAGAAATTAGAGCTATGAGAAAGAAGAAAATTAAAGGGCTAGGCATCAATGCAAGTGCCATGGCTCTCAAAATCCTCCATTTGCCATCACGTTGATTCAAGTGAAGAGGGGGATGAAGAAGAAGAGATAGTCTATCTCTTCAAGAAGTGTGCCCCGTTCATGAAGAAAGCCTTAAGAGAGCTTGAACGAGAATCCAATAAGAAGGAGAGTGCAAGCACTTCAAGCCATAAGAAGAAGGCACATGTGGCTACTTGGAGTGATGAGGACTCCACCGACGATGAACAAGCCAACCTTTGCCTTATGGCCATCGAAGAAGATTCAAGGGTAACTTCTAATCCATCTACTTCATGTTCTTACTCTTTTGACGAATTACAAGATGCCTATGATGATTTGGTTTTAGACTTTAAAAATTACATTTTGAAAAACAATAAAGTGATTTCAAAGTTGAAAATTCAAAATGATTTGATTTCTAAAAGCAAACTTGAACTTGAAGCAAAACTCAAGGAGTTTGAACTAAAATGTTTTGATTTACAAAAATTGCTTCAAAACGTTCAAGAAGAAAAGGATTTGATTTCCAAAGAACTTGAAAAGCAAAATAATTTTGAAAAATCAAATTTTCATGTAAGACAATCTAGTGCCCCTAGATTCAAAAATGGTAAATGTTTTAGAAGTATTTGAGTCCCAAAACGATTAACCACTTCAACTAAAAAAGATGACATTGAAAAATAGATTCCTACGGGGACTAAAATTTGTGCTACTAATGTTCATGGATCCAAAGCAATTTGGATACCAAAAATTACTTGATTGTCTTTTGCTAGGTGTGATGGAGAGTGATCAACAAGTCAAACTTTGAGGGGGAGCTCCATGCACACAAGGAAGAACACTTGAAGAAGGAAGGCTTCACATCCTCCCTTGAGTTCAAGTGTGGTAAAATCTAGTTGCTTTTGCTTTTATTTGATTTATTTTTCATTTAATTCAACTAGATGATCATATATGTTGGACTAACATTTTTAATGATGCCTTGAGTAAGGGGGAGCCATTTTAAAACCAAATTCTTATTTTTGTTAAATTTTACCTCTATTGTTATCTTGAACTTAAATGTTTTAAATTCTTTTTGATATAACAAAAATGGGAGAAATGGTTTAAAAAATTGAATTTTCAAATGAATACAAATGAATCAGGGGGATCTTTATTTATTTTCGTATCTTTAATCTTTTATTCACATTTTTAAAGTTAAAGGGGGAGAATCCCAAACAATTTTTCAAAATAGTTTTATTATATTAAAAAGTGGGAGATTGTAGAACTAATGTTTTGATATAATAATTGAAAAATGTTTTGGACTGATTTAAAAAGTATTTAAAACAATTTCCAAAGTCCAAATAACTTGAAACTATGTTTAGGGATGTTTTTAAAAGAGGTTTTACATGTTTTTCAAAGCCAAACTTTACAAAACTGTCTAGGCGTTTCGAAACACCTTAGGGCGTTTTAAAACGGTGCATTCCAATAGCTAAAACGTTTCGATACTAGTATCGAAACATGCTTTCCCTAGATAAGGATTTTACCCAGCGTTTTGAAACGGGCTATGCCATTTCGATACGCCCACGTGGCTTCGACCACAACGGTCATAAATCCCAACGGCTACTTCCCAACTAACATTTAAATATAGGGCGTTTCGATACGGGTCTAGGCGTTTCGATACGAGTTTCGAAACGGGCATGGGCGTTCCGAAACGGGTGCCTTGTCAGACTGTAACGACTCTTTCTGCTTAAATGGTGTTTCGAAACGTGTTCGAGCGTTTCGAAACGGTGAGCTGCAGAACTACATTTATGGTGGGAATTAAAGTCCTCAACGACTCTAATTCAATCCCAACGGCCAGCAACAACTATAAACTCATCAAGGAGTAAAAAAGGGACCTCCAAGCATCAAGTAAAGGCTAATGCTCATATTGTCAATCAACAAATGATCAAGAATTATCTTAGAGCTTAAATTGCCATTTATTGTATAGACAAACACTAGTGAGCCAAAATTGTCAAATTTGCTCAAGTGTTTTAGGTTTTGGGTGAGTGCTTCAATTGTACAAACAAACACCTATTAGAGGGATTTGTGTTTGCTTTTATTTTCTCTTTGTAAAAGAGGGTTTGATCAAGGCTTTGGGTAGAAAGCTTGATCAGTTGTAAAGGTTTCCTCCTAAGCCTAGAAAATGGGACGGATTAATAGTGGATTGATTGGAAATCCTTAGTGGGGAGCTAAGGTAGTAGATGTAGACCTTGGTTAGAAGGTTGAACCACTATAAATCATTGTGTCAAATTTCTTTTTAGCTTCCACAACCCTTCCACCCAAAAATCCACCTCTCCACCACTTGGTGAGCCATATCGGTTGAACGAATCGAGCTCCTCACAACTCAACAGACCCAAACACTTCTAAAACATTTACCGTTTACAAATCTAGGGGCACTAGATTGTCTTACATAAAAGTTTGATTTTCCAAAATTACTTTTCTTTTCAAGCTCTTTTTATATCAAATCTTTTTCTTCTTGAACTTTATGAAGCAAATTTTGTAAATCAAAACTTTTTTGTTCAAACTCTTCGAGTTTTGCTTCAAGTTCAAGTTTAGTTTTAGAAATTAAATCATTTTGAATTTTCAACTTTGAAATCATTTTATTATTTTTCAAAATGTGATTTTTAAACTCTAAAATCAAATCATCATAGACATCTTGTAATTCATCAAAAGAATATGAACATGAAGTAGATGAATTAAAAGTTACCATTGAATCTTCTTCGATGACCAATTAGGAAAATGTTGGCTTGTTCATCGTCGGTGGAGTCTTCATCACTCCAAGTAGCCACATATGCCTTCTTCTTATGGCTTGAAGTGCTTGCCCTCTTATTTTTCATGGATTCTCGTTCAAGCTCTTTCAAGGCTTTTTTCATGAACGAGGCTCACTTCTTGAAGAGATGGACTATTTCTTCTTCTTCATCCTCCTCTTCACTTGAATCAACATGATGACATGTGGAAGATTTAAGAGCAATGACATTTGTGTTAATGTCAAGCCCTTTGAGCTTCTTCTCCCCCATAACTCTAATTTCTTCCCTTTTCTTCTCATCTTCTTTATTTTTCTTCATTATTTAATGAGTAAGAAGTGATCACATGAGTTCATCAACCTTCAAGATCTTCAAATTCTTAGCTTCGATGATGGCGGTCCTCTTTGAGTCTCATGACTCGGGAAGTGAGTAGATGAGCTTTCGGACAAGCTTCTATTCTGGTATGGCTTCTTCATAGCCTTTGAGACCATTGCTGATAGTGGAGAACCTATCAAACATCTTCTCAATGTTCTCTTCCGAATTCATCTTGAAGTTCTCATACCCTAGGTTGAGGAGGCCGATCTTGGTCTCCTTTACTTCATCGATTCCTTCGTATGTGACTTCAAGCTTGTCCCATACCTCCTTGGCACTCTCACAAGAAGACATCTTCTCATAGATGGTTGGGCCAAAAGCACAAAAGAGGATGTGCAAGGCTTTGCAATTAAGCTCCATCTTCTTGCGATCTTCATCACTCCATTCTGCTTTACTTCGTTGAGACACGAACGAACCATCTTCTACTATGTCCCAAAGCTTGTAGTCCCTTGACTTTATGAAGAACTTCGTCTTTGTCTTCCAATGGGCGTAGTGAGTTTCATCGAAGAAGGGCGATTTGTCGATGGATTGCGTCATTGAGCCGGTTGATTGAAATGATGATCGAGCTTGCCGGATCTTCTCAATAGGATGTTAATCCTCTTCAATTGAGCCAAGCTCTGATACCAATTGTTGGGTTTTACGGTGCTCGATTCTTTCAACCGTTCTTGCTTGCCAAGTGGTGGAGAAGTGAAATTTTGGGTGTAAGTGGTGTGGAAGCTAAAAAGATTAAGGACACAATGATTTATAGTGGTTCAACCTTCTAACCAAGGTCTACATTCAATACCTTAGCTTCCCACTAAAGATTTCCAATCAATCCACTATTGATTCGTCTCATTTTTTAGGCTTAGGAGGAAACCCTTATACACCGATCAAGCTCTCTACCCAAAGCCTTGATCAAACCCTCTTTACAAGAGAAAAGATAAGCAAAATCAAATCCCTCTAATATGTATTTATTTGCACAATTTAGCTCTCACCCAAAACCTAAAACACTTGAGCAAATTTAACAATTTTGGCTCACTAGTGTTTGTCTATACAAAGAAATGACAATTAAGCACTAAGACAATTTCTTGATCATTTGTTGTATTACAATTGAAGCATTAACCATTACTAGATGCTTGAAGGTCCCTTTTATACTCATTAATGAGTTTGCAGCCGTTACTAGCCGTTGGGATTGAATTGGAGCCGTTGGAGACTTAATTTCTTACCATAAACGCAGCTTTACAGCTCCCCGTTTCGAAACACTCGAACCCATTTCGAAACACTCTTCAAGTAGAAAGAGCTGTTGCAGTCTGATGCAGCACCCGTATCGAAACGCCCTTGACTGTATCGAAACGCTTATCACCGTATCGAAACGGTCTGCATTTAAATGTTAGTTGGAAAATAGCCGCTGGTGGTTTATGACCGTTGAGGTCGATGCCACGTAGGCGTATCGAAACGCTTGGCAAAATTTTCATCCAGAAAAGACCGTTTCGATACCAGTTTCGAAACACTTTGACACTGTAAAGACCCGTATCGAAACACCTAGGGGTGTTTCGAAACACCTGGATGGTTTTGTTTAAATTGGCTTTGAAAATATGTAAAAAAAACCTCTTAAAACATCCCCTAAACATAGTTTCAAGTTGTTTGGACTTTAAAAATAGTTTTGAATTTTAAAAAACCTCTTAAAATGATAAATAATATAATAATATATTATATAATTTGTCGATTCAGTTGATTTATTTATTCTCAAAATCGTAGGCAGCAATCGAACCGATTTCTTTAAAAAAAATTGGAACCGGAATCAATTTTTTATTCAATAATTAATTTTCGTTTCATTTTCTCTCTCGAATTTTGGGCTCAGTTTCGGTTTTTCTATTTATTTTCACAACCCTACCAAAACCATGAAATAAAATTTTAAAAGTCAAGGTCTAAGATTAAAATCAATTATCAAACCAAATAATGATTCAATTTTTTTTAAAATCTGAATTAATCTATAGATTTTTACTTTGTGAAATTTAACTGTTTAAGAAAACACAAATATATAAAATAAAGGAAAAACTACTTATTTAGCATTTTATCAGTGCATTTGTTACTGTTTTAGTACCTCAATTATTTTTTTGATAAAATGGTACCTAACGTTCGTATTGTTTCTATTTTGGAACTCTAATTATAAGAGAAATAATCACACATGACATATTGATCAGCAGAGAGAAAATAACACGTGACAAACTGTCAATTCTGACATGCTATTTTCTTTCTCTTAGTCAACATGTGATTTTTTTATGATTTTATCCGATGTGGTATGCTGACTATGAGACATGTGATTTCTCTCTCAGTCAGCATGCCATCAACTTTTTAACAGCTAAGGCATCGATTTAGAAATAAAACATAACGTTAAGTATCATTTTCTCAAAAAAATTAGTTGAGTACTAAAATAATAACACTGGCATAAATGGAATACCAAATAGGTAGTTTTCCTTAAAATAAATGATTTTATTTTTTTCTTATTAGTTTGAAAATTGCTGCCGTCCCTAACCTCAGCTAATTGGAGGTGGAAAACGCAAAGACAGTGAGCATTGACCAGACCGGGTGCCGTGTGCAACTCGTTGAGTCCGAGAATAAAAGTAAAATAAAAAAGAAAACCGGAAATAAGATAATGTAAATGTGCAAACCGTGTCTGCATTCTCTTTTCTTCACAACTAAGCTGAGCGATTGAGTAAATCAAATTGGGATCACGTCTCTTCGTAATATCTGTTCGAGAACAATCGATCGTTAAATTAAATATGGATAATAAAAAAACCAATATTGAATTAATTCTAATTTGTTTTCATCTTTCAAGCCCTCAATTGTGAAATAAAAATAATTTAATAGTAAAATAAATTCAATACAGATTCGAAATTTCATTTTCTCAGATCAACAGGAATATTAATTGTGAAAGTAACGTAAACAAAATTTGGCTATAGATATAGTCTAAAAGATTGACCGCTTTATTTTGCACAAGTTGGGAAGTTGGAACGAGTCCACTCAACTTTGTTTACCAACTCTACTGGAGTTTCTCATTTGCCTTCAAGTCAAGCACGTTTTAATTGGTTCAGTTCCCTCCTTCACTTTAGGCTTATTATCTTTTTTTTTAATAACTATGGGTAATTAGTTTATTAATAAATTAATTTAAATTCAGTACGGTAAAAGCTCATTATGATGTATGTTTCATTAACAATTGTTAGGGGTTTATAACGAAAAATATAACAATGCAAGATCAATACAAAATAAGACGCACACAAGAAGCGTGATTCAATGTTGTTTACTTCCACAAATGAAAGAAATAAATAATTTACTATAAATGTAGAGATATAAATAAATAATATCTCATGTATAGCATAATTCAGTATATATTCTAAAAGGTCGGTATATCTCAACACACACTCTCAATATTTCTACAAAACTCATATATGCAACGTAACCACAATATTTGTAGAGCTTTAAAAAAATTTACATTTTTCAAAATCTTCACCAACTTTAATTCTGACATAATATCTGTTGAGAATTGTTTCACTATAACAAAAAAGCCGTTGCAACAAAACTCTTATATAAAACCAATGTGAGAATTTACATAATATCAATGTTACAAACAACGTGATTATAGCTTACGATACTAATAACAACGTGAGAATTTTAAACACTAACTTAACCTAACAACCAATGAATCAACTTCTAAAACCAACCAATAATTGGTTACGTTACATACTTTAAAAATTAAAATTTCTATTATATAAAAAATTAAAATTACAACGATGGGTATTCCCTGTTCGTCTCAGGACTCTCTTGCGTGTATTGCTCGTACTTATTTTTCGGATTTATTTACAACGATGGGTATAGCAGATTGTTCGACTATTTTGCAAGGTATTTCTCCATCGATCTCCCCTGAAGCGAATGATTTCCTTCTGAGACCGTATACGGGTGAGGAGATTTATCATGCGGTCCGGTCCTTGGGTCCATTAAAGGCTGCTGGTGAGGATGGACTTGGGGCGGTGTTCTACCAGAGGTTCTGGAATATTGTGGGTGAGGATGTTATTTCTTATTGCATTAGTGTGTTATCTGGGGATGTCTCTATGGAGGAAATTAATAGTACGCGCATTGTTCTTATCCCGAATGCCAATCCTACGCAGATGAGTCACTTTCGTCCTATCAGTTTATGTAATGTGCTTTATAAAATTATTTCCAAAGTCCTAGCTAACCGTCTTCAGGGCTTCCTTTCGGGTTGTATTGATGAGGCTCAAAGTGCATTTGTCCCAGGCCGACTCATATCGGACAACATTATGGTGGCATATGAAATATTACATTGTTTTCAGAAAAAGAGATTGGGCCGTATGGGTAACTTCGCACTGAAATTGGATATGTCGAAGGCTTACGACCGTGTTGAATGGGATTTTGTAACCCAGGTAATGCTAAGAATGGGCTTCGCACAGGAATGGGTTAACCGTATTTCTGCGTGTATGTCCAATGTTTCTTACTCAGTGGTCCTGAATGGTCTTGTGGGAGATAGTTTTCAACCCACTCGGGGACTTCGACAAGGAGATCCCATTAGCCCTTTTTTATTCCTAATTTGTACAGAGGGTCTGTCTTCCCTTTTGAAGCATGGAAATTTGTTGGGCCAGGTTCATGGTTTTCGTTTGAATCGATATGCACCTACGGTTACTCATTTGTTATTTGCTGACGATAGTCTTATTTTTAGTGAGGCTTCGGTATCGGGTGCTATATATCTTAAGAGTCTCCTTGAAGAATACAGTTCGTGTTCGGGTCAAATTATAAATTTTGATAAGTCGGGCTTGTTTTTCTCCTCTAATGTTTCGGATGCTACCCGGTTGGAAATTCAGTCGATTCTTTCGATTGGGCACTCGACGTCCATTGAGAAGTATTTGGGTCTTCCCTCTTTAGTGGGCCGAAATAAGCGCCAGGCTTTTGCTAATTTATTTGACAGGGTTCAAGCTCGGGTTTCAAACTGGTGTGTTCATCCTCTTTCGCAGGGTGGAAAAGAGGTCTTCATTAAATCGGTCCTACAGGCGATTCCTGTATATGCTATGGGGGTGTTCCTTTTACCTAAAGGGTTGTGCCGTAATTTAGAGTCTGCTATGGCTAAATTCTGGTGGCAGAAATCGGCTAATCAAAGAGGGTTGCATTGGTGCAATTGGGCCGAACTGTGTATTCCAAAGGATGTTGGGGGTATGGGCTTTCGAGATATGGCTAAGTTTAATATAGCCTTGTTAGCTAAACAGGCTTGGAGACTCCTTTCTAACCCTACATCTCTAGTGGGCCGCATTTTTAAAGCTAAATATTATCCGAGTTCTACTTTTATGCATTCTAGGCTGGGGTCTAGTCCTTCGCTTGTATGGAGGAGTGTGTGGAGTGCGAGAGGCCTAATTGAAGATGGGATTCGTTGGAAAGTAGGTGATGGGAGATTGATTTCGATCTGGAACGATTGCTGGATTCCATGTTCCCCTCCCCGACGTCTTGAGTCCCCTCCAGTTAATGGGCTCCATTGGGTTTATGATCTTTTATCTCTGGGTACTTCGGTTTAGAATGAAGACCTTATCTCTTCTAATTTTTCCCCTTCTGAGGCCCAATTGATATTATCTATTCCTATTTCGGGTTTCTCTCAACCCGATTGTCTGGTTTGGTCGGGTGAAAAAACGGGTTTATACTCCGTTCGTAGTGGCTACCGGTTGCTTCAGGGGGAGGTTGGCGTTGCACCTCTGGAGGCTTCGCTCTTTAAGAAATTGTGGTCGATCCGTTGCCCGTCAAAAATCCGCATCCAAGTATGGCGTTTCCTAAGGGGCTTTGTTCCTACTAAGCAGACCCTTTACAACCGTCGTATTGCTCCCGATCCCCTCTGTCCAGTTTGTACCTTGGCTCCAGAAACCACCGAGCATGCCCTTCGCGATTGTCATCAGGCCTCCAGTGTTTGGTCGTCACTAGGGATTAGCTGGCCTTCGAATTTAAACAACCTATCGTTTAAGGAATGGCTATCCTGGATTTTTACATCTATCCCTACTGTACGTCTTATCGAAATCCTAGTTTCTATATGGGCAATTTGGTTTGTAAGGAATCGCAAAGTTCATGAAGGTATTTTACAACCAAGCAATATTACAGCCACATTTATTAAAGCACACTCACTGGAATTGGGACAGCTCTTACCAAAGGCGTTGTCCGGTCCACGTTCCCCGGGTCCTCCGTGGTGCCCTCCGTCCGAGGATATGGTTAAGGCAAATTTTGATGCGCATTTCCCCATTTCTGGA
The DNA here is from genome assembly GCA_958450335.1 of Hibiscus tridactylites. Classification (NCBI taxonomy): domain Eukaryota; kingdom Viridiplantae; phylum Streptophyta; class Magnoliopsida; order Malvales; family Malvaceae; genus Hibiscus; species Hibiscus tridactylites. Next base: position 32,413,225 of record OY288273.1, on the reverse strand, counting down.
AATCAAATGTGGTCAGGGGTGGTAGTAAGAAATTCTCACGGTGAGATTATGGGGGCGGGAAGGCGAAACGCTTACCATGTCTCTTCGGCGTTTCAGGCAGAAGCTCTGGCGGCGTTCCATGCTGTTCTCTTTCTCTCCGACCTTGGTTTCCGGCGTGTGATTGTTGAAGGAGACTCCCTCTCAGTTATACGGAAGATTTGCTCGTCGACAGATGATACATCAGAAATTAGCGCTATTATTCATGAAATTAAGATAAGAAGTGGTGGATTTGAAGTCATTAGCTTTCGTCATACCTTGCGCTCGGCGAATCGAGCGGCCCACTGTCTGGCCGGTGATGTTCGCTTCAATACAGGTGATAGATTTTGGGTGGAGGAAACCCCCAGATGGCCTCTCGCAGGTGATTCAGGATGATCGGCCGCCGTAGGAGTGTGTGTTTTTGCTCCACCGTCTGAGAATTTCCCTTGCATGTTTCCGATCGACGCTCTCAGACTCTCCCTCTCTCTGCCGTGCGATGCGTGTTTCTCCCCAGCGACTGCTGGTCTTTTCAGAGAGTCCTTTAACCTTCCAGCTTTTAATTTTTCTTTTTCATGTCCTTTTAAGGAACTCTTATACGCAGCCTCCGTTGCGTTTTGATTGTCTTTAGACTTTGGTCTTTTTTAATAATATTTGTGGAAGGTTTTATTCAAAAAAAAAAGTAAAAAAGAAAAGAAAAATTAAAACAAATTCAAAAAAGAAGCCGCACGCATTTGATTATTTGACCAACGACCGCCATAAAAATAACACGTTCAGTGTTTCAAAAAAATAATAATAACACATTGAAACGGCGTCACTTCACCTACACTATGATTCCTTCTCCCCTCCCCTCCATATAAATACAACCTTCTTGTATTCAAACCCAAGCAAAACTTCTCTCTCTCCCGATCTCTGCAAAAGCAAAGTTTTAATTAGAAAATAAAATGGCGAGGGAACTGCACATAACCGTACCGGGTGTTTTCCGGTGTCCGATTTCACTGGACTTGATGAAATCTCCGGTTAGCCTCTGTACTGGCATTACCTACGACCGTTCCAGCATCCAGCAATGGCTCGAATCCGGTCACGACACGTGTCCCGCCACCATGCAGGTTCTTCCCTCCAAGGATTTCATCCCTAACCTTACTCTCCACCGTCTGATCAATCTCTGGATCCAATCGTCTACTCTCCTGCCGGGCTCTAACTCTCCGAGGCTGCTTCCGGCGATCTCTGAGGTTCGGGCTAAGCTATTGATGGAAAGGATTGAGAGCCAGAGTTGCGTCGATTCTTTGTCTAAGGTTTCCGAATTCGTGAGCTGTTGTAAAGAGAACCGAAGATTTTTTTTGTTAGATTCGATGGTTTCGTTGAGGTAATCACCGGAATTTTGAGAAGGAAATGTGTGGAAATCGAAGCTTTGGAAATGACGGTTGGGATTTTGGATTTGATTTCGAGCGAAAACGGAGTTAAAGAACGGTTAAATAAATTAATTTTGAAAAGCAATCAGGAGAGCAATTTCTTACCAGCGATCGTTTTCATTCTCCAAAACGGAAGCCTCGACTCAAGGGTCAAATCAGTCCGACTTCTGGACTCACTGGCACTCGACTCAGAATCCAAACGCAGAATCTCCGATTCACAAGACCTTATATCCATCCTTCTCCAGCTCCTCCAAGCCAACAGCAGCCAATCACTAAACGACGCCGTTACCTCCATTCTAACCACCATTTCAATAACCCGTTTCATCAAGTCCCGCCTCATCGAAGACGGCGTCGTCGAGATGGTATCGAACTCGATATCCGAAAAGTCATTGAAGTTGTTAGCAACACTCAGCAGTTGCAGCGAGGGCAGGTCGGCGATCAGCTCGAACACAAAATGCGTGGCGGCAGTCGTCGATAAGCTGTTGAAGGCGTCGAACACGGCGACGGAGGACGCCGTGGTGGTGTTATGGAGCGTGTGTTGCTTGAACAAAGAGGAGAAAGTGAGGGAAGCGGTGGTGAAAGGGAATGGGGTGACAAAGATTTTGTTGATAATGCAAAGAGAAGGGGAAGGAACGGTGAAGATGATGTGCAGGGATTTGGTCAAGGCTCTAAGAACTGTATGTAAAGATTTGTGCTTGGGCAGTTATGAAACCAGAACTACTCACATTAGGCCTTGTTGAGAATTTTATTCTTTTGGGACATAATTCATACAGAAAGAGGAAGAAGATTCAAAGAATTTTGGGCTCGGGATGTAAATTACCATTTCATTTTTGTTAAACAACCATGAGGAATTGAAACTGTTGCAGATAATTTGTGATCTATTTACTGAAGAGTTCTATACAACAAGAAAACTCGAAAAACAAGGTTAGGGTGATCTACTTTATACTTTCTTTTTATTCCAAGAATCTTGGTTTTGTGCTGATCGAATATAGTTTGATTGACATTGTCGAGGATGTGAGATCGGATATACTTAATTAGAATCATAAACACGAGCATTTTGCTTACGTGATCAGAGGGTAGTTAATTGTATAAAAGGCATTGTACAGATACGGTTAATGGATATATGGTTTTGTATTCTTGTAAGTTGCAACATTCTTCTTCAATGGCTACATGGGACTCCCACAGCTCGACGATGACTTGTCGAAAGGGTTCGATCTCAATTGGTGAAAGAGATAATAACTTTTGAGTATGGGATTCAGCCAAGTCGATTCAAGTGGTTATTTTTCTAACTCTTTGATAAGGCGCACATACCTTAGAGATAAAATTATTTGAATTTAAATCTTTTAACATAAACACTATTCTCTTTTTCACACGAACTACTAGTTAATTTTGAGCTCAAACATTTTTTACACGATGCTTGATGATAAATTTAACGTCAAGCTCGAGAATTTTGGTTTTACGAACACAATTGTGGTTCAAGAGAAACTACAAATACAGTAGGAACATTTTTACATAATGCTTGATGATGAATTCGATGCCAAGTTCGGAGATTTCAGTTTAGCCAAAGTTTACGAACACAATTGTGGTTTAAGAGAAGCTACAAATACAGTAGGAACATTTTTACATAATGTTTAATGATGAATTCGATGTCAAGTTCGAAGATTTCAGTTTAGCCAAAGTTTACAAACACAATTGTGGTTTAAAAGAAGCTACAATAGCAGTAGGAACATATTTACATAATGCTTGATGATGAATTCGCGTCAAGCTCAGAGATTTTAGTTTAGCCAAAATTTATGAACACAATTGTGGTTTAAGAGAAGCTACAATACCATTAGGAACATTTTTACATAATTCTTCTTGATGAATTCGATGTTAAGCTCGGAGATTCCAGTTTAGCCAAAGTTTACGAACACAATTGTGGTTTAAGAGAAGCTACACTAGGAACATTTTTACATAATGCTTGATGATGAATTCGATGCCAAGTTTGTTAGAACCAAATAATAATAGATATGAAATCTAAACCCCAAGATCTATCATGTCAAATCATCAAGAACAATAAATCGAAATAATCTGAATGCGGAAGCGTACCCGAATTCATTGATAGATTGAAAAACTTGAATCTTGATGTGGGAATTCCAAAACTTTGGTATTGATCTTCCAAGAAGATATGTTATCTCTTAAAGTAAAACTCTCTGACGGGGAAGGAGAGAAAAACAAGTTAACCTATTTCTTGGGGACCACTACCTCTTTATATAGTTGATTTAACCAACTATTAAATATTTATAACTCTGCCCCTCATTGAATTATAAATATATCTTATGGTATCTACACTTTTATTTCCATGATATTTTAACACTTATGACACGCCTAACATAATTGGTCACTTAGATTTGTGTCATACTTTATAATAGCAACATACATTTTACATATGTGCCCACAATTGCGGATTTTAATCCAACAATCTCCCACTTGGGCAACATATGTTTTCTGACAAATGTACAACCTTATGAGCTCAAAATTTTGCTATTATATAATAGGTATTCTATAACAATCTCGTCCATCAACTATATCCACATAGGATCAAAACGGTCTTCGCCATATCAATCATGACTGGACCCATCAATGGTCACGTATACAAATATAGTCAAATGACATAGATCAATCATGGATGTGTAGCATGGAAAATTACATGAAATGTGAACCATACATGTCTATTTCCAACTGGTCCTCCTAAACCTTAATGAGATCAACTTTACTGAATTCAGAGTGTACATAAACCAAAAGAACTTTATTTCTGCAAAAAATAATCTTAAATAACTTTAAACTAAAGTAACTGAAATTGTGTCTAAACCGAATGAGCATTTTTCAAAATTACAAACTCCCACTAAAACCGAATATCCTTAAATAACATTACACCCACATGAGTAGTGTGCTCATGAAAGACCTAGGGTGACAGTTTCTTAATATGCGCGCAATTATGGAGTTTGTACCAACATGCTCTATAGACACACAACCACTCTGAATTTTCTTTAACAACTAGGAACGTAATATTTATGTCCTTCAAGTTTAAAGTGTTCCTATTGTTTATAGAATAAATGAATGCATATTTATTGTCACAAAATAACTAAAGTGGTCTTTCTATTCAATATACAATTAGCAGTCCATGTGACAAAATTCTTTTTGCATCAATATTCTATTAGAATCGAAGTCTGTAAACCTAATGATCTCTAACTTACCAGAACTTCGACATGTGAGCATGTAATTTTTATTCTCTAAAGATATCTCATAACTCTATTGGCTGCTATCCAATAGTCCATACTAGAATTTCTTAAATATCTATCTAACATTCCAACAATGTACACAATTTCCGAACGCATACATACTTAAGCATAAATTAGATTCTCAATAGCTTATGTATAGAGAATCTTTTGGAATTTCTAAATTTTCAAGGTTACTTTTAGGGCATTGAGCAAGATAATACTTATCTACTTTAGCAATATGAGTGTCACTTGGTTTACTCCCACTGAACTTGTAGTAAATACAAGTGTCAACCAAATTTATCTCAAAACCGAATGAGATAATCAACATGAAATTTATAATTTTATTAATAAGAGTCTTACATAAGCTCATAGATAGATTTCTTTAATTTACATATCATTGACATTGTATCATAAGACACAACTCTATGATTGTACCATATAAATAGTTTCTTCAATGTCGCCATTGAAAAAAAGAACAAGCTTAACATCTATCTAATGTAGCTTAAGACTAAAACAAGCAACAAGTGAAATAATTATCTTGAAAGAGTCTTTCAATAAAAACTTGAGAGAAAGTCTCTACAAAATCAATGTCTTCTTTTAGAGTATATCCTTTAGATACAAGACGTGCTTTATACTTATCCACATTACCATTTCTATCCCTATTGGTTTTAAATATCCATTTACAACCAATTGGTTTGCACCTTAAGGTAATGAGACAAGTTCCTAAACTTTATTGTATTGCACAAAATTATACTTTTCTTGAATGACATCAATCCACTTTTGAGAGTTAGAACATTTATGGTCTGATAAAAAATGATTAAACATTTTCTATCATTCCATTGTTACCTTATTTTCTTGAAGAAATACAATAAAATAATCTGGAATAGTATTTCATCTTTCTCTCGTGGACCTCTTTAATGACACTTGTTTTTTTAAGGTTGTTGAGTTTGTTCTTCTGAAACAATTACCTTATCTTGAATGGGAGTTGTTCAACATTATTTTGATGAGGTACTTGATTCACTTCTTGATTAATGATAGGTGTGAAAACCTAAACATCATCAAAAGTGATAGTATGAATTAAACTATAATTCAATTCCTCCTCAATAGTAATGTATCTAACCTTATTTCTCCCCCAAACTCAACATCCTTAAAAAAAATTATAAACTCTCCTTAAATAATCTTAATTGTGGGATCATAAAATTTATGGCCCATGGATCACTCAAAATAACCGAAGTAGTTGCTCACTTTTGAAGTTTAATTACTTCACATATGTCCTAACTTATACAAAAGAATCAACACTTTGTAACTTATTGTTGTTTTTTTTGACTAGAACCCTTAGCAACTTTATTCTAATATTTTCTTTTATTGCCCTTATTCTTAGAGACACTAACTAAACGAGCACTAACCAAATGAGTACTTTTACACTTATAATGCTTCAACTTTTCTTCCTCTTGAACATAATGAGAAATGAGCCTAATTAGAGTCTATTTCTCCTTTTGGCAGTTGTAACTGAATCTGAATTGGTTAAACTGTATAGGAAGCGGTACCAAAATCATAAGAACAAACAATTGTTAGAGAGTTTGATCTTATGTGCCTTAAATTTTGAAGCAATATAAAGAATTTTTATAATTTACTCTCTCACATTTCCTTGACCCTTATACTTCATAGACATCAAAGAAAGCATAAGTGATGTCATCTTAACCTTAATGTTTTGGGTAAAACATTTCTTAATTTCGTCAAGGAAACCCTTAGTATGAATAATCTCTTTAGATTTGTGCTCCTAAAGACATCTAGAATATTGTGTTTTATGATCATTAGACTCATGCGATTCGAACGATCTCACCTCTCAAAATACCTTTTATGGGCGCTTACCGCGGTGAGAGGTGCAAGTTGTTCATTCCTTAGTGCAAAGTCTATGTTCATACATCAAAATACTATATGTAAGTATCTTTTCTATTCCTTGAAATTAGTTTCACTAAACACGAGTATAGAATGTATTTAACAGATATTGTGACAACAAAAATAAATTACCTAAATATAGAACAAAAATAAGTAAATAAAATAGAAACAAGCTCACATAAATATTCATAAGTAAACAAATAAATTCAAAATAATGGCTAGTTCCCCTCAAGATACCAAGCACAACGTTAATATCAAGTCTTTGGACAGTAATATTAACTGTAAGCGGTACTCTTGTTGTAGCAATCAAACATTGACAATAAACTATGTCAAACAATAGGCTAATCTTTGGACTAACGTGTTGCTCACATAAAATACCTTATAATTGTCACATATTTATCGCCACAGTTGTCATTGTAATTCTGCCAAATATTAACTTTCCTTTGGGCCAATTAATAAACGCATGAATTACAAAAACCCATAATCATCTTAATATTTTAAATAAACTAATCTACACAAAAGCGGTCACTTTGGTGACATTATGTTTCAATTAATTCATTAAAATATTAGACATCTGAAGTCAAAATATGAATTTAATTGTTTCAAAATATTTGTTTTAATTTATCTTTCAATCAAATTAAAAGATAACCAAAATAATAATAAATTTGAATAAAGGTAAACCTCATATCAAGATACCGAACACTCCATTAATGTTTCATCTTTGGACAAAACATTAACTTGCAAGTGATATCTTGGTACAGTAATCAAACATTGATAATAAGAATATGTCAAACAGAAATCTTCCTTTGGGCCGATTTATTGCTAACATAATCCGACTTACATGCACAAAACCTTCTATATTTTAAAATAAAATAATTTCCACAATAGAGGTCACTTTGGTGACTTAATGCTTCAATTGAATTATTTTAAAATATATACAATAAATATACCGATATCCAAATTTAAAATTTTGTAACAGTCAAAACCGAAATTTCTGATAACACTTAAGTTTTTGAAATAACCCAAAATAAGGTTGTCTAAATGAGGCTATCAGAAATCGAAAAACCGAAATCTTTAACTGTTTCTCAAAAAATAAATTCCTTAAATATGCATTTACTAAAAAAATTCACTATAAACTTAAAGACAAGATTAATAAATCATTAAACTAAATGCATATGATCCTTAACTTCTAAATTGCCAACATATTGAATTCAAAATAATCAAACTTAACCGGAAGTAAAAAAATATTAATGAATTCAATAATGATCACAAGAAGCTTTAATATTTGTACATATTTTCCCAAAAAATCAAAACCAAATGTATATTCCGTAGATAACTTTAATAGCATAATTAAGCACAATATCAGACAAATTTAAGCTAAAAGTTATGTACAAAACTAAACATGATTCAACGAAATTCAACCGTAATTTATTAGACATAAGCCGAATATAAAGCTTCTTGAGCTGACTTGATTATAAAATTTGTAAGTCATGGTAAATTTACCACGACAAAGCCCAATAACTTTATTTTCCTTTTGATTACTAAGGATCAAAATTAAAAATTTGATCAAACAAAATTATATATACTCAAAACAACAAACCAAATATGCGATTACTTAAAGAAGCAAAAGCAATACAAGGATTAAAGCAAATTTGTATAATGTAAGTAGTTTACTGCTACTAATGAATTCATGATTGGAGCACTGATATTCATCACTATTAGAAACCCTAAATTAGTCGATGAAAAGAACATGAAAATCTTAACCATTATAAAAAAACATGATCTGCCGACCATTGAGTCTTAATTGTCAATAATCTAAATTAGAGAAATACCTCAAAAACATAATGGCCTTAATATTTAAAGCGTATTGATTAACACTTTATACTTAACTAATCGGCGCATAGACAAAAATTAAACAAAAAAAACCCCTAAATTATACGGGAAAGCAATCGGAATTCATGCAGCGCTTGAACGGTAATTAAAAAAACGATTGTGGTAATCCATATAAAATTAATCGGTTATCAATGATTTAACATGACGAGGCTCTGATACCACTTGTTAGAATCAAATAATAATAGATATGAAATCTAAACCCCAAGATCTATCATGTCAAATCATCAAGAACAATAAACCGAAATAATCTGAATGCGGAAGCGTACCTGAATTCATTGATAGATTGAAAAACTTGAATCTTGATGTGGGAATCCCAAAACTTTGGTATTGATCTTCCAAGAAGATAGGTTATCTCTTAAAGTAAAACTCTCTGACGGGGAAGGAGAGAAAAACAAGTTAACCTATTTCTTGGAGACCACTACCTCTTTATATAGTTGATTTAACCAACTATTAAATATTTATAACTCTGCCCCTCATTGAATTATAAATATATCTTATGATATCTACACTTTTATTTCCATGACATTTTAACACTTATGACACGCCTAACATAATTGGTCACTTAGATTTGTGTCATACTTTATAATAGCAACATACATTTTACATATGTGCCCACAATTGCAGATTTTAATCCAACAAAGCTCAGGGATTTTGACTTAGCCAAAATTTACCAACACAATTGTAGTTTAAGAGAAGCTATAATGCCGGTAGGAAATATCCGATATCTTGTGCCTGAGTATGTTTATTACGGTGTCCAGATTGTGAAAACCGACATTACAGCTCCGGCGTAGTGGTGCTTGAGGTGGCCACCGGGAAGAGGCATGTGGCCACTAGTAAAACGGTGCTTGTCGACTGGGTTTGGAGCAAAGGATATTAGGATTAGTTAAATATTGTTAGGATTAGTTGGTTTAATTTATTTACAGCTGTGTTAGTTATTAATTAAAGACTTGGTTCTTTATTATTATATAATTGAAACAGGTCTTTATTGAATAATAAGAAAAAGAATTATTCTCTTTTACTGTGCGTTTTGACCTCTTTCTTTGTTATTTGCAAAGTCATAATCTCTCATTCCTAAATCTTCTAATATGGTATCAGAAGATTTTTCGAGTTCTTCCAGCGAGAGTCTAGGTTTCAAGAACGACGATCCGTCCGATGCGTTTTACATTCATCCGAATGAAAATTCGGCGCTGGTGCTTACATCCTCCTTGTTTAGCTTATGCAGCTGTTTTACCTAAACCCAAAACTAAATTACATCCTAAAGCTATTAAATGTTTGTTTCTAGGATATCCAAAAAAAACATTAAGAGTTTTAGATTATATGATTTAGAAACAAAAAATATTTTTGTATCAAGAGATGTTGTGTTTTCTGAAAATATTTTTCCTTTTCAAAATTCTAAGACATCTTATGAAGTTATATTACCAACTTCTGAGAATAATAATAATTTCATTGATGATTTCTTCCCAATTAAACAATCTAATGTTACTATTTTTTTAGAGAATCATGTAAGTCCCTCACCCTTACCTAAGAATAATTCTGAAATATCTAAAGAATTGGAACATGTTGTTCCTAATTCCATTCCAACTGATGTTATATCTGATGTTGCATCTGAAACCTCTAAAGAACTGAAACATTTTTCTTCTTTGAATTGTCATCTTCCTCCTGTTATTTCTGCCCCTACTCTTATTGCTTCTACTCAGCATCAGAGGCCTACCAGGATTGCTACATTACCAAGTAAGTTCAAGGACTATCAAGTGGAATTATCCAAGTCCAAATCTTCTAAATCATCTCCTCATTCGATTAATCAGGTAATATTTTATTCTAACATATATGTTCCATATCAACATTATATTAATTCTGTTGAAATTTTAAAAGAATTTAGTTCTTATAAGCATGCTATAAAACATGATTGTTGGAAACATGCTATGCTGAGGAGATTACTGCTTTAGAAAATAATAAGACTTGAGATTTAGTACCCTTACTACCAGGAAAGCAAGTAATAGGATGTAAATGGGTTTACAAAACTAAACTTAAATCAGATGGTTCCTTAGAAAGGTATAAAGCTAGGTTGGTTGCAAAAGGTTATACTCAACAACCAGGAATATACTTTATTAATACCATTAGTCCTGTTGAAAGATCACCACAATTATGACTCTTATAGCTGTTGCTGCTGCTGCTAAAAATTGAAAATTACAGCAATTAGATGTTAATAATGCATTCTTACATAGTTTTCTTAATGAAGAAGTTTATATGCAACCACCCCTTGGCTTTTCTCCTACAAATTGTGGTTTAGTTTGTAAATTAAAAAAAAGTCTTTATGGGCTAAAACAGGCAAGTAGGCAATGAAATGAAAGACTCACTTCTGCTTTAGTTAGTCAAGGGTTCAAACATGCTGCCTCTGATAATTCTTTGTTCTTAAAGGGTGTTGGTGATGATTTTCTTGCTTTAGCAGTTTATGTTGATGATATTGTTCTTGCTGACCCTAATTCCACTTCCATAAATAATATTAAAACTTTTTTACATAAAACCTTAAGAATTAAAGATTTAGGGGATCTTAAATTTTTTCTTGACTTTGAAGTGGCAAGGTCTTCTAAAGGTATAAACCTTTGTCAAAGGAAATATACTTTAGACTTGCTTGAAGAAACTGGCTTTTTAAATTCAAAACCTGTTTCCACACCTTTAAACTCTAAATTATTTAAAACTGATGGAACTCCTTTGTCTGACATAACCCCTTATAAGAGATTTATTGGTAAACTTGTTTATCTTACTAATACAAGGCCCGACATTACTTATTTTGTCCACCAATTGTCTCAATTTTTGTCTATGCCCACTGACATTCATATGACAGCTGCTCATAGAGTCCTTAGGTACTTAAAAGGTACACTAGGACAAGGGCTATTTTTCTCTGCTGATAGTGATCTAAAACTCAGTGCTTTTTCAGATTCAGATTGGGCTTCATGCCCTGATTCTAGGAAGTCTACCACTGGGTTTTATCTCTTCTTAGGGTCTTCTTTGATCTCCTGAAAATCGAAAAAACAACAGACCGTTTTTAGATCTTCAAGTGAAGTTAAATACATGGCTTTAGCCACTGTAACTTGTGAAATACAATGAGTTTCTTATCTTTTAGCTGACTTACAAATTCCTTTACATTCTACTAATTTCTATTGTGACAACCTATCTGCTGTGAAAATTGCAGAGAATCTTGTTTATCATGAGCGGACTAAACACATCGAGATAGATTGTCACCTGGTTCGAGAGAAGATACAACAAGAATTAATTCGACTGCTATCTGTGTCTACACATAATCAGCTTGCTGACTGTTTTACAAAGGCTCTTCAGCCATCTTTGTTTAGGAATTCTATAATCAAGTTGGGCATTCAGAATCTGTATGCTCCAACTTGAGGGGAGCTATTAGGATTAGTTAAATATTGTTAGGATTAGTTGGTTTAGTTTAATTAAAGACTTTGGTTCTTTATTATTATATAATGTAAACAGGTCTTTATTGAATAATAAAAAAAGAATTATTCTCTTTTACTGTGGGTTTTGACCCCCTCTCTTTGTTATTTGCAAAGTCAAAATCCCTTATTCCTAAATCTTCTAATAAAGGAAACTACTCGAAACGGCTGATTGGAGACTTTCTGGGAGGTATAATGTCTCGGAGGTGGAGAGCATGCTTGTTGAAGGACTTTGTTGCGTTCATCCCAACCATGAAAAACAACCCACGGTTAGAGAAGCTGCCAGGATTCCCAGAGGTGAATCGACACTTACGGTTTTGCCGTATTGTAGTTTCAGTTTGTAGAACAATACATGCAAAGCTTTTAAATATTAACACAACTTTTATGGGTCTTTTCTCCTTTTTAATTTCTCCCCTTCAGGTGTTTGTATAAATTATAACTGTGATGATGTTCTAATATAAGAATTCACCTCCACTTCGGGTGAACTCCGTGCATCTTTATATACAATTTTCATGATACAATGAAGCTGTTCGCACTACCAATGGAGCCGGAAGCTAGCTGCCCGCATTACCGGATGGAGAAAATATGCACCTAGTGTCAACGCCGTGATGGACAAATAGGGCAATCGAATGAATTCTTTGTAGTAATCTTTGGGTAATCTTTGGCGGCCATCGAGGATAGCTGCAAAAGGGATGATGCTTGTTCGCTTCTTTACAACTTCGAAAGCCTCCCCATGTCGTACAGCTAGTCTCCTATCACCATTCCAAACGCCAAATAGATGATGTCCGATCAAACCGATGGAGGCTGCAACAACTACAGAGTTTCCAATCCAAATTGCGTGCGCCAAGCACCAGATTACCTGTCCTACCATCTGAAAAGATGGAGGAAAATTACAAAGCCGATAATGTGAAATCATCGGAGAAGGAACAGAAAGCGTTCTACAAGATGACCAGAAAACAGTAAATAAACAATATAATGCCAAGATAATAGTGGTGAACCTGTGGATGCCGGGTGATTCTCATGATGCCAGTTTCCCATAGATGCATTTCTGGCTTGTCAACGGCTGCTACCTCTAATAGATTAAAGGTAGAAGGATATAGGAGAAAGAAGGAAATAAAATTCGAGAGCCATACAAGTTGATGGACTCCAGGAACATCTTGAAGCTGCCATAATTGCACCCCATCATACCTATGGTTGATGAAATACACCTGCAATGCAATCATACACACACAAAAAAATCAACATTCGGAACGAACCCTACCACGCCCTTGGGCCTTGAGAGGCCAAGAATTTCAAACTCACAACTGTGCTAACAGCCAATGGAAGGGATACGCCGGCAAATAGAACGCGGTACGCACGTTTTCCCAAGAGCTTCTCACCCACGTCCCGGAAGCTAGCCAAGCCACTATGGACGGTGGCAAATATGAGAATGAGGGCCAACATTACAATCTGCCAAAGAAGGTTTTGAGAATCAAATTCTCAATAACAAAACTCTATTAAAGAAAATAACACAAATAACAACAAAGCAAGAACTCATTGATAGTTTAATCACATAAACATCTGTCACTTATAGCTCATCATTCCAAGTACACAAGTGAGCTAATATCAAACACAATGCAAGGCATCACTTATCAGCATTTTTAAAATGGAGCAGAGCTTCAATAATTTGAAAAGAACATGCAGGCGATCGCTCGTGACTAGAAATTAGTTTGTTGAATGTATCCTATAAACCAACAAGGCAGGGTTAGTGCAGTCAAAGTCATTTGATCAACAGCAAGAGTTACAATTTGGTGCAGTATTTAAGAAAATCTATCCGACTAGTGAACTGCTCGAGTGTTGCGACCATCTCGATCGGTACATAAACATTCCTCGGAATGAGTTTGAGCAGATGAAATCTCAGGTTTACCCCTTCAAACCATCAATGCATCGTAATCTTTGTATCTTCACTTCTGCACCAATTGTTTTAGAACTCCAACTTCTATACCAAAATAAATAAAACCAACCAATGCTTTGTAATTGTCGGACATGCATATATTTGTCATGTGTATATGAAGAATGAATTACCATAAATAAGAAAAATTCAATAAATGTATGTAGTTAAATGAAGTTGCGGCAAGTATCTAAAATTGCTTGTAGGCATGGTGTGTAGGAGCAAGGATGGACAAGTGGTGTTGGAGGGGGCAATCGCACCCCTAGGAAATTCAAACTCCAGTATTTTCTATACATGATCTAAGTTCGCACCCCTAAAATTTTGTAATTTTGCACCAGTTGAAATTCTAATATATCTTCCTAACGGTTCGCAACCTGAATTAAAATCATGTGTCTGTCCCTGTGTAAGTAGAATAACCCAAATAATAAGCAATTAAGCATGAATTGAACTCAAATATCAGCATAAGCAATATGATCAGATTACACATTTTGATGGAACAAGGCAAGGGCATAAATTTAGGAAACAAACAATCATCCAAACCAAAACTAAGCTTAGAAAAAAAGCTAACCTCGTGGCTGTCGGAGAGGGTCGAAACAGAATCAATAAAAGCTTTTCCGAATCCAGTGGAGTTATCAATCCAGAAAACATCAAGAATAAAAAGAACAACTCCAAGAACAACAGTGAAATAAACCCAAGAAACAATGCTTTGGGTCCCCAAATCGAAGGCTGCAGAGTCCTCACCCACCAAAGGCAGAGGCTTTTCTGGGGAAGGATCGGTTTCCCCAAGGGAAGCTTTGGGAAGCTTTTCTGAGTGGAGAAAATGGGGTTTAAGGAATGTTGAATCGATGGGTTTGGGGAATTGTACAAGGGAGACACCGGAGGTGGGTTGAAGATGATGTTTTTTGGCTGTGGGTTTGAGTGGACGAGGAGAGGAAAACAAGGAATTTGCTAAGACAAGACAAGTTGCCATTTTTACACAAGAAAGAAGAGAGCTTGGAACCCGACGGGGCTATTGTAATGTCATCACCCAGTGGATCAAACCTAACATAAACAATTTTTGGTTTAATTTTTTTAGTCCTTGTATCGTGTATATATCTATTTATAGATTTACTTTATATATTCCGATTTGATCATTTTTAATCCATTTATTTTTCAAATTTAAAAATCTTAGTTATGAATCAAACACTAGTAATCATGGGATTTACTAAGTCAAATTTTACTACAAATCTTTGTATTGTGTATAAGTTGAAGATTGATCATTTTTAATTCGCGTTCTTGATTGATCATTTAAGTGTTTATAATTTAGCTATAATCAATGCATTCATTCAATGCTAAAATTTTAAATCAACAACCAGTTAGTCTGGTGGGATGGATCATTATATACCTTAAACAATCTCCTTTAAATAAGGTCAGAAGTTTAAATCATTCATTTATGAATGGAGCTGTAACACCCCAAAAACGGGGCTAGTCGGAATATGATTCTGATGATCGGGTATTAATATTAAAATGTTCAAATATTATATTTTTACTGCCTAAATTATAGATTATATTGTTAAGAGACCCTAATTGAACTTATTCTTATTTAGGGACCTCCTTGGAAATGCCTAAAATAATGTTTTTGAGCTAGGCCTTTCGATGCAGTAAGACTCGTACCGAAACGACCTAGGTAGGGCATTTCGAAACAATTATAGGGCGTTTAGATACAATTCCACGGTTTTAACTAACTTTTGAACTTTTGCTTAGCCATTTCGATACAGTTTCACGCGTTTCGAAACGGGTCCCCTGATTCGAATCTGTTTGAAGGATAAATTGAAAGGAAATGAAGTGGTGATGACTCACCTACTTATTGCTGCCCTTCCCCTCGTGGAAGTAATCCAAAAGGATGACTTATAGTCATCTTTATAATTGGTATTGATAAAATATAGAGAAGATAAAAATTATTATTTTTAAGCTTACCATTGGTTGAGGGAAACCTTTTTATTGGTTTTTGGTGAGATGGGAAGATAATTAGGGTTGTAGTTATTTTAAAATAGGAAAAGGGAGTTCTCATCCTTGTTTTGCTTTCACCGAGACCAACTCCATCTTCTTGCTTTGAATAAGCAAGCACCACCATTTTCATCTTCTCCAATCAAGCTTAAGCATACACCTATCAATTTGTGATCCTTAAGCTTTCCTTGATTTAAGAATATCAATTCATAGCTATCGATTGGGTAAGTGGAAGCCCTAAATCAATTATTGATCCTCTTGATTATTGAATGTCCAATTTCAAGTTAAAAACCTTGAGATAAGCTTTTGTTTAATAGCTAATAACTATTCCAAGTATCAATATCGTCATATTGACTCTAATAATTTAATATTGTTTACCTAGCTCAAGAAGTGGAGAAAGATCATCCACCATCATCGTTAAAAGCTAGGGATAAGGGCATCGTCATCCGAGAGCCTTAGAAGCTTCGAATTATCGAGGTGCGTGTAGTCAGAGTCTCGAGATTAGGTGAGGAGCCTTTTCGAATTCATCGTTATTAATTCCATTTGAATAGCTAACATTGTCTTAAGGTAAATTGCATCGAATCTCTTGGTAGACTCCATTGGTAAGCCGGGGTAAGTCTTGCATTGATATTGTGTCCGAAGCATTGTTGTTGTTGTTGTCATTGAAGTCATTGAAACATTGCCAAATGAATCATTGAGCATCAAACATTGACTATTGTACATTGGATATTGCATATTGCTATTAAGATATTGGTGTTGATATATGCATATTGTCATCAAATCTGTAACACCCGGGTTAGGGGGTCGGGTGGAAATAAAATATTAAATTAATGTTTCGGATTTTCTCTTTTCTTTTTAAAATTTATTTAATATGTTGGACCCAATTTTAATTTAAAGCCCGAATTTCCATGGATTTTAGAGTCTTGGATGATGGCCATTTTTCATTAATGGCAGTTTTGTAATTACATGGTCATTGTGAAATAAAACCCCTTTTATTTAAAATACCCAAAATTTCCTATCATCTTCTACCTCCCAAAACAAAACCAACGTGAAACTCCTCCCCTCCTTTGGAAGTCACTATTCCATCACCTCCTTGCTTCGTCTTTGAAGATTTTTGAAAGGTAATAACGTTTTTGAGTTGTCCTCATCTTCCCCTTGCTATTCATGTTTTTAGTTTTCATTGAAACCCATTATTTTGTACCTTGAGATTTTTGGGTTCTAAGTTAAAAATTCAAACTTTATTAACCTTTATGTAAGCTTTTGATTCTTTGAAGTTAGATAAGTGTTTAGTAACCCAAATGGTCCAACATATATGATTTTTACAAAGTTTTAACAACATTTTTGGATATGAGTTTATTGAGGGTTTTAGAGGGGTTTAAAGTTAGACTTTGGGGCTGTTTTGGATAAGAAATTGAGGGCTGATGATAGTGTCATGGTTAAGGGTTAATTTGAAGATGTTAGATGACATTTTGGAGGTTGGAAATATGGTTTTCTGGTTTGGCTTTTGGGCTGCTCGAAAATGCTAGTTTGGGGTGTGTTCTTAATCGGCTAATTGCTTGAAAAATGTGTTTCGAGTTTGCTTCGGTGATTGATGACTGATTGTTGATGTTTTTGCTTGTGTTGGATTGCTTAGAATCAAGGTTTTTTGTTGGTGAGACCTCGGGAACGAATTCAGATAGCTTGGTGGATTGATTGGCTAAAGTTGTTGAGCTTGGAGTAGTCGGTGAGTGGTTCTTTGATTTTTAAATTGATTTTCAAAATGTTTGTTCCAAGCATATAGACCTAGGTCGGGCTTGATAAACCCACCTAGAGTTGAGATTAGATTGGTAGTCTAATCCCAAGCTTTAGTTTAGAAGACTATGGTTGAACTTCTAAATGTTGTGTTTTTGCCTCACGTGTTATTTGTGATTGATGTTGTTATGCATATTGTGGCTATGTGAAATGATGAGGCATGATGATTTATTTATGCATTGTGATATGCATGTGTTTGATGAAATGTGGGTTGCATGATTGTAAATCATGGTGGATACGTGCTAGGCATGGGAATGGGTAAGGATATTGTGTTATGATTAGTTTGTTGATGAGATAATATTGACACTAGTATGCTTGGGTACAAATGATCGATCATTAGGATGTTAGTGTGCACACGAGTGTCGAAATGCGCGCGTGGTCTTGGTGATGGTAGTCACCAAGATGGAGTATGGGTACGCCCGGAAATCTTCATTTATATTTTAGTCGATGATGAGTGGAATCCCATAGATGGGGCGTGAGGATGAGTGGAATCCCTCCTGCGTGAAATGGTGATGAGTGTAATCACACCGTAAGGTAATGTAATGGTTGAGTTGTTGGATGTGAGTTCCAACGGTTGTTATTCGCGTATTCGAGTCATAGCTAGGTGCCAATACTGTTTGTTAAATGTGATTCATATGGTTGTATTATGGATATGGACATGTTGAGCATGACATGTTAATTGATGTTATGATCATGCATTTCATGTATTTGATTCATGTGGTTCCGAAGGTAAGGAAACATGCATTCATCCTTGGTTTTGTTGCTCGTGCTTGGACCCTGCACGAAATCAACTATTCGCTAATTGTCAAACATAGTCATTATGTTCAAAACTTTAATACAATTTTTGAAATCATAATGAGGGGCATTTCTAGTTCCATTAATTTATTCGATTCACCACGGTAACACTCGATAACATTCAATTAATTATCAAGCAAATTTTCTCCAATTTATTTTGGTTTAAGGGTATAACAAGTCCTTGAATTTTTGGGGAAAAAATAATTAAGCTCCTAAACTTTTTTTTGCACTTAATTAAGCCTTTGAACTAAAAAATTTAATTATTTAAGCCCTTGAACCAAGAAATTTAATTAATTAAGTCATTTTTTTAATTTTTACCATTAAATCTTGACAATTTTTATTTTATTTTTATAAATTTTATAGGTTTCTTACAACTCTTAAAGAATTTTTTAAATAAAATAAAAAAATCTGAAAATGTCAAGTGGAAACATTGTGACACGACGCACTGCACCAACCAATCTAAAAAAATGTTAAGATTTGATGGTCAAAATTGGTCGAAGTGCTTAATTGATTCAATCTATTGGTTCAAGAACTTAATTGATTAAATTTCTGAATTCATTGGCTTAATTGGGTACAAAAAAAGTTCATGAACTTAATTGATTTTTCCCCAAAAATTTAAGGACTTCTTATACGCTTAACTCATTTTTTTTATCAATGAGTAGTATTTATTAATAGGGAACAAATCATACACGCGATTACCATGGACCTCATTAAAAACCTCCCTAACTTAAATTGGAGGAAAATAGTGCCACATGGCAACCCAAAAAATACACGTGAAGAAACGCCATAAAATCTTCAAAGAAATTCACAAAAAGAATAGTATCACCGACTCGTACAGGGATGGACCGAGGGGGGTGTTGGGGGGCAACCGCCCCCCCTAAAATTTTGAAAATCATATATGGTTTAGAAAAATTTTAGAATTTTTCTATGTATTTTGTATTAAAAATCTATTTTCGCCCCCCTATACTTCTATAAGTTCGCCCCCCTAGAAATTTATACATTCGCCTCCCTAACTTAAAGTCTTGGGTCCGTCCCTGAACCCGTACCCAATCCTAAGAGTTAAGAGTTAAAAGGCAAATTCTTCAAAAAAAAAAAAAAGTTAAAAGGCAAAACATAAATGTCTAAAAATGAGAATATATATATATATATATATATATATAAAGAATGTGCGCGAGAAGAGCCCTCCCACTTAATACAAAGCTTCGTCCTTGGACTATAAAACTTGGGAGGCTCTGTAAAATTTATTAAAGTGGACCATTAATTTAATAAAATTTAAATATTTGTTGATTTGTTATATGTGTAATAGAATGACTTTTAAATAAAAAAATAAGTCTATTATAACTCAAAATTTATAAAGTATAATAATATTTATTTTTGTTCTTGTGTTTTATGAGTTATTTTAGAACATTTAAAAACAAAATTTGTACAATCGATCTTATTGTGCCTGCCTTGAAGCATCATTATATTACAAACAAACATAAACCTGATCGCAATCATGTGAGAACTCAACAAACGGAAGCCAACAAGACTATCGAATTGGCCTGTTTTATAATACAATTAGGGATGGGCAGGGCCGATTTAAAGATTTTGGGGTCATGTACAATATATTAAAATGGGGGCCTTTAATTTATAATTAATAAGAGATATAGTTATTTTTTAAAAAAAATCTTAATACAAAAATTAACTTATATACACACACATAAATTTATATATATACACAAAATTATATTTATAAACCTATATTTTTTTTACAAATATTTAATTTAATTTAGGTTCTCTATTTTGGAGCCCTCTCTATTGGGGGCCCTGTGCGGCCGCTCCTATCGCGCCTGTCCAGAACCCCCACTGGGGATGAGATTTTACTCGACCTGGTCAGGTTCTGACCTAATCGGGTCAGATGTTTTTATTTAAAATTTGGGTTTGAGTTTAGGGTGAAAAAATTTGACCCGACCTGGGAGTAATAATGTAATTTTTTCTTATATTTTTTACGAGTGTCTGTGATAATACCCTCTCTTTATATATTTTTTTTATAATTAGGTCCTTAAAATTAATTTTTTATTTATAATTTGGTCTCTAAAATTATTTTTTTATAATTAGGTCCATATAATTATTTTATTTACAATTAGGTCCCTACAATTAATTTTTTAAATAAATCAAGTCGGGATTTTTAAAGAATATGATCGAGTTAAGTTTAAGATAATTATTTTTAGAACGGGTTCAGGTGGGCTAAAAACTGACCGACTCGTGCCCATCCCTATGTATGTGTCTCTATTGTGATATATTTCTTTGTTTTAATATTATGTTGAATAAATTGCATATGTGATAGGACTACTATTTGGTTAGTACCGTTGATTTTTATTTCCATAAATATGTTTTTGCTCGGCAATAATCAATTTATTGAATAAAAGTAAAAGCTCAAAAAAGCCTCCTATATCGGGCTTCCAAAGAAGCACCACCTTTCCATAAACATTACCAAATCAAATTTCAACCTACCAAACATAAATTAAAGAAAAAGGAAAATTTTACAACGCTCAATAGTATCGATAACTATCACTAACGACGAATATCAATGAACACTTAACACTATTAATTTAATTTATAAATATTTAAAATTTAAAAGAATCACTGTATAATTATAAATTATTTAAAAATTAAAAGGTAAATTGATTAAAATAATTTTTTTAATTTTAAGGTAAAGTATACAAATGGCAACTGAACTTTGATAAATTATTCAATTCGGTAACAATACTTCCAATTGCTTTAATATTATCATTAAACTTTTAGTTTTGCTCCAAATTGATCATTGACATGTTAACCACCATTAAAAGGGTGACGTGACAGTTGAAATATTTTATATAATAACACATTTAGTCCTCTGTATTTGCAACTTCAAACAATTGCGTCCTAATTTAAAAAAAATATTAATAAAGATACGTATCAAATAATAAATATTCTTTTTTTGGGTAGTCTGCAAGCTACTGCTCAATATTTAACCCTTATTGTTTACAAATTATTTTAATTTGAAACTATTTTAATTTGACATTATTTTAATTTAAAATAATTTAATCCTAAACTCTTAATTCATCTATCGTATGAAAATTAGTTGTGGTAATTCTTTGATAACTTTTATTTGCTTTCTTTTTCGCTAAGGTATCTGAACATATTTTCCTACACGTTTCTTTTACTTGTCACCCATGCATTAATTACCTAGATAGCCCGTCAATTACCTTTCCTTTGTATAAAGAAACCTTGTGGCTTAATTAGCCACAAGTCTTTGATCCTTTCTCCTATTTAAAAACTACTCTTAACTTTACTTTTTTACGATTTAATCATTAGGTGGTCTAATTGCACACATAGCCCTTATGAACCAGAAACCTAATACTAACATCATACGAAGGCTCACTCATTACTAAAGAACAATAAATTCCCAATTTACATTAACTTGTTAACAAGGACTGTTTAGATGACCCCTTCAGTCCTGTGTTCATTTGTAAGATGAAGTTGCTCCTTATATAATAATTCTTTTGCAGAAATGTCTCCAAGGACTGTGATTTATGCTACACACCAACTCCAATTGCAATTGCAAACAGACATTGTTCTGGTCAATCTTGTGATTGGTTCCGATAAAATACTAAGAACTTACTGTCAAGTCTCATATTAAATAAAAGTTTAACGTTACACAAATTCATGAACAATAGAGTTTAAAACATTACATAATACCCTTCAAACAGCGTTCAGACCATAATTTATGCATTCTCTGCGAGGGGTCGAAGAAGGCACGGGCTTCTCTGTCGCTGCAAGGGGAGCGCATTCCCATTTACATCAATGCAACAGGAATCAACAACATTTGTAAACCCTGCATCAACAAACAACAAATTATTCTTTTGCTAAAACAAGAGATAATTTTGCAGTGAGATTATCTTCCTCTGTTTGAGGCTGAGCATGAACTTCTTCAAACAGTTTGAACAAGTCGCACAGATCCCTTCAATGACTCCTCTAATTTCGTCAACATGTTGGGAAGAAGATCATTGAAGAGAGCTACTCTTCCACACAGAAAGTATTGTGCGGTACGCGGTGAACATAGACGGGGATAAAGCCTAATGGAGAAACATTATTGACTAAAAATCTCCTCGCTCCCAATCCATATAGTTTCTGCATGATTTAAAAGATGTTAAGTTGAATATCCAATTCTGAAAATCATGTCAAGAAAGTGTTAAAAGAGTGATTACCTCCAAATGTTTGTAGAAGGTTTCTATACGTTGCGAGCATATTCTTCTACATTAGGGAATCTTGGTCTTAGATCAAGATCCCAATAAGTGCCTACGTCGTTGGTCCCTGTGTTAATAAAAAACAGGGACTGTGACAAGTGGAGGGCAATGTTTCTGGTGCTCTCAGGTTCGCGTTTTATACTTTTTCTGGTCTTTTTGAATAACTCTATTTGTTTACCTGACGAAAAAATTCACTCAAAAAGAAAAGAATAGATAAAACACCAGCAACAGAGCAAGCGGATTAAAAAGAAAAGAACAATGAAACTAAGACATGTGAAAGCCATTGTCAAGTGAAGAAGACGAATAAACTGAAATGAATGATTGAAGGAGGAGATAAAACAAAGAGAAATGATATTTTTGTGTTGAGATGAGCGAAACTATATAGGCAAAGCCGCGTTGGAGGAGGGGAGTTTAGTGCCTACTCTAATGGCTTTTGCAGAAGGTCTAAAATACTGTTTTTGTTGAGTAACAATCTACGTATAGGTTTAAGCTTGGTGCCTATTTCTATATATTCAATCATATTTGAATTGATTTTTATATATCTTTCAATAAGGAGATATGTGATTATGAATTCTGACAAATTTAAAATTATTAAATATCATAATCATATTTATAGTAATTATGTCACGGTCAAATAAAAATATAAATTAAGTCAATTAATACTATTAAGTTTAAAATTAATTAAACATTTCATAAACATTATACTGTTTATATTTTATAAATATTTCATAATCACTTTTTCAAGATATTTGTGCATTGTTAAACGATTAAAAATATATACGAACAATATTACCTCATAATTACTTTAATAAAAATATATATTAAAATAATTACTTAGTAAATTATAAATTATCAAAATTGTTCCCATCAAAAGTCAAAACCCACCGTTAAGTGGGATAAATGAAGTAATTTTTAGTTGGCATTGATCTCATCTTTATAATAAACTAGAATAGAAGGTTATTGAGTGTTACCGGGATAGAATTAGAGGAGTTGGAAGGATAGCCACCTCCCTAAAAATAAAAATTCATAGATGATTTAAAAAAATTATGTATTTTTATTTTTGTCATTCCTAAAATTTTATAAGTTCGCCTCCATAAAAATTTATAGGTTCGTCCCCAATCATGTTTTCGTCCATGGTGTTACTAGACCTGGCAAACTTGACCCGAGACCCGAACCGAGACCCGTTTTTGACCCGAACAGGGTGACCCGAAACCTGAAATAAAACGAACCGAAATCGACCCAAAATTTTTGTTGAACCAAAATAGACCTGAACCGAATGGACCCGAACTGAAAACTGAACGAATATCGACCCGAATTTAACCCAAAAATTAAGGTAAATAAATGAATATTTTATTTTTTAATATTATTTATTTTTAACAATATAATAAATATTATAATGATGTATGTTTTATTATCTTTTTGTATTATACTATGGGAAATATCGTTACTTTTTTCAAATTTGTAGTATAATAACATTTTATGTCATTCTAAGTTTAAATATTAATTAAATAAGGCTTTTGTTCCTACTAATTTTTAAATTTAGAAGTTTAATATACTTTTTTCCCTCCCAATATTTGATTTTAACTTCGTTCTAAACTCACCATAAACCTTAAACCATTAAAACTAAGCCTCAAAAATCCTAAACCATAAATCTTAAACTATAGAAATTAATCTCATAAACTGATAACCCTAAACTACAACATAATCCCTAAACCATTAGCGCTAAGGCTAAAACCAAAACCATAAACTGAAATTAAGGTCAATTTTCACAATTTACCATGAAATATAGCCTAAACTCGAAATTATGGCCCAATTTAAAATTTTCAAAGTGAGAAATTTGAGAGCCCAATGACCAATTTTACCATAAAAATAAATAGATGTCAAATTCATCTGAAAATTAAATCTTAAGGACTTAAATGAACAAAAATACAAATATATTAAAATTATAAGACTAATTATAAAAAATAGAAACAAATAGGTGTCAATTTCAACTAAAAGAAAATTTTTAGGGACTAAATATCATTGTGGGAATGGGATTACTATATTCGAAGTTCAAACAGTGAGGATACTTCATACTTGTGACTAAATTAAATTAAAATAAAACTTAAAAGTAAATATTAAGACTAAAATATAACATTTTAAATGTAGCAGGACTTAAAAATGAATTAACCCCTAACCTAAAAAAATGGCGGTTTCTCGCCAACATTCTCCCTCTTTTTTACAGATTCCATCTCCTTTTTTTATAATTAATATAATATATTATCTTTTAGTTTTAGCTTAAGGGCAATCAATTGTTTAGCCCTTCATATTTTATATTTTTTTATTTAAATTTCGATTTTTTTAGATTCTAGTTTAATTCAATCGAGTTTTAATCTATATTAATTTAATTAAAATTTTACATTTAATTTTAGAGTTTTTTTAATTATGTTCGTGATTTAAATATTTAATCAAATTCAAATGTATAAATTAGAAAGTTAAATCATAATTAATTTCATAAATCAATAACCCTAAACTAAACAATAAATCATTAATAATAAATCCAAAACCATAAACCATAAGGAATCATAATTAATCTCATAAACTAATCATCCCAAATTAAACCATAAATCTTAAGGAATTGAAACTAATGTCATAAATCAATAACCCTAAACTAAACCATAAACCTTAAGGAATCAGAATTAATCTCATAAATCAATAACACTAAACTAAACCATAAACTGTTAATATTAAACTACAAATTATAAACCTTAAAGAATCATAATTAATCTCATAAACTAACTCAAATATAAACATTAGATAATAGAAATACCCAACTCAAACCGAATTGTCACAATCTTATGTATCCTCCGCTGACGTACAATCTTCTACATCAACGAAGTCTCTGTGAATCATAACCCAACTCAAACCGAACTGAACTGACCCGAAACCGATCCGAACGACCTGATTTTAACTTGAACCGAAAATAACCAATCCTATTTTTGACTCGATCTGTTACCCGAACTGAACTCGGCTTATCATAGACACGAACTAAACCTGAACCAGACTCAAACCGAACCAAATCTAAATCGATTCCAAGCAGACCCGAAGTGACTTGAACCGAAATCGAACCGAATGAGCCAATTGGCACCTCTATGTGTTACCACTGTGAATTGTATAAATTATTGGAACTAAAAAAATACTCTTCATTATGTTTTAGAAAATTATATTAAAATTTCAAATATAATATTTTATATTAATATAATATCAAAAGCTACCAAATTTTAAATTAAAATTGAATAATTATAATAAATTATATAAAATATTATATACTAACAAATTAGTTTTAGAATATTTCAAAAATCATATAAACATCAGTATCAATAATAATGTTGACCTATCTTTGAGCACATGTGAAGTTTAATCTTTTGGAAACTGCTAACACTTTAATCAAGTTTGTCCCATCACATATTTTCAAACACCTAGCCCTATCGTATGCCATATTAAGGGAAGAAGATTTCTTAATCAATTGAATGGACATATGTATAATGGAAATTTAAAAAGAGACTACTAACCGAAAGAATCAAATGTTGTTAATTTTTGTTTGGTGAAAAATTCAATAATCCATTGAGGTTTTTTTCATTTTTATTTATATTTCTATCCATCCTCATTTGATTAAAAGCTCTTCTATAGATTTAATTTATAAGAACGAGCATCAAAATTTAATTAAAGACATTTAATAATAGTTAATTATATAACAAACTAGTGTTGGTATCAGAGCGAGAAGCAGTATCCAAAGTGGCCCTACCCAAGATTGTTCTAGTCCAACAACGAGGGTGTCGCTAAGTTCAGTGGGGGAGAATTGCACAACCCAAAGTTTTTAGTCTGAGACAATGGCACATAGATCCGCCCTAGAGGTTCAAAACAGGGACTGTGACAAGTGGAGGGCAAAGCTTCTGGTGCCCTCAAGTTCGTGCTTTATGCTTTTCGGGTCTTCTTGAATAACTCTATTTGTTTTTTCAAGCTTAAGACCTTTACTTGATGAAAAAATTCGCTCAAAAAAATTAAAAAAACACCACCAACAGAATAAGCGAATTAGAAATATTATATATAAACACCATCCAAAATAATAACATGAATATGTTCAAGCTTGGACACTTACAAATACTTTTGTTGTTTTATGTGGCATATCATGTATTCCACTTGCACTGGAACCATAGTTGACTCCTGTCAAGGTGCTTTTCCGTTGGGCTTTGGATAAACTCAGCATTGGCGGAACAAATGGCAAGCCAACAAATTCAGCTGCATAGAGAAGAAACACGTGTAAAAAAAATATTAGTTATAAAAACAAACACAAGCACATTGGTAGTCGATAAATCTTCACGATATGTGAATTTGTTTATGCTACTTAAATTTTACGGAACTCTTAAATATTCGATCCTTACCGATGAAATCAACGACTGTTTTGCCATTAGTAGTGCGACCAGTTGAAATTTCGCCTAGGAAATCAATCTCGTAAGGGCTGAAGTCGAATTTGCCCGTTGCATGAGGAAGGAATTTGTTGTTCCCGGCGTCAATACTAGAGTCACCGAACGATAGATTGCAGGAATTGTAATCACATAGTGGTTTAGACCAAGAATGCAAGATGAACTGAAGGATAGAAAGAAAATAACAATGAAACCAAGACATGTGAAAGCCATTGTCAAGTGAAGAAGAAGAATAAACTGAACTGAAGGATTGAAGGAGGAGATAAAGCAAAGAGAAATGATAATTTTGTGTTGAGATGAGCGAAACTATATAGGCAAAGCCGCGTTGGGGGAGGAGAGTTCGGTGCCTACTCTAATGGCTTTTGCCGAAGGTCTAAAATATTGTTTTTGTTGAGGAATAATCTACGTATAGGTTTAGGCCTAGTGCCTATTTCTATATATTCAATCATATTTGAATTGATTTATATATATTTTTTATAAGGAGACATATGATTATTTATTCTGACAAATTTAAAATTATTAAATATCATAATCAAATTTATAGTAATTATGTCACGGTCAAATAAAAATATAAATTAAGTCAATTAATATTATTAAGTTTAAAATTAATTAAACATTTCATAAACATTATACTGTTTATATTTTATAAATATTTCATAATCACTTTTTCAAGATATTTGTGCATTGTTAAATGATTAAAAATATATACGAACAATAATACCTCATAATTACTTCAATAAAAATATATATTAAAATAATTACTTAGTAAATTATAAATTATCAAAATTGTTCCAATCAAAAGTCAAAACCCACCGTTAAATGGGGTAAATGAGGTAATTTTAAGTTGGCATTGATCTCATCTTTATAATAAACTAGAATAGAAGGTTATTAAGTGTTATCGGGATAGAATTAGAGGAGTTGGAAGGATAGCCACCTCCCTAAAAATAAAAATTCATAGATGATTTAAAAAAATTATGTATTTTTATTTTTGTCCTTCCTAAAATTTTATAAGTTCGCCTCCATAAAATTTTATAGGTTCGTCCCCAATCATGTTTTCGTCCCTTGGTGTTACTAGACTTGGCACACTTGACCCGAGACCCGAACCGAGACCCGTTTTTGACCCGAACAGGGTGACCCGAAACCTGAAATAAAACGAACCGAAACGACCCAAAATTTTAGTTGAACAAAAATAGACTCGAACCGAATTTAACACGAACCGAATGGACCCGAACTGAAAGTTGAACCGAATATCGACCCGATTTAAACCCAAAAATTAAGGTAAATAAATGAATAATTTATTTTTAATATTATTTATTTTTAACAATATAATAAATATTATAATGATGTATGTTTTATTATCTTTTTGTATTATACTATGAGAAAGACCGTTACTTTTTTCAAAATTGTAGTATAATAACATTTTATGTCATTCTAAGTTTAAATATTAATTAAATAAGGCTTTTGTTCCTACTAATTTTTAAATTTAGAAGTTTAATATACTCTTTTCCCTCCCAATATTTAATTTTAACTTCGTTCTAAACTACACCATAAACCTTAAACCATTAAAATTAAGCCTCAAAAATCCTAAACCATAAATCTTAAACTATAAAAATTAATCTCATAAACTGATAACCCTAAACTACAACATAATCCCTAAACCATTAGCACTAAGACTAAAACCAAAACCATAAACTGAAATTAAGGTCAATTTTCACAATTTACTATAAAATATAGCCTAAACTCGAAATTATAGCCCAATTTAAAATTTTCAAAGTGGAGAAATTTGAGAGCCCAATGACCAATTTTACCATAAAAATAAATAGAGGTCAAATTCAGCTGAAAATTAAATCTTAAGGACTTAAATGAACAAAAATACAAATATATTAAAATTATTAGACTAATTATAAAAAATAGAAATAAATATGTGTCAATTTAAACTAAAAGTAAATTTTTAGGGACTAAATATTATTGTGGGAAGGGGATTACTATATTCGAAGTTCAAACCGTGAGGATACTTCATACTTGTGACTAAATTGAATTAAAATAAAACTTAAAAGTAAATATTAAGACTAAAATGTAACATTTTAAACGTAGCAGGACTTAAAAATGAATTAACCCCTAACCTAAAAAAATGGCGGTTTCTCGCCAACATTCTCCCTTTTTTTTTACAGATTCCATTTCCTTTTTTTATAATTAAAATATTATATTATCATTTAGTTTTAGTTTAAGGGCAATCAATTGTTTAGCCCTTCATATTTTATATTTTTTATTTAAATTTTGAATTTTTACTTTTAAATTCTAGTTTAATTCAATCGAGTTTTAATCTATATAAATTATTAAAATTTCACATTTAATTTTAGAGTTTTTTTAATTATGTTCGTGATTTAAATATTTAATCAAATTCAAATGCATAAATTAGAAAGTTAAATCATAATTAATCTCATAAACCAATAACCATAAACTAAACAATAAACCATTAATAATAAATCCAAAACCATAAACCATAAGGAATCATAATTAATCTCATAAACTAATCATCCCGAATTAAACCATAAATCTTAAGAAATTGAAACTAATGTCATAAATCAATAACCCTAAACTAAACCATAAACCTTAAGGAATCAGAATTAATCTCATAAATCAATAACACTAAACTAATCCATAAACTGTTAATATTAAACCACAAATTATAAACCTTAAAGAATCATAATTAATCTCATAAACCAACTCAATATAAACATTAGATAATAGAAATACTCAACTCAAACCGAATTGTCACAATCTTATGTATCCTCCGTTGACATACAATCTTCTACATCAACGAAGTCTCTGTGAATCATAACCCAACTCAAACCGAATTGAACTGACCCGAAACCGAACCGAAAATAACCAATCCGATTTTTAACTCGATCTGTTACCTGAACCGAACTCGGCTTATCATACACACGAACTAAACCTGAACCAGACTCAAACCGAACCAAATCTAAATCGATTTCAAACAGACCTGAAGTGACTTGAACCGAAATCGAACCGAATGAGCCGATTGGCACCTCTATGTGTTACCACTATGAAATTGAATAAATTATTTGAACTAAAAAAACACTCTTCATTATGTTTTGGGAAATTATATTAAAATTTCAAATATAATATTTTATATTAATATAATATCAAAAGTTACCAAATTTTAAATTAAAATTGAATAATTATAATAAATTATATAAAATATTATATACTAACAAATTAGTTTTAGAATATTTCTAAAATCATATAAACATCAGTATCAATAATAATGTTGACTTATCTTTGAGCACATGTGAAGTTTAATCTTTTAGAAACTGCTAACACTTTAATCAAGTTTGCCCCATCACATATTTTCAAACACCTAGCCATATCGTATGCCATATTAAGGGAAGAAGATTTCTTAATCAATAGAATTGACATATGTATAATGGAAATTTAAAAAGAGACTACTAACCGAAAGAATCAAAGGTTTTTAATTTTTGTTTGGTGGAAAATTCAATAATCCATTGAGGTTTTTTTCATTTTTATTTATATTTTTACCCATCCTCATTTGATTAAAAGCTCCTCTATAGATTTAATTTATAAGAACGAGCATCAAAATTTAATTAAAGACATTTAATAGTAATTAATTATATAACAAACTAGTGTTGGTATCAGAGCGAGCATTATCCAAAGTGGCCCTACCCAAGATCGTTCTAGTCCAACGACGAGGGCGTCGCTAAGTTCAGTGGGGGAGAATTGCACAGCCCAAAGTTTTTGGTCTGAGACAATTGCACATAGATCCGTCCAGAGGTTCAAAACAGGGACTATGACAAGTGGAGGGCAAAGCTTCTGGTGCTCTCAAGTTCGCGCTTTATACTTTTTCAGGTCTTCTTGAATAACTCTATTTGTTTTTTCAAGCTTAAGACCTTTACCTGACGAAAAAATTCGCTCAAAAAATTGAAAAAACACCAGCAACAAAACAAGCAGATTAGAAATATTATATATAAACACCATTCGAAATAATAACATGAATATGTTCAAGCTTGGACACTTACAAATATCTTTGTTGTTTTATGTGGCATATCATGTATTCCACTTGCACTGGAACCATAGTTGACTCTTGTTAAGGTGTTTTTCCGTTGGGCTTTGGATAAACTCAGCATGGCGGAGGAAATGGCAAGCCAACAAATTCAGCTGCATACAGAAGAAACACATGTAAAGAAATATTAGTTATAAAAACAAAACAAGCACATTGGTAGTCGAGAAATCTTCACGATATGTGAATTTGTTTATGCTACTTATGTTTTACGGAACTCTTAAATATTTGATCTTTACCGATGAAATCAACGATTGTTTTGCCATTGGTAGTGCGACCAGTTGGAATATCGCCTAGGAAATCAATCCCGTAGGAGCTAAAGTCGAATTTGGCCGTTGCATGAGGAGGGAATTTATTATTCCTGGCGTCAATATTAGAGTCACCGAACGCATAGATTGCAGGAATTGTAATCACATAGTGGTTTAGACCAAGAATGCAAGATGAACTGAAGGATAGAAAGAAAAGAACAATGAAACCAAGACATGTGAAAGTCATTGTCAAGTGAAGAAGACGAATAAACTGAACTGAAGGATTGAAGGAGGAGATAAAGCAAAGAGAAATTATATTTTTGTGCTGAGATGAGCGAAAATATATAGGCAAAGCCGCGTTGAGGGAGGGGAGTTCGGTGCCTAATCTAATGGCTTTTGCAGAAGGTCTAAAATATTATTTTTGTTGAGGAACAATCTACTTATAGGTTTAGGCCTGGTGCCTATTTCTATATATCCAATCATATTTGAATTGATTTATATATGTTTTTTATAAGGAGATATAAGATTATTTATTCTAACAAATTTAAAATTATTAAATATATAATCATATTTATAGTAATTATGTTACGGTCAAATCAAAATATAAATTAAGTCAATTAATATTATTAATTTTAAAATTAATTAAACATTTCATAAACATTATATTGTTTATATTTTATAAATATTTCATAAACGTAAGCTTGATGTGTTAAGTAATTGTATCGTTTGGGTGTGTGCCTTGCCATGAACTCTTGTTGTTTGATTGTTCATATGACGTTTGGAAACATGAATTGTTGCGTCTTGTGTAGCGTCGAGTGCTCATTGCTACTATTACTTAATTTAAAAGGTTTTGTAAAGGAAAGTACTTGAGCACAGTTGGACCCTTGCCTTTGCTAACTTAACCCTTACCTATTTGTTGTTGTAGTTATTATCTTGCTAGCTGTATCATGAGACCACGAGGGAGGCCTAGGATGGTTCAGCCAGAACCACGGGCACAAGCTCTGGGGAATGAGTAGATTGATGGGGCGCAGGCTCCTCAACCTCCTCCACCTCCTTCTTAGCAAGAGGGAGGTGAGGCGGGAGCCGAGGGTGTTGGACCTCAAGTAGGCCAAGGACCGGCCGAAATTGATTTAGCTCCCTTAGTTCAGGCGATAGCCAGGGCTTTCTAGGCTGCAGTGGCTGGGGGTCAGGTAGTAGCACAACCCCAGAGAGAGGGTACTGGTTTGCCTTTGGAGAGACTCCGCAGTTTGGGAGGCGAAGAGTATAGAGGGTCGACACCGGAGAGGTCTGAGGTGTGGTTAGAGAAGACCGTCTGTATCTTGTCACAGATGGGATGTACTAGGAGACGCAAGTTAGGATGTGTTGAGTCCTTGCTTCAGGGTGATGCCTACACTTGGTGGGTCACCATCACTACGGGTATGGAGAAGACCGAGATCACATGGGAATTCTTTGAGTCAGCATTCCGTAAGAAGTATCTGGGTCCTCGATATCTCGATGAGAAGAAGAGGGAATTTATGGCTTTGCTTTAGGGGAGTATGACTGTGACCGACTATGAGATTCGATTTGTTAGGCTAAGTCAGTATGCATCTGAGCTTGTTCCTACTGAAGTGGAACGTTGTAACCGTTTCCGTTATGGGTTGAATAAAGAAATCAAGAGGTACACTCTAGCTTCGGACTACACTGGTTTTGATGTCTTGGTCGCTAGGGCCAAGGACTTGGAGCACAGTTTGGGCTTGACCAAACGATCTGGTGGTTCTAGTTCTGGTAAGAGGTCTAGTGAGTTTGATAGAGGGGATGCCAAAAGGCATCGGGACAACCGGCATCACTATGACCATAGACGTGGTGGAGGTAACCATAGTAGCGGCCAACAGGGCCAGAGGGCTGGTGGGAAGTTGCCCACGTGTGCTACTTGTGGGAGGAACCACAGCGGTGAGTGTTGGAGGAATTTCCACTCGTGTTGGAGTTGTGGAGCTAGGGATCATATTAGGCGTGATTGTCCACGTCAGGTGGGGCAGGCACCAGCTCAAGCTCCTGCTAGAGCCAATGACTTTCAGAGAGGCTGCGGGCGCGGTAGGGGTAACTTCCAATGTAGTTTCAGTTTTAGAGCCAATGTGGAGCTAGGATAGATTTTGAAACTAAGAGGGTTTCTTTGAGACTCATAGATGATTATGAGATAGTGGTGGTGGGTGAGAACGTGAAGTTCTTGTCCAATGTAGTTTCAGTTTTAGAGGCTAAGAAATTGGTTGAGTTGGGTTGCGAAGCATACTTGGCCTATGTGATGAATTCGACATGAGTAAGGTTAGACCTCAAGACATCCGGACAGTGTGTGACTTCCCTAGTGTATTTCCGGAAGAGTTGTCGGGTTTACCAACGGATAGAAAGGTAGAGTTTACTATTGAGACTTATTCTGATTCAGCTTCTGTTTCGATTGCTCCGTATCGCATGACACCGAAAGAACTGAAAGAGTTGACAGATAGAGGCTTCATTCGACCTAGTTCCTCACCTTGGGGTGCACCAGTTTTGTTTGTGAAGAAGAAAGATGGAAGCATGAAAATGTGTATAGACTACAGACAGTTGAATCAGTTAACATTGAAGAATAAGTATCCTTTGCCTAGAATTGATGATTTGTTTGACCAGTTAAGAGGGGCATCAGTCTTTTCGAAGATTGACTTGAGATCAGGTTACTACCAGCTAAAGGTAAGAGAGGTGGATGTACCGAAGACGACCTTTAGAACTAGGTATGGTCACTATGAGTTTTTAGTCATGCCTTTTGGGTTGACTAACGCACCGACTGCTTTCATGGATATGATGAATATGATTTTTCATCAGTACCTAGATCAGTTTGTAGTTGTTTTTATAGATGATATCTTGGTGTATTCGCGAACTGAAAAAGACCATGATCGACACTTGAGGTTAGTTTTGAAGACTTTGCTAGTAATCAGTTGTATGCGAAGTTGAGCAAGTGTGAGTTCTGGATCCGAGAGGTAGTCTTCCTAGGGCATGTAGTGTCTGTCGATGGGATTAGAGTTGATCCGAAGAAAATAGAGGCCATTGTTGAATGGAAGCAATCGAAGTCTGTAACAAAGGTACGTAGCTTTCTAGGCTTAGCTAGATACTATAGAAGATTCGTAGAGGGTTTCTCGAAGTTAGCCGCTCCATTGACATAGTTGCTTCAGAAGAGTGTTCAGTTTGAGTGGACAGATGCAAGACAGAGAGCCTTTGAGAAATTGAAAGAAGCTTTGACCCAAGCACCGATCTTGATTCAGCCAAAGTCTGGGAAAGACTATGTAGTTTACAGTGATGCTTCCTATGTAGGCCTAGGTTGTGTTCTCATGCAAGACAAGAGAGTAGTGGCCTATGCCTCAAGACAGTTGAAGACTCACGAGCGCAACTATCCGACCCATGATATAGAGTTAGCTGCAGTTGTCTTTGCTCTGAAGATTTGGAGACATTATTTGTACGGTGAGAGATGCACAGTGTACACAGATCACAAGAGTTTGAAGTACATCATGACACATCGAGATTTGAATCTCAGACAGCGTATGCGGTTAGAGTTGCTAAAAGACTATGATCTTACGATTGAGTACCATCCGGGTAAGGCCAATGTAGTGGCCGATGCTTTGAGTAGAAGGGTAGCTATAGATTTGAAAGCCATGTTTGCTAGATTGAGCTTGTCCGGAGATGGTGGCTTGGTAGCCGAGCTTCAGGTTAGACCTACTCTAGGTCAGTTGATTAGAGAGAAGCAGCTCTTAGATAGATCTTTGGCACCTCACGTGCAAGATGTGGCCGAGGGTAGACCTTCAGACTACAATTTCAGTGCTGATGGGGTCTTGTGTTTCAAAAATAGGATAGTTGTGACAGTGACTTGAGACGTACGATCTTGACTGAATCACACAGTAGTCCGTTTGCTATGCATCCTGGTAGTACGAAAATGTACCACGATTTGAAGAATGAGTACTTTTGGGTTGGTTTGAAGAGAGATGTGGCCGACTTCGTGAGTAAGTGTTTGGTGTGTCAGAGAGTGAAGGCGGAACATCAGGTTCCCTCAGGTTTGTTGCAACCGTTGAGAATTTCGGAATGGAAATGGGAGAACATCACCATGGACTTTGTTTCGGGTTTTCCTTTGACTCCTACGAAGAAGAACTCAGTTTGGGTTA
Organism: Hibiscus tridactylites; assembly: GCA_958450335.1. Taxonomy (NCBI): domain Eukaryota; kingdom Viridiplantae; phylum Streptophyta; class Magnoliopsida; order Malvales; family Malvaceae; genus Hibiscus; species Hibiscus tridactylites. Next base: position 32,377,560 of record OY288273.1, on the reverse strand, counting down.
TAGTAGATCGATTTACGAAGTGTGCTCACTTCTTGGCAGTCAATACGACTTATACATTAGATAGATTAGCCGATTTGTACATTGGTGAGATTGTTAGACTACATGGTGTGCCGAAGTCTATTGTGTCCGATAGAGATCTGAGGTTTACAGCTCGATTTTGGGAGTGTCTGCATACAGCTTTGGGTACCCGTTTGAATTTCAACACGTCTTATCATCCTCAGTCAGATGGTAAGTCAGAGATAGTTATACAGATCTTAGAGGATATGTTGCGTTGTTGCATCATTGATTTTTAGGGTACATGGGAGAAGCATTTGCCTCTAGTTGAGTTTGCTTACAATAATAGCTTTCAGTCGGGCATTCAAACGGCTCCGTATGAGGCCTTATATGGTAGGAAGTGTAGAACTCCAGTTTGTTGGGCCGAAGTGGGACAGAAGTTGTTACCTATGCCAGATTTGCTCAAGGGGACAACTGACAAGGTGAAATTGATTTGCGATCGATTGAAGGCTGCTTCGGATAGGCAGAAGTCCTATGCCGACTTGAAGAGGAAGGAAGTTGAGTTCTCAGTGGGTGGGAAGGTATTCTTAAAAGTGTCTCTGTGGAAGAAAGTAATGAGATTTGGCCGTAAGGGGAAGTTGAGTCCGAGGTACATATGACCGTATGAGATTGTGAAGAGGGTTGGTCCAGTTGCTTATCAGTTGCGTTTTTCATCCGAGCTAGAGAAGATAAACGATGTATTTCATGTTTCGATGCTCCGTAAGTATAGGTCCGATCCATCACATGTTATGCATGTAGAGGAGATTGAATTGAATCCAGATTTGACTTATGAGGAGGAACCAGTTGAGATTCTAGCTTCTGACAGTAAGGTGTTGCGGGGTAGATCGATTGAGTTGGTGAAAGTGCGGTGGCAACGTCGAGGGGTGGACGAGGCCACTTGGGAGAGGAAGGAGGATATGGAAAGGCAATTTCTGTATCTCTTTCAGTCAGGTAATTTCGGGGACGAAATTCCTTAAGTGGGAGAGAGTTGTAACACTCGTGTTTTGGGGTTAGGAGTTAGTCGCGTAAGTTGGTTCGAGTCGGTAAAATCAATTTTAATTAAATTAATCTTAGTTTTGATTTAATTGAGGTTTAAAATAAAAAGGGTGGCATTTTTGTAAATATGTGGAAAAAGGATGACAACCTTTTTGAAATTAAAAAGAACAAAAAAAGGCTTCATCTTTCCCTCTTTCCCCCATTTTCACGTTGAAAAACACCTAAACCCCTCCCAAACCCCTATCTACTATTCCATTTGATTTCTCCATCAATGCAAGGGAATTTTTGAAGGTAATTACACATTTGAATTCTCCTCATCATCCCCATCATTTACATAGTCTTAGATTTTAAAACTATCCATTTTTGTATTTTTCAAGTTTGATGAAAGTTTAGATTTTTAATGGGTTTTTCATTTGATTTTGATTTGCTGAGTTGGGTTTTGGTTTAATCTCATCAAAATACATTTAATATCTTGAAATGGTTGGATTTGGGTGAAAACCCGAAGTGGGTATTTGGGGCAATTTTTGAAGTGTCTAAAATTGAATTTTTGGTGTGTTTTAGGGTTGGATTGAAGGGCTGATGGTATAGAGTTATTAGGGAAGTGTTTTGGGACCTTTTAGATGCCATTTAGGTGTTAGAAATCATAGTTTAAGCTGGGTTTTTGGGGGAGCTCGAAAATGGGAATTTTGTGGCTAGTTGAGTTTAAAATTTGTGAAGTTTGACTTGTGTTTATGGGTTGGAGTTTGTAACTGAATTTAGCATCGAATTTGTGAGTAATGATTGTGTTTTTGTTCGTTAGAAGCAAGAGGAGACATCGGAGAAGCATCGGGACAGAATCCGGGAATTTAGGAGGCTTGCTTGCTTGCTTGGTTTGCTAAGGAAGAGTGGTGAGTAAAACTTTAAATTTGTTTTAAAGCTGGTTCAAGTGTGTGTAGTGGAAGTGTTGGAATGAGTTTGGTAGACCATTTCAAGGTAGAAGTTAAATTGGTAGTTTGACTTCTTGTTTGTTAATGAGCTTTGATTTCTTATGCCTATCTTGATCTTGCAAAGTATGAATTGGCTTGTATGTGTATACATTGTTGTGTGTGATGATGGCTGAATGATATGAACGATGATTAATGTGATGTGAATTAAAGAAATTGGCACTAATTAACTTACCGGGTGTAAATAATCGATCATTAGGATTAGTGTGCACACGATCGAGTCAAAACGCGCGTGGCCTTGATAGCGTTGAGTCATCAAGGAGGAGTACGATGATGTAATATTCCACCAAAAATTTATTTATATTATACGTGATGATGAGTGAAATCTCATCCGTAGGGCATGTGGTGATGAGTGTAATTCCACCGAGCTAATGTTGTTGTTGAGGGTAAATCCGCACATCCGAGTAAACTAATAGTTGCCAATGTACTTGTTCTTATGATTATGATGATGAGATAATTGATGTATATTGTTGAGCTTAATATGATGTAAGATGCCTTATATATGACTCTTGAGACACTAGCTAGGTTGCCTTGCTGATGCCTATGTATGTTGTGTGTGATGTTGATGATTGCATGATTGGACCCTGCATTGTTGTTGTTTTTGATTTTAGAGCATCCTCACTAAGCTTCTAGCTTACACTCTCATTTTCAACAATGCAGATCATTAGCGTGGTGTTAGCAAGGAGCAAGGCGAAGGGGCTTTCCAAGTTTGTAGTTGCTCAAGTATGATTTAGTAATTAATGTGGTAGTTTAGCAATGGGGCTACTATGTGTTTTTGTATGAGCGTTGTATGACTCATGGATGTTGTTGGTATCTATGCTTTTGTTGGATTTGTGAACCATGTTAAGCCTTGTTGAATGTTTGTGTTGAGATGTTATGCTTTTAGATGAGTACATGTGTTGTTGTTGCATGTTAACTCTATGTGTGAAGACATGTGCCTTATGGGCTATTAATATTTAAGTATGCCTTGAATGATATTTGAATGTGATGCACGAAACCTTGTTATGCATATTGATTTGTTGATGTTTGGCTTTACATGTTTATTGTGTGCTAAGAATGCGTTTTAGGGTGCCTTTCATCTAGAGGGAATGAATGCTGAGTCTTGAGTGTTTTGGTGGAGTTTTGGGGCTGCCTAGTGTCTTAAACCAGCAAAAATCTATCTTTTCGCAGCCCGTGTATCGAAACGGTTGGTCTCGTTTCGATACGGCCTCTTGTTTCAGGCCAGGCGTTTAGATACGCCCAGGGTCCGTTTCGGAACAGATTTGCTACTGGAAATCTGAGAAATTGTCGATATTTTGGGGTTTCGAAACGAGTCCAGGTGTTTCGGAACGGTCAATATATCGTTGACCATGAGAAGTTGACCGTTGGGGGTGTTTCGAAACGGTTGACCTCCGTTCTAATACAACCTTCTCGTGTGGGCTTGGAGTTGTTGACCAAGTCAAGGTGTTTCGATACACCTCAAGGGTGTTTCGAAACGGCCTGCCTAATAACTTAAAATTGGACTGTTTACTTGTTAATTTGAGTTCAGTTGCATGTCTCCGCTGTAGTGATCACATAGGATTTAAATGCGCCTTTAGAGAAGATTATGTAAAACCTATGTTTGATTTTGATATAATTAAATCATTAAGGATTATTTTGTAAAACTTAAAATTAGTTTTTAAATCCCTTTATAAGTTGTTAAAACACCAACACTTTGAAACTGATTTATAAAACTCAAACTCAAAATATTTTCTAAGTGTTCCAAGGCAAAACCATCCAAAAACGTCCAAGCGTATCGATACAGCACCTAGCGTATCGATACCATTTTGCCAAACTTGGTCACTGTCGACATCTGTATCGATACCCTAAACCCTCGTATCGATACGGCCCTGTGTTAAAATTCAAAGAGTTTGAATACGGTACCGATACGGCTAACCCCCGTATCGATACGGGCTTTGTAATTTTTTTAATATAAGTCAGTTTAAAAAATATGACCGTTGGTGTCAGTTGGTTGGTAACCAAACTTTAAAAGTTTGTTGACCCGTATCGATACGCCTATCTCCCGTACCGATACGGAGTTGGACAGTGAGCTAAGTTCAGAAAATAGTATCGATACGGCCCTTGCCGTTTCGATACCCCGTACCGATACGCTTACACACGTATCGATACCCCTATATTAAATGTGAACAACAGCTCTTTTTTTTTTGAGACAGGTACCGATACCCATTCCCGCGTACCGATACCGGTAGCTGCAGAAGTGCATTTATGGTGGTAAGAGAGGGTTCCAACGGCTCCATTTATGTTCCCAACCACCCAAACGGCTAGAAATCAATGAGAAGGTATAAAAGAGACATCCAAAAGCTACAGCAACAACTATTGAACTTCAAGCAAACACTTATTCATCAAATCCAAGCAATTGTGCCAAATTTCATATTTGTCTAGAAATCCCAATTTGTGTTCTTCATTCTTACTTTGTAAAATTGGGTTGAGTGCTTGTATTGGGGCTATCATTTGTATTGAGAGATACCTAATTAGCCTACAAATTTCTTTGTTCTCTTGTGTGAGGATTGGGTTGATTTTTGGGTAGAAAAATCAACCGAAATTGTAAAGGGTTGCCTCCTTGTCCTAGAAAAGGGGAAGATCAATTTAGTGAAATTGTTGCAAATCCTTAGTGAGACTAAGGTAGTGGATGTAGAGTTCATTTGGAACTTGAACCACTCTAAATCCCTTGTTCTTCAATTTTTAATTTGCCAATTTCCACCAAAATCCTTTAAATTTCCAATTCACCCCCCCCCCCTCTTGGTAAACATCGATCATTCGATCCACTCAACAGAAATATTTGAAAAAAAAATAATTTTAAGAGTAGGCCCCTAATGACAAGTTGATAAAAATTGAGCCCACAATAATAATGTTAAAAATTAGACCCCTAATAAAAAATATTGAGAAAAAATTGGACACCTACTAATAAATGTTAGAAAAATTGAATTTTAAGAGTAGACCCATAATAATAAATATTGAGAAAAATGAACCCCTAATAACAAGTGGTAAAAAATTAAACCCCTAATAACAATTATTGAAAATATTGGACTCTAATAGCTAATATTAAAAAATTAAAATTTAAGAGTAAACCTCTAATAAAAAATATTAAAAAAATTAAACCATAACACCAATATTATAAAAACATGGGCATTGGGCGGGCGCCCTTCTCGCTCATGCCCAAAGACGGCTCTGATTGTGAATAAAACAAGCTGAATTAGAAGAGATATTCTCATAGTGTTTCTCTGCCATATATTAATTAGTCAATGGATCATATATCAATGATCAGGAGCGGAGTTGCGATGTCAAAATTTTAGATGTTAACTCATGTTAAAATCGAGTAGAACTAAATGGTATATGTCGATTTTCTTTAAAGAATTTCAATTATTTTTTAAATCGATATTAATTTATTTTTAAATAATGTCAATTTTATATAAAATATAGATATTTTTCAAAATTTTAAGATATCAATTATATATATATGATGAGTCTACCACGTGCGACGAATACTACTGAACACCACTAACGTTGAATATCGTTGAACACTATTAAATTAATTAATAAAAATTAAAAATTTCAAGGACTCGATATATAATTAATAATTATTTTAAAAAATCAATTAAATTATTTTTCATATATATTAATTTTTTAATTTTTTTAATAAGAGTAAACTACATATTTAGTACCCCACCTATTTTCTTATTTCTATTTTGGTACCCAAATTAATTTTTTTTAAAAATGGTACCTTACGTTACGTATTGTTTCTATTTTGGTGCCCTGACTGTTATAAAATAAACGAAAACAATGACGTTGCTTAGTCAAATAACAGTTTTACCCCCTAAAACTTATTCAATCTAACAATTTTATCCAAAATATTATCAATTTAAACATCATTTTTAATTTTTTGGATTAAAAATGTAAATTTATTCTTTTTTCTTCTTCCATTCGAAGTATGAAAAATTAGGTATCGAACATCTTCTTCACTGTCAGTACATTTTCCTGCAAATTTTCATCAACTACTTTTTTCTTAATTCATCCAAAAATAATATCGACTTTAATAACAACAACAAAAAACAAAGTATAAAAAAAGTGAAAATCAATTAAAATCTACAAGAGCAAGAAGCGCAACAAATAAAATACACTGTGCTGTCATAGCCGATCCCCAATGTTGGTGTGAAAATTGTTGACGCTTTGTAACTTAGGTGGTTATGTGACTGTGTGAGTAGTATATTCCGGGAATTCGGCGTATGGCAGGTGGGTGTTGTTCAAGAACACCATTAGCAGTTGGCGGTTAATGCACTTTAGAAAGACGGGGCAAGCTTATATTTCTTTCTAATTAGTTCGAATGTGCTTCATGCCTAATGTGGTAATGCTCTGCTCTCAAGGATCACGATTCGATGGTGGAATCCCGCAACCTTTGAAGGCATGCATCCTGAAGGTACATCTCAATTCTCATAGATTTTGATGGCCTTATGTAGAAGACAAATCTTACCTATGGACTTGGCTGTTCGTGGTTCCCTTAGCTGCTTATACCCTCTGCCAAGTTCTTTATTTCCTCATTGTAAGTATTTTTATAATATATTCATTCAGAGGGTTCTTCATATTATAGGGAAGTTTCTAAAAAAAGCTCAAAAAGCAAACAACATATGGTGGCTTTTAAGTGGTTTGCTGGAGGATCAAAACCGTTTGTTCATGTAAGCCATTTTTACGGTCGCAACCATGGCACTCACAGTCCCGATCTTTCTTTCATATGAATTCCATGCGATTTTCCAAATACGCAAGGTTTCTGCTGTAGGAAAAATGTTTGGTTAAAACCGAAAAGGGTTGAAAATAAGACTTGCTTGAGGCGTGCACTAGACACTGTCCTTAAGGATATTTCGCGGTGAAGCGTACCCTCCAGGATTCAACAAGCACTTCTGCTAAAGCAGGCAACAGAAAGAGCAAAGAACCAATGAATACTCAGCTTTAAAAGGTGTTTAAAATGAATGAAAGAAGAAGAAAATAAGTAGATGATTCTGCTTTTGAGATGTGAATTATGAAGGCTTATGTGCTTGGTATTTATAGTACCATGCATGCCTAAAAAGGCATCTAAAAATAGTAATTAGACAAGGGCAAATCGGTCGAAAATAAAATGAATGGTTAAGAATAAAGATATTTTTATTTGAAATGAATGGTTAAGATTAATTAGAAAAATGGATGGTTAAAAATGAATATAATTTCATTTTAAAATGGATGGTTAAAAACGAACTTTAAAAATAATAAATAAATAATAAAAATAGATTGAGCCTCTAGTTCATGCACATGGGAAAACTCGCCAGTTTCAACTGGACTGAACTTCTTAACCAAACCTCATGTGCGCGCAACCACCATTATATTTTTCTCTTACAAGCTCAATACCAAGTCTTTATATTTAAAGACAAAACAAATAATATAAAAGAGAGATGTGAGATTCTTTGAAATATACTAGGTAAACTTATATTTTTACAACATCTGCATCTGTATGGAATGGAGGAAGCTTTATGTCAAGGAGAAAAAGAGATCCGAGAAGTAGGTGCCACCGGCGTCACAAAATCAACAAGATCAACCCCTCGATTCAATCAGAAATGAGATGAAGGAGAACGGATCTTCTGAGATTCACCAGCACCAGTCCGGATAGCTGTGAATGAATAGTTGGCTGTAAAAAAAAAACATGGACAGTGTGTGTTGTGTGTTGCAGTTCAAGGACGAACAGTGGTTGGTTTGTTCTTTTATTAGACAATCCTAACATGTAGTTTTCTAATCGTGAATCCCTAATAATTTTATTAGACAATCCTAAAAAAATAGTTTGGGTATTAAAATAAAAATACGAAAATAGGTACGGTATTAAATATGTAGTTTACTCTTATTAAAAATTTAAAATTTTAATATATATGAAAAATAATTTAATTGAATTTTTTAAATAACTACTAATTATATATTGGGTGTTTAAATTTTTTTAATCTTTATTAATTAGTTTAATAATGTTCAGTGGTATTCATCGGTGTTCGTCGCACGTTGTAAAATTTCCATATATATATATATATACGATAATGTTAAATGAAAACGAACAATGAGAAATTTTTAAAAAATATATAAATAAAATGTAAAATGTCCCGATCGGTAATGCGTGGATTGATAAAAAAGACAAATCTTTTTTAATGTGAATCGGAGAGATTTTCAAACCACTTTTAGTAGTTAGGGTTCGTCGACGTCGACCCAGAAAATGAAGGGTGACGTGCGTGAGGCTAAATTTGATAATTTTAAATTGTTGAATTTTTTAATATTATTTATAATCCATATATAAATACACAAAAAAAGCAACATGATAATGCACCAATTTCCATCTTAATCAAAATTAATATATGTGTCCGTCTAATTTGATAGTTCGATATGAAATGTGATTTAAATTTGGATCAATTTTAATTTGATTTTTAATTTTAAAATATATTATTAACTATCTTTTATGTAAAAGAAAGTAATATTAGTTTGTTATCTAAATACATCTAATTCAATCCTTTAATAATTCTATTATAAAAAGCTCACCCCCTTGTGTCCTGGTGGCAAAGGTTGATGTTTATCATCCCTTGGGACCCGGGATCAAGCACCAGTATTGCATGCTGTGTGTGCCTTCCTTGAAAAAAGGTTAAAAGAAAGTTGAACAGATGTTACCCTTGCATCACACCAGCATATTCTAATAATTTTATTATAAAACTATATATAAGCGTTATTATTTTTGGGTATATTGTATGTTTGTTTTGCTCAATGTTTGTAGTTGTCTTTCCGAACATATAATCTTAAATATTTAAATTTATATTTCTTTGAGGGTAAAACAGTCTTACAATTTTACCCATTACTTATTAGTATATACTAGTATATGTAATGCTTACATGAATTACAAATAATATACAAAGTAAATTGATTTTTAACAGTTTCCAAATATTATAAAAAATGTTGCCTTTTTGTATAAACAAAATTACACATCATTATATTATCAAAAAAAAATTACACATCATTATTTAAAACATTTGTATATAATTATCAGAATTTTAATGTATGTAAAATCACACTATAATTCAAATAATTATCAAACTACAAAATTACAAGAATGGAAATAGAAAAGATACAAATTTACAAAATTAAATTGAAACCCTTTTAGTAAAATCCTAAGGTAACCTTATTAATTATCAGTTAGTCTACGGAATAAAATATTATATCTCTTAAAAAATGTGTTAGGTCTCAATCCCGGCATTATCGGTGAAACAGATTGATTGGAATGATATCTTTATAATGTACATTTCGAATTGTATATCCGCGGTTATACCAAAAAAAATCAACTAATATTAAGCAAGACAAAACAACAATTCAAAAGTTTTAAACATTTTGAAGAGTCAAAGACAACATAAACTAAAAATATTAAAAATAGCCGGCCAGTGAGATTGATTGAATGTGACAGAAAAGGCTCAAATTTACACGTAAAAAATACAAAGTAGCTTACACACACATATATCATATAAAGAAAAACCAGAATTCCACAACTCGGAATACTAAAGAAACATCTGAATTCAGCATTCAGAGAAGAAAAAATGAGTGTCCTTATGAAGCTTGCCATATTTGTCCCATGCAGTTTCTTCCTCGTAGCTTTAGTAAAGTTCCTTTACGATTACTTATGGACACCTCTCCGTATACAACATATCATGAATTTACAGGGAATCAAAGGACCTCCTTACAGATTCATCCATGGAAACAACAACCAAGTTACTCGAATGAAAAAGGAGGCGTCGAGCAAACCGATGAGCTTGATTCGACATGATGTATTTCCCAGAGTGCAGCCACATATTTACTCCTGGCTCAACACGTATGGTAAGCAAACCAGGTTTTTTTTCCCGATTACTTCAGTCTAAAGTCGTACCACATCTCCGATATGTCTCCATATAAGGTACGGTTTCTAATTTCTAGCTGTAAGCAAAGATCGACCCTTTTGTTTTTGATGTGATTAGGGAAGAATTATCTTTCTTGGAACGGTGTTCAAGCTGAGCTTGTGATCTCAGAACCGGAACTGGTGAAAGAGGTGCTGAAAAATAGTCAGAAAGCTTTCCCGAAACCGAAGCCTACACTTCTTGGTAGCAAGCTGCTGGGGAAAGGGCTTGTGATGGTTGAGGGTGAAAAATGGGTGAAGCAGCGGAAGTTGGCTAATCACGTTTTTCATGGCGAAAGCTTAAAGGTAACTGGTAAAACCTCGAAATATTTGAACTAGTGTTTGGTTTTGGAAAAAAAAATTATCGTTTTTTTCTAGTGCTTGAGATGTATGTTACTTGAATTCTCGTCGAATATAGTTAGACACGAGTGTTGGCAGGGACGGAGAGCCATTAATAACAGTCGTATTTTTTTATATATATAATAGTGTTTTTTTAATTTAAATATTACTTAAATAAAATTTTTGTCCATCACAATTTTTAGATTTAAAGCTTTATTAGGCTGTTGCGGTTGTTCTTCACGTGTTTGATTTTAGTTTTGTCCTTGAGCATTAGATACAAATATGGGTGAGCAAAATTCGACTCCACTCTAAAAAAATTAAATTTGTCGACTCGACTTGAAAAGAAATTCAAATGGAACTTCAAATAATTCAAAATTTTTAATAATTAGTGGATCGATTTTCTAGTTCGAGCCGAGTCCATCAATTTTGTATGATATATGTAAATCACATATGAAAAATATGATATATATATATATATCCAATACACTGGCGGTGAAAATTTTTAGTTTCCACAAGTGCCTTATTTTTAGGGTCTAGGAACTTAGTTTAGGTGTAAGGATTAGGGTTTATGTGTAGGTTTTTAGAATTTAGGGGTTAGGGTTTCAATTTTAGTGTATTATGTTGAGGACTTAGGTTTTAAGCTATAAACTCTAAATTCTAATCACAATTCTTAAATTCTAAACTATTAAACCTAAACCCCAAAACCTTACCCCCTAAATTGAGTCCCTAAACCCTAAAACTAAGGCACTTGTGGAAACTTTTAGTTTCCACCGCCAGTGTATCAAATAATTATTGTGTATATATCTATATATATTTGCGCGCGTGCGCATATCATATATGGTTCTAGAAAACCGTTTAAATTGAAATCAACTAACACCATAACATTATAAATGTTTGCAATTAAATTTGAATAAGAACTCGACTCAACTCAAATTTCATAAACTCAACTCGAAAGAAAATTCATATAAAGTTTAAGTTGGAATAGGACTAGTAAACTCGAGTAACTTAATTTTTTTATTTGACTCGATCAAATGCTCACCTTTAGATATGTTGAGATTTTAGGGGCTCGATTCGATCAACCGTTCTTGCTCGCCAAGTGTGGAAAAGTTGGATAATTGGGTGATTTAGTGGGAGGTGAAAATTTGGCAATTTGACACAAAGATTTATAGTGGTTCAACCTTCTAACCAAGGTCTACATCCACTACCTTAGCTTCCCACTAAGGATTTCCAACAAATTCACTAAGAATTTCGTCCTCTTTTCTAGGATTAGGAGGAAACCGTTACAACCATCAAAGCTTTCTACCCAAAGCTTGAAGGCGCACTCTCTTTACAAAGAAAGACTTAGCAAACTAGAAATCCCTCTAAAAGGTGTTTGTTTGCAATTCTAAGCACTCACCCACAATCTAAACACTTGACAAAATTTAACAATGTAAGCTCACAAGTGTTGTCTAAGCAAGAAATAAACAATTAGAGCTCTAGACAAATTTTGACATCATAATGTTGTAACAATTGAAGCATTAACCTAATCTTGATGCTTGGAGGTCCCTTTTATACTCTCAATTGAGTTTGTAGCCGTTACTAGCCGTTGGGGATGATTTGGAGCCGTTGAGGACTTTATTTCCCTTCATAAATGCTGTTCTGTAGCTAGTCGTATCGATACGCGTGGAACCGTATCGGTACGGCCTTCATAGGAACTAGTCGTTGAGCTCTTGCCAGCCAAAGCGTATCGATACGCTTGAGGGCGTATCGGTACGGGTGTACATTTAAATGGTTGTTGGGAAATAGCCGTTGGGGTTGGTTGAAATGGGATCGATACGCTTACCTGGCGTATTGAAACGATCCCGATCCGTATCGATCCGTATCGATACGGGTTTTGACAGTGGCCAAACTTGGGCAAAAAGGTATCGGTACGGGTATAACCGTATCGATACGGGTACTTTGAAAACACGAGTTTGGCTATTAAAAACATGAAAAATCTTTGCCAAAAACCTCTTAAAATACCTCAAACATAATTTCAAGTTGTTTGGACTTTAAAACAAGTTTTAAATTCTTTTCAAATTAGTCCAAAACATTTTTCAATTATTATATCAAAACATTAGTTCTACAATCTCCCCCTTTTTGATATAATAAAACTAACTTGAAAAATTGTTTGGGATTCTCCCCCTTTAACTTTAAAAATGTGAATAAGAGATTAAAGATATGAAATCAAATAAAGCTCCCCCTTATTCATTTGAAAATTCAATTTTTCAAACCATTTCTCCCCCATTTTTTTATATCAAAAAGAATTTAAATTGACATTTAGTTTCAAAATAACAATAGAGGTAAAAGAAATTTGACACACTTAAAATTTTTGGTTTAAAATTGGCTCCCCCTTACTCAAAGCATCATAAGAATGTTAGTTCAACATGTATGATTATAACCTAGTTGAAAGAAAATAAATAAAATAAAATCAAAAACAACTAGATTTTACCAACACTTGACCCCAAGGGAGGATGTGAAGCCTTCCTTCTTCAAGTGTTCTCCCTTTGTGTGCATGGAGCTCCCCCTCAAATTTGGACTTGTTGATCACTTTCCATCACACCTAGCAAAAGACAATCAAGTAATTTTTGGTATCCAAATTGCTTTGGATCCATAGACGTTAGTTGAACAAAATTTAGTCCCCTTAGGAATCTATTTTTCAATTTCATCCTTTTTAGTTGAAGTGGTTAGTCCTTTTGGGACCCAAACACTTCTAAAACATTTTCCATTTACAAATCTAGGGGCACTAGATTGTCTTACATAAAAATTTGATTTTCCAAAATTGTTTTTCTTTTCAAGCTCTTTGGAAATCAAATCTTTTTCTTTTTGAACTTTAAGAAGCAAATTTTGTAAATCAAGACATTTTTGTTCAAAATCTTTCAATTTTGCTTCAAGTTCAAGATTTGTTTTGGAAAGCAAATCATTTTCAATTTTTATTTTTGAAATCAACTTTTTGTTCTTGGAAAATGATACCTTGAATTCCAAAAGCAAATCATCATAGGCATCTTGTAACTCATCAAATGTATATGAATTTGAAATAGATGAGTTAGAAGTTACCTCCCCCTCATTGAGGGCCATCAAGCATAGGTGGGCTACTTCATCATCGGTGGAGTCTTCATCACTCCATGTGGCCACATATGCTTGTTTTGAAGATGATCCCTTCTTTTTGGATTTGTGGGAGTTCTTCATCTTCTTCATCGATTCATTCCATTTTGCTCTTCATGAACCGGGCATATTTGTTGAAGAGATAGGTCATCTCTTCATCTTCACTTTCCTCCTCACTTTAATCTACATGATGGCATGTGGAGGATTTGAGAGCTATGGCACTAGCATTGATGCCTAGCTCCATGATCTTCTTCTTCCCCATCGCTCTAATCTCTTCCTTCTTCTTCTCCTCTTCTTTGTTTTTCTTCATTATTTGGTGAGTGAGAAGAGACTGCATGAGTTCATCAAGCTTCAAGGTTTTGAGATTCTTGGCTTCGATGATGGCGGTCCTCTTTGAGTCCCATGACTCGGGAAGGGAGTAGATGAGCTTTCGGACAAGCTTCTCTTCCGGGATGGCTTCTCCATAACCTTTAAGACCATTGGTGATAGTGGAGAACCTATCAAACATCTTCTCGATGTTTTCTTCCGGATCCATCTTGAAGTTCTCATACTCTAAGGTTAGGAGCCCAATCTTGGTCTCCTTGACTTCATTGGTTCCCTCGTATGTGACTTCAAGCTTGTCTCATACCTTCTTTGCACTCTCACAAGAAGACATCTTCTCATAGATGGTTGGGCCAAATGCACGAAAGAGCATGTGCAAGGCTTTGCAATTTAGCTCCATCTTCTTGCGATCGTTGGCACTCCATTCCGCTTTGCTTCCTTGAGGCACGAACGGACCATCTTCAACTATGTCACATAGCTTGTAATCACTTGACTTCAAGAAGAATTTCATCTTTGTCTTCCACTGGGCATAGTGATCTCCGTCGAAAAAAGGTGGTTTGTCGATTGATTGTGCCATTGAGCCGGTTGGTGAAATGTTGATCGAGCTTGTCGGATCTTCTCAATAAGATGTGAATCCTCTTCGATTGAGCCAATCTCTGATACCAATTGTTGAGATTTTAGGGGCTCGATTCGATCAACCGTTCTTGCTCGCCAAGTGTGGAGGAGTTGGATAATTGGGTGATTTAGTGGGAGGTGAAAAATTGGCAATTTGACACAAGAATTTATAGTGGTTCAACCTTCTAACCAAGGTCTACATCCACTACCTTAGCTTCCCACTAAGGATTTCCAACAAATTCACTAAGAATTTCGTCCCCTTCTCTAGGATTAGGAGGAAACCGTTACAACCCTCAAAGCTTTCTACCCAAAGCTTGAAGGAACACTCTCTTTACAAAGAAAGACTTAGCAAACTAGAAATCCCTCTAAAAGGTGTTTGTTTGCAATTCTAAGCACTCACTCAAAACCTAAACACTTGAGCAAATTTAACAATGTAAGCTCACAAGTGTTGTCTAAGCAAGAAATAAACAATTAGAGCTCTAGACAAATTTTGACATCATAATGTTGTAACAATTGAAGCATTAACCTAATCTTGATGCTTGGAGGTCCCTTTTATACTCTCAATTGAGTTTGTAGCCGTTACTAGCCGTTGGGGATGATTTGGAGCCGTTGAGGACTTTATTTCCCTTCATAAATGCTGTTCTGTAGCTAGTCGTATCGATACGCGTGGAACCGTATCGGTACGACCTTCATAGGAACTAGCCGTTGAGCTCTTGCCAGCCAAAGCGTATCGATACGCTTGAGGGCGTATCGGTACGGGTGTACATTTAAATGGCCATTGGGAAATAGCCGTTGGGGTTAGTTGAAAGGGGATCGATACGCTTACATGGCGTATCGAAACGATCCCGATCCGTATCGATACGGCAAGGCCTGTATCGATACGGGTTTTGACAGTGGCCAAACTTGGGCAAAAAGGTATCGGTACGAGTATAACCGTATCGATACGGGTACTTTGAAAACACGAGTTTGGCTATTAAAAACATGAAAAATTTTTGCCAAAAACCTCTTAAAATACCTCAAACATAATTTCAAGTTGTTTGGACTTTAAAACAAGTTTTAAATTCTTTTCAAATTAGTCCAAAACATTTTTCAATTATTATATCAAAACATTAGTTCTACAAGATACAAGTAGTTAAATAAGGCTTATGTCCATTCCAATTTTTAGATTTAAAGGATTAATAGGCTATTTCCCCTCCCAATCCGTCCTCGAGTGTCGGATACAAGTAGCAGTGAACAAAACTTGACTCGACTTGAAAAAAATTGAATTTTTTACTCAAATCGTATTTCATGAACTCGACTTTCTTGAATTCTTTAATAATTAGTGAATTGGTTTTAAAATTTGAGCCGATTCCCTCAACTCTGTCTGATATATGTACATCACATAAGAAAAAAAGAAATATATATGTATATCATATATGGTTATAGAAAACCATCTAAATTGAAACCAATTAGTATCATAATATTATAATTGTTTACAATAAAATTTGAATAGAAACTTGACTCGACTAAAATTTCATAACCTCGACTAATAAAAATTTCAAATTTAGTTATAAAATAGGACTCACCAACTCAACTAACTCAATTTTTTGTTTGCTTCACTCGATAGAATGTTCACCCTTAAATTTAAATACTTCGATAAGAAAGAAGAATCTCAACAACATGGCTTGAGACTATCTGGAACTAAATTTTATGTTGTTGCTTACATATTGGAGGATTGTTTGAGCAGAACATGATTCCAGCAGTAATTGCTAGCGTTGAAACAATGCTGGAAAAGTGGAAAGGCCAAGAAGGTAAGGAGATCGAAGTGCACCAAGAATTTAGATTATTGACTTCAGAAGTGATATCGAGAACAGCTTTCGGTAGCAGTTACTTAGAAGGGGAGAAGATATTTAACATGTTGAACAAGTTGTCGATAATCGTGATCCGAGGTATGTTCAAGACAAGGATTCCTTTCATCAGGTATGCTACCTCTATGCTTAATCAATGCAAATTCCCATGGAAGTAGTTTTCTCCTTACACTTAGCTGACCTTGGTTTGCTTCAACAGCAAGTTATGGAAAACTGCAGATTTGGTAGAGTCAGAACAGCTTCAAAAAGGAATACAAGATTGTGTGATGGATATTATTAAGAAACGAGAAGAGAAAGCCGCGAGTGGAGAAGTTGACGGCTTCGGCGACGATTTTCTAGGACTACTTGTAAATGCCTATCACGACTCGGACGAGAAAAAAAGACTTCCGTTGGAGGATCTGGTAGATGAGTGCAAAACATTCTACTTTGCTGGACAAGAAACTGTTAATTCATTGCTTGGATGGACAGTCTTGCTTTTGTCAATCCATAGAGATTGGCAAGAGAAAGCAAGAAGAGAGGTGATTGAAATATTTGGTAACCAAAATCCGCATCCCGAAGGCATTGCCAAACTCAAAACTGTAAGTAAATAACAACTGCAACACGAGTTTCGATTCTGTCCATGTTGATATTCATTGTTAATGTTTACGTTTTGCAAACAGATGACCATGATCATTAACGAAACTCTGAGGTTGTACGGTCCATCGAACGGTCTGCATAGACGAGTCGGAAGAGAAGTTCAGTTGGGAAAGCTAGTTTTGCCTGCTAATGTAAATTTAGTGGCTCTGAATATTGCACTTCACCATGACCCTCAACTGTGGGGAGACGATGTGCATCTTTTTAAACCGGAGAGATTCGCAGAAGGAATCGCAAAAGCTACCAACCACAACGCAGCTGCATTTTTCCCATTCGGGTTGGGGTCTCGATCTTGTGTTGGAATGACCTTTGCAACCACCGAAGCCAAGATTGCTCTATCCATGATTCTACAACGCTACACCATGACCCTCTCCCCTGCCTATGTCCACAAACCAATACTCGTCGTCACCCTTAAACCACAACATGGGATTCAAATAATACTCGAGTCACTGCATAATTATTAAGAACTCCAGACATAATCCAGTTGGTTCATGTATTCACTTTTAAAAGATGGTATGTAACGAGTATGAATCTAGTATTTGCAATCCTTTTCATAGTCCCAATCTAACCACCTTGGGCCTTGGCCCAATGATGACACTTGGGCCCAAGCCCAAGGTCATTAGATCAAAGCCCTGCTTTATACGAAAAGAAATACATACTACTACTCTCCAATATGGTAAAACATGCAAACAATAAAAGATACATATGTTTCCTGTATTGTTAATCAATTATAGTTTTCTAAATCACGGAGCTTAGGTGAGATATGTGGGTGGTTTAAAGATTTAGGGGTCTTTTACAAATTTATTAAATGAGATCGTCGGTATAAAATAAATAAATATTTTGTGAACTGTTGCACGGTAGACTGATTTTTGAATAGAAAATGAATATATATAATTAAAGCTCTTGCTGATAACACGTTATGAATAAAATAACGAAGAACGATAATAAGAATAAAAGTACAAAGAAATGAGAGAAAGAGGGAGATTTGTATTATTCTGAATATTGACATGAGTATCGAATGCCTTAATCAAATCATCTATTTATAGGTATTAGAAGTACATACAGGCTCGTTTCTGAGGTTTTGGTGGCCCTATTGCGAATCAAAAAATTGGGCCCATGACCAAGGATTTAAATTACGGTAGCGGTCATGTTCTCGATCACGTTGTGTTTATTGTGATTGCAGGCATAATGGATGTTATTATGGTCATTGCAAGTATCGTGGATGTGAATTATTAATAACATATGTTATTGTGGACATAGCAGTTGCGAACCGTTATTTAAATCATCGTCCCTAATAACAAGTGTTAAAAAAATATAAATTTTAATAGTAGTTTCATAATAACAAGTATTGAAAAAATTGGGCCCTTAATAAAAAAATATTAAAAAAATTAGGCCCTTAATAAAAAGTATTGAAAAAATTAGACTCTTAATAAAATGTATTGAAAATATTGCACTCTTAATAAAAATAAATATTAGAAAAGAAAATTAAATTTTAAGAGTACGCCCCTAAAAACAAGTATTGAAAATAATTTGTCCCCTAATAACAAGAATTGAAAAAATGGCCCCTTAATAATAAGTATTAGAAGAAGAAAAAATTGAATTTTAAGAGTGTCTAAGATAAGAAATATTGGTGGGGAATTAGGCACTTAATAACATATATTAAAAAAAATTAAATTATAAGAATATGCCCCTAATAATAAATTTTGAGAAAAAAATTAGGTCATAATAATAAATATTAGGAAAAAAATTAGGCTCCTAATAACAAGTATTAAAAATAATTGGACCTTGTATTTAATATAAAAATATTTTTTTATAAGTATAATATATTATAAAAATTCTAAGCCCTTGGCAGTTTCCCCTCATGCCCGGGCCCAAATACGACCCTTTAAAAATAATATTTCTAATGATAAAGTAAATTAATCTCCTTATATAAAATTCACATCATGATAGACATCCATGCAGATAAATATTCATAACACAATTATATTTTTATTTTTTTCTTATATTTTACTAATATACCGTAACTAATCTTTTGTTTTTCATTATAAACATTTTACTTAATTTATTTTGGGACCCTAACTCTCTTGGGGCCTTGTACAACCGCACATATTGCACATTTTCAAAATCATCCATAGTTAGATATTGAAGATTTTTTTATTAAAAAAAGATAGTAAGGATTTTTTCTACCCCAACCAATGGTTAAAGGTTCGATTATCACTCTAGACATAGTGCAATTTTTAAACTTATGGCCAATGTCTATTCCTACATAGGTCAATAATACGAAAGTGACGGTTCAAAATAGCTATCAGGGTGTTTTTCGATGGACAATTGTTGATTTTCCGTTTTTGTTTTGGACGGAGGTCACCGTGAATCATCAATCACCAATCAAAAACTATCTCGACAACCAGTTTGAACCACCATCTTATTTGTTACACATTAACAATTAAATTATTCCGGTATGACACATTTTCCCTTTCGATTTCATAATTACAAATGTGTTTGTTTAAAATAAAAAGTAATTTTAATTCGCTTCATTATACTCTAGTTAAAACATTTTAAAGAAATAAAAGACTTTATATTGATATCCATATATTAAATAAATTGATCCATGTACTTTTGAAAAGAGACTCTCCTCCATTTATATTTGTGTGAATGTTAAGTTAGCTACACCGTGTATTCTTTGAGACTTTTCATGTTTAGGCTTCGTTGACCCACAAAACGTTGAATTAATTAAATAAAAAATCGATTATATTATATTAAACACAATGTAAAATATCACACAGATAGTCAAACACAACACATTTAACTTTTAATAAATATATTTATTAAAAGCAATAAATTATAGTAGTGGAAATGAATGGATGAAAGGAGGACACGTGCACGTGCAAACATCAAATCGGATGGTTATTAATAAGTTTCCAGTACAAGTACAGTGCATTTAAAGTTCATAGTTCAAATGGTCGGTCCATGCATGCCCACATCGACTATTTTGTAGGAGATTAATGCCCACATCTACCCTCCTTTCCTCTTAATAATAAATTGCTATTTATGCTACCCATGTGGACGGTTAGACTTTACAACTTCAAATTTCCCAATATCGATAATAATTCCATTGAATACATCTTTAATCAATCATGATTTTACAATAATTAATTCATATTTATTCAATATAAAAGAAGTCCAATACAAGAACTAAGAGACAACGACTATTTTTGTAGGAGATTAAGGCCTGTTAGACAGTATTTATTCAATGGGCGTTTTTTATTCGAATGAAAAAATAATATCGAATAGTCATGGAAAGCGCTTCAAATGAGTATTTAATTGTTTGAGTTAGTCCAAATAAAAATTTTAAAAAGTTAAAAATTTTAGCTTCTTCCCAAACAATCGTTCTCACTTAAATGAGCATTGAAAAATTTACAACGAATGATGTTTAAATATATCTCTATTAATAATGTCACAAACTAGTACAGAAACATTATCGTAAGAAATCAATTGAAAGTCTGAAGAGATTAATAATTTTGTCATGTCATCTACAACTATATTAATCTTATTTTGAATCTATTTTATCTCTGTAATCCAACTTTTAACTTGTAAATTAGAAATTGCACGAACAATGAGAAACATCTAGACTGGTGATCAATTTAGCAGCTTGAAATCATTATAAACATGTTTAAATTTAGAGCTTTGAAATATTATAACAGTGTAACTATTTATAACTCATTAACCTTTAATTTATTAATTTGATGATAATTGTCCATTGAAACATGTTTAAATTTAGAGCTTTGAAATATTATAACAAGAATAATATCGATTTAATTTGAATATAAAATTCTTTGTTCAATAAATATAATTGATTAAGGATTATAAACATATCATTATAAAAATCTCATGCTTTGTTCGACAAAAAAAAATCACATTCTTTTTTTAGGTTATATTCTCTCCGTCCTACTTAAATTGTCTCTTATTAACTTTTTAAAAATTAAAAATTTTAAACTTTGACCACACTCACTTTAAATATTTTTTAAAAATTAAAATTTATAAAATATATATTTCAAAACTAATTGATTGAAGGTTTTTTTTTTTGATCGAGAATGTATGATTTTATTAACGGGGAATCATACAAAATGCATCTACACGCGCCTCATTAAAAACCTCCCTAAAATCCTAAATGGAGGAAAAGAGTACGACGCGTATATGCGGATACAAGCCAAAAACAAACTCTAAAACAATGCACACCAAAATCCGAATCCCAATCACCAAACTCCCCCACTCTACCGAACTGACTCCCAAAACCCCTGCAACATCCCGTCCGCAAAACACCCACTACCACCTTTGTTAATGCTGTCCTTGCCAACATACCACACAGGCAAAGAAACTCAACACCCGAGCCAAACCTCCCGAACACAATCACGCCATCCCCTCCCATGTCACCAAGCACACCCTCACACCCCCACCTAACCATCGATCGCCCTCATCCTCACCTACAACCGTCTACCTCCTACGCGCATCCACCTCACTTGGTCAACCCCCCCTTTAGCCAACGTATCGGCCACACAATTCCCCTCACGTAAGACATGGGAAAAACATATGTTCGGCATGATCAAACAAGCGTCGTCGATCACGCGAAACCAATTCCACAATTTCCATGGCCTCTCTTCCCGCTGTTCCACCCATGCCAGCGCCACTTTCGAATCCGACTCGATAGTTATTGAAACAGCATTAGGTTGCAATTCCAGCAAAAATTCAATCGCTGCCACCATTGCGCATACTTCAGCCATATTTGAATCCATCACACCCAAAGGCCC
The DNA here is from genome assembly GCA_958450335.1 of Hibiscus tridactylites. Lineage (NCBI taxonomy): Eukaryota > Viridiplantae > Streptophyta > Magnoliopsida > Malvales > Malvaceae > Hibiscus > Hibiscus tridactylites. The sequence continues at coordinate 32,355,917 of OY288273.1, read as the reverse complement.
CGCGAACAACGCCAAAATCACACCATGTTCATCTCTCAACACGCCTCCACAGCCCGCTTTGCCAGGCTTCCCCCTTGCCGCCCCATCAACATTGAATTTCAACGATCCCCTCGCCGGCGGTATCCATGACACACCAGTCCGATGCGCTTTCCGTATTGTCGAGGGAACACACTCCCACGGTTCCTGCCACCAAACCGCCTCATCCAAAGTCACTCCTTCATGTAACGCCTTCAACCAATGGAAAGATCGTAATTTAATAAGAAAAATCAAATCATCCCGTGTCACTCTCTTGTGTCTGAAAATCAGTTCATTTCGCGCTAGCCATACGGACCACAAAACAGCCGCGCAACATGTCACCCACCATTTCCGATGAAAACCAACAAACACCCCCCCATAACACTGCACAAGCATCTCCGATATCAATTTCGGCCACACAAACGACATGTTCCACCATCTCAGCACATCATCCCAAATCCCTTTAATTACCGGGCACCATAGTAAAATATGGGAAATTTCATCCTCGCCATCTCCACACCATACACAAGTCACGGATGTAGATTGCAAGGGAATCCCTCTATCTCGTAAAAAACAAAGAGTTGGTAGCCTATGTAGTAACGTGAACCATAAGAAGCATTGTACCTTGGGAGGGGCTGCTATATTCCAAACCATAAACCCCTCTAAATTACCTTCCTCCATTCTATAACAATTCATTAGATACAACAAATCTTTCGTCGAAAACTTGTCGCGCTTGTTCGGACACCATATAAGCTGGTCCTCCCTCCCCTCACAAAGCTGCCAACCTCGAATTACCAACACCAAATTCGTCACCATGTGCTGTTCAAATTCCCTCAGCTCACGCACGAACAACACAGCCCATTCCCCATGTTCGAAGCAGCCTCTACATGCATACTCGGCAACAGTGGCATTCTTCCTAATCGCCACACGAAACAGCCGCGGAAACGCCAACCTTAATGGCCGGTCCATACACCATATATCGTACCAAAACAAAATCCGCTTACCATTTCCTACCAACCACTTGAAACAATTTGTCGCCATGTAATGGCTTACCCTCTCATCCTCCTGTGTCGATACAATTTGTTTCCAAACTGTCGACATTTTATTTTTTCGCTCCCCATTAAATCGCCACGATAACACTTGTTCTCCATATTTTGCCACTATCAGATTCCGCCAAAGCGATTGATTTTCTGTCGCATATCGCCATGCCCATTTCGCCAATAACGAAGTGTTGCGTAATTGCAAATCAACTACCCCCAAACCCCCTAAATGCTTAGGCCGACATACACGCGCCCAATTCACCCGACTCATTTTTTTCTTCAACTCCATATCCCCCCATAGAAATTGCCTTCTAATCTTGTCAATTCGAGCGATCACCGATTTGGGAGCAGCAAAAACACACATATAATATAAAGGTAAAGATGAAAGTACCGAATTGACTAACACTAACCTCGCAGCGAAAGAAAGCGAACACTTTTTCCACCCTGCCAACTTGCACCTAATTCGCCGAATCACCGGCTCCCACATAGAGCTATGTCGCGGGTTCGAGCCAATGGGCAACCCCAAGTATGTAAACGGTAGAGCACCCTTCCCACACCCAAGTATTGTTGCAATCTCATCCACTTGAGCGATATCCCTCCCAACCTCATACACACAAGACTTAGCAAAATTAATGTGTAGTCCTGATGCATACTGAAAGCCTATCAGAATCCGTTTCAGTTGTCTAGCTTCCTCCACTTGCGCATTTAGAAAAATTAGCGTATCATCCGCAAATTGTAAATGCGATAAACGGAAATCAGGTGCCACTTGAATACCACTAATTATTTCTTTCGAAATTGCCTCTTCCATTAGTCGATGGAACGCCTCGGCTACAACCACAAAAAGTAATGGTGACAACGGATCACCTTGCCGCACCCCCCTTTGCATCGGAAAAAACCTCGTAGCTCTTCCATTTAGCAAAACCGCCAACCTAGCCGTCCCAATACAAGTCCGAATCCACCTCCTCCATTTTACCCCACATCCCATACTCAACAGAATACTATCTAAATACTCCCAATTTATGCAGTCATATGCCTTCGCGAAATCCAGCTTGAATAGCACACCCCCCGAACCACCCTTCGCCTGTTTCAATGAATGCACTACCTCATTAACCAATAAGACCCCATCTATGATTTGTCGCCCTTTAACAAATGCCGTTTGTGTATCCCCAATCAAGTGACTTGCCACATGCTGGAATCGATTAGCAAGAACTTTGGCCACTATTTTATATACCGAATTTATAAGACAAATCGGTCGAAAGTCACCAAATGCACATGCACCATCCTGCTTCGGTATTAAAACAATAAAAGCAAGATTTGTCCCCTTTGGTAATTGACATGTAGTGTAGAATTTCTGGAATAGCGACAAAAGATCGGCTTTTACGAATGCCCAGCACTTCCGAAAAAATTCCAAAGTAAAACCATCCGGCCCCGGTGCTTTACTCCCATCACAATCCCATACCGCCATCCTTATCTCCTCCTCCGAAAAACCCATTTCAAGCCCCTGTCTTTGATTCTCATTCAACTGCCGAAAATTGAGATTGGTACCAAATGACCCTTGTTGCTTTCTTTGCGAAAAATGCTCTCTGAATTCTTCGACGACCGCACGCTTCAACTTACCCGGTTTCGAAATCCATCGGCCTTTCACCCACAAACCCACAATGTTGTTCTTCATGCCTCTTATTGCTGCCGCCTTTTGAAAATAACTAGTGTTTTGATCCCCAACTTTTAACCATAGTGCTCTTGATTTTTGCCTCCATATCGATTCACGCAAGCGGCATAATTTCCATAATTCGGACTGTAATTTTCGCCTTTCCCCTAATTCCATATCCGACAAAGTCCCCACCCCCATCCGGCAATCCATATCGTCTAACAAGTTCGTTATCGCCTCTATTTTTTGATCAACACTTCCAAACGAGCTTCTATTCCACTCCCTTAAAAACTTTCGCATCCCATCTAATTTATCAAGTAATGAATCAGAACCTGAGCTCAACTTGCCCCATTCAATCTCCATAACCTGTCTATATGCTTTTTTGTCCAACCAGCAATTTATAAATCTAAATGGGCGCGGCCCCCATTTCACAATTTCGTTCACCAATTTCACCGGTGCATGATCAGACACCCCTTTCGGCAAATTACATTGTGTTAAACTAGGAAATTTTTGCACCCAATCCCCGGTCACCATAAAACGATCCAGCCGGCTACACTTATTTTCCGGACCAAACCATGTAAATTTTTTGCCAATTAACTTTACATCAAGCACGCCAATGTTCTCAATAAAATTAACAAAATCCCGCATACCTCTCGTTGCTGTCAAACAATAGCGTCGTTCCTCCATACTGACTACGGTGTTGAAATCGCCGGCTATGCACCACGGTACCACCCTACGATCCACCACCGTCTGAATGAACTCCCACACTCCTCTTTGTCCCTCCTCCGAACAAGGCGTGTAAACATTAATCAAGCCGCTGTACCAGTCCTCATTAATCCATCTTCCCCACAAGATAATCACATTCTGTTTTATATCAGCCTCCTCCAAACGAAAACGGGAAGCTTCCCAAATTACCAACAAACCACCTGAACGCCCGTGCGCTGCCGAGAACAGAAACTCATACGAATCTGATGGCCACACCCTCCTAATAATCTGATCCGAAACTGATTCTAATTTCGTTTCCTGGATGAATATCATCTCACCTTGATGCTGTCGTACCAAATTCTTGATCGCCCTACATTTCGAACTCGATCCCATACCCCGAATATTCCAAGACAGCATCTTCATCCCCAAATCCTACAGCCCCAACGCCTGCCGATTTAAAGCCTCGACGATGTCACGAACAACTCCCTCCTCGTTTCCAATTGTACTCGCCCCAATAGCTTGCATAAATTCACCGTCGCCTGTGCTTCTTGTAAAGCTTTGCTGCCCACTGTTTGATCAGCAATCTGAGTTGGTACCAAACTGTATTGGATAGAATCTGACTTCCCACTTATTAAATTCCCATCTATATCTCCCATAGTCTTTGACTCCTGCTCAAACGCTATCTCCCGCGTTTGTAGATCCTGACGATTACCACCGTCTGCAACCACTTCAACCTCCACTCTGTGCATATTACCCCACGCTCCCCCGGTCACATCTTGAATCGGACAATCAAATAGACAAGCATTTGTATTGTGTATTTCCCTTTCCCCCACACAATCTGCCTCCCGGTTCACTACGCCTACGTCCGCATCGGAAATCCAGCCCTTCGAATTACTATGTTGTGCCCCTGTCGAGTCGCTGCCATGTGCCCCAGCCGAACCTTGCCTCACATCCTGGCCACAATTGAGATCAACGGCCTTTTCGCCTTTGTTATTACCATTGTCCTGATTGTCCTGATTATCAATTTCATTGTCCCTATTTAGACCTTCCCGCTGCTCAATTTCTTTTTTATCCACATCCGACTCTCCTACCTCCGACGACTCGGACATCTCCTTACAACATGGGCACGTCGATTCTTCATTCATCGGCTCGAACTCCACTATACGAACTTTATAACACTCCTTTCCCACCTTGAAATCGATGTACTCTTCAATCCACTCCAATTGTTCCGTTTCAATTAAAAGTTCACCTCTTTCGCACGAATGTGGATCCGTGATAGATGCCTCATATTTAATAATTTGGCCCCATAATTCCCCCACTCGCTGAAATGAAACCTTCGACCAAGCATGAATCGGTATTCCCCTTATTGATATCCACGCTCTTCTACTCCCCCTTTCTATTTCTGGCTCCCAATTTTGCACCATAGAAAACCATTTCAACAGAATTCCAGATTGTAATATTGATTTCCTTATCTCTTTATTTTGGAACAACAACAATATCCTTGATCCTGCTAAACGCATAATTGTCATGTCACGAATCCCTTCATCTTGTAATTCTTTTGCGATCGATGCCAAACCTTTTTGCTGTTTACTCCATCCCACGGCGCAACGCTGTAATGTATCCCACTTGTCGTTATCCACTTCTCCGTTGATCTCTCTATTTCGCATTTTAAATCGTCCTTGTCTCTCCCTCTCAAATCTCTGGGATGCACTTATCGATACATTGGTAGAATTGCGCTCACCCACAATCAACTTAACTCCTCCTGAATTCGCCAGATTACCCCTTCCAATCTTACTTTTCATCGGATCCTTACTGTCTCTACTTCGTTGTATATCGACTTGTGTAAACATCACCGATATCCTCGCCCCATAAATCCACCGTCCATCAAGTCGATCACGCACCCGCTGTGCCTCCGTCCTCGTTCGCATCCGTACAAATCCAAAACGTTCTCCCGATCTCAGCCGCTTTGCAGGAATAAAAACATCTAATACCTGTCCGTGACGATCAAATACTTGCCATAATCCCTGCCAGTGGATTTGCTCGGATAGATTGCAGATGAACAATGTCAACCCTTGATTTCTCAAAACCCTGATGCGATCAGATGTTCCGACGGCTCCCCCGCTCATTTTGTTTGCCTAACTAACACTTGATTGAAACTTTGATTGAAGGTTTTTAAAATATATTTTTTTCATATTTTTATCAATGATCAAAATTAAAAAAATGAATAAAAACAATTTAAATGAGACGGAAAGAACTTTTAATTAGAACAACATTTATAATTAAAATATATCATTTTATCACTAAAAGTATTAAATTGTATAACTAACTAGAAAAAGATAGAACTAAAACTAACTAAAAAATCCATACATGATTTACGTATAGCAGAAATACTAAAATACTCATTTTTATAAGTGAGAGAAAATGAGTTGTTCGGCATCGGATCTGAGACCTTATGTCAACCAGAATTAAACTGATATCTCTTATAAGTACACCATAAACTTGATTAATTTTATTGAACACGAGTTTGATCTTTAAATAAGTAGTTTTTGTTGTTTTAATTAAATATTCTAAAATATGAAAAAGATAAAAAAGCACCCTTTATAACATTATTATTATTTAATAAAAATAATATTTTTAATAATTTCTTAACTGGTTTGACACTTAATAATTATCCGATGACACCAATTTTATTATAAATTTAATAAAAATAAATAATTTTTAATCAAAACAAATATTTGTCTTAATTGTATTTAGCGGCGTAATTAGGACTTCCATATAGTAGAGTAAATTTAAGATCATGTATCCTCAGAGCATTGTTAATTTTATATCCGAATAAATTAAGTGAACCAATTTTAATATTTCTTATGAAATATTTTAGCTTCTTATGCTTTGTAATGTTTTGGAAGATATTTTAGTTGGTGAGTTGCACCTTCAAACTAACAAATATATCCGTTTCGATTTGGGATAAAAATTCTCTCCTTTTTCGGTGTCTTTTTTTATACCCCAACACTAAAAGTACTAAAAATTAAATTTCAAGACCTAACCCTAAATTATAAACTCTAAATCCTACACATATATCCTAAAAAATACACCTTAACTTAAATTTCTTAAACCTTAACCCTAAACTCTAAATTTAATTTTTAATGTGAGGGCATAAATAATGATACCAAAAAAGAGCAGATGATTTCTATTCTCCGACTTGTATTGTAAATGCGATAAAATTAATATTCACATTACAAATTATTAAATATATATGTAATTGGAACAGGATCCATCCACGTTAGTAAATCAACCTACGAAACACACACTCAACCCCATCACAGTCGATCACACGCAGCACTAAAAACTAGACATAACCACACCTACGCGCACTTCCATCTTCCGGCGGCTCGGCAACCGCCCACGTTTTTGCACCATCGACGCCTTATATACATACACACGCACACACACTGTCACACATATATATACAGCTTACAATTCTTACAAACTTCCTGTCTCACATGCTAATTCCACTAATTTAGATCTCTCTTCCCCAAAATTTCTTACAAAGCAATTATTCTTTGGTGTTTTCTTAGCGACAAACAAAAAATGTTCATGGTTAGTGACCACCAAATGTTGCAGTGTGATCCAACGGTGCCGATGGAGAGAGAGTGGAAATCCAGCGTCGAAATTGCCCCGAACTGTCCGCGCTGTGCCTCTCCCAACACCAAATTCTGTTATTACAACAACTATAGTTTGTCTCAGCCTAGGTACTTCTGCAAAGGTTGCAGAAGGTATTGGACTAAAGGCGGTTCCCTAAGGAATGTACCCGTCGGCGGCGGATGTCGGAAGAGTCGACGAGGGAAGTCCAGCAGGGAAAGGGTCGAGAAAAGAGGTCGAGTTTCGATGAATTACAGTAACAATTCGAGTGGTTCATCCAATGGGGATGCAGGGGATCGACAGGATATCGATCTAGCCGTTGTTTTCGCCAAATTCTTGAACCATAACTCGAGTTTCGATCAGCCGGAGCCGAATGAACATAACAATTCATCATTGGAGTGCCAGAAACAAGTTGGTCATTCGATTCCGGAGCCTTGTATGCTTCAAGAAATGCCGGAAACCGACGAGATTGAGGCGTTCGGGTTACAAAATTTGTTAGCAGATGATGATCAAATGGTGTTGCAAGATGGTTTGTGGTCCGATCACGACGTTGCTGCGACAATACCGGACTTCGAATGGCAACCGATGGTGCAAATGCAACAATTCGAGTCATTTCCGGTGGATGATCAACTAAAGGTTTCTGCAAACTTAATGAATGAAGATTGGGGTTCCTTTGATCTTTCTGGGTTTGGAATTTTTCCAAAACCTTGAAATTGAAGAAACTTTTCCAAATTTTTTATACTAATACATATACGGTATTCTTTTGTATTCGCTCCTTAATCTACTTATTACAACATGAATCGTCTCAAATTATGGAAATCACATTATTTTAAGAAATATATGTATGTTGATTTTTTAATGATCTTAAAGTGATTATAGGGTATTGTTTGTTCATATTTTTCTCTTAATTCTTTTATAATACACACCTGACATATAAAGTTATTCAAATTCAGATCTTTTAGTACGATTTTTTATAAAAAATCACTCTTGAATTCATGGATAATGCATTTTTTATTTTCTAAACAATATCTTAATGTATTTTTAATCTACATCACATGCATGTGAAGTTGTAAAAATAACACATGGAAGTAACGTACGGGATTCATGTGGATGCCTTAATAATCTTAGGGGGATTAATGTTTTGGGGTTGGGGGTGAGTCCACCTCAATCAATTCGAATCGGGAATATCTTTGGGGTGTTGGAATCAACTTTTTTTTTTTTTTTGAATAGATGTTGGAATTAGCTTACCTTTGTGATGTCGACCCATCGCATGAAGTTGTCGAATATATGTGAATATGATTGTTTTAAATTTAATGATTTATGTTTTAACCATTGTCTAGAGTTGTTATTCGGTTTATTACAAGCGGAAAAATTAAAAGAATGAGGAGTATAAGGATGGAATTAGGATTAGGGATAGCTATTTGTACCATATTTAATGGGTTTTGATTAGGGTTGAGCAAAATTTGATTTAATTCGAAAAAATTGAATTTTTGGACTCGACTCGATGAGAAAAAACTCGGCTCGTCTTGACTCGACTCGAAATTTCATAAACTCGACTCGGTTCGAAAAAATTTCAAATAAAGTTTGAGTTGTAAATTAGAAATTCGAATAACTTGAAATTTTTAGTAATTACTGAATTTATTTTTAAGTTCGAGTCGAGTATCTCAATTTTTCCTGATATATATACCGATATAAAAAATATGAAGAAATATATGCCACATATGAAAAAATATATATGCATATCTTATATGATTAGAGAAATTCGTTTAAATTGAAATCAAATCGTAATATAACATGATAAACAATTACAATTAAATTTATATAGGAACTCGTAAGCTCGACTCGAATCGAAAAAAATTTAAATAAAGTTTGAGTTGTAAAATATGACGCATCCACTCGAATAACTCAATTTTTTTGACTCGACTCGATCGAATGCTCACCCCTAGTTCTGACCCGATCTGATCTTATAGGGTCAGTTTTTTATAAAAAAAAAAGTCAGGTTCGAGTTTGGTACGAGTATGATTTTTTAAGGATGAGGTCGGGTTGAGTCGGGTTTGGGTTTAGAGTGAAAAATACCTTACCCGACCGGACCCGAGATAATAGTTTAATTTTATTCTAAATATTTAGGTATAATTGCTACAATGCCCCTCTCTTTATAAATATATTTCAATTATCTCCCTAATTTTTCTAATAAAAGTGGAATAATTATTATAATGCTCCCTCTCTATTTGTATTTTTACAGTTAGTTCTTTATTTTATCGAATAATAATGAAAATTTATATTTTTTTTATTTATGTCGGATCGGATCGCGTTGGGTTTGAATTTTTATTCTATAATTCGGGTTCGGGTCGAGTTTGAATGGATGTGTTAAATTTTTGGGTCAGGTATTAGCAGGAACAAAGATTTATTAAACCTTTAAATCAAACAATCGAGAGGGTCAAATACTTTATTTGACTACTATTTAAATTGAAAAAGACTTCAAAAAGCTATTATATCAAAAATATTTGGGAGGGGTAAAAACTCTTCCAAGCTATACATACTTTCGTCCTTAGACAAGTGTCTTTTTAACTATATTAAATTTTGCGTTGGGTGACAAGAAATACCTTTTTCTTTTATAAAACATATGATTAAAGTTTATTAAAAATTGAGATTTACTATTTGTTTAAATGATTAAGGATGTTCATATTTGTTGTCTCATCATATATGAATGTCATTTGTTCTAAAAATGTAAACATCTCCTCAGTAAATCAAAAAAGTTTATTAGAAGTTCATATATAGTATCTAAAAATTCATATTTTTTAAGTTATAGTTAATTGGCTTAAATATTTTTATTTAAACATTCTTTAAATTTCTGTCGATTTTGAAATTGAACAAATAGGCCTCCATTGAAAAAAAGGAGAGTAATGTATTAAATATACATTTTAAAAGTGAGTAAGAACGGTCTATGATGATGTTGACCTTTTCCGCCGGTATATGATACATATCCAACTGTGATTGGATAGTTTTAAAAAATAAAATCTGAAGCTTTTATATATTTTCATATTTTTCTAAAAATTTTAAATTTTTTTATAATGTTTGCATCGTCTTTTTTCCAATTAAACCCTTACTCTTACTCCGTATCTTAAAATTCTAAGAAAATTCAATGTTTACTTTTTATTAAACATTTTAAATATTTTTAACTTGTAATTGTAATATTATTGTAAGTGAAGACAACATAGTTTAGAGTTAGAATATAAATTACTTTTGCATTTATATTTCACAAGTTTTTGAAAAATTGATGAGTCTAGAACGGACGATGCACATCGCTAAATACCACTAACGCAATACACAATTGAACACCATTAATTTTTAATGACTTTTAAATAATCATTAAAAATCTCAAAGGCTCGACATGCAATTAATCATATTTTAAAATAAAATTAGAAAAAAATTATTCCATATACCATTCTTTTTTTTTATTAAAGGGAAAACTACAACTTAAACCTCATTAAAAAACCTCCCTAAGCCTAATTGGAGGAAAAAGAGTGTCTAATGTCATTGTTACCAATAAACAACACAACTTAACCAAGAAAGAAACAAAGAGGAAACAAAACCAACCCACGCAAATACAACTCGCCTAACACACAATCAACCAATACCCATGGCAAGCAGCTGCCCCTCCAACCCCACACACGCTTCAGCTTGAGAAACCCGCACCATATCCCCTTGCAAAACAATCCATACATGTGCCAGAGGATCCCAATATAGCCACTCGCAAAGGTGGTGACCCCGCACAACACCAGCAAGTTGGTCCATGACCAAGTTACCAGCACATCTAATGTGTTTCACTCTCACCTTCTAGTCACGGCTCAGCAGCTCATTCGCCAGCACAACCAAAACGTTACGATCATGACATGTAGTGCCATCCGTTAGAGCCTCAACCGCCTCCTTACTATCGGATTCTAAAACAATGCACCGAACCCCCATACGCCAAGCATGCCTTAGACCATCTACAATTGCCCACAATTCCACATTTAGAACTGAACAACACCCAATGCTTTGTGCAAAACCAAACCTCCAAACACCTAATTCTGAGTATATAACCCCTCCTACCGCGACACAACCATCATGGCTACTAACCGCGCCATCAACATTAAGCTTGAGCTAACCCGCCAGAGGTTTCTCCCAAGCCATGGTAACAACAGTTTGAGAGACCGAGTTCCGCACACCTACTATTGGTCGCTTCAAACAGTCCACAATAGCAGTAACATACCGCGTGCTAGCTACAACAAAATCCTTTAATCCTAAAAAATCAAGATAAAAAAGTTGCTTGTTCCGACGATTCCATAACCTTCAAAATAGAACCAAAAAGAGAGTATGCCAATTCTCCGAGAAGGTTCCTTGTTGCCCACTTGCATCCAAGTTCCACATAAACCAATCTGTAAGAGGCAAATTCATAAAATCCTGAAAATATGGAGGTCTAATCAAAACCATCCATACCTTATTAGACATGAAGGACATCTTCAATACCCGAGCGATAAAACGCGCAGCATGCATCAGTGGCCATATGTCTTCGCACGTGCTCAGAATTTGTTAATATATTACCTCTCATGGCAAGCCAAAGAAACGGACAAATACACAGCGGAACCTTCAATTTCCAAATCATAGCCCAAGGGTTTTCATCACCAACTCCACTCTCACCCACGGTTTGGCAATAAGCAGAACGAACCGAAAACATACGCTTAATCTCCCCACTCCAACCCATCTGATCTGGGCCTAAGTGATGCGAGGGAGTAACCATCACACAAATGCGTCGAACAACATCCTTAGGAACAATGTCACGCATTTGCAACATCCCACTGACCATTAGGTGCAACAAAAGACTTAATCGAGCAAGGTAAAGGGCACTGATCCAGAATAGATAACATCGCTAACGAACCAACACCTTCCACCCAATTATTAAACCAAAAATCAACCGTACACCCATCTCTCGAACACCAAATAATGCCATTCTGAACATCATCCCACACTCGATAAATCCCATACCACAAACGAGAACCATTATTACTGACAAGGCTAGTTGGGAGAACACTAAACCACCTATACTTCGCACGTATCACCCGAACCCAAAGCTTCTCACCATTAGTAGCCAATTGATAGCCCAATTTCATAAGAAACACACAATTTTAAAGCTCCATATTACGAAAACCAAGACCACCCCCAGACAAAGGCCGTTGCATATCCTCCCACCGAACCAAACTAATACCCTGCCTATCAGTAGTGCTACCCTACGCAAATGTTCGAATCAACTTTTCAATTTCCAGGCAAACACCATTCGGTAGCCATGCAGCCTGCATAATATAACTCAGAATAGCCTGTAAAATAAACTTGGCTAAGGTAATACGGCCAGCTAAGGACAAAGTTCGCACCGAACAAGTACATAAATGCCCACGGACCTTCTCAATGAGATAATCGTACGTTGACCCAGTCAGACGATTATGCAACAACGAAACGCCTAAATATTTACCCAAGTCTTGGACCTTATGGTTCGACACCGCACAAAACCCCTGAATAGTACTTCGAATCACCTCTATTTGTGAAACCGAGGCTTCAGCAAACAAAATGATATCATGAGCAAAGAAAAGTCGTGAAATACTCAGTCCTGTACAACTCAAAAAAATCTCATTCCAGTTCTCCAACTCAATCTGCACATCAATAGCCTGAGACAATCGCTCCATGCAAAGTACAAAAATATAGGGGACATTAGATCCCCTTGTCTAATACCACAAGACGTCCTAAAACTCTCAGTAGGCTTGCCATTCCACAGAATTTGTGTGGACACTGATGTAATACAACCCATGACTAAACGAATAAAGGCTGACGGCAGACCAATATCCCTTAAAGTATCTGCAATGAAGCACCACTCCATCCTATCATAAGCCTTTTCTAGATCGATCATGATCACCATCCAACCCTTTCGACCTACTTTCTTTCGCATTGAATGGATCACTTCTTGCGCTAAAACAACATTATCAACAATGCATCCGCCCAGAATAAAGATCTTCTGCGACTCAGGTACCTAGTGAGACATAAAAGGTTTCATCCTGTTAACAATAACTTTTGCTAAGGTCTTATACACCATAGAACATAAGCTAATTGGAAGAAAATGCATGAAAGACTCAGGCGAAGAAATCTTGGGGATAAGAACAACCAATGTACGATTAAACTCAGTAGGGACCAACTCGCCTTCAAAGCACCGAGGCACAAAATCTACAACACTTGGTCCAACTGTAACCTAGTTCTGTTGGAAAAACATAGCATGTAACCCATCACAACCCAGGGCCTTAAGCGGACTCATGTCAAACACTGCCCGACGGACCTCATCAACCGATACCAGTGTCGTAAACCAAGCTCGTTCTGCACTCGAAAGCACACCAAACCGACCCACAATGTTCCAACTAGTAAGGTGCGAGGTATCAGAGGAGAAGAGAGATTGGAAAAACCTCACCACCCCTTCCCTAAGAAGCTCGACATCATCACTCTATTGCCCATCCATGGTCCTACCCAATTATATAAAGCCACATTATCTTTATTTTTCACGTAATATTTTCTTATAAATTAAAATTACAAACTATCATTTTCTTCCTCATACCTCATATATTAAATATAATATATTAATGAATAAAATCCTTAAAATAAAAAATACCCAAAAAATTTAACACACGAGTTAAAGGAGATAATATATAATAATTAATTCTAATATGTTAAAAACCCTAGAATTAACAACCTAAATTGTCTCAATTTATTGTCCAATATCAGATTCGATGTTCGAATCCCAATTCAGGCCTGCGTTTTCATGATTTGAGCTGGTCTTTTTCTGAGAAACTGAAAATGAGAACTAAATTATGTTAAAGATAGTCAAAGTTTGTTGTAACAAACTCTCTTAGTTTGTTTGGGCTATTAACAGTGTTAACCCAAACGGTTATTGTATTTTTGGGCTACTATTTGTAGCTGAAGTTACATTTTGTATGATTGGGCTTTGAATCAATAAAATTCAAAAGACCAATATTCTCCCTCTTTCTGTTTAGTCAAAATCTCTATTTCCTATCTTTGACATGATATCATTTGCTGTTTTCGATCCGGCCACCGTCTCATCATCTCCATTGTTCGCTCTTGCTCTCTAAGCTTAGTCGTTTCCGGTTCGGGCTTTCCGCTTCTCGATGCCATCGTCTTCTGACATTCCCTCTGAGGCTCGATCTGAGTCCTTTGTGCTTTATGATGGCGTCTCTGTGCATATGTTTGCTAATAAATAGATTAGTGTCAAGCTTGATGATGATAATTTCTTGCTATGGTGCCAGCAAGTCCGGCTGATGATTCGCGGTCTTGTTCTTGAACATTTCCTTGACGAGGAAAATCCTCTTCCGACTAAGATGTCCACAGATTCCAATGGTGACTGTACTATTAATCATGCGTACCTCAAATTCATTAAGCATGATAGTTCTCTCGCCTCGTGGCTTCTTTCAACCATTCATCATCGTCTCTTGTCTTATTTTGTGAGTGCTAAATCATCGTCGGCGATCTGGAGCTCTATTATTCGTCGTTACTTCAAGCTCTCCACGACTCGTCTGATGCGACTTCACTGTTGTTTACACTCTCTGAAGAAAGAAGATCTTTCTATGGTGGATTTTACCTCAAAGATTAAGGAGATCTGTGACCTCCTCGCCAATTATGGCAATCTGGTGTCTAAAATCGAGCAGGTCGCCACTGTCCTCAATGGCATGCCGTCTGAGTTTGAGCCATTTCTGGCAGTTATTACGGCAAGTAAGGAGCCATATTCCTTTGAAGCTGATGTGTCTCTCTTGACTAATGTTGAGGCGCGTCTCCTTGATCCACTTCGATTGCTTGCTGGAATCCATAATACCATGTACCAGAACCCGTTTGATGGCTCATCTGATGATGTCCCTGATACTCCTCGTTGGCCATCTTCTGGTGACAATCGGAGAGGCTCTCGCGGTGGCAAATTCAGAGGCAGTTCAAGGCCTCAGTGCCAGATTTGTCAGAAAGTTGGCCATCTTGCTGATCGGTGCTGGTTTCGTTATGGTAGCAGTTCCAAGGGTACTAACTCCAACAGTGATCGCTTCTCTAGTAGTGCTCACCCTCGTAGACATGATGCTCAGGCTCATTCATGTTGCTGCAATCACGAAACTCTCACAGATCACAGCTATTCCCCTTTCGTTGATGCCTCCCCTCTTGCGACTGATATTAGCTCTCCTCAAGCCAACACCCTGCATGCTTCTCCTTCTGTTGATGTGTCCAAGTGGTACCCAGACTCTGGTGCTACGCACCATGTGACCTCTGATTCGAGTCATGTGCAAGCTGGTCAGCCCTGCTCTGGTCGTGGTAAGGTTCACATAAGTGATGGCTCCACTCTATCTATATCATCTATTGGTCAGCATATGTTTACTGATGTATCTAGGCCTTTATTACTTGATCAGTTGTTGCATGTTCCTCAAATAACTCAAAATCTGCTCCCTGTCTCAAAATTCACTACTAATAACTCTGTTTATTTTGAGTTTCACTCATCATGTTGCTATGTGAAGGATGAAAGCACATATTCTATTTTGTTGGAAGGCACGCAGTTGGGTGGTCTGTATCAGTTTGAGGTTCCTGCATCTGCTTCTGCTTCACTTTTAGCATGTACTGCTTCTGCACATGATTGCTTTGAGTTTCTGCTGTAGCACAAAAGGTTGGGGCACCCTGCACCCGAGGTTGTGAGTCTTGTTTTAAATAAAAGGTTTAATCTAGCTAAGTTATCTCTCTGTAATGTTTGTCGGCTTGGAAAGAGTCATGCCTTGCCTTTTACTTCTTCTAGTTCTGTTTACACATCTCCTTTTCAGTTAGTTGAAATAGATGTCTGGGGTCCTGCCTCGGTTTTTTCTAATGGTTACAACTGCTATGTCTCTTTTGTGGACTTATATAGCATAAACACTTGGGTCTATACGCTTAAAAACAAATCTGATGCTAAGACTGCTTTCCAATTGTTCCATAACATGGTGCATACTCAATTCTATGTTAAATTACTTGTTGTTCAAACTGATGGTGGGGGCGAATTTAAGTTTCTAGAAACCCTTCTTGCTCAATTGGGTGTCCAGCATAGGATAACTTGTCCTAGGACGTCTCAACAGAATGAGATAGTAGAACGAAAACACAGACACGTTGTAGAAGCAACTTTAATCCTTCTAGCTCAAGCTTATCTTCCTTTTCACTACTTACTTACTTACTTACTTACTTACTTACTTACTTACTTACTTACTTACTTACTTACTTACTTACTTACTTACTTACTTACTTACTTACTTACTTACTTACTTACTTACTTACTTACTTACTTACTTACTTACTTACTTACTTACTTACTTACTTACTTACTTACTTACTTACTTACTTACTTACTTACTTACTTACTTACTTACTTACTTACTTACTTACTTACTTACTTACTTACTTACTTACTTACTTACTTACTTACTTACTTACTTACTTACTTACTTACTTACTTACTTACTTACTTACTTACTTACTTACTTACTTACTTACTTACTTACTTACTTACTTACTTACTTACTTACTTACTTACTTACTTACTTACTTACTTACTTACTTACTTACTTACTTACTTACTTACTTACTTACTTACTTACTTACTTACTTACTTACTTACTTACTTACTTACTTACTTACTTACTTACTTACTTACTTACTTACTTACTTACTTACTTACTTACTTACTTACTTACTTACTTACTTACTTACTTACTTACTTACTTACTTACTTACTTACTTACTTACTTACTTACTTACTTACTTACTTACTTACTTACTTACTTACTTACTTACTTACTTACTTACTTACTTACTTACTTACTTTAGGGTTTAGGGGTTTATGATTATGATTTAATGGTTTAGGGTTCATACATTGATACATACATACATACTTACATACCTTAGGGTTTATGGGTTTATGATTAGGATTTAAGGGTTTAGGGTTTATGTGTTGAGTGGATCAATGGATTGGTCAAAGCCAAGAGGGGGTGAATTGGCTTTTTTAAATTTGTTGTAGAAAGTAGAATAACTAAAAATGAAGAACAAAGAATTTTAGAGTGGTTCAAGTTCCAAATGAACTCTACATCCACTACCTTACCTGCCACTAAGGATTTTTCAACAATCCACTAATTCCTCTTCCCCTTTTCAAGGCTTAAGAGGTAACCTTTAAAATACCAGTCAAATTTTCTACCCAAAATTTGACCAAACCCTCACAAGGATACAAAGAAGAAATTAAGGCAAGAAAGATATCTCTCAATATAAGTTTGCCCCTTTAAATACAATCACTCAACCCAAATTTGAATACAAGATCAGAATTGAACACAACACAATTTGGAATTTTACAAGAGATAAGAAATTATGCATTTTGAGCTTGGATTTTTGTAAGGATGTTTCTTTTTGATGCAATAATTGTTGCTAGTCTTCAATTGGCTTCATTTTATACATTCTCCATTAATTCTAGCCGTTTGGGTGGTTAGGGTATTGAATATAGCCGTTGGGACCTTCTCTTTCCACCATAAATACACTTTTGCAGCTTACCGTATCGGTACATGGGGATCCGTATCGATACTTGTCTCAAAACAGAAAGAACCGATGCACAATTACAAAAGGGGCGTATCGATACGCGTGTAAGCGTATCGGTACGGGATAGTGATCGTTTCGATACGGGTAAGACCGTATCGATACCATTTTTCTCACAAAGCTCACTGGAAGTTTCCATATCGATACAACAAAGGGCGTATCGGTACGGGACAACCATCACTTTAAAAATATGTTACCTAACAACTAACACCAACGATCAAAATCATTAAAGGCTTTCGAATTTAAAATTCCATTAAAACCGTATCGATACGGGTGACACCGTATCGGTACACCATTCAAACTCCTTCAGTTTTACAGAGAGAGCGTATCGATACAGATTCAATCTGTTTCGATACGCTGTTTCGATACGGTAAGGGGCGTATCAAAACACGTTTCTCCAGTAGCAAAATTTGTAAAAAAGGTATCGATACAACTAGAAGTGTATCGATACGCCTGGACGTTTTTCAATAGTTTGGCCTTGAAACACTTAGAAAATATTTTGGAGTTTGAGTTTTTCAAACTAGATTAAAGCCTTGTTGATTTGAGATCTTTTGAGGGACTTAAAAATATTTTTAAAGTTTTCAAATTTATCCTTAAAACACTTTGTTATATCAAAATCAAACATAGGTTTTACAATCTCCCCTTTTTGATATAACAAAACCAAAACTTGAAATTTTTGAGACTTTTGAAAAACTTTGCAAAATAACTCCCCCTTAATATTAGCTAGGTAAAATTTAAGTTAAAAATAAAAAATTTAAGTGTGAGCTTGTTCCCTCTCCCCCTTTTTGTTAGATAAAAAAAATAGAGACATAGATAAACATAGGCAAAAGGCACAAATAATAACCAAACAACAAATTATAGATAAACATTAAGTTCAAAATAAAGAAAACATCAACATAAAATCTAAATAACAATAATCAAAGCATAGGTTTTAGAATGCAAACTTAATCCTAAGAGCATAATTCAAAGTGCATAAAGAGATATCCTAAATGACATGAATGGTATGCAAAGATGATCTACTACTCTTCTCCATCGCCATCTTCATCATCTTCATCGTCCTCTTCATGTGCATCATCATTCCTCCGAGATTGACGCCACTCGTCATGAAAAGCGGTAAGAGATATGTTCATTGAGTTGTGACCGCCTTCAAGAGAAGTGAGACGCGTCTCCACATTCTTCACACGATCTTCAAGGCTTGTAAAGCGTGTGTCAATAGCGGCAAACCCCGATTTCATCGCTTGATCTATGGAAGCAATTCCCGTGCGCAAGCCCGTGAATTGTTCATTGAGAAAGGTCATAAGGGCATTCATGGAAGCTGGATGAGGAGCTTGAGCGGCTTGAAGATTGGCAATTTCTTTCGGAATCACATCGCTAGGGAGCTCGGAGATACAACGCCAACTACCATTGAAGTAATGAAACTTCCCCCTAGAAAGAGATCTTTCATCTATGGGATTGGTGAGGGGCGTCGGGTAGTCGTGAGAGCAATCTATCTCTTTTTGGGTGAAGAAATAACTCAAAGCCGTGCCATATGTGAAGGAAGTGACAAAAGTAGTGTGGCGATGTTGCAAGAGATAGACAATCTCCGCAAACATGATGCGAGCAAGGTTTGGTTGTTGTCTTTGATGGAAGCACCGAATCCAAAAGTCGTCAACTTGGCAGATAGTTGAATACTTTCCTCCCGAAGGCCTAAACCACCAAGAAACCATCAAGTGTAGGATTCGATCTTGAGCATTAAGAGCAGTCACGGAACCTCCCAAGACATGGCCAAGAGAATTCTCATCATCAAGACCCTCATCCTCTAACTTAAACACATCACAAATAGATTGAACATCGATGGTGATCTTTTTACCCATTAGATAAGAATTAACGACCGTAACAACACCCGCTTGATTTGCACAACACTTGGCATTAGCATAGAAAATCAAAACTAAATTTCAAAAGAAAAAGCCGGGAATTTGAATAAAATCCATAAATTTCCATTCTTGAAGCAAAGGTAAGTATGTAAATTTGAAGCGCTCCGAGTTAAGAAAAGGAACGGAAATTACCATCTCCGGACGGATTTTATAGTTTTGAAATTGTTGGAAATATGTGAGTTCTCTGGTGGTCCAAAAACACTTTTGATAGATAAGAGTGAGGTTTGGGCGAGTACCATCTCCAACATTGGAAGCTTCACCGACTTCGCTAGTATGCGCTCTCTTTTTGGGTGCCATTGTCTAGAGAAATAGATCAAAAACAATGTGTATGCATTATTTTTCTCATTCAACCCATTGAAAATCAATAATCAAGGTTTTTTTTAAAAAAAATTGAAAGACAAATCAAAAACAAAGGTTTGATAAAATTTGTTTTTGAGAAAACAAAACAAGAAAAATTTTAAAACGAAAATCAAAGAAAATAAAAGGATAAAAGAAATTTATACCTTGATATTGATATAGAGGAATGGGAGAAAAACTTTGCACCAAATTGATGGAAAGCTTGAAAAGCTTGGCTTGATGTTGAAAACCCTCAAGAGATTTTGAGTTGTGTGGTGAAAATATGAGGGATTAGAGACTTTTAATAGAGTAAAAACGGCTAGGGTTTTAAAATTACAATTTTGGTAAAAGTAAAACTCTTTAAATATCATCAAGAAGCTGTCTGCGCAATCGAGTATCGATACGCCAAAGGGTGTATCGATACGGGGGTAAAATGGTAATTCCCTTGAAACTCGTGTCAAAGGTCTGTATCGAAACGCTCTCTTATCGTATTGAAACAAGTTTAACCGTATCGATACCCGTTTTAGACAAAATGCAATCTTGTAACCTAATACAGTACGCGTATCGATACGCAGAAGGCTGTATCAATACCTATGCCTAGAAATGCATTTTTGGCTTTAAAAACAACCAAAGGCTCGACTTTAACACTAACTAAAAGTATGCAAATAATGAATGAACAGTTCTAAGCATATTTTAACAGAAGCATACTCCCCCTAGCTATAAGCATGGACACATTCAAGATCAACAACACATAAACATGCAATTTCACAAATTCAAGCAATTTTAACCTCAAAAAGAGTCTTAAAGGGTCAAGGAAGGCTAGTTAGACCTAACTCTCTCCTAAGGGACCAAAAACGCTCTTTGTCTAGAGGTTTAGTAAAAATGTCTGCTAGTTGGTTCAAGGTGTCAACGTACTCTATAACAACATCTTCCTTAAGGACATGATCTCTAATGAAATGATGCCTTATTTCTATATGTTTGGTTCTAGAGTGTTGGATGACATTTTTGGTTAAGCATATGGCACTAGTGTTGTCACACTTAAGGGGTATGGCTTCTACTTTAATACCATAATCTAAGAGTTGTTGCTTCATCCAAAGAACTTGAGCACAACAACTCCCTAAGGATATGTACTCGGCTTCGGTGGTAGATAGAGCTACACTATTTTGTTTCTTTGATAACCAAGATATGAGTATACTACCTAAGAATTGACATGTTCCCGAAGTACTCTTCCTATCGATTTGACACCCCCCATAATTCGCATCCGAATAAGCATGAAGGTTGAAGGTTGAGTCTCTAAGGTACCAAAGACCTAGACAAGGGGTATCTCTAAGGTGCCTAAAGATTCTTTTAACGGCTATAAGGTGCGACTCTCTAGGACTAGCTTGAAACCTAGCACACAAGCAAACACTAAACAAAATATCTGGTCTACTTGCGGTAAGGTAAAGCAAAGATCCAATCATAGAGCGATAAAGCTTAGAGTCAACACACTTACCTTCTTCATCTTTGTCAAGCTTTGTAGATGAGCTCATTGGTGTGGCTTGAGGCTTTGCATTCTCCAAGCCAAACTTCTTGAGCATATCTTTCACGTACTTTGCTTGATTGATGAAGGTGCCATCCTTCCTTTGTTTGATTTGGAGTCCTAAGAAGAATGGGAGCTCCCCCATCATGCTCATCTCGAATTCACATTGCATTAACTTAGCAAACTCTTCGCAATGACATTCATTAGTAGATCCAAAAATAATATCATCAACATATATTTGCACTACTAAGATGTCATTTTTATACATTTTTATGAAAAATGTAGTGTCCACCTTACCTTTTTCAAAACCTTTTTAATCAAAAAGTTTGAAAGTCTTTCATACCAAGCTCTAGGAGCTTGTTTTAAACCATAAAGTGCTTTGGTTAGTTTGAAAATATGATTTGGAAATTTTGAATCTTCAAAACCCGGTGGTTGTTCCACATGCACTTCCTCATTTATAAAACCATTTAAAAAATGAACTTTTCACATTCATTTGAAATAGCTTGAAATTATGATAACATGCATATGCAAACAACTTCATAATAGCTTCCATTCTAGCTACGGGTGCATAGGTTTCATCAAAATCTATTCCCTCTTCTTGAGTGTAACCTTGAGCAACTAATCTAGCTTTGTTTCTCACAATGTTACCACTCTCATCTAGTTTATTCCTAAATACACATTTAGTTCCTATAGTAGATTGATTACTAGGCCTTTCAACTAATGTCCATACACTACTTCTCTCAAATTGATTTAACTCTTCTTGCATAGCCATAATCCAAAAATCATCTTTTAATGCTTCTTTAATGTTATTAGGCTCTATGCATGAGATAAAAGCAACATGATTCATGAGTTTAAGAGAAGATCTAGTAGTTACCCCCTTGGATGGATCACCCAAGATTTCACCACCTTTGACATAGTTGAAATCCCTTGGGTAGCTCACTTCCTTTTCCTCAAGAGCTAAATATTTCAAGGCTTCAAGAGGTGAATCTTGTGCATCTTCCTCTTTAGTTGGAATCTCATCCTCCTTTGAAGTTCATCCTTCATCAAAGGCATCAAGGATTCCTACATCATCATCATCATCACAAGATTCCTTCCTCGAAAGGAGGTTATCATTGAAAACAACATGTATAGACTCTTCTACTACTAAAGTTCTTTTATTAAATACACGATAGGCTTTAGAGTTTAAAGAATACCCTAAGAAAATAGCTTCATCACTTTTAACATCAAATTTACCTAAGTTGTCTTTACCATTATTTAAAACAAAACACTTGCAACCAAATGGATGAAAATAGCTAATGTTAGACTTTTTAGATTTCAAAATCTCATATGGTGTTTTCTTTAAAAGTGGCCTAATCATTACTCGATTTACAATATTTAGGTAAATTGTTTTCACAAAGCATGGTTCTAGCCATTTCTTATAAAGTCCTATTTTTCCTCTCAACTACCCCATTTTGTTGGGGAGTTCGAGGAGCCGAAAAATTGTGGCTAATACCATTTTCATTTAAAAACTCTTCAAAACCTAGATTTTGAAATTCGGTTCCATGATTACTTCTAATATGAGAAATCTTAAGTTTAAGATCATTTTGAGTTAATTTTGAAAATGTGATGAATTTTTCTAAAGACTCATCTTTTGTACTTAAGAATAGAACCCAAGTAAACCTAGAATAGTCATCAACAAGTACAAAAACATACGATTTACCACCCAAGCTCATAGTTCTAATAGGCCCAAATAAATCCATATGAATTAGTTGTAAACACCTACCTGTAGAAACATCATTAATGGATTTAAAGGATGATCTATGTTATTTACCCTTAGAGCATGCATCACATATTTTATCATTTGAGAATTTGATCTTGGGTAAACCTCTAACTAGATTTAAGGAAACTAATTTTTCTAAAACACTAATGCTAGCATGCCCTAGTTTCCTATGCCATAGCCATGCATCATTTTCATTTTGTGCAACAAAACATGCATGTGATGAATGAATGTCATCTAGATGCACCATGTATATGTTACCTATGCGATGGCCAATGAGCATTATTTTATTTGATTTAATGTCAATAATTTTACACCCATTTTTATCAAATAAGACATTAAACCCTTTATCACACAATTGACTAATGCTCAATAAATTGTGTTTTAGACCATCGACATATAAAACATTTTCAATGAGTATAGTAGAGTGATTACCTATGGATCAAATATGTAACCCCCTTAGCCCGGCCTAGACGCTTGACCCGAACTACGAAGATTACACGGGGAAAACCAAAGTCAACCCGAAAGTCAACCTTGATTAACAACCCTTTTTTTCTTTTTATCTTTTTTAGATGCATATTAAGCCTATGTAAATACTCAGTAATCATATGAGAGAAAGGCACACCGATCGGAATTCAATTAGGGATTCAATTGCAAGAATTACACTTTTAGGGACCAAAAAGTAAATTTTGGAAAATATAAGGACTTTGAAGATTTTATGCTTACCAATATGTAATTAATAATTTTACATGCATCTCTGTCAAATATTAGCTTAAAAGAACATCACGAGCTCAATCAATTGCATTCACAACATTAAGGACTAAAATGTAAAACATGAGAACTTGAATCAATTCAAATTACAGGCCAACGGTCAACCGTTTTGAAACGCTGACCTTCGTATCAAAACACCCGTTTCGAAACTGGGCTGGTCGATTCGGTACTTGGGCCCGTTCCGAAACTCGTATCAGAACATGGCTTTCCAGTAGCCAAAGTGTTCTGAAACACCTTCTCCCGTTCCGAAACACCATGGCCATTTCGGGCCCCTGTTTCGAAAGAGTTAAGGGTGTTTCGATACACCCTGCCCTGCAACAGCAGATTTTGCTGGTTTTTCATGCATTTTCACACTCGAATCATTCCCGAAACATGCCATATCAAACATACGTCATCGATACAAATCAACTATCACCATTTTGAGGCATTAGCTACGATATGGCATCCAACATGCAAATATAAATTCTAAAGGCATACTCCCTAATACACAAAAACCATAACAAGCCAAATCTACCATCCAAAACCAAAATCAAACCATAATGGCCCATTACATCTCAAAAGTAACTATCAAGACAAAGAGAAAACATTCTCATCCATGCATTAGCATAAACCCCACCCATTGCCTTTTATTACACCGAACCACATACTTTGCAAGATTAAAAGCTTAGATTCCTCTTGCCTTCTTGCTGCCCTCAAAGCCTAGTTTTCTGCATTGATGAAACAAAAGAGCGTAAGCACTAAGCTTAGTGAGGATCGCTAAACAACATTCATCAATGCATGTCTCATGTTTTGCAAAACCAACATTTTACATCTCATGCCATTTATAAAACATGTCTTCTCAAGACCTCAATGCACATTTAAACCTCATGCTCATATGCATCACTTTAAAACATCAAATAAACCTTTGCTCATGCTTTAACAAGCATCACATGCATTCTTGCATCGTACACATATATCTCATGCATCCTTGCATCATATACAAGCATCTCATGCTTCACATTATTCATTTACATTATATTGGCTCACAAGTGATAGTCCATAAACCATTTCAACACAAGACACAATCGGATACGTGGATTATAAGCGTTGTCCCCCACGCTTCATACAAACTACCAGACTACACAAGGTGCAGATCAATGGCACAATCACAACCCCTCAACACCCGTGATGGAGATTAATGGCACAATCGCAACCCCTCAACATCACTCATCGGTAGTTGTATAATTCCACTAACGAGAGCATGGGACACAAACACAAGACTCACACACGAGACTAACCATTCATCGTTGTGATCTTAACCTCAATCGTTAGGGTACTTGGATGGAGATTACGAAACAATCACAACCCCTCGACATGCAAGGCGACTTTATTCACAGTGCACCCAATCCTATAGCCGACTAACTATATCCGATTAAAGTAACCAAAAACCATTTTCATCACTTTCCAATATAATCATTTAACCACATTAATCCACTGTTTTACAAGCATAACCACAATGCCATTTCCACAAGCATCACATGCTTAAATTCATATGCATTCAACACATGCAAACCAAGCATCACTTACCTAGTGCATCCTTAACATAATGGCATTAAAATCCAGCAATAAACCATGCTTAAACATGCTTAAAAAAGTAAACAAATCCACTCTTACATCAAGTGCAATTTCACCAAACATAGCACGTTTCCAAGAGAGGGATTACCGAAACAGTTACTCTTGAGCTTAGTTAAGTGTATCAAACTTACACTAAGCTCCCAAGATCACGCTCAAAGCGTTACAAAGCAGGAAATTGTATTTCCACTCACCGATACACGAAGCCTTGTTCGCCGACACAGAAATTACACCTCCGGAGCCTCCAAAATCACCTCGTTTGCTTCCGGATCAAGATCCCCTGTTTTCACATCATCAAAACAGAGATCTAAATGCATTAAAATGCATTCTAACACCAGCAACAAATCATAAACTCGTTGCCCACTCAAACTACACCAAAATACTCATCCAAAGCAACCGAAAACTCAATCAATTGCTTCCTAAACCAAGCCCAGCCAACATACATCACTTCCAAAGCATTATCAACATCAAAGCACATCTAAAAAGCAACCTAACTCATCCTTATACCTCCAGCAAGCAAGATTCCACCAAAACACCCCAAAATCTCACTTAAAACTACCAAGAAACTCAAGGATCTCAAGGATTTTGGGGTCTATGTTATCAACACATCATTTTAACATATAAATCAACTTAGAACTCAATTAAACTCAATACAAAACAAATCCCAACTCATCAAGTCCGAAAATCAAGATTTCATCCACAATTTCACAAGATTTTGATCTTAAATCAAAGCTATATTGAAAACTCAATCAAAAATAGTATTTAAAAGCCAAATATCTAGGGAATTTCAATAAAGAACTTAGATTAGAGGTTGAGAATGGGATTTACCTCCAATCTTCGCTTGTCTCAATGTATGACAAGTTTTCCTTAGTGAAATCTTGAAGAACTAGGAGAGTTTTCTTGAAAATGATTTAAGAAAAGTTGAGAGAGTTTTTGGGAGAAATAATTCTGGAAAAAGATGAGTGAAATTGTGTTTGGCTGAAATGAGAAAGGATTTTGGTAGTTACGTAATTGAAAAACAAATAACTACCTTTTAGTTATTTTAATATAAAACCCAATTAAAAATCATTTAATTAAAAACTCTTTTAAACCACATGTCATATTGAGAAAAGGTCAAATTGACTTAAAGCCCCCTATAGATTCTAAGATTTTGGCATCCACATTAAAAATCACATTTTCCCAGTTTTGAAATCTTACAATTTGGTCACTACTCAAAATGTCCATTTTCCAAAACCCTTTTTGTAAAAATTGACTTGACCAACCTCTTAATTATATTTTTAGAGGATTTTAGAAAATTTTACCATATTTTTATCCTATCCTGATCCTTGATTTCCTAAAATTACCTTACGCGATTCGAACCGTTCTCGACCGGTCCGATCTGCTGTCTAAACCATCTAGGCCCAAAACCAGGGCGTTACAACTCTCCCCCACTTAGGAAATTTTTTCCTCGAAATTCTTTCCTGTTGAAAATAGATGCGGAAATTGCTTCAGCATGGCCGCCTTGCTTTCCCACGTGGCCTCCTCAACACCTCGGTGTCGCCACAACACCTTCACAAGCTCTATCGTCTTACCACGAAGAACTTTCCTACTCACATCTAGAACCTTCACTGGTTCCTTATCATACGACAGACCTGGATTCAACTCTATCTCCTCAACAAGCATCACATGCGAAGGATCCGATATGTACTTCCGTAACATGGAGACATGAAACACATCATGTATCTGCTCCAACTCTACAGGCAATCTCAACCTATATGCCACATGACCAATACGCTCCACAATCTCGTAAGGTCCAATACACCTTGGGCTAAGCTTACCCTTACGCCCAAATCTCATCACCTTCTTCCAAGGCGATACTTTCAAGAACAGACGTTCGCCAACCGCGAACTCAATCACCTTACGCTTCAAGTCCACGTAAGACTTTTGCCTATCCGATGCTGCTTTTAACCGCTCACAAATGAGCTTCACCTTCTCGGTGGTTCCCTTAAGCATAGCTGGCATCGAAATCAACCTTTGCCCAACTTTTGCCCAACAAAGAGGGGTTCGACATCTTCTCCCATACAAATCCTCGTATGGAGCCATCTGGATACTTGCCTGGTAACTATTATTATATGCAAACTCAACCAACGGCAAGTGCTTCTCCCAAGAACCCTGAAAATCTATCACACATCATCTCAACACGTCCTCAAGCACTTGGATCACACGTTCTGACTGTCCATCTGTCTGAGGATGATAAGAAGTTCTGAAATTCAACCGTGTACCCAAAGCTTGATGCAAACATTCCCAAAATCGTGCTATAAACCTCGAATCTCTATCCGACACAATGAACTTTGGCATATCGTGCAACCGCAGAATCTCAGCTATATATAGCTCAGCCAACTTATCCAAAGTATACGTATTATGCACAGGAAGAAAATGTGCACACTTCGTAAGCCGATCCACAATCACCCAAACTGAATTCTTCTTTGTCGATGACAAAGGCAAACCAGACACAAAATCCATGGTGATTCTCTCCCACTTCCATTCTGGAATTCTCAAAGGCTACAACAACCCAGAAGGAATCTGATGCTCAGCCTTCACTCGCTGACACACCATGCACTTGCTAACAAACTCAGCCACATCCTTTTTCAACCCTACCCCAGTAGTACTCATCTTTCAGATCACGATACATCTTGGTACTACCAGGGTGCATAGCAAAAGGACTACTATGAGCTTCGGTCAGAATAGTGCGCCTCAACTCAACATCATCCGTCACCACTATCCGACTCCCATAACACAAAACACCATCATCACTAAAGCTGAAATCCGAAGGTCTACCCTCCTTAATGTCTTGAACATGCGAAACAAGAGAATCATCAAGCAACTGCTTATCTTTGATCAACTGTATCAGAGATGGCTTCACTTGCATTTCTGTAATAAGACCACCATCACGCGATATACTCAAACGAGCAAACATCGCTCTCAACTCCACAGCTACCTTCCTGCTCAAAGCATCGACTACAAAATTAGACTTCCCTGGGTGATACTCGATCGTCATATCATAATCCTTAAGCAACTCCACCCAACGTCGTTGCCTAAGATTCAACTCCTTCTGGGACATAAGGTACTTCAAGCTCTTATGATCCGTGAACACAACACATTTCTCTCCATACAGGTAATGCCTCCAAATCTTTAAGGCAAACACCACAGCCGCAAGCTCAAGATCATGAGTAGGGTAGTTGCGCTCATGCACCTTCAACTGCCTAGATGCATAGGCCACTACCTTACCCTTCTGCATCAACACGCAGCCCAATCCAACAATGGACGCATCATTATAGACCACAAACTCCTTACCAGACTCAGGTTGAATCAGAACAGGAGCTTGCGTCAAAGCTTCTTCCAGCTTCTCAAAAGCTTGTTGTCTAGCATCCGTCTACTAAAAGCGAACATTCTTTTGCAACAACTTGGTCAAAGGCGCAGCTATCTTCGAGAAACCCTCGACAAACCTACGATAGTACCCATCCAATCCAAGGAAACTCCGTACCTCTGTCACTGACTTAGGCACTTTCCAACTCATCACAGCTTCTACCTTGTGTGGATCAATGCGAATACCCTCAGCTGATACAACATGCCCAAGGAAGACCACCTCCCTAAGCCAAAACTCACACCTACTCAGCTTGGCATACAACTGATTTTCCAACAACGCATGCAAAACAATTCTCAAGTGCCTATCATTATCCTCCTCGGTACACGAATACACAAGGATATCATCGATGAACACCACCACAAATTGATCCAAGAATTCATGAAATACACGATTCATCATGTCCATGAAAGCAGCAGGCGCGTTTGTCAAACCAAACAGAATCACCAAAAATTCATAATGTCCATATCTCGTCCGAAAAGCCATTTTAGGTGGTACGTCCACATCCTTCACCTTCAGCTGATAGTACCCCGATCTCAAGTCTATCTTAGAAAACACCGAGGCTCCCCGAAACTGATCAAAGAGATCATCAATTCTAGGCAAATGATACTTGTTCTTAATCGTCAACTTGTTCAGTTGCCGATAATCTATGCACATTCTCATCGTCCCATCTTTCTTCTTCACAAACAAGACCGGTGCACCCCAAGGTGACACACTCGGCCGAATGAAACCTCGATCCAACAACTCCTGTAATTTTGTTTTCAACTCTTTGAGCTCTTTAGGTGCCATGCGATAAGGAGCAATGGACACCAGAGTCGTATTCTCGCACAACTCTATACCAAACTCAACTTCTCTGTTTGGTGGCAACCCAGGCAATTCTTCCGGAAAGACACCCGGAAAATCGCGAACAATTCGGATGTCCTGCACACGCACTTCCTTGGTGCCAGGATTCATCACATAGGCAAGATAAGCATTGCAACCCAACCTCATCATACGATTATCTTCCAAAGCTGAAATCACATTCGACAAGAATTTCACATTCTCGCCTACTACTACAACCTCATAATCACCGGCCAACTTTAAGGTGACTCGCTTAATATCAAAGTCAACCACTGCCCTATGCTCCGTCAACCAATCCATACCAATGATTACATCAAATCCATAGAAAGGTAACTCCATCAAATCTACAGGAAAAACATGACCTTGCACAGACAAAGGGCATCTCCTATATAACTTCCTAGTGATTACAGTCTCACCAAAAGAACTAGTCACTTGCATTCCTATTTCATGCATCTTAACAGGTAAATCAAGCAAATGCGCATGCTCACTCAAGATATAAGAATTCGTGGATCCAGAATCAATCAGAGCCAGCAAAGATAAAGACTGGAGAGCAAAGGTACCTGCGATAACATCGATATCATTGCGCTCCTCGCGCTGAGCATATACCCTCACTGGTCCACCTCCCTCAGGTTGAACAACTACAACATGAGCAATACCTCGCTGCCTCTCATATCTTCTCTGAAAGTTCCCACGGCCGCGTCCACGGCCTCGCTGAGGTGCAGCTACCACAGAAGCACGTCCTTGGCCTCCACCAGCCAACAAGGGACACTCCCTCCTCATGTGATCCGCTGAACCACAATTCCAACAAGAGTTTCCTGTCACCACAACATGAGCCTAAACCTCTCTAGCTGCTTGAAGACAATCTCGCCTCAAATGATCCCTCAAACCACATGTCCAGCATGTATGCTGCTCAGATCTCACACGTCCTCCCTAAGCCTGACCACCTCAACCCGAAACACCATGCCTTCCCTCAGGTTGATGTCTCCTATCACGGCCTCTTTTGTTCCATCCACCACCAGAACTATACTCAACGGCTCTCTTCCCAGAGCTAGAACCAAAACCTCTAGATGACAAACCTAGATTTTGCTCGATGTCCTTTTCCCGATAAACAAGCACGTCAAAGTCAGTATACTCAGCAACTAGCATGTACGTCTTAACTTCCTGTACCAAACCGTACCGGAAGCGATCACATCTGTGCCTCTCACTAGGTACCAACTTAGGAGCATACTGGCTTAAGCGTACGAAATAGACTTCGTACTCAGCCACATATAGGTTGCCCTGAACAAGCGACATAAACTCCTGTTTCTTCTCATCTAAGTATCTCACCCCAAGATACTTTTTCCTGAAGGCACCTCTGAAGAACTCCCAATCAACTTCATTGGGTTCCATACCAGCTGTGGTAGTCGTCCACCAGCTGTAAGCATCACCTTGTAGCAAAGAAACTGTGCATCCCAGCTTACGCACATCATTACAACCCATCTGATCCATAATGCGGATCGTACTCACTAACCAGGTCTCAGACGCCTCAGGTGACATACCATAAAACTCCACAGCTCCTAAGCTCCCCAACCTTTCCAAAGGTAAGCCCACCTGCCCAGCTGCAGGGGCCTGTACCTGCGCTCCAGCAACAGCAGCCTAAAACGCTCCGGTGATCGCCTGAACTAATGGCACCAAATCACCCAAACCAGGACCAGCTTGTCCTTGTTGCACCTGCTCCCCACCTCCAGGTGGTGGCGGAGGAGGTAGATCTCCACCAGGAGGGACATCGGCCCCTTGCTTAGCACGATTACCCTGCTCAGCTGCAGGCACTATCGTATTCGATCTTAACTCCCTTCTTGGACCCATAGTGCTATTTAAAAAAGACATAACAACAAAGCAAGTCAAACCATTTAGGCCAGCTGCAAGCAAGAATCCAAGTTAACAAAACATTTGATTAGTGTAATAAGGCAATGGGTACCCAATTTTCCCCACAGAGCATAGCATACATGAAACATCATGCTCACAAACTATTCACCATCCCAAAATAAGCATATATCCACATACCATCATCATCACAAAATTACATCCATTTCACACACAATTCGCATCAAACAAGCATGGCATAGAGTTCAAAATTCAACCAATAGCATGCTTTTCAAACATCAAACTTCAACACATATCAATTTCACATACCAA
Organism: Hibiscus tridactylites; assembly: GCA_958450335.1. Lineage (NCBI taxonomy): Eukaryota > Viridiplantae > Streptophyta > Magnoliopsida > Malvales > Malvaceae > Hibiscus > Hibiscus tridactylites. Next base: position 32,323,884 of record OY288273.1, on the reverse strand, counting down.
CATTCCCAATTCTTTCGTAACCTTACTCTGATACCAACAAATGTAACCCCCTTAGCCCGGCCTAGACGCTTGACCCGAACTATGAAGATTACACGGGGAAAACCAAAGTCAACCCGAAAGTCAACCTTGATTAACGACCTTTTTTCTTTTTACCTTTTCTAGATGCACATTAAGCCTGTAAATACTCAGGAATCATATGAGAGAAATGCACAGCGATCGGAATTCAATTAGGGATTCAATTGCAAGAATTACACTTTTAGGGACCAAAATGTAAATTTTGGAAAATATAAGGACTTTGCAGATTTTATGCTTACCAATATGTAATTGATCATTTTACATGCATCTCTGTCAAATATCAGCTTAAAAGGACATCCCAAGCTCGATCAATTGCATCCACAATATTAAGGACTAAACTGTAAAACATAAGAACTTGAATCAATTCAAATTACAGGCCAACGGTCAGCACTTTCGAAACGCTGACCTTCGTATCGAAACACCCGTTTTAAAACTGGGCTGGTCGTTTAGTACTCGGTCCCGTTTCGAAACTTGTATCGGAACATGGCTTTCCAGTAGCCAAAGTTTTCCAAAACATCGTCTCCCGTTCCGAAATACCATGGCCATTTCGGGCCCCTATTTCGAAACAGTTAAGGGTGTTTTGATACACCCTGCCCTGCAACAGCAGATTTTGCTGGCTTTTCATGCATTTTCACACTTGAATCATTCCCGAAACATGCCACATCAAACATACGTCATGGATACAAATCAACTATCACCATTTTGAGGCATTCGCTACGATATGGCATCCAACATGCAAATATAAATTCTAAAGGCATACTCCCTAATACACAAAAACCATAACAAGCCAAATCTACCATCCACAACCAAAATCAAACCATAATGGCCCATTACATCTTAAAAGCAACTATCAAGCATGCTCAAAACAAAGAGAAAACATTCTCATCCATGCATTAGCATAAACCCCACCCATTGCCTTTTATTACACCAAAACAAACCACATACTTTGCAAGATTAAAAGCTTGGATTCCTCTTGCCTTCTTGCTGCCCTCAAAGCCTAGTTTTCTGCATTGATGAAACAAAAGAGCGTAAGCACTAAGCTTAGTGAGGATCGCTAAACAACATTCATCAATGCATGTCTCATGTTTTGCAAAACCAACATTTTACATCTCATGCCATTTATAAAACATGTCTTCTCAAGACCTCATTGCACATTTAAACCTCATGCTCATATGTATCACTTTAAAACAGCAAATAAACCTTTGCTCATGCTTTAACAAGCATCACATGCATTCTTGCATCGTACACATATATCTTATGCATCATTGCATCATATACAAGCATCTCATGCTTCACATTATTCATTTACATTATATTGGCTCACAAGTGATAGTCCATAAACCATTTCAACACAAGACACAATCGGATACGTAGATTACAAGCGTTGTCCCCCACGCTTCATACAAACTACTGGACTAAACAAGGTGGAGATCAATGGCACAATCACAACCCCTCAACACCCGTGATGAAGATTAATGGCACAATCGCAACCCCTCAACATCACTCATCGGTAGTTGTATAATTCCACTAACGAGAGTATGGGACACAAACACAAGACTCACACACGAGACTAACCATTCACCGTTGTGATCTTAACCTCAATCGTTAGGGTACTTGGATGGAGATTACGGCACAATCACAACCCCTCGACATCCAAGGCGACTTTATTCACGGTGCACCCAATCCTATAGCTGACTAACTATATCCGATTAAAGTAACCAAAAACCATTTTCATCACTTGCCAATATAATCATTTAACCACATTAATCCATTGTTTTGCAAGCATAACCACAAATGTCATTTCCACAAGCATCACATGCTTAAATTCATATGCATTCAACACATGCAAACCAAGGATCACTTACCTAGTGCATCCTTAACATAATGGCATTAAAATCTAGCATTAAACAATGCTTAAACATGCTTAAAACAGTAAACAAATCCACTCTTACATCAAGTGCAATTTCACCAAACATAGCATGTTTCCAAGAGAGGGATTACCGAAACACTTACTCTTGAGCTTAGTTAACGGTATCAAACTTACACTAAGCTCCCAAGATCACGCTCAAAGCGTTACAAAGCGGGAAATTGCATTTCCACCTACCGATATGCGAAGCCTTGTTCGCCGACACAAAAATTACACCTCTGGAGCCTCTAAAATCACCTCGTTTGCTTCCGGATCAAGATCCCTTGTTTTCACATCATCAAAACAGAGATCTAAATGCATTAAAATGCATTCTAACACCAACAACAAATCATAAACTCGTTGCCCACTCAAACTACACCAAAATACTCATCCAAAGCAACCGAAAACTCAATCGATTGCTTCCTAAACCAAGTTCAGCCAACATACATCACTTCCAAAGCATTATCAACATCAAAGCACATCTAAAAAGCAACCTAACTCATCCTTATACCTCCAGCAAGCAAGATTCCACCAAAACAACCCAAAATCTCACTTAAAACTACCAAGAAAATCAAGGATCTCAAGGATTTCGGGATCTATGTTATCAACACATCATTTTAACATATAAATCAACTTAGAACTCAATTAAAATCAATATAAAATAAAGCCCAACTCATCAAGTCTGAAAATCAAGATTTCATCCACAATTTCACAAGATTTTGATCTCAAATCAAAGCTATATTGAAAACTCAATCAAAAATAGTATTTAGAAGCCAAATATCTTGGGAATTTCAATAAAGAACTTAGATTAGAGGTTGAGAACGGGATTTACCTCCAATCCTTGCTTCTCTCAATGTATGACAAGTTTTCCTTAGTGAAATCTTGAAGAACTATGAGAGTTTTCTTAAAAATGATTTAAGAAAAGTTGAGAGATTTTTTGGGAGAAAGAATTCTGGAAAAAGATGAGTGAAATTGTGTTTGGCTGAAATGAGAAAGGATTTTGGTAGTTACGTAATTGGAAAACCAATAACTACCTTTTAATTATTTTAATATAAAACCCAATTAAAAATCATTTAATTAAAAACTCTTTTAAACCACATGTCATATTGAGAAAAGTTCAAATTGAATTAATGCCCCCTAAAGATTCTAAGATTTTGGCCTCCACATTAAAAATCACATTTTCTTAGGTTTGAAATCTTACAATTTGGTCACTACTCAAAATGTCCATTTTCCAAAACTCTTTTTGTAAAATTTACTTGACCAACCTCTTAATTATATTTTTAGAGGATTTTATCAATTTTTACCATATTTTTATCCTATCTTGATCCTTGATTTCCTAAAATCACCTTACGCGATTCGAACCATTCTCGACCGGTCCGATCTGCTGTCTAAACCATCTAGGCCCAAAACTAGGGCGTTACACAATACCTTTAATGTGACCTTTGGAGTTGTCACCAAATGTCACTACTTCTCCACTTTTTGGCTTTAAGTCCATGAATCGACTCTTGTCTTCGGTCACATGCCTCGAGCATCCACTATCAAGGTACCATGAGTTTTGGCTTTGTGCTTTGGCCTTGTAACAATGCTCCCCCTACAAAAAAAGAGTTAAACTTTGATTTTTGGTATCCAAATCATTTTGGGTCCACGAGTGTTAGCTCCCAAAAGCTTGGTTCCCTTAGGAATCCAAGGTGACATGGCATCAACATTATTAGATTTGACAAGTTCCTTAGGAACCCATACACTTATAATTCTTTTAGTTCTATTATGCCTATGGAAGCCACTTTGTTTGTAGTTATTGTTCTTTCTTTTAGGTTGGTTTGATCTAGATGATTCACCTATTTCATTTTTCACATTACCAACACTCTTGAAAGACATTTTAAGCTCATTAAGCTCATTTAACACCTTTTGGTGTTCACTATTGCATTGAGAAATAAGATTGTTTAAGTCTACATTTTCATCTTGAAAGAATTTAAGTTCATATTGTAAACCTAAGATATTTTTCTCAAATTTCAAGTTAGCTTGAGAAAGTGAGTCATTTTTAGCATTTAATTCCGAAATGATCTTTCTATTTTCAGAACTGACTCGTTATATTTCTCAACTAACTCATCATAAACCTCTTGTAAGTCATCATAAGCATCATGCAATTCATCAAATGTGAAATCAAAAGTAGATGAGTTAGAGGTTACCATGGAGGAATCCTCCTCAAGAGCCATGAGGCAAAGGTTGGCCACTTCGTGTTCCTCATCCTCGGATGACTCCTCATCACTCTAAGTAGCAAGCTTGGCTTTGAGCTTCTTCTTCTTCTCAAAGCCCTTCTTCTTGAGTTGAGGGCACTCAGAATGAATATGACCCGGTTTTTTGCACTCAAAGCAAATGATTTGATCCCTCTCTTCTTCTTTTTTGGTCTTGAAGTCCATTTTTCTTTGAATTTTTCTTCCTCGGTTGGACCTCATAAACCGTGAGAATCTTTTGGCTACCATAGCCAATTCTTCTAGATCTTCCTCCTCACTAGAAGTGCTCTCCTCATGTAGAGAAGCTTTGAGAGCCACTCCTAGCTTTTTCTTCTTGTCTACCTCAAGCTTCTCTACTCTTCTTTCTTTCTTTCTTTCTTTCTTTCTTTCATCTTCCCTTCCTTGCTTCATGATCTCATGAGTTAGGAGAGAACCAACTAGCTCATCAAGCTTGAGTGTCTTCAAATTCTTGGCCTCAATGATGGCGGTTCTTTTCCCATCCCAAGACTCGAGAAGTGAGTAGAGTAGCTTCCGGACTAGTTTGTCTTCTGGGATTATCTCTCCAAAACCCTTTAGCCCATTGAAGATTTCTTCGGGCTCTATTTTGAAATTCTCATAGCTAAGATTGAGAATTCCAATCTTTGTCTCCTTCACATCGCTTGTTCCTTCATATGTAGTCTCAAGTGTATCCCACACTTCCTTAGCACTTTCGATGGAGGAAACCTTGGAGTAGATATCGGGACCGAAAGTGTAACGCCCGGTTTTGGGGGTCGGGTTAAAATAATATTAAAATAATGTTTTGGGTTTTCCCTTTTCGTTTTAAAATTCATTTAATATGTTGGACCCGATTTTAATTTAAAACCCAAAATTCCATGGATTTTAGAATAGTGGAAGATGGCCATTTTTCATTAATGGCATTCTTATAATTACAAGGTATTCGAAAAATAAAACCCCTTTTATTTTAAAACACCCCTTTCACTCATCTTCTTCCCCCTTCTCTTCCTATTTCCACGACAAAACTTCCCCTTCCCCTTGAGTTACTATTCCATCACCATTCTTCCTCATCTTTGAAGGTTTTCGAAAGGTAAACGTATTTTTGAGTTATCCTTATCATTCTCTACATATCTATACCTTTAGATTTCATTAAAACCCATGGTTTTGCATTTTGAAGTTTTGAGGTTTTGGATTAAAAATGTTAACTTTGTTAGCGTTTAGTTAAGTTTTCAATTTGTTGATGTTAGATAATTTATTTGCTATCTAAAAGGTCCAACATATGTAATTTTTACAATGTTTTATAATGATTCACGAATTTGGGTTTTAGGGAGGTTTTAGAAGGGTTTAAGGTTGGTTTTTGGGGCTGTTTTGGGTGAAATCTTGAGGGCTGATGGTTAGACTATGTTTGAGGATTGTTTTTGGTGTATTAGATGGCACTTGAGAGGTTGGAAACATGGTTTTCTGGTTTGGCTTTTGGACAGCTCGAAAATGGCACTTATGGGGTTGTCTTTAGCTTGAATTCATGTGTTTTATGCTTGGATTGTGTTCCGGGTTTGCTACAGTGATTTGTGGACTGAATTATGGTTATTTTGATTGTGTTGGTGAAGCCTTGGGAATGAATCCGGAATAGCCCGATGGATTGATCGGCTAGAGTTGTTGAGCTTGTAGTAGTCGGTGAGTGGTTCTACGTTTTTAAATTGGTTTTCAAACGTTGGTTCAAGCATGTGGACCTAGGTCGGGCTTGGTAAACCCACCTAGAGTTGGGATTAGATTGGTAGTCTAATCCCAAGCTTTAGTTAGAGACTTTGGTTGAACTTTAAATGTTGAGTATGCCTCATATTTTAATAGTGATTAATGTGGTTATGTATATCGTGATATACATGTGTGTTGAGGTATGATATTTGATGCATTGTGATATGCATGTGGTTGTGGATTGTGGTTTGTGCTTGATGGTAAATCATGGTGAGTACGTGCTAAGCACGGAAATTGGTAAGAAATTGTGTTGTGAAAGGTTGTGAAATGAGTTAGTATTGACACTAGTATGCTTGGGTACAATGATCGATCATTAGGATGTTTAGTGTGCACAAGAGAGTCAAAATGCGCGCGTGGTCTTGGTGATGGTAGTCATTAAGATGGAGTACGGGTACGCCCGAAAACCTTCTCATATATGTTAGTCGATGATGAGTGGAATCCCATCGACGGGGCGTGAGGATGAGTGGAATCCCCTCCACGTGAAACGACGATGAGTGTAATCCCACCGTAAGGTAAATGTTGAGTTGTTGGATATGAGTTCCAACGGTTATCCGCGTATTTGGGTCATAGCTAGGTGCCAATACGGATTGTGGAATGTGATGCCAATACGTTTGTTAAATGTGTTTCCATATGTGGTGTTTATGGATTTGTTGAGCATGAAATGATATTGATATTATGTTCATGCATCATATATATTTGACTCTTGCGACTTCGAAGGTAAGAACATGCATTCTTATTTGGTTGTGTTGTTCGTGCTTGGACCCTGTATTGTCGAGGTTTGTTTTTTGAGCTTACCCTCACTAAGCTTTATGCTACGCTCTCTTTTGTTCGACAATGCAGATCTGTAGTTCGTGGGTTGCTTGTGCAAGGAGAGAGCCTTAAAGTGCGTTTGTTGTGCTTTTGTTATCATAAAGCATGGACTTTTAAGTTAAGATGTAATAGACAAGCAATGAGATTTGAGTATTTTGGATATGTGTTGTTGTCTTGTGTTAGGAGCATGTTTAAACTCCTATGTTATGTGGATGTTTTGTTTAAGGCTTGCTTATGCCTAGTGTGTTGGCCTTGTGCCCCTTTCATGAATGCTTTTGTGTATGTTCTTGTCTAAGGCATGAAACCATGAATGCTATGTATGCTTCTTTTGTTGAATCCATGATCCTCTTAAAGTATGGCATTTCATGTATGTTATGTGTTATGCATGCTTGTTGTAGGGTGTTTTGCCTTTAGAGTTAATGCATGTTTGTTTGGGGGTCTTAGTTGGGTCTTGAGGCAGCCCTTGTGCCTTAAACCAACTAAAACATGTTTGTTCGCAGCAGGGGTATCGATACGGTTGGACCCGTATCGATACGACCCTCTTGTTTCAGGCCAAGCGTTTCGATACGCGAGAAGGGCGTTTCGATACTATTTTGCTACTGGAAATCTGAGATTTTGACGAGAAATTGAGGGTATCGAAACGAGCTTAGGTGTTTCGAAACGGTCTTCGTAGCGTTGACCACGAGAAGTTGACCTTTGAGGGCGTATCAATACGGTCAACCAGCGTATTGATACGGTCTTCTCGTGTTGACTTTGGCCAGTTGACCTAGTTAAGGCGTATCGATACCCTCTTTGAGCGTATCGATACGGCCTATAGTTTAAGTTAAAATGGGCTATTTTTGAATTGCTGTTTGGTTGGTCGCCTCGTTTGTTGCTTCCACTGTTGATGTTTCACATAGGATGTATAAACGCATCTAGACAAGATAATAATTAAATGAAAAGTTTTCTCGGGTTGTGGTTACTTCCAGCCGAGGGCTGATGCACCTAGGATAGAAGCACCGAGGAATCTTGCTCATGTTGTGGTAGTCTAGCCAGAGGCCGGTGGACCAGCTAGAGTTTACGCACAGAGAGAGGCAGGGAATGACACATATGTGATAGCAGGTAATTTTGAGTTACAGTCCATGTCTTTGCTTTCCTTAGTTGATTCGGGTTCCACACATTCTTACATTTTGAGTGAGCATGCAAAGAAGTTAGACATACCTGTTGAGATTTTAGATGTAGGGATGCATGTGACTAGTTCCTTCGGTGAGACAGTTGTAGTTAGACGGATGTATAGGAGGTGTCCGCTGAAGATTCAGGGTCATGTGTTTCCATTTGATATGATGGAGCTTCCGTTCTATGGTTTTGATATCATTTTGGGTATGGATTGGTTGGTTAGGCACAGAGCTAGTGTAGATTTTGAGACAAAGAGAATTTCGTTGAAGCTTTCCGATGACTACAAGGTAGCGGTAGTAGGTGAGAATGTTAAGTTCTTGTCGAACATTGTGTCAGCTTTAGAGGCTCATAGGTTGATGGACTCCGGTTGTGGGGCTTATTTAGCGTATGTGATGAATCCGAATATGAGTGAGGTTAGACCGAAAAATATCAGAACAGTTTGTGATTATCCGGATGTGTTTCCAGAAGAGTTACCAGGTTTGCCTCCTGACAGAGATGTAGAGTTTGTGATTGAGACTGTTTCGAGGTCTACTCCAGTTTCTATTGCTCCGTACCGTATGGCTCCGAAAGAGCTGAAAGAGTTGAAGAGTCAGCTTCAGGAGTTGTTAGACCGAGGTTTTATTAGGCCTAGTAGTTCACCTTGGGGGTGCTCCTGTGTTTTTTGTGAAGAAGAAGGATGGCAGTATGAGGATGTGTATCGACTACAGGCAGTTGAACCAGTTGACGGTAAAGAAAAAGTATCTGTTGCCTCGTATAGATGACTTGTTTGATCAGTTGAGGGGTGCCTCAGTGTTTTCGAAGATAGATTTGAGATCAGGGTACTATCAGTTGAAGGTAAAGGAGTGTGATGTTCCGAAGACGGCTTTTAGGACTAGATATGGTCATTATGAGTTCCTTGTAATGCCGTTTGGGCTCACGAATGCACCAGAGCTTTCATGGATATGATGAACAGAGTTTTCTAAGACTATCTAGACCGATTCGTAGTTGTTTTCATAGACGACATCCTTGTGTACTCAAGATCAGAAGAAGAGCATGATGAGCATTTGAGACTTGTTTTACAGAGATTGATGAGCAACCTGTTGTATGCTAAACTGAGTAAATGTGAGTTCTGGATTAGAGAGGTTGTGTTTCTTGGCCATGTGGTGTCACCTGAAGGTATCCAAGTTGATCCGACGAAGATTGAAGCTATTGTTGGGTGGAAGCAACCTAAGTCAGTGACCGAGATTAGGAGTTTCCTAGGATTAGCTGGTTACTATAGGAGGTTTGTTGATGGGTTCTCTAGGGTAGCTGCTCAATTGACTAAATTGTTGCAAAAAAGAGTTAAGTTTGAGTGGTCAGATGCGAGACAGAAGGCATTTGAGAAATTGAAAGAGGCTTTGACGAATGCTCCAGTGTTAGTACAGCCAGTTTCAGGGAAAGAGTTTGTGATCTATAGTGATGCTTCCTACGTAGGTTTAGGTTGTATTCTGATACAAAATAGGAGAGTTGTTGCTTATGATTTGAGACAGTTGAAGGTGCACGAGAAGAACTACCCTACTCACGATATTGAGTTAGCTGCAATTGTGTTTGCGTTGAAGATTTGGCGTCACTACTTGTATGGTGAGAAGTGCATGGTTTACACTGATCACAAAAGCTTGAAGTAATTGTTGACTCAGAGAGAGTTGAACTTGAGACAGATAAGATGGCTTGAACTGTTGAAAGACTATGATTTGACTATCGAGTACCATCCGGGTAAGGCAAATGTAGTAGCCGATGCGTTGAGCAGAAAAGTTGCAGTTGAGTTGCGAGCTATGTTTGCTAGGCTGAGCGTGTCAGATGATGGTGGTTTGATTACCGAGTTGCAAGTGAAGCCTTCTTTGGTTCAGATGATCAAAGAGAAACAGTTGCAAGATGTATCGTTAGCTTCGCATGTTTAGGACATTGCTGAAGGTAGACCGACAGAGTACAGTTTCAGTGATGAGAATGTGTTGTGTTTTAGAGACAGAGTTGTAGTACCTGAAGATGTTGTGTTGAGACGTATGATTCTGAGCGAAGCACATTCGAGTCTTTTTTCTATGCATCCGGGCAGTACTAAGATGTACCGAGATTTGAAGAATGATTATTTTTGGGTTGGGTTGAAGAAGGATGTAGCCGAGTATGTGAGCCGTTGTATGGTTTGTCAGAGAGTAAAGGCAGAACATCAGGTTCCTTTAGGTTTGTTACAGCCTTTGAAGATTCTGGAATGGAAATGGGAGATAATCACTATGGACTTTGTGTCAGGGTTACCGTTGTCTCCTTCGAAGAAGAATTCCGTTTGGGTGATAGTTGACAGATTCACTAAGTGTGCCCATTTCTTAGCAGTGAACGCTACAGATTCTTTAGACAAGTTGGCAGATTTGTACATCCGCGAGATTGTGAGGTTGCATGGAGTTCCGAAGTCTATTGTATCAGACAGAGATCCGAGATTCACAGCGAGGTTCTGGGGTTGTTTGCTGAGTGCCCTAGGTAGCCGTTTGCTTTTCAGTACTTCGTATCATCCGCAGTCAGATGGTCAGTTAGAGCGAGCGATACAGGTGTTAGAGGATATGCTCCATTTTTGTGGTATTGACTTCCAGGGTTCTTGGGAGAAGCATTTACCCTTAGTCGAGTTTGCTTACAACAACAGTTACCGGGCTAGTATTCAGATGGCTCCTTATGAGGCATTGTATGGTAGACGATGTAGGACTCCGATCTGTTGGGCCGAAACGGGTCAGAAATTGTTACCTATGCCGGATTTGCTTAAGGGGACTACTGATAAAGTGAAGTTGATTTGTGATCATTTGAAAGCAGCTTCCGATCGTTAAAAATCTTATGCAGATTTGAAGAGAAAAGAGATTGAGTTTTCAGTGGGTGAGAAGGTGTTTCTGAAAGTATCTTCGTGGAAGAAGGTAATGCGTTTTGGCCGGAAAGGCAAGTTGAGTTCGAGGTTTATTGGTCCATATGAGATAGTTGAGCGAATTGGGCCAGTAGCTTACCGTTTGAGATTGCCTTCAGAGTTAGAGAAGATCCACGATGTCTTCCATGTGTCGATGCTTAGGAGATATAGATCAGATTCGTCTCATGTTATGCCCGTTGAGGAGATAGAACTGAATCTGGATTTGTCTTACAGTGAAGAACCAGTTGAGATACTTGCTTCTGATAGTAAGATGTTGCGTGGTAAGACCATAGAGGTTGTCTAGGTGTTTTGGAGACATAAAGGCATGGAAGAGGCCACGTGGGAGAGAAAAGCTGATATGCTTGAGTAGTTTCCGTATCTGTTTCCGTCAAGTAATTTCGGGGACGAAATTCCTTAAGTGGGGGAGAGTTGTAACGCCCGGGTTTGGGGGTCGGGTGAAAATAATATTAAAATAATGTTTCAGGTTTTCGCTTTTCGTTTAAAATTCATTTAATATGTTGGACCCGATTTTAATTTAAAACCCAAAATTCCATGGATTTTAGAATAGTGGAAGATGGCCATTTTCATTAATGGCATTCTTGTAATTAAAAGGTCTTTGAAAAATAAAACCCCTTTTATTTTAAAACACCCCTTTCACTCATCTTCTTCCCCCTTTTCTTCCCATTTCCAAGACAAAACTTCCCCTTCCCCTTGAGTTTCTATTCCATCACTATTCTTCCTCATCTTTGAAGGTTTTCGAAAGGTAAACATATTTTTGAGTTGTCCTTATCATTCTCTACATATCTATACCTTTAGCTTTCATTAAAACCAGGTTTTTGCATTTTGAAGTTTTGAGGTTTTGGATTAAAAATGTTAACTTTGCTAGCTTTTAGTTTAGTTTTCAATTTGTTGATGTTAGATAAGTTATTTGCTATCTAAAAAGTCCAACATATGTAGTTTTTACAATATTTTACAATGATTCACGAATTTGGGTTTTAGGGAGGTTTTAGAAGGGTTTAAGGTTGGTTTTTGGGGCTGTTCTGGGTGAAATCTTGAGGGCTGATGGTTAGACTATGTTTGAGGGTTGTTTTGGGTGTATTAGATGGCACTTGGGAGGTTGGAAACATGGTTTTTTGGTTTGGCTTTTGGACAACTGGAGAATGGCACTTATGGGGTTGTCTTTAGCTTGAATTCATGTGTTTTATGCTTGGATTGTGTTCCGGGTTTGCTACAGTGATTTGTGGACTGAATTGTGGTTGTTTTGATTGTGTTGGTGAAGCCTCGGGAACAAATCCAGAATAGCTTGGTGGATTGATCGGCTAGAGTTGTTGAGCTTGGAGTAGTCGGTGAGTGGTTCTACGTTTTTAAATTAGTTTTCAAACGTTGGTTCAAGCATGTGGACCTAGGTTGGGCTTGGTAAACCCATCTAGAGTTGGGATTAGATTGGTAGTCTAATCCCAAGCTTTAGTTAGAGACTTTGGTTGAACTTTAAATGTTGTGTATGCCTCATGTTTTAATTGTGATTAATGTGATTATGTATATCGTGATATACATGTGTGTTAAGGCATGATATTTGATGCATTGTGATATGCATGTGGTTGTGGATTGTGGTTTGTGCATGATGGTAAATCATGGTGAGTACGTGCTAAGCACGAAAATTGGTAAGAAATTGTGTTGTGAAAGGTTGTGAAATGAGTTAGTATTGTCACTAGTATGCTTGGGTACAATGATCGATCATTAGGATGTTTAATGTGCACACGGGAGTCAAAATGCGCGCGTGGTCTTGGTGATGGTAGTCATCAAGATGGAGTACGGGTACGCCCGGAAACCTTCTTATATATGTTAGTCGATGATGAGTTAAATCCCATCGACGGGGCGTGAGGATGAGTGGAATCCCCTCCGCGTGAAACAATGATGAGTGTAATCCCACCGTAAGGTAAATGTTGAGTTGTTGGATATGAGTTCCAACCGTTATCCGCGTATTCGGGTCATAGCTAGGTGCCAATACGTTTGTTAAATGTGTTTCCTTATGTGGTGTTTATGGATTTGTTGAGCATGGCATGATATTGATATTATGTTCATGCATCATATATATTTGACTCTTGCAGCTTCGAAGGTAAGAACATGCATTCTTATTTGGTTGTGTTGTTCGTGCTTGGACCCTGCATTGTCGAGGTTTGTTTTATGAGCTTACCCTCACTAAGCTTTATGCTTACGCTCTCTTTTGTTCGACAATGCAGATCCGTAGTTCGTGGGTTGCTTGTGCAAGGAGAGGGCCTCCAAGTGCGCTTGTTATGCTTTTGCTATCATAAAGTATGGACTTTTAAGTTAAGATGTAATAGACAAGCAATGTGATTTGAGTATTTTGGATATGTGTTGTTGTCTTGTGTTAGGAGCACGTTTAGACTCCTATGTTATGTGGATGTTTTGTTTAAGGCTTGCTTATGCCTAGTGTGTTGGCCTTGTGCCCCTTTCATGAATGCTTTTGTGTATGTTCTTGTCTAAGGCATGAAACCATGATTGCTATGTATGCTTCTTTTGTTGAATCCATGATCCTCTTAAAGTATGGCCTTTCATGTATGTTATGTGTTATGCATGCTTGTTGTAGAGTTTTTTGCCTTTAGAGTTAATGCATGTTTGTTTAGGGGTTTTAGTTGGGTCTTGAGGCAGCCCTTGTGCCTTAAACCAGCTAAAACCTGTCTGTTCGCAGTAGGGGTATCGATACGGTTGGACCCGTATCGATACAACCCTCTTGTTTCAGGCCAAGCGTTTCGATGCCATTTTGCTACTGGAAATCCGAGATTTTGACGAGAAATTGAAAGGAACCGAAACGGGCTTAGGTGTTTCGAAACGGTCTTCGTAGCGTTGACCACGAGAAGTTGACCTTTGAGGGCGTATAGATACGGTCAACCAGCGTATCGATACGGTCTCCTCGTGTTGACTTTGGCCAGTTGACCTAGTCAAGGCGTATCGATACCCTTTTTGAGCGTATCGATACAGCCTGCAGTTTAAGTTAAAATGGGATGTTTTCGAATTGCTGTTTGGTTGGTCCCCTCGCTTGTTGCTTCCTCTATCGATGTTTCACATAGGATGTATAAATGCATCTAGACAGGATAATAATTAAATGAAAAGTTTTCTCGGGTTGTTAACCGAAGTGAAGCCTTAACAGGTTCCGCCTCGGTTATCCCCGTGTAGCCCACTCGAACCGATCAGTCGCCCAGACCGGGACGAGGGGGTTACAGAAAGAGCAAAATAACATGTGAAGAGCGTTGTCGTTGATTTGAATATTCTTTCTCTCTTCTTCTATCATCTCATTTTTTCTTTTTGGCACAAGTCTTCCTTCATCATCTCTCTTCATCGGAATAGAGGGACCATCTTCAATAGCATCCCAAACTAGATAATCGTTGGACTTAATGTAGAGACGCATCCGGTTCTTCCAAAAAGGGTAGTTGTCACCGTTGAAGAAAGACGGTTTGGTGGTCGATTGAGACTCATACATGCTTGACCCGGAGGTAGATGCCATGGCTTGCTTTGTATTTGATCACACTCATCCTAGAATCTCCTCTTGTGGTTGTTAATCCTTCAAAGAGGTAGGCTCTAATACCAATTGTTGAGTGGATCAATGGATTGATCAAAGCCAAGAGGGGGTGAATTGGGTTTTTAAAATTTGTTGGAGAAAGTAGAATAGCTAAAAATGAAGAACAAGGAATTTTAGAGTGGTTCAAGTTTCAAATGAACTCTACATCCACTACCTTAGCTACCACTAAGGATTTTCCAACAATCCAGTAATTGCTCTCCCCCTTTTCAAGGCTTAGGAGGTAACATTTACAATAGCGGTCAAATTTTCTACCCAAAATTTGACCAAACTCTCAATACAAGTTTGCCCCTTTAAATACAATCACTCAACCCAAATTTGAATACAAGATCAGAATTGAACACAACACAATTTGGGATTTTACAAGAGATAAGAAATTAGGCACTTTGAGCTTGGATTTTTGTAAGGATGTTTCTTTTTGATGCAATAATTGTTGTTAGTCTTCAATTGGCTTCATTTTATACTTTCTCCATTAATTCTAACCGTTTGGGTGGTTAGGGTATTGAATATAGCCGTTGGGACCCTCTCTTTCCACCATAAATGCACTTCTGCAACTTACCGTATTGGTACACGGGGATCTGTATCGATACCTGTCTCAAAAAAGAAAGAGCTGTTGCACAATTACAAGAGGGGCGTATCGATACGCGTGTAAGCGTATCGGTACGGGACAGGGATCGTTTCGATACGGGTAAGACCGTATCGATACCATTTTTCTCACAAAGCTCACTAGAAGTTTCCGTATCGATACGGCAAAGGGCATATCGGTACGGGATAACCATCACTTTAAAAATCTGTTACCTAACAACTGACACCAACGGTTAAAATCATTAAAGGCTTTCGAATTTAGAATTCCATTAAAACAGTATCGATACGGGTGACACCGTATCGGTACGCCGTTCAAACTCCTTCAGTTTTACAGAGAGAGCGTATCGATACAGATTCAATCTGTTTCGGTACGTTGTTTCGATACGGCAAGGGGCGTATCGAAACGCGTTTCTCCAGTAGCCAAATTTGTAAAAAAAATGTATCGATACGACTAGAAGCATATCGATACGCCTGGACGTTTTTCAATAGTTTGGCCTTGGAATACTTAGAAAATATTTTAGAGTTTGTGTTTTTCAAACTAGATTAAAGCCTCGTTGATTTGAGATCTTTTGAGGGACTTAAAAATCTTTTTCAAGTTTTCAATTTTATCCTTAAAACACTTTGTTATATCAAAATCAAATATAGGTTTTATATTATGGTTTAGGGGTTTAGGTTTAGGATTTAAGGGTTTAGGGATTAGGGTTCATACATTGATATATAAAATAAAAAGTCAAAACCATGAACCCTAAACCAAAAAATGAAACCTTAAACCCTAAACTAAAACACATAAAATAAAATCCCTAAATCTAAACCCTAAATAAAAACACTAAACCCTTAAACCTTATACCCTAAACCTTTAAACCTTAAACCCTAGAACACTAAACTCTAAAAACTTTAAACCCTAAACCTTTAAAACAAAACCATAATTCAAAACTCTAAACCCTAAACAGTAAAAAATAAAACACAAAAACCCTAAACCCCAAAATTGAAACACTAATTGAAACAATAACACTAAACCCTAACCCCTAAATTAAAACCACAAACCCTAAATTAAAACCCAAACATAAACCTTAAGGAATTTCGAGGGCCAGGTGCGCTAAAAAACCTTTTAAAATCCGTTTAAAAACACGGAAGGACCATTTGAGTGAATATCCCCTTTTGTTAAATCTGATTCGATTCTTTTTTAGGGTGGAAATTGAAAGCCTTTGAAAAATATAGGGACCCGGGAAATGTTTTAAGGAGACAAGAACCATGAGAAATAATTTTGAAAACAATGAGGGATGTTTAGGGGTGATTAAACCCTCTTTTTATTTATCAAAACGTTATAAAAAGTAAAAAACCTATTTTTGCTTCTATTTCCCCTTTTGGCAAAACTCTCACCCCTTTTCTTTTTTACAAAATTAGAGAGTAAAGCTCTCGGTTCTCAAATTGGCAAAACCCTAAAAAAATTACTCTCTATCTTTTCCTTCCGCTGGACGCCTTTCACCGACGTCGGCCACGCTTTTACTCCGAAGTTCAAAAGGGAACCTAAAAGCTTCAAATGACTACCCTTTGAATCCATTTAAAACCACAAAAAATGAGCTTTCTCCACATTTCGAAACCCTAAAAGCGAGACCAAAAAGGATCCTTTCTTCCGGAGTGAAGCACCGAATTGCAACAGCATACCACCCTCAAACCAACGGGCAAGCCGAGATATCAAACAGGGAAGTAAAGAACATCCTATAGAAGATGGTTACCCACTCGAAAGAACTGGTCTCTACATCTCAATGATGCACTTTGGGCCTATAGAACAACATTCAAGACACCATTGGGGATGTCACCCTATCGACTCATTTATGGGAAAATCTGTCATTTACCTGTCGAGATAGAACACAGAGCTTACTGAGCTATCAAGGCAGTGAATATAGACTGGGATAAGGCAGGACATAAAAGACTACTGGACTTGAATGAGATTGAGGAAATTCGAGCAATGGCCTACGACAATGCCAAGATCTACAAGGACAAAACCAAGAAGTGGCACGACAGGAAGTTGCTGCCACAACAGTTCTGCCCAGGGCAACATGTGTTATTGTTCAACTCTAGGTTGAAGCTTTTTCCAGGAAAGCTTAAATCTAGGTGGTCTGGCCCTTTCCAAATTGTCCAAGTTTTCCCCCATGGTGCCATTACAATCAAATCAATGAAGGATGGGCACCAATTCAAGGTCAATGGACAGAGGCTCAAGCATTATCAGGGGACTGAAGCCCCAAGGATGCAGGAAGTAGTTACTTTAGGAGATGCCCCTCAAGGCATCCCTAATTTAACTTAGTTTTTATTTTATTTTATTTATTTATTAGGAATTAATATTTTTATTTATTTATTTTTAGGAAATAAGATTTTAATTCAGTTTATTTTATTTATTTTTAGGAAATAAAGGAAGCATGGTAAAGAAGAGGAATGAACCAGCCCACCACATTCACAGCAGCCCAAAAAGCCCAACGGACAACTCTATCGTGACAGCTTGTCATCAGCTGTCGCGACAGACGCGGAAAAGATAGCTTGTCACGAAGCTATCGCGACAGGCACGCAAACGCGTAACAGATGCACAGCAGACACGGAAACGCGTGACAGACGCGTCAAAAACCGCGTAACAGATGGCCCCGTTATTCGCGCTTGCCATTATAGTCCCAACAGGCAGAAAAACCTAGTTCTATATAAACCCCCACTCCCTTTTCATTTTTCATCTCATTTTCATTCTCTCAACTTGCTTCCCAGATTTTAGATGTCAGAAAACTTCTTTTTATTTTGCTATAGTTCCTTGCAATGGCCACCAGATCAACCTGACGCAGCGCTGCCTCCACCTCTGCCACGGCAGTGTCAACACCGAGCAACAGCGGAATACCCACCCGCTTCGCATTCACAGACTCAGCAAAGAGGTACTATGGGTCCTTCCAGAAGAGAGAAATATGGAAAGAAAGAGGGTTCATTTATACCCAAAAGACGGGAGAACTAGGGCTCGAAGGTTTCATCGCCAAGAAGATCCTCGCACCTAAGTGACAGATGTTTGCTGCCCAGCCAGAAGAGATGAACGTCACCCTAGTTCGAGAATTCTACGTTGCTATCACCGACAAGGATGCCGTGACAGTTACTGTCCGAGGCAAAGAAATCTCCCTCGAGCTGGCATACATCAACACGTTGTATGGGCTGTATGTGAGCAAGAAGGAAGACGCCCATCGGAGGTTCGTGAACAGTCTTTCGTTGACAGACTACGGTGTTGTCATGGCAGAACTGACAGAAGAGGGCACCTAGTTGAACGATGGCCACAAGCACCGGTGGACTGTGCAGAGGACTCAGCTCACCCGACAAGCCAAGCTGTGGAACCATTTCGTCAAGAAGCGCATCATGCCTACCTCACACAATACCACTGTTGACCGGTAGAGATTAGCCCTCGTCCATTCCATTCTCAACGAGAGGCAAATCAACGTCGGTCGATACATCCAAGTTGAAATCCTCAAGTGTGCTATCCGACCTTCAGGCCCTCTAGTCTTCCCTTATCTGATCACCACGCTCTGCCGGGGCAACAATGTGCCAGAAATCAACGAAGATGTCAAGGTCTGAGGGAAAGGATGGACACAGCAGAATCTCTACAGTTTGATGGAATTAAAAGCTGCCACCCCTCTGTCGTACGTGGACCCAACTGCAGCGACAGAAGCGACAACAGATCCTGACTCCCCTGAACCTGTCGCAACAGAACCAGAGAAGCCGACGGTAGCACTAGCGACAGACACCTCCAGCCAGATTCTGATGATGCTGTAAAAGATGAAAGAACGACAGCTCGCCCTAATGGGATTTCTAAGGGACTTCACTGCCGCCACGATAAATTTTATCAAGTCCGATTTAAATTTTCCCAATGTGCAATCCTCTGCTTTCCCAGAAAATCTTCTGGCCACACCCACATCTGCTGCTAGCCCAAAAACGCCCACTGCCGCCTCCACACCCACACCTGCCACGACCGAAGATGGCGCCAGAAAATCTGCCACTCCCCGAGGAGAGAAAAGGAAGGACCCCCTACCGGAGATCAACCCAAAATATTTTGAAGGGTTCTCTTCTTCCTCCGTCTGGCAAGATTCTGACTCAGAGCCGTCGGTCGTCCGAGACATATCCAAGGACTTCCCTCCGATGAAGAGGAAGAAGCTGAACGAGACTGTCGAAGGACCCTGCCACGGCAGATCAGACAGTAGAAGCAGCGAGGATGACCTCGAGGTCCTGGACTAGCCCCCACACATCTCACCTACCCGAGTCCAGCCGCCTCGAGAGGCCAAGAAGAAGATAGCCTCTCCGTCTCCCAACACCTAGCCAGCACCTACCGTTAAGGTTATTGCCCGCCGGCAGCTGCTAGTCAGCAGCAGCAGCGACGACAGCTCCTCAACTTAAGTGTTTTTTCTTATATTTTTGCTGTCTTTGTTGTTGTTTTATCTATTTTGTGATGTTATTTTCTATTTTTCATTTTTATTGTGACATGCATTGAGGGCAACGCAACCCTCGTGTTTGGGGGTGGGCATCCCTCCATTAATGAACTTGTTAGTTGTGTCTTTAATTTGTGTCTAATTTTTAGTTTATTTTTGTGTTAAAAAAACAAAAAATGAAAACAAAAACAAAATTTTGGCTTAAGTCTTTGAACTGAACTTACCTGTCGCGACATTCTCTACCGTGACAGTGCCTTTAGGATTTTTAGGAATTATTTAGAGCCTTGCTATAGTCCTAAACTTTAGAACACCCTTTGTGACTCTTATGCTGTCTAGACTTCGGTAGTGAACTAGAATAGGAAGGCTTACCCACTTGAGTTTCCCATAGAGGTGCCTAACACTGGCTCTAGGAAAGGAATAAAAGAAAAAGAAAAACATTTTGGACTCACTTGCCCGCAAAATTGCCTTACAATGACTCTAGGAAGATTTTTTTTGAGCTTAAGTCAGAAAAAAGTAAAGGAGCCTAAGAATTGCCTCCAGAAAAGATGAAGTTGAGTCTAAGGTCAGAAAAAACTAAATGAGCCTAAGAATTGCCTTCAGAAAAAATGAAGTTGAGTCCAAGGTCAGAAAAAACTAAAGGAGCCTAAGAATTGCCTCCAGAAAAAATGAATTGGCATAAAACTCAAGTTTGTAAGCATAACTATTCTGGTAAGCTAAAGAACTCTAGGCACATATTTGTTCAAAAAACCTGCACACACTACACAAGAACTACAGCATTGTTCCGGATAAATCCATAAACACCCGAAAAGATACCGCTCTTGATAGTGAATGTGTGGTAGGTAATGAAAAGTTCATTGAATTAAGCCAAGCCAAAAAGTTTTTATTTTCAGTTAGGTTGTATTTGCTTTAGGAAAATCAAGAACTTGAGTTTAGGGGTGTGTTGTGTGAATAAAAGTTCTATATTTTACCCCTCATTTACCCATATTTTTGCTGCATTCAAGCATGATTCATTGCATTGAGGATAGATTTTTACATATACATCACAACTAGATAAAATTGCGCAGTTGCTGCTGATTTTGGTTACTTTTGCAGGTATCTACTGTGGCAGTCCCAGGGCAGCAAAGGAGCAGAGGCGGAGTGCATAGCTGGAGTCGAGAAGTGAAGGCTATCGTGACATCTGCCGTGGCAGCCATGACGACAAAGGAATGCCGAGGTGGAAAAGTGAAGTGGAGCTCGAAAGATAGAGGATTTCAAGCTGGTCTATCGTGGACCACTCCCATATTTTTCTGAGCCCTGAAGCTAAATGAAGGCCAAGCCCAAAATTCAAGGAAGAAAATCAAGGCAAGAAAAGAGGACGAATTCAAGGCATCTACTCAGAAGATTTAGTCTTTCATAGAGTTGTACTTTAATTCGAAATTGTATTCTTGTCATATTAGAAAACTTGAACCCAAGGCCTATATAAAGGCATGTAATTTGACCTAGGGAAGATTATCTTATTCCTAGTCGTCTTCCCCCAAAACCCCCGTCGTTTTCCCTTCTCCATTATGTTCTAAACTCCCCCTAGGGCTAAGGGTTGATTCTGTAAAGTGGTTGCAAGGATTGTATTGTTTTAGGAATTTTCTGTCAAGTAATAAAAACTTCAAGTTTATTTACTCTGGTTTTGCATATCTCATAAGAGCATCGGGAGAGCATTGTGAGGTTATCCGCTTGTTTGATATCGGGAGAGTCAAGTATACGAAACGAGTAAATACGTGTTTTCCAGTTTATGGTTAAACCATCTTGGCTTAAGGATAAGTACAAGGTTAAGTGGCTAAAGAAGAATTCAACAACTTTGGTGTTCACCCTTTGATTCTCGCCGGGAGGTATCATCCAAGATGTGTTCATCAACAGAACTTGGGCCTAGGGATAGGACAAGTCACAATAGGGATTCTTGCCAAGCTTGAAGTACAGAGTTGGTGATCGCTGCCGCGACAGCAACAGATCGCTGTCGCGATATCAACAGACCTCTGCCGCGACAGGTGCAGCCGCGACAGGAAAGACGACAGACAACAGAAGTTCCTCGAACAGTGCAACGCCTGCACTACTGAGCAAATCAATACCAGCCTATTCTCTAAATCTGATTCTTTATTCTTTTACTTTAGTTGTTTCTCAAGATTACTTCACCAATTCAATTAAACTATTTCTTTCTCTTGTGCAACAATTCAAGATAGAGTTATTTCCAGTCCCTGTGGAGACGATATCCGATACTCCAAGTATTAATTTGCTACTTGCGTCGTGTACACTTGCACTACTTGCGATAGGACTCTTTTACACGCAACAAGTTTTTGGCGCCGTTGCCAGGGACTGGCAACATATCTTTACCTTTTTATTACTGCACTTTTCTTTTTATTTTTTTTTTGTTTCTAGTGGTGTTATTTACCCCGTGCTTTTCGCAAGGTATTCTATTTGCTTATGCGCAGGTCTAGACGAGGTAAAGAACCTGAGTACGAATTAGATCCAGAAATCGAGCGCACGTACCAACTCAGGAACCAAGCCCGACTCTTGATAGAAAGAAACAACTATCTTGAGGAGATACTGGAAGCAATGGAGAATGGAAGGTAAGGCAATGAGATAAATGACCCCAACAACAATGACCATAGGGTTATTGTTGATCCTCCTAACGATGCCCGGAACGAACTGCCGCCGCCCGCTGCCCTAGTAGCACGACAGATCTATCAAGACTACATGGACAATGACCATGTTGAACTGGAAACTACCCTGCCAGACATGGAAGCTGAAAATTTCGAACTAGAACCTGTCATGTTCAGTATGATAAATTCCACTGGCCAGTTTAGTGGTTCTGCTACTGAGGATGCCCGAGAACATCTTAAAACGTTCCAAGAAATTTGTGGATCGTTCAGACTACCATGAATAAATCCAGAAGTACTGAGGCTCCGGTTATTTCCTTATTCATTGAGAGATAGAGCTAAAAGTTGGTGGAACAAATTAACGCCGAGTTCAATAAGAACTTGGGCATATCTCTCTCGTGGATTCCTTTCTCGTTTTAATCCTTCTCATTTATCTAAAAGATTGCGTAACGAGATTGCTACTTTTCAACAGGAAGATGACGAACCAATGCACGAGGCGTGGGACAGATTTACAACTCTTTTACGAAACTGCTCAATGCATGGATTCCCTGTGTGGAATCAGGTTGTCAAACTCTACAACGCTGCCAATGCACACACTCGACTGAGAATAGATTCAGCTGCAAATGGGCTATTACTGGATAAGAACCAGACAAGGCAATGCTAGTGTTGAAGAAGTTAGCAAAGAACGATGAGCAATTTCCTACAGCCCGGAGAGGAGGCAAACGAGGAATATCTGTAAAGGATTACGAAGCTGATAACTCGGTTAAATCACAGGTTGCATACCTCACAAAGATAGTCGAAAATCTCCAGCGGAAAGATTCTAAAGCGGTATATTCTACAGAAGAGGTATGTTAAACCTGTAGTGGGAACCACAATTCAGAAGATTGCCCTTTACAGCTGGAAGAAGGGATGTATGTTGGGAACTATAACAAGCCTAGAAAGTATGATTCCAACAACTACAATCCCAACTGGAGTAAGGATCCTAAATATTCCTGGAGCAATCCGAACAATGCATTAAACCCTCCAGTGCAGAACAACCAGAACACAGGAGTACCCAGAATTTTGTCGCAACAGCAGCCATAGTAGCAACAACCACAGCAGCCGGCAGCAACACCTAGTATACTAGAACAGACCTTGGCGACATTTATGTCACAAAAGGGAGCATACATGGTGAACATGGATCACTTTGTCAAGAAAACTGAATCATTCATGGACAAGACAGAGATGAGAATGACAAACCATGAGGCTACCCTAAAATCTCTGGAGACACAGATGGGCCAGGTTTCACAGTATATCAAACTGAGGCAGAACAGAGGAATCCCTAGTGATACTGAGGTCACTAGAAAACCCACACATGAGCAGTGCAAAGCAACTACAACGAGGAGTGGGAAACAATTACAAGGGCCGGAGATAAAAAGACACACCGAGTAAGGATCTAACCCTAGATACACCTGCCGTGAACACTGCCCCGGCAGAGGAGAAACAACTTGTTGTCATCACACCTGCCACGACAGCAGAAGGGACAGAGGAGCAGACAGAAGATGCTGAAGAACTCAAGCCTCCTCAGATCCAGATCCCATGTGAAGGACACCTTGAAGATTACCGTCCTCCACCCCCTTTTCCACAGCGGTTACAGAAACAGAAACATGAGTACCAGCTTAAGAAAATTTATGATATTTTAAGCAAGTACACATTAACATACCGCTGCTAGAGGCCATTAAGCAGATGCCTGGATATGCTAAGTTTCTCAAGGACAGAATGTCCAAAATGTCCAGACTCGGGGAATTTGAAATAGTAAAGATGACAGAAGGATGCATGACAATCTTGCATAAGCATCCACCCCAAAAGAAGAAGGACCCTAGGAGCTTCATCATACCATGCATAATTGGCGATAAGTTCGTGGGTAAGGCACTTTGTGATCTTGGTGCTAGCATAAACCTAATGCCCAAATCTATCTTTCAGAAATTAGGTATTGGACAAGAAAGGCCCACGACAGTCATGCTGCAGCTAGCAGACCACTCTTACGTACAACCGGAAGGAAAGATTGAAGATATCTTGGTAAGAGTGGATAAATTTATTTTTCCTACTGACTTTTTTATTTTAGATTGTGAAGCAGATGAAAACGCACCGATCATCCTGGGGCGACCCTTCCTAGCTACAGGCAGAACCGTGATCGATGTCGAGAAAGGAGAACTGACGATGAGAGTAAATGATCAGGAAATCAAACTCAATGTTCTCCAAGCAATAAAACAAGCTGATGTAGAGGAAGAGTGCAAAGCAATCTCAGAGGTAGTCCTTGACCAACCCTGCATCAGGTCGAACTACCACGACGGAAAGTTTGGTCACTCCCACCGCAGTCACCCTGAAGACTGTCACGGCAGCAACGATGATAGTGACCCCTCAGACACAGAATCATCCGACACTGAAGGTCCTGAGAAGGTAAATTGGATAGGCACACGTCCAGGTAAGTTCTTCGAGCCTTTGAATTATACCTCGAATGAACATGTAATCCAAAAGCCTTCCATTGAACAGCCACCTGTTCTAGATCTTAAACCCCTGTCAGAGCAGCTTAAATACGTTTTTCTTGGTTTAAATGATACGTTGCCCGTAATCATCTCTTCCAAGTTAATGCAGGAACAGGAACAACGGCTGATCAATATGCTACAGCAGCATAAAAAGGCCATTGGATGGACTATAGCTGATATCCAAGGCATCAGTCCGGCGTTATGCGTGCACAAGATCCTCTTGGAGGATGATCATAAGCCGACTATAGATGCCCAGAGACGACTGAATAAGGCTATGCGAGAGGTGGTGCAGAAAGAAATCATCAAGTGGCTTGATGCTGGAATAATATACGCCATCTCGGATAGCAAGTGGGTGAGCCCTGTGCAATGTGTACCCAAAAAGGGAGACATAACCGTCGTAACCAATAACGACAACGAACTAATCCCAACCAGAACTGTGACTGGTTGGAGGGTTTGTATGAACTACCGGAAGCTGAATAAAGCTACCCGGAAGGACCAATTCCCTTTACCCTTTATCGATCAAATGCTAGATAGATTAGCGGGGAAGCCTTACTACCATTTTCTTGATGGTTACTCAGGTTATAACCAAATAGCAATCGCATCGGAGGACCAAGAGAAAACCACCTTCACATGCCCGAACGACACCTATGCCTTTCAAAGAATGCCATTTGGGCTCTGCAATGAACCAACAACCTTTCAACGATGCATGATGGCAATATTCTCCGACATGGTGGAGGACTTCCTAGAAATTTTCATGGATGACTTTTTCGTCTTTGGAGACAGCTTTGAAGGTTGTTTAGGCAACTTACAGAAGGTTATAGAGAGATGCGAAGAGGCAAACTTGGTGTTAAACTGGGAAAAATGCCATTTTATGGTGGATGAAGGTATAGTACTGGGCCACAAGGTTAGTTGCCACAACATAGAGGTAGACAGAGCCAAAATAGAGGTTATCGAAAAGCTGCCGCCACCCACCACAATCAAAGGGATTCGGAGTTTCTTAGGGCATGCAGGGTTTTATCGAAGATTCATAGCTAATTTTTCGAAGATTACCAAGCCCCTTTGCCACCTGTTGGAGCAGAAGCGCCCCTTTGATTTTAATGCTGAATGTACTGAAGCATTCAGAATACTGAAGGAGAAGTTGGTAACAGCCCCGATCGTACAGCCACCAGAATGGAGTTTGCCATTTGAGATAATGTGTGATGCCAGTGATTACGCTGTCGGGGCAGTATTAGGGCAGAGGAAGGATAAGCTCTTCCATGTGATTTACTATGCCAGCAAAACGTTGAATGATGCCCAAATAAACTACACCACGACAGAAAATGAGCTACTAGCAGTGGTATTTTCAATCGACAAGTTTCGTCCGTATATACTTGGAACAAAGGTGGTGGTCCACACAGACCATTCAATACTAAAGTATTTGTTCACAAAAAGGATGCAAAACCTAGATTGATACGTTGGATTCTGCTGCTGCAAGAATTTGACATTGGCATCAAGGATAAAAAGGGAACATAGAACCAAGTAGCAGACCACTTGTCAAGGCTAGAGATGGGAAGAAATCAATCAACGGACAAGACCAACATACTGGAAACCTTCCCAGATGAGCAGTTGTTTGCTGCCACCAGCACTGCCGCGACAGCCATGGCGGCAGGTAAGCTTTCTGAAACCCCTTGGTATGCTGACATTGTTAATTACATTGTAAGTGGGTTATTACCTCCTGAGCTTAATTACCAAGCAAGGAAGAGGTTCTAAAATGATGCAAAACATTATTATTGGGACGAACCTCTTCTTTTCAAGCACTGTGCAAATCAGATTATCAGGAGATGCATACCACAGGAAGAATAGAAAGCAGTGCTTCACCACTGTCATGCTGCCCCTTATGGAGGACACCTAGGAGGAAATAAAACTGTTGTCAAGGTTCTGTAATCCGATTTCTATTGGCCTACAATGTTCAAGGATGCACAAGCTTTTTACAAGAGCTGTGACAAATGCCAAAAGACTGGGAATATATCAATAAGGCATGAAATGCCACTGCAGAACATACTGGAGGTCGAAATCTTTGATGTATGGGGAATCGACTTCATGGGGCCATTCCTAGCCTCTTGTGGGAATTTGTACATCTTACTGGCAGTAGACTACGTGTCAAAGTGGGTAGAAGCGATCGCCACTCAAAAGAATAATGCCAAGACTATGCAAAGATTCCTTCACAAGCACATCTTCTCAAGATTTAGCATCCCAAAGGAAATAATTAGCGATGAGGGGAGACATTTCGACAATAGGGTAATTGCTGATGCATTAAGGAAATACAGAATGAAGCATCAAATTGCAACAGCATACCACCCTCAAACCAATGGGGAGGCTGAAATATGAAATAGGGAAGTAAAGAACATCCTAGAGAAGATGGTTAAACCCACTCGAAAGAACTAGTCTCTACATCTCATTGATGCACTCTGGGCTTACAAAATAGCGTTCAAGACACCATTGGGGATGTCACCCTATCGACTCATTTATGGGAAAACCTGTCATTTACCTATCGAGATAGAACACAGAGCTTATTGGGCTATCAAGGCAATGAACATGGACTGGGATAAGGCAGGACATAAAAGGCTACTGGACTTGAATGAGATTGAGGAAATTCGAGCAATGGCCTACGACAATGCCAAGATCTACAAGGACAAAACCAAGAAGTGGCACGACAGGAAATTGCTGCCACGACAGTTCTACCCAAGGCATCAGGTGTTATTGTTCAACTCTAGGTTGAAGCTTTTTCCAGGAAAGCTTAAATCTAGGTGGTCTGGCCCTTTCCAAATTGTCCATGTTCTCCCCCCATGGTGCCATTACAATCAAATCAATGAAGGATGGGCACCAATTCAAGGTCAATGGACAGAGGCTCAAGCATTATCAGGTGACTGAAGCCCCAAGGATGCAGGAAGTAGTTACTTTAGGAGATGCCCCTCAAGGCATCCCTAATTTAACTTAGTTTTTATTTTATTTTATTTTATTTATTAGGAATTAAGATTTTTATTTATTTATTTTTAGGAAATAAGATTTTAATTCAGTTTATTTTATTATTTTTAGGAAATAAAGGAAGCAAGACAAAGAAGAGGAATGAACCAGCCCACCACATTCACAGCAGCCCAAAAAGCCCAATGGACAACTCTATCGTGACAGCCTGTCATCAGCTGTCGCGACAGACACGAAAAAGACAGCCTATCACGGAGCTGTCGTGACAGACACGCAAACGCGTAACAGACGCGCATCAGACACAAAAACGCGTGACAGACGCGTTAGAAACCGCGTAACAGCTGGCCCCATTATTCGCGCCTGCCGTTACAGTCCCAACAGGCAGAAAAACCCCTTCTATATAAACCCCCACTCCCTTTTCAGTTTTCATCTCATTTTCATTTTCTCAACTTGCTTCCCAGATTTTAGATCTCAGAAAACTTCTTTTTATTTTGCTACAGTTCCTTGCAATGGCCACCATATCAACCCGACGCAGCGCTGCCTCCACCTCTGCCATAGCAGTGTCAATACCAAGCCACATCGGAATACCCAACCGCTTCGCATCTACAGACTCAACAAAGAGGTACTATGGGTCCTTCAAGAAGAGAGAAATGTGGGAAGAAAGAGGGTTCATTTATACCCAAAAGACGGGAGAACTAGGGCTCGAAGGCTTCATCACCAAAAAGATCCTTCGCACTCAAGTGACAGATGTTTGTTGCCCAGCCAGAAGAGATGAATGTCACCCTAGTTCAAGAATTCTATGTTGCCGTCACCGACAAGGATGCCACGACAGTTACTGTCAGAGGCAAAGAAAACTTCCTCGAGCCGGCATACATCAACACGTTGTATAGGCTGTATGTGAGCAAGAAGGAAGACTACGACGTTGTCATGGCAGAACTGACAAAAGAGGGCACCTAGTGGAACGATGACCACAAGCATCGGTGGACTGTGTAGAGGACTCAGCTCACCCCACAAGCCAAGCTGTGGAACCATTTCGTCAAGAAGCGCCTCATGCCTACCTCACACAATACCACTGTTGACCGGCAGAGATTAGCCCTCGTCCACTCCATTCTCAACGAGAGGCAAATCAACATCGGTCGATTCATCCGAGTCGGAATCATCGAGTGTGTTCTCCGACCTTTAGACCCTCTAGTCTTCCCTTATCTGATCACCACGCTCTGTCGGGGCAACAATGTGCCAGAAATCAACGAAGATGTCAAGGTCCGAGGGAAAGGATGAACGCGGCAGAATCTCTACAGTTTGATGGAATTAAAAGCTGCCACCCCTCTATCGTACGTGGACCCAATTGCAGCGACAGAAGCGACAACAGATCCTGACTCCCCTGAACCTGTCGCAGCAGAACCAGAGCAGCCGACGACAGAACTACCGGCAGACACCTCCAGCCAGATTCTGATGATGCTGCAAAAGATGGAAGAATGATAGCTCGACCTAATGGGATTTTTTAGGGACTTCACTGCCGCCACGGTAAATTTTATCAAGTCTAATTTAAATTTTCCCAATGTGCAATTCCCTGCTTTCCCAGAAATTCTTCTGGACATACCCACACCTGCTGCTAGCCCAAAAACACCCACTGCCGCCTCCACACCCACACCTGCCACGACCGGAGATGGCGGCAGAAAATCTGCTACCCCCCGAGGAGAGAAAAGGAAGGACCCCCTACCGGAGATCAACCCAAAATATTTTGAAGGGTTCTCTTCTTCCTCCGTCTGGCAAGATTCTGACTCAGAGCCGTCGATCGTCCGAGACATATCCAAGGACTTTCCTCCGATGAAGAGGAAGAAGCTGAACGAGACTGTCGAAGGACCATGCCACGACAGATCAAACATCAGCAGTAGCAGCAAGGATGACCTCGAGGTCCTGGACCAGCCCCCACACATCTCACCTACCCGAGTCCAGCAGCCTCGAGAGGCCAAGAAGAAGATAGCCTCTTCGTCTCCCAACACCCAGCCAGCACCTGCCGTTAAGGTTACTGCCCGCCGGCAGCTCCTAGTCAGTAGCAGCAGCGACGAAAGCTCCTCAACTTAAGTGCTTTTTCTTATATTTTGCTGTCTTTGCTGTTGTTTTATCTATTTTGTGATGTTATTTTATGTTTTTCATTTTTATTGTGTCATGCATTGAGGACAATGCAACCCTCGAGTTTGGGGGTGGGCATCCCTCCATTAATAAACTTGTTAGTTGTGTCTTTAATTTGTATCTAATTTTTAGTTTATTTTTGTGTCAAAAAAACAAAAAATGAAAACAAAAACAAAATTTTGGCTTAAGTCTTTGAACTGAACTTACCTGCCGCGACATTCTCTACCGTGACAGTGTCTTTAGGATGTTTTAGGAATTATTTAGAGCCTTGCTATAGTTCTGAACTTTAGAACACCCTTTGTGACTCTTATGTTGTCTAGACTTCGGTAGTGAACTAGAATAGGAAGGCTTACCCACTTGAGTTGCCCATAGAGGTGCCTAACACTGGCTCTAGGAAAGAAATAAAAGAAAAAGAAAAACATTTTGGACTCACTTGCCCGCAAAACTGCCTTACAATGACTCTAGGAAGATTTTTTTGAGCTTAAGTTAGAAAAAACTAAAGGAGCCTAAGAATTGCCTCCAGAAAAGATGAAGTTGAGTCTAAGGTCAGAAAAAACTAAATGAGCCTAAGAATTGCCTCCAAAAAAAATGAAGTTGAGTCCAAGGTCAGAAAAAACTAAAGGAGCCTAAGAATTGCCTCCAGAAAAAATGAATTGGCATAAAACTCAAGTTTGTAAGCATAACTATTCTGGTAAGCTAAAGAACTCTAGGCACATATTTGTTCACAAAACCTGCACACACTGGACAAGAACAATAGCATTGTTCCGGATAAATCCATAAACACCCGACAAGATACTGCTCTTGATAGTGAATGTGTGGTAGGTAATGAAAAGTTCACTGAATTAAGCCAAGCCAAAAAGTTTTTATTTTAAGTTAGGTTGTATTTGCTTGAGGACAAGCAAGAACTTGAGTTTAGGGGTGTGTTGAGTGAATAAAAGTTCTATATTTTACCCCTCATTTACACATATTTTTGCTGCATTCAAGCATGATTCGTTACATTTAGGATAGACTTTTACATATACATCACAACTAGATAAAATTGCGTAGTTGCTGCTGATTTTGGTTACTTTTGCCGGTATATGCTGCGGCAGTCCTAGGGTAGCAAAGGAGCAGAGGCGGAGTGCATAGCTGGAGTCGAGAAGCGAAGGCTGTCGTGACATCTACCGTGGCAGCCATGACAACAGAGGAATGCCGAGGTGGAAAAGTGAAGTGGAGCTCGACAGATAGAGGATTTCAAGCCGGTCTGTCGTGGACCACTCTCATATTTTTCTAAGCCCTGAAGCTGAATGAAGGCCAAGCCCAAAATTCAAGGAAGAAACTCAAGGCAAGAAAAGAGGACGAATTCAAGGCATCTACTCAGAAGATTTAGTCTTTAATAGAGTTGCACTTTAATTCGAAATTGTATTCTTGTCATATTAGAAAACTTGAACCCAAAGCCTATATAAAGGCATGTAGATATCTCATTCCTAGCCGTCTTCCCCCAAAACCCTTGTCGTTTTCCCTTCTCCATTATGTTCTGAACTCCCCCTAGGGCTAAGGGTTGATTCTGTAAAGTAGTTGCAAGGATTGTATTGTTTTAGGAATTTTCTGTCAAGTAATAAAAACTTCAAGTTTATTTACTCTGGTTTTGCATATCTCATAAGAGCATCGGGAGAGCATTGTGAGGTTATCCATTTGTTTGATATCGGGAGAGTCAAGCATACGAAACGAGTAAATACGTGTTTTCCAGTTTATGGTTAAACCATCTTGGCTTAGGGATAAGTATAAGGTTAAGTGGCTAAAGAATAATTCAACAACTTTGGTGTTCACCCTTTGATTCACGTCGGGAGGTATCATCCAAGAAGTGTTCGTCAACAGAACTTGGGCCTAGGGATAGGACAAGTCATAACAAGGATTCTTGCCAAGCTTAAAGTACAGAGTTGGTGATCGCTGCCGCGACATCAACAGACCTCTGCCGCGACAGGAACGACGACAGACAACAAAAGTTCCTCTAACAGTGCAGCACCTGCACTACTAAGCAAATCAATACCAGCCTATTCCCTAAATCTGATTCTTTATTCTTTTACTTTAGTTGTTTCTCAAGATTACTTCTCCAATTCAGTTAAACTATTTCTTTCTCTTGTGCAGCAATTCAAGATAGAGTTATTTCCAGTCTCTGTGGAGACGATATCCGATACTCCAAGTATCACTTAAATACTTGCATCGTGTACACTTGCACTACTTGCGATAGGACTCTTTTACACGCAACACCTCTCTCTGAATCTCTAATTTTGTTGCATGGTTGACTTTTCATCACTTTGTCTCGATTTGCATTTTTGGTTTGTTTTTTTTACTATTTTCGGTCTTTGAAGATCTGCTTTTTTATTTGTGTGTTGTCGGACTCGCCCAGCCGAGAGAGACACGACTGGTTGTGGCAGACAGCGTTCTTGTGGCAGGCGAAGGGTCAGAAGGCTCAGGCGCGTGGGGCAGCAAAACATTGCGCTTGGGGGAGCCGAAAGGACAGCACGTGTAGGGCGTGGAGATCTCTGGAGAGTTCTCTGTGAATCTGGACCGTTGGATGCCTCGCGACCCTACGGTGATGGTTGAAGCGGCGCAAGATGACAGAGGGCCGATTCTCTTAGAGTTTCGCGTATCTTGCGATCCTAACCCTTCATTGCTGCTCAATCCAACGGTTGTGGATCAATGCGATGCGAGACAAATCATGAGGCACTTAGGGTTTTTCCCTTGAAGCAATCTAGACCGCATGATAGTGGCTTGATCCAACGGCTGCAAGCCGACTGCGCAAAAGCAAAGAGGAAATTAGGGTTTTGTGTAATAGGCTATGGGCTCAAATTGGGCTGAATATGTAATATCGGGTCTTATATATATATATATATATATATATATATATATAGATATAGATATAGATTGTTTATTGGGCTCATTTATTCTTTACTTATTGGGTTTATTTATTTCATTTGATGTGTTAACAACAACAACAATAACAATAATAATACTAATAATAATGATGGTGATGATGATGATGATGACGACGACGACAAATAAAAACAAATAATAATAATAATAATAATAATAATAATAATAATAAAAGACAATGATAATAGTAATAATAGTGACACATGATATTAATAGTAATAGTAACAAGGATGATAACATCATCATAATAATAATAATAATAATAATAATAATAATAATAATAATAATAACACTTATAGGTGATGATAGATAATATAAGGATAATAATAGCAAACAATAATAACTATACAATAGTGATAGTAATGTTTAAGTTAACTATCAAGTATTCAAATATTAATAAAAAACAGACCTAAGCTTATATTGTATAGTCAGAAAAATATGTTTCAAGCTGATAACATTAAATATTCGTTTATGTAGTTCAAATTACTAAAGGTTAGATAAGAATAATCAATAATTTTGTTCGGTTAATAAGAAAATAATTATCTTGAATCTCTTACAACTTAACATATATTTTGTTATAATTTGTAAATTTAAAATTTTATTTAAGTTACTGTGAAAAAAATCAATCTAATTTATTTTGCAACGTAATTTTTTTTTTGAATATGGTAAGTAACATAAATATTAGTTAAAAATAATTGATAAATTATCAATTACTTAATATTTTTAATAATTGAGAAAAAAATAAATATGTTTAATGTATTAGATTAGAATTATAATATAATGTCTAATTTAATATTACTTAATTTCATAAATTATTTGTATTACTTGACTAAATATTTTTATTTTTAACATTAAGTTTTTGTACTTGACTAAAGTTTTTGTATTACTATTTTTTTTTCAATTTTAGTTCAGGTCGGGTTTAAAACAGGTTGGGTTCAAAACAAGTCGGGTTCAAAACAAGTCGGGTTCAAAACAGGTCGGGTAAAATCGGATCTCGGGTAAAATCAGTTATCTGTCAGGTCGGCTTCGGGTTCATTTCAGTCGGGCGCAGGTCGGGTTTTAGGTCCACAGTAACATGTCCAATTCAGGTTCAGGTCGTTTTTAGTCGGACGCAGGTCGGGTTCGGTCACTACAGTAACAGGTCGAATTCAGGTTCAGGTCAACAACAGTCGGTTACAGACCGAGTTCGGATCATTAAATTTTCAGGTCAAATCAGATTCTGACTCGAGCAGGTTTCAGTCGGGTTTTCAAATCGCGTCAACTTTTTACATCTCTAATCACAACGGCAGCGTTGGCAGTGTCAAGCAGCCAAAATTGGTTATAGAATCCAAAAGCAGCATAACCCATTCAACCACACAACATATAAAACAAGGTTGTCACTCCAACACTTGTCGATATTGCCTTTTTCATTGTATTTGATTCTGCTGGTGGAGCCCTGAGGGTGTCCTATAGATTTAAGTTCATTAGGTTCTAAGGGGTTTATCAAGTAAAAACAAGCTCTTAGAGTTGGATAAAGTAGACCCAAAAATACCTGAATTTCAATGAGTGTAAGGGAGTAAGAATAGGCCATGTCTCCAAGTGCCTGCATCCTCATCAATGCTAAGACCAAGTTTGAGCATCCTTTCTGTTGCCCAAGGTGTTGGGGTCATCCAGGCTAAACCAGAGGTAAGGAGAGCGGTCTCAAATAGTAGGAGAACAAAGTCGACAGATTTGTTTATTCTAATCTGCATCAGACCAAACCATTAACTTTAAATTACAAAAGTTGTAAAGCTTAAACAAATAACAACCCTTGGCTCAACGGTTGTGTCCACCCAATTCCACTCATATCATTATGGGTTCAAAACTTGTTCAATTTAAACATTTCCTTTTCAATTAAAATTTAAAAAAAAATACTCATCTAATCAAATGATGAAACGTGTTATTATCTGACTGGAGAAATAAATTTATTAAATTAAATTCAATTTAGGACCAAATTGATATGATATGTAAATAATGAAGATGTAATTATATCCGTTTTGTTTAACAACCATGCCAACTAGGGATGTCCATAAAAACTTGAACCGATATACCATACCGAAAAAACCGGACTAAATGGTAGGTAACCGTACCAGTAAAAATTAGCCAAAACGGTACGGTAACCGTACCGTTAAAATTAGCGGTTAAACGGGACGAGGACAATTATAATTTTTCGCTAAATGGTTAACCGAAAAAATCGTTAAAAAATTAAAATTATTTTTATATTAATATTAAATTATTAATTATTACTAACATATTTGTAATTACCGTACTTAAAATATTTTTATAGTAATATTAAATTATTAGTAGTAATCAACCGTGTAGTTTACGTTTATGCGAACGTGCATCTATTGTAGTATGAGATATAGTAGGATATGTGTTGCATCCTTTTGTTTATGTTGGGTTTCTAGTGTGGTTGCAGGCAGTTTGTGTCTTGGGGCATTGGTTTGATATTGCAGCTCCTTTCACAATTTATGTTGTCGTGTCTTTGTTTTATTTACATTTGCTCTTGAACAACTCTTTTGAGTTCGTGTTCATGTTATTGTGATCGTGAAATGAAATAAATTTGGAGTACTTTTTTTCTCTTTCGATATTTTTGTCTCGATTTCAGTTGACTCAAACATCGTATGAGATTTTAATGAAGTTCTTTTCTTTTTAAAAAATTATAATAATATTAAATTATAATGATATCACATTATTGATTACACAAATATTTGTGTAATTAATATAAATTATTGATTATTATTAATATTTGTGTAATTAATATAAACTTTCTAAACTCTTAATTGTTTTAGATTTTTAAGACTTTTTAAATATAAATATTGCACACTTTATTTGGTTGATTTTTTAAAATATTAAATTTAGTTGTAATAAATATATAAAATGATTCATGGTTAATCGAGTAACTGTACCGAATAAACCGGTTAACAATTTAGACGGTAGCCGATTTAAACGGGACGATAATGATTCATCAAAATGTCGAACTGATACTTTTGGTAACCGTACCGATAAGCCGTGCCGGTACAGTTAACCGTCCATGAACACTCCTAACATCAACCTCTCCTTTTAACGGTCGATGGCTCAATTGAAACCACTTAAATAGTTAAGTGGTAAAATTACAGAAATTAAAAATATAATGATCATATCGACACCAACCCCATAATTAAGTGGTCATTTGAGTAGTTTACCCTTAAAGAAAATAACATATATTTATAAAATTATTAATGAAATTTTCTAAAAAAATGAAAAAAAGTAACATGAACATATAACCAAGCTTAGATTATTTTATAATTTTTATTTACAAATATTCTTATAAGTCAAATTGACTAAAGTGCAGTTTGACATTATTTTTGAATCGTAATGAAAAAGTAATTTTCGACTGTTTGGTATAAAATTAGAGTATTTAATGTTGTTTTTAAAAAGTATTTTAAAGTAGATAAAATATTTATTTTAAACAAAAATATAAAATAAATGATGATATAGACGATGATACATAAGGATTTTGTTCAAAAATACTTTTGAAAAAACTAAAAATTTCTTTTGAAAATATGTTCCAAACTAAACTGAAAAATACTTTTCAAATTGCATTGTTCTCGACTCCAAAATCACTTTTAAAAAAAACAATGCAGAACATTGAACACTTTTACAAAGCACCCCAACAGTGAATAAAAATATAATTTGATTATTTTTTTAAACAATTCATATATATAGGGTGAGAGAAAGAGAAAATTTGCTCATAATAAATTTAAAAGGAGAGAAAAGAAAAATTTGTTCCTAATAAATTTCTAGTATTGATAATTATATATATCAAATTTATTGGTGAGATAGAAAATTAGCGTTCTGATTGATAACATATAGGATGAGTCTGTTACGCTCGACGAGTACTGATGAGCACCATTAACGATGAGCACTATTAATTCAATTTATAAAGATTAAAAATCAAAAGAACTCACCGTATAGTTATAAATTATTTAAAAATTAAAAAATAAATAAATTAAAATATATTATTTTATTTTTAATTTTTTTAAACATAAATCAAAATAGTTATCTACCCTTAAATTATAAAATACGTATCTACGCCTAAATTACAAAACCCTAATTCACCAATCTCTATCAGTATCGCCGTCATAGCCCATGCTTCAACAGAGCTCCTCAATCCCTACCTCAAAGGCTAAGTCAATGAACTTAAGTCAAACTCTCCCCTGATCCAAACTTCGACCCTAATGCCTCTAGCAAGCAACGGCGGCGGCAACCTCTTTAAAATATATCAAAGTACAATTTATTTTCTCATCAAAGTATAATAGATCAAAAAATAAATTATACTTTGATCAACGGAAAATTAGTATTAATATGTTTTTCTGAGTGGGTGATTTGTAGTTATCGGTTAGAGTGACGGCAGCAACAGCGACGGCTTGAATTTTAAATAAACAAAAATTAGAATTTTGTAATTTAGGGGTAAATAGGTATTTTGATCTATGTTTAAAAGAAAATTAAAAAAATAATATATTTTAATTAATTTACTTTTTTAATTTTTAAATAATTTATAATTATACGGCAAGTCCTTTAGATTTTTAATCTTTATAATTTGAATTAATAGTGCTCATCGGTGCTCGTTGTTAGTGGTGTTTATTGGTGCTCGTCGAACGTGGTAAAATTTTTCTAACATATAATTGTAAACATAATGAGCCGCAATACATATGTTTGATACCAAAAATCAAAAAATAAATCAGACAGTTCAACTCATTCAATCAATTATGTATTTTGTTTATAAAGTTTTTAAAATTACATTATTTTTTATGAATTTTTTAATGGCGTAAGAGGTACTTTTATATCTAGATATATACCAGAGTTCAGATAAGGAAAGCAAGCATGACAAATATAAACTCTAATTGGAATCGAATTGATCCACAAATCTAACAATCGACCGACTTTAGTAGAAATCTAAATAATCATTTAAATATATAGTTTATAGGATTTATACCGAGTAATATATGGAGCTTAATTCTAAGAAAAAAACAGAAAAAAAAATCAGAAGATCAATAGGTCATTTTCAATATCTGAGAATGTTGCTAGGCATAGATAGGGACATAGCACATTTATTTTTCTTTCCATTTTAATGGGCCTTTCCCATGCAACGTTCACGCAATTTTCTAAGAAAAAGAAATAATTCACAAGTTGGCCGACACATCTAAACTATTAAGCTATTATTTCATCCAACTTAATAGCGTTTGTAGGAATCAAATAAAGAAAATCATGGTTTATTAGATATACATGAATTATTTGTAGGGGTGGGAATCGGTCCGGGGAGGGTTTTACCTTATTCACTCTGTCTCCAATACTTGCGAGTACGGTTTTGAGTAATTTTTGTTATAAGTTTTTGTGAATTTTTCGTCCTAATTCTCATACCTATCAGATCCCCACGGCTTTTAGGGAATTCTCATTCCCAAACATTAAACAAAATTTATTATTTTACTAACCAAAATATATGGTCGATTTCAATTTACATGTCATATACCCAATACACTTAAACATATGGTTAAAGGGGAACAAGGTTTTTGTGTAAAATGAACGGCAGAAATAGAGAAATAAATAGATTACATAATTAATAAAAAATGGTAAAATACTAGAGAGGTCACCCAAAATTAATAAGATTTAAACAAAAGACACAAATATATTGATAATAAGATATGTAAATATACATGTAAATGAGAGTTAATTTTATATGTTTTAATTTTTTTGTAAAATATCAGGGATTCTTGTGGATATTTTTCTGGGATGCCCACAGTTATTTATACAATTATGGTTGGTTTTCCCTACGGTTCGAATATAGAAATCTCCATCCCCATCCCCATTGAGCTTCAGTGATAAAAATTTTCCCGTCCTCATTCAGTGGGTGAAGGTTTCGGTTATTCCTCATCTCCGTCGGTTCGGATTCCCACGATTTTCGGATATTCCCCACCCAATTCCCACCCCTAATTATTTGGTGATATTTTTAGAACTATTAGGGGAGAAATTTACAAGATGAATTTTATTGATAACTTCTCCTATATCACTATTTAAGCCTCTAATTGGATAGAGACATATAGATTTGTTTGTTGGACTTCTATGGATGACGAAGGACTGAGTCAAGGAAAAAAATATGAGTGTGTTTTGTTGTATCTTTCTTTATTTTAATAAAATTCGATTTCTTATTAAAAAACATCTTAATATCAAAATAAGTGTCCAAATTATCATGTTTTTCCGTTTTAAGTGCCTAAACTCTTTTTTGCCCTTTTTAGGTGCCCGAACTATCATATTTTTTCCTTTTAGGCGCCTAAACTATTTTTGCCTCTTTTAGGTGCCCAAACTATTATTTTTTGCCACTTTTAAGGTCAAATCAAGGCACCTATTTTAACCAAAAAAATAATAGTTTGGGCACCTATTTTGACCAAAAAAAGATTGGGCACTTAAAAGGGCAAAAAATAGTTTAGACATCTAAAAAGGAAAAACGAGATAGTTGAGGCATCTAAAAGAGACAAGAAATAGTGTAGGCACTTAAAAAGTGAAAACATGATAGTTTGGGCACTTATTTTTGTATTAAGCCTTTAAAAACCCTCATATTTTATGAATTATTTATTTCAATTAGTTAGATTTGTTTAAAACCAAACTATTTGTATGTTTATATGAACTATATTATAATAAATTATTTTATAAAACTAACTTATAAGTCTGACTTAAATTATTATTATTTGGTATAGCTATTGATATTCGGCTAATCTGAATCAGATTTTACAAAGGCTCATTATGAGAGTGAATTTGTCAATTCAATTTTTTTCATTCACAATGTCAGAATTCGAACTATTGATTGTGCTGAAGGTATCTAATATATCCTATCCAACGAGTTGTTGCTGACTTAAATTATTGTTTAATAATAAAAAATAGTTAACTGAATTCGACCCATAAATAACTAGATGATTATTTTTCAAAACAAATAATTAGAGGGTTAATTTACAAATAATTAGGTCTGTGGTAAATACACAAGCAACTAGTAGGAAACGAAATACTATTGTTGTAATATTTTTTGGGGAAAACTACATATTTAGTACCCCAACTATGCATGCATTACTGTTTTGGTATACCAACTATTATTTTTGACAAAATAGTATCTAACGTTACGTTTTTGTTTTGTTTTGGTACCCCGACCATTAAAAACTTACGAAGATGATGACGTGGCTTGATATAATCAAAGTTTTAGTCCAAACACTTTTATATATTATCAATTTAGTCCAAAATTCATCAGTTTAAACCATCATCTTATTTTTGATAGAAGTTTGTCTCATCACTTTCCCATCCCTCGTATTCACTTCGGTATCCCAATCCTGGAATTTTGGTCCTCTAATGAACCCCACATTAGCCCCCATTGATCCGCAAATCCTAAAGTTTTGATTGTCCCTAGCGTGTTTTTTAAACTCCAAAATCCAAAAAAAATGTTCGACTAGAAGAAGAAGAAAAATGAGGAATTTACAATTTTAATCCAAAAATTAAAATAATGTTTAAATTGATAGAATTTTAGACTAAATTGATAGATTGTATAAGTTTTTGACTAAAAATGTTATTAACCCAAGTCACATCACCATTTTCGTTGATTTTAAACGGAAGAGGTACCAAAACAGAACAAAAACGTAACGTTAGGTACTATTTTACCAAAAAATATAGTTAGGATACCAAAACAATAACGCGAACATAATTAAGGTACTAAATATGTAGTTTTCCTTATTTTTTGGGGCGAGAAGGAAATATTATTATCAAAAGGAGATAACAACATAAAAAAATAGATTTAAGAGTTAAAAAGGCCTTTAACTATTAAAAATATTAACTTCAATTTTTTTTCAATCAATTGTATTCTTGAACTGGAAGATTCTATCAGTTGAATATTTTAACGGACAAATTTCATATTTGATTATTACTATGTTGAGGGCTTGTCTAAAATACAACAAGTTAGTGTACGGCTAATAAATGGCACGATGTTAGAGTCGTCGAATGAGAAAACTTCTGATTTTGACCGTTAGATTTAGATTCTCATTAAAAACACGCGGAAACGGGAATACGTTTTTTTCGGCAAGTACCGGAACTTTGTATGAAGTTTCGCAACTGTATGGGGAGAAAATTTGTGTTGCGACGTAAAAAGATAAAATGACGCATATGTTTCGAAACTATAAAATATGTATAGAAACAAATAGTTAATAGTTTAAACCCAAATAGTTAGCGAAGTATTTGACAAGTAGAGTTGAAAGAAGATATCTTAGAATTTGATA
The DNA here is from genome assembly GCA_958450335.1 of Hibiscus tridactylites. NCBI lineage: Eukaryota > Viridiplantae > Streptophyta > Magnoliopsida > Malvales > Malvaceae > Hibiscus > Hibiscus tridactylites. The sequence goes on along the minus strand of OY288273.1, from coordinate 32,282,975 downwards.
TTGAGTAATGAAACAGTATGATGTAAAAGTAACATTTGGGTTAACGCGTAACAGTTGACGTTTTTCTCCTGCTATCGGTACCTTTGTACATGTTCCAGAACCTATAGAAAAAGTGTAAAGTAGAAATGTTTAAAGTGACTTTAAGAATACATGTTTGTGTAGTAAATTTCGGAACTCACGTATAAGTACCGAAACCTGGAGAAAGGTATGTTGGATAGATAAAAGTAGATGGAGAAACCGTAAAAGTGAAGGAAGTAGATTATATATTACTTAATCGCGGAGTGTCGGAATTCGTCTACAAGTTTCGTAACCTGAAATAGAAGAGATATTTCAGTTTTTTTAGGTTTTTAAAAACCCTCATTGGAATGAGAATCGAACCTTCTATTTCTCGACTAAAAACCAGCATAAACCTCTGAAGCTCCGTTTTAGTCAGTGTAAAAGATTGAAATCTTAACTTAGGTTTGCAACTAAACTTGTGCAGTTGTCTCCATCGCGAAGGAAACAACCAAAAACCCTAAGGTTTGTTTATTTACAAAATAATTTAAATCTAGGAATTGGGTTTGAAAATTTGGTATGGAATTGCATTTCATGTTGGAGGAAATTTGTTTAAGCTGAATATAGTCTGTGTTTGGTTTTTATATATTTGTTTTAAGAATGGTACAAAATTGGTTTGAACAAAAAAATTATATTTGTATTTAATGAGGACGAGTTTATTTATGAGTGAGTTTGTTTGCTTTTTCCCAGATTCATGTGAAGATTTAATTCTCAAGATGAGTACTGCAAATTTGAATCTCGTTTTCACGAAGATGCTGATAGAATTGGTAAAGAGTTTGGTGATAAAGATGGTAATGATGAAGTTGGTAAATAAGGTTCTGATGAAGTTGCTGATAAAGATTGTAATCCTAAAGAAGTTGGTCATAATGATGGTAATGAAGTTCCTCCATCTGAGATGTTGGCCATATATGATAAGGGGCATGGGAAAAACATGTCTTCCCTTCATGAAATTTTAGTTTTAGTAAGTTGATATTGTTCTTATAGAAATGAAATGAAGAATGAATGAGCGATTGAATGTATAGCTTTGTTTTTTTATTGTTTAACAGTAAAGGTGATTGTATAAGGGAGGAAAAAAGTTGAATCAAATTATGTGTAATAAATGTTAAATTCGTTTGAATTTGTCATTCATAGGTTAGTAAAGAGTTAGGCAAGAAAGCATGTAAAGTCAAGAAATATGCGGAAGTCATGGTAGTGCGTTATGAGTCATTGTATTAATCATTTATTATGTGGAAGGTGAATCTTGAATATTTATTTAATTTGCAAGGTTGCTTTCGTGGAGTATAGTGTTGCAAGATGCAACAATGGTGGTACAACGAGGGAGATGATGTTGGAGATGCTTCAACAAATAATTTCAGAGGTGGAAGGGGTAAAAGAGGTTGTCAATAGGGGAAATGAGAAGAAAATTAAAGGTGATGAGCAAATAATGTCTGGGGTGAATGGGCTAAAAGAGGTTTGTCAATATGTGAATTGAGAAGCAAACAAAAGTTGAGGAGAAATTGGACAGTATGAGGGGTAGATGATAAGAAGTTTGGAGAAAAATTGAGTATTATTTCTGAAGATGTCGCAGAAGTGCGGGCCAACATGACATGCTTGAAGTAGAGCTTGGTAGAGAAGATAAATGATGTTGAAGTTAAAATCGACGGTGTTCATCAGGCAAATAGAACAAATTTAATAGGATTGTTTCTCGTAATTTAATGGGGGAGACGTCACATACAGTAGAAAATACTTTGTCTTCTAAATTCAAAACATCCGAAGGTGGAGCTAGGCGCTGGTTAAAGTTAGAGGGAAACTATGACTATCCAGTGCCGATGAAGAATGAGGTAAAAGCATCTAACCTTATTTAAATAAAGATCCTTATCATCTTGTTCTTGTCTTGAAAAGTGTAATGTTACATTGTAGGATCTACCACTTATCCACCAGGTTAGTCGAAAATCCCCTAGACTTGGAAAAGATAACCATGAAAGTTAATTTGGAATAATTATGTTGTGTAGTAATTACCATTCAATATAATGGTAAGCGTTGGTTGTGTTTTAGTGTTGTAATAGCAAATAGTGGTTGCCATATGCATTGAACATGATTGGGCCTTTAGCCCATCGAAGTGAACATTGGAAATTAAACTGTTTTTGGCCATTAAATGTTGTACCTTAATGGTTATGCAATTATTATTTTTGTTGACATAATTTATGATTTTTGTTGTTTTCATCATACCTTTCAATCTTTGTTTTGAAAGGTTGAGAATGAGTCAATAAAACTTTCGTATGTTGTACTACCTGATAGGCTTCATAACAAAGAATGGGCCTACTGTGATTATTTATGAATACCCCGTTAACGCAAGAGTAAGTCTTCAATTCTAAAACCTGACGTTGTCATATTGTGAAATGTAAAATAAAAGACATAATACAATGTTTGTATGCAGCTATGTGGTCAAGAAATTCGACAACATTTATTGCACTGTTAGAGAAATTGATATATTACGACCCAATCAACAGCCCGACAAATTGGTTAGTGTAATAAATAGTGTGAATGGCTTGAAATTATATGTAACATATGTAGCCTATTTTGCTAAGTGGTCATTATTGTTTTTTTGTATTTGCTAGATTATTGACATGGTGTCCGTGTGCGAGGCTCGCAAGGAGGCGATGGAAAAAAATAAATGTCGGGCCTTTGTGCCTTGTTATCTTGATGTATGTTTTTTTGTTACCATCTTATACAATGTTTATGCCATAGGTAATTTTTGATAAATTGTTTTTGATGGTAAAATAAAAAACGTTATTAATTGTTGCGTACCTAAAAACGAGAGGCATTGCATGCCACAACGTCATCGTTTGCAGAGTCTTATGCTGGTACAATGAAGTATTATGGGAACTTTGCTGGCGCTGATATAGTAAGTAGAAATGTGTTAAAGGATTTAGTTGTTAAATGGGTTATAGGTTTTACAATTTGTTTGAGGATAAGGTAAATTTTAATTTAGTTAAGGAGAAAACATTTTGCAGGTATTCATCCCCAGGAAAAATTTATGGGATTGGTACTTGTGTGTCTTGCATATGGCACGTGGGGAAGTTTGGATACCAGATAGCCTACTAGATGCTAATGGGAGGCAGCGTAGGGAGGAAACAGTTAGGAAAATGGTGAGAACATATCCATTTGCCCTGTTACCTTGTTAGTTGTTTACATTGTATGTTATTAACGTCTATGAATGAATTTTGTACTATGTTTTCATTATTGTTCAGGTAGGTACTTTTACATAATTTGCTAAGAATGAGGACTTCGTAAAAGTGTTTGGCAAACCGAAGGTGGCATTCGAGAAGCTGAAATTTGAACGTCCCAAAGTAAAAGAAGAATGGAGCTATTCAGCTTTCCATATATCTTGTATTGTTATCATGAAATTAGTAATTAAATGAGTATAACCGCATCGAACTTGATAGAGAGGACAATGGTATGCTCGTCATTGCATGGATTAAAAACATACGGGCAGGTACCCAAATCAGTGATCTGCCGCATATAGTAAGTGAATGATTATCAATCATGTTTCATTTATAATCAAACATTGAATGCTTAATATGAAAGAGAATTGTGTACAAACATATTTACTTATTTCCAAGTATAAGGACTTAGAGAATGTGACATGATGCAACTGCTATACAAGCTATGTGTACATGAAGCAAACACGAACATGTTTGTGATGCACCGTAATGTGGAAGAACATAAGAAATCGATATAGGGAAATAGCTTGGGAAAGAATGCAAAACATTTGAGAAGTATTACTGGACTTCAGTATTCGCGCGAAACCATAGATGAATGTGTCAGGTTCATATCTAAACCATTATCTTTGCACATTTATATCACATTAATTCGATATGTAATCATAGTTATTGATTTCTATTATGGACTACCAATTTTTTTGGATAATTTATAATATGAGTTATGCGACTTGGTCCCATTTCCGCTTGGATTAACAACATATTTTGCATCGATTTGTAACCCTCGAACAACTTTTTGTGAGAAAATTTCATCGGTCCCATCTTGATGGACGATAAGTTTAAATTTTAAAAAATGTTAGTGTCAACTAATCATATTTAATTAAGGTCTTATGCTTGCAAGCAGGTTTGTGCATATGTACAAATTGTGAGTGGTCGATCTTGGTTGGTGTAGATCTGGCAGCGTCCCCCTTTTTGTGAGAAAAAAATATTGTTGTATTGTACATCTCGTACAAAGGTTTTATGTATCTGTACACTAGTTTCGAACTTTGCACCACACATTTAACATATTATGACTTTTAATGTTTGAAACTATGGGTGCGAGTATGCAAAGTTGTAAAGATAAAGTTAAACTGAAATCTTTAGGAAATCATGTTACATTTGAGGTTTGATGTGATATGTTCGCTACTGTATTTGCAAACGTTCGATACGCGTGGTATTATAAAGAAGTGACACTCCAAATGATTTTTGCAAGATAGGTTTGTGCATTACTAGTAACGTCCTACCCTCAAGTGCCATCTAAAACAATTCCTGAACTACAACCTTATCTCCTATACACGACAAAACCAATTTAGTAAAAGGAAAACAAAACAAAACAAAGTCAGAATTCAAGCAATCCTTTCATTTCTTCTTCCCCTATCATTGGCTCGAACTTTCCTTAAGAGTCCAAGAATAAGTACATGTGCACGTGGACTCATAGGTGGTTCATACCACTAGAAAAAATTACATGAATTTTGAAATATTTTTCCATGGTTAGAACACCAAAAAAAATCATCTTCCCGGATTGTTATCTGACCAGGATGTCTTCAAAATGGTAGGCTTTGTACAACTGCAGGTCAGAATTTCGTTCTCCTTAGAGACAGAATCCATCTATCCACTTTTGTTTCTTCCTTCTTTTTCATATATTTTTAGCGGAAAGAGGGACCTTGAGGTTTTTTATGTTGAAAGTTGAATTTACGGTTTGGTATTTTCAGGGTATTTAATTGGGATGTTTGTAGTTTGGGGCTATTATTTATAACTAATAAGACAGTTTCACGTGAGAACTAGAATTTGAACTTAAAATAAAATCGTCTGGAAATTAAACTGGGACGACAATGTTGTGCATAATGGTACAACTGATAAGACTTATCTGCTAGTGACGTATAGAAACAAGAAACAGAGATTCGAAACTGAAACTGAAAAGACACTTGCTTATTATTAGTATGCTTCTTTGTATATGTAAAAAATTTGTGAACATCGGATACGGAACTCATAAATACATGTTTGGTACTAATGACCTAAAATTGAAAGTGTGAGAAGAAAAGGTAATAGTTTAGGTTGAAAGTTCAAGAGTTCTAAACGAAGTTGACGCTGTGTCAATACTGCGAAAAGAAGCGACAGATTCCAAGAGTAATTCATGGCTCGGCACGTTCTGGCCTATAAATACCCCCACAAAGTGTATTGTAATCCGTCTTATTTCTTCATATACTTTGAGAGATTGACATGGGTTCGATTGCACGTATTCGAAAGGAGTTATGTCCTAATGCCTTGGAGAATCCACTTGTAGCCCCTTATATGCTTTCTGGTAAACATCCCCCTGTTACAGTGTAATATGAGCAAAATTTTCGTTTTCAGACACTTTATAATTACCATGATTCTGGTTTAGTAATGGCAGATGTCGACGACTGTCCGTATCATTATCGAATTCAAATGGCTGCACCTGAAGGCAACCCTTATGAAAGGCATAATTTTGAAGTTAGCATTTTCTTCCGACCTAATTACCTTATGAATCATCCCAAGGTTATATAATTAGCATCCAAGATTGTTGTTATATGATGTTCTTTTTGTTTATGCTAGAAGCATTTCAAAGAGTAATGTTATTTATTTATGTAGGTAGCTTTAAAATTTGATGGGGACTTATTCCATCCCAACATCACTGAAGCTGGCGCAATTAGGCTGGACTTCCTCCATGAAAACTGGACCCCTGCTATCAGAGTTGTAGAGATTCTTGCGCGTATACTGGGTTTGCTGCTTGTTCCAAACCTACACGACCCTCACCCAGATTGTAAGGGTGTTGCTCTGATTTATAGGAACAATCTCCAACGCTTTGCAAACTATGCGAGGAATATTATGGGTTGAAATGCATTGGCCACACATGCTTGTAATATTTATTTTTTATATTTATGTATTGACCACTTATGCTAATTAAAGGTTTAGTATATTTTAAACTTGTGGTCGAGTTCCAAAACTACAATTAATATTGATCAACAGAGAATGTGACGATTTCCATTGATGTTTTAAGTCTTAATCCTACCCTAAAGAAATATTCTCGTCCTATTTAAATGATTTTTATGACGCGTTTATAAGTACACACCTCAAAAGACAATTTAGGGCGAATAACTCAATTTGTAAATAAGTTCGAACCTATGCATATTAGTTCTGATTCTTTTAAACGGGAACTTAAACTTAAAATGTTAGGAGACAATATAATTATCATGTTTGCAAAGAAAAGTTCGATGCTTTATATGGGGAAGTCCGGTACTCGTTGGATTCATCAAAAGACTGTTTATTTTTTTATCAACTTTTTAAACACGAAAAGACAATTTAGAAGAAACTTTACAACTTTGCTAAATGATATGTTGGGTTATTATTTTTAAAGATTTGGAAATATAAATATGAAATAAACTTTATTTTTGGTAACTTCAGTAGACTCATTTAAGGAAGAAAGTATTTTTTTATAAATGAGTTGATATTAATTACAAATAGGGAATGACTAGTTTGACAATATTTAATGTATGAACTGAAAAGAAATACATATATATAACCATACGGGAAGTTTAAATAATTTCAACTTTAAAATTTTAATAGAATCATCGGAATATGGGAAGTTTAAATAATAATGATACGAATAATTAAGGAATAATTTTTGGCGTCATATGGTTGAATTTTTTAATACTGGAGGTGGTTCCTCGATGATGATGACACACTAGACTTTGTCCCAGCCGGAAGTGGGTTTTTTCGTAGGGTGTGAGGTGGCACCAACATCATTATCTGGTTGTTGTCTCTTCTTGGGGTGGTGGGGGACCTGGTGGTGGCAGGTGCTGGTGGAAGGACTTCAGTTGGTAGTGTAGGGAAGTCCTGAGCTGAGAAAGTGCCTACTTCATCAAGTTTTCTGTAACGCCCGAGGTTTGGGGCCCGGGAGATAACCAGGCTTGGTTAAACCGGTTCAGGTTAATTTAATTGAAAGAAAACATTTTAATGAACAAAAAGAGGTTTTAATGAATAAGGGTAAAAAGGGGTTTTGAGAATTTTTAAATAAAGAGTTTTTTATTTCAATATATCATCATCTTCTTCTTTCCAACACTTTTCACATTTGCTTTGCTCAAAAACCTCCATTGTTACTATTCCATTGCTCCCACCTTTCCCACAAGCAAGTTTTCAAGGTAAGCATTCCCTTATTTTGATTTTTCTTTCCTTAAGTTTGTTATTAGTTAAATTTTCCTTAAAACCCATTATTTAGAGTTACTTCAAAAATGCTTTGAGTTTGAAAAATAGTAAAATGAAGAGATTTTCGTTTGGTTCTTTTGATGTCATGTTTAAGAGTGTTTTTAATCTTGTTTTGGTGTCTTAAAAATGCTAAAATAGTGACTAATAGAAGGAAACCCGAAATGGGTCTAAAATGGGATTTTTGGGTTGAAAAGGTAGAGTTTTTGGCTTGGTTTTGGGTTGAAATCATGGCTGATGATTTCCTTGATGTTGGGGGTGTTTTAGATGATATTTGGTGCATTTTGGTGTTTGGAAATGACAGGTTCAACTTGAGGTTTCATTAGAACGAATTTGGGTGAAGTTTGGGTTGAATATCGATGTGTTTTGTTGCAAGATTGTTGAGTTCTGAGTTGCTGCTATGTTTGTGGGTATATTAGCATCCTAATGTTCTGTTTTGGGTTGCCTAAAGTAGAGGAAACGGATTTGGGCTTCGTGGACATGAATCCAGGTAGTTTGAAAGCTTGAATCGGGGATTCGGCTATCATTTGTGCTCTATTGGTGAGTGGAAATTGTTTTGAACCTTTAAATTGTTCAACGAAGTTTTCTTGGGGTTTGGGTGGAGCCTTAGAGGCTAACCTAGACCCAAGCGTAAGTTTATCTATTCTCTCCTTGTTTAGTTGATTGTTGGCGTTCGTGTTTATGTGTATTGTGGTGTTGATTGCGGAATGCTTTTATCCCCGTTTTAATGTTGTTGTTTTGTCGTAGTTGATGTCAAGCCTTATGTGATGGTTAGTCGTTGTGTACGGTGATGTTTAGTACCACCGGTAGTGACTAGTAGATGAGTACGGTGACGTGTAGTCCTACCGGAAATATGCTAGTTGTTGTGTACGGTGATGTGTAGTCTCACCGGGGATGGTTGTGCATGTGCATACCACGTTTTGTTTATTCTTCTGCTTTATTGTATCTCTTTTTTAAATGGTTTTGCTTTTAAAACTAAGATATATGTTTTGAACTGCATTGTTGTTGTGTTTTAGAGCTCCGCTCACTAAGATTTTAAGCTTACGCTCTCTTTTTCGATCAATACATATCGTTAGAAGCTTCAGAGGCAAGCGGGGCAAGGGAGGAGTTCTTGGAGTTCTTTTCTAGCTCAAAGTATGGTTTTCTTAATTGTAATAATACCTAGAAAATGGGAATTCTAGACCATGTTAGGGAGTTGGTGTTCAAACTCCTATGTTTGGCTATTGTTAATGTTGCTAACATGGTTTAAATGTTGTTACCTTGTATGTTGAGGCTTGTTATGGCCTAGGGCTAATTGCGATGTGTTTTGACTTGGTGTTTTTGAACTAAAGTGTTCTTATGAGTTTTTGGGTTTGAGATCCATTTTTACGTGTATGCATGATTGAAGCTTGTCTTTAGGGTGTTTTGCCTCTAGATTGTTTGTATAATAAGTTGTCGTGAGGTTTGTGATGTTTCGGGGTGAGTTTGGGAACGTTTGGAGATGCCAAAATGTATTTTCGGGTCAAACTGTGTCCACGCGTTTCGGAACGTCTGATATTGTTTCGGAACGGCCAAGCTCTAGGGGCACCCGTATCGGAACGGGGGTGGTGCTGTTTCGGTACGATTTGCCACTAGAGGTTCCTGTTTTGGAACCATGAGGAGTTGTTCTAGAACGACCTGATGTTGTTTTTTTAATGAAGCCCGCGTTTCGGAACGGGTAGTCCTGTTTCGAATCGCATGTAGTTAAAACGGCTAAAGGGCATCTTTGAAGGTTTCCAAATGTTACGGTTTAGTCCCTAATGCTTGTATGCTTCCTAAATGAGTTTATATGTATCCTTTGTGATAGTTTTTCCTCGTGTGCATGGAACTTGACTACTAACTACTTGGTAAGGCTAAGTTACCTTTATGCTTCTGCTCGGTTCGTATCCGTGTTCATTTTCTGTTGTTTGCCTTTACACATAGGGCTAATCGGAGTGAGGCCTTAGCAGGTTTCGCTTCAATTTTCCCCGTGTAACCCGTTCGTTTCGGTATGCTGGCTAGGCCGGGATGCGGGGGTTACATTTGGTGGTATCAGAGCCTTAGTTACGAGGTCTCCCAGGAAGGTAAGTCAAGTAAGTTGGTTTGTTTGGTTTGTTTGCCATTGCACGGTGTGTGGAAGCATGTCTTCTCGTTCTTGTTGTTTGTTGAAGTATAGTCGAGTGTTCCCATTGCTAGGTGTTGTTATTGGAAAATGGTTTCGATTTAAAAAAGCTTGAGCACTTGGATCATTTCCCTTGTTAACCCAATGTTTTCCTTGTGTGTGATGTGTTTATTGTTAGATTTTAACTTCGTTATGGTAAGACCGAGAGGATGGCCTAGAGCGGGTGACCAGGCTCACGGGGATGTGTCTTCTATTCCTCCTGCTCCCGATGGTAATACGGTGGATATCGGAGATAATGTGCCTCAGGCCGGTGCGAATGTTGGAGGAAATGGAGCTCAGGCTGGTCAAGGTCCGGAAGGTGCGGACATGACTCATTTGATTTAGACTATAACCGGGGCTTTTCAGACAGCTTTGGCCGATATACATGCTGCAGCAGCACCTTAGGGTGCGGGGCTAGGTTTACCCCATGAGAGGCTTCGTAGCTTGGGTGGAGTTGAGTTCCGTAGTTTGACTCCCGAGGGTTCAGAGGCTTGGCTCGAGAGCACTATACGCATCTTAGGTCAGATGGAGTGCTCAGACGCTTGTAAGTTGGGTTGTGTCGTCTCCTTGCTTCAAGGAGATGCATATGCTTGGTGGACTACCATTACTCCGGGTATGGCAAAAGCGGACGTCACTTGGGAATTCTTTAGAACAACATTTAAGAAGAAGTATCTTGGAGTCCGATATCAGGATGAAAAGAAGATAGAATTTATGGCCTTGGTTCAGGGTAGTAAGACGGTGTCAGAGTATGAGGTTCACTTTGTGAGGTTGAGCCAGTATGCTCCCGAGTTGGTTCCTAGTGAGAGGGAACGGTGTGAGCGCTTCTGTTATGGTTTGACTAGGGATATGAAGACTTATATGCTCGCTTCTGATTACACCGAGTTTGATGTGTTGGTCTCTAGGGCCAAAGATTTGGAGACACCATCTTTATGGTGAGAAGTGCACCGTTTATACCGACCACAAGAGTTTGAAATACTTGATGACTTAGAGAGAGCTGAACCTTAGACAACGTAGGTGGATAGAGCTTCTTAAGGACTATGACCTTACGATAGAGTACCACCCGGGTAGGGCAAACGTAGTGGCCGATGCTTTGAGTAGAAAAGTGGCAGTTGAGTTACAAGCTATGTTTGCGAGATTGAGTGTGTCACGGGATGGCGGTTTGATAGCCGAGCTACAGGTTAAACCTTTGTTGGTTCAGTTGATTCGAGAGAAACAATTACAAGACGAGTCTTTGGCACCTCACGTGCAAGATATGGCCGAGGGTAGACCTATAGATTTCTGCTTTGGCGAGAATGTGATCCTATGTTTCAAAGATAGGATAGTAGTCCCAAAAGACGCCGGGTAAAGGCGTACTATCTTGAATGAAGCCCATAACAGTCCTTTTGCTATGCATCTGGGTAGTACGAAGATGAATCGTGGGTTAAAAGAAAAGTACTACTGGATTGGGTTGAAGAAAGATGTGGCCGAGTTTGTGAGTAAGTGTATGATATCTCAGCGAGTTAAGGCTGAGCATCAGTTTCCTTCAGGTTTGTTACAGCCGTTGAAGATTCCGAAATGGAAGTGGGAACGTATTACCATGGACTTTGTGTCGGGTTTACCGTTGACTCCTTCGAAGAAGAATTCAGTGTGGGTGATAGTCGACAAATTCACTAAGTGTGCCCATTTCATACTTGTTCATGCTACCTACACCTTAGATAAGTTGGTCGATTTGTACATCAGTGAGATAGTGATATTGCATGGGGTACCTAAATTGATTGTATCAGACCGAGATCTGAGGTTTACAGCTAGACTTTGGGAGTGTTTGCATCTTGCCTTGGGTACTTGGTTGAACTTCAGCACTTCATATCACACGCAGTCAGATGGTCAGTCAGAGAGAGTTATTCAGGTGTTGGAGGACATGTTGAGGTGTTGCATCATCGACTTTCAGGGTTCTTGGGAGAAACACCTACTGTTAGTTGAATTCGCGTACAATAACAGTTATCAGGATAGTATTCAGATGGCACCGTATGAGGCTCTCTGTATGGTAAGAGGTGTAGGACGCCTATTTGTTGGGCTGAGGCCGGACAAAAGCTTGTACCGAGAAGGTGATGAGGTTTGTGATCGCTTGATGGCAGCTTATAAGGGCACTACCGAGAAGGCAAAACTGATTTGTGATCGCTTGAGGGCAACTTCAGACCGACATAAATCATATGCCGATTTGAAAAGAAATGAGATAGAGTATGTTGTGGGCGACAAAGTGTTTTTGAAAGTCTCACCTTGGAAGAAGGTGATGAGGTTTGGGAAGAAGGGTAAGTTAAGCCCGAGGTTCATTGGTCCTTACGAGGTAGTTGAGAGGATTGGTTCTGTTGCTTATAGATTGAGACTGCCGACAGAGTTAGAGAAGATTCATGATGTGTTCTACGTTTTGATGCTTCAGAAGTATAGGTCGGATCCGTCTCATGTAATGCCAGTGGAAGAGATCGAGTTGAACTCAGACCTGTCGTATGATGAAGAGCTGGTTGAAATTCTTGCTACGGATAGGAAAGTGTTGCATGGGAGATCTATCGAGTTAGTCAAAGTTTTATGGAGACACCGAGGTGTGGAAGAGGCTACTTGGGAGAGGAAGGAAGACATGTAAAAACAGTTTCCGTATCTTTTTCCGTCAGGTAATTTCGGGGACGAAATTCCTTGAGTGGGGGAGAGTTGTAACGCTCGAGGTTTGGGGCCCAGGAGATAATCGGGTTTGGTTAAACCGGTTCGGGTTAATTTAATTGAAAGAAAACATTTTTAATGAACAAAAATGGGTTTTAATGAATAAAGACAAAAAGGGGTTTTGAGAATTTTTAAAGAAAAAGGTTTTTTATTTCAAAATATCACCATCTTCTTCTTTCCAACACTTTTCACATTTGTTTTTCTCAAAAACCTCCATTGTTACTATTCCATTGCTCCCACCTTTCCCACAAGCAAGTTTTCAAGGTAAGCATTCCATTGTTTTGATTTTTCTTTCCTTAAGTTTGTTATTAGTTAAAATTTCCTTAAAACTCATTATTTAGAGTTATTTCAAAAATGCTTTGAGTTTAAAAAATAGTAAAATGAAGGGATTTTTTGATGCCATGTTTAAGAGTGTTTTTAATCTTGTTTTGGTGTCTTAAAAATGCTAAAATAGTGGCTAATAGTAGGAAACCTGAAATGGGATTTTGGGGTTGAAAGGTAGAGTTTTTAGCTTGGTTTTGGGTTGAAATCGTGGATGATGATTCCCTTGTTGTTGGGGGGTGTTTTTAGATGATATTTGGTGTGTTTTGATGTTTGGAAATGACGGGTTCAGCTTGAGGTTTCATTAGAACGAATTTGGGTGAAGTTTGGGTTGAATGTCGATGTGTTTTGTTGCAATATTGTTGAGTTCTGAGTTGCTGCTATATTTGTGGGTATATTAGCATCCTAATATTCTGTTTTGGGTTGCCTAAAGTAGAGGAAACGGATTTGGGCTTCGTGGACATGAATCTGGGTAGTTCAGAAGCTTGAATCGGGGATTCAGCTATCGTTTGGGCTCTATCGGTGAGTGAAAATTGTTTTGAAGCTTTAAATTGTTCAACGAAGTTTTCTTGGGGTTTGGGTGGAGCCTTAGAGGCTAACCTAGACCCAAGCGTAAGTTTATCTATTCTCGCCTTGTTTAGTTGATTGTTGGCGTTCATGTTTATGTGTGTTGTGGTGTTGATTGTGGAATGCTTTTATCCATGTTTTAATGTTGTTGTGTTGTCGTAGTTGATGTCAAGCCTCACGTGATGGTTAGTCGTTGTGTACGGTGATGTGTAGTCCCACCGGTAGTGATTAGTAGATGAGTATGGTGACATGTAGTCCCACCAGAAATATGCTAGTTGTTGTGTACGATGATATGTAGTCCCACCGGGGATGGTTGTGCATGTGCATACCACGTTTCGTTTATGCTTCTGTTTTATTGTATCTCTTTCTTAAATGGTTTTGCTTTTAAAACTAAGATATATGTTTTGAACTACATTGTCGTTGTGTTTTAGAGCTCCGCTCACTAAGCTTTTAAGCTTACACTCTCTTTTTCCAACAATGTAGATCGTTAGTAGCTTCGGAGGCAAGCGGGGCAAGGGAGGAGTTCTTTGCTAGCTCAAAGTATGGTTTTCTTAATTGTAATAATACCTAGGCAATGAGAATGCTAGACCATGCTAGGGAGTTGGTGTTCAAACTCCTATGTTTGGCTATTTTTAATGTTGCTAACATGTTTTAAATTTTGTTACATTGTTATGTTGAGGCTTGTTATGGCCTAGGGCTAATTGCTATGTGTTTTGACTTGTTGGTGTTTTTGAACTAAAGTGTTCTTATGAGTTTTTGGGTTTGAGATCCATGTAACCCCCTTAGCCTGGTCTAGACGGTTGACCCGAACTACGAAGATTACACGGGGAAAACCAAAGTCAACCCGAAAGTCAACCTTGATTAACGACCCCTTTTTTTCTTTTTAAACTTCTCTAGATGCGCATTTAACCTATGTGAAAACCCAAGAACCTTGGAAGAGAAAAACACAGCAATCGGAAACGTTTAAGGACACAATTGCAAGAAAATACACTTTTAGGGACCAAAATGTAAATTTTGGAAAAATAAAAGGACTTCCAAGATTTTAGTTTTACCAAACCTCAATTAATCATATTACGAGCCTCTCTGCCAAATTTCAGCTTAAAAAGACATCTCAAGCTCAAGCAATTGCAATTACAACTTTCAGGACTAAAATGTAAAGCATGCAAAAGCTGTCCAACGGTCACCCGTTTCGAAACACTGACACCCGTATAGAAACACATGTGTCCTACGCCCGTATCGAAACGGTGTTGACCGTTTCGAGACGCGGGTATGTTCTGAAACTACTTCAGAAACGGACACCTCCAGTAGCCAAAGTGTTTCGAAACACCTCTAGCCGTTTCGAAACGCCCAGGCCAATTCATGCACCCGTTTCGAAACAGCCAAGGGTGTTTCGATACACCCTGCCCAGAAACAGCAAAAAATTCTGATTTTACACATCCAAACACCAACAAACATACTTTAAACCATTCCTCAACATATCAACAACATGCCAAGCATCATAACTACCAAATTGTATTAAAAACTAGATATAAATCAAACCTTAGGTGCACCAACTCATTCAACACATCCAACACGTGATCTTGCTTTTAATCAAAGAGCATAACATATCAATTATGAAGAAGATGATTCAAATATGGCAAAGCGATCAACAACAAAGTTCAAACCATAAACCGAACATGGTCAACATACACAATCTCATTACACATCAATATAAAAGACTCTCCCCCCATTGCCTTTATTATCTATATCTATAAACCAAGACATACTTCTCAAGTGGAGCTCTTCTTGAATCCCTTGCTTCTTGTTGTCCCAACTTCAAAAATCTGCATTGATGGACAAAAAGGAGCGTAAGCACATAATGCTTAGTGAGGAATGCTCAAAACCAAAACATCATCAATGCAGCGAATCATAAAACCCTCTTAAATGTAGTTACAATTCAATAAACCAAAGCATTGGTGGAAAACTTCCTTTGAAACAACATTGCTTAAAATCATGCATTGCTCAACATGAAAACCAACCTTTAACTTTGAAAAGCTAAACAACTCACCCCAAAACACATTCTTGCAAATACTATCATTTAAACCTTTCCATGCACGAACACCACATGCAAAGTTAAACTCAAATTCCTTGGAAAACACTTCCACTTCACAACATACTTTCCTCATGCTTGATGATCATTTCAAAGCAAAATACCTTTTGAAAACCATTTGTTCCTTCTAACTATCTCATGCATTCAACAAATGTAAAACACATGAACTACAAAAGCAACATTTGCATTACAAGCCTTTTTAAACAAGCCTTCCCAAGACTTCAATGCACTAAAGAGATTCTATGCACATATGCACCATTCACAATAGAAGATATATACTTGCTCATGCTTAACAAGTAATACATGCATTCATTAAATCATTACACAATTCCCATACAACCTTGCATCATTTTCAAGCATCTCTCGCTTCATTACATTCAAATACATTATATTGGCTTTCAAGTGATAGTTCACAAACCATTTCAACTCAAGACACAATCGGATACGCGGATTACAAGCGTTGTCCCACACACTTCATACACACTACCGAACAACATAAGGTGGAGTTTAACGGTACAATCACAACCCCTCAACACCCGTGATGGAGTTTAACGGTACAATCACAACCTCTCAACATCACTCATCGGTAGTTGTATAATCTACTAACGAGAGTACGTGACACATAACACAAGATCCACAAACGAACTTTTAACCACCGTTGTGACCTTAACAAGATCCACACACAGACTTTTAATCACCGTTGTGACCTTAACAAGATCCTCACACGGACTTTTAACCACCGTTGAGATCTTACCAAAATCCTCACACGGACTTTTAACCACCATTGTGAGCTTACCAAGATCCACGCACGGACTTTTAACCACCGTTGTGATCTTACCTCTCTCGTTAGGATACTTGGATGGAGTTTACGGTACAATTACAACCCCTCAACATCCAAGGCGACTTAATTCACGGTGCACCCAATCCTATAGCCGGCTAACTATATCCGATTAAAGGAACCAAAAACCACATACATCACTTGCCAATGTAACCATTTTACCACCTTAATCCACTATTTTTACAAGCACAACTACAATGCCATTTCCACAAGCACCACATGCTTAAAATCATATGCATTCAACACATGCAAGCCAAAGATCACTTACCTAGTGCATCTTTATCAAAATGGCATTAATAAACCAACATTAAATCATGTCTAAACATGCTTAAAAACAGTAATTAAAACACAACCATCCCAAGTGCATTTAAAACCAAAACATAGAACAATCCAAGAGAGAAATTTCATTCACTTACTCTTGAGCTTAGCTAAGTTGTTTAGACTTAAACTAAGCTCCCGAAACCTCGTTCAAAATGTTTCAAAGCTGGAAAACTCTTTTCCACTCACCGACACACAAAACTATGCTAGCCGACAAGCCTCCCAAGCATCCGAAACCTCCAACGCCACCTCTATTGCTTCCGAATCATTCTCCCCTATTTTAAACACATAACAACAGAGGATTATGCATCACCATGCATTAAAATCTTCAGCCAACACACTTAAACTCACTGCTCTACATAAATCCAACATTTCGGCTACCAAACACAACCGAAATCACCTCCAAACTCTTCCAAAACATAACCCAGCCAAGATCCATCACTTCTAACCATTTTTAAACATCAATTATCATCCAAAATGAACCTAAACTCGTCCTTATACCCCCAGCATTATCAGAACACCAAGATCACCCCAAAAACCATCATTTTCAAAAGCAAAAACTTAGGAAACACAACCTATTCGGGATTGCATTGATAAAACCTCATTTACACATCATTAGACATCCAAAATACTTTTAAGAATCATCTCAAAACAGAGCCCAAACAATCACAACGAAATTCTTCAAGATTTCCTCCAAATCTTGAGTTTTAAGCCAAAATCAAATTCATAACATTAAAACCACTTATAAAACTCAATTTAAGGATTGATAACTTGGGAATTTCAGTAAAGAACTGAGTATTTAGAGGAGAAGAACAACCTTACCTCTAAATGGTGATTTCTCCTTGATTTTAGCCAATTTTCTTGAAAATCCAATAAGCAAATCAAAAGGATTTGATGTAAGATGGATTAGGAACTAATTGATGATTGGAATCTCATAAATTGAAATGTAAATCAATGGAAAAGCTGCTGGAGAAAAGTGTTTGGATGATGGAATTTTGAGAGAAAAAGAGATGAGAAAATTTTAGGAAAAGTTAGTTATGAAAATCTAAAAAGTGGTTTTCTCTTTTTCATTTAATTAATTAAACATTAATTAAATCACTTGAATTAAGGAAAAATCTGGAGAAATCCTTTTTGGGTAAATTAGCTCCTTAAAGATTCAAAGTTTCAATCCTTACAACAGTCACCACTAAACTTTTCAAAAATCGCATTTTAGTCACTATTCCAAAATGTTGTACTTCCAAACCTTATTTTGTAAAATTGATTTCACCACTCTCTTATATATATATATTAAAAAAGGATTTTTAGATATTTTTCCATATTTTTAAAGCATCTCGAACTAGGCTTTCCCTAATAACCTCCCTTTATATTCGAACCGAAAATCAAAACGGTCCGGTTCGGACCTTAAACTTCTAAGCCCAAATTTGGGGTGTTACAATCCATTTTTACGTGTATGCATGATTGAAGCTTGTCTTTAGGGTGTTTTTCCTCTATATTGTTTGTATAATAAGTTGACATGAGGTTTGTGATGTTTAGGGGTGAGTTTGGGGACGTTTGGAGATGCCAAAATGTATTTTCGGGCCAAATTGTGTCCAGATGTTTCGGAACGTCTGATATGGTTTTGAAACGGCCACACTCCAAGGGCACCTGTATCGGAACGGGGGTGGTGCCGTTTCGGTACGATTTGCCACTGGAGGTTCCTATTTCAGAACCATGAGGAGCCGTTCTGAAACAGCCTAATGTTGTTGTTTTGAATGAAGCCCGCGTTTCAGAATGAGTAGTCCTGTTTCGAAACGCATGTAGTTAAAACAGCTAAAAGGCATCTTTGAAGGTTTCCAAATGTTACGGTTTAGTCCTTAATGCTTGTATGCTTCCTAAATGAGTTTATATGTATCCTTTGTGATAATTTTGCCTCGTGTGCATGGAACTTGACTACTAACTACTTGATAAGGCTAAGTTACCTTTATGCCTCTGCTTGGTTCGTATCCGTGTTCGTTTTTTGCTATTTGCCTTTACACATAGGGTTAATCGTGACATTTAGACAAGATTAATAAAATGAAAAAAAGGGTTGCTAATCGGAGTGAGGTCTTAGCAGGTTTCGCTTCTGTTTTCCTCGTGTAACTCGTTCGTTTCGGTCTACTGGCTAGGACGAGGGGGTTACATTTTCTCAATCCCTTAATGACTTGGACCCACTGGGGAGCCATCTGGTCGTATCGTTAGAGGTTGTCGTATTCGATTCAAGTGACGGTGGAGGAGAAGGCGAAGATGGTGGACTAGGGTTCCTTATCATTCGATGAGGCTGGTTGCTACGACAGGTTACTTTGAGTTGTCGGACCATGACTTCTCAGTAAGGAGAGGGAAGATGAGTGAAGCATGCGTAGGAAAGTGAAGGTTACCCGATAGATTTCCTTGTGCAGTTGTGCTATATTTAAAAGGAAAATATCATTGAACTAGAAAGTCAAAAGACTAGAGTAATTTGGGGAAACTAACACGTCGTTTATAATGGTAATTCGATATGAATTGGCGTGTATTTTGTTTACCTCCAGTTCACATTTATTTTTTCATCATCCTAATTTTATACAATAAAGTAATTATGTTGAAATTTCTTTTGATTTTAGCCATGTTGTGGTATATTTTTGTCCAGAATCAACCAATATTTGTTACTATTAATACTTGATTCATAACGAAATAAGAAAATGTCATTAAAACTATCAGCCTTTTATTAATGGGGCAAAACTTTCAGCCCTTCAAAGTGAGACAATATTCTTTCCCCATAGTAGAAGGGTGCACACAAAACAAGAAATTTCTGACGCTATTATGTGGTGTTGCATGTACGTTGTCACGATGGCCGCAATCGCACACTGCCCCAATTGAGAGAGGAACACCCTTTCAAAATGGCCCTCCTTGATGCCGGCTCCCGATGTAGTTCCAAACAGCAAACACCATCTCGAGTCTCCTAACGTTATTCCAAACAACAACAAACATAGAATGTGATCATATCTTCCTACCAAGGAAACGAGGTTCACATTGAATACTATGTTTGTTGATGTTCCTCCTCACAAATTTGCTAATAAAAGCCTTTCAAATACCATTGTTTGTCGATAAGAAAAACCTAAAAATATATACCACTTCTATAGTATGAACACAATAAAGTCCCTGGACAGTTGCCATCACCTCCAATAAAAACATAATCCTCACAAATAATGCTTATAGATGAAAACAACAAATGAAAGAATTGCTAATGAGGGTTTGACAATATGGACCCAAAAGGAGTCATGTTTATAATATAAACAAAAATATTGAACCCCGCATTTAGGATTTATAAATAATAGAAAAAGGATTTTGACGGGGATATGGTCCTTTGTTTATAGTCTTGACATATAAACCTATTTCGGTACACATTTCATTATAAATAAACCAAAATTCTTTATAATTTAGATTAAAATTTAAGTTGAATGAGGGGGTTTCGAAATTTTTTAACCGGTTCTCAAACGGAATTATAAAACTTATATTGAAGCTGTTCTACCCAATGCAACAATTGACAAGACATTGAAAAGATGTGTATTTAATGGGAACATGCGTCTTTTGAAATTTGAACCGATAATATTTACTTTTTTATTGAACTTACCAAATAATTTTTTAAGATATCGTAATCTTTTGATATTAGAACTGAAAAGACATTTTTTGACGGGAACATCAAACTTTATGTCGTTGGAACCATTGAGTATGTGTTTTGATACGTGTGCTTTGACAATTTAACGAATATCATCAGTGAAAATATAATAATTTAGGTTTTTGATAAAAGTTCGAGACTGTATATGTTGACGTTCAAAACATTTAATGGGTAATATGAAAGGAATGGATGGCAAGCAAAATACAAGGAAAGTGTCAGTGAAAAGACTCGTTTATATTGGGAACATGCGTCTTTAAAATGTATTGAACACGCCAAATTTAAATTACACTTTCCTTCTGTCGATACGTAACGTATCCCGATGAACTGTTACATTTATGTCACCGTGTAGTATAACAACGGAAAAGATAGTTCGAATTGGGAAATGTAACTAGTATCGAACCGAGGGAAATAGGTTCGGAGGCGTTCCAAACGTAACCTAACCTAAAATTGCAGTCGCTATGAACTATTTCCTGTTCATGGTATTGGTAACGGTGATTCTAACATGAAATTTATTTTTGGTTGTTGCTATTGGTAACGGTGATTCTAACATGAATTATTTCCTGTTCATGGTATTGGTAATGGTGATTCTACTAAGAATCCAAATGAGTCATATTTATAATAGAAGCAAGAATATCGAACCCGAATTTTAATATGACTTTATCTTAGCGAAAGACTTTTAATATTAATTTACAAATAACCAAAATATTTTTACGGGGATATGGTCATTTATTTTCGGTGCTTATATTTAAACATGTTTCGATACTCGTTACAATGTTTGGGAACAATGTTCATTAGACTTAAACCAAACAAGTTTACAGTGTAGTTAGAAGTTGTAGTTGGTCGTGTAGGTTTCCAACGTTGTTCATCAGTTTCAGAACCACTTTCTAACACTTTTATTGAAACTGTTATTCCAACCATATAAATGATTTATCTGTAGCTGACGTATCGAAATGGGTCACAGAGATTCCAAACTGACTTTGAAAAGACTTTCATGTTGGGAACACACGTAATTTGACATTCTAAATGCATTCACCGGGAACAACAAACTATTTTTGAACCTACTCTAAAGGGTTTCGGTACATATAATTAGAATCTTAAACTGAAATCAATAGTAAAACATCTGATATCTTAGGTTTCACCTAAACTAGTTCGACAATGTATATGCATACCTTTCATACTCTTATTATTATACTCTTTGTTCCTTCAACTGTCATTTAACTTGTTCATTCTCATAGACATTAGCATTTATCATATTACTTTACCCCCAATGAATTAATTTGTACCCAAATAATTTTAATGTGGTGCTATTTGTGTTCATTTTAGTTTTGTGCGGAGCCATGTATAATAATGGGTGTTTGTTGACACCCCAATTTTTTTTTGAATTTTCTTTTTCCCATATAAATTGTATATACTAAATTTAAAAATATATAAATGACACCATTTTATAAATATAATGGCACCCTTTTATAAATAAAATGACACCCCTTAAATACCATTCAAAAAATGACACCTCTCAAATAAATTGTATGCTATATGATTTACATTTCTCTTGCCAGTAATTAAGCCAACAATCTACAAGGTATTTGGATAAGGGTTTAAGGTTATTGGTTTATAGCTTAGGGCTAAAATTTTAGGGTTTAAGGGATAAACCAATGCTTGCCAACATACTTCTGTTACACTCCTACCTGAACACGCTAGTTTAGATGCATGAGAGAATCTAAATAGTCACATCTTACTCTCTCTCCTACTTCTGCCAATTCTACTTCCCCATGACAACAACAACCATACACATGTTTCAAACGCCGTTTCCTTATTAACGCCGATTCCTAACGCGAGGTGTTCTAACGTGGTAGATTTGTGGGTCATCCTTGAAAATTAATATTTTAAATGGGTTTTTAATATAAAATTGCCCATATACGTGTTCCAAACACTGTTTCCCCATTAACACAACCACATTTTTTATTTCTACAATTAACTATAATAAAATTAAGATTTTGTCATTTTAGTTCAATTTAGTCCATAAAATTATATTTTTAATGTAATTAACCCATACGTATTTTTAAATTTTGTAATTTAGTCCAAACCCTATACCGTTTATAACTTACTCCAAAACGTATAAGTACTTATAAGAATCCATTTTTAGCCTTAACATAAAGTGGAACATGAACATTAGGCATAAATGTAAGTTTAAACTGTCTTAACTTATATAATACATAATAGGATCAAATAAATGGAACATGAAAAGATCAATATGCAATTTCTTTGAGCAGAGTCTAAGTAAATGACAACTTAACCTGAAATCATTAGGAATACATATTACATTTTAGGTATGAAATGGAAAGTTCGAAACCATGTGCCAATGTGCGCAACTCGTCGTATAACAACAAAGGCATTTTTCAGCGAAGCCACTTACAATTTTGAATATATTTTATTTAATTTAATATTTACAAATATTAACCTTGTTGGATTGATACATACTATTAATCTTGTTATAAGAATCAACACTACAAATATTTTCTTCTATTTCATATTTTGTTATATTTTCTTAACTAAAAATGTTCAGTTTGGACAAAGTATAGGAACTTAATAAATAAGTTTCGGAACTTGTAGAAAAACTCAAAAAAATCAAATAAAAAAAGATAAAGATGTCGAACATTTTCAGTTGGAGGACAAGTTTTAAAACTTGCAAAATAAGTAGCGAAACTTGTACAAAAATTCAAAAAACAAAACAAAACAAAAACAAGCATTTTCTTAACTAAAATATACTTGAGAATAAATTAGGTTTAAATCTTATTTTATTACATTAGGTTTTATGGCAAGGATGTAATTATGGAAATAACATGGTGAAGTATGTCATTTAACATCTTATTTTGCAATCAGCTCTTCCAAACCGCTTAAAATTTCAACATTTTCTATTTCATCTTATTTTGCACTAAAAATAGAGGGTTTGATAGCTATTTGTACCCAAATAATCTAAAAGCTCTTTAAAAAGTTGTTTTCCAAACTCCCCCAAAATATATCACGAGGACAATATATAGTTTGTATTGAGACTAAATAATCTTATATTCCCTCAGCCAAACATGTAATCTTACATTCGTACAAATATAAACAAGTAATCAAAATACTATATATGTTGCTGGTAGGACATTGGGGGTGAAGAGACCAACGATTTCTAAAACATGGACGTGCATAACCACCCACAATTAGTTTGTATCGTGGCTTTACAATTATTGTGATAATTCCACTAAAAATCAGCAGTTGGGACAGTCCTCAACGATTATGTGCTTTTGACTTAAACCTGGACGAGATTCGAGAGCCAATACATACAAAAAGCAAAGTAAATACCATTGACAATATATGCATGCCCATTGTAATAGTGTAGAGACCAAGGAGTTCTGAATCATGCAAGTGCATAGCCTACCACTGTTGGTTTGTTTCAGGCTAGCATTACAGTTCCTATGATAATTCCAGACCTTTTCATTAGAAAACATGACAGAAGTAAGTGAAAACAATGTCAAATTTCCTTAAGGCCAGGTCTCTTACCACATCTTCGAGACTCCAATCTGAATGGGGCGCCTACGGATGTAGTTCCAAATAATAGTATTTGAAAAATCTTGAGACCAAAGAAACAAGGTTTTCTAAATACTATGCCCGTTGTTGTTCATCCCTACAAGCGGCTAAACATAGCCTTTCAAATACAACTGCTTGTCGAGAAGAAAAACAAACAAAAACTCCTTCATGCTCTTAAAAACAAAGTCTCCGCACGATTTCCATCGCCTCTAGTTAAGAACATAAACCACAAATATATAATGCTTTAGAGACTAACACTAGAAAGGAAAAAACTTCTAATGAATGAGGGTATGGAAGAAGGGACGCAAAGGATTCCTATTTAGAATGGAAAATAGATTTTGACAGGGATATAACCATTTGTTTCTCGTGCTTACATTTAAACTAGTTTCGGTACTTCATATAATGTTTCATAACAATGATCATAACCAAATAAACTGGTATTTTTAAGAATGCATGTAAGAGTTTTTGTTAATATATGGATTTCGATATTTGCACATTTCGGAACTTAGATTGAATACATTTTTTTCAAAATGATCTGCCAAGTGCAACAATTAAAAAGATTTACCATATCTCTACTACCATATCTGAACAGCTTCTAGAGATTCGAAAACGAATTCTCACTGAAGACAATTTCATCTCGGGAACATGCGCCTTCTGAAATTAGAATTCCATAGAACCTGAAAATGAATATTTTATTTTTTCCTAAAAACTCCACAATAACTTTTTACGCGTTCTCAGTAACGGTTGGTGTTGGGGTTTCTTTGTATTTATGGAAAATCTAATATTGCAACGGAAAAGACAGTTAGGCACGGCACCAACATAGTTAAACAAGTTTCGAACCAAATATAATGGTATTGGAGACGTACCATGGTACTAATAACCTAAACTTGAATCGTTACTATAATGTTTAAAATGTTAGGTTTAACGTGAAAGGTTCAAAATTGTAAACACACATGTTTGATACTCCTCATTGTGTAGTTTAAGTTTCATTGTGTATTTTAAGTTTAACTTTAAAGGTTCAAAACTATAAATACATACATTCAATCAAATAATTTGTCTATTCAATGTTCCCGCCTGGTGCACGTCTATTCAATGTTCGTTCTGAATCTCTGTAACCCGTCTATTCAATGTTCCCCGTAAATGCACGTCAATTCAATGTCTGGTTTAAAAAGATTACATTAACAATAATATAATAACGTGTGGAATATAGATTATAGACAAATAATCAAAAAGCTCAAAACTATAAACCTTAAACCATACAAATTCATCTCCTAAACCACTAACCCTAAAGTATCTAAACACCTTAGTTCCATACACATTCATCTAGTAAAGTAATAACCCTACACTTGACCATAAACCCCAACAATTATGTCCAGTATTTCCTAAACCATAAACCATCAACCTTAATGCTTCCAAGTAACAATTAATTGTGATGGTAAGATTTAGGGGTTAAGGTTTGGGGTTTGGGGTATAAACAATACATGTTTCAAGTTGAGTGCTTTGAGAATAGGGTTATAAGATTAGTTTAAGGATTAAGGGATTGGGCTTGTAGTTTAATTATTAGTGATTGTAAGATTTAGGGCTTCAAGTTTGAGGTTTAGAGGTATAAACAATACATGTTTCAAGTTGAGTGCTTGGAATTTGGGTTATGAGATTATTTTAGGGATTAGGCTTGTATTTTAATTATTAGTGATGATAAGGTTTAGGGCTTGAGGTTTTAGGTTTGGGGTATAAACAATATATGTTTAAAGTTGAGTGTTTAGAATTGGGGTTATGTGATTAGTTTAGGGATTATGGGATTAGGTTTGTACTTTAATTATTAGTGATTGTACGATTTAGGGCTTGAGGTTTGGGGTTTAGGAGTCAACGTGTCAAGTTGATTGTTTAGGGTTATGAGATTAATTTAGGGAATAGGGGATTAGGCTTGCACTATTAATTATAAGTTAATGGTGATTGTAAGATCTATGGGTTCATTTTTGGGGTTTAAGGGTAAATGTTTAAAGTGGAATGTTTGGGGTAATGGGATTAGGCTTGCACTTTTAATAAAGCATGTTAAATGAAAAATATTTTGATTTGATATGATTTTACTTTTGATATGGTAATCTTCACGCGATATAATCTAATCTTCAGGGATTAATGTTTTCCTTAGAGGAATTTAAACTTTCAAGCAATAAGTGTCGCGTTTAAAAGCTCGAAGAATACGAAAAAGAATTTATTGTAATAAAGCATGTTCATGAAAAAATACATTACATTTCCAGTTCAACCAATAGTTTAGTTTTAAATTTTATAGGTTGTATCAAATGTAAACCCTAATTCCACTGTTTGTCATCATATTTATGTTCGTTTTAGTTTCTATATTTCATTTGTTATGGCTACAAGGATCAATTTGTACGAGCATAGTCTAAGTAAAGGAAACTGAGAAGTTCAAGGTTCAATTTTACTGAAATCATTACGAATACATGTTACATTAAAAGTATGAAATTGAAAGTTCTCAACTCATCGTATTACTGCGAAGGCACTTTATGCGAGTCCTTCTTCACTTTTAAGCAACTTTAATATTAACCAAAATGATTGTTTCAAAAACAAAGAGAATCAACATTTCTCACTGGAATGTGCTTATGCCAAGGTATGGTTGTAAAAGGGTTAGGGAGCATTTGCAAACCAGTACTCACTACAATTTAGGTCTGTTTTCGTTTTCCGATGCAAAGCAAATTGGAACTGCTTCACCATTTAAAACTAAAATTGACCAGCTTCCTTGAATCTAAGCATATGCTGTTGCCGAAAAATTTCATGGTGGTGGGCCTGGTGGCCGCAATGGTTCAAACCCGACAATCCGATCTGCAATCTCCGCGTCCCGGTGTAGTTCCAAACGCCAACAAGCAATAGCCAAATTAAATCTTAAGAGCAAGGTTTTTCATATTATTATGTCTTTCGATGTTCATCCCTACAAAATGGCTAATCCTAGCCTTTCAAATACCATTGTTTGTCGACCTGAACAACCTAAATAAAAAGCCAGAACTCCTCCCTAGTCTTACAAAAAATAAGTCTTTGAATAGTATTACATGTATATACGAGAACTAGGAAGGAAATAATAGAAGATAGCGGCGATTAGGGTTTGAAGCTAAGAATTGAAATGACTCCTATTTATAATAGGAAGGACAATAATATATTTTTTCACATGTTTCGGTACATGTAGTCCATTTTCGAAACAATGTTACGAAAAAATAAACTCCAAATCTTAAAAGTGCGTTCAAATGTTCTGTTTATGTGTTGAATTTTGAAACTTGTACACTGGTTTCGACACTATCATAAGATTTATTTGTATGATACCTATTCCTTCCGATGCATCAACTGAAAAAGACCTATCTGCTACTGACGTATCAGAACGAGTTGCAGAGATCCGAAACAGACAGTGAAAAGACGTGCATTTTCTTGGGAACATGCATTTTTTAAAATTATCGTTTCGAACAAAAAAATAGGTGTTTCGACACTTATAAAACAATACTCAAACTGAAATTGTTAGTAACAAATGTAATATTTTTATGGTTTAAGGTTTACAGTTCGGGGTTAAGTTTTTTAGGTGTTTCGACACTTATAAATCATAGCATGTGTATCAAATGTAAATCCTAATTTTAATATGGTCATATTTGTCTTCATCTTACTTTCTATACTTCATTCTTACCCCCAACAAATATTAAAATAAGCTTATTTTTGTGTTCATTTTAGTTTTCGACCTGAACACCCAACTGAAACTTGTTCCAGTCAGAATTTGGTTTGACCCGAGGAAGCAATGACTCGAAACCGATCTGTAACCGACTATTGTTGACTTGAACCCATGTTGGACTTGTTACTATAGTTACCGAACCCGACCAGCATCCGACCGAGAACGACCTGAACTCGAATTGAACCTATTTTGAACCTGACTTAATCAACCGGAGACTACCCTAGAAGATAATCGATATTACCCGACTTAATCGACCCGAGACTACCATAGCAGATAACCGATATTACCTGACTGAATCGACCCGAGATCCGATTTTAACTGACCTGTTAATTGACCTGACTTGTTTTTAACCTGACTTGTTGTTGACTTTAACTGATATTGATCTGTCTTGATATTTACCTTACATGTCATTCAGGAAGTCTATGATTTGATGAATTTATTATAATATAATAAACTAATTTCCACCATTTAAATTAATAATTTTTGCATTTAAAATAATTTTGTTAAATAATTCAATTATTGACAATTATTATATCAAATTATATATAAGAATATATATCTATACATATATAATCAATTATTGACAATTAGGGGTAAATGTGTAAAGTTTAATGTTTGGGGTATGAGATTAGTTTAGGGATTATGGGATTATGGTTCCAAGTAGAAATTATTAGTGATGGTAAGATTTAGGGTCGAGGTTTGGGGTTTAGGGGTATAAGCAATGCATGTTTCAAGTTGAGTGTTTGGAATAGGGGCTATGAGATTAGTTTAGGGATTAGAGGATTAGGCTTGTACTTTAACTATTAGTGATTTTAAGATTTAGGGCTTGAGGTTTAGGGTTTAGTGGTAAATGTGTCAAGTTGAGTGTCTAGGGTTATGAGATTATTTTAGGGATTAGGGGATTAGGCTTGCACTATTAATTATTAGTGAATAGTGATAGTGATTGTAAGATCTATGGGGTTCATGTTTGGGGTTTAAGGGTAAATGATTAAAGATGAATGTTTGGGGTAATGGGATTAGACTTGCACTTTTAATAAGGCATGTTCAATGAAAAATATTTTGATTTTGATATGATTGTACTTTTGATATGGTAATCTTCACGCGATATAATCTGATGTTTGGGGATTAATGTTTTCAATAGAGGAATTCAAACTTTCAAGTAATATATGTCGCATTTAAAAGCTCGAAGAATACGGAAAGGAATTCATTTTAATAAAGCATGTTTATGAAAAAATACATTACATTGTCAGTTCAAACCAATAGTTTAGTTTTAAATTTTACACAGCTTGTGTATCAAATGTAAACCCTAATTCTACTGTTGGTCATCATATTAGAGACGAAAACTAGGAAGAAAATAATAGAATAGAGTCGATGATTAGGGTTTGAACCTAAGAACTGAAAGGACTGTTATTTATAATAGGAATACGATATTTTCTATTTTCACATGTTTCGGTACGTGTAATCCAGTTGCGGAACAATGCTAATGAAATATAACCCTAAAATCATAAAAGAACGTTTCAAATTTTTGGTTTATTTATTGGGTTTTGAAACCTTATCAATGGTTTCTGCACTGACATGATATTTATTTGTACGCTATTCCGCCCGATGCATCAACTAAAAAGACCTATCTGCTGCTAACGTATCGGAACAAGTTATACAGATCCGAAATAGACAATGAAAAGACGTGTAATTTCTTGAGAACATGCGTCTTTCGAAATTATAGTTTCGAACCAAGAAATAGGTGTTTTGACACTTATAAAACAAAATTCAACTCAAATTGCTAGTGAAAATGTATTATTTTAGGGTTTAAAGATTACAGTTTGGGATTTAGTTTTTTAGGGATGAGGTTTAGTTTTGATTTATAGTATAAATAATAAGGCTTCTATAAAATTTATTTTACACAGCCTGTGTATCAAATGTAAATCCTAATTTTAATATGTTCATATTTGTATTCATTTTACTTTCTATATTTCATTCTTACCCCCAAAAAATATTAAAAAAGATTATGGGTTGTTTTCATTTTAGTTCCCTTCATTTTTTATTATTTACCCTAAACCATAGAAAAACAAAACCAAATTCGGTAAGACTAACTCCCATGTATAGAACTTTCGGGTTATTGCTTATGAGATTAATTTTTTGTGGAGTTTAGGCTTTAGGGTTAAAGGGAAGAATTTTTATGGCCTTAAGGTTTATGGTTTATGCTTTACGGTATAGTAGTAATGGGTTAGGGTGTAAGGTGTAGTTTAGGGTTAGTAGTTTATGAGATTAATTAATTTGTATGCTTTAAGGTTTATAATTTTAGAGGCACTTATTAAAATGTAGCACTCGATAAGGCCTTCGGATAAGGGGTTAAGATTTAGGGTTTAGGATATGGCTTCAATTTTAAGGTTTTAGGGTTAATGACAGCGACGGACATATATATGTTCCACACGCCATTTCCCCATTAATTGCTTAATTGCTTAACACGGAGTTACCCTTTCCGTTCTATCCCATTATCGCCAAACTTTATTCAATTTTCATTTTTATACAAACGTCTCAACTGAATTCATTCGTTGCTTTGTCTTCAACTGTATATTATGGTGCACGAAGCTTCATCCTCTAACTCCATCGGCGCTGCATCTGACCCAAAAAACTAGATGCCAAACCGGAGATCCCCCGTCTCCTCTCCACTTCATTCCAGCAAAGATATGAACTGGCATGCCAGCAGCAGATTCTTGAAGAAGAATGGTTGGAATTCACCCCTACGTATATGTTACAATTCGATGCAGATGTGCTGGATGCTATTCGCAACCAGAAGTGGGATAGATTTATTCAACAGCCAGGTGACATTAATGTCTCCTGGGTTCAAGAATTTTACACCAACATCGGCCAAGATGGAGAGAAACTGGTACAAGTTAGAGGGAAGTTTGTGGATTTCTCTGCCAACGCAATTGGAAATTCCTATGAATTCTCAAACAACCAGGAAGCCGACACCACTTCCATGGCCCTTGATGCAGACCAAACATACTCCTCCATTTTGCGAGAATTTTGTGTTCAAGGAACTCAATGGACTGGAGAATGCCATGATAGAATGGTTCAATGGCGACAACTTCTGCCGGATTCAAAATTTTGGGCCCATATCATCAATAACCGACTTTTACCAACCCTAAATCGATAAAAAATTTCTCTCCACATGATGTTGTTATTGGACTCCCTCATCAAGGGTCGTGACCTATACCCGGTGCGGCTCATTCACACTGCCATCGTCGAAAGAGTTGTGTCGATGAGAAAACCACAAGATCTATTCTTTCTTAACTTGATCACATCACTATGTGCGAAGCCGGAAATGGAACAATGGGCGGGGGATACCATTGTTGAGGCAATCTCGAGACTTCACCCATTCGAAGTGGAGGAACTAAAGGAATACGGCCCAAATTGCGAGGAATGAATTACAACTGTTGGCATGTTGTCATAGCTCTTAGTTGGGCTGGGTACTAGACTATGTTTATTGTTTTCAATTTATGCAATTTTTTTTCTTGCTTTCATTTTAATTTATGCAATATCCACCCAAATTTTTCCTTTCATTTCACCTACATTGCAATTTCTTATTTTTTCTTGCTTTCATTTCACACAAGCAAGCAACAAGAATTTTAATAATTAAATAGAATAAAAAATAATGGGTTTGTAAATTTTCTATAGGTAAGAAAATAAATTAGATACATGACATATTTGTATAGAAGGAAAATATTTGAGTTAAGGTTTTTGCATACAAAAAATATATTAGACAAATTAGCATATTTTTATACAAGGAATATCTTTGTACATTTTTTCTCTATTTATATGAACCCTAAATCAAGCATAGTAAATTTAGAGTTTTTCTAAATAATTAGATCAAGTACCAACCGCTGACGGCGACCCGACTCCAACGGTGTTCACGCAATCACGGCGTCACGTCACAGACACTCTAGCCGCCGAAGGGTGTCTAACGGCAGCGGCATCTCAAATGGCGATGGTCGATGAGAATAGTTAGTGTCTTTTATTTTTTTAAATTGACTATGTTTCTAATTCGATCAAATTATTAATAAAAATATTAAAAATAGTATATATGTGGAAACTAATTTAAATATTTTTTTTTACAAAATACTTATTAATTATATGTTGAGTCCTTCAAATTTTTAATCTTCATTAAGAAATTTAATGGTGTTTAATGTTAGGGGCGTTTAGCGATTTTCGTCGCACGTTGAAGAATTTTGCAATTTCTTATTCCTTTTAGGAAAATACTTTGAACCACAAACTTCTCTAAACTTTATTTTACACAAGCCTTTCAATTTTAGAGTATAGGGTTTTAGGGTAGGGTTTATAGTTTGGTGTTTAGTCTTTAGGGTGTAGAATTTATGGTTTATGGTTATAATTTTGTATTTAGGGTTTAGGGTTTAAGATTTACGTTTTAGGCTGCTAGGGTTTGAGATTTAGATTTTAGTCCTACATTCCCACCAAATAAACCAAACAACGTAATCGAACCCCTAATAACATTTCTCATAATCCTTATTAAAAACACAGCTAAAGAAAGAAGAACATTTCTAAATCGTGCAACCAAGTTTCGGTACTATTAGATTTAAAGATAAACTTAAAATGTAAGAAAAAGTACTTAAATTGTAGGTTTGCTAATTAGTTTCGATCCTAAATAAATGTCATATGTTGCAATGTTTGCTATGAGAGTAGTGAATTGGTATACAGGTTGCGAAACCTTAAAAATATTTGAACTTTGAATTATAACATTTCCAGTTACAAACTAAACACATATAACCTTTTCGCTTTTCGTTCCCGCTTAACTTTTCCTTAAAAGTAGCGATACTTATACCCTAGTTCCGCTACTTAACGTGGAATATATATAGCAAAGCTGGACGGTTACCCTTAAAAGAAAATTGAAGCCCTTCTCACTTAGTTGTGCGAACCGATTGGATTCCACCTTTCCTTCCCTTCACAAACTTTAAAGTAGGACTTTTCACTTTTTTTCTTTAACCCATTACTCCTAAACACCATCTGCTCATCCCCTTCGTTTTCAATTTCAAAATGCAGGATTCGAAGGTATTCCTGGAAACCCCGGGTTTTTTTTTAAATAGCCTTGCATTTTATTTTGCTTTCATTTACTTTCCATGGCTGACAGTTCATTTTGCAGGTATGGTTGCTACTATTGGTGGGTTTTATGAGATTTCGCGACAATTTTGTTTAATTTTTCTACAGGAACTTTAAACCCAGTTCACTAAGAGACTGCTTCCAACACGCAAAGGTATATTTCTAGAATCCCTAACTCTATTGAAAAACCCCTTGTTTAGTTTGGTTCTTCTTTGGTTTTCATTTACTTTCCGTGGATGACATTTGCTCTTGAATATTTGATTGATATAATCTCTTGGTTCTCGTTTACTTTCCATGCATTCCAATCCCAATTCTTTCCATGCCTTAGCTTTGAATTTCCTTCTATTTTCAAAACACGGTTCATATAACTCTCTGGTTCCTATGAATTTTCTTTTGTTCTCATATATTATTTATTGATGGGGTTGGCCGAATTCTTAAATTTGTGATGTTGATTGAATTACAAAAATTATTTTATATCTTTCAGGATCTCTAAACCCAAATCCCATTAAACTCCTCTTCACTCTACCCATTAACCATGCAGCAGACAACCAAACGTCAACGACCCGATGACCCAACACCCTCTTTTAATGATTCATATTTTAGAGACACCGATGCAAAGACCAAATATTATAAACATTTCTATGACATACAAATTCGTTAAAGAACGTTTTGTGCCATGAATCTCCTTCATAACGAAACCTTCAACTTTAAAATACAGTCAACTTTCAAGAAATGGGGTTAGAATACTTTTCTTAAAATCAAATTGTTAAGTGTTCAAAAGTTTTATTTTTATAACCAATTTTACTCATAAAATTGCTAGACTTAGGCTCATATTAGTTGCATAATTAGCCATTCATGCATATTTGCATTGTTTCCTTGGTGGTCGAGTTTTACTTGATATTTTGCTTAGTTTTGTGGAAAAAGATGTTGTCGGGAGTTATTTTTATGTGTGCAACAGTAGTTTCCAGGATAGTTGCCACGACAATCATCGACAGGAAA
Organism: Hibiscus tridactylites; assembly: GCA_958450335.1. Classification (NCBI taxonomy): domain Eukaryota; kingdom Viridiplantae; phylum Streptophyta; class Magnoliopsida; order Malvales; family Malvaceae; genus Hibiscus; species Hibiscus tridactylites. The sequence continues at coordinate 32,249,401 of OY288273.1, read as the reverse complement.
GAGATGTCGCACCAAGTTGCCACGGCAATCATCGACAAGAAGGCAATGCCACCAGATTGCCACGACAATCATCGATAGGAAAGCAATGTCGCACCAAGTTTCCGCAGCAACTGTTGACAAGCTTAAACAAGACAAAATGGTATCCAAATTAAAGAGCATAAAAAACTGGTCCATTCGTGCTATGTGGCATGAAGAAAGAAGATTGGAGGTTCGAGAAGAGGTCAAGAGAAATAAATCCCAAGAAAATAGGAGGAGTTTTAGTTGGATAAAAATATCAAGAGAATTAATATTTCTTTTATTCAATTTAAATCCAACTTAACTTCCTCCTCAAGTTAGACTTTGACCTAGCCATACCCTATAAATAAGAAGCCAAGCCGCCCAAGAGGGTGCAAGTTCGATTGTGGAGATGAAGCAAGAGAGGTTGTCGACATCTTCATCATCTTTTCTTCTTGTTTTCGTTAGGGTTCATGTTAGGGAGATTTTATTTTGTGTTTTTTTGGAACCTAGCCATGAACTAAATCTAGTTGGCTAAGGTTATTGTGTTTTGTGGTTGTGAGAAACGGTTGGATTTTTTTAGGTAATAGAGTTTGCAATTTTTATTCAAGGTTTTCTCATTCTTGCTTTTTAATTCTTGTTTGCGAGTGAATTGAGAGAGGATCTCGTGATTTCATCTATTTATCTAATATCGGGAGAGTTAGATTCAAGAAACGAATGAGTATGGTTTTTGTCCAATCCGATGAAGACTAATTCGGCTTAGGAATAAGCTAAGAATTTCAACGGCTAAGAGGAGTGCAAGGTTGGTTGTTGTTCACCCTTGGTTCATGCTGGGAGGTATTATCAAGGCTTGCACAATCAACTAGTATTCGACTTAGGGATAAGAAGGAATCATTAAAGAACGCTTTGCCGAACCTTGAAGTTTGCTGCTTAGATGCCCAAGCAGTTGCCCTAGCAATCCTTGCCTCGTAATTGTTATACTAGTTGCCCCGACATAGCTATACCAGTTGCCTTGGAAACCCGATTGGCATCAATTGTCGCAGCAATTGAGTTGTCATTGCATTTATTTACCAAGAAGGTCCATCCGACTATCACTCCTCAAATTCACGATAATATGGCCTATTCTCTCTCATTTGATTCCATCTTTTATTTATTGCTCTTAGTTTAGTTATTAATTAGAACTCCTACAATCACCTACTTGTGTTTTTACTTTTACAGTGCGAGAAGTTAAATTCCTGAAGTAGCACCAATCCCTTTGGAGACGATATCTTTCTATACTATAACTTGCGACGTGTACACTTGCACCAATTGCGAAGTACTTATTACGTGTAACAAGTTTTTGGCGCCATTGCCGGGGATTGGCAATAGCGACTTTGTTTTTATTTTCTTGCACTTTTATTTCCTTTTACTTTTATTGTTCAGTTTCAAAGGGTTAACAAGATTTGGTTTTGCATTGGTGTATGACCAGGGAAAATCCAACAGCTCTAGACTATCCCCTTGATCCAAAAATTGAACGTACTTGTCAGAGACTTAGACAAAGACTAAGAGCAGCAATGGTTGACCCACCTGCTGCCCGAAACGACAATGTCCATGGAAACAACAATCAGAATGCCGAATTAGGAGATTGAGTGATCTTCATATGAAACCTAACCGTGTGAGATTATTTAGAGGAAGATCTTAACAGACTAAACCCAAGAGTTGTCACACCTGAAATTGAAGTTGCCCACTTCCAATTAAAGTCAGTCATGTTCAATATGATCAATAAAATTGGTCGGTTTGGCAGATTGGCGACTGAAGATGCCAGACAACATCTCAAATCTTTCCTGGAGATTTGCAATTCATTCAAGTTACAAGGAGTCCATGAGGATATTTTGAGGCTAAAATTATTCCCCTATTCATTGAGGGATAGGGCGAAAACTTGGTTGAATAGTATTCCATCCAGATCAATAGGATCTTGGACTGATTTATGTCGTGATTTCCTTGCTCGATTTAATCCTACAAATATGACTGATAAGTTACATAACGAAATCACTTCTTTTCGGCAAGTAGATGGTGAATCCATGTACGAGGCTTGGGAGCGGTACAGAGAATTGTTACACAAATGTCCCCAACACGGATTCCTTGTGTGGACACAAGTGACGATGTTTTACAATGCGGTAAACACGCCAACAAGGATGATGCTGGATACCTCGACAAATGGCATACTCCTAGACAAGCCACCAGAAGAGGCAATGGAGATTTTGAACAGGCTAGCTAAAATGACTATCAGTTCCTGACAACTAGAAAAGGAGGAGTCAGACGCTATGCCACGATAAATAAGCATGAGTTATCAGATTCGATTCTTACATAATTGGCTACCTTAACCAATTTGGTTAAGAACATGCAACGACCAACCAACACACAGGAGGTCAAGGTAGTAGGTTCCATTTGTGATTTATGTAATGGTAACCATGATTCTTCTGAGTGTCCACAGAACCCAGAGTCCAATTTTTATGTTGGAAACTACAATCGGAACAACAACGTGATGTCCAACACTTACAATCCGACCTGGAAGAAGCATCAAAATTTCTCATAGAGAAATCCCAACAATGCCTTTAACCAGAATAATCAGAATGCTCCAACAATGAGATTCCAACAGAACATGCCTCGACAATCGATGCCGCAACAACAATCGAACCCATCTAGTTCTTTGGAAAACTCTCTTAAGGCTTTCATGTTAAAAAATGAATCTTATATGGCTGAAAATAGTAATTTCATGAAAAGGACTGATGCTTTTATTAACAGGACCAAGATGAGATTGCGGAATCAAGAGGCAGCCCTGAAGTCATTGGAGACTCAAGTTGGATAATTTACCCAAAATCTAAATACAAGACCACAAGATGGTTTACCCAGCGATACTGAGGTCGCAAGGGGAATTGGCCATGAGCAGTGCATGGCAATCACCACTCGGAGTGGCCAATAATTTAAAGAAGCTCAAACCCATTCAACTGAGAACACTCAACCAAAGAAGAAACCACGTATACAGGAGGACACCAATTGCTCATGCTGCGGCAAGTCTTGATGCCTCGGCAATGCCATCCATCAAGTTCCAAACCAATGAGTGGATTGAGGACATTCGACTTCCACCCCTATTCCCGTAGAGGTTGAAATGACAAAAGCAAGAGTACCAATTCAAGAAGTTCATCGACATCTTAAAGAAAGTTCACATTAACTTGCCATTGGTTGAAGAAATTGAGCAAATGCCAAATTATGCCAAGTTCCTTAAAGACATAGTCTCTAAGAGGACTAGGCTAGGAGAATTCGAAACAGTTGTTGTGATAGAAGGATGCATGGCCATGTTGCATAATCAAATGCCACATATGCTAAAAGATCTCAGATGTTTTACAATATCATGTGCAATCGAAAATTACTATGTCAGGAAGGCGTTGTGCGATCTTGGAGCAAGCATAAACTTAATGCCCAAATCGATTTTCCAGAAGTTGGGAATTAGGAAGGCGAGGCCAACAACTATGATGCTACAACTTGCGAATAGGTCCTATGTGCATCCAGAGGGAAAAATCGAGGATATATTGGTAAGAGTTGATAAGCTTATTGCCCCCTGACTTTATTGTTTTGGATTGTGAAGCAGATGAGAGCGCACCCATTATCCTTGGGAGACCATTCCTAGCAACGGGAAGGACCTTGATCAATGTCGAAAGAGGAGAACTCACGATGAGGGTAAATGATCAACAAGTCAAACAAAATGTGTTCCAAACCCTCAAGCAGGCCGATGATCCAGAGGAATGTCAAGTCATCCAAGCCACGAACGAGTTCAATTTTGACGTGGAAGAAAGTTGCCTCGGCAATTTAATTGCCAAACCAGAGGATCATGAAGAAGTTGAAGAACCGATCAACGAAGAGCAATAAGTGGCAAACTGGATAACAAGTTGACCAGGTACATACTTCGAACCATTGGACTATTCAGGTAAGGAAGGTAAACTCGAAAAACCATCTATTGAACAACCTCTCATTCTTGAGTTGAAATCATTGCCAGGGCAATTAAAATATGCTTACTTGGGAACCAAAAACACTTTGCCCATAATTATTTCTTCTAAGTTGTAGCCTGAATAGGAAAAGAGATTGATTGACATGTTGACGCTGCACAAAAAGGAAATAGAGTGTACAATTGCCGACTTGAAGGGAATTAGCCTGGCGGTATGCATGCACAAAATCCTTTTAGAGGATGATCATAAACCGTGAATTGAGGCACAAAGGAGACTTAACCCCGCCATGAAGGAAGTCGTGAGAAAAGAAACCACCAAGTGGCTTGATGCATGTATCATCTATCCTATCTCCGACAGTACATGGGTAAGTCCGGTACAATGTGTACCGAAAAATGGAGGTATAACCATGGTAAGTAATGAAAACAATGAACTTATTCCACTCGGACTGTGACAGGTTGGAGGGTTTGCATGGATTACCGTAAGTTGAATAAAGCTACTAGGAAATATCACTTTCCTTTACCCATTATTGATCAAATTCTAGACCGTCTTGCAGGTAAACCCTTTTATTGTTTTCTTGATGGTTACTCAGGTTATAACCAGATTGCCATAGCACCGGATGATCAAGAAAAGACCACCTTCACATACCTGTACGCCACTTATGCCTTTCGAATGATGTCGTTCGGATTATGCAATGCCCCGGCAACCTTCCAAAGATGCATGATGGCAATTTTTTCTGACATGATTGAAGATTACCTTGAGATCTTCATGGACGATTTCTCGGTGTTTGGGAATGACTTCGACAATTGCCTCGGCAACTTGGAGAAGGTGCTAACGAGATGTGAAAATCCGATCTAGTACTTAATTGGGTGAAGTGCCATTTTATGGTTGATGAAGGGATTGTGCTCGGCCACAAGATTTCATACAAAGGCATCGAAGTCGATAGAGCCAAGGTGGAAGTGATCGAAAAATTACCTCCGCCAAATTCAGTCAAGGGAATTTTAAGTTTCCTCGGACATGCAGGTTTTTACAAAAGGTTTATACATAATTTTTCTAAAATTACTAAACCCTTGTGTAACTTTCTAGAATAGGATAAGGCCTTCAATTTTGATGGTTGTTGCACCCCAAGCATTCAAAACCCTCAAAGAGAAACTTGCCTTCGCACCCATTTTCGTCCCACCCGATTGGACTTTACCTTTCGAGATCATGTGTAATGCAAGTGACTTCACGGTAGGAGTAGTTTTAGGCCAACGAACATGTAAAATTTTTCATGTTATTTACTACGCTAGTAAAACTCTTAATGATGCCCAATTGAATTACACCACCACAGTAAAAGAGTTACTATCCATAGTTTTTGCCTTTGACAAATTTTGCTCCTACTTGATCGGGACCAAGGTAATAGTTTATACTGACCACTCGACAATTAAGTACCTTTTTGCTAAAGAAAAAGATGCCAAACCTCGTTTGATTCGTTGGATATTACTATTACAAGAGTTTGACATTGAGATTAAGGACAGGAAAGGGATAGAGAATCAGGTTTTCGATCACTTGTCACGCTTGGAACACAACGGAGATGGAGATATGCGATACATTCCCAGATGAGCAGATGTTAGTTGCCTCGACAACTCCCAGTCTGCAAGCCTTGGCAAGTCCTAATGCCGCGGAAACTCATGCCTCGACAACTCCTATCTTGCATGCCTCGACAACTCTCTTCCCGCATGCCGCAGCAACCCCAGTAGCGCATGCCGCGTCAACTCAAGTAGCACATGCTGCAGTAAAAACCGAAGCCCCGGCAATACCCTGGTATGTAGATTTAGTTAATTTCCTTGTTAGTGGTATTTTATCTTATGGCCTTACTCACCAAGGAAAGAAGCGGTTCCAGCATGATGCTAAGCATTATTATTAGGACGAGCCTCTTTTGTTTAAACAATGTGCAGATCAGGTTATAAGAAGATGTGTTCTCGAGGAAGAACAACAAAACGTGCTTAGGAAATGCCATGATTCACCATACAAAGGTCATTTTGGAGGCCCTCGTAGCGCAGCCAAAGTCTTACAATCCGGCTTGTATTGGCCCACGCTCTACAAGGATGCCCACGAATTTTACAAACAGTGTGATCGTTGTCAACGAATGAGCAATATCTCTAGACGACATGAGATGCCACTGCAGAACATCCTTGAAGTGGAGTTGTTCGATGTGTAGGGGGTCGACTTCATGGGACCTTTCCCATCGTCATATGGAAACCTCTACATCTTACTTTCCGTCGACTATGTGTCTAAATGGATAGAAGCAATTGCAACTCCTAGAAACGACTCAAAAACCATACAGAGATTTCTACATAAGATTATATTCACACGGTTTGGAATGTCGAGGGCAATCATCAGTGATGAAGGCAAGCACTTCGACAACAAACTCATTGCCAAGATGTTGCAACATTTTGGCGTAACCCACAAAGTTGCCATGGCATATCACCCACAGACCAACGGGCAAGCCGAAATTTCCAACCGTGAATTAAAGGGTATACTCGAAAAGGTTGCAAATCCCTCTGGGAAGGATTGGTCATTGAGACTTGATGACGCACTTTGGGTATATCGCACTGCATTCAAAACACCTTTAGATATGTCCCCCTTCTGACTTGTCTATAGCAAAACTTTCCATTTGCCGATGGAAATCGAGCACAAGGCATATTGGGCAATCAAAGCTGTGAACATGGATTGGGAAAATACCGGGCAAAAGCGTTTGTTGGATCTCAACGAAATAGAAGAATTATGTGCCTTAGCTTACAACAACGCAAGGATCTACAAGGAGAAAACAAAGCGTTGGCACGACAACAGATTGTTGTCGTGGTAATTCATGCCAGGTCAACTAGTCCTTCTATTTAATTCTCGGTTAAAACTATTTCTGGGAAAATTGAGATCAAGATGGTTTGGACCATTCAAAGTAGTCAAGCCATTATCCCATGGTGTCGTGATAATCAAGTCCACCAATGGCGGTCGTGAGTTCAAAGTCAACGGACAAAGATTGAAGCACTATAACAGTGCCCATGTGGAACGCAACAAGGAAGTAGTCACATTAGGAGATGCATGATTTTGCTCTCCTTTTGAATTTTTTATTTTTGTTTTTTTTTATTCGAACTAAATTTTTAATTTTTTTTTTATTTTCAGTTGATTTTTAGGATAGTTTTTATTTATTTTAGGATTTAGACTTCATTTTTATTTAGTACTTATCTAGTTATTTTTGAATTTTAAGATCAAGAGTTATTGTTTATCTTTCCACATATTTAACTATTCCTTGTTATTTAATTATTTTATTTATTTTGTTTTTAATTCTATTTTTATTTGTTTTTGAATTTTAGGATAAAAGTTCAAGAAAAAGTGGAATTGGATTCAAAAAGGAAGTCTCATCAATAAGGGAACTTTTGGGCCAAACCCAAGGCTTATATTAAGCCTCCAATTTAACCTAAATCTCCCTACATAGCTGGCCACCTCTTCCCCTTCCCCAAACCTTTAGCCGTCCAACTCTCCCAATCAAAACACTTGCTTTATTTCTTTCCAAACAATCCCATCTACCATCTTTTCTATATTTACCCATCACCTTTAACTTCCAAGAAACTTATCCTCACTTTTCTTTTGCAACTCTTAAGTTTCTTTAGTTTTCTTTCCTTTGTTTTTACCAAGCTCACAACCAAGTTCTTCAATGCCAACAAAACTCAAGACTTTGGTGCATCCAAGCTTCTCCCAAGAACCCGAATACACAAGATTTGTCACAACAAAGGTCGAAGATCGATTCCGCTCCAAGTTCGAAAGTAGACATATTTGCGAAAAAACAAGGCTTCAAGTACTCGAGCCCTCACCAAGATTTTGGCCTTGAACCGTTCATCTTCTAGGTAATAGCGCACCAAAAGTGGTAAATCTTTTGCCATCAACCAGAAACGGGAAACGTCACATGGGTAAGGGAATTTTATGCTCATTCTTCTAATCTTGATAACCCCTATGTGTTTGTTCGTGGCAAAGGAATTCCCTTCGATGCCGACAACATCAACGCATTCTATGGAGTTTACATTTAGAAGGGCGAGCACCAAGAATTTTTCGATAAAATGACGCCCCGATAACTTAACAAGGTGATAAAGGACCTCACACTACCGGGCACTCAATGGAATGACAGCAACCAGAAGGGCACGGTAAACCACCTTCAGCTAAAACCTAAGGCGAAATTGTGGAATAAATTTATCAAAACATCTTTAATGCCCACAACACACAATACCATTGTCGGTACACCTCATCTTTTACTCATACATTCTATCTTGCATAATCGTATCATTAATATTGGAAAAATTATATGTGATGAGATTGTTGCATGTGGTCAAAAGGACAAAGGTTCACTTTTCTTCCCTAGCCTCATACCGCAACTTTGCAAGAAGGCCAAGGTCCATAGTGAACCGATAGACGAGAAAGCAATTCCATGGCCCGGATGGAACAGAGCATTATACCGAAAACTGATGGGAGAAGCATCAGCAAAATCTTCTACACATAAGGTTGTCGCGACAACTCATGTTGCCTCGGCAATCCCCGAAGAAAGTGTCAATGCCTAGGCAAGCCAACCGACAGAAGCAAATCGACTTGAGGCCCTCCTAAACCCATAGGCTCATCGATTGGAACAAATCAAAGCACGACGACTAATGTTTATGAGGTATATGAAGGACCACAATACTGTCATCACGTAGGTCATCCTGGAGAAGTACCCAGATAGTAAAATGTCATTCCCTATCTTCCCTACCGAATTACTTGCCACGGCAACCGCAGATGCCCCAACACATGCCTCGGAGGATGCCACGGCAATAGATGCCCGGTCAACCAAGAAAGACGATGTCGTGGCAACAACTACCAAGGACAAAGGTAAAACTCCAATAATTGAACAATCATGCACTGAAACCTTATCCGATTTTTCAGATTCTGAGGAGTCCTCGACATCATACAGGAAATCACCTCCAGCCACGTCCTCCAAAGCCAAACGCAAGGCCTCCACCACCGAGGAAATTGAAGAGATGGAGGACGAGAGTGAAGAAGTAGCCCCTACACGGGAACCGACTCCACCACTAGCAACTGAAAGCAACCACCGCGCTCAAGAAAACCGCCCGCCGGAAACTCATCATTAGCGATGACGAGCTCTCGGAGTAAGTCATTGTTTTTCATCTTTTTAATTTTTGCTTTTATTTTTTTTCTTTATTTTGCATGCATTGAGGACAATGCCTCACTCGAATTTGGGGGGTGTTTCTAGTTAGTCTCAATGTTTAGTTGCATTCATTCTTAGTGATAGCATATAGGTTACATAGATTGCTTGCCATGACTTTAATTGGATTTAATTGCTTAAGACTTGTTAAATAACCGATGATGAAAACTTGCCACTGCACTTAATAGAAAATATCATTTAAATTTTAGAATTGCATGAAAAGAACCTAGAAACTCACTATGATGCTAACATTTTTTATACAGTTGTGACTTGTTGATTGATAGAAACTTAGTGAACTTAGGTTGCTTAAAATTTTGGGTAAATTGAAAATTAGAAAGAAGTTAATTTCTTGCTAGAGGTGCCCGAAACCGTCTCTAGTAATTAATGCACTTTAAAGAATCGCTAGAGGTGCCCGAAATTGGCTCTAGTCGACTAAATTTGAGTAAGAAAATTGTTTCGCTAGATGTGCCCGAATTTGACTCTAGTGAAAATAAAAAATAAATACCCTGGCAATTAAATTGATAAAAGCCTATTGTTCACATAGAATCTTGAAAATCAACTTGTACACAACTACGCACACACATTGTCACAAGCATTATAGTGGGGTTCCGAGTAATTTTTTGCCATTCAAAAAATTCAAAAGGTGATCATACTTTGTGCCAAGGTTCTGAGGTTTGAATTCAAGTTTGAAGCATGTCTTTGACGATTAAAATCTTGGCAGATAATTTTTAGTTTGCATTGCTTGAGGACAAGCAATAGTTTGAGTTTGGGCGTGTGTTAAGTGTTCAAAAGTTCTATTTTTATAACTCTTTTTACTCATAAAATTTCTAGAATTATGCTCATATTAGTTGCATAATTAGCTATTCATGTATATTTGCATTGTTTCCTTGGTGGTCGGGTTTGACTTGATATTTTGCTTAGTTTTTGTAGAAAAAGATGTTGCCGAAAGTTATTTTTATGTGTGCAAGAGTAGTTGCCAAGACAGTTGCCACGACAATCATCGACAAGAAAGAGATGTCACACCAAGTTGCCACGGCAATCATCGACAAGAAGGCAATGCCACCCGGTTTCCACGGCAATCATTGATAGAAAAGCAATGCCACACCAAGTTGCCACGGCAAGCGTCGACAAGCTTAAACAAGACAAAGTGGTAGCCGAATTGAAGAGCATAAAAAGCTGGTCCAGTCATGCTATGTGGCATGAAGAAAGAAGATTAGAGGTTCGAGAAGAGGTCAAGAGAAATAAATCCCAAGAAAATAGGAGGAGTTTTAGTTGGATAAAAATCTCAAGAGAATTAATATTACTTTTATTCAATTTAAATCCAACGTAACTTCCTCCTCAAGATAGAATTTGACCTAGCCATCCCCTATAAATAAGAAGTCAAACCGCCCAAGAGAGGGGATGTTCGATTGGGGAGAAGAAGCAAGAGAGGATGTCGACATCTTCATTATCTTTTCTTCTTGTTTTCGTTAGGGTTCATGTTAGGGGGATTTTATTTTGTGTTTCTTTGGAACCTAGCCATGAACTAAATCTAGTTGGCTAAGGTTATTGTGTTTTGTGGTTGTGAGAAACGGTTGGATTTTGTTTAGGTAATAGAGTTTGCAATTTTTATTCAAGGTTTGCTCATTCTTGGTTTTAAATTCTTGTTTGCGAGTGAATTGAGAGATGATCTCGTGATTTCATCTATTTATCTAATATCGGGCGAGTTAGATTCAAAAAACGAATGAGTATGGTTTTTGTCCAATCCGATGAAGACTAATTCGACTTAGGAAAAGTTACGAATTTCAACGGCTAAGAGGATCGCAAGATTGGTTGTTGTTCACCCTTGGTTCACGCTAGAAGGTATTATCAAGGCTTGCACAATCAACTAGTATTTCGACTTAGGGATAAGAAGGATTCATTGAAGAACGCTTCGCCGAACCTTGAATTTTTCCGCTTAGTTGCCCAAGCAGTTGCCCTGGCAATCCTTGCCCCGACATTGTTATACTAGTTGCCCCGGCATTGCTAAACTAGTTGCCCTGACAACCCGATTGGCATCAATTGCCGCAACAATTGAGTTGTCGTTGCACTTATTTACCAAGACGATCCATCCGAATATCACCCCTCAAATTCATGATAATATGGCCTATTCTCTCTCATTTGATTACATCTTCTTTTATTTTATTTCTCTTAGTTTGGTTATTAATTAGAACTCCTACAATCACCTACTTGTGTTTTTACTTTTACAGTGCGAGAATTTAAATTCCTGAAGTAGCACCAATCCCTGTGGAGACGATATCTTTATATACTATAACTTGCGACGTGTACACTTGCACCAATTGCAAAGCACTTATTACGCGCAACATGTAATGCCACAACTCTAAAAGACCCAAATTCATCTGAGATCATTGCCATTAACTCTTTTGTTATGCGTAAGGAACTCTCTATCACCCCCTCAATCAATTGTAGATAATTTGGGTATTCAAAATACAGGCTCTTACGATGAAATTGATACCACATCTATTCAAAAGTGCAAAGGGTATAGCCCCAAAAATCTCCCTTTTGAAAAGAGAATCTTTCACCTTACCGTGTCAAGGTTTTTTCGACCGTTTAGTGGGAAGGTAGAAAGAATCCGAGTGATTGATAAATAGTGGCTTAACCAATATCGAACTGAGGTTTCTGCTAACATTTCCAAAATCATTTTCCTCTAGATAGTATACGTTGTCACTAAGGGCCATAGGGCCTTAACCTCTCTTCTATATGCTTGTGTCCTTGCACACATCTTTCAAAAGAATGATGTCAATTTTTCTTTGGACCCCTTTGTCCCTTTAAAGGAAAATTTTGAAAAACATTCAACCCACAAATGCAGATACCACTTTGAAAAAAAAGAAAAGCGTTAGATTTATAAGGATACAAATGATGCCGCCAAAGCAGAAAATGAGGAAGCACATTCCTCTTTGACTGTCGAACAAGAAAATACAATTCCAAAGGATGTTACGATGAAGTCACTGCTTGAGTACATGGTTAATTTTCGTGACCATGTTGATTCACAGTTAGCTGACCTTCATAACCATGCTGATTCGCAGTTCGCGCAGCTTCAAAACCATGCTAATTCTTAGTTTCCTAAGGTACGTAAGCATGTTGATTCTTAATTTGCTGAGATTCGTAAGGAAATGGCCTCCCTTCGTCAAGAATTTAGTACTCGCACGCTAGATTTTTCAGAATTTTAATATAATGACTTTATCAACTTGTTAATATTTCTTGGAATTTCATTCGAATTTTTTATAGACAAATTATTTTAGTTCACTTACATTTCTGCGAATTTGCATTGCTATTTTAATTTATTTTATTACCCATATTTATATATTGTTCTTATACTCCTCTCCACTTCCATCTCTGTTTCAGTTTTCCCTCCATGTGTACTAGAACTTTGGAAGTTCTAAATCGCGTGCCCAAGGAAACATTGTTCCTTGTTGTTTTATTAAGTTTGCACTTGAGTTTTTAAGTAATAAGCGTTATTGTTCCAGCGTTTTGATTAAGGCGTTATTCTGCAAATTTGTAGAGTCATCGTGCTTTCTTTAAATGGATGCACAATGATGGATATTCAATCGATGTTGAAGAATTGAGAAATCGGGTACCACCCTTCTTCGTTGAAAATGAAAAATTACAATTCATAATCCAAATTGCAGATGGATGAAGTAACAAGGTTGTAAAAAAACTGGACAACTTTCAAGCCAATGCGATGTTCTACAAGTTTGTTTTGAATACTCTTACGTTCTGATAAAATTTTCATCTACAATGAGAACACGATAAAACTTACCTTTGCCTCAAACAGAAACGTTTGGAAACCCTTATCACAGTTTATCACTGTAAGCGTCAACTCATGTCAAGAATCTCTTAGTCAGAAAACGTTTGGAAACCCTTCTTCTCTTGTCAGGAATCTTAGATGTAACAATAACTAAGACTTACGATACTCAAACATTTTCCAAATTTTATTCGATACTATTCGTCTACAATTAATTGATACTATTCGTCTACAATGTTCACCTTCATTTATTGTTACATGTTCATACATAATTGGGAGTGTCCAAATGTATATAAGAGTTGCGCTACTTCTAACGATAATGCCACCTTAAATGTTACAATATTGTGTAAGAGTTAATGTTCGTATTCAATAATATTGAAATATGAAGTATAGTATCGATACTTTTTGATGCTAAAACGATGTCGAACGTGTTAAATGATATACTCAGCTCTAATTAAGCTGGTTGACAACTCCCATTACATTTGGACATTTGTACGAGGAACCCAGAGAAATATCATTACCAACACAAACATAAATTAGATTAAAAAACACAATATGAAATTAGATGCATGCTTCATTGCTACTAAGCTACCTTACTTCAGTTAAAATGAATGGAAGAAGAGTATGTTTCCGTGCTGTCGTAGTCTGTAAATATATCAGATGTGACTTTCAATTCCTTAATTATTTGTTCTTTCTCATGTCGTCTCCTGAAATTACATACACAAACAGTTTCTACGTCTGCGGAAGGAGGAGAACCTCCTCAGATTCTTGATGAACTAACAACTTCATCAAATTTTACATACAGCTCAATGTTGGTACCCCCTACACAGTTGTATCTCCTAAACATCTTGTGAACGTCGCTTGCATTACATATCTGTAGCATGTAGTGAGCTTCAGGGTCAGGCTCATCGACGGGGATTTTTGGCTTCCAATGAAGACAATTTCTTCCTTTTTGATTTGCTAACCTCCGTGGAAATCAACTCAAACAAATCATCCTTCTTGATGTTGCTGTTGAATGAAGTGTTGAGGTATGTTCCTAAAAAGAAAACGGTTGCAGAAAATCTTGCCATGATAATAAATAATTTATTTAGACAAGCCCCAATTTCTTTGTTACAATGGTATACTAGAATATTTATAGAAGATTTGTAATGGTAAAATTAAGGCTCGACACCTAAAATGTTACTGATATTTAGTTTGGGATTCTGCACCTAAAATGTTACCGATATTCAATTTGTGGTTCGACACCTTAAATGTTACCAGTACTCAGTTTGAGGTTTGGATTGTTAAATGTTAATGAAATTCAATTTAGGGTTCAGCACTTAAAATGTTATAGGAAAATTAGTTTTGGGTTTGGCACTTAAAAACCTACAGGTAAAGAGTTTGGGGTTCGTGACCTATAATGTGAACGAAATTTAGTTTTGCCTTCTGAATCCAAAATATTGACGAAAATCAGTTTGTCGTTCGAACCTTAAAATGTTTATGAAATTTAGTTCCGATGTCGGCACCTAAAATGTTACCTAGGTTTCAGTTTGAATCTAAAATGTGAGTTATATTCAGTTTCGTGATTGGCACCTAAATGTTACCTACAATCAGTTTGGCGTTGGGGAACTTAAATTATTAGCGAGATATTGAACTTTTTAAGTTGGGTATTTCATTCGCCACCTAAAATGTTACGAAAAAAAGAGTTTTAGTGGTTAGGGAACCTAAAATATTACGAGCATATTCCACTTTCTAAGTTCAAAGGGAAACAATTAACTCGGCACCTAAAAGGTTAGAAAAAACCAGTTTACGGGTAAAATATTTCATTAGCCAACTGAAAATTTGAACCAGAACCTGTTTAAATTAGCCGGTAACTTGTAACTGGAAAAACCAGTACCACCGTATAGTAGCCGCATTTTAACCCGTCGCACAGCAGAGCTACTCTATGTTGACTTGAACGTTAACCTTGTAAATGTAGCAGTTAACGTGCTAATGATGGCGTGAGAGGGGTTTGGTTTAATTTTTAGGAATTATAGAGCTTATTTAATTGATTAAAAAAATATTTAAAATATAAAATATTTAAAAGTATTAAATATTATTAAAAACAAATATTTAAAACAATTTAAAATATTAAAAAGTATTTAAATAAATAAAAATAATATAACTATTTAAGAATGTATTAAAATATGGATTAATATCCTATACACTGGCGGTGGAAAGTTTTTATTTCCACAAGCGCCTCAATTATAGGGTTTAGGGTTAGTGTTTAGGGTTTAGAGTTTAGGGGTTTTAGTCTAAAGGTTTAGAATTTAGGGTTCATGTTTAGAATTTAGGAACCAGGGTTAGAATTTAGGGTTTAGGGTTAGGGTTTGGTTTTAGGGTAATATGGGTGGGGATTTAAGTTTTAACCTATAATCCCTAAATTTTAACCCTAAACCCAAAATTCTATCAACAATCCCTAAATTCAAAAGTACTACACTTATACCCCTAAATTTTAAACCCTAAACAAAGTCCCTAACCCCTAAAACTAAGACGCTTGTGTAAAAAAATTTCCACAAGCGCTTGTGTATAGAACAATTACCCTTAAAATATTACAAATATAAAATATTTAAACAAAAATGTTTTTTACCAAACGAGTCTCACTTATCAGCCAGAGTCTATTTTCGTTCATCAAACACTTCAATGAAACCAACCTTACATTAAAGTGACCATCTCTTACTATCTGATGAATGTACCATGTCCTTTATGGTATCGGTGCGTATTAATAAATGTGAGTGTATTGATTCTAATTTAAAAATAAAATTTTAAAATTAATAATTAGGTTAAAAATTTAATTTAATAATTATATATATTTGCAATTTTAAAACAAAAAGTACAAAGAAAAAACATTAACTTTAGTTTAAAAATAAAAATCTTGTATCAACTGTAGTTTATTCTGAATGTATTATTTTTGTCGACTATGTAACAACTATGTATATTGGTGCAACAATTCAGTATTGACCTATGGGCTATGACTATGTCCTAGATTCGATTCTCCCCAAATTCTCAATCCAAGTTTTTCTTAATTGTCACCAATAAAATGTAACATATGTCGTTATCTTATTGGACTGTTTTATTTTTATTTTTTGACATAATTATTGAAGTGTTTTTTTGACAATAATAATTATTAAAGTGTTTTATTGATCGAACTATTTTGTATTAAAATAATGACCCAATTGATAAGTTTTATAAATATTAAATTTAAATTTATTAAATTATTTCGAATTAAAGTCAAATTGATAAAATATACAAGTATTGAGGAAAAATTATTATTATATAGATTTAAAAACTTCTACGTCGTCGGTAATTTCGTTAAATAGTTAGAGATTGTTATTATACAAATTTAAAACTGCTACGTCAACAATTTAGTTAAACAATTAATGATTGATTGACACCAAAATAAAATATTAGTGGTAAGACTAGATTTGACTTTATAATTTAGTGAATAAATGCGTAGTTTACTCTTTTACTTAATTCAAATAAGTATTTTACAATCTACCCATACATATTTGTTAATATTTTTACAATATTTTATTACAATTAATTTTGCATAGTAAAATAACTCAAAAAAATTGCATTGTAAAATCTTTATATAAATCATTAATATTATGGATTATTATTTGATTGGTGGAATTTTTTATTTTCACAAGCACCTTAATTTTATGATTTAAGGTTTAGAGTTTAAGGAGTTTAGTATAAGGGTTTAGAATTTAGGGTCTAGGGTAATATGGTTAGGAATTTAGGTTTTAACCTATAAACTCAAAAATTTAACCCTAAATTCAAAATTCTATCACCAGCCTCTAAATTCAAAATTACTACATTTAAACCTCTAAATCTAAACTCTAAATGCGGCCTCTGAACCCTAAAACTAAGAAATTAATATAATTACCCTAATATTATTACTCAATGATAATAACATACAAATAATTAGTATTATTACGCAATCCCAACCAAAACATCAACCTTAACTATTTTTTACAACCATTTGCTATCATTCCTTTAGGTGAAATGAAGTCCTTAAAAGAAATTGATGAACTAGGAAAAAAATAACCAAAAACATAAATCAAAATCATGAAAAAAAAGAGACGAATGACTCGAATTATTTAATTTAAAAATAAATTAAATATAAACCTTCTATCATCAGATTGTATATCGTTGGGTAAAACTTGACTCGAAAAACTCAAAAATTTTCACTCAACTCGACATAAAAAATTTCGACTTTACTCAAATCGTAATTTCCTAAACTCAACTCGAAAAAATCTCAAATGAAATTTGAGTTATAAAATGAGACTCAAAATAACTCGAAATTTTTAGTAATTATTCGATCGGTTTTCAAGTTTGAGTAGAGCCCCTCAGCTTTGACTGATATATGTATATCACATATGAAAAATGTGAAGAAATATATATATATATATATATATTGTTATAAAAAACCGTTTAAATTGCAACAAATTAGTATTGTAACATTATAAATATTTACAATTAATTTTGAACAAAAAATCGACTTGACTCGAATTTTATAAAATCGACTCAGACTAAAAAAAATTCAAATAAAGTTTGAGTTATAATATGACTCATCAATTTAACTAACTCGAAACTTTTTATTCGACTCGATCGAATACTCACCCTAAGATTGATCTAATGAAAAAGTGATGAAATTTTCAGTACATATTGTATACATATAATAAAGGCAAAAGGCCAATAAGAATGAGCAGAATGGACAAATTTGGCATTATATTGTAGTGGGTATTGGCCAAATATTGCATTTGGTGGGGAAATGAGAGGTTCATGCATGGGGCATAAACCCCCAATGTCTAATCCTTTCACCAACATCATTGCCCTTTACTTTCTTGCTAAAGAACCTTTTTCTATTACATCAAACTGATTTTGAAGCCTTACCAGTTCTCAAAAATGAAACAAATAAACAAAATGTGGTGTCCACCATGTTTTCTCTCTCCCTCTCTTGTTCTTTGGGCGTTGTTTTGTCATTTTCAGACACCCTCAAGGGTTGTCATGCAACTTAACTCAAGGAAAGGAGAAAAAAAAGCAATCTTTGTTTGAAAGTGTCTGTAAAATTAGATATAACTGTCAACGGAGCCCGAATTTAGGGGGTGAGAGGTAAAACATAAGTTTTGAAAGGTGGAGGTGCAAATTCACAATTATACTATTTTTTAAAAAAAATATGAAGGATCAAAAGGTAAAAAAAATTCCCCCAGTCAGGGGAGGAGGGGGCAGCAGCCCCTCCCAGGAGCTTAATAGCTCTGTCGCTGACTGTCAATCAATTTTCATATACATGTTTACGCGTTTGTAACCCTAAATTTTAAACTTTAAATATTTTCAGTGTAAAAAATACAGGTAAAGACATGCATGTTCACTTAGTTCTTCCCAATCCAAGTCAATTTCTGGTACATTAAGATTTTGTTTTTGTATCTTGTTGCTAACCTCTTCTTCTACTCATAACATATATGTCTGTCTTGTGCAACAACTACATAATAAACTGCACCATCTTACTATATTACTACTGTATTGGATATAGCTGGATTGTTAGCCAGTTGGATCGTGAATCACCAGCCACCAATTGTTAGTGATCTGTAGTTAGTGAGCTGTATAGGCTAAGGTTGTTAGTTTGTTACAAAAGTTGTTGCATTTCTACGTTAAATAGTCATGCACTGGCTCTCTGTAAACCAACCCTTTCATTTGTATTCAATAAACATGAGAAGCAACGTTCAATGCCCTCAAATTCTCAGCCAAATAGTCTTCATCTCAAAACCTTTACCCTAGTAACTTCAACATGGTATCATTCGCCAAATCGTTTCCTGTCTACTTCTAATTCTGCTTTCGCCTGTGCTATCTCTCTCCCTTCCCCTCCGATCCCATCTCTTCCCCTTCCTGTTGGTTTTTTCTCTCACGATGCATTCTGAAACTGATTCCACCGACGCCTTGGCTCAGGTGTTCTCTAATCGTCGCATCAATGTCTTGCTTGATAATTCCAACTACTTGCTGTGAAAGCAGCAGGTTCTTTTGACGGTTTGTGGCCTTCGTTTGGAAGATTTTCTAGATCCATCTCATACTATTCCGGAGAAGACGATTGTCGGTACCAATGGAGATCGGATCCCAAATCCTGCCTATCTGCGTCATTTCAAGCAGGATAGCTCCCTTGCGTCGTGGTTGCTTTCCACAGTCAGTGCATCCATTCTCCCGCAACTTGTTGGATCAGAAACTTCTCCATCCATTTAGAGTGCCATCTCCAGCTCTTACTCGAAGCTATCCACCACTAAGCTCATGCATCTTCACTGTAAGTTACGTTCTCTCAAGAAAGGGTCTCTCTCTATGACTGAGTATACAATGCAAGTTAAGGAGGTTTGTGACCTACTTGCCTCATGTTGCAATCCTGTATCTGAGTTAGAACATATTGCCACCATTATCAACGGTTTACCAATAGAGTATGAGCCATCTGTAGCTGCTATTACGGTGAGCAAAGAACCCTTCTCTCTTGACAGTGTTGTTTCTATACTCACTGATGCAGAATCCAGGCTACTAGACCCATCTCGATTTCTAATTGGCATCAATGTTATCGAATTTTCTCATGTTGTATCTTCCCCTGGTAACTCTATGTTTGATCCCTCTCCTGCTCGTCATGATGCCAATCCAAACAACTCGCCTGGTCGATCTAAGGGTTGTCCAAAGTTTCAATGTCAACTATGTGGGAAACTTGGACACCTTGTTGATCGTTGTTGGCACCGCTTTAATAAGAACTTTAAGAGTGTCACTTCCACACAATCATCATCACTATCTCATGCCCATGCAAACATGTGTTGCTGCAATCATGATACTTCTGAGGTTCACTATAACCCTTTTGTCAGCTCTTCCGATGATGCTCATCCCACTGACTCTCGCCCTGCTGAAGACATTCAGGCCAATACCCTAATGGTGTCGGGTGGTACATGGTTCCCTGACTCGGGTGCCACTCACCATGTCACAAACCAGCTTGGTCATCTTCAACTTAAAGACTCCTACAAGGGCAGTGGTAAGGTCTACATTGGTGATGGGTCACCCTTACACATCACCCACATTGGTTCTACCTCTATTAATGTTGATTCTCGTCAACTTACTTTATCTCAATTGTTACACGTGCCTCGTATAACAAAGAACCTGATCTATGTCTCTAAATTTACTCATGATAATTCTGTGTACTTTGAATTTCATGCAAATACTTGCTATGTGAAGGATGAACGAACAAGATCTGTGTTGCTTTATGGCCAACAGTCTGGGGGCCTCTACAGTTTTCAATTCCCTGAATCACCTGAATCTGCTGTTGTGTTTGCTACTACAACTGAAGCTACTTTTGAATCCTGGCTTTGGCATCGAAGGATGGGACATCCAACTGCTAGTGTCATTAGCTCTGCTCTTAATAAACCTATGGCTCCTGACAAATCTTTGGTGTGCTTTGCGCGCCAAATGGGCAAGAGCCATGTTCAGCCGTTTTCAATTTCTTCTACAGTTTATAGTTTCCCTTTTGAATTAGTAGAGGTCGATGTATAGGGTCCAGCCCCTGAGTTATCATCTGGTTACAAATTCTATGTTTCCTTTGTAGACAAATGTACCAGATACTGTTGGCTTTATCTTCTCAAGAATAAATCTGAAGTTTCAGATGCTTTTGATTTATTCCATGCTTTGGTTCAAAATCAGTTTTATTCTACTATTATTGCTCTTCAATCTCATGGTGGTGGTGAATTCAGCCCTCTTGCAACCAAGCTAGCTACCTTGGGAATTCAGCACAGGGTAACTTGTCCACATACATCGCAACAAAACGGCTTAGTAGAACGCAAACATCGACATATAGTTGAAACATCCCTTACACTCCTTTCCCAATCATCAGTACCACTCAAATTTTGAGCGTATGCAACTCTCAGTGCAGTGTACCTGAGAAATCGAATGCCTACAAAAGTGTTGGGGAATATTTCACTGTTTCATAAGATTTATGGCAAGCCACCAGATTACAAACTATTTAGAGTTTTTGGTTGCCGGTGTTTTCCACACTTACTACCGTTCAACAGGCACAAGATGAAGTTTCGATCCAAGTCATGTGTTTTCTTGGGCTATTCACCAAAACACCGTGGCTACCAATGTCTTGCTGATGATGGTCGAATCTATGTCTCGCGTAATGTTATCTTTAATGAATCAGTGTTCCCTTTCTCTATGAAGACCATCTCCTCACATACTACAGCTCCCTTGTTCCACTCAAATCCTCTTCATGTTGTCCAGAAGTCACACCAATATAGATGTTCCACTGTGGACTCTCCTGTACTTCCTTCTGATCGACAAAATGTAAATGAAGGTACTCACATGCATGGCTCTACTTCTATCTCAGCTGACGGGTGTGCTACTGCAGGAGATAACTGTGTTGATAACCCTAGTGAGCCACTGCCATCCACTCATGCACATGTGCATGCTAATGCCTCTCCTTTTGCTGGCGAGCGTGATCCTATAGGTGATAATTGTGTTATGCATCCTGATGCTAATGTGCCCTCCCAAGATGATGTTATATCTTCCTGTCCCACTTCCTCATTACATGTGTCGCAATCTGTAGCACATGCACCTACTTCCTCAGTTATTGGCAACACACATAAAATGGTGACACGAAGTAAGGATGGGATATTCAAGCCCAAGGTGTTTCAGCTCCATCATCACACTCTCCCTCACTCGATTCACGAGGCCCTACAAGGCATACACTGGCATGATGTCGTTATTGATGAATACAATGCCTTGCTTGCCAATGACACTTGAGATATTGTTGCCTTGCCCCATGATCGGAAGCCCATTGGCTGCAAATGGCTTTTCCGAATCAAATACAACCCCGGTGGCATGATTAACAGACATAAAGCTCGTCTGGTAGCAAAAGGCTTTTCTCAAGTCCCAGGTTGTGATTTCTCAGACACTTTTAGCCCCGTCATTCGTTTCTCCACTGTTAATATTTTGCTCTCACTAGTAGTTACAAACAAGTGGGAGATTCGACAGGTCGATGTCAATAATGCCTTTCTTAAAGGCGATCTTCTAGAGGAAGTTTACATGTCTCAACCTCCTAGCTTTGAAAGAAGGAATGCCAACGGAGAGTTGCTGGTTTGTCGATTGAAGAAGGCTCTCTATGGCCTCTGACAAGCCCCACGCAATTGGTTCTTCAAGCTTAGAGAGTTCTTTATTGACTTGGGATTCAACTCTTCTCGTGCTGATCCATCCCTCTTCGTATGTTGCAAGGACAATGTCACTACATATTTGGTGGTTTATATAGATGACATTCTAGTCACCAGTAGCTCAATGGAACATGTGAACCAAGTGCTTGCTGCCTTACATGCTAGGTTCTCTGTAAAGGACCTTGGGTTACTTAGTTATTTCTTGGGCATTGAGGTGAGACACTTTCCACATGGCTTATTTCTCTCTCAAAAGAAGTTTATCTCTGAACTTCTTCAGAAAACAAATATGCTGGACTCCAGACCCACCCCTACATCTATGGCTCCATCTCAAAAGCTTCGAAAATTTGATGGGGAAAAGCTGGTTGATGCTCAACACTTTCGAAGCATTGTTGGAGCCCTACTGTATGTGTGCCACACCAGATCTGATATCTCATTTGCCGTTACCAAGGTGGCTCAGTTCATGCAAGATCCTTCTATTGTTCATTGGGGTGCAGTCAAACGGATATTGCGGTACCTATATGGTACATCCGATTTTGGTTTATGGTTCACAGCACAAACATCTCATCCCCCAGAGCTGGCAATCTTCTCTGATGCTGATTGGGGAGGTGATTAGGATGATCGTCGATCCTTGTCTGGCCACTGTGTATTTCATGGCAATCATCTGGTCCCCTGGAGTTCCAAAAAACAGCGCGTTGTTTCGCGATCCACCGATGAAGCCGAGTATCGAAGTATGGCTGATGCATCATCTGAAGCAACATGGGTTAAGGGCGTTCTTACTGAAATGCATGTTCCACCTCCCTCTACCAGCAAACTATGGTGTGACAATACCAGTGCCGTGGCTATGGCAGCCAACCCGATTCTGCACACGAAAACCAAACATGTAGACCTTGTCCTTCACTTCGTTCGTGAAAAGGTTGCAAATGGAGAGTTTCAGATCAATTATGTGCCCTCTCAAGATCAAGTCATTGACATTCTTACCAAAGATCTTGCTACTGACCGATTTCAAGCATTACGTCATTAGTTATGTGTCTTTGCTAGCTCCTTCAGAGATTCAAAAGCTGTAGAAAGCAGGGTGAATATTGGATATAGCTGGATTGTTAGCCAGCTGGATCGTGAATCACCAGCCACCAATTGTTAGTGAGCTGTAGTTAGTGAACTGTATAGGCTGAGGCTGTTAGTTTGTTACAAAAATTGTTGCATTTCTACGTTAAATAGCCATGCACTGGCTCTCTGTAAACCAACCCTTTCATTTGTATTCAATAAACATGAGAATCAACGTTCAATGCTCTTAAATTCTCAGCCAAACAGTCTTCATCTCAAAATTTTTACCCTAATAATTTCAACATAGTGACTATATGTTTGTACGTGCACATGCTTAGTAAGTATACCTTATACTAATAAATTTTGACAAAAATAACGGGATTGATTTAAATGATAAGTAATTTGGTATTGCTTAAGCAAGTATCAAGTTTGAGGCTTTGTGTATGCAGAAAATTTATGTTGGGAGACTCACTCACCAAAGTCAAGTATATGACACGGGTTAGTCCAGATTAGTCAAGACAAAGCCCTGAGGAACCGGGAGGGTAACTAAATTTTTTTTGAGAAAATATATTATTTTGACAAAAGATATTAATGTTGTTATTTACAAGATTAAATTTTTTTAACTCAAATAACTAAGAATTTATTTTTTTTAACCTTTTAGGTATAAGGACTAAATTTCTAATTTTTTTCTAAGTACAAACTTTTTTTAATTTTATTTTATTTAAAATTAAATTATTAAATATTTTAAAATATAGATCACAATATATTAATTCACTTTAAAATACTTTTTTCCGATAGAGTACAATATCTATTAATTTATTTAAGATTTTATCATAATCACGATTTGGTGAATGGAATTCTTTTTTTTTTCTAAATAAAAACACATATTTGAAAATTTTAAATCAAGAAATTGTTATAGTTCGAATGGTAAAACATTTGTATACTTTAGAATATTATCTTTATATAAAATCACGAAAACACAACGATAAATTTATAATATAACATTTATTTATACTGTAAAACAAGAGTCTTTTTAGTCATTTTCCAATTAAGTTAGTGTTGAGTTGACTCATGACACTAACTGAGTCAAGAGTTCATTATATAGTATAGATAAATTAAGTATATAACATAATAATTTAATCAAAATGTAATAGGTTACTACAATTTTTTTTTTTTGAATGGGTTATTTTATTAAGAAGACATCGATTCTACAATATTCAACATGGATACATGTCTTGTTAAAAAAATCTTTTCAAGTCTAATTAGAGGAAAAAGAGTATCGTATCAATGTTTTCGAAATACAACTTTGAGCCAAGACTGACCGTTCATATTAAGCATCGGATTCACATCTCAATACCCGAATCTTTTTGAAGCTTATGTAGACAATACGAAGCAGAAATCCTTCTTACGCGCGAGATCCCCTTCTTTACCAGATTATCCGGTAAAGAATTGCACTCTGTATGCACATGTTGAATATCCCAATCTAGCTCGCCGCAAATGCTTAGGCATAAACTAACGAGAGAGGTTAACCTACAATTAAGTCATTAAAGCTTTTGTTATATTTATTATTTTATTTATACTTAGAATTTAAAACTTTATATTAATATAATATAATCAAAATCATTTCTATGAAAATTACTAAATTAATTTGTAATATTACACTTTTATAATATACAATATATATGAGATAAAATTCGTCAGCCTCTTTTCGGTGCCCCTACATATGCCTCAACACTAAAAAACACTACAAAATTAAAATCTAAGCCCTAACCCTAAATTCTAAATCCTAAACCCTACACTCTATACCCTAAAAAATACACCCTACCCTAAATTCCCTAAACCCTAACCACAACCCTAACCTAAAACCCTAAACCCTAAATCCTAAAGTTAATTTTGAGCGTGGGGCATATGTAGTGGCACCGAAAAGGGGTAGAGGATTTCCATCCGTATATATGTTCTGTTTACTAGAATCAAAAGATCTTGTGCTCATTAAATTTGAGTTAAAGTATACTGTGCACAAAGATTTTTTAAGGTTAAAGCAAATACGTAACATTGTTTTCAGTAATTATGGACAGAAACTTTAACACTGGATAATCTATATAACTAGAGGAGAGGCAGAACAGTGTTGGAACACTATCCTCATCATGTCAAGCAATGCAATCGCCATTATTCTCTTGTTCCTCAGCTTCCTTTCACCCATTTCCGGCTTGAACAATGAAGGTCTCTCTTTGCTTTCATGGCTTTCAACTTTCGATTCTTCTTCTTCTTCTTCTGCTGCTGCTGCTGCTTTCTTCTCTTCATGGAATCCATCCCACCAGAATCCATGCACATGGGATTTCATAAAGTGTAATCATGGAGGCTTCGTTAGTGAAATCAGTATATCGAACATCGATCTTCATGCGAGTTTTCCTTCCCAGGTTGTCACTTTCCAGCATCTAACTACTCTTGTTCTTTCACATGGGAACCTCACTGGGGGAATCCCGGCTTCCATAGGGAACCTGTCATTGTTGGTCACCTTGAACCTTAGTTTCAATGCTTTCTCCGGGAAGTACCGGTTGAGATTGGGATGTTGTCTCGTCTGCGGTCGTTGTCTTTGAATACAAATCTGTTGCACTGTGGCATCCCGAGGGAGATCGGGAACTGTTCGAAGCTTCGGTTGCTCGAACTGTTTGGTAATCATCTTTCTGGAACAATTCCTGCAGAGATTGGACAATTGGTGGCATTGGAGATGTTCAGGGCTGGAGGGAACTCAGGTATTGAGGGTGAAATCCCAATGCAGATATCAAATTGCAGACGACTAGCTGTACTCGGACTCGCGGATACCGGTATTACAGGGCAAATTCCAAGAAGCATAGGGGAATTGAAGAATCTCAAGACTCTTTCAATCTACACAAGCAAGCTTAATGGTCATATCCCACCAGAAATTGGTAATTCTTCAGCTTTGGAGGAGTTGTTTCTTTATGGAAACCAACTTTCTGGTGAGATTCCTGAAGAACTCGGTTCGTTGAAGAATCTCAAGACAGTGTTGTTATGGCAGAACCAGCTAAGTGGGAGAATTCCAGACTCATTTGGGAACTGTTCTGGTTTGGTTATTGTTGATATCTCATTGAATTATCTAACTGGGGAGCAGGAACGGAGTTAGGATTTGAAGTTGAGGGGGGCAAAATATAAATTTTGAAAGGTGTGGGGGGCAAATTTACAATTATCCCAATTTTTTCCAAAAAAATATAAAAAATCAAAGGCTAAAAAAAACATTTCCCCCTACGGGGGGGCCACAGCCCCTCCCATGGGAGCTGTGGCTCCGTCACTGCTGGGGAGGTTCCTTCATCTCTTGCTAATTTAGTTTCATTGGAGGAGCTTCTTTTGTCTGGGAACAACCTTTCTGGTAATATACCTTCATTTATTGGCAATTTTTCAAGCCTAAAGCAACTGGAGTTAGATAACAACAGATTCTCCGGTGCGATTCCGACAGCCATTGGACAACTACAGGAGCTTACTCAGTTCTTTGCCTGGAAAAATCGGCTTCGCGGAGGCATACCGACCGAGCTAGCCAATTGTGAGAAACTTCAGCATTTGGATTTGTCACACAATTCACTTACTGGTTCAGTCCCAAGTTCTCTGTTCAATTTGAAGAACTTGACTCAGTTGTTGTTGTTATCAAACAAACTTTCTGGTGAAATCCCACAAACTCTGGGGAATTGCACTAGCTTGACTCGTTTAAGGATGGGATCAAACAACTTTACTGGTCACATTCCATCAGGGATTGGGCTTTTGCATAGTCTGAGCTTTCTTGAATTATCAGAAAACCGGTTTACCGGAGAAATTCCACCCGATATCGGCGACTGTGCTCGTTTAGAGATGGTGGACTTGCGTGCAAATAAGCTCCAAGGTACAATTCCGGAATCTTTCCAATTCCTTGCTGATCTTAACATCCTGGACCTTTCTATGAACAACATAGCAGGCACCATCCCTCAGAACTTAGGCAAGCTGACATCTTTAAACAAGATGGTAATCAGTGGAAACTCGATAACAGGCGTGATCCCCAAGTCACTTGGGAACTGTAAGGATTTGCAGTTGTTGGATATAAGCAGAAATAAGATTTCAGGTTCGATCCCAGAAGAGATCGGTCGTCTGCAAGGACTTGATATACTCTTGAACTTCAGTTGGAATGCTTTAACCGGGCCTATTCCGGAAAGCTTTTCATATCTCTCAAAAGTGGCCAACTTAGACCTCTCTCACAACAAGCTAACTGGAAGCCTCATGGTCCTTGGTGGTCTAGACAATCTTGTTTCTTTGGATGTCTCATTCAATAACTTTTCAGGTATCCTTCCAGATACAAAGTTATTCCACAATTTCCCCACCACTGCATTTTCCGGCAATCAAGAGCTCTGCGTTAACCGAACCGAGTGCTTGAGTGAAAATTCCCATGCCAAAATATCAACCAGAAATCTTATTGTCCATGCACTTTTCAGTGCAACCATAACCATTGTAGTAGTCACAGTTGCTGTATTTTTATTTATCAGAGTTCATGGAGCCAAACATGAAGATTTCTTGGACTGGCATTTTACCCCATTCCAAAAGCTTAACTTCTCTGTGAACGACACATTGACGAGCTTGTCTGATTCAAACATCATCGGAAAGGGGTGTTCCGGTGTTGTTTATCGTGTTGAGACACCAACAAAGCAGGTTGTAGCAGTGAAGAAACTATGGCCAATAAAAAATGGTGAGTATCCAGAGAGGGATTTGTTTTCTGCAGAAGTTCAGACACTTGGATCCATAAGGCATAAAAATATAGTGAGGCTACTGGGATGCTGTGACAACGGAAAAACCAGATTACTCTTGTTTGATTACATCAGTAATGGGAGCTTGGCTGGATTGCTGCATGAGAAGAACATGTTCTTGGATTGGGAGGCAAGGTATAAGATCATACTTGGAGCTGCTCAAGGTTTATCTTATCTTCACCATGATTGTATTCCGCCGATAGTTCATCGTGATATCAAAGCCAACAACATTTTGGTTGGACCACAGTTTGATGCTTTCTTGGCAGACTTTGGTCTAGCAAAGTTGGTTGATGTTTCAGAGAGTCCTAGAGCTTCCAACACCGTTGCAGGTTCTTACGGATATATTGCTCCAGGTGAGTTAATATATTTTTCTTCAACAAACTTCAAGATTTTTAGATGTTTAGGGACATGTTCCCAGTTCTATCATGTCTGTATGTCACTCGGACTCGGTTTTGATTGTCGGGATATGTTCCATCCTGACATTATTATGATAATTTTGCAGAGTATGGATACAGCATGAGGATCACAGAGAAGAGTGATGTGTACAGCTTTGGTGTAGTTCTCCTGGAAGTTTTAACAGGCATGGAACCGACCGACAACAGTATTCCAGACCGCATCCACATTATCACTTGGATCAACACCGAACTTAGCGAAAAGAGGAAAGATTGCACAACAATCATAGACCAGATGCTACTACTAAGATCAGGCACACAAATCCATGAAATGCTTCAAGTGCTCGGTGTGGCTCTCCTATGCGTCAATCCATGTCCCAAAGAACGACTCACCATGAAAGATGTAACAACAATGTTGAAAGAGATCAGACATGAGAACGATGATTCCGAGAAACCAAATCTTCTTTGTAAGGCATAGCAAACAACCCCAAAGCTGCAGTTCATTGTTCCAGTTTCTCTAGATCATCCGAACCTCTCATCAGTTCACCTCCTTAGTTGATGTGCTTCAGTTTCATCAGTATTCGTTTTTAACAGTCATTCGTATAGGCCTGGAATCAGATAATGTAGCAAAAATAGGCCTCTAACAACTGCTTCATTAATCCGAAATGCACTCCTCGGTTGTATTTATTTCTATGATGCATATAAAATAGTTAGACATCTCGAGACTGCTTCATCAATCCTTCGTTTTTGATCAAGTGAGACGGTTGTTCTGTAGGAACAGGAAGAGAAAGTACGGAATTTTATAATCGGACCGATTAACTGTTTTCATCATCTTTTTCCCCAAAGTAGGAACACATACAACTGCTAAGATATGCAGGCGACCCAGTAGCATAAAGCAAGATATACAAATGCCATCAAGCTGGTAGCCTATATTCCATATGACAAGATAATATGATCTTTCAAAGTTATATTACTCATTCACTGTATAATTTACAAGACCAAAATTGTCACTTCAACCATCCAATAAAGCAAGCTTTCATCAACGGCATCAATCACGGAACGCAAACAGCAATTTAAAAGTGACAAAGTACTAGAAAAATCAATCAATTTATCAGCTGCAGTTTTCAAGTAGGGGACCAATAGGGAAAAGGGTAGCTTCCGAAACCCATTTCTATGGACATCGAAGGAGCCAAGCCAATGAAAAAGACAAGGGTTTTGACATAAACCTTAGTTGGCATGAACAAGACTGAACTTGAGAATTTTGAGGGATACAAAAGGACCACTTAACTTAAGCTAACCATATATCTCTAGTTGCTAACAATTGAAGCAACCATTGATGAAACTTCATGTACTACATATGCAGGCAGTCCATCTGGGTTTACCTATCCGTTTTCCCAGAAAATCTGAAGTTTAAATCTTTTGATTATCATGGAATTTAACGTATTCCAGCTCATACCAGAAGGAAAACAAAAACATGATGTAAACAACCAAGCAAATCATGGAAACTGACCTATGAACCAGAAGGGATCGACTCAATTATAAAAGGGATAAATGCCTTTTTTTGATTTGAGATTTCATCTAAAGAGTGTGTGAAGGGTCCCTCATCAATCATTCAACAAACATTTACAAGACACTTAAGCTGTACTCTAATAAACAAGACATAATCAATCTGAAACAAGTTAATGTGACAGATTAACAGTTGTACTAATATATTTGGTAGCCAAACTACACTTCCATTATTCCATATGCAAACATTATCATGTGTGAAACTACACCAACAACCCAATTAGTCATTTAAAATATGTGGCATTCCAAATGCAAATGATAAGCAGTAGCTAGTCCTCACAAACTTGATCCGAGAATCAAATCGATTTATCTAATTTGAAACTGAATATCAATTCGAATTTGATTCGGAAGCC
The DNA here is from genome assembly GCA_958450335.1 of Hibiscus tridactylites. NCBI lineage: Eukaryota > Viridiplantae > Streptophyta > Magnoliopsida > Malvales > Malvaceae > Hibiscus > Hibiscus tridactylites. The sequence goes on along the minus strand of OY288273.1, from coordinate 32,219,074 downwards.
GAAATAAATCGAACCAAATTTTAGTTAAATCAAAATGGACTCGAACCTAAGGCAACCCGAAATAAAAAAATATTAAAAGAAATAAAGAAAGATGAGATGTGAACTTCCACATAACTCACCAAAAAGCCAACTATATTGGCTTTATAAAGCCATATAGGGATCTAAAAAACTTACCCGACTGAAATCGACCGATCTTCTATTGACCTGACTCGTAATCAACCAACCCGATACCCAAACCGAATCATTACAAATCCGAACTAAAATCAAACCAAACCTTAATCAACCAAAAGCGAAACTGAATAAAAATAATCAAAATTTAATGACTCAAATGAAATCCGATCTGAATGACCCGTTTGTCACCTCTAGCAGTAGCTTCAAGAACATGGATAAATATATTCAGAGTTGTATAAACTGTAGGTGTGGGCTTTTCCAATGATAAACAAGCTAAGTTTTATAAAACAAATGGGGTCACTTTTTGGGCTTCAAATGGGCAAAACCCAACAATTCAGTCCCTGTTGTTAGTCATCTTCCCCAACACCATCTCTGGCCTTTGTAGTTTTAATAAGCAAACTCTGAAATTCTGGATCTGAATCTCTTCCATTCTGCCAGGGTTTTGGGTGAGTTTACTCTTTCTACCTCTGCTTTGATGATGAAAATTCTGCCTTAAAGATTCATTTCTACTCTCCCAAACTTTGATGATCAAGTTCATTCCTTTTAAATACTTTATGCTTTGGATTTGTCGAATTGAATCGAAATTCATGATCTTTACTCGATAATCTGTTGAATTGCCTCTTTGGGTATGCTTTATACACATAAATCTCGACGCTTTTCAGCTGGATTTCTGTTATCATGAATAATTATCCATTTGGGTCAAATAGTCCAAAGTCCTTCAATGCATATCCAAGGGGCGACTTTGATATCGAATCTGGTACTATCAGAAAAACCAAAAAGTCTAGAAATTCATCGTTTTACCCTGTTAGAATGATTAAGTCCTTGGCTAACAGGCTTCATTACTGTTACAAGTTACATCCATTCCTTGTTTTCTTCGTTTCCTTGGCATTTGGGGTCACAATCCTCATAGTTTTATCTCTATATGAACACCACTATAGGATGCTGAGAAATTATGGGAAACTCGATGATGGATTTGGTGATTACTATCCGTATGCCAAGCTTAAGAATCTTGTAATGGTTGCTGGGCATTCGGTTTATACGAGTAGTACTTGTGGAAAGGTCGATAAGGAGGATTCTTGGTTTTTGGAGTCGTACCAGAAGAATCCAGGACAAGCTGCTACATTTTTGAGGCACATAAAGGAAGGGGTCGAAAACACCGCACGGGATGATGCGGCTTTGCTTCTGTTTAGTGGCGGAGAGACTCGGAAGGACGCCGGTCCTCGAAGCGAGGCTCAAAGTTATTGGACCGTTGCTGAATCGAAAGGATGGTTTGGTATGTTCAATTTTTCAATCCTCCATTTTTCTGGTTATATGCTGTACTTGCATGCCTTGGACAAGTTAAAACGATTGCATTGTGTGGAGTTTTTTTCTTTCATTTCATCGTATGCAATATCAAGTTTCTCGATTTCTTGAGAGTATTTAAGCAACATTTATGCTTCGTAAATACTTAATGTTCCCATTAGTTCCTGTAAGCTCACACCCATTAAATCCAAATCTGCAACCATTTTTAGCTCACTAGTGAGAGTTCTATTCTCTGGTCTAGTTCTACGAGTTTGCTTCTATCGCGTCTTTATTCTATGAAATTGTTTCTACAGCATTACGGTTTTGAATCATCTGACCGTCGTTCTTATACTCAACTGTTTTTCAGGGAAGGAAAAAAGTGTGAAATGGAGGGCATTAACAGAGGAGCATGCAAGAGATAGCTTTGAAAATCTCCTCTTTAGTGTTTGTCGGTTTCGAGAGCTTACCGGGACATACCCACAAAACATAACTGTAAGCATATCTTACTTGATCCATTATGAATTTCAGTAGTCTCTCTTACTTTTACATCTGTGTGTTTCGATAAGGTGAAAGATTAAAGGGTGAGTTCGTCATCCATGCCACCATGGATGTAAGAAATAAGTTCACGAACCTAATATATATTGTTTATATGAGTTTTTCATAATATGTACTTGCTAGTTTTTTTGTTTATAACAAGTGTCGTTTGTGCCTCACATTCCCAATTGAAAATTCAACATTATCCTATTGCATTTGGATCAGGTTGTAAGTTATGATTTCAAGGAAGAGAGATTTGCAAAGTTGCATCGCTCCGCGATCGGCTTTCCGGAGTCACGGTTCTTTTACACAGGTACACCAGCTTCGTCAACTTCAAAAGAAGCGGCTTTGAAAGGTGAGGCATCTGTGAGGGCTCAGTTCCAACAAGATCCATATGGATGTATCGGAACGCTTAAGAAGAAAAAGGTAGGACGTGATCCTTTCCATCGCTCGATCCCATATCCCAATGGATGCCCGGAAATTGAAGGTCTGTTTAGATACTGTGGGACTGCTCCGTATCAAGGTACCCTCCCATGGGCATAGCAAAATTAACCATAGCAAATGACAGTTGACCACAATAGAAATTCTTGTTAAATAAAATGTCAATAACCAAATTAATAGAGAAAGAAGATGAACTTAGACCTAGAATTCCACACGTTCGTATATTCATGTTATACTTCTGCTGTTATTATTACCATTTCTTTCTTTTTTTTTTGTATTCTAATCGAATGTTATATATTTATATCCGTCTTTTTTTGTATGAAACATGTTTTAGATTTTGGAATAGTTCCTTCCTGAATAATATGTACTTGTTCTTGATCATAATTCAATATGAAAATTTCATTTAAAAACACACATTTTAGCTGGTACAAGAGATGGTAATTCATGTTTGAAATCTTAAAAAACATCATATAGAAAACATATGTTCCATGTCTGTGGAACTTGCTTATTTAACAATATACAAATTTCCATAAAATAAAAGGAGCAATCTGCAAATGGTGTTCCATCTAAAAGGATAATCTAGCCTGTCTTCCTCAAGATGGGACATCTTGAAGCTGCCTCCTGAGTAAAGAAATCAGTATGTTTTCTAAGTATATTATATTTCTCACATACGTAATAGTCTTTTAAAGACTTCAATACAAGAGTTAAACTATAACTAGGAGTTCTAAGTATTTACAACTCTAATATCTTATCTCTTAAAGTTAGGATAGGATTAATCTGTTTAGGCAATGCTTTAGTAAGTAAATCAGCTAGTTACTCTTCAGTAGGAACATAAAATAGATATGCTATACCATCATTCACTTTTTCAGAAATGAAATATTTGTCTATTTCAACATGCTTAGTTCGATCATGGTAAACTGAATTTTTGGCAATCTAAATAGTAGATTGGTTATCACTTAAAACTTCAAATTTTCCTACTTGTTCCATCTCTAACTCTTTTAGTAATCTCAGTAACCACATTCCTTCACACATCTCAAGCGCTAGAGCCTTGTACTATGCTTCTGCACTGCCCCTAGACACCATTGTTTGCTTCTTGCTTTTTCAAGTTACAAGATTTTCCGACACAAATGTGCAATAACTACTAGTTGACTTCCTTTCAGTGAGTTCTTCTGCCCAACTGGAATCTGTGTAGACTTTAACAGACTTGTCTTCTGATATTTTAAAGAACAAACCGTGACCTGGAGTTCTTTTTAAATACCTCAGAATCCTATGTGCTGCTTCAAGGTGTTCCTCTCTCAGGTTTGTCATGTGCTGACTAATAATATTAATAGGATAAGCTATATCAGGTCTTGTTAAGGACATATATAGCAGCTTCCCTACTAACCTTTGAAAACTTTCTTTGTTTACTTGAGCACTCATCTCTTTCTTATTAAACTTCAAGTTAGTCTCTATAGGTGTGTCTGCAGGTTTACGGCCCAGCATGTCAACTTCAACTAATAAATCCAGTACATACTTCCTTTAGATTATCACAAGTCCCTTACTGGATCTCGCAACTTTCATACCTAGGAAATACCTAAGTTTTTTCAAGTCCTTTGTTTCAAATTCACCATTCAACAAAATTTTCAACCTATTAATCTAGTCGTAATCATCTCCCGTAATCACTATGTCATCAACATACACAATTAAAATAACTTTTTTCTATTCAGAAGTTACCTTGATGAAAAGTGTTATGATCTGCTTGGTATTGTTTATAACCATCTTGAATGATGACTTTAGTGAATCTATCAAACCAGGCTCTTGATGATTGTTTCAACCCGTAAAGTGATTTGTCAAGTTTGCACACCTTCTGAGCTCTCAAATCACCCTTCAATCCATGAGGCATTCTCCTATAAACCTCTTTTTTTAACCGACCATTCAGAAATGCATTTTTTATATTTAATTGGTGAAGATCCCAATCATTATTCACTGCAAAGCTGAGTAAGACCCGAACAGTAATGAGCTTTGCCATATGTGCAAATGTTTCTTTATAATCAATCTCGTATATTTGTAAAGCCCTTAACTACAAGCCTTGCTTTGTACCTCTGAATGTTGCCATCAGAGTTATATTTAATGGCAAACACCCATTTACAGCCAACATGTTTCTTTCCTTGTGGTAAATTTGTTACAGCCTAAGTACCATTTTTTTCTAGTGCCTCGATCTTTTCTTCAACTGCCTTCCTTCATCTAAGATCTTGCAAAGTTTCCTCAATGGTTGCTGGAATTTTATGGCTATCTAAATTGACTGTGAAAGCTTTAAATGAAGACATTAGATGTCCATAAGCAAAAAATCTCTCTATTGGGTGCTTACTGCTTAGTACATTGTCTCACACCCTTTCTTTTAGCAATGGGCAAATCATCAATATCCAAAGTAGGTACATAAATCTGAGAAGTTTCATTACCTTCTGGAGCACATGGACTCAGTTTCAACTCTCGGCAAATGTCAGACTGCAAAATGTCCTCAGAAATGACTTTCTTTCTTCTTGTATAAACACTCAAGTTTTTGGTAGAAGTTTGCATATTTAAAGGAACTGTTAAAGGAGAGTTTTTAGGGGCTATAGGAGAAGTAATAGGTGATGGAACGCAAGAATTTATAGGAGTTTTAGGTTCAGGTGATGGCATATTATTAAAAGGAGTTGTAGAAAAGGTATGTAAAGGTTCAGTAGAAGATATAAGGGGTGAAACCTAATTATAACTTGAAGAGTTTAAGGGCTGAAATTCATTCCAAGTTTCTCCCTGGATGACAGCTTTGGTGAAGTAAGGGTCCTGCTCAAAGAAAATCACATCTAAGGAAACAAAAAACTTTTTAGTGGGAGGTTGGTAACATTTATAGCCCTTCTTAAGAGAAGATTAACCCAACAAAACACACTTGAGGAATCTAAGATCAAGTTTTGACCGAGAAGGATTATTATTATGAACAGACGCTACACTGTTGAACTAATATTTTGATATAACAAATTAAAAGAAAACTGTTTTTGGACTTAATCAAATTTATTAAATCTTTCAAAAATAATTTAAAGTCCAAACAAACTTAAAAAATTTGTTTTGATTGATTTCTAACTTTAGCCGATCTTTTTTAAAACATGTATGATCCGTTTTTGCACTAAATTTATTTTTCCAGTCTCCAAGGCAAAAAGGATCGATCCCTTGGTTGGCAGATTCGTTCCATTTTTGCTTCCAGCCTCCAAGTGCAAAAGGATCGATCCCCTAGTTTATGGGATCGATCCCTCGTGTTATAAATGCTGAATTTTTTGTAGGTAACGACTATTTTGCATCCCAACGGATATGACTCGTCCCCAACAGCCATAAACAGCTAGAAACTCATTCCACACTATATAAACACCACAAGGACACTTGAAGATGGTTAGAGACCACATCCAAGCTTAATGTTCAAGATAAACTGAGTTTTCTTTATTTTCTCCATTTCTCTTGTAAATATTTGTAGAGGGTGATTTTATTGTTTTTATCCTTCACTCTTTCTTGTGAGCTCAATTGTGTAAACACCCACCTTGTGAGGTATTTTGTTTACCAAACAAACCTTGTAAAAGAGAGAGGTTCTAGTTTAGCCCAAGTAAAAACTAGAGTGGTTCTATCTTAGCCATTGAAAAGATAGGGTTGTAAGGTTATCCCTTTGGCCTCAAAAGGAAGAATTCATAGTAGTGAATTGGAAAATCCTTAGTGGTGTGCTAAGGTAGTGGATGTAGACGTTGGTTAGAAAGTCGAACCACTCTATAATCATCGTGCAAATTGTCTATAATTTTTATCGATTTTAGCCAATTCTTTCGGGAGTTCAATTCAACCCTCTTGATGGTTTCGAAAGTACAAAGGACATTGGTTTAAAATGAGGATAATTCTCCAAAAACACAGACCTAGGTGTTCTGAATTTTAAGACTTTACTAGGCATTCAATTGATCAAATATGTAACAATTAGTAAAGCCTCACCCAGAAATGTTTAGGAACATTATTTGAAAATAGTAAGGACCTAATAACTTCCAACAAGTTTATGTTTTTTCACTTGGCAACCCCATTCTGTTGTGGTGTATCAACACAAGAACTAATTTGCACAATCCCTTTCTCTTTAAAAAAATCACCTAAAGACTTAGCAAAATACTCTCCACCATTATCAGATTTAAAAATATGAATTTTACTAGCAAATTAGGTTTCAATCATAGTATAGAATCTCTAAAAAATAGAAGCAGTCTCAGATTTGTCTCTCATTAAATAGGTCCAAGTAGTTCTACTATGATCGTCTATAAACGAGATAAACCATCAACAACCATTTATATTCTTTAATTTAGAAGGGCCCCAAATATTACTATGAATAAGAGAAAAAAGTTGCGAAGGTTTATATATAGATGGTGAATATGTTGCCTTTGTGTGTTTAGCAAGTTGGCAGACATGGCATTTAAAGAACTTTGACTTTTTATTAATATACAATTTAAGAAAAAGTTTAGCAAGATAAAAGAAACTTGGGTGGCCTAACCTAAAATGCCATAGCATAACATCATCAAGATGTACTAAGGAAGAAATAGAACTACTAAAAAGAGCTCGAGGAAACAAAAGTTGTTGGCTATGTAGAATGTAGAGCCCATGATGCAACCTAGCATTGCCAATCATCTTCTCCGAGTCCATTGCTTGCAATACACACTTATTATTAGTAAACTTTGAAACACACTTCAAATCTCTAGAAAGTTTATTAACGAAGAGAAGATTGCAGTCCAACTTGGGAACAAAAAGAACATCATGTAACAACATATTCTCATTTATAAACACAGAACCACTTTTTGTTATAGGAGAAAAGAGTCATATGCTGTCTTTATTGATCTCTTGGGAGAGGTAGGCAAAAAACTATGAAACAAATCTCTATTCCCAGTCATATTGTAACCTCCTTGTCCCGGTCTGGACGACTGACCGGTCCGAGTAGGTTACACGGGGAAAATCAAAGTGAAACCCGTTAAGGTTTCCCTTCGGTTAGCAACCCTAGAAATTTCTTTTGAATATTATCTTGTCTAAATGTTTTAATTCATCCTATGTGTCAGGACACGCAACGGGAAGGACATACGAATACCGAATATACGAAACATGCAATTTAACAACTCATTTTAACCTTTATAACAGGCCGTATCGATACGCTAGATGACCGTATCGATACACCTAGACCTGGTCAACGCCCTACAGTCAACTCAGGGAGACCGTATCGGTACACAGCAAGACCGTACCGATACACTCTCAGCAGTCAACTTCTCCAGGTCAAACTACAAGGACCATATCGATACCCTTAGGACCCGTACCGATACGCCAAAATCTCGTCAATTTCTCAGATTTTCAGAGAGATTTTGGCGTATCGATACACCCTCATGTATCGGTACGCTCTGCCCAAAAATGAGCCCCAAGGCAAGGACCATATCGATACAACCCTTAGGCGTACCGATACGCCCTGCACTGCAACCATATGTTTAGCTGTCAAAACACAAGAAACTTAACTCTAAATGCATATAACGACTTAACTAGCAACATACAAGCATACATACGATACAAGGCAAGCAAGAGATAATGATTTAGATCACTTCAACACAAGTTCAAACATCAAACCTTCACACATGACACGCAATTAAGACAATAAAACATGCTTAACAATCATCAAGTATCAAAGCCAAACCCAACATGCTTCAACATAGCATCCTCAACCAAACTTGCTAGAAACATTAACAAACCAAACTAGGGAGTTTGAACACCAACTCCATGCAAGTCTAAAATCCCCATTGTCTAGGCATTATTACAAAGATTTAAACCATACTTGAGCTACCCGAGAACTCCGATAGACTCCTCCCTTGCCCACTTGCCTTCCGAAAACTCTAACGATTTGCATGTTGGAAAAAAGAGAGCGTAAGCTTGGAAGCTTAGTGAGCGAAGCTCTAAAAAACACTTCAACAATGCAGTTTTCAAAACACATTTCTTAATTGAAAAGTAAAACATTTTAACATACGAAAAGGAGACACAATCAACACAAATACATGGTATGCACATGCATAACCAAAACACGGTGGGACTACACATCACCGTTTCGACTAGTAGTTTTCTGATGGGACTACATATCAACGTACTCTTCTACTAGTCACTACCGGTGGGACTACACATCACCGTAGTTACAACAACCATCACGTGAGGCTCGACACCAACAACGACTACACAACAACATCAAACGGAAGTAAAGGCAGTCCACAATTCACACAATATCACAACAATTGTTCATACACCAACACATAGCAATTAAGGAAAAATTAGTAAACTTACACTTGGGTTTAGGTTAGCTCTCAAGGCCCCACCCAAACCTCCGAGAACCCTTTTCGAAATCAAATCAAGTTCCAAAATATTTTCACTCACTGATGAAACCCAAGCGAAAGCCGAAACACCGATCTCAAGCCTCTAAACTTTCCGTAATCGTGCCCGAAGCCTCTCCAACAGTTTCTCTTGATTCTAACCAATCAAAAACAACACATTACTCAGCCAAATCATTCACAATTACTGTCATAACCCAAACTACAATCGCAAGGCCAATTCTCTACAATTTCAAATCAAAGATAACACAAAAATCCCATTTTCGGACTCCCACCAAACCCTGCAGAGAACTACTAATTCCAACACTCAAATCACCATCCCACACCTTCAAAGCAACCCTCAAGCAACAATATAGCCTCAGCCTCCAACACTAACTACCTCAAAAACTCATATCTTCACCCTTTTAAAATACCCATGAAAACCCATTTCAGGATTTTTGATAAAACCCCACCATTTTTACATATAACACACCTTATGGCAAGACTAAAACATAAATTAGCTTTACAAATCAAGACTCCTTCAAAAACCCATTAAAGCTTCTTACTTTTACCTCAAAACTTGAAAACTTCAAAATCTTCAAAAGTGATTTTCATGAAAAACTAAAGCTATATAAATGTTGGAAATGATGAGAAGTCAAAAACGTTCTTATCTCGGTGAAATTACTTGAAATGGTGGAGGAAATGAATGGAATAGTAATCAAGAGTTTGGGGAGGTTTTGACGTGAAAAATTCTTGAAGGATGAAGATGATGAAAATATTTCAAAACCCCCTTTTACTCATCTTTTCCCTTTCATTTTGAAAATTACCAAATTACCATTGATGAAATTTAAACCCTTTTAAACTAAAACCAAAATCTATTTTAATTAAAACGAGTCCAACGACTCGAACCCGATTTACCCGCGTAACATCTGACCCCTAAACTCGGAGTGTTACACATATGATCAGATGCTTCTGAGTCTTGACCCATGCTGGAGCAGTTTGTGCAGAAAGTAGGACAGTATGAAAACAATTGCTCTTTATACCTTCTGGTTCTGCCAAGGCTAGATTAGCCTCACTAGATGCACCAAATTTGTCAAATAGATGATGCAATTCCTCAATTTGCTTTTTGGTGAAACTGCTAACACTACCAGCAGTTGCCAAATTGGATTGGAAATCCCGAGAGCCCTTTGCTGGAGGGGGCTTCCAATCTGCTGGTTTTCCATGGAGCTTCCAATCTGCTGATTTTCCATGGAGCTTCCAACACTTCTCTCGATAATGACCAACCTTCTTTCAATAATCACACCACAGCTTCCCTCTTCTGCTATTACTGAAAGAGGAAGATTGGGTGATTAGGATAGATCCATCATGTGAAGGAGAATCATGATGCATTAGAGTCCTCTGACTTTCTTCCCTTCTTATAGAAAAAAACACTTCTCGAAGGGATGAGAGAGTTGTGCTACCAAGTATTCTGCCCCTCACCGCATCCAAGTCTTTATTCAGTCCATTAAGAAACTGAAAAATCCTTCTTTGAGCAGTAATCTTCTTGTATAAGGCTGCATAATTCGGAGTCTCCCACTTGTTTGCCTCATAGAGATCGATCTGCTGCCACAAGTTAGTTAGAGTGTTATAATATAAAGAAACACTCATGCTTTCTTGTTTCAGATTTGATGCTTGACTCTCAATTCTAAAGAGTCCAGAAGCATTATCAGTGCTAGAATAGGTTTCCTGAACAGCACGTCAAATTTCAGAGGCTGAGTCATACAAAAGAAATTTTTTCCCCATTATAGGAGCCATAGAATTCAACAGCCAAGACATCACTCTGCCATTCTCTTGCATCCATTTGGCATAACCTGGATCTTTAGCATCAGGTTTTTTTATCCCTCCCCCTTGAGATATAGTTATTGCAAACCAATCTATGACAAGTAACTACTGAACTAGAGGAATCAGAAACATCATCAGAACCATCAATAGGTTCTGTCACAGAATCAATTTCGGGGGAAGAATAAGTATGGGTCATCGATTAGAGTTTAGAAATCGAAACCTAATATGAGAAAAGGTTGAAAGTCTTTTTGTTTTCTCGAGAAGAAGGAAGGATCAAACCTAAACTGATACCATGAAGAAACTGATGAACACAATATGTTTTCTCAGTGTATTATATTTCTCACATACGTAAAACTTACAGTGATAGTCTTTTAAAGACTTCAATGCAAGAGTTAAATTATAATTAGGAGTTCTAAGTATTTACAACTCTAATCTCTTATCTCTTAGAGTTAGGATAGGATTAATCTAATCTATTTACATTCAAATTATGGAATCCTAATCTTATATAACTTACCCCCTCCCTGAATAATATGTACTTGTTCTTGATCATAATTCAATATGAAAATTTCGTTTAAAAACACACGTTTTAGCTGGTACAGGAGATGGTAATTCATGTTTGAAATCTTAAAAAACATCATATAGAAAACATCTGTTCCATGTCTGTGGAACTTGCTTATTTAACAATATGCAAATTTCCATAAAACAAAAGGAGCAATCTGCAAATGGTGTTCCATTTAAAAGGATAATCTAGCCTGTCTTCCTCAAGATGGGACATCTTGAAGCTGCCTCCTGAGCAGAGGTATCATCAATGGCGGCACCTTTCAGGAGGCCTGCAAGCAGTTCTCCCCTGTCATAAAAGAACTCTGTTCTTCCAATTTTCATCTCTTCATCCACCTAGTTCAAAAACATGCAAGTACAGTTTTAGCCATATAAAATCGAAACAACCATGTCGTAAAATAACGTTAAGTTTACCTCGAAGACGACCATTCCATAAAACTCTACCAGTTCTCCCGTAGGAGCATGACCTTTGAAAGGACCTTCACTGTAACCCCAGTGCCTAAACTTCCAGACAATCTCAGGAGGTCCAGCATAAACCTTGAGTACTTCTAAAGCAAAGCCTCTTGGAAACGCTGTAAAGAAAGCCCTGTGAGATGATTCAGCTGTTTCTTTTTCGGGATCGTAGATTCGGAGTTCTTCGGGAAGGGATGTTTGCAGGTGTGGGTTATACCCTCCTCCAAGCTTCTTTATTTCCATCATGTTCAAAGCTTTCCGACCTGAAACATAATCACAGCATTTACAAAAATTAAAGTGCAGCCATGCTTTAGGTTCTATTTTTGTTTTTTTACCATTTAAGCTGAACGTGAACTTGTTCACGTCCATTGATTTGATATCATCGAGAGATGCCTTGTGGAAAAGCTCCATTTCCCATGTTTTCACAAGGTTCTGCACCATTTCTTCTAGTGATCCAGGAGGCCATACCTTCCAGTAACAAGTTGAAAGATCAAGTCAAATTCTATGAATATGATCCACATTCGACATTCATATCTGAATCTCTAAAATGAAAAACAAGCAAAATAAAGCGAGAAACCTCAGTTCTTTCGTCTTCGAAGAGCTTGTTAACAACGTCATAATTAGGAATTCCCCATCTCCATGTGGTGTTGAGCTCACCTTCTCCATGCAAATAATAACGGTATTTGTCTCCATCAACGCCCGACATTGTTTCCGGCCACTGAATCTTGCGGTGCACGTAGCCGTGGGGGGAAGAATATAAAGGTGATTCGAGTGCTGCAATTATTCAAAGTTGGTGGCTGATTCATAGATTATTCAATAATAGAGTCTCAATCCCAGACATTAACATTGGATTAATCAAATGTGTAATAAGCAGACATATATATAAACAATGTATTAGATTTGTTTTTTTATTGTTATTATCACGCGGGGACACTCTTGAGCCTACCTACCTATTACCTCCCCACCAATCAATCTGTGTTTTCGAATCTTAAATCAAATTTGCTACTTTTCCTTGCAATTTCTTGCTGATAAAGAAATGGTTAGGTGTTAATTTAGTCCACTGAATTTGGTGAGGTTGAAGATAATAAAACATATTTTAATTCACAAATTCAGGTCAATTAGAATTTAGATAGCTTTTCTTAATATAAAATTTATACAGATTATAAATGTTAAGATATTCAACTTTTACTAATAATAAATCAAACAGTACCAAAAAAATATTTTTAAATCAAAAATTGATTTTGACATTTTTATAGCTCATTAACATAATGCTTAATTGGTATTTTCAAAAGGTAATTATGACTTAAGTCATCATCTTCTATTTCAAATATACCATCTATTTTTCATTTTATTTCGTAGTAAAACCATTAATACAAGCGGTGAAAAAAAAATTCTATCAGCTTGGTTTTAAAAGTTCAGGTATTGAATAATGGAGAAAAACATTAACTTGAGTTGGTGGGGTTCCTTATGGGATACTATAAAGATGAGTTCTTTTACTTTATTTAAAAAATAAGATGAGAATGTTGGAAATGAAATCAGGATCTAATATTGAAAGTAGTCGAATTATTAAAAATATAATGATTTATAAAGCGCCAGGTCTAATTCATCTAACATTTAAATTCATAATATTTAAATCATCATCAAATAAACAAAATTGAGAGACTAAATTAAAATTTTAATTAAAAATCCTAAAAACAATTAATGTTCAATATGAAATTCTAAACTAAAATATTTAAAGTAAACTATTTGGGTGACCACTCAATTATTGGATCTGGGCATTGAACCATGAACCTCTGAGTTGAATTGCAACTCTTCTATCACTAGGCTAAGACCTTCAATCGGTTTAAAACTGCTAACTTTGTTTATTTAAACTTGAGTACTGTGTTTTTTTTTTCATTCAAATTTCCCCAATATTTCTCCACACCAATCCACCTCGCACTTCTATATGTGCCTTCATATGTATAAATGGGTTCCAAATCACATAATGACTGCATGCAATTGTGACACCGAGAAAACCAAAACTCAAATATATTTCTTGAATAAATTTTTATAACTCAAATAACAAGGACAAGTGTGTAAGAGTTTCGAGAGTGGAGAGTGGAAACCTTTGAAACAAAAAATCAGCTATAATTTCATTACTACCAAGTAGCTCCCGACCAAGAGCGACTGACTGTTTCTCTCGCCTTCAATGTGACCCATGACTAAATGCCGTAGATTTTTTATCATGAAAAAATAATTCAGATCGAAATCTTGTGCGAAATCACATGTTTATAAATTTATACATCTTACATGTTTATACCTTTCTCAAGCTGGCATGACCGGGAGTCATTGTACCCTTGTCATACAATTTGCAAAGGCGCCAACCAACAAGGGTCATGGCTTGAATATTACCTAGCATTACAACAAGTTTCTATTGATTAATTTGAAATGCTGTCAATGGTTCTCCAAACTGTTTTTTCTCTTTTAGATACCTACATCATAGCAAATGAAGAACATGGTCATCTCGTAAGCTCGGCATGTCACTGTTTAAATTGTATATGAATTAATTTAGAGATGGAGAGAGAATAGAAGTGCGGAGTTGACAAGTCGTCATTTAACCGGTCAAAAATAAATATATAATTAACCTCTTTCAACAATAAATAAAATAAAGAAATTGAGTAGATATAGGGAAAGAGGGTCGATCCGCAGGGAGATTAGCTGGAATTGTTGACTTGAATTTATTGAATCTGAATTCCCAGGAATATCTGTAAAGCAAAGGAATAAAAGAAAGGGGGTGATATGATTTTTGGTGAAGTAATAAAATAAAGAGAAAAGAATTAAAAGTAGTAAGAAAAATCAAGTGTGTAAATCAGCCTCGAACCAGCTCCTTCAATTCTTTCGATCATTGAAGTAGATTTTTATTTCGGGGATCATGTCGGTTACAGTCTACGAGGCCCAACCCGTCGTAACTTGTTCTTCTCTCGAGTAATCAATCCTCCCAAGTCTATCTTCGAAAGACGGTTCTTAAATAAATCAACCATGACTATCGCCGTTAAAGTATTTAGAATAAAACAGGAAAAATCGGACTCAGAAATTGTCTAAAAATAGAATCGCTTCTGATTTTATCTTTCCTTAGCGGACCGCCGCTAAGAGTGTTCATAGGAAGTCAAAATTTGCCACAGGCCGATCCTTCCTCCCAACTGTGTTTTTAAGCGAATTCAGACCAAAGGGCCCTTTTTGATATGAAAAACGTTTAAAAAACTTTAGTAAGGCCGATTGCCAAACTATCTAAGCAGAAAGATAAAAATGATTTCCCCAAAAGTATTTAAGCAAGTTCAATTCTCACGAATCGAATTGACTTGGCTGGTTCTTGGCTTAAAGAATTTAGCTAAGCATGATATTGATTATCATACTTAACTTGATTTTAGAAAAACAATTGAATAACATAAAATAAGTGAAACAAGAAAAATAAAGAAAAATGGATTTCGATTAAAGCTGAAAATGTTTACAAATGTAAAAGACTCAAAGCTGGAAGATGATCTCAAGCCTTCACCAAAGGTTGGTATTTATAGGCTTTAGATTTACAAAGATAAGAGATAGGAAATAATTCAAATTCAAATGTTTGATTAAAATTCAAAAATAAAACTAATATGGATAAAAGCTGATAAG
Organism: Hibiscus tridactylites; assembly: GCA_958450335.1. Taxonomy (NCBI): domain Eukaryota; kingdom Viridiplantae; phylum Streptophyta; class Magnoliopsida; order Malvales; family Malvaceae; genus Hibiscus; species Hibiscus tridactylites. Next base: position 32,203,814 of record OY288273.1, on the reverse strand, counting down.
TCTGATCGGATTCTTCTTCCGGAACATTCCAGGAGCTTCTAGAAGTTGCCACGTCACTACTATGTCACTGCCACGTCAGATGCGTCGTGCCTGGTGTCGTGCCCATGATGCCAGTCATGACAGAATAATAAAAAAACTGCAGAAATGCTCCATTTTCACTGTTATTTCCAGAGTTGGACCCCTGCACAAAATGTAATGGAAACAGTATGTATTAAGCAACAAGAAGTCACAAAACTTAGAAAATTAGCAAGTGAAATATGTCACATTTGAGAACTCATCAAATTCCCCCTCACTTGTCTCATACTTGTCCTTAAGTATGTCCGAAATAACTTAAACCCAAGAATGCAATTCACAAACCATTACAAGCATCAAACAGAATTATAAAGGCTCTAGCACAAAGGAGGTTCATGAAAGAAACATAATTAAAACCAAATAGATACAAGCAAAGAGCAGCCATTGTCCCTTTCAATTACCTATCAAGCATTAATCAAATTCTAACCTAGTCTTAATCCTCACCAAGGTACACTCAAGAGCACTCAAAGTGTTTATAGGTAAAAGTGAAACAGAAACACTCAAAGTCAATCATGAATAAAGGTTTCCATATGCTTGTAACAAGTTCAATTCTCCACTACTTTAATAGAATCGAGGTGCAAAAATCATTAGGTCTTTGTTCAAGGTGTAATGTGGGTTTAGAAAAAAAGGATAGAAAGATGAAAAGAAAAGGAAAAAGAAGATGATCAATGCAAGATATTTCAAACAACAATCAATGAAAACAAATGAGGAGCTTAAAGATGAGCAAGCAACATACATTTTTCTGTTCTTCGAAACTGTTTTTTTCTCATGTTTTTTTTGTTTTTTTTCTTTCTTTCTTTCTTTCTTTCGAAGCAATTGCTTCCTTATTCTGTGTTTTCTTTTTTTCTTTTTTCTTCTTTTTTTCATTTCGAAGAATTATGCCCTTAATTTGAATTTCAGCTCCTTATTTGCCTAGTAATATGGTTTCTAGCATTTGATCAATCAAAAAGTGGTTAAGCCAAGGGAGTAGGGTGTAAGGCTAACAAGGTTTCACTAGGTGATGAGAAAGGGTAAATTAAAACGAAAAGGAAAGGAAGAGGTTTAAAGCCTAATGCCTAAATCATTTTAAAGCACCTCGTTATTAGTGTAGTCTCAAATTGTAAGCAAGCCACAAGTTCTAGATTCCTAAAATTCAAGATGACACTCTCAAGCAAAAGAAATGAGCATAATATGAAGAATGCATCCTCAAGGCTCAAAGTCTCACAAAATTGGGCTAAGTTTGATTAAGCTAAGCGAGAGATCTAATCAACACAATCAAGAGTAATTAAAAGAAAATGTCAAGCTACAGATTACCCATATCATTTGATTATCAAAAATGCTCCAATTCAATCACTCCTAAGTATTCGAGCAAGTATAATATGCTAGATAACATGAAATGGCAAGAGAAGTTCAACTCAAGTTCAGTCAAAGTCAGGCATATCATCAAACAAGCATAGGACAAGTGTTGTTGTACCCTCCCCCTCACTTAAATGAATTGCCTCAATTCAAAAATAAAATAGGAAAATTTAAGGCAAAGAGGGGTAAAGGAAACTCCCCGTTATCAACGACGATTGCGGCCACGTCCGCGGCCGCGCCCAGGACGTAGGTAAAAGAGGATTTCAGAAATGTTGTCCTCTAATGCGTGAAGACGGGCAGCAAAATCCGGAACATCGTGAGAGGGCTGCTCTTGGGGAGGAGGGGAATGAGGGATCGCGGTCGTCTTGGGAATAGGACTTTCAGCCGGCGAAGTGGTGGCTTGTCGCAGACGGCCTCCGCGGTGAGGAGGAGGAGGAGGTGCGGCGGAAGGCTCAGATTCGCTGCTTATTTCCATAAACTGGGGCGGTTGAAAACGGCACCGTCCGCCGATAACCATCGGTGGTTCTTGGGGGAGGCGGCGGGCTTGTTGCCTTGTGCGCGGCATTATGGGTCGACGGCGGTGGGGGCTTGAAAAATCCGGCTGAGGTTTGTTTTGTGCGGTGGGGTGAGTTTTGCTAGGGTTTAATTGTTTTACGCGGAAGGGAAAGAAAAGGGAAGAGGGGGGGAAATTAGGGAAAATCTGATGGTGTGCAAAGGATAAGGGGTGGGGCTATCGTGCACCGCTCATTACGCGTGCTAAAATGCACCGCGTTTAATGAAACGGTGCACTTTGATGGGGGAATGAATTGCTCTGCTCTTGGTCGACAGAAAAACCTGCAATGAGAGAAAAAAAAATTCGATCAGTATACTGGAACAAGGAGGAAAAATAAGAAATAAAAAGAATAAAAATGATAAATAAAAAAACTAATGGGTTGCCTCCCATTTAGCGCTTTGTTTATTATCGTTAAGCTCGACCAATTAAATGCTCAGAGTCTCGGTTCTTCGAGGATAATTTCCTCAATGTGTTCGATGGGTGCGCTTTCGAAGAATGGTTTGAGCCGCTGTCCATTTACTTTAAATCGTGCACCCGAGCTATCTTCGATTTCCACGGCTCCATGAGGGAAGGTATTGACTACGGTAAATGGTCCGCTCCACTTAGACTTAAGTTTTCTTGCAAAAATTTTCAACTTCGAGTTAAATAGGAGAACCTTTTGTCCAATTGAAAAGGATTTAAATGAAATGTGTTTGTCATGAAATGTTTTAGTTTGTTCTTTGTAACGTTGTGCGCTATCGTAAGCGTTTCGGCGAATCTCCTCTAGTTCTTGGATATGGAGTTTCCGTGTTTCGCCAACAGCGCTCATCTCCATATTACATTCTTTCACCGCCCAAAACGCTCTATGTTCAAGTTCGACCGGGAGATGACAAGGTTTACCAAAGACAAGTCGGTAAGGTGACATGCCGATAGGTCCTTTGTAGGCGGTCCGATATGCCCATAACGCGTCGACCAACTTCAAGCTCCAATCCTTTCGATTGGGTTTAACAAGTTTCTCTAGGATTGACTTAATTTCCCTATTCGAAACTTCCGCTTGTCCGTTAGTTTGCGGATGATAAGCCGTTGATATTCGCTGCGTCACACCATATTTCCTCATCAAGGCTTCGACGATTCGATTGACAAAATGCGTTCCCCTATCACAAATAATCGCCCTTGGAGTTCCGAATCTGGAAAAAATAAATTCACGCAAGAAGTTAGTCGTGGTTCTCGCATCATTTTCACGGGTGGCTTTCGCCTCAACCCATTTCGAAACGTAATCGACTGCTAAAATAATATAAAGATTTCCATAGGACGAAATAAAAGGTCTCATATAGTCGAGTCCCCACACGTCGAATACTTCGCATATATGGATTGGATTTAATGGCATTTCACTTCGACGACTTATATTCCCAACCCGTTGGCATCTGTCACATGATTTGCAAAAATCGTAAGTATCTTTAAATAAGGTAGGCCAAAAGAACCCACACTCGAGAATTTTGTGCGCAGTTCGCTTAGGGCCAAAATGTCTGCCACAAGCGTAAGAATGACAAAATTTAAGTATAGAAGTTACCTCGCTATTACTTACGCAACGACGAATTATTTGATCAGAACACAATTTCCACAAATATGGATCATCCCATATATAATATCTAGCATCTCTTTTAATACGTTTAACCGCGGATTGAGACAAATTGTTAGGGACCTTACCAGTGGCTAAAAAATTCGCCAAATCGGCAAACCAAGGGAATGTTACCTTAACTTCCATTAACGATTCATCCGGGAATTCATCTCGTAGAGGGAGTTCGGTTGGTGATGTCGCCAAACGGCTTAGGTGATCCGCCACCAAATTCTCGTTGCCTTTCTTGTCTTTGATTTGGATGTCAAACTCTTGTAACAAGAGTATCCATCTAATCAAACGAGGTTTCGCGTCTTTTTTGTTGATCAAATACTTCAATGTTGCATGATCAGAAAAAATGAGAATTTTAGTTCCTAATAAATAAGGGCGAAACTTATCTAATGCAAAAATGACAGCAAAAAGCTCCTTTTCTGTTGTAGAATAATTTCGCTGTGCCGAATCAAGAGTTCGAGAGGCATAAGCGATAACATGCGGTCCTTCTTTGGATCTTTGTCCAAGCACTGCGCCTACACTTAGATCGGAGGCATCGCACATGATTTCGAAGGGTAGCGACCAATCTGGGGGCTGCACTATTGGAGCGGAAATGAGTCGTGCTTTTAGTTCATCAAATGATTCTTTACAAGCTTTGTCCACATCGAATGGTGCATCTTTTTGTAATAGGCGACAAAGTGGTTGTGCGAGCTTAGAGAAATCCTTTATGAAGCGTCGATAGAATCCTGCATGACCAAGAAAACTTCGAATTTCCCTCACCGAAGTGGGGTATGGAAGTGAGCGAATAACATCTACTTTAGCTTTATCAACGGCTATTCCTTGGGCAGAAACTACATGACCGAGAACTAAACCTTTACTTACCATAAAGTGACACTTCTCATAATTTAAAACCAAATTATACTCAATGCATCGATTAAGCACATATGAAAGATTAGAGAGACATTTAGAAAACGAATCGCCGTAAACGGTGAAATCATCCATAAATACCTCTATACCTCGCTCAATGTGATCGGAGAAAATGCTTAGCATGCAGCGTTGGAAAGTGGCTGGAGCGTTGCATAGCCCGAAAGGCATTCGCCTATATGCAAATGTGCCAAATGGACAAGTAAATGTAGTTTTTTCTTGATCTTCGGGTGCTACCGGGACCTGAAAAAATCCAGAGAATCCGTCAAGACAACAATAATGTGTTTTTCCAGCAAGTCTTTCGATCATTTGATCGATGAACGGTAGAGGGAAATGGTCTTTTCGAGTTTGGGAATTAAGTTTCCTATAATCGATACACATTCGCCATCCGTTTTGAACTCTTTTTGGAACCTTCTCACCTTCATCATTTTCGATAACAGTTATTCCCGTTTTCTTAGGTACAACATGAATTGGACTAACCCACTTACTGTCAGAAATTGCATAGATGATGTCGGCATCTAACAATTTTTGTATTTCTTGTCTTACCACATCCATCATTGGTGGGTTTAGTCGACGTTGTCCCTCTCGGATAGGTTTTGCGCCATCCTCCAATTTTATTTTGTGCATGCACGTGGAAGGACTCAAGCCTTTGATATCGGCTAATGTCCATCCGATTGCTTCTCTATGGATGATCAGCGTAGCAATTAACTCCTTCTCTTGTTGTGACGACAATTCGTTTGATATGATGACAGGTAGAGTTTCTCTGTCGCCCAAGTATGCATATTTCAAGTGTAGTGGGAGTTGTTTCAATTCTAACTGAGGTGCCTGCAAAATTGAGGGAAGCGGTTTAGATTGTGATGGAGTTAATCGAATTTCATAAATTAAAGAGAGGGTAGAAATTGTTTCGCCTAAGTCGTCATCATTGAGATCTTCCAATTCCCTACAAAAATCATGAAATAAACCAGTTCCGATAAAGTCATTAGCCAAAGGATCTATAATATCAATGAAATTAAGGCTTTCGACAGAATCAGGATATTTCATAGCTTTATATACATCAAACTTCACTACCTCTCCATCAAACTCCATGGTTAAAATGCCATTATGAACATCAATTTTTGTGTGTGCGTTTGATATAAAAGGACGTCCAAGCAAAATTTCAGACCCAATATTGCTACGATCATTCTCCATATCAATAATATAAAAGTCGGCGGGAAAAATAAGATTATTTACCTTAACCAGAATGTTTTCCAATACCCCCTCGGGATATATAATCGACCTATCAGCCAATTGTACTGTTACCTTAGTTTCCTTCAGTGGATCATTTGAGATTTTTCTATAAACATTTAAAGGCATGACATTGATGGAGGCACCCAAATCGCACATGGCCCTTTTTATTCCAACGTTCCCAATTTTACAGGGGATTGCAAACATACCTTGATCCTTGTATTTTGGTGGTAGCGGTCTTTGAAAAATGGCTGAAATAATCTCGCCAAGGTTAACCCTCTCATTTCCCGACAATTTTCTTCGGTTTGTACACAGATCTTTCAGAAACTTTGCGTATTTAGGAACCTTCCTAATAACATCCAAGAGTGGAATGTTGATTTCTACCTTTTTGAACACTTCCATTATTTCCTTTTCTTCCTCCTTCTTGTCCTTTTTCGCTAGTCTTCCTGGAAAAGGTGGAACAGGTTCGTAAGTAGAAATAGGAATTTTAGAATTGATGTTACCTGAAGTGGGAGGAGACTTGTCCTTTTGGTGTTCCGAGGAGCTCTCGGATTTTTGCTCGCCCTTTTTCGGTGGTTCAGGTGCTATCACGGTTCCACTTCGCAAAGTGATTTCGCTCACATTTTCCCTTGGATTGACTTCGGTTTGCGATGGTAATTTTCCTTGAGATTCTAGTCGCCCTATTGTTTGAGCTAATTGACTAACTTGTTTGTCTAGTTCCTGAAGGTGAGATTGCGTTTGGTTTTGGAACTTTTCTTGTGAGACGGCTAGCCTTTCAACAATAGATTCAAGGGAGGATTTCTGAGGAGTTTGATTTTGGTAGGGAGGTTGTCTAGCTTGGAAATTTGGATTCCTATTACCATAGCTAAGGTTAGGATGATCTCTCCACCCAGGGTTGAATGTGTTGCTTTGCGGATTGTAGGGTCTTTGGGGAGGTCCGGGAAAATTGTTTAAGGCGTTGACTTGGGCATTAGTCGTTTCCCTCAACATTGGGCATAGATCAGTGGCGTGATCGTGCATAGTACAAATCCCACATGCCTTAGCAACTCCTATTTCTCCTGAAACAAGTGAATGCACAATATTAGTCAAATTATCAATCTTATTTTCTAATGTAATTGTGCTTACTGAATGAACCCGTCGATTGGGTTCACTTGCAGAACCAAATTGTTGTGAGTTCGCAGCCATTGTGGAGATTAATGTTCTTGCTGCAGTAGGAGTCATGTTGACGAGTGCGTCGCCGCTTGCCGCATCTACCATTTTTTTGTCCATCGGTAACATTCCTCCGTATAGATACTGAAGGAGTGTCTGCTCGGATAAGCCATGTTGCGGACAGCTTGCACATAGCTTCTTGAACCTTTCCCAATAATCATATAGGGATTCGTCGTGCAATTGTTGGATACTCAAAATGCTTCGCCTAAGTTCAGTCGCTTTTGCTGTAGGGAAATACCTATCAAGGAAAACACGAGAAAGATCAGCCCATGTATTAATAGAATCCGGAGGTAAATAAAATAACCACTCTTTAGCCGTTCCGGCTAAGGAAAAAGGAAAAGCCCTTAGTTTTATCTGATCCTCCGAAACTCCTTGCGGTTTCATGCTGCTGCACACCATGTGAAATTCGGCAAGGTGTTTATGTGGGCTTTCAGTAGGGAGGCCATTAAAGGTGGGTAATAGGTGAATTAGGCTCGTTTTGAGTTGGAATGGGGTATCACCGTGAGGAAAGGCGATACAAAGGGGTTGTTGCACAGTAGGGGCTGCGTTCAGCTCTCGAATCGTTTGTTCCGCCATTGGTTCTGGTTCCTGTGTAGGCTCTTCGACTGGTGTGGTTTCGGAGGTGGATTCTTGTTCCGGTCGTCGTGTGCTTTGTTGTTTCTTTCGTCGAAGGGTTTCGTCGTGAGTTCTACGAGCGCTTGCTTTGATTTCCGGGTTATATGGAGCTAAAGTACCCGGATTCTTCCTTGTCATAAAATAAAACAAAAATCAGTCAAAAATTGCCGAAAATAAATCTCCCCGGCAACGGCGCCAATTTTGACAAGTCGTCGTTTAACCGGTCAAAAATAAATATATAATTAACCTCTTTCAACAATAAATAAAATAAAGAAATTGAGTAGATATAGGGAAAAAGGGTCGATCCGCAGGGAGATTAGCTGGAATTGTTGACTTGAATTTGTTGAATCTGAATTCCCAGGAATATCTGTAAAGCAAAGGAATAAAAGAAAGGGGGTGATATGATTTTTGGTGAAGTAATAAAATAAAGAGAAAAGAATTAAAAGTAGTAAGAAAAACCAAGTGTGTAAATCAGCCTCGAACCAGCTCCTTCAATTCTTTCGATCATTGAAGTAGATTTTTATTTCGGGGATCATGTCGGTTACAGTCTACGAGGCTTAACCCGTCGTAACTTGTTCTTCTCTCGAGTAACCAATCCTCCCAAGTCTATCTTCGAAAGACGGTTCTTAAATAAATCAACCATGACTATCGCCGTTAAAGTATTTAGAATAAAACAGGAAAAACCGGACTCAGAAATTGTCTAAAAATAGAATCGCTTCTGATTTTATCTTTCCTTAGCGGACCGCCGCTAAGAGTGTTCATAGGAAGTCGAAATTTTCCACAGGCCGATCCTTCCTCCCAACTGTGTTTTTAAGCGAATTCAGACCAAAGGGCCCTTTTTGATATGAAAAACGTTTAAAAAACTTTAGTAAGGCCGATTGCCAAACTATCTAAGCAGAAAGATAAAAATGATTTCCCCAAAAGTATTTAAGCAAGTTCAATTCTCACGAATCGAATTGACTTGGCTGGTTCTTGGCTTAAAGAATTTAGCTAAGCATGATATTGATTATCATACTTAACTTGATTTTAGAAAAACAATTGAATAACATAAAATAAGTGAAACAAGAAAAATAAAGAAAAATGGATTTCGATTAAAGCTGAAAATGTTTACAAATGTAAAAGACTCAAAGCTGGAAGATGATCTCAAGCCTTCACCAAAGGTTGGTATTTATAGGCTTTAGATTTACAAAGATAAGAGATAGGAAATAATTCAAATTCAAATGTTTGATTAAAATTCAAAAATAAAACTAATATGGATAAAAGCTGATAAGTCTGATCGGATTCTTCTTCCGGAACATTCCAGGAGCTTCTAGAAGTTGCCACGTCACTGCCACGTCACTGCTATGTCACTGCCACGTCAGATGCGTCGTGCCTGGTGTCGTGCCCATGATGCCAGTCATGACAAAATAATAAAAAAAACTGCAGAAATGCTCCATTTTCACTGCTATTTCCAGAGTTGGACCCCCTGCACAAAATGTAATGGAAACAATATGTATTAAGCAGCAAGAGGTCACAAAACTTAGAAAATTAGCAAGTGAAATATGTCACATTTGAGAACTCATCAGGGGTGGACTGGTGTGGAGAAAGATTGGGAGAATTTTGAATGAAAGAAAAGAACACAAAAACCAAGTTTAAATAAATAAAGTTAGAAAATCTAAGGTAATTGAAGGTCTTGGTCTAGTACCGGAGATGTTGTAATTCAACTTATATGTTCATGGTTCAATGCCTAGCAATTTCATTTGGTTAATTTTTTACCTAATTGGATGACACATGTCGCCATTTAATTGGGTAAAAAATATTAAATAAAATAAATTAAAAAAAATAAATTTATCCAATTGGGTCATGACATGTGTTGACATTTAATTGGTTGATTAATTTTATTTAATTAAAATTAGGATCAAATTAATATAATAATTAATTAATATGGACCAAATGTATAATTATACAAATTTTCTTTAACTGCCACATCACCCTTCCGTTAGATTTTAACGGCCGGTGGTCAAAATAGGTTCATTTAAATAGTTGGGTGGTCGAATTTTAAATTTTTGTTGTTCGATGGTCAAAACAGGTCGGACCTAGTAGTTAAGTGGTCACCCAAGTATTCTACTCAAAGATTTATTGTAATTTTTTTTTTAATTTCTGTGAGCGAAAGCCCCCTTAAGCTTTGTTATTCTATAGTATTTGTTTCCCCGGAAGTTCAGTTCCGGATTCAAAACCTTCTTCGAAGGCTCACTTCCAAATTCAAGGTCTCTAGAAATTTTCACAGAACAATACGTGCATATCTAAATATTTCTATAATTAAGATAACATCTTACGATACGATCATTAGCAAAATCTCTAATCTAATTATTTTATTACGGCACATTAATTTATTCGTCGAGGTAAAATGTCAGTAAACCGTCATAAAAGTTAATATGAGCGCTAATACATATATCATTTACTTACTCGTAGGAATAAATAGGAGAAGGGGTAGCAAAAAAAAAAAGGAATTCTTCTTCTTATCTTTGAACTTAGAACACGAAAAGAAGGCTAAAGAGATACTTTTGTCATTGTGTTTAACTCAAAAAATGAATTTTGCCTATCGTCGAAAAACGCATTTAATGTGGTCCACAGTCCACGAAATCGATCAAATTGATCCCTTTCACCGACGTTGACCGTTACAATGCTAATGTGACAGTTAACGGTGATAATATGACGGTCCACGATGCTGACGTGACAATACACGTGAGATGATGAATGTGGCACAATGGGTTGAATTGATTATTTTAGTCGAATTTAAAGGCATAATTGATTTGTTTATCGAATTCAGGGGGCATAACTGATTTTAAATGAAAGTTCGATAACTTACTTAATCATTAAGCTAAAAATATTATAATAAATTAAAAATTAATTAAAAACATTAAAACTAAAAATACCAAAAGTTATAAATGTAAAAAAAAATCAAAGTTTAAAAATATTTATAAACCATCGAAAAAAATCTTTGATTGTTTCTTGTTATGCTAAGTAGGGGTGGGCATTTCGAGTACCCGGGTTTCGGGTACCCGGTTCATCCGGGTATCTCATTGCTCGGCCCATGTCTCAGCCCATCACATCCGGGTACTCGTAAAACTCGGGTACCCGATTTATTTTTTTATTTTTTTAATTCTAAAATTTTAAAAAAATAACATGTTAAACACAAAAATATTTTTTTAAAAAAATTAAACTTAAAAGTATATAATACAAACATAGAAAGAATTTATGTATTTAAACTTAGTTTTAGAGTAAAAATATTAAGACACTTAAAATAAAAATATAATTTAAAATATAAAAAATATATATTAAAATTTATCGGGTCGGATATCCGGTAAGGAAAAACTTCCGGCCCGTGTTCCGGAAAAATTATCGGGTCGAGTAATTTTTTTTATATGATTACCCGCCAAATTTGATTCGGGTCATTGGGTAATTGGGCCGGGTCAACCGGGTCAGGTAATTACACCCACCCCTAATGCTAAGCGTATTAATATTCCTTGAACATATTTTCATTTGAAACATCCTTGTATTAGAGTAGTAATAAAACCACAATTATCTTTCATTTTTCTATATGAAATATTAATGAACATTAATTTGATGCAAAAAAGTGAAAGAAATTTTAAGTTTTATTATTACTCTAGTACAAGGTTGATTCCACTGAAAATTTGTTTAACGAATGGTAATTCTCAAACTGACGAAGTTGAAGACTTTTTCGATGGAAGTGTTTAATTTTTTTAATACCTTAAAAACATTTTTATTAAGTTTTTATATTTAAATTTTATCATTTTATAATTTCTAATACATTTTAAATTTTTATATAATTTTTTGAATGTTTTATTTATTTTATTAACTTTATGGATTTTTATAAAAAAAATATTGAAAAATATTGTGATTTTTTGTGAGAGTTCTCGCTTTGCTTTTTTTTATGGGTAAATTACAAATTGTATTACTTAACTTTACTCTCTCTCCTATTTTGGTCACTAAAGTTTAAAATTTTTTAAATTGATCACTCAACTTTGACAATGCGTTGTTTTTGGTCACTCAACCATCAAATCGTGAACGTTGTGATGATATGGCATATGATCTAATGACTCACCGAAATGACGTAGATTTGAATCCCTTAAAAACCCACTAAAATGAGGTCGTCTTGAATCATTATAAAAGCTATGGAAAATAATAATAAAAATCTTTATCCAATCTTACTTGCTCCGTCTGTTCTGTCCATTCTTCTCTTTTTTACAATTTATAATTTGGATACAGAAGAAATCCAAAAGTAATCCTCTTTTTTTTCCTTTCATCAATAATGGAGGGAATATCGCCTCCGCAAGTGCACTTCACCGGATAAATCATGTATCTACTGCTTTTACTTCATTTGTTATCTTTGTTTTGGAAATAAATAATGATTCCAGTCCAATGAGATCCTTTGGGTTTATCCAAGGGATGTAATGTATGATTCACCAGAGGATTGGGGGAGGTACGGTCAAAATTCAACCAAGGTTGAAGTAGAAAGCCGGCTTAAGGAACCCTTGGATGAGGTATTTTTTAAGAAAGAAAGAAAAACCCCACAAATTTTGAGTTATTCTTTCCAATAATGATTCTAGGTTGATGAATTTTATTAAAATTATGTAAGAAAGTTTAGAGGAATGGTTAGGGTTTATTGTGAGATTTATTAACTTAGGATGATGTAAATTCATCTTTGAAGATAAAGAGCTCCTATTTTTCCTTGGGTCTCGACAAAATGTTTTCTATGATTTGTTTGATTTTATCATTTAGGTGTTTCAATTTATAATTGTTGTGCTTTTGCTTATTTCAGAAGAGCCATATCCAACTTTTATAATGGCAGATCAAAATCCTTTACAACTCTAACCGATGTGGCTGTCGCTTCAGTAGAGTGAGAGAAAATAAGAGGAAGAAAGAAGAAAAAGAGAAAAATGAAAGAGTTTTTTATTTGATTTATAATGATTCAAAATTACGTCGTTTTGGTGATTTTTTTAAAAGATAAAGATGTCAATTGGGTGGGGAGGGTGCGAAGGTTATTTTTCTCATATTTATCTCCATCAAGAATTTTTATCTTCACCCCCGCCCCACAACCCGCAGCGAATAAAAAATTTTAAACCAGCCCTGGCCCGATACCTGCAAGACTAAAACCATCCCCACCCCTATCATCCATGTGGGTCCTCAGACCCACCTAATCTCCTCTTTACCCGCCCCATGACACATTTATATGATATATTTATAAATATTAATTATATAAATATAAATAAAATTTGTTATAAAAACTGAAATATTTGTCATTCAGACTTTGTAGAACTAAGTGTTTTGATATAATAATTGAAAAATGTTTTGGACAAATTTGAAAAGAATTTAAAACTTGTCTTTGAGTCCAAACAACTTGAAAATATGTTTGAGGCATTTAAAAAGGCTTTTGACAAAGTTTTTAATGCTTATAATTAGCCAAACTTGACTTTTTAGCAAGCCCGTACCGATACGGTGTACCCCGTATCGATACACTTTTGCACATGTTTCGTTACTGCCAAAACCTGTATCAAAACGGCAAAGCCTGTTTCGATACGAAGATGGGTCGTTTCGATACGCCTGGTAAGCGTACCGATCCCCGTTTTAACAACCCCAACGGCTAATTTCCCAACGGTCTTTTAAACGACATATCGTACCGATATGCACTCAAGCGTATCGATGCGCTTAGGCTGGCAAGAGCCCAATGGCTAGTTTCTGAAGAATATTGTATCGATACGAGTCCACGTGTATTGATACGGAAGGTTGTAGAACAACATTAAAGATGGGAAATAAAGTCTCTAACGGCTCCAATTCATCCTCAGGGCTAGTAGGGGCTACAAACTCAAAGAGGAGTATAAAAGAGACCTTCAAGCATCTAGTAATGGTTAATGCTTCAATTGCAATACAACATATGATCAAAATGTGTCTTAGTGCTTAAGTGTCAATTCTTTGTATAGACAAACACTAGTGAGCCAAAATTGTTAGATTTGCTCAAGTGTTTTAGGATTGTGTGAGAGCTTAATTGTGCAAACAAATACCTATTAGAGGGATTTGAGTTTTCTTATTCTTATCTCTTTGTAAAGAGGGTTTGATCAAGGCTTTGGGTAGAAAGCTTGATCGGTTTGTAAGGGTTTCCTCCTAAGCCTAGAAAAGAAGACGAATCAATAGTGGATTGATTGGAAATCCTTAGTGGGAAGCTAAGGTAGTGGATGTAGACCTTGGTTAGAAGGTTGAACCAATATAAATCATATTGTCTTTATTCTTTTTAGCTTCCATACCTCTATCACCCAAAATTTCACTTCTCCACCACTTGGCGAGCAAGAATGATTGAAGAAATCGAGCACCGAATAACCCAACAATTGGTATCAGAGCTTGGCTTAATTAAAGAGGATTAACATCCTATTGAGAAGATCTGACAAGCTCGATCATCACTTCAATCAACCGGCTCAATGGTGCAATTCATCGACAAACTGCCCTTCTTCGATGGAACTCACTATGCCCATTAAAAGAGAAGGATGAAGTTTTTCATAAAGTCCAAGGACTACAAGCTTTTGGATATAGTAGAAGATGGTCCGTTCGTGCCACAAGAAAGCAAGGCAGAATGGAGTGCCGACGACCGCAAAAAGATGGAGCTTAATTGCAAAGCCTTGCACATCCTCTTTTGTGCTTTTGGCCCAAACATCTATGAGGAGATGTCTTCTTGTGAGAGTGTCAGGGAGGTATGGGACAAGCTTGAAGTCTGTTGGGTTATACGGTGCTCGATTCTTTCAACTGTTCTTGCTCACCAAGTGCTGGAGAAGTGGAATTTTGGGTGTAAGAGGTGTGGAACCTAAAAAGATTAAGGACACAATGATTTATAGTGCTTCAACCTTCTAACCAAGGTCTACATCCACTACCTTAGCTCCCCACTAAGGATGTCCAATCAATCCACTATTGATTCGTCCCCTTTTCTAGGCTTAGAAGGAAACCCTTGCAAACCGATCAACTTTCTACCCAAAGCCTTGATCAAACCCTCTTTACAAGAGATAACAAATAAGCAAACTCAAATCCCTCTAATAGGTATTTATTTACACAAATTAGCTCTCACCCAAAACCTAAAACACTTGAGCAAATCTAAAAATTTTGGCTCACTAGTGTTTGTATATACAAAGAAATGACAATTAAGCACTAAGACACTTTCTTGATCATATGTTGTTTTACAATTGAAGCATTAACCATTACTAGATGCTTGGAGGTCCCTTTTATACTCCTCTTTGAGTTTATAGTCGTTACTAGCTATTGAGATTGAATTGGAGCCGCTAGAGACTTAATTTCCCACCATAAATGCAGTTCTGCAACTCCCCGTTTCGAAACGCTCGAACATATTTCGAAACGCTCTTCAAGTAGAAAGAGTCGTTGCAGTCTAATGTAGCACCCGTATCGAAACGCCCTTGGCCGTATCGAAACGCTCGTATCAAAACGCTTATCACCGTATCGAAACGAACTGCATTTAAATGTTAGTTGGTAAATAGCCTTTGGGGGTTTATGACCGTTGAGGTCAATGCCACATAGGCGTATCAAAACGGCAGAGGCCGTATCGAAACGCTTGGCGAAATTCTCATCTAGTAAAGTCCGTTTCGAAACACGTTTCGAAACACTTTGACACTGTAAAGACTCGTATCCAAACACCTAGGGGTGTTTCGAAAGACCTGGATGGTTTTGTTGAATTTGGCTTTGAAAACATGTAAAATCCTTTTAAAACATCTCCTAAACATAGTTTCAAGTTTTTTTGGACTTTAGAAATAGTTTTGAATTCTTTTTAACTTTGTCCAAAACATTTTTCAATTATTATATCAAAACACTAGTTCTACAATCTCCCCTTTTTTGATATAATAAAACCAACTTGAAAAATTGTTTGGGATTCTCCCCCTTTAAGTTTAAAAATGTGAATAAGAGATGAAAATTTTGAAATCAATTTGAGCTCCCTCTTATTCATTTGAAAATTCAATTTTTCAAACCATTTCTCTCCTTTTTGTTATATCAAAAAGAATTCAAAAGACATTAAGTTCAAAATAACTTAGGAGGTTTGAAAAGATGACAAAAATAAGAATTTTGGTTTTAAAATGACTCCTCCTTACTCAAAGCATCATTAAAATGTTAGTTCAACATATATGATCATCTAGTTGAAATTAAAAAAATAGATCAAATAAAGGCAAAAACAACTTGATTTTACCACACTTGAACTCAAGGGAGGATGTGAAGCCTTTCTTCTTCAAGTGTTCTTCCTTTGTGTGCATGGACCTCCCCCTCAATTTTTGACTTGTTGATCACTCTCCATCACACCTAGCAAAAGATAATCAAGTAATTTTTGGTATCAAAATTGCTTTGGATCCATAGACGTTAGTAGCACAAAACTTAGTCCCCTTAGGAATCCATTTTTCAATTTCATCCTTTTTATCCAAATACTTCTAAAAACTTTACCATTTACAAATCTAGGGGCACTAGATTGTCTTACATAAAAGTTTGATTTTCCAAAATTATTTTTCTTTTCAAGCTCTTTGGAAATAAAAATCTTTTTCTTCTTGAACTTTATGAAGCAAATTTTGTAAATCAAAACATTTTTGTTCAAACTCTTCGAGTTTTGCTTCAAGTTCAAGTTTGGTTTTAGAAATTAAATCATTTTTAATTTTCAACTTAGAAATCATTTTATTTTTTTTCAAAATGTGATTTTTAAACTCTAAAACCAAATCATCATAGGCATCTTGTAATTCATCAAAGGAATATGAACATGAAGTAGATGAATTAGAAGTAACCCTTGAATCTTCTTCGATGGCCATAAGGCAAAGATTGGCTTGTTCATCGTCGGTGGAGTCCTCATCACTCCAAGTAGCCACATATGCCTTCTTCTTATGGCTTGAAGTGTGCTCTCTTCTTTTTCATGGATTCTCGTTCAAGCTCTCTCAAGGCTTTCTTCATGAACGGGGCACACTTCTTGAAGAGATGAACTATCTCTTCTTCTTCATCCTTCTCTTCACTTGAATCAACATGATGGCATGTGGAGGATTTAAGAGCAATGACATTAGTGTTGATGCCAAGCCCTTTGAGCTTCTTCTCCTCCATAGCTCTAATTTCTTCCCTTTTCTTCCCATCTTCTTTGTTTTTCTTCATTGTTTGATGAGTGAGAAGTGACCTCATGAGTTCATCAAGCTTCAAGGTCTTCAAATTCTTAGCTTCGATGATGGCGGTCCTCTTTGATTCCCATGACTCGAAAAGTGAGTAGATGAGCTTTCAGACAAGCTTCTCTTCTGGGATGGCTTCTCCATAGCCTTTGAGACCATTGGTGATAGTGGAGAACCTATCAAACATCTTCTCGATGTTCTCTTCCGGATCCATCTTGAAGTTTTCATACGCTAGGTTGAGGTGGCCGATCTTGGTCTCCTTTACTTCATCGGTTCCTTCGTATGTGACTTCAAGCTTGTCCCATACCTCCTAGGCACTCTCACAAGAAGACATCTTCTCATAGATGGTTGGGCCAAAAGCACAAAAGAGGATGTGCAAGGCTTTGCAATTAAGCTCCATCTTCTTGCGATCTTCGGCACTCCATTCTGCTTTACTTCGTTGAGGCACAAACGGACCATCTTCTACCGTGTCCCATAGCTTGTAGTCCCTTGGCTTTATGAAGAAATTCATCTTTGTCTTCCAATGGGCATAGTGAGTTCCGTCAAAAAAGGGCGGTTTGTCGATGGATTGTGCCATTGAGCCGGTTGATTGAAATGATGAATGAGCTTGCCGAATCTACTCAATAGGATGTTAATCCTCCTCAATTGAGCCAAGCTCTGATACCAATTTTTAGGTTATATGATGCTTGATTCCTTCAACCGTTCTTGCTCGCCAAGTGGTGGAGAAGTGGAATTTTTTGGTGTAAGAGGTGTGGAAGCTAAAAATATTAAGGACACAGTGATTTATAGTGGCTCAACCTTTTAACCAAGGTCTACATCCACTACCTTTGCTTCCCACTAAGGATTTCCAATCAATCCACTATTGGTTCGTCCCATTTTCTAGGCTTAGGAGGAAACCCTTACAAACCGATCAAGCTTTCTACGCAAAGCCTTGATCAAACCCTCTTTACAAGAGATAACAAATAAGCAAACTCAAATCCCTCTAATAGGTATTTGTTTGCACAATTTAGCTCTCACCCAAAACCTAAAACACTTGAGCAAATCTAACAATTTTGGCTCACTAGTGTTTGTCTATACAAAGAAATGACAATTAAGCACTAAGACATTTTCTTGATCATATGTTGTTTTACAATTGAAGCATTAAACATTACTAGATGCTTGGAGGTCCCTTTTATACTCCTCTTTGAGTTTATAGCCGTTACTAAATTGGAGCCGCTGGAGACTTAATTTCCCACCATAAATGTAGTTCTGCAGCTCTCCGTTTTGAAACGCTCGAACCCGTTTCGAAACGCTCTTCAAGTAGAAAGAGCCGTTGCAGTCTGATGCAGCACCCGTATCGAAACGCCCTTGGCCGTATCGAAACGCCCGTATCAAAATGCTTATCACCGTATCGAAACGATCTGTATTTAAATGTTGGTTGAGAAATAGCTGTTGTGGGTTTATGACCGTTGAGGTCAATGCCACGTAGGTGTATCGAAACGGCAGAGGTCGTATCGAAATGCTTGGAAAAATTCTCATCTAGTAAAGCCCGTTTCGAAACACGTTTCGAAACACTTTGAAACTGTAAAGACCCGTATCAAAAAACCTAGGGGTGCTTCGAAACACCTGGATGGTTTTGTTGAATTTGGCTTTGAAAACATGTAAAAACTTTTAAAACATCCCCTAAACGCAGTTTCAAGTTGTTTGGACTTTAGAAATAGTTTTGAATTCTTTTTAACTTTGTCCAAAACAGTTTTGAATTATTATATCAAAACATTAGTTCTACAAAGTCACATACGAGGGAACCAACGAAGTAAAGAAGACCAAGATCGGGCTCCTCACCTTAGCGTATGAAAACTTCAAGATGGATCTGGAAGAGAACATCGAGAAGATGTTTGATAGGTTCTCGACTATCACCAATGGTCTTAAAGGTTATGGAGAAGTCATCTCAGAAGAGAAACTAGTCCAAAAGCTCATCTACTCCCTTCTTGAGTCATGGGATTCAAAAAGGACCGCCATCATCGAAGCCAAGAACCTGAACACTTTGAAGCTTGATGAGCTCATAGGGTCACTTCTCACTCACCAAATTATGTAGAAAAACAAAGAAGAGGAGAAGAAGAAGGAAGAAATTATAGCTATGGGGGAGAAGAAGCTCAAAAGGCTTGGCATCAACACAAATGACATTGCTCTCAAATCCTCCACATGCCATCATGTAGATTCAAGTGAAGAGGAGGATGAAGAAGAAGAAGAGATAGGTCATCTCTTCAAGAAGTGTGCCCTTTTCATGAAGAAAGCCTTGAGAGAGCTTGAATGAGAATCCATGAAAAAGAAGAGGGAAAACACTTCAAGCCATAAAAAGAAGGCATATGTGGCTACTTGAAGTGATGAGGACTCCACCGACGATGAAGAAGCCAACCTTTGCCTGATTGCCATCGAAGAAGATTCAATGGTAACTTCTAACTCATCCACTTCATGTTCATATTCTTTTGATGAATTATAAGATGCCTATGATGATTTGGTTTTAGAGTTTAAAAATCACATTTTGAAAAACAATAAGATGATTTCAAAGTTGAAAATTCAAAATGATTTGATTTCTAAAACCAAACTTGAACTTGAAGCAAAACTCGAAGAGTTTGAACAAAAATGTTTTGATTTACAAAATTTTCTTCATAAAGTTCAAAAAGAAAAAGATTTTGTTTCCAAAGAGCTTGAAAAGAAAAATAATGTTGGAAAATCAAATTTTTATGTAAGACAATCTAGTGCCCCTAGATTTGTAAATGATAAATGTTTTAGAAGTATTTGAGTCCCAAAAAGACTAAGTACTTCAACTAAAAAAGATGAAATTGAAAAATGGATTCCTAAGGGGACTAAGTTTTGTGTTACTAACGTCTATGGATCCAAAGCAATTTGGATACCAAAAATTACTTGATTGTCTTATGATAGGTGTGATGGAGATTGATCAACAAGCCAAACTTTGAGGGGGAGCTCCATGTACACTAAGGAAGACACTTGAAAAGGAAAGCTTCACATCCTCTATTGGGTTCAAGTGTGGTAAAATCTAGTTGTTCTTGCTTTTATTTGATTTATTTTCATTTATTTCAACTTGAAGATCATATATGTTGGACTAACATCTTTTGATGATGCTTTGAGTAAGGGGAGCCATTTTAAAACCAAAATTCTTAATTTTGTCATTTTTCTTAAACCTTTATTATTATTTTGAGCTTAAATGTGTTTAAATTCTTTTTGATATAACAAAAAGAGGGAGAAATGATTTGAAATATTGAATTTTCAAATGAATAAGGGGGAGCTTTAATTGATTTCAAATCTTATTCTCTTATTCAAAATTTATTTGACAAAGGGGGAGAAATCCCAAACAAATTTTCAAGTTGGTTTTATTATATCAAAAAGGGGGAGATTGTAGAACTAAGTGTTTTGATACAATAATTGAAAAATGTTTTGGACAAATTTGAAAAGAATTCAAAACTTGTCTTTGAGTCCAAACAACTTGAAAATATGTTTGAGGCATTTAAAAAGGCTTTTGGCAAAGTTTTTAATGATTTAAATTAGCCAAACTTGACTTTTCAGCAAGCTCGTACCAATACGATGTACCCCGTATTTGCCCAGGTTTCGTTACTGCCAATGTAACCCCCTCGTTTTGGTCCAGACGACTGACCGGTCCGAGTGGGCTACACGGGGAAAACCGAGGCGAGACAACGACATCGGAAGCAACAAGCGAGGCGAGACAATCAAACAAACACTTTGAAACAACCCATTTTAGTTTAAACAACAGGATGTATCGATACACTAGAAGAGGGTATCGATACGCCTTGACTAGGTCAACAGCCCAAGGTCAACCCAGGGAGACCGTATCGGTACACTGGTTGACCGTACCGATACGCCCTCAGTTGGTCAACTTCTCAAAGTCAACGATACAAGACCGTACCGATACACTCTAGACTCGTACTGATACGCCAAAATCTCGTCAAAATCTCAGATTTCCATAGAGGTTTTGGTGTATCGATACACCCCCGTGTATCGTTACGCTAGGCCAAACTTGAGTCCCAAAGTGTAGGACCGTATCGATACGGCCCTTGGGCGTACCAATACGCCATGCACTACAATACTCAAATTTGCAGCTAAGGACTCCAAAACACAACTCTAGATGCAAATTAAGACTCGCCTAGGCACAAGCAAGCATACATACAACATTTAACAACCAAGATTCAGCATACGAGACATTCAAAACGAACAAGGATCATACATTCAAAGGATTCATGGATTTACCATAAAGAGACATACATAGCATTCAAGGTTTCATGCCTTAGAAACAATACACATAGACATTCTAGATAAGTAATAAAGCATGGTTTACAAACCAAAACAAGGCATCAACAAGCCACACCATATCACCAAAATATCAAGGAGTCTAAACAAGCTCATACACAAAACACAACATAAATCCTCATTGCTTAACCATTACATCAATTACATAAAAGTTCATACTTGAAAGCTAAGATAGCACAACTAGCGCACTTGGAGGCCCTCTCCTTGCACAAGCAACCCACGAACTAAAGATCTGCATTGTCGAACAAAAAAGAGCGTAAGCATAAATCTTAGTGAGGGTAAGCTCATAAAACAAACCTCGACAATGCAGGGTCCAAGCACGAGCAACAAACCAAGGAAGAATACATGTTTTCTTACCTTTGAACCATATGAGATGAATATATATGATGCATGAACATAATATCAAATATCATGCCATGCTCAACATGTCCATGAACACAACCTTATGGAAACACATATATCAAACGTATTGGCACCTAGCTATGACTCGAATACACGGATAACAACCGTTGGAACTCACATCCAACAACTCAACCATTACCTTACGGTGGGATTACACTCATCACCGTTTCACGCAGAAGGGATTCCACTCATCTTCACTCCCCGTCGATGGGATTCCACTCATCACCGACTAACATATAAAAGAAGATTTTCGGGCGTACTCGTACTCCATCTTGATGACTACCATCACCAAGACCACGCGCGCATTTTGACTCTCGTGTGCACACTAAACATCCTAATGACCTATCATTTGCACCCAAGCATACTAGTGTCAATACTAACTCATTTCACAATCTTTCATTACACGAATTTCTTACCATTTCCCGTGCCTAGCACGTAGCCACCATGATTTACAATCATGATCTCATATTACCTCAACCACATGCATATCACAATGCATCCACAAATCATCATGCCTCAATAACACACATGTATATATCACAATATACATAACAACATTAATCACAATTAAAATATGAATCAAGAGGCATATTATACATTTAGAAGTTCAACCAAAGGTCTCCTAAACTAAGCTTGAGATTAGACTACCACTCTAATCCCAACTCTAGGTGGGTTTACCAAGCCCAACCTAGGTCCACATTCTTGAACCAACGTTTGAAAACCAATTTAAAGACATAGAACCACTCACCGACTACTCCAAGCTCGACAACTCTAGCCGATCAATCCACCAAGCTATCCGGATTCGTTCTCGAGGCTTCACCAACAAAATTCCTTGTTTCTAAACAATCAAACACACTCTATAAATCACCAAAACAATCACAAACCACTGTTGTAATTCATAACACCAGTTAAGAATCTAATCAAGCCAAGAACACCCACAAAACTCTCATTTTCGAGCAACTCATATGCACAGCCAAAAACCATCGATTCCAATACTTGTAACACACCCAATAGCTTCCAAAAATAACCCCTAACTATCATACAACCATCAGCCCTCATTTTCCAACACAAAACAGCCCCAAAACTCAACCTTTGAACTCCCTAAAACCACCCTAAAACCTAAATCCGTGAATCAATATAAAACCAAGTAAAAATCACATATGTTGGACCATTTGGGTTGCTAATAACATAAATAATGATAAGGAACCAAAAGCTTTAACAATGGACATTAAAGTTTGAATTTTTAACTTTGAACTTGAGAAACTCAAAACTCAAAACAATGGGTTTTAATGAAATCTAATGGTACAAACATGAAGAGGAAGGTGAGAACAAGTCAAAAACATGTTTACCTTTCAAAAACCTTCAAGGATGAGAGAGAATGGTGATGGAATAGTAACCTTGGGGAGGAGGAAGAACTTGTCGATGGAAACTTAGGGGAGAAGGAGGAAGAAGATGATAAAATGGGTGTTTTAAAATAAAAGCTTTTTATTTTATTTTACAAGACCAAATATTTACAAAACTGCCATTAATGAGAATGGCCATCAACCCACATTCTAAAATCCATGGATACTTGGGCTTTAAATTAAAATCGGGTCCAACATATTAAATGACTTTTAAAATGAGAAGGGAAAACCCGAAATATTATTTAATATTTTATTTTCACCCGACACCCAAACCCGGGTGTTACAGCCAAAACCCGTATCGAAACAGGCTTTTCTGTTTCGATACAGAGAGGGATCGTTTCGATACGCCTGGTAAGCGTACCGATCCCTGTTTTAACAACCCCAACGGCTAGTTTCCCAACGGTCTTTTAAACGACATACCGTACCGATACGCCCTCAACCTTATCGATACGCTTAGGCTAGCAAGAGCCCAACGGCTAGTTTTTGAAGAAGGCTGTACCGATACGAGTCCACGCGTATCAATACGTGTGAGAAAGGGGCCATGGTGGCCGGAGATGCAATAAATAATGGTGGTTTGTGTTTGATCGGTAGTTAGGAATTTGTTGTTTGAAGAAGATGAACAAGATATTTTCTAGAGAGAACAATGTGTTTCTCTATATTTTCTTATTACTCTTAAATATTCAAATGTATACAGAGTAAGCCTTTAAATAGGCTGATATAGAGTTCTAATATAACTAAAACTATACTTTTATCTTTACTTTAAATAGTACTTATTCCTAACTGTAAAACCTATGTTTGATTTTGATATAATTAAATCTTTAAGGATCAATTTGAAAAACTTAAAATTGTTTTATAAGTCCCTTAATAAGTTTTAAATCACCAACATTTTAAAATTGATGTGAAAAACTCAAACGCAAAATATTTTCTAAGTGTTCCAAGGCCAAACTATTGAAAATCGTCCAGGTGTATCGATATGCTTCCATCTGTATCGATACTTTTTTTACAAAGTTGGCTGCTGCCGGAACTCGTTTCGATACACACTTAACCGTATCAAAACACCGTATCGAAACAGATTCAATATGTATCGATACGCTCCTTCGTAAAAGTCTAAAAGAGTTTGAATGGCGTACCGATACGACTTCACCCGTATCGATACGGTTTTAATGAATTTTAAATTCAAGTCGTTTTAAATATTTCGACCGTTGGTGTCAGTTGTTAGGTAACCATATTTTAAATTGGTAGTTGACCCGTATCGATACGGTAAACCCTCGTATCAAAACGGAAATCGACAGTGGGCTAAGTTGAGAAAAAGGTATCGATACAGTCTTAGCCGTTTCGATACCCCGTATCGATACGCCTACGTGCATTTCGATGCCCCCTATTTATTGTGCACAATGACTCTTTCTTTTCTGAGACAGGTATCGATACGGCTCCCCGAGTACCGATACGGGTAGCTGCAGAAGTGCATTTATGGTGGTGAGAGAGGGTTCCAACGGCTCTATTCAAGTTCTCAACCACCCAAACGGTTAGAATTAATAGAGAAAGTATAAATTGAAGTCCTTTGAAGGTCAGCAACAACTATTCAACCTACAAGCATCATCAAAGCAAAAATCCAAACCCTTATGCTATTCAAAGTCAAATTCTTGTACCCAATTCTGGTGTTTTTCAATTGTCATTTTGCATTGTGAGTTTGGGGTGATTAAAATTGTAATTGGGTAGACAATTATCCTTTGAGAGGAATCATTTGAGTTTACCACAACTTCTCTTTGTAATTTGAGTGGATTAAGCTTTGGGTAGAAAGCTTAATCGAATTTGTAAGGTTACCTCCTCATCCAAGAAAAGGGAAAGAATTCAAGTAGTGAATTGGTTGAAAATCCTTAGTGGGAACTAAGGTAGTGGATGTAGAGTTCATTTGAAGAACTTGAACCACTCTAACTACTTGTGTCAATTTTATTTTTCACTCATTCTTCCCACCAAAATTTTAATTGCCAATTCACCCTCCTCTTGGCCATTTGCAATTGTTTGATCAACTCAACAATTGGTATCAGAGCTACACTCATTGGAAGGATTACAACCCTCTTGAGTCAATTCTAGGAGAGTTTGATCAACAACTAGTCAAGCAATGGCATCCACCTCCAACTATGAGTCCCAATCCACCACCAAACCACCATTCTTCAATGGGGACAACTACCAATATTGGAAGAATATGATGAGGCTTTTCATCAAGTCTACCGACTACATGGTGTGGGATGTGGTTGAAGAAGGTCCATACATTCCCATGAAGAGAGATGGAGAAAGACTCGTCTCAAAGGTAAAAGCCGAGATGACGGATGATGAAAGAAGAAGGATGCAAGTGAATGACAAAGCTCTTCATGTGATATTTTGTGCACTTGGTCCGGATATCTACTCCAAGGTGTCTTCAATCGAAAATGCCAATGAGGTTTAGGACACCCTCAAGACAACATATGAGGGAACTAGTGATGTCAAGGAGACAAAGATTGGGCTACTCAATCTAAGCTATGAAAACTTCAAGATGGATCCCGATGAAAGTGTCTCCAAGATGTTTGATCGATTCTCGGTCATTGTCAACGGATTGAAGGGGTTCAGAGAGATCATCCCTGAAGACAAACTAGTGAGAAAATTGTTGTACTCTCTTCCGGAGTCATAGGATAGCAAGAGAATAGCTATTATTGAAGCTAGAGATTTGAAGACTCTCAAGCTTGATGCTCTTGTTGGATCTCTACTCACCCATGAGATTATGAGGAAGGGAAGAGAACAAGAGAAAAAAATAGTTGAGAAGAAGGAGGTTGAGAAGAAGAAAGTGGGAATCGCTCTAAAAGCTTCACATCAAGAAAGCGATTCAAGTGAGGATGAAGATGCGGAGATGGCCATGTTGGCCAAACGGTTTACTCGGTTCATGAAGTCAAATCGTGGAAGAAAGTTCATTAGAAAGGGAGACTTCAAGAGTAAGAGTAAGGAAGAGGAGAAGGACCAAATCACTTGTTATGAATGCAAGAAACCGGGTCACATCCGTTCCGAATGTCCTCAATTAAAGAGGAAGAGCTTTGGGAAGAAGAACAAGCTCAAAGCTCAAATAGCCACTTGGAGTGACGATGAGTCATCTGATGAAGAGGAGGAAGTGGCCAATCTATGTCTCATGGCCATTGATGATGAACCAAAGGTAAATTCCAACTTATCCAATTTTGATTTTACTTTTGATGAACTTCAAGATGCTTATGATGAATTGCAAGAGGTTTATGATTAGTTAGTAGGAAAATACAAAGAATCCATTTTGAAAAACAAGAAAACTATTTCCGATTTGAAAAATCAAAATGAGACATTTTCTAAAGCTAACTCTGAATTGGAAAAGAAAGTTTTGTTTTTAGTAAATCTTTCAAATGATCTTAAAACAAAAAATCTTGAACTTGAAAAACTTTTTTCCGATTTTCAAGATTATCACACAAAGGAAGTGGATAATCTTAAAACATCTATTGCTATTGGGAAAAACAATTTTGAAAAAGGAAATCATTCTAAATCCCAATACGTAAAAAGAAAACCTTTTATTCCTAAACAAAGAAATTTTAATAAGCAATCTAGAGGTCAAAGAGTTAGGAGTGTTTGGGTTCCTAAGGAACTCATTATTTCTAATAATATAAATACTATTGCTTCTTGGATTCCTAAGGGAACCAAAATGTTGAAGGCTAACACTCATGGACCCAAAATGATTTGGGTATCAAAAATCAAGGCCTAATTTCTTTGTTTGTAGGGAGAGCATTGCTACAAGGCTAAAGCTTCAAGCAAAAATTCTTGGTACCTTGATAGTGGATGCTCAAGACACATGACCGGTGACAAGAGTAGATTTGTAGAACTAAAGCCAAAGAGTGGTGGAGTGGTAACTTTCGGTGATAACTCCAAAGGCCACATTGAAGGAATAGGCTCCATTGGTAATCACTCTTCTATTTTTATTGAAAATGTTTTGTATGTCAACGGTCTTAAACATAACTTATTGAGTATTAGTCAATTATGTGACAAGGGTTTTAATGTTTTATTTGATAAAAGTGGTTGCAAAATTGTAAACATTAAAAGAAATCAACTAATGCTCATTGGTCATCGTATAGGAAACATATACATGGTGCATCTAAATGACATTCATTCATCTCATACATGCTTAGTTGCACATGATGAACATGACTCATGGCTTTGGCATAGAAAATTAGGACATGCTAGAATGAGTGTCTTAGAAAAATTAATTTCCCTTAATCTAGTTAGAGGTTTACCCAAACTTAAATTTTCTAATGATAAAATTTGTGATGCATGCTCAAAGGGTAAACAACATAGAACTTCTTTTAAATCCATAAATGATGTCTATACTAGTAGATGTTTACAATTGATTCATGTGGATCTTTTTGGGCCTATTAGAACAATGAGCTTGGGTGGAAAATCATATGCTTTTGTGCTTGTAGATGACTATTCTAGGTTTACTTGAGTTCTATTCTTAAGTACAAAGGATGAGGCTTTAGAAAAATTCATTACATTTTCTAAAATAACTCAAAATGATCTTGAACTTAAAATTTCTCACATTAGAAGTGATCATGGAACCGAATTTCAAAATCTAGGTTTCGATGAGTTTTTAAATGAAAATGGGATTAGCCACAATTTTTCCGCACCTCGCACTCCTCAACAAAATGGGGTAGTTGAGAGAAAAAATCGAACTTTAGAAGAAATAGCTAGAACCATGCTTTGCAAAAATAATTTACCTAAATATTTTTTGGCGGAAGCCACAAATACCGCTTGCTATATTATAAATCGAGTAATGATTAGGCCAAATTTGAAGAAAACACCTTATGAGATTTTAAAATCTAAGAAGCTTAACATTAGCTATTTTCATTCTTTTGGTTGCAAGTGTTTTGTTTTGAATAATGGTAAAGAAAACTTAGGTAAATTTGATGCTAAAAGTGATGAAGCTATTTTCTTAGGGTACTCTTTAAACCCTAAAGCCTATCATGTATTTAATAAGAGAACTCTAGTAGTTGAAGAGTCTATACATGTTGTTTTCGATGATAACCTCTTTCCGAGGAAGGAATCTTGTGATGATGATGATGTAGGAATCTTTGATGCCATTGATGGAGGACAAACCTCAAAGGTGGATGAGGTTCCAACTAAAGATGAGGATACACAATATCCACCTCTTGAAGCCTTGAAGGACTTGGCTCTTGAGGAAAGGGAGGTGTCTTACCCAAGGGAGTTAAACTATGTCAAAGGTGGTGAAATCTTGGGTGATCTATCCAAGGGGGTAACTACTAGATCCTCTCTCAAATTAATGAATCATGTTGCATTTCTTTCATGCATTGAGCCTAAAAATATTAAAGAAGCTTTAAAAGATGATTTTTGGATTTTGGCCATGCAAGAGGAATTAAATCAATTTGAGAGAAGTAAAGTTTGGACATTAGTTGAAAGGCCTAATAATCAATCTACTATAGGTACAAAATGGGTTTTTAGAAATAAATTAGATGAAAGTGGTAATATAGTGAGAAACAAGGCTAGGCTTGTTGCTCAAGGCTATACCCAAGAAGAGGGAATTGATTTTGATGAGACTTATGCACCCGTAGCTAGAATGGAAGCTGTTAGGATGTTGCTTGCATTTGCATGTTATCATAATTTCAAGCTTTTTCAAATGGATGTGAAAAGTGCCTTTTTAAATGGTTTTATAAATGAAGAAGTGTATGTTGAACAACCACCGGGTTTTGAGGATTCAAAATTTCCAAACCATGTGTTTAAACTTACAAAAGCTCTCTATGGTTTAAAACAAGCTCCTAGAGCTTGGTATGAGAGACTTTCAAATTTCTTAATTGAAAAGGGTTTTGAAAAGGGAAAGGTGGATACTACACTCTTCATAAAAAGATATAACAATGACATCTTAGTAGTTCAAATTTATGTTGATGATATCATTTTTGGTTCTACTAATGAGTGTTATTGTAAAGAATTTTCTAAGCTAATGCAAGGTGAGTTCGAGATGAGCATGATGGGGGAGCTCTCATTCTTTTTGGGACTCCAAATCAAGCAAAGGAAAGATGACACCTTCATAAATCAAGCTAAGTACGTGAATGATATGCTCAAAAAGTTTGGCTTGGAGAATACAAAACCTCAATCCACTCCTATGAGTTCTTCCATAAAGCTTGACAAAGATGAAGGAGGTAAGTGTGTTGATTCTAAGCTTTATAGATCCATGATAGGTTCTTTGCTTTACCTTACCGCAATTAGACCAGATATTATGTTTAGTGTTTGCTTGTGTGCTAGGTTTCAAGCTAGTCCTAGAGAATCACATTTAGTTGCCATTAAGAGAATTTTTAGATACCTTAGAGACACACCTACTTTAGGCCTTTGGTATCCTAAAGATTCTTCCTTTAGCCTTCATGCTTATTAGGATGCGGATTATGGGGGTGTAAAATAGATAGGAAAAGTACTTCCGGGACATGCCAATTCTTAGGTAGTATGCTCGTATCTTGGTTCTCTAAGAAACAAAATAGCGTAGCCTTATCTACCACCGAAATGGAGTACATATCCTTAGGGAGTTGTTGTGCTCAAGTCCTTTGGATGAAGCAACAACTCTTAGATTATGGTGTTGAAGTAGAAACCATACCCCTTAAGTGTGACAACACTAGTGCCATTTGTCTCACTAAGAATCCCATCAAACATTCTAGAACTAAACACATAGAAATTCGACATCATTTCATTAGAGATCATGTTTTGAAAAATGATGTTGTTATAGAATATGCTGACACCTTGAACCAATTAGCGGATATATTTACAAAACCTTTAGATAAAGAGCGTTTTTGGTCCCTTAGGAGAGAGTTAGGTCTAGCTAGCCTATCTTGACCTTTTAGGACCTCTTTGTGCTTAAAATTGCTTGATCTTGTGAAATTGCATGTTTTATGTGTTGTAACTCTTGAAAATGTCCATGCCTATAGTTAGGGGGAGTATGATTCTATTAAAATATGTTTAGAACTGTTCATTCATCATTTGCATTCCTTTAGGAGATGTTAAAATCGAGCCTATGGTTGTTCTTTAGGCCTAAAGATGTATTTCTGGGCATAGGGTATCGATACGGCTCTACGCGTATCGATACGAGTACTTCATTAAGCTTCCTAGACTTCTTTTGCCTTAAACGGGTATCGATACGGTTAAACCTATATCGATACGAGCTTCAATCGTTTCGATACGGATTGCATCTGTTTCGATACGAGTCTCCAACGGGCATTTTTAAGGAAATGATGTTTCTACCCCCGTATCGATACACCCTCAGGCGTATCGATACTCGATTGCGCAGACAACTTTTAATTTGGCATTTAAAGTCTTCAACTTTTACCAAAACTAAAATTCTTCAAACCCTAAAAACCCTAGCCGTTTTTTCCTATAAAAGGGCTCTTCCTCCCTCATATTTTTACACCACAACTCAAAAATCTTAAAGAGGTTTTCCATCAAGCAAAGCTCTAAGATCTTTCTCATCAAATTTGGGGCTAGATCTTTCTTCATTCTCTCAAATCCCTATCAAGGTAAAACTCTTTTTTTCTTTTCAATTTTGTTTTGTTTTGTTTTGTTTTTATGTTCATCTTCTTAACAAAAATTTTGTTTTCCAAAATCTTTTCTTCAAATTTTATTTTAAATTTTTTTCTTGATTCTTAACTTAAATGAAGGAATCTAAATACATGATTTTTCTCTTAGTTCAGGGCACCCAAGGAATCTAGGAAGAGATCGAGGGTTTCTCAAACCGGTGAATCATCCAATCCCGGAGTGGTTGCACGTCCAAACTACACTCAAATCTATGAACATTCCTTTGAATCTCCCGGATCTCTCGCATATTTTCGACAATTCGAAAACTACAAGATTTGTGCGAAAAAGGTAATATCTATTCCTTTTCTTAACTTGGAGCGGTTCAAATTTGAATATCTTCCTTTGCTCCAACGTTGGAATTTTATGGATTTTCTCTCCATTCCCGGTTTTTATTACCGTCTTTTAGTTTTGATCTTTTACACTAATGCCAAATGTTGTTCGAATCGCAATGGGGTTGTTACCGCCATTAGTTCTTATCTTATGGGCAAGAAAATTCTCCTTGATGTCAAATCTATATGTGAAGTTTTTAATTTGGAGGATGAAGGCCTTGATGATGAGAATGCTTTAGGCCATGCTCTTAGTGGCTCCGTCACCGCCCTAAATGCTCAAGATCGGATCCTCCATTTGATGGTGTCTTGGTGGTTTAGGCCTTCCGGAGGAAAATACTCTATCATCCGTCAAGTGGATGCTTTTTGGATACGTTGCTTCCGTGAGCGAAAGCGTCCCAACCTTGCTCGAATCATGTTTGTGGAGATTGTCTATCTTGTGCAACATCGCCACACCTCTCTCGTCACCTCGTTTACCTATGGTACGACCTTAAGCTATTTCTTTATGAAAAAGGATATTGATTGCTCGTTTGACTATCCAACTCCGCTCACCGATCCTATCGATGAACGCTCTCTTGCACGGTGTAAGTTCCATTATTTTAATGGTAATTGGGTACGTCTTTCTAAGCTACCACCCGAGGCCGCGGAACAATTTGAAGAACCTCAAGGTGATCAAGCTCCTCCACCTCCTCCTCAACCCTCCATGGATGCTCTTATGACATTCCTCAATGATCAATTCACCGGGTTGCGCACGAATATGGGAAATCATCTAACCGCCCTTGAAACAACCTTTGACACAAGGATGACGACCATGGAGAATCGTCTAACCTCTCTTGAAAGCGGTCATCATTCCTTGAATATTTCCC
Organism: Hibiscus tridactylites; assembly: GCA_958450335.1. Taxonomy (NCBI): domain Eukaryota; kingdom Viridiplantae; phylum Streptophyta; class Magnoliopsida; order Malvales; family Malvaceae; genus Hibiscus; species Hibiscus tridactylites. The sequence goes on along the minus strand of OY288273.1, from coordinate 32,172,184 downwards.
TCTCCGCCTTCCATGATGAGTGGCGTAATAGCATGAGGAATGATGCTCCAATTATCGATGAAGAGGAAGATGATGAAGAAGGCGATGATGATGCCTAGAAGCTTCTCCTTGCATCTCCTGTATATCATCTAGGATATTTCTATTTTATGTATTTTTTATTTATGTTCTTAGGTCTAAGTTTGCTTTTCTTTTAAACCTATGCTTTGATTTTACGTTTTTGTTGGATTTTTAAGATTGATGATATGCTTAATAATATTTATGTTGCCTATTTATACCTTTGCCTCTATTATGCACTTATATATTGTCTCAATATTTTTTGATCTAACAAAAAGGGGGAGAGAAGCTAGCTCACAACACTTTAAAAATTTTGATTTCAACTTAAAAGTTACCTAGCTTATATTAAGGGGGAGTTAACTTTGCAAAGTTTTTCAAAGTGTCAAAAATTTTAAGTTTTAGTTTTGTTATATCAAAAGGGGTGAGATTGTAAAACCTATGTTTGATTTTGATATAATTAAATCTTTAAGGATCAATTTGAAAAACTTAAAATTGTTTTATAAGTCCCTTAATAAGTTTTAAATCACCAACACTTTAAAACTGATTTGAAAAACTGAAACTCAAAATATTTTCTAAGTGTTCCAAGGCCAAACTATTGAAAATCGTCCAGGTGTATCGATGCGCTTCCAGCCGTATCGATACCTTTTTTACAAAGTTGGCTACTGTCGGAACTCATTTCGATACGCACTTAACCGTATCGAAACATATTCAATCTGTATCGATACGCTCCTTCGTAAAAGTCTAAAAGAGTTTGAATGGCGTACCGATATGACTTCACCCGTATCGATACGGTTTTAATGAATTTTAAATTCAAGTCATTTTAAATATTTCGACCGTTGGTGTCAATTGTTAGGTAACCATATTTTAAATTGGTAGTTGACTCGTATCGATACGGTAAACCCTTGTATCGAAACGGAAATCGACAGTGAGCTAAGTTGAGAAAAAGGTATCGATACGGTCTTAGCCGTTTCGATACCCGCTATTTATTGTGCACAACGGCTCTTTCTTTTCTGAGACAGGTATCGATACGGCTCCCCGAGTACCGATACGGGTAGCTGCAGAAGTGCATTTATGGTGGTGAGAGAGGGTTCCAACGGCTCTATTCAAGTTCCCAACCACCCAAATGGCTAGAATTAATAGAGAAGGTATAAATTGAAGTCCTTTGAAGGTCAGCAACAACTATTCAACCTACAAGCATCATCAAAGCAAAAATCCAAACCCTTGTGTTATTCAAAGTCAAATTCTTGTACCCAACTCTAGTGTTTTTCAATTGTCATTTTGTATTGTGAGTTTGGGGTGATTAAAATTGTAATTGGGTAGACAATTATTCTTTGAGAGGAATCATTTGAGTTTACCACAACTTCTCTTTGTAATTTGAGTGGATTAAGCTTTGGGTAGAATGCTTAATCGAATTTGTAAGGTTACCTCCTCATCCAAGAAAAGGGGAAGAATTCAAGTAGTGAATTGGCTGAAAATCCTTAGTGGGAACTAAGGTAGTGGATGTAGAGTTCATTTGGAGAACTTGAACCACTCTAACTACTTGTGTCAATTTTATTTTTCACTCATTCTTCCCACCAAAATTTTAATTGCCAATTCACCCCCTCTTGGCCATTTGCAATTGTTTGATCAACTCAACACTAACTTAAATAAGACTTCTATTAAATCTAAACTACTGATTAGGAATAAACTCTAATTACACATAAAATGAAAACTCTAACACTCCTCGTCAACTTACACTCCCCCTCAAGCTCTAACACTTCTCGGATAACTTACACTCCCCCTCAAGCTGGTGAGCAAACGTAATAGAGCACCAGCTTGGATCTTGGATGTGATGCCCTACTCATATTTCTTCTGCTGAAAAAAATGCTCCCTATTTTCGAGAGTCTTTGATTTGAAGAGTGAGGACAGAACCATGATGTTCGTGCGCATCAATTGTTGATGGCATGCAGTTCCTAACTGAAAGGTCTGATGCGAACGATGTAAAAAGTGATCACATGAATCTACATTCCCCCTCAAGCTGGTAGTTACACAGACTAGAGTTCCAGCTTGGATCTTTGATGTAGAATCCCTTGAAAAAATATTATCTAGTTTTTAAGGTTAAACTAGAACCTATTATTCTATCTTTTAGGGTGGATGGCTAAGATAGAACCAAATAGTTTTTAAGGCTAAACTATAACCTTTTCATCTATCTTTTTGATTGGCTAAGATAGAACCATTAAATAGAGAAAAAAACGGTAAAATTAAACGAGTAGAAATTTCACTAGAGATGTAAGATTCCAACGAGGGAGAAGCCAAGGAACGAGTGTGGCCTAATGACAACAGCAGAAAAGAAAAAACAATGTGCATCTGAAAAATCAGATCATGGTCGATCTGTTTCAGATTAGAGATGGCAGCAGTGGTGACAACATCAAGACCGTTGTTGGCTCGTGATACCATGTGAGAAAGGGGCCATGGTGGCCGGAGATGCAATAAATAATGGTGGTTTGTGTTTGATCGGTGGTTAGGGATTTGTTGTTTGAAGAAGATGAACATGATATTTTCTAGAGAGAACAATGCGTTTCTCTATATTTTCTTATTACTCTTAAATATTCAAATGTATACAGAGTAAGCCTTTAAATAGGCTGATATAAAATTCTAATATAACTAAAACTATACTTTTATCTTTAATTTAAATAGTACTTATTCCTAACTTAAATAAGACTTCTATTAAATCTAAACTACTGATTAGGAATAAACTCTAATTACACATTAAATAAAAACTCTTACACTCCTCGTCAACTTACACTCCCCCTCAAGCTCTAACACTTCTCGGATAACTTACAATACGGAAGGCTGCAGAACAACATTAAAGATGGGAAATAAAGTCTCCAACGGCTCCAATTCATCCCCAACGGCTAGTAACGGCTACAAACTCAAATAGGAGTATAAAAGAGACCTTCAAGCATCTAGTAATAGTTAATGCTTCAATTGCAATACAACATATGATCAAAATGTGTCTTAGTGCTTAAGTGTCAATTCTTTGTATAGACAAACACTAGTGAGCCAAAACTGTTAGATTTGCTCAAGTGTTTTAGGATTGGGTGAGAGCTTAATTGTGCAAACAAATACCTATTAGAGAGATTTGAATTTCCTTATTCTTATCTCTTTGTAAAGAGGGTTTGATCAAGGCTTTGGGTAGAAAGCTTGATCGGTTTGTAAGAGTTTCCTCCTAAGTCTAGAAAAAGGGACGAATCAATAGTGGATTGATTGGAAATCCTTAGTGGGAAGCTAAGGTAGTGGATGTAGACCTTGGTTAGAAGGTTGAACCACTATAAATCATCTTGTCTTTATTCTTTTTATCTTCCACACCTCTATCACCCAAAATTCTACTTCTCCACCACTTGACGAGAAAGAACGGTTGAAGGAATCGAGCACCGAATAACCCAACAGACTTCCGCCATATATGTTTCCAAATGTCATCATTTTAAAAAAATAATAATATACGAAATTGAATTTTGTACAACACAAAAAATTGGAATAAAAAGATACTAAAGTTTATCGTAAAGGACAAGAAAATAACACAAATAACATGTAAAATACTATTTCAATTGTTGTAACAAATAAACAATACAAAAAGACTAAAAAGAAAATAACAATGAAAAAACAACATTTTAAAAAATAAGAACGACTTAAATATACATTTGGTACCTGAACTAGATACATTCTCCCAAGTTGGTACCTAAAGAAAATTTTCTCCCACATTGATACCTAAACTATACACTTTCTCCCAACTTGGTACCTAAAGAATTTTTGCTCCCAAGTTTGTACCCGAACTAGACACCTTATCCCAAGTTGGTACCAAAACTTATACATTCTATCAATTTTGGTCCTAATTTGAAACAATTCAATAAATATAACTCTCTATATTTAAAAATTTTATCAATTTACTATGTGATATTCACCTAAATTGTTTGTTCTTCTCTTAGAAATGTTATATTACTTTCTTGGTATAATAAAAGTTTAAGCATAACTTGTTGATAGAATTCAATTATCCAATTGTTGCTTTGATCTGATAGACTCGCTTGATTTGATATTCTCATAAAAATGATTAAATTATGGAATTTTTAAATTTGAAATGTTAAATTAATTGAATTTTTTCGAATTATGATTGAATACATAAGTTTTGGAGAATAAAACTGTTAATAAAAATATTAAAATATTGGATGGAATTGAAGTTTGGGTACCAACTTGGGAGGAAAAGTTTTTTAGGTACCACGCTGGGAGAAAGTGTATAGTTCAAATACCAACATGGGAGAAAAAATTCTTTAAGTTCCAACTTGGGAGAATGAGCATAGTTTAGGTACCGAGTTATATTTAAGAACAAGTAACAAACACTATTAGGAAAATAAAATACTTATAGTAAGGACTAAGGAGAATAAAACAAACATTAGAAAGAAGGCTGAACGCTAGAAAACACTAAAGAATAAACCAATAAACACACACACACACACACACACACACACACATATATATATATATATATATATATATATATATATTTCATAAACATTTTAAGATAAGTCAATATAAATTATCTTAAACTTAACTCTGATTCAAACTATTATTTTAAAAATATTTATATATTCAATCTGATCAATCTCAATTATATATATTGAACTTTTCAATAATATCCCAAGAGAAGTCAATATGAATTACCTTAAATTTACCTTAATAATATTTATAATAACTTATTTAAGATTTGTTGGGGCGGGTGGGGATGATACGGGGCGGGAGGGGATGATGTGAGGCGGGTACAAAGGCGTATTCACGCCTTTCCCATTACCCACGGCGAATCTAATTTTTATGTTCATCCTGGCCCTACAACCCACAAAATTTGTAACCAACCCTGCCCAATTAAATGCGTAGTGGGGCGAATCCCCGCAATACCCACCCCACTAACATCCCTATTTAAGGATTAAAACTACGTCGTTTTGGTGAGTCATTAGACCACTTGCCAAGTCATCACACCGTTTGCGATTTAACAGTTGAGTGACAAAAAACGATGCAATGTTAAAGTTGACTGAGTAAATTGAAAATATTTAAACTTCAGTGACCAAAATAAGAGTGAGAATAAAGTTGAGTGATGAAATTTGTAATTTACCCTTTTTAAAATTATCACTGACCCAAAGGGTATTTACACCAATTTGTTAATCGATTTTTCATATATTCCATTTGTAAAAGTTAAACTCAAAAAATCAAATTATTTATCCAATTTTATTCAAAAGCTAAATAAAATCGCTTAAATTAACTTGAAATTTAAACAAATTATTTGTCAAGATTTAATATTTTTAAAATTTTAATAATTTTCTAAATTCTTATTTTTTTAAGTAAGTATTAAATAAGTTACCGAACTTTTGAATTAAAATAATTATGCCCCTCAACTTGAAAAACAAACAAAATAAATTATGCCCTCGAATTCGGTTAAAATAATCAATTAAACCCTCTCTGCCACATCATCATCCCACATGTATTGCCACGGCAGCATCGTGAACCACCACATCATCACCGTTAATTGCTACATCACCACTGTAATGGTCAACATCAGCTAAAAGATCAATTTAATCAATTTCATAGATTGAGAGCCACATTAAATACGTTTTTCGGCAAAATTAATTTTTTGGGTCGACCTCATGCATAAAAACAACTCTTTAGCCAAAAAAAAAAAAAAAGTCTTTCCTTCCTCCTTACCCTCAACACTTCTCTAATAGCCATAGTTGATTACAACTCTTCGTCCAAATCTATACGGGTAAACTAAAACCGCGGTAACCACTTAGATCATCATTCCCCACCTCTCATGTCTACTAACTTTGTGCATCAACAAATTCCGAATATAATAGGATGACAACAGGGCGGAATTGGACAAATATTAATCTATGTAATGGGATTGATACATACGTCTATCGTTTCATAAGAACAACCACACATATTTCTTTCGAACAAAAACAACCACACATTTGATTAACAAGTTATACGATATCTCTCGACAACTTTATTACTGCAGACATAAAGATATACAATTAATTTTAACCATATGCATTAACAAGAAAATAGTAACACACGAAATTATACAGCATCTTTTTGCAACTAAATAATATTAAAGAAAATGTAAATTACTTTTTAAGATTTTTTTATGATATGAATGGAATTTTAGAATGATTTATTTATCAGGTTAAATATGTCACCTAATCAGACATAAAAAACTAATTTATTCAAATATGCTCTTTTAAAAAATTAATTAGATAAATAACACCCATAAATTTTTAAAAAATTTCTCTTTTTAGACACGTAGAACGAACATTATCCGCATACACCTTGTCGACGAAGCGATTTAAACCCGTATTATTTAAAATAAACATTATCCGCTTTTCCACCAAAACACTAGTTGAGTTCTACTACGTAATATTTTTTAGATAATGACTTTGCTTGAAAAATTATTTGTACGTCTAAAATGTGTCACGGCTGAAAGGAGAAAAAAAGGAAACAAACTGTTACAAAATGTTGCTACAGTATACTTGAATAAATTAATTAATTTAAGGTAAACTACTGCAATAGTATTTATGTTTTAAGATTTGTACAATTTTGGACACTTATGTTTAGTTTAAGTGATTTTTTTATATTATTATAATGAGATTAAATGATTTTGTTGCAGAAGAGACTAGATATAAATATGTTCCAAAACTAAAACTAAAAATTGTTTCAATTCCATCTTTCTAATGAATTAAAGGTAGAATACCCTTACCTGCAAAACTTCCAATAAATTCAGACTACTCTTAGATGTTTAGCTCGGCATAAACATAGGTAACACAAATGCTTAGTTGAATCTAACATTTCATGTTTTTTAAAAGAAAAAAATTGGGTAATCTTCACCAGTGGTCCCTTTTGTTTAGGGTGTGTTTTATTTTGGTCACCAAAATTCAAAAACGTGTATTCTGGTCCCTAACGTTACAAAACGTTTATATTTTAGTCACCCAACCGTTAGTCTCCGTTACTTGACTAACGGGTGGCTGACATGGCTCGTTAAAAAAATAAAAAATCCACGTGTTTAGGCCACTGTCACTGCCCTATGGAACAGCAACGCCGGCGATACTGGTTAAGAGCAAAGGACGCCGTCTGATTCTGTCGAGTAGAAACGTGGCCACTAGGATGAAGATCGTCTTGGAAAATCCGACGGCAACTTAGCCTGGTGTACTCCTGATCGAGCCCATGGCTCCCTCAACCGCAACTTTCCATGGCCGTTCATCGGCAGCCACTCCTCGCCAACCAACCACGGTGGCCGAAAACATGTAAACTCGGAACCCTTTTGCTTTAATTTCGATTTAAATTTCAAAAAAACTAAACTTTGATTTAAAATCCGAAAAAACCTTTAGATTTTGCTTTAAAACAACGTTCTAATCGAAAATTTTGAAACTCCTCTTAGTTTTAAAAATGAATTTTTTGGGAGAATAAAGCCTTTTGGATTTGGTTTTGAAAAAGGGGAAAAAGATGAACCCTAAAAATGTATGCAAAATGAGAAAAAAAGGAATACCTCTGCCCGAATGCTCTTTTTGCTTTGTATTTCTAAGATTGTCAAAAAAAATCCCCTCTTACATTGTTTCAATTCGAGCTTTATAGCCGATTTTTTATTAAATTAAAATAAAACCCTAAAATTCCATTGGTTGCTGCATTTCTGAAATCCTTATTATTATGTTGTCTAGTGCAGTTGGCCTTTGGAGAAATGGGGATCGGTCAGTGCATGGAGCAGGGGCGGCTGAGACTGATCGGTTGTTAAACCGAGAGGAGGGGCTAAGTTGCGGTTGAGGGAGCCATGGGCTCGATCAGGAGTACACCAGGCTAAGTTGCCGTCGGATTTTCCAAGACGATCTTCATCCTAGTGGCCACGTTTCTACTCGACAGAATCGGACGGCGTCCTTTGCTCTTAACCAGTATCGCCGGCGTTGCCGTTCCATAGGGCAGTGACAGTGGCCTAAACACGTGGATTTTTTTATTTTTTTAACGAGCCATGTCAGCCACCCGTTAGTCAAGTAACGGAGACTAACGGTTGGGTGACTAAAATATAAACGTTTTGTAACGTTAGGGACCAGAATACACGTTTTTGAATTTTGGTGACCAAAATAAAACACACCCTAAACAAAAGGGACCACTGGTGAAGATTACCCAAAAAAATTTAAGAGGCTTTTTGTTCAAAGTGGATGTTACCGAAGTCATACAAAGAACAACATCTAGGAACTATCAAGGAGAAAGGAAACAACATTGAACTATTAGTGACAGCAAAAAGTCAAAATCAGATGAAATTTTTTGAATCAAAATAGGAGATTCTTTAAATAAAATTAGAATGGTTTTGAGAATACACATAGACAAAAGGCTCTCAATTTTTGAGACTACAACTTTCATGGATTAAAAATGTACAGAGAAGGCAGTCCAATAAGCTCGATGGAGACTTGTTTTTCATCTAAATTACAGTGTTTGCTTGTAAAAATTAATCAAATAAAACATTAATTAACATTAAAAAATATAATGAAAATAAAATATAAAAATCATACAATTGAAAATTAATATAATAAAAATTTGAGATTGAGTTAAATTGAAAAAAAACATGAAAAATGGCAAAGAATAGAAAAAAAATAAGATATTGTAAATATAAAAGAATAAATGTATATACAAATTATTTTTATTTTGGTAATTAAAATAAGAATAAAAAGATAGTTTAGGGACATCTAAAAATTTTATCTTTCTTTTTATTGTGTTAAATCAACATCTAGTTAATCTTTAATGGCAACAAACACCTCAATAACCATAAGTTTAAATTTAAAAGCTAGTGACCAAAACTATACAAACTCTAAACAAATTATTTTTATTTTGATGGTCAAATTAAAAGTGAGATAATAGTTTAGAAACATCTAGATAAATTATCTTTCTTTTTATTGTGTCAAATCAATCTCCTATTAAAATTTAACGACAACAAACATCTCAATAACTATAAGTTTATAGATTAAAAACATAAATGACCATAATAATTGAATTTAAAAACTGGTGACAAAACTATACAAACAAATAGCCATTACAATAATTTACCCATTGATTTATCATGATTCACAAAAATTTTAGGGTAAACTACATAACTATTGCAAAAGTCGCAATTTGACCAATTTAATTTACTTTCTTTTGAAGTAATTAAACCATCACACTATTAAATTGGGTACAATTTGACCACCAGCCGCTAAAGGTTAACGGCAGGATGATGTGTCAGTTAAAAAAATAAGAGTATAATTACACATTTGGTCCTTACTACTTATACCACATGTCACCACCTAATTAAAGAAAGAAATGCAAAAAAAACACAAATACATGTTGGGGATCAAACATGCGTCTCATAACAACTTAAACTGTTGGCTTACCAGCACACCAAATAATGTATTGTAATATATTTCCTGCCATGCAAACTATAGTTTTTTCAAATCGTTCGAAAAAAGCTACTGTTTTTTACAACAACGTTAATCTAGAAAAATCGCCAAATCATTATCTTTCTAAAAATTTAGAAATTTTTTATTACTCTAAATAATAATTTTATTCACTTTTCCGTACATAAAAAAATTCGGAATGATTAAATTATTTGATATATAATGATTCAATGATCGTAATTAAAATTATATTTAATCAAATAAAAAGAATTGTGAAAAAAATCATTAAAAAGTATAAAAAAATACACAAATTAGAAAACAGAGGAAGCATCAGAAACCAAAAATTATCCCCAGTAGCAAAAGAGCCTTACGGTCCGCATCATGGTTCAATCTTCTTAAAGAAGATCGCATCATCTGCTTCCTCTCCTTTCACTGTTTTGAATTCAAAATCTGGGTTTAACGAAAAAGAATCAAATTTCATATATATATATATATATATATATATATATACACATAAAAGAAAATCTTTATAAAATCACAATATCAGAAAAAAGAAAAAGCTCAGAAGAAAATATGGGTAGAAAGAATTATCAGCACAGATTAAAATCAGAGTGGTGCATGACTTACTCGAATTTTCTCATCATTGCCCAGATTCTACAAAGAAGAAAGTTTCTTTTTTCAAATACGAAAAAGAATCAAATTTCATATCATATATATGTATATGTATATACACATAAAAGAAGAATCTTTATAAAATAACAATATCAGAAACAAGGAAAAGCTCAGAAAAAAATATGGGTAGAGAGAATTATCAGCACAGATTAAAATCAGAGTGGTGCATGACTTTCTCGAATTTTCTCATCATTGCCCAGATTCTACAAAGAAGAAAGTTTTTTTTTTCAAATACGAAAATCAAGAGGGAAAAAGAAAGCTGCAGACTTGAAATTAGAATCGATGCCATGAGACACTCAACTGGGTTTGACAATTTATAAAGGGGTGAGGCTATGGAAAAAGAAACCCTAATCCGCATCTCGCGTTTTCTTTAGTTTTATTGTCATTACAATTTTACCCTCCCTCGCCCTTTCTATTTCCGGGCTCTGGTTTTTGGGATGGACTCGTGGGCTCATGGTTTTGGAAGAGCTTGATAATTTACATTGGCGCGAAAACCATGGTTGCTTTCGAACAGCCCAATTAACTCACCCAACTCGTTAACTCTATCGAGTCATGCGGCCAGAAGAGTCCCGACTCAATGCGTCTAAAGTTCCTCTCAAGAACTCTACCGACGTCCGAGTCAAGCTCGTTTCTTCACCACTCTTTCTTCTCAACGATTCTTCCCCAGTCAACTCTCTCGACCGGATGCTTACAACACGAGAGATACAGCCACCTTGTAAGGCTATGCTTGCAACAATGCGGAGAAGTCAAAACTCATTACCTGTTCGACGAAATGTCTCAGACAAGAGACCGGGCTTTGAAAGCCGGAAAAATGATACACGCACACGGTTTGCAACTCGGGTTTTGTCCAAAAGGGTTGTTGGGAAATGCAATTCTTGATCTTTATGCTAAATGTGGAGATGTGGATTCTGCTGAGAAGGCATTTCATAGCCTTCAAAAGAGAGATGTATTCGCCTGGAACTCGGTTATTTCGATGTATTCAAAACGGGGGTTGGTAGAAGATGTTGTCAAGAGCATTGGACCTTTGCTGAATAGTGGGGTGTTGCCAAATGAGTTCACTTTTTCCACTCTTTTACCTGCATGTGCCAGGTTGAAAGATGTTGAATTTGGTAGACTAGTGCATTGTTTTATTGTTAAAATGGGCCTTGAAGCGAGTTCTTTCTGTGAAGGTGCTCTTATTGATATGTATTCGAAGTGTAATTATGTAACTGATGCTCGGAAGGTGTTTGATGGGTCAATGGATCTTGATACAATTTCGTGGACATCAATGATGGCTGGTTATGTTCAGGTTGGCTTGCTTGAGGAGGCACTAAAAGTGTTTGAAAGCATGCTGAAAGTTGGTCATGTTCCCGATCAGGTGGCTTTTGTTACCATCATAAATGCATTTGTGGGCTTAGGGAGACTTGATGATGCACGTGCCTTGTTTTTCCAAATGCCTAATCCGAATGTTGTAGCCTGGAATGTGATGATTTCAGGGCATGCCAAGAGAGGTTACGAGGTGGAGGCTATTGAGTTTTTCCAAAATATGAAGGCATCTGGTGTTAAGTCCACACGTTCCACATTGGGAAGTGTGTTGAGTGTGATTGCTAGTTTAGCATCTTTAGACTTCGGCTTATTGGTTCACGGTGAGGCAATTAAACAAGGGTTAAATTCCAACGTTTATGTCGGAAGCTCTTTAATCAGTATGTATGCTAAGTGTGAGAAAATTGATGCTGCAAAGAAAGTATTTGATGAGTTGCATGAGAAAAATGTTGTATTGTGGAATGCAATGCTCGGAGGTTATGCGCAAAGTGGGTACGCTGATGAAGTCATTGAGTTGTTTTCTCAGATGAAGGAATCTGATTCTCACCCTGATGATTTTACCTATACAAGTATCTTGAGTGCATGTGCTAGCCTAGGATGTCTGGAAACAGGTCGCCAATTTCATGGGTTTATCATCAAGAAAAAATTTGCATCAAATCTATTCGTGGAAAATGCATTGGTTGATATGTACGCAAAATCTGGTGCTTTAAAGGAAGCAAGGCAGCAATTTGAGATCATAAAAGATAGAGATAATGTTTCTTGGAATGCAATTATTGTTGGATACATGCAAGATGAGAATGAGCTTGAGGCTTTTAGCATGTTTCGAAGAATGATTTTATATGGAATTGTTCCCGATGAAGTGTCGTTGGCCAGTATACTCAGTGCTTGTGCAAATGTTCGGAGTCTTGAACAAGGGAAGCAAGTCCATTGTCTTGCACTCAAATCTGGTTTAGATAAGAGCCTCTATGCAGGAAGTGCCCTTATTGACATGTATGCCAAATCTGGGGCCATTGGGGATGCAGACAAAGTCCTCTATGGTATGCCTCAACGGAGTGTGGTCTCCATGAATTCTATGATTGCTGGATATGCACCAAAATATTTAGATAGAGCAGTTACCCTATTAAAAGAGATGCAGGTCGATGGATTGAAACCATCTGAAGTAACATATACTAGCCTTTTAGATGCCTGTAATGAACCTCGTAAGTTGAACATAGGAACGCAAATCCACTGTCTCATAGTAAAGAGAGGCCTTTTGTATGATGAAGAATTCCTGGGGGTTTCTCTTCTGTGCATGTACAAGAACTCCCTTAGAGATACAGATGCGGGAATTCTGTTTGAAGAGTTCAAAAACCGAGAAAGTGCCATCATATGGACTGCTTTAATTTCAGGTCATACGCAAAACGACTGCAATGAGGAGGCCTTACACTTTTTCCGAGAGATGAATAGCTGCAATGTATTACCCGACCAAGCTACATTTGTCAGTGTCCTTAGAGCATGTGCTGTTTTATCTTCTTTGCAAGAAGGCAGACAGATCCATGCTCTAATTTATAATACTGGTTATGTTTCAGACGAGTTAACAACTAGTGCCCTTGTAGATATGTATGCTAAATGCGGTGAAGTTAAATGTTCTGCACAAGTTTTTGATGAAATGAATAGCAAGAACGGTATTAGTTGTTGGAACTCAATGATAGTCGGGTTCGCTAAAAACGGTTATGCAGAAGATGCATTGAGAATATTTTTTGAGATGAAGCAAACACATGTAATGCCTGATGATGTCACCTTCCTCGGTGTTCTTACTGCATGTAGTCATGCAGGGAAGGTATCTGAAGGTCGTCAAATTTTTGACACAATGGTTAATTATGGGATTCAGCCAAGAGTAGATCATTGTGCCTGCGTCGTTGATCTTCTTGGACGATGGGGGTTTCTTAAAGAAGCGGAGAACTTCATCAACAGTCTAAAGTTTGAACCCGATGCTATGATTTGGGCAGCACTACTCGGTGCTTGCAGAATACATGGAGATGAAATTAGAGGACGGCGAGCGGCAGAGAAACTGATTGAATTAGAACCCGAAAACTCTTCTCCCTATGTACTGCTTTCTAACATATATGCTGCAACAGGAAACTGGGATGAGGTTAATGCTCTGAGGAGGAGAATGAGAGAAAAAAGAGTCCAGAAGTTCCCTGGTTGTAGCTGGATCGTCGTGGGACAGAAAACGAATTTGTTCATTGCAGGAGATAAGTCTCATCCTAAAGCTTATGAAATCGAACAAGTTTTGAAGGATTTGGTTCTGTTGATGAGAGAAGACCGGTATGCTCCCGAAGTGGATTCATTGTTGCATGAGGAAGAGTGATAAAAGCCTCATATTGCAGTAGGTGAAAAAGAGAGATCAGACCCTAAATATAGTAAAATGGTGACCATTTTACAAAATGGCTTGCTTGCTTGCAAGTTGCAGGCCAAATATGTATAATTTATGTGAGCTTGGATTTCTTATTAGAAATGGGGTTTTTAAGTGTTTTACAATGCAAACAAAGCCCCATTGGCCCAACCTTTGTAAACTTGAATGAGAGTCAAGTTATTCATAACTTCATATGAATTCTTATGCCAAAGTTTCACTACAAATAGACTCCAAATGCTACCATTTTGTGCACCAAAACTAAACCAATAACATCAACTTCATAGTGTTTCTAAATCCTCATTTCACAATGGCCTCTTCTGTTAACTTCAACTTCCCTTATTTCTCTCCTCCACCACCTCACCACCCTTTCCAGCCACCTCCACCGCCGTACCATCCGGCCTCACCACCTCCTCCGCCACCAAACCATCCGGTTTCACCGCCTCCACCACCTCATCATCCAATCACTCCACCGCCGCCTCATGTACATCCTCCGCCACCTCCCCATGTGCGTCCACCGCCAGCACCTGTTCCTCCACCACCATCACCAAATAACCACACGGTTATAATCATCGTCTTCGTATCATGCGGCGGTGTGTTCTTCCTTGCATTCCTTGCGGCGGCTCTCTTTTGTTTCCTCAAGAAAAAGAAGAAGACGGTTCAAAAAGCTGACGTGGTACACGTCGATGAACATGTGAAAATCAAGGAGGCCATTGTTGAAGGTCCCGATGGACCTCGCACAGTTTTACTAGAGATTGAAGATGATATTCATATCGATGAAGAGATTGCAAAAACACAGAGAATCGAAAAAGGTTCTAATCTCCATTCTACCGAGCAAAACTTTAAAGACATCGAAGCAGACGGTAAAGCTTCTACGAGTTCTCATCATCACCATATGCTGGAACACAAGGCATAGTCTTGTTTCTGTTCCTCATAAATAATAATCATTTAAATCAATATTTAAACACGATTGTTGAAGCCATATTTTTAATGTACTTTAATTTGACATAAGTATGTCATGTGTGATTTACACAAGTTAATTTCTTTTACATAATTCCACGATCTGTATTGATTGACATTTTAATAAATTAACTGTTAAATTCAATAATATAATTATACATACCATATATATATAATTTCTTTATTCATTATTTCTATTATATGGATCTTTAACAATCGAATTTGTTATATTGAACATTTTTTTTAAGATTTTAATACACTATGTGAGAAGGAATAAAACATTATATATAAGGTTATATTTTGATATACAAGTTGTGTAAAAAATTTTACACAACCCTTCATATTTAAACTATAAAATTTAAAATTTAAATTCTTAACCCTAACACCCTAAATCCTAAACTTTAAACCTTAAACTCTAATTTTTAACCATAAATCTTAAATTATACATCATACAACATAAACCCCAAACCCTAACCTAAACCTTACAATTAAAAGACTTGTGTAAGTTTATATAAGCTTATGTATCAAAGTATTTTGCTTATATACAAGTACTGTTAAAATTTGTGATTGATGTTTAGTTAAAAGTTACTAAACTTACTTTGATAAATAAATTATATTCAATACAGTACGGTGGAAATTAAAAGTTTTCACAATCGTCTTAGGTTTAGGGTTTAAGGATTCAATTTAAGATTTAGTGATTTAGAATTTAGGGTTTAAGGTTAGAATTTAGGGTTTAACTTTTAGGTAATATGACATGATTTAAGTTTTAACCTATAAATCTTAAATTTTAACTCCAAACCCTAAATTCTAATCACAACTCCTAAATTATAAACCCCTAAATTCTACGCTTTAAATTAAATATCTAAATCCTAAAACTTAGACGCTTTTAGAAATTTTCCTATTACCGGTATATGAAATAATTACACTTCGTAAATATCTATAGGAAAAAAAGCTTGATATGTGAAAACCACCCCATATAGCATTCCACCTTGAGCCTTAATCCAAGCTTATTAGAATTAAGGTAAGCCGTAGTAATTAATAATTGACCTTAATTAGAAGTAAAGAATAGTCTACTGAAACTTGAAAGCCTGCTCTTGCTTTGCTTGTGTTTTCTTCAATTGTAGACATGTTTTGGGGTCAGTGGTTTGTCCGGCTTAGTTGATTCGATCCGGTTCAAATTAAATTTGGACATAATTTTTTTTTTACTTTGAACTGTTCAAGTTTGAAATGTATTAGATTTGAATAATAAAAATCATTTTTATTTAAATTTAATTATATAAACATTACTATTAAACGTAATTAGATAAATCTTAAATAACAGTAATATTTTTAATAATTTTTTTTAAAGATAAAGGCAACTTTATTAATGGCGGAATTAATCGCTATGTAACAGTAAAACGAGCCTCATTAAAAAAACTTTCTTAAGTGTAGGAAAAAGAGTGCACGTAGACTAACAGTACACGACCAAATACTTGCCCTATTTAACAGATTACACAATTTAGCCGCACTACATCTCTAACACTAATCTGCTTGGATTACACCCTCCCGAACTTCATGAGACATAGATAGACCCATTATCCTACCTTACCATCGAGACCATACAACACGACCGTGTTTGAGGTCGACCCAATTTGTGAGCTTCACAATTGTTTTCTCTGAATGCAAAGCATACCTTCCAAGCGAATTGGTCAACGAATATGCCTTGCATCTTCAAATCTTATCATGAAAACAAGGGGAGATGACAAAGGTTTTTCAATCCAACTTACTGCTAGTAGACTGTCTGATTCGACTATCAACTGATGCGTCTTCGACCATTTGAACTCCAAAAACTTGCAAAATGCCTCAGAAATTGAACATATTTCCTGGTTGGGTCAGACAACCCTATATTTATCGAAAAAGTTATAATACGATACCACACAAAACAGAGGATTCAATGCATCAAAATGCATTCACAAACTCAACAACAACAATTCGTAACAATCATCTTCAAACACTAACCGAAACCTCTTCAAAACTACCGAAATCAACATCAAACATCATCCACACTTAACTCAGCAAAAACCTAATGATTTAATCCACTTATTACCTTCCATTAACATTCGAAAGCAACTTAACATCAACCTTATATCTCTAGCATACATTAAACCACTTCAACACCTCAAAAATACATAATTATCAACCTAGAAAATTAGAGATTCACATAGTTTCAAGATTCTAATGTTAAAACCATCATATTAACATCATTTAGCATCAAAATCATGTTTAAAATTGATCAGGAACTCAGCAAAATAAATCTGATACGAAAATCACAAAATCTCACCAATTAAACCTTAGTTTAACCAATTTTCTTATTTAAATCATTAAAACCCATTAGGAAACAAATTAAAAGAGTCAAGAACTTGAGAATTTCAGTAAAGAACCTTTGATTAGAGGAGAGAAACGAAAATCACCTCTAATAATTGGCTTTCCCCTTAATTGGCATGATTTGAGTGAAATCTCCAAGAACATATAAAGTTTGATGTAGAAATTCAGAGAATCAATGGAAGAATCAAAAAGAGAAATCAAGAAATTTATTCTCTAGTCATTTTAGAGTATAAAATGTAGTTTGGATGCTGAGAAAATTGAGAGCAAAAGTAGTTAAGTAAGAAAAAGTGATTTTAATCAATAATTAATTAAATTCATTTTATTTCCCATTAATATCCATTTTAAAATAGCTTAAATTAAGGGAAAGTCTGATTAAAAGCTTTGGTAAAATAGCTCATTAAAGATTCAAAGTTTTGACCATTTTACATTTTAGTAACCAAAAATAGTTTTAAAACTTTACATTTTGGTCACTAGCCAAAATGTCATTAAATCTGATTTTATTTCTTCAAATTGACTTTACCAAAGCCCTAATTATAATACTTAGTTATTTTTAAACATTTTTTCTATATTTTATTCCTCATTAAAACATTTAATATCAATTAAATCTCGAAACTAGCTCGAATCGACTAACTCGGTTCTCCCGAACCGCCTAACCTTCCATATTAACATCTAGGCCCAAAATCGGGGCGTTACAACTTCCCCCAGTTAATAGATTTTGTCCTCGAAATTTACCTAGAGGAAAAAGATGCGGAAATTGGCTTTTCATGTCCGCTTTATTTTCCTACGTGGCCTCATCAACTCTACGATGTCGCCACAACACCTTTACAAGTTCAATCGTCTTGCCACGAAGAACCTTGCTACTAGAATCTAGAATCTCTAAAGATTCCTCATCATAAGATAGATCCGGTTGTAACTCAATATCCTCCACCGGCATCACAAGCGATGGATCCGATCTATACCTCCGCAACATTGATACATGGAACATCATGAATCTTTTCCAACTCAAGAGGCAACCTCAAACGATAGGCTAAAAGACCTATACGTTCCACAACCTCATATGGTCCAATAAACCTCGGACTAAGCTTTCCCTTACGTCTAAAACGCATTACCTTTTTCCAAGGCGACACTTTCAAGAACACACGGTCTCCAACAACATACTCAATCTCCCTACGGTTTAAATCTGTGTAGGATTTCTAGCGATCCGAAGCTGCTTTTAAGCGATCGCAAATGAGCTTCACTTTCTCATTTGTGCCTTTCAACACATTCTGCATAGAAACATACTTTTCCCTAACATCAACCCAACACAAAGGCGTACGACACTTCCTACCATACAAGGCTTCATACGACGCCATTTGTATACTAGTCTAATAACTGTTGTTATAGGCAAACTCCACCAAAGACAAATGTTTCTCCTAGATTCCTTGGAACTCAATGATGCAACACCTCAACATATCCTCCAAGACTTGGATCACACGTTTGGACTGACCATATGTTTGAGGATGATACGAAGTACTGAAATTCAACCGTGTACCCAAAGCTTGATGCAAACACTTCCAAAACCTGATGTAAACTATGGATCCCTATCCGAAGATATAGACTTAGGTACTCCGTGCAAACACACAATCTCCGCAATATACAAATTCGCCAACCTATCCAAGGTATACGTCGTATGCACTGACACAAAATGTGCACAATTCGTAAACCGATCAACAATCATCTAAATGGAATCTTTCTTAGTTGGCGTCAATG
This sequence comes from Hibiscus tridactylites, assembly GCA_958450335.1. Classification (NCBI taxonomy): domain Eukaryota; kingdom Viridiplantae; phylum Streptophyta; class Magnoliopsida; order Malvales; family Malvaceae; genus Hibiscus; species Hibiscus tridactylites. The sequence continues at coordinate 32,153,254 of OY288273.1, read as the reverse complement.
GCAACCCAGACACAAAATCCATATTGATTCTCTCCCACTTCCATTTCAGTATCATCAACGGTTGCAACAACCCGGAAGGAAACTGATGCTTAGCCTTCACTCATTGACATACCGTGCATTTAGCAACAAAATCGACCATATCTTTCTTCAAACCAACCCAATAATACTCCTCTTTCATGCCTCTATACATCTTAGTACTATCGGGATGCATAACAAAAGGACTACTATGCGCTTCGGTCAAAATGGTACGCCTCAACTCATCATCGTTAGACACCACCATCCGACCCTTGAAACACAACACTCCATCATTATTAAAATGAAAATCTGACGGATTTCCATCCATGATATCCTTAACATGCAGCACCAACTCCCCATCATAAGGTAACTTGTCCTTAATCAACAGCGACAAAGATGGCTTTACTTGCAACTCGGCCAATAAACCTCTATCTCGCGTCACATTCAACCGTACAAACATTTCCCGCAACTCCACCGCAACCTTCCTACTCAAGGGATCCGCCACAACATTAGCCTTACCCAGATGATACTCAATCTTTAAATCATAATCCTTAAGGAACTCTAACCATATATGTTGCCTAAGATTCAAATCCTTTGAGTCGTCAAATACTTTAAACTCATGTAATCCGTGTACACAATACACTTCTCACCATATAGATAATGCCTCCAAATATTTAATGCAACACCACCGCAGCAAGCTCAAGATCATGTGTAGGATAATTATGCTCGTGCACTTTTAACTGTCTAGATGCATAAGCTACAACTATTCCTCCTTGCATCAACACACAACCCAAACCTACATATGATGCATCGCTATAAAAAACAAACTCATTTCCTGACTCCAGTTGAATCAAGATTGTAACTTGTATCAAAGACTCCTTCAACCTTTCAAAAGCTCGTTGTCTATCCTTCGTCCACTCGAAACGGACATCCTTCTGTAACAATTTGGTCAACAGAGAAACGATTCTCGAAAAACCATCCACAAACCGATGGAAATAACTAGCCAGGCCTAAGAAACTACGAACCTCCGACACTGACTTATGCGACTTCCAACTTAACACTACCTCGATCTTATGTGGGTCAACCCGAAATTCCTTCGGCTGACACAACATGCCCAAGAAAGACAACCTCCTTAACCCAAAACTCACACTTGCGTAACTTAGCATAAAACCGATTATCCAACAATGCATGAAACACGGTTCACAAGTGTCTATCATGATCCTCCTTAGTACGAGAGTACACAAAAGTATCATCAATAAACACAACTATGAATTAATCCAAAAACTCATGGAATACTCGATTCATCATGTCCATGAACGATGCTGGTGCATTGGTCAAACCAAACGACATCACCAAGATCTCGTAATGCTCGTGCCTAGTACGAAATGTAGTCTTAGGCACATCCACATCCTTTACCTTCAACTGGTAATACCCAGACCTCAAACAAATCTTAGCAAACACCGAAGCACCTCTAAATTGATCAAATAAATCATCAATCTATGGCAAAAGATACTTATTCTTAATCGTCAACTTATTCAGTTGCCGATAATCAATGCACATCCGCATCGTGCCATCCTTATTTTTCACAAACAATACCGGTGCACCTCACAACGAAACACTAGGCCTAATAAACCCTCGATCACGCAACTCTTAAATTTGCATCTTTAACTCCTTCGGTGCATGCAATAGGGAACAATAAACATCGGAGCTATATTTGCATACAACTCAATACCAAACTCTACCTCTCTATCCAGTGGCAAACCCAACAATTCCTCCGAAAAAACACCTGGAAACTCACATACTGTACGAATGTCTTGAACGCACACTTCATTCGATACCAGATTCATGACATAGGCTAAGAATGCTTGAGAACCATATTTCATCATACGACTTGCTTCTAGAGCCGAGACAACATTGAGCAAGAACGCAACATTCTAACACAACCACCACTTCAAAATCATCGACAAGTTTCAAGGTAACTCGCTTGATCTCAAAATCAACAACAACCATATGCTCAGTTAACCAACACATGCCCAAGATTACACCAAAACCATGAAATGGAAACTCTACATGTATATTAAGCAAATGCACATGCTCACGCAAGATATATGAATGCGTAAAACCAGAATCAACCAAAGATAACAACGATAAAGATTGCAAAGTAAATGTACTTGCAATCACATTGGTGTCATTACGTCCCTCGCGATGTGCATACACCATCGCAGGACAACCACCCTCTGGTTGAATAGCAACGGTATGAGCCACCATCCTTGGACATTCGTCACTTTGCTGAAACTGTCCTCAGCCATGATCATGTCCTCTCTGTGGTGCAATCGTATGTGCCCTGGCTTGTGCACCACCAGCCAACAACATACAATCACGTCTCAAATGATTGCTTGATCCACAACTCCAACAAGAATTAGCAACAAAAGCTGCAGGAGCCTATCCCTTACGAGCCAAATGTGGACAGTCTCGCCTTATGTGATCACGCGATCCACAAACCCAATAGGTGTTATGCGGTGCTCTAGCCTGGGTACCCTGATCCTGAGGTCTTTGCCCAATAATACCTCCAACTTGCCTCATCTCAGGACGATACCTTTTTTCACGATGCTTCTTAAACTAACCACCACTGGAACTAGAATTCGCAGCTCTCTTGCCAGAGCTAGAACCTCATACACGAGAAGATAAACCCAAATTCTTCCCAATGTCCTTCGAATGTGTCACCAACACGTTGAAATCGGTGTAATCAAAAGCCATCATAAAGGTCTTAACTTCTTGCACCAATCCGTAACAGAATTGGTCGCAATGATGCCTCTAATCTAGTACCAGTTCAGGAGCATACTAACTCAACCGAACAAATTGTACCTCACACTTTGCCAGAGATATACTACCCTAAACCAAGGCCATAAACTTGCGCTTCTTCTCATCCAAGCATCTAACTCCTAGATACTTCTTCTTAAAAACATCTTGAAAGAAATCTCAAGTTACATCACTAGGTTCCATGCCCGCGATCACGGTAGTCCACCAACTATAAGCGTTTCCTTGCAACAGAGATACAACACAACCAAGCTTATGGGAATTATTGCTGGTCATCCACTCCTCGAATGCCTCGAGTGCCAACCCTCTAAACTCAACTCCTCCCAAGCTACGCAAACATTCCAACATCAACCTCATTTGCCCAGAAGCTGGTGCAGGTGCATGCACTCCAGAAACGACAACTTGAAAAGCTCTGGTCATCGCTTGAATCAAAGGCGTCATATCACCCAACACTGGTCCAGCTGGCGCAGGTGGTACTTGCTTCACACATTCAGAAGGTATGACGTTCTCCTAATTCCCCTGCCCAATGGCAGCAACATTCGTGCCAAACCTCAATTCTCTTCTCGGTCCCATCGTACTAAAATATCTAAGGCATGATAATCACATCAAACAAAAATAGTTAGGCCAGCTTCAAGCGAAGATCCAAGACTTCCATTTCAAATCAAATATTTCAGATTATAGTAATAAGGCAATGTGTCCTACAAGACATCTCCCCCTAACATGGCAGATAACAATCAATGTACATATAGCAATCACCGTGCATAACAAACAAACAAAATGGTCAATCAATAACAACATCCCAACAATCATAACCTCATCCCAATTATCGCAAATCTGGCTTTGATACCAACAAATATAACCCCCTCGACCCGACCTAGCCGCCAGACCGAACCGAGCGAGCTACATTGGGCTTGCCGAAACAAACCCGAGAAAAGGTTACTCAATTTACGTCCATTTTTTCTTTTCTAGATGCAACTTATTAATCTATGGTGAACATACTGGCAACGAATGAATTATCGAAGAAAACGAATGACAGAAAGGCAACTAATTGCATATATACGCATTTCAAGGACTAAAATGTAATTTTGGTATATTATAAGAACTTGGCCAAATTTTAGGTTACCAATCTTCAATTAATCAGATTACTTGCTTGCTTGCAAAATTTCAGCTCAGAACGATCATCCAAACTCATACAATTGCATTCACAAGAATTAGGGACCAAAATGAAAGAATCAGAAACTTTAGTCAACCCATTAACCATAAAACGACTACCAGTATCGGTACACGTAACACGTATAAGTGTATTGATACACTTTCACAAATTCTAAATCCTAGATTCCAATAGCAACAACTCGTATCGATATATCCTTTCATGTACCGAAACCCATAGCCAAAATACACAAACACATACCGATACACCTTCCCCTGTATCGATACGACATGCCTAAAAATGCATACTTGTATCGATAGAGACTTATGCATATCGATACGCTCATACTTGTATTGTCCAATTTGGCTAGTTTTTCACACTATCATGAATCCAAACATGGTTCAAACATAACCAAGATATACTAGGACTCACACCACACCCAAACATCGTAGTTACATGCTTAAAACATCACAACATGCTTCAACCATGAATCTAGAGGCATGCATCCTAGAATCAATCCATTCAAAGCATGAATTACCAATTCAAAGCAACAACCAAACATATAAGGCCAATTACAATCTCAAAACAACAATACAAACTTTCTCAAACAGAGAGTTTAGCAAAAATCCTCCCAAAACAACAATGAACCCCATTGCCTTTATTATTACTAAGTTAGTTCAAAAACCATACTTTCGATTGTTCAAGTCTTTGGATTTCCTCTCGCTTGCTCGTCGTCGCCACTCTTTAATTCTCTACATTAATGGACAAAAGGAGCATAAGCACACTAGGCTTAGTGAGGAGTGCTCAAAACACAAACACTATCAATGCAATTAAAACCATTTTTTCAAAACATCATTTAAACATCATGCCTTTGAAAACCATACATTTAACACTTTTTGAAAACCAGCATACTAAACCATATGCTACATGTATTATGGATCAACAACAAAATTCTTATTTGCCAACCCTCAATTTAAGCTTTCTCATGCATAACAACCCATATGCAAGGCTTAAAGAGTAAACATGTATAAACCAACATTATACAACACAATCCATCAACATGATACATTACCAATTATATTTTCTTTGAAGTGATCATAAACCAAGTTCCACTTTCTAAAATATTACATCGGATACACGGATTCAACAAGTGTCCTCCCAACACTTCATGCCATCTCAATCGAAATTTATGGTACAATCACAACCTAGTATAATCACAACCCCAATCATCGGTTAGACGCATAATCCACTAATAAGAGTTTTTGGTACCATATAACCCATCAACCGTTAGGGTACTCGTGGTGGAGTATTCGGTACACATAAACCCCATCAACACTCGAGGTGACTTATTTATAGTGCACTATCAATCCTATGGTCAGCCTACTCTATCCGATAATATTTTAAACCACATCACTTGTCAATATATTCATTATTAACCATATATCTCACTGTTTTCATATGCATTTAACCAAAACATTTCCAATGCACTAAACCATACATTCACAAGTATAAACCATACTTACATAGATCATTTCGCAAATGCATCCATCATCAACATATGATCAAAATCAATATAAACCATACTTAAATCATGCATAAACAGTAGGTATCATGTAATTCAAAAACAAGTGCATAAAACCAATTTCGCCAAAGTACGACTGAGGGAGAATTCTCAATATACTTACTTCTAAGTTTAAGCCAGCGTTTTAAGCTAAGATTAAACTCCCAAAATAACCTTTAAATCATTTCAACACTAAAAACCACGTTCTCACTCACCGACAACACAAATCTTCATTCGCTGATGCGAACCACTCCTACAAAGCTTTCGAAGCAATGCTACAAGCTTGAGGATCGACCTCCACTTATTATACCACACAAAAACAGAGGATTTAATGCAACAAAATACATTCACAAACTCAACAACAACAATTCGTAACAATCCTCTTCAAAACTACAGAAATTAACATCAAACATCATCCATACTTAACTCAGCAAAAACCTAACGATTTTTATCTACTAATTACCTTCAATTAACATCTGATAGCAACCTAACATCAACCTCATATCTCTAGCATACACTAAACAACCTCAACACCTCAAAAACACATAACTATCAACCTAGAAAATTAGAGATTCACATAGTTTCAAGATTCTAATGTTAAAACCATCATATTAACATCATTTAGCATCAAAATCATGTTTAGAATAGATCAAGAACTCAGCGAAACAAATCCGATACAAAAATCACATAATCTCATCAATTAAACCTTAATTTAACTAATTTTCATAATTAAATCATTAAAACCCATTAGAAAACAAATTAAAAGAGTCAAGATTTTGAGAATTTCAGTAAAGAACCTTTGATTAGAGGAGAGAAACGAAAATCACCTCTAATAGTTGGCTTTCCTCTTAATTGGCATGATTTGAGTGAAATCTCTAAGAACAAATAAAGTTTGATGTAGAAATTCAAAGAATCAATGGAAGAATCAAAAAGAGAAATCAAGAAATTTATTCTCTGGTCATTTTAGAGTATAAAATGTAGTTTGGATGCTGAGAAAATTGAGAGCAAAAATAGTTACGTAAGAAAAGTGATTTTAATCAATAAAACTCCTTTTAATTAAATCCATTTTATTTCCCATTAATATCCATTTTAAAACAGTTTAAAAATAACCTAAATTAAGAGAAAAGTCTGATTAAAAGCTTTGGTAAAATAGCTCCTTAAAGATTCAAAGTTTTGACCCTTTTATATTTTAGTAACCAAAAATAATTTTAAAACTTTATATTTTGGTCACAAGCCAAAATGTCATTAAATCCGAATTTATTTCTTCAAATTGAATGATCTTGAATAGACGTTCCTAGTATTGCCGTCCATCTCCACGCTCTTCCGTTGTTCCTTGCGAAGAAAACCCTAATGTGGTGTCTATCCATAAGTCTCCCATTAGCCTTATTGACTACATCCGCTGCTAAAGCAAATGTATTTTAATAAAGACATCTACGATACTCATACTCCCATACGATGAAAAAGTAAATGTCCAGCGCTTGTCTCTCCTTTTAGGATTATTGTATGCGATGAAGACATCTACATGTCTCCCATACGATGAAAAAGCTTCCCTCAATGTTGTCTACAAATATCGTGAAACCAAGACGCCGGCGGATACTAATGCACTGTTCTCTCTTTCCAGGCTCGGATTATATTTTTATTAATTTTAATAGTTAACAAATCATAATATGTACCTTTCCAAATTAAATACAATAAAATCTTGTTCAAAAACACTTTTTGAAATTATTTTCGACCTCAATTTTTAACATTAAATTATTTTCTTTTAAAATCGGACCATAATCCTACCCCCATAATCTTTTATGTAATTGGTAACATCCAATGCCATAAAATATTTAATAAAAATGCAAGATCAATAACCAATTAACTATTTACCAACGAGATTAGTCCAAGTGATAAGCTGTTTGGTATCGTTTAAGCAGGTCTTGAGTTCGAGGTCGTGTGTATGCAAAAAATTTCTGCCATGAGACTCACCCATCGAACCCAAGAGTGCGAGGAGGGTCGATCCGGATTAGCCAGGGTAAAACCCTAGAAAATCGAAAGTGCAACCAGAAAAAATTACCAATTAACTATTTCATACCAATAGAGAGTTATTTTATAAACTTGCAACCATAATAGTAGTACAAATTTATCTCGCAACTTGAAACATGATTACAACACATTTATTCTCCCATCATAAACTCATTTAAAACTCATACTAGAGTTTTATGCTGATAGATAGAAAACACACAAAGAAATAGATTTTAACATCCATGCATGGATGATGGATGGGGCCACATGCATCAGTTTCCTCAAGCATCCAAGTGAATCATGCACCTCAGACCTATGCCCTTGAGCATGAGGTCAAACGCCTTGTTGATTTCAGCAAACGGGACCGAGTGAGTTATGAACTTGTCCATATCCAGCCCCAGCTCCTGCATACACCATCATCATCAACATCATCTACATACATACATACATGCATAAATGCATACATTGAAGAGAGTGGTCATATATGGTCACCTTGTTCAAGTATTTTTCGACAACGAGAGGAATATCGGTACGGGGCTTGTAGTTGCCATAGAAAGCACCTTTGAGAGTCCTTTCACTCAGTAGATTCATCGGATGGGTCTTGAATGCATCGTCAATCTTCGGCACACCCACCAGCACACAAACACCCCAACCATCATGGACACATTCGAATGCCGAAATCATGGCTTGGACGCTTCCTGTACACTCGACACTGCGGTCCACTCCGCCGCCGGTCATCTCCACGATCACCTAAATTGGAAGTAATATGTTGGAATCAAAGTTCAACAATGTCTGGAGAAAGAACTAAAAACCAACCTCTTGAACAGGCTTGTTGTAGTCATTAGGATTCACAAATTCTGTAATGCCAAACTTCTTAGCTGCAAGAAGAAGAAAAAAAGTACTATCAATTAGTAAATAGTAGGAGTGTGTAATTTTTACTTAATCCGAACTAGTAAATCGATATGCTACCTTCTTCGAATCGTTTCGGGTTCAAATCAACAGCAATGATCCGAGAAGCCCCGCAGACCCTTGCACCTTCGGCTGCCTAAAAGTTCAAGAAAGCCTGTAAGGATCTAAAACAACTTTTTCCATGGCAGCAACAACCAGGGATTTAAATATCGTTTTCGGTCGCGTTTTCGGTCGCGTCGCGTTTATCGCGGTTGCGGGCATAACGGATGCTATTGCGGTCACTGCGGGTGTCGCGGTCGTGAATTTTTTTAAAATTTACACAACTTAGTGTAAAACATAATAATTATAATTACAAATATAAAAAGTCATTTTTAATGATTTTTAAAGTGCTTTCTAACACTTATGAAATTTTACTAATATTAGAGCATAATTTTTAAGGGCTTAAAGTGACTAGATTAAAAATACAATTCTTTAAAGGCTTAATTGAGATAAGAACGACTTATAAATCAATTTCGGTGCATATTTTGTGATTAAAACATGATAATTATATTATACATGCTTAAAATAAAAAATATTTCAATTATATATAAAATTTCAGAAATATTAAAAAAAATATTGATAAATATATATCAATTGAATATGTAGTTTTAATATTTTACTTAAATTAGTAAATATTAATAATACATCTTATTATTATTGATTTACATCAAAATTATTATTAAAATTAAATTTCTTGATCTATATAGAATATTTGAGTCAATAATAATAATAATAATAATAATATTTAAAGTATAAAAAAACATAACAAAAAGATTATACTAAAAAAGAAAGAAAAGTTGGCTCATTAAACCAAGTAGTAACTCATTAAAGAGTTTATCGGGCCCAACAAAAGTAATAAAATAACATTAAAGATTTTAAAGGGAGAGGAGTCTTCTTCTTCAACTCATCTTCTCCATTTTTTCTGCGCGTAACTGGTCTGACTTCTCAGATCGGGATTTTTTTTAATTTTATTTGACATAACGGATCTATAACGGGAATAGCGGCCCGTTTTCGCCGCTATTGGCCGTTACCCGCTAAATTGCGGCCGTAAACCTCCGCGATTGGTGTGATTCTGTTTAACACCGTTATTTTTGGCAATACCGGTTTCGTCCGGCGGCGCTATCGCGAAATAGCGGCCGCTATTGCGTTTGCGGCCCGCTATTTAAAACCCTGGCAACAACTAACAAGTACTTCTTACAGCAAGTCCAACAGCACCAAGTCCGAAAATTGCGACAGTTTGGCCCTTTCTGGGCTTAGCAACATTCACGGTTGCCCCAAAACCTGTGCATATACCACAGCTAATAGGGCAGACCTTGTCTAGAGGCGCGTTCGGGTTGATCTTCGCGACTTGTCCGACATGGACAACGGTGTATTGGCTAAAAGTGGAGGTGCCAACAAAGTGGTAGATTGGCTGGCCATTGATGGAAAACCTGGTCTTGCCATCGGCAAGCATAACACCTCGGTCGCAATTGATCCGTAGCAGATCGCACATGTTGTTGCTCTCTTCGGACAAGCAGTGCTTGCATTCCTTGCACTCGCCGGTAAAGATCGGGAGAACATGATCGCCGGGCATCAGATCGGTTACACCCTCTCCCACACTCTCCACAATCCTAATTAGAACCACCAAATTTCAGACAAATCTATGTCATAAGCTGCATGTTACCAAGAATGTATGACAAATATTAAACAATTTGAACATACCCTGAGGCCTCGTGACCAAGTATGCGAGGAAACAAGGGAGTGTAACCCTGCCAAATAAAAACAGAAAAGAAAATAAAACACCAGATTTTCCATTGCTTTGTTCTTGTTTGGTTACCGAGAAACTTTTACTTTGCTTACCTTACATTCCCAGTAATAAACATCAGTGTGGCATAAAGCAGTGAAGAGAATCTTAATCCGAACTTCATGCTTCTGGGGTGGCGCCACCTCTATTGTTTCTATTGATAATGGCTTACCGGCCTCCCATGCCACCGCCGCTGCAATTTACATTTTTATCATGTTAAATGGAAATTAATTTACATTTTAATTGGCAAAATCCCAGCAAACATGAATTTCCCATCATTTACTTTCTCTATTTTATGAGTAAATAAAGCTAGGTGATAGTAAATATGAAGCTAGCTGAAATCCAATAATTAGTGTAATGGTCATGGATGCTCATCTGCTTCACCCTTGTGTAGGTTCAAATCCCGACAATAATTTACCTTGAAAATATTATTGTAACATACTTAATAAGAAAAATATAAAGCTAGCTGATCACCTTTGCAACGAATAATCTGACCAGCAGTGCTCATTGTTGACAAAAAAAATCTTAAAGAGAAATTGATCACTGATCTTATGTTTGTGATTGTGCAACTTCACTTGCCTCTATTTATAGCAATAAAAGACGCTCACAGTAAGAACCGTTTCTAAAATTTTAGTGGTCCAAGGACAAACCAAAAAATTATGCCCCTAATAATAAATATTAATTAAAAATAAAATTTAAAAGTAGGGCCCTAATAATAAATACTAAAAAAGTAGGCCCCTAATAATAAATATTAAAAATGAATTTTAAAAGTAGGCCCCTAATAACAAGTATTAGAAAAAAATTAGATTTCTAATAAAAATATTAGAAAAAAATAAATTTTAAGAGTATGTTCGTAATAACAAATATTGAAAAAAAAATCATGTCCCTATTGGACCCCTAATAACAAATATTAAAAATTTAATTTTAAGAGAATGTCCCTAATAACAAATATGAGAAAATTGGCCCCCTAATTATAAGCATTAGAAAAAATCGGGTCTAATAACAAGTATTGAAAAAAAAATAAGAGTGTGTCACTAATAATAAATCTTGAGAAAAAAGTAGTCCCTTAATAATAATTATTGAAAAAATTGGACCCCTTATAACAAATATTAAGAAAAATTAAATTTTAAGAGTAGACCCCTAATAATAAATGGTAGAAGAAATTGAGTCCAAATAATAAGTGTTAAATAAATAAATTTTAAAAGTATACCCCTAATAATAAAATATTAAAAAATTAAATTTTAATATCAAATATTATAAAAAAATAGGGCCTTGGACGGGCGCCCCTCCTGCCCATGCCCATGGACGACACTGCTCACCGTTGCACTTGGTATTGGAAGTGTATGTTGTATTATTTCGATTTTTAATGTATTCATATGTTATATTTTCGTTGAATACATCACATTCAATTATTAGTAAAATTATTAGTAAAATTATGTGTGACACTGAATTTTAAAAAAGTCACAAACAAATCACTCAATCAATTGATTGTTACAAATGTCATTTTTTTCATGAAAAATAAAATGAATGTTGATTTTTTATTTACAATTAGATCACTCTGTTTATCAACGGTAAAAATCAGGTTATTTAATTGTATCAAAAAATGTAATATTCGCTATACATTTAGCAGGAAAGTGAATTTTAGAACACGATGATACATTTGCAATATTATTCACAATTAAGTGGCATATGATATAATTTACCCGGTAATTAATTACATATAAAAAGAGGATACAATCAAAAAGATAAAATTTTGCGAGACTCATTAATTAGGATAAAATTCATCTGCCTTTTTTCGGTGCCACGTATCCTCAACACTAAAAACCACTATAAAATTAAATTTTAAGCCATAACCTTAAATTCTAAATTTTAAACCCTACACCCTATACCCTAAAAAATATACCATACCTCAAATTCCTTAAACTCTAACCATAAACCCTAACCTAAAACTCTAAACTCTAAACATTAACTTAATTTTGAGCATGAGGACATAAATAGGGACACCGAAAAGGGTAGAGAATTTCCATCCCATTAATTAACATAGTGGCTAAGGATGCTCATATTATCCAATCTTGTATGAGTTCAAATCCATATATGAGAATGTAATACCTTTCTATTTAATAAAAAATAAAAAAATGTTAAAATAAAATAAAATTCATTGGATAGACTTGTGTACTTATGTGATGTGTGCCCATTAACTATTTTCGGTACAAGGAATCTTGTTTTGTCACATATGTCCGCGAATTATGAAGGATAAGGGTCCTACTACTTCAATTATTTTTCAACTTTCCTCAATCCTTTTATACTTCTCTATGTATATTTTTTTAGTTAAAAAAGATGAGTTCAGTTGTATATTGCGTTTTAAAAATATTTTGGATTAAAAACACTCATAAACAATGAAGAATAATATAGTTTTGAGATGAAAAATGCTTCGCTTAGATATGCCCGTTCCTAAAATTTTGGTGCTTTATGGTGAACTTATAAATTAAGGCACTTATAACAAGTATAAAATAAATTAACATTTAAAAAAATGACCCTAATAAAAAGTATTAGAAGAAAACCGAGTCTCTAAAAACAAGTACTAGAAAGAAAATTAAATCTGAAGAGTATGCCTATAATAACAAATATTGAGAAAAAATAGGCCTCTAATAATAGGTATTAGGGGAAAAATTAGACAATGAATAACAAATATTAGAAAAAAATTAAATTTTAAGAGTGGACCCTAATAAAAAATATTGAAAACAATTAAGCGCCTAATAACAAATATTGAAAAAATGGGCCCTTAATAAGTATTAGAAAAAATGGATCTAAAATAACAATTATTGAAAAAATTTGAAGGATATGCCTCCAATAACAAATATCATAAAAAAACTAGGCCAGTGGTAAGAAGTATTGGGAAAAAGAATTTTAGGAGTATGCCTCTAATAAAAATATTAGAAAAAAATTGAACCCCTAATAACAATTATTGGAAAATTTGGGGCCTGATAATAAGTCTTGAAAAATTGGACCCCTAATAACAAATATTGGAAAAAATTAAATTTTAAGAGTAAACCTCTAATAACAAATATCGGGGGGAAATTGTGTCTTAATAACAAGTGCTGAAAAAAATTAGGCCCCTAATAACAAGTATCGGAAAAATAGATCCCTAATAACAAATATTAAAAAAAAATAAAAGTAGCTCCCTAATAATAAGTATTGAAAAAATTAGATCATAATATTAAATATTAGAAAAAAAAATTGGGCCCTGGGTAGGCTTTTTGCCCGGGCTGACCTTGCTTAAATATTTAGACTATTGAACAATAAGGGGGCGAACTGATTAAGTTTGAAATACATATGTATTAAAAGTAATTAAACTATCAAAATTAAAAGAGTTTAGGTTTAATTTTATAAATTTTAAATTTAAAAGATCGTAACTAAATCATAAAAATTAAGGGAGTAGATTTAATTTTGCAAATTTTAAAATTGAAATATAAAGTAATTAAATAAAAAAAATAAGAATCAAAGTTTAATTTTATTAATTTTAATTGACAGGGTCCTAAAAATAATAAACCATAAGATTTAGGAGGGGTGAATACTTAATTGCAATATTTTTAAAACTTTTAGGATCTAAAATGCAATTAACCTATCAAATTTGGGAGGACAATGACTTTGTCTCTAGCAGGGACCGACATTCAGATTACTTGATATAAATCACATTGCATGAACACCCAAAAATAGGGTGAGCAAAACTCAACTCGTAAAAATTGAAATTTTCGATTCGACCCGAGGTAAAAATACTCGACTCGAAAAAATTTCAAAAAAAAGTTTGAGTTGTAAAATGGAAATTCGAATAACTCGAAATTTTTAATAATTAGTAGATTAATTTTTAAGTTCGAGTCGAGACCCTCAATTTTTTATGGTATATATATACCGATATAAAAATATGAAGAAATATATGCCACGTATGAAAAAATATGAAGAAATATATATGCATATCTTATATGATTAGAGAAAATCATTTAATTTAGAACAAATTGTACTATAACATGATAAATAATTATAATTAAATTTGTATAGGGACTCGAACTCGACTCAAATTTCATAAACTCGACTCGAATTGAAAAATTCAAATAAAGTTTGAGTTGTAAAATATGACGCATCAACTCGAATAACTTAAATTTTTTTGACTCAACTTGACTCGATCGAATGCGACCCCTACCCACAAAAATCACCGTAATGCTTTAGATATTTAAAACCACGAAACATGGATTGCTTGCCATGGGATCCCTATTCATGCATGGAGTTTTAGTGCGTTTCAAAATATTGTGTTGAATTGGGGGAATTGATATCAGTGGTTATAAACATGGGCGGAGCCACATTTATGATTGGAGTGTCTCTTGACACTTAAAATTTTTGAAAAATTATTTTTATATAATTTGTATATAAAAGGTTAAAAATTAAAAAATATATAATTAACACCCTTTTATAAATAAATTAACATCCCTTTATAAATAATTAACTTTTTTAAATACCGTTCAAAAAAATAACACCCTATAAATAAATTTTTAGCTATCAGAAACACAACAAATTCATCATCTTTTGCTAAAGCCGACCTCCAAATCGTTAGGAACAACCGAAAACGCGTTAACAAGGAGATTGTTTTATCTATGGATACAAAACATTTCAATATTCTAATTGTCAGACTTTTTTTTTGTTGCCTCTATTTTTTAAGATATTTTACTGACTATTCCGAATCAACTCGTGTTATATATTTAATTTTGATGAGTAAAATTTTCAGCGGAATTTTTTTACATAAATAAGACTTTGAACTTAAGACATGCTTAAAAGATATTAAGTTGTTTACCACTTAGACCATCGATCGATTTTTATTCTCGTTGCTCCCCCTCCCCTCCCTTATTAGATTTAGTACGATAAAAACTAAACGTTCAACGAATTATTCGTGAAACTTGTGGCGGAAAGTTCGTTTGTGTTCGTTTATTTATTAAATGAACGAACACGAATAAATGGCTCGTTCGTTCGTTTACGTTCTTGAATGTTCGGTAATCCATTCGTTTGTGTTCATTTACATGTCCATTTTTATTTATTATTTTTCATAACAAAATTATTATATTTGATATTTTAAAAACATATATTAAAACTATGAAATTAAAAAAAAAAACTAAACAATACTCAATGTACGAGATTTTAGACTTCTCAAGAAAAAAACTTAGACTTTTAATCTCTCCATTCAATTTCATCGTTTTGTTTGTTTATGTTCGTTTACGTTTATCATTTAACGAACGAATAGGAACAAGTTACATTCCTTAATAAACGGACACGAACAAGAAATTATGTTCGTTTAGTTGTTCATATTCGTTCGGTTAAAATTTAAAAAACGAACATAAATATACATTAATTCGGTTCATTTACAACCCTAATTAGATTGAACGTGGTCAGAATAATCTTCGGACCCAGACCATACAAATCTTAATGTATAGGATGGCAAAGAGCAACCAAAGGTTGTTAACGATTTTAATGCTCGTGGTGAAGTGGACAAATGACCAATCACATAAGGGGATTGGGGGAACCAATGCCCTACTCTTTTGTACAAGATTTTGGATGGTATTAACGAAATGGTAAAGGTTGGACAAGCTAGTAATCAAGTTTCTACCGTAAAGCTCTTGTAATTAATTTTATTTTGATATAATGTTCATGATTTTTTTTACGTAAAATTTTAATGTTTGTCAAGGTATGTTATTTGATTTGAAGTCAATTAAGGAAAAATATAGTTTTTAATAATAAAACAAAAGAAAAATATCTCATGCAAATAATAATAATAGGAATAAAAATATGAGGCGACGATGAATTCTCTCACAGCGCACATTAGTGGGTCTGATGAGGCTTGAGAGTTCTTCTTTCGGTATCGCTTTATTGCTCCGGTTTGCACCTTTTCCGACCTTATTTCTTGCATTCCCTTGTTTCTATTCGCCTTCATGTCCACTCCATCCCTGATTAATAGAGGAAGTTGTTCATCAGATCCGATGAGCAATCCCTACATTTTTATTTGTCGCTTCAGAAGGAGGGCTCCATGTTCATTCAACCACTGAAGCAGATTTATGAGAATAAAGTATATGATTGGAAGCACGGTGTTGAGTGGATCAAATAATCGAAATGAGCCAGGAGGGGGTGAATTGGATTTTTAAAGGTTTAGGTGGTGGAAATTGTAAACTAAAAAGATAGACAAGGAATTTTAGAGTGGTTCAAGTTCCAAATGAACTCTACATCCACTACCTTAGCTTCATTAAGAATTTGCAACAATTCCACTAATTGTTCTTCCCCTTTTCTAGGCTAAGGAGGTAACCCTTACAATTTTCGGTTAAATTTTCTACCCAAAATTTAACCCAATCTTCACACAAAAAGAACAAAGAGTTTGATGGCTAAGAAAATATCTCTCAATACAAATTGTAGCCCAATTACAAGCACTCAACCCAATTGAAAAAGATAAGAATGAAAATTACAATTGGGGTTTCTAGACAATATTGGGATTTAGGCACAAATGCTTGAATTTGATGTTTGGATGTTTGTTTTTGGATCAATAGTTCTTGTTGGAGCTTTTAGAGGTCCCTTTTATACCTTCTCATTGATTTCTAGCCGTTGTGGTTGTTGCATTCATCAATAGAGCCGTTGGGGGTGTTATCTCACCTCCATAAATACAGTTTGCAACCACCCGTTTCGGAACGCGGGAACCTGTTTCGAAACGGACCAAAATAGAAAGAGCCGTTGGGGTGCATTTAAGAGCCCGTTTCGAAACAGATTGAACTCGTTTCGAAACACTTTTGCCACTGTCAAGGGTCGTTTTGAAACGGCTTGAACTCGTTTCGAAACACCTTAACGGTTTCTGAAAAACCAGTTAAAAACTTGCAACGGTCATATTTTTCAAATTAAATGAAGAACCGTTTCGAAACACTTGAAGTCGTTTCGATACGGGTTCTCTATGTTCTAAAGCCGTTTCGATACCCATTCCGGAACAAGGGTTTACAGTTTCAAAATCATTTCGAAACGCCTTAGACCGTTTCGAAACAGTGACTCGAAAAATACTGTTTCGGCTTTAAGAACACTTAGAAAATATTTAGAAATCTTAGTTTTTAACTTAGGCAGATTCTTTAAATCATATGAGGATATTTGAGGACTTAAAAAATCATTTTGACATTTTCAATTTAGTCCTTAGGTTCTTTAGTTATATCAAAATTAAAATATCGGTTCCACAATCTCCCCCTTTTTGATGTAACAAAACCAAAGTTAGAATTTTTAAGAGTTTTGAAAATTTTGAACACATTCTAACTCCCCCTTAATTTAAGATAGGTTTTTAAAGTTTTAAAAAGATTTTAACTTTGAATTCAAGTTTTAAAACTTAAAAACACTTTAAACATTTAAAACGAATTTTTGGCTCTTAAATTTATTCTCCCCTTTTTGTTAGATCAAAAATAATAAACAAGGCTCATAGAGAAGAGAAAAGGTTAGTACCAATAAGCATAAGAAATAAGAAACAATAATATTAATTCATAAAATTAAAATATCCAAAACATAAATCAACATTAAGTTCAAAGCATAATCCCAAATAAAACTAAAAGCATAGGTTCATAAAACATAATGGAAATAAAGATGCAAACTTAATCCTAAAATGCATATATAATATGATATGATATGAATATCCTAGGCCTCGTCATCACCATCATCATCCGAAGTCTCATCATCGCTCTTGACTTGAGAACGGCGAAACTTCATCCATTGGCCATAGAAGGTAGAGAAGGACATGTCCATGGCTGAGTGTGAATTCTCAAGGGATAGGAGGCGATCCTCTACATTTTGCAAGCGAGTGTTGATGGCACCAAAACCTGAAGCCATGTTAGTGTCCATGGCATTGAACCACTCGGTAATGAGAGCCGTAAGAGCTTCATTATTTCCAACTTGAGCTTGCGGTTGAGGTGCAACGGGAGGAGGAGGAGGAGGTGCGGCTCTATCAACACGTTCCCAAATATTGTTCACATAGTGAAAACCGGACTTGCGGAGAGAGGACTCACCAATTTTTGACTTGCGGGGTTCCAGAGAGTCGTAGGTGCAATCGAGACCGATCTTGCTAAAGATGTGACTTAAGATCGTGCCATAAGTAAAGGATTTCAAAGCATCGGTGTCAATGAGCTTAACATTGTTAACCATCTCGGCAAATATGATCTTAGCAACATTAGGGCGCTCACCACGACGGAAACATTCAAGCCAAAAGTAGTCAACTTGACGGATATGAGAATATTTACCTCCGGAGGGGCGAAGGAACCATGAAACCATCAAGTGGAGAAAATGATCGTGCGCATCCTAAGTAAGCACTTGACCGGTATTAGAACCAAAGTGACGTTCATTCTCAATTCCTTCATCCTTAAGGGAAAAAGTAGACTCCAAGAGAGGGACATTAACAACAAACTTTTTCCCTAAAATATAAGATTCAATCCCAACAACCTGGGTGTTTGTTTCATCATTAATAAGGCGAGCATTGGAATAAAAGATAAGTACCATGTGTTTGTAGCAAATATCTGGGATGCTCAACAAAGGAAGAAGATCTCATTCGCTCAAACGCTCGAGGTAACGGAAAAGAAATCGCTCGGAGTTAAGGAATTCGAGATCAATCACACGCTCACGACGAACTTCGTAATCCTTGACATACTTGAAACGAGCTCGCATCTTTGGAGTTCGAAGAGATTTTTGAAAGAGCTGAGCGAGATTCGGACGCATACTCGAGTCACCGATTTGAACGGACTTACGCTTTTTGTTAACATTCTCCGACATCCTAAAAACATTAAGCAAGCAAGTTTAAAAAAAATTAAGTGTATGCATAGATTTCTAAATCCAATCCAATGATAAATCCCACTTAGGTTTTAAGAAAAAAAATTTAAAACAAAAAAAAAATTTAAAAGAAAAACAGTAAAAGAAAATACGAGTAAAAAAATTTATATGCGAATCAGAAAATTTAAGATTTTGAATTTCTTTTACAAGATATGAAAAACTCAAGCATAAAAACATATAAACTATACAAAAATAAAATTTTCTAACCTAAGATTCGAATACAAATTGAAGGAAAAAGAAAAAGAGGAAAAATACCTTGATTTGGGATTTTGGATGAATGGATGAAAATCCTTGCACAATGTTGTTGAAACTTGCTTAGACTAGTGTTTTAGAGAAAAACCCCTCAAGATTGTGTGAAAAACAAAGAGGTTTAGAGGGTTTTTATAGGGAAAAATTTGGGCTAGGGTTTTTAGGGTTTGGGAGAGTTTTAATTAAAGTGAACTTTATCATTAAAAGCCCTACTTAAAGCTGTCCGCGAAACCGTTTCGGAACAGTCTTGACCGTTTCGAAACGCGAGCACGAGAGTTTGACCGTTTTTAGAATTCCAGCTGACCGTTTCGATACGAGGTTGAATGTATCGAAGCCCCATTGACTCGTATCGAAACTTGTTTCGATACACCCCTTGGCAGTAACCAAAACGTTTCGAAACCCTTTTGAGGCGTTTCGAAACGCCCTTCTCTCATACATGACTTTAAAGCATCCGTATCGAAACAGGTTGACCCGTTTCGATACACCTGGGCCTAGAAGTGCAGATGAGGCTCTAAAAGTGCAGAAAATTAAGTTTTTCTAAGGCCTAACTTGCATGAATGACATGAATGAGCAGACAAAACATATGCAAACATAAACATACTCCCCCTAGCTATAGGCATGGATGAAATTAGGAGTCAAAACACATAATCATGGCATTTCACAAGATCAGGCAATTTTAAGCACAAAAGAGGTCCTAAAAGGTCAAGATAGGCTAGCTAGACCTAACTCTCTCCTAAGGGACCAAAAACGCTCTTTGTCTAAAGGTTTTGTAAATATGTCCGCTAATTGATTTAAGGTGTCTACATACTCTATAACAACATCTTCTTTAAGGACATGATCTCTAATGAAATGATGCCTTATTTCTATGTGTTTGGTTCTAGAGTGTTGGATGAGATTTTTTGTTAAACATATAGCACTAGTGTTGTCACATTTTAGGGGTATGGTTTCAACTTTAATTCCATAATCTAAGAGTTGTTGCTTCATCCAAAGGACTTGAGCACAACAACTCCATAAGGATATGTACTCAGCTTCGGTGGCAGATAAAGCTACACTATTTTGTTTCTTAGAGAACCAAAATATGAGCATACTACCTAGGAATTGACAAGTTCCCGAAGTACTTTTCCTATCGATTTTGCAACCCCCATAATCTGCATCCGAATAAGCATGAAGGTTGAAGGTGGAGTCTCTAGGATACCAAAGACCTAAACAAGGAGTATCTCTAAGGTACCTAAAGATTCTCTTAACGGTTATAAGGTGAGACTCTCTAGGACTAGCTTGAAACCTAGCACACAAGCAAACACTAAACAAGATATCCGGTCTACTTGCGGTAAGGTAAAGCAATGATCCAATCATAGAACGATAAAGCTTAGAGTCAACACACTTACCTCCTTCATCTTTGTCAAGCTTTGTAGATGAGCTCATAGGTGTGGCTTGAGGCTTTGCATTCTCCAAGCCAAACTTCTTGAGCATATCCTTTATGTACTTTGCTTGATTGATGAAGGTGCCATCCTTCT
Organism: Hibiscus tridactylites; assembly: GCA_958450335.1. NCBI lineage: Eukaryota > Viridiplantae > Streptophyta > Magnoliopsida > Malvales > Malvaceae > Hibiscus > Hibiscus tridactylites. The sequence goes on along the minus strand of OY288273.1, from coordinate 32,132,336 downwards.
TTTTCTTGATTTGGAGTCCCAAAAAGAATGAGAGCTCCCCCATCATGCTCATCTCGAATTCACCTTGCATTAGCTTAGCAAACTCTTGACAATGACATTCGTTAGTAGAACCAAAGATAATATCATCAACATAAATTTGAACTACTAAGATGTCATTTTTATACATTTTTATGAAAAGTGTAATGTCCACCTTACCTTTTTCAAAACCTTCTTCAATTAAAAAGTTTGAAAGTCTTTCATACCAAGCTCTAGGAGCTTGTTTTAAACCATAAAGAGCTTTAGTGAGTTTGAAAACATGATTTGGAAATTTTGAGTCTTCAAAACCCGGTGGTTGTTCCACATACACTTTTTCATTTATAAAACCATTTAAAAACGCGCTTTTAACATCCATTTGAAAAAGCTTGAAATTATGATAACATGCATATGCAAGCAACATCCTAATGGCTTCCAGTCTAGCTACGGGTGCATAGGTTTCATCAAAATCTATCCCCTCTTCTTGAGTGTAACCTTGTGCTACTAGTCTAGCTTTATTTCTCACAATGTTACCACTCTCATCTAGCTTGTTCCTAAAGACCCATTTAGTTCCTATGGTAGATTGATTACTAGGCCTATCAACTAATGTCCAAACGTTACTTCTCTCAAATTGATTTAACTCTTCTTGCATAGCCATAATCTAAAAGTCATATTTCAATGCTTCTTTTATATTCTTAGGCTCTATGCATGAGATAAATGCAACATGATTCATTAATCTAAGAGAAGATCGAGTGGTTACCCCCTTGGATGGATCACCCAAGATTTCACCATCTTGGACATAGTTGAACTCCCTTGGGTAGCTCACTTCATTTTCCTCAAGAGCCAAGTCCTTCAAGGCTTCAAGAGGTGGATCTTGTGTGTCCTCTTCTTTTGTTGGAATCTCATCCTCCTTTGAAGTTTGTCCTCCATCAAAGGCATTTATGATTCCTACATCATCATCATCACAAAAATCCTTCCTTGGAAGGAGGTTATCATCGAATACAACATGTATAGATTCTTCTACTACCAAAGTTCTTTTGTTAAATACTCGATAGGCTTTAGAGGTTAAAGAATATCCTATGAAAATAGCTTCATCACTTTTTGCATCAAATTTACCTAAGTTGTCTTTTCCATTATTTAAAACAAAACACTTGCAACCAAAAAGGTGAAATTAGCTAATGTTAGGCTTTTTAGATTTTAAAATCTCATAAGGTGTTTTCTTTAAAATTGGCCTAATCATTACTCGATTAACAATATAACAAGCGGTGTTTGTGGCTTCCGCCCAAAAATATTTAGGTAAATTATTTTCACAAAGCATAGTTCTAGCCATTTCTTGCAAAGTTCTATTTTTCCTCTCAACTACCCCATTTTGTTGAGGAGTTCGAGGAGCCGAAAAATTGTGGCTAATACCATTTTCATTTAAAAAATCTTCAAACCCTAAATTTTGAAACTCAGTTCCATGATCACTTCTAATATGTGAAATTCTAAGTTCAAGATCATTTTGGGTTAGTTTTAAAAATGTGATGAATTTTTCCAAAGCCTCATCTTTATTACTTAAAAATAGAACCCAAGTAAATCTAGAAAAATCATCAACAAGTACAAATGCATAAGACTTACCACCCAAGCTCATAGTCCTAATTGGCCCAAATAAATCCATATGGATTAGTTGTAAACATCTACTTGTAGAAACATCATTAATGGATTTAAAGGAAGACTTATGTTGTTTACCCTTAGATCATGCATCACAAATTTTATCATTTGAAAATTTTATCTTGGGTAAACCTCTAACTAGATTAAGGGAAACTAGTTTTTCTAAAACACTAATGCTAGCATGTCCTAGTTTCCTATGCCACAACCATGCATCATTTTCATTTTGTGCTACTAAGCATGCATGAGATGTATGAATGTCATCTAGATGCACCATGTATATGTTCCCTATGCGATGACCTATGAACATAATATTATTAGATTTAATGTCTACAATTTTGCATCCATTTTTATCAAATAAAACATTAAATCCTTTATCACACAATTGACTTATGCTCAATAAGTTGTGTTTAAGACCATCGACATACAAGACATTTTCAATGAGAATAGTAGAGTGATTACCTATGGAGCCAATACCTTTAATGTGGCCTTTGGAGTTGTCACCAAATGTCACCACTCCTCCACTTTTTGGCTTTAGATCCATGAATCTACTCTTATCTCTGTCATATGCCTTGAGCATCCACTATCAAGGTACCATGAGTTTTGACTTTGTGCTTTGGCCTTGTAGCAATGCTCCCCCTACAAACAAAGATATTAAGCTTTTGTTTTTGGTACCCAAATCATTTTGGGTCCATGAGTGTTAGCTCTCAAAACCTTGGTTCCCTTAAGAATCCAAGATGACATAGCACTAATATTATTAGATTTTACAAGTTCCTTAGGAACCCATACACTTCTAATTCTTTTAGTTCTACTATGTCTAGAAAAGCTACCTTGTTTGTAGTAGTTAGTCTTTTTCTTAGGTTGGTTTGTTCTTGAAGATTCACCTATTTCATGCTTGACATTACCAACATTTTTAAAAGACTCTTTGAGCTTATTTAGCTCATCTAACACCTTTTGGTGTTCACTATTACATTGAGATAAAAGATTATTAAGGTCAACATTTTCATCTTGAAAAAATTTAAGTTCATCTTTCATCCCTCATATCTTTTTCTCAAATTTTGAATTAGCTTGAGAGAGTTAGTCATTTTTCTCATTTAGCTCCAAAATGATTTTCTTATTCCTAATGACCGACTCTTTATATTTCTCAACTAATTCATCATAAACCTCTTGTAACTCATCATATGCATCATTCAATTCATCATACGTAAAATATAAAGTTGATGAGTTAGAGGTTACCATGGAGGAATCTTCCTCAAGTGCCATAAGGCAAAGGTTGGCCACTTCTTGTTCGTCATCCTCCGATGACTCCTCATCACTCCAAGTAGCAAGCTTTGCTTTGAGCTTCTTCTTCTTCTCAAAGCCCTTCTTCTTGAGTTGAGGGCACTCCGAACGTATGTGGCCGGGTTGTTTGCACTCAAAGAAAATGATTTGATCCCTTGCTTCTTCTTTGTTCTTGCCTTTGAAGTCCATTTTTCTTTGGATTTTTCTTCCCCGGTTGGACCTCATAAAGTGTGAGAATCGTTTGGCTATCATAGCCAATTCTTCTAGCTCACCCCCCTCACTAGAAGAGCTCTCCTCATGTAGTGAAGCTTTGAGAGCTATTCCCATCTTCTTCTTCTTTTCAACCTCTAGCTTTTCTACTCTTTTCTCTTCTTTCTTCTTCTCGTCTTCCCTTCATTGCTTCATAATCTCATGAGTAAGGAGAGAACCCACAAGCTTATCAAGCTTTAAAGTCTTCAAATTTTTAGCTTCTATGATGAAGGTTCTCTTCCCATCCCAAGATTCGGGAAGTGAATAGAGTAGCTTCCGGACAAGTTTGTCTTCCGGTATGATCTCTCCAAAACCTTTGAGCCCATTGACTATGGTGGAGAACCGATCAAACATCTTGGACACCGTCTCATCGGGCTCCATCTTGAAATTTTCATAACTAAGATTGAGAATTCCAATCTTAGTTTCTTTGACATCATTGGTTCCCTCATAGGTAGTCTCAAGAGTGTCCCACACTTCTTTGGCACTTTCAATGGATGACACTTTGGAATAGATGTCCGGACCAAATGAACAAAAGAGCATGTGGAGAGCTTTGTCATTTATTTGAATCTTTCTCCTTTCTTCTTCACTCATCTCCACCTTTTTCTTCAAAACCATCTTGCTTTCACTATCTTGCTTCAATGGAATGTAAGAGCCATCTTCAATGACATCCCAAACTAAGTAGTCATTGGACTTGATGAAGAGACGCATTCTATTCTTCCAAAAAGAATAGTTGTCACCATTGAAGAATGGAGGCTTTGTAGTGGATTGAGACTCATACATGCCCGAACCGGAGGTTGAAGCCATCTCTTGATATTTGATGATCACACTCTTCCTAGGAACTCCTCTTGTGGTTGTTAATCCTCAAAGAGGTAGGCTCTGATACCAATTGTTGAGTGGATCGAATGATCGAAATGAACCAAGAGGGGGGTGAATTGGATTTTTAAAGGTTTAGGTGGTGGAAATTGCAAATTAAAAAGATAGACAAGGAATTTTAGAGTGGTTCGAGTTCCAAATGAACTCTACATCCACTACCTTAGCTTCACTAAGGATTTGCAACAATTCCACTAATTGCTCTTCCCCTTTTCTAGGCTAAGGAGGTAACCCTTACAATTTTCGGTTAAATTTTCTACCCAAAATTTAACCCAACCCTCACACAAAAAGAACAAAGAGTTTGATGGCTAAGAACGTATCTCTCAATACAAATTGTAGCCCAATTACAAGCACTCAACCCAATTGAAAAAGATAAGAATGAAAATTACAATTGGGGTTTCTAGACAATATTGGGATTTAGGCACAAATGCTTGGATTTGATGTTTGGATGTTTGCTTTTGGATCAATAGTTCTTGCTGGAGCTTTTAGAGGTCCCTTTTATACATTCTCATTGATTTCTAGCCGTTGCGGTTGTTGCATTCATCAATAGAGCCGTTGGGGGTGTTATCTCACCTCCATAAATGCAGTCTGCAATCACCCATTTCGGAACGCAGGAACTTGTTTCGAAACATACCAAAATAGAAAGAGCCGTTGGGGTGCATTTAAGAGCCCGTTTCGAAACGGATTGAACTCGTTTCGAAACACATTTTCCACTGTCAAGGGTCGTTTTGAAACGACTTGAACTCGTTTCGAAACGCCTTAACGGTTTCTGAAAAATCAGTTAAAAACTTGTAACGGTCATATTTTTCAAATTAAATGAAGAACCGTTTCGAAACACTTGAAGTCGTTTCGATACGGGTTCTCTATGTTCTAAAGTCGTTTTGATACCTGTTTCGGAACAAGGGTTGACAGTTTCAAAATTGTTTCGAAACGCCTTAGACCGTTTCGAAACAGTGACTCGAAAAACACTGTTTCGGCTTTAAGAACACTTAGAAAATATTTAGAAATCTTAGTTTTTAACTTAGGCAGATTCTTTAAATCATATGGGGATATTTGGGGACTTAAAAATTCGTTTTGACATTTTCAATTTAGTCTTTAGGTTCTTTAGTTATATCAAAATTAAAATATCGGTTTCACACACGCCTTGATTGGGAAATTTATTGGGGGAGCCCCTAATTTCAGCGCTCTACAAAAAATTATCTCTTTACTCTGGGGAAGTTCAATAAGGCAAAGGTAAGCCTTGTTAGCCCGAACGTTATTGTCTACCGTTGTGGTAAATTTACATTTGTAGATACGTTTTTCATGATGTTCAACTCTGATTTGTAGATTGTTGGTGATCTTCAGTAGTTTGATCATTTTTTGTGGCTCATTTGTTGATGTAGTCAGATCTATTTTACGAAACAATCTAAAAAATTGTTGGTTTTTCTCACCACTCTTAGTTCAATCCTGAAGTGTGTAGGTTGATAGAGTCAATAAGTTTTGCTCTTTGCTTCTATTTCTTCGTTGTTTCAACTCTATCATTGTTTTGCATCCCACTGGAAGTATTTTGCTTGTCTAATGTTTCGTTTTCCTGTTTTTTTTTTTAATTTAGATTTATTGTGTTTTTGTTTTTCCGGCTACAATTTCATTTCTTTTAAACTATTTTTCTATTTTAATTTCTAATCAAATCCAGTCAACATATTGTTAAAAAAATACAAAATTACTTCATAAAATTAGGGTTGTGCAAAACTCGACTCAAAAAAGTTAATTTTCAACTCGATGCGAGAAAACACAACTCGACTTGACTCGAATCGTAAATTCATAAACTCACATCGATTCAAATAACTCGAAATTTTTAGTAATTAGTGGATCAGTTTTCAAGTTTAAGTCGGGTTCCTCATCTCTGAGTAATATATGTATATCGCATATGAAAAATATGAAGAAACATACATATGTATATTGTATATGGTTATAGAAAGTCGTTTAAATCATAATCAATTAATATCATAATATTATAAATATTTACAATTAAATTTGGACAAAAACTCGAATAACTTAATTCGACTGGACTCGAATTTTATAAACTCGATTCGAATAAAACTCTACATAACATCTAAATTATAAAATAAAATCAATTCGACCAATTCTGAATTTTAACTCAATTTTATCGAATACTCACTCCAAAACAAAATTGTCAAAAAAAAAAGAGAGACACAAAATGCTTTAAAAATCATAGGAGCACGAAGAGTGATTCGTATTTTGGATACAAAGGTGCGTTAATTATTGTACCGAAAAGAAAAAGTAGATGAGTGGATGGATGGCATTAGGGCTGTAAATGAGACGAGACAGATCGCGAGCTACTCGAGCTCGACTCGGTCAAAGCTCGGTCAAAGCTCGACTCGATTGGACTCGACTCGAACTCGAATTCGGCTCGAATTCTTGACGAGCCGAGCCGAGCTACTGGATACCCGACTCGAAAAGCTCACGAGCTACTCGAAAATATAATATAGCAATTTTTTATTTTTTATAATTTAAAATCTAAATTCTTAAACTTAAAACCCTAAATATAAACCCTAAACATAAGTATTATACCCTAAAAATCTAATCATAAATTCTAAACCCAACAATCTAAAACTCTAAACCCTAAACTAACACCCTAAACCCTAAAATTAACAAGCTTGAGTTTACAAAATATGTGTATCAAAGTTTTTTCTTCATAGGACTTTAAATGAGACATGATAGATGAAGAGTTACTTGAGTCCAATGCGATCAAAGATCAGTCAACACTTAACTCGATTGAGCTCGAATCAAGCTCGAACCAAGCTCGAACTCGACTCGAGTTCTAAACGAGCCGAGTCGAGCTTAGATTTCTCAGGCTCGTTAGAAATTACTCAAGCTCAAACTCGACTCGAAATCTTAACGAGCCGAGCCGAACTTAGCACTACTCGAGCTCGACTCATTGTTTAATTTTATTTTATTTTGGAATTTCCACTCATTGTTTTATTTATTGTCATGTGTACTATTTGGAACCATTGCATGCGAAAGAAACAAAAATTAGAAAACGACATCACATTAATGCTTTTCTTTCGAACTAATCATCTTCTATGTTGCTTTTCAAAAAAAAATTTAGTAAAAATCTATGTTAGGATTATAAATATTTTAAAATATGTAAATTTTTTAGTCAAAAATATTTTTTAACCTGAGTTAAAAATTACATTGTGAGAACCTAACGAATGACTCGGTAAAAAAGAGGATAATGTTTATCCTATGTGACTCGAGCTCGAGCACCTATGTGTATAAAGTGTGCGTGTCTGGTCGAAAAATTAAAAAAATATATAAATTTTGAATTGTTATGAATATTTATCTATGTGGATGTCTATTATGATTAGAACTTTATCTAAGGAGTTTGATTTATTTATTATTAGGAATATTATCTCTATTAATTAGAGTTTAATGTATTATGTACTTCTTAGGCCTATAAATAGATGATTCATTGAAGGCATTGTACACGATTCTATTTTTGAGAATAATACAAATCTTCCTCTTTCTCTCATCTCTTTGTTCTTCTATTATTGTTCTTTGTTCTTATTATTGTTTTTATTATTTTATTCACAACACGTTATCATCACGACTCTAATCAACTGAGGTCTTCATTGTTTGAATCCAAAAAAAGTTATTGGAAAGAATTCGATTCTAGGATAAACCAAAGATAAGTTTTTTTTCTCTCTTCATTTTTTTAAATTATCGGTTGTCTTTTTCTTTAAATTTTAACTTTTTTTTGAAAAGTTTGGAAGTATGTTTGATTTTATTCGAACATTGGAAAGAGACAAATTTGTGGCTTCTCACAAACCAAAAGACGGATCGAAAGAGACGAAGAGGTTGCGTTTGGTGTAAATTACGTGTGTTTTCTCTTGTTCCTAAAAGGGTTAATTAGCGGTATGCTTATTCATACTTTTACTTATATGATTATATTTGATATTTTTTATATTATTATTTATGTTATTTTATTTGGTAAAAGTTACTATTTTTAACCGTCTTTTGAGTTTTACATGATATGCTTAAATGACTTGGAAAGAGATGTGATATAAAGGGAATATGAGAAGCTATCTCGGTCATATGCTATGTCTCCATTGTCTACGAGAGAAAAATCAATATCGGTAAATTTTATTTTTATTCTTTATATTATTATTTTAAAGTGCGATAAATCATGATGATTTTGAATTTACAAGAAGATTATTATAAAGTCTATATTTACTCGAAAGTAATATTTCTTCTTCGTCGAAAAACTCGACCATAGACTTCTCTCAATTTCAAGTTACGAAAATTCGTCTTGATCCAAAAAGTTTTATGGGAGGCATTCCCTGAAGTGAATGCAAAACATGATGTTTATTCCATGTGATTATCAATGATGGGGCATTCCCTGAAGTGAATGCAAGCATGATGTTTATTCCATGCGATTATCAATGATGGGGCATTCCCTGAAGTGAATGCAAGCATGATCCATGCGATTATTGGAACTATTTCATTCTCTAAAGTGAATGCAAACATGGTAAATCATTATTCAATTAGAGACATAATTTCGATATAATCCAAGTATATTGGCTGGACATCCCGTTCTGCGAGGCTACTGGTCTCAAATGAGGTTTTTAAAGGACCTTGTGGACAGGTTTAACAATGCCGCGTACGAGGATTAAATCTTTGTTCTCTGTGATAAGGATATGTGAAAAAGGTTTCAAAGGCACACTGGCTCTACTCGATTCCCTGAAGTGAATGTGAGATTATATTATGGAAGGAATAAAAAAACCACATTAAAAGTTGTGGTCGTGGTCGAGGCTATGAATATACACATAAAAATATAGTCGTTTTAAGAATACTTATACCCGTTGGTAGCGAAGTTATAAGGATGACAAGAGTGATAAAGATCATTCTAAGGAAGTGAAATCCTTTTACCAATGTGATGTTATAAACCATTGGTTTTGTACTTGTCAAACGCCAAAGTATTATGGACTTTATCCATAATCATGAATGATAAATGAAATAAAATATAAACAAAATTTGTTTATGGCGAAAATAATTATGGCGTTATTGGTCCAACTCAATTGGATATTGTTAATTTTCTCATAACCCTTGAAGGGAATAATTTACCATTTATTTTATTTCCCTTATAACCTCTAACAGGAATAATTGATTTTTTTATTTATTTTATATTTTATGTTAATTCGTTTTATTTATTATTTATTTATGTTAGTTTGCTTTATGTTTATTTATTTCACATATTATTTATTTACGCTTTATGTTAATTTATTATTTGAAGAATATGATTACTTCAGGAATAAATATACAATGAATTATGGCTATTTATACCTAGAATTGTGGTTATTTATGCTTAGCAGATAATGCAAGTACTCATATTGTACTTAAGCATAAGAAATATTTTCCCATTTAAATGCAAGGGGAAATATGAGTAATATTTCTCAAAGTACTAAAATATCAATGCTTCGGAAGAGCACTTGAAAGTTTATCTCTGATAGATAATCGACTTGATATGATGCGCTATATTTTATATTTTTCATTCCTCGAAGTGAATGATACAAAGTACATATTTTCATTACCCGAAGTAAATGAAACAAAGCACATTTTGAAAGGTGCATAATTATGCATTTCTCGATTAAAATGCAAGGGAATAATGTGAGTACTATATCCGAAAGTACTAATATCACAAAAGGCTCTGGTTGAGCAAATATGTTATTGTCAAATGGAACTTTATTCCATATTCACAGTACATTATACTCGTCAAAGTCATAAAGAGACTTATTTAATTTTAAAAATATTCACGGTAATGGATATCATAGTGAGACAATTAGTTGATGGGATGTTGACTATCTCAATATTATGAGTATAAATCAAGGCAATAATAAAAACTTGAAAAAGTTATATGCACTGTCATCCATAGTGTACTACAATAGAATTAGCACAAATTGAAGCTCATGCTATTGTGATTCAGAAGTTTACTGATAACTTTATTATTTGGCAATGACCGGTTAGACCATCCCGGTTCAATTATGATGCGAAAATTTGTTGACATTTTCATGTGATAATTTATTGAAGAGTTGAAATTTTCTTCAAAGTAATGTTTTCATGTGATACTTGCTATCAAAGCAAACCGATTATTCAATCATCATCAGCTATGATAGATTGCGAATCTATTAATTTTTTTCTAGAACGGATACAAAGGTGATATATGTGGGCCCATACACCTTTCTTACAGTCCATCTAGATATTTTACGATTTTAATTGATGCATCGACTAGATGGTCATATGTATCCTTGTTACTAATCCGCAACTTGATATTTGCGAGGCTACTTGCTCCATTGATAAAACTATGAGCACATTTTTAAATTACCTTATAAAGACAATTGGTCTTGATAATGCTGATGACATGTCATTTTATATGTATTATCACTAATTCGCATCAAGCCAACAAATTATAATAAGTTCTCCCCATTATAAATGGTTTTTGGTCAGGAACCAAATATTTCTCATCTTAGATTTTTTTGAGTGTGCGGTATATGTTTTGATTGCTCCACCACAACGCACAAAGATGAGTTCTTAAAGGAGGTTGAGAATATATGTCAGATTCAAATTTCCCTTGATAATTAAATATCTTAAGCTTCTCATAGGGAATTTATTTACAACTCGATTTACTGACTATCATTTTAATGTGTCAGTTTTCCCAACGTTAGGGGAGAAAATAAAATAGCTGGGAAAAGAAATAAATTGGAACGAATTATCGTTATCTTAGTTTGATCCACGTACTCAACAATGTGAACTATAAGTTCAAAGGATAATTCATTTAGCAAATCAATTGTCAGATGATTTTGCTGACCCTAATAGAGTGACTAAGTCACATATACCAGCTATGAATGCTCCGTTTAAATTTAATGTCCCAGAAGGACAAATTCTAGTTGCTAATTGTAACACCCCAATTTTGGGCTTAGAAGTTTAGGGTCTGAACCGGATCGGTCTGATTTTCGGTTCGAATATAAAAGGAGGTTTTAGGGAAAGACTAGTTCGGGATGCTTTAAAATATGGAAAATTATCTAAAAATCATCGTTTAATATATATAAGAGAGTGCTGAAATCAATTTTACAAAATAAGGTTTGGAAATACTACATTTTAGAGTAGTGACTAAAATGTGATTTTTGAAAAGTTTAGTGGTGACTGTTTTGTAAGAATTGAAACTTTGAATCTTTAATGAGCTAATTTACCCAAAAATGATTTCTCCAGATTTTTCCTTAATTTGGGTGAATTAATTAATGTTTTAATTAATTAAAAGAGAAGAGAAACTACATTTTGAAAATTTATAACTACATTTTCCTAGATTTTTCTCATTTCTTTTTCTCTCAAAATTCCATCATCCAAACACTTTTTCTCCAGCAACTTTTTCATTGATCTTCACTTCAATTGATGAGATTTCTATCATCAATTAATTCCTAATCAATCTTGCATCAAATCCTTTTGATTTCCTTATTGGATTTTCAAGAAAATTGGCTCAAATCAAGGAGAAATCACCATTTAGAGGTAAGATTGTTCTTCTCCTCTAAATACTCAGTTCTTTACTGAAATTCCCAAGTTGTCAATCCTTAATTTAAGTTTTATAAATGGTTTTAATGTTAGAAACTTGATTTTGGCTTAAAACTCAAGATTTGGAAGAAATCTTGAAGAATTTCGTTGTGATTGTTTGGTCTATGTTTTGAGATGATTCTTAAATGTATTTTGGATGTCTAATGATGTGGAAATGAGGTTTTATCAATGCAATCCCGAATAGGTTATATTTCCTAAGTTTTTACTTATGAAAATGGTGGTTTTTGGGGTGATCTTGGTGCTCTGTTATAGCTGGAGGTATAAGGACGAGTTTAGGTTTATTTTGGATGTTAATTGATGTTTAAAAATGGTTAGAAGTGATGGATCTTGTCTGGGTTAAGTTTTGGAAGAGTTTGGAGGTGATTTCGGTTGTGTTTGGTAGCCGAAATGTTGGTTTTAAGTAGAGCAGCGAGTTTAGGTGTGTTGGCTGAAGATTTCAATGCATGATGATGCATTAATCCTCTGCTTTGATGTGTTTAAAATAGGGGAGGCATCTTCGGACACTTTTGGAGTTGATCCAGAGGCTTAATCGACGTTTCGGCAAGCTAGTGAAATGTGATTGGTGAGTGGAGTTTGGTTTCCAGCTTTGAAACGATTGTTTGAAGGTTTTGGGAGCATAGTTTAAGTCTAAACAACTTAGCTAAGCTCAAGAGTAAGTTTTCGGAAAAACTCCCTTGGATGAACCTTGAGGTGGTTTGATGCATTGATTATAATTTACATGTTTAAATTCTGTTTTTGAAAGCATATTTTAGCATGGTTAATGCTGGTTTTGAAAGCCATGTGTTGAAGGATGCTCAAGGTAAGAGATCCTTGGTTTGACATATTGTTAATATGGTTTTGATGCATAGTGTTGCATGATGTTAAATGGCTTTGATTAATGCTTTACAATAGTGAATTGTTGATGGTAAATGATGAATATTGGCAAGTGATGTAATGGTTTTAAAGTACTTGAATCGAATATAGTTAGCCGGCTATAGGATTGGGTGCACCGTGAATAAAGTCGCCTTGGATGTTGAGGGGTTGTGATTGTACCGTAAACTCCATCCAAGTACCCTAACGAGTGAGGTAAGATCACAACGATGGTTAAAAGTCCGTGTGTGGATCTTGTGATATGTGTCCCTTGCACTCGTTAGTGGAATTATACAACTACCGATGAGTGATGTGGAGGGTTTGTGATTGTACCGTTAAACTCCATCACGGGTGTTGAGGGGTTGTGATTTGTACCGATAAACTCCACCTTATGTTTTTCGGTAGTGTGTATGAAGCGTGTGGGACAACACTTGTAATCCGCGTATCCGATTGTATTTTGTGTTGTAAATGGTTATGAATTATCACTTGAAAGCTAATATGACGTGTTGATTATAATGAAGCATGAGATGCTTGTAAAGTATGCAAGGTTGCATGAAAAGAGATGAGCATGTGTTTAAAAGCTTTGTTGAAAGTGTTTTCTAAAATGCATTATTGTGTTGTTTCTTTAGAGCATGCCTCACTAAGGTATAGTGCTTACGCTCTCTCTTTTGTACCAATAATGCAGACAATTGAAGTGTTTGAGGGCAACAAGGAGGCTAGAGTGTCCAAGGGAAACCAAACTCATGTATGGTGATGTTTTCATACACTATTAGTTTTGGTAATTTGGCAATAGGGAATCTAAGATGTGTTTTGGGAGATGTGTTGAACTCCTTAGGTTGTGGCATGTTGCTTTTGATGGTTTGAACTTGTAAATGGCCTTTTGATGCTTGTTTTGGAGATTAGTTGATTGTTTGGTTTTGGATAATAGGAAGCATGCCTATAGATATGTGAAAATTCCATGTTTGATGCTATGAATGTGTTTAGGAGGTACAAACATGCTCTATATGTGTATGATGTCTTGTTGGCATGGTTAGGAAGTCATTAGGTTGTGTTTGAATGGATTTATTCATGAAAAACCAACAAAATCTGCAGCTTCTGGGCAAACCGTATCGATACACCCATTGGCCTTTCGAAACGGGGGCCTGTAATGGCCTTAGTGTTTCGAAACGGCTGGTGACTGTTTCGAAATGGTTTGGCCACTGAAAGGCCCTGTTTCGGAACTAGTCTCGGAACCAACCCGTGTTTCGGAACGGTCAACGCCGTTTCGAAACAGGTGACCGTTGGGCACTGATTTGAATGGTGTTGTGGTTTGCAAGCTTTACGTTTTAGTCCCGAAAATTGTAATTGCAATTGCATGAGTTTGAGATGTCCGTTTAAGGTGAAATTTGACAGGGAAGCATGTAATATGACTAATTAAATATTGGTAACCTTAAAATCAGTTAAGACCTTCTAATTTTCAGAATTTACATTTTAATCCCTAATATTTGTATATTGTGCAATTGAGTCCCTTATTGAAATCCGATCGCTGTGCATTATACGTATATGTTTCTCAAGTGTTCACCTAGGGTTAACATGTATCTAGACAAGATTAAAAAAAGGGGTCGTTAATTAAGGTTGACTTTCGGGTTGACTTTGGTTTTCCCCGTGTAATCTTCGTAGTTCGGGTCAACCGTCTAGGCCGGGCTAAGGGGGTTACATTTGGTGGTATCAGAGCTGAGTTCTCGTGTAAATGGGAATGTTTATGTGGGTGATGTATGTGTATTCGCATGATATGCCTTTGGGTGAAAGTATGTTTTATAAATTGTGATGTATGGTTGCAAATATGATGCTATGCTATGTTGAAGCATGTTAGGGGAACCCATTGCCATATCAAAACTAATGTAAGGAATTGTTTATGGAAAATGAGCTTGAGTACTTGGATTACTTACCTTGTTGAGCCTAATTATGTTATTTGCATTTGTGTCAGTGCATTGTTTTTCTTGTAAATGGGGCCTCGTAGAGAGATGAGGATAAATACGAGAGCTATGGCTCAGAATGAGAATGAGGAAAATGCTGAGAATATTGTGGATATACCTCCTCCCCTGGTGGTGGACCACCCGGCGGTGGTGGTGCTGGAGGTGATAATGCTGGTGTTGGTGCTGGTGCTGGGGTCGCTGGACCTGAAGGTGGGCAGGGGCAAGCTGCTCCTGACATGACTGTATTGATTCAGGCTATTGCGGGAGCCTTCCAGGCAGCAGTAGCTGGAGCTCACGGAGCTGCGCATCAGGGTGATGCTAACATGAGATTACCTTTGGAACGTCTTCGCACTCTGGGAGGGACTGAGTTCAGAGGTTTATCTCCTGAAGGTTCTGAATCTTGGTTGGAAAGCACCAAGAGGATTTTGGGGCAAATGAATTGCAATAATGTGCAGAAGTTGGGTTGTGTGGTATCATTGTTACATGATGATGCGTATACGTGGTGGACGACCACTGTTTCTGGAATGGAGGACAATGATGTGACTTGGACGTTCTTTCTGAACGCGTTCAAGCGAAAGTATCTAGGTGTGCGGTACCTATATGAGAAGAAAAGAGAATTTATGTCTCTTACGCAAGGAAGCATGACGGTGGCTGAGTATGAGATCTAGTTTGTTCGTCTTAGTCAATACACACCTGAGCTTATCCTAAGTGAGCGGGAGAGGTGTGAACGTTTCTGATATGGTTTGGTGACGGACGTGAAGACTTTCATGCTTGTAGCTGAGTATACGGATTTTGATGTGTTGGTGAGTAGAGCGAAGGACATTGAGCAGAACTTGGGTTTGTCTCCCAGAGGTGTTAGTTCTAGCTCAGGCAAAAGAGCTGCTGAGTATAGTTCCGGTGGTGGACGGAACAAGAGAGGACGAGACGAGAGGTATCAGTCTTCTGCTAGGCGTGGTAATGGAGGGCATGGTGCGCCTGCAAAGGGAGATAGGATGAGAGCTGATCAGAACATGTGATGGACGTGTGAATCGCGTGGCCATCTGAGGCGAGATTGTCCTCGAGCAGTGAGGGAGGTGCATGCTTTTGTAGCAATGACTGGTAATTCATGCTGGAATTGTGGTTCGGCAGACCACATGAGGAGGGAGTGTTCTTTGTTGGCTGGAGGTGGTCAAGGACGTGCTCCTGGGGTAGTTGCACCACAGAGAGGTCGTGGGCGCGGCCGTGGTAACTTCCAGCTCATAGATGATGGTGGGAGGAATGTGGCGCATGTGGTGGTTGTTCAACCTGAGGGTGGTGGCCAGGCTCGAGTGTATGCTCAGCGAGAGGGGAGAATGATAGGGATGTGATCACATGTACCTTTACTTTGCAATCCTTATCATTACTTTCCTTGATTGATTCTGGATCTACACACTCATACATATTGCGTGAACATGCTCAATTGCTTGGTTTACCTGTTGAGTCTTTGGATGTTGGTATGCGTGTAACTAGTTCCTTTGGTGAGACTGTTGTGACATGAAGTTGTATAGAAGATGTCCTTTGGTTGTGCAAAACCATGTTTTTCTTGATGATCTCATGGAATTGTCATTCTATGATTTTGATGTAATCCTTGGTATGGATTGGCTTGTTGAACATCGAGCTGTAGTGGATTTTGAGAACAAGCGAGTTTCGTTGAAGCTTGCGGATGATTACGAGGTAGTGGTGGTTGGTGAGAATGTGAAGTTTCTTTCCAATGTGGTGTCTTCGTTGGAAGCAAGCCGTATGCTGAGGCAAGGTTGTGAGGCTTATCTAGCCTTTGTTATGAATCCTAGCTCTAAGGAGTTGCGAGTTCAAGATATCAGGACTGTGCGAGAGTTTCCTTGAGTGTTTCCGGAAGAGTTACCTGGTTTGCCTCCTAGTCGAGAGGTGGAGTTTGGGATTGAGTTGTATGAAAACACAACTCCAGTGTCCATTACTCCTTACCGAATGGCACCTAAGGAGTTGAAGGAGCTAAAGTCTGAAGACGCAACTTCAAGAGTTGCTTGATCATGGTTTCATTCGGCCGAGTGTGTCACCTTGGGGTGCACCGGTCTTGTTTGTGAAGAAGAAGGATGGCACTATGAGAATGTGCATCGATTATCGTCAGCTGAACAAGTTGACTATCAAGAATCGGTATCCTTTGCCGAGGATTGATGATCTTTTTGATCAGTTTCGGGGAGCGGTTGTGTTCTCTAAGATTGATTTGAGGTCAGGTTATTACCAGCTTAAGGTGAAAGATGTGGATGTGCCAAAAACAGCCTTCAGAACGAGGTATGGGCATTATGAGTTCCTTGTGATGCCGTTTGGCTTGACGAATGCTCCTGTAGCTTTTATGGACATGATGAATAGAGTGTTCCATGAATATTTGGACAAGTTTGTTGTGGTGTTCATTGATGATATCCTTGTGTACTCTCGTACTGAGGAGGAGCATGAAGGGCATTTGAGGATTGTGTTGCAAGCGCTGTTAGAGAATCAGCTTTATGCTAAGTTGAGCAAGTGTGAATTTTGGCTTAGAGAAGTTGTTTTTCTGGGTCATGTGGTTTCTGCTGAGGGGATTCGTGTTGATCCTCAAAAGATTGAGGCGGTGATGAATTGGAAGCCTCCAAAGACTGTTCATGAAGTTCGTAGTTTCCTTGGGTTGGCAGGATACTACCGGAGGTTTGTGGATGGATTTTCAAAGATTGCTGCACCTTTGACGAAGTTGTTGCAAAAGAATGTCAAGTAAGAGTGGACAGAAGCAAGGTAGCATGCTTTTGAAAAGCTTAAGGCAGCTTTGACGCAAGCTCCTATCTTGGTTCAACCTGAATCAAGGAAAGAATTTGTAGTGTATATCGACGCATCCTATGTTGGTTTGGGTTGTGTGTTGATGCAAGAGGGTAAGGTGGTGGCTTATGCATCGCTCCAGTTGAAGGTGCATGAGTGCAATTATCCTACGCATGATATTGAGTTAGCTGCGGTGGTCTTTGCTTTGAAGATTTGGAGACATTATCTGTATGGTGAGAAGTGTACTGTGTACACAGATCACAAAAGTTTGAAGTATCTGATGTCTCAAAAAGAGTTGAATCTTAGGCAACGACGTTGGGTAGAGTTGCTTAAAGATTACGATTTGACGATCGAGTACCATCCGGGAAAAGCTAATGTTGTAGCGGATGCTTTGAGCAGGAAGGTGGCAGTGGAGTTGAGGGCTATGTTTGCCAGCTTAAGCATTTCGTGAGATGAAGGTCTTGTGGCTGAATTGCAAGTGAAACCATCTTTGGTTCAGTTGATAAAGGATAAGCAGTTGTTGGATGATTCCTTGGTGCCACATGTTCAGGATATTGCTGAGGATAGACCATCAAATTTCTGTTTTAATGACGATGAGGTTCTATGTTTTGAAAGTCGGATAGTTGTGCCGAATGATGCAGAGTTGAGGCGTACTATTCTGACTGAAGCTCATAGTAGTCCTTTTGCTATGCACCCTGGTAGTACAAAGATGTACCGTGATCTTAAGGAAGAGTAATATTGGGTGGGTTTGAAGAAAGATGTTGCGGAGTACGTGGGTAAGTGCATGGTTTGTTAGCGGGTTAAGGCTGAGCATTAGTTTCCTTCTGGGTTGTTGCAACCGTTGAGGATTCCTGAGTGGAAGTGGGAAAGGATTACCATGGACTTTGTGTCTGGTTTTCCTTTGTCGCCATCGAAGAAAAATTCGGTGTGGGTGATTGTGGATTGCCTTAGGAAGTGTGCGCATTTCTTACCTGTGCATACTACGTATACCTTGGACAAGCCTGCAGAGTTGTACATTGCTGAGATTGTGCGACTGCATGGTGTGCCAAAGTCTATAGTGTCGGATAGAGATCCGAGGTTTACATCGCGTTTCTGGGAGTGTTTGCATCAAGCTTTGGGTACACGGCTGAATTTCAGTACTTCTTATCATCCACAGTCAGATGGACAGTATGAGCGTGTTATCCAAGTGCTGGAAGATATGTTGAGGTGCTGTGTGATTGAGTTTCAAGGTTCTTGGGAGAAGCATTTGCCTTTGTTGGAATTTGCTTATAACAATAGTTACCAGGCAAGTATTCAAATGGCACCTTATGAAGCCTTGTACGGGAGAAAGTGCATAACTCCTCTTTGCTGGGCTGAAATAGGTCAGAAGTTGGTTTCGATGTCAGCTTTGTTGAAAGGAACCACCGAGAAGGTGAAGCTCATTTGTGAGCGATTGAAGGCAGCTTCTGATCGACATAAGTCTTACGCGGATTTGAAGCGTAAGGAGATTGAGTTTGCGGTAGGTGACCATGTGTTCTTGAAGGTTTCGCCTTGGAAGAAGGTGATGAGGTTTGGCCGAAAGGGTAAGTTGAGCCCTATGTACATTGGACCATACGAGGTGATTGAACGTGTGGGTCCTGTTGCGTACAAGCTGAGGTTACCGCAAGAGTTAGAAAAGATTCATGATGTGTTTCATGTCTCTATGCTTCGGAGGTATAGATCGGATCCTTCGCATGTTATGCATGTGGAGGAAGTGGAGTTGAATCCAGACTTGACCTATGATGAGGAGCCGGTTAGAATTCTGGATTCAGACAGTAAAGTTCTTCGAGGCAAAACCATTGAATTGGTTAAGGTGTTGTGGAAGCATCGTGGTGTTGAGGAAGCCACATGGGAAAGAAAGGATGATATGATGAAGCAGTTTCCGTATCTTTTTCCTCCAGGTAAATTTCGAGGACAAAATTTCTTAAGGGGGGAGAGTTGTAACACCCCAATTTTGGGCTTAGAAGTTTAGGGTCTGAATCTGACCGGTTTGATTTTCGGTTCGAATATAAAAGGAGGTTTTAGGGAAAGCCTAGTTCGAGATGCTTTAAAAATATGGAAAAGTATCTAAAAATCCTCTTTTAATATATATAAGAGAGTGGTGAAATTAATTTTACAAAATAAGGTTTGGAAATACTACACTTTGGAGTAGTGACTAAAATGCGATTTTTGAAAAGTATAGTGGTGACTATTTTGTAAGGATTGAAACTTTGAATCTTTAAGGAGCTAATTTACCCAAAAATGATTTCTCCAGATTTTTCCTTAATTTGGGTGAATTAATTAATGTTTTAATTAATTAAAAGAGAAGAGAAACTACCTTTTGGAAATTCATAACTACCTTTTCCTAGAATTTTTCTCATTTCTTTTTCTCTCAAAATTCCATCATCCAAACACTTTTTCTCCAGCAACCTTTTCATTGATATTCACTTCAATTGATGAAATTTCTATTATCAATTAATTCCTAATCAATCTTGCATCAAATCCTTTTGATTTCCTCATTGGATTTTCAAGAAAATTGGCTCAAATCAAGGAGAAATCACCATTTAGAGGTAAGATTGTTCTCCTCTAAATACTCAATTCTTTACTGAAATTCCCAAGTTTCCAATCCTTAATTTAAGTTTTATAAATGGTTTTAATGTTAGAAACTTGATTTTGGATTAAAACTCAAGATTTGGAAGAAATCTTGAAGAATTTCGTTGTGATTGTTTGGGCTCTGTTTTGAGATGATTCTTAAATGTATTTTGGATGTCTAAAGATGTGGAAATGAGGTTTTATCAATGCAATCCCGAATAGGTTGTATTTCCTAAGTTTTTGCTTATGAAAATGGTGGTTTTTGGGGTGATCTTGGTGTTCTGTTATAGCTGAAGGTATAAGGACGAGTTTAGGTTTATTTTGGATGTTAATTGATGTTTAGAAATGGTTTTAAGTAGAGCAGCGAGTTTAGGTGTGTTGGCTGAAGATTTCAATGCACGATGATGCATTAATCCTATGCTTTGATGTGTTTAAAATAGGGGAGGCATCTTCGGACACTTTTGGAGTTGATCCAGAGGCTTAATCGGCGTTTCGGCAAGCTAGCAAAACGTGATTGGTGAGTGGAGTTTGGTTTCCAGCTTTGAAACGATTGTTTGAAGGTTTTGGGAGCTTAGTTTAAGTCTAAACAACTTAGCTAAGCTCAAGAGTAAGTTTTCGGAAAAACTCCCTTGGATGAGCCTTGAGGTGGTTTGATGTATTGGTTATAATTTGCATGTTTAAATTCTGTTTTTGAAAGCATATCTTAGCATGGTTAATGCTGGTTTTGAAAGCCATGTGTTGAAGGATGCTCAAGGTAAGAGATCCTTGGTTTGACATATTGTTAATATGGTTTTGATGCATAGTGTTGCATGATGATAAATGGCTTTGATTAATGTTTTACAACAGTGAATTGTTGATGGTAAATGATGAATATTGACAAGTGATGTAATGGTTTTAAAGTACTTAATTCGGATATAGTTAGCCGGCTATAGGATTGGGTGCACCGCGAATAAAGTCGCTTTGGATGTTGAGGGGTTGTGATTGTACCGTAAACTCCATCCAAGTACCCTAACGAGTGAGGTAAGATCACAACGGTGGTTAAAAGTCCGTGTGTGGATCTTGTGATATGTGTCCCTTGCACTCGTTAGTGGAATTATACAACTACCGATGAGTGAAGTGGAGGGGTTGTGATTGTACCGTTAAACTCCATCACGGGTGTTGAGGGGTTGTGATTGTACCGATAAACTCCACCTTATGTTGTTCTGTAGTGTGTATGAAGCGTGTGGGACAACGCTTGTAATCCGCGTATCCGATTGTGTTTTGTGTTGTAAATGGTTATGAATTATCACTTGAAAGCCAATATGACGTGTTAATTATAATGAAGCATGAGATGCTTGTAAAGTATGCAAGGTTGCATGAAAAGAGATGAGCATGTGTTTAAAAGCTTTGTTGAAAGTGCTTTCTAAAATGTATTATTTTGTTGTTTCTTTAGAGCATGCCTCACTAAGCTATAGTGCTTACGCTCTCTCTTTTGTACCAATAATGCAGACAATTGAAGTGTTTGAGGGCAACAAGGAGGCTAGAGTGTCCAAGGGAAACCAAGCTCATGTATGGTGATGTTTTCATACACTATTAGTTTTGGTAATTTGGCAATGGGGAATCTAAGATGTGTTTTGGGAGATGTGTTGAACTCCCTAGGTTGTGGCATGTTGCTTTTGATGGTTTGAACTTGTAAATGGCCTTTTGATGCTTGTTTTGGAGATTAGTTGATTGTTTGGTTTTGGATAATAGGAAGCATGCCTATAGATATGTGAAAATTCCATGTTTGATGCTATGAATGTGTTTAGGAGGTACAAACATGCTCTATATGTGTATGATGTCTTGTTGGCATGGTTAGGAAGTCATTAGGTTGTGTTTGAGTGGATTTACGCATGAAAAACCAGCAAAATCTGCAGCTTCTGGGCAAACCGTATCGATACACCCATTGGCGTTTCGAAAAGGGGGCCTGTAATGGCCTTAGTGTTTTGAAACGGCTGGTGACTGTTTCGAAACGGTTTGGCCACTGGAAGGCCCTGTTTCGGAACTAGTCTCGGAACCAACCCGTGTTTCGGAACGGTCAACGCCGTTTCGAAATAGGTGGACCGTTGGGCACTGATTTGAATGGTGTTTAGGTTTGCAAGCTTTACGTTTTAGTCCCGAAAATTGTAATTGCAATTGCATGAGTTTGAGATGTCCGTTTAAGATGAAATTTGACAGGGAAGCATGTAATATGACTAATTAAATATTGGTAATTTTAAAATCAGTTAAGACCTTCTAATTTTCAGAATTTACATTTTGGTCCCTAATATTTGTATATTGTGCAATTATGTCCCTTATTGAAATCCGATCGCTGTGCATTATACGTATATGTTTCTCAAGTGTTCACCTAGGGTTAACATGTATCTAGACAAGATTAAAAAAGGGTCGTTAATCAAGGTTGACTTTCGGGTTGACTTTTTGGTTTTCCCTATGTAATCTTCGTAGTTCGGGTCAACCGTCTAGGCCGGGCTAAGGGGGTTACACTAATGATTCTAACTTACGCTTGTAGCGTGGTAGACAAGTAGGTTCCAAAGATAAAAATCCTCAAAAAAAAGGAAGGGAGCTATAGTTATGATGGTCTGATCGAGGAATCAATGAATTATGAAAATCTCAAGAAAAGATTAAAAGGTCTCCAATAAAGGCATTAACATGACTCAGGTCCTGATAATAAAGAGATCTCAATAGATTATGTCATGTCTGGTAATAAATGGAACTGAAATCAAATCGACGTCGATAATACATTTGCTTGCAATATAGCACTAAAGATTTTATTTGATGATGTGGATCATGAATCATCATTGTCAATTAGACAATGTAAACAAAGAAATGATTGGCCAATATGGAAAGAGGCAATTGAGGCGAAACTAAGATCGCTTTCGAAAATAGAAGTATTTAGGCCTATAGCCCGTATATTGAAATGTGTAAAGCTTGTGGATATTTATGAGCCTTTGTGAGAAAGAGAAATCAAAAGGAGAAATCACGAGATATAAGCTCGTTTGGTTGCAAAGATTCTCACAAAGACATGAAATTGATTATGAGGAAAATATATTTCTCGGTGGTGGATGCGGTTACTTTTAGATAGTCTGACAATAAATGAAATAACTCAGTTTCTGCCTAATGGATGTTGTTACATCTTATCTGTATGAGCCTCTTGATAACAACATTTACATGAAGCTTCTAGAAGGATTTAGACTGTCATAAGCAGTTAATTCAAGTTCTCGAGAACATTATTCAATTATATTAAATATATCTTTTTATGGATTAAAATATTTTGGGCACATTTGGTATAATCGCCCCATTGAATACTTATTAGGGGAAGGCTATAAGAATGATTTAATTTCCAGAGCATTTTATTAAGAGGTTTAGCTCTGGATTTGTCTTTGTTTTTATTATGTATGTTGGTGATTCATTGAGACTCATGAAGAGATCTCCTTAATAATGGAATCTTTGTGCAACAATCGGCAAGCACAGAAAAATGTTTAAAGAGATTTTACATGCATAATGCATATTTGTTGACCACTATTTGGTTGCTAGGTCTCTTAATGTAAACAAAGATCCATTCCGCCCTCGAGAAAAAGGTGATGATATTCTTGGTCTAAAAGCACCATATATACATTAATTGATCTGGAATTATCGTATCTTGGTTTGTCTAGAAATACTATCTAAGTGCTACGAGACCATTGCCTTTAAATAATTGCTATGCATGAGGTAAAGCCGAAATATGTGTTTGGCTAAACATATCCAGAAGATATGTGAATTGCTTTCACAAGATAAGATGCAAGCTATTTTATGTAGAGATAATGCAGAATTTATATCTCAAGGTGGATACATCAAATGTGATAAAACGAAACATATCTCTTAAAGTTTCGTCCCTCGTGATCTTCAGAAGATTAGTATTTGATGGATCATTTCAAGCAATAATTTGGAAGATTTATCCACTAGTGCATACTCTATTTCAACATTTGAAGATTATATTAAAGATTGAATTATGAAGATTCAAAGATCTTATGTGATATTTTTATGAGGGGGAGTAAATACGTGTTGCACTCTTTTTCCCTTAACCGAGGTTTTGTCCCAATGGGTTTTCCTGGTAAGGTTTTTAATGAGGCAACACGTTATGCGTATTAAAGATGTGTGTACTCTTTTCCTTCACTAATGATTTTTTCCCACTGGGTTTTTATCTTAGTAAGGTTTTAACGAGGCACATTATCTTCATAGACATCATGGGGGAGTGTTATGAATATTTATCTATGTGGATGTCTATCATGATTAGAACTTTATCTAAGGAGTTTGATTTATTTATTATTAGGAATATTATCTATATTAATTAGAGTTTAATGTATTATGTACTTCTTATGCCTATAAATAGATGATTCATTGAAGGCATTGTACACGATTCTATTTTTGATAATAATACAAATCTTCCTCTTTCTCTCATCTCTTTGTTCTTCTATTCTTGTTCTTTGTTCTTATTATTGTTTTTTATTATTTTATTCACAACATAAATAAAATTATCACACTAATATATTAAAAAATTACCTTTGAATAAAATTATACATTTATTCTAATTCACACTCTAACTCTTAGAATTGATGTTGTATCTATAAAATCACTTTTTAAAAATTAAATTAAATATTTAAATTTAAACTAAACAATTCAAAAATATTTTGCCAATCGAATTTTTCTAAAACAAGGACAAAATATAAAAAAATCTTTTTATGGAAAATATATATTGTCTTCCACTACAAATTGATTGACACCTCTCATTAGCTTTTAAGTTGTATACGGTTGGATTCTGACCAAACTGTGGTACAAAATATGATATCCAAAGGGGGCCTTATGTAAAAAGGTAAACTACGTCACAAGTCATTTAGTTATATGTTTAGTAACAAATTGATTACTATTTTTCTAAAAGTAATTATCTAGATATTTAATTATAAGTTTAGAAACAAACATATTGCTTTTCTTCTAAAAGTAACAAATCAGTCACTCAATTATAAGTTTAGGAATAAATAGGTCACTCAATTAAAACTTTGTGGCAAACATGTCACTCTATTATTGAAATTGAAACGAAGATGTCGTATAATAACAATCTGAGTCCTCAAAACTTATGTATTCTATTAATTTGATCCTAATTCGAAATAATTCAATAAAATTAACCCTCCATATTTAAAAATCCTATTATTGATGTGACTGTGTCTACTAGCAGCCGACATTAAGGTCATAATGAGTCTATTTCATTAGTCTTACTGATGTCCAGTAGTGAAGTGGTTGTGTTTGTCGAGCTATCACATTTGTTAATTATCAAACTGATGGACAATAGCATGGAATGTGGTAAGTTGTCGGAGGGTATGCTAGGATGGTGCAATGTCGAAATTTTTAAATATGATGTGTTAAGTTTATTGAATTATTTCAAATTAAGACCAAATTAATAGAATGTATGATTTTTAGGGACTAAAATTGTTATTATATGAAGTTGCTATTTCAGTTTTAATGACAAGAATGACATGTTTGCCACAAAATTTTAATTGAGTGATCTGTTTGTTCCTAAAACTATAATTGAGTGACTAAATTGTTATTTTTAGAGAAAAAAAATTGACACGTTTGTTCCTAAACGTATAATTGAGTGACTAAATTGTTACTTTTAGAAGAAGAATAACATATTTATTACTAAACATATAACTAAGTGGTCTCTAATGTATGTTACCCAAAAAAAAATTACAGGGGCCCTTGATTTCAATTAATGAAATTTTAAAATTTTACCAATGAATCAATTGAAATTTACATAAGCAATTGAGATTCAAAGAGTTTGAGAAATAATAATTATAAAAACTTAAAAAACCAAATATTTACAGTTAAATGATTAGATAACCATCATCATTCAAATTAATATATATATATATATATATATATATATGTGTGTGTGTGTGTCAAAAAATGAAATGTCAAAAATTACCTACAGAGATGAATTAACGGTTGACTTCAGATTATAAATATATTTTTTAAATTTTAATACTGAATATAATTAAATTGTTTCATCAATATAAATTTTAAATAATATTATAGTTAATAGAAACAAATATAAAATAAAAAAGTGTTGAAAATATTTTTATTAAATGATAAGTAGGTAATTTTCTATTTAACATTTCAATTCTCTTTCCTGAAAAAATTCTAACGAATAATTTTAATTTTAAATTATGAAATGTACTTAAAATATTAACCATTAAACTTATTAATTTTGAAAAAAATGGTATTTCTTAATAATTTATTAAACATGCCTTTAAGTTTATAAATATATGCGAATGAGTATTTTTTTTTAAATAAACATCGGTCATTTATTCGATTAATAAAGAGAAGTAAATAAATACATAAACGGTCATTAAAAAGGAAAGAGAAAAAAACAACTAAAAAACGAAAAGACTTGACCGATGGTATATGCGAATGAGTATTTTTATTGAAAATTGATATGTTATATTGTATTTAAGATAAAGCAATATTAATTTCCACAACTTTAAAAGATACGAATTCAATCCTATTCACGTCACATGCTAGCCTAGCTAGAGAATGGAAGTTGCCAACTGGTTATGTACTACTATATAGGCCATTTCTATTGCAATTTAAGAATCCATTATTTTAACACTGATATCACATCCTATACATAGGTATTAACAATGATAAAAATCCTTGGACACGAACACAAAATGAACGCGCATCACGCGCGCCAAACTTTCCTCCCCCAAAGCTATCCGAGCCTTAGACAAACGATTTAATCTGCCGGAGTCAGCCCTTTTGCTTGGTCGTTACACGGGCGCTTTCGTCGTCGTCGGGTGGCCAGCTGATCGCCGGCATCTTAGGGGACGACGTTGACTGGTGGTTTGCTCACAGGGGCTTCGGTGGTGGAGAAACGAGGGAGGCTCGCGGTCGGGACGCGTCTGGTTTTGGCACCAAGTACAGTTTTCCGTCGGTTATCTTTGACGCTTTAACCGCTGCAGGGAGCTTTGCGGCCGACGTGGCGGCCGTTGATCACGGAAGATGTCGTCCCCGACCCTAGCCATCTGCTTCCCTCCCCTGCAACAATTCCCATGGTAACGTTTCTATTGAAGCTCTGGTTTTCGTTGGCTTTCATGTGGTTTACCTCTGGTTTGGATATGGACAAAGCTCTTCTCCGGCTAACGAATGATTCGATCCTGGCGGATTGAGGAGTGGGCGGCATGCTGGCCTAGAATGCCCTGCGTCGGGGCTTTGTGGGTTCTTGGTGTCGATAGCGGTAACCACTGGGTAACTATTTCCATGGAGCTGCAAGTCGGTGGAAAATAAAGCCATCGAAAACAAATGGTGCTGGGCTTGCAAAGTCGGAATTTGGGCGAGGTTTCGGGTCAGGGCGTGTGGCTCCACGGCGATCGTCGGATTGCCGGAACTTGGCCCGGCCTCTCAACGGCCTACTTGAGCGTGTCCCCTGTGGAGAAGGCAACAATGGCATGGGCATATTGGTCTTTTTACTTCCTGCCTAGCCTTGTCACTCATTGGGACCCACCTTTCCTGTTTTGGAAACCTCTCTATTCACTTTCCCAGTTTTTATGGATCATGGATCAGCTTTTCCCCTTTTAAGTCAAGCAAATCCTTACCTTTTGGGATTCGGAAGTCTGCAGATCCTTGGAGAATTGTTGGTCTCACCCGGATTGTGAATTTGGCTCCTAAAAGGCTACAATTTTTATTGGATTGTAGCTTTGGTTGGGACCTGGGAGGATCTAACGTTACAGTAAAGTCTCGAATGATATGGTATCGCTCTTCGATTGATCACTCCTTTAATCGTACTGAGATTTGGTTTCAGGACGGTTTTACCATAGCTGATGCATTCCTATCCAACGTGTCGTGGCCACAACGTATGGGCTACGTTCCGCTTGCCTTGATAAGGCCCATCTCGTGTAGAGTGGGAGCCTGCCTCCGGAGGGAGCTCTCAGGCGAGTTTCGAGCGTATCCTTGTTGTCTCAAGCCCCGACTGATCGGGAAATGGATCATTGCAGTATCTTCTGAGTATCGGTTGTTGTTTGAAGCTATCCCTGGTTGCACCAGTGGACGCTACCTTTGTTTCAGCATCTCGTGTATGCTGGTTTTCTTCTGTTGAGTTTGGTCCCCACGGCAGCTTATTGCTCGTGGATGTGT
This sequence comes from Hibiscus tridactylites, assembly GCA_958450335.1. Taxonomy (NCBI): domain Eukaryota; kingdom Viridiplantae; phylum Streptophyta; class Magnoliopsida; order Malvales; family Malvaceae; genus Hibiscus; species Hibiscus tridactylites. The sequence goes on along the minus strand of OY288273.1, from coordinate 32,104,302 downwards.
TTTTAGGCGTTTCAGGTCTTGCATGGCCTTTTGTCTTATCTTTTCTCGGATGTTTTGTTGATCCCATACTTGTACGAGATCCTTTGTTTTCTTTATCTGTAATTTTCTTTTGAAGTTAATGGAAGTTATGTTTGAACAAAAAATAATACATAGGTATTAACATAAGAAAGAAGTTGAATTATTATCGAGTTTTAAAATGGTTAATTTAGGAAAATGTATTTTGCAGAAAAAAATAGTGTAAATACTTTAGTTAGGGAAATGGTGTATGATAAAATTGTCCATAGTTAAATACATTTTTGTCTTAGAAAAATTACAGGGCAGTCGTCGACAGTTGTCGCAACTTTTTCGGGTGGATTTTTTTAGCTAATACAGAGTTACAAGAGAAAGCTAAGCAATCGAATCCTCCTGCACAAGTAGACGCACAATATCTAGTGGCTCCTGGAAGTATCGTTTTTCAACTATGAAATCTCGGCTCATAGCTGCAAGAGCATCCGCAACGGCATTCCCTTCGCGGCGAACAAGATGTATCCGTGTCTCCCAATTTCGGTCCAGCATCACAAAGATAGCAGCAACTAAACCATGTCACTGCAATGAAGGAGAGACTCGCGATAAAATCTGTACCGCTTCCTGACTATCTATCTTCAACTCTACTCTACGATAATCCAATCTCCATGCATGAAGGAGAACGTCATGTACACCCCATAGTTCCGCGATAAGAACATAGCAAATTCCAATACTCCGAGTAAAACCAAAAAACAAAGTGCCAATAGTGTCCTGTAAGACACCCCAACAGCCGCACGTCGATCTAGAAGGAGAACTGCACCATCCGAGTTAGCTTTGACCCAGCCATGAGGCGGACAACACCAACGCACCAAAGCTCACTCTACCATCATGTTCCCAACTTGTTTGTGAAGAGACTCGTGAAACTCAGCTGCAATCCTCTTGCAATGCGCAACAACATCATGTTTGTCCACATAATTATCACTCAACAAAAGGCTGCAACGACGTTTCCAGAGTTGCCAACAAGTTGTGGTAAACAAAATTCCCCAGTGTCCAATATGCTGCGCAACATTTGCAATAGAACGCAAGTTAACAATCAACCACTCCTTGAATGGCATGGACATAAAAGCGATATAATCCCTACATGGCACAAGCCTGGACCAGACTTCTTTCGCTTTAGTGCAATGACGGATGATATGGTCCATGTCCTCGTCATCCCTTCGACAAAGGTTACAAATTGTTGAAGCTGCTAAATGTCTACGCAACCTTTCAACATTAGTAAGAAGTCGCTCATGAAACGTGAGCCATAGGAAAGTCTGAACTCGTCTCGGTACCTTAAGGGACCAAATCACCTTCCAATCAGGGCTGGTATCATTTTCCATATCAGATTCAAGCGCCATGTACGTTGTTTTGGTGTTAAACCTACGTGATTCATCCCATCACCAACCTGGATTGTCATCCCCTAATCGGGTATTGGGTGGTGGCATAGCCACAATCTTCAATAAGGTATCCTCAGGTAAAAGTTGAGAAAGTATTTTCCAATTCCACTGGCCTGAGTCCGTTACCATCCCTGCCACAATCGTCGGCACAATCTCATCTGGCACAACACATTTAGAAGCAAGAGGCCCTTCCTTATCTAACCACGTGTCATGCCAGAAGTCCGTTTATAGACCACTTCGGATATTCCAACAAATCCAATTGCGTAGTTCATCCCATATGCTTGCTAACAAGATGAAAGCCAATTTTCATTAAGAACGCATTGTTTTGTTGATGCACATCTTTAAATCCCAACCCACCTTTGTTGATTGGTTGCTGCATCGTGTCCCATCGGATTAAAGGGATAGCAGTTGTACCATTACTAGAACCCCAAACAAATTGTCTAATCAACTTCTCTAAGTCATCACATAAACCCTTTGGAAGCCACGCCGATTGCATTGTATAAACCAGAATTGCCTGTAGAACAGTTTTAGCAAGAGTGATTCGCCCAGCAAGTGATAAAGTTAACACCACCCACCCCGACAGCCTTCGTTGTACTATTTCAATAAGATAGGCGTAAGTGGCCTTTGTGACTCTAGAATGAAAAAGAGGGCCGCCAAGGTACTTACCCAAATCACTTACCACTTCAAATCCAAACTCATAAGCAATCTCATCACACAGCTCAGGTACAACATTCTTTGAGAAATGTATTTGGGTTTTTGCCACACTAACACAGTGTCCAGACCATTGACAAAAGCTTGAAAGAATACCTCTTATGACTTCCATCTGTTGCATCGATGCCTCGACAAATAAAACTAAATTATCTGCAAAAAATAGATGGGAGAGTCTTGGGCCATTTCGAGATAGAAAAACTTGCTTCCAACGTCCATCTCTCACAGCCCCTGATATACTTTGAGATAGTTTCTCCATGCACAGTACAAAGAGATAAGGCGAAAGGGGATCGCCTTGCCATATGCCTCGAGTTGGCGTAAAGCTCTCAGTAATTTCGCCATTCCAAAGGATTTGCATTGATACAATTCTAACGCAAATCATAATAAGCGCAATAATCTTTCTCGGCAATCCTGTATCGACTAAGGTTTCTTCGATAAAATCCCACTCTAATATGTAATACGCCTTCTCGAGGTCCACCTTGATAGTCATCCATGCTTTCTTACCAAACTTAATACTCATTGAATGTATAACATCTTGGGCTAGAATGACGTTTTCTATTATATTCCTGCCTATAACAAAGCTTGCATGTGTAGGAGAAATCCACTTTGGCAAGAACGATTTTAGGCGGGAAACTAGCAATTTGGTAATGATTTTATACAAAGTGATACACAAGCTGATTGGCCGGAATTGACTGATCAATGTAGGGCTATCAACCTTCGGAATCAAGACCAACAATGTATGATTGATAGACGGATCCAAAACCCTTGTCGCGAAGAAATTCTGAACAAAAGAATACACCAACTATTGACCAATTCTTTTGGAAGAAAGCAACCGGTATACCATCACAACTCGGTGCCTTTAGAGGCTTCATACTAAAAACCACATTACGCACTTCCTCTAGTGAAACATCTGTGAGAATTGGTCGAAATTCCTCCCTGCGAAACTAGTGAAATTCCCCCATAGGTATTGGTGAAATTGTCTGCCGTGGTTTACTTGTGTATAACTTTTGAAAAAATTCAATTGCATGAGCTTTGAGCGTGTTTGCATCACCACACCACTTCCCATCATGTAATTTCAGCATCCAGATCGTATTACGCCTACGCTTAGCCATAGTCGAGGCATGAAAGTATTGCGTGTTACGGTCACCTTTTTCAATCCAAGTGACTCGTGATTTTCGATGCCAGTAGCTCTTTTCTTGATCGAGAACTCGCGCCAACTCTAGTTTAAGTTCCGCCTCTAAAGACTCAAGAAAATCTAAACGCGATGTTTCAAGTGCACGCTCTATGCCTCTGATACGTGCGAGAAGAAGGGTTTTTCGCCTCCCAATGTGACCAAATACATTCCAATTCCAATCACGGTTATTCTCACGAAAAGTTTGAATATTCTCCACTGCAGACTTAGACCTTCCCCATGACCTTTCTAACAGATTAGGAAAATCGGGATGGTCATTCCATGCACTAAGATAGCGAAATGGACGCGTGTTACCCACCACCTTACTCACATTTGTATTCAGCAATACTGGGCGATGATCAAATCCTAGTTGCTGGAGATGAAACACTTCTGAGGCTGCAAAATAATTGTACCAATAGGAACTACATAGGCATCGATCCAATCTTTGTGCCAAAGATCCCCTTGACCATGTAAACGACGACCCATGAAATCCTATATCAAGCAAAGCTGAGTTAAAAATAAAATCTGTGAACCTCGAGCAAACTCCAGATCGACGTTGGGATCCACCACTCCTCTTAGAGATACTACCAATAACGTTGAAATCCCCTCCTAACACCCAGGGACTTAAATCAACAGGTTCTAAAACCCTTAGTTGACTCCATAATCCTTGCCTTATGCCTCTGTTCGGATTCACATAAACGAATGTGATGAAGAACTTCTTATTATCCGAACTATCAAAACAAAGGTCGTGAACAAACTGATTGGAAACTGCAATCACATTAATCTTGATCAAGTCCTTCCATAATATCCATATACCCCCCGAGAAACCCGTCGCCTCAACTCTAAAGGATGAATCAAATACTGAGCGGTGAATAAAGGCATCTACTTTAGCCTCACTGATGCGAGATTCCATAATAGCGACAACATCATGACTTTGTGTCCGTACAAACAACTTGAAATAACGATTAAAATCGGAGTCAAGGGCTCCATGTACATTCCAAAACATAACTTTAACCATTAAGGATACAAAGAATAGGCGAAGATAACCAGTCAGACCTGCATCGCATATTCTTCAGCCGTAGCAAAGGCTGTATTCTCTCGCCACTGAACGCTATTCTTGACAGCTTTCAAACCTTGGCTGATCTTGACTTGGGTACCGGCACCGACTGTTGCTCGATTAAGTTCTAAAGACATATCTTGGATCCATTCAGAACTCGATACCCGTTCATCTTTTTTCTTGGTCTTTAACCCCTTTCGTGATAATCCTTTACTTGCCGCTAACCCTTTGGCCAAACCTTTGGACGTGTTTCCCCAGCCTAGAGTGATAGTGCCACGTCCGTTTTAATCCCTCGGAACTGGTCTATCTTCCCTACTCCTCACTTGGACTACAACATGTTTGTCTTTATTTAGAGCAGAACGCACCTGGCGAACCTGGTCCGTTGACGCAACTTGTAAACTCCCACTATCTCCACTCGCAATCTGTGGCACTAGGACTACCACCGAATCTGGATCACCCACGACATTTGTGTCCATAGCTTGTACCTATGAACACTTTGACGAGGTATCTCTTGATCAACTCCATGGTTATTACGTGCATGTGGATCCAATCTGGATCACGCACCTGGCTGATCTTGACTATAGGCTCATTAACTGGGCCATTATGCTCCAACTTGTCATTTTCCGTAGTGTTCTCAGGCTCATTTGCTAGAACGTTATAGCGGGAACCAGAATCCAATCTGCTTCTACTTGAACCACTCACATTCTTCTAACCAGTCTTTACCATAGTATTCCCTTTCCTCCTACGATTAGTTACCTGCATCCAAGGCCCATATAGTTCTTCTGATTGTTTCGGTGCATCATCCATTGCCAGAACTCCAGACCCTTGCTGTGAAACATGTCCACACATCTCCTTGGAGTGGCCATACTTTCCACACCCATAGTAAATAGATGGGAGACCCTCGTACTCAATTGTTTGGCGCTGGCCATCGATAATTAACCCCGGGATTAGAGGCTTCTCGAGATCCACTACCACTGGCAGTCGAGCAAAACGTCCATTTCTTCCCTCAGTGGTATTGTAATCGATTCGCACCACTTGGCCCAACACCACCACAATGTTGCGAAACAAACTTTTGGTGTAATATCTGTACTGTAGCCCTGGTAGTCTCACCCAAACCATGATACGTGAGGGGTAATCCTTAGAAGTAGAGAAATTACAGCTCCAAGGTTGGACCGTTAAATAACTGTCGTATATGACCCACAGACCACCACTCAAGACACTGTTGTAATCATCCTCGAGGGCAAACTTTACCAAGAAGTAATCGTTATCTAAATCAATCAAACACATTTCCCCCTTAGGGCTCCACAGTGCCTCAATGCGATTCAGTAACGCCCGATAACCAATGGATTTTCCGAGTAGTCGAACATTAACCGAGTTGGCAAGTTTCTCATCAATAGCAGCATGAACTTTCTCCAAAAAAAACGGATATCCGGCAGGGGACCATCCATTGCAACTCCAATGTCAGACTCAAGCACTTCCATATCCAAATCCCAGATGATACTCCGGGGTGAACGCTGGGTAGACTCCCCAAGCATTATATCACAAAAGGAAGGTTTTGTCGCTGGGCCAGAATGATCAGAACCATCTCCACGTTGTAGAGTGACTTTTGCCAACGAATCCATAGGCGTGGCAACCATCCCATCACTTGAGTCCACAATATTCAAAGGGGATGATTCATGCATGGGAGCATCCCCACCATCAATTGCAATCACTAGGACATCACCTTGATTCTCAGAGGGGGATTGTCCATCATTCCTTACTTTTTTAACGATCCGCTAGAGATCCTCAGCAAGAGGGGAAGCCGGACGTTCTAGTACACTTGGAGTCGCAACAAGAATTAACGTTTCCGGTGGACGGCCGCTGGAATTTTCAAAAGGGTTAAGGCTAGGGTTTCTTGAGAGTTCAGACATAGACGTTGACTTTTGCTGTGGTGGCTAAGTTAGTATTTTGACCTTTTTACTAAGACTTTTAATTCTAACAAAACACCAAAGTCAAAAAAACATGCGTAACGGAAAGAGTTGATTCTTTACACTGTGACACATGCAGACTTTAATCTTTATGTATATACTTTTTCGGGTGGATTAATACAAAATAATAGAAGAAAAGCAGGACAAAAGTTTAAAAAGAAAAATGGTGAAAAAAATATTTGTACGAATTTTGTTCAAACTGAAAGGACACACAATACATATCCAAGGTACGTGTAGACATTAGCCTCAAACACTCAACTGTTGTGAAATTCAACATTATTTATTAAATGGACATTTAAAAAAAATTTTAATTTCGAAAACAATAATAAAGAGAGGTTAAACAATAATAGTGGGACAAGACTTGATTCGAACTGTTTCTTATTTGTTTGAGTACAACTATATGCACCCAGGCATTTAATAGCATCACCCTTGTTTTGTGCCTAAGGTTTCAAACCCTTCTGCTCTAAATGAGTTCAAACCCATTTCTTGCTGTAGTGTAGTGTACAAATATATAATAAAAACTATTATTGGGAGGCTTTCTTTGTATCTGAATAAGGTTATTACAAGCAATCAGACTGCTTTTGTAAAGGGAAGACGTTTAGCCACGCTTTTAAAAAGTATAGTGAAAAAGCTAGTTTAGAAAATAGTTTTTAAAAGTACTTTTGGATTTTTGAGTTTAAAATTTAAGTGTTTAGTATTGCTGTCAAAAATACTTTTAAGAAAGTAAATAACCATTTTGGACAAAATATTGTAAGTTGTATATATAATGATATTCAAATTTTTTAATGTTATAATGCATCAGTTTAAATTATTATAAAAATATTTTTAATTAATAAATATATTTTTTAACAATTGTGCGTGTTCCATGAAAATATAATAAATTTTAAATATTCTATTTAAAAACTTGACATAAATAAATATATATTATTTTTAAACTAAAAAATAATTATTAATTATATCTTCTTAAAAAGTTATAAATAAATACAATAGCAAATGAAGGTTAAAATTATAATTTAGCTTCCAAAAGCACTTTTACAACCGCAAAAGCTAAAAAATAATTTTTGCGCTTAGGTTGAAAAACAATTTTTTTTTTCTAAGAACTAGTTGTTTAGTATTGCTTATGTTTTTGGCATTGTTAGGTGGCCCTTCATTTTATAAGTTTTGGAGAGACATTGGAATTACATAGGGTGGATCAAGAGTTGTATTACGAATTTCAAGTTTTCAGTCTCCTTGAATGAATGATTATTTGGCTATTTTGAAGGGGTAAAACGGAGAGACCCTTTGTCCCCTACTATTTTGAAAAATATATGGAGTGTTATTCTTGATGGATGTAAAATTTTGAGCTCGATTAAAGGAACGTCATTGATTACCATAGTCTTACACTTGGCTAGGAACATTTGAAGGAGCGAAATAGTAGAGTTTTGGATCAACTGGTTGAAGAAGCTGAGATTTTAATTTTGTATGGATTTATATTCAATACACATAGGTGGAAATCAAAAATTTAATTTTAAGGTTTAGAGATTTAATTTAGAGTGTAGAGTTTTGTTTAGTTTAGGGATATGTTTTTAAACACGATACAAATATATTAGCGTTATAAAATTCATACAAGTATATGTTGGTAATGCACAAAAATTTGATAGTGCATGTAAATCTTATATTGGGCGGGAATAAATCTAGATACGGATTTATATATAACCTTTCCTTTCAATCTTTGTTTTGAATGGTAACTTGCGGCTCAGGCACAAATTTTGATAATGCACAAAAATTATTGAAATGGATAGTTTTTTAAACATTGATCTCCATGAGTTTTTTTTCTTTATTTTATTTTTCAGCTATTGAGATTAACTGGTTGAAGAAGCTGATATTCTAATTTTGTATGGATTTATATTCAATACACATAGGTGAAAACTAAAAGTTTAATTTTAGGATTTAAAAATTTAATTTAGAGTATACGGTTAGTTTAATTTAGGGATATGTTTTTAAACTTGATACAAATATATGAGCGTTATAAAATTCATACAAGTACAAAATTTGATAATGCACAAAAAGTGTTTCTCATGGTCTCATCCCTTGCAGATTCAGTTAAGACTGAACCCGAACATGAAACACCACATCTCATATTCATGTCCGGATATGAATTAATAAAGTAAAGCATACAAATGGGATACAATTTACCATTAAAAACATTGAAACCATGTGTAGCAAGGATACATTATTTATTTCCTTAATCTCTCTGTTGAACATATAAAATAAAATAAAATAAAATAAAATAAAAGACCTTCATCCATTCCTTATGCATCCATGCGAATCACACATCTCAGACCCTCCCCCGCAAGCATCAACTCGAATGCTTTGTTGATCTCGGAGAACGGAACGGAGTGAGTGATGAATTTATCCAGTTCAAGTTCCTGCAACATCACAATGCTACTATTTGTTGCTACTTGTTTACATGATTAAATGTTACATCAAACAGGAACATAACCTCACCTTGTTCATGTATCTCTCTACCACAGCTGGAATATCGGTCCGAGGTTTGTAGTTGCCGAAGAATGTACCCTTGAGGGTCCTCTCATTCAGCAGATTCACTGGATGAGTTTTGAATGCGTCGTCTTTATTCGGAACACCAACCAGCACCGCAACACCCCAACCCTGAAATTAATGCCATTTCAGTTAAAGGATGACAATTTAAAAGCATTACATAATCTAATGTCATCTAACAAGAGAAAAGGGTATAAAGATAATTACATCGTGGACGCATTCAAATGCAGAAATCATGGCCTGAATGCTCCCCGTACATTCAACACTGCGATCGACTCCTCCGCCAGTCATCTCAGCAATTACCTGATTATTAGAGTCAATTGCATAATAAGAATCTCAAACAAGTTTACTATACAATGTAGGTGTTATGCAAGTTGACTCTAGTATGCATGGCGATGTTCAAATAAGAATCCAACATGATTTTTCGACATGCATATAGAAGGAAGAACCAACCTCTTGGACAGGTTTGTCGTGATCTTTTGGATTCACAAACTCCGTAACACCAAATTTCTTGGCTGCAAGAAGTAATTAGAAAAAACATGATCAGTTTTGAAACTTTGCTTAACCAGGAACATAACCGATCTTGGAATGTCTTGTGTAAATAACAGCTAACTCAATTGAATGCTACCTAGTTCAAATCTGCTGGGATTCAAATCGACCCCAATGATCCTCGATGCCCCGGAAACTCTTGCTCCTTCAGCCGCCTAAATTTCAGAACAGATAATTAACTTAGGAATACACACCAGGAGGGGGGGAAAGAACTAACATAAAAGTGACAAGAATAACTCACAGCAAGACCAACAGCGCCTAGTCCGAAAATGGCAACGGATTGACCCTTTTTGGGTTTAGCAACATTCACAGTGGCACCAAAGCCTATACAAGAAGAGAAGCAAAGCAAGTCAGGAAACAAGATAATCCTCACTGTCATTAGCATAGGTTATATATCATGAAAAAGGGAGATAACAACAAAAACGAGTACTGAACCTGTGGACATTCCGCAGCTGAGAACACAAACTTTATCAAGCGGGGCATTCGGATTGATCTTGGCAACCTGGCCGACATGGACAACGGTGTATTCGCTGAAAGTAGAGGTACCAAGGAAGTGGTAGATAGGCTTCCCATTGATGGAAAACCTGGATTTTCCATCATGAAGCATTGCGCCCCTATCCGTGTTGATCCTGAGGACATCACACATGTTGCTCTCTTCGGACAAGCAATGGACGCATTCCTTGCATTCTCCGGTGAAGATGGGGAGAACGTGATCATTTGGTTTGAGATCGGTCACGCCCTCACCTACACTTTCCACAATCCTAAGTATGAACCATTTCAAAGAAAAGGGTTAATACAAATACATATACATATACATATAACAAGAATGTAGAAACTGTAAACAATTGGACATATAAGTACCCTCCAGCTTCATGACCAAGTATCCGAGGAAACAGGGGATTTTGTCCCTACAAAAACGGAAAATATTTGATGAAGCAAATGGAAAATGGAAATGGAAATGGCATAGCCTTAGAATGAATAGGGAGGGAATTACCTTAGCATCCCAGAAGTAGACATCGGTGTGACATAAGGAAGTGAAGAGAATCTTAATACGGACTTCATTCTTCTGCGGCGGAGCCACTTCCACTTCCTCTATTGACCGTGGCTTCCCCGACTCCCATGCCACCGCAGCTGCAACACCACCACCATGTCATGGCCCTGAAAGGTGAGGAATTGGGGAAATTGGAAGAATCGAGGGTTTCAGATGGAATTGGGAATTTTGTCGATCTGGTCAAAGTGAAACAGACGAAGAAGACTTCTAAGATAAGTAAAACGGTGCCGTTCAGAGGAGTTGACTTGGTATTGGATCAGGGAGAGCCCGAAGGAAGAAAGTCAGAAACAGAGCAGGCCTCAGCCCAAGAATAGCAGCCCGACAATGTGTGCCCATCTATCACTACTTGAGGAGCAAGTTTATAACTGAATTCACAGTTGGCCAAATAGAGTCATGACACGTGTTTAAAAATAAATTATACTGTGTCCTAGCCTTATAAACCAAAATGCTGGAAATGTTTGTTTTTTTATGCTGATTAATGAAAATTCTCTGAATTCCCTGATCTTTCATTCTCTTCTTGGTCCCTTTTCTCCTTTCTATTCGATTTACAGTCACTGTTGTGACAAATTGGTATCTAGAGCAAGGTTTTACTGATCCAAATCCAAGCTGGGAAGAGCAAAGAAAACGCAGACCATGACTGAGATAGACGTTGCTGCAATGAAAAAACAGTTAGATACACTTCAGGGCAACGTGGAGCAGCAAATGGAGGGGACTGTAGTTCCCAAATGGTGGACAAAAGAAAAACAAGACATGGAAAAGAGATTTACCGTCCTGGAAAGAAGCTCCAAGGAAAGTCAAGATTACTTGGAGAAGATTTTCAAGCTGCTCTCCAAGAAGGATGAGGAAGAATCTGAACAACAGGAAACAGGTAACACTCCCCCCATTAGTAACAATGAAGCAAAGGCCACTCCCCTTAAAAGTGAAGGGAAAAAGCCCATACAAGTTATGATAGTAGATGAGCAAGAAAAATATACACCAAAACCAGAAGGGGAAGGAGTTTTAGCTTCTAAACCCGACATGAATAACTATGCTAACTCTTCACAACAGAAACTAAAACTTGGTGGTGATATAAAGGAGGGAACAGAGAGAACAATAGAAAAAGACTCCTACCTGTTTGAGAAAAACACTCACTGCAATATGGGAGGTTTTACATTCAGACCCAGAATTGAACTGCCAGTTTTTGAAGGGGATAACCCAAGGAGTTGGGTAAAGAAGTGTCAAAAGTATTTCTCCCTATTTGTTGTACCTGAAAATCAAAAATTAGAGGTAGCTGCGATGTACCTGATAGGAAGGCTGAATCTTGGTTTGATGGATATATCATGCAGAAGAACAAGGCAACCTGGCATGAGTTTGCTGCAGACCTGTGTCACAGATTCTGTGATAAGACAGTCAGTGATGTTATAGAGGAGTTTAACAAACTGAACTAGAGATATACAGTGGAGGAATATCAACAGAAATTTGAAGAGCTTAAACCCTTTATGATTCAACAAAATGCATCCCAAGATGAGAGTTACTTTGTCTCTAGCTTTATAAGTGGTCTAAAAGATGAACTCAAACACAGAGTTAAGGCTCATAGACCCGAAACAGTGGATGAGGCCTACAGGTTAGCTAAGTTGAATGAACTAGCTCTAGATTATGATGCAAAAAGGCAGAGAACTTTCAACAAGCCCACCTCTTACTCAAATACTAGTACCACAGCTAGAAGTTACAATGCTCCAAACCCTGTTGTGCAGAAGAATGCTAGCCCCAACCCAACTCAGAACAAACAAGTCTTATTGGATTATAGGAGGGCACACAATCTATGTTTCAGATGTGGTGAGAAATTTAATCCAGGGCACAAGTGTAATACTAAACAGTTAAACCTAATGGAGGAGGAAGAACCAGTTAAGGAAATGGAGGACCTGACAGAATTAACTGAACCTGAAATACTCACTACCAAGGATCTTGATGACAACAACTTGGAGATCTCTATGAATGCACTTACTGGGAATGCAGGGTATAGCACACTGAGAATTTAGGGATCTATAAAAGGGAGGCCCTTGAGTATTCTAGTAGACAGTGGGAGCACCCACAGTTTCATTACTACCATGTGGGCAAGTGAGGGGTTTGAGCTGGAGAAAACTGACCCTTTGACCATCACAGTAGTCAATGGGGAGAAGCTTCTCAGTTCAGCAAAAAGCAACAGTTTGGCATGGAAAATGCAGGGCCATCAATTTGAACATGATTTTAGAGTACTACACCTTGGAGGAAGTGACATGGTGCTAGGGGTGGACTGGATGAAGAAGTATAATCCAGTGATGATGGACTTTAATGACATGACCTTGAGCTTTCAGTATGGCCCTCAATACATCACCTTACAAGGAGGAAAGAAGATGCCTTATGTGAAACTGATTTTAGGGGACAAACTACAAAAGCTTGCTGAAAGAGACAGTGAGATAGTGGGAGAAATTTTTTTGATGACTGCAGAAGTGAACAACACTACAGTTCCAGCACAATTACAACCTATTCTGCAAAAATACCAACAAGTATTTGAAGAACCTAGTGGTATGCCACCCCAAAGAATTCATGACCATGCTATTCTGTTAAAGCCTGGAACCTAACCTGTGAATCTAAGACCATACATGTTTCCTCATCACCAGAAAGAAAAGGTTGAAAGACAAGTCAGGGAGATGTTATCTTCAGGAATTATACAAACTAGCAGGAGCCCCTTTGCATCCCCATGTCTTTTGGTTAAAAAGAAAGATGGCAGCTGGAGACTATGTGTAGACTACAGGCAGCTTAATGCTGACACTGTAAAAAACAAGTTCCCTATTCCAGTGGTAGAGGATTTGTTAGATGAGTTAAATGGGGCAAATTTTTTTCCAAGATTGACCTCTGGTCAGGCTACTGGCAGATCAGAATTAAATTTGAAGATGTACACAAAACTGCCTTTCGAACTCATCAAGGCCACTATGAATTTAAGGTTATGCCTTTTGGCTTAACCAATGCTCCTGCCACCTTCCAGGCACTAATGAATGAAATTTTTGGCCCCTTCCTCAGAAGATTTGTTTTGGTTTTCTTCGATGACATTCTTATTTACAGTAAAACCTTGGATTAGCATCTGCTTCATTTCCAACAGGTTTTGAAAGTCCTACATCAACACAGACTCTTTGGAAAAAAATCTAAATGCTTTTTTGGACAGCAACATGTTGAGTATTTGGGCCACCTAATTTCCTTTAATGGGGTAGCAACAGACCCAACAAAGGTGGAAGCTATGCACAATTGGCCTTTGCCTAAGAACCTTAAGTCCTTAAGAGGATTCTTGGGCCTCACTGGTTACTACAGGAAGTTTATTAAAGATTATGGTGCCCTTAGTAGACCTCTTACTAATATGCTACGCAAGGATGGATTTTATTGGTCAAATGAGTCCAAAGCTGCTTTTGAGAAACTTAAGACTGTGATGCGTCAAGCTCATGTTCTTGCTCTGCCAGATTTTACTAAACCTTTTTGCTTAGAGACTGATGCGAGCTCTAAAGGTATTGGAGCAGTCTTATCCCAAGAGGGGATGCATATTGCTTATCTCAGCAAGCACTTGAGACCAAAACATGCAGATCTTCCTATCTACGAAAGAGAATACCTAACTATACTGATGGCAGTCTCCAAGTGGAGACACTACCTTGAAGGCAGACCATTTGTGATAAAAACAGACCATGAGGCACTAAAACACCTCCTCGACCGGAAGCTTACTACAACCATTCAAAAAAAAAGGCATCACTAAACTCTTAGGCCTCGATTACCTCATTCAATACAGGAAGGGCAGATTGAATGTAGCTGCTGATGCATTGTCTAGGAGATTGGAGGATGATTCTGAGTTCCACACCCTACAATCAACAACCATAATTCCTGAATGGGTGCTAGATGTTGAAAACAATTACCTGAATGATTCATTTGCTCAAGCCCTAATTACTGCCTTGTCAGTTAAGTCAGATGCTCAGCCTCCTTGGTCATTAACTAAAGGCATCCTAAGGTACAAAGGTAGGGTATATGTGGGCTCTAATGGCAACTTGAGACAGAAGCTAATGCCTATGCTACATGATTCTCCACAAGGTGGCCATTCAGGTATGCAAGCAACTTATAAAAAGATTCAGTCTTGTTTCTATTGGCCTGGATTAAAAGCTGCTGTTTACAAGTATGTTAGAGAATGTGATGTCTGGCAGAGAATTAAAACAGAACATATACATCAACCTGGACTTTTGCAACCTATTCCTATTCCACAACAGGCTTGAGAGGTGATTTCTATGGATTTCATAGAAGGGCTACCCCCCTCCATGAAGTATAACTGCATTTTGGTGATAATTGACAGGTTTACAAAGTATGCCCATTTTATTCCTATTACTCACCCCTACACTGCCTTGGAAATTGCCAATTCCTATCTGACTCAGGTCTACAAGCTGCATGGCCAACCAAGAGTAGCCATATCTGACAGAGACAAAACATTTACTAGCCTATTCTGGAGGGAATTCATGAAACAGCTGGGCACAACAACTCTCTTCAGTACTGCTTACCACCCCCAAACAGATGGTCAAACTGAACGTTTGAACCAATGCTTGGAACAATACCTTCGAAGCATGTGTTTCCTAAGGCCCCAGAATTGGGCAAAATGGTTACCCCAAGCTGAGTGGTGGTACAACACAACATACCACACAGCTTTAGGCATCACACCATTTGAGGTTCTATACGACTACAAACCACCTATACTACAAGAATTTCAGCCCTCTACAGTAAACTCAGTGGAAGAAATTTTTCAATTTCGATCAGATCTCAACAAGGTGTTACAGGATCAACTCCTAAAGGCTCAACACAGAATGAAACAATATGCCGATAGAAACCGCAGTGAAAGAGAATTTCAAATTGGTGATGAGGTTTACCTGAAACTCCAGCCCTATCGACAGACTTCAGTGGCACTCCGGAAAAACCTCAAGTTGTCCGCACGTTACTTTGGCCCCTACAAAGTTATCGCTCGAATTGGATCCGTAGCCTACAAGTTACAACTGCCAGAAACATCAAAAGTGCATCCAATTTTCCATGTGAGCCTGTTAAAGAAGAAACTGGGCAACAGACACCTCACCTCTCGTGATCCTCCTGAACTCACGGAAGATGGTCAACTCAAGGTCTACCCGGCGCTCGTCCTGGACAAACGCATGGTCTAACGCAACAATATCGCCGTCACCCAACTGCTGATTCAGTGGTCTAACCTCGCCCCCGAAAATGCCACTTGGGAAGACTATCAGGTCTTGAAAGCTCAGTTTCCAGACTTCGATCCTTGGGGACAAGGATCAACTCGTGCGGAGGGTATTGTCATGGCCCTGAAATGTGAGGAATTGGGGAAATTGGAAGAATCGAGGGTTTCAGATGGAATTGGGAATTTTGTCGATCTGGTCAAAGTGAAACAGACGAAGAAGACTTCTAAGATAAGTGAAACGGTGTCGTTCAGAGGAGTTGACTTGATATTGGATCAGGGAGAGCCCGAAGGAAGAAAGTCAGAAACAGAGCAGGCCTCAGCCCAAGAATAGCAGCCCGGCAATGTGTGCCCATCTATTGCTACTTGAGGAACAAGTTTATAACTGAATTCACAGTTGGCCAAATAGAGTCATGACACGTGTTTAAAAATAAATTGTACTGTGTCCTAGCCTTATAAACCAAAATGCTGGAAATGTTTATTTTTTATGCTGATTAATGAAAATTCTCTGAACTCCCTGATCTTTCATTCTCTTCTTGGTCCCTTTTCTCCTTTCTATTCGATTTACAGTCACTGTTGTGACACACCACCACTCAGTTAGCAAATCAATCACCAACACATTAATCGGTAACAAAATAAAAGAATTCTCATCAAAGAAAGAGAGTTTTAATTTAACAAGCATTAAAACCCACAATAAAAAAACAGATCTTGGCAAGAAAAGAAGCCAACGAAGAACAGAGATGGTAGAAGAAGAAACAATTGCATACATATCAAAGGGACAGTGGAAAGATGATACCTTTGCAACGGATGACCTGACCAACACTACTCATATTGCCTGTTTACTTTTGTTTCTGAATTTGTTTTGTTTTCTATGAAGAAAGAAGAAAGTTAAGGAGATTGTATTTATAGTGAAACCATTCCCAGCTCACTAGATTACTCAAACCACACCAATGGTTTTGCTTTTGTCTGTTTTTGCTGGCGAATCTGTGTCTGCTTTTCTGGTAACACTATTTCCCCTTCTGGTTTTTATATAGGCCGGTCAATATGAATTAGAATTAATATTTAATTCTATCGTATCCTTTTTAATTTGTCAACTAACATTTAACAAATTCTAAGACATCAAACATAAAGTTTGAACCCAAAGAAAGAGCGGCTAACTGTATTCGAACACTTATGTGCGTAAAGTGTATATCTTATCAAAGGCTTTGAGCACTTGTGATATAATCACACCAGTATATTAAAAAAGGAAAATTTTATAACGCTCGACGAGTACCGATGAGCACCATTAATTCACTTTATAAAGATTAAAAATTTAAAAGACTCACCGTATAATTATAAATTATTTAAAAATTAAAAGGCAAATTAATTAAAATATATTATTTTATTTTTAATTTTCTTTTAATCGTTGATCAAAATACCTATCTACCCTTAAATTTCAAAACCTTAATATTTGTTCATTTAAAATTCAAGACGCCACCAACGCAGTTTTGAAAGCAAACTTATCGAATCATGTAGCTTTCTCGCACACCACAAAACTGTTGGGATTGATGGTAATGCTCTTTGTGCATTTATCAGTTTTGTAGATTCCAATGAGTCGATCGGACAACTGAAACACACACCATGGGATATCCAAAACTGTCGGCCACGACAGGAGGCGACGACGGCTTAAATTGCAAATGAACAAAATTTAGGGTTTTATAATTTAGGGGTAGATAAATATTTTGATCTATGTTTAAAAGAAAATTAAAAATAAAATAATATATTTTAATTAAATTACTTTTGATCTTTAAATAATTTATAATTATACGGTAAGTTCTTTAGATTTTTAATCTGTATAAGTTGAACTAATGGTGCTCATCGGTGCTTGTTGTTAGTGGTTCTCATCGATGCTCGTCGAACGTGACAGACTCATTCATTAAAAAATATATATCAAAAATAAAATTTGCATTATTAGTTTTCTTTTTATGCAATATTATTTTGGGTAAATTATATATCATGTTAATTGGTTATTAGTATTTTTACATATGAGCCACTCAATTCCAAAAGACTACAAATAAGTTAATTAATCAATTGTCACAAACATATCTTTGTGCTGCTAAAAATGAAATGAATGTTGGAAGGTTCTGTTAGTAAATATTTTTTTTAATATTTTTAATTAAGTGACTTGACGATAACTCTCTAGATTTTAATATTTTAGCAATAAAATATTTCACATCAGAAAGTCATCTAATATTTTAGCGACTCAATGATTTGTTAGTGACAATCTATTAATTGAATGACACATTTGTAAATTTTCAAAATTAAATGATCCATTTGTAATCTCACTAATAAATTAAAGACTTGTGTTTGATAAAAAAAATTAAAAACTTGTGGTGTAATTTACCCTACCATATTTTGTTCTATTCGTTGACTTCTTATTTTTTTTTATTCAAACATAATTTTCCATTAAAATTAAAACACTATCCACGCTAAGGCCATGCAAGGCCGACACCAACAACCAAGAAACGTAAAAAAACTCCGACCAGTCACCATAAGGGCAACCAGTAAGCCAGCAAGAAGAAGACACGGTCCTAAGACCGAACAAACAAACAGAGACCCATAAACATGGCCTAACACAAAACATAAAAGGCTTAAATAAAAACTGACTCGCCAACATCCATGGCACAAGCAACAACAATAACCAAGCGGAAAATATTCCAAGCCAAAGCGAATGATAAGATGGATCACCCAAATAGTCACTTCCTACGATCAAAATGTGGATAGTGTTTCCAAAATCGGTAACACCAGGACGATACTGGAGAAGGAGATGGTCCCATAAACTCTTCCCGGGATGAAGAACAATATTCGTGCCTGAGAGCTCTATCCAGAGACAGGCTTCCAACGCGAAGACGTTGGCCCTTATCAAGGCAACACCTACTGTATCCCAGATATGAAGAATGTCTCAGTTCACCGATCTTCCTCCCAATCCTGGTTCACCGAAGCCGAAGCCGCCCAACGGTGCAAAGAAGAAAAGTCAACAAGGTTTAAGCCACTGATCATCCTTTATCGATAGAAAACCTGTTAACCGATAAAATCGGGACTGAAACAATTTGAGGGGGCCTCCTAGATCCCATCTAAACCTAATGGCAATTGGTTTCCTTAAGTCACCATCTCTCCACTGCCCAAAATCTTCCCCAGATCCGTAAATCTCGGCAACATAATCCTTAAAAAGGAAATAAATGGGTCAAAGCCCACCACCACCGTACATGTTGAGCTTAAAATGGGAATATACCAGAATGGACAATGACAGCTCATTTGTGGCAGGTCTAGCCAAAGAGGTAAAAGATCTTCTTGCCCTTTTCCCAAGTCAACCCTTTCCCGCCGGCATCATGAGAAACCAAGGGACCGCCGTCCCGTCTTCTGATGAAACAACGAGCACCGTAACGGGGATAACTAGAGCGTGCAGAGAAACGCACTGCCACCAAGTCGCTGGTGAAGATAAGGCCACCACAGAGAAGTTTCCTGAGATCATTCCGCCCATCAGAGCGATGGCCTTCACGATCTAGCTGTTGACTGCCAGATCCATTCGTGGCGGTTCTGTTCAAGCACCAAGTTCCCGACAACGACGCCGACAGAGATGGCTGAGGCAAGGGGAGAATCTGTGAGCCTCACGCCACCAAAAAAGCTGAAAGCGAATCTCATGTCCTGATCTGGCGAAGAGAAGACCAAAACATCTCAACGAAACCACGGTTCCGTTAGCAAGAAAACGTCGCATAAATTGTATCCGGACAAGGCCCCTCCTTCTCTTTCTCCCGCTTCTCAGCTCCCCTAAGCGAACCTCTAGCCGTCGTCGTACCCTTCGATTCCACTACGTGATGATCAGGACAAAGGCAAGGCCGCCCACCACCCGATCATTCAACAGACGGGGATGAGGTAAACACCAGGACGTCTGAGGCTTAGGGCCTTCGAAGATGAAAGAAAGGAGATGGGAAACGGGGCGCGTAGCCGCGCGTTCAAACATGATGCCACTACTCTTAAGTCTATAAGCAAATATGAGCTCATTTTCCTGACTTCTTATTTAGGCGGCTTACATGAAAACTCGAAATGATTCGCCATATTCAGGGGACCCTCATGTAACCCCGACTTATTTTTTCCTCACATTTTTAAGAATAATTATTTCATGTACAAGCACTTACAGAAATTTTAAAGTTTATGGATTCTTTTTAGAATTTAGTGTTTATGGGTTTAATTGTAGAAGTTTTGAATTTAGGGGTGTGATTATAATTTAGAGCTCGGGGTCAAATTTTAGAGTTTATAGGTTAAAACCTAAATTTCTAATCATTATATTTTATACGAACCCATGTCAAATTTTTATATATTTTCTCTTTTTACTAAAAATATAGTTTAGGGCCATTTTACATTGTTTGCATTATCTTTTCAGAATTTTCTCTTTTGTGAATTTTCTATTTTAAATAGAGTCGTATTTTGATCGCGTAAAGTAAAAAATGTCTCTAACATTAACTAAATGTTTGTTTTGATTTTTTAACCAATTTAACCCCAAAGTTTCATGTTGGATCAAAATGTCCCCTCTGCGGATGAAAATTGTTAGTCAATTGACGATAAACAATTTGAAATGACTTAACAGAATGACGCGTCAGAAGAAAAAAATATTTTATATTTTATAAAAATATTTTTATTGATGTGTTATTATGTAAAATTGTATTTGTCTATATGACACTACTATCGCGGCATGCACTATCATGTAAGTTTGTCACGGCATTTCAAGTTGTTTATCGTCAGTTGACTAACAGTTTTCATCAGTAGAGAGGTCATTTTGACCCAAAATAAAACGTTGGAGGTTAAATTGGTTCAAAAAAGAATAAAGGCCAAAATGACAATTTAATCAAACGTTATGAGAATTTTTTGGCATTATACCTATTTTGATACATAGGTTATATGAAAAACATTACATAACCATTCTTTAAAATCTAAAATCTAAATTCCTAAACGTAAAACCCTAAAACTTAAACTCTAAACCTTAAACTTAAATTCTAAACTCTAACGCTAAATCCTAAATTTTAAAACCTTAAATTCTAAATGCTAAATTTAACAAGCTTTGGTAAAATTTTACATAGTTTCTGTATCAATTTTTTTCTTTAGAGTTAAGCAAAAGTTTTAAAAAGAAATCAAAAATATTTTTAAAAACCAAATTGTTTTAAAATATTTTTTTGTTGTGAATAAAATAAAGAAGAGCAAGAATAAGAACGAAGAACAATAAAAGAACAAAGAGATGAGAGAAAGATGGAGATTCATATTATTCTAAAAAACTAGAATTGTGTATAATGCCTTCATCTATTTATAGGCATAAGAAGTACATAATACATTAAACTCTAATTAATAGAGATAATATTCCTAATAATAAATAAATCAAATCTCCTTGATAAAATTCTAATCATGATAGACATCCATATTAATAAATATTCATAACACTCTCCCTTGGATGTCTATGAAGATAACGTGCCTCATTAAAACCTTACTAAGATAAACACTCAGTGGGAAAAAAAACTTCATTAGTGAAGGAAAAAGAGTACACACATCTTTGATACACATAACATGTTGCCTCATTAAAAACCTTACCATGAAAACCAATTAGAAAAACCTCAGTTAAGGGAAAAAGAGTGCAACGCGTATTTACTCCCCCTCATGAAAATATTAAATAAGATCTTTGAATCTTCATAATTCAATCTCGAATATAATCTTCAAATGTTGAAGTAGGCTATGCAATAATGAATAGATCTTTTAAATTACTGCTTGAAAGGATTCATCGAATACTATTCTTTTAAAGATCATGAGGGACGAAACATTGAAGAAATATGTTTCGTTTTTGTCACATTTGATGTATCCACCTTGAGATGTAAATTGTGCATTATCTCTACACAAGATAGCTTACATCTTATCTTCTGAAAAAAATTCACATATCTTCTAGATATGTTTAGCCAAACACATATTTCAGCATTGCCTCGTGCATAGCAACTATTTACATGATTTGGAGAGGCACTGAGTTTTGAAAGATCTTAAGGTAATGACCTCGTAGTAATTATTTTTGGCTTTGCCTCGTGCTCAATAGATGTGCATTATGCATGTAAAGATCTTTAAGCATTTTTCTATGTATGTCGATTGATGCACAAGGATTTTATTGTCAGAGAGATCTCTTCATGAACCCCAATGATAATCAAATCATCAACATACACAATAATAATAAATCCAGAACTAAACCTCTTAATAAAAATGCTCGGGGAAATTGAATAATTCTTATAGCCTGTCGCTAACAAGTATTCACTAAGGTGACTATACAATTGTAATACCCGTATTTTGTCCGGGTACCCATGTATATACATATCTATCTCTACAAATAAGACCAATAAATAAATAATAATAAAACCCCAAAAATATAATAAACAATCCATCAAAAATAAGTCCAAATTACATATAACATCCATTTTTTATAAACACAAGGCCCGAATTACAAGCAAGGCCCAAATCCCAAACTCATATACCCTTTCCCACTAGTTTTCAATCCAAGAAATACAAATTTAATTATAAAAAATCCTTTCCCGCCCAAATTGGTGTTGTAACACCCGGGTTTAGGGGTCGGGTGAAAATAATATTTTAATATTATTTTGGGCCCGGTTTTATAATTAAAATAATCTTTGGGCCTCGTAATTTTAAAACAAATGATTTTTGTGTTGGGCTTATTTTAAATCAAGCCCAAAAGCCATGGATGTCATACTATTGATATTTTCCCTTTTCATTAAGGGTAAATGGGTCTTTTGGTTTTAAAACAAAAGAACTAAAACACCCAAAATTTCACTCATCTTCTCCCTCTCTCAAACAAACCCACGACAAAATCCCTCCCCTCCTTAGGTTACTATTCCATTTCATAGCTCACTTATTCTTGAAGATTTTTCAAAGGTAAGCTCGTTTTTGACCTGTCATCATCTTCCTCTTCAAGCCAATACCCTTAGTTTTCATTTTAGCCCATGTTTTTTAAGGTTGAGGTTTTGGAGATTTTTTATTAAAAATGGTACCTTTATTGTTCTTAGCTAAAGATTTTAATTGATTAATGTTAGATATGTTGTTTATGAAGCATAGGGTCCAACTTATATGATTTTTAAAGTGTTTGCTAAATTTCCCGGATTTGGGTTTTTGAGAGGTTTTAAGTTGAGTTATGGGGGTGTTTTATGTGGAAATATGAGGGCTGATGGATAGACTATATGTAAGGGTTGTTTTGGAGGCTTTAGGGAGTAATTTAAGGGTTGGAATCATTGGTTTTAGGGTGTGCTTAGGGGCTGCTCGGGAATATGGATTTTGGGTTTGATTTTAGTTGGAATTGGGTGTTTTGTGCTTGGTTTGTGATCCGGGTTAACTACATTGGAATATGGACTGATTGAGATTGTTTTAAATTGTGTTGGATTTATTAGAGGCAAGAAAATTGGTTGGTGAAGCTTCGAGGACGAATTCGGAGATTTCGGAGTCTTGAGCTTGGTCTTCGGTCTTCACTCGGGTAACAACGGTGAGTAGATTTGTTAATCTTTGAATAGTGCATGACATGGGACCTTTAGGGTTTGGGTGGGACCTTGAGGGTTCACCTAAACCCGAGTGTAAGCCTCTCTACTCCTATGTTTGTTGTGATAGGATGAATGGTTATGTGATATGATTACCGTGTGCATTTTAAGTTGTTGATGTGTAGTCAAGTTGAAGTCGTGCCTCACGTGATGGTGGTCTAAACTACGACGATGTGTAGTCCCACCGGTAGTGACTAGTAGGAAAGTACTTTGATGTGTAGTCCCATTGGAAATCTACTAGTCGAAACGGTGATGTGTAGTCCCACCGTGTGTGTATGTGGGTTGTGCTTGTGCAGACCATGTATTGTTGTTAAGATAGTCACTTCGTGCATCCATTGTTTTACTTGCATATGAAGAGTGTTTTGGAAAACTGCATGTTGTGGATTTGTAGAGTTTCTCTCACTAAGCTAGTTAGCTTACGCTCTCTTTTGTTTACAACATGCAGATCGTTAGAGTTCGGGAGGCAAGCAGGCAATGGAGGAGCTTTTGGAGTTCTCAAGCTAGTTCAAGTATGGTTTGCGTTTTGTAATAATGCCTAGACGATGGGGTATAGAGTTGTAAGAGTTGGTGTCAAACTCCTTAGGTGATTTGTGTTAACTAAGCATGTTAAATTATGGACGTGTTATGTTTTTGTTTCATGGATTGAGGATCATGCTTAACTTGTTGCTTGATTTTATATGCCTATAGGTGTATGTTATTGGTCTATGTATGCTCTATGTTTGATTGGCTTGTTTATGGGGCCTTATAATTGCTAAGTATGCTCTTTTTGTGGAATTGCATGAAAGCTTTGTTTCTTATGGCTTTGGGTTAGATTCAATGCCCCATATGCTTGTTTTGGTTGTGCATTAATGTATGTATGCTTGAATGAGTTTAGGGGAGTCCCAAAATACATATAGAGTTGAGGCTTGTTTGTTTTTGCTGGTTTTTGGAGACTTGCAGTGCAGGGCGTATCGGTATGCCTAAGGGCCATATCGATACGGTCTTGCCTGCAGGACTCAGTTTTGGCTGGGCGTATCGATATACGGGGGTGTATCGATACGGTCTTTGCTCACTGGAATTCAGTTGTGGCTGGGCGTATCGATACACGGGGATGTATCGATACAGTTTTAGCTCACTGGAATTCTGAGATTTTGGTGAGTTAAGGGTGTATCGGTACGGTGTTGAGGCATATCGGTACGATTGTATCTCGTTGACCACGAGATGTTGACCGAGAAGGGCGTATCGATACGCTTAAGGGTTGTATCGATACGGTCTTCCCTGAGTTGACTGTTGAGTTGACCTAGTCAAGGCGTATCGATACCCTTGGTTGGTGTATCGATACGGCCTACCCTGTAAATGTAAAATGAACAATTTAATGCATGGTTTGAGGTTCGAATGTGTTTCTTTACCGATGTTTTCCGCTGACGTGATCACTTAAGAATTAACATGCCTTTAGACAAGATTAAAACAAAAGGAAATTTTCTAGGGTTGCTAACCGAGGGGGAACCTTAATGGGTTTCACTTTGGTTTTCCCCGTGTAGCTTACTCGGACCGGTCATCCGGCCAGACCGGGACTCGGGGGTTACATTTAGTGGTATCAGAGCCTGAGGTTTCTGAGACCTCGGGCAGGTAAGTGAGGTGAGTTAAGGTATTATGGGTGTTTTGCCATGTATGTCTAAATCTTGTTGCTAGCACGGTGTATGATTACATGTTGTAATGCCTCTGTTGATGCTTGAGAATAGGTCCAAAGTCCCCATTGTTAGGCGTTGTTGTAAAAATAAAAAGAGAAATTGTTTTGGTTTAACGAGCTTGAGAACCGGAGTCCTTGCCCTTTTGCTAACCTAACGTTTCCTTTGTTGTTGTGTTTTTGTTGTTTTAGATTATTATAATTGCTATGGTGAGACCGAGGGGACGGCCTAGAGCGGGTGACCAGGCACCCGAGAACATGCCTCTTGCTCTTCATGCTCCCGATGGTAATGGGGAAAACGTTGGAGGCGATGGTAATGGGCCTCAGGATGTGGCTAATGTGGGAGGTAATGAGGCTTAAACGGGCCAAGGTCAGGCGGGTCCAGATGTGGCTCATTTGATTCAAACCATAGCCAGAGCTTTTTAGACAGCTTTGGTCGGTATGCAAGCTGCAGCACCACCTCAAGGTGCGGGGACATGATTACCCCTAGAGAGGCTTCGTAACTTAGGGGCAGTTGAGTTTCGGGGATTGTCTCCGAAAGGTTCAGAAGGATGGCTCGAGAGTACTACTCGCATCTTGGGTCAGATGGAGTGTTCGGATGCCCGTAAGTTGGGATGCATCGTCTCTTTGCTTCAAGGAGACGCTTATACTTGGTGGACCATTGTTATTTTCTGTATGGCCGAGGCGGATGTCACATGGGAGTTCTTCAGAAATGCCTTCAAGAGGAAGTACCTTAGAGTTCGGTACTTGGATGAAAAGAAAAGAGAGTTCATGGCTTTTGTTCAAGGTAATAGGACCGTGTCTGAATATGAGGTCCAGTTTGTGAGGTTGAGCCAGTACGCACCAAAGTTGGTCCCGAATGAGAAGGAGCGATGTGAGCGTTTCAGATATGGGTTGACTACAGATGTGAAGACCTACATGCTAGCCTCCGACTACACTGAGTTTGATGTCTTGGTCTCGAGGGCCAAGGATATTGAGCAGAACTTAAGCTCTAGGACACGTGCTAGTGGGTCTGGCTCCGGAAAGAGACATGCGAACTAGAATAGAGATCATGCCAAGAGGCATAGAGATAGGAGGTATCAGCCGGATACGAGACCTAGGGGTGGTAACCATGGTCAGAACCGTCAGGGCCAGAGAGCTGTTGGGCACATTCCGGAATGCACTAGGTGTGGGAGACGCCATCCAGGTGAGTGTATGGGTATGTTTGGGGCGTGTTGGAACTGTAGCTCCCGAGTCCATTTGAGGCGTGATTGTCCACACCCAGTTATGGGCGGACCAGCTCCAGCTAGGAGCTTTGAGCATCAGAGAGGTCGTGGGCGCGGTCGTGGGAACTTTCAGCCAAGGAATGAGGGTCAGAGGAACTTGGCTCATGTAGTAGCAGTCCAGCCCGAGGGAGGAGGACCGGCTAGGGTGTACGCTCAGCGAGAGGCTGGGAATGACACTGATGTCATTGCAGGTAATTTCACATTACAGTCTTTGAGTTTGCTTTCTTTGATAGATTCGGGGTCAACACATTCATATATTTTGGGTGAACACGGAAGGTCATTAGAGTTACCATGTGAACGGTTAGAGATAGGTGTAAATGTCACTAGCTCTTTTGGTGATACAGTGGTAGTTAGGAACGTGTATAGGAGGTGTCTTTTGATGGTCCAAGGCCACGTATTTTCGGTCGATATGATGGAGTTACCCTTCTATGGCTTTGATGTGATTTTGGGCATGGATTGGCTTGTAGAGCATAGAGCTAGGGTTGACTTTGAGACCAAGGGAGTCTCCTTGAGACTTACCAATGACCTTGAGGTTGTGGTAGTTGGGGAGAATGTCAAGTTCTTGTCCAATGTGGTTTCGGCTTTAGAAGCTTAGAGGTTGTTGAGTTCATGGTGTCAGGCTTACTTGGCTTATGTAATGAATCCGAATATGAGTGAGGTTAGACCCCAGGACATCAGAACATTATGTGATTTTCCAAATGTTTTTCCAGAAGAGCTACCAGGCTTGCCTCCAGATAGAGCAGTTGAGTTTGCTATTGAGACATATTCTGATTTTGCACCGGTGTCGATTGCTCCGTATAGAATGGCACCGAAGGAGTTGAAAACACAGCTTCAGGAGTTGACTGATAGAGGCTTCATTAGGCCTAGCGTATCCCCGTAGGATGCTCCAGTCTTGTTTGTGAAAAAGAAGGATGATAGCATGAGAATGTGTATAGATTATAGGCAGTTGAATAAGGTAACGGTGAAAAACAAATATCCCTTGCCTAGAATAATTGAGTTGCTAGACCAATTGAGGGGTGCTACTGTATTTTCAAAGATTGACTTGAGGTCTGGATACTATCAGTTGAAGGTAAAAGATGTGGACATACCGAAGACAGCCTTTCGTACACGTTATGGACATTATGAGTTTTTGGTAATGCCTTTTGGATTGACCAACGCTCGGGCAGCCTTCATGGATATGATGAACCGAGTGTTTCATAAGTTCTTGGACAGGTTTGTGGTAGTGTTTATTGATGACATCCTAGTGTACTCTAGGACCGAAGAGGAGCACGATGAGCATTTACGATTAGTGCTTCAGACCCTACTTGAGAATCAGTTGTATGCCAAGCTAAGTAAGTGTGAGTTTTGGATTAGGGAGGTGGTCTTCCTAGGTCACGTGATCTTGGCTAGTGGGATTAGTGTAGATCCCAAGAAGATAGAAGCTATAGTGAATTAGAAACAACCGAAATCAGTGACAGAAATCCACAGTTTCCTAGGTTTGGCGAGATACTATAGAAGGTTTGTTGAGGGGTTCTCGAGAATAGCGACTCCGTTGACCAAGTTGCTATAGAAGAATGTTCCGTATGAATGGTCAGATGCGAGACAAGAAGCGTTTGAGAAACTGAAGAAAGCTTTGACCGAAGCTCCTATCTTGATTCAGCCTGAACCGGGGAGAGAGTTTGTGATTTACAGTGATGCGTCCTACGTAGGGCTAGGTTGTGTGCTTATGCAAGAAGGTAAGGTAGTAGCGTATGCTTTGCGACAGTTGAAAGTCCATGAGAAGAATTATCCCACACATGACATAGAGTTGGCTGCAGTGGTGTTCGCGTTGAAGATTTGGAGACACCATCTTTATGGTGAGAAGTGCACCGTGTACACCTACCACAAGAGTTTGAAATATTTGATGTCTCAAAGGGAGTTGAACCTCAGGCAACGTAGGTGGTTGGAACTCCTTAAGGATTATGACCTCGCCATAGAGTACCATCCGGGCAAGGCAAACGTGGTGGCCGACGCTTTAAGTAGAAAGGTGGCCGTTGAGTTACGAGCAATGTTTGCAAGGTTGAGTGTGTCTACGGATGGTGGGTTGATAGCCGAGCTTCAGGTTAAGCCTTCATTGGTTCATTTGATTCGTTAGAAGCAGTTGCGAGATGGGTCTTTGGCACCTCACGTGCAAGATATAGCCGAAGATAGGCCTACCGAGTACTGTTTTGGGGAGAATGGGATCCTATGTTTCAAGGATAGAATAGTGGTTCCGGAGGATGCCGAGTTGAGGCATACGATCTTGAATAAGGCTCACAATAGTCCTTTTGCTATGCATCCGGGTAGCACGAAGATGTATCAAGGATTGAAAGAAGAGTATCATTGGGTCGGTTTGAAAAAGGATGCAGTCGAGTTTGTAAGTAGATGTATGGTTTGTCAGAGAGTCAAGGCTGAGCACCAGTTTCCCTCAGGATTATTGCAACTGTTGAAAATACCAGAATGGAAGTGGGAGCGTATCACCATGGACTTTGTGTCAGGACTTCCGTTGACTCCTTCGAAGAAAAATTCAATGTGGGTGATTGTAGATAGATTTACTAAGTGTGCCCACTTCATACCGGTTCATACTACCTAAACTTTAGACAAGTTGGCTGAAATGTATATCTGTGAGATAGTGAGACTACATGGGGTACCAAAGTCGATCGTGTCAGACCGAGATCCAAGATTTACCGCTAGATTTTGGGAGTGTTTGCATCGAGCCTTGGGGTACTTGGTTGAACTTCAGCACTTCATATCATCTGCAGTCAGATGGTCAGTCTGAGAGAGTGATTTAGATATTGGAAGATATGTTGAGGTGTTGTATCATTGATTTTCAGGGGTCTTGGGAGAAACACCTACCGTTAGTGGAGATCGCGTATAACAACAGCTTTCAGTCGAGTATTCAGATGGCTCCTTATGAGGCCTTGTATGGTAGGAAGTGTAGAACCCCGATTTGTTGGGCCGAGGCCGGACAGAAACTTGTGCCGATGCCCGAGTTGCATAAGGGCACCACCGAAAAGGTAAAGTTGATATGTGATCGCTTGAAAGCAGCTTCATATCGATAGAAGTCCTATGCCGACTTAAAGAGGAAAGAGGTAGAGTACTCCGTAGGGGATAAAGTGTTTTTGAAAGTCTCACCTTGGAAGAAAGTCATGAGGTTTAGGAGGAAGGGCAAGTTAAGCCCAAGATTCATAGGACCTTATGAGATAGTTGAAAGAATTGGCCCCGTTGCATATAGATTGAGGTTTCTGACTGAGCTAGAGAAGATTCATGATGTATTTCATGCGTCGATGCTTAGAAGGTATAGATCGGATCCGTCCCATGGTATGCCAGTGGAGGAAATAAAGTTGAATCCGGACTTGTCGTACAACGAGGAACCAGTGGAGGTACTTTCTTCTGATAGCAAGGTGTTGCGTGGCAAGACCATAGAGTTGGTCAATGTATTATGGAGACACAGAGGTGTGGAAGAGGCCACGTGGGAAAGGGGAGAAACTGTGAGCCTCACGATCTAGTTGTTGACTGCCAGATACATTCGTGGCGGTTCTGTTCAAGCACCAAGTTCCCGACAACGACGCCGACAGAGATGGTTGAGGCAAGGGGAGAATCTGTGAGCCTCACGCCACCAAAAAAGCTGAAAGCGAATCTCATGTCCCGATCCGGTGAAGAGAAGACCAAAACATCTCAACGAAACCACGGTTCCGTTAGTAAGAAAACGTCGCATAAATTGTATCCGGACAAGGCCCCTCCTTCTCCTTCTCCCGCTTCTCAGTCCCCTAAGGGAACCTCCAGCCGCCGTCGTACCCTTCGATTCCAGTACGCGATGACCAGGACTGCGGCAAGGCCGCCCACCACCCGATCATTCAACAGACGGGGATGAGGTAAACACCAGGACGTCTGAGGCTTAGGGCCTTCGAAGATGAAAGAAAGGAGATGGGAAACGGGGCGCGTAGCCGCGCGTTCAAACATGATGCCACTACTCTTAAGTCTATAAGCAAATATGAGCTCATTTTCCTGACTTCTTATTTAGGCGGCTTACATGAAAACTCGAAATGATTCGCCATATTCAGGGGACCCTCATGTAACCCCGACTTATTTTTTCCTCACATTTTTTAAGAATAATTATTTCATGTACAAGCACTTACAGAAATTTTAAAGTTTATGGATTCTTTTTAGAATTTAGTGTTTATGGGTTTAATTGTAGAAGTTTTGAATTTAGGGGTGTGATTATAATTTAGAGCTTGGGGTCAAATTTTAGAGTTTATAGGTTAAAACCTAAATTTCTAATCATTATATTTTATACTAACCCATGTCAAATTTTTAGATAATTTCTCTTTTTCTAAAAATATAGTTTAAGGCCATTCTACATTGTTTGCATTATCTTTTCGGAATTTTCTCTTTTTTGAATTTTCTATTTTAAATAGAGTCATATTTTGATCGCATAAAGTAAAAAAATGTCTCTAACAATAACTAAATGTTTGTTTTGATTTTTTTAACCAATTTAACCCCAAAGTTTCATGTTGGATCAAAATGTCCCCTCTACGAATGATAATTGTTAGTCAATTGACGATAAACAATTTGAAATGACTTAACAGAATGACGCGTCAGAAGAAAAAAATATTTTATATTTTATAAAAATATTTTTATTGATGTGTTATTATATAAAATTGTATTTGTCTATATGACACTACTATCGCGGCATGCACTATCATGTAAGTTTGTCACAACATTTCAAGTTGTTTATCGTCAGTTGACTAACAGTTTTCATCAGTAGAGAGGTCATTTTGACCCAAAATAAAACGTTGGAGGTTAAATTGGTTCAAAAAAGAATAGAGGTCAAAATGACTATTCAATCAAACGTTATGAACATTTTTGGCATTATACCTATTTTGATCAATAGGTTGTATAAAAAACATTACATAACCATTCTTTAAAATCTAAAATCTAAATTCCTAAACGTAAAACCCTAAAACTTAAACTCTAAACCTTAAACTTAAATTCTAAACTCTAACACTAAATCCTAAATTTTAAAACCTTAAACTCTAAATTTAACAAGCTTTGGTAAAATTTTACATAGTGTCTGTATCAATTTTTTTTTCTTTACAGTTAAGCAAAAGTTTTAAAAAGAAATCAAAAATATTTTTAAAAATCAAATTGTTTTAAAATATTTTTTTGTTGTGAATAAAAATAAAGAAGAGCAAGAATAAGAACGAAGAACAATAAAAGAACAAAGAGATGAGAGAAAGATAGATATTCATATTATTCTAAAAAACTAGAATTGTGTATAATGCCTTTATCTATTTATAGGCATAAGAAGTACATAATACATTAAACTCTAATTAATAGAGATAATATTCCTAATAATAAATAAATCAAATCTCCTTGATAAAATTCTAATCATGATAGACATCCACATTAATAAATATTCATAACACTCTCCCTTGGATGTCTATGAAGATAACGTGCCTCATTAAAACCTTACTAAGATAAAATCTCAGTGGGAAAAAAATTTTATTAGTGAAGGAAAAAGAGTACACACATCTTTGATACACATAACATGTTGCCTCATTAAAAACCTTACCATGAAAACCAATTAGAACAAAACCTCAGTTAAGGGAAAAAGAGTGCAACGCGTATTTACTCTCCCTCATGAAAATATTACATAAGATCTTTGAATCTTCATAATTCAATCTCGAATATAATCTTCAAATGTTGAAGTAGGCTATGCACTAATGAATGGATCTTTTAAATTACTGCTTGAAAGGATTCATCGAATACTATTCTTTTAAAGATCCTGAGAGACGAAACTTTGAAGAAATATGTTTTGTTTTTGTCACATTTGTTGTATCCACCTTGAGATGTAAATTGTGCATTATCTCTACACAAGATAGCTTACATCTTATCTTCTGAAAGAAATTCACATGTCTTCTAGATATGTTTAGCCAAACACATATTTCAGCATTGCCTCGTGCATAGCAACTATTTACATGATTTGGAGAGGCACTGAGTTTTGAAAGATCTTAAGGTAATGACCTCGTAGTAATTATTTTTGGCTTTTCCTCGTGCTCAATAGATGTGCATTATGCATGTAAAGCTGTTTAAGCACTTTTCTATGTATGCCGATTGATGCACAAGGATTTTATTGTCAGAGAGATTTCTTCATGAACCCCAATGATAATCAAATCATCAACATACACAGTAATAATAAATCCAGAGCTAAACCTCTTAATAAAAATGCTCGGGGAAAATGAATAATTCTTATAGCCTGTCGCTAACAAGTATTCACTAAGGTGACTATACAATTGTAATACCCGTATTTTGTCCGGGTACCCATGTAACACCCGTGTTTTGGGCCTAGGAGTTAGCCGGGTTATAGTTCGAGTCAAATAAAATCTAATCAAAATAAACCAACTTTAGATAATGACCTATTTGAACCTTAATAAAGAGGGAGGGACCTATATCGTGATTTCACCCAAAACTTTTAAAAGCAAGACCACTTTATTGTAAAGTGTCTTCTCTTTCCCCATTTCTCTTTGTTTTGACGTCAAACCCCTCTCCCCATGTTCAAACTCTCCCAACTACACTAGTTACTATTCCATTCATCCTCTTCTTCAATACAAGGTGTTTTTCAAAGAAGCAAGAGAAAACGTTGAAGAGGCTTTGGGACCGAATCCGGGTTCGTAGGAGGATTGGTTCGAATTGCTAAGGAAGGGCGGTGAGTGGTCTTAACTTGTTTTAAAGTTTGGTTCGAGCATGAGTAGTGTGTGTGTGTAAAGTGTGCTTGGTAGGCCATTTTCTTATAATTCAAGTAGTTAGTTTAGTCTTGTTTTCCTTAAATGCTAATGTGCTTATGACTATGCTCTTGTACTTGTGATTATATGGTGCATGTATATATATATCATGATGTGGATATATGTGATGAGCATGAGTGTGTTGTTGATATATGATTGGTGATGATAATTGGCACTAAATAATTACCGGTTGTAAATGATCGATCATTAGGATAGTGTGCACACAAATTGAGTCAAAACGTACGTGGCCTTGATGGCGTTAAGTCATCAAGGAGGAGTACGGTGATGTAACATTCCACCGGAAGCTTTTATTTATTTCTACGGGATGATGAGTGGAATCCCATCCGTAGGGCATGTGGCGATGAGTGGAATCCCGCACATGCAAGGTCCGGTGATGAGTGAAATCCCACCGAGGTAAAGTGTTGTTAAGGTTTATATCCGCACAATCGGGGTAATTAAAGTGGCCAATTAAACTTGTTTATGTATTGTGATATACGATGGTGATATATGGTTGTGTTATATGTGTTGCTACATGAGAATGATATTGATGTTTGAGCTTGATAGGATTGAGAGACCATATATGCCACTTGAAAGACTAGCTAGGTCTACTTGATTTTATGCCTATGCTTGTTGTATGTAAGACTATGATTAACATGCTTGGACCCTGCATTGTTGTTGTTTTTCGTTTTAGAGCACCCTCACTAAGCTTTTAGCTTACGCTCTCAATGTTCAACAATGCAGATCATTAGTGTGGTGTTAGCTCGAGGCAAGGCAAGGAGGGCTCCCAAGTTTGTGACTCAAGTACGGTGGTAATTTTGTAATAGCTAGCAATCTGGCGAGGGTTGTGTATGAGCTTGTATGACTCATCCATATGTTATGATGTTGTGTTGACTATGGTTTGTAAGCATGACTTGCTATGTTAAACATTGTGTGTGTTAGTATGCCTATCTATGTTAGGTTGCCTTGATGTGGATGTAAACCTCTCTATGCTTGTTTTGTGCCTTAAAGGTTTGAGTTCCTTGTATGACCTTAAATGATTGAAATGTCTTTTGTTGGAATGACATGCTTGAAAGCTTAAGTTGCTTGTGTGTTTGAATCATCATCTTGTGTGGAAATGTGCCTTTAGTTTCAAGTTGGAGCATGCCTATACTCTTGGTTTGACATAGGATACATGTTAGTGTGTTGGTTGAGGTTTGAGAGGGATTTAAGGGCCACTTTGTGCCTTAAATCAGCTCAAACCTGTGTTTTCGTAGCAGGGGTATCGATACAGTTGGTCCCGTATCGATACGGCCTTCATGTTTCAAGCCTCGTGTTTCGATACGCGAGGGGGCGTACCGATACTATTTTGGCCACTGGAGTTACTGTCCAGTTCGGTATCGGTACGGGCCTTCATGCGTATCGATACGGTCCCCTTAGCGTTGACCATGGGAAGTCAATAGTTGGGGAGGGTATCGATACACTCATAGGGTGTATCGATACGGTTTCCACGGGTTGACTTTGACCAGTTGACCTGGTCAAGGGGTATCGATACACCCCTTAGGTGTATCGATACCACCTGCAGTTAAGCTTAAAAATTGGGCTGTAATATGATCGTTTGAGTTTGTTCGATTGATTCGTATGTGTTGTTCCGCTGTATGACCACTTAGGGTTTAATATCCATTTAGACAAGATTTAAAAGAAAAAAAAAGATAGGGTTGCTAACCGAGGGGGAATCCTTAGGGGTTTTCACTCGGTTTTCCCCGTGTAGCTCACTCAGACCGGTCGTCCGGCCAGACCGGGACGAGGGGGTTACATTTGTTGGTATCAGAGCCTGAGGTTACCGAGACCTCGGGCAAGTAAGTGAGGTAAGCTTAATGTGTTAAATGATTGTGTTGTTCGATGCATATCTTGCCATAAATTCTTGAATAATTGACTGTTCGTATGATGTTTTGAAGCATGAATTATCGTGTCTGGTGTGAGTGTGTGCCCATTGCTACTATTACTTAATTTAAAGAGATTTTTGGGAAAAGGAGTACTTGAGCACTATTGGACCCTTGCTTTGACTAACATAATCCTTATCTGTTTCTTGTTGTAGTTTTACCTTGCTACTTGAACCATGAGACCACGTGGGAGGCCTAGGATGGTTCGACCGGAACCACGGGCAGAGGCTCCGAGAGTTGAGCCGGAAGTTGGGGTTGAAGCTCAAGTGGGAGAGCATGTGGTTAGAGTTGGAGCTCCTCCACCACCTCCACCACCACCAACTCCTCCACCGGGAGTGGGAGGTGAGGCCGGGGCCGAAGGAGAGGGACCACAAGGAGGCCAAGGTGGCCAAGGTGGCCAAGGACCGGCCGGGATAGACTTAGCTCCGTTGGTTCAGGCAATAGCCGAGGCGTTTCAGGCTGCAGTAGCCGGGGGTCAGGCAGCTCATCATCAGGGTGAGGGCACCGGATTGCCATTAGAGAGACTTCGGGGCCTTGGGGTCGAAGAGTTTAGAGGTGCTACTCCGGAGAGGTCAGAGTTGTGGTTTGAGAAGACCGTCCGTATTCTTGCTCAGATGGGGTGTACTGGTGAGCGCAAGTTGGGATGTGTTAAGTCTCTGCTTCAGGGTGATGCCTACACCTGGTGGGTCACCGTTACTTTGGGGATGGATGAGGCCGAGATTACTTGGGAGTTCTTTGAGACAGCTTTCCGGAAGAAGTATTTGGGTCCGCGATACCTCGATGAGAGGAAGAGGGAGTTTATGGCATTGCTTCAGGGGAGTATGTCCGTGACTGATTATGAGATTCAGTTCGTCAGATTGAGTCAGTATGCACCTAAGCTTGTACCTACTGAGGTGGAGCGTTGTAACCGCTTCCGTTATGGACTGAATGAAGAAATCAAGACTTATACTCTAGCTTCAGACTACACTGATTTTGATGTCTTGGTCTCGAGGGCCAAGGACTTAGAGCACAGTTTGAGTTTGACCAGGCGGTCAGGTGGATTTAGTTCGGGTAAGAGGTCCGGCAACTTTGATAGAGGTGGTGCCAAGAGGCATCGGGACAACCGGCATCAGTATGATCATAGGCGTAGTGGCGGTAACCACGGTAGGGGCCATCAGGGTCAGAGAGCTGGCGGGAAGTTGCCCACATGTGCTACATACGGGAGGAACCACACCGGTGAGTGTTGGGGGAATTATCATTCTTGTTGGAGTTGTGGTGCTAGAGACCACATTAGGCGTGACTGTTCACATCAGGTGGGACAGGCACCAGCTCAGGCTCCTGCTCGAGCCAATGACTTCCAGAGAGGCCGCGGGCGCGGTAGAGGAAACTTCCAGCCGAGGAATGATGGTCAGAGGAACATAGCACATGTAGTTGCAGTTCAGCCAGAGGGCGGAGGTCAGGCCAGAGTTTATGCTCAGCGGGGAGATCAGCATGACACTGATGTGATCGCAGGTAACTTCTCGATACAGTCTTTGGGTTTGCTTTCTTTGATTGACTCTGGGTCTACGCATTCCTACATATTGAGTGAGCATGCACGGTCTTTGAATTTGCCTTGTGAGTTGTTAGAGGTAGGAGTTAGTGTTACTAGTTCCTTTGGGGGCACGGTAGTAGTTAGGAAGATGTACCGAAGGTGTCCGTTGATGGTTCAGGGGCATGTATTTCCAGTGGATATGATGGAACTACCCTTCTATGGTTTTGATGTGATTCTGGGTATGGATTGGCTCACGGAGCATAGAGCTAGGATAGATTTTGAAACTAAGCGGATTTCTTTGAAGCTCACCGATGATTATGAGATTGTAGTGGTGGGCGAGAACGTGAAGTTCTTGTCTAATGTGGTTTCAGTGTTAGAGGCTAAGAGGTTGGTTGAGTTGGGGTGTGAAGCATACTTAGCGTATGTGATGAACCCTAACATGAGTGAGGTTAGACCTCAGGACATCCGGACAGTATGTGATTTTCCTAGTGTGTTTCCGGAGGAATTGCCAGGGTTACCACCGGACAGAGAGGTAGAGTTCAGCATTGAGACTTATTCTGATTCAGCTCCTGTTTCGATTGCTCCGTATCGTATGACACCGAAAGAATTGAAAGAGTTGAAGACTCAGTTGCAAGAATTGACAGATAGAGGTTTTATTCGACCTAGTTCTTCACCTTGGGGTGCACCAGTGTTGTTTGTGAAGAAGAAAGATGGAAGTATGAGAATGTGCATAGATTATAGACAGTTAAATCAGTTGACAGTGAAGAACAAATATCCGTTGCCTAGAATCGATGACTTGTTTGATCAGTTGAGAGGAACATATGTCTTTTCGAAGATTGATTTGAAATCAGGTTACTATCAGCTAAAGGTTAGAGAGGTTGATGTACCGAAGACAGCCTTTAGGACTAGATATGGACACTATGAGTTTTTAGTCATGCCATTTGGGTTGACTAATGCACCGGCAGCTTTCATGGACATGATGAATAGGATTTTTCATCAGTATCTAGATCAATTTGTGGTTGTATTTATTGATGACATCTTGGTGTATTCGCGAACTGAAGAAGACCATGACCGACACTTGAGACTTGTTTTGAGGACTTTGTTAGATCATCAGTTATATGCGAAGCTCAGCAAGTGTGAATTCTGGATTCGTGAGGTAGTCTTCTTAGGACATGTAGTGTCAGCTGAAGGCATTAGAGTTGATCCGAAGAAGATTGAAGCCATTGTTGAGTGGAAGCAACCGAAGTCCGTGACAGAGATACGTAGCTTCCTAGGCTTAGCCGGATACTATAGGAGGTTTGTAGAGGGCTTCTCTAAATTAGCTGCTCCATTGACACAGTTACTTCAGAAGAGTGTTCAGTTTGAGTGGACAGATGCAAGACAGAGAGCCTTTGAGAAATTGAAAGAAGCTTTGACCCAAGCTCCGATTTTGATTCAGCCTGAGTCCGGGAAGGACTATGTGATTTATAGTGATGCTTCGTATGTAGGGCTAGGATGTGTTCTTATGCAAGACCGAAGAGTAGTGGCTTATGCCTCAAGACAGTTGAAGACTCATGAGCGCAACTATCCGACCCATGACATAGAGTTAGCTGCAGTTGTGTTTGCTCTGAAGATTTGGAGGCACTATTTGTATGGTGAGAAATGCACGGTGTACACCGACCACAAGAGTTTGAAGTACATTATGACTCAGCGAGATTTGAATCTCAGACAGCGTAGATGGTTAGAGTTGCTAAAGGACTATGATCTTACTATTGAGTACCATCCGGGTAAGGCCAATGTAGTGGTCGATGCATTGAGTAGGAAGGTGGTCGTAGACTTGAGAGCTATGTTTGCTAGATTGAGTTTGTCCGGAGATGGTGGCTTGATAGCCGAGCTTCAGGTTAGACCTACTCTAGGTCAGTTGATTCGAGAGAAACAAGTCTTAGATAGATCTTTGGCACCTCACGTGCAAGATATAGCCGAAGGTAGATCTTCAGACTATAGTTTCAGCACTGATGGGGTTTTGTGTTTCAAAGACAGAATAGTTGTGCCAGAAGACAATGATTTGAGACGTACGATCTTGACTGAAGCCCACAGTAGTCCGTTTGCTATGCATCCTGGAAGTACGAAGATGTATCGTGATTTGAAGAATGAGTACTTTTGGGTTGGCTTGAAGAGAGATGTAGCCGACTTTGTGAGTAAGTGCTTAGTGTGTCAGAGGGTGAAGGTGGAACATTAGGTTCCCTCAGGTTTGTTACAGCCGTTGAGGATTCTGGAATGGAAGTGGGAGAACATCACCATGAATTTTGTTTCGGGTTTGCCTTTGACTCCTACGAAGAAGAACTCAGTTTGGGTGTTAGTGGATCGATTTACGAAGTGTGGTCACTTCTTGGCTGTCAACACTACTTACACCTTAGATAGATTGGCCGATTTGTACATTGGTGAGATTGTGAGGCTACATGGTGTGCCGAAGTCCATTGTGTCAGATAGAGATCCGCGGTTTACTTCTAGATTTTGGGAGTGTCTGCATACAGCTTTGGGTACCCGTTTGAACTTCAGCACTTCTTATCATCCTCAGTCAGATGGTCAGTCAGAGAGGGTTATTCAGATCTTAGAGGACATGTTGCGTTGTTGTATCATTGACTTTCAGGGTACTTGGGAGAAACATTTGCCTCTAGTAGAGTTTGCGTACAATAACAGTTTTCAGTCGAGCATTCAGATGGCTCCGTATGAGGCCTTGTATGGCCGGAAGTGTAGAACTCCAGTATGTTGGGCCGAGGTAGGACAGAAATTGTTACCTATGCCAGATTTGCTCAAGGGGACAACCGACAAGGTAAAATTGATTTGTGATCGTTTGAGGGCTGCTTCGGATAGGCAGAAGTCCTATGTCGATCTGAAGAGGAAGGAAGTTGAGTTCTCAGTGGGTGAGAAGGTGTTCTTGAAAGTGTCTCCGTGGAAGAAAGTAATGAGATTTGGCCGAAAGGGGAAGTTGAGTCCGAGGTACATAGGACCGTATGAGATTGTGAAGAGGGTTGGTCCGGTTACTTATCAGTTGCGTTTGCCATCCGAGCTTGTGAAGAATCATGATGTGTTCCATGTGTCGATGCTTCGCAAGTATAGGTCCGATCCATCACATGTTATGCCCGTAGAAGAAATCGAATTGAATCCGGATTTGACTTACGAAGAAGAGCCCGTTGAGATCTTAGCTTCTGACAGTAAGGTGTTGAGGGGTAGATCGATTGAGTTAGTGAAGGTGCGGTGGCAACGTAGAGGTGTGGACGAGGCCACTTGGGAGAGGAAGGAGGATATGGAAAAACAGTTTCCGTATCTCTTTCAGTCAGGTAATTTTGGGGACGAAATTCCTTAAGTGGGAGAGAGTTGTAACACCCGTGTTTTGGGCCTAGGAGTTAGCCGTGTTATAGTTCGAGTCAAATAAAATCTAATTAAAATAAACCAACTTTAGATAATGACCTATTTGAACCTTAATAAAGAGGGAGGGACCTATATCGTGATTTCACCCAAAACTTTTAAAAGCAAGACCACTTTATTGTAAAGTGTCTTCTCTTTCCCCATTTCTTTTTGTTTTGACGTCAAACCCCTCTCCCCATGTTCAAACTCTCCCAACTACACTAGTTACTATTCCATTCATCCTCTTCTTCAATACAAGGTGTTTTTCAAAGAAGCAAGAGGAAACGTTGAAGAGGCTTTGGGACCGAATCCGGGTTCGTAGGAGGATTGGTTCGAATTGCTAAGGAAGGGCGGTGAGTGGTCTTAACTTGTTTTAAAGTTTGGTTCGAGCATGAGTAGTGTGTGTGTGTAAAGTGTGCTTGGTAGGCCACTTTCTTATAATTCAAGTAGTTAGTTTAGTCTTGTTTTCCTTAAATGCTAATGTGTTTATGACTATGCTCTTGTACTTGTGATTATATGGTGCATGTATATATATATATATCATGATGTGGATATATGTGATGAGCATGAGTGTGTTGTTGATATATGATTGGTGATGATAATTGGCACTAAATAATTACCGGTTGTAAATGATCGATCATTAGGATAGTGTGCACACAAATTGAGTCAAAACGTACGTGGCCTTGATGGCGTTAAGTCATCAAGGAGGAGTATGGTGATGTAACATTCCACCGGAAGCTTTTATTTATTTCTACGGGATGATGAGTGGAATCCCATCCGTAGGGCATGTGGCGATGAGTGGAATCCCGCACATGCAAGGTCCGGTGATGAGTGAAATCCCACCGAGGTAAAGTGTTGTTAAGGTTTATATCCGCACAATCGGGGTAATTAAAGTGGCCAATTAAACTTGTTTATGTATTGTGATATACGATGGTGATATATGGTTGTGTTATATGTGTTGCTACATGAGATTGATATTGATGTTTGAGCTTGATAGGATTGAGAGACCATATATGCCACTTGAAAGACTAGCTAGGTCTACTTGATTTTATGCCTATGCTTGTTGTATGTAAGACTAGGATTAACATGCTTGGACCCTGCATTGTTGTTGTTTTTCGTTTTAGAGCACCCTCACTAAGCTTTTAGCTTACGCTCTCAATGTTCAACAATGCAGATCATTAATGTGGTGTTAGCTCGAGGCAAGGCAAGGAGGGCTCCCAAGTTTGTGACTCAAGTACGGTGGTAATTTTGTAATAGCTAGCAATGTGGCGAGGGTTGTGTATGAGCTTGTATGACTCATCCATATGTTATGATGTTGTGTTGACTATGGTTTGTAAGCATGACTTGCTATGTTAAACATTGTGTGTGTTAGTATGCCTATCTATGTTAGGTTGCCTTGATGTGGATGTAAACCTCTCTATGCTTGTTTTGTGCCTTAAAGGTTTGAGTTCCTTGTATGACCTTAAATGATTGAAATGTCTTTTGTTGGAATGCCATGCTTGAAAGCTTAAGTTGCTTGTGTGTTTGAATCATCATCTTGTGTGGAAATGTGCCTTTAGTTTCAAGTTGGAGCATGCCTATACTCTTGGTTTGACATAGGATACATGTTAGTGTGTTGGTTGAGGTTTGAGAGGGATTTAAGGGCCACTTTGTGCCTTAAATCAGCTCAAACCTGTGTTTTCGTAGCAGGGGTATCGATACGGTTGGTCCCGTATCGATACAGCCTTCATGTTTCAGGCCCCGTGTTTCGATACGCGAGGGGGCGTACCGATACTATTTTGGCCACTGGAGTTACTGTCCAGTTCGGTATCGGTACGGGCCTTCATGCGTATCGATACGGTCCCCTTAGCGTTGACCATGGGAAGTCAATAGTTGAGGAGGGTATCGATACACTCATAGGGTGTATCGATACGGTTTCCACGGGTTGACTTTGACCAGTTGACCTGGTCAAGGGGTATCGATACACCCCTTAGGTGTATCGATACCACTTGCTGTTAAGCTTAAAAATTGGGCTGTAATATGATTGTTTGAGTTCGTTCGATTGATTCGTATGTGTTGTTCCGCTGTATGACCACTTAGGGTTTAATATCCATTTAGACAAGATTTAAAAGAAAAAAAAGATAGGGTTGCTAACCGAGGGGGAATCCTTAGGGGTTTTCACTCGGTTTTCCCCGTGTAGCTCACTCGGACCGGTCGTCCGGCCAGACCGGGACGAGGGGGTTACAACCCATGTATATACATATCTATCTCTACAAATAAGACCAATAAATAAATAATAATAAAACCCCAAAAATATAATAAACAATCCATCAAAAATAAGTCCAAATTACATATAACATCCCTTTTTATAAACACAAGGCCCGAATTACAAGCAAGGCCCGAATTACAAGCAAGTCCCAAATCCCAAACTCATATACCCTTTCCCACTAGTTTTCAATCCAAGAAATACAAATTTAATTATAAAAATTCCTTTCCCGCCCAAATTGGTGTTGTAACACCCGGGTTTAGGGGTTGGGTGAAAATAATATTTTAATATTATTTCGGGCCCAATTTTATAATTAAAATAATCTTTGGGCCTCGTAATTTCAAAACAAATGATTTTTGTGTTGGGCTTATTTTAAATCAAGCCCAAAAGCCATGGATGTCATACTATTGATATTTTCCCTTTTCATTAAGGGTAAATGGGTCTTTTGGTTTTAAAACAAAAGAACTAAAACACCCAAAATTTTACTCATCTTCTCCCTCTCTCAAACAAACCTACGACAAAATCCCTCCCCCTCCTTAGGTTACTATTCCATTTCATAGCTCACTTATTCTTGAAGATTTTTCAAAGGTAAGCTCGTTTTTGACCTGTCACCATCTTCCTCTTCAAGCCAATACCCTTAGTTTTTATTTTAGCCCATGTTTTTGAAGGTTGAGGTTTTGGAGATTTTTTTATTAAAAATGGTACCTTTATTGTTCTTAGCTAAAGATTTTAATTGATTAATGTTAGATATATTGTTTATGAAGCATAGGGTCCAACTTATATGATTTTTAAAGTGTTTGCTAAATTTCCCGGATTTGGGTTTTTGGGAGGTTTTAAGTTGAGTTATAGGGGTGTTTTATGTGGAAATATGAGGGCTGATGGATAGACTATATGTAAGGGTTGTTTTGGAGGCTTTAGGGAGTAATTTAAGGGTTGGAATCATTGGTTTTAGGGTGTGCTTAGGGGCTGCTCGGGAATATGGATTTTGGGTTTGATTTTAGTTGGAATTGGGTGTTTTGTGCTTGGTTTGTGATCCGGGTTAACTACATTGGAATGTGGACTGATTTGAGATTGTTTTAAATTGTGTTGGATTGATTAGAGGCAAGAAAATTGGTTGGTGAAGCTTCGGGGACGAATCCGGAGATTTCGGAGTCTTGAGCTTGGTCTTCGGTCTTCACTCGGGTAACAACGGTGAGTAGATTTGTTAATCTTTGAATAGTGCACGACATGGAGCCTTTAGGGTTTGGGTGGGAACTTGAGGGTTCACCTAAACCCGAGTGTAAGCCTCTCTACTCCTATGTTTGTTGTGATAGGATGATTGGTTATGTGATGTGATTACCATGTGCATTTTAAGTTGTTAATGTGTAGTCGAGTTGAAGTCGTGCCTCACGTGATGGTGGTCTAAACTACGATGATGTGTAGTCCCACCGGTAGTGACTAGTAGGAAAGTACTTTGATGTGTAGTCCCATTGGAAATCTACTAGTCGAAACGGTGATGTGTAGTCCCACCGTGTGTGTATGTGAGTTGTGCTTGTGCAGACCATGTATTGTTGTTGAGATAGTCACTTCGTGCATCTATTGTTTTACTTGCATATGAAGAGTGTTTTGGAAAACTGCATGTTGTGGATTTGTAGAGCTTCTCTCTCTAAGCTAGTTAGCTTACGCTCTCTTTTGTTTCCAACATGCAGATCGTTAGAGTTCGGGAGGCAAGCGGGCAAGGGATGAGCTTTTGGAGTTCTCAAGCTAGTTCAAGTATGGTTTGCGTTTTGTAATAATGCCTAGACGATGGGGTATAGAGTTGTAGGAGTTGGTGTCAAACTCCTTAGGTGATTTGTGTTAATTAAGCATATTAAATTATGGACGTGTTATGCTTTTGTTTCA
This sequence comes from Hibiscus tridactylites, assembly GCA_958450335.1. NCBI lineage: Eukaryota > Viridiplantae > Streptophyta > Magnoliopsida > Malvales > Malvaceae > Hibiscus > Hibiscus tridactylites. The sequence goes on along the minus strand of OY288273.1, from coordinate 32,060,345 downwards.
TGGATTGAGGATCATGCTTAACTTGTTGCTTGATTTTATATGCCTATAGGTGTATGTTATTGGTCTATGTATGCTCTATGTTTGATTGGCTTGTGTGTGGGGCCTTATAATTGCTAAGTATGCTCTTTTTGTGGAATTGCATGAAAGCTTCGTTCCCTATGGCTTTGGGTTAGATTCAATACCCCATATGCTTGTTTTGGTTGTGCATTAATGTATGTATGCTTGAATGAGTTTAGGGGAGTCCCAAAATACATATAGAGTTGAGTCTTGTTTGTTTTTGCTGGTTTTTGGAGACTTGCAGTGCAGGGCGTATCGGTACGCCTAAGGGCCGTATCGATACGGTCTTGCCTGCAGGACTCAGTTTTGGCTGGGCGTATCGATACACGGGGGTGTATCAATACGGTCTTTGCTCACTGGAATTAAGTTGTGGCTGGGCGTATCGATACACGGGGGTGTATCGATACAGTTTTAGCTCACTGGAATTTTGAGATTTTGGTGAGTTAAGGGCGTATCGGTACGGTGTTGAGGCGTATCGGTACGGTTGTATCTCGTTGACCACGAGATGTTGACCGAGAAGGGCGTATCGATACGCTCAAGGGCTGTATCGATACGGTCTTCCCTGAGTTGACTGTTGAGTTGACATAGTCAAGGCGTATAGATACCCTTGGTTGGTGTATCGATACGGCCTGCCTTATAAATGTAAAATGAACAATTTAATGCATGGTTTGAGGTTCGAATGTGTTTCTTTGCTGATGTTTTCCGCTGACGTGATCACTTAAGAATTAACATGCCTTTAGACAAGATTAAAACGAAAGAAAATTTTCTAGGGTTGCTAATCGAGGGGAAACCTTAATGGGTTTCACTTCGGTTTTCCCCGTGTAGCTTACTCAGACCAGTCATCCGGCTAGACCGGGACTCGAGGGTTATAGGTGTCCAAAGGGACATGTGGCAGCCTTTAATTGGCTCCTTTAGCCTTCACCTGAATTATGGTTTCTCTGGTATTGATGATGTCATCGCTGACAACCCTATAAATAGAGAGAGAGAGAAAATTAGGGGTAATTAATACCATAATTAATATTAGAAATAAAATAATAATAATATAATAAAGAAAAAGGGAGAAAAGGGCAAACAAGGAATTTCACCTGCCATTTCGGGAATCCGATCGGTCGCTGGCGTGCATGAACGGTCGCCGCGAAAGCTGAATCGCCTGGTAGCCGAACCATCAAGACGTTGTGGAGATCTAAAACATCATCGCTGAAGCTGAAAGGACGTCGAGCTAATCAGATGTCGTTTGAACCGCCACGGCTGCCATCGGAAAGCTATAATCTCTTATGTTCATCTTGAGTCCCTGCAAATCCAATGAAAAAAAAACATTATTTTGCATATGTGAAAAGCAGAAACAAAATCAAAATAAAAAATGATTGGAATGTTTTGGCAGCTGTCGGAGTAGCGAACATGGTAGAGTTAAAGAGTGATTAGGGTTTCGGGTAGATAGTTTTAGGTGGGGAAGAAGGGAGATTTCACCAGATCAAGTTAGATCAAGGGTTTAGGGTTCAAAAATTGGATTTTTTTGGGGTTTTTAGGTTTTCGGCACGGTGGCTGGAAATTGCCATTCGGCGGTAGAGATGGTGGCTGGATTTCAGTCGATGGTGATCGGAAATTACAGAGGTGGCTGACCAGAAGAAGAAGATGACCGGAGCAAGGCGGCGAACGGCGATCGGGAATCACCTCATGGTGGCCGGAGTTCCCACCACGGTGGCCGACTTTTGGATTTGAGAGAGTTTAGAGAGAGAAACAGCTGAGGAGAGAGAGTGTTTTCAATATTATGGTCGGGTTAACTCGGTTTATCCCTATTTAAGGGCGAGTTAACACTGTGTCGTTTTGAAACTGGGTCAGCACGACCGCGTGTTTTTGAGATGGGCGTGGATATGGGGCTGCAACTCGGGTTGAGACTCGAGAGTTGGTTCAAGCCATTTAGGGTTGGACCGTTTGGCTAAACCATTCGGTTTGAGCCGATTTTGATGAGTTTGGGCTCGTTCTAGCGAGTTTGGGTCAGAAATTTTAGTAGATTTGGATATTGGCTTCCTTGTTTGTCCCATTTTATATTATGGTCACTATTCTCTTGTAATTTGGCACCTTATTTTTATTTTTAATTCAATTTAGTCCTACCAGTTTAATTTCTTTATTTTAATTGCCTTATTTATTATTTATTTAATGCATGATTTTAAATGACCATATAGTATACATGAATAGAGAATTTAATACATTTAGTAAAAAGTAGGATTAGAGCTTTTAGGATTAGATTCTTTAATTAAATCAAATAATTCAATAGGAAAGGACATTGTAGACAAATAAATGGATGTTGGATAAAGCTCAAATATTCTAAGTTAATTAGTACCACATTGTAACATGGTGTTAATTAAGGGAATATTTAAGCAATAGATCCAACGTTTTATTCAAACATAGAAAATGGATTTCACATAATTAATTTCAATAAAATTAAAATAGGATTAAACAATTAGTATCAACAAAGTTAGGAATATTGTTACTTTTGGGCCTAATATGGGTAGTGTCCAAATTATTTCGGTGTTACCATTAAGGCCCAAAAATTAATAATATTCATAGAATTTTAATTAATTAAATCAATGAAGCCTAAATTAAGGTTTACTTAAAATGATAAACAAAATAATTGAACATGTAACTGACTCCCGAACCCAAATTTTATTAAAAGAATATATGGTCCACTTTTTATGGTATCCGATCTACTAAAGTGACCGGTGGCGACTCCAAAAAGATTTTTAAGAAAATAAAGGAAATTTGATTAAAATGGAACCCCCCTAATTTCAAGATCAAATTAAAATGAGAAACCTCGGTTTCTAAAACCCTAATCATCATGCTGTTTTTCCACAAACGGGTCTTAAAAACGATCGCGACAGCTTGGCGACTCCGTTGGGGACAAAATTGAGAGGCATACCTATTAATTAATTCCACGTGGCATTTTGACATTTCGAACATTAATTTGAATTTAATTTTTTCTAAGAGAATTGTTGGATGTATTTTTAGGAAAACGGGGAAGATTTTTTGTATGTTATATATGTCATTCATGCATAAACCCTCGACCCGAGTTTTTCATCCTTAAGTGGGAGAGAGACAATATTCGACGTGATGCTCTCCAGCTCCGAGTTTAGATTTTTGTCTTTTCCTGTATACTAACCTTATGCGTCGTGGGGCCTATGCCTCTATTAGAAGGGAGCTATACTACCGAATCGATGTCTTATTGTTGCAGTAGACAGTAACGACAGTTCGGGAACCAAGAGTCTAGAATAAAGCTCACATTCTATTTTAGAAGCGCACCCCGCTAGAGCAAGACATGGACCTAGGACAGGTGCTGCCGGTTTAAATACATTTCTCTAGTTATTTTCTTTGCTACATATTATGTGCTTCTTTGTGTTAATAATTTTTTTATTTGCTTTTCATATTAATTCACAATACTGACACTATTTTTTTCTTGTTTTTTACTTGGCATCATTTTGCATTCATTAGAGGTATCGATTCGAGTATCAATTAAGTTAGGCAGTGTTCTTAGTGGAGAATGGGTTTGATAGACGAGAAGAAGGCAATACGACAGTGTGGACCCGATCAGAGAAGACTCGGCTCAAGAAAGGGACGATATTCAAGGGAGTCATATGTCAAAATATGTCATAATGCAAACAACCACAAGAAGTCGTGTGAAGAGGTTAAAAGCACAGTGAGAGAGAAGATTCAAGAATTAGTGGATTTGAACGACCGAATCGAGCATAAATTAAAGGGAGAACAAGATTTGAGTCCAAAATTGTCATCACAAGTTCCAAAGATGGAGAAAATTATTGAAAGGGTGCAATAAAGAAAAAAGGTCGATCTTTAGTTAAAAAATAAAAGGCTAAAAAAGATGGCATAATTGGAAAGTATCGTATAACATTTGAAAGATTAGTTCGAAAGTTTCAGGAGGGACATTATAAATGAAGAGTAAGGTACTGAAAGAGGAGTTTGAAGTGGCTATCCAGATTATCCAAAGGCAGACTCGTAAAATGAACAAGTTTAGAAGCCATGCGGGGAGACGCTCGATTCGTGCAGATTTTATCCATTGAAGCCATGGACCTGTAACAACACCTTGACGTCAGCACCAAGCTAGAACAAACACTGACTCGGAAGCATAACAAAGTGAATAATCTAGGGACGATGTTAAGCTATTCTCTGCAATTAAATTGTCTATTTCTTTTATTCAAACTTTTGGCTAATGGATGTTGCTCTAAAGACTAGTCCTTGAAATCAATACCTCGTGCATTCATGCATTGCATTGCATAAATATTGCATTTTATAAAAATTATCGCATTTTTAAAATAACATCTTTTTTAAAATAAATAATAATTGCATTTTGTTTAAACAATATTTCATTATTTTCCAGATAATAGTGTGAAAGTTGAAAACCAATATTTTGAGAAACATTGGCAATATGCTGGTTAAGGTGAAGGAATCTCAAAAGGTTGTTGAGGACCGCTTGGGAAGCATTGAGCAAAAGGTTGATCAATCTCGAAATGAGATGGTAACACGAACTACCACATTACTTGGAATCATGGAAGCTAAGAAAGAAAAAAGTTTTAGATTGAAATACCAACATTGATGATTAGAATGAAAACTTATCTCGCACAAAGATTCAACCTGAAGGAAGTTCAGTCCAGTGCGGTCAAAGTATCGGCCAATGATTTAGAGAAATTGGAAACAAACTTTAGAGATGACGTTCCTAGCCTCGATGTGTTGACAGAATCCGATAGAGCTAAACTGGATGTTATCAATCGCACAAATACATGAAGTCTGAGTAAAACCCAGAATTTTGATGTTTGCCATAGACTTGTATTTTCCAAGGGTTCTGAGACTATGAAAGAACAAGATGATTCCAATAGAGTTTCAGAACCAGATGTGTTTCCAGAATGTTTCTCTAAAAAGTTTAAAGCCAATGATTCAATTGATGTCCAAAATTTCTCACAATAGAGTTGCCTACATCAAACAAAAGAGGGGCAACGAGCACAGAAACAAAAGATAAGAAGGCTGAATGGTTCAACAAGAAAAAAGAGATGATTATTTCTATCTCAATACCATATTCAGATATGTTGTTGTACCTTGTGCAAAATCATTTGCTGATGACGGTGCCACCGAAGTTTTATAAGTCTTTCTATGGCATGAGAAATGCTTGCGGTTATTATTGTGGAAATTTCAGTCATTTTGTGGAAGATTGCATGTTTCTGAAATGCATAGTCAGTGGCTTCATCAGGAATGGACATTTATGTTTTGAGAATGGAGAACCTCGATTCTATAAAAGACCAGTATTGGCTAGGAGTATTGAGATAAAAGAAAATGGGCAGAATTTACAACAACCTTTTGTGGGCAATTCGCTACAGTTCGGGGTTTACTAGAATAAGAATAATGTTTGGACATCTACCTCCTTAAAGTCTCATGTATTGAAGAATATCCCAAAGTTAGATGCTTAGAGTGCTCTTGTTAGTGGAAGATCAGGGACTAAATTGGATCTCATTCATATCTCTTATCGTGAGTTGTACTACAAGTTGCTCGAAACTTCGCCACATCATTTGAAGCCCTCAAAGCCCCGTCGTTCAATTTGTTACATGATCAGGAATTATTGTGAATATCATAATAGAGCTCATAATCATGACATTGATGATTGTTACACTTTTCTGCGTCAAGTTCAAAACTTTTTGAATCAATGGATTTTAGAGGTCGATACAGATGGCCATTCCATAAGGATTTGCAATCTAGGAGGTAATCACTTGGTTTGTGCCAATGTAACTATATTTCCCGAAAATCAAATGTAGAAAGATGTCAAGAAAAGAAAGAGGAGCAAGAGAGAAGAAAAACTAATTGAAAATCAACAACCGACAATGAAGAAACCTCGAACAGACATGCCCGTTAAAAGTTTCAACACTTCCAACCAATATCTTGAAAAGCAGAGTTCATCTATACACAGACTAGAGGAGGTTGTTAATTTCCACATGCAGATGATTGAACATTCCATGGAAATGGGCAAGCAAATTATTTAAGAAACAAGGAAACTCATAAGTAGAGTGATCCTACTTCAAGGTTCGATGTGTACATCAGAACATAATTAGAAAGGGCATGTCCTTGTGGTGGCAAAGGGAAATACAGAATTGTTGATGTTGAAATCCACTCGAGTTTTCATTAAATAAAGATTCACAGTTAGACCACAAGAGATCTTCTTGTAACTCTAAGACCATTACAGAATAATACCCTGAACCATTCCAATCGCTTTTGCCCGCAAGCATTGGGGGTCCTTTGTAAGGGAGGTTAATCGGTTCATTTGTATTAGATGTTTGTTTCTTACATGATTTTTCTCAAATGGCAAACATGCATCCTAAAATATCCATTCTCTTCAAGTATATGTACATATTCCTAATTTCTTTGCAAGGCCCCTACTATTCACCATATAAATGAATCAGATCCTGATTCTGAAATAGAGCTGTCCATATGATTGATGGAGGTAAGTGAATGTGAAGATGAAGAGGAAGTTGATATCCCTGAGAAATTATCAAGACTGGTCAGAAATGAGGAAAATAGATTCTGCCCCACAAGTGAGAAATTGAGATACTGAAATTTAGGGACTTGAGACGAAAAGTGAAAAACAAAGATCCATTCAACTTTCTCAGTGAAAGCCAAGTGTGATTTGAATGGTTGCAAGAATTTAAAAACATTTTTACGCGGTTATACCAGGGTATATCGGGGGTTGGATCCAGACAATGTTATGCACAAGTTACTCATAAGACATGTATGCAAAACTATTCAACAAAAACTTGGAAGAATAAGTCTAGAAATGTTGCCGGGAGATTGTAGTGGGCCAGAAAGGCAATATTCTTTTGATCCGAACGAAGCAGAGAAGAAACATTTACAATCATATGAGATTCATTTCATTAAAAGCTAAAGTCACTAGCCAATATATTATGTCATAGTAATCGAAATAATGATGTGTGCAAAGTTCAAGAATGATTCTCCAAAGATTGTAGAGGTATAGATTGAGGTCCAATTCGTCAAAACATACTTTTGGAAGTCATATTTTGGAAACTGGTGGATCAGCAAAAGTGAAATTGAAATTTATCTTGACAAAGTGAAAGTTGTTCAAAACCTTCTTCCTTCGGGGAAAAAAAGAAAAACAACAAAAAAGAAAAAAAAAACAAGCAAGCAAAAAGGAAAGAAAGCAAAAAAAAAAGAAAAGGACAAGTGAAAAAAAAGAAAATGAAAAATAAAAAAAGAAGCCCGGTGTCACGCCCCACCAGGTCGCGACCCAGCCAACCGAGGGGCACACCCGCCAGGGCGCACCGAGCAGCACCGAAGAGTGCCACCCAGGTGCACAGTGCACGCCCGAAGAGCCCCACCTAGGTGCTCACGGGCCAACTTGGATAAAATGAGATGCTATGAGCCTTTTAAGGCCAAGGAAGACCCAAGGAAGACTCTAGAACGGCCTAGAGGGCCCCAAACGTCTCCACACATCTCCAAGGGGTTCCAGAAGCTTCCACAACCATCTAGGCTCACCCGGAGGAACCTAGAAGGCTCGAGACAAGTCAGGAAGACTCAAGACATGTCCGAAAGGCTCGGGACAACTCCGGACATCTCCGGAATATTCTAGAAACCTATAGATATATGTAGAACTATAGGAGTAATCTAGAATAGTAGAGATGTATATAGATAAGTATGGAGTTCTCTAGAAATATCTAGGCATCTTAGATATTTTAGGAGGCAAGATCCTAACCGTTGGATCAAATAAATCTCCACCGTCCATTCGGGAGGTTGGAGGCTATAAATAGGCTTCTCTAGCTCATTTGTAATCCATCCAAGAGTTGTGTATTCAAACACTTGTAAAGTTCTCTCTCTTGTAAGCTTTCGTTGCTTAATACAAGGTAGTTTCCTTGTAAATCCGTCTTGCTCCTTGTGTTTGCCATAGCGTTGGGACATTAAGGCTGACTAGCATCATGCCGAGAGTGCTAGTACCGCACGGATTTGAGCTTGAAGAAATAAGTCTGTGATAGTTGGTATCAGAGCAAGTTCCGATCGTTCGGGAGCATGGCCAAGACCGCCAAGAACCAAGTAGTTAGCCCGTCCGAGACCGAGGTCACGCATGACCAAGGTGGGCATCAAGTAAAGGACGACCTTGTGGAGACAAGGCCTCGTGCCAAATCCAAAGACTTACTCTCTAGCTTGGAGTCGCACCTAACTCGCGTGGAGGAAGGCGTATCGAGCATGGGTGCCCAAGTGGACGACCTTCATGAGCGGATTAAAGGCCTTGAGGTGGAGGATGCCAAGATCCACACAGCCGTGAGGGCAATGAAGATCAAGCTAGAGGAGTCCCTGCGCACAGAAATGGGTGAAGTACGCGACGCACTCATGTGAGAACTCACAAAGGTACGTGAGTCGTTCCAACGTGAACTTACAACCGTGTATGATCAACTAGAAGCATTGCAAGGCGACCTTGCCTTGTGCAAATGTGCTATGGCAGCTGGGCCAAGCACCACCGTTGAGGCTAGAAGGGTCGAGGTGCCCAAGCCTCAAACTTTTTCAGGGACACGCAACGCCAAAGAAGTCGACAACTTCTTGTATGGCTTGGAGCAATACTTAGAAGCCGTTGGCATCAGGGAGGATGCCTCTAAGATCCAGACCGCAATCTTATACCTCACCGACACCGCCATGCTTTGGTGGAGGAGAAGGCGTCTCGATGTTGAAAGAGGTACGTGCACCATTACTACTTTCAATTACTTTAAAAGGGAGCTCAAAAGGCAATTCTATCTGGAGAATGCCGAGGACGAGGCCCGAGCTCGTCTACGAAGACTCAAGCAAACAGGGAGCATCGAAGACTATGTCAAGGAGTTCACTAGCTTGGTGCTCGAGATCTCCGGTCTCTCAGAGAAGGACTCAATCTTCAACTTCACCGATGGCCTCCAAAGTTGGGCCAAGGTCGAGCTACGACGAAGGGGAGTACAAACCCTTGTCGATGCCATTGCCGTGGCCGAGAGCATCATTGACTATTCCACTCACAAAGAGTTCAACAATGAGCCGAGGGACAAGAAGAGTGGTCACTCCAATGGTGGAAGAGATAGGAGCCCTCGTAAAGAGAGTCACAAGGACGAGGACACACCGAAGCACAAAGGCTCGTCCTCATGGAGGGACAAGGACTGAGGTAGGTCTAGAGACTCTCAAGGTGCCAAGAAATCACCGCCTAGTAGTTGCTACATCTACAATGGCGACCATAGGGTTCGGGAGTGCCCACAACGCTTAGCCCTTAGTGCAATCCTAGCAAAGCATCAAGAGGAAAGTGATGCCGATGAAGGTAGTGATGTCAAAGGGGGCCAAGGTGCACAAATGGGATCGCTACAGCTCTTGAATGGAATCCATTCCGCCCCAAAGACCCAAGCCAAAGGGTTGCTATTCGTGGACGTCACCGTTAATGGAAAGGCCTCAAGAGCCATGCTCGACACAGGTGCGTCCCATAACTTTGTCTCCTTAAAGGAAGCAAAGAGGCTTGGTCTTAGCATCGTGAAAGGGGGAGGATCCGTCAAGGCCGTAAACTCTGCCGCTCAACCCATCCATGGGTTTGTTCGAGGAGTCAAGACCGTAATTGGGACATGGTCAGGTCGCATGGACTTCTCGATTGTGCCGTTAGACGACTACCCACTCATTCTAGGGCTCGAGTTCTTTGAACAAGCCAAGGCGATACCGATGCCATTTGCCAACAGCCTGTGCATCACGGAGGGTGCACCATCATGTGTGGTTCCAACGCTAAGGGCCACCAAGCGAGGGTCAAGAGTACTCTCAGCACTTCAACTCGAAAAGGCCGTCCGAAGGGCCAAACCGTCCAAGGGATTGAACCAAGACAAAGGGGTGTCCGTGTCCAGGAAGGCCACCAAGCATGTTCAAGGGGAGAACGTTGCTTCCAAGACCATCGAGGGTCAAGGTTCAAAGGGAAGGTCTTCCAACAATGCCGACAAGCCGAGGGCAAAGGCAAGGCGAGCTAGGAGTCGAGGGAAGCGCTCCAGCAACACCCCTGCTCCACGAAGACGCGACGAGGGCGTCGCGAGATCGGGTGGGGGAGGATGTCACACCCCACCAGGTCGCGACCCAGCCAACCGAGGGGCACACCCGCCAGGGTGCACCGAGCAGCACCGAGGAGTGCCACCCAGGTGCGCAGTGCGTGCCCGAAGAGCCCCACCTAGGTGCTCACTGGCCAACTTGGATAAAATGAGATGCTATGAGCCTTTTAAGGCCAAGGAAGACTCTAGAACGGCCTAGAGGGCTCCAAACGTCTCCACACATCTCCAAGGGGTTCCAGAAGCTTCCACAACCATCTAGGCTCACCCGGAGGAACCTAGAAGGCTCGAGACAAGTCAGGAAGACTCAAGACATGTCCGGAAGGCTCGGGACATCTCCGGAATATTCTAGAAACCTATAGATATATGTAGAACTATAGGAGTAATCTAGAATAGTAGAGATGTATATAGATAAGTATGGAGTTCTCTAGAAATATTTAGGCATCTTAGATATTTTAGGAGGCAAGATCCTAACCGTTGGATCAAATAAATCTCCACCGTCCATTCGGGAGGTTGGAGGCTATAAATAGGCTTGCCTAGCTCATTTGTAATCCATCCAAGAGTTGTGTATTCAAACACTTGTAAAGTTCTCTCTCTTGTAAGCTTCTGTTGCTTAATACAAGGTAGTTTCCTTGTAAATCCGTCTTGCTCCTTGTGTTTGCCATAGCGTTGCAACATTAAGGCTGACTAGCATCGTGCCGAGAGTGCTAGTGTCGCACGGATTTGAGCTTGAAGAAATAAGTCCGTGACACCGGGGAGATTAAACTATTCATCGTAACAAACAGACAAAATGTGATTCAATGTTCAAGTTGCTAACAGAGACTGATCTAAGAGTATGAGATGAAGAATACCAAGAAGCCCTAGAAAGATCAATAAGCATTTTCAAAAGTGCGCAATTCTGGCAACACCAGTGCCAGTTTAGTCATCGATTCTTTAACAAATTATAAAACTTAATGGGGTGCATTAGGCCAACATGATGAGACATGAAGGAAAGAGCAATTTATTATCTGTGCAAAGAATCATCAGTTACAAAATGTGGTATCCTCCAATTCAAAAGTCGTGTTGTTTTGGTAGCTTGAGGGCTCAGAAAAAAGTATGTTGTGTCAGTTCGCTTGCTCATTCTCAAGAATCGATCCTTTGAAACTCTGGATGGAAACACTAGCATTGACTAGAGAATGACTCGCTGGCAAATATTATTATCAGAGTTCGATATTGGGTTTCTTGGCGAGATGTGCTTCAAATTATCTAGAGTCCTTGAACTTTAGTCTCCCAGATAAGGATTTGATGTGCATAACAGAAGGAAAAAGAAAGTGAACCCCTGGGAAGATTATGCTTGAGAGAGCATACAGTGCCTTTTACTGTATGAGGCAGATTTATTCAAAAACCTCCAAAGACATTGTGTTATTCTGATTGTGATTGACCACCTTACCAAGTGGATAAAAGTTGCTTCCCATGTCGGTAATGTCACCTTACCAAATGGATAAAAGTTGCTTCCTATGTCGCTATTACAAGAATAACAACTTGAAAGATGTTGAATAGAGATTATTTGTCGATCTGGTTTCCCAGAGAGAGTTGTCATTGATGGCGCCTCTAATATGAAAAACAAGATCATATTAGAAGATTTGTGAACAGATCAAGACAAATCATCGTAATTCTGTGATTAATTACTCAAAGACAAATGGGGCAATAGATTCGGTAGACATAAACACTTAAGGACTACCTCAAAAACTTGGAAAGACTGAAATAAAAAATAACCGTTAACCTTGAATTTATTTTGACAGGGGAAACATTGTATTCTTTGGACTATGGATAGAAGCAACATGACTAATTGGGGTTCAGATTCCGTCGTCAAGTATTGACAGATGTGAAATTGGACAATGCAAAACAAGTAAAAGCATGATAAGGTTAGTTGAATCTCATTGAAGAGAGAAGAGTAAAAGTAATTTGACATGGTTAGATGTACGATGCGAGCTCACAATGACGAAAGTTCATCCAAAAGAATTCTGAAAAGGGGATCTAGTGCTTAAAAAGATCTTGCTAATTCATAAAGATTTCCATGAGAAATGGATGCTTAATTGGAAAGGGTTACACATCAATGAGAACTTTTTCCGGAGGAGCGTTGATTTTAACCAGAGATGATCAGAGATGAGCCAAGTAATTCGATAAACTCAAACTCGGTCAAGAGGTGCTACGCTCGAAGAATTAAAAAAAAAGAGACTGAAAAAAGGAAAATAAATAAAAAAGCATAGTAAAAACCCAAAAAGGGCATTTCACAAAATGAAAATATCTATGGTGAAAAACCAAAAAGGGCACCTTAGATATAAAAAATCATCAAAAGAGAAAAATAAAAAGAAAATGGGGGGTTCAAGATGAAAATCCGCAAAGGGTGTCTTGAAACCAAAGGAGGATTTGAGCTAAAAACCTAAAAGGGCAGATCAAAAGTGTTTGGGATTAGGCATCCGACAAGAAACCTTCTTGGAATCTGTAATTTTGAGTAAATTCGGGTTTGGAAGGCTCTATTTTGGTTGAAAGGGTCTTGCTCCTTCATATAGTGGGTATGTGGGGCATTGCATTGAATTTATCATGTTTGCCATGACTAATCAAATTATTCCAACTTATTAAAATAATATTTGAGCCTTTCACTTATCGTTTCAACAATCACTTGCATATAAATCAATTAGATATAAGAAAAGCAAAGGATTTTGTGGGTATTATTATAATGTACTAATCCTTTAAGTGCAGGTAGAACATGAGGTGGGCTCGATACTTGATTAATGATGAAAGTATGACGAGGAAAATGACACAACTCAGAGTGTCGGAAACATTTAGACAAAACTGCAAGAAAGTAACATAGCCAACCCTGGGGCAAAGAGAGAACATGAGCCATCTTTTGGAGAAAAGCTGCAGCAAGATTGATCCATCAAAGGTTCAAAAGCAAAGATCATTACGTCTGAAGATTGTTACTTCTAAGGCATTGTAAGACAAGAAAGCTTTGCGAATGTTAGAATGGACAAAGGTGATGATTAAATTCGAGAGTGGGGCAATACTACAAAGAACATTACAGGAGAATGTATGTCGTCCCAAAGATGACGAACTCTTTTGGAGCCATGACCCCTGAATATTAAAAGAGGGTGTGAAGGGTGAAGATAATGTTGAATCCTACGCCAAAAATTACACAGAAATGAAAGAATGATGAAGCATTAGATCAAGCTATAGAGGCTGACAAGCTCCTTTATGAGAGTTGAAACCCAAGGTTTGTAGTGGTTGTTGCGCAAAAAAGGCCATTGTACTAAGTTTTCCCAGCAGGGATCTCCGGACAATGTACAACCAGGAACTGTTATTGCCTTGGTTATACTCGTAATATAGAGATAATCAGTATCCCCTTGACTAATAGTCTCAATATGATATTCATTTTCTATGAATATCTTTAAAATTCAATAAGTCTCTTTGCAACTTTGACGAGTATAACGCGTTGTAAATATGAAATCCAGTTCCATTTGGTAATAACATATTTGCTCTTTTGGAGCCTCCTATGATATTAGTACTTCCGGTATAGTACTTGCATTCTTCCCTTGGATATTAAATGGAAAAATATGTATAATTGTGCACCTTTCAATATGTGCTTTGTTTCATTCACTTCGGGGAATGAAAAATATGTGTTTTGTATCATTTACTTCAAAGAATGAAAAATATTAAATGTAGCACATATCAAATCAATTATCTATCAAAGATAATGTCATAAGAACTTATTACTCTTCTGGAGCATTGATATCTTAGTACTTTGAGATATAGTACTCACATTTCCCCCTTGAATTTAAATGGGAAAAATAGTTCTTATGCTTAAGTATAGTATGAGTACTTGCACTGTCTGCTGGGCATAAATCACCACAATTCATTGCATATTTTATTCCGGAAGTAAACACATTCTTCAAAGGATAATATGTAAAGCAAATTAACATTTCTGAATATATATAATATGTAAAATAAATTAACATAAAGCAAAATAAATAAATGTTTTAACATATTTAAATATATAATATAAAATTATAAATAAATAATATGTAAAATAAATTAACATAAAATAAAATAAATTAAAGTATCAATAATTCTCTTTAGAGATTATAAGGAAATAAAATAAATGACGAATTATTCCCTTCAAGGGTTATGAGGAAATCAATAATATCCAATTGAGTTGGACCAACAACGCCATAATTATTTTCGTCACTTTCGTAAACAAAATTTGTTTATATTTTCTTTCCTTTATCATTCATGATTGTGGATAAAGGTCCATAATACTTCGGCGTATGACAAGTACGAGATCAATGGTTTGTACCATTGCATAAAAAAATCACTTTCTTAATATATTCTTGTCATCTTTATAAATCCACTTCTAGTGGTTGTAAACATTCTTAAAATGATCATCTTACCAGTGTATATGTTCATAGCCTCAATTGCGACCAAAATTGTTAATGTGGCATTTATTCTTTCCGCTATAAAATGTCACATTCACTTCAGGGAATGAAGCAGAGCCAGTTGAGCGATATTCATGATTTTTCATCAGTATCTCATTGTTTTGCTCAACCACAATAAGGCAAGAAATTAACTCATAATATTTCTTAAGGCCTTTTCCATGATATTGTGTCTAAAGGACAATATTGTTTGTCGTGAAAAGTGAAGTATGTTTTTATTAACATATCATCATCACAGAGAACTAAGATTTAATCCTCGTACGCGGCATTGTTAAACCAGTTCACAATGTCCTTTAAAAATCTCCTTTGTGACCAATAGCCTTGTAGAACGGGATGTCCAACCAATATACTTGGATTATATCGAAGTTATGTTACCAATTAAATAATGATTACCATATTTGCATTCACTTCAGGGAATGAAACAGATCCAATCGCATGGAATAAACATCATGCTTGCATTCACTTCAGGGAATGCCTCATCATTGATAATCGCATTGAATAAACATCATGTTTGTATTCACTTCATGGAATGTCTCATCATTGATAATCGCATGGAATAAATATCATGCTTGCATTCACTTCAAGAAATGTCTCCCACAAAATTCTTGTCAAGATAATTTTTTGTAATCTGACATTAGGAGAAGTTTATAGTTGAGTTTTTCGATGTAGAAGAAATATTATGTTCGAGCAAAATTATCATGATTTGTCGCACTTTAAAATAATAATTAAAGAATAAAAATAAAATCATAATTTACCAATATTGATTTTTCTCTCGAGTGCAATGGAAGTATAACAAACGACCAAAGAAACTTCTCATAATATCTTTACATCATGTCTTTTTCCAAGCCATTTAAACATATCATGTAAAACTCATAACATAATTAAAAATATTAATTCTCATTAATCAAATATCATAAATAAATTTGATATTTAATTATAAAAATATAATAGTAAGTTTAATATAAAAGAGATAGATGAAACCCTTGTTGTGTAATAAATTAATAAGTTGTTTTTATTCTCTCTTTCTCTCTGCGAATGACTCCTCCAAAATTTAGTCTCACGAAATTGGTCTCACATCTGATGTTCAAAATCTACGGCTCTCGCGCAACAATCATCGTGATTGTCAGACTCGCATCTACATGTCATCATGTTTTTTTAAATTAAAAATCAAATTAAAATATTAAGATAAAGGGAATCCGTAATTAAAAAAAATAAGCGGAAAACACTTATCTTCGGTTCAACATAGAATCGAATTTTTCCCGGTAACTCCTTTGGGATTCGAACGAAGAGCACGAAAATCTTTCGAGCGAACTCGTGCTGATAACGTATTGTGAATAAAATAAAGAAGAGTAAGAATAAGAACGAAGAACAATAAAAGAACAAAGAGATGAGATAAAGAGGAAAATTCATATTATTCTCAAAAACTAAAATTGTGTACAATGCTTTCATCTATTTATAGGCATAAGAAGTACATAATACATTAAACTCTAATTAATAGAGATACTTTTCCTAGTAATAAATAAATCAAATCTCCTTGATAAAGTTCTAGTCATGATAGACATCCACATAGATAAATATTCATAACATCTTTAAATTTTTTGAATTTTACATTTTAAATATATAAAAATTTGAAAAAAAAAATATAAAAATCCAAAAAAATCACATATATACTAAAAATCATATTATTTTTTTAAATGGTTTTGAATAATCATTAGAAATTCAAAAATTTTAAATTTTTTTTATTTATATTTTTTCACGTTGTACTTTTTACTAAGGGAACTTGTTCAATACAAATTAGGCTATGAAATCTTTTCTATTTTAGGATTTATAGATTTAGTTTAAGGTTTAGAATTTAAGGGTTTCATTTATAAAGTTTAGGAATAAGATCTATTGCTAGAATTTAAAATGTTAAGGCTAGAGATTTTTTTGACAATATCAAAATTTTAAAGTTTAGTGATTTAGGACCTTTCTAGGGTACAATACTTGTTCTACGAGGCTTTGTATTTATAAGACCTTACCCTGTTTAATTTAAAACTCTTTTATATTTAAATTATTTTACTAAACCATATTTTGAAATTTGAGCTCCACATTCGTTGTCGATATATCTCGGTAATGGTATACATATGGAATGTTAGTAGATTGTTAGAATTAGTGTAGATATGAGCATTCTAATGATAATCATAAGAGATCGAGTTCAAATGGTTTATCTTGTCCGCAAAGTGTGTGCAATTATCAAAGGACTACAAAAATAAACGAATATTAAAAAAAATCATAATAACAGCACATAATTTATCTGAAATGTGAACCGAAAGATCTCCAAGGCTGTTTATTTACTACTGAATCATGCATACATACATACATACATACACCAAACTAGTACCTAAAAAATTCCAAACAATTTTAAACCAGAAAAGATGACAATACACACATAATTATCTGGTTTCTTGCTAAATAACCATCTACCGCCATTGTTGTGAACCCTTAGTTGGTGATATAGGTAGAAACACTGGATGTTTGTCCAATCAGAAACTGTTTCTTCTATAGTCACAGCAACTTCACCACCATGGATGTTGCCACATCAGTCTTCTTAGAATCGGAAACAGTCTGTCGTTTCTCAACGATTTATCGAAATGGTTGGCTAAGTTTCTTTCTTCTTCTGGCCCTAGGAAAGAATGTGCAGTTTTGCCGCTTAGACATCGCTTTTCTCAGTCAATTGCGTGGTACTCAAGTATTCAGGGTATAGGAATATATCCAACACGAGTATATATGATATTGTGAAACACTTCGGATATGGTTGGAAGTAAGCACATGACTCAGAATGAAAAGGTAATAAATTGACAAGGAAAAAGCATGTAAAGGTCGACATGCCTATAGGAATACGAAAACAGTGGCCAAGAGAATGAAAGACATGAAAATAGGATACAATGTACCATTAGAAACATCGAAACCATGTAGCAGATACATTATTTATTTCCTTAATCTCTCGGTTGAACATATAAAATAAAATAAAATAAGCCCTTCATCCATTCATCCATTCATCCATCCGTTCCTTATTCACCCATGCGAATCACGCATCTCAGACCCTCCCCCGCAAGCATCAAGTCGAATGCTTTGTTGATCTCGGAGAATGGAACAGAGTGAGTGATGAATTTATCCAGTTCAAGCTCCTGCAACACCACAATGTTACTATTTCCTGCTACTTGTTTGCAAGATTAAATGTTACATCAAACGGGAACATAACCTCACCTTGTTCATGTATCTCTCTACCACAGCTGGAATATCGGTCCGAGGTTTGTAGTTGCCGAAGAATGTACCCTTGAGGGTCCTCTCATTCAGCAGATTCACTGGATGAGTTTTGAATGCGTCGTTTTTGTTCGGGACACCGACGAGCACAGCAACACCCCAACCCTGAAAATATGGTGATTTCAGATAAAACCGACTATGTAAAAGGATATAATCTAATATCATCTATGAAGGGAAAAGTTATGAACATAATTACATCGTGGACGCATTCAAATGCAGAAATCATGGCCTGGACGCTACCGGTGCATTCAACACTGCGATCGACTCCTCCACCAGTCATCTCGGCAATGACCTGGTTATTAGAATCAATTACATAATAAGAATCTCAACAAATTGATTATATAATGCCGGTTTTATGCAAGGTGACCCTAGTATATACGATCTTGCTGGAATCAGAATCCGACGAGATATTTCGAGCTATACAATCTGACATGCATGGGGAATTCAATTTTCAAGTGCGAACCAACCTCTTGAACAGGTTTCTTGTGATCTTTTGGATTCACAAACTCTGTAACACCAAATTTCTTGGCTGCAAGAAGTAATTAGAAAAAACATGATCAGTTTTGAAACTTTGCTTAACCAGGAACATAACCGATCTTGGAATGTCTTGTGTAAATAACAGCTAACTCAATTGAATGCTACCTAGTTCAAATCTGCTGGGATTCAAATCGACCCCAATGATCCTCGATGCCCCGGAAACTCTTGCTCCTTCAGCCGCCTAAATTTCAGAACAGAGAATTAACTTAGGAATACACACCAGGAGGGGGGGAAAGAACTAACATAAAAGTGACAAGAATAACTCACAGCAAGACCAACAGCGCCTAGTCCGAAAATGGCAACGGATTGACCCTTTTTGGGTTTAGCAACATTCACAGTGGCACCAAAGCCTATACAAGAAGAGAAGCAAAGCAAGTCAGGAAACAAGATAATCCTCACTGTCATTAGCATAGGTTATATATCATGAAAAAGGGAGATAACAACAAAAACGAGTACTGAACCTGTGGACATTCCGCAGCTGAGAACACAAACTTTATCAAGCGGGGCATTCGGATTGATCTTGGCGACCTGGCCGACATGGACAACGGTGTATTCGCTGAAAGTAGAGGTGCCAAGGAAGTGGTAGATAGGCTTCCCATTGATGGAAAACCTGGATTTTCCATCATGAAGCATTGCGCCCCTATCCGTGTTGATCCTGAGGACATCACACATGTTGCTCTCTTCGGACAAGCAATGGACGCATTCCTTGCATTCTCCGGTGAAGATGGGGAGAACGTGATCATTTGGTTTGAGATCGGTCACGCCCTCACCTACACTTTCCACAATCCTAAGTATGAACCATTTCAAAGAAAAGGGTTAATACAAATACATATACATATACATATAACAAGAATGTAGAAACTGTAAACAATTGGACATATAAGTACCCTCCAGCTTCATGACCAAGTATCCGAGGAAACAGGGGATTTTGTCCCTACAAAAACGGAAAATATTTGATGAAGCAAATGGAAAATGGAAATGGAAATGGCATAGCCTTAGAATGAATAGGGAGGGAATTACCTTAGCATCCCAGAAGTAGACATCGGTGTGACATAAGGAAGTGAAGAGAATCTTAATACGGACTTCATTCTTCTGCGGCGGAGCCACTTCCACTTGTTCCATTGACAGTGGCTTCCCCGACTCCCACGCCACCGCAGCTGCAATGCCACAATCTCTCGATTAGCAAAACAATTGCATATGAAAGAGGGAGTGGAAAGATGATACCTTTGCAACGGATGACCTGACCAGCAGTACTACTCATACAGGCTGTTATAATTTTCTTTCTGTAATAATTGGTTGGTCTTCTATGAACATATAATAAAGCTAAGGAGAATCTATTTATAGTGAAACTCATTTTCAGCTCAAACCACGCCAATGGGTTTTCTTTTGTCTGTTTTTTTCAGGTTTTCTGGTACCAGTGGCACAAACACAAGCTCTCAAAATGAAAATACTTGTAAAATTTATTACTCAATCAATCAACAAAGACAGAAGTGTTGCATTTCCGCTAAGAATAAGACATGTATTTATACTAAAATAACTCAACTAATTTGAAGGAAAGAAAGCAATGTTTTCCTGTTTTATTTGCAGATATAAAGGAGGAATAGAAATAAAAGACTTGGTCTCATTTCGACATACATGGAGAGGTAATGATAAAGTGGCGGATTGCTTGACGAAGCTCGCATGTCAACAATACTTAACCAATTTCAAATAGCAGTAAGTTCCGAAGATGGTTTTGTCCCTGGCCATGGGGGCAGACGATTTATGGCATGACAAGCTGTTTGAAAAATTGCTGCCCATAGTTGTCTCGGTAGGTTCTTCGGGCCAAGACAAACAAATAGATGCAAGATAGCTCATTTGCGTTCAGCAACACCATTTTTGCTGAATCACATGTTCTCTATAATAATCCATAAACTCATTTGATAGAAAATTCCCTCTATTATCGGTGTGCAAGCACTTGATAGGCAGCCCAAATTCTTTTTCTACATCTGAACAAATTGGGTTTTGTTTTTCAAAAAATATACCCAATTGTAGCAACACAATCGTCCACAATCACTATCACATAATGATGGCCAGTGTATAGCATTCTCATTGGTCCCAAAAGATCAGAGTGAACCAATTGCAATAGCGTTGATGCTTGACTCTTTGAACTTGAGAAATGAAGAACACGATAAACAACTATATTCCTCGTCATAGTTGATAAAAGTTTGAGCATCAACCGAATATATTAATTAAGAATTTTGAGGATTTTATTTGTGAAATTATAAATTATAAACTGTTTTAAAATAGAAAAATTCAAAAAAAAATTAAACATGTGTTAAGCTACGATTCTTTAAATATGATAAAAAATATTTTAAACATCTAAAGCAAAAAGTGTATAGTGTGAACATTTGTTATATAATTAAGCCTTCTTCATCATTAAAGTTTTAAAAAATAAGTTTGAGTTACTAAAGTTATTCATATCACTTTACCTTACATCCAATAATTTAAGATATAATGCTAAAAATATCTTTAATTTTTGGTTGGATTATCACTTTGGTTCATATTCTTTTTTCCAAAAAATTTAACCTTTAATTTTTTGTTTTAGTTCAAAATGACCGAGGATGAAAACTGTTAGTTATCTAATTGTAAATGTATTGAAATGGTGTGACAAGCCTATATGACAGTGCACACTGACATAGCACTGACATATTAATGTCAGATAGACAGAAGTGTTGACTTAACAAAATAACATATTACATAAAAAATAATTTTATAAAATACAATTTTTTTGTTGACATGTCATTATATCAAGTCATTTCAAATTGTTTATTGTTAGTTAACTAACAGTTTTTATCCACATATGGGTTATTTTGACCTAAAATGAAACGTTGAGAGTTCAAGTGCTTTAAAAAAGACATGGGTTAAAATGACTATCCAATCAAACGTTATGGTCATTTTTCGACATTGGGGTTGTAAACAAACCAAATGTTCATCGAACTGTTCGTGAACCTTTCGACGTGAAGTTTGTTTATGTTCGTTATTTATTAGACAAACGAACATGAACAAGATTTTTAGTTCGTTTAATTAAATGAACGAAGACGAACAAACGACTCGTTCGTTCATTTATGTTCGGTAATAAATTCATTTATGTTAGTTTAAATTTATTCACATATGTCCAGTTATATTTATTATTTTCCATAACAAAAGTGTTATATATTAAAAATTTTAAAAACATATATTAAAAATATGAAATAAAAAGAAAATAATAAATAATACTAAATGTACGAAACTTCAGATTTCTTAAGAAAAAATGAAACAACGCTCAATGTTTGTTTGTGTTCGTTTATATTCGTTTATCATTTAAACAAACGAACATTAATGAACACGAACAAGCTATATTCTTTAACGAACGAACACAAATAAAAAAAATATGTACGTTTAGTTGTTCATGGTTGTTCGATTAAAATTAATCGAACGAACATGAACGTACCCTCATTTATATTCATTCAGTTTATTTACAGACCAATGACATGTTAATAAAATGACTAATATTTAATATTGCCCTTAAATTATAATTAGAGGGTTATTTATCAAAAAAAATATAATTACAGGGTCCATTCGATCCTTACTAAAATAATTCAACACAAAAACAGTTTAGAAAAACTTCGTCTCGTGGATTTGTGCTAATCTATGGTTCGATTAAAAAGTTTAATATAGTGTCAATTTTAGTATTGGCCGTTAATCGTCGATATACCTTTCTTTTATTTATTTATATTCAATTCTTATTTTTTTTATTCGTTTCTTTTCTAGTTTTTATATCTTTGTGGTACACTTTTCGTCAGCTTTATGATATGTCTTTGTCTATTTTTGTGGTAGATTGTGTTCATAAATATATATCTCAGAAAGTTCGTCTCTAATTTATAGTTTTTGTGGTTCGTTTGTAGTTACAATCAAATTTATTTTGCCCATTATGTTCTTGGACCTTCAATGGCCTCTGTTTGTCATGAAATAAAGTAGTAATTAACAAGGATGGTGAAACATTAGAAACATCAGTGAATGAAAGACATGAAAATAGGATACAGCTTACCATTGGAAACACCAAAACCATGTAGCATACATTATTTATTTCCTTAAATCACTCTCTTGCACACATCAAATATAAAAGAAAAAAGCCCTTCATCCATTTCATTAGGCATCCATGCGGATCACACATCTCAGACCCTCGCCCGCAAGCATCAACTCGAATGCTTTGTTGATCTCGGAGAATGGAACCGAGTGAGTGATGAATTTATCCAGTTCAAGTTCCTGCAACACCACAATGTTACTATTCCTTGCTACTTGTTTGCAAGATTGAATGTCACATCAAACGGGAAGATAACCTCACCTTGTTCATGTATCTCTCTACCACAGCAGGAATATCGGTCCGAGGTTTGTAGTTTCCGAAGAATGTACCCTTGAGGGTCCTCTCATTCAGCAGATTCACTGGATGAGTTTTGAATGCATCGTTTTTGTTCGGAACACCAACCAGCACCGCAACACCCCAACCCTGAAATTAATGCCATTTCAGTTAAAGGATGACAATTTAAAAGCATTACATAATCTAATGTCATCTAACAAGAGAAAAGGGTATGAAGATAATTACATCGTGGACGCATTCAAATGCAGAAATCATGGCCTGGATGCTCCCCGTACATTCAACACTGCGATCGACTCCTCCACCAGTCATCTCAGCAATGACCTGATTATTACAATGTATGTGTTATGCAAATTAACTCTAGTATGTATGGTCATGTTCAAATCAGAATCCAACATGATTTTTTGAGTTGGAAAATCAGACATGCATGTAGGAGGAACCAACCTCTTGGACAGGTTTGTCGTGATCCTTTGGATTCACAAACTCCGTAACACCGAATTTCTTGGCTGCAAGAAGTAATTAGAACAAACATGATCAGTTTTGTAACTTTGCTTAACCAGGAACATAACCGATCTTGGATTGTCATGTGTAAATCACAACTAAGTCTATTCAATGCTACCTTGTTCAAATCTGCTTGGATTCAAATCGACCCCAATGATCCTCGAAGCCCCGGAAACTCTTGCTCCTTCAGCAGCCTAAATTTCAGAACAGAGAATTAACTTAAAAGTACACACCAAGAGGTGAAAAAGTACTACAATAACATAAAAGTGACAAGAATAACTCACAGCAAGACCGACAGCACCTAGTCCGAAAATGGCAACGGATTGACCCTTTTTGGGTTTAGCAACATTCACGGTGGCACCAAAGCCTATAACAAGAAGAGAAGCAAACCAAGTTAGGATATAGGAAACAAGAAATTCCTCACTGTCATTACTCATTGGCATAGTTTATATAAAACCGAAATCCGAGTGCTGAACCTGTGGACATTCCGCAGCTGAGAACACAAACTTTGTCAAGTGGAGCATCTGGATTGATCTTGGCAACCTGGCCGACATGGACAACGGTGTATTCGCTGAAAGTAGAGGTGCCAAGGAAGTGGTAGATAGGCTTGCCATTGATAGAGAACCTGGATTTTCCATCATGAAGCATTTCACCCCTATCCGTGTTGATCCTCAGGAGATCACACATGTTGCTTTCTTCGGACAAGCAATGGGCGCATTCCTTGCATTCTCCGGTGAAGATGGGGAGAACGTGGTCGCCTGGTTCGAGATCGGTCACGCCCTCACCCACACTCTCCACAATCCTAAATATCAACAATTTCAAAGAAAAGAAAAGGGTCAATACATATACAAATACATATACATATAACAAGAATGTAGAAACTGTAAACAATTGGACATATAAGTACCCTCCAGCTTCATGACCAAGTATCCGAGGAAACAGGGGATTTTGTCCCTACAAAAACAGAAAATATTTGATGAAGCAAATGGAAATGGAAATGGCATAGCATTATTGCATTAGAATAGATGAAGGAATGAATAGGGAGGGAATTACCTTAGCATCCCAGAAGTAGACATCGGTGTGACATAAGGAAGTGAAGAGAATCTTAATACGGACTTCATCCTTCTGCGGCGGAGCCACTTCCACTTCTTCTATTGACAGTGGCTTCCCCGACTCCCACGCCACCGCAGCTGCAACACCACCACCACCACTCAGTTAGCAAATCAATCAATCGGTAACAAAATAAAAGAATTCTCATCAAAGAAAGAGAGAGTTTTAATTTAACAAGCATCAAATCCCACAATAAAAAAACAGATCTTGGCAAGAAAAGAAGCCAACGAAGAACAGAGATGGTAGAAGAAGAAACAATTGCATACATATCAAAGGGAGAGTGGAAAGATGATACCTTTGCAACGGATGACCTGACCAACACTACTCATATTCGCTGTTTACTTTTGTTTCTGAATTTGTTTTTTTTTGGAAGTTGTTTATGAAGAAAGAAGAAAGCTAAGGAGAATCTATATATAGTGAAACACATTTCCAGCTCACTAGATTACTCAAACCACAGCAATGGATTTGATTTCGTCTGTTTTCCAGGCGAACCCGTGTCTGGTTTTGTGGAACTGCTGTTCACCGTTGTCGTGGTTTTGGGTAAGGCGGTAAATTGGAATCAGAATTAATATTAAATTATATTGTTTCTATAACCATGGGCGCTTGATGGAACCATGCTAGGATTTTGCATTGTTCTTATTGGTCAAGAAGGTATCGACGTGGGGACGAAGAAAACTGGGGAAAACGAAAGTAAAACCACTTGCCCACTCAGATCCACTATTCATTGGTTCATCCCCCATCTAAAACTTATGGTTTTTCCTTCTCTAATCGAATAATAATCCACACTTTTCCTTTAAATAAAGGCTAAAATACCCGAATAAAAATCTTTTGTCCTTGAATATTGACACATTTTAATATTAAAAAATTAAATTTTAAGTTATAATCTTAAATTATATATCTTACACTCTAAAAATACACCTTATTCCAAATTTCATAAACTTTACCTTAAACTTAATTTTTAATGTAGGCAAAAAAAAGTATAGAACTTCTATTCAAAGTACACTACTAAAAATGTCATTGTACAAATTTATTCTTCTTAAATAAGTCTTTCTATATTTTTATTGGGTTGTATCCGAATTAAGTACTTACAAATATTTGTAACACAAGTTAAAATTTTTTAAAAGTTTATTACTTTGTAAAGTAATTTGCAGCAATATTGCTATTGAAAAAAAATATTTCATGAAATATTGCGCTTTCTTATTTATTTCACTATCTTGAGTTATCTGATGTTTGATAGAAATGAGTTATCTGATGTTTGATGAGTTATCTGATGTTTGATAGAAATGAATTATTTGTTGAGCTGAAATTACTTAGAGAGCTTTTACCCAAGGAAAAAAAATAGGATCGATGGATTTATTAAAGTTTTTAAAACGTTTTAATTGATTCCCAAATACGACAACTTCATATAGAGTTTTATTGACTATTCCTCTTACTATTGCTTCTATAGAACAAAACTTTTCAAAATTGAAGTTTGTGGAGTCACTTTAAGACAATTATGTCACAAGAGAGACTAAATAGACTTATTTTGATGGCAATCGAGACTAATAGGTTGGAAGAAGATGATATCGGAAGCATTGCATATGATTTGCTTTAAAATGTGTAAGAATAACATCACTTTATAAGTAAAATGTTAAACTTTTAGATGTTTGTAAGTCATTTTTATGTTGCTTAAGAGAGCAATCTAACAATTTTTGTATTAAGAGAACTTTATTTGAAAAGAAACACTTATGTTTTTTCTTATTATAAATTAAGGACCTCATTTTAATAAATTACACATGCCCCTCAAATCTTTAAACCACCCATCGTGGTGTGCAATACCGGTAAGCTCGATTGCCTTTGCTTTGGCACACTTTAATGTACAAAGAATGCTACCGATTATTTTTCTAGGGTGATGGGTGTTGCTTTTGCACGGTCGAGGAATTTATTGCCATCTATGCTTCTGCACAGCCTCTGGAACGGCTTTGTGTTTTTGGATTTAGTGAGATGATCATATTTTCTGTGCTGATGTTCCAGTGAATCATATGCTTGAGGCCAGTTTTCTGGGTTTAATTTGAATGAATGCCTAGAGAATCTATACCAGTTTGACATCTCAATGCTACCAAGTAACACGAATGCAGCATACCCGTAGCCAATTCAGTTGATCCTGCATCGCTCATCAGAATTGTAACCCCCTTAGCCCGGCCTAGACGATTCACCCGAACTACGAAGATTACACGGGGAAAACTAAAGTCAACCTGAAAGTCAACCTTGATTAACGACCTTTTTTTTCCTTTTTAGTCTTATCAAGATACACATTAACCTTAAGTGTACTCTTGAGAAACACGTACATGAAAAGCACAGCGATCGAATTACAATAAGGGACTCAATTGAACAAAATACAAATGTTAGGGACAAAATTGTAAATTCAGGAAATTTGAAGGTCTTAACTGATTTTTAAGTTACCAATATCAAATTAATCATATTACATGCTTCCCTGTCAAGTTTCACCTTAATCAGACGTCTCAAACTCATGCAATTGCAAATACAATTTTCAGGACTAAAACGTAAAGCTTGCAAACCTTAAAACCATTCAAATCAGTGCCCAACGGTCACCTGTTTCGAAACGGGGTTGACCGTTCCGAAACTCGGGTTCGTTTCCAGACCTGTTTCGAAACAAGGCCTTCCAGTGGCCAAATCGTTTCGGAACGGCCTCTATCCGTTTCGATACACGAAGGCCATTGCAGGCCCCCGTTTCGAAACGTTAGTGCCCGTTCCGATACGGATTGCCCAGAAGTTGCATAATTTGCTCGTTTTACATATATTAAACCACTCAAACACATCCTAATAACTTCCTAATCACGCCAACAAGTCATCATACATATAAGGTACATGTTTGCAACATCAAAACACGTTCATGGCATTAATCAAGGAAATCCACAAGTCTAAAGGCATGCATCCTAGTATTAAAAACCAAGCAACTAACAAAACACCAACCAAGAACCAAAATGGCCTTTTACAAAACCAAAACATCAAGAGCATCATGCCACATTTAGGGAGTCCAAAACATCTCCCAAAAACACAACCTAGGTTCTCATTGCCAAAATATCAAAAACTAATAGTGTTATGAAAACGTCACCATACATGAGCTTAACTTTCCCTTGGATTCTTAGCCTCCTTGTTGCCCTCAAACACTTCAATTATCTGCATTATTTGTTCAAGAGAAAGAGCGTAAGCATAATTGCTTAGTGAGGCATGCTCTAAAGAAACAATACAATAATGCTTTTATAAAACTCTTTTAGCAAAACCTTCCAGCACAATTATCATCATTATTCATGCAACCTTGCATACATAACAAGCATCTCATGCTTCATTTGAATCAACATGTCATATTGGCTTTCAAGTGATAATCCGTAACCATTTACAACACAAAACACAATCGGATACGCGAATTACAAGCGTTGTCCCATACGCTTCATACACACTACCGAACACACAAGGTGGAGTTTACCGGTACAATTACAACCCCTCAACACCCGTGATGGAATTTAACGGTACAATCACAGCCCCACAACATCACTCATCGGTAGTTGTATAAGACCACTAACGAGAACACGGGACACACAACACAAGATCTACACATGGACTTTTAACCACCATTGTGATCTTACCTTTCTCGTTAGTGTACTTGGATGGAGTTTACGGTACAATCTCAACCCCTCAACATCCAAGGCGACTTAATTCACGGTGCACCCAATCCTATAGCCGGCTAACTATATCCGATTCAAGTACTTAAAAACCAACACATCACTTGCCAATATACATCATTTATCATCAATAATCCACTGTTTTAAAGCATTAATCAAAGCCATTAAACCATCATGCATCACTATGCATCAAAACCACATTTACAAATATCAAACCAAGGATCTCTTACCTTGAGCATCCTTCAACGCATGGCTTTCAAAATCAGCATTAATCATGCTAAAACATGCTTTCAAAACAGAATTTAAACATGCAAATTAAATACAATGCATCCAACCACCTCATGGTTCATCCAAGAGAGAGAGAGTTTTCCCGAAAACTTACTCTTGAGCTTAGTTAAGTTGCTTAGACTTAAACTAAGCTCCCAAAACCTTCAAACATTCGTTACAAAGCTGGAAATCCAACTTCACTCACCAATTCCGTTTCGCAAGCTTGCTGAAACGCCGATCAAGCCTCTAGATAAACACCACAAGTATCCGAAGATGTCTCCCTTGTTTTAAACACATCAAAGCAGGGGATTAATGCATCATCATGCATTAAAATCTTCAGCCGTCACACCTAAACTCGCTGCTCTAACCAATTCTAACATTTCGGCTACCAAACACAACCGAAATCACCTCCAAACTCTTCCACAACATAACCCAGCGAATTTCCATCACTTCTAATAATTTCTAAACATCAATTAACATCCAAAATGAACCTAAACTCGTCCTTATACCTCCATATATAACAGAACACCAAGATCACCCCAAAAACCATCATTTTCATAAGCAAAAACTTAGGAAATTCAACCTATTCGGGATTGCATTGATAAAACCTCATTTACACGTCATTAGACATCCAAAATACATTTAATAATCATCTCAAAACAGAGCCCAAACAATCACCACGGAATTCTTCAAGATTTCCTCCAAATCTTGAGTTTTAAGCCAAAATCAAGTTCATATCATTAAAACCTTTTATAAAACTTAAATTAAGGATTGATAACTTGGGAATTTCAGTAAAGAACTGGGTATTTAGAGGGGAAGAACAACCTTACCTCTAAATGTAGATTTCTCCTTGATTAGAGCCAATTTTCTTGAAAATCCAATAAGCAAATCAAAAGGATTTGATGTAGAAAGGATTAGGAATTAATTGTTCATTGAATCCTCATCAATTGAATTGAAAACTAATGGAAAAGATGCTGGAGAAAAGTGTTTGGATGAGGGAATTTTGAGAGAAAATGAGATGAGAAAGTTTTAGGAAAAGTTAGTTATCAAAATCTAAAATATGGTTTTCCACTTTTCATTTAATTAATTAAACACTAATTAAATCATTAAAATCTAAGAAAAATCTGGAGAAATCATTCTTGGGTAAATTAGCTCCTTAAAGATTCAAAGTTTCAATTCTTACAAAACAGTCACCACTGAACTTTTCAAAAATCGCATTTTAGTCACTATTTCGAAATGTTGCATTTCCAAACCTTATTTTGTAAAATTGATTTCACCACTCTCTTATATATATATTAAAAGAGGATTTTTAGATATTTTTCCATATTTTTATAGTATCTCGAACTAGGCTTTCCCTAAAACCACCTTTTATATTCGAACCGGAAATCAAACCGGCCTGATTCAGACCCTAAACTTCTAAGCCAAAAATTGGGGTGTTACAACTCTCCCCCCCCCTTAAGAAATTTCGTCCTCGAAATTTACCTGGAGGAAAGAGGTACGGAAACTGCTTCTTCATGTCATCCTTTCTTTCCCACGTGGCTTCCTCAACACCACGATGCTTCCACAACACCTTTACCAAATCGATGGTCTTGCCTCGAAGAACTTTACTGTCTGAATCCAGAATTTCCACCGGCTCCTCATCATAGGTCAAGTCTGGATTCAACTCCACTTCCTCCACAGGCATAACATGCGAAGGATCCGATCTATACCTCCGAAGCATAGAGACATGAAACACATCATGAATCTTTTCCAACTCTTGCGGCAATCTCAGCTTGTACGCAACAGGACCCACACGTTCAATCACCTCGTATGGTCCAATGTACCTAGGGCTCAACTTACCCTTTCGACCAAACCTCATCACCTTTTTCAAAGGCGAAACCTTCAAAAACACACGGTCACCTACCGCATACTCAATCTCCTTACGCTTCAAATCCGCGTAAGACTTCTGTCGATCAGAAGCTGCCTTCAATCACTCACAAATGAGCTTCACCTTCTCGGTGGTTCCTTTCAACAAAGCTGGCATTGAAACTAACTTCTGACCTGTTTCAGCCCAACAAAGAGGAGTTCTACATTTCCTCCCGTACAAGGCTTCATAAGGTGCCATTTGAATACTTGCCTGGTAGCTATTGTTATAAGCAAACTCCACCAAAGGCAAATGCTTCTCCCAAGAGCCTTGAAACTCAATCACACAGCACCTCAACATATCTTCCAGCACTTGAATAACACGCTCAGACTGTCCATCCGACTGTGGATGATAAGAAGTACTGAAATTCAGCCGTATACCCAAAGCTTGATGCAAACATTCCCAGAAACGCGACGTAAACCTCGGATCTCTATCTGACACTATAGACTTTGGCACACCATGCAGCCGCACAATCTCAGCAATGTACAACTCTGCAAGCTTGTCCAAAGTGTACGTAGTATGCACAGGTAAGAAATGAGCACACTTCGTAAGGCGATCCACAATCACCCACACCGAATTCTTCTTCGATGGCGACAAAGGCAAACCAGACACAAAGTCCATGATAATCCTTTCCCACTTCCACTCAGGAATCCTCAACGGTTGCAACAACCCATAAGGAAACTGATGCTCAGCCTTAACTCGCTGACAAACCATGCACTTACTCACATACTCTGCAACATCTTTCTTTAAACCCACCCAATAGTACTCATCCTTAAGATCACGATACATCTTTGTACTACCATGGTGCATAGCAAAAGGACTACTATGAGCTTCAGTCAGAATAGCACGCCTCAACTCAGCATCATTGGGCACTACTATCCGACTCCCAAAACATAGAACTCCATCATCATTAAAACAAAAATCGGATGGTCTATCCTCAGCAATATCCTGAACATGTGGCACCAAGGAATCATCCAACAGCTGCTTAACCTTTATCAACTGAACCAAAGATGGTTTTACTTGCAATTCAGCCAAAAGACCTCCATCTCGCGAAATACTCAAACTGGAAAACATGGCCCTCAACTCCACTGCCACCTTCCTACTCAAGGCATCTGCTACAACATTAGCTTTTCCCAGATGGTACTCGATCGTCAGATCGTAATCTTTAAGCAACTCCACCCAACGTTGTTGCCTAAGATTCAACTCTTTCTGAGACATCATATACTTTAAACTTTTGTGATCCATGTACACAGTACACTTCTCACCATACAGGTAATGTCTCCAAATTTTCAAAGCAAAGACCACCGCAGCTAACTCAATGTCATGCGTAGGATAATTGCGCTCATGCACCTTCAACTGGCGCGATGAATAAGCCACCACCTTACCCTCTTGCATCAACACACACCTCAAACCAACATAGGATGCATCACTGTACACCACAAACTCTTTCCCTGATTCAGTTTGAACCAAGATAGGAGCTTGCGTCAAGGCTGCCTTAAGCTTCTCAAAAGCCTGTTGTCTCGCCTCTGTCCACTCATACTTGACATCCTTCTGCAACAACTTCGTTAAAGGTGCAGCAATCTTTGAAAATCCATCCACGAACCTCCGATAGTATCCCGCCAAACCAAGGAAACTACGGACTTCATGAATAGACTTAGGAGGCTTCCAATTCATCACTGCCTCAATCTTCTAAGAATCAACACGAATCCCCTCAGCAGAAACCACATGACCAAGGAACACAACTTCTCTAAGCCAGAATTCACACTTGCTCAGCTTAGCATAAAGCTGATTCTACAACAAAGCCTGCAACACAATCCTCAAATGCCCTTCATGCTTCTCCTCAGTACGAGAGTACACAAGGATATCATCAATGAACACCACAACAAACTTATCCAAGTATTCATGGAATACTCTATTCATTATGTCCATAAAAGCTGCAGGAGCATTCGTCAAACCAAACGGCATCACAAGGAACTCATAATGCCCATACCTCGTTCTAAAGGCTGTCTTTGGCACATCCACATCCTTCACCTTGAGCTGGTAATACCCTAACCTTAAGTCAATCTTAGAGAACATTGTCGCTCCCCGAAATTGATCAAAAAGATCATCAATCCTCGGTAAAGGATACTGATTCTTAATAGTCAACTTATTCAGCTGACGATAATCGATGCACATTCTCATAGTGCCATCCTTTTTCTTTACAAACAAGACCGGTGCACCCCAAGGTGACACACTCGGCCGAATGAAACCACGATCAAGGAACTCTTGAAGTTGCGTTTTCAGCTCCTTCAACTCCTTAGGTGCCATTCGATAAGGAGTAATGGACATTGGAGTTGTGTTTTCATACAGCTCAATTCCAAACTCCACCTCTCGATTAGGAGGCAATCCAGGTAACTCCTCCGGAAACACACCAGGAAACTCCCGCACAGTTCTAATATCTTGAACCCGCAACTCTTTAGAGCTAGGATTCATCACAAAGGCCAGATAAGCTTCACACCCTTGTCTCAGCATCCGGCTCGCTTCCAATGTAGACACCACATTGGCAAGAAACTTCACATTCTCACCAACCACCACTACCTCATAATCGTCCGAAAGTTTCAACGAAACCCGCTTGTTCTCAAAATCCACCACAGCTCGATGTTCAACAAGCCAATCCATACCAAGGATTACATCAAAACCATAGAATGGTAATTCCATGAGATCAACATGAAAAACATGATTTTGCACAACCAAGGGACATCTTCTATTTCCGTGTCACAACGGTCTCACCAAAGGAACTAGTTACACGCATACCAACATCCAAAAACTCAACAGGCAAGCCAAGCAATTGAGCATGTTCACGCAATATGTATGAGTGTGTAGATCCAGAATCAATCAAGGAAAGTAATGACAAGGATTGCAAAGTAAAGGTACCTGCGATCACATCCGTGTCATTTCTGCCCTCTCGCTGAGCATACACTCGAGCCTGGCCACCACCCTCAGGTTGGACAGCCACTACATGCGCCACATTCCTCCCACCATCATCTCTGCGCTGGAAGTTACCACGGCCGCGCCCACGACCTCTCTGTGGTGCAACAACCCCAGGAGCACGTCCCTGACCACCACCGGCCAACAAAGGACACTCTCTCTTCATGTGGTCTGTCGAACCACAATTCCAGCATGAATTACCGGTCACTGCCACAGGAGCCTGAACCTCTCTCGCTGCTCAAGGACAATCACGCCTCAAATGACCACGCGATCCACACGTCCAGCACGTGTTCTGATCAGCTCTCACCTTGTCTCCCTGAACAGGCACACCATGCCCTCCATTACCACGCCTAGCAGAAGACTGATACCTTTGATCTCGTCCTCTCTTGTTCTATCCAACACCGGAACTATACTCAGCAGCTCTTTTGCCCGAGCTAGAACCAACACCTCTGGAGGACAAACCCAGGTTCTGCTCAATGTCCTTTGCCCTACTCACCAGCACATCAAAATCTGTATACTCAGCTGCAAGCATAAAGGTCTTCACATCCGACATCAAACCATACCGGAAATGCTCACACCTCTCCCGCTCATCAGGGATAAGCTCAGGTGCGTACTGCCTAAGGCGGACAAACTGGATCTCATACTCAGCCACCGACATACTTCCTTGCACAAGAGATATGAATTCTCTTTTCTTCTCTTCCAGGTATCACACACCTAGATACTTTCGCTTGAACGCGTTCAGAAAGAACGTCCAAGTCACATCAACTTCCTCCATCCCAGAGACAGTGGTCGTCCACCAAGTATACGCATCATCATGTAACAGCGATACCACACATCCTAACTTCTACACATTGTTGCAGTTCATTTGTCCCAATATTCTCTTGGTGCTTTCCAACCAAGATTCAGAACCCTCAGGAGATAAACCTCTGAACTCAATCCCTCCTAGACTGCGAAGACGTTCCAAAGGTAATCTCACACCAGCATCTCCCTGAAGCGCAGCTCCGTGAGCTCCAGCTACTGTTGCCTGAAAGGCTCCAGCAATAACCTGTATCAAAACTGTCATGTCAGGAGCAGCTTGCCCCTGCACACCATCAGGTCCAGCGACCCCAGCTCCAGCACCATCACCTCCAGCACCACCACCACCGGGCGGTCCACCACCAGGGAGAGGAGGTATATCCACAACATTATCAGCATTGTCCTCATTCTCGTTCTGAGCCATAGCTAGCGTATTAATTCTCGTCTCTCTATGAGGTCCCATTCACTAAAACAATGCACTGACACAATGCAATAAACATAATTAGGCTCAACAAGGTAAGTAATCCAAGTAATCAAGCTCATTTTCCAAAGAAAAACAATTCCTTTCATTAGTTTTGATATGGCAATGGGTTCCTCTAACATTCTTCAACACAACATAACATCACAATTGCAACATACTTACAATTCACACAACATACTTCCATTTAAAAGGCATATCATGCAATCACACATACTTCACCCACATAACCATTCCCATTTACACGAGAACTCAGCTCTGATACCACCAAATGTAACCCTCTTAGCCCGGCAAAGACGGTTGACCCGAACTACGAAGATTACACGAGGAAAACCAAAGTCAACCCGAAAGTCAACCTTGATTAACGACCCCTTTTTTCCTTTTTTGTCTTATCTAGATACACATTAACCTTAAGCGTACTCTTGAGAAACACATACATGAAAAGCACAACGATCGAATTACAATAAGGGACTCAATTGCACAAAATACAAATGTTAGGGACCAAATTGTAAATTCTGGAAATTTGAAGGTCTTAACTGATTTTTAAGTTACCAATATCAAATTAATCATATTACATGCTTCCCTGCCAAGTTTCACCTTAATCAGACGTCTCAAACTCATGCAATTGCAAATATAATTTTCAGGACTAAAACGTAAAGCTTGCAAACCTTAAAACCATTCAAATCAGTGCCCAACGGTCACCTATTTCGAAACGGGGTTGACCGTTCCGAAACTCGGGTTCGTTTCCAGACCTGTTTCGAAACAAGGCCTTCCAGTGGCCAAATCGTTTCGGAACGGCCTCTATTCGTTTCGATACACGAAGGCCATTGTAGGCCCCCGTTTCGAAACGTCAGTGCCCGTTCCGATACGGATTGCCCAGAAGTTGCATAATTTGGTGGTTTTACATACATTAAACCACTCAAACACATCCTAATGACTTCCTAATCACGCCAACAAGTCATCATACATATAAGGTACATGTTTGCAACATCAAAACACATTCATGGCATCAATCAAGGAAATCCACAAGTCTAAAGGCATGCATCCTAGTATTCAAAACTAAGCAACTAACAAAACACCAACCAAGCACCAAAATGGCCTTTTACAAAACCAAAACATCAAGGGCATCATGCCACAATTAGGGAGTCCAAAACATCTCCCAAAAACACAACCTAGGTTCCCATTGCCAAAATATCAAAAACTAATAGTGTTATGAAAACGTCACCATACATGAGCTTAACTTTCCCTTGGATTCTTAGCCTCCTTGTTGCCCTCAAACACTTCAATTATATGCATTATTGGTTCAAGAGAAAGAGCGTAAGCATAATTGCTTAGTGAGGCATGCTCTAAAGAAACAACACAATAATGCTTTTATAAAACTCTTTTAGCAAAACCTTCCATCACAATTATCATCATTATTCATGCAACCTTGCATACATAACAAGCATCTTATGCTTCATTTGAATCAACATGTCATATTGGCTTTCAAGTGATAATCTGTAACCATTTACAACACAAAACACAATCGGATACGCGGATTACAAGCGTTGTCCCATACGCTTCATACACACTACCGAACACACAAGGTGGAGTTTACCGGTACAATCACAATCCCTCAACACCCGTGATGGAGTTTAACGGTACAATCACAACCCCTCAACATCACTCATCGGTAGTTGTATAAGACCACTAACAAGAACACGGGACACACAACACAAGATCCACACATGGACTTTTAACCACTATTGTGATCTTACCTTTCTCGTTAGTGTACTTGGATGGAGTTTACGGTACAATCTCAACCCCTCAACATCCACGGCGACTTAATTCACGGTGCACCCAATCCTATAGCCGGCTAACTATATCCGATTCAAGTACTTAAAAACCAACACATCACTTGCCAATATACATCATTTATCATTAATAATCCACTGTTTTAAAGCATTAATCAAAGCCATTAAACCATCATGCATCATTATGCATCAAAACCACATTTACAAATATCAAACCAAGGATCTCTTACCTTGAGCATCCTTCAACACATGGCTTTCAAAACCAGCATTAATCATGCTAAAACATGCTTTCAAAATAGAATTTAAACATGCAAATTAAATACAATGCATCCAACCACCTCATGGTTCATCTAAGAGAGAGAGTTTTCCCGAAAACTTACTCTTGAGCTTAGTTAAGTTGCTTAGACTTAAACTAAGCTCCCAAAACCTTCAAACATTCGTTACAAAGCTGGAAATCCAACTTCACTCACCAATTCCGTTTCGCAAGCTTGCCGAAACGCCGATCAAGCCTCCGGATCAACACCACAAGTATCCGAAGATGTCTCCCATGTTTTAAACACATCAAAGCAGAGGATTAATGCATCATCATGCATTAAAATCTTCAGCCATCACACCTAAACTCGCTGCTCTAACTAATTCTAACATTTTGGCTACCAAACACAACCGAAATCACCTCCAAACTCTTCCACAACATAACCCAGCCAAGATCCATCACTTCTAACCATTCTAAACATCAATTAACATCCAAAATGAACCTAAACTCGTCCTTATACCTCCAGCTATAACAGAACACCAAGATCACCCCAAAAACCACCATTTTCATAAGCAAAAACTTAGGAAATTCAACATATTCGCGATTGCATTGATAAAACCTCATTTACACATCATTAGACATCCAAAATACATTTAATAATCATCTCAAAATAGAGCCCAAACAATCACCACGAAATTCTTCAAGATTTCCTCCAAATCTTGAGTTTTAAGCCAAAATCAAGTTCATATCATTAAAACCTTTTGTAAAACTTAAATTAAGGATTGATAACTTGGGAATTTCAGTAAAGAACTGAGTATTTAGAGGAGAAGAACAACATTACCTCTAAATGTAGATTTCTCCTTGATTAGAGCCAATTTTCTTGAAAATCCAATAAGCAAATCAAAAGGATTTGATGTAGAAAGGATTAGGAATTAATTGTTCATTGAATCCTCATCAATTGAATTGAAAACCAATGGAAAAGATGCTGGAGAAAAGTGTTTGGATGAGGAAATTTTGAGAGAAAATGAGATGAGAAAGTTTTAAGAAAAGTTAGTTATCAAAATCTAAAATATGGTTTTCCACTTTTCATTTAATTAATTAAACATTAATTAAATCATTAAAATCTAAGAAAAATCTGGAGAAATCATTCTTGGATATATTAGCTCCTTAAAGATTCAAAGTTTCAATCCTTACAAAACAGTCACCACTGAACTTTTCAAAAATCGCATTTTAGTCATTGTTTCGAAATGTTGCATTTCCAAACCTTATTTTGTAAAATTGATTTCACCACTCTCTTATATATATTAAAAAGGATTTTTAGATATTTTCTCATATTTTTATAGCTTCCCGAACTAGGCTTTCCTTAAAACCACCTTTTATATTCGAACCGAAAATCAAACCGACCTAGTTCAGACCCTAAACTTCTAAGCCCAAAATTGGGGTGTTACAAGAATGGCGCCACTGTTACTGTTTGTCTATGACTAACCTCCAATCTTGAAACTGTAAAACTGCATTTTAGCTTGTTAGACGAGGAATTTCTCTTTCATTATGCTAAATAATAATTCTTTCTTTTCCATTTGTTGCTGGCTGTTTGAGTTTCATTCTGCTGTGTTTAGACCGAGGCCAGTAAACAATCAATCAGATTAAATTCAAGGGTCTTAAATCTTTAATTATATATATCCAACAAAAACAAAAGGGTCTCTCTTATTCTTTTGATGTTGCTCTCGGATGCCTCATGTTTCTTCTTGTCAACAATGTCGCCTTTGATAGAATAGGTAACTAACAAGAGCTAAATGTGTAGTTATACAAATTTCTATTAACAGTCATGTCTTTCCTCTGTTAGATTTTAACAGTCGGTGGTTAAAATAGGCTCAATTAAATAGTTGGGTGGTGGAATTTTGAATTTTTGTAATTCGGTGGTCAAAACAAGTCAGACTCAATAGTTGGGTGGTCACCCAGATAGTTTACCCTTTTCTAATTTAGTAATATTAATAACTTTAATTTTAATTCTTTAATTGTATGTTGTAGTTTAATATATTTTTTTAAATTTAGTACGAAAATTCGATTTATATTTTTTAACTTAGTGTTGATGACGATTAATATAAGTTTAATGTTTGATGTTTTGAATATTTTTGTGTTAAATAGGGGTTGAAGGTTGAAGGTGAGAAATATTGTTGATGAATTTTTTTTAGAAGAAAATAGAGTAAAGAAGAAGAATATTTGGAGAAATATTGTAAGTATATGAGATGTGTATTTAATTTTTTGATTTAGTAATATTAATAACATTAATTTTAATTTTTTTAATTGTATGTTGTAGTTTAATATTATTTTTTAAAAATTTAGTACAAAAATTCTATTTATATTTTTTAATTTAGTATTGATGATGATTAATATAAGGTTAATGTTTGATATTTTGAGTATTTTTGAGTTAAATAGGTGGTTTAAGGTGAAAAAAATTGTAGAAGAAATTTTGTGTGAAAATTTAATGAAGAAGAAGAAGAAGAAAGAAGAAGAAGAATTTGTGTGAAAATTGAGTAAAGAATTGTCTCAGATTATTTTTATTTGATTATGATTATTATTTTTTAACGTAATAGATTTAGTCATGATTACTAATATTTTTTTACTTGTCATGTACGATGGCTGAGCAAGCTACTCTGTTGCATTTACAGGATCAACACATTACTAGTTTTAGGGTTGATAAGATAGTACAATTTTTTTAATAATTTATTTATTACGAAACCAATCACTTCTGTATTTTTGTTAATAATTATGTTCAAATAATACGTTAATTATAGGATATGGGTGATACATTTAAACATTATCGGAGCATGGCAGAAACTCCCATAGGCAATAGAATCTTGCATTCTTGCATATGGCGGGATTTTATCATGCGGCATTTCTTTGTGGGTACAAGTTGGTTTCCGAGTTGATTATCGCTCTAATTGAGCATTGGAGACCCGAAACTCATACATTTCATATACCTTGTGGAGAATGCACGATCACGCTAGAAGACATGACATGATTTTTTGTTATCGGGGTCACAGTAAACGGGAAGCCATTGGTCGAGCGTACTGGGGGTACAACTGTTGAAATTTGCCAAAAGTACCTTGAGAATGTGTCATATGAAAATAATATGAAAAGGTTTCGTGTCAAATTGAGTTGGTTGCAAAGTGAATTTGGACTCAATCAGTATAGTACGGTTGATGAGATTTATAAGGCAAGTCGAGCCTATATTTTACAGCTGATTGGAAGGATACTGATATCGGATAAATTTGACAATCTGATCCATATACGGTATTTATATTTTTTGGATACTCCTTGGGAAGCTGGTTGTTAATATAGTTGGGGATCATCCATATCAGCGTGCTTGTATTGTGAGTTGTGCAAGGGCGCTATACTAGAAAATGGTGAGAAGGTAAAGGGTATTGGTGGATGTATGTTGTTGTTGCAAGCGTGGGTTTGGCAGCAACTTCCTTTTCTTACATTGATTACTCAAACAGAGATACAGTTTCCTCTTGTTGCAAGGTAAATATCCTGATTTTGAGTTGAATGTTTAAATTAAATTTACTTGTTTTAAAAATATTATTGTGATTTCTATGTAGATGGTGCGAGAAAAAACATCAGACGAGATTAGCGCACAGCAACTTCAGAGTATGTAGATCTAAAATTGATTCGTATTGTCAAGATCAGGTATTTGAATGGAAAATTTACTTGGTTAAATGTATTATTTACATTTTAGTTAGATATATTATTATAATAATTATATTTTTTGTAGTTTATTGTAGGAAAAAAAACGTACACGAGGTTGGCGAACAACAATTTGAAAGTATTTAAAGCTGAGGTTGATTTGTACGCTTAGGAGAAAGTATTTGGTTAAATGTATTGTTTGCATTTTAGTTAAATATTTATAATTCTTTTTTATGTTATGATTACATGTCTTATTAAAAGAGTCGTTATTTTGCAGTTTATTTGGATGTCGTACGATAACGATGATCGTATTTTTTTACTGAAATATCCGATGCATGGATCTCTTCTGTGGTGTTCTGTTACACCGTTGATTTATTTCGTGATTGTCGAGTTTCACTTTATCGATAGGGTGATGAGGCAGTTTGGCTTCCATCAGCCAATTTCATATATTCCACTTAATCATGACTTTCTTCATGATTTTGATAGACGCAGCAGGCCAGACATAAATTAGGAAGTCGTACATGCCGACACATTAATGCATGGAACAACATAGCTTCAGTACTGTTTTGCGCTCCAATCCAGGATAATGATTTTGATCATCAAAGGTCAGAGTACCTGAGCTATTTTCTTAGTAATGAAATGTCGTACTTAACTTCGGTCCGCGGGAAGAATGTCGAAAATATAAAAAGAAATACGGTGGTAAGGGTGAATCGTCTCAGAGTGCAGCAGCAGGTGCATCTCAAAATCCCGTTGGAAGTAGAAATCTCGAAGGTTAGCCAACCACTTGAGAGCACTGTAACCCCCTCGTCTCGGTCCGTACGCTTGACCGATCCGAGTGGGC
This sequence comes from Hibiscus tridactylites, assembly GCA_958450335.1. Classification (NCBI taxonomy): domain Eukaryota; kingdom Viridiplantae; phylum Streptophyta; class Magnoliopsida; order Malvales; family Malvaceae; genus Hibiscus; species Hibiscus tridactylites. The sequence continues at coordinate 32,019,223 of OY288273.1, read as the reverse complement.
TACATGGTGATAATCGAGGTGAAACCCGTTAAGGCTCCACTTCGGTTACCGACCCAAGGAAAAACTTTTTCATTTATTATCTTATCTAGATGCGTTAATTAAACCTAAGCGTGAAACGACAGCGGAAACAAGACTCACGAGAAGCCTAACAACAAACAGGGCCTAAGCCCAACCCTTGAAACCCTTTAGAGATGTCAAAAAGCCCATTTACAGGCATGTGTTTTGAAACAGACATAGCCTGTTTCGAAACACGGGCTCCAGTTTAAAAAGCCAGACACCCGTACTGAAACGCATCCACCCCGTTTCGAAACAGGGTCCCATTTTGCCTAGGCGTTCCGATACTCGTTTCAGAACAGACAATTCCAGTAGCCAAAGTGTTTCGAAACTTGTTTCGAAACAGGGGCTCACAGTAGCCAAACCATACCGAAACGCGTTCCGATACGGGGGGCCTGGAACCACACCCGTTCCGAAACAGCACAACCCGTTTCGTAACACATGCAACCTGTGAATTCCCAAAATCAGTTTTAAACATCTCCAAATGATCCCAAACGTCCTTAACGACCCCAAGAAGCATACATAACATACGAGTACACTCTAGAGGCAAGTACCCTATTGCAAACATACTCAAGTTACATAAGGACATAAGATAGGGGCATCCATTCAAAAGATCATACAAGGCATACACTTAAGCATCCAAGATAACATGTTTACACAAGGTCAGCACTAAGCCTTTAAGGTGGCAAATTAGACATGGTTTACAAGCAATACAAGGCAACCACAAGCCAACCAACATAACATATAAAATGAGTCTAGCATGCTCCTAAACAAACCAACATCAACCACACATGTCCTCATTGCTTGACCATTACATCATTAACATAAAATCCATACTTGATAGATTCAAAAGCCCAACTAGCACACTTGGAGGCCCCCTTCTTGCACTAGCAACCCACGAACTACGGATCTGCATTGTCGAACAAAAGAGAGCGTAAGCGTAAGCTCATTAAAAACAAACCTCGACAATGCAGGGTCCAAGCACGAGCACTACCAAGGTAGAATGCATGATCTTACATTCGATCCACATGAGCCAAAATACACATGATGCATGAACATATATTCAAAATTATGCCATGCTCAACAAACTCAAATCCACATCATATGTAAACACATATAATAATCCACATATGAATCACATTTCATATCATATTGATACACATATCAACTCATATTGGCACCTAGCTATGACTCGAATACACGGATAACATGTTGGAACTCACATCCAACACAACCATTACCTTACAGTGGGATTACACTCATCACCGTTCACGCGGAGGGTATTCCACTCACGCCCCGTCGATGGGATTACACTCATCATCGACTAATATATATATATATATATATATATATATATATATATATATATATATATATATATATATATATATATATATATATATATATATATATATATATATATAAGAAGGTCTATCGGGCGAACCCGTACTCCATCTTGATGACTACCATCATCAAGACCACGCGCGCATTTGACTCACGTGTGCACACTAACATCCTAATGATCGATCATTTGTACCCAAGCATACTAGTGCCAACATTAAACACAATCCACAATATCATTTCATATCACTTTCGTGCTTAGCACGTACTCACCATGATTAACATCATGTACAATCCACATGCACATAACAATGCATCAATCCAAGCCTCAACATACATGTATAACATCATATACATAGCCAACATAATCGCAATTAAACATGAGGCATACACATTCAAAAATCAATCATAGTCTCTAACTATAGTTTGGGATTAGGCTACCACTCTAATCCCAACTCTAGGTGGGTCTACCAAGCCCAACCTAGTCCACATGCTTGAACCAAATACTCAAAACCATTTTAAAACATTTAACCACTCACCTTCACTTCCAAGCTCAACAACCAATCAACCAAGACTTTCAAGCTTCCGGATTCACTCCCGATGCTTCACCAACACAAACTCTTGCCTCTAATCATCCCAACACAATCAAAATAATCTCAAATCAGTCCACACAACAACGTAGCAAACCCGGAACACTATTCAAGCATCAAACACATGATTTTCAAGCTATGAACAACCCCAAAATCATCAAACTCGAGCAGCCCTTAAACCCAATCCAAAACTTATGATTTCAACCTCTTTAACACTCTTAAATGATTCCAAAACAACCCCAACTATCACACTAACCTCAGCCCTCAATTTCCAACATTAAACACACCCAAAACTCATCCTAAAACCCTTCAAAACCCCCTATTAAAACTCAAATCCAAGAATCTTAATAAAACACTTTAAAAAATCATATATGTTGGACCTCATGGTTCACAAACAACTCATATATCATTAACAAATCAAAATCTTTAGTTAAAAACAATAAAGGTAGCATTTTTAATCAAAACCCTCAAAAACTCAAATTCCAAAAACATGGACAATAATGAAAACTAGTGGTACTTTCAAAGAGAGGAAGATAAGAGCAAAATGGGAATGTAATTACCTTTCAAAAATCACCAACAAGGAGCATGGGATAAAATGGAATAGTGAAAGGGGGAAGGGGAGAGCTTCTTTGTCGTGGAAAATGGAAAATGAAGAGTGAAGAAGATGACAAAAGATTGTTTTAATTAAAAGGGGGCTTTTTAAATTGAAAGTCCATTTTATTACTAAAATACCATTAATGAGATGGCATTCTCATTAATCTTAAAATCCATGGAATTTGATTTTAATTCAATTTGGTCCAATACAAAAGGTTTGTTTTGGAAATATGAAGCCTTAAAATAATATATTATTATTTTAATTAGAAAACCTGAAACTCAAAATATTATTTAAATATTATTTTCACCCGACCCCTAAACCTGGGTGTTACAAGCACCCACCAATGGAGCCAGTTATATGGGAAAAAGAACCGGCTTCTACATATGTACAACCAGAAGTGGGCCCGAGCTCCTCAAACACTCACGGGTTTGATGATGTTGTTTTGTACACACCTTAGTTTATTCACTTTGCTATTTTCGAGTTCCACTTTGGAGATAGGGTGTTGAGGAAATTTGGCTTCCACCAATCCTTTCCGCGTTTCCAGTCGATCATTACTTTTTTCACGACTTTGATGGATGCGGCAGGCCAAATGTAGATTGGGAAGTCACATCGCGTACCTTAATATGTAGAACGGCAAAGCTTCATCGTTGTCGTATCAGAGTCCAACACAAGCTGATGATTTTGATTTTGAGAGTTTAGTGTACATGATCTACTATGGTAATAATAAAAAGCCGTACTTAACTACTCTCGAAGAACGAGAAGAATACATGAGGTATAAGAAAAAAATATGGTGGTAAAAGTGAATTATCAAAGACTGCAGCAGGCACATCTAAGAGTAGAAACGTTTGGAGTAGAAACTCCGAAGGTTGGCCAATCATATGAGAGGTAGATATGAACACAATAATGAATTAAAAATGTTTGTTTTCCTCTAATTATGCTTTTTAAAAAAATAGAAATGATTTCAAATAGTTAAAGGATTTCCATGACTGTGGTTGATGCTCTTCACCGTTACTTTTTGTGGTTGTGATTTTCAGTTATAGAATTTCTATTAAAAATTAGAAAGGATTTCAAATAGTTAAAACATTTCATCGTCTTTTACCTCAAAAATAAATTTAGGTTCTTGCTGAAATTTTTTTTTGGAACTCTGAAATACATCAATTTCAGACCCCTTGCTCTATATATATTTACGAAATTGCTCTTGGAGAGATTGTTGAGGATTTCGAAGAGAACTTTAAAGGCGGGTGTCCCTGTGGTAAGATTATCCTTAGGGATGTAAAAACAGGTAATCGGACAGGTTTCAGGTCGGGTTCTGTCAGGTCGGGTAAAATCGGATACAGGTCATTTCAGGTAAAAAAAAACTCGACTCGGGTTGAGTGCGTGTCCATTTCAGGTCGGGTCCATTTCAGGTCAGGTCCATTTCAGGCCGGGTCCATTTCAGGTTGGGTCCATTTCAGGTCGGGTCCATTTCAGGTCGGGTTAGAACGGGTCGGGTCCGAAGCAGATAATTGGTAGGTTAATTCGAGTTCGGATACACTTCAGGTCGGGTCCATTTCAGTTCGGGTTCATTTCAGGTCGGGTTCATTTCAGGTCGGGTCCATTTCAGGTCGGGTTCGTTTCAGGTCGGGTCCATTTCAGGTCGGGTTCATTTCAGGTCGGGTTCATTTCAGGTCGGGTGCATTTCAGGTCGGGTGCATTTCAGGTCGGGTAATTTCAGGTCGGGTAGTTTCAGGTCGGGTAATTCAGGTCGGGGTATTTTTGGGATTGAAATTCGTATTCAGTTTGAGTTCGGCCGTACAACCGTATAAGTAGTTGATAGACTTTAGGTTGACCTTCGTCAATCGTCATTAATTTTGAGTTAATTATTTAAAGTCATATCAAATTATAATTATAAAACATTAGAGTAACTAAAAAAATAATCAAAATGGGTTGATTTGGACAGAAAATGGGTCAATTTGGATTACAAATAAAATTTCAGGGATTATAATGAACATAAATATCAAATTAAAATTATAAAACATTAGACAAATTTAAAAGAAAACAAGGAAAATGGGTATTTTGGAATAAAAATAAAGTTTTGGGGACTATAATGAACAAAAATATCAAATTAAAAGTATAAAAATTAGAGTAATTAAAAAAAACAATAAGTATAGGTCAATTTAGAATAAAAATAAAGTTTTAGGGTTTAGGGTTTAGTGTTGAGCGTTCATGCATTAATATATACACATGTATATACTTATATACAGTAGGGTTGGGTTTTAGGGTTCAGGGTTTAGGGTTGAGCGTTCATGCATTAATATGTACACACGTACATACTTACATACATTATGGGTTGTGTTTTAGTGTATAGAGTTTATGGTTTAGGTTTCATGGTTTAGGGTATAAGATTTAGGGTTTAGGGTTTCAAGTTTAGGGTTAATGTATTTATATGTACACACGCACATACTTACATACATTAGGGGTTGTGTTTTAGTGTTTAGGGTTTATGGTTTAAGGTTTATGGTTTAAGTGATTTAGGATTAGGGTTTAGGGTTAATGTATTAACATGTATAGACGCACATACTCACATACATTAGGGGTTATTTTTTAGGGTTTAGGGTTTAGGGTTTAGGGTTTATGCATTAATATGTACACACGTACATACTTACATACATTAGGGGTTGTGTTTTAGTGTATAGAGTTTATGGTTTGTAGTTTAGGGTTTAGGGTTTAGGGTTTAGGGTTTAGGGTTCAAAACCCTAATGATAACCCTATACCCTAAGCCCTCATCCCTAAATTGAATCCCATAAAATCAAAACCCTAAGTCACATGTTATCGTAACATTAAACCATAAGCACTACACCCTAGACCCTAACACTAAACCCTAAACCTTACAAACTAATCACTCGAACTAACCTTAGTTCATTATACTATCGTAAACCCTAAATGCATAAATACTTACTTACTTTAGGGCTTAGGGATTATGATAAGGATCTAAGGGTTTAGTGTTTAGTGCTTAGGGTTTTATGGTTTAGAGATTAGGGTTTAGGGTTTCCACTTTTATATATACATATATTGTAATATAAATTCTAAAATTAAAAAAACACGAAACCCTAATGATAACCCTAAACCCTAAACCCTAAATTCGTAACCCATAAAATCAAAGCCCTAAATCACATGTTATCGTAACATTAAACCCTACGCACTATACCCTAGACCCTAACACTAAACCTTAAACCTTACAAACTAATCAATCGAACTAACCTTAGTTCATTATACTACCATAAACCCTAAATGCATAAATACTTACATACTTTAGGGCTTAGGGTTTATTATAAGGATCTAAGGGTTTAGTGTTTAGTGCTTATGGTTTTATGGTTTAGAGATTAGGGTTTAGGGTTTCCACTTTTATATATACATATATTGTAATATAAACTCTAAAATTAAAAAAAACATGAAACCCTAATGATAACCCTATACCCTAAACACTAAACCCTAAATTGAAACCCATAAAATAAAAACCCTAAGTCACATGTTATCGTAACATTAAACCCTAAGCAATATACCCTAGACCCTAACACTAAACCCTAAACCTTACAAACTAATCACTCGAACTAACCTTAGTTCATTATACTACCGTAAACCCTAAATACATAAATACTTACATACTTTAGGGCTTAGGGTTTAGGATTAAGATCTAAGGGTTTAGTCTTTAGTGCTTAGGGTTTAGGGTTTAGAGATTAAGGTTTAGGGTTTCCACTTTTATATATACATATATTGTAATATAAATTCTGAAATTAAAAAAACACGAAACCTCAAGCATTATACCCTAAACCCTAAACCCCAAGCATTATACCCTAACCCTAAGCATTATACCCTAAACCCTAACACTAAACCCTAAACATTAAAACTAAACACTCGAAGTACATTGCTTCATGAAACCCTAAACCCTAAATCAAAACCCTAAAAGTATTAAAACTAAAAATTAGATACTAAAACCTAAAACCCTTTAACCCTAAACCTTTAAATTAAAACCCTAATTGAAGGTCATAAACCCTAAACCCCATTAACATTAAATGAAAAACCCAAAACCCTTAATTTATACCCTAAAGTAACATATTAACATATTAACCCTAAACAAATAACTAAATAAAATATATTAGCCATAAACAAATCACTAAACCCTTAATTTATACCCTAATTTAAAAACCAAAACCCTAAATTTAAACCATAACCCCTAAATTAAAACAATAACCCTAAACATTAAAACTGAATTAAGGACGCGATTGAAAAAAACAAAGCTTTAAACTCAATTTCACAAAAAAAAGGACGAAATTGAAAGAAAGCAAAGTAGGAGTGCTTGCGGAGCAAAACCCGAATAACCTGTTTCAAAGAGCGCGGATCCTCTGACCCGGCTCGAGGCCTATAAATAGAGCCTCACCCCTCAGCCAAAATTGCTCATTTTCTCCCTATTGTTACTCTACCGAAATATCCTCTCAATTTCTCTCTCATCCACAAACACCAAATTCCCAGATCTTCCTCATTTCTTTCGATCAAAATCTTGGTTTTCAACCAAGTTCTTCCCTATTCTTCCAAAATTTCTTCCCAGATCTTCTACAAACACAATTACCCTCCTTAAACCTGTTTTTCTTCGATCAAAACCCCTTCTTTTCTCAAGAACAGCCCCGTGTTCTTGAGAATTCCTATCTTCAATCCTTCTAAACCCAAAACCCGAACTCAGTTCTATTTTACCCTAAACCCTAATTTATTCTTAACCCTAACCCTGGATTTAAAACCCTAACCTCTAAACCCTTAATCCCAAACCCCTAACCCTAAATCTGACCATCTAACATCTAAACCCTAACCCTTAACATCTAATCCCCAAACTCTAACCTCTAATCCCAAAATCCTTTCGTATTCTCATCTTACCTCTTCAGATTTTGAGCTCTGTTCTTCTCTGCCTTTTCATTTTCCGAGAGTTGTTCTTCTCTGCCTTTTCATTTTCCGAGAGCTGATCTTCTTAGCCTTTTCAGTTGTCAGTTCCGGTAAGTTATATCTTCTATTTTCTCCTATTTATTTATTTTTTTTGTTCGATTACTATTTTCTAACTATTTTCCTTTGTTTCTCAGGATCGTTTCTGGCTTCTGTCAGTCTGTTCCTCTTGCGTGTGGGTCTGTTCGATTCTGGAAGGTTGTATATTTCCTTTTGCATGTTTCTTTTATCCAATGTTTTGCATGTTATATCTGTTTGTTTTTATGCATGTTTTTGTACGTTTCTTTCTGTTCGGTTCTGGAAGGTTTTTATGTTTCTTTTTGCATGTTTCTTTTATCCATGTTTTTGCATGTTATATCTGTTTGTTTTTATGCATGTTTTTGTATATTTCTTTCTGTTCGATTCTGGAAAGTTGTATGTTTATTTTTGCATGTTTCTTTTATCCATGTATTTGCATGTTGTATATATTTGTTTTTATGCATGTTTCTGTATGTTTCTTTCTGTTCGATTCTGGAAGGTTCTATGTTTCTTTTTGCATGTTATATCTGTTTGTCTTTATGCATGTTTCTATATGTTTCTTTCTGGTCGATTCTGGAAGGTTGTATGTTTCTGTCAGTTTGTATATTTCTGTATGTATTCATGGTTTCTGTCTGTTTGTATTTATGCATGTCAGTTTCTATGGTTTTATTTTTGTACATGTATGTATATGTATGGTCCGAGTCTTTAGGGTTTCCTTGGTTTAACCCGAGTATATAGGCTGGACTACCCGTCCTGCGGGGCTACTGGTGCCAAAGGAGGATTTTAAAGGTCCCTGTGGACAGGTGTAACAACGCCACGTACAAGGGTTAAACTGAAACCATTAGATAATTTTGTATTTTTTTGTTTATGTCAGTCTGTATATATGATTTTGTATATTTTGTATGTTTGGTTCTCTGATTTGGACTTTTTCAGTTTTGTGACAGCTATGGATTCTTTCTCTTATGAGTTGGACTTTCCTGGTGAAAGAAATCTAACTGATCAAATTATATTGTCTCAAGGTAATTTATTAATCTTTGTTCATTATGATTTTTTTAACTTATATTTTGTATATTTCTGACTCTTTTATTTTTGAATGCTTGAAGAGGATGTAAATGATCAACTGTCTAAGACAGTTCGTACCTCCAAGAGGAAGTCTACAGCTTCAACTGGAGGAGACATTGGGAGAAGAACATCTCCTGTTTGGGATCATTACACCTTCATCAAGCTTCCAGAAGGTCTTTTTGCTGAATGTAAGTACTGCAAAACAAAAAGGTATAAAGCTGATTCTTATATTGGTACTTCTAATCCTAAAAGACATACTGAAAAATGTGAATCTTATAAGGAGTTTCTTGCTACTAATCCCAATAGTAGTTCAGAAGCTTCTTTTGATCAGAAAAGATATTGTGAGTTATTTGCTGAAGCAATTCTTTGTCATGGTTATGCTTTGAGTGTTGTTGAGCATGATAAACTTAAGGTTTTGCATAATTATTTAAATCCTAATGTGAAAGATATTTCAAGATATTCTATTACTAAGGCTTGCATGTTAAAGCATGAGATGCATAAAAATTGCTTTTTGATTCAATGCAATCTGTTGTGAGTCGTATCTGTTTTACATGTGATGGATGGTCTGCTTGCACTTCACGTTCTTACTTTGCACTGACTCCACATTATGTTGATAATAACTGGAAACTTTAGTCTAAGATTTTAAATTTTCTTCGTTTCCCCCCTCCCCATGATGGTGAGTCTATATATAAGTTTGTTAAAAATATGTTAACTGAGTGGGGTCTTGAGAAGAGAGCTTTTACAATTACTCTTGATAATGCTTCTGCAAATGAAAGAATGGTGAGGCGTCTGAAAGATGATTTGCATGCAATTTCTCCCTTGCCATGCAATGTAAGTTTTTTCATATAAGGTGTGCTGCCCATATCCTGAACTTGATAGTTCAAAGGGGTTTGAAGGTAATCGACTCCTCTGTTATTAAATTGCGTGAGATTGTTAAATTTATAGATTCTTCTGATTCTAGACTTTGTTGCTTTTATTCTACTATTAATGATTGTGGTTCTGATTTTTCTGGTAAGTTGGTCTTGGATGTTCCTACTCGATGAAACTCTACTTACCTAATGCTTCGTAGGGCACTCGAAGCTAAACATGCTATTAACTTGTTTGTTAATAGGGAAATGGTTTGGATATAATCTCTGATGTTGAGTGGGAAACAACTCAATTAATTTGTGATTTCCTTGAGCCCTTCTTTGAAATTTCTACTTTGTTCTCAGGATCCAAGTATCCTACTGCTAATTTGTACTTGGCTAATGTTGTTGCCATTGAGAAACTTTTGTGTGATGCTCACAATGATCCATGTGAGGGCATCTCTGCAATGGCAGGACCTATGCTTGAATTGTATGAGAAATACTGGTCTGATCATTCAACTATTCTGTCTTTTGTTGTTTTACTTGATCCTCGGTATAAGTTACAACTTCTGAAGGAGTTGTATGGTGTCCTCTATGTTGAGGATGAGGTTGAAAGGAGGGTAAGTGTTGTTTATAATGAGTTTGTAAGTATGTATATTTATTATTCAAGATTTGCACGTTCTTCTTCTACTAATTCTTCTGTCCAAAGTAACTCTTCTCAAAGTTCAAGTTCTGGTCGCCCTAGGACCTTCAAAAAATTTAATCTCTTTCAGGTCAGTTCTTCTTTTTGCTTCTGTTTTTATATTTAGTTTTTTTTTCATTTACAGTTTACTAATTTTTTTTCTTGTTTAATGGCAGAACTTTGATGCCAATTTGGCAGCTTCTAGGAGTGGTAAGTCTGATGTTGACTCCTACATTTCTTTTCCCCTTCTCCCTCGCACTAAAGATGCCGAGTTCGATATCTTAGAGTATTGGAAAACCCAATCTGTGTCTTTTCCAATACTTTCACTCATGGCTAGAGATGTGTTAGCCATTCCAATCACCTCTGTTGCTTCTGAATCCTCATTTAGCATGGGAGGTCGAATTTTGAACAAGTTGAGGGCTAGGTTTTTGCCTAAAAATGTAGAAGTATTTGTAACAACCAGAAATTGGTTGTATGGTTTTGAGCCTGGGGAAAGGGATGAAGAATTTCTTGCTGTTGGGAAAGATGCCTCAGTCTCTGATGTGTCTGTTGAAGATCCACTTCATGGTTAAGGTAGAATCATTTTTCTGTTTTTTTTAATTCTTATCTTATTTTTCTATATAGTTTCTGACTTTCTTTTGTTTTGTAGGAAACACTTTAGAGCTCAGGGGTCAACTATGTTGCTTCTGATGTTAAGTGAGGTATTTCCCTTAACTGTTTTTTTTTAATTTTTATTTTATTTTTCTATATAGTTTCTGACTTGAATCTGTTTTGCAGGAAACACTTTAGAGCTCAGGGGTCAACTATGTTGCTTCTGATTATTAAGTGAGGTATTCCCTTGACTGTTTTTTTAGTTGACTTAGTGATGCTGTTGTTGTTATTTTGGTTTTGCTGAGTGCTCCTGTTTAAGTGAGGTATTCCCTTGACTGTTTTTTTAATTGACTTAGTGATGCTGTTGTTGTTATTTGGTTTTGCTGAATGCTCCTATTTAAGTTAGGTATTTCCTTTGACTGTTTTTTTAATTGACTTAGTGATGCTTTTGATGTTATTTGGTTTTGCTGAATGCTCATGTTTAAGTGAGGTATTCCCTTGACTGTTTTTAATTGACTTAGTGATGATGTTGTTGTTATTTGGTTTTGCTGAATGCTCCTGTTTAAGTTAGGTATTTTCTTTGACTGTTTTTTAATTGACTTAGTGATGCTGCTGTTGTTATTTGGTTTTGCTGAATGCTCCTGTTTAAGTGAGGTATTCCCTTGACTGTGTATTTAATTGACTTAGTGATACTGTTGTTATTTGGTTTTGCTGAATGCTCCTGTTTTTTTTATCTTGCTTACTTCTTAGCTGAATGCTGCTGCTGTTTGTGAGTTGGTGATGCTGTTTGCTGTTGCTGTTAATGGCTTGGTGTTGCTGCTGGTTACTGGTAGCTTGCTGTTCCTCTCTTATCTAAGTGTTGCCCTGGTTTAAATTATGTTGGTTTCTTACCAGTTCCCATAATTAACTTTGTTGGTAGCATTTAGTTGAGATAGCTCGATGAAGATTTATCTGGTAGCAAAGTGCTTTTAGCTTTTGTCTTTGCTATAAGATCTGAGAGCTAATTTTATTACAAACTTGTATTTTGTGAGTTTCAGTTTGTAAAATTTTAAGTGTAAACTATTCTATCTATCATTCTTTTTACATTCTGTATTGACATTTTTTTAAGTAATCAAGTATTCATAATCTGGAATTCTAGTTATTTTTATGTTATATCTGTTAATTTTTTTAACTTAAGTGTATGAATTCTATTTTACATCTTAACTTAATTCTACAATTTGTAACTTAAGACAACAATTACTTAATTTGTTCTAATTAAGTAAAATCATCTATTTTATAACTTAATCAATTTTGAACTGCAAAAATTGTAGTAAGATTTGTACATAAATTATAACTTTACTAAATTTTATAACTTGAGTCTGTTATACATAAATTATAACTTTACTTAAGTTATAACGTTAATTTACTTAAATTTACAATTTTAATCTGTTATACATAAGTTATAACATTACTAAATTTTATACCTTGAATATGTTAAGTATAAAATAATAAAATTGTACGACTTACAATTTTTTTTATAACTTTACTAAATTTACTTAATCATTTTTGAACTATAAATGTTATACATAAGTTATAACTTCACTAAATTTTATAACTTTAATCTGTTAAGTGTTAAGTATAAAAAAATAAAATTGTAGACTTATAATTTTTTTTATAACTTTACTAAATTTACTTAATCATTTTTGAACTACAAATGCTATACATAAGTTATAACTTTAGTAAATTTTATGAACTACAAATGCATATACAACTTTAGTTAATTTTTGTAGTTCATAAATTAACGTTAAAGACTTATACAACTGTTATTTAATTTTTTATAATTTGTAAGTCTACAATTTTATTCAAGTTAATGAATAAACTTTAAAATTAAAAACAACTCTTCATTTAATTTTTTATTTTCATAAATTATCAATTACTTATTCTTTTTTCAACTTTAGTACTTAGTATATATATGTATGCACGCATATACATCACCTATATCAATATATGTAAGTGTATATGTATATACATTATATATGTATATGGTATATCAACTTTTATAATTTTTTAATTCATCATGTCATAGGTTTCGGGTTAATTTCAGCTCAGGTCAACAACAGGTCGGGTCACTTAATAGGTCGGGTTTAAAGCAGGTCGGGTCCATTTCAGGTCGGGTCCATTTCAGGTCGGGTAAAATCGGATATCGGGTCAATTCAGTCGGGTGATTTCGGTTATTTGCCAGGTCGGCTTCGGGTTCGAGTTCTTTTCAGTCGGACGCAGGTCGGGTTTCAGGTCCAAATTAACAGGTCCAATTCGGGTTCGGGTCGTTTTCAGTCGAACGCAGATCGGGTTCGGTTGCTACAGTAACATGTCAAATTCGGGTTCGGATCAACAACAGTCGGTTGCAGATCGAGTTCGGGTCAAATCAAATTCTGACTCGGGCAGGTTTCAGTCGGGTTTCCAGATTCGGACTTGTTTTTACATCCCTAATTATCCTCACTCGTCTTTGGCAGCCACGGTGATTTGTAAAGATACTTCTGGGCAGTCACGGTGTTATGAGAAAAAGAGGGTTTATTTTGAAAAATGTTCGGAAAAAATCCTTTTGACTTTTTTAATATCTTTCTTTTTCCCCGATGTAGATTTTCAAAATATAAAAATATATCTTATTATTATGTGACTTGGATTTTAAAGATTAAAAACTCATTTTTTTTAAGGAATTAAAAACTCATTTTATTAGGCCACATCATAACCGTGTTATAAATTTAATGGAACAGTGACCAGAAAATTCAACCTATAAAGTTTAGTTATTAAATTAAAAATTTTAAAAGTTGAGAGACCAAAATAAGAGTGAGTAGATAGTTGAGTGATGAACCATGTATTTTACCCAAAATTTAAATTTCCCTATAGATATCTTCTTTATATTTTCCGTAAAATTTTATAATTTTGCACCCCTTATATTTCTAACATATCTTTTTAATAGTTTATACCCTTTACATAAAATACTGCATTCGTCTCTCACGTCACGTCCCATACTCTGACACCCGAGGCATTAACAGCTACACGCCTACACCTGGGGTGTCGGGGCTATACCTCTCACTATAAGCATATGTTGTTGGGAGAAAAAGGAATAAGAATCAGATAAGAGAATTGAAAATCAAAGTAAGAAATCAAGAACTTGAATTCTATTATAGAAGAATGAAGATACCTCTGGTAATTTATGAGAAAGGAGTAGTGGAACGAAAGCAAAAGGGCCAACCATGTGAATTGTAATCTTCTCAAAGATTAGCACTTTTTTAATTAAATAAAAATACTACATTCTCATATCAAATTTCAACCCATATAAAAAAGAATAATATGAGCATTCTTAGTCACTAGAGTAATCAGTGGATCTCAAAAGAATAGCACTATTTTAATTAAAGATTAAGTTGATGTTTTAACTATAGTTTAGGGGTCAAATTAGATATTTTATAACATGTCATATCGTTAAATTAATAACAGTGATCATTTTGTGATTTATCATAACTTAAGTGATCAAAAAGTATTTTTTATAACTTTAACGACTATGGTAAAATTTACCCTGTTAAGAGTAAAGTACATTGGATACTACTAAACTTTAAATTTAATATCGATTACACCACTAAACTAAAATTTAATATTATACTTTAGTTTAAACTTTAACTAAATTATTAGGTCGTTAGAGTCCCTAGACATCATCGCACGCAGCATCGCACGCAGGCTCTTAAGACTGTCAACATCATCAATTTTAATAATTTAGTGGTATAATTAAAACTTAAACTAAAATTCAATACTAAAATAGTATCTAATTTTAATTTAGTGGTACAATTGATAGTAAACATAATATTTGGTGGTATATTGTGTAGTTTAAACCAAAAGTCAAAACCACGACAAGAGTGAACAGTGGTACAACAAAACCAGACACGGATTCGGCTGGGAAACAGACAAAACCAAACAATCGGTGCGGTTTGCGTAATCTAGTGAACTGGGATTTAGTTTCACTATAAATACAATCTCCTTAGCTTTCTTCTTTCTTCATAGAAAACAAAACAAATTCAGAAACAAAAGTAAACAGCGAATATGAGTAGTGTTGGTCAGGTCATCCGTTGCAAAGGTATCATCTTTCCACTCTCCCTTTGATATGTATGCAATTGTTTCTTCTTCTACCATCTCTGTTCTTCGTTGGCTTCTTTTCTTGCCAAGATCTGTTTTTTTATTGTGGGTTTTAATGCTTGTTAAATTAAAACTCTCTCTTTCTTTGATGAGAATTCTTTTATTTTGTTACCGATTGATTGATTTGCTAACTGAGTGGTGGTGGTGGTGTTGCAGCTGCGGTGGCGTGGGAGTCGGGGAAGCCACTGTCAATAGAAGAAGTGGAAGTGGCTCCGCCGCAGAAGGATGAAGTCCGTATTAAGATTCTCTTCACTTCCTTATGTCACACCGATGTCTACTTCTGGGATGCTAAGGTAATTCCCTCCCTATTCATTCCTTCATCTATTCTAATGCAATAATGCTATGCCATTTCCATTTCCATTTGCTTCATCAAATATTTTCTGTTTTTGTAGGGACAAAATCCCCTGTTTCCTCGGATACTTGGTCATGAAGCTGGAGGGTACTTATATGTCCAATTGTTTACAGTTTCTACATTCTTGTTATATGTATATGTATTTGTATATGTATTGACCCTTTTCTTTTCTTTGAAATTGTTGATATTTAGGATTGTGGAGAGTGTGGGTGAGGGCGTGACCGATCTCGAACCAGGCGACCACGTTCTCCCCATCTTCACCGGAGAATGCAAGGAATGCGCCCATTGCTTGTCCGAAGAAAGCAACATGTGTGATCTCCTGAGGATCAACACGGATAGGGGTGAAATGCTTCATGATGGAAAATCCAGGTTCTCTATCAATGGCAAGCCTATCTACCACTTCCTTGGCACCTCTACTTTCAGCGAATACACCGTTGTCCATGTCGGCCAGGTTGCCAAGATCAATCCAGATGCTCCACTTGACAAAGTTTGTGTTCTCAGCTGCGGAATGTCCACAGGTTCAGCACTCGGATTTCGGTTTTATATAAACTATGCCAATGAGTAATGACAGTGAGGAATTTCTTGTTTCCTATATCCTAACTTGGTTTGCTTCTCTTCTTGTTATAGGCTTTGGTGCCACCGTGAATGTTGCTAAACCCAAAAAGGGTCAATCCGTTGCCATTTTCGGACTAGGTGCTGTCGGTCTTGCTGTGAGTTATTCTTGTCACTTTTATGTTATTGTAGTACTTTTTCACCTCTTGGTGTGTACTTTTAAGTTAATTCTCTGTTCTGAAATTTAGGCTGCTGAAGGAGCAAGAGTTTCCGGGGCTTCGAGGATCATTGGGGTCGATTTGAATCCAAGCAGATTTGAACAAGGTAGCATTGAATAGACTTAGTTGTGATTTACACATGACAATCCAAGATCGGTTATGTTCCTGGTTAAGCAAAGTTACAAAACTGATCATGTTTGTTCTAATTACTTCTTGCAGCCAAGAAATTCGGTGTTACGGAGTTTGTGAATCCAAAGGATCACGACAAACCTGTCCAAGAGGTTGGTTCCTCCTACATGCATGTCTGATTTTCCAACTCAAAAAATCATGTTGGATTCTGATTTGAACATGACCATACATACTAGAGTTAATTTGCATAACACATACATTGTAATAATCAGGTCATTGCTGAGATGACTGGTGGAGGAGTCGATCGCAGTGTTGAATGTACGGGGAGCATCCAGGCCATGATTTCTGCATTTGAATGCGTCCACGATGTAATTATCTTCATACCCTTTTCTCTTGTTAGATGACATTAGATTATGTAATGCTTTTAAATTGTCATCCTTTAACTGAAATGGCATTAATTTCAGGGTTGGGGTGTTGCGGTGCTGGTTGGTGTTCCGAATAAAGACGACGCATTCAAAACTCATCCAGTGAATCTGCTGAATGAGAGGACCCTCAAGGGTACATTCTTCGGAAACTACAAACCTCGGACCGATATTCCTGCTGTGGTAGAGAGATACATGAACAAGGTGAGGTTATCTTCCCGTTTGATGTGACATTCAATCTTGCAAACAAGTAGCAAGGAATAGTAACATTGTGGTGTTGCAGGAACTTGAACTGGATAAATTCATCACTCACTCTGTTCCATTCTCCGAGATCAACAAAGCATTCGAGATGATGCTTGCGGGCGAGGGTCTGAGATGTGTGATTCGCATGGATGCATAAGGAATGGATGAAGGTTTTCAATGGATTGAGATTATGTCCAGAAAAGGAAATAAACATTGTATGCTACATGGTTTAGCTGTTTTTAATGGTAATATTTAATCAGATTTTCATTCTCTCTTGAATAATTCTCATATCTGAGACATTAATACAAGTTCCAGCAACAGTCATTTTCTTATGACTTTAACAAGTTACTCCTGTCCAAACTCAATATGGTTTATATATTTCACGGGCCAATTTGGGTTTTTATGCTTCATGGGTCATATGAGTTCATGTTAGGTTTATATACATATGTGTAATATATTTTAATATTTATTATTAATTTCGATTAAAATGGAAGTTGACCGTTACTTGAGCAGCTTTGTCTGCAAGGTCTTTATCAAAGTGTTAAAAAATATGAACAAATACTACCTTATAATTACTTTTAAGTCTATTAAAAAATCAATTAAAATAATTAATTTAATTAATTAATTGTTTTTAAGTGAATTAATCAACATTCAAATTTTTTAGGGTTTCTTTTTAACCCTTATGTTTTGTTTCGATATGTTAATTGACCCATGATTTTTATAGTTGTAATTTGACTCTTGACTTTGGCTTTGAGCTGCAACTTGGATCCTATATTTTTAATATAAATTTATTCTTAATTAAATATTTTTAATATATTCCACATCTTTTAGAGATTAATCAACTACAATAATAAAGAAAATGAACCTAACAAGTGATCTCAATAGAAAAAAATATATATATCTTTTAGTATCATTTTATCTACAAAGTGTGTATTATTAAAGGGTTAAAAAATGTGTATAAACATATACTACCTTATAATTATTTTTAAATTATTAAAAAATTAATCTCATTAAATACGAGTTTAATCCTTTATTGTCTGGGTTTTAATTTTTATTATTATTTAATACTATATATTATAAAGTTAAATGATTGAAACAAATTTTTTTAACAATAGTATCTGAATTTATTAATTAACATGAAAAATATTACAAATACAACGCATTAAAATAAGAGAAAAAAGGAACTAATTAAATAAAAATCGTATACAAAGGTACAAAGAAAAGCAAATTCTTCCATGGAGATTAGCATAGTATCAAAACCCAGAAACCTTCATGAATTTTATTGTCTTTAGCCAAAGGAGACGCGTTACAGATGAAAAAAGAGTGATGGTTGAACCAAACTATCACACAGATTACTCCGCTACACAGTTCTAATTACATCGGCTAACAAATCATCAAACGGGTGGGGATCAATCTTTTCTATGACACCGATAGAATCAAACCAAAAAATTAACGCCATGAGGATCTCTATACGAGCACAAAACGACTGCTATGGTATATTAAAATTGTGCCAAACGAGAGATAAAATAAACTACAAAAGTCAATGAAAAGCGAGTTATAAAGGCAAGGAAATCACGTGCCACAAGAACATATTTTTTTATTAAAATTGAGAAAATAAGGCAGAGGAAACAAATTTTCTTAAATGATTAGAAAGATAAAAATTGGAAATGCAGTAATTTACCTTATATCAAGGTAGGACAAGTACATAGTCTTTGGCATCTATTATTTGGTGTTTGAATTTGTATATTTAGAAACTGCAGTATTGTCTTCCTCGAGAGCAAAAATGATTGTCCATTCAATATTTTCCCACAAAAGGTGAGGTTAATTTCTAGGATGGACCCTGTATGTCAAGATCTGCGGGATTTCACGGTCGATATGATCGCATATGATGTAAATATAAGTCGAATTCGAACGCTCGACTTTGAGTACATGTCGAATATATCCGTATCGAACAATTTCATGCGTCCGGATGGTATAAATGCAGTGACTTTAGAACTTTGTAGGTAAAGAAAGCAAAAGTTTTGCAGACAGAATTATGATGGGTTCAAGACTTTGTCCATAAGAATCCCATGTTTTGGTTTTTTCAACTTTGAAATGCTTTGATAATGGAGTTGTCTTTTGTGGGTGCCTATCCAATCCAAATGCCTACTTGTTGGGATTATGGGCAAAGCCAAAAGCAAAGGGGCGGCCAATGCTTCCTTTGTTGTTTGCAAGCTTCGATTTTAAGCCAATGTGGTCTTGTCTTGAGTCAAACATGCTTGGTTGCACCCACCCACAAACATGAAAAAATAAGTCTTGCAACTTAATCATATGTCATGATTTTATTTCTTTTTTTTCCTTTCGGCTACCACTAATCTATGTACTATATAGGGCATGGAAAAAAAAACCCCTAACATATACAAGTTCTTGAAACATTCTAAGATTACTCTATTCTTTTTCCCTTTCAAGACTCTAGAACGTTTATAACGTTATATGTAGGGACGGAAATAAGATTAGACAAGATGAGAGGTAAAGCCTACTAATTCAAAATTAACAGAAATCTAATAATTATTTAATTTAAAATTTAGAAGAAACAAGACTTAAATCGACAAATATTCAAACTCGATTTGCTAAATTTGTTTTTATACAAGAAATGGAGAGAGCGCTGGCACCTCCCATTCCATTAATAGCTTCATCTCTGTATATAAAATATATTTCTGAGTAAAGTTCACTAATGGTCACTAAATTATAATAAATATTTTATCTTGATCACTCAACTTTCAAAAGTTACAAAATGATCATAAAACTTTGATTTTTGTTACAAAATAGTCATTGAGTCGTTAATTTTCGTTAAAGAGGTGGTATGACAGTTACAAAAATTTGTATACTATAACATTTAGTCCTTCATATTTATACATACAATCAATTTAGTCTTAAATCGAAAAAAATCAATAAAGTTAACCCTCATTATTTACATGTGTCGCCATCTGGTTGGAGGAAAAAATATTAAATCATTTCTAATTAAAAATAGGGTCAAACTAATAAAATGTGTAAATAAAGAGGGTTAAATTTGTTAAATTTTTTAAGATTATGACTAAATTATTTGAATATGTAAATATGGAGTACTAAATATGTTATTAGATAAATTTTCTAATAGACGTGTCACCCCTTGACTACAGTTAAGGGCTCGATGGTCGTTTTATAACAAAAATTAAAGATTAATTATTGCGTTGTAACTTTTGAAAGTTGAGTAACCAAAATAAACATTTTACCATACTTGGGCGACCATTTGTGAACTGTACCCTATATATTTTTAAAAATAGAAATATGGTAATCTAAAATAGAAGAAAGGGTCGCAAATATTTCGATCCGGAGAACCATATAGTATTTGGAGGGAATTGATGGGTACAATTATTGAGATTGTACGTTTCATTTTCCTTCTTCCTTAGATTATATGCCTAGAAGTATGTAATACAGAAGGGTGACAGGCAATGAAACCAACATGCCAAAGATAACCCTGCAAGAATATTTTTGTACATCAGTACGTACGTAACGTCAACATCCTACGTCATTATAAAAACCCTAAAATACAGCATGAAAACGAAACATCGACCAAAGATTATTTTGTTTAACTTACCCTGTACTCAATATGTCGGGGTGTAAGCTGTATTCTCTTGCAAAGACGAATGGCACGATGCCTTGGGGAAGAGCTGCCTGAGATTCGGAACATGTTTCAATGACAAGCCTGAATCAATGTTCCATATCTACCATGTAATAAAACAAACAAATGTTTCTTTTTTTACCTGTACGATGGCAGCGTGTAGCTTTTTCCCTCTCAATCCCAGTGCTACCGAAGCTGTGGACATGATTATAGGGCCGCATAGGAAACGAATCACCATCCCCATTGTTGCTCTCTTTGTTCCACAGGCAATAATCCTTGGCTGAAGTGCCATGAACAGCCCTATATACATATAATGGAGACTATAGATAAATTCGAGTACGCATCACGATTCATGAATCCACGAATGGTACGTACCTAAACTGAACATTGCCATCCCGAGACCGGCATCCGAGATTATTTTTATCGAGTACTTCACTATACTCGGCATCCCCACATTCCACCTACATGAATCAATCAAATTAAATCAAAACTTTGTAAGTAGATTTAAGTAATGAAACCAACATTATTTTGGGTTTGAAGCTGACTTGAAGGAGATGAGAGACCAAAGAAGCCCTAAGATACTTGAGTAAGTATTAGGGTTTCGAGAGAGCTTTCTTCCGACCACAGTCAAGATAAGTCTTAGCATCACAATGGCATTTGGCATCACTTGTTTGCTCAGCTCTTCAGTTTCTCTTACATCTCCATTGCTCCCTTCCACAGTTATCTTGGTGTTGTCTCTAAAGCTAATTTCCTTCTCTACAATAAAAACTGAACTGTTATTTAACTCAAATTCGAGTAATTTATTTGATTAATATTAGTCAACATATATTATTTTGTAGTCACACTATAATGTTAAAAGAATAACCGAATTAAACTATTGAAAATTGGATTAAACATGTGGGATGGTGTTGATTACTATGACAAAATTCTATTTGAATAATTGGTAATAATATCAAGAAGAAAATCATATTGTCATCCCCCTTATCATTACACACGTGCTCTATGCTAATGATGTTAACTATCAAGTAAAGATCTGACTTTTCAATAAAAAAACAATACAATAAAATTATAATTATATAGGTTACTTTTGTAATAGTGCTAGGTGGGGTACAACTTGTCTAATAAATGCTAATATAAAATTCCAATCACTATATACAGAGAAATTTAATTAACGTCATAATGGCTTGGAATTTAGCTTTTTGTGTTCAAAAGTTCCATAAATTGTAAAATTGGAAACTAAATTCATGAAATAATTGATGAATAATAAATAGAAGGGAGTGAATACTGAATACCAAAACCAGACATGTTTCTCGACCTATGTGTTTGTAGCTTTGCAAGACAAAACGTACATGTAGTCCTGTAAAATCTGTATCTGTTTGATGTTCCTTTTCCTTTTTTTTTTTCTTTTAACTTTTCCTCCTTGTTTTATATGTTCTAAGGCAATTATTTTCAATAGTACAAATACTTGTTGTGATAAAAATAGTAAGACAATTTTTGGAACCAAGCATATTTTGTTGTTATTAAATATTGGTAAAGTACATTAATGGGCATTAAACCATTTGAACTTTAAAAAATTATAAAATATTAATTAAATTTATCAAACTGTTATAAAATAATAATTAAACATTATAAAATATTGTGACAATTTAATTAATTTAATGATCATTACCTTTAAATATTTTACATTGTGACCAGAATCAATTTACGTATTCTTGTTGAATTCATTTTTTTAATAGTCTAAATTCATTTTTTAATAGTCTAAAAATTATTACAAGGTAGTACATGTTCATACATATTTTTAATTATTTGTAGACAAAGTGATTGATCTCATATCTCTTAAGATAAACATCATCCGCTTTTCTACTTTGACTACTTGTTGGGTTGTTATTGAATTTAGTTGTAAATGTAATTATGTCAAATAAAATATGTTAGGAAGTATAATTGAAATTTATTTGTTTTCTTGATAATAAGTTGTGTAAAAGCACGTCGATGTTAGGGTTTATGATCTTGTTTAAAAGTTTAAGTTTTGAAGTTTAAAATACAAGGTTCGGAGTTTATAAAATTTATACAACATATGTATAAAAAATACTAACATTTTATACACATGTTTTACAGTGATTTTTATTTCAAGAATTTTAACATTATGATTTATAATTGTATGTAAACTTTATTTCGAAAATAGAAAATATAAATCTTAGAATTAAGAGTTTTTGCATGCACTTACCACCAAGGTCTTTGAAACCCTGCCTATTATCGCCCCCACCACCATCTTGACACTCCCAAACCATTTTAGAAGGAGGAATCACCGGGGACGGCTGCCGGAAGACTTTACCACCCGCCACGGGAGACCTCATCCATATCGGAGTATTCCCCGCAGCTGTCGTCGTCGTGATCACATCCATTTCGTTAAAATTAGAAGCCCTCGGCGTCGGTTGCAAAGAGTAAGCATCCGACGAAGCGTACCCAGATAAACGTGGACTAACGGCACGGTAACCAAACCCCAAGTCCCCGTTACAGAAAACAATCTCATTATTATTCGGTCCGCCGGGGGTGTTAACGGAGAATATTTCAGCGTTGGAGAGATTGGATGCTCTGGGGGTAAGACAGATGGAGGACGATAGAGCCGAGTCCGGCGCCGATGACGTGGACCGCCTGATCCGGACACGAATACGGCCGTTGTTGTCGGTTTCGGATTCTGTACGGAGAGGATGACCGTCCAATGAGATGACGTCATTGTCGAGCTCGAACTTGGAAATGGTGGCAGCCGTAGTGCCCGGGAACTGAGTTTTTATTAGTACTGTCGCTGCCCGGTATTCGAAGAGGAAGAGCAATAGCGTGTACCTGCATCAGAAACGACGTCGTAAGATCGCCTTGTGTTTTATTCAAATATTATTTCTAAAACTTTTAGTGTAATAACATTTTAGATCTTTTCTAATTTAAATATTACTTATAAGGTCGTTGTGGCTTGCAATGTTGGATTCTAGTCTCGTCTCTAGATCTGAATAGTAATGTAATAAAAATATACCAGATGATGCATTGAAGAACAACGAGTTGAACCATGAGACTCTGAGTGAACTCGCCATACATGGCATTAAGCAAAGGGATGCCCATGACGAGAGTGTTGGGCAAGGTGGCGAGGGAGAAGAGAGTGATGAGCCAATCCAGCGAGCCGCCGGGGAAGAAGATGGCCCAAAGCGAGAGCAAAGCGAGGACCAAGACCTTGGACGCGGTGTCGGCCATGATGAACTTGGTGTCCATCTGGTACGGGTTGTTCTGAGCTATGAAGTGGAAAGACAACACCGGAACGGCGAAGACGGCGACGAACCGGTTGATCCCCGAACACTGCTCCGGGCTGAATATCCTCCACCATTTCACCGAACCGTACGCCACAATCATGGCGAAATACAGTGGAACCATGGCGCACATCACCTTGTAGAAATCACCCGCTGTTATCATCTTTAAAATTCCAGGGCTTTTTGCTGAATATTGAACTCGGAAAAAGAAAATATGTTTATATAGAGGATCAATGGACAAATTTGGCCCTGGAATTGTTGGTAATTTACTTTGGAAGGTACTGTGGACAGCGGAAATTACGGTTCATAATCTAATGATTTAACTTTTTAATACTCCATGACTTTTCGTGCATGAGTTTAATAACTATATATGTGTATGCTTATAATTTGGCGATTATATATATTATGAATGAATTATTAGTGTTTAATAAATAAATAAAGTTTCTAACAAAAATATAATAACAAATGAATTAATATCCTATACACTGACGGTGGAAGTTTCCACAAGTGCCTTAGTTTTAGGGTATAGGGAGTTAGTTTAGGGTTTAGGGTATATGGTTTAAAATTTCAGGATAGTTGTTTCAATTTAAAGTTTAGGGTTATAATTTAGGGTTTATAGGTTAGTGTTTAGTTTTTAGGGTAATATAGTGAGGATTTAGGTTTTAACCTATAAACCCTAATTTATTCCTAAATTCTAACCCCCTACACCTAAATTCCTAAACCATATACCCTAAACTAACTTCCTATACTCTAAAACTAAGGCGCTTGTGAAAACTTTCAGTTTCCACCGCCTGTGTATAGAATATTTATCCATAATAAATAAGGATAATTATACCATGCACTAGCAGTGAAAATATTGTTTCCACAAGCGCCCTAATTTTAGGGTTTAAGGATTTAATTTAGGGTTCATAGTTTATGTGCTTAGGTTTGTGTGCTTATAATTTAGGGAATGTGGTTTGAATTTAGAGTTTAAGGTTAGAATTTAGTGGTATATGTGAAAATCTAAATCTCTAACATATTGCCCTAAACCTAAACCCTAATCTCTAAACCATAAAACCTAAACCTTAATCTCTAAATTCTAACTACAACCCCTAAACTATATCCCTAACCCATAAAATTAAAGCGCTTGTGGAAACAAAATATTTCTATGTCAGTGCATCATATATTTTCCCAATAAATAAATTCTAAAACTTAAATAAAGCAAAATTCTATCAAATATAAACCATATGGTAGTAGTTGTTTAATTAAATTATAATTTTGTTTTTTCATATATGCTACAATTTAAGATTTATTTATTGTTGATTGAGTTAAGTTCGGTTTAATATCATTATCAGCAGGGATGGACCGAAGGCGAGGCTGGCGGGGGCGGTCGCCCCCTAAAATTTAAAAATTTCTATACGACTTAAAAAAATTAGAATTTTTTTATGTATTTTCTATTAAATTTTTATTTTCGCCTTCTATAAATTTATAAGTTCGCCCCTAGCCTAAAGTCCTGCGTTCGTCCCTGATTATCGATGTAATGTATAAGAAAATGTGGATCAAGCATGCTCATATGTAAGTTGTATATTAATTTCTCTTCTCGAATTTAATCATTTTAAGTTCATGTAATTTAATCATATTGTCCTTATATTATCATGATCGTGACTAAAATTTTAAAATCTCATAAGTACATAAACTAAATTAATCAAATCAGAGTATAAAAACTAAATCTACAATGCATTAATATTTGATGCACATGCAGTGAATTCTTTTTTTTCACAAGCATACCTAATTTAGCTCTAAAAACTAAAATTTAAACCCTAAAACTCTAACACATAAACCCTAAATCCCAAATCTTAAAACATAAACTCTAACACTTAAACTTTAAATTCTAAATTCTAAACATTATAACTTAAATTAAATCTATAAACTCTAAATTAAATCATATTGTAAAAAATAAAATTTTCATCACTAATACATGAAATATTTTTTACAATCTACAATTTATACTTGTTTACAGTATCATCATGCATCTCGTTGACACTTGTCAAAATTAGGGTAACTCTATGGGTCTAAGGCATGGCAATTTTTAATGAATAATCCTTTTTAATTATTATTTGGGAAAATGGCTCCCAAAAAATATTATTTGGCAAAATGACCCCAAACTTGCCATGTCGGTGAACCTCGCGTTGTGTAGGACGCGAGGTCTGATATCGCGTTCTGCACAACGCGAGTTCAGTCTACGTGGCCTTGTTGTTTGTGTTAACGGTTTTACAGGACCTCGCGTTCTGCAACGTGAGGTCCACGAGAATTTGAAAGGGCGGCTGAATATATCACACAGACCTCGCGTGCTGCAAGACGCGAGTTCTATGCAAAACTGGGATGAAGAACAAGGGAAAACAAGTGTGGGTAGGCCTGTTCGAGCCCAATTTCAGGCATGTAAATCGTATATTTTTAGCGATCATCGAGTTTGGGGTCGTAGTACTGGAAATTCTCTATCGTATGATACCAACATGGTTAATTTCCGTCCATTCTACAATGGTTTAAAATGGATTCGAAAACACAATGCTATCATATTTTTTTGAATGAAGTTGCATTTGAACAAATGTCGATTTTCGGTTTAGTAATCCCATAAAATTTATTAAAAACTGAAATTAAATAAACATTATAAAGTTTAATTATAATAGGTAAACAAAATTATAATACGACATTATAAAAATCAAATGTCTCGAATATAAATATTAAAAACATAAGTACAAATCACGATCCGTAGTCGGGTGGACGACTATCACGATCCGGATACCTCCGACCATCGTGTGGTGGTTCCTGGTCCCTATCATCCTGACCATCGTGTGCGATATGCGGATCTGTGCTGGGCCGAGGCGGGGAGTAAAACAAGCTACCCATCGGCGTACTATCCACAATGCGAAAGTCATACTGAGATGACAACTGTGGATAATCGATAAGCTGAAGGTTAGTCGTGGGCGTATGAGGACGATAAGCATCGAAGGAGCCGAACTGGGGTGGAGAAATCATCTGCTGGAAACTCGATGGACCGCTATAAGTATGAAATGCTGCGCCGGAAGATGATGCCCCTGTAGTGTCATGTCGTGGTCTTGGACCGCGCTGCGTCGACTGCCTCTGCCTCTGGCTCTGGGTCGCTCGACGGCTTCCGCGTGGGCGGTTTTGGGGTTGCTGGGGAAGCCTTGCATCGCGCTCGGCCTGAGAAAGGATATGCGGCAGCCTATTGAGCCTATACCACTGGTGGTAATTGAAAGCGACCGAATCGACCCCTTCCATAATTTGTTGGAGAAGGAGTGGGCATTGGGCAAATCGATTAGCCCAAATCGCTATCCAGGGAGCGTGGTACTCAAACCAGTCAACCTCCGTCTTCCCCTGGCGCGTAAGATTGTGGAAGCGGTCCATATTTTGCGGAATGACTGGAACATTTTGGAAGAACCCAAACTGTCGGAGAACCCTATCCGTAGCATGCCACACGACAATTTCGTAGTTGAGCAGCGACACGACGGAAATCCAGAGCTGTTGGTCACGCAGAATATCCGGTGGAGTAATCTGCTAAATCTCCTATGTAGCGTAGGGCCTCCACAAGAACTGAAAAAATGAAAACGTTTGTAACAATTATATGAAATATTATTGGAAAAAATAGTATGAAAAAATTCAAATTAATTTTTGAATTACCTCTTCCTACGTCAAGCTATCGAAAGCATGCCTAAATTCTTTTTGGGAGTTCGGCAGGCTGATGTGGGTCAGTGTGCCGCTCCACCTATAAATAATGAAAAAAAAATTGTTAAATAAAATAATTTAAAAATAAAAAAATATAATAGATTACGTAGTACCTCCGTATAAGCGGAAATAACATAGTGGTGAGTTGTCTAAGTTGTGGTCTCAAAATAGGCATCCGAAACCAAACCCAAGCCTGTAGGAGTAAACAACATCCTCCCATCGATGATCTTGAGGCGTCAACGTTTCTGCAGAGCTCTCTGTAAAGAAACGCCAAGACAGCTGATCCCCAAGATTTTCTTCCACTCATTTAAATCTGTAAGATGACGAAGCCACATCACGTGCACCTTTGTGCGGGATTTGTCTGGCATTAATATCCCGCCAATAATGCGCAAGATATGGGCACACGCACACCGCTGTGAAAATAAAGATTTAATAAAGACATCCTAATTAAAAAATTGTAACTTCATCCTAAATTTAATAAAGGCATCCAAAAAAATTAGTAAAGGCATCCTAATTTGCAAATAAATATACGCGAGTTCATCCTAAATATTTAATAAAGGCATCTTAAATATTTAATAAAGACATCCTAATTTTCAAGTAAATATTTGTAATTGCATTCTAAATTTATTAAAAGGATCCTAAATATTTAATAAAGTCATCCTAAAAATTTCATAAACCATCGTAATGTTGAAATAAATATTTGTAATTTCATCATAAATTTAATAAAAGCATACTAAATATTTAATAATGGCATCCTAATTTTTAAATAGAAAAACTACCTGAAGTGTAACTTCATCCGCATCGGGAGGAGGGTTTCCAAATTGAGCCTCCAAATATTATAGGTCGATTTTTCCACCGTCCCACACTTCGTCAGGGGGCATCACACCCATTTGTTCAGCAAATAGAGTTGGCCAATGGCCAACGCTACACTCGTAATAACACTGTCGTCTGTAGGCAACCCCAGAAGGTAGACAACATCCTCCAGCGTGATTGTTGCCTCGCCAATTGAAAGATGAAACGTGTGCGTCTCGGGCCTCCACTGTTCTATCAGCGCGCTGATCAACGATGGTTTTACCTTCACCCCCTATATACCGTGCTATGTGGCCAAAACCGGCGCGCTGAATCCACTCCATAATAGCATCAACGAGTGGGATGTTGATACGGTTAAGGTAACATTGTAAATTACGTTTGTATCCCTTCAAAAAATAAAATAAAATATTTAGTAAAATAAAAAAATTTAATTAAATAAAATTTTTTAAAAATTAATAGGGAAAAGTAATACCGTTGGATCTCTTCTCCAATATTGATTGTAGTAAGTCGCCTCGTTGCGTAATAAGCCCTCCATCATATCGAATGAAATATAAAATTTGCCGATAATTTGTTATAAAAAAGCTAAAGAACTCGCGTTCTGTGGTTGATATGGGGGTAAGGCCTCCAATTTATAGAAGACCTCGCGTCCTTTAGGATGCGATTTTAATGAACCTCGCGCTCTGTAGAACGCGATATCCGTATACCTCACGTCCTATAGAACGCGAGGTTCATTGAAAAGGCGCGTCACGGAACAGACACGTGAACTATAAATAATATTAATAATAATAATAATCATCATAGTAATAATAATTATTATTATTATTATTATAATTATAATAACAATAATCATAATAATAATCATAATAACAACAACAACAACAACAACAACAATAATAATAATAACAATAATAATCATAGTAATAATAATAATAATAACAATAATAATAATAATAATAATAATAATAAAAATAATAAAAATAATAATAATAATAATAATAATAATAATAATAACAATAATAATACACAATATGTTGTCATTAGTAACTATAAATAACGCATAGCGCAATATTTGGGAAATTAGTTTGAAAAAAACTTCCCAAATACGCGTTATGTTGCCATTAGTAGCTGCAATTGAAAACTGCTTACGTGAATATGCTTACATGAATACAGAAAAAATTTCTGTGGGTGCTCCTTGACTCCCCCAAGAGTTTGCTATTTATAGAGGGAGGTGAATCTGCTGACGTGGCAATCTCGCGTTCTGTAGGACGCGAGGTCATTTAGATGTTGGTATATATATATGCACGGCGATGGATTTTCGTAACCAGATCAGTTTTTCTCAGTTAAATATGAGTTCGTGTCATGCTGTGTTTTTTGCAGTTGAAATTTTTTTTGTCCGAAATATTTTTCTTTTATGATAGTTGGAGTTCACGTAAAGATTTGTGTTCCGCGGGGTTCATTGAATAATATTTACCGACATATCGCAATATTTGGGAGGTTGTGGGCGGCTGCGTCCCCTTCAATGGAAGCTTCTGTAGCTGTCATCGAGAGGACCT
This sequence comes from Hibiscus tridactylites, assembly GCA_958450335.1. Classification (NCBI taxonomy): domain Eukaryota; kingdom Viridiplantae; phylum Streptophyta; class Magnoliopsida; order Malvales; family Malvaceae; genus Hibiscus; species Hibiscus tridactylites. The sequence continues at coordinate 31,989,375 of OY288273.1, read as the reverse complement.
CGGCTACATTTTTGAAACAAAACGACTTTTAGAAGCGAGGGCGGATTCAGATCGACCATGTTGCATATGTAGCCCTATTTTGCGAATGCGGCCGATGCCGATTACATTTGCTAATGTGGATCAAAGCTGCTATCATTTCAGAAGAAATCTGATTATCGCGCTCTGCTTCTTTCACTCGGGACCTCCGATCACATTTGCCCACCGACATTAGCAAAGACCAGACCTTTGCTTTCTTTTCCAAGCAGACCTCCAATCACATTTGCCCACCGGACTATTTTGCATATAGTGTTTCGACTTTTGTAGATATTTTATCGAGTTGTCTTAATTTACTTATTAAAGAATACATGTTGAAAGTTTTGTTAAATGAAATGCGAATTAAAGTTTTCATTCGAGTTAAATTTACTTATGTTGCGCTTTTTCTTTACTATAAATACCCATGAATTCCACCATTATTTAATATAAATATCGAACAATTCCACCATCATTTCGAATGAACGATAACATAGAAAATGTCACTTATGTTGGGAGCTAGCGTTAAATGACTTACGGACATCTCCAATTGTCTGAAATATTCAAACATGTTTTCAATTATTCAAACATAACACGTGTATACAGTAGGACTATTATTAACTATGAGAAAAAGGACATCGTGTTTCATAGAACGCGAGTTCACGTTAAGAACCTCGCGTTTTACAGAACGCGAGTTCACTTTAATTCTGTGGAGATCAGCACGTGAGTTTGATCTATATATTTGCATGCGGATGGATTTTCGTAACCAGTATAAGTTTTTCATGATTTCCTGCATATGCTAGGATTTTGAAGTTGTATGTTTTTTGTATTTTCTCTTCGTTAATGATTTAATACAACTCAATCATGATTTTGTGTTCAGTTGGGTTGAGACTCCCGCATGATCCGTTGATTGAAGAATACTTGCCGACATGTCACAATATTTGGGAGCGTGTGGTCGTCTGTCGTTGTTCGTCAAGAAGTGCCTAGAGAGTTTCCAGTAAAACTTTTCTAGAGCCTCTTGAGAAATATTTTGTGAAATTCGCCACTTCCCCTAACCATCTAGGAGACTCTTGGTGACTCTTTTCTGAAGTCCAGGGTCAAAGAAGCAAGGGCGGATTCAGATCGACCAGAGTGAAAGAAGCCGGTGCCGATATTATTTCTCCACCTGGATTTTTTGCATATACTGTTTTGACTTTTTGTAAATATTGTATCCAGTTGTCTCAATTTACTTATTAACGAATACTTGTTGAAAGTTGAAAGTTTTGTTAGATGAAATGCGAAATAAAGTTTTGATTCGAGTTAAATTTACTTATGTAGTGTTTTTCCTTTACTATAAATACCCACGAATTCCACCATCATTTGCACATTCCAAATTCTCTCTAAACACCCAATCTTTGTTGCCCTTATGGTAAAATTTCAGGCAACATTTTATTTTCTCGATACTTATTTTGAGTCAACAATCACCGGCAAAATATCACTGAAAGATTTAATATAGTTGACAACAATTGAGGTTAGTAAACGCACCGATAAACAAATTTCTTCCTTGGAATGTCAAATCCCAACACCGTCAGCAAACGAAACGCACTACGTTATGAAGCTTACGAACGAAACAGACGCTCGTAACATGTATGACCGGCTCAATTCCGTTGGAGCTAGAGACGTCGATTTAAATGTTAAGTTTGATGAGGTCAACGCCGACGAAGGTAGTACGTCCGCACCCGTACAACTTGCTCCGAACACTGAACACGTACCGTCTTCACCGGATGTTGATGCGGCTGCCGACGAGCTGCAGCTTTTTATGTACAGACGTAGACAAAGAAAACAACAGCTGATCGAAGAACTAAACCTAAGTTCAAACGTGTCCACTGACTACGATGATTCAGATTAACCATAAACTTCTGAAATTATCTTGCAATTATGTTATATGACGTCTTTTTTCATCCTTTATTAATGTTCAACAGACCTCGCGTTATGTAAAACTACTAGTATTCAATTACATTACTAAACTACAATTGTCTCAGTTATTCAAACATAAAACGAGTACATAGTACGAGTTTTATTAATTCTGACGTAATCTCTGTCTCAATATATATAAAGGGACCTCGCGTTATGCAGCACTTGTGGTATTCAATTACATTACCAGACTACAATTGTCTCAATTATTCAAACATGTTCTCAATTACACAAACAGACAATGAGTACACAGTGCGATTATTATAACTTCTGACGGAATATCTGCGGCAAAGCAATTAAAGCGACCTCGCGTTCTACAGAACGCGATGTTCATAAGGCCTCGCATTGTGTAGAACGCGAGGTCCTGCTTATCGCGTTCTGTAGAACGTGATGTTCGTAAAGCCTGCCTCCCGAGTAGCATTATCCCTTACTTGTCCAAAGTTAGGGGGCTGCCTCCCGGGCACCATTATCCCTTACTTGTCCATTATTTGCTTGCTTATCGGTTTTAGGAAATGGACAAGCAAAGTTACCTCTCGGAACCATTATTTGCCTTACACAACCGGATTCTCCGGGATTTCAAGTGGCAATAATTTTCCCTATATATGAAGCAGAACCATAAAACGTAAATATATGTTTCAATTGCCAAAACAATTCCTAAAATTTTTCAAGTATAAAAAAACCAGAAGTCTTTCACAAAATATTCAAATGGCCATACGAGGCGTTACTACTCTAGTTTACTACGATGGGCAGATATTCGATGATACCGAACTCGACGTCGTTTTTCACTGCGAAGATCAGGTAACGCTAAAGATTCCGAGGATATTATCGTTCAAGAAGTTGGTAAAGGAACTAGAGGAAAATGTCCCTCATTTCGATAACCACCGTTTGTCCGACGTGAAGTATTGTGTGCCAACATCTATAGCCCTTTAAGGTACTTTGTATGCCAAATTGCGGAAAATGCTGATGTGGACATGATGCTGGAAACCCACTTCGAGTATTCATTGGGAGGGCCCTCAAGCTGTATGCATCGTTCTCCGAGTCTAATCAAGTTATCCAAATACCAAGCTGGGGCCGGGCGAATTTCGACTTCGATCCGAATGCCAACGTTGATAGCCCGATCGCAAGTCTACGACGTGATTTTAACCTACTGTTCCAAGACAACGAGTTTGGTGCATTGTCATCTGCTCCTCCAAGGTAGTCGTGCTTAGCTAGTATCGGGTTCGACCTGAACCAACCCCCAAACGTTGAATTCGATGCACCAACAAATGCATCGTACAATTCATACAATCCATACAATCCTTATAGTTTTGGGGGGAGGGAACGTCGGCTCCTTACGTTGCGCACGACCATGAAGCATCATATGGCCGACACTCAATGTATGTCCCTGGCACCGACTACGGTCAACCATCTATGGGGAGACTTTCTTCTTTTGGAGGTGTGGGAGCGTCGTCTTCTTACGCTATGCACGACCATGATTCCTCATATGGACGGCACTCAACGTATGTCCCTAGCACGGAGTACATTCAACCATCTATGGGGGGACATTTTTCTTATGGTGATCTTGATTTTGGTCTTGGAAATGCGATTCGTGAGCGATCTCGTGAGAGGTTTCACGATCGTCGACCCCATCCTCGCCTCCAAGGGTAGTGATCGACAAAGCTCTACTATTCCAGCTCCCAGATGATACTTCTGACGAAGAACTGATTAGAGAACCCGGGCCCGACGGAGACGAGCTGGGGCCATTCTATGATGAACCAGAAGACTTGACAGTTCTATCGGAAGACAATACCGTTCCTCCACCACATTTCGACGAACAGCCGACTGCCACCAACTTTCCTGTAGACGCAACACCAATTTCTATGTTCCAGCCACCATTCCACTTCACAACGGTTGATATGGATGCAATGGACGTCCCTGATTTTCCGCATGACAACATAATAGACGACCGAGTCAACCGTTCTGATGGTGAACTGAGAATTGGTATGACGGTCTTCACAAAGGATATTGCGGTGGCGATAGTTAAGTAGTACAACCTTCGTCATAATGTTGAGACGACAGTGGATAAAACCCAATCCAGATACTACAAGGCTTATCGCGTCCAAAAAAATCATGGTTATAAATGGAAAATCTGTATATCACAATTGAAGAGGGCAGGTGACCGTTGGAAAATAAAAAAACTTGCGGGGCCCCATACATGCACCGTTGCTAGCCTCAACCAAGATCACAAGAACCTGGATACAAAGTTCCTCGCGGACATCTTTTCGACACTGATGAAAACAAATCCCACTGTGTCGGTCCCCACTTGTCAGGCTGCAGCTCTAGCTGTCACCGGCTACCGTCCTCAATATTCCAAAGCATGGTATGCAATGAAGCGGGCCAAAGAGGAAATGTATGGCCGATGGGAGGAATCTTACAAAGAGTTGCGCCCGTGGCTTAATCTCCTGCAGAAACACATCACCAGAATGGTTGTCAAACTTGATAAGGTTCAGGCATACAAAAATGATCGTGTCGTCCAAGGTGTTTGTCAATTCCATCGGTTATTTTGGACTTTCCCCCAGTGCATCAACGCATTCAAGCACTGCAAACCGATGGTCCAAATTGACGACACATGGTTGTACGGAAGATATACACAGACCCTACTTCTAGCTATTGCACAGGACGGAAATCGCAAATGCGTTCCTGTTGCATTCGCAATTGTCCAAAAGGAGGATTTGGAGTCTTGGAAGTTCTTCCTTCGGAACCTACGAAAATATGTCCTTGATCCTGTAATACGAAGAAGGGATGGAGGGTATGTGTTATTTCTGACAGAGGCGCAGCGCTGTTGTGGGCGATACAAAATTTGGGTGACTATTGGAAGCCTCCATACATTCACCACCGTTTTTGTTTGCGACACATAGCCGCAAACTACCTGCTGCAATTCAAGAACCGTGATGAACGTCAAATGGTGCTCGATATGGGTACGTCCTTTATGTCATTTTCATTTACTTTATTACTTGTTCCTCACTTTCATTTATGACCTTTCTGCATGTGTTTTTCGCCCATAACTATTCAATTGTCATCCCGTAGGCAACTCGCACTACAAACAAGAGGTGGTTGACCTGCTCGAGGAACTGAGAGCGAGAAACAAACATGGCGCATATTACCTTGAAAAAATCCCAAAGGAAAAATGGCTTCGATCGTATGACGAGGGTAAACGTTATGGTCACATGACAACGAACTTGGCTGAGGCAGTGAACTCATCACTGAAGGGAGTGCGGCAGTTGCCTATCACTTCCATTGTCAAAGCGACCTATTATCGTTTGGCTACCCTTTTTGCAACCTTGGGGAGGTAAGCAACTGAGTACATGGCAGGTGGACACAAAGTCCATCCGGATTTCCGCACAAAACTTTACACTCAATTGGGCCAATCAAGACAGATGACTGCAACTCTCTTCTCGCGAGAAGGGCACATGTTTCGTGTTGCAGAATTCTCCAAGCAGTTGGAAGGCATTCAGCACAACGCGTACGTGGTAAATCTGAGGGAAAGAACATGCGAGTGCGGAATTTTCCAAACATTCAAATACCTCTACGCACACGCCATTGCTGCTTGTACTAACCAACGGATACAATACATGCATCTGGTTGATCCGGTATACTTACTCGAAACGGTGTTTAAGGTTTACGAAAAAGAGTTTCCTCCAATCAGAAATGAGGTTGATCCGAATGTCGTGGACACTAAACCGATCATACGCCCAGATCCAGCACTACTACGAGCTAAAGGACGTCCACGTTCTACAAGAATACACTGTGTCGAGGATATGGTCGAACATCGAGAAAAAACCGGACAAAGGAAGCATTGTAGTGTATGTAAAAATCCTGGACACACAACTCCTAACTGTCCTAATCGCTCAGCCCCTCGTCTTAATTAATTATTTTTAATTTGTATATGCGAGTTCGCCCATGACAATCGAATCAATAAAGTCAGTATACTTCGATTTATACAGTACGCCATCTTATATTTTCTCAATCATTCAAAAAAATATGTTATGATAGTGTTTTCGAAGCAACTTTAAGTCGGTGTAGAATGGATTGAAATTGACCGTGTCAGTGTCATTCGATAGAGAATTTCCAGTACTACGACCCCAAACTCGATGTTAGCTAAAAATTTAAAATTTCTACGTATGAAATTTTGCTCGAATGCCTATCGACATTTGTTCAAATGCAACTTCATTCAAAAAAAGATGATAGCATAGGGTTTTCGAATCAATTTTAAATCATTGTAGAATGGACGAAAATTAACCATGTTGGTATCATACGATAGAGAATTTCTAGTACTACGACCCCAAACTCGATGATCGCTAAAAATATACGATTTACACGCCCGAAATTGGGCTCGAACAGGCCTACCCACACTTGTTTTCCCTTGTTCTTCAGCCCAGTTTTGCACAGAACTCGCGTCCTGCAGAACGCGAGGTCTGTGCGATATATTCAGCCGCCCTTTCAAATTCTCGTGGACCTCGCGTTCTACATAAAGTAAATGACTACTAAAATTTAATAAGTCATAATTTCGGTGGGAAGCGAGAGAGGGTACCTACCCTAAATCAAATAATGGGCTTTAACAATGCTTTGAGCCAGTGGCTTTTGCACTGCACAAAGTAAAGCAAGTTAGGAGGAGAGAATTTAATTAGAGCTCTTGTTTTCTTTCTTTTTACAAATTTTATTTTCAATATTTTGTATAAAATTAATATTCAAATATTGATACGAAAATACCATTTAAATGTATACAACCATCAATAAAGTCCTTTAAGAATCGAAAAATCAAAGCGAAATAATTCAAATAATATTATTTTGGATAAAATTCAATTACCATTGCGATTGGGAGTTTGGGTATACTTTATTTTACTACTGTTTCCCATCAAGAGCTGCAATCATGAAGCGCAGTTGGGAGAATAAAAATAAAGAGGTGACCTTCCCATGTTATATTGCATCATCTTATTTCAACATTGTGTTTCATCCCACACTTATTACCAAGGTTGTTAAGAATGTCCACTTTATTGTAGAAATCCTGTGCTAATAAAAAAAATATTTTTGGAAAATATATGTACATACTCATGAATATATATATATATGATTAAGGGTAGAAATTAGTAAATTATTTGGTGTTTTTATATAATACTATCTGAATTAGAAATGGTTGTGAACTTTAATGGTTAAGTTGCTAGTAAAACTTTTGCCGTTCCTCTTTTCTCCCAACTCCAATCTCTACCCGTTCTCTCACCGTTAAATTTCGTTCTTTTGAAGTCTCCCGGCAGTCTTTTTCTTCTCTCTTTTTTCGATTTTTACTTTCATCTGCTTTCTTTTTCTTTCCTTTCTCCTTTCCTTTAATTCTTTCAATCTAAATATGTTGTTGAAGAAAAAAAATAATGTTATTTTAACCATCGATATTCAACTCATTTGTCAACTTATTTGGATTGAATTTTACAGAAGTTTAATATGGGAGCGTCCCTCCCGACCCAATTTTTCTCATTCAAAACGTCAAGAATCGAACCTTTAGCTTTGCTTAAGTGACTCAACGTCTCATCCTACTAGACCAAATGATTGTTGGTAGAAATGATATTTTTTAACATATCAATTTGATACAATGTTTATACTATTCAGATTTTCTTTTACTCATAAATAAAAAATATTGAGTGCTTAAGTATGCTCGATATCACGTTCTTTTGTCTTTTGTGTCAATGATATGCGATTGAGTTAAACTTAATCGGTAAAGGAATATAGCTTTGGATAGTCATTTTTTTGTACGTATACATAAAGGGCACACATTATTCAGCAATTGAGGAAGATGTTTTGGCGATTCATCAAATTATAATTGATGAAGTGGGGAATGGGACCATATATATCAAGACATTATTCATATAGAAACACCATATGTTGAAAGCTGATCATTCTGCTTATTCAATTATATATATATATATATATATATATGCTAATCGTGTACCCAGTATGCATGTTCTCATGTTTTCCATAATCTTGTCTTCTCTATCAGCACGAAATGTATCACAAATAAATAAAATAGAACTCATTCTGGCAGAATTAGACAAAGAGTCGTCATATACCGTGATGAGTATTTGCTAGAAGTCCCTAACATGAGATGACAGTTATCATAATAATTTATGAGTAGTCTTGTCTTAAGTAGAATAAAATCTACTTATAATCAAATCTACTTGCGCTTTTATTTGGAAAAGTGTATGTTGACATACCATCCACAAGCTCACTAAAAGCCTCTTGTACACAATTTGTATTAGATAATTTTACCACGGAATCAATTCCTCCAAAATATATTGATCACTCTTATGAAGAATATTATGAAAGATACTAACAAAAAAGTATAATGCATAAACATATATAATCACGCAACTACAAATATAATATATAATCATGTATTATTCAAATACTTATATATATATATATATATATATATATATATATATATATATATATATATATATATATATATATATATATTTGAATACAAATATTGATATCACTACTTTAAAAAATTTCAATAACATAACTTTAAAGAATGACGCTGACACGACAGTCTTCGACAAGTAGTGGTAATTGTTTGGTTCTAATCGCGGAATTATGGGCTATACATGACACTCTTCTACAAGTATGGAGATTGAAATATCAACTCGAGTTGAGCTCGAGATGGACAACTTGGAGGTGTCGAAGATCCTGGCCGGTGTATCGAGTAACATGGCTGGATCAGCCATTGTAGATTCGATCCTTGTTTTATTGGCTAAAGATTGGACCATCCAGTCTTGGGACATTGTTCGTGAGATGAACGTTGTTGCCGATAGATTCGCGAGGATTATCAGTTGGGGTGACTACGTTCTCGGAATCACCCCTGGATTTAAACCTTGTTGTTGCTGTTGAGACTCTTATGTCTGCTTAATTAGCTTGCTCTATTTCAGTATTAGCAAATAATAATAATAATAATAATAATAATAATAATAATGACAACAACAACGCTGACCTGACTCCATCAAATTTTTTAAATTCATTTCTCAATTATAATTAATTAAAGTAATTTTTAGTTTGGAATTTTATAATTTTGTATCGAAATTCCTTTACCCACGATATTTTTAAATTCACAACTTTTTACATTAATAACCTATTAATAACGTGACATTATGAGATTGTGACATGTCATACAAATAATTAAAATTTTAAATTTAAAGATCAATGTATACCAAAAAAGTGTTTAAGAATTAAGTTTTTAAATAAGCAAAAAAACCCTACGATGCATGCTCCTATTTTCTCGGAGAATGCTGGAATCCCTACGGCGGCAAAGTTTTGTGATTCGAGTGGACAGCCACCGGGAGAAGTGATAGCCGGCTCTCTCCCAGCAACGGTGGAGACGCAAGGCCATGCTGGAGATATGGAGGTGTTGCCGGCTGCGAAGGCGGCGGGAGAAACTGTTGCTGCGGAAGGGCTGGACGTCGATATGGCTGCGGCTGGAGTGGAGCAACCGCATCTGGGGGTGGTTGACGGAGGGGCTGGTGTCGGAGAAGGGAACAAGAAATCGTACGCCTCTATGGTGGCGGGATCGTCATCAGGTGGGGTGGGCACTATGGCTACAGTGGCCGATGATGGATTGGAAGTTTTGGATACTGACTTCGTGGTGGATCGAACTGGTTTGTTTCCTCGCATATCTTTTTCGGAGCGAATTCATGCTCGTATTGATGATAGCATGCAAAACACTATTATTGTGCGACCCCTTGGTCGATCGATCGGTTTCAAAACCTTGGCGACTCGTGTGCATGCAATTTGGAAGACGGCAAAGAATTTTCAGGTTATCGACTTGGACAATAATTATTTTTTGGTAAAATTTGAATCAGTAGAGGACTATACTAAGGTTTTGACGGGGGGACCATGGACTTTGTTTGGATGTTATTTGACGGTACAACCGTGGAGTAGGAGTTTTTCGACTGCGGAAAAATATCCATCTCAGGTAGTTGTATGGATTCGATTGCCGGGTTTGCCTTATAGATATTATTCTCAGGCTTTGTTTACAAGAATTGCAGACGTAATTGGGCGTGTAATAAAGATTGACTATAGCACGGCTTTAGGCGAAAGAGGGCGTTTTGCGAGACTTGCGGTGGCGGTGGACTTGAGTAAGCCTCTTTTGTCTTGTATTGGGATTGATGGTTTCGTTCAAAAGCTTGAGTATGAGGGATTGCATTTGATTTGTTTTAAGTGTGGTCGATATGGACACTCCCTGGCTTCGTGTGTTCATTCGGTTGGTGAGGGGGAGAATATGGATGTGCCGTCAGAGACAGTGGAAAATAGTAAGGCCGATGATTTGAATAAAGACATAACTAAGGATGATTTATTTGGCCCTTGGATGGTGGTTGAGAAGCCCCGACGCCGAACGAATCGGGGTTATGGAACTAATGAAAGTGGAAATTCGAGGGAGCGTAGGGGTTCTCGGTTTGAAGTCTTACACGCGTTGCATGGAGATGATAGTGGTATGGATGGGGGGAGGCCAACGGAAGTGGCAGGTGACGCGGTGAGTGCGGCGAAAAAGGATGTGCATGGGAAGCGGCCAATGGGCCATGATGCGCCGCCTTTGCGACACATATCAAGACCGGTGGGGGGTATTAAATTTTGTGAGGTTGGTTCTGGTAAGGCTGCCGAGAAAGTGGGCAAGATTGGTGAAGCTACAGGGGCTGGGGTTACGACATCTGTCGTGCATGTCGAGCAGGGAGGTCCAGCCGTTAAAGGCAAAGAAACTACAGTGAGTGCGGCAGCGGCTATCTCGCCTGTTGCTGGGAAGGGAACTGACATGCCGAGTACCAATTTAATAAGCAGTGGGGTGACGCCGTTGGTTGAGGTGGTGTCGTCCATGGAGGGAGTTGATTCACAAGCCGTCCAGTATACACCTGGGATTATATCAGGCTCACATAAGGCGTTATCAATAAAGGAAGGGCGTAACGATTTTAAGTCAACGTCAAGATTTCGGCATGGTACTAGTTCTAGTAAAGTGGGGAGTTCGTTATCTGCAGTACAGCGTAAGAGTCTAAAGGTTTCGAAGAAGCAGGAAACTCGAGTACCTCCCCGCCCGATCCTTATAGAATGGGTATCGGAACTTTCTTCGAGACTTGATCAGGCGCAGGATACTGGACAACAAGGTAACCAGGGTGTTACTGATAGCTTGGGCGATCGGATGATGGAGGTGAATCGGATTGATGCTGACGGGAATGGTGGGATCGGTGGGAAAGAAAATTGCCCGCCATCTCAGTAAGCTCTGGTTTGGTTTGAGTATTTCTCCTTTAGTTTATTTTATTTTTACAATGAATATTATGTTCTGGAATACACAGGGTGCGGGAAGTGCTGAGTTCCGGCGCCATTTTAGAAATTTTGTACGTATTAATAATCTTCAGATTGTTGCTTTGTTTGAACCGCGGGTAAGCTACGGTGAAGCTGATAGAGTTATTCAGAGATTTGGGTTTCAGAACTCTTTTCGGATTGAGGCGCGAGGCTTTAGTGGTGGTATCTGGTTATTATGGAGGGATGGGTTGGATGTGGAGATTATGTCTGTATCTAACCAGTTCATTCACGGAAGGGCACGAAAGGTTAGTTCTGAAAAGTGGTTCTTTTTTCACTGCTATTTATGCTAGTCATAATGCTTGTATTAGGCGACATTTGTGGGATAAGTTGAAACGTCTTGATCCGGGGGGGTGTGGAACCTTGGGTGTTAGGTGGTGACTTTAATGCAATTCTCCGGAAAGAGGAACGTTGTGGTGGCTCTTGCGATGTTTTGGGGACTAGTCCTCTCTTTCAAGAGCTTATTGATACTTTAGAATTGACAGAATTGGAGTTTAAAGGGGATAAATTTACTTGGAGTCGTGGGGATTTGTATCAAAGGTTGGATCGCTGTTTGGTGAATAACGCCTGGCTTATGGAATTTCCGGTTTCGATCGTTATACATTTGGATAGAGTGGGTAGTGATCATTGTCCGCTACTAGTCAGACAGGATGGGGGTAGATTTCAGAATGGTGAGAGGCAATTTCGGTTTTTATCGGCGTGGCAGGAACACCCTGGATTCCATGAGGTTCTTGAGAAAGCGTGGGATGGATCCTTACCTGTCACTACTAACGTTCGAAAATTCCAAGAGGTCATGAAGGATTGGAATATCGATGTGTTTGGGCATATAGGGAAGCAGAAGAAGAGATTATGTGCACGCCTTAGAGGTATCGATAGGGCTTTACAGCGTTCGTATTCAAACTTTTTGGTTGAGTTGAGGTGCACTTTGAGGGCTGAATTAGATATTGTGTTGGAACAAGAAGAATCGTTGTGGTTTCAGAAATCCAGGAGTCAGTGGATTTTGCATGGGGATAGGAACACTCGCTTCTTTCATGCATCCACGATGGCACGACGACGTGCTAACCTTATTTTGGGACTCAAATCAAGCAGCGGAAATTGGGAAACAGATCAGGGCGTGCTACGCGCGGGGGCGATTGAATTTTATAGGAAACTCTTTACGGCTTATCAGAATTGTCAGGGTTTATACCATATCCGGGGGAAGTTTCCGCGAATGCAGGAAGCGGTGTGGAGATCGCTAAGTACTCCGGTCATGAATGCTGAGATTAAAGCGGCAATTTTCGACATGGATCCGTGGAAAGCCCCGGGGATTGATGGTTTACATGCGGGATTCTATCAGATGAATTGGGATGTGGTAGGCGACAGTGTATGTCGATGTATACAGCGCATTTTTGCAGGGGAATCGTTTCCGAAAGAATTGAACAAGACGATTATGGTGTTGATTCCAAAAGTTGCTGCGCCCGAAAATATGAGCCAATTTCGACCTATTAGTTTGTGCTCCGTACTATATAAGGCTATTACGAAGGTGGTGGTTAATCGGATTAAACCCTTTTTATCAGATTGGATCTCTGAGTATCAAACTAGCTTTGTTCCGGGGCGTGCTATTACAGATAATATAGTGATTGCCCAAGAAATCATTCATTCGATGTCCAGGAAAACAGGAAAGCGGGGTTGGATGGCTTTAAAGGTTGACTTGGAAAAGGCGTATGATAGACTTGAGTGGAATTTTATTGACGATACTCTCAGAGATGTTGGGTTCCCGGATTCTTTACGGCAGCTGATTTTGACTTGCGTTTCCAGTGTATCGACACAGATTAGTTGGAATGGACCGTTAACTGATGCGTTCTTTCCGACCCGCGGTATCCGGCAAGGCGATCCCATATCTCCATACTTATTTGTGCTTTGTATAGAGAGACTGAGCCAGGCGATTCAGCAGAGAGCTAACTCAGGTAATTGGAAGGGATTTCGGTCTTTTCGTCAGAGCCCGGTTATTTCGCATCTGATGTTTGCCGACGATATGGTTTTATTTGCCGAGGCATCGATGGAGCAGTTAGATGTGATAAGAGAGGTGCTGATTGAGTTTTGCAGGTTTTCCGGTCTTAAGGTGAATGTGCAAAAATCTAGTATATATTTTTCAAAAAATGTCACGCAGGAAGATCGGCATTCACTGAGATCGGTGGCGGGTTCCTTGGAGGTATCGGACCTCGGACGGTATCTTGGTGTTCCCATTTTGCATAGGCGGGTAACGCGAGGGACGTATGCCTATATTATTCAAAAGGTACGTGATCGTTTATCAAATTGGAAGGCGAAGTATCTGTCGTTTGCCGGAAGGATTACTCTTGCCAAAGCTGTGCTGTCGGCGATTCCTTATTATGCCATGCAAACAACCAAGTTACCGGTGGGTGTGTGTGACGAAATTGAAGGGTTGATACGAAAGTTTGTTTGGGGGAGTTCATCTGATAAAATTGGTGTGCATCTGGTTAACTGGAATGATTTGTGTAAACCGATGGAGTTCGGTGGGTTGGGTTTCAAAAAGCTTCGCGATCAAAACGATACGTTTCTAATGAAGATTGGTTTTAATTTAATTGCGAAACGAGATCAGCTGTGGGTTCGGTTCTTGCGCGCTAAATATAAGTGTAGGGAGACTATACCATTGTCAATTACTAGAGGAGGTAGTTCGCATCTTTGGCGAGGGGTTTCGGCCGTATGGAATGAGGTGCGCGATGGGATAATTTGGAAGGTTGGACATGGGAAGGACATCGATTTTTGGCGGGATGATTGGGTGAATGGTATTGGCCCGCTGGAGCTTGTTGTCTCTCAATCCGAGATGTTACCGGATACTTTTACATCCCTCAGGGAGATGACGACGAATGATGGACAGTGGGATCGACAACGGTTTCAGCACATGTTAGATGAGGAAGTTGTCGATAGGATTATGGCGGTGAAGGCACCTTTGGAGGGTGATGTGATCGATGGGCTTGGTTGGCAGTGGAATGCTAATCAGAGCTTCACGGTGAAGTCGGCGTATGCGGCGCACCAACAGCATGCGGGGGCGTTGACTGATATTTTGTGGCGGTTGGTGCACCATTGGCAAGGGCAACAACGAATCCGGATGTTCCTCTGGTTGGTATGCAAAGGAAGATTGTTGACGAATGAGGAGAGATGTCGACGGCATATGGCGGATTCAACGTCATGCTTGAAATGTGGGGCAAGTGTTGAGAGTATCAACCATATCTTCCGGGAATGTTGGTTAGCAAGATCGGTTTGGTCGAAATTGATGCCGACCGTGCTTGGCAACTGGTTTTATACCGGTTCGATACAAGAATGGATGCTTCGGAATTTAAAGTGTGAGTCGGTCTTGTGGGATGGAAGCTCTCGATGGGACCTTCTGTTTGGGATAGTGCTGTGGAATCTATGGATAGCTCGAAACAATCTTGTTTTCACAGGCGAGTCTAGGGATAGTGAGGAGGTTGTTGCACGCTGCCTTCAAATGCTGCTGACCACGGAACGGGCGCTGCAGACACGCCGGATCGTTGCACAGCAGCAGGTAGTAACGCGCCAGCAGCAGTGATGTTGGGAACCACCAGCAGCCTCGGGGTGGAAGGTGAATGTTGATGGAGGCTGCGATGGTTCGACGGGAATGGCATCTTGCGGTGGCGTCATCCGCGATACAACAGGTCGGTGGAAAGGTGGTTTTACGAAGTTTATTGGGAGGTGTAGTGCGATGGATGCGGAGATGTGGGCGATTCATGAGGGGTTGCGTTATGCTTTAAGTTGTAGTGTAGAAAATGTTGTGCTTGAATCGGATTGCGCGGAGGTCGTTCGTGTGGTGACAAAGCAGGATGGTAGGGCGGATTCAAACTCTATGGTGAGGGCGATTCGAACCCTGAGGGGTTTATTTCGAGTTTGTGAGATTAGACATGTGCACAGAGAGGCAAATAGAGTTGCGGATGCTTTGGCAAAGTTAGGACCATGGCAGGATTATGAGGCGATCTATCTTGACTATCCGCCTGATGCGGTGTTGGGAATGTTGCATGCTGATTTGTCTAATTAGTTTATTCATGTTGATCGAGTTATTTTGTTGTAATACTATGGTAAGTACTTTTTTCCTCCATTTAGGTTAGGGAGGTTTTTAACGAGGCTTGCCATAGTATTTTATTCCCTTGATTAATAAAAAAAAAAGTGTTTAAGAATTAAGTTTGAAAAAAAAATCAAATTCAAAGCTTTAAAAGTTATTTAAATGGTTTGTCAACAGTTTTGGGCTTTAAGAAGAAAGTTGAAAAATAAAAGCTACCTTTTCAGATTTTCAATTGTTGTAAAGCATTTTGGCTTTTCAGAATGTAATATTTCTCTCTTTTTCTTATGAATCTTTACAAGTTTGAACTTTGAAGTTAGCTTTGTTGTAAAAAGGTAATTCCTAAAGTAGGGTTTATTAATATATTAAATTTGACTTATATATATTATAAAATGTTAAAAACTTATTAGAAATTTAGACTGGCTGAGACTTAATATGAAATTGCGAAAGGAGAAAAAAAGTGTCAAAAAATATTATTAAACAGATAAATATAATTCTTATAAATATTGTCAAAAGTGAATAAAAACAGTCGAAAAAATATCACAAAGGGTTCTAATGAAATTCTTAAGTTCTTTCTTTTTACCTAATTATACTAAATTTTGTTAGATCCTATTGCAGTACTTATTTAGTGTCAATTAAAATGTAGATTATAATTTTTATAAATCAGGTTAACGAGGTGTTGATATAACGATAAATTTGAAGTATTGGTAAAGTTGAGATTCAAGGTTTGAATCTTATCCTGTGTAAATTTCATATTTTTATTATAGTTTAAACGTTAAGTTTCACTATATAATTATTTAAGGATTATGATCCACTTAATAGTGTAACACTTAAAAGTTTTATATGTTTTTTTTGTAATTTTTTTTTTGGTTTTTTAAGGTGTCCATTAGAGCGAGTCTAGTGACTATGTCCATATAGAAGGTAGATTTGGCCACAAATTTTAAAGTTGTTCAATTCTCAGGGCAAAGATCGAACTTTCGACTACTGATTACAGTAGGAGAGGCCTTTACCATCTCACCTAAGCCTTGTGGTTAATCCTAACCCTTTATTTAAATGTACGCACTATTTATTTTTATAATCTCAAATAAAATAAATTATTTTTTTCATCACGCAACTTTCTTCTCACTCTTATTTTCTTCGCTAAAATTTAATTTTTTAATTTAATCATTGAATTTCCGATTTGCATTTTCTTCATACAAACATCGCGAACTATTGCGGCGTTGATTTTAGCGCACTTCTTGCGGCGCTTTTTTTAGTGCTGGGAGAGTTTTTAACGGTGTTTTAAAAGGCCGCTATAGGACTAAAAAACGCCGCTAAAGACCTGTTTTGCTGTAGTGAAGCCGTAACTCAAATTTCGATCACCATTCGCCACGAACGATTACCGTCGATGACCATTAAATTCAAAGGATCTACACTTTATTGAATCCGAATTTGACTTCCGTTTCACAAAAATTTCAAGGCCACCACCATCCCGAAAGCTTTTTCCAAGAAACTATTGGTGGCAATTGTCCTCTCTTGAAATCAATCAGCACTGCAAAAGCTTCCACAATGCCTGCTTTCGAACTTTTGAGAAAATAAGGCTTGCAGGCCATGCTCAACGGTGGTCCTCACCTTGAATATCTCCACTAGCGGCAATGTTTCAGTGTTCGTCTGGGGAACCTGAAGAAAAGCAGTGTTGAACGCATAAAAACCTTGTGATTCAACCATTATTTAATGAAGGCTTAATATAAAAATAAGTGTTCAAACCATGTTTTTTGTGTTTAAATTATTTTTCGGTAAAATAAATATTTAAAGTTTCATTTCGTTAATTTTAGGTACTGATAGTTAAAAAGGCATTAACCAATTAAATGTGACATGTTTTAATTTTTAATTTCTTTTAATTAATTTTTTATTTTTTAAAAAAACTCCAACTTTATCAAATTTTACAAAGAAAAAAATAAATCAAAAAATAATTATTTATTATTGTTTAAAATAATATTAATTATTTAAAAAAAATTACTGACGTGGCAAAGTACAACATCAACGTCCTAAGCTAAGTTAACATACCACACCATCATAAGAAACTTAAGTTTGAAGTTAGAAGATTTAGTCATGATTTCAGCAGGCAACCCAACTTTATACAACCAATCAAAGTTTTTTATTTGTTGGGACATGTTTTTCTGTTAGCCAAGCATTGGGCAATCTAAGATTATTGCTTAATTGAAACGAATGCTATGAATGCCCTAATAATCATGTGTCTTTGTCCCTTATCAATCCCTACATCGATTTAACTTTTTAAATATAAATTTTTAATTTCTAAATGTTAATTCTTAAAAATAATTACATAAATTTTTATATAATTTGTTTTTTAGTTTTTATATTATTACCTCTAAATTGAAGTTCAATGTATTTATTTTAATTTGACATACTTTAATATTCTTTTTCTATGATATTATTATTAGGTTTGAATTGATAATAGTTTTAATATTGGGGGATAAAATGTTATTAATATTGACTGTTATTTCCATTAGGACGTTGATGTTGTTAATAGATTTTTATGACGATAATTAATAATGTTATAATCTTTTACTAATTTGTTTTTTACGTTTAAAATACAAATTGTTTTCTGAATTTGACTACTCTGGTCAAGTTACTCTGAACCAATTTTTCATCCAAATTGCCTCCTAAACTTTAAAAATATCATATAACCTATAATTACCCTTAGGATGAACAAATATATAATTTTAAACCCTTTTTTCTTTGTCGATATGTCACTACCTTAGTAGTTCATATCGATAGAATATTTAAATTTTAACGCGGTTAATTTTATAAGTCATTTCGGACCCATTTAACAAAGATTGATGAACCCCGTTAGTCTTCAATGATCGTTTTTAATGAAGTTGGGTAAAACAGTTGTGTATGATTAATCAGGCGAGAAAACGTTCGTTTAGTATGATTTTCGTGTATGTTCGATTTTACTTCTTCATTTGGTATTTCAACACCACTCGTTGAAGAAGCATTGTTGAATGGAGCGTTCGTGTCGTGTTTTTTTTTTTATATATATATAGAAAAAACAGTCTGCTCTATGGGGGCAAAGCTATGTGCTATTGTGCTCTATGGGGGTGGATTTGGACATATGAAACTATGGAAGATGAAAGTGATGGCAGCATGGGAGGAGAGGAAGGCGTGCGGTGGACCCCAAGCCATCTGAACTGCCTGCCACCGCGTGCTTAACCCACCTGCCACCGCCTTGGCCCCACTTTCCTAGAATGCTGCTTCATGTCTTTTCCTTTTTTTACTAGGCTGTAAATAAACAATGCATTCAACCAATTAGCCGAGAACCGTATAGTTTATGTTCATTTATTAACATGAATGAGTGATTATGAACAAAATTTTTATGTTCATATAATACACAAACGAACATGAATAAATGTGTATTATGTTCACGAACAAGCTTCATAAAGGGCCTCTAGAGTAGTCTATCCAGATTAGTCATCCATTTTGTTGGATACCAATAATTAAACTCAAAAAAATATTGGTAAAAATAGTGACTAAACTGAAAGCATGCTGAACTTTGAAACTTAAACTGTAAAACTTAAGGAGCAATGGTATAATTTCAAGATTAATGTTACATTAAATTTATGCAAAAGTAATGAAATAAATGATAATGTACCTGAGCAACGAATAGAAATTCTTTGTGTCTCTATTTATGTCTCATGTTATAAGAATAAATTTAAGGTTTAGGGTTTAAAATTAAGCTTTAATGAATTATAAGTATGATGTATTTTTAGGGTTTAAACACGAATCCGATAAAACAAATGCCGGTTATTGTTCTATTAATATCAAAAGGATACTTCACTCACAAAGGGTAAGAATGTCCTGGCATGCATTTGGCAAAGCAGTAATCAAAATCTTTTAGTTCAAAGAATAAAAATAATGACCGAATTCTTACGGGAAGGCCTTTCATTTTTTGTCTGATATTTTGACTAAAGGGGTTATTTTGACCCCGAATTTGACTCAAATTAGTAATGTTGCCCTCGCGTGAAAACTCGTTCAATTAGGTTTTTCAGTTTGCACATTGTAGCAAATTAGCCCATTGACCAACGTTGACTGTTACGGTACTGACATGGCAATCAATTGTGCTGACGTGGCAGTCCACTATGTTGACATGGCGATCTACAATGTTGACGTGACAGTGCATGTGTGATAATGACGTGACGTAGGAGTTGAAATGAGTTTTTTAAATCGAATTTGAGGGCATAATTGATTTTTTTTGCAGAGTTCAGGGGCATAATTCATTTTAATTAAAAGTTTGATAACTTATTTAATATTTAAGCTAAAAATTAACAATTTAAGAAATTATTAAAATTTTAAAAATGGATAAATGATTTGTTTAAAATTTAAATTAATTTAATCGATTTATTTAGTTTTGAATAAAATTAGATAAATAATTTAGTTTTTTAAGTTGAACTTTTACAAATAGGATATACAGAAAATCGGTTAACAAATTGATGAAAATATCCTCTGAGTTGCTAATAATTTTAAAATAATCACATAAAATCAAAATGTTATTCAATTTAAAAAAACCCATAAACTTAATAAAAATAAATAAAATATTTAAAATTTATTAAAAATAAAATTAATAAAAATAAAATGTATTTGAGATTAAAAATGAAAAAATATAAATATAAAAATTAAAAAATGTTTATAAAGTATTAAAAATCGAACACATTTATCAAAAAAGTCTTTGACTTCGTCAGTCTAAATATTACAATTCGTTAAACAAAATTTCAGTGGAATCAACATTGTATTAACGTAACAATAAAACTCATTTTTTTTTCATTTTTCACATAAAATTGATGCTCATTAATATTTGATGTAGAAAAACGAAAGAAACTTTGTTTTTTTTTCTACTTTAACACAAGGATGATTCTATTGAAAATATTCTCAAAAAATATTAGTAGGCTTAGCATATACAGAAACAGTTGAAGAATTTTCCGATGGTTTATAAATATTTTAAAATTTTAATTTTTTATGTTTATAAGATTCCATATTTTTAATTTTATGTTTTTACTTAATTTTTTAAATTTATTATAGTATTTTTATTTTATAATATTTTATGAGTATTTAAATATTTTTAAAATTTAAGTAATTTATTTTTTTAGCTTAAAGATTAAGTAATTTATTAACTTTCAATTAAAATAAATTATGCCCTTGAACTCGGAAAAAAAATTTAATTATGTCCTCGAATTCAGTTTAAAAAATCAATTCAGCTCCTCTGCCACGTCAGCATAGTTGACTGCCATGTCAGCATCGGTAACTGCCACGTCAGCACCGTAATGGTCAACGTTGGTCAATGGGTTAATTTGATGCAATGTGCGAACTAGGCGACCTAATTAAACGTGTTTTCGTGCGAGGGGTTACATTGCTAATTTGGGTTGAACTCGGGACAAAATAACCCTTTTAACCATTTATTTTTTTTAGTGTTTTTTTAGTATATGGCATAAAAAGAGACATGATTAAGGGGCAAAATATTTTTGTTCCCACTATGTTAGGTTCAATAATGAGAATTAAGTAAATATTTTTTTATCGAATATATATATATATAAAGAATAAATATTGTAAAACTAATGTTTTGATATAATAATTGAAAAATGTTTTGGACTAATTTGAAAAGAATTTAAAACTTGTCTTCAAAGTCCAAACAACTTAAATTTATGTTTGAGGCATCTTAAAAGATTTTTGGCAAAGTTTTTTATGCTTCAAAATAGCCAAACTTGAATTTTCAGGTTGCCCGTACCGATACAGTGTATCCCGTATCGATATCTTTTTGCCCAGGTTTCGTTACTGCAAAAACCCATATCGAAACAGGTTTTTTCGTTTCGATACGGAGAGGGATCGTTTCGATATGCCTGGTAAGCGTACTGATCCCCGTTTTAACAACTCCAACGGCTAGTTTCTCAACAGTCATTTAAATGACATACCGTACCGATATTACCTCAAGCGTATCGATACGCTTAGGCTGGCAAGAGCCCAACGACTAGTTTCTGAAGAAGGTCATATCGATACGGGTTCACGCGTATCAATGCGGAAGGCTGTAGAACAACATTAAAGATGGGAAATAAAGTCTTCAACGACTCCAATTCATCCCTAACGACTAGTAACGGCTACAAACTCAAAGAGGAGTATAAAAAGGACCTCCAAGCATCTAGTAATGGTTAATGCTTCAATTGTAATACATCATATGATCAAAATGTGTCTTAGTGCATAAGTGTCAATTCTTTATATAGACAAACACTAGTGAGCCAAAATTGTTAGATTTGCTCAAGTGTTTTAGGATTGAGTGAGAGCTTAATTGTGCAAACAAATACCTATTAGAGGGATTTGAGTTTGCGTATTGGTTTTTATCTCTTTGTAAAAAGGGTTTGATTAAGGCTTTGGGTAGAAAGCTTGATCGGTTTGTAAGGGTTTCCTCCTAAGCCTAGAAAAGGGGACGAATCAATAGTGGATTGATTGGAAATCCTTAGTGAGAAGCTAAGGTAGTGGATGTAGACCTTGGTTAGAAGGTTGAACCACTATAAATCATCTTATCTTTATCGATTTTGTAACACCCGAGTTTGGGAGTCGGGTGAAAATAGTATTAAAATAATATTTCGGATTTCGGTTTTATAATTAAAATAATAAAATATTATTTTAGGCTTCATATATTCAAAACAAACATTTATGTTGGACTTAAATTGGTTTAGAAATCAAATCTCATGGATTTTAGAATAAATGATATTGCCATCTCATTAATGGCAAAGTTGTAATATCATAGATTTTTGAATAAATGAGATTGTCATCTCATTCAAAAAACACACACACGATCAAACAACATACACCAAGCATACTTGATAAACAAGCAAACATACTTACATGACAAGCAAACACCGTGCAATTACAATACAAAAATTAAACTTACATCATTTACCTGCCCAAGGTCTCGGAAACCTTAGGCTCTGATACCAAAAAATGTAACACCCTCGTCCTGGCCCGGACGTTTGATCGGTCTGAGTAGGCTACACGGGGAAAACCGATGTGAAACCCGTTAAGGTCCCACCTCAATTAGCAACCCTGGAAAATTTTCTTTTAACCATATCTTGTCTAAATGCATTATTATGTCCTATGTGAAACCCGACAGCGGAAACACAACAAGATAAAGACAACCATCCAAAAAAACACTTTAAAACAGCCCATTTTTCCCTTTTAAAGCAGGCCGTATCGATACACCTGCAGAGGGTATCGATACGCCTTGACCAAGCCAACTGCCCCAAGTCAAACCAGTGAGACCATATCGATACAGCCCTTGGGCGTACCGATACGCCCTTCTCGGTCAACATCTCGCGGTCAACGATACAAAACCGTACCAATACGCCAAAAACTCATTAAAATCTCAGAATTCCAGAAAAGATTTGGCGTATCGATACGCTCCCGAGTATCGGTACCCTAACCTAAATATGAGTCCCAAAGTGTAGGACCATATCGATACGCCCTTCACCGTAATACCTAAATTTGCAGCAAAATGACTTAAGACTAGACTCTAGATGCGATTTACGACTCCCCTAGCCAGAAACAACATACGTACACCTTTTAACAACCAATATATCAACATACATGACATTCAAAACGAACAAGGATCATGCATCTAAAGGATTCATACATTTACCATAAATAGGACTACTTTGCATTCAAGATTCATGCCTTAGAAACCAAAACATATAAGCATTCATGACATGCAACATAAACAATGTTTACAATTCAAACAAAGCATCAAAAAGCCAAACCAACATCAACATACATCAAAGCTCAAATCAACAACACCTATCCCATTGCTTGACTATTACAATCTTTCAATTTAAGGTTCATACTTGAGCTAACCAAAAGCGACACTTGGAGGCCCCTTCCTCTCCCTTGCCACCCACAAGCTATTGATCTGTATTGTCGAACAAAAGAGAGCGTAAGCATAAAACCTTAGTGAGGGTAAGCGCATAAAACAAACCTCGACAATGCAGGGTCCAAGCACGAGCAACAACCAAGATAGAATGCATGATCTTACCTCTGATCCACAAGAGCCAAAATATACATGATGCATGAACATATAATCAACACTATGCCATGATCAACAACTCATAAGCCCAACACACGAAGATACATATATCAATGTATTAACAACCACATATATCAATCCATATCGGCACCTAGCTATGACTCGAATACGCGGATAACCGTTGGAACTTACATTCAACCACAACCATTACCTTACGGTGGGATTACACTCATCATCGTTTCTCACGGAGGGGATTCCACTCATCCTCACGCCCCGTCGATGGGATTCCACTCATCACCGACTAATATTTATATGAAGATTTCCGGGCGAACCTGTACTCCACATGTATACATGTATATCTAACCTTTTTGCACGCTCACACAAAAGGACGAAATCGTAGAAATTGCAACTTCACATGTATACAGCTAACAGTTTTCGGTCCTCCTGTTTTCAGGCTGACCCTTCAAACATAACCTAACTCTTCAAAACTGTTCTTAGAGCATCTCGAAACCTCAAAATTCGATTCTGATCACACACAAACAATTATGCTTGAACTTGTTCTATAAAATCGGTCCTAACGACTCCAAACATCCCACTACCAAACAATCTGGAGTTAGAGCTCAAGACTTCCTTCTTGGCACAATTATATCGGAAGCGACTTCATCTCTCCTTCTTGCTGGAAGACAAATCAGACGCACACTGGCCCAAACACACAAATCGATTCCCACTAACGGATACTGACCAGCTGTCTTGTATTAAAACCATAAGCCGAACCCCAACGATCACCAACTAACATTTCTGAGTTTCAGATTACTTACACGAGACCCTTACCTTGATCTCGCCTAAAGAACTAAGGTACTCATATCTACCTCTGACACTTCACCGGGCACTTCCAAACTTTGCATGCTCGCTAACAGTATACAGAAGTACAGATTCAAAATCAACCGGAGGGAACAAACTCAAAACTGTACCAAAGGCTTATCTACTATAACATTGATACCGCTCTGAAACCCATTCATAGGTCTTCACTTCTTTTTACCAAATAATACCAGAATCGGTCTCATCGTTCCTTATCAACAAGAATCAACCTACATACACGCTGACTCAACCAAATAGATTGTACCTCAACTCCGGTACAACCATACTTCCCTGACTATAGCGATGAACTCCCTCAACATCATCCATATTTTAAGAAACCACAGCCTCTAATTACCGATTCACGGCCCACGCCTTGGCCTTAAACTCACCAAAAAGCAATAAATCAACAACAACAACAAATTAATCATGCAAACTGGGTTAGCAAAGGAAAGGGTCCAAGTGGCTCAGGTATGATTCCCTCACTTAAAATCTATGTTTCCAATGTAATAAAAGCAATGAGACTCTACTCAACATGCTTCAAGCAACACACAGGCACGATCAAACAACATACACCAAGCATACTTGATAAACAAGAAAACATGCTTATATGGAAAGCAAACACCGTGCAATTACAATACAAAAATTAAACTTACCTCACTTACCTGCCCAAGGTCTCGAAAACCTTAGGCTTTGATACCAACAAATGTAACCCCCTCATCCCGGCCCGGACGTTTGACCGGTCCGAGTAGGCTACACGGGGAAAACCGATGTGAAACCCGTTAAGGTCCCACCTTGGTTAGCAACCCTGAAAATTTTTCTTTTAACCTTATCTTTTCTAAATGCATTATTATGTCCTATGTGAAACACGACAGCGGAAACACAACAAGATAAAGACAACCATCCAAAACAACACTTTAAAACAACCCATTTTTTCTTTTAAAGCATGCTGTATCGATACACCTACAGAGGGTATCGATACGCCTTGACCAAGCCAACTGCTCCAAGTCAAACTATTGAGACCGTATCAATACAGCTCTTGGGCGTACCGATAAGCCCTCCTCGGTAAACATCTCACGGTCAACGATACAAAACCGTACCGATACGCTTAGAGCTTGTACCTATACGCCAAAAACTCGTTAAAATCTCAGAATTTCATAAAAGATTTGGTGTATCGATATGCCCCCGAGTATCGGTACCCTAAGCCAAATCTGAGTCCCAAAGTGTAGGACCGTATCGATACGACCCTTAGGCGTATCGATACGCCCTGCACTGCAATACCCAAATTTGCAGCAAAATGACTTAAAACTCGACTCTATATGTGATTTACGACTCCCCTAGCCACAAACAACATACACACACCTTTTAACAACTAAGATATCAACATACATGACATTCAAAACGAATAAGGATCATGCATCTAAAAGATTCATACATTTACCATAAATAGGACATACTTTGCATTCAAGATTCATGTCTTAGAAACCAACATCAACATACATCAAAGCTGAAATCAACAACACATATCCCATTGCTTGACTATTACAATCTTTCAATTTAAGGTTCATACTTGGGCTAACCAAAAGCGACACTTGGAGGCCCCATCCTCGCCCTTGCCACCCACAAGCTACTGATCTGTATTGTCGAACAAAAAGGAGCGCAAGCATAAAAGCTTAGTGAGGGTAAGCTCATAAAACAAACCTCGACAATGCAGGGTCCAAGCACGAGCAACAACCAAGATATAATGCATGATCTTACCTCCGATCCACAAAAGCCAAAATATACATGATGCATGAATCTATAATCAACACTATGCCATGATCAACAACTCATAAGCCCAACACACGAAGATACATATATCAATGTATTAAAAACCACATATATCAATCCATATTGGCACCTAGCTATGACTCGAATACGCGGATAACTGTTGGAACTTACATCCAACCACAACCATTACCTTATGGTGGGATTACACTCATCACCGTTTCTCGCAAAGGAGATTCCACTCATCCTCACGCCACGTCGATGGGATTCCACTCATCACCGACTAATATATATATGAAGATTTCCGGGCGAACAAGTACTCCATCTCGATGACTACCGTCACCAAGACCACGCGCACATTTGACTCTCATGTGTACACTAAACATCCTAATGATCGATCATTGTACCCAAGCATACTAGTGCCAATATTAAACACAATCCATAACCTTTCACAACATTATTTCATATCAACTTCCGGGCTTAGCACATACTCACCATGATCACCATCATGCACAATTCACAATCCAAATCGCATGTATAACAATGCATCAAACCATGCCTCAACAACATGTATAACACAATATACATAACTACCATAAACACAAATAAACAAGAGGCATAACAAGCAATTAGGAGTTCAACCAAAAGTTTCCTGAACTAAGCTTGAGATTAGGCTACCACTCTAATCTCAACTCTAGGTGGGTTTACCAAGCCCAACCTAGGTCCACATGCTTGAACCAATATTTAAAAACCATTTAAAAACAATAACCACTCACCGACCACTCTATTTAGCACAAGCCGACTAGCCTACCAAGCATCCAAGTCTCCGGATTCGAGCCTGAAGCTTCTCCATTGTTTTCTCTTGCTTCTAACCATTCAAAAACAATACATTAACCTCAAAATCAGCCACAAACCCAAAGTTTAACACCAACACACAAATCCGCTACAATTCTCATAATTCAAAGCCAAGTTCATCTTCCAAATTCTCATTTTCGTACTTGCACTAAAACCCAACAAAAATCAGCAATATAGTTAACCAAAGCACTCTTAAACATGTTCAAAACACTACCCAAACATAGTATAACCATCAACCAACAATTCCTCACCCAAAACAGCCCCAAAACCTTACCAAGCACACTCCAAAACCCCCATTGAACCCAAATCCGGAAATCAAGTTAAAACAATGTAAAAACCTAGTATGTTGGACCTCTTGGGTTAATATTAACTTATCTGTTAACAAAGAATCAAAAGCTCAAGCAATGGATGGTAAATTTTGCATCTTTTTCTTCCAAAACCTAAAAACACAAAACTCTAAATAATGAATTTTAATGAAAACTAAAAGTATGGGAAGAAAGAGGAAGTTGAGGACAAAAAGAATTTGTTGTTACCTTTGCAAGAGCTCCAAAAATGAAGGCAAGATTTGATGGAAAAGTAAAATGGGAGGAGAGGAAGAAGTTCGCGTCCAAATGAAAATAAAAGGGAAGAAGATGGTGAAAAGGGATTTTGTTTTTGTTTTTGTTTTATTTTATTGGGCTATTTCAAAAATCCCCAATATTACAACTTTGCCATTAATGAGATGACAATCTCATTTATTCTAAAATCCATGGTTTTGATTTCCAAACCAATTTAAGTCCAACATAAATGTTTGTTTTTAATATATGAAGCCCAAAATAATATTTTATTATTTTAATTATAAAACCGAAACTGAAACATTATTTTAATACTATTTTCACCCGACCCCCAGACCCGGGTGTTACAACTCTCTCCCACTTAAGGAAATTCCGTCCCCGAAATTTATCGGACAGAAAGAGACACTGAAATTGCTCTTCCACACTTCCCTTTTCTTCTCACCACAACATTCTAACCAACTCGATAGACTTACCACGCAACATTAGCTATCTGATGCTAAGATCTCAACTCGTTCTTCATTACTTGTCAATTTTAAACTCAACTCAATCTCTTCCACAAACATAGCATGAGACAGATCTGACACACATTTCCGCATCATAGATACATGAAACACATCACGAACCCCTTTCTAACTCTAGTGGTAACCGCAACAGATAAACAACAGAACTAGCCCAATTCACAATCTCATACGGCACCATTAGAAAACTTGACCGATAACTTTTTCTGACTGATCATCTGACTCCAACAGGTAGCCAAGCACTATGTAGACGTCCTCAAAAATCTAGTTGAAATCTTGAATCTCTGTCGGCCACTGTCGATTTCAAGACACTGTACAACTCACACTCTTGCTAATACACGACTCTGCCATCTTACACAAGGTACAAGTAACATGAACATGTATAAAATGGGCACACTCGATGCAACTATCATCGTTTACTCAGCTAAGTTCTCCCGGAGGAAATCAAAGGCGAACCAGACACAAGGTCTCTCGAATCTATTACCCACTTTCATTAAGAATCTTCCACGGATGTAACAAACTAGAAGAAAACTGATGCTCGGCCTTGACACGTTGGCAAATTACACACTTACTCTCATACTGAACCACATCATCCATCAACTCAATCCAAAAGTACTCATCTTCAACCCACAATATGTATTCATACTACTCAGATGCAATACAATGAACTACCGTGTTCTTCAGCCAAAACAATACGTCTCAGAACACTATGTAATTCGACACAACTATTTTGTCTCTGAAATGCAAAACTCTATCATCTCTGAAACTGTATTCTGAAGGTCTTCCTTCTGCCATGTCTTGCACATGAGGTGCCAAGAACCTGTCTTGCAAATGTTTCTATTTAATTATTATGACTCAATGTAGGTTTAACTCGAAACTCGACCACATAACCACTATCATTTGATAAACTGAATCTGGCAGATATAGCTCGCAACTCAAATATAGCTCAGCAAAAACAACTCGAAGCATCGGTTACTACGTTGACTCTCTTCGGATGGTACTCAATCTTGAGATCACGGCCTTCAAGTAGTTCTGACAACTTATGTTGTTCAAGTTTCAACCCTTCCTAAGTCGTCAAATATTTCAAGCCCTGATGATAAGTGTATACACTATGCATTTCTTACTATACATGCTTTGTCTCTAAGTCTTCGTAGCAAATACAACTGTAATTAACTTCATGTCTCGCGTCAGAAAATTCTTTTCATATACCTCCTACTGCCTCGACGAATAGGCCACAATCTTCTGTCTTGCATAAGCACACAACCTAACCCTACATGTAACGCATCACTATGGTTCATAAATTCTTCTCTGATATAGGCTGGACCAAGGTCGAAGCTTTCATCAAAGTTTCTTTCGATTTCTCAAGGGCTCGTTGTCTCGCATCTGACCACACAACTAAACATTCTTCTGTAGTAACCTGTTAATGGAGCAACTATCTTCGAAAGGCTATTTATAATTCCCCGAAAGTAACAATGCTAGACCTAGGAACTATAGATACCTATCACTGTCTTCGGTTTCTTCCAACACACATATTCTTCTGCCTACTTAGGATTTACTCTAATACACGCAGTTGATCTACATGTCCTAGGAGAACATCTTCCTTGACTCGGAGTTCACGTTTGCTCGACTTGGCATACAATTGATTCTCTAATAGGATCTACAACACTAATTCCAAAGCTTGTCATGATCTTCCTCAGTACTTAAATATACCCATATACCATCTACGAGAACTACTACAACTGATCAAAGAGCTAGGAAATATTCTGCTCAACATCTCTATAAAAGTGGTTGACACACTAGTCAAACAAAACGACATAACCCAAAACTCAAAGTGATCACATCTTGCCCCCGGAAGCTATCTTCGGTACATCAACC
The DNA here is from genome assembly GCA_958450335.1 of Hibiscus tridactylites. NCBI lineage: Eukaryota > Viridiplantae > Streptophyta > Magnoliopsida > Malvales > Malvaceae > Hibiscus > Hibiscus tridactylites. The sequence continues at coordinate 31,959,480 of OY288273.1, read as the reverse complement.
TATCTCACTTTCAACTGGTAGTAATCGGATCTCAAATTAATCTTCGAAAAGACTGGAGCACACCCCAACTGATCAACAAATCACTAACGCTCAGAAATGGATACTAATTATTCACTGTCAAATTTTTCAACTACCTGTAATCTAAACACATTCTCGTATTGTCATCTCTCTTCTTTACAAATTTCACTGTCGTACTCTAAGATGATGTACTAAGCCTAATGAATCTCCGGTCTAACAATCTCGTAGTTGATTCTTCAACACTCTCAATTCTTTCGGGAACCATAAGATACAGAGCAATCAAATCATGAGCAAACTCGAAGACGGTCTCGATAACAAACTCTTCTTCCCTGTCAATAGACAAACTGGGCAATTCTTCCAAACGCTTTTAGGAAAAACACAAACTATTCTAACATTTTGTGGTCTAATCCTCATTCAAAAATCGGATCCATCACATTTTCTAGGCAAGCCTGTCATCCGAACTCAATCAATCTTTGACCTCTAAAGTTGGATCAACATTCGATAAGAAGTTCACATCCTCACCTACCACTACAGTCTCACATTAATCTGCGACTTCAAGGAAACTCTCTCTTTGTCTCAACGTATACCCTAGCTTTGTGTTCTACAAGCCAAACCATGCCCAATGTTACATCGAAACCGTAAAAAGACAATTACTTCACATCTACTAGAAACACGTAACCCTGAACCATCAACAAACATCTTCCGTACATCTTTCTAACCACCACTACCTCACCAAAAGGACTAGTCACATGCGTCCCTACGTATAAGATTACAACAGGTATATCTAACCTTTTTGCACGCTCACACAAAAGGACAAATCCGTAGAAATTGCAACTTTACATGTATACAGCTGACAGTTTTCGGTCCTCCTGTTTTCAGGCTGACCCTTCAAACATAACCTAACTCTTCAAAACCGTTCTTAGAGCATCTCAAAACCTCAAAATTCAATTCTAATCACACACAAACAATTATGCTTGAACTTGTTCTATAACATCGATCCTAACGACTCCAAACATCCCACTACCAAACAATCTGGAGTTAGAGCTCAAGATTTCCTTCTCGGCTCAACTATATCGGAAGTGACTTCATCTCTCCTTCTTGCTGGAAGACAACTCAGACGCACACTGGCCCAATCGCACAAATCGATTCCCACTCACGGATACTGATCGGCTGTCCCTTATTAAAACCATAGGCTGAACCCCAACGATCACCAACTAACATTTCTGAGTTTCAGATTACTCACCACCTTGATCTCGCCAAAAGAACTAAGGTACTCATATCTACCTCTGACACTTCACCGGGCACATCCAAACTTTGCATGCTCGCTAACAATATACATAACTACAGATTCAAAATCAACCGGAGGGAACAAACTCAAAATTGTACCAAGGGCTTATCTACTATAACATTGATACCACTCTGAATCCCACTCATAGGTCTTCACTTCTTTTTACCAAATAATACCAAAATCGGTCTCATCGTTCCTTATCAACAAGAGTCAACCCATATACACATTGACTCAACCAAACAGATTGTACCTCAACTCCGGTACAACCATACTTCCCTGACTATAAGGATGAACTCCCTCAACATCATCCACATTTTTAGAAACCACAGCCTCCAATTACCGATTCACGGCCCACGCCTTGGCCTTAAACTTACCAAAAAGCAATAAATCAACAACAACAATAAATTAATCATGCAAACTGGGTTAGCAAAGGAAAGGGTCCAAGTGGCTCAAGTATGATTCCCTCACTTAAAATCTCTTTTTCCGATGTAATAAAAGCAATGAGACTCTACTCAACATGCTTCAAGCAACACACATGCACGATCAAACAACATACACCAAGCATACTTGATAAACAAGCAAACATGCTTACATGGCAAGCAAACACCGTGCAACTACAATATAAAAATTAAACTTACCTCACTTACCTGCCTAAGGTCTCGAAAACCTTAGGCTTTGATACCAACAAATGTAACACCTCGTCTCGGCCCGGACGTTTGACCGGTCCGAGTAGGCTACACGGGGAAAACCAATGTGAAACCCGTTAAGGTCCCACCTCGGTTAGCAACCCTGAAAATTTTTCTTTTAACCTTTTCTTTTCTAAATGCATTATTATGTCCTATGTGAAACACGACAGCGGAAACACAACAAGATAAAGACAATCATCCAAAACAACACTTTAAAACATCCCATTTTCCCTTTTAAAGCATGCCGTATCAATACACCTGCAGAGGGTATCGATACGCCTTGGCCAAGCCAACTGCCCAAGTCAAACCATTGAGACTGTATCAATATAGCTCTTGGGCGCACCGATAAGCCCTCCTCAGTCAACATCTCGCGGTCAACGATACAAAACCGTACCGATACGCTTAGAGCCCGTACCAATACGCCAAAAACTCGTTAAAATCTCAAAATTCCATAAAAGATTTGGTGTATCGATATGCCCCCGAGTATCGGTACCCTAAGCTAAATCTGAGTCCCAAAGTGTAGGACCATATCGATACGACCCTTAGGCGTATCGATACGCCCTACACTGCAATACCCAAATTTGCAGCAAAACGACTTAATACTCGACTCTAGATGTGATTTACGACTCCCCTAGCCACAAACAACATACGTACACCTTTTAACAACCAAGATATCAACATACATGACATTCAAAACGAACAAGGATCATGCATCTAAAAGATTCATACATTTACCATAAATAGGACATACTTTGCATTCAAGATTCATGTCTTAGAAACCAACATCAACATACATCAATGCTCAAATCAGCAACACATATCCCATTGCTTGACTATTATAATATTTCAATTTAAGGTTCATACTTGGGCTAACCAAAAGCGACACTTGGAGGCCCCTTCCTCGCCCTTGCCACCCACAAGCTACTGATCTGCATTGTCGAACAAAAAGGAGCGTAAGCATAAAAGCTTAGTGAGGGTAAGCTCATAAAACAAACCTCGACAATACAGTGTCCAAGCACGAGCAACAACCAAGATAGAATGCATGATCTTACCTCCGATCCACAAGAGCCAAAATATACATGATGCATGAACATATAATCAACACTATGGCATGATCAACAACTCATAAGCCCAACACACGAAGATACATATATCAATGTATTAACAACCACATATATCAATCCATATTGGAACCTAGCTATGACTCGAATACGCGGATAACCGTTGGAACTTACATCCAACCACAACCATTACCTTATGGTGGGATTACACTCATCACCGTTTCTCGCAAAGGGGATTCCACTCATCCTCACGCCCCGTCGATGGGATTCCACTGATCACCGACTAATATATATATGAAGATTTCCAGGCGAACTCGTACTACATCTTGATGACTACCGTCACCAAGACCACGCGCGCATTTGACTCTCGTGTGCACACTAAACATCCTAATGATCGATCATTGTACCCAAGCATACTAGTGCCAATATTAAACACAATCCATAACCTTTCACAACATCATTTCATATCAACTTCCGGGCTTAGCACGTACTCACCATGATCACCATCATGCACAATTCACAATCCAAACCATACGCATAACAATTCATCAAACCATGCCTCAACAACATGTATAACACAATATACATAACTACCATAAGCACAAATAAACAAGAGGCATAACAAGCAATTAGGAGTTCAACTAAGCTTGAGATTAGGCTACCACTCTAACCTCAACTCTAGGTGGGTTTACCAAGCCTAACCTAGGTCCACATGCTTGAACCAATATTTAAAAACCATTTGAAAACAATAACCACTCACCGACCACTCTATTTAGCACAAGCCGACTAGCCTACCAAGCATCCAAGTCTCCGAATTCGAGCCTGAATGATACATGCATGGTAGGGGTGAAACTAATTATCTTGGAAAATAAGTTAAAACTGTTTTGCAAGTTAGAAACGTCAGTCAACTTGTGACCTCTTTTTGGATGGGATCCAGACATTTATGGGTCAACATGTCTTCTTGAAACTTGTCCGACTGTCAATTAGCTTTCCAACAGATCTTGAAACGCCTCAATCGGACATCTGAAACTCAAGATACGTCTATTTTAGCAAAGATAGCGCATGCAGAAATTCCTATACGGGATTAATACGGGATTTTTGGATAATTACGAATTTTCAAGATTTTATTTGATTATTTGTAATTTAAATCAATATAGTATTCTGCAATATCTATTAGGATCAGATTTATTTAATTAGGATTTTATTTTTAATATTTATTTGTTATTAGAAGTTACTTATGTAATTAGGAGATTAGATTTCATCATTTATTTATTGTATTTAATTTCTTAAGTTTACTAGGATTAGAACTTCTCCAAGGCTTATATAAGGAGGCTTCAACCACATTGTAATTCAAAAAAAAATTTAATGATTAAATAAAGTTCTCTTTTGAGTTCAGACTTGCAAGAAGTATAACTTGTGTTATTTATTTTAGAAGCGATTCTTCAAGTTCGTCATAATTTGTTGTTGATCTTCACACTCCTGCTTGCCTAGGTAACTGCGTCTAGGAGGGTGGGTTAGAGCCGCTTGAGGTTGCTTGCTTGGTTAATTGCAATCAAGAGAGTGTCGAGGACAATTTATCCATTTATCTTTCATCTCCATCGTCATCGCATATCTTCATCCATATTTTCACCGATCCAACATTCGTGCCAACATCCTTATCCGCAAGCTCAACGTTCGCGTATACGGGGCTGTGTCTGTATCATTTGGTATCAGATTTAGATCGTTCTTGAGGATGTCATTGAGCAACGTATTGAATTTTACTCTTTTGGGGACTCGATGTCATTATTGTTGTCGACTAGATCATTCCGGGTATGATTGTCCAGATAAGTCTTATTTTCAAGAAATTTTTTTGAGTGATATGTTGTCTGAATTCATGTCTTCTAATGATATTGAAATCTGTGATTCGGAGCATGATGGAGAAATTTGTTCTCCTAAAGAACATGAGGAAGGCGATACCATCGAGAGTTTAACCTTGCCTATTGATGAGGAAGAAATTGTAAGTAGCGTGTTTGTTTCCAGCGACAAACCTACTATTCCGATTCAAGATGACCATCAAACAACAAACACCGACGAAGGTATTCTAAAATGAAAAGGTAACATTGATTGTTTTCAAAATTCTATTTATACTTATTTCTCTTCTAGCATTGATAACAATTTTGAAGATGAGAATGAGTCACTTTGCAACCAAAAGAGCAATAGTGATGATCTCAATAAGAAGGAAATTGTAAATTACATTGCAAAAAGAGACTATGCACAAGGATTCTTCAAGACATCTTCTCTGTCCTGGTACTTTGATGAACTTCTTCCACTGGTCGGTTTAGATTCGAGGGCGAATCTTTTTGAGGAGTGGGGGAATGATACATGCATGGGAGGGGTGAAACTAATTATCTTGGAAAATAAGTTAAAATTGTTTTGCAAGTCAGAAACGTCAGTCAACTTGCGACCTCTTTTTGGATGGGATCCAGGCATTTATGGGTAAACATGTCTTCTTGAAACTTGTCCGGTTGTATATTAGCTTTCCAACGAATCTTGAAACGCCTCAATCGGACATCTTAAACTCAAGATAAGTCTATTTTAGCAAAGACAGCGCATGCAGAAATTCCTATACGGGATTAATACGAGATTTTTGGATAATTACGAATTTTCAAGATTTTATTTGATTATTTGTAATTTAAATCAATATAGGATTCTGCAATATCTATTAGGATCAGATTTATTTAATTAGAATTTTATTTTTAATATTTATTTATTATTAGAAGTTACTTATGTAATTAGGAGATTAGATTTCATCATTTATTTATTGTATTTAATTTCTTAAGTTTACTAGAATTAGAACTTCTCCAAGGCTTATAGAAGGAGGCTTCAACCACATTGTAATTCAAAAAAAATTGAATGATTAAATAAAGTTCTCTTTTGTGTTCAGACTTGCAAGAAGTATAACTTGTGTTATTTATTTTAGAAGCGATTCTTCAAGTTCGTCAGAATTTATTGTTGATCTTCACACTCCTGTTTGCCTAGGTAACTGATCTAGGAGGGTGGGTTAGAGCCGCTTGAGGTTGCTTGATTGGTTAATTGCAATCAAGAGGGTGTCGAGGACAATTTATCCATTTATGTTTCATCTCCATCGTCATCGCATATCTTCATCCATATTTTCACCGATCCAACATTCGTGCCAACATCCTTATCTGCAAGCTCAACGTTCGCGTATACGGGGCCGTGTCCGCATCACTGAAGCTTCTCCATTGTTTTCTCTTGCTTCTAACCATTCAAAAACAATACATTAACCTCAAAATCAGCCACAAACCCAAAGTTTAACACCAACACACAAATCCGCTACAATTCTCATAATTCAAGCCAAGTTCATCTTCCAAATTCTCATTTTCGTACTTCCACAAAAACCCAGCAAAAATCAGCAATATAGTCATCCAAAGCACTCTTAAACATGTTCAAAACACTACCCAAACATAGTATAACCATCAACCAACAATTCCTCACCTAAAACAGCCCCAAAACCTTACCAAGCACACTCCAAAACCCCCATTGAACCCAAATCCGAAAATCAAGTTAAAACAATGTAAAAACCTAGTATGCTGGACCTCTTGGGTTAATATTAACTTATCTGTTAACAAAGAATCAAAAGCTCAAGCAATAGATGGTAAAGTTTGCATCTTTTTCTTCAAAAATTCAAAACACAAAACTTTAAATAATGAATTTTAATGAAAACTAAAAGTATGGGAAGAAAGAGGAAGTTAAGGACAACAAGAATTTGTTGTTACCTTTGCAAGAGCTCCAAAAATGAAGGTAAGATTTGATGGAAAAGTAAAATGAGAGGAGGGGAAGAAGTTCACGTCCAAATGAAAATAAAGGGGAAGAAGATGGTGAAAAGGAATTTTGTTTTTGCTTTTGTTTTATTTTATTGGGCTATTTCAAAAATCCACAATATTACAATTTTGCCATTTATGAGATGACAATCTCATTTATTCTAAAATTCACGGGATTTGATTTCCAAACCAATTTAAGTCCAACATATATGTTTGTTTTGAATATATGAAGCTCAAAATAATATTTTATTATTTTAATTATAAAACTGAAATCCGAAATATTATTTAAATATTATTTTCTCCCGACCCTCAAACTCGGGTGTTATAGATTTTAGCTTCCACACCTCTTACGCCCAAAATTCCACTTCTCCACCACTTGGCGAGCAAGAACGGTCGAAGGGATAGAGCACCAAAAACCCAACAAACATATTATTATATAATTTTTCTTAATTATTGTTTAAGTTAACGGTTTAATAACTATTACAAAATCAAAATTTAATGATTATATTATAACATTTAAAAATTAAATAATCAAAATTAACATTGTTTGATAATCTAATCGTGGACTTTAATTTTTTTAATAGAAGCTTTACTATTTTTGGGTAAATTACAAAATTTCATCATTCACTTTTTTCTCACTCCTATTTTAGTCACTAAAGTTTAAAAATTTTGTAATTTACTCACTCAACCTTAAAGATTGATATTTTTGTCACTCTACGGTTATTTCTCTAACTCTGTGGTGAGATGGTATTTTTATTAATTTTGAGTTGCCATGTAACCCCCTAGACCCGCCTATGCGTTTCACGGATCCTAGGAAGTCACATTAGGGTCACAAGAGCGACCCACTGAAAAAAAATTTCAAATAAACATATGGTTAAACCTTTAAAACCATAAAATAAATATCTGATTTAAAAATACAATTTCAGAAATCGTTCAAAATGATAAAACAATCATAATACCAGTTGCGGAAAATAGTTTCAGACTCATTTGTATAATACAAACACGACACACATGCCCCCTAGTTACACAGATACCATACTCCTTGACGAGCCGAAGAAACTCCCATACCGACGTTGATAGGTGCAACTTGTCTGATATTTTATCCTGAAATGGTAAAAACAACATGAGCTTGGGAAAGCTCAGTAATACAGAACTACCAAAAGATGCTATACGTTCATGTAGACATATGGTAAGCATAACATTTTCATGATGATCCAAGAAGTGACAGTTTTCTTTTCCCTTTCCTTTATTTCAGGGTAACATTATACTTGAGAATAATGGCACTTGTTCTTTATTCACTCATCGAGTAACAGATGAGAATATTACAATCTGATAGATTGAGAAGATGAAAACAAGGAGTTTAACGCCTAGTGTGTTCTTTAATCAGACCTTAAGAATTAGACGGAAATTATATAGGCTGGTAACATACGAGGTAGGAATCAGAGAGTTTGGCGTCTAGTGTGTTCCAATAAGTACATATCAACATACATAAGTACAGATCAACATGCATAAGTACAGATCAACATACATAAGTATAGATCAACATACATAAGTACCTAACAGTATATCACATGAGCACATAACAGATTAAATGCAAATGTCCAACGTTCATACTGAAGTTTACAAGAAATACCCTCCAACCTTACACCAATATGCAGTCCCCCAGAACTGCATCCATAAGGACTTACCCTAGGCCCGATGGGCGTAGGTGCCACCTAAGGGGGTGCCTTAGGTCCATAAGGACTTACCCTAAGCCCGATGGGCATAGGTGCCACTCAAGGGGAAACCTTGAGTCCATAAGGACTTACCCTAGGCCCGATGGGTGTAGGTGCCACCTAAGGGGGTGCCTTAGGTCCATAAGGACTTACCCTAAGCCCGATGGGCATAGGTGCCACTCAAGGGGAGACCTTGAGTCCATAAGGACTTACCCTAGGCCCGATGGGCGTAGGTGCCACCTAAGGGGGTGCCTTAGGTCCATAAGGACTTACCCTAGGCCCGATGGGCGTAGGTGCCACTCAAGGGGAGACCTTGAGTCCATAAGGATTTACCAGCTTGATCAGGGCTGTACCGACAGAGACTTCATATCATAACCCAACAGTATACCCCAGACAGAATTCAGTGTTCAGATTCCAGACATGGTTAACAGAATATATATATAACAGATATTTTATTTATAACATTAGAAACGGAAGAATTCATACTTTTGACAGATAAATGGGCATACTATCGAGCAGAGCAGACATTTCAGTATACATTATGCAAACAGATTGTTCCATCATATATCAAGCTAACATATCATACTATCAAGTAGGCAGAGAATGTCATGCAGTTCATTCAACAGAATATAGTACACACATGGAACACACTAGATGGGACAGATCATTTCTTAGAAATGCTTGGCATTTACGAAATGAGACATATTGAACTTGTGACGATTTGAACGGATTTCTGAAACGTGGCCCCTATTAGAAGGGGTTCATACTAACGGTTTAACTCAGATATTCAAGAGATGATATATCAAGATCTTTCAGAGCTTTGGCATATCCTGAGTGATTCAGCCATTTAGGCTTACAAGGGCATTATGGTCATTTTATCATACCCGGACATTTTGGTAATTTATACCAACAAGGCGTAACCGATGGCTCAAAACTTCTATTTGCCCATCAGGTATCCAAACAGGCGTTCAGAGATTTCTACGTCAATATTTTTCACGATACCAGTTATATTCGGGGCTATTTTGATTACTTGGGCCAACGAGGGCTTCTTGGTCATTTAACTATCAGGGGTGATTTTCGTAATTTAGCCCATTAATGATGATATGACGATTCACAATATTTAATATTTCCAGAAGTTTATCGAGCCTCCAAAACCATTCGAACTAACATACCTCAACCTTGCATTTCTAACCAACCCTTCTAATGTATCTGGCTGTATAGTATATCTGAACGGTTGCTTTCGTATTTCACCACCAGACCTGCCGCAGAGTAGTCGAACTCATATTCTGTGCAGAAAACTTCCAGCCTTATTTTAATATCAGGAGTGATTATCGTATATGAGTGTGATTCCTAACACTTAGGGGCGCTTTAGCCCTTAAAGTCTTAATAAAATCTCAGAATTTCATCAAATGCATATCTGCATATTTAGCTCAAGAGGGCTTTTCAGTCATTTTGGAAATTGGAATAAATCCACCATTTCTTTCTGAATTATCATTTGGTACCTTCATCATTCACGTATTCAAACGAAATTAAGTCGTCATAACTCTCCGCCTCTTTATAGACGATTCATTCGTTACAGAACTTGAGGGTATAACGTTATTCTTATATAATTCACGCATTGCTATCATAGGGATCGACTTAGGATTTCAACAATATTTCCAGAGAATTCTCATTCATGTGTTATACAGAGTTTGAGGGATTATCCAAGTTTGTATCACACGAATTGCATATTAATGCCGAAGTCTTTTCATTAAAACATACATCTTGGGTGGTGTAAATTACATAATCAGGTCGAAATGCAGATTTTAGTTCATTTCTTTTATCAGAGGGGTAGTTTAGTCATACTTATGCTCCAAGGGCATTTTCGTAATTTCATATCCAACATCTCATACTTATTTTTCGTGTCGAATTCAGCTTAAGCAGATTTCACAAAACACTTATCATAAGCATGCATGCTTTAACCAGGTATCAACATGTACATAAAGCATACAAGGGGTAGTAATGTATTACCTTAGTTCCGAGTTATACCGGTTGACTCCTGATACTACATTCGATCGCATTAGAATCCAGACTGGATGTCCCATGACATTTCGAATACCGAGATACTTGCATACCTTCAAAAACACAAATTTAACATTTCAGTTCTTATCCATAGAGCTCTTAACAAAATTAAACACTTTCGGGTTCAAGGTCAGATTCGGAGGCCTTCGGGTCAGAATTTTTGCAAAACGGGCTTCAAAATCGGACTCAGGACGTCGAAAAACATAAAATAAGGCTTTTCGGAAAATTTGACTTTTTGGTCAAAGTCAACGGTCAACGCTGACGTCATCAAGTCAACGGTTAACGTTTCAGAGTCAATGCTGACGTCAGTATGACGTCAGCAGTCAACTGAGTTGACTCGGGCTGACTCGGACGAGTTGACTCGGACGAGTTGACTCGGTTGCCTCAAACGAGTTGACTCGGGTTGACGGGTCGGGTCGGACGGGTCGGGTCGGACCAAAATGACCGGTTCAATCGGTCCAACCGGTTCAAACCGGATTAGACCGGTTTGGACCGGGTTCAGACCGGGTTCACTTACCCAAAATTTTCTGGTGGCCGGAATGGTCGCCGGAAGCCCGAAATGCACCATTTCTGTTGGAAACATACAGATCAGAACATGGGCTTAAATCTAAGCACCCGATTATTCACAAAATTGTCGGAACCTTACCGGAAATATCAAAATCAGAGGCGAACCGGCGAAAATCCACGTAGCTCCGATGAAGGCTTCGCCGGCGTCGATCGAATGATCGAATAAGGGGGTTTTGTTCCCCTCCACACGGTGAGCTCAGCCGTACCAACGACAACATGAGGCAACGGCGTCATCGTCGGAAAAATGAAGGAAGACCGACGGCGATTAGGGTTTGTTATATCAAACCTTCAATCAAGCTCTCGTCGGCGATAGCAGCTCGACAACGCGCGTGCTCAGAGGCAAAATGACCGGAGTGAGACAATCTACATGCCGGCAGCAGCGGTGTCGCGCACGGACGGCTGAGGCGGCCGGAATCAGACGGAAACAGAAAGACGACGCTTGGGTTTTGCCGGACTTCAACCGGCTCTCCACGGCGAATGGCGGTACTTCTCTGCGCGTGGAGGGCTGGGTCACGATCGGAGCAGGGCGACGGTCACGCCGGTGCTGGCGGTGCACGCCACGACCCGGCGGTGGCAGAGATCGGGCATGACAAAGGCGGAGGCAGTCGGGGGAGTTTAGAACCCCTTTTTTTTCGAATATACCCCCAGAAAATAGAGTGTGGACGGATCAATGGTCTGTTTTAATTAATATTGGCTATACACTACATGTATAGTTTAAAACTAACCCCGAGACAACTTAAACCAAGAAAGGTCTTAGCCTTGGTGGCAAAAACCCTCGTCTATAAGACTAGAGGACATGGTTTCAAACCCTCACAGCCTTAGTTCCATTTTAATTAATTATTTTTTTTAAACTTTTGGGGTGTTACATGCCACATAAGCTCCAAATAATATTTTACTAATATTGTTTCACAAAACAAAAAGCTAAGCAACAAATGCGTTCTATATCCACAAAGCCAAACCATAAACCATTGACCGTATAATGAGGTTTAGATGCCAACTGGTTCACATGGTAGTTAGGGTGATGCGAGAGTAATGAATGGTGGCTGTAGATTTTGGTTTAAGGGTTGGCCGGGTTAACCCTAAGAGGAAAATGAGGAGCAAGTGGGGGGGGGGAGTTAGGATTTTATAGGATTCGAAACTACATAGTTTTAGTGTTTATTTATTTAACGGACGAACGACTAAAACAGAAGCAATTCAAAAGTTGAGTGACCAAATTAAAAAAATAAACTTCAGCAATCAAAATAAGAGTGAGAAGAAAGTTGATTGATAGAATTTGTAATTTATCCTTTTTTATTCATTAAAGAGTGTAAATTACCAAAAACTTGGAGGTTATGTTTTCATAAACGTAGGAAACGACACCGTTCGAGTCACCATCATCCAGATCTTGAAGGCGGAAGTCTGAATAGGTTTCAAAGCTTTAGCTCTCAGAGAAATCTATACGATGCTCCAATTGACTCAGTTGAGTCTGAGAAAAGAAAGCAATGAGTCAGTCTCGAGTCTTCCAAGCGCATGCCCACACCACTGCATTCTGCACTCGCGCTCACCAGGTCGCCGCTCTCTTCCTCGTAACCGCCACTTTCTTCCTCACTCGTCTCTTCGACCAATCCTTCCCTCCCTCCAGCTGCAACCTCGATAACGGCCGTCCGTCTCCGAACGCCAACCTCTACGTCGCCAAAACCAACGGCGCCGGCCACCTGTTGTGGCCCGAGCGAGGGTATGGGTCCCACCTCTCCCTCAAGATCTACGTCTACGACGAGAACGAGATCGACGGACTAAAAGAACTTTTGTACGGAAGAGATGGATCCATTTCCACCAATGCTTGTCTTAAAGGCCAGTGGGCTTCTCAGGTAATGGTTCTTTCTTCAGGATTTTATTTACTTTAATAATCGTTGTTTTCAGGAATAGTGCCTTTAAAATTGAATCTTAATTTGTTAGTAAAAAGTGAATTTGTAGGTTAAAATCCACAGGCTATTGCTTGAATCTCGATTCCGAACAAGAAAGAAAGAGGAAGCTGATTTGTTCTTTGTTCCGGCTTATGTTAAATGTGTTCGTATGTTGGGTGGTCTTAATGACAAAGAAATTAATCAAACTTATGTCAAGGTAAAATCTTACTTTTAATCGTTGAATGCATAGATTATATGATTTTTGTTCATTTTTAGTAAACAACTAACTGTTGCTTTGTTTCAGGTTTTGAGCCAAATGCCGTATTTCAGGCGGTCCGGAGGACGTAACCATATATTTGTTTTCCCAAGGTATAATTGTTAGTCATTTTTGTTTCGTTAGGTTTGAATTTGATTAACTTTGATTCCAAGGTTGTTTGCTTTTTTATGTCAATTACAGTGGTGCTGGAGCTCACTTGTTTAGAGCTTGGGCAACATATATAAATCGATCTATAATTCTCACTCCCGAGGTATTGGCCTTTTCTGTCCAATAAATGTTATGATTTTTGTTTAGCATATGCATTCGGTTTAGCTAGGTTGTGATCGGGTATAGGGTGATTCAATTTGGTGCCTGACTTTGTTTCTTTCTCCCTTGTGCCTGAGTTCCTCATAGGGCATAAATTGGAATATTCATTAGTCTGATCCCAATTAAAGAACTTGAGCAAAATGCAAAGAATATGAGTGGTTCTAGGTTTGTATAACCAATTTATGGAAAATTATCAAAATTCATTTTTGGTTTCGTTTGAGCTCCCTGTTGGTTTAGAAATTAGATTTTCTGTAAAGAACACATGCACCCTCCAGTTTTGGCTTTGTTGAATCCAACCATGGTAACTGGCTAGATGATTTCATTTAAACCCTTTTCCAAATAGGGGAAAGCAGGAGAGACTGAATTCCTGGAATCCTTGAGTTACTATCAGTGGAAAATCCCCAAGTCCTAGGACTGAAGACTATTATTTTGAAAATAGGTGTTAAAATTATGTTCATGGGAGAAAACAATCACTTCTCTTGTCAGAAGAATTATTTTGGTCTTGTCACACCTGTCTATATCCACGTCTTTTTTGTTGAAATTGCCAGCACCACTTGTCAATCTGAAATTATGATAGGCTGCTACTTATCAGAGATATATGGTGGGTAAAAACTGGTTTAATTGTTTTTAATTCTTGTAGGTCATGTGGAATTAACAGATGTGTTGTAGAACTATTATTAGATATGTGTTACGGACAATAAAGTTTATACTTTTCTTTTTCTTTCTCTCCAAATTGGAAACACTAAAGAAGTAATAGAAAGAGGTTTTGAGTAAATGATTATATACTTCGCCTTTTCTTTTTCCCCTGTAATCTTGTTTTAATATCCCTCCATTTAAGTTATTCCTAAGCTTCACATTTCAATTTTTCTTACCAAGTTGAAGCTTTCAGAATTGAAGTTCTCTTGTGTTTTATGTTGGCTTTCTTAACAAAAGAATGCTGATTTGTGTGTTGTGCAGGGAGACCGTACTGATAAGAAAGACGTAAGTGCCTTTAATACATGGAAAGATATCATCATTCCTGGAAATGTTGATGATGGGATGACAAAAACAGGGCCTACTATTTTCCAGCCTTGGCCTCTATCAAAGAGAAAGTATTTGGCAAACTATTTAGGCCGGGCACAAAAAAAGGTTGGTCGTCTTAAGTTGATTGAGCTTGCAAAGGAATATCCCGATAAGGTACATTTTCCTTCTTTGTCAGATGAAGTTCTTAACTTCTTTAGATATGAAATTGTATCATGTACTGATGGTTTAGTAGTGGCATATAGAACCTCAAAACAACAAATATAAAGCCTTAGCATCGAAATTACAATTCTGAGTAATCTCACTTTTAAATAATTAAGAATCCTGTTCTCTATCCCTTTTATTTTCGGTTCATTTAGTTAGAAGCTTGTTCTGGAATTAAGTATTATATGTTTTTAATATTCCTCATACTGTTACTTCTCTACCTGTATCTACTATTTAGGTAGAATATTGTTGCCTAATCTTCTTAACAATTTCTGCATATGAATTCGTTTCTGGTTGATTGATGTGAAGTCGGAAGTCTTGTAACTTTTGGTTTTTTATTAGAATTTTCTCATTTTATCTTGTGGAAAAAATGTGAAACAGTTGGAATGTCCAGAGTTACAGTTCAGTGGTTCAAACAAATTGGGAAGACTGGAATACTTTCAGCACCTTGGCAATGCCAAATTTTGCCTTGCGCCACGTGGAGAGTCATCTTGGACACTTCGCTTTTACGAGGCATTCTTTGTGGTCTCTCTCTCTCTCTCTTTCCCCCTCCGCTTTTACAAGGCATTCTTTGAGGCCAACTGAACTATATCATAGATTGTTTTTATTTGTTTCATGAACAGGAATGTGTTCCTGTCATCTTATCAGATCAAGTAGAATTACCGTTTCAAAATGTAATCGACTACACACAGATATCAATCAAATGGCCATCCTCATCAATAGGACCTGAACTTCTGGACTACCTAGCTTCAATACCTGGTCAGATATGCATGTCTCTCTACTTACTGAACTCTTTAGTAGCATCAAACAACCGAACATTGCATTTTACGTTTCAGATGAGGTCATAGAAGAGATAATAGCTCGTGGCAGGCAAGTAAGATGCATGTGGGTTTACGCTCCAGACTCGGAGCCATGTTCTACAATGCGAGCACTAATGTGGGAGCTTCAGAGGAAAGTAAGGCAATTTCAGCAGTCAGCTGAAACATTTTGGCTGCATAATGGATCCGTTGTGAATAGGGATCTTGTTGAATTTGCAAACTGGAAACCTCCTATGCACCTGCCTTAAAAGCAGGCTATTTCTTCAATTTTTCACAAATTGGTATTCACTATTTCTTCTAGGGTTTAGAGCATTATTCTTTTTCACCTTATTGGATAGCTCCTTTAAAAGTAGTATTACTACAATTTTCAATGTTGTAAAAATGACACGGAATATGATGAAAATTGTTAATGATGCTATATATATAGCTGAGTGGACTGACCCAAATCGAGTCGGATTTGGACTGACCAATTTGAATTTGTGCGGCGACCTTATAATGCAATCGCGTAGTTCTGCGGTACGGCCGCCTAATATAAGGCTAATATACGCGTTACCGAAAACATCATAAAATATACCGAAAATATCATAAAATATACCGGAAATATGGATACTTTCAAAAAAGTATGGATACTTTCGAAATCAACATATTCAAAAGTATCGATACTTTTGAAATCAACATATTCGGTATACCTTATCATGTTTCCGGTATATTTTATAATGTTTCCGGTATATTTTATGATGTTTCCAGTAACGCCTTATATTAGGCGGCCGCATGCTAGAAAAGTCCATAGTTTTTGTTTCTTTAGATTTTGTTTGGGTAAACTACATGAATGACCACGTAACTATGAGAGAGATTTTATTTTGGCCACTTAAGTATTTAAATGATATTAATCAAGCCACATTTTGTTAAATCTAAAATAATAGGTGAGGTGACGGTTAACAAAATTTTGTATAATTATGTATTTAGTCCTTGGTAATTACATATTTTATCAATTTTATCTTAATTTTAATTTAATAAATTTAACTCTCCAATCAATCAGATGGTGATATGTCATGATTGATCTTGGTAGCTTAATTGTTATTACTTAAATAGTTAAGCGTCCTTGTCGACAAAATTGAATGAATGACTATCAAAATAGAACCTCCCCAATAGTTTGGTGGTCATATGTTTCTATTTTTCATCTTTCTTGAAGTCTTCACACTCGACATATGTATCTAACACATATTTTGTTATAATTATTAGAACGATAATGGCGAAATAATAAACAAACGCAAACGCAAAAAAAATAAAATAAGCTAAACGCCAATATTTACATGAAAAAATTAATAAGGAAAAAATCACGGGTAGATGAGAAGAAAATTGCACTATGTCGGAAGACATTACAACTGATATTTTAACTTAATTCCTAATATCTATTTATAGCCTTATAGGTATAGGTTGTTAGGTTATAAAGAAGACTTGTATAAAAAATAATTTTACTCAAACTGAATTTTTTACTCTTCAATATATTTTTGAAGAGTGAAGTAGAGTTTTACACGGATTGATAAATTCTCTTACCGTATGGGCCTTTGATAACTGAACACAAACAAAT
This sequence comes from Hibiscus tridactylites, assembly GCA_958450335.1. Lineage (NCBI taxonomy): Eukaryota > Viridiplantae > Streptophyta > Magnoliopsida > Malvales > Malvaceae > Hibiscus > Hibiscus tridactylites. Next base: position 31,942,164 of record OY288273.1, on the reverse strand, counting down.
AGGAGAGAAAGAATAAGGTAATCCATAAAATATTCAGGTGAGTCCAAAGGAGAATTTGAGTCATAATTGTAACATATTTAGACTCATATGACACGCTAAAGACACACATGGGTGTCTGATGCAGTGATGATTATGAGTTTACATGAAAGTGGACTGTTAATACCCAAAAATGGTGGTGGAATGATGTGGAAAAGGGTCTCATTTGGGTCCAATACAAAAGGCATGAATGATGTTGTCACTTTCATGGGTAGGAGGGATGTTAAGAAGATGACCTGTTTTGGCAACGACAACAAAACATATTTGGTTCCAAACACAACAACAGGAACATCGCATGTGTGTGTCTTTATGATGCCATTCAAATCTGCAAAAAATAATCACAAAACTTTCGGTGCTGATGAATCAAAATGGAAATACTAGACACGAAACTTGTTTTTTTTTTTTTGCAGGTGGAGGTTGGCAATCTTGTCTCAATTCACATCTTCTGGAGGTTCTAATTCTAGAATGCAGTTGTGAATTGTGATTTTGCTTCTACCTTTCTTCTTCTTTTTAGATTTAAAGGGACCAATTTGTTCATTTTTAACTATAATTTAACAACCCAAAAATTCAAATTAAAAAAAAGGCAAACCAAAAGCAGAAACCTTACCTGCTCTGCAATGGAGTTGTAACATTTTCATTTGTCAATTTAGGGGGTTGGTTACATGGACATGTTTAGAAAGGAAGGTATATAGTTTCAACATTTTTTTAATTATTAGTATCTAATTTGTTAGTTAACTAATTCGAATTGACTACTGTAGATACTTATTACGAGGATCATCTTTCTAATTTAATTTATTTCATCCACAACGTTAGAATTCAAACTCTCAATCTTACTTAAGACATTTGGAGCCTCATTTCGATCAACTTATTGTTGGTAACTTTTTGCTTCTTTACAATTGAAAAATAAGTAAAATGCATGAACATGTTTTTTTTTTAATCTTGTGCTATACGATACGTAACATCTCGTCTCATCCGTAAACCGACACAAGTCCTGAAATTCAACATGCAGTAGCCACTGCAATTTAATGTAAAGCATATCAAGTTGTTTTAGTGACGAATTCAAAAATATATTTTAGAGTGTGCATATCATAAAATTTTAGAGTGGACACAATTTATAAAGATTAAAAAAATTAAAGATTAATTCATAAAAAATTAAAGTTAAATGTGTAAAGTTTAGAAATTTTAGGGTAAGCATATGTCTATTCTGATTTAAGTGTGGATCCACCACTAGGTAGTCTCAATCGTGTATACAAATTTGTATTGTAATAAAAAAAGACGATGAACTAGCGAGATTGGTCCAAGTGATAAACAATACAAGTCTTGAATTCGAAGTATTATGTATGTAAAAGATCTTCGGTAAAAAATTCACCCAATAAAATTCGGTGCGTACATATTAATTAAAGAAGAATGAAGAATAATAAGGTGATTAGTTTAATACATGCATCCGCATCCGCTACTTAGATACCTAAGTCCATGAACGAACAAGTTGAAATGTTGAGCAGGAAACGTGGACAGTGAACAGAACCGAAATCACGAAACATCTACTGATTTGTAATGTCACATATTCGTTCTCGAGTCTCCTCCACCAAACACTAAAAACACGCTGGAAACTGCCCTTGTTTGGAGGGTATAATGCTTTCCTGACGGTCACCAAGTTAAGATTAAACTATGAAATTATGAAAGGACAAATTGATTAATTTTAAAACGATTAAGTCTTATAAAATAATTAATTTATAAAAATTAAGAGAGTGTAGGTTTAATTTTATAAAATTTAAAATTGAAAGGTCTTAAAAATAATTAAACTATGCATGGTCCTAAAATAATAAATCATAAAATTTTAGAAAGGACAATAGCTTAATCTCAATGGTTTTGAAACTCTTAAGACCTGAAATATAATTAATCTATTAAGTTTTGGGGCAATTGCCCCTCCCGCCTATAAGGTGGCTCCGTTTCTACTTCCAAACCCGAAATAATAGAAGGGTGTTAATCTGATCATGAGGTTTTTTCATTGATATATATTCTTCAACTAACTCCTTCGGCCTCCTGTGATATGCATTACATCATATTACGGGGTCATTATGATCTTACTTTTCTGATTTGATACTAATGAATTTAATTTCTCTTTCAATGCATGACATTCTCACTATTCAATCTCGTGACGTCTTTGTTACAGTTATTTATTTTGTCCAACTCACCTACTGTGACATTTGGCATAAAATTAGATAGTCAAATAATCACTTCGATACTAGTTGTCATCAAAATTGTCTTAGATATTTTCATGGCCTGAGCGAAAAGAAAAAAATAAGCCCCGAAGAACGAAAGCATATTTCATTGCTTTGAACAATTAAATTAATATTTTGTTAACAAACTATTATTTTCATTGTTTTGTTTAAAAAACACCTTAAATACAACTAAAACAATAAGGAGCAATCACTATCTTACAAGATTACCACATAAGAAAATATTAAAGTTGTAAAGGTAGAAAGTAGAACATTGAGCGGTTGCTCATGTTGCTTCCCTATCCGAGAAAGCCTTGCTTGTCATAGGACTATTATCCTATTCTTAAAAGATATATTTAATAGGATGTACAATATCATCACTTTTATATCTAATGATGTTTTTATATAAAATTAATATTTCTACTTCTCTCTAAGACGTAACACATATACTATTTTAGATTATGTTTTGAAACTGACAAAACATATACAGATTCTTAATTGACATAATACAAAAAATGTTCAAAATGTTTGACTAGATAGTTACTTTGGTCATGTTCTTTTTTTAATCACTTTAACAGTCAAGTTTTATTTTGGACGGTTTTTTTTGGATGAAAATTATTAGTCAATTAACGATAAACGCCTTAAGATAACTTGCCAGAATGACAGGTTAGCAAAAAAATAATTTTGTATTTTATATAATTTTATAAAATTATTTTTGACTGACATGTCATTCTATCAAGTCAATATCTTTGTGACTTTGTCTATATGACAATGTCATGTCAACATATAATGGCACATATCTTTGTCACATCATTTTAAGTCGTTTATCGTAAATTAACTAACCGTTTTTATATACAAAAATACTATTTTAAGTCAAAATAAAATTTTACAGGTTAAAGTGCTTACAAAATAGAAATTAAAATAATCATTCAATTAAAGAGGTATTATTTTTAACATTATTTCTTCTTAATTCAATAAATAAGTTTCAAAATTACATTTATGAAACACCATGTAAAATAGACAACATGAAAGGTAGATTCAGTACAAGACATTGATTTCAGCCGATTTCATGGGACCCGCACTTCACATTCACAAAACTTTTGCAACAAATCTAGACTTTGGTACCCTATGCACCCTTGATATAAAAAATGATATAAATTAGAAAACGTGGCTAGCTACGTTTAGGAAAATTGTATTGAGATTTTAAATATAGGATGAGTCTATCATGCTCGACGAATAACGCTGAACATTACTAATGATGAATATCGTTGAACACTATTAAATTGATTAATAAATATTAAATATCTCAAGGACTCAACATATAATTATAAACTATTTAAAATAAAATTGAAATTAAATTATTTTCCATATATATTATTTTTTAAATAATTGGATTAAATACTAACCTTAGTTAATTTAAAAAATAAAAACCCTAAACTCTAAACTCAAAATCATAAATCATAAATCCTAACCTTAAATACTAAACCCTAAACTTAAAACCATAAACATGAACTCCTAGACTTAAAAACATAAACCATAAACTCATGATTTATGTTAAAACATGCCAAAACCTAAGACTCTGATTTAAACAGTGGTCAATATAGAAAACATTAAATACAAAAAAATCAAGTAAAAATTCCAATATAAAAAATTAACGCCAAAGTTATCGATACATAATATTGTTGCTATGCCATCATATTGATTAACAATTAACATGTAAATTTGGCATGGTTGAAGTAGGAATAAGACACACCGATTATGCAGAATAGTTGTTCTTGTCCTCAGGAAGCAGGTCAAAACTAGTGCAATTTGAAGCTTAAAAATTATAATGTGAAGGAACTGTTGGTGGCATAAAGAGCATGAAGCAAAAAAAAAAAAAAAATCCAATAGCATATGCAAATAGCTAAAGTTATGCAAGCGGCAAGGGCAACAAGGGCGCCCGCCCAGGACTCACACTTAAGAAAATTATATGCTTTTTAATATTATTCGAATTGTATTTATTTTTAATGATTTTAAATTTTTAATATTTATCATCAGGGTCCAATTTTATCAATATTTGTTAATAAAAGTTTTATTTTTTCTAATATTTATTATTAGGGGTCTACTCTTAAAATTCAACCTTTTTTAATACTTGTTATTAGGGGTCCAATTTTTTTAATATTTATTATTTTTTGGTATACTCGTAAAATTCATTTTTTTTTAATTTTAGTTATTAGGGGCCCAATTTTTCAATACTTGTTATTATGGATTTACTCTTAAAATTATTTTTTTGTTACTAGCTATTAGAGACAGACTTAAATAACGGTATGCAACCGCAACAACGACCGTTACATGACGATAGCGGTAGTGGTGAAGCCAATATTTTCTTATAGTGGGGTCATGAGTGAAGTATGAGGTATTGGAGATTTCTATACCACTAGAATAAGCATTGTTAACCTCATATCCAACAAATTAAGTGGGGTTAAATATAATATTTTTTGCAGACAATAAAATTTAACATAACTATAAATACGACCACAATCGTAAATTAAAATTTTATTTTAGGGCCCATTTTTTACATTCGCTCTGGGCCACCAAAAGCCCAAAACCGGCCCTGAAGTTATGATTTAGAGTTTTGGGTTTATGGTTTTGGGTTTAGGCTTTCATGTTTACAATTTATAATTTAGGGTTTTTAATTTTTTATATTGACTAAGGTTGATATTTGGTCCAATTATTTTAAAAAATAAATATATATATATATATATATATATAAATATATGAAAAATAATTTAATTGAAATTATACTTTAAATAATTTATAATTGTATGTTGAGTCCTTAAGATTTTTAATCTTTATTAATCAATTTAATGGTGTTCAACGGTAGTGGTATTCAGCGGTGTTCGCCGCACATTGTAGAATTTTCCTTAAATATAATGCTTTGTATTTTTCTAAGTAAAAAGATAATTATAAGATAAATGTTAAAATCTGAATCAAAATAATATAGGAGAAGACGAAATAAGTATTCTTGACCATTAAGCCAATTAACAGATCTTACGATGCTTCTATTATTAATATATAATATTCGTAATTATTTGATTTTAAATAAATTAATATAAAAACTGAAATTATATTATTATAATATATTGTATAAAATATGAGTTGAATTAAGACATTATGCTAATATAATGTTGAAATTCTGAAAAATAATATAGTATGAAAAATAGCATCGAGACAACACAAATAGACGAATATATCAATAAGTGCCTATTAGGAATTATTAACATTGGGAAGTTGATAAAAAAATCATAATTTTTTTAAGAAAATATTTAAAATTATAGTAAGAGTTTACAACTACTATCGTAAATTAAATACATAGTTTAAACATTTTCCTATAATATTTGTTGTAAATACACGAGATATGGAAAGGTAAAGCACAAACAATGGAAAGGAAGGAAAAAGATGAATGAAAGTTTGCACTGTATATAGAGAGAGTACAAATCGAAAATCCTAGGCTAGAGTCTATTAGAGAAAAAAAATTCTTCTGTGAATTTCCAACTGTTGTAACAGACTAACAGCTTTGGTGAAATGCAGCTCAACAAATGCCCTCAAGGTGACAACTCAGCATGCACTACGTCAGCTAAGCATGCACAACGTCGGTTAGGGTTTTTCATTGTTCAACATTTCTTCGACTTCTTTTCTTCGAATTTCTTCTGAACTTAAAACATGGAGTTGAGCTCGAAATTCTTCAAACAGTTGAACTGGAATGGGCTTTGTAAGCATGTCTGCAAGTTGGTGTCGAGCAGGGATGTAGTTGACTTGAATGGTGCCAGAAGATACCTTTTCTCTGACGAAATGTAGGTCGAGGTCAACATGTTTTGTTTTAGCATGGTGGACGGGATTTGCTGCCATAGATACAGTGCTGGTATTGTCGCACCGAACTTTGGGAACATCCAGACATTGAATGTGCATATCACTGAGTACAGAGGTGACCCATGTGAGATCGGACACTGCATTGGCTAGGCTACGGTATTCTGCTTCTGCTGTGGTGCGGGAGACAGCTCTTTGTTTCTTGGAGCTCCATGTTAACAGATGATCACCAAGGCATATGCAGAAGCCTGAAATAGAGCGCCGGTCATCAACATCACTGCCCCAGTCAGCGTTTGTGAAAACATTGAGACTTAGGAAGTCTGTAGACTGTGGACAAAACCATAGTCCATGATCAAGTGTATTTTTATGGTAGCGAATGATCCTAAGGACTGCATTCCAATGTGTGTCTGAGGGTGTTTGCATGAATTGAGAGGCTTTATTAACAGCAAAAGCTATGTCGGGGCGAGTGTGACAGATGTACTGTAAAGCACCAATAACACTTCGATAGGTAAAGGCATCCTGTAGAGGTTTCACCATCGTGTTTGTTGAGTTTTGGGTAGGATATCATTGGAGTGGAAGCAGCCTTTGTGTCAAGGATATTTGTCCTTTGTAATAGGTCAGAGATGTATTGGCGTTGGTTTATGAAGAGATCGTTTCCAATCTGTTGAACATCGATGCCAAGAAAGGAATGAAGTTGTCCAAGATTCTTCAGGGAAAATTGAGCATTGAGATCGGAGATGACTTGTTGAATATGACCAGCAGAGCTCCCTGTGAGGAGTATATCATCAACGTACACTACTAGGTATAGCGTTGCTTCAATAGTAACTTTGATAAAGAGGGACGTATCAGCTGAAGAATTTTTGAACCCAATGCTGTGTAGGTAGGCTTGTAATCGAAGGAACCAATTGCAGGGTGCCTATCGTAAGCCATAGATCACCTTGTTGAGCTTGCAAACAAGATGTTTTCCAGTATCACTGTGCTGGATGAAGCCTGTTGGCTAATGCATATAGATGTCCTCAGATAATGTTCCATTGAGGAATGCATTGTTGACATCAACATGATGAACTTGCCAACAATGTATAACTGCGATTGAGAGTAAGACATTGACAGTAAAGAATCGAATAACAGGACTGAACGTGTCCATGAAATCCTGACCTGGCACCTGTGTGAATCCCTTGGCAATCAAATGTGCTTTATAACGATCGAGAGAGCCATCTGCATTGTACTTCACACGAAACAACCACTTACAACCAATTGCCTTCTTCCCGGGAGGCAGCTCAGCAAGTGTCCATGTATTGTTGCTTATCAGAGCATTATACTCAGCCATTACAGTTGTTGACCACTTCACATCAGCCAATGCTTCTCGGATGGATGTAGGGGTGGGAACATATTGTAGGTTGTAAAGTTTAGGTTTAAAGATACATATTTTACTTCTTGTAACCATGGGATGGGAGTTGGAGATGGTTTCAATTGGAATGTGGGGAGAGGGGGGAGCAGTGTCATGTATTGGTATGGTAGTAGGTATTGGTGGTATAGGTGGTTTGGGAGGGACAGGATCCTGGTGTGACTCAGGGGAGGTATTGTCAATAGGAGCAGATGATTAGGTCAGAGGAGTAGATGTTGGATGTGGGGTGATTGATTGGTTTGAAGTAATATGTGAAGTAGGTATGGGTTGTTCTGGTGAGGTTGTAACATCAGGAATGTTGGGTAAGGGTTGTGATTCATGACTGGAAGAAGTAGGTTTGTGTTTGTTTAAAGGATTGGCCCAGAGGAAAATGGTTTCATTGAAGTTAACATTTCGGGAGATATAGATTCGACCTCGATCATCCAGGCACTGATAGCCTTGGTGTTTGGGTGAGAAACCTAAGAATAGGCACGGTTTGGATCGAAAGTCTAGTTTGTGGCGATTGAAAGGTCTTGTATGGGGGTAGCATTCGCAACCAAATGTTCGAAGATGTGAGTAATCAGGAGCTTTACCATGCAGTAGCTCAAATGGAGATTTGTTACCAAGACGGTTCGAAGGGAATCGATTGATTAGGTAAACAGCGTGTAGAACATCATAAGACCAAAATTTGAGAGGCATAGATGCTTGAGCCATGAGTGTGAGAGCTGTTTCAACTACGTGTCGGTGTTTTCTTTCAACGACACCGTTCTGTTGGGAAGAGTGGGGACATGTGATTCGATGTTGAATACCATATCGAGCTAGAGTATCATGAAGAAACTGAAACTTTCCCACACTGTCTGTTTGAATGGCTTGAATGTGTGACTGGTACTGGTTTGTAACCTTTGCATGAAATACATTAAAAGCACTGGTTGCTTAAGATTTGCTTTTGAGAAGAAAGAGCCAACAGTTTCTAGTGAACATGTCTACAAAAGAAATGTAATATCTATAGCCATTAGAGAGTATAGGAGAAGGGCCCCAAAGATCTATTTCAATCAACTCAAATGAACTTGTATACACTGTATCAGACTCATTGTATGGGAGAGTATGACTCTTCTCCATTTGACAAGCTCGACAAATAGAGTGATCAGTAATTACAAATTTCTTATTTAAAGCAAGAGAAACGATGTCCTTGGCAGGATGGCCTAGACGTTGATGCCAAAGAGTGAATTGTGCATCAGGGTCAACAGTAGCAGTAAGTGCTTTGATTGAAGACTGAGGAAATGTTGCAGCTAGACTGTATAATTCATGGGTTTGAGATCCCTGAACCAGTATCTGACATGTGCTCTCATCCTTCACGCAACATGAATCAGCATGAAATTCTATATAAACATCATTATCACGAGTGAATTTCGAGACCGATAGAAGATTCTTGTTGATTTAAGAACATGTAGAAGATGATTAACATAGAGATCTCTGGCTGGTTTAGGAATACAAGAATTTCCAATATGTGATATAAGTAATGAAGAACCATCACCTAGATGAACTTGACCCTTACCAGAGTAGGGAGAGGCAGCAGGTAACATGGAGGTGTCAACAGTGACATGGTGAGTTGCATCGGAATCGGGGAACCATGTCATGCTCGGAAGGTCAAATGTGGTGGCAGTAAGGGAGTTGACTTGAGGCTCATCATATGAGGGTTGATCGACAGGTGGTGTAGCACTCACACATGGATTATAAGAGATTTCCACTGGTTCAGTGTTGAAGAAACATGCATTGGCTTGGGTAGGCACAAGTTGAGAGACTGGTCGAGAAGAGACACCCTTGAAGCTTTGATCAAACCTATGCCAGCACCTATCGACAAGATGCCCGAGTTTTCCACATAACTGGCATTGGGGTCGTGACCTTCCTCAGAATCATCCATCAGAATATTGTGGAGGACCACGACGTTGATAGGAGAAGTTGTCACTGTTATAGGATGTTGGTTGATCGACAAGGTTGGTATTGTTGATGCCAACCGGATATCGAAGAGGATCACAAACACGGGATTCGGCATCGATTAAGATGAAGACAGCTCTATCGACAGAATATGGATCACGACTTGCTAAAATTACAGCCACAAACGGGTCATATTCAGAGGGGAGCCCATTTAGAATTGTGGCAATGTGCTCAACAGACGAAATAGGACTTCCACAGGAGGCCAAAAGGTCACAGATTTCTTTAATCTGCATGGTGTATGCACGCATGGTGAGGGAAGCTCTCTTGATGGACCTCAGGCGACAATGGAGGTGCATTATTCGAGTGGTGGATAGCTGGGAATAAAGTTGAACAACTATACTCCATATAGTAGCAGTGGATTCAGCACCAACAAGTTGGGGCAAAATGTCAGCACTGACAGTGGAGAGTAACCAGGAAGCGATTGCACTGTCTTGTTTAATGAATCAGAGATAGGTAGGATTTGGAACAGTAGCACCATTTTCACCGGGTAAGGTTTTGGCAGGAACAAAGATGGATCCGTCGAGATATGATTCAAGACCCTGACCACGCATCATCAATATCACTTGTTGTTTCCAGAGCAAGAAATTGGTCTCATCCAAGCTGATGCTGATTCTATTGTTGTCAAATACATTACAGATGGAATCGAGGGTGGTGGTGGAGTCGTCATCACCAGGAAGTACCATGATCACACAGGTGAAAAAGAATTAAAGTTCAAGGGAATGGAAAACCTAGACTACTAATACCATGTTGAAAATACACGAGATATGGAAAGGTAAAGCACAAACAATGGAAAGGAAAGAAGAAGATGATCTTTATAAATGAAAGTTTACACGGTATATATAGAGAGTACAAATCGAAAACCCTAGGCTAGAGTCTATAAGAGAAAAACAATTCTTCTGTGAATTTCCAGCTGTTGTAATAAACTAACAGCTTTGGTGAAATGCAGCTCAGCAAATGCCCTCAAGGTGACAACTCAGCATGCACAACGTCGGTTAGGGTTTTTCATTGTTCAACAATATTGACATAAGAAACTAACCACTTTAGATCATAGAAGGATCATACATGGAAAAGGTTAAAAAGCCAACCAAAACACTCGAACAAAAAATACATAAGAATAAATCTAATTGCATTGGCAAATGTACCACAAAAGGATGTTAAGCTATTGAAAGACCACCGAGAACCACAAATCAGAGCCAAGCATCGTGAAAAACTATCCACGAACGCAAACTGCGTATCCAAATTCAATGAGAGTCCACAACAGGAAGATCAACGTGATTACAAATATGCGCTATCTTGATTAGTCGTGACGTCGTCAAATCTAACCCTTAAAAACATAAAATAAAAAGAACGGTCAAATGATCGAAAAAAAAGACAAAATAAAATATGCCAAAAGGTAGAGCCCTGAAACGCCCATGCTTTATTTTTCAAACAATTACAACTAAATTAATTTTTTTACTATTTAAATATAAATATTCAAATTGAATAAAATTTCGAATTTCATAATTTAAATGGTATGGTGATTTATTTAATTAAATTATTAAATTACTTAATTAAATGAATTTAATATTTAATAGAAATTTAAATTTAATAGAAATAAAATAAGAATATAATTTAATAGAAATTGAATAGAAATAGAATAATAAATAAATAGAGAGCTCTTGTTCTTATTCGAAACACCTCCTGATCTTTAACCACTTATGTGCTCTAATATAATTACTAGGAGTAAGTGTTATAGCCTATTTCAAATACTCATCGGCTTGATCGAACCAAGCCTCCGCTATTTCTGAATCCCCTGATGAATGGCTTATTTTCTCCTGTCGAAATAGGCAGTTCAATTCCTTTTCTTAGAATTGTACTCGAGAGTTTCTTACCTCATACAGTTCGGCGGTCAATTCTTTTAGTGTCTCATTTTTTTACCCTATCATATATCCAAGTGAATATGATAAATAAGATTAGTCATAGATATATTGATTTGTCTCGAGTTAACCAAAAGAGGTTAATTCTATAAGTTTCAAACTTGAATTTTGATTTTATTAATAAGAAGTTTTCTTTTCTCCCACCTTTCACAAAAATAAAGCATGGCATTTCGGACTATCATCCGTTAAATTTTTCTGAAAGGTACTATAAAGATAGAGGAAAACGTGCCACAATAAGAGAATTATTCTTATTAAAAACTAAAAAATTATGATACTTAAAAGTTGATAAAACTAAAAATGAATTAAGATATAATATAAATATAAAAGTTTAGGCCTCGTTTATCATTGTTGTAACCAAACGACCGTTAGGGCTGCAATGCCCGTTTGCAAAAGCTGAAAAATCTACTTGCCAACAAATGCCTGTTTAGGCGTTAGAAATGATAAACAAACGCCGGTTCACAATTAAATCATTAGTTGTCTGGCAAACAAAAAGTGGGCAATACCGATTTAAGTTGCTAAACGCAAAAAAAATGAGACACAAATCTCTAACGTGGAAATGACACATATATATGACGCAATTGAGAAGCGTCAAATGTATAAATGCAGTATATGTAAAATTGTATTTATAGTAGTTGATGGAGCGTTGGTACAGTTAGTGTTTATTGTGACAATTAGGAGATCATATATTATAGTGTACTTAAGTGTAATTGCCTTAGAATGACAATTTAAACCGAATTAAACGACTCTTGAACAGACCGATCCCGTAGAAATTTTTTTATTTTTTTTTTATATTGGGTTTAAAACGGGTCGAATTTTGGATAAGATATAATTCGGGACAGGGCGGGAGATTTGTGGTGAAAATTTCTCAATCTAACTCGATCTGACATACTTTTAATTATATATCTATATTTTATCATTTATTTTCTCCTCTAATTTTTGAGTTTTTTATTTTTCAGATCGAAAAATTATTGGTATAATTGACTGCAGATGAACCGTTAGCACCGACAAGATAATAATATAATTGAAATAAATAAACGGCAACTGTGTCGTGGAGAACCACTGCCTTAAAAACAAATTCGGCTCAATGTGTGTAATTGCTACAATTGGTCGAATGTCCCCTAAGATTAGTACGGTTTCTCATTGAATTCGTACACCTAAAATCAGACACGGACAAAAGTGATACTGGTCTTCTCTAGAAGAAAACTCAGAACTTGAAATGCATATATATAAAACCTCTTCGTAAATGAGTGTTGTAAGCAAAGTTGTTTTACTAATGAGTGAGTAGAAAATGCTCAAAATCTATTGGCATTTATAAGATAGAAAATAAGGTTAAAAACGTCAAAGTACCCCCTCATTTATACCGTTAAATTAAAGGTAATTAAAATAAATAAATAACAACTTCAAATTTAAATTGCTTAATCACAACAATTCAACCATTAAAAAAAGCTTGATAAATTAGCATAATACGACTCCGGCGGGGAGACCGCCTGATCCGCCACTGCTAGAGACGACTGGGATGCAGGCTGGGGGAAACGGTAGTTCTCTTACCCTTGTTTCGAACCATGTTGTGGAGGGTGCGCATATGGATGTGGATTTCAACTCCTTGGCGAATGTTGCTGGTGAGGGATCTGTGAGGCATATGGGTGATGGCCAGGGTTACGATGGGCACTCTGATATGGGTGGCGCGGCAGTAAAACCATCCTTCTGTGACATGGTTTTGGGAAAGTGTATTACAGGGCAGAAGGATAACTTCATCTGTGATATGGACGTTGAGTTACGGGACGAGGATGTTGTGGTGGGAAATGTTGGAACGCTGCCTGAAATCTGGTTCTCTGATAGAGTGCATAAAATCATCAATGATAAATTAGCAAAGTCTTTGGTTGTGAGGCTCTTAGGGAAATCAATTGGCTATCGTGCCCTTCAGAATCGTGTGCAGACACTGTGGAAACCAACTGGGGAGATAAGTATTATCGATCTCGATAATGACTATTTCCTTGTCCGTTTTGCTATGGAGGCTAATTACGAGCGTGTTTTGATAGGGGGCAATGGATGGTTTACGACAGCTATCTTACTGTGCAACCTTGGTCGCGAGAATTCTTTACGGCGGATGACCATCCTAGGAAAATTCTGGTTTGGCTACGGATGCCAGGTTCACCGTATCGGTATTACTCTATGAGCATGTTTGAGGCCATTGCTGGGGTGCTTGGTAACGTTGTTCGTATTGATTTTAATACCACAGAAGGTTCGTGGGGGAAATTTGCACGCTTGGTTGTGGTGGTTGATTTAGAGAAACCATTGATACCTGTTATTGTTATAGATGGGAGACACCAAACCATTGAATATGAGGGTCTTCCTCTTATTTGCTTCGAGTGTGGTAAGTACGAGCATTCCAAAGAGTTTTGTGGTAGTGTGGTTGTGGATAAGGGGAAAGATAAAGTGAATGATCAAGGTGTGTCGGAAGTTAGTAATTTATTTGGTCCATGGATGCAAGTTTCTAGTCGAAGAAGGAGCGTGAATGTGGGTAAGAAGGTTTCGAACTCATCTCCGTCTGTAACTCACAATGCTGGTTCGCGGTTTGCCCCATTAATCATAGATGTAAATGTGATGAATAATGAAACCATGGTGCCCGTAGGCGCTACGGACGTGGCTTCCCCGGTGTTGGAAGATGTCCGAGAGCAGGAACATGTTGAGGATGTGGTTACGCATACGATAGACACTGAATGTGTGGGGTCCCAAGAGTTTGTGAAGGAGGTTGGTTTAGAGAATAGGGTGGATGCAAACTTGCAACAACGGAATGGTGAGAGGAGTAGTCCTACTGTGGAGGGAACTTATTCCCAAGAGGTGCGATAGGCTCGACGTAAGGAGATTTGTGTGGTGTCGATGGATAAAATTATTGTGGAGGAATCATCCTTGAAACCGTTTAACAATATTGTTGTTAGGGTGATGGAGGATGGACAGAAAAAGCCGCTGCAAGACTCTAATGGACGCTATACTATCGAGAATGGGTGTGGATCTAATGGCAAGGGCATGAACCGGAAACGACTGGCTTCTAAGGGGGTGACTTTGAAAGGTTCTAAGCCAAGGAAGTCGGATGGGAGTGCAATGACTCATGTGGCGGTTCAAGACTGGGCCAAGACCTTCGCCAACTCTTTGTCATTGGCTGCGAAAACTGATAAGCCAAGTGAAGGGGCTGGCCTGGGCAATCGCAATGTACGTAGTAGATCAGTACAGTGGATTCAGAATGCAACATTTGAAGGGTCGTCGTCTGGTACGACTCGGTGAGCTTCGACCTTTGTTTCTCGTTTGTTGTTTATTTATGGTTAAGTTAATTTTCTGGAATGCTCAAGACGCGTTAGGCCTTGATTTTAATCGTTATTTTAAGCTAGTAAACAGGTTATATGGCCTTGATGTTTTTGCGGTGTTGGAACCAAGAATTAGTGGTCAAGCTGCTGATGGCTTTATACGGCGGTCTGGGTTTGACCACTCTTATCGTATAGAAGCTAATGGTCTTTCTAGGGGTATTTGGATTCTTTGGAAGGATACGGTTCGCTTTGATACTTTGGCCGTCTCTAATCAATTTATGTATGGAGCTTGTGTTGAGAATCAGTCACAGAAAAGATTTTTCCTGATTGTGGTTTATGCTAGTCCGATGTATAGTAAAAGACGATTTGTTTGGGATCAAATTCGGGCTCTTGACTCTGGTGGTGATGTACCATGGGTGTTAGGTGGGGATTTTAATGTCATTTGTTCTTCCGATGAGAGGCAGGGGGCTCGCAAAGGAGAACTGGTATTTGTCATCTTTTTAGTGACTTCATGTTTCACTCTGGGCTTATTGACATGGGTTTTTGTGGACTGTGGTTTACATGGAAGCGAGGTGATCTTTGTCAACGTCTTGATCAATGTTTATGCTCCGATAAATGGTATGACATGTTCCCTCTTTCTGAAGTGTTTCATCTCCAACGTTTAGTCTCCGATCATAGACCCATATTACTCTCCACGGAACGTCTTAATGCTTGCCGAGGAACCCGCCCTTTCCGGTTTATAGCAGCTTGGAATGACCATTCGGGTTTTGAAAAACTATTATTGGACAACTGGAAGAATAAGCACGATGCCTTTGTTAATTTATATGAGTTTCAGGCTCATAGTAGGAGATGGAATGTGGAAACCTTCGGTCATATAGGGCGTAGGAAAAAGCAGCTGTTAGCAAGGATACGTGGCGTAGAGATAGCTCTTGAGCGGAACTCAACACCCTTCCTCGTTGATCTTGAGACTAAGTTAAAAAAGGAGCTGGGTGAAGTCCTTCGTCAAGAGGAAAGCCTGTGGTACCGAAAATCTAGAAGTAAATGGATTCAACAAGGGGATCGTAATACTAAGTATTTTCATGCTACAACTTTAAGTCGTAGGCGGAAAAATACTATTCATATGTTAAAAATGAAGGATGGCACTTGGTGTGATGATCAGATTAGGCTACAAAGACATGCGGTGGACTACTTTTCTTCTTTATTCTCTGCATCTACGTGTGCTTCGCCCCATGCTGATTTTTGTAACGGATTTCCGAGATTAACGGATACACGGATGGAATAGCTGATTAGGAATGTCTCTCCGGATGAAGTTAGGGAGGTAATCTTTAGTATGGAACCTTTGAAAGCACCGAGTGTCGATGGCTTTCAAGCTATGTTTTTCCAGAAAAATTGGAACATTGTTGGTGAATCCGTTTGTCGTTTTGTTTCAGATTTCTTTGAAAAAGGAATTCTGCCAGTAGCGACGAATCAGACTATTATGGTTCTCATATCGAAGGTCTCATATCTTGAAAAGATAAGTCAATTTCATCCCATTAGTCTCTACACTGTATTATATAAAGTAATATCTAAAAATTTGGTTAATAGACTGAAACCCTTTTTATCTAAATGGGTAAGGCAGAATCAGGTGAGCTTTGTTCCTAGGCGGCAAATCACGGATAATATTATTCTCGCGCAGGAGATTATCCATTCTATGTCTAAAAAGACAGGGGTGAATTCTTGGATGGCAATTAAGGTGGATTTGAAGAAGGCCTACGATCGGTTGGAGTGGGATTTTATTGAATCAACGCTGGTTGAGCTTGGGTTACCTGGGGAGTTTATCTAGTGGATTATATTGTGTCCGATCTGTTCAGACTAAGATTGTTGTGAATGGTGATCTTACTGAGAATTTTCGGCCATCCCGAGGTATGTAACCCTCTCGTCCCGGTCTGGCCGGATGACGGGTCCGAGTGAGCTACACGGGGAAAACCGAGTGAAAACCCCCTAAGGAATTCCCCCTCGGTTAGCAACCCTGTTTTTTTTCATTTTAAATCTTGTCTAGATGAGTATTTTGTCCTATGTGACCATACAACGGAACAACATTCACGAGGCAAACAAAAGAACTCAGCTCAACATCTTACAGCCCAATTCTAAGCTTTTACTACAGGCGGTATCGATACCCTTAAGGGGTGTATCGATACCCCTTGACTAGGTTTAAGCTTTAACTGCAGGCGGTATCGATACCCTTAAGGGGTGTATCGATACCCCCTTGACTAGGTCAACTGGTCAAAGTCAACCCATAGAGACCGTATCGATACACCCAAGGAGTGTATCGATACCCTCCCCAACAGTTGACTTCCCACGGTCAACGCTAAGATGACGGTATCGATACACCAGAGGTCGGTATCGATACCGAAATGGACAGTAGCTTCAGTGACCAAAATGGTATCGATACACCCCTCAAGTGTATCGATACACGAGGCCTGAAACAAGAAGGTGGTATCGATACCGTACCAACCGTATCGATACCCCTGCTACGAACTTGCAGGTTTGAGCTGATTTAAGGCACAAGGAGACCCTTAAATCCCTCTAAAACCCCAACCAACACACTAACATCAATTCTAAGGCAAATCAAACATAAAAGCATGATTTAACATGAGGCCAAAAGGCACAAATCAACACAAGGTGATACACACACACACCATACAAGCAACATAAGCTTTCAAGCATGGCATTCCAACAAAAGTCATTTCAACATTTAAGATCATACAAGGAACTCAAAGCCATGAAGGCACAAGATAAGCATGTAAGAGGTTTACACTATAACAAGGCAACCTAAACGTCTATAGACATGCCACCACACACAAGCATACATCAAAGCATAGCATGTTTTACAAACCAAGGCCAAATCAAATCATCAACATACACTCAAGCTCAAACAACAATGCTTATCCCATTGCTTAACTATTACATTCTATCACTTAAAATTCATACATTGAGCTCACCAAAGCAACACTTGGAGACCTTTCCTTGCCCTTGCCACCCACAAGCTACTTATCTGCATTCTCGAACAAAAGAGAGCGTAAGCATAAAAGCTTAGTGAGGGTAAGCTCATAAAACAAACTTTCGACAATGCAGGGTCCAAGCACGAGCTACAACTAAGATAAAATGTATGATCTTACCTCCGATCCACCCGAGCCATAATTATAAATGATGCATGAACATATATTCAATATCATGTCATGCTCAACATGTTTAAATACACAACATATGAAATCAAATATATTAAACCATGTTAGCAACACATCCCAAATCACATTGGCTCACAATTAATCACATAATGGCAACATAAACCACAATCCGTATTGGCACCTAGCTATGACTCGAATACGCGGATAACCGTTGGAACTCACATCCAACAACTCAACCATTACCTGACGGTGGGATTACACTCATCACCGTTCATGCGGAGGGGATTCCACTCATCCTCACGCCTCATTTCATGCGGAGGGGATTCCACTCATCCTCACGCCCCGTCGATGGGATTCCACTCATCATAGACTAATATAAATACAATTTCCGGGCGTACCCGTACTCCTCCTTGGTGACTCAACGCCACCAAGGCCACGCGCGAATTTAGACTCATGTGTGCACACTAACATCCTAATGATCGATCATTTGTACCCAAGCATACTAGTGTCAATACTACACATTTCAATAATCTTTCACAATATCATTTCATAATAACTTCCGTGCTTAGCACGTACTCACCATGACTCACTGTCATACACAAACCACATTTTCATGCCTAGCATGTACTCACCATGATCCCCGGATCATACAAACACCTCGTAATATCATTTCACACGTCAACACCACATGTACATCATTAACCACCATATCACATCATATTTTACACATGTGTATAACCATATCATATCTATCATCCACATGCATCTAACAATGCATCAAACATGCCTCAACATACATGTATACAACATATACATAATCAACACCATCACAATTTAACACGAGGCACATACAACCATTAAAGAGTGCAACTAAAGTCTCTAATCAAAGCTTGGGATTAGGCTACCACTCTAATCCCAACTCTAGGTGGGTTTACCAAGCCCATCCTAGGTTCACATGCTTGAACCAAATACTCAAAACCATTTTAAAAATATTTAACCACTCACCTAAGCTTCCAAGCTCAACTACCAAGCAAGCATCACCTTCAAGTTTCCGGATTTCTTCCCGAAGCTTCTCCAACACAAATTCCCGCTTCTAAACAACCTCAAACACAATTCAAACAATCCTCGAATTAGCCCAACATCAAAAGACCAACCCGGAATACAGTTCAATCACAATTTACAATGTTGCAAGCCATGACCAAACCCCATACTTTGCAATCTCGGACAGCCCACATACCCCTTCCAAAATCCATGTTTCCAACACCCATTGCACCCACAAATGATCCCAAATCAACCCCTAACCATAGTACTACCATTGGGCTATCAATTCCCACCTAAAACAACCCCCAAAACTCACCCAAAACCCTCCAAAAACCCCATCCGTACCCAAATTCGGGAATTTGCATAAAACCATGTAAAAAAATTAACTATGTTGGACCTCATGGGTTAATATTAACTTATCTATCAATAAAGAATCAAAAGCTCAAGAAATGGATGTTAAAATTTGCATCTTTCTCTTACAAAACCCAAAAATACAAAACTTTAAATAATGCATTTCAATGAAAACTAAAGGCATGGGAAGATAGAGGAAGTTGAGAACAACATGAATTTGTTATTACCTTTGCAAGAACTCCAAAATGAGGGCAAGATTTGGTGGAAAGAAATTTGAGAGGAGGGGGAAGGAGGTTCACGTCAAAATGGAAGAAAGGGGGAAGGGGATGGCATCTTTTTTTTTGTTCTTTTATTTGTTTGAAATAAAATATAAAGGGAATGAGCTTATTTGAAAAGTTTTCCTTTTTACAAAAATGCCATTAAAATGGCTATTGGGCTTGTCATCCAAATTTGGTCCAACACCTTAAATTAATTTAGCAAAACAAAACGGGAATATTATTTTATTTATTTATTTCTCCCGACCCCTAAACCCGGGTGTTACAAGGTATCCGTCAGGGAGACCTTTTATCACCATATTTATTCGTGCTGTGTATGGAAAGATTATCTCATGCGATTAGTCGACGGGTTGCTAGTGGTGAGTGGAAAAGCATTCATCTGTCAAAGAATGGGCCTGGAATTTCACATCTGTTCTTCGTGAATGATCTTGTTTTATTCTCAGAGGCGTCGGCGGATTAGATGACGACCATTAAAGAGACTTTGGATTAGTTCTGTAGTTGCTCGGGCCATAAGGTAAGCGTATCAGAAACTAAAATTTATTTCTCCAAAAATTGTGATGTGGAGAGACGTTATGTGCTTGCAGACAACGGTGGTTTTGATTTGGTAGAGGATTTAGGTAATTACTTGGGAGTGCCTTTGCTTCACAAGCGGGTCACAAAAGCGACCTATCGTTTCCTCATTAAAAAGGTTGAGCGTCGGTTATCTGGGTGGGCTTCTCGCACTTTGTCATTGGCTGGAGGGATAACTCTAGCTAAAGCATTCCTCCAAGCTATACCGACGTATGTTATGCAAACACCGTGGCTGATGAAAGGTGTTTGTGATACTCTTGAGAGAATCATTAGACGTTTCGTCCGAGGATCGGCTGATGGGAGGAGGGGTATCTCCCTTTTCCGATGGAATGTGGTGGCGTTGGATATGGCGGAAGGTGGATTAGGGATACATGACCTTGGTCGTTGTAATACAGCTCTTCTTATGAAAGTGGGTTATCGTCTCATTACTGATGAAGACAAGTTGTGGGTTCAAGTTCTTCACCATAAATATAAATGGGAGGGTGTTGTTCCGTCTTCTATTTACCGTGCTGGTTGTTCTCGTTTGTGGAGACGATTAAGTCAGATTTGGGATGGTATATGTTGGCAAATACATGATGGTTGGGCTACGGACTTTTGGTAGGATCGGTGGTTGGATGGTGATGGTCCGCTTGCGTCCTTTTGTTTAAATGGTAGCTCGCCTAAAAAATTACTGGTAGCTGCAATGATCAATTCTGTGGGTTCATGGGATTGGGATAGGCTATCCGAAGCTTTGTCGTCGTCAGTTCTGAATCGTATAGCTGTTGTGGTTCCTCCTCACGCGTCGTTGGGCTTGGACCGGCCAGCTTGGCGTTGGGATGATACGAGGCAATTCACGACAGCATCGGCCTATGCCGCGTTGGGTGCTGGGAGTGGGGGTACTGCAGCACACCATTGGAAAATTATTTGGGGTTTAAAAGTGCCGCAACGGGTTCGTACCTTCTTGTGGTTGGTTGTGCATGGTAAGGTGTTAACGAACGCGGAAAGATGTCGTAGACACATTGCTAACTCGAGTAAATGCCCAGGTTGTGACGCAGATTTAGAAGATTTGGAGCATGTGCTACGCGCCTGCCCTGTTGCTCGAAGTGTGTGGCTTCGTGTGATATATCCCCACAGAAGCACGGGGTTTTTCGCTATGCCGTTTGATGAGTGGCTTGTTGGGAACCTCACGGATAATTCACGAACTATTTCTCTGGAGGATCAGTGGAGTGTATTGTTTGCTGTGATTTGTTGGTTGTTATGGAAAACTCGCTGCTCAAACATTTTTAGCAACTCGTATGATAGGATCCGGGACGTGGCTGCGGAGGCAAGGCGTGTTCGGGATGAGTGTGTTTCCGCTGCACCTACTGGTGGTGTCGTGGTTGGTGTGAATGATGCCCAAGTTTCTTCTGCTAAGGAACGGTGGAAATTACCAATGCATGGGAGAGTGAAAATTAATGTCGATGGGGCAGTTAGGGGTCCTAATAAGGTGGCTTCGATAGGTGGTGTGTTTCGCGACTCGAATGAATTCTGGATCCTCGGTTTTGCTAGAAACATTGGGTCATGCTCGGTTCTTATGGCAGAATTGTGGGCGGCGCACAATGCACTTGCCCATACTTGGGAGCGTGGCTTCCGTTACGTGGATGTTGAAACCGGCAATAAAACAGCTGCTGCGATTCTTAATATGGAGACGAATATTGTGTTAGAGAACGGTCTTGTTCAACGCTTGCGGAAATTTGTCTTGCAGGATTGGAGTTTATCGGTAAAGTTTATACACCGCGAAGCAAATATGGTTGCTGATAAGTTAACGAGTTTGGCTCAGAGTCGGTCTTTGTGTGACATGGTTTTCATTCGTCCTCCTTCTGACGTGGAAACCTTGTTAGCGGTTGATACTGCTTGATGGGGTGTTTGTGTGTTTTGTACGTATCACCGTGTGTACTCTTTTCCCCTATTTAAGTGTAGGGGTTTTTTAATGAGGCACGTGGTGATACTTCCTCCTTTTAAATCGAAAAAAACGCTTAATAAAAGCGTTGCAATTGGTTGAATAAGGACAAAAATTAGTCCAAATTCATCCTTGAAATACACTGAAACGGACAAATTAATTTGCTGTACATAACGGTTATTTAAATCGGTGTAATTAGGGGTTAGCGTTCAATTAAACCGAGTCTGAGTCAAAAAATTTCGAATTGACGCGTTATATTTTATAACTCAAACTTTATTTAAGTTTTTTTTTTCGATTTGAGTCGAGTTTATAAAATTCGAGCCAAGTTCGATTCGAGTTTTCAAGTTCTTATACAAAGTTAATTGTAATTATTTATCATGTTATAGTACAATTTGATTCCAATTTAAACGATTTTCTCTTATAATATAAGATATGCATATATATATATATATATATATATATATATATATATATATATATTTCTTCATATTATATATACATGAAAAATTGAGGGACTCGACTCGAACTTAAAAATAAATCCACTAATTACTAAAAATTTCGAGTTATTTGAATTTTTATTTTTCAACTCAAACTTTATTTGAAATTTTTTCGAGTCGGGTCGAATTTATGTAATTTCAAGTCGAGTCAAGATGAGTCGAGTTTTTTTACCTCGAGTTAAAAAATCCGGTTTAATTTTTAGACTCGAGTCGAGTTTTGCTCACCCTAAGTGTAATCACGCTGCAAATAACAGGAAATTACCAGCTGTAAGTACCAGTTGTTCCAATTCGAACACAAAAAGTTCTTGGAGCCTTCAGTCCTGCTTATAAATACAGAGCAAAAACATTTTCAGTGTTCAATAAAACTCCAAGAAAAAATTTCTTCCGTATTTTATCTAAAAAGATAATACATGCGTGGTACATATTAATGTGGAATTACATGCTCTATCACACTTGAGCATTACCAATTTTTTCTGAGTTTATTTTGATTTTTAGTTTATGTTTACTTTTTATTCTTCATATATATTTGTTCTGATGTTGCAGTAGATTGTATAGTTTGATTGATATGTAATTGCTGTTCTTTTTTTTTTCAGATCTGCTTATTAGTTATTGATATTTTCAGGTCTGTTTATTGGTTGTTGATAAATTACTTTACGGTTTGTATTTTAAATCTCGGGACGGATTTGGGACATGTAAAATAAAATTATTTTTCAAGACAAGTCAGAGTCGAGTTAGGTATTTTGAATCGGTGTTGGGGACGATCAAAAATTCGACTCACGCGGTTGCAATTCCATCCCTATGACACTAGGCAGAGAGGACAGGTCTTTTTATGAATTGTTTAGCACGACTTTGTCAATGTTTAATGAACTGAGTATTTTATTACAAAAAAAAGAAAAAAAACAATTTAAAATATCAAGTTATTACGCATCGATAACGTAAGCTGCAACTTACATAAGCAACTAAGTGTTAAGACTTCCGTTGGCATGTTTTGCCTATTTTTGTGCAATTTTTTAAGGGAATATGTACAATAAGTTCCGTGGACGGTGGATCATTTGAACAAGAGTTTTAGTCAAAACTCGAAACAAGTTATTTTAAGTGATCAACTCATTTTATGAGTGACTAAATTATGTTATAAGAATCCAACAAATAGTCTCAGTGGAAGAACAAATGATATTTATTATAAGAGACTCGAGTACAATCAGAGGCGAAACATCATGGGGGTCTACGGGGATGTGTCCCCCCGCCAACTTGCTAATTTCTTTAGGAAAAAAAGGTAAAATTAGTGTTGTAATCCTTCAATTTTTATAAAATTTTATTTTAGCCCCCCTCAAAATTTTTAGTCTCATTTTAGTCTCCTCCTTTACAAATTTTTAGTTCATCTCCTGAGTTCAACCGCTTTGTCTGTAAGCTGTGTGTGCATTATCAAAATATTAAAAATATTTATTAACAAATTATATATTGTACTCACCTTTAGACTGTTCAAAAAAAAAGTTGTGTTATAAGTTTTCATTGGACAAAGACTTAGTAGACAATTACTTCATTATAGTTGTCTAAGAACATGGATGAACCGAGAAGGTGCTAGAAGGGTAGTCACACCCCCTAAAACTTTTAAATTTTCATATAGTTGTGTCTGTAAGTTCATTAGAGTTCAACCACTCTGTCTGTAAGTTTACACCCTTAAAATTTTACAATTTTACACCACTAAATTTTTAACATATCTCTTTAACGATTCGTACCTCTAACATAAAATCTTGCTTCTATCATTGTCTAGAAATAAGGTTGCAGCAAGACAGAGTGAGGTTGAACTTGAATTATTTTTTATACTCTTGAAATTATATATATAGGAAATTATTCTTTGGGTAAGTTTCTATAGACGTGGATGAAAAATTTAGTCAACTAATGATAAATAACTTGAAATGACTTGACAGAATGACACGATATCAGAAAAAATAGTAACTTTATAATTTTTATTTGGAAAATACAGTGAAAACTTTTTAGTAGCTATTTGTGACAACACTATTTATTTTAGAAAAACTTGTTGAACAGAATGTTGTTTTGAAACATTTTTGAGAGATTTTAGTTTATGTAAAACAATCTTTGATTAATGTGTTATACTGTCAAGTCAGTACATGATACCGTTGTGTCAGCGTGCACTGTCAAGTTTGTCATGTCATTTCAAGTCGTTTATTATTAGTTGACTAATAGTTTTTATCAAGGGATGAGTCATCTTGGTCTAAAATGAAACGTTAATTGTTAAAGTGATTCAAAAAAGAAGCTAAACTGACCATGCAATGAAACTTTAAAAACATTTTTTGACATTATATTATGTTTTAAAGTTGCAACTCGCATGTTAACTTATACAACACTTCAAGACTTATAAATAAATTTTAACTGTTTAAATTACAATAAAAGTATAATTCAAGATGAATATGGTATATATAATTCGATATTTATTGAACTTTGTCTATTCATTTTTATTAATGGGAATACTCTAGATCATTAAATAAAAGAAACACCCCAAATCTTGAAATAAAAAAGGATTTTGCTATTGTAATAAATGGTTGTTTTGCTTTATAATGAAATCTAGTAA
Source organism: Hibiscus tridactylites (assembly GCA_958450335.1). Taxonomy (NCBI): domain Eukaryota; kingdom Viridiplantae; phylum Streptophyta; class Magnoliopsida; order Malvales; family Malvaceae; genus Hibiscus; species Hibiscus tridactylites. Next base: position 31,917,057 of record OY288273.1, on the reverse strand, counting down.
AATGTAATTAAATATATTCTTAAAAAATCATGTTTAATTAATTTTAGGTTGTTTAATGTAATTAATACTCACTTAAAATGATTTATTGTTTAGGGTTTAGGGTTTAGGGTTTGAGAGTTTGGATTTAGGGTCCATGGCTTATGGTTTAAGTTTTAGGGTTTGATGTTTAGGGTTTAAAATTTAGGGTTTAGGGTTTATGGTTTGAGGGTTTGGATTTAGGGTTTATTGCTTATGATTTAAGTTTTAGGGTTTGATGTTTAGGGTTTAGGTTTGAGTATTGGGGTTTATAATTTAGGGTTTAAGTTTGAGGTCAGGAGTTTGAATTTAGGGTTTTATTGTTTAATTAAATTAAAAAATTTAAATTAATGAAACACAATTTTTTAGGAAGGTAATTAATTACATTATATTATATTTCTTTAAAAAAATTAAAAAACATTAATTACAAAAATCTATAGTGTTCTTATTGACAGCCCTTAGGGCTGTCAATATCATAACCCAATAAAAAAACTCAACAAAAATATCCTAACAATTATCCCTATTATATATGTACGACTATTTTTTTTTAGATATTGCACTTGAGAAAAATGGGATCTATTGCACTCCTCTTTTGATTTTTTAATTTATGATACTTTGAACAGTGAAAGTTGAAGTCAGCAGGTGCTCTTATCAAATTCATTGTTCATTATATTTTTTGATTAAAAAAATTGCAGAAATCGACTTGCGTTCCTACCAACTTCACCGATTTATTTAAATGCATGTAGGATGCAGACTGGCGTAAACAATGAAGTCGACATGTGCTCCTACCGCCTGCACTATTATTTTAATAAAAAAATCATGAATAATGAAGTCGACATGCACTCAAACAAACTTCTACTTTTAAGATAGTAAATGTCATAGATCTGAAAATTAAAAAAGAAAGAAAGAAATACAATACTGAAGATTTTTTTTTAACTTTATTGCAGCAATTACCCGATATATGTACATAAAGAAAATATATATAAAAGAGAAAATATTTATTTTTGAGTAAGTATATTTGTTCGATTGGTCAAATTATTTATCTTTTTTTCTTTAAATTTTCTTAAGTCATAGGTCCAAAATTCACTAAAAAGCACTAATTTATCTGTTCTTAAAGTCATCATTTCGCTCTCCTTTAGGAATGATTATATATATATATATATATATATATATATATATATATATATAGAGAGAGAGAGAGAGAGAGAGAGAGAGAGAGAGAGAGAGAGAGAGAGAGAGAGAGAGAGAGAGAGAGAGAGAGAGAGAGAGAGAGAGAGAGAGAGAGAGAGAAAGAAGGGGGAGAGGGGAGAGAGAGAAGGAGGAAAGATTAACTTATACAATGTAAAAAGATTTAAGTTATATGTGTTTTCTGGATCGTTAGATGGGGGAAATGGATGGCTCAGATTAACTCCATACTCATTTTTTTAAGTGATAATCTTCACATATTTACTGTTAACCTCATCCATTCATTTTACTCATCTAACGATTCAAAAAACGTTTAAAATTTAAAAGAGTTTTGCATTATGTAAATGAATCATATCTCATATATATATATATATATATATATATATATATATATATATATATATATATATATATATATATATATATATATATATATATATATATATATATATATATATATATAAATAACTCACTCAAGAGTGTGGGTCCTAAGCAACAGATGTCGTCAGCCAAAGCATGACCAAACATGCACACTGTTTCTTGCAGCCCATCCACGGCATGGCCATGGTCATTGGTTCATCGATTCGGATCTTTATTGCACAAGAACTACGGTTATTTCTTTTTCTATGTATATTTTTCCCTAACTCCGTAAATGTTTGTAACATTAATATTTTTTTTGACAAATTTTAATTTTAATTCTATTTGTAACATACGATTTAAAGGGAAATGAATGAATAAAGATGAGCAGCTTAGTCAACTGGCAAAATGTGAATACTCTAATAATTAATTCAAATACATATTGAGAGAGCCGTCTAATTACTTTCAACAATTATTATTACGGTCCTAAACTTTACAATGCTTGTTATTAGAGGCTCGATTTGTTTCTCAATATTTATTAATATGGATCTACTCTTAAAAAATTAATTTTCTTAATATTTGTTATTAAACATTTTTCTCCAAATACTTGTTATTAGGAGCATAATTTTTTGAATATTTGTTATTAGGCATATACTCTTAAAATTTAAAACTTTTTCCCAACACTTGTTATTAGAGATCTATTTTTCTAATATTTGTTATTAGAGACTCAAATTTTTTCTTGAAATTTTTTATTAGGATCTACTCTTAAAATTCATTTTTTTATATTTGTTATTAACTAGGAGTCTAGTTTTTTCTCATACTTGTTATTAGGAGCATATTTTAAAAAAAATTGTTATTAGAAACTTATTTTTTTAATACTTGATATTAGGGACTCACTGTTGAAGAAACTAACCGTATAAAAGATGACTCACCACAGCTGAATATGTAGCTGTCATCCAACACCCAGGTTGTTGGAAGGAAATCCAACTAGAGAGCTACACGTGTCATTCCCATCCATTAGGGTTTTCCAACACTCTTGTATTTAAGCCAATACACTCTCTGAAATAAAGCAAGCTATTCCTTTCATACTATTCTTATTCTCTTATTCATTTCTGCATACACATACTATGTTTAACACTCACTTTTAAAATTCAATTGTTTTAATATTTATTATTGTGAGCCTAATTTTTAAGTTCATCCTAAGACTACTAAAATCTCAAAAACAACTCTGCATATTGATCAATCATCATTATTATCATAATTCAAAGTTATAATTTCACATCTTAAGTCTCTCTTTTTTCCCCTCATTTTTTGTATTTGTATAATGTACATCAAGTGCTAAAATGTTAGAGATAATAATAGGTAATTGTTTTCTATTTACTTAAAGGCAAGTTAATTAAATTTTTGACTTAAATATCATTACTGATGTAATAATCTAGAGATTAAGGGAACGCGCATAAATGTCAAGCTATTTACAACTTAATTAATTAGAGGGTTATGGGTAATTTAACATTATATTACAAAAATAAAATTACTTGTATTATTTTATTTTAAAATTTTATGATTTTATCTATCTTTTCCAATTTGAATAATGCATTATTGGTTTATGACACCGAACATAGAAAAATAATAGTAGTCTATGCGTGTATACTTATATATTTGATATAATCATTGATATTTAATTTATTAATTAGTTAATATTTTTTAGTAAACAAGGGAAAATAATTAGTTAGTTAATTTGAATCAAATACTACATTAACAAATATATACATATACAAATTATAGAATTTAGATACTGATTTTAATGCAATAAATAAATATATGTTATGAATATTTATCTATGTGGATGTCTATCATGATTAGAACTTTATCTAAGGAATTTGATTTATTTATTATTAGGAATATTGTCTCTATTAATTAGAGTTTAATGTATTCTATACTTCTTATGCCTATAAATAGATGATTCATTGAAGGCATTGTACACAATTCTATTTTTGAGAATAATACAAATCTTCATCTTTCTCTCATCTCTTTGTTCTTCTATTCTTGTTTTTTATTATTTTATTCACAACACGTTATCAGCACGACTCTAATCAACTGAGGTCTTCATTGTTTGAATCCAAAAGAAGTTATTGGAAAGAATTCGATTCTAGGATAAACCAAAGATAAGTTTTTTTTCTCTCTTCATTTTTTTAATTACCGATTGTCTTTTTCTTTATATTTTAACTTATTTTTTTTTAAAATTTAAAATTATGTTTGATTTTATTCGAACATTGGAAAGAGACAAATTTGTGGCTTCTCACAAACCAAAAGATGCATCGAAAGAGGCGAAGAGGTTGCGTTTGGTGTAAATTACGTGTGTTTTCTCTTGTTCCTAAAAGGGTTAATTAGCGGTATGCTTATTCATACTTTTACTTATATGATTATATTTGATATTTTTCATATTATTATTTGTGTTATTTTATTTAGTAAAAGTTACTATTTTTAACTGTGTTTTGAGTTTTACATGATATGCTTAAATGGCTTGGAAAGAGATGTGATTAAAGGGACTATGAGAAGCTATCTCGATCATATGCTATGTCTCCATTGTCCACGAGAGAAAAATCAATATCGGTAAATTTTATTTTTATTTTTATTCTTTATATTATTATTTTAAAGTGCGATAAATCATGATGATTTTGAATTTACAAAAAGATTATTATAAAGTCTATATTTACTCGAAAGTAATATTTCTTCTTCGTCAAAAAACTCGACCATAGACTTCTCCCAATTTCAAGTTACGAAAATTCGTCTTGATCCAAAAAGTTTTATAGGAGGCATTCCCTGAAGTGAATGCAAAGCATGATGTTTATTCCATGCGATTATCAATGATGGGGCATTCCCTGAAGTGAATGCAAGCATGATGTTTATTCCATGCGATTATCAATGATGGGGCATTCCTTGAAGTGAATGCAAGCATGATGTTTATTCCATGCGATTATTGGAACTGTTTCATTCCCTGGAGTGAATGCAAACATGGTAAATCATTATTCAATTAGAGACATAATTTCGATATAATCCAAATATATTGGCTGGACATCCCGTTCTGCGAGGCTACTGGTCTCAAAGGAGGTTTTTAAAGGACCTTGTGGACAGGTTTAACAATGCCGCGTACGAGGATTAAATCTTTGTTCTCTGTGATAAGGATATGTGAAAAAGGTTTCAAAGGCCCACTGGCTCAACTCCATTCCCTGAAGTGAATGTGAGATTATATTATGGAAGGAATAAAAAAACCACATTAAAAGTTGTGGTCGTGGTCGAGGCTATGAATATACACATGAAAAAAATATAGTCGTTTTAAGAATGCTTCTACCCGCTGGTAGCGAAGTTATAAGGATGACAAGAGTGAGAAAGATCATTCTAAGGAAGTGAAATCCTTTTACCAATGTGATGTTATAAACCATTGGTTTCGTACTTGTCAAACGCCAAAATATTATGGACTTTATCCATAATTATGAATGATAAATGAAATAAAATATAAACAAAATTTGTTTATGGCGAAAATAATTATGGCGTTATTGTCCAACTCAATTGGATATTGTTAATTTTCTCATAACCCTTGAAGGGAATAATTTACCATTTATTTTATTTTCCTTATAACCTCTAAAAGGAATAATTGATTTTTTTTATTTTTTATGTTAATTCATTTTATTTATTACTTATTTATGTTAGTTTACTTTATGTTTATTTATTTCACATATTATTTATTTACGCTTTATGTTATTTATTACTTGAAGAATATGATTACTTCCGGAATAAAATATACAATGAATTGTGGCTATTTATGCCTAGAATTGTGACTATTTATGCCTAGCAGATAATGCAAGTACTCGTATTGTACATAAGCATAAGAAATATTTTTCTCATTTAAATGCAAGGGGAAATATGAATAATATTTCTCAAAGGACTAAAATATCAAAGGACTAAAGCACTTGAAAGTTTATCTCTGATAGATAATCGACTTGATATGATGTGCTATATTTTATATTTTTCATTCCTCGAAGTAAATGATACAAAGTACATATTTTCATTACCCGAAGTAAATGAAACAAAGCACATTTTGAAAGGTGCATAATTATGCATTTCTCGATTAAAATGCAAGGGAATAATGTGAGTACTATATCCGGAAGTACTAATATCACAAAAGGCTCTGCTTGAGCAAATATGTTATTGTCAAATGGAACTTTATTCCATATTCACAGTGTGTTATACTCGTCAAAGTTATAAAGAGACTTATTTAATTTTAAAGATATTCACGGTAATGGATATCATATTGAGACCATTAGTCGATGAGATGTTGACTATCTCAATATTATGAGTATAAATCAAGGCAATAATAAAAACTTGAAAAAGTTATATGCACTGTCATCCATAGTGTACTACAATAGAATTAGTACAAATTGAAGCTCATGCTATTGTGAATCAGAAGTTTACTGATAACTTTATTATTTGACAATGACCGGTTAAACCATTCCAGTTCAATTATGATGCGAAAATTTGTTGACACTTTCATGTGGTAATTTATTGAAGAGTTGAAATTTTCTTCAAAGTAATGTTTTCATGTGATACTTGCTATCAAAGCAAACCAATTATTCAATCATCATCAGCTATGATAGATTGCGAATCTATTAATTTTTTCTGGAACGGATACAAAGGTGATATATGTGGGCCCATACACCTTTCTTACAGTCTATCTAGATATTTTACGATTTTAATTGATGCATCGACTAGATGGTCATATGTATCATTGTTACTAATTCGCAACTTGGTATTTGCGAGGCTACTTGCTCAGTTGATAAAACTATGAGCACATTTTCAGATTACCTTATAAAGACAATTGGTCTTGATAATGCTGATGACATGTCATTTTATATGTATTATCACTAATTCATATCAAGCCAACAAATTATAATAAGTACTCCCCATTATAAATGGTTTTTGGTCAGGAATCAAATATTTCTCATCTTAGATTTTTTTTAGTGTGCGGTATATGTTCTGATTGCTCCACCACAACGCACAAAGATGAATTCTTAAAGGAGGTTGAGAATATATGTCAGATTCAAATTTCCCTTGATAATTAAATATCTTGAGCTTCTCATAGGGAATTTATTTACAACTCGATTTACTGACTATCATTTTAATGTGTCAGTTTTCCCAACGTTAAGGGGAGAAAATAAAATAGCTGGGAAAAAATAAATTGAATGAATTATCATTATCTTAGTTTGATCCACGTACTCAACAATGTGAACTATAAGTTCAAAGGATAATTCATTTAGCAAATCAATTGTCAGATAGTTTTGCTGACCCTAATAGAGTGACTAAGTCACATATACCATCTATGAATGCTCCGTTTAAATTTAATGTCCCGGAAGGAAAAATTCTAGTTTCTAATGAGTCTAACTTACGCCTGTAGCGTGGTAGACAAGTAGGTTCCAAAGATAAAAATCCTCGAAAAAAGGAAGGGAGCTATAGTTATGATGGTCTGATCGAGGAATCAATGAATTATGAAAATCTCAAGAAGAGATTAAAAGGTCTCCAATAGAGGCATTAACATGACTCAGGTACCTGATAATAAAGAGATCTCAATAGATTATGTCATGTCTGGTAATAAATAGAACTGAAATCAAATCGACGTCGATAATACATTTGCATGCAATATAACACTAAAGATTTTATTTGATGACGTGGATCGTGAATCATTGTCTATTGGACAATGTAAACAAAGAAATGATTGGCCAATATGGAAAGAGGCAATTGAGGCGAAACTAAGATCTCTTTCGAAAAGAGAAGTATTTGGGCCTATAGCCCGTATATTGAAATGTGTAAAGCTCGTGGATATTAATGAGCCTTTGTGAGAAAGAGAAATTAAAAGGAAAAATCACGAGATATAAGCTCGTTTGGTTGCAAAGATTCTCATAAAGACATGAAATTGATTATGAGGAAAATATATTTCTCGGTGGTGGATGCAGTTACTTTTAGATAGTCTGACAATAAATGAAATAACTCAGTTTCCGCCTAATAGATGTTGTTACATCTTATTTGTATGAGCCTCTTGATAACAACATTTACATGAAGCTTCTAGAAGGATTTAGACTGTCATAAGCAGTTAATTCAAGTTCTCGAGAATATTATTCAATTATATTAAATATATTTTTTTATGGATTAAAATATTTTGGGCACATTTAGTATAATCACCACATTGAATACTTATTAGCGGAAGGCTATAAGATTGATTTAATTTCCAGAGCATTTTATTAAGAGATTTAGCTCTGAATTTGTCTTTGTTTTTATTATGTATGTTGGCGATTCATTGAGACTCATGAAGAGATCTCCTTAATAATGGAATCCTTGTGCAGCAATCGTCAAACACAGAAAAATGTTTAAAGAGACTTTACATGCATAATGCATATTTGTTGACCACTATTTGGTTGCTAGGTCTCTTAATGTAAACAAAGATTCATTCCGCCCTCGAGAAAAAGGTAATGATATTCTTGGTCTAAAAGCACCATATATACATTAATTGATCTGGAAGCATCGTATCTTGGTTGGTCCAGAAATACTATTTAAGTGCTACGAGACCATTGCCTTTAAATAATTGCTATGCATGAGGCAAAGCCGAAATATGTGTTTGGCTAAACATATCCAGAAGATATGTGAATTGCTTTTACAAGATAAGATACAAGCTATTTTATGTAGAGATAATGCAGAATTTATATCTCAAGGTGGATACATCAAATGTGATAAAATGAAACATATCTCTTTAAAGTTTCGCCCCTCATGATTTTCAGAAGAATAGTATTTGATGGATCATTTCAAGCAATAATTTGGAAGATTTATCCACTAGTGCATACTCTATTTCAACATTTGAAGATTATATTCAAGATTGAATTATGAAGATTCAAAGATCTTATGTGATATTTTTATGAGGGGGAGAAAATTAGTGTTGCACTCTTTTTTCCTTAACCGAGGTTTTGTCCCAAATGGGTTTTCCTGGTAAGGTTTTTAATGAGGCAACATGTTATGCATATTAAATATGTGTGTACTCTTTTCCTTCACTAATGATTTTTTTCCCACTGGGTTTTTATCTTAGTAAGGTTTTAACGAGGCACATTATCTTCATAGACATCCAAGGGGGAGTGTTATGAATATTTATCTATGTGGATGTCTATCATGATTAGAATTTTATCAAAGGAGTTTGATTTATTTATTATTAGGAATATTATCTCTATTAATTAGAGTTTAATGTATTCTATACTTCTTATGCCTATAAATAGATGATTCATTGAAGGCATTGTACACAATTCTATTTTTGAGAATAATACAAATCTTCATCTTTCTCTCATCTCTTTGTTCTTCTATTCTTGTTCTTTGTTCTTATTATTGTTCTTTATTATTTTATTCACAACAATATGTAAATTATAGATTTTCCCTAAAAAAATCCATCCTCAGCAGAAATTATTTTATTAATATAAATATAATAAGTTTTAATGAAATGACTTTATCTAATCTAATCCATTCACAAGTTAATTAAACATAACTTGTGAGCGTTAAATAGAAAACTATATTATTATCCAAACAATTATTTTTTAGTTAAAACTTAAATGTTATTATTATTGAAATAATTAAGGGAATTAATTGATTCCTTTAAACAACTATCTTAGAGACATGTATTTCTTAAAGGCTATGGTTGTTCTTCACGTAACTTCAATTCTAGCATCCTCTCCTAACTTTCCTCTAATTTATTTGTCTTTTTTCCCCTCCTTTTGCATAATATAAATTTAATATTTCTTTTTTTCCAAATCCTAATTTCTGAAATTATGAAATTTGGAAGTACATACGACCACATTATTTTTAAAAAATGCGATAAAAATATTGTTGGATTATTTGGGTAAAATTTAAGTGTTTCAGTTTGTTGATAAAAAGATTTTTTAAGTAGATTAAATTTTTATTTTAAAATTATTTTTGAAAATATAAATGGTGATATATTTTTTGGAATAAGAAACCAACAATAAAAAAATTTAAAAAACTATTTTGAGAAAACTATAAATTTCAGTTTTAAAAAAAGTTCAAAAGCCGTTGAAAATTATTTTTGACCTTAAAAGCTATTTGTCATGCTTTTTTATCATAAAATATTTTTCAAAGTCAAAAATATTTTTGAAAAGCATTATAAAACATTAACCTAAATTACAACATCGGTAATAAAACAATATATATATATTTTTAAAACATACAATTATCAGACAAATCAGTTATATCAAACACTTATTTTTAAATAATATGTTAAATATATTTATAGCTTAATTTCACTATTTAATTTTCCATCATTTAAATTTTAAATTTATCAAATAACACCTAAATGTAGTAAGTACTCAATCGGTAATTCAATATTTTAATCATTTGTTATGAATCCTATTATATTATTAAACTCTCCGATTAAGTTAATGTCAAGAAAATTACAAAAATATCATTCATTTAAATAATAATTAGTATTTTATAATTATATTTTTATATTTTCTTTTGAACAAACAATATTTTTATCTTTTTAAGTTTTTATACATTCTACAAATAAAACAACTAATGGTCGAATACAAATTCCATAAGATTTATACATAAGTTTTTTTTTCTGAATTGAATGGTGTGATTATAGAACAAAAATATCAGTCTTTTCTTTAGGTTTTTTTTATGTTCCGACACTAAAAAATTAAACTTAACACTTTTAATCATAATTTCTAAATCATAAATTATAAACCCTAAAAATTAAACCATACACCCTAACCCTTAGAATTTAAACTCCAACCATAAACTTTAAAGCCTATTTTTTTAGTGTGATAGCATAAACAATAACATCAAAAAGAGGTAGATAATTTATAGTTGTGATTATAAGATAATATATGTTCATAAATTTTAGTATTTTTAATAGCACACACATATTGTATAGACAAATTATTTTAATTCGGGTCACCTGAGAATAACTGAATAACAACATTTTCTATGAGCCATATGTTTTTATTTATTTATTAAATGGTCTAAACTAAGATTAATTTAGTTTGAAAAATAATTTGATGTACTGGTGGTGAAAAACAGTTTTCCACGCAAATTATTTTAACTCAAGTCACATGAAAATAACCCATTTAGAGTTTTGGTTGCCATTCAATTTCTAGGACTTTCTCCTGACTATTTCGAACCGACCTGTGTCGCATGCCTAGTTTTGATAGGTAAGTCTTTCAACGAAAATTTTATGCATGCACAATACTTTAAACTCAAAACATACTTAAGCTATACTAAACTGTTTATCACTTAGACCAAGACAGTTAATAAACCCATTTAGTTTTTTTTTTTTTTTTGATAAAACAAGATGATATATGAACCAAAATAAGTAAATAAGGTAATGTGATAAATTTGAAAGTTTACGCTTACGAATCCGTCCAACATCACTGTCAAGAAAAAACCCCCCATATGCAGAATCCAGAGTGATATCAGTTTTACCATCGTTTCACGAGTATAAGAAGCAAGCAGAAATCGACCTTTCTCCTTACTATAATCCTTTGGATAAGAACAAATACCCTGATTTCTCTTTTCTTTTTTACCGTTTTAATTTCCAGTTAGTTTTTCTCTCTTTCTATATAAACCGCCTTGCCTTCCTTCTTATCCTGTCCATCCTCTTCTTCTTTGGATTCCCAAGTTTTCAGCTTTTGATCCAACAATGGAGGTTTTGCATTTCTTGTTTGGTGTTTTTGGTGGGTCTTTCTGTTTCTTTCCGGTGAACTTTGTTTCATGTTTTTGTTTTAATTCCGTTGAAACCTTTAAATTTATGGTTTTCTCTGTTTTGTGTTTGCAGGAAATGCCACTGCTTTGTTCCTCTTCTTGTCTCCAACGTATGTATAACAAAATCAATTTTTCTTTTTTTTTCCCAGGAAACAAAGACACAAAGATTAATCCCTTTTCCCTTTTTATTTGGTTCTTGAAAACTTCAAATGTTTAATCTTTAAACAGATTCTTTTTTTCCCTTTTTCTCTCTGTATCTGTGTAATAAACACATGCAAACAAAGACTGAATTTTTGCCAGTTTTTGGAAACTGAGTTGAATCAGCCAATAAGTTGTCTTCTTTTTCCAAAGAAAGGAGAAAAGCATTTTGTTTTTCTTAATGTAGAATTTCATTTTGGTTTGGGAAAACTTTTCCTCCATTTTCTTTCAATATGGTTATCACAAGCACTTTTTCACTTCAAAATTTTCTTTTTCTCTATACATTTTGAGTAGTTTTAAAAAAAGAACAACAAAGATTGATTTAACACTAATTATATTGCTAAACCATGTTTAATTTCTGAAGGATCACATTTAAGAGGATCATTAAAAGCAACTCCACAGAGCAGTTCTCTGGTGTTCCCTATGTGATGACCTTGCTCAACTGTCTCCTCTCTGCATGGTGAGTTTATCATTTCATCTATTTTGGTTGCACTCTCGATTTCCGGAATTTTGACCTGATTAATTTGGGTCGACAGAAATTTTTTTGCATATACAAAGTCTCGAACTCAAGATCGATATTAACTGCTTACCACTTGGACCGACGCATGGCAAAAGTCTTTTGATTTGATATAATCTAATTTGTTTATTGGACCAAAATCCTTAAAACAGGTATGGTCTTCCCTTTGTGTCCAAAAACAACATCCTGGTCTCAACAATCAATGGGACAGGAGCAGCAATTGAGTCCATCTATGTAATAATCTTCATCATCTATGCACCAAAGAAAGAGAAAGCAAAAATCCTAGGGCTTTTCACTTTTGTCCTCACTGTCTTCTCTGCTGTGGCATTGATCTCCCTCTTTGCCCTCCATGGAAATGGCAGGAAGCTTTTCTGTGGCCTTGCTGCCACCATTTTCTCCATCATCATGTATGCTTCACCACTCTCAATCATGGTAATAAAAAAAAATCAAACCACTCATTTTACAATAACCCTTTTCTTTATATGCTCTAATTTGACCATTTCATAATGTGGTATGTAGAGGCTGGTGATCAAGACTAAAAGTGTGGAGTTCATGCCATTTTTCCTGTCACTGTTTGTGTTCCTCTGTGGTACCTCCTGGTTCGTGTACGGTCTACTCGGCCGCGATGCTTTCATTGCTGTAAGATATATAAATGTCTAGTTCTTGATCTCAAACTCGATTTTTATGTGCATCAAATGTTGAAATGGTTGCCATTGTTGCCTTTTCTTTTCAGGTCCCTAATGGTTTTGGATGTGGACTTGGGACAATGCAACTGATCCTCTACTTCATCTACCGCAACAACAAAGGTTCAGCTTCGCCAGAAATGAAGAAGGCGAATGGGAACGGAACCATTGAGATTAATGGAGCTGAGAAGCAAGGCAATGGCAAAGTTCCTCAAGATGAACAAGTTTGAAATTTGGTCCAATCATCATAATGTTTTACAACGGTTGAAAGTGTTTAGTCTTTTGTTTCCATTGTGGCTAGAGTTGGATCAATGAGAGGATATGTCAAAATTGACAATTCCCTTTGTAGTGGACTGCAACATGAACTTTATTCATGTTTTTATTTTTGTGCCCTCAAACAGGGACAAATCAGGATTTAAGATTGGAGGTAAAACATAAATGTTTGAAAGAATGAGAAATTCATAAATAATTTAATTTTAAAATATTATATATAAGAACAAAGGTAAAATAAATAAATGTGGTCCCTCACTCCACGTAGTTTTGTCCCTGTCCCTGTCCCCAAATGTTTGATTTTTTTTTGGTCGAAAACGATTTTTTCATATACTTGGAATATGGTTGAATGAATGATTGGATTCATTCATTGAATAGAAAAAGAATTGCAGGATTTTTAACATAAAAAATTATATATCAAAATGGTACCTACTTATGATTATATATCGAAATAGCAGGGTTTTTCAGGTACCTACTTAAACCAGGAAAAGTGTGGATAATTGCATGTGTTTTCCATCATGTGGCACAATCTTAAGAAAGTATGGTTGATGAAGCGCGTCTTTCATTTAGTTTTAAATAAAGTGTGGGTTGTGATTAAGGACTAAAATGAAAAATAAATGAAGAAAAAAATATGAATTTTGTCAACAAAAAAACACACACACTGTCGAAGACATCCACGAGTCAAAGGGACGGTAGGGATTAAGAGACAAACTTAAATATTTAAAAAGTAAGGGGGGCAAATGTATAATTAATTGTTTTTTTTTTAAATCTACATTATAGAGAAAAAAATGAAGTGTATGCTTAAATATTTAAAAAGTTATATCTAACAAATGTGAGATTTGATAATGCAACGAAGTTATATGGGTGTTGTTGTTGCCTTGAGCTCGACTTTGACATGTATCGTGTGTTTCTTCACAAAGTTGTATATATATTTTCCTTTTTTTCATTTTACTTTCTGACAATGAAGCTTAAAATTATGCCGCGTGAACAAAAGCACTTCGATTTATCTCGTGTTCGAACTAACATATGTCTAATGTCTTCAACACATATTGTCCGTAGTTCTTCTATTCTAACAAAGTTCGTATAATTTCCCCGTTTTTTTTTTCATTTGTCCTTAAGTGGCTGAGGGCCCTCACCCAAATTTTTTTAGAAAACCGATATTTGGCCCCTAAAATTTTCAAAATTTTAATTTCATCCCTTATTTTTTTAAAAAAATATTATGCTTCAATTTTTTTTGAATATTTTTAATCAAATATCTTCCTAATTTTTTTAAAACTTCTAATTAAGTCTCAATTTTTTTTTGAAAATTTTAACTAGATCTCAACTTTTAAAAAATTAAATCCTTCAAATATTTTGAAAATTTTAATTTACAACTCTAAGATTTTTGAGAATTTTAAGTAGTCCTTAAACTACATTGCGAAGATCCGTCACTAATTCAAATCATATGAGAGACATGTTTTATCAGTCGTGTCTTTCTACGGTTGTGTAAAGTGGCCGTAAAATATATCTGACTATCGACGTATTTCCTCGTTTTAAGTGAAAGTGTGTCATTTTGATAAATAATTAATTATAATTTTTTGTATTTAAATTTTTTACGGTGATATATAGATAAATTAGTCATATTTATAGATGTTAAATGTTATATTTAAATAATTATATGAACCGATTGAGAGTAACTGAAATTGAGAGTAACTGCTGCTGTTTTGGGGGACAAAACTTCTGTTTGGAGTTTAATTTTTTTTAAGGGTAAACTACTGCAGGGTTCACTTTCGTTTCCCGTTTGTACAGATTTAGTCACCACTTTTGAAAAGTGTCAATAAGTGGTCATCTACGTTTTCGATGTGTAAAGACTTGGTCACTCCGACGTTATAGTCCGTTAATCCCCTAACGGATTGCTGATGTGGCGAAATTAATTAAATGACAATATCTACGTGTTGGGTTCAAGCAAAGAAGCATCAGAGGCTCGGAAATCAAAGAAAGGGAGGAACCCAAAAAACTTAAGTTTGGATCCTTTAGATGGCACTGTTGAAAGTTCAGGTTTACCTCTAAAGATGCAATGGATAGCGAAAAGGAGGATTCGGATTACAGTTCAATATTGTCAACTAATTAACCTTTTCAAAAGAGCAAAAACAGACCCCATTCAATGGATAGAGGCCTACAATACCACAGCTACTAGGTTTCATGATATAAGAAGGTAACGAATAACGATTAACTAACACTATTTTTGAAACCAGAAATCAAATGTTTCACATTTCAATTGATAAATAAAGACTTAAAAAATTAAGAAAAGAATAGACATACCCTTGTTTTGAACAAGACATAAGCAATACCCTTGCCAACACCAAATTAAGGATCTCTGATAACCTGGATAGCTTCAATGCTAGACTCCAGATTATTAATACCACAAAATAACTGATAAATTTCTTCATCCTGCAATAAGTTTAAAACTTGTATTCAGATCATAGTCCCATACTAGAACCAAGATCAAATTATCAGGCAGAAACTATCACCTTCACATCAAATGGGAGATTACCAACAAAGACAGTCCTCTTGTTATCGTAGAGAGGAATATTTTATGCTTTCAACTTTTTTCTCGGTGGGCATGCCCTATCAACACGAATGTGATTTCCTGCAATCTATAACCATGAAAACAACAATAGAATCAATAATATAGCACCTTCACCTTAAGCATTACAATAGCTCAGACGACAACAACAATAACAAAGCATACCACAGCCATGTTATTGCCTAAAGATGCCTCGGCAGATTGCTCAGTTTTGAAAACAATGTATGCATGAACACTGCAAAAAAAAAAGAGGAACATTAGTGATTAACTATATACGGGAGTTGACTACAAACAAATAGAAACAAAATCGTCCTCCATTTCAGATTAACAACATACCTATCAGCTTTCTCATTAATTTGCTTTAACATTATAGCTCCTTTTCTCGGCTTCTTAGTCTATACAGGAAAGAAAACAATTAGAAAAACCAGTAACTTAAGAATTTCACGATCCAAAAGAGCAGAAAGAATCACATAAAACTCACATCGCTTAGAGGAACAGATCGAATTCTAACAGACTCAATCTCTCCAAACTTACTGAACTCCTTTATCAACACTTTCTTCTTGACTTTAATCGGCAAATTTCCCACAAAAACAGTCCTCAAAAGTTTACTATCATCATCAAATCCTTCTTTTGGAACCAAAGCAACCACCGCAACGTCCTCTGGCTTCTTCCTCTTCTGCCCCACAACCACCTTCTCCTCCGCACCTGACGCCACCGTCCCATATTTCTTTTCCTCATACTCTTTCTCCACCTCCCCCCTCTTCCTTTTCTTCCTTCTGGGTGTTTCCTTATTTTCATCGCTTAATTTATTTTTTGCATCAAGACCTGAACTTTCAACAGTGCCATCTAAAGGACCCAAATTTAGGTTTTCTGGGTTCCTCCTTTTCTTTGATTTCCGAGCCTCTGATGCTTCTTTGTTTGAACACAACAAGTAGATGTTGTCATTTAATTAATTTCGGCACATCAGTAATTCGTTAGGGGATTAACGGACTATAACGTCGGAGTGACTAAATTTTTACACATAAAAACGTAAATGATTACTTATTGGTACTTTTCAAAAGTAGTGACTAAAACTGTACAAACGGGAAACGAAAATGACCCCTGCAATAATTTACCTTTTTTTTAATTGAATTTTGGATCAAAGGATTCATGGGTCAAGGCCCGAGTATTTCATTTTTATTTTTCTAAATTTGAGTCGGGTCATATTAAAAAAATCCATTTAATATTTTTAAGGTAAAATGATTTTTAACCCCAATTTTATCAGTTTAATCTTTCTTATCCTTAAACTTTTACCGTGTTTCTTTTGATATCAAACTTTTTACCTTTTATAAAATTGACCCAAATATATTGAACAGTAACGATGCCTTTAAATACACCTGGTAAACTTGACCCGACACCCGAACCGATTTATCTGGCCGAGACCTAATATAGGCCCGAATATGATTGTCCAAACTTAATTTAAAGCTGAAATAAACTGAACCGAACTAAAATTTACTCGCATTTTAATTGAACTGAAAGCCACCCATAACCAATTTGACCTGAACCAAAAGTAACTCGAACCGAAATTAACTTAAACCAAAAGCAATCCGAATTTAATTTGCTCAAAAATGTATGTTATATTCTCCTTTTGTATTATATTACTAATTAACATCCATCTTTAGTAATAGTTTAATGGTTTAATATCATATTTTCTCTTTTAAAAGACTATCTTCATATATTGATTGACTCAAATAAAAAACTGACTGATTCGATATTGACTCAACTCGAAAAAATAAACGATCTGATATTGACCCGAATTGAAAATAAATTGATATGATATTAACCTGGCCCAAAAATTCAACCGATTCGATATTAACTTGATCCGAAATAATATAGGTTCGAACTAAATTCGAATAAGATTCAATTTGACATGAATCGAACTTAAACCAAAAGCAAACCGAATCGCAAATCAACTGATCCGAACAATCTGATTGTCACCTCTACATTTTAAGTTGATGTCAACTATTTTGTCTTTTTTATTACTTGATAAAAAAATAAAAAAAATAGTTAATTTATTCTTTCTAAAATGCTTATTTTAGATTTTTTAAATAATTTTTAATATTTTATTGAAATTTTTGATGACATGAAAAATAAGTTACACCAACATTTCAATAAGGACAAAATAAGTCACTATTTCATCAAATTTATGTTAATTTGACAAAAAAAAGTTTGAGTGAAAATAATGTAATAAAAGTTTAAGGACTAAAATGAATAAACTGGTAAAGTTAAGGGGCCATAAAAGTCATCCTACCTTCCTTAAAAGTTGAAATAATTTTATTTCTAACGATTCTTATTTAGAGGAGAGAAACGGAAATCATGCTCCTAATGAGTATTCAACTTATAATCTAAAAAAAATTGAAAGGTATCAATTGAAACTTTTAACCATTTGTACTAAAAAAAATTGGTTGAAAAAAAGAGTTTTCTTAAACTATTAACCGGATAGATAGAAATATCCAAGGTTCATACAAAAGAAATATATATATATATATATATATATATATATATATATATATATATATACTATTTAAAAATATTAAAATCTAAACTTTATGTTAATATTATATATTATTAAAATTTGAAATTTAAGAAGAAAAAAACATATAAGCTTTGTAACGGTCCAAAGACGATGTCACCCTCTCTGCCAAAGAAATCAAAAGGAGTGAATTTTCATACAATCCATATGTTTATTCAACTCAGAAACCCAAATCAAAACATATGAATTTTTTGTTTCACCCCAAAACATATGTCCCCGAGATTAAAACATTCTTACAACAGATTGTATTTGTTTATAGTATTGAACTGACAAACCAACCAAGAAAAACATTATTATTCTTATTATTATATCCGATAGTAAAGTAACAAAGATACTAAATAATTACCACAAGATTAATTGTAGTAATTATCCCATTCAAAAAGATTGCAGTAATTATCAGTACTATTTCCCATGCTAACGCACGTACCATACAACAAAAACAAGAACACGAAAGGAAATTTAAAAAAAAAGCAGCATTACAACATAGGGATGGAACTGTAACTCCAAATCCAGACAGACATTTTACATTCTGCTCTTCTTGATCCTCTTAACTGCACTTTTCTTCTTCGGCGGCAACGGGGGCTTCTTCTCGTTGGCCTGAAATATGCACCACCGTTAGTACATCGTGAAAAAAGAAACTTTGGTGTATCAAATATTTAGTCTCCGGAATTTCTCACCGGTTTCCCCGAAGTGTTTCCTTTGCCGTACACTTTCTTCGCAGCTTCCTGAAAACGAAAATGTAAGCTATATAAATATATATATGTATATGTAGATATGAGATAGAGTGAGATATGTACGTATGTAGCTTGATATTGCTCCTTGGTTAAAGTGAGAGGTTCAGGCATATTCAAATATGTTGGAAATACTTCGTCGTCGTCGTCGTAGTCGTCGTCATCGAACAGCGGCGGAGAGACTTCCCTGTCGAACGGCGGCGGAGAGAGTTCCCTTTCCATCGATCGATATATGGAAACGAAGAAGAAGAAGAAGAAGAAGAGAAAAGCTTTGTTTTCGCTATGGAAATGTGGTTTGAGTTTCTGCGTTTGGTGGTTCCTTTTAAAACGAAGAGGAGGAAGAAAGGGACAAAGGAAGAATCCAGCCAAGGGCGCCATGCAATCGCCGTCGTGGCAGCCATGAACGACTGATTTCCGACATTTGTCAGTTCTTTCTCTTCTTACTTTCTACACCGAGTTCGAGAAAACGGAAGTGAAAAGAGAAAAAAGAGTTCCGGGTATTAAGATCTGAATTAAACTCCAAGTTTTAACTAAGCATTCGAGATTTGAAACAGAATTGTTTCGAATCTCGAATGTGAACACATCCGAATGAAATCGGAATTCGAGCTTCAGTTCACTCCTTTGAACGGTATTAGAACTTTATTTGAAATGGTACGTTACTTTGGTTCTCTAGCCACTTTGGCTTTTACAAATATGGTCAAAAATTCTTTGAATGGTGCCAACTTTAGCTCATGCAAAACACACACGCCTAGAGCAATGCCAAATTTGAATTATTTGTTAAATAATTTAATTTTATATATGTGAAATTGAAAGAATAATTAAGTTTTTATGGCCAAAAATATGCATTTATATACCAAAATGAATGGTAATAGGGATATATGAACCTATAGCATATATGTTGAAATTTATACATGTTAAAACGAGTAAAATTAAAGAATTTCAAAAATAGATCGTAAAATAGACATGAACGATACGTAAAAAAAAATCTAAGCATACATAAAAGAATTGCATCGAATTTCAAAAAATTAATGAGGGTAGTGACAATTTTTTCCTTTCGAGCACGATTCGACGTGTTTTTGTATTTAATACATTAACCGACAAAATAGGTACTACAAAAATGTTCGTTATCTCATCGATGAAAAATATTTTTTTTCATGTACTTGACAATATGTTCGTTTTATTTTGTTATATTCGTCAACGTCAAAAGAATTTGTTTATACACTCGACAAAACGTTCGTTACTTTTATCATTAATTTTATTAATGACAAAAAGAATTTATTTATATACTTGACAAAATGTTCGTTATTTTATCAACGACAAAAAAAAACTCAATTTATATACTCAACAAAATGTTCACGAGATATTTTAATTACACTCTTTAAACGAATATTAAGGTAGATAATGTCTACTCAACTTTCAACCCAGAGAAACCCTAGCCGCATTTTCACAACCTAACCGTTTTGCTTTTCTTTTCTTATCTTCTTTTTGGCCTGCGATCGGCGACATTAGTTTTGGTGTTGATCGTTGATTGTTATATTAATTTAATCTTTTCCATATTTTTTATATTGTGCTTTAGTTTTTATTTTTTTAGTTTTTAATAATAACTCTATGTGTTTTGATTATCTAATTTTTGTAAATCTTGTTGCGTTTGTTTTTCTCTGCCTTTGTGGCACGTCTCTGTCTTATGACACGTTTTTTTGGATATTTTTGTGGCCACTTGATGCTCGTGCAATATTCCTCACGATGTTTGTTCTTGATTTGGGTTTGCCGGTGGTCTTGGTTAGCTTGATCCCTTTTGTGGTTGTTTGTCGATTAAATCAAAATTGTGTAGCAGATCGAAGCCTATGGAACCGACGTAAAAGGTATTTATAATTTTCTATTGGTAATTTCATTTAGTTCATGTTTGACAACTCCCCAGGAACTCTTCCTACAACGAACTTTAGAGATTTATTGTGGTACAAAGAGGAAGTGTCTAATTTGGCCGGAACAACCTTTTAGTTTTCTTATTTTAATTTGTCATTTTTTATTATTATTTTTTTAATTTTCTTTTATTTATTAATAAAGCCACATGATTTCAAGTTTTGAAAAAAATTACACATTAAACAACATAAACATAATGTTCAAATACAAAAGCACAAACAATATAACATATAGGCTGAACATAATGTCCAAATATAAAAGCACAAACAACATAGTAGTGAAAGTTATAGTATATTAAGGTACAATCGCAGGTGTAATAAAAAATCTATATCATAATGTCAATCATTTTTAAAATTGTGTTAACATATTTTTAAAAAAGGTGTCAATTTTATTTTGTAAAATAAAAATGAAGTGATCTGAATTTCGTCTTTAGTTTAAAGTGAGTGTACTTTATAAACCTATAGATATGTGAGCGGTTTTAGGGTTTAGATGTGCGAAATTAAGCACAAATAGTGCGTCTTTTTGGGTGCGGCTTAGGTTTAGCCGGACAAACTCATTTTCTTCTTTTTTATTAATAATAAAAGATATGAAGAGATACACAAAACCAAATCACCTGAATCAACACAAAACCAAAAAAACTAAACAGTAAATAAATCCAGACCCAAATTCTACAAGCAACAGATATCAGAATTTTCTCTTTTCAATATTTGTCGTTGTCTCATGACAGAGCACATTTCTACTGCAGTTGTCTGTAAGTAAACAAAAATGAAAATAAAAGAAATGCAGCGAACATATATGTGAATCGATCCCTAGGAAAAGGTCATAGGTTCAGTCTCGTCTATAAGTGACAGCTTTCCAGTGTCCTTCACAGGAGCTTGATTTTCCATTGGCAAGGTTTGAAATCGTTGGAGTTTGGGGTTTGTTTGGTGGGGCTTACTGGTTTCGTTCTTTTGCGAGTAAAATGCTGCTTATTTTGAGGTGCAGATGTTAACTTAGAAGCAAACGTGGCGTTCTGTAACCACAAAGATTTCAACTTTTCCAACGCTTTACTGACAGTACACCCCCACCCCCCTTCTGCTTTTTGTTTCCATTCTCAGATGTGTAGTGTAACCGATACCTTTAGGTTATCTTCTTCCTTCATAAACCTACTTTTTCATTGAATCTCTCCTTTTTCAGAATATCATACCGTTCTGGCTCTCAAGAAGAACATGAGATTTTATGTCAGGAGCGCGAATTGATAGTCAGTTATATTAGAATTTCAGATATGTAAATTTCTAAGAGTGTGATTGTCCCCTCCAGCACCCTCCAGCACCCTTCAGTAGGGGTGTGTATTTTTGGATCCCATACAAAAAATCAGATATTCAAATTGGTAAAATAGCAATTTGTATCCGATATAAAAAAACAGATATTTGAATATATAATTTAGTTTAAGTATTTGTTTTTTCAAATTTGACAGTCCTATCTTTGAAAGTTTCGAATTTTCGAATATAACAAGCAACAAATTATCAAATATAACAAGATTCGCATCTATAAAAATTTTGATTTTTCGAATATAGCAAACATCAAATTGCTAAATATAACAAGATTCATATCCATGAAATTTGAATTTTCAAATATTTCAGATTTTCGGATAATCCGAAACTTGAAATAGTGTGATCCGTATCCTATACAAAAATTAAAAAAAGAAGATCAAATATCCGATTAGAAAATAAAAATCGAATTGAATCAACCGATAATCAAATAAATCGAATATTTTTACACACTCCTACCCCTCGATCCAACCCCTGCTGACATCCAGTCATCCACCATTGAAATCTATTCCAACTCATTGAAAACTTTCTTTTCCATTGCTTCAGCAGTAGCAGATAAGCTGAGATTTTGTGATTGCAGCATCTCCACTCCTTAAAATTTTATATTTCTCTATAATTTATATATATTTTTTATTGACAATCTAATTTAACGACTCTTTAAATTTTGTAATTTTGCTAATATAGCTTTTCACACCCTTTACATAAAATCCCGATGAATCCCTACCTAATTGTGATGTTATTATCTGCTACTGCTGAAGCAATGGAAAAGAAAGTTTTCTGAAGCAAAGTTCAACATATCATTTCAAAAGTTTTCTTTTAATTACATAGAAAACAAGAACAAAAGAAAGTTGCATAGAAACTGAAGTTTGGAGTAAATGTAAAAGCTCTAGTCTTATAGACACCTAGATTCGAACCCAAATTTACAATTAACCAGTACTCCTAGAAAACGATAATATGAACTTGAATCAAAAGGTTAAATGTTTAATGACAACATAATCAGATTCGTATATTATGTAGTCTTCATCGTCCGTGTCCGATATGTCCGACTCTGAAATCAATATCTCGTCCCATATCGACTTCACTGAAGTTGTCACAGGTTTTAATCCCTGCCAATGAAAATAAAAATTGTTAGATTAGGTCAAATTTGAGATTAATAATGGGTGAAATATGTTGCATATAAGAATACACACACTCAAATTAGTACATGTATTTAGCTGATCCATAAATGTTTGGGATAAATTTCACCTGTAAAAATATCTTCAATGCTTGTTCTTGAGAGTTGTTGTTGATCACTTCTAGGGCTGCTTCCTGAAACCAAATCTTAAGAAATTAATTAATATAACAAAATCAAATGGAAAGAAACTTGTGAAGTGATGTACGTCAAATAGTCAGTCGAATCTTCAATGCTTGTTGAGAGGATTCGAACAACTATTCAGACACTTCACAAACTTCTTTCAAAGGAGTCTGAAATTCCTCGACAGAAATCAAAAAAAGGAAAGTCTCCAAAAGCATAAATGTGGATAAAAGTTGTATTACCCTGGCTAACTTCATTTCCTTATCAAACAATGCTTTTGGTTCGTTTTCAATATGTTCAGCAGATGAAGAAGAGGAAGAAAATGAAGGATTTTCCATTCTACTTTCTCACCAACCAAACAAAGAACAAAACCCACCACAGTGAAACGAACGTAGGGTTCATACATATAGGAGCTGAGATCGTCCCACCTGTGACAACAAATACAAATGTCAATAGCACAAGGACCGTAGAGTCTAACCGTCTTCTTCCCGGTGACGAGCAGTAAACTCCAAACCTGCATTCGAAATCTGGGTTTGAAATTTATATGGTTTAGCGTCAGGCATTGGCGAAGCAAAATTGTTGCCTCTCTATTTATTTTTGATGATATCGTGCCATTGATTCTTTGTGTGGGAACTTTTGACTTTGGTTATGGATTTCGCTTTATTTTTCCCATGTCACATGCTTCCTGGATATCTGGTTTTTGCCACATTATGCACCTGGTTACATGTTTCTCCCATTAATGATACACACCTAACTTTCATCTTTCGTACAGGAAAATACTATGCCGACATATCTGTATTCATGTCGGTTCTTATTTCCTGGATGATCCCAGATTGCATACGTCTCTACTCGTTGACCGACATTAGGTTTATATCACAAATAAATATTTAAAATAAAAATAAAAATCATCTACAGTTCTTCGGTATTCTATCTATGTATGTCTATCATTAATAAAAATAAGGATTTAAAGTTTAGATCATATTGTTTAGGGTTTAAAATGTAAGATTAAAGTACAAGGTTTATTCTTTTAGTGTTGTAGCATATAAAGGGCAGCAAAAGAAGGTTTTTATTCCTTAAAATATACTACTTTTTTTCATTAGTTATTTTGGGTAAAGTGCCGAAAGTATATTATATTTTTAATTTAGTCACTTAAGGTGTCTTTTTTGCAAAAGTAAATACTTATAGTTTATCATTTTGTTCATCTAGGTACGCAAATTATATTTTAATCAATATTACGTGTTAATTTTTAAGAATTTATATAACAAAGATACCAAAACAATACCTTTAGTACTTGGATAAAAAGAGATATATTTACCTTTATTAAAAGGCATAATGTCAAAAAATACTCTTACATTTGACTGAATAGTCATTTTAGCCTCTATTTTTTGAAGCAATTTAGCCCTCAACGTTTTATTTTGGAGCAAAATGACCCCTCTGCGGATGAAAGTTGTTAGTCAATTGACGATATATGACTTGTAATGACGTGACAAACCTATAGGTGATGCACACCGCAATAACAGTGTCATATAGACAAATATGTTGACTTTACAAAATGACACTTGAGTCAAAAGTAATAATTTTAAAAAAATTGTATAAAATATTTTTTCTTCTGACATATCATTTCAAGTTGTTTATCATAAGTTAACTATAGTTTTCATCCGTAGATGGGTCATTTTGACCTAAAATGAAACGTTGAGGGTTAAATTGCTTTAAAAAAGAATAAGGGCCAAAGTGACTATTCAATTAAACGTTAAGGGCATTTTCTTGGCACTATGCCTTACTAAAAAAATATTGTAGATGAAAGAATGAAAACAAGACCCAAGAGGAATTGAACATGGATACTCATGGTGGGAAAGCTATGCTTTTGCCGCTGGGCTAAGATTATATAACATAGAGTATTTTTTGGCATTATGTAACGTGGTTTGTAAGATCATCACCAAGATTATGGTTGATCAAATTAAACCGTACCTCTTAATTCAATGGGTGTCTCAAACATAAGTAAGCTTCGTGCCCAATAGACAAATTATAGACAATATCATCCTTGCCCAAGAGGTAATTCATTTAATGTGTCGTAAAATGGAGAAAAAAAGTCTTATGGCGATCAAGGTGAATTTAAAAAAAGCCTATGATAGGTTGGAATGAGATTACATTGAAGAGACCTTTATTCTTACATGCATGCCGATACGTTTGGTGTCCAGAATAATGTATTGTGTACGGTATGTTTCAACTCAGGTTATTTGGAATGGCGACTTAACGAGGGAGTTTAAACCTACTCGGGTATTTGGCAAGGCGATCCCTTATCGCCGTACCTATTTGTTCTATGCATGAAAGGGTTGTCACAAGAAATAAATCGGAGTGTAAATAGTGGGGATTGAAAAGAGAAATAGTTGTCGAGACAAGGGCTGGGAATTTCACACCTTTTTTTCCCAAGGACCTTGTTCTCTTTTCCGAAGCTTCTCTCGATCAAATGACCGCGATTAGGGTGTGGTGGAAAATTTTTGTATATGTTCTGGGCATATAATTAGCGTTTCGAAGGCACAAATATTTTTCTCTAAAAATGTGATATAATTGTTTCGAGGTTGGGATTTGAAGAAGTATCGAATCTCGGGATGTAGAGAATATGCAGAAGAGATTATCAGGTTGGGTTGCGCAAACTTTATCCTTGGCGGGTCGTATTCGGGATGGTAACTCTACAGATTACTGGTACGATAATTGGCTGAATGTAGAAGGTGTGGTTGCGATGTATTGTATTATTCTGATTTACCCAGGCCAACCAGTGTAGCTTCCTTTGTTACTTCTTCTGGGAATTGGAATTGGCAGCATTTACCAAATTCTATTCTGCAAAAGATTTGGGCGGTCATTCTGTAAGTTATCCGAGAAGTGTTAGAGCTTGAGGGGGAGTGTAAGTTGACGAGGAGTGTTAGAGTTTTTATTTAATGTGTAATTAGAGTTTATTCCTAATCAATAGTTTAGATTTAATAGAAGTCTTATTTAAATTAGGAATAAGTACTATTTAAATTAAAGATAAAAGTATAGTTTTAGTTATATTAGAAATCTATATCAGCCTATTTAAAGGCTTACTTTGTATACATTTGAATAATTAAGAATAATAAGAAAGTACAGAGAAACACATTGTTCTCTCTGAAAAATATCCTTTCCATCTTCTTCAAACAACAAATCCTTAACCACCGATCACACACACAAACCACTATCATTAATTGCATCTCCGGCCACCATGGCCCCTTTCTCACATGGTATCATGAGCCAACAACGATCTTGATGTCGTCACCACTGCTGCCATCTCTGATCTGATTTTTTTCTCTTCTTTTTATATGCACATTTTTTCCGCTGCTATCATTAGGCCACACTCGTTCCTTGGCTTCTCCCTCGTTGGAATCTTACATCTCTAGTGAAATTTCTACTCGTTTAATTTTGCTGTTTTCTTCTCTATTTAATGGTTCTATCTTAGCCAATAAAAAAGATAGATGAAAAGGTTATAGTTTAGCCTTAAATCCTAAAAGATAGAAGAAGAGGTTCTAGTTTAACCTTAAAACTAGATAATATTTTTTCAAGGGATTCTACATCAAAGATCCAAGCTGGAACTCTAGTGTGTGTAACTACCAGCTTGAGAAGGAGTGTAGATTCATGTGATCACTTTTTACATCGTTCGCATCAGACCTTTCAGTTAGGAACTGCATGCCATCAACAATTGCTGCTCAAGAACATCATGGTTCTGTCCTCACTCTTCAAATCAAAGACTCCTGAAAATAGGGAGCATTTTTTTTCAGCAGAATAAATATGAGTAGGGCATCACATCTAAGATCCAAGCTGGTGCTCTATTACGTTTGCTCACCAGCTTGAGGGGGAGTGTAAGTTATCCGAGAAGTGTTAGAGCTTGAGGGGAAGTGTAAGTTGACGAGAAGTGTTAGAGTTTTTATTTAATGTGTAATTAGATTTTATTCCTAATCAGTAGTTTAGATTTAATAGAAGTCTTATTTAAATTAGGAATAAGTACTATTTAACTTAAAGATAAAAGTATAGTTTTAGTTATATTAGAACTCTATATCAGCCTATTTAAAGGCTTACTCTGTATACATTTGAATAATTAAGAATAATAAGAAAATACAGAGAAACACATTGTTCTCTCTGAAAAATATTCTTTCCATCTTCTTTAAACAACAAATCCTTAACCACCGATCACACACACAAACCACTATCATTAATTGCATATCCCGCCACCATAGCCCCTTTCTCACACATTCCCCCTAAAATGTCGTTGGGGGCACGATACACCCAAGTAGAGATGGGAAGCGAACAATTTGTTTACCACTAAATCAGCTTACAATGCCTTGGTTTCACCGCGACAAGAGGGTATGGATTTGAATTGGAAGTTGATGTGGGCACAACAGGTTCCACATCGTATCCAGGTGTTTTTATGGCTGGTTTTGCTTACCTGTTGAGAGAATGGTTATTTGGTTTCTCACGGAGACGGTGTTGCTTGCGGAATTATGGGCGATTCATGATATTCTCCTTCATGCTTGGATTCTTGGGTCTTACTAAAATCCCATAATATGGAAGCGATTCGTATCATCCAGCATCGCACAGACGCATTGTCGGATCATGCTTTGGTGTCCTCTATTCATAATCTGTTATCCCGTGATTGGGACTTGGAATTCAAGCATATAAACCGTTCAGCTAATTTTGTTGCTGATGCCTCCGAGGATCCCCAATTGGTGTCTAGACTTTTCGAGAGCCTCCGACGAAGGTTGCTGTAGCGATGCTGAAATAAGTTTGATGCAACATCGGTCCGAATTAGTCGACTAATAAGTTTGATGCAAGCAATTATACAAAAAAAATAATTGAAATTAAAATTTGTTATTAACTTTCTAAGTCTAGTGACATTTTTCACCTCAAAATTTTTGGAAGAAAAAAAGAACTTTTTATCCCTTAAACATTTTCGACTATTTCAACCCTCAAACTTTTAATTTTTTGTCAATTTAAATCAATTGACAAAAATAGTATTAGACCTGCTAAACATACATCAATTTTTTTGTTAATATTTTTTAAGGTGACTTTTTGTAAATGCTATTACCTATTGTTTGTATGTCCTATTGTGCTAAAATAACATATTTATGAAAAATGCAAGGGTTAAAAATTTCATTAGGTTATTTTCTAAGGATATGTGTGCATATCTGTATAATGAATATATCTCAATCTTTATTAGAAATAGAAAATGGTATTTATGTGAAAATTTACTAACTCTTAATAACAATTTATTTGAACACGAATTAGGAGTCTACACACATTTAATATATATGAAAAAACATTACACAACTCTGTTTAAATTATAAAATTTAAATCTAAATCTCTAACCTAAATCTTACATTCTAAACTCTTAAACCCTAAATCTGACAAATGTGTATAAATTACACAAAATTGTGTATCAAAATAATTTTCGTATATAATAAACATGCCAATAAGTTGAATTAATTTGACTAGACCCATATTCCAATCCATAGAAATAGAAATCACTTGTCCTTTTTGGTACCCTATATGTCCCAACACTAAAAGATTAGGTTTAGTGGTTAGAGTTTATAGTTTAAGGTTTATGTTGTATAATTTATTTTTTAGGGTTTATAGTTTAAAGTTTAGAGTTAAAGTGTGGGGTTAATTTCTTAATATTGATATATACATAAGAACACTGAAAATGAGTAAAAGATTTTTGTTCGAACCGAGAAGATTTATGAGATAAATAATAAAAATAAAAGAATTAGGTAATAAAGTGGAATAGAATGGAATGGGCTAGAGTCTAAGATCCAATGGCAATTTCAAAGTATAAAAACAAAGTAGGCCAACTATCCAGTTCAGGTCCAAAATTTGGAAACAAGAACTGCAACCCATACTTGATTGAAACGATGAGTTGAGGTTGAGAGATTTTGGATTTAATTTAATTTAGGTAATTATTTTTAGGGTAATTATTCCATGCACATGCCTTGTGGAAATTTTGTTTACACAAGCACTTTAACTTTAGGATTTAAAGATTTCATTTAGAGTTTAGGAGTTTACGTGTAGAAGTTTTGAATTTAGAGGTTGTTGATAGAATTTTAGATTTACAAGTTAAAACCTAAATCCCTAACTATATTACTCTAAACCTTAAACCTTAATCCTAACCCCTAAATTTTAAACCCCTACACTCTAAACCCTAAATAGAAACAATAAACCCTAAAATTAAAATGCTTGTGGAGACAAAAAAGTCCACTGCTATAATATTCATTTTTTATAATAATTCTCCGTATTAATTTAATTTTAATTAATTGATCATTTGATCTAATATCAATTATTATATTATGAGAACTCTCTACTGTAGACGAAAGAATAATTATATTGTTTTATAGAAAAACAAAAAATTAGGGTAAAGTTCACAAATAGTCACGAAACTTTGTTAAAAAAATAAAACGATAATCAGACTTTCAAATGTTATAAAATAACAATTAAATTTTATGTTTTGTAATAAAATGGTAACTCGACTGTTAAAGTCCACTATTGGGATAACATTGTAATTATAAAAAATGATAATAACATGTGTTGAGTGGATCATTGAATTGATAAATGCCAAGAGGGGGTGAATTTGATTTTTAAATTGGTTGGTAGTGAAGTGGTAAAATAAAAATTGAAGGCAAAGGCACTTATAGTGGTTCAAGTTCCAAATGAACTCTACATCCACTACCTTAGCTCACACTAAGGATTTTCCAAATAACGTCACTAGTTGATCTTCCCCTTTTTTAGGCTTAGGGGGAAACCTTTATAGAAATGATTAATTTTCTACCCAAAATTGATCAAACCCTCTCACAAGTATACAAAGAAGAATTTGGCAATTACAAAGTATCTCTCAAGACAAATATTGCCCACATTACAAGCACTCAACCCAATTGGATCTGAAAAATGAGAAATTACAAGGAATGACAATTGGGGTTTTACAAGAATATTGAAATTAAGCACTTGAGCTTGGATTTGATGTAGGATTGTTTCTCTTAGGATCAATAGTTGTTGCTGGTTGTTTTTGGACTCCCTTTTATACCTTCTCATTCAATTCTAGCCGCTGGGGTTGTTGCCATCATAAATATAGCCGTTGGGATGCAATCTCCCCACCATAAATGCACTTCTGCAACTACCCGTTTCGAAACACCTGTACCTGTTTTGAAACAGACCAAAATAAAAATAGCTGTTGGGGTGTAATTAAGAGACCGTATCGAAACAGACACGATAACTTCGATACGCTAAGAGCCCATTCCAAAACGGCTTGACATCCGTTCCGAAACAATTTGAATCTGTCAAAACCTGTATCGAAACGTGCTTAAATCGTTTCGATATGTCTTAACCATTTTGAAAAAGTTAGTTTGTTATAAAATTGCAACGGTCATAAAATTTGAATCAAAGTTTAAATCACGTTTCGAAACATTTGAGGTCGTTTCGATACTTCCGTAACGAAACGGATCTGCCCGTTCCGTTGTTCTTTATCCGTTTCGAAACATGGGGTCCTGTTTCGATACTAACGTATCGAAACGGGAAGACTCGTTCTGAAACACATGTTAACAGTTTCAAAACGTTCCGAAACGCCTAAGGGCTGTTTCGAAACGGTAACTTGAAAATCACTGTTTTGACTTGAAAAACACTTAGAAAAATTTGTATAAACATTTGGTTTTGACTTGACCACTTTGCTTAAAAGTTTTGGGAAGTTTTGGGGACTTAAAAATTTATTTTCTATTTTCAATTTAGTCTTTAAATCTTTTGTTATATCAAAATCAATTCTTTGGTTTTACAATCTCCCCTTTTTGATATAACAAAACCAAGTATAAATTTTTAAGTGATTGAACTCTTTGAAAAACTTTTAACTCACCCTCAATTTAAGATAAGTTTTAAGGTTTTAAAAAGTTGAAATCTAAAGCACTTGAAACTTAAAAACAAGTTTAAAAACACTTAGGCTCTTAGGAATTACTTCTCCCCCCTTTTTGTTAGATCAAACATATAATCAAGGCTAATTGAGAATAAAAGAGGCATAAAGCATAAACCAAACAACATAATAATATAGATAGCA
This sequence comes from Hibiscus tridactylites, assembly GCA_958450335.1. Lineage (NCBI taxonomy): Eukaryota > Viridiplantae > Streptophyta > Magnoliopsida > Malvales > Malvaceae > Hibiscus > Hibiscus tridactylites. The sequence continues at coordinate 31,885,540 of OY288273.1, read as the reverse complement.
TTAAGTTCATGAAACAACATCAAACATAAAATCAAACTCAATCCTAAAACATGAAATCAAAGCATAGGTCTTAAAACATAAAACATAGATAGGCGCATAAACTCAATCCTAATATGATAAAATAAAATGATATGCAATAAGCCTAAGGTGCCTCATCATCGTCATCGCTTCCAATGTCATCCAAGAAATCATCCTTGTCCTTCTCTTGATCCTTGCGAAAATGCCTCCAATCACCATAGAAGTTGGTGAAGAAGAGATCCATGGATGATTGTTGGGTTTCAAGAGCGGTAAGACGATTCTCGTTGCCAAGAACACGATCCTTCAAGGATTGTAAACGAGTGTTGATAGCAGAAAATCCCGAAGCCATGTTTGTGTCCATGGTGTTGAACTTTTCGGTGAGGAAGGCCATGAGAGCATCATTGTTAGGAACCACAACGAGAGCTTGAGCTTGTGGTTGAGGCTCTACTTGAGGTGCTTGAGCTCTACGATCAACTCGAATCTATTCACCAAGTGTGTAACAAAATCCGGATCTTACAAGAGAAGACTCACCAAGCTTTTGCTTTTGTTGTTCCAGAAAGTCGTATGAGACATCAAGACCAATGCGAACAAAGATGTAGCTCAAAACAGTCCCATAGGTGAAGGAGGTGACGGAGTCGAAAAAACGATGCCTCACAAGATGGACCATCTCGACAAACATGATCTTCTCCAAGTTAGGTTGTTGTGCTTGTCGGAAACACTCAAGCCAAAAAGTGTCAACTTGACGGATATGGGCAAATTTTCCTCCAGATGGGAGAAAGAACCAAGATATGATCAAGTGCAAGAAACAGTCATGGGCATCCAAAGTAAGAACCAATCCAGTTTGAGATCCAAAGTGGGTTTCATCCTCAATACCCTCATCAACAAGCCCAAGGATGTTCACTAAGGTGGATGGATCAATGTGAAACTTCTTGCCCAATATGTAAGACTCGATAGCAATGACTTCAGAACGATCTTCACTGCTAATAAGATTGGCATTGGAGTAGAAAAGAAAAACCATATTTTTGTAGACAATGTCGAGAATACCCATGAAGCTTAGGAAACTCCATTGTGTCAAAAGAGGTAGGTACTTGAAGTAGAAACACTCGGAATCAAGGAATGCCATGTCTACAACTCTCTCTCGTCGAACAACGACATCTTGAAGAATTTTGAAATGATTCCTAGCCTTATGGTTTCTAAGACTCTTGGAATAGAAGAGGGTAAGGTTTGGACGAATATTGTCACTGGGGTTCGAACTTTCACCCCCTTCAATCTTTTTTTCTTCTTAAAATCCATTAAAAACACCTAAAAATAAAGCAAACAATAAAATTTAAGTGTATGCACTAAATCCTAATTTGATCCAATAAGAATCCCATTAAGGTTTTTAAAATCACTTTGAAAGCATGTACATAAAAATAGAATTTTTGATGAAAACAAATTTGAAAAACAATGTTAAAAATACGATTAAAACAAAATATATTCGAACAAAAATATTTGAGATTTTGAAAGTTTTTTACAAGATTTTGAAAACCCATAATGTAAAACAAGTATACTATACAAAACTATAATTTATTAACATAGTATTCGAACGAAATCAAAAGAAAAAGATAGAAAATATCTCAAGTATGAGATTTTGGAGGAATTTGTGGATGAAATTGCACAAAATTGATGAAGCTTGCTTAGATTGTTGTTTAGGAGTAATATCCCTCAAGTTTTGATGAAAAACAAAGAGATTTGAAGGGTTTTTTTAAGATGAAATCAATTTAGGTTTTTGAGGGTTTTTAGGTTTGATTAAATGTCTTTTAGCATTTAAAACCATTTAAATTTGACTTTTTTGGATACGCGTTTCGAAACGGGAGAGATTGTTTCGAAACATGCGTACCAAAACGCTTTAGAACATTCCGAAACATGTTGACCGTTTCGATACAAGTTTAACTGTATCGAAGCCCAAGAGTTTGCCCGCATTGAAACGCATAAGGGTCGTTTTGATACATGTTTTGACAGAACCAAAACGTTTCGAAACCCTTTGAGGCGTTTTGAAACAGCTTGGTCCATAAGTGTTCTTTAGAGGCAGCCCGTATCGAAATAGGGTGACCCGTTTCGATACCAATAGACATGGAAGTGCAGATAATGCTCTAAAATACAGAAAATTCTAACTTTGGTTGAACCTAGATGCATGAATGAGATGTATGAGCAAGATTAACATATCAAAACATAAACATACTCCCCCTAACTATAAGCAAGGATGTAATTAGGATAAAAAACACATAAGCATGAGATTTAACAAGAATTCAAGCAATTTTAAGCACAAAGGTCCTAAAAGGTCAAGATAGGCTAGTTAGACCTAACTCTCTCCTAAAGGACCAAAAACGCTCTTTATCTAGAAGTTTGGTAAATATGTCCGCTCATTGATTTAAGGTGTCTACATACTCTAAAACAACATTTCCTTAAGGACATGATCTCTAATGAAATGATGGCTTATATTGTTATATCCGGTCTACTTGCGGTAAGGTAAAGCAAATACCCAATCATAGAACGATAAAGCTTAGAGTCAACACACTTACCTCCTTCATCTTTGTTAAGCTTTGTAGATGAGCTCATTGGTGTAGCTTGAGGCTTTGCTTGCTCCAAGCCAAACTTCTTGAGCATATCTTTGATGTACTTAGCTTGATTGATGAAGATGCCATCTTTCATTTGTTTAATTTGGAGTCCCAAGAAAAATGAGAGCTCCCCCATCATGCTCATTTCAAATTCACCTTACATCAACTTAGAAAAATCTTGACAAAGCAACTCATTAGTAGAACCAAAAATAATATCATCAACATAAATTTGAACTATTAAGATATATTTTTCATTATTTTTAATAAATAGTTTTGTGTCCACCTTTCCTTTTTCAAAACCTTTTCCAACTAGAAAACTTGATAATCTTTCATACCAACCTCTAGGAGCTTGTTTTAAACCATATAAAGCTTTTGACAATTTGAAAACATGGTTTGGAAAAATGGGATTTTCAAAACCCGGTGGTTGTTCCACATACACTTCTTCGTTTATAAAGCCATTTAAAAACGCACTTTTGACATCCATTTGAAAAAGCTTGAAATCATGATAACATGCAAATACAAGTAACATCCTAATTGCTTCAATTCTAGCTACGTGTGCATAGGTTTCATTAAAATCAATTCGCTCTTCTTGAGTGTAACCTTGAGCAACAAGCCTAGCCTTGTTTCTCACCATGTTACCACTCTCATCTAGTTTGTTTCTAAAGAACAATTTAGTTCCTATAGTAGATTTGTTTCTAGGCCTATCAACTAATGTCCATTCTTTACTTCTCTCAAATTGGTTTAACTCATCTTGCATGACCATAATCCAAAAGTCATCTTTTAATGCTTCTTTAACATTCTTAGGCTCAATGCATGAGATAAAAGCAACATTATAAGCATTTTAAGAGAAGAACGAGTAGTTACTCCCTTGGATGGATCACCCAAGATCTCACCACCCTTGACATAGTTGTACTCCCTTGGGTAGCTCACTTTCTTTTCATCAAGAGACATTCTTGCAATGCTTCTAGAGGTGGTTCTTGTGCTTCTTTCTCTTTGGTTGGAATCTTATTCACCTTTGATGATTCTCCACCATCATTGGCTTCAATGATCCCTACATCATCATCATCACAAGAATCCTTCCTCGAAAGGAGGTTATCATCGAAAACCACATGAATAGATTCCTCTACAACTAAAGTTCTTTTGTTAAACACACGATAGGCTTTAGAGTTTAAAGAGCAACCTAGAAAAATAGCTTCATCACTATTTGCATCAAATTTACCTAAATTATCTTTACCATTGTTTAAAACAAAACACCTGCAACCAAAAGGATGAAAATAGCTAATGTTAGGCTTTTTAGATTTTAAAATCTCAGAAGGAGTTTTCTTCAAAATAAGCCTAATCATTACTCGGTTTATAATGTAGCAAGCGGTGTTAGTGGCTTCCGCCCAAAAATACTTAGGTAAACTATTTTCACAAAGCATAGTCCTAGCCATTTCTTCTAAAGTTCTATTTTTCCTCTCAACTACCCCATTTTGTTGAGAAGTGCGAGGAGTCGAAAAATTATGGCTAATCCCATTTTCATTACAAAAGTCTTCAAAACCCATATTTTGAAATTCGGTTCCATGATCACTTCTAATATGTGAAATTTTAAGTTCAAGATCATTTTGGGTTATTTTTGAAAATGTGATGAAGTTTTCTAGAGCCTCATCTTAGGTGCTTAAAAAGAGAACCCAAGTATACCTAGAGTAATCATCAACAAGTACAAATACATATGATTTTCCACCCAAGCTAGTAGTCCTAATTGGCCCAAAGTGATCCATATGGATCAATTGCAAACATCTACTTGTAGAAACATCATTAATGGACTTGAAAGAGGTTCTATGTTGTTTACCTTTAGCACATGCATCACAAATTTTATCCAATGAGAACTTGAGCTTAGGTAGGCCTCTAACTAGATTAAGGGAAACTAATTTTTCTAAACGCTAATGATAGTTGTAGAGTGTCCATGAGTTTTATATTTTGTACACATTCCTGCCCTTATTATTGTTGTTCTTAAGCTCATTTAGGCATATTTAGGTGCATTGCATGCATTATAACAGTATCTTCTCTTTTACCATGCTTTTATTGAATATTTTATGTTTGGTTGAGAAAAGTTACTATTTTAGTTTAGTTTATATTTTCAAGTGCTATAGATAGGAGAGGAGAGGAAAGGACAGGACCATACAAGAAAGCTGGAATTAAATGAGCTGTACTGAAGCAGCTCAAGATGCCGCCAAAGACGATGCCGAAGTAGTAATGCCGCCAAGTGCTGCCCGGGCAGGAGTTACACCGACTTAGCCAAGATGGGTTGCGATTTCAAGAGGACAATTTCCTAAGCCCAATGAGTCCAGTCTTGCAATTTCCAGAAGCCTGTAGCGGCCGATAGAGCTGATTCAAGATCAATAAGTAGGAGCACTTATCCTTACTTGCGGAAGAAGGAAATGTCCAAAGAGTCTGTATTTAAAGTATAAAGGAGCCTGTATTTAATGCAATTTACTTTTAGAACTCCTACTTCAAGGAGGACTCAACTTAGGTCATGAGCCCTATATATACCCAATGTATGTGAGGGTATAGGGGCATGAGGAAGATGATGGTGAGGGGATGCGAGCCTGAGCAGCTGCACACATAGATGTAGCTAGATAGGTTGGAGTGTTGGGGGTCGCGGCCCAACTCTCCTAGGGTTTAGGCGCGTGTATGTAAAGTAGTTTGAGGGAAACAATTGTAGATTTGAATTTTTTCAATAAAATTCTAAGTTTGCTTTAACCCATGCTCCTTGTTCGTTCAATTAGTCTACACCAGTCAGTTGAAGAGAAAATCCATTTGTCGGGCACGAAAGTGCAAGACCCACAAAAGGGTTAAGCACGATCACAACTCACAAAGACGTGACTAACTTGGTTCCACACTAGTCCACAAGTTTCAACGGCTAAAAGGGAGTACCAACCGGGTTGACTAATTTGGTTCCACACTAGTCCTCAAGTTAGCATCTCGAGCATCCTAACCCAGAAATAGGAGGGATCACTGTCGACTATCTTGCCAAACTTAGAATGTCTGCCAGACGAGCCGCCAGGACTTCTTTCCATTCCACCTGCCGAGACAGTACACACCCATGCAGTGGTAGTGACCTGATGCGGCCGCGTGACAGGGTTGTAGTTTTTCGCCCACCATACCCGCCGAGGCAGCATCTCTTGGCAACGCAAAACATACTCAGACTTTACAATGCAGACCGCACGCTACTAAACCGCACTAGTCTTACCCTGCTTATCGCCCCAAATCTCTCCCTATCATCTCTCTCTCTCATCACTATCTTTATTTTTATTTGTGTTTTTATATTTCCACATCTTGAGATTTAATGGCGCATTCACTAAATCTTTGTTCAGGAAACCATTCATAGGAGCTGCTCCAATCCCTGTGGGAGACGATATCTTTTATACTATAACTTGACAAGAGTGTGCACTTGCGCTCATAAATGGAGAACACCCAAACGCTCTACACTAGCATGTCCTAGTTTCCTATGCCATAATCATACATCATTTTCATTTTGTACAACTAAGCATGCATGAGATGTATGAATGTCATCTAGATGCACCATATAAATATTGCCTATGCGATGACCAATGAACATTGTTTTGTTAGATTTAATGTCTACACCCATTTACATCAAACATGGCATTAAACCCTTTATCACATAATTGACTAATGCTCAATAAATTGTGTTTTAGACCATTGACATACAATACATTTTCAATAAGTATGGAAGAGTGATTACCTATGAAGCCAATACCTTCAATGTGGCCTTTGGAGTTGTCACAAAAGTTACTACTCCTCCACTTTTTGACTTTAATTTCATGAATCGACACTTGTCTCCGGTCATGTTTCTCGAGCATCCACTATCAAGGTACCATGAATTTTGAATTTGTGCTTTGGCCTTGTAGCAATGCTCCCCATACAAACAAAGAGTTTAAACTTTGATTTTTGGTACTCAAATCATTTTGGGTCCATGAGTGTTAGCTCCCAAAAGCTTGGTTCCCTTAGGAATCCAAGATGACAATACATTAACATTATTAGATTTTACGAGTTCCTTAGGAACCCATACACTTCTAATATTTTTAGTTCTAGATTGCCTATAGGAGCCACATTGTTTTTAGTTCAAATTCTTTCTTTTTGTAAAGTTGGTTTTTGAAGATTCACCTTTTTCAAGCTTTGAAGAACCAACACTTTTGAAATAATTTTTGAGCTCATTCACTAACTTTTGGCGTTCATCATTACATTGAAAAAGAAGGTTGTTCAAATAAATATTTTCTTGTTCAAAGAAATTTAGATTATCTTGCAAGCTTAAAACCTTTTTTCTTAAAATCTGAGTTAGTTTTAGAGAGTAAATCGTTTTGAGCTTTCAAATTCCAAATGACTTTTTTGTTTTTCAAAACGAACTCATTGTATTTCTCTTTTAATTCATCATATACCTCTTGTAACTCATCATATGCATCATGCAATTCATCAAATGTAAAATCATAGCAAGATGAGGTAGAGATTACCATAGAATCCTCCTCAAGAGTCATGAGGCAAAGGTTGGCCACTTCGTGTTCCTCATCCTCGGATGACTCCTCATCACTCCAAGTAGCAATCTTGGCTTTGAGCTTCTTCTTCTTCTCAAAGCCCTTCTTCTTGAGTTGAGGGAAATCAGAACGAATATGACATGGCTTCTTGCACTCAAAGCAAATTATAGGATCCTTTTCCTCTTCTTTGCTTTTGTTCTTGAAGTCTCTCTTTCTTTGATTTTTTCTCACTCGGTTAGACTTCATGAACCGTGAGAAGCGTTTGACAATCATTGCCAACTCCTCGAAATCTTCCTCCTCACTAAAAGACATCTCCTCTTGTAGAGAGGCTTTGAGAGCACCTCCTAGCTTCTTTTTCTTGTCCACCTCTTGATTTTCTATTCTTCTTTCTTCTTTTCCTTTTCTCTTCCTTGTTTCATAATCTCATGAGTAAGAAGAGAACCAACCAGCTCATCAAGCTTCAAGGTTTTCAAATTCTTAGCTTCGATGATAGCCGTTCTTTTACCATCCCAAGATTCCGAGAGAGAATATAGAAGCTTTCTTACTAGCGTGTCTCCGGGAATCACTTCACTGAATCCTTTAAGACCATTGACGATGATAAAAAATCGATCAAACATCTTGAATACACTCTCATCGGGGTCTAACTTGAAATTCTCACAACTCAAATTTAGTAGCCCGATCTTCGTCTCCTTAACATCGCTAGTACCTTCGTATGTTGTCTCAAGAGTGTCCCACACTTCTTTTGCGCTCTCGATTGAAGAAACCTTAGAATAGATGTCCGGACCAAGTGCACAAAAGATGATGTGCAATGCTTTATTGTTGACTTGCATCCTTCTTCTATCTTCCTCGGTCATCTCCGATTTCACCTTCGGGACAAGTCTTTCTTCATCATTTCTTTTCATCAGAATGTAAGGCCCTTCTTCCACTACATCCCAAACCATGTAGTCGGTGGATTTGATGAAGAGACGCATCCTATTCTTTCAATATGGGTAGTTGTCCTCATTGAAGAATGGTGGTTTAGTGGTGGATTGAGACTCATAAAGGTTGTAGGTTGAGGTAGATACCATGACTTGACTTGAGATTCGATCACACTTTTCTAGGATCTCCTCTTGTGCTTGTTAATCCTTCAAAAGAAATAGGCTCTGATACCAATTGTTGAGTGGATCGTTGAATCGATAAATGCCAAGAGGGGGGTGAATTGGATTTTTAAATTGGTTGGTAGTGAAGTGGTAAAATAAAAATTGAAGACAATGACACTTATAGTGGTTCAAGTTCCAAATGAACTCCACATCCACTACCTTAGCTCCCACTAAGGATTTTCCATACAACTTCACTAATTGATATTCCTCTTTTCTAGGCTTAGGAGGAAACCTTTACACAAATGGTCAATTTTGGGTAGAAAATTGACCAAACCCTCTCACAAGTATACAAAGAAGAATTTGGCAATTACAAAGTATCTCTCAAGACAAATATTGCCCAAATTACAAGCACTCAACTCAATTGAATCTGAAAAATGGGAAATTACAAGGAATGACAATTGGGGTTTTTCAAGAATATTGAAATTAAGCACTTGAGCTTGGATTTGATGTAGGATTGTTTCTCGTAGGATCAATAGTTGTTGCTGGTTGTTTTTGGACTCCCTTTTATACCTTCTCATTCAATTCTAGCCGTTGGGGTTGTTTCCATCACAAATATAGCCGTGGGATGCAATCTTCCCACCATAAATGCACTTCTGCAACTACCTGTTTCGAAACACCTGTACCTGTTTCGAAACAGAATAAAATAGAAATAGCCGTTGGGGTGTAATTAAGAGACCGTATCGAAACGAACACGATAGTTTCAATACGCTAAGAGCCCATTCCGAAACGACTTGACATCCGTTTCGAAACATTTTGAATCTGTCAAAACTTGTATCGAAACGTGCTTAAATCGTTTCGATACATCTTGACCGTTTTGGAAAAGTTAGTTAGTTATAAAATTGAAACGGTCATAAATTTGAATCCAAGTTTAAATCACGTTTCGAAACGTTTGAGGTCGTTTCGATACTGCCGTAACGAAACGGATCTGCCCGTTCTATTGTTCTTCACCCGTTTCGAAACATGGGGTCCTGTTTCGATACTATCGTATCGAAACAGGAAGACTCGTTCCGAAACACATGTTAACAGTTTCAAAACGTTCAAAAACGCCTAAGGGCTGTTTCAAAACGGTGACTCGAAAATCACTGTTTTAACTTGGAAAACAATTAGAAAAATTTGTATAAACATTTGGTTTTGACTTGACCACTTTGCTTACAAGTTTTGAGAAGTTTTGAGAACTTAAAAATTTATTTTCTATTTTAAATTTAGTCCTTAAATCCTTTGTTATATCAAAATCAATTCTTTGGTTTTACAACATGTTTAGTCTTTTATATTTATAGATTCAATCAATTTAATCGTAATTTAAATTAAAACCCATAAACTTTCAGATCATTCTCTATACTCCATTTCTACAATTCATCCAAGCTTTGAACTTAATTTCCATGGCTTAAAGCAATACTTTTGTCAAAATCTTTCTTAAAATTAGGGATGGCAACGGGGCGGGGCGGGGCGGGTTTTTGGCCGCTCCGAACCCGCCCCGACCTATAATATATTATACCCGACCCCGCCCCGCCCCGAATTAAAATATTATTTTACCTGCCCCGACCCGCCCCGATACAATAAACTTTAAACCCGACCCCGCCCCGACCCGCCCCGAAAAATAAAAAAAAATTAATTTTCGCCGACGGTAAATATTAGATTCGACCAATCTTCCACCACAATCACAAATTATAGTTTCAAAGGACTTCAAACTTATATAAAAAAATAAAATAAAACTAATTTTAAATTATCCACATGTTAAACTACATATTCAAAAGAATAAACTTGAATCATTAACCGTTAGAATCGTATATATTAAAACTTGAACAACATCTAACAAAATTTTACAATAAGTAGGAATCAAAATAAAAACAAAAAATAGCTTAAAACTCATAAAAGTGTTTAAATAAAATGATATTTTTTATAAATATAATAAAAATATATATAAAAATATAAAAATGTATCGGGGCGGGGCGGGGCGGGGAATTTCTAGCAAATACCCGAACCCGCCCCGCCCCGACTTCATGTCTTTCGCGCCCCGCCCCGCCCCGCCCCGATCCCCGAAATTTTAGAAAAAATACCCGGTCGGGTCGGGTCGGGGCACCTCGGGTCGGGTCGGGGCCGGGTATTTTTGCCATCCCTACTTAAAATCTTAATAAGAGCATCTTCTGTATATTAAAATTTAAATTTCTTCCCTGCCAAGCAAATTTCTTTCCCTCCATTTTCTCTTATAATTTCCACTTCTTATTTCCTTCCATTTCCCATGTTTTCTTTTTTCATGGATGAGCAGATAAACGACGCTGAGTTTTGGCTTCCATCGGTAATCTTAATGGATGATGATAGTCTACAGGAAAACCAGAATCTTAAGACTAGGGGTGCTAACGAGCCGTTCCGAGCCCGAGCTTAACCAAGCTCGTCTCAGCTCGGAAACAATATTATTAGACTCGGCTCGGGCTCGCCGAGCTCAAAATTTTAGGCTCGAGTTCAGCATGGAAATAATATTATTAAACTCAGCTCGTGCTCGAAGCTCGTCAAGCCCGACTCAGTAAAAACCATGCTAAACTCAAGGATTATTAAAATAATTCAAACTTTGAAAGCTCAAATTTAAAGCCATTTCAACTAAAATTTCATGGGCACAAAAAACCCAAGTTTACTTGATCTTAACCAAAAGGCCAAGAGTGAATTAGCTTATTGTTTAAAGTTTAAGCACATATTTATAAGATACTTGCTCTCCTTACTTTATGTATGTTAAAGATGTGGGATATTGGGTGTGTATTGTAAGTGTAAGTTGTTTTCTTCCCCTTCAAGCTTTATAGGGATATGTAAATACTCTTTCCAGCCATGTTACTTTTTAGTTTTATTATTTTAGTCCTTTATTTTTTTAATTTAGAGTGTAAAGTTTATTTTAATTTAATTCAGTCATTAAATTTTAGTAATCTACTAATATAAGTGTTAGAAAATAATCTAAAAATTATTAGAACTGAATTTAAATAATTACAACTATAATTGTTGTTTAATACAACTATAATTTAGAAGTGATTTTTTTCTTAATTGTTGTATCTTTTGCTAAAAAGATTACTTTTAGTGCATACACACACACACACACACACACACACACACACACATATAATTATTCCGAGTCTGTTCATGAGCTTTTCGAGCCGAGCTTGGGTCGACTCGGCTCGGCTTGTTAAGGTCTCGAGCCGAGCCCGAGCCCAAGTCGAGCCCGAGTCGAACTCACTCGAGCCGAGCTTTGACCGAGCCAAGCCCGAGTAGCTCGCGAGCCGGTTAGGCTCATTATCGCCCCTACTTAAGACTAAAAATGATGGCAAAAACAACACTGAGTTGTTGACATCGAGCCACAATTTCTCTATTGAGTTACCCTACGAGTTCGATTACTCATATTGGGTCACGCTGGTACACCCCATGGCGCATCGGAAAAATTACCCGAAGATTACCACCAGAGATCCATGTACGAGGAACGAACCGAGGTGAATAAGGGTGATGAATTACATGTTTAAAATCTGGAATTCTGACTGTAGAGAAGATGAATATCCAATCACGATTCCACGATGTCGATTCTTAAGCTGCAACAATAACGCTCTGACCTATACGTAGTTCACCCAGTTGAAACGAGCATATAATACTCTCTAAACTATTCAGAACTGGTAGATCTTTCATGCCTTTATATAGCCTTTATAATCCTAATTCAACTCGTATTAGGATTTCAATATATATATTAAATATATATAATCTCAATTTAACTTGAATTAGGATTTCAATATATATATATTAGATATATATAATCCTAATTCAACTTAATTAGGATTTCAATATATATATATATATATATATATATAATCTCAATTCAACTTAATTAGGATTTCAATATATATATATATATTGATTTAAATCGAATTATATTATTTATATATTAAAAGAGTTGTAGTAACCCATTTTATCTGGGCCATTGAACCCCATTAATAATACAAACCCAATACCCATATTTAAATAACCCACTTGACCCATACCCATACCCCAAAATATAACCCGAGCCCAATATCCAAACCCAATAACCCTAATAACCTAAACTTAATACACAAAACCCTAGATATCTTAACCATCAGTCGTTGCCGCTGCCGCCATCACCTGTAGCCGTCGCTCAACGCCAAGCCACGCCGCCGCGACCTTTGCTGGCTCCAAGTCGTTGTCGACAACCAAAATAAACCCTAAAAATAATAAATTCCATATATATATATATATATATATCCCCTTTGCCACCCTTGCCTCGTCACCATCCCCACCACCCAAAACCCACCTATATCCGACCACTGCCTGCCCTCTACTTTACACCTTACCCTAAATCGAGCCCCTATAAAAGGTGATTCAACCTAAAAAAAAGAGATTAGATACTAGAAAGGACCGAAAAAATAAGAAAAAGATTCAAATCAAAAACTCAGATTGAACAATAAAAAAAATCAAGAAAAAAGGTAAAAAAATATAAAACCCTATTCAGATTTCTTTAGATCAATGAAAGTAGAGGGTGATTTAGGATAAACTAACCTTAAAATCGTGCTTGGAACCCAAAACCGAACCAAACCCATCTCCGGCATGAACTCTAGCCACCGTTCGTGGTGGTTCTCCGTCGTCGGCGAGCGGTGGCCCATGGCGGCTCGCAGCGGATGAACGGGTGGCCATCGGGCTGGGCAGAGAGGAGTTGAAAGAGTTTAAGAGAGTTTAGAAGTTTTTTTAGGATATCTGATGCAAATGAGATTTTTGGTTAAAAAGGGGGAATATATGGTAATCAAAACGAAGTCATTTTGGGCATCCTTGTTTAGCCCCAAAACGACGTTGTTTTAACTGTGTAACCCGCGTATGGATTCAACCCGCCCGCACGTTTTGCTTAATGAGAAAATCACGCTTTTGGTCCTTCGACTTCTATATCCTTATATTTCGGCACTTCAATTTTTACTTTATTTCAGTTTAGCCATTGTTTTTAATTTCTGTTTTATTATTATTATTATTATTATTATTATTATTATTATTATTATTATTATTATTATTATTATTATTATTATTATTATTATTATTAATGATTTATTTTTATTACTATTACATTATATATTAATATTGTCATTATTATTAGTATTTAGTATTATTATTATTATTTATTAATAAACATATTATTATACATATATTATACGTATATCCTGCATTTATATTTTTAATTGAATTTCTAATCAAAATGTTTTCTTTGTTAGGGTTTCTCGTGAAAAATGTGCCTCGAACTTAAAGTGGTGCCGCTTTCTCGTTAATCTCTAATATAATTTTTTTTTCTTTTTAATCTTAAATCATAATATTTAAAATGGTATTCTTTCAGTCGGGGGTCTCGCAAAAATTATGTCCGAACTTAAAGGGGCGTAGGCTTCTCGTTAGTCCCATATAAAGGAATATTATTTTAGATGCATTTTGCGACAAATTCATGCATTCAGGGATCATAATGTCTAAATTAAATTAGAATTCATAATTACTATCGTTAAAACAACATGTAATCAACTAGGTACCAATTTTTGGGCATTGTGGGGGTGCTCACCCTTCCCCACACGTAATTGACTCCCGAACCTGTTTTCTGGTTTTGCAGACCAAAACTCGTTGTTTTAATAAAAACAAAAAATAAATTTTATTAAAATAATTGAGTTTTCATGTGATCCAGTCTCACCTAAATTAAAAATGGTTGGTAGCGACTCCCCGTTGTTACAGTAGGGCGACTCCGCTGGGACCTATTTTTTAGAGAGTCAAGCCAAAAGTCGATTACCCTTTGTTTTAATAGATGGAAATTATGGCTTCAGTTTAATTTAATTTTGTGATCCCTGCTCTTTTATTTCTGATTTTCTTTACAATTGTTTTTATTAAATCTGCTAAGTTTTCATATCATGAGCTCTGCACTCGAGCTCCGTCCCTTTTAAGTGGGAGCGAGAAGCTACTTCTTCGTGAGGTACCCCCTCCGTGTAGGATAGTGGATCACTTTCGGGATACATCTGTACCTTTGTCTTCGTGAGATTTTCATCTCTGTACAGACCTAGGGAAATGTATCCTCCCAAATCGATGTCCTAGCGACAATTCGTGTACCGTTAATTTAGAACCAAAACCACATATAATGAACCGTAAGAGCCTACCTTGTTAGAGCCATACCGAACCTCTGCCCGTTTAGAGAGTCACACGATAGGTGCATTATAGATAGATATGAGGGTTATTGTCTTTCAATTATACTCTTTAATTTCAGTTTTGTTTATTTATTTATTTTCTTTTCGCAATATAGTGTGCTAGATATCATGTCTATATTTATGCAAAACAAGCATGTAGGTAGATATCATGATGGTGTAGGATTTTGTTTTTCTAAAAGCACGTGGGGTAGAAAAGCATGTTCTAGGTTTGTTTTAATTCAACTCTTATTTCGACATTATTTATTCACTTATATGAAACTAACATATTTGCTTTGTCTTTGCTTTTCTTGTTCTTGCATTGCATTCTTTTTATTTCTTTTTAATCAAAAGGTGTTGAGGTAAGTTCAGCCATTATAAAAGATCAGCTATGGAGAACCGATTTTTTGATAAGGTAGAAGGAAACCTAGGCGTGCAAAAATGGTCAGAGAAAACTCAGCACCAAAATGGGGACAGTCTGATAGAAGGCAAAGACTCAGAACCGTGGGACCTCACTATTATCAGAGTGAAACAAAACCAATTGCGAGAATTGAAAGAGATTTGGGACAAGTGGGACGAGGAGAGCAAGAGCATGTTTTATGACAAATACGGTGATTTGCCTTATCTTTTAGATGTTAGTATTGACAAGACTTTGTTCTGTGCCCAAGTTAAGTTCTGGAATCCTGCCTACAACTGCTTTACTCTGGGACAAGTCGATTTGGCACCCACCATCGAAGAATACATTGCCCTGATCCGGTGCCCAAAAATTTAGGCTACTAAAGCTTATTTCAAATCTACTAATCTGTCAGCGTTCCAGAAGAAACTGCTAAAGGTGACCGGTATGGATGAACAATGGGCTACAGCTAGGATTAAAACCAAATTGGAAAACCCATGCATCGCCTGGAGATTCATACGAGTCCTAATCAGAAGTAAACCCAAGCGAGACAAGCAGGTCAACATGTTTGCTTTAAGCTTATACAGTTTGGTTATCTTTCCTAAAGCTTTGGGGTACATTGATGATGCTACCATGGGATTGTTTGACCGTCTTGAGAAGGGAGTTACCCATGTTCCAAAAATCCTAGCTGAAACTTTCAGGCCCCTCAGTGCATGCAAAAGAAGCGGCAAATGAAGGTTTATCGGTTGTGCACAACTACTGTTGGTCTGGTTCCAAAGTCACTTTTGGAAGTCGGAAAAACCCTCTTATCAAGCACGCTTCAAAGATTACTCACCACTAAGAGATCTAGCATCTACACCAAGACAAGAAAACGTCACTCATGAAAAATGGATGTCCATCTTCCGGAACCTCTAGGAAAAGGATATCATCTGGAAAGCGCACTGGTTCTTCCTTGACAACATCCTATACAGGTGTGGGGACTATGATTGGGTTCCTTTGCTAGGAATATGGGATGGAACTGGATATGCCCCCTTGCTAGTATCCATGCAATACAGGTCCAGGCAGTTTGTCCCGGCGACGAGAGGGCTTGCTACATTTGATCCCCATACAAGGGCAAGGACTACAAAAGACCATTTCTTTGGTCTCTAAGGCGTGGAGTCACACTTTCAAGATGGAACTATTCGATGAAAAGCCCAGGGTCACGCCAGAATATCGATGTTAGAGGAATAGGAGAATCATTGATAATATCCTTGCACCAGATCCAGAAAATGGTGTATCAGTACAAGAGCATTTACAAGTGGATCCCTCAGAAATGAAATGGCAAAACATGATTTCGAGAAGAAATGCGCCAAGATGGAAAGGAAAATATCGAGGCTAGAAAATGAGAAGAACAAGCTGAAGTTCAACATGCAATCTCAGGAACATGAAGTTGAAAGACTAAGGAAAGGTAAAAACAAAGTTGAAGAAGATCTGAGTGGTCTATAGAGTGACTACAAGAAGCTCTGTGCATCAGCAAAATATGTCGGGCTCGGAAAGTCATCCACAAAATGGAAGCTAGAAATTTAAGAAGAAAATGAGAGAGTCGACCTCTGGGAAAGGAAATTCCAGGATGCTCAAATACAACAAGCTGCCATGGAGGAAAAGCTATCCCGAAGTCAAATTAAAAAATATAGATATGAGGGGGGAAATTGTTGAATTAGAAGACTCTCTAAGAAGGCACCGTAGCCGAAACTTTGTAGCCGAATTAGAAGCAAGTAAGAAGAAGAACGAGACTCTGAAGAAACAAGTTGAAGAATTAGAGATAGCTTTACAAACTTTCCAAGGGAAAATTAAATTTTTTGAAGAAATCTAAAGGTTGGAATGATCAACATTGGCAGGCACAGCTGCAACAATCTCGAGATCAAGTCCGCAATAGAGACTATATCATGATTGAAGCTCTCGTATAGGTACGAGAAGTGGCAGAACACCTGTAGACTTTAGCCATTCAGAACGATGTTCTGAGCCTGCAAACCGAGTTACAATCTAATAGGGGCAAGAAACTTGCATGACTCTTCAAGAAGATCAAGATTGGTGTTAAAGCCTGACAAGCGTCGTGAACTGTCAAATAAAATTCCTTAAACTCAATTAAAGAAATAAATAAACTAGAATAGTGAGAGTAAGGATCGATCCGCAGGGATTAAGGAGTTCCCAATATCTATTTGATTTTGATGATTATTAAGCAATTTGCAAGTAACAAAAAGGGGGTTTAAGCGAATTAATTCAAGAAGATTTAAATAAATAAAGCGAAAGATAAAATTGAAATAGATTATTATAAAAGTTAGCCTCTAGCTTTGCTTCGCCTCGACTTGTCTCGATCACTGAAATGGATATTGCTTCGTGTTCTTGCAGGTTACAGTCTACAAGGCTTAACCCTTGTAACTTGCTTTTCTACGGTAAACTAAATCCCAAGGCCAATTCTTGAAATCTAGTTTTTATTTGATTAGTTTCGCCAATCGATGCTAATGCAAATTCTCTGTCTAGTGCTGGAAAAGCCTGTGCTCGAATGGATTATCTCGACGAGAATTGTATCCGATCTTGATTCCCCGTAGTGGATCGCCACTAAGTTTGTTATTAGGAAGTTGAATCTGCTACAAGCCTAATCTCGTCCCCAACGGTGGATCAAAACCACGTCAACCCGACACGCGCTTTTCGAAATGAAGTAATTGTGATGCCTAAAGGAAAGGCCGATTGCCAATCTAATTTTACCGAAAATCAAGAAAGAAAACGAAGGGTTTGAAGAACTTTGTCTAATCTCACGAGGTAAATCGGGTTTAGCTTAGCTTTTGGCTAAAAGGAGATTTAGCTAAGCTTTGCTTGCGAAGAAACCATACTTAGCTTTTTAAACAAAGGGAAAGTGAATAAAACTAAAAATGGAGAGAAAGGAAATTTATAAAATTCCAAAGTGAAGAAGAGAACAAGAGCAAGTGATGCTTTGAGTCTCACCCAAAAGGGGTATTTATATCATCCTAGAACCCTAAAATAACTCTAAAATAATAAGAGATAATCCTTAAAATATTTAAAATACAATAAATCCTAAAATGTTTAAAATTTAAAAATAAAAGATAACCCCCAAGCTTTGATCCAAATCTCGCTGATAAGTGATCCGGACGCGGCTGATAGCTTATCACGCGTTGCTGACGTCATCTTCTAGAAGCCTGCTGACGTGTCATCGAGTCAGCGCATTCATGCCCACTAATCCAACCATTAATTCAAAAAACTTGCAGAATTCATTTTTTTCCAATATGTTTTCTAGACACGAAGTCCTGCACAAAAAACATATAAAAATGCCCAAATCAGCAATGATAATGAACCACCAAGGAGTATTTAAACACAAAACATAGCACAAAATAAACACTAGTCAAATTCCCCCTCACTTATTCACTGCTTGTCCTCAAGAATTTTGCAATTGTCATGCTAAAAACCTTAAGTTGCCAACTCCAATTTCATAGAATTTCTAAGTTCTTAAGTAAAAAAATCAAGAAAATGTTGAAATTCATGATCAATCAATCATGGCATAATTAATTAAGTATAAATCAACCAAGGCATTTCAATCGTCTACCAATTTTAAAGAATACAAGACTTAGCTCTTCACATTGGTTCACTCATTTCGCTCAAGTGTTTCGGGTGAGAGGATCACTCAAGCCTAATTTAATCAACCCATTACCATAGGCTTGTAACTAGATCTGATCTCCACTACTTATTATGA
The DNA here is from genome assembly GCA_958450335.1 of Hibiscus tridactylites. NCBI lineage: Eukaryota > Viridiplantae > Streptophyta > Magnoliopsida > Malvales > Malvaceae > Hibiscus > Hibiscus tridactylites. The sequence goes on along the minus strand of OY288273.1, from coordinate 31,866,939 downwards.
AAATGATGCAAAAATCAACATGACTTTAAAATGGGTTGTAACGGGGTTAAGGTTTCGGTAGAATAAATGCCGAAAACGAGGTTAAAAATTCAAGACAAAGAAAAGGATTATCCCAAAGAATTATTCGAAGGGAAAAAGGAAAACAAGAAATCAAACACAATCATTTTTTCATTCGAACTGTTTCTCTTTTTCTTCTTCTTTTTTTTTCGAAACAAACTTTTTTTTGCTTTTTTCTTTTTTTGATCTTTTTTCATTTTCACTATCCGAACAGTATATTCAAATCGAACAACATATTCGAACTGCACTGCACAATTTTGTAATTTTTTTGGTTGTATTTTTCTGCACTGTTCGAACCAAACTGCACTGATTTATTTTTCTGCACAATACTATTTTGTTCGATTCGAATCTGATTTTTTTTCTTTTCTCGCTTCAGAATAAACTTAACTTTGTCTTGAAAAGGGTGACAAAAAGAGTGAGAAACAGAAAATTGGTTTGGGTTAAATGAAATGGTAAACGAAGAAAAGGACAAGGCTAAAAAATGGTTCACAAAAGGAAAAATAAATAAAGGGTAGGCCATTTTTTTGGAAAGAGAAATTGGTTTAATCCTAATGCCTCTGTCATATTAAATCATCATAATCAAAATGTGTAGTCTCAACAAGCATCGAGTTACAAGTTCTAGAATGCAATCAATTAGTTTGGCACACTCAATTGAAACAAAGAGCAAGAATAAAAATATATGCTCATTAGGCTTAAAACTCACATGAAAGGTTTATTGAACCAAGTCATGCATCAAAATCAATCAATAAATTCATGAAATGACCAAGATAATACCTAAAATTTTCATGCCATGCTATCATTCATCCTAAATTCAACAAGAACAAAATTGAATTCACAAAGAAATACAATGAAATTAAATAAAACAAGAGATTGGCAACTAAGATTATCAAGATTTCTAATCGAAAAATAGCTCAATTTCAATAGCAAATCATAAGCAAGAAAAAGAATTTAACACAAATTCTACTCCCCCTCACTTAAAGCATATTGTCCCAATATGTAAAACAAGAAAACAAGAGAGGAAACAAGAAACTCCTTGAGCTAGCGACAATCGCGGTGGTACACGGGTTCGATCAGAGGAGATGAGGGTGCTTATTGTCTTGTTCTCACCATTGTGAGAAAAAAATGGAGGAGAAAAAAATGGAGGATTTATGATGAAGTTTTGAGGCTGGAAGTGGGTATGTGACATAGGGAAAAGAAGGGAAAAAGTGTTGTTTGGTGTAAATCACGTGGAGAAGGGTTAAAAAAAGAATTTGTTGTTGAAAGGGGATTTGGTTAATGTAACCCCCTCGTCCCGGTCTGATCGACTGACCGGTCCGAGTAGGCTACACGGGGAAAACCGATGTGAAACCCGTTAAGGTCCCACCTCGGTTAGCAACCCTAGAAAATTTCTTTTAATTATATCTTGTCTAAAGGCATATTTAATTCCTAAGTGATCACGACAGCGGAAAACATCACTAGATAAAAGCAACCAAGCCCAAACAACATGTTAAACAACCTATTTTTAACTTTATAAGCAGGCCGTTTCGAAACACCCGAGAGGTGTATCGAAACGTGTTGCGTGTAAAAGAGTCTATCGCAATTGTAGTGCAAGTGTACACGACGCAAGTAGTAAGTGATACGAAGTATCAGATATCGTCTCCACAGGGATTGGGCTAATAGCTTCACCTAAATTCACTGCACGGAGTAAAGGAAATAATTTTGAGAAGTTGTCACGAATAATAGAGTAAAAACGCAAATAAAAGAATTGAGTTATCAAGATAGAAAGAATGGGCTGGTATTGAGTTGCTCAGTAGTGCAGGTATTGGATTGCTTAGGATCTCCAGTTCTGTCGTCGCGCCCGTCGCCGACAGCACCTGTCGCGGCGGCTGTCCGTTAGCTGTCGTGGCAGCGAACACTAACTCCGTACTTCAAGCTTGGCAAGAATCCCAGATCTGCCTTGCCCTATCCCTAGGCACAAGTCTGTCGATGATCACGTCTTTGATGATACCTCCCGGCGTGAATCGAAGGATGAACACCAATGTGTATGAATTCTTCTTTAGCCACTTAACCTCGCCCTATCCCTAGGCACGAGATGGTTCAACTATAAACTAGAGAACGCGCTCTTATCTCTTTCGTATACTTAACTCTCCCGATGCTAAGTAAATGGATAACCTCACAATGCTCTCCCGATGCTCTTGTAAGATATTAAAACCAAGATAAAAGAACTTGAAGTTTATTTTATTGAACTTGAAAAAATCCTAAAACAAAGCAACCCTTGCAACTACTTTACAAAACAACCCATAGCCCTAGGGGGAATTTAGAACATGTCGGTGACAGGTAAACGGCAGGGGTTGATTTTGGTTATGGGGTAATCGGTTATGCCCTAGGTTAAATCTATGCCCTTATATAAGCTTTGGGCTCAAGTTATCTAAGGTAACAAGGATTACAACTTTAATTAAAAGTAAGATTCTAATAAAGACTAAATCTCTAAAGACTCCTACTTTCCAGCCGCATCCTTGCTTTTAGGAATTTCCTCTCCTTAGGCTTTGGCTTGACATATCTTTTGATCCGGGGCTTGGAAAAATATTTGGCTTTCACATGACAGAAGAGCAGATTTTTCTCTATCTATCGAGGTCCACTTTGCTTTTCCTCTTCATAAGTCTGCTGTCACCATGCTGTCACGACAGGTCCATGACAGGTTCGTCTTCTTCGGCTGCTTGTCCAGTTCAGCTTTCCTGCTTATCTGCCCTGCGCCTGCCTTCAACATCTATTGTGACAGATACCTGCAAAAATAGCCATCTTTCAGTAGAATCCGTGCCTTTTATATAATTGTGATGTTTTATTGAAAACTAACCTAAATGCAATGCAATGATGCTTGAATGCAGCAGAAATATGGGTTAAAAAGGGTGTAAATAATAGAACTTTTACACACTCAACACACCCCCAAACTCAAGTTTTTGCTTGCCCTTAAGCAATGAAGACTTAAAAGAAAACTGAAAATTTTTGTGTTGGCCTTCAAACAGTGAACTGTCCCTTACCTGTCGCTCATTCTCTATGGCGGCAGCAACCTGTCGGAAAGGTTAGGATCTGTCCGGAATCTCCCTATAGCTCTCGTGCAGTGTGTGCATGCTTGTGAACAGTTATATGCTAAGACTCTCTTAGTTTCACTAGAATATTCAACTCCTTAACTCGAATTTTTATGCCAAAGTTTACTTTCTTTTAGAAGGCACATTTTCATGCTTCTTTTTCTTCTATTTTCAAGCTAAGTTTTTCTAGAGCCAGTTTCGGGCACCTCTAGTTAGCTTCCTAGAGCCGGTTTCGGGCACCTCTAGGTTTTTGATTTTCTTTTGCTAAACTTCTTTCCTAGAGCCAGTGTTAGGCACCTCTAGGGGCTATTCAAGTTCTAAGCATCCTACTCTAGTTTGGCTAAAGGAAATCTAAGCAATATAACAGTCACAAAAGTGTTTAAGTTTTTCAGAACTATAGAAAGGCTCTAAACTTTTCCTTAACCTGTCCTAAAGATGCTGCCACGACAGAGCCGTCATGACAGGTAAGTTAACTTCACAGTTTTGAGCCAACAGTTTAAATTTTCTGTTTTTTTTAAATAAATAAATAATAAGACACAACAAATAATAAAGAGATGTGCTAAGGACTCCATTAATGATGGAGGGTTGCCACCCCCAAACTCGAGGGTTGCATTGCCCTCAATGCAAAATGACATGAAAAATAATGAAAAACAAGATAAATAAAAGGATATCACAAAAGATAAGGCAGGCAGCAGTAAAGGAAAAATAAAAACTTAAATTTTCACTCGCTGTCCTCGCTGCTGCTGCTGACGCGGATCTGGTGGCGGCGTCTGCGCTGTGGAGGGGGCTGGGCAGGTTGAGGGGCAGGTTGCTCAGCAGGTTCATCGGCCGGTGGAGGGGCAAGTTCATGGGCAGGTTGAGGGGCAGGTTGCTCCACTAGCCGGACGTCGGAACTGCTACCGTTGTCCCATGAGCTGCTGGTGGTAGTGGCTCTGGGCAGCCTTTTCTTGTGCGCCACGTGCTTAATTCGTTTTACCCTCGTAAAGTCGCTCTCCAAATTCCTCCGGATAAGCGAGCTGTCATCAGTGGCAGGTCTCTTGGTTCCTCGAGGGGAGGTGTCTGCCGGTGGGCTGCCGGCTGCCGTCGGGGCAGGGGATGGTGTGGAAGTGGCAGAATGTGTATGGGGAGAGACAGGTGGTGTGGGAGTGGGGGAGGGGATATGGAAATAATGGGCGGGGAAGGTGGGGAAGATGACATCCGAATAATGTAAAGTATTAGTAATGAAATTTACCGTTGCATTTGAGAAGTCACGGATAAAAGTCATCAAACCCATTTGGCGCTCCTCTACCCTTAGGATGGCAGCAAGGATGTGGGCAGACTGATCTGTCGGAGCGGTGTCGGCGGCAGCATCTGGGGCAGGTTCGGTGGCAGGTTCATCATCGGAATCAACAGGAGGGGCATTTGGGTCGAAGGCATTGATGGGTGATACGACTATGACCTCCATGAGGCTGGAGATGTTGTTGTCAGTCCAGCCGCTGCCCGTTTTGATTTTGTCGAAGGGTTCCTCTGGTACGGCAGCACAGCGACAGAGGGCGGTGATGGTGAACGGTAGGCAGAGTCGTGAGTCCGAGCGGAAGGCACAATCGAGGATGCTATCCCGCATGTACCTGCCCACATTGATGGGCCTGTCATGCATAATCGAGTGAATGAGGGCCAAGCGCTGTCAGTTGACTGTCGTATGGTGGGACGAGGGCAGGATACGCTTTTTGATGAAAGCGTTCCATAGTTTTGCTTCAGGGAGTAGCTGCCCCTATTGACGGAGTGGGGGTTCTTCTTGCTGGTGGTCTATGTCGTCCCAGCCTCTGTCAGTTCCATCATGACAGCATCATGGGCAGCAGCGTCGAGGGTGTCCCAAAATTGTTGGTGAGCATCATCATTGGGGCCAAAGAAGAGGCCGAACGTGTGGTTGATGCTGTTGGCGGTGAAGGGTACTGCCACTTCTCGGACAGTGACAGATGTCGCCGTTTTGCTGTCGATGGCCTCGTAAAATTCTCGAACCAAAGTATCATTTAACTCTACCGGCTGCTCGGCAAAGTCCTCCCATAGCTGTGCCGTTATGGCCTTCATAATGAACGGCCGGAGTCCCATATGGGGAGCATCTCTGTTGTAAATGAAGCCACGCTCCTCCCATAGCTCCTTTTTGGCGAATGGTGATGCTGCTGCTGAAGAAGAAGCGGCAGCAGTGTTACGACGGGTTTGTCTCGACGACATTTTGGTTGCAAGGGCTGTGAAAGAGAGAAAACAAATAAAACTAGAGGAGAAAAAACAAGAGTGAAAAATCAAAAGTGATGAAAAATGAAAATGGGAAGGGGTTTATATAGCGGTCGAGTAGCTGCCCATTTAATGCCGCAACGGCAGGCGGGAATAACGGGGCGGCAGATTGAATGTAGCGTGTCTGACACGTCTGACACGCATTTATGCGTCTGCCGCACGCTTCTGCGTCTGCCGTGTCAGTCTGTTGACAGCCTGTCATATCCGTCTGCGGCGGCAGCCGAAACGACAGGTTTCCATAAATGGGCTTTATTGGGCTGATGGATGGGCGGTGGGCTTGGGTCACTTCTCCTTTTCTTCTTGACTCCTTTATTTCCTAAAAACTGAAATTAGAAAAACAAAACATTATTCGAATAAAATAAACCTAATTTCCTAATAATAATAAATAAATAAATAAATAAAAATAAAAATTAGGTTAAATTAGGGATGCCTTGTGGGGCATCACCTAAAGTAACCACTTCCTGTATTCATGGGGCTTCAGTCCCTTGATAATGCTTGAGGCGTTGTCCATTGACTTTGAATTGGTGCCCGTCCTTTAATGATTGAATTGTAATGGCACCATGGGGAAAAACTTGAATCACTTGGAACGGGCCAGACCATCTAGATTTGAGCTTTCCTGGAAAGAGTTTCAACCTAGAATTAAACAACAACACAAGCTGCCCTGGGCAGAACTGTCGTGGCAGCAACTTCTTGTCATGCCACTTCTTAGTCTTTTCCTTGTAAATCCTTGCATTGTCGTAGGCCATTGTCCGTATTTCATCGATCTCATTCAAATCTAACAGCCTTTTCTGGCCTGCCTTGTCCAAGTCCATGTTTACTGCCTTGATTGCCCAATATGCTTTGTGCTCTATCTCGACAGACAGGTGACAGGTTTTTCCATAAATCAATCGGTATGGAGACATGCCCAATGGAGTCTTGAAAGCTGTCCTGTATGCCCATAATGCATCATTCAGAAGTAAAGACCAATCTTTCCTAGTTGGTTTAACCATCTTTTCAAGAATGTTCTTCACTTCCCTATTGGAAATCTCAGCCTGTCCATTGGTCTGTGGGTGGTATGCTGTCGCGATCCTGTGCTTGACACCATATTTCTTTAAAGTGGCAGCAATTACCCTATTGTCAAAATGTCTCCCTTCATCACTGATAATCGCCCTAGGGATGCCAAATCTAGAAAATATGTTTTTGTGCAAAAACTTTTGGACCGTTTTGGCATCATTCTTTTGAGTTGCGATTGCTTCTACCCACTTGGAGACATAATCCACTGCTAGGAGGATGTAAAGATTTCCACATGAAGATGGAAAAGGTCCCATAAAATCAATCCCCCAAACGTCGAAGATCTCGACTTCTAGGATATTCTGCAGTGGCATCTCGTTTCTCCTCGAGATGTTACCTGTCCGCTGACACCTGTCACAGTTCTTGTAAAAGTCCTGTACATCTTTATACAGTGTCGGCCAGTAGAACCCTGACTGCAGCACCTTGGCAGTAGTTTTGTTGCCTCCTAAGTGTCCTCCATATTGTGAAGCATGACAGTGATGGAGAATGTCTTCTTGCTCTTCTTGTGGTACACACCTCCTTATAACCTGATCTGCGCACATTTTGAAAAGAAGAGGTTCGTCCCAATAATAATGCTTAACATCATTTTGGAACCTCTTCCTGGCTTGATAATTAAGATCAAAAGGTAATATTCCGCTAATTATAAAATTAACGAAATCGACATACCAGGGAAGGTTAGAAGACTTACCTTCCGCCATGGCTGTCGCGACAGCGATTGCGGCAGCAAAGAGCTGCTCATCTGGGAAGGTCTCCAGTATGTGTGTATCATCAATGGGTAGACTCTGTCCCATCTCCAACCTCGACAAGTGGTCTGCCACCTGATTTTCTGTCCCCTTTTTGTCTTTGATTTCAAGGTCGAACTCTTGTAATAGCAAGATCCATCGTATCAACATAGGCTTTGCATCCTTCTTTGCGAACAAATACTTGAGGGCAGAATGATCTGTGTGTACTATTACTTTCGTCCCAAGTATATAAGAACGAAATTTGTCGATGGAGAACACCACAGCTAACAGCTCCTTTTCTGTGGTGGTGTAGTTCACTTGGGCGTCATTTAAAGTTTTGCTGGCATAGTATATGACGTGAAACAGCATGTCCTTGCGCTGCCCAAGTGCTGCCCCGACAGCATAGTCACTGGCATCACACATAATCTCAAACGGTTGAGTCCAGTCTGGTGGCTGCACTATGGGGGCTGTCACTAGCTTTTCCTTCAGAACCTTGAATGCTTCAGTACATTCTTCATTAAAGTCAAAGGGCCGGTTCTGCTCTAAGAGATGACATAGGGGCTTCGTGATTTTTGAGAAATTCGCGATAAATCTCCTATAAAAACCAGCATGCCCTAAAAAACTCCTAATGCCCTTGACTGTTGTTGGCGGCGGCAGCTTCTCAATTACCTCTATTTTGGCCCTGTCGACTTCTATCCCACGGCAGCTAATCTTATGGCCAAGAACTTTCCCCTCATCCACCATAAAGTGGCATTTTTCCCAATTCAAAACAAGATTAGCTTTTTCACATCTTTCAAGTACCTTTTGAAGATTGCCAAGGCAGCTCTCAAAATCGTCTCCAAAGACGAAAAAATCATCCATGAAAATCTCAAGGAAGTCCTCGACCATGTCGGAGAATATAGCCATCATGCACCTTTGGAAGGTGGCAGGTGCATTGCAGAGTCCAAACGGCATCCTCCTAAATGCGTATGTTCCGTAGGGGCATGTGAAAGTCGTTTTCTCTTGATCCTCTGGTGCAATAGCAATTTGATTGTAACCTGAGTAACCATCAAGAAAACAATAGTAAGGTTTACCCGCTAATCTATCAAGCATTTGATCAATAAAGGGTAAAGGAAAGTGGTCCTTTCGGGTAGCTTTGTTAAGCTTCCGATAGTCCATACAAACCCTCCAACCGATCACAGTCCTGGTTGGGATTAACTCATTGTTTTCGTTGGTTATCATGGTCATGCCTCCTTTCTTGGGAACACATTGCACCGGGCTTACCCATTTGCTGTCGGAGATGGCGTAAATAATACCAGCATCTAACCATTTGATTATCTCTTTACGCACTACCTCCTTCATCGCATGGTTTAACCGCCTTTGGGCATCTATAGTCGGCTTATGATCTTCCTCAAGGAGGATTTTGTGCATGCATAATGCCGGACTAATGCCTTGAATGTCTGCTATCGTCCATCCAATCGCCTTCTTGTGCTGTCGTAACATGTCGATTAGCTGTCGTTCCTGTTCCTGCGGCAGCTTAGCAGAGATGATTACGGGCAGTGTGTCATTACAACCAAGATAAGCATATTTAAGCTGCCCTGGCAGGGGCTTAAGTTCTAAGACAGGTGGTTCAACAATGGATGGCTTTTGGATTAAATGGTTATCCGAAGTGTAATTCAAGGGTTCGAATAACTTACCTGGACGATGGTCTAACCAGTCTACCTTCTCATGACCTTCAGTATCAGATGTATCGGATTCAGAGGAGTCGCTGTCGTCGGTGCTGTCATCGTTGCTGCCGTGACAGGCCTGTAAGTGGCTGTCGCAGCAGTGACCAAATTTTATATCACGACAGCCCGACCTGATGCAGGGTTGATCAAAGGTCACCTCAATGATGGCCTTACATTCTTCATCTACATCAGCATGTTTCATTGCTTGGAGAACATTCAACTTAATTTCTTGATCGTTCACGCGCATGGTGAGTTCTCCTTTCTCCACATCAATCAATGATCTTCCCGTGGCTAAGAAGGGTCGCCCAAGGATGACTGGTGCGTTCTCATCTGCCTCACAATCTAAAATAAGAAAGTCAGCAGGAAATATAAGCTTATCCACTCTTACCAAAATATCTTCAATTTTTCCCTCGGGGTGAACGTAAGAGCGGTCGGCTAGCTGTAGGGTAACTGTCGTGGGCCGCGCCTTGCCAATACCTAGTTTCTGAAAAACAGATTTGGGCATTAGATTAACACTAGCACCTAGATCACAAAGTGCCTTACCTACAAATCTGTCGCCAATTACACAAGGTATGATGAAACTCCCCGGATCCTTCTTTTTCTGGGGGGGCTGTCGATGAAGAATACTCATGCAACCTTCTTGCATCCTTACCATTTCAAATTCCCCAAGTTTAGATTTTTTCGACATAACATCCTTGAGAAATTTAGCATAACCGGGCATCTCTCTAACAGCATCTAACAACGGAATATTAATATGAACCTGTTTAAAAATATCATAAATCTTTTTAAGTTGAGATTCATGCTTAGCTTGCTGTATCCGTTGCGAAAAAGGTGGTGGAGGACGGTAATCAGCAATGCGTCCTTCCCACTGCATACGAATCTGAGGACGATAATCTTCTTTTTTCTCCTCTGTCGCTTCTGCTGTCGTGACAGGCTCATCGGCAGCAGTCTGTTTATCACCTGTCGGGGCAGCTTCCTCGGCAGGTTTATCCAAGGCAGGTTCCTTTTCTGTTTCAGCTTCTTTTTCCGGCCCTGGTAACTTTTTCCCACTCCTAGTAGTAATCGCCTTACATTGCTCATGTGGGGGCGGTCTAGCATTTTCAGTATTGCTAGGGAATCCTCCACTCTGCCGTGGCTTAATATGCTGCGACACCTGACCCATTTGTGTCTCTAGAGATTTCAAGGTGGCCTCATGATTTGTCATTCTCATCTTGGTTTCATCCATAAAGGTTTCCGTCTTCTTGACAAACTGATTAATATTCTCCATATACGTACCAGTCTGAGACATAAAGGTGGCCAGAGTCTGCTCCAATATACTACTCGTGGCAGGTGGTAGCTGCTGTTGCTGCTGAGGCGGCAGGTTCTGCGGCAGATGCTGTCGCGTCAACAATCTAGGACCCCCCTGATTCTGATTATGCGCTTGTGGATTCAGGGCGTTGTTGGGGTTACTCCAGGAGAATTTGGGATCCTTCCTCCAATTGGGATTATAATTGTTGGAGTTGTAATTTGGCTTGTAATTTCCAACATATTTTCCCTCTTCTATATTTATTGGGCACTCATCCCTACTATGATTTCCCTCACAAGTAGCACAAACTTCCTCGACAGCAAATCCTTGTAATTCATCATCATTCAATAACTTTTTCATGGCTTTAGTAAGGAATGCTACCTGCGATTTCATAGTGCTGTCGGCCTCATAGTCCTTGACAGCAAGTACCCGTTTACCTCCTCTTCTAGCGGTTGGAAACTGCTCCTCATTCTTAGCCAGATGTTTCAAAACTTGCAAGGCTTCGTCTGGATCTTTATCCAATAATAATCCATTTGCTGCAGAATCAATTCGAATGCGAGTTTGTAAGTTAGCAGCATTATAGAACTTAGTTACCTGATTCCAGACGGGGAATCCATGCATTGGGCAGTTTCGAAGAAGAGTTGTAAATCTGTCCCAGGCTTCGTGTATCGGCTCGTCATCTTCCTGTTGAAAAGTAGCAATTTCATTACGTAATCGCTCAGCTAAATGTGAAGGATTAAAACGAGACAAAAATTCACGAGTTAAATCTGCCCAAGTCATAATAGAACCCGGTGTAAGTTTATTCCACCAAGTTTTAGCTTTGTCCCTCAATGAATGGGGAAATAACCGAAGCCTCAGTATCTCTGGACTAACTCCTGGCAGCCTAAACGAACCACAGATTTCCTGGAATGTTTTGAGATGCTCCCTAGCATCTTCTGTCGCAGAACCACTGAACTGCCCGGCGTTGTTGATCATACTAAACATGACAGGTTTAAGTTCGAAGTTGTCAACATCAATATCCGGCAGCGTGGTCTGCAGCTCTACATGATCGTTCAGCATGTAGTCACGACATGACCGTCGTCCATCTGCCGCGGGCGGGTCACCGACAGGCGGTATAATTCCATCACCGGCAGGCTGATTACGGGCCATCTGCTCTAGCTGTTCCTCAAGGTATTCGTTTCGGTCTAAGAGGTGGCGAATCTGTTTCTTGAGATTGAAGGAACGTTCGATCTCCGGATCTAATTTATACTCAGGATCTTCACCTCTTTTCGATCTGCGCATAAACAAGAAAACCTTGTGAAAAGCAAGAGTTGAAAACACAAAAGAAAAATTAAAGAAAATAAAAACAAAAACGAAAATAAAAACAAAAAGTGCAAGGAAAGAAAGGTGTAGTTATGTTGCCAATCCCCGGCAACGACGCCAAAAACTTGTTGCGTGTAAAAGAGTCTATCGCAATTGTAGTGCAAGTGTACACGACGCAAGTAGTAAGTGATACGAAGTATCGGATATCGTCTCCATAGGGATTGGGCTAATAGCTTCACCTAAATTCACTGCACGGAGTAAAGGAAATAATTTTGAGAAGTTGTCACGAATAATAGAGTAAAAACGCAAATAAAAGAATTGAGTTATCAAGATAGAAAGAATGGGCTGGTATTGAGTTGCTCAGTAGTGCAAGTATTGGATTGCTTAGGATCTCCAGTTCTGTCGTCGCGCCCGTCGCCGACAGCACCTGTCGCGGCGGCTGTCCGTTAGCTGTCGCGGCAGCGAACACTAACTCCGTACTTCAAGCTTGGCAAGAATCCCAGATCTGCCTTGCCCTATCCCTAGGCACAAGTCTGTCGGTGATCACGTCTTTGATGATACCTCCCGGCGTGAATCGAAGGATGAACACCGATGTGTATGAATTCTTCTTTAGCCACTTAACCTCGCCCTATCCCTAGGCACGAGATGGTTCAACTATAAACTAGAGAACGCGCTCTTATCTCTTTCGTATACTTAACTCTCCCAATGCTAAGTAAATGGATAACCTCACAATGCTCTCCCGATGCTCTTGTAAGATATTAAAACCAAGATAAAAGAACTTGAAGTTTATTTTATTGAACTTGAAAAAATCCTAAAACAAAGCAACCCTTGCAACTACTTTACAAAACAACCCGTAGCCCTAGGGGGAATTTAGAACATGTCGGTGACAGGTAAACGGCAGGGGTTGATTTCGGTTATGGGGTAATCGGTTATGCCCTAGGTTAAATCTATGCCCTTATATAAGCTTTGGGCTCAAGTTATCTAAGGTAACAAGGATTACAACTTTAATTAAAAGTAAGATTCTAATAAAGACTAAATCTCTAAAGACTCCTACTTTCCAGCCGCATCCTTGCTTTTAGGAATTTCCTCTCCTTGGGCTTTGGCTTGACATATCTTTTGATCCGGGGCTTGGAAAAATATTTGGCTTTCACACGACAGACGAGCAGATTTTTCTCTATCTATCGAGGTCCACTTTGCTTTTCCTCTTCATAAGTCTGCTGTCACCATGCTGTCACGACAGGTCCATGACAGGTTCGTCTTCTTCGGCTGCTTGTCCAGTTCAGCTTTCCTACTTATCTGCCCTGCGCCTGCCTTCAACATCTACTGTGACATATACCTGCAAAAATAGCCATCTTTCAGTAGAATCCGTGCCTTTTATATAATTGTGATGTTTTATTGAAAACTAACCTAAACGCAATGCAATGATGCTTGAATGCAGCAGAAATATGGGTTAAAAAGGGTGTAAATAATAGAACTTTTACACACTCAACAAAACGCCTTGACTTGGTCAACGCGCCTAAGTCAACACGAGAAGACCGTATCGAAACGGTGGTCAACCGTTCCGAAACACCCTCAACGATCAACTTCTCATGGTCAACGACATATTGACCGTTTCAAAACACCAAGACCCATTTCGGTACTCCAATTTATCGGCAAATTTTCAGATTTCCAGTAGCAAAACTGTACTGAAACGGCCCCTAAGCGTATCAAAACGCCTGGCCTGAAACAAGAGGCGGTATCGAAACGAGACCAACCGTTTCGATACACGAGCTGCGAAAAGACAGATTTTTGCTAGTTTTTGATACAAGACAACCCCAAAACTCAACTAAAACCTCCAAGACTCAACATACAACAAATCTAGATGGAAAACACCCTACAAGAACATGCTTAGCACAACAACAGACATGTAGGAGCCACACATTAGATGAATCAATAAGCACAACAAGGATTCATGTATCACATTCAAGATTTTAAGCTTTAGACAAGCATACATATAGCATTCACAAAAGGGATATAAGTTTCAACCCATAAACAAGCATACATCAAGCAAACATGGTTTGCAAATCCAAGGCATAACATAAGCAACATTCAACATTTATGAGTCATACAACGCTCATACAAACACATAGCAGCCCCATTGCTAAATTACTACTTTATTTACTGAACCATACTTGAGCAACTACAAAAGCTTGGAATGCCCTTTTCCTTGCTCTTTTCTAACTCCACGCTACTGATCTGTATTGTCGAAAATGAGAGCGTAAGCTAGAAGCTTAGTGAGGATGCTCTAAAACCAAAAGCAATGACAATGCAGGGTTCAAGCATATAATCCTTACATCACACACAAACATATATAAGCATCAATATAGTAGTCTAGCTAGCAACACAAGAGACAATAATATGGCATCTTACTTCATATTAAGCTCAACAAGATAAAGCATTTATCTCAACATCATAACCACAAGAGCAAGTACATTGGCCACTATTAGTTTACTCAGATATGCGGATTACTCTCAACAACAACATTACCTCGGTGGGATTACACTCATCACCGGACCTCGCATGGATGGGATTCCACTCATCATCACATGCCCTACGGATGTGATTCCACTCATCATCACGTATAATATAAACATTTCCGGTGGAATATTACATCACCGTACTCCTCCTTGATGGCATAACGCCACCAAGGCCACGTGCGAATTTGACTCAACCGTGTACACACTAATCCTAATGACCGATCATTTATACCCGGTAAGTTAACTAGTGCCAATTATACTTTTAAACCAGATTATAACACCCATCATTTATAGTACACATCCATCATCACTCACATCAATGTATATTCATACATAACCAAATCATGCTTCACAAGACCATAATAGGCATAAACATTTAAAGCTTGTAAACACCAAGAAGTTAAACTACCAATTTAACTTCTACCTTGGAATGGCCTAGCAAGCACATTCCAAAACCTTCACTACCCACACTTGAACCGATTTAAATAAATTTTAAAGTTTCACTCACCACCCTTCCTTAGCAAACCAAGCGAAAGCCTCTCAAGCCTCCGAAATTTCCGGAATCATTCCCGAACCTTCTTCGATGTTTCCTCTTGCTTCTAACCAATCAAAAGACAAGTATTACTCAACCAAAACACTGTCAAACTCAGCCACAATCTCAACCCACAAACACAAGCCAAAACTTCATAATTTCAAACTCAAACTAACCACAAAACTCATATTTTCGTACTCCAATAATACCCAGCTGAAATCTACCATTTCCAACACCCAAATGACCTCTAAAGACTTCCAAAACACCTTCCTAACTACCCTATACAATCATCCCTTCAACCCAACACAAAACCACACCAAAATTTTAAGTTTTGACACCTTCAAAATTGCCCCCAAGACCCATTTCGGGATTTTTAACAAAATCTCTCCATTTTAAGATATTAGGTGTATTAAGGTAAGATTAACTCAAAACTTAACTAAACAAACCAAAAACAAGTTGAAAACCCATTAAAGTTTTATACTTTCCTCAAACTTGAAAAACTTGAAAAACAAAAATGGTGATGGTTTTGAAATCTAAAACCATGAAAATGCTTGGGATGGAAAGAAGAGTTCGAAAACGAAATTACCTTCAAATGAGGCCTATAAATGGTGGAGAAAAGAGATGGAATAGTGATTTTGGGTTTTGGGGAGGGTTTTCACGTTAGGTTGCAAAATGAAGAAGAAGACTTTTTTTCTTTTAATTTGAAAAAGGCTCATCTTTTCCTTGTTTTGAAATAATTACAAAAATGCCATTACTTTAATTTTAATCTCATTTAAATTAAAACCAAGGCCTAATTAAATTAAACCAGTTTTGACGACTTGAACCCATCACACACATCGAATTCCTAACCCCAAAACACGGGTGTTACAACTCTCCCCCACTTAAGGAATTTCGTCCTCGAAATTACCTGACTAAAAGAGATAAGGAAACTGCCATTCCATATCCTCCTTCCTCTCCCAAGTGGCCTCGTCCACCCCCCGACGTTGCCACCGCACTTTTACTAACTCAATCGATCTACCCCGCAACACCTTGCTGCCTGAAGACAAGATCTCAACTGGTTCTTCTTCATAAGTCAAATCCGGATTCAATTCAATCTCTTCTACAGGCATAACATGCGATGGATCTGACCTATACTTACGGAGCATCGAAACATGAAACACATCGTGTATCTTCTCTAGCTCGGATGGCAAATGCAACTGATAAGAAACTGGGCCAACCCTCTTCACAACCTCATACGATCCTATGTACCTCGGACTCAACTTCCCTTTTCTGTCGAATCTCATCACTTTCTTCCACGGATATACCTTTAGGAATACTTTCTCACCCACTGAAAACTCAACTTTCTTCCTCTTCAAGTCGGCATAGGACTTCTGTCTATCTGAAGCTGCCTTCAAGCGATCGCAAATCAATTTCACTTTATCGGTTGTCCCCTTAAACAAATCTGGCATAGGTAACAACTTCTGTCCCACTTCAGCCCAACAAACTGGAGTTCTACACTTTCTACCATACAAGGCCTCATACGGAGCCATCTGAATGCTCGACTGAAAACTGTTATTGTAAGCAAACTCAACTAGAGGCAAGTGCTTCTCCCATTTACCCTGAAAATCAATGATGCAACAACACAACATATCCTCTAAAATCTGTATAACCCTCTATGACTGACCATCTGTCTGAGGATGATATGACGTGCTGAAATTCAAATGGGTACCCAAAGCTGTATGCAGACACTCCTAAAATCGAGCTGTAAACCTCGGATCTCTATCGGACATAATAGACTTCAACACACCATGCAGTCTAACAATCTCACCAATGTACAGATCGTCCAATCTATCTAAGGTGTAAGTCGTATTGACTGCTAGGAAGTGAGCACACTTCGTGAAACGGTCCACTATAATCCAAACTGAGTTCTTCTTCGTAGGAGTCAAAGGCAAGCCCGAAACAAAATCCATGGTGATATTCTCCCATTTCCATTCCGGAATTCTCAACGGTTGCAACAAACCTGAGGGAACCTGATGTTCCGCCTTCACTCTCTGACACACCATACACTTACTCACGAAGTCGGCTACATCTCCCTTCAAACCAACCCAAAAGTACTCATTCTTCAAATCTCGGTACATCTTCGTACTTCCAAGATGCATAGCAAACAGACTACTGTGTGCTTCAGTCAAGATCGTATGTCTCAAGTCATTGTCTTCTGGCACAACTATCCTATTTCTGAAACACAAGACCCCATCGGTACTGAAACTGTAGTCTGAAGGTCTACCCTCGGCTATGTCTTGCACGTGAGGTGCCAAAGATCTATCTAAGAGCTGTTTCTCCCTAATCAACTGACCTAGAGTAGGTCTAACCTGAAGCTTAGCCACCAAGCCGCCATCCCCGGACAAGCTCAATCTAGCAAACATGGCTCTCAAATCTACAACTACCTTTCTACTCAAAGCATCGGCCACTACATTGGCCTTACCCGGATGGTACTCAATCGTAAGATCATAGTCCTTTAGCAACTCTAACCACCCACGCTGTCTGAGATTCAACTCTCGCTAAGTCATGATATACGTCAAACTCTTGTGATCTGTGTACACTGTGCATTTCTCACCGTACAAATAATGCCTCCAAATCTTCAGAGCAAACACAACTGCAGCTAACTCTATGTCGTGGGTCGGATAGTTATGCTCGTGAGTCTTCAACTTTCTTGAGGCATAAGCCACTACTCTCTTGTCTTGCATGAGAACACAACCTAGGCCTACATAGGAAGCATCACTGTAAACTACATACTCTTTCCCTGACTCTGGCTGAATCAAGATCGGTGCTTGGGTAAAAGCTTCTTTCAACTTCTCAAAGGCTCGCTGTCTTGCATCTGACCACTCAAACTGAACACTCTTCTGAAGTAACTGTGTCAATGGAGCGGCTAACTTCGAGAAACCATTTACGAACCTTCTATAGTATCCAGCTAAGCCTAGAAAGCTACGAACCTCTGTTATTGACTTCGGTTGCTTCCACTCAACAATGACCTCTATTTTCTTCGGATCAACTCTAATCCCATCGGCGAACACTACGTGCCCTAGGAAGACTACCTCTCGGATCCAGAATTCACACTTGCTCATCTTCGCATACAACTAATTGTCTAACAAAGTCTGCAAAACTAACCTCAAGTGTCGGTTGTGGTCTTCCTCGGTACGCGAATACACCAAAATGTCATCTATGAAGACAACTACAAACTAATCTAGATACTGGTGGAAGATCCTATTCATCATATCCATGAAAGCATCCGGTGCGTTAGTCAACCCAAAAGGCATGACTAAAAACTCATAGTGACCATATCTAGTCCTAAAGGCCGTCTTCGGTACATCGACCTCTCTTACCTTCAGCTGATAGTAACCGGATCTCAAGTCGATCTTCGAAAAGACTGATGCCCCTCTCAACTGGTCAAACAAATCATCAATTCTCGGAAACAGATACTTATTCTTCACTGTTAACTGATTCAACTGTCTGTAGTCTATACACATTCTCATGCTTCCGTCTTTCTTCTTTACAAACAAAACTGGAGCGCCCAAGGCGAAGAACTCGGTCGAATGAAGCCTCTATCTGTCAACTCTTACAACTGAGTCTTCAACTCTTTCAGTTCTTTCGGTGCCATACGATACGGAGCAATCGAAACAAGAGCTGAATCTGAATAAGTCTCTATAGAAAACTCTACCTCTCTATCAGGCGGTAAACTCGGCAATTCTTCCGGAAACACACTTGGAAAGTCACACACTGTCCGGATGTCTTGAGGTCTAACCTCACTCATGTTTGGATTCATCACATAGGCCAAATACGCTTCGCAACCCAACTCAACTAGCCTCTTAGCCTCTAAAACTGAAACTACATTCGATAAGAACTTCACGTTCTCACCTACCACCACTATCTCATAATCATCCGTGAGTCTCAAAGAAATCCTCTTAGTCTCAAAATCTATCCTAGCTCTATGCTCAGTGAGCCAGTCCATACCCAAAATCACATCAAAGCCATAAAATGGTAGCTCCATCATATCCACTGGAAACACATGTCCATGAATCATAAGCAGACATCTTCTGTACATCTTCCTAACTACTACCGTATCCCCGAAGGAACTAGTAACACTAACTCCTACCTCTAATACCTCCCAAGGCAATTTCAACAACTTTACATGCTCACTTAGTATATAAGAATGTGTAGACCTGGAGTCAATCAAAGAAAGCAAACCCAAAGGCTATATCGAGAAGTTACCTGCAATCACATCTATGTCGTGCTGACCCTCACGCTGTGCGTAAACTCTGGCCTGGCCTCCGCCCTCTGGCTGGACAGCAACTACATGCGCTATGTTCCTATGGCCATCATTTCTCGGCTGGAAGTTACCTGTACCGCGCCCGCGACCTCTCTGAAAGTCATTGGCTCTAGCAAGAGCCTGAACCTGAACTGGTGCCTGCTCCACCTGATATGGACAGTAACGCCTAATATGATCCCTAGCTCCACAGCTCCAACACGAGTGAAAATTCCCCCAACACTCACCGGTGTGATTCCTCCCGCAACTAGCACACGTGGGCAACCGCCCACCAGCCCTCTGGCCCTGATGGCCCTTACCGTGGTTACCTCCACCACGTCTATGATCATAGTGATGCCTGTTGTCTCGATGCCTCTTGGCATCACCTCTATCAAAGTCACTAGATCTCTTCCTAGAACTAGAACCACCAGATCGTTTGGTTAAGCCCAAATTGTGCTCTAAGTCCTTGGCCCTAGCGACCAAGACATCAAAATCTGTGTAGTCAGAAGCTAAAGTGTACCTCTTGACCTCTTCATTCAACCCATAGCGGAAACATTTACAACGTTCCACTTCAGTAGGAAAAAGCTCAGACGCATACTGACTCAGCCTGACAAATCTGATCTCATAGCCTGTCACAGTCATACTCCCCTGAAGCAAAGCCATGAATTCCCTCTTCTTCTCATTGAGATAACGAGGACCCAGATATTTCTTATGGAAAGCTGACTCGAAGAACTCCCAAGTGATCTCAGCCTCTGCCATACCCGTAGTGATGGTGACCCACCAAGTGTAGGCATCACCCTGAAGCAAAGAATCAACACACCCTAGCTTGCGCTCCCCGGTACATCCCATATGTGCCAGAATACGGACGGTCTTCTCAAACCACAACTCAGACCTCTCCGGTGTAGATCCTCTGAACTCTTCAGCCCCTAGATCATAGAGCTTCTCTAACGGTAAACCAGTACACTCTCCCCGGGGTTGTGCCACTGCCTGACCCCCAGCCACTACAGCCTGAAAAGCCCCGGATATCGCCTGAACTAGAGGAGCTAAATCTATTCCGGCCGGTCCTTGGCCAACTTGAGGTTCTACGCCCTCGGCTCCCGCCTCGCCTCCCTCTTGATGAGGAGGAGGTGAAGGAGGTTGAGGAGCCTGCGCCTCACCAATTTGCTCAACTCCCGGAGCTTGTGCCCATGGTTCCGGTTTAACCATCCTAGGCCTCCCTCTTTGTCTCATATCACAGCTAGCAAGATAACAACTACACCAAACAAACATATAAGGACTAAGTTAGCAAAGGCAAGGGTCCAACTGTGCTCAAGTATCCTCCTTTACAAAACTTTTTAAATTAAGTAATAGTAGCAATGAGAACTCAACACTACACTAGACACAATAATCATGCTTCCAAACACCATACGAAAGAACAAACAACAAGCATACATGGCAAAGCATACACCGAGGCATAACAATTACTTAACACTTAAAACTTACCTCACTTACCTACCCGAGGTCTCGGTAACCTAAGGCTCTGATACCAACAAATGTAACCCCCTCGTCCCGGTCTGGTCGACTGACCGATCCGAGTAGGATACACGGGGAAAACCGATGTGAAACCCGTTAAGGTCCCACCTCGGTTAGCAACCCTAGAAAATTTCTTTTAATTATATCTTGTCTAAATGCATATTTAATTCCTAAGTGATCACGATAGTGGAAAACATCACGAGATAAAAGCAACCAAGCCCAAACAACATGTTAAACAGCCCATTTTTAACTTTATAAGCAGGTCGTTTCGAAACACCCGAGAGGTGTATCGAAACGCCTTGACTTGGTCAACGGGCCTAAGTCAACACGAGAAGATCGTATCGAGACGGTGGTCAACCATTCCGAAACACCCTCAATGGTCAACTTCTCGTGGTCAACGACATATTGACCGTTTCGAAACACCAAGACCCGTTTCGGTACTCCAATTTATCGGCAAATTCTCAGATTTCTAGTAGCAAAACTGTACCGAAACGGCCCCTAAGCATATCGAAACGCCTGGCCTGAAACAAGAGGCCGTATCGAAACGAGACCAACCGTTTCGATACACGGGCTGGGAAAAGACAGATTTTTGCTGGTTTCTGATACAAGGCAACCCCAAAACTCAACTAAAACCTCCAAGACTCAACATACAACAAATCTAGATGGAAAACACCCTACAAGAACATGCTTAGCACACAACAAACATGCAGGAGCCATACATTAGATGAATCAATAAGCACAACAAGGATTCATGTATCACATTCAAGATTTTAAGCTTTAGACAAGCATACATATAACATTCACAAAAGGGATATAAGTTTCAACCCATAGACAATCATACATCAAGCAAACATGGTTTGCAAATCCAAGGCATATCATAAGCAACATTCAACATTTTTGAGTCATACAACGCTCATACAAACACATAGCAGCCCCATTGCTAAACTACTACTTTATTTACTAAACCATACTTGAGCAACTACAAAAGCTTGGAATGCCCCTTTCCTTGCTCTTTGCTAACTCCACGCTACTTGATCTGCATTGTCGAAAATGAGAGCGTAAGCTTGAAGCTTAGTGAGGATGCTCTGAAACTAAAAGCAACGACAATGCAGGGTTCAAGCATATAATCCTTACATCACACATAAACATACATAAGCATCAATATAGTAGTCTAGCTAGCAACACAAGAGACAATAATATGGCATCTTACTTCATATTAAGCTCAGCAAGATAAAGCATTTATCTCAACATCATAACCACAAGAGCAAGTACATTGGCCACTATTAGTTTACTCGGATATGCGGATTACTCTCAACAACAACATTACCTCGGCGGGATTACACTCATCACCGGACCTCGCATGGATGGGATTCCACTCATCATCACGTATAATATAAACATTTCCAGTGGAATATTACATCACCGTACTCCTCCTTGATGGCTTAACGCCACCAAGGCCACGCGCGAATTTGACTCAACCGTGTGCACACTAATCCTAATGATCGATCATTTATACCCAGTAAGTTAACTAGTGCCAATTATACTTTTAAACCACATTATAACACCCATCATTTATAGCACACGTGCATCATCACTCACATCAATGTATATTCATACATAACCAAATCATGCTTCACAAGACCATAATAGGCATAAACATTTAAAGCTTGTAAACACCCAAGAAGTTAAACTACCAATTTAACTTCTACCTTGGAATGGCCTACCAAGCACATTCCAAAACCTTCACTACCCACACTTGAACCGATTTAAATAAATTTGAAAGTTTCACTCACCACCCTTCCTTAGCAAACCAAACGAAAGCCTCTCAAGCCTCCGAAATTTCCGGAATCATTCCCGAACCTTCTCCGATGTTTCCTCTTGCTTCTAACCAATCAAAAGACAAGTATTACTCAACCAAAACACCGTCAAACTCAGCCACAATCTCAACCCACAAACACAAGCCAAAACTTCATAATTTCAAACTCAAACTAACCACAAAACTCATATTTTCGTACTCCAGTAATACCCATCTAAAATCTACCATTTCCAACACCCAAATGACCTCTAAAGACTTCCAAAACACATTCCTAACAACCCTATACCATCAGCCCTTCAACCCAACACAAAACCACACCAAAATTTTAAGTTTTGACACCTTCAAAAATGCCCCAAGACCCATTTCGGGATTTTTAACAAAATCCCTCCATTTTAAGATATTAGGTGTATTAAGGTAAGATTAACTCAAAACTTAACTAAACAAACCAAAAACAAGTTGAAAACCCTTTAAAGTTTCATACTTTCCTCAAACTTGAAAAACTTGAAAAACAAAAATGGTGATGGTTTTGAAATCTAAAACCATGGAAATGCTTGGGATGGAAAGGAGAGTTCGAAAATGAAATTACATTCAAAGGAGCCCTTGAAATGGTGGAGAAAAAAGATGGAATAGTGATTTTGGGTTTTGGGGAGGGTTTTCACGTTAGGTTGCAAAATGAAGAAAAAGACTTTTTTTTTCTTTTAATTTGAAAAATGCTCATCTTTTCCTTGTTTTGAAATAATTACAAAAATGCCATTACTTTAATTTTAATCCCATTTAAATTAAACCGGTTTTGACGACTTGAACTCAACTCACACACCGAACTCCTAACCCCAAAACACGGGTGTTACAGTTAATCAAATAAAGTGGGGGTAATAATAAAATAATAAATAAAATGATAAAAAGTGAAGGAAGAAGATATCAAACGTGGGGTCCATAGGATATAACAAACAATAATAATAATAATAATAATAATAATAATAATAATAATAATAATAATTATTATTATTATTATTATTATTATTATTATTATTATTATTATTATTATTATTATTATTATTATTATTATTATTATTATTATTATTATTATTATTATTTTAAAATTGTGGGGATAAAATTTTCGAAGAAAATTGGGTTTGAGTTGGGCTAAAATGCACCAAGAGATAGGGAGGGTTTTGCTAGCTTGCACCAACAACAATTTCTCCATTGCTTATCCATGCGTGCAATATTTCCATGGGTTCAAAATTGTATTTTGTTCGAACAAGAATAACCGCATATGACTCCATTAAAGTCCAATTCAAAATATTTGGGGTATCTGAAAATTCAAAAAAAAATCTAAGATCAAAATAAATAAAATTAAATTGAAAACAAATAAAAATTAAGCAAACTAAAAATAAAATGGGTTGCCTCCCATGTAGCGTTTTATTTAACACTGTTTAGCTCGATGACCTGGTTCAGGCTACAGATTCTGTGAAAAACACTTCTTCCAATTCACGCGCTTAATCAAACTAAGAATTTCTCTACGAGAATTTTTACGACCGTGGCATTCCTTTATTTTGTCTGAAAAATATCTCCTTTACTCTTTATTTTATCTGGCAGTAATTTTAACTCCAAATATGGTGCCTGCAAAATGGAAGGAAGCATTTTAGTTTTCAAAGGAGTTAGGTGCAAATCAGAATGAACATAAAAAATGTTTTCCAACTCCCTAATTTCTTTGTTGTGGCCTCCCAATTCTTTGCGCAAATTATCAGATAAGTTAGATTCTATAAACTCTTCAGCGGTAGGTTCAATGATATCGATAAAATAATACTAACAACATTATCTGGATGTCGCATTGCTTTGTATACGTCAAATTTAACGATCTCATCGTCAAACTACATTGTAAGAATTCCGCTTCTTACATCTATTTTTGTATTTGATGTACTACGGAAGGGACGACCAAGAAGAATTTCTGAAGACGAGTTTGATCGGTCGCTTTCCATATCGATGACGTAAAAATCCACCAGAAAAATAAGATCATTTACCTGGACTAAGACATTCTCGAGGAGTCCTTCCGGGTATATTACGGATCTATCTGCCAACTGCACAATCACTTTTGTATCTTTTAAAGGTTCAGAAAAAAGTGATTTATATAAAGAAAGTGACATAACATTTATTGAAGCGCCTAAGTCACACATGGCACATTTAATACCAACCTTACCGGTTTTGTAGGGAATTGTGAACATACCTTGGTCTTTCAATTTCGGCAGTAACCGTCGTTGAAAAACCGCAGATACGTGTTCTCCTAGATTTACCTTCTCTATTCTGATAAGTCATCTTTTATTTGTGCATAGATTCTTTAGGAATTTGGCGTATCGAGGTACCTTTTTTGTTACTTCTAGAAGTGGAATGTTAATGTCCACTTTTTGAAATACATCTAACATCTCTCTCTTCAACTTGTTTATCACGTTTAACCAACCTTGAAGGGAAATGGGGTGGAGTAGTATAAGGAGATGGTGTAGAAGGTGGATTGGACATACCTTTCTCAGTGGAAGATGGTGATTTCTCTTTACCCTTCTTTTGAACGCCTTCCTCTGTGGCTTTTGGTTCGATGATGGTACCGCTTCGTAGAGTGATGGTGTTCACATTCTCTCTCGGGTTTGGTTCTGTCTGAAAAGGTAGCTTCCCCTTTGATTCGAGCCTCCCAACCGCCTGGTGTTGCGTGCAAAAGTGATGCGTTGTTAGCGTGCAAGTGTACACGGTGCCAAGTTATAGTATTTAAGATATCGTCTCCATTGGGTTGATTGAAGCTAAAATTAAAACAAGTAAAGTAAATTGAGAAATCAGAGTGAGAGAATGGGCTGGTATTGGATGCTTCGTAGTGTGGAGAATTGATGTACTGTCTTGGCACAATTTTGCTGATCAACTTAACAACTTTCGACAGCCGCCCACGACTATGCCTCAGCAGGCGCCCGCCTCGGCAGAGAGCAAGTGACTGCCTGGGCAGTTAAGCGGTGATTCAAGGTTCGACAAGTGTAGAGCGTTTAGTTGTTCTATATTTATGAGCGCAAGTGCACACTCTTGTCAAGTTATAGTATAAAAGATATCGTCTCCCACAGGGAATGGAGCAACTTCTATGAATGGTTTCCTGCACAAAGATTTAGTAAATGCATAATTAAATCTCACAATCTGGAAATATAAAAACACAAATTAAATAAAGATAGAGATGAGAAGGAGGATAGGGAGAGTTTTGGACGATAGATTGGGTAAGACAATTGCACCTTAGTAGTGTGTAGACTGCATTGTAAAGCCTAAGAGTGTTTTGCGCTGCCATGAATTGCTGCCTCGGCGGGTAATGGCGGGTGGCAGCTACGACCCTGTCACGTGGCCGTAGCGGGTCATTGCCCCTGCAACTTTTGCTGTCTTGGCAAGTGGAATGAGAACAAGTCCTGGCGGCAAGTCTGGCAGACATTCCAAGTTAGGCGGGATAGTCGACAGTGATCCTCCCTATTTCTAGACAAGGATGCTCGAAAAGCTAGCGTGACGTAGGCAATACCTAGCAACCTCAGCGTAAACCTAACACAGGCTAGTAAACTCGGTTGGTGATCCCTTTTAGCCGCTGAAACTTGTGAACTTTTGGGAACCAAGTTAGTCACGCCCCAACATGTTGTGACCGTGCTTAACCCTTTTGTGAGCCTTAAACTTTCGTGCCCGACAAATGGATTCTATCAACTGACTAGTTAGGACTAATTGAAAGAATGAAGTGCATAGATTAAGCAAACTCATAATTTTTTGAAAACAACTCAAAGCTATTACAACCGTTTCTCACAACTACTTTACATACAAGTGCCTAAACTCTAGGAGAGTTGGGTCGCGACCCCCAACAGCTCCCATCTATCTAGCTACCTCTCCATCTATCTGGTATGATATGCTCTCCCGATATGCAAGATGCCCCTATACCCTTACATACATTGGGTATATATAGGGCTCTTGGCCTAAGTTTGAGTCCTCCTTGAAGTAGAAGTTCTTAAAGTAATTTACATTAAATACATACTCCTTTTTGACTTAAATGTGGACTCTTTGGACGTTGCCTTCTCTCGCAAGTAAGGATAAGTACTTCTACTTATCAATCTTGGATCAGCTCTGCCGGCCGCTACATGCTTTAGAAAATTGCACGACTGGGCTCATTGGGTCCAGGGAATTGCCCTCTTTCAATCGCGACCCATCTTGGCTAAGTCGGTGTAACTGTTGCCTAGGCGGCACTTGGCGGCAATTCTGCTTCGGCAGCGTCCTTGGCGGCATCTTGGAACTCCTTCAGTACAGCTCCTATTGTTCCAGCTTTCCTGTCCTCTCTTGTCCTCTCCTTGCTACAACACCTGAAAATTAAAACTAAACCAAAACAATATATTTTCTTAACCAAACATAAAATATTCAATAAAAGCATGGTGAAAGAGAAAATATTGTTATCATGCATGCAATGCACCTAAATATGCCTAAATGAGCTTAAGAATAGCAATAATAAGGGAAGGAATGTGTACAAAATATAGAACTTATGGACACTTTACAGCAAGGCTCCCTTCTATGACTCCCTCTTCTCCCGAAGCTTGAAGCACTATTGGCGAACACATCTTGGATGATACGTCCCGGCTTGAATCTAAGGGCGAACACCAACCGATTGTGGATCCTCTTTTAGCCGCTGAACTTCTTAACTTATCCCTAAGCTGAAGTAGCTTTACCCTATGGTTGGATAAAACCGTGTTTACTCATTTCGTGAGTTCAACTCTCCCGATATTGAACAAATAGATTGTCACCCTATTCTCTCCCGACAAAGAATTCGTCAATGAAGAACCAAGAGTAAACAAACCTTGAATTTTATTGCGGAACTGAAATCCTAAACGAATACAACAAGACTCTCACAACTACTACACAACCAACCCTTAGCCCTAGGGAAGGTTTACAACATGATGGGTGTTGACGACACTAGGGTTTCGACAAGAAGGAGTTTCTCTCAAATCTCAATTGTCTTCTCTCCTTCAAGTCGTTTACATATATATAGGGGAGGAGCCTAGGTCTAAGTTGGTTTAGGGTATGAATACTAGTTAGTATACAATTACAACTCATTAAAAGAACAAATCTAACATTAATTCTTCCTAGATTCCCATTTGACTTTTCCACCTTGACTTTGACCTTGGCTTTTCTTTGTCTACTGGGCTCCAATGCATGTGCAAGTGGTCTCTAAAAATCGGGCTTGATGAGCTCTTTCTATCGCATACCACTTTGCATTTTTCGACCTTTCTAGAAGTTGTTGCCTGGGCGGAAAATAGTTGACTGCCTAGGTAGAGGTTTGGGTTGGTGTGCAGGGGTTGGCACATCTCTTTATTCTTGGCCTCTCCTCTTTGTCATTTCTCGATCAGCTCTCCAGATAGTCCAATAGCTTCCTCCATCAATTTCCAGCTTCTCCTCTTCTGCCCTCTATGTTACCTCGACGACATTTGCCTGGGCATTAGGCTCGGCGGCAATTTTCCTGCATGCACCAAAATACATACCAAAACAACACCTTTTCTATAAAACACACTAGTATATGTAATCAAGCTTAATGTTGAAGGAAATTATGAGAATATGCATGGATGCCTAATTATGCAACTAAAATGTGCCTAAGTCTAACAATAATATGAGTAAAAAGGGTAAATAAAATAAGACTTTTAGACATTTAACACTTGGGCCAACTGGGTCATTTGTTTGTCTAATTCTTGTAAATGGGCCTCAATCCGGTTCTGGAAGTTTTCTTGGGATATCGCCAACCGCTCTACTATGGATTCTAATGATAACTTTGTCTATTGATACGGTTGCTTCTGTTGGTAAGGCTGATTCTGCCCATAGCTAAAATTCGGATGGTCCTTCCACCCTTGGTTATACGTATTTGCGTTTGGGTTGTAATGCCTTTGGGCAGGACCGACGAAATTCCCTATGACATTGGCTTGAGCAACATCATCTTCTTAAACTAACGGGCAACAGTCCGTTGGCTGTTCTGGACTTGTACATATCCTGCAAAGCCTAGCTACAATCCTTTTATCTGTGACGAGAGATTGAACAATATCAGCTAATTTGTCAATCTTATTTTCCAGCGAAATTGTACTTACCTCGTGAACCCGTCGAGATGGTTCACTTGAAAGATAAAACCTTTGCGAGTTGGCAGCCATGGTCGATATCAACGTTCTGGTCGCGGTGGGGGTCATGTTGACAAGTGCTCCTCCACTTGCTGCGTCAATTACCTTCATATCTATAGGCGTCAGTCCTTCGTAAAAATACTGGATAAGTGTTTGCTCAGTCAAACCGTGTTGAGGACAATTACCGCACAACTTTTTGAAACGCTTCCAATATTCATATAAGGACTATGTATCCTCTTTTTGGATACTCAGAATGCTTCGCCTTAGCTCGCTGGAAAGAACCTGTCAAGAAATAGGCGAGCCATATCAGTCTAAGTTGTAACCAAATTAGAAGGAAGATCAAATAGCCAATCTTTGGCAATATCAACTAGAGAAAAGGGGGAGACACGAAGTTTTATTTGATCTTCGGAAACTCCCTACGGTTTTATACTAAGGCAAACCGTGTGGAACTCTTTTAGGTGCTTGTGAGGGTTTTCACTGGGCAAACTGTGGAAAGTAGGTAAAAGATGTATCAACCCTGTTTTTAGTGAGAATGGTGTCTCTCCAATCAGAAATGTTATGCACACATATGTTGTTGATCATCTGGTGCCCTAATGAGTTGTTGGATAGTTTGGTCGTTATCTCTCATCAGAACTTGTTCTTCGTTGGTGTACTCAAAATGTGATTCTACTTCAGATGCTGATTCTAGATCACGTTCCAGACGTTGTTGTCGTTCTCATAGTTTCTTTTCCCGAAGTGTCTAACCGTGTAGTCTTCGGGCGTATGCTTCGATCTCTGGGATATAGTCTGCTTGTTTTGCCGGATTCTTTCTGGTCATAAATCAAAACAAAACAAATATTAGTAACTTTGTCGAAGTCCCCAACAACAACGCCAATGTGACAAGCGTCGTGAACTGCCAAATAAAATTCCTCAAACTCAATTAAAGAAATAATTTAAGTAGAATAGTGAGAGTAAGGGTCGATTCGTAGGGACAAAGGAGTTCCCAATATCTATTTGATTTTGATGATTATTAAGCAATCTACAAGTAACGAAAAAGGGGGTTTAAGCGAATTAATTCAAGAAGATTTAAATTAATAAAGCGAAAGATATAATTGAAATAGATTATGATAATAGTTAGCCTCCAGCTTTTCTTCGCCTCGACTTGTCTCGATCATTGAAATGGATAACGCTTCGTGTTCTTGCCGGTTACAGTCTACAATGCCCAACCCTTGTAACTTGCTTTTCTATAGTAAACTAAATCCCAAGGCTAATCCTTGAAATCTAGTGTTTATATGATTAGCTTCGTCAATCGATGCTAATGCAAATTCTTTGTTTAGTGCTGGAAAAGCTCGTGCCTGGATGGATTATCTCGATGAAATTGTATCTGATCTTGGTTCCCCTTACTGGACCGCTACTAAGTTTGTTCTTAGGGAGTTGAATCTGCTACAAGCCTAATCTCATCCCCAACGGTGGATCAAAACCACATCAACCCGACGCACACTTTTCGGAATGAAGTAATTGTGATGCCTAAAAGAAAGGCCGATTGCCAATCCAATTTTACCGGAAATCAAGAAAGAAAACAAAGGGTTTGAAGAACTTTGTCTAATCACACGAGGTAAATCGGGTTCAACTTAGCTTTTGGCTAAAAGGGGATTTAGCGAAGCATAGCTTGCGAAGAAACCATACTTAGCTTTTTAAATAAAGGGAAAGTGAAGAAAACTAAAAATGGAGAGAAAGGAAATTTATAAAATTCCAAAGTGAAGAAGAGAATAAGAGCAAGTGGTGCTTTGTGTCTCACCCCAAAGGGGGTATTTATAGCATCCTAAAACCCTAAAATAACTCTAAAATAACAAGAGATAATCCTTAAAATATTTAAAATACAAGAGATAATTCCTAAGTGATAACGAATAAATCCTAAAGTGTTTAAAATTTAAAAATAAAAGATAATCCCCAAGCTTTGATCCAAATCTCACTGATAAGTAATCCGGACGCGGCTGATAGCTTATCACGCGTTGCTGACGTCATCTTCTAGAAGCATGCTGTCGTGTCGTCGAGTCAGCGCATTCATGACCCAATTCATGCCCACTAATCTAGCCATGAATCCAAAAAACTTGCAGAATCTAGTCTTTTCCAATATGTTTTCCAGACATGAAGTCCTGCACAAAAAACATGTAAAAATGCCCAAATCAACAATGATAATGAACCACCAAGGAGTATTTAAACAAAAAACATAGCACAAATAAACACTAGTCAAAGCCAAGCAATATATGTGAAATATGCTCACCTTATGTAAAGAAACTTGTTCTGATACGAGTTTCCTTTCGAAAGTTGTACTGAAATCAACACCTTTTGTGTAAAATATGTTATGGTATTAATATAATATGTGTTTTGCATGTATATTGCATTCTCTTAGTTGCATTTTCATCATGTTGCATCATTTTTACTAAGATTTTAATTCTTAAGGAATTATTATTGCACCCTTACTTTACAAGAAGCAAAGCTAGAGACATGGAAGAAAGATTGGCAAAAGTTGAAAAAGCATGCGAAGACATCAAGAAGGATATTGAAAGAAAGTTAGAGAAAACACAACAAGAAACTCTTGACCACATCTCACAGTTGCAAGAAGACATGTTCGCCAGGATAGCCGCAATGTTTTCTGAAAAGGGTTCTGAGAAGAAAAATGGAGATTTATAAATCCAGTGCATTGACTGAAGACCCGGGCCTTCCTCTTAAGGCCCATCTGTCAATAGAGACTCCAACAACAAAGCAGTCGATCATTCAGGCTGAGTCTTTGTTGTAAGGGGGAATGACAATTCACGAAGACCCTAGTGAGTATGTTTTTCATGATTTCAATGAGATTGACAAACTAAAAGTCGAACTACCTAAACAGTTCGAGGATCAATGCAAACAATTGGAAGAAAAGTTCAAGGCCATGGAAAATGTAGATCAATTTCTGAGAATAGATGCGAGAGAGTTAAGCCTGATTTTTGATTTAGTGCTTCCTTCGAAGGTCAAGATGCCTGATTTTGAAAAGTATAATAGGACCACTTATTCTGAAGCTCAACTTACGATGTTCATCAGAAGGATGACGAGATACATCGACAATGAGCCACTTTTAATTCATTGCTTTCAGGATAGCTTGACAGAGTCTGCTGCAAAATGTTACAACCAATTAAGTCGTGCAGAATCAAATCTTGGAAGAACTTAGCTCAAGCATTTGTATAACAATACAACCATGTTATTGATATAACGTCTAACCGGGTTACCCTACAAAATATGGAGAAGAGGCTTGACGAGAGTTTCAAGCAATATGCACAACGATAGAGAGACGTTGCAACCCAAGTACAACCACCACTATTAGAAAAGGAAACAGTGATGCTCTTTGTTGGAATGTTGAAGAAACCCTTCCTCGGCCTTATAATAGGGGGTGCCACAAAGGACTTCTCTAACGTAATAATGAATGGAGAAATGATTGAAAACAGAATCCGAAATGGAAAAATTGAAGATGAAGAAAACACAAAGAAGTCAAACTATAGGAGAAAAGATAGCGATGCCAGCAATACAAGTGTCTATAATGTCATCTATACAAAGCAGCTGACAGTCAGACAACCCCAAGCTGCAACCTCGAATATCCAAAATTCCCCGAAATAAGGATCAAATCAAAGAGCGAAAGTAGAAGATATGGAATTTACTCCCATCTCGATATCCTATGGCGAGTTATACAAAAAGTTGTACAATGCACACGTGGTATCTCCATACTATACGAAACCAATACAACCCCTTACCTGAAATGGTACGATGTCAATGCTCAGTGTGACTATCACGTCGGGGGTCATAGGACACTCCATCGAGAACTACATCGCTTTTAGAAAACTTGTTCAAAATTTTATAAGGATATGGTTCATGAGATTTGATGACTCAGCAGGATCAAATACAGTCAGGAATCCATTACCCAATCATGTCGACTCAGGGGGAATGCAATTGTCGGTGATGGGAACAGAAGAATCAAAACCAACATCGAAGAGGTAAAATCTCTGTTAAGGCGGGTTTGGAAAAGGATGGTCGAGATGGGCCTGGTGCAGCAAATCTCGGGAGACATGAAGGAAGCCTCCGATAACTGTTGTCCATACCATGGCGAAGGAAATCATGATATCCAAAACTGTGCAGAGTTCAAGGCTCTTGTTCAGAAATTAATCGACAACAAAGAGGAAGAGTTATTTGAAGAAAGGAAGATGGATGAGGTGTACATCTGTACTTCAGAACAAAAAGGCCCTAAGAATAACTGTGGGGGCAATTTCCCGATTATTGTTATCTTAGGACCAAGGAAATGCGATGGAGGTGAGATTTCTGGAGCAAAAATCACGATTCAAAAACCAGGATCTTTTCCTTACCATGATAATAGGAAAGACCCATGGAAGTATGGTTGTGAAGTAACAATTCATGGAGACGATATGCCGAAAATTGCTTCAAAAGAGGTGAATGACGTTGGTTTCTTCACTAGAAGTTGAAAGTGATATGTTCACAAAGAAGCAGAAGATCATAAAGGGAAGGCCTTGATAGTAGTGTTGGGTCACGCTGGTACATCCCATGTTGCAGCGGAAAAATTATCCGGCGATTACCACCAGAGAACCATGTACGAGGAACGAATCGGGGATGAAAAAGGGTGAAGAACTACATGTTTAAAATCCAGAATTCTAAGGTTGGAGGAGAGAAGATATTCAATTACGATTCCACGATGTCGATTCTTAAGCCGCAACAATAACGCTCCGACCTCTACGTAGTTCACCCAGTTGAAAAGAGTATATAATAACTCTCTAAACCATTTAGAAGGGAACGAGCATATAAAAACTCTCTAAACTATATAGAGGGTTTTCCCCAAAAAATATTAATGACTGCTAGATCTCTCATGCCTTTATATAGCCTTTGAAAACCCAATTTAACTCATATTAGGATTTTAATATATATATATATATATATATATATATTAAATATATATAATCCCAATTCAAATTAATTAGGATTTCAATATATATATTAAATATATATAATCCTAATCCAATTTAATTAGGATTTCAATATTTATATATATATATTAAATATATATAATCCTAATTCAACTTAATTAGGATCTCAATATATATATAATCCTAATTAAATTTAACTAGGATTTCAATATTTATATATTAAATATATATAATCCCAATTCAACTTAATTAGGATCTCAATATATATATATATATATATATATATATATATTGATTTAAACTAAATTATATTATTTATATGTTAAAATAGACATAATTACAATAATTATTTTTCTTTTAATATTTACCTAATAGTTAAATTATATATATCAAATATATATTAATTTAACTAAATTTGTGTACAGCAAATTTGTACATATATAATTCGTTTAATATATGCTCATTTCAACAGTGGGTGTGATCTTGTAGGTTCATATAATGTTAGTAGTAAATATTAGAACATTTCAAATATTACAAACAATGAGTGACATTTAGAAATATGTCATTGTCACCTAAGTTACAAGAAATCATGATTCGACATAACTTTTTCGTGATTAACTCTATTTATGTATTACATCCTTTTGTCCTTTATATCTAGATTGGACACAAGTCATGGAACAGTCACACTTGTATAGTCCATCTAATATTTCTTGATATCTTGAGTAGACTATTATAAACGAATAACTATGATATCTCATAATAAGTTATTCGAGCATGGCCATGCATTTCTAGTCTCACTCAATCAAATGACCTACGATATTACTCTCATTATGTAAGAGGGACAAATCCTATCTTGACCGTATCAAAATCTGTCACTCACGATGTTGAAATAATGATGATCTCAAGTCTGAGGATCATACATGTAGTTATCACTATGAGAAACGTTGTGACTGTCACATAATAATCCAAGAAACATACTAATAGCGGGTCAGTCCAGTATGTCGTTCTCTAACACATACTTATGTATTGATTTTGACATCTCCATGTCAATGACAACACTTTGTCATCAATCAACTACATATTAGTCTTAATGCATTATTTTTGTCCATGCCCACAATAATACTCGACTAAGGACATTTTAGAATAACCATATTATTCTAAGGACTTTATTATAATTCAGTTTATTTTTGCACGCAGAATTGTAACTAAAAATAATAATGGCAATGCCTCTTTATGAATAAACAAGGTAAAAACAAATGTCATTTATAATCATCTTATGATTGGTCTTTGGGCATACTCTAACAATCTCACACTAGCACTAAGACCAATCACTCATGTATCTAATACCAAGTGACTTAGTTTGACGATCATGCTTCTGCTGCGTTAGAGGCTTTGTTAGTGGATCGACAATGTTATCATCTGTTGGTACTCTACATATGTTCACATCTTCTCGATCTATAATTTTTCAAATGAGATGGTAACGCCTAAGTATGTGTTTGGATCGTTGGTGAGATATGGGTTCTTTTGCTTGTGCGATGGCTAAGTTGTTATTACAACGTAGATTTATAACATTCAATATGCTCAGCATAACCCCTAGTTCATATATGAACTTCTTGATCCAAACACCATCTTTTGCAGTATCGCATGCTGCAATATACTCAGTTTTTGTTGTAGGAACAATTATGTATCTTGCTTTGAACATTTCCAACTCACAACGCCTCCATTAAGGAAAAACACAAAACCCGATTGCGAACGA
Source organism: Hibiscus tridactylites (assembly GCA_958450335.1). NCBI lineage: Eukaryota > Viridiplantae > Streptophyta > Magnoliopsida > Malvales > Malvaceae > Hibiscus > Hibiscus tridactylites. Next base: position 31,831,984 of record OY288273.1, on the reverse strand, counting down.
GAATCATCTTTATCGGTTTGAAAGCTTGTGTCAGTATAACCTTTTATACTTAGCTCTTCCTCACCTCCATACATAAAGAATGTATCCTTAGTTCTTCTCAAGTACTTGAGGATGTTTTTGACTGCAACCTAATGACCTTTACCGAGATCTACTTGATATCAACTTTTCATACTTAATGCATTTGATACATCTGGACGTGTACATAGCATGGCATACATGATAGATCCAATGGCCGAAGCATATGGAATCTTACTCATGCATTCTCTTTCTTGAGGCGTTGAAGGACACATTTTCTTAGAGAGTGAAATATCATGCCTCATAGGTAAGAATCCGCTTTTAGATTCTTCTATACTAAACATTTCCAGTGGATCGACAATGTTATCATCTGTTGGTACTCTACATATGTTCACATCTCCTCGATCTATAATTTTTCTAATGAGATGGTAACGCCTAAGTATGTGTTTGGATCGTTGGTGAGATATGGTTTCTTTTGCTTATGCGATGTCTAAGTTGTTATTACAACGTAGATTTATAACATTCAATATGCTCAACATAACCCTTAGTTCATATATGAACTTCTTGATCCAAACACCATCTTTTGCAGCATGTGATGCTGCAATATACTCAGTTTTTGTTGTAGAAACAATTATGTATCTTGCTTTGAACATTTCCAGCTCTCAACGCCTCCATTAAGGCAAAACACAAAACCCGATTGCGATCGAGAATCATCTTTATCGGTTTGGAAGTTTGTGTCAGTATAACCTTTTATACTTAGCTCTTCCTCACCTCCATACATAAAGAATGTATCCTTAGTTCATCTTAAGTACTTAAGGATCTTTTTGATTACAACCCAATGACCTTCATCGGGTTCTACTTGGTACCGACTTGTCATACTTAATGCATATGATACATCCGGACGTGTACATAACATGGCATACATGATAGATCCAATGGCCGAAGCATATGTAATCTTACTCATGTGCTCTCTTTCTTGAGGCGTTGAAGGACACATTTCTTTCGATAGTGAAATACCATGTCTTATAGGTAATAATCTTTTTTAGATTCTTCCATACTGAATCTTTTCAGTATTTTATCTATGTATGTATTTTGACTTAGTCCTAGACGTCGTCTTGATCTATCTCTATAGATCTTGGCCCCTAATATGTAGGTTGCTTTACCCAAGTCTTTTATAGAAAAACATTTTTCTAACCAAGTCTTTACAGATTGTAAGTTAGGTATGTCATTTCCTATTATCAGTATGTCATCCACATACATTACCAAGAATATGATAGTACTCCCACTAATTTTCTTGAAAACACATGGCTCATCTTCATTTTTTATAAAATCAAACTCTTTGGTTGCATCGTTAAAATGAAGATTCCAAATTCGAGAAGCTTGCTTCAATCCATAAATGGACCTTTGTAGCTTGCATATTTTTCTGTCATCTTTTGGATCGACAAAACCTTTAGGTTGTTTCTTGTACACACCCTCATTTGGTTTTCCGTTAAGAAAAGCGGTTTTATCTTCCATTTTCCATATCTCATAATAAAAAATACAGCTATCGCAAGTAAGATCCAGATGGATTTAACATAGCAACAGGTGAAAAGATTCCATCATAGTCTATACCATAAATTTGACGAAAGCCCTTAGCGACTAATCACCCTTTGTATGTTTTTACATTACTCTCCATGTCGATTTTCTTTTGAAAAAAAACACTCGCACCTTATGGGCTTAACCCCTTCATGTGGGTCAACCAAGGTCCAAACTTGGTTTTCTAACATGGAATCCATCTCGAATCTCATGGCCTCTAGACATTTCTCAGAGTTTGGGCCCATCACTACTTGTTGTTAAGTCCTAGGCTCATCTTAATCCATGAAGAGAACACCCTATGCAATGCGAAAAGAAATCCATATTTCCCAGGCGCATTGCATTCTCTCAATGATCTTCGTAGTGGTTGTGTTTCCAAAACTGTTGAATGTTCCTCAACAACTTGTGAAACTTTTTGTTGTTCAATCTCTTGTTCAATGATATGTGCTTGATCTCTAATTTTATTGAGTTCAATATTTCTCTCACTTCCTTTTCAGAAAACAAATTCTCTTTCTAGGAAGATTCTTGTTTGAGCAACAAACACTTTGTTCTCGGCAGAATTGAAGAAATAATATCTTTTAGTTTCTTTAGGATAACCCACACAATTACATTTATGAGATTTAGTTCGAGCTTTGTATACATCTTATGTTTAACATAAGCTTTGCATCCCCAAATTTCCATAAAAGACATACTAGGACATTTCCTAGTCTACATCTCATATGATGTCTTTTTGAACTGATTTAGATGGAACACGATTTAGTGTGAAAGCATCTATTTTAGCACATGTTCCAAAAAAGAAACTAGAAGATCAACACCACTCGTCATTGATCGAACCATGTCTAACCGTGTTTGATTTTTCTTTTCGGAAACTCCATTCCATTTTGGAGTACCAATAGGTGTGAGACAATCCCACATTCCTTAAGAAGTTCACCAAACTCCAAGCTTAAGTATTCTCCTCTTCGATCTGATCGAAGAGCCTTAATGCCTTTTCCTAGTTGGTTTTGTCCTTCATTTTAAAATTCCTTAAACTTTTCAAGGGCTTCAGATTTATGATGCATTAGGTAAATGTACCCATATCAACTAATGTTATTTGTGAAAGTAATGAAGTATTGAAACCTTTATGTATGTGTATTCATTGGTCCACATACATCACTATGTATTAATCTCAATAAATCACTTACTCGCTCACTTTTTCCATTAAAAGGAGCTTTGGTCATCTTTCCCAATAAGCATGGCTCGCATAATCAAGTTGTTCGAAAACAAATGAATCCATAAATCTATCTTTATGGAGTTTTGAAATGTGTTTTTTCACTTATGTGACCCAAGTGACAATGCCAAAGATAAGTTTGATTAGAGTCATTTGTTTTTGATCTTTTCGTATTTATGTTGTAAATTGAATTCTCTTGATCCAAAATATAGAGGTCATTTATTAATTGTGTCACACCATAGAAAACATTATCGAGGTAAAAGAACAAAAATCATTCTTAATAATTATCTCAAAACCAATCTTGTCTAAACAAGAAATCGAAATGATGTTTTTTAGTCAAACTAGACACAAAATAACAATCTTCTAAATATAAATTAAGTCCACTAGGCAACGATAAAGTATATGTTCCTATAGCTAATGCAACAACTCTTGCTCCATTACCAACCCGTAGGTCCACCTCTCATGTTTCTCAGATTTCTACTCTTTTGTAGTCCTTATACAAATGTAAAAATATGAGAGCCACAACTGGTATCCAATACCCAAGAAGTAGGTGTTGATAAATTAATATTAATAACATAAATATCTGAGGCGGACGCTCTGCTTTCATTTGCCTTCTTGATTTTTTCAAGATAAATGGGACAATTCCTTTTACAATGACATGTCTTATTACAATGGAAACATTTTCCTTCGAGTGACCAACTAATGTAGTTTACGCTGTTCAACTTGTCCTTCTCAAGGACCGATCTCAATGATAACAAATTTGTATTTTCCATAATAAGTCTACAACAATAAAATATGAATTTTGGGTACGTTTACCAAGTTTGTTTATAAAAGGTCTTTATACTTCCACTATTTTTATTAAAATTAATAACCCTCAAATATTAATGTCGAAAATACTTTTTGTCAAGTTTTTCTAGTGGGCAAGGATCCAAATTTCACATTCTCTTAAGTCAGCTTTGGCTTTTCTCTTAAGATTATGGTCTATCTAGGTAAGGAACACTTGCTATTTACATCTCATGCAACTCCTTCATTTGGTGGACAACTCTTGTTCATAATCATCTTATGATTATCCAAATAACAAACTTTTAGGTTTTCTAATCATATTAGAGTAACCTAGTTTAGTCTTTAACCAATATTACAACCAACGAACATCACTTGCTTATTCTTCGCGTTTGGCCAAGATAGATACAAGTACCTCACTTTAGCAGAACCTACATTGTATCGATCTAGAATTTAACGAGGGTTAACATTGGGAAGAAATAAAAGATTTAATATTTTATTGAGGGTTTTTGTTATTATTATCTCACCATTTAACATTTGATCTTATCAAACCATACATTCATTTTATCACATACATGAAAAACAGTAAATATAAATGCAATAGTTATAGCCCATATCTTAAGGTGGCCCATCCCAAGCCAATGGGAGAACCAAATTATTCTAAGAATAAAAACACTTCTCAAGCATCTTTCTGTCGGCCCACACTTCTGTTCCTCAAGTCCATGCTTCTTCGTATAGATTAAAATTTCATAAACTCGTTTTACATATGAGGGAGTAAAATGAGAAGAGAATTACAATAGAAGTAGAGAAAGGCACGACATGCAAGTCGTATTTATAAAACCTTATAAATAAAACTAAATGGATTATTGGGCTATAACCATTCATTCCAAACACCATGCATATCAAACATAATAACGACGTGGTTTTTTATTAAAGTCTTACTAAATTGTTCCTACGCAAGAGTCAAGCCCCTTGCAGGGTTTTAAGAGGGTGAAGGCCCATGTAGGGTTCTGGTGGGCCTGCAGCTATTTGCGGGGTTGCCGATGCACGATCAGCGGCAGGGAAATTTTTAAGATCAAAATCTTAATTGATGTGTAAAAAACTCACAATTTGATAACTTTTATCAACATTATCGCATTTTTTCAAGATTTTAAAATCCACAAGGTTTTTACTAAAACAACTCTTGTTACTTTCCCGCACGAAATCTATAGACTAACCATTAGTCTAATATATAACTATAACCCGCGTATGTTAACACTTAACATTTAAAACCCTAAAACTCCATATTGAATATGTTAATAATTAACATATAATATTTCAAACCCTATCGACAAAGATCTTGATGATTAACTCTTAATCATCAATCTTAGGAACATCTTTTAACTGGATTAACAGATGAACCGTGATTGAATAGATTTGCTCGTACAAATATCATATATCCGCTAAATAAATCGAAAATAACATGTATCTCATACAATTACATCACCCAAGTAATTAAAACTGGAATCCGTATCGTACAAGTGGCTCTGATACCACTGTTGGGTCACGTCGGTACACCCTATGGCACATGAGAAAATTATCTGGAGATTACCACCAAAGATCCATGTACGAGGAACGAATTGGGGTGAAAAAAAGTGAAGAATTACCTGTTTAAAATCTGGAATTCTAAGGTTGGAGGAGATAGGTATTCAATCACGATTCCACGATGTCGATTCCTAAGACGTAACAATAACGCTCCGACCTCTACGTAGTTCACCCAGTTGAAACAAGTATATAAAAACTCTATAAACCATTTAGAAGGGAACGAACATATAAAAAATCTCTAAACTATTTAGAGGTATTTTTTCTTCCAAAAAGCATTAATGACTGCTAGATCTCTCATGCCTTTATATAGCCTTTGAAATCCTAATTTAACTCATATTATGATTTCAATATATATATATATATATATAATCCTAATTCAACTTAATTAGGATTTCAATATATATATTAAATATATATAATCCTAATTCAACTTAATTACGATTCCAATATATATATATTAAATATATATAATCTCAATTTAACTTAATTAGGATCTCAATATATATATATATATATATATAATCCTAATTCAATTTAACTAGGATTTCAATATTTATATATTAAATATATATAATCTCAATTCAACTTAGTTAGGATTTTAATATATATATATATATATATATATATATATATTAAATATATATAATCCCAATTCAACTTAATTAGGATTTCAATATATATATATATATATATATATATATATATTATTTAAACCGAATTATATTATTTATATGTTAAACGATACATAATTAAAATAATTATTTTTCTTTTAATATTTACCCAATAGTTAAATTATATAGATCAAATATATATTAATTTAACTAAATTCGTGTACAACAAATTTATACATATATAATTCGTTTAATGTATGCTCATTTCAACTGTGGGTGTGACCTTGTAGGTTCATGTAACATTAGTAGTAATTATTAGAACATTTCTAATATTACAAACAATGAGTGACATCTAGCAATATGTCATTGTCACATAAGTTACAAGAAATCATGATTCGACATAACCTTTTCGTGATTAACTCAATTTATGCATCACATCCTTTTGTCCTTTATATCTAGATTGGACACAAGTCATGGAACAATCATATTTGTATAATTGTAAGACCCGAAATTGGTCCGAGCGTACCTATATATAGGTATATATACATATATATCACTATAACTAATACCAAAATAAATAATAAACCCATATTACAGTATGGTCCATAAATAAATAATGTTCATTTATACAAATTAAGTCCATTTACATATATGAAAAACCAAAAGCCCAATTTACAAAGGCCCAAGCTCTCTTTGATAGCCTTTTCCTGCTCATTTTGCTCAAACAAACACACATTTAGTCTAAAAATGGTTTTCCTACCTAAAACAAGTCCATGTGGCGGCGTCTCATTTGTCCATATGAGTATCACATGGATAGGGGTCTTCTCCCCTATGATCTGGATACAGCTAGCTCCGTTGATGTCATCAGTGACATTAGTGTTTGACCCCCTATAAAAAGCAAGAGAGAGAATGTCAGATTCATTAATTACAATCATTAAAAAACTAATAAAATAATAAATATATTAAATAAAGAGAGGATAGAGAAAAGAGAATACCTGGAGAATACTTGTATAGTGTCCACAAGTCCTATATTTCATGCACATTTCTTCTCATGTTATTGCTGGTTTTAAGCACATCTTAGGAATAATTAGGACCATGCATTGCATTTTACAGTATTTCTTTGCTTTACCATGTTTTTATCGATTATCTTTTAATTGGTGAAGAAAGATACTATGTTAGTGTATTTTTGGTTATAGGTACTAAAGGCTAATAGAGGGAAAGAGGAGCTAAGGATGCGATGCTGAGGCAGCGAACTATGGAGCTGTAATGAAGCAGTTCCAGCCGCTGCCGAGTGCTGCCGCCGCCGACCTTGCTGCCCACGGTAGCCGATTATAGAGTTGGAGAATCGGAGTGCGATTTGTGGAGCTAAAAACCCTAAGTCTATCACTGCCATCCACTCGATTTTTCGACATCTGTAGCAGTGGGCGGAGCCGCCAACGTGAAATCTCAAGATTGCTTGCGGGACAAGGCCACATGATAAAGTCCACATTCAGCTCAAAGAAGTCAGAGTTTATAGTCACATTAAATGTGGAAAGCTACTTTTGAAGACTTCTACTTCAAGAAGGACTAGACCTAACTATTGTCTATAAATACTCAATGTAATTCTAATCCAAAGCATCTTAGGTTTTCTGCCGCCTTCATGTTCTAAATCTCCCTAGGGTTTGGGGTTATGTTGTAAATTAGTTGTGAGAACGATTGTTTATGTTTAAAGTTTGTTTTGCAATAATATATTCCAAGTTTACTTAATTCATGTTCTTCACTTCTTCAATTAGTTCCAAAAGTCCAGTTGAAGAAATCCATTTGTCGGGCACGAGAGTGTCAAACTCACGAAAGAATTAAGTACGGTCTCATCATGTCGAGGTGTTGACTAATTCGGCTTAGACATAAGTTAGAATTTCAGCTGCTAAAAGGAGCAAACAAACGTCGACTGCCTCTGTTAGGTTTACGCTAAGATTGCTAGGTATTGCCTACATCACGTGGTGACAGAATCCTTGCCTAAACATAGGAAGGATCACTTCAGAATTGCTTCTCCGAACTTGGAGTATCTGCCAGACTTGCTGCCGGGACTTCTCTACATCTCACCTGCCGAGACAATGAAAGTTGCAAGCACAAAGTTTCGTTGTGGCAGCGAAAGTTGCCGCCGCCTCAGTTCGCCATTACCCGCCGAGGCAGTAGATCGTGGCAGCGCAAAACACACTTAAGCTTTACAACGCAGCCTACACACTACTGAGCTACAACTACCTGGCCCAATCTAACATCCTCTTCTCTCCCTGTCACTATCTTAAATTATTTGTGTTTTTACTTTTATGTTTTTCTTTATTCAAAAATTTAATTGTGCAATTTACTAATTCCTTCTGTAGGAAAACACTCATAGTAGCTGTTCCAATCCTTGTGGGAGACGATATCTTTTATACTATAACTTGACAAGAGTGTGCACTTGTGCTCATAAATAGAGAACACCCAAACGCTCTACAAGTTTTTGGCTTCGTTGCTAGGGATTGGTAACATCAAATTTTGTTTTTAATTTCTACATTTTTCTTTACTTTTTATTTTATTTTTATTCTTAATCAGAAAAAAAGAATTTTACAGTTTCCTTTGCTAGTGTATGACCAGGGCGAATCCAAAAGGAGAACCTCTCTTCTACAACGATATTGAACAAAGAGCAAGAGAACTCAAGATGGAGATCAGAGTAACCCTAGGGAAAACAAAGAAGAAAAGAAAAAGGCAAAGGTAAACATGGAAAACGACAACCCTGCCAACAATACTGCGAACGGCAGGGATGGGCAGCAAGATCCACCAAGGCAGGAACCCCCTATTTCTCCCAGGAAGCCACAGTACGTTCGAACCAAAAGAGATTATCTAGAACATGACTTTAGAGGGTTCGATCCGACAGTGATGGAACCTGAGATCGAGGCAGACCACTTCGAGTTGAAGCCCGTCATGTTTAAGATGATCAACACATTAGGGCAATTTGGAGAGACTGCCAAAAAAGATGCCCGACAGCACTTGAGAGGATTCCTAGACATCTGCAGAGCATTCAAAATATATGGGGTCCATCAAGACGTACTGAGGCTGATGTTATTTCCATATTCACTGAGGGATAGGGCAAAACAATGGACACAAGTATCAATATTCTACAACGGGGTGAACTACCTAACGCGGATGATGATTGAAGCCTCAGCCAATGGAATCATCCTTGGTAGACCACCAGAGGAGGCTCTGCGGATTCTGAACCAAGCCGTCAAGAACGACAACAAGTATCCAACAGGGTGGCTACAAACAAAATCAGTCCAGACAGCATGCTTAGTAGCTGCAAAACAATAATTCACTAGAAGCAACTCTTCATACTTTTATGTCTAGAACTAGTGATTTTATTGTTCGTACCAATAAATTCATTGATAAAAAACCTAGAGACCCAATTTGGGCAGTTCACAAAGATCTACAGTAGCTGAACAATGGGAGAAAAATCCAACAGCTCAGAGGCAGCCTCCAAACCCACTTACGAGCAGTGTAAAGCAATATCTACCAGGAGTGGGAAGCAGTTGGATGAACCCAGTGTGGAGGAACAAACAGTCACTCAGCCAAACCAGAAAGAACAGCCTGCCACGGCAGCACCAACACCAGCCGCCTCGGCAACTGAGCAAGACAGCGGTCCTGAAGTAGATGATCCTCCCAAGATTAATTTCCAACGCAAGGAGCGTATAGAGGACATCCGCCTTCCGGGACCTTTCCCCCAAAGTCTTAAGCAGCAGAAGCAAGAGCACCAGTTCAGAAGACTCCTGGATATTTTGAAACAGGTGCACATAAACATACCTCTTATAGAAGCCATTCAAAATTTTCCCAACTATGCCAAACATCTCAGGGACATGGTTTCTAAAAAGAAGAGGATTGGGGAATTCGAAACAGTGGCTGTCACAGAAGAGTGCATGGTAATGCTGCACAATAAACTGACGCCCAAGCAAACAGACCCGAGCAGCTTTGTTATCCCATACATGATAGGTAGCAAACACCAAACAAAAGCCCTGTGCGACTTGGGAGCCAGCATCAACCTTATGCCCAAGGCAGTCTTCGATAAACTGGGAATTGGGCCTGCCAAACCTACCTCCGTCATGCTAAAACTTGCTGATCATTCTTTTGTACAACCGAAGGGAAAAATCGAAGACATCCTAGTGAAGGTGGGCAATCTGATCCTTCTAGCTGATTTCCTTATCTTAGACTGTGAGGCAGATGAAAAAGCCCCTATAATCTTGGGGCGACCATTCTTGGCCACGGGCAGAACGTTAATAGATGTGGAGCTTAGGGAGCTGACCATGAGGGTAGACAACCAGAGTATAAAGCTGAATGTGCTACAATCCTTAGGAAAAGAAGAAGAAGGATGCTCATACGCAAAAGCTGCCAAAATTAGCATAGAAATAGGCCAGGGCAGCGATTGTCGCAACAGACTAAAGAGCAGGCTAAAGGATCTAGTAGCACAACACCTAAAGGAACAAGAGGACCCCCCAGGAGGGAAGAAAAAGCCACATTACCTCAGGAAGTGGTTATGTCTAGGAGATGCACCCAAATGTACTCCCAACATAACTTAATGTTTATTAATTTCTTTATTTTTATTTTTATGCATTAGGATTAGAGTTTAATTTTTTTCGGACTAGATTAATTTTCAGATTTTTATTTTTCAGAAGTTATTTAATTATTTTCTATTTCAGGTTTAAGAATAAAAGAGCAGGATCAAGAAGGAGGCCCAGCAAGGAGCCGCCTACCAACCCGCTGAGACAGCCTAGGGTAGCCCAGAGCAGCACTGCGTAACGGCTAGTTGACCGCTAACAGCTAGCTGCCAACAGCTCCGAAAATAACGGGTAGAAATCCCGTAACGTACGCAAGAAAATAGGACTGTTGGACATTTAATGCCACCACGGCACCTCTTGACAACCTCTATTTATATCCTCCTCACTTCTTTCATTTACTTTACTTTCACCTTTTTGCTATCTATTTCTTGCATCCACTGCTCTCACCTATTTTTCTTTCAAGTTTCAGTTACTTACAACCATCTCACATGGCATCCGCATCCGCGTCACAGCCCAAACCCACCTACCAAAGATATCGTCTTGGAAGAAATTATTATCTATAAATACTCATTTTTTCTTAATCACGTCTCATAATTAATTATGCAGGTCCAAACTCTTAATCCAGACCGCTAAGCACAGACAAGGGCAACAATGCTAAGCCGCTGCCGTGACCTGCCGCGGACAGCAGACAACCCCTTGAAATCCTCTACACCATCTGACTATGCGTAAGTCTTCTTCCCTTTTTCTTGCCTAATTTTTCTTTTTCTTTTTTTGTTTTATTTTGTGCATTGAGGGCAATGCCCATCTCGAAATTGGGGGGATAGCCCTCGCATCTTTTGTCTAGGCATACTTAGTTGCATATATGTTGCATTGTACTTGCCTTAGTAATAATCGGAAAATAAAATTTTGTTATAACTTGTGCCCATGATAGGATAGCCGATTAATTTATTTTCGCACCAAATAAAAATTGAACTTAATAAGGGAAAAGCATGGAAAATGACTTAGAATTTTTTTTGCCAAAACTGTCAATCACCTATGTTACTTGCTGAATCTGTTAGAATCTCTGATGAACACTGCCAGCTTATTTTAGAATTCTTTACAAAGTTCTAATGATGATTGTAGGTAGCCGCCGAGGCAGGTAAGAGAAACAGAAAAATACAGCATTGCCACGGCATCAGAAGTAAAAACAAAGAACATTGATGTTTTACCCTAGAGGTGCCCGCAATAGGCTCTAGGAAGGATCATGTGCGAGGACACTCCGCTGCTATCAAAGTCCACGAATATGAAAGTTTTGAAGTGACAGACAAATTAGCTTGAGTGAATGAAAGTCTTCACAGGATGACTCTACTCCAAGGGTTCGGGGTTTTGTAGTTTGCTCCTATCTTAATCTCAGACCTAGAAGAGTAGTTGTGATAAGCTAAAGACCTCATTGCCATGATTAAAATATTGTGCTTAACTAAGCTGCCTCAGTAGCAACCTTATACATCGTAACAACAAGTTTGTTTGTTTAGTTATTCTACATATTCAGCATGTATACAGTCTTACACACACTACACTGGCATTAGAAATTAATTCTGAGTTATTTTCGTGTTTAATCCCCTTCACTAATTTAATATAGGTGTCACGGCCTTGAGGTATGAAATCAAGTTAAAAACAAGTTTTTCTTTCTTCTTATTATTAGAGCAAGTATGTTTAGGTTGCATTGCTTGAGGACAAGCAATAGTTCGATTTGGGGGTGTGTATAGTGTCCACAAGTCCTATATTTCATGCACATTCCATCTCATGTTATTGTTTTTTTAGGCACACCTTAGGCATAATTAGGACCATGCGTATCATTTTACAGTATTTCTTTGCTTTACCATGTTTTTATCGATTATCTTTTAATTGGTGAAGAAATATATTGTGTTAGTGTATTTTTGGTTTTAGGTACTAAAGGATAACATAGGGAAAGAGGAGCTGAGGATGCGATGCTAAGGCAACAAACTATGGAGTTGTACTGAAGCAGTTCCAGCCGAAGCCAGTAGCTGCCGAGTGCTGCCGCCGCCGACCTTGCTGCCCACGACAGCAAACTATAGAGTTGGAGAACCGGAGTGTGATTTGTAGAGCTAAAAATCCTAAGTCTATCACTGCCATCCACTCGATTCTTCGACATCTGTAGCAGCGGGCAGAGCCACCAAAGCGAAATCTCAAGATTGCTTGCAGGACAAGGCAACGTGATAAAGTCCACGTTCAACTCAAAGAAGTCGAAGTTTAAAGTCACATTAAATGTGGAAAGCTACTTTTGAAGACTTCTACTTCATGAAGGACTAGACCTAGATATTGTCTATAAATACTCAATGTAATTCTAATCCAAAGCATCTTAGGTTTTCTTTAGGCATAGCTTAGGTTTTCTGCCGCCGTCATGTTCTAAATCTCCCTTGGGTTTGGGGTTATATTGTAAATTTGTTGTGAGAATGGTTGTTTATGTTTAAAGTTTGTTTTGCAATTATATATTCCAAGTTTACTTAATTCATGTTCTTCACTTCTTCAATTAGTTCAAAAAGTTCAGTTGAAGAAATCCATTTGTCGGGCACGAGAGTGTCAAACTCACGAAAGAATTAAGTACGGTCTTATCATGTCGAGGTGTTGACTAATTCGGCTTAGACATAAGTTAGAATTTCAGCGGCTAAAAGGAGCAACCAAACGTCGATTGCTTGTGTTAGGTTTATGCTGAGATTGCTAGGTATTGCCTACATCACGCGGTGACAGAATCCTTGCCTAGACATAGGAAGGATCACTTCAGAATTGCTTCAACGATCTTGGAGTATCTGCCAGACTTGCTACCGGGACTTTTCTATATCTCACCTGCCGAGACATTGAGTTGCAAGCACAGAGTTCCGTTGTGGCAGCGAAAGTTGCCGCCGCCTCAATCCGCCATTACCCACTGAGGCAATATATCGTGGCAGCGCAAAACATACTTAAGCTTTACAACGCAGCCTACACACTACTGAGCTATAACTACCTGGACCAATCTAACATCCTCATCTTTCCCTATCACTATCTTAAATTATTTGTGCTTTTACTTTTATGTTTTTCTTTATTCAAAAATTTAATTGTGCAATTTACTAATTCCTTCTGCAGGAAAACACTCATAGTAGTTGTTCCAATCCCTGTGCGAGACGATATCTTTTATACTATAACTTAACAAGAGTGTGCACTTGCGCTTATAAATAGAGAACACCCAAACGCTCTATAATAATGAAAGGTTCCAGGTAGTTGGAGAGTCATCGGGAGCCGTACCGTCGCTGGAGACGACAACCGAAGCATCACCAGAGTTCGCTTAACGTGTTGGGAAGGTAAATCATCTTTCCAAATTTGTTTTCTGCAACGAAAACTTAAGAAATGTTAAATTTTAGATCTAAAAAACGAAAAATAGTAAAGTGAATAGGAAAATGGCCGGAATCCTAGTTTCTACGGTGGTCGGAGAATTTAGATTAAAGGCGGAGTTGAAGAGGGATTAGGATTTTGGGTAGTTTAGGTCTAGATTTTGGGAAGGAGGGCGTTTCTGATGAAACGAGTTAAATTTAAGGTTAGATCGGAGAAAAAAGGATTTTTGGATAAATTTTGGTTCAAATGGTGGCCGGCCAATGGTCAAAACAAAGGTCGAAGCGGCAGCTGGCGAACAACGTTATACGAACGGAGCTCGGTGGTGGAAGATTCAGTGGCAGAGTACACAGTGTAGTGTTACCGGAAAAGATGAGTACTCATTGTGTTCTTAGTGAACTTGTTAAATGTTCATTCAAAAATGAAGAACTTTGATTCGTTTACAAGCATTTGGGTGGGTTCAAAGGTATTTGTCTACAGAGGATTTCGAAATAGAGAGAGAGGAGAGAGTGTGAGGGTGCAAAATGAGTGAGTTAACTCGGTTGCAGGGCTTATATAGTGAGTCTAGAACGACGTCATTTAGGGAGTAGGATCCGTGCGTTTCCAAAGCGGGTCGGGTTGGTTTCGTGCCATTTTGCCTTTTGGGTTAATTTGGGTTTTAGTCCTGTATTTTTGGGTAGCGATTCAAATCAGTCACCTGAGCTTTACAATTTGGGCACCCATGTTCATTTTTAAAGAAAATCAGTTATTAAATCTTTTTAATTGTTTTATTTAATTGTTTAAATTATTTCATGAATGTTTTTTTTAAATAAGCATGTAGTATATTTGTTTAGGAGACTTCAATTCACTTAGCATATTAAAACTAGAGCCTTTTTAGGATTAGGTTCTTTAATTAAATTTAATAAATTTAATAGGTGAGATCATTATAGTAAATAAATGGATATTGAATGAAAACTAAAATGCTCTGAATTGATTAGTATCTCAATGTAATGAGATGTTAGTCAAGGGAGTACTTTAGTAGAATATTTATATTCCATTTTAACATAAAAATGGTAACCACACATAGTTTGCTCAATTAAATTGGAATTAGGTAAATAATTAGTGTCATCAATGATTAGGAATATTATTGATTTAGAGCTTAATATGGGTAGTGCCCAATTATTTGGGTGTTATCTCATAAACCCTAAACTTGATAATATTCACAATTTCTTTAATTAATTAAATCAATGGAGCCCTAATTAGGTTTTAACTTAAAAATGACAAGGAAATAATTGGACATGCATTAAACCTTTTGTGTTGAGATACATTTTAAATATAAATTAAAGTGTCCGAAAGAAATTGGATGTTTCAAAACTTATATTCGTTTAAAATATATTTTCTTACAAAATGATATCTTCATTCGCAATGAAACTTAATTAACAATTAATGATTTAATTAAATTACAATTGCTGCTCGAAATGCCAAAATGCCACGTGGAATTAATAAGGTACCGATAACGGGCGTTGTATGGGTACTAACCCTTCCCTACACGTAACTGACTCCCGAATCCAAATTTTGCTAAAAAGAATCTCTAGTCCGTTTTTATGGTGTCCAGTCTACCAAAGTGATCGGTGGCGACTCCAAATTGGTTTTTTAAGAATAAATAAAGGAAAATCAATTTAATATAAACCCCAAATTTTAAGATAAATTAAAAATAGTGAAACCCCGATTTCAAAACCCTAATCATCAGGTTATTTTTACACGCGATTTTAAAAAATGGTCGCGATAGCTTGGCGACTCCTCTAGGGACAAATTGAGAGTCAGGCCAATTAATTAATTCCACGTGGCATTTGGCATTTTAAACAACAATTTAAATTTAATTTTTTCTAAAAGAATTGTTGGATGGATTTTCAGGAAGAATAGGGGTAGCTTTTGTGTATGATATATCTGTCATTCATGCATAAACCCTCGACCCGAGTTTTTCACCCTTAAGTGGGAGAAAGACAATATCCGACGTGATGCTCTCCAGCTCCGAGTTCGGATTTTTGTCTTCTTCCGGTATACTAACCTTATGCACCGTGGGGCCCACGCCTCTATTATAAGTGACCTATACTACTGAATCGATGTCTTGTTGTCGCAGTAAACGGTAACGACAGTTTGGGAACCTAGAGTCTAGAACAAAAGCCACATTCTATTTTAGAAATCGACCCCGCTAGATCCAGACAGGAACCTAGGACAGAGTGCTGTCGGTTTAAATACTTTTCTCTGGTTATATTATTGGCTAACTAAATTGTTTTATTTACCATCAATTTAATTTTTGCTTACACAATCAATTTACCATACTGACTCGTTTCTTTTTTTTGTTTTTGCATTTTTACACCGCATCTTCATTGCACAGAGGTATTGATTCAAAAGTGGTTATCATTAGAAGACGATCGTGAGAGATAAGGGGAATCGTAATCTGATAGAGGAGACTACAAATACGAGGCAGTGTTCGGGACAAGTCACAGAAGAAATGAAAGGTAGTTCATCCAAATGTCATATATCGGATGGTGTTGACGCAAACAAAAAAGAGATGCAAGAGCTAGAAAGACAAATGGATGAAATGATGACTATGATGACGGCTACGGCCAAAGAAAAAGGGCACATTAAACTGAAAGAAGAACTGAGCAAAAACCAGAACATATATAAACGACCAAGTCTGAGCACCGTTACAATTTGTATAAGTAAACCAACCAGAGGTGTAAGTGGGTCAAATTCCAAGAAAGTAATTATGAGCCCGGAAGAAGCCCGAGTGGAAGGAAATTGAGGGTCTTTTAATTCAATCCTGATGACAATCACAAATTTGCTTCCACTTTTGATAGAAAAGGAATTTGTGAGCCCAGTCTGGTCCAAGCCCAAAGAATTTTTTTATTCGGGAGGTTACAACAACAACACAGTATGTGACTATCATCAGTGAAGTTCAGATCATACTACTGAGAATTGTGAGGTTTTGAAGAACAAAGTTGAAAATCTTATTAGGGTAGGCCTATTGAGTTTCGAAGATGGAAAACCCGAATTTCCCAAAACCTTAACAATTCATAAAATACATAGAGATGTAAAAATGAAAGAAAATTTAGGTCCAGTAGAATTAATCAAGAGTTTGAGACAGGTTTCGAGCTCCAATACCCTTTTTCCAAATTGTCAAAAGACAAGAGATCACAAGTTTCATTTTGACCCAATCCCTATTTCATACAAAGAACTATACCCTAAATCATTGAAAGCTCTATTGGTGACCCCACAATTTGTCACACCCTTGCAACCTCCATATCCAAAATGGTATGACGCCAAGTTCACTGTGAATTTCATGATGGAACTCAAGGGCATTATATTGAAAATTGTATCGTCTTCAAACACTGAGTGCAAGTTTTTTTGGAGCATGGAAAATGGAAAATTGAAACATAAAGCCAGTGGAATTCAGCTGTTGAATGGGAGATTCGAGATGAAAATACCCAGGGAAAGGGGCATCAATTTGAAAATGAGGTTCAAATGAGCAAGTTAAGGCAAGAGAGAGACATTTTGAATAGGAGCTAAAAAGCTTGCAATCCAGTCATCGAGAAATTTGTTTGATGCTCAAGAATGCTGGTTTTGGTGTGACTCTGGTACAGTTGAAGAAACAAATCAAGGAACTGAAGCATGAAGCTGAATACTAGAAGAGAAGTTGTAAGGCAAACAAAAATCGAGCCAATACACTCTTGTGTGATCTATGGGCAATGGAACTACAATGCAATACTTTCAAGGATGGTTTAAGGGTTAGTCAGGCTAAGCGCAAGATGATAACTAAGTACATGCAGATGTATGAGGATACTATTGTCAAGCTGAATGACAGTAAAGCTGAAAATGAAGCACTAAAGAAGAAAATAGATGAATACCTCAATCTTACATTGATGTACAAAGATCTTGTTGATGATGTTAAGAAAGACTGTCTAGAAAGTAAGAAGAAGCGACATGTCCAATTCTAGATATCAAGAATGAAGATACGAGAAAGGGATAATGACATGAAAGATGTTGTTACTCAAGCACGAGAAGTGGCCCAACAAGTGGTAAACTTGGCTGATGTAGCAATGGCACTGAGTCAGAACATTGATCCAACATTAGATCATGGAGGGAAGTTGACCTAGCTCTCAGAGGAAGTTAGGAGGCCGGGAGTTAGAACTTACCAATATTTGTAGTATTTGGTATCTAATGAAATGAATCATTTTATTTTAGTGAAAGTTTTTCTATGATAATCACTTTTAGAATCAATACCTTCTGTATCCACGCATTCATGCATTACATATTTGTTATCATATCATTATCAAAGCATTACATTAGCATTAATGGTCTAAAGTGGTCGAGATTTCGATGGCAACAATTTGGGAATCAGTGAATGTCTGGAAACCTATTGTCATAGATGACGACATGGAAGGAACTAAACAAGCTCAGAAAGAGTCGCAAGAATGGATGACCAAGCATTAACAAAATGCGAAGAACCACATTGCTATACCACGTTTAACAATTTATTCTTGGGCATCTAACCGAAGTGCAGAAATAGGTTCTCAAAAGCCTCTTATCCTAGGACTAAGACTCAAGCAGTTGAAAGGTAGATATGCAAGGCTTGAGGAAAAGATCGGAGCAGGAAAAGATGTCGGTGATCTCAAATTTTATACAAGAGAATTCTGGTTAGTCACTGATCTGATTATTCCACCTAAATTCAAAGTCCCCAATTTCGAGAAGTATGACAGTTCAAGCTGTCCTAAGATTCATTTGGCAATGTTCTACGGAAAATGTAAGGACACTTGAAAGATGATAAATTGTTGATCCACTATTTTCATGATAGCATGGTTGGACCTGCTGCAGTGTGGTACAACAGATTAAGTCGAGAACAGAATCGATAGTGGGTCGATTTGGCCAAAGCATTTTTGGGGCAATACAAGTATGTTATAGAACTAGCTCCAAATCGTCATTTTCTACAGAACGAGAGAATAAAGGTCAACAAAAGCTTTAAAGACTATGCATTGAGGTGGCGAGGAATAGCAGCCCAAGTACGACCTCTTATGACAGAGGAAGATATATCTCTCATGTTTCGACAAACCCTTCAATATCTTATTTTCGAGATAATTCTTCCGAATCCAAGGGGAAATTTTAATGATTTCATGATGATGGGAGAAGCAATAGACACATAGATCCGACAAGGGAAAATTGAACCAAGCTTTGAAGACTGTGTTAACCAGGATGTGAAGCAAGAGAAAAAGGTGAATGAATGTAAGGTTCAGAGTACCCATATTCGTAGGAGAAAGAGGCTAGCTAATTCAACAGAATGACTACGGAAAATTCCTCTAGCAAGTGCAAATCTGGAGATCTTTGGAGTATCCATTTCAGACTTATTTTCTCACCTCGTTGAAGGACAATATATCACTCGGAGGCCAATTAAGGTCGTGCCAAAGCCATCTTCCCATAGCTATGAT
Source organism: Hibiscus tridactylites (assembly GCA_958450335.1). Lineage (NCBI taxonomy): Eukaryota > Viridiplantae > Streptophyta > Magnoliopsida > Malvales > Malvaceae > Hibiscus > Hibiscus tridactylites. The sequence continues at coordinate 31,812,825 of OY288273.1, read as the reverse complement.
CCAAACAACGTTTGTGATTTTCACATGGGTGCACCAGGACACGCTACCAAGAGGTGTAGGCATTTAATGGAAGAGATCAAGAAACTAGTCAGTAATAGAGTCCTGACATGGGAACTAGTTCAAAAATGGGAGACAAGAGGAATAGAGCAAGCTGTTATACCAACCGAAGAATCTGAGAACCAAGATGAATGCTTCCAAGACTGTCTAAAGTTCTGAGGAGCGTATCTTACTCATGTCTGTGCAAGGACTATTTCTGAAGTAATACAAGGCAATAATTTTGCTACTTATGGCCCGAAGGTAGTAGATATCATTTTCTAGGGGTATATGTCATGTTTGATGGTTTTCATTTCAATGGAGATTTTCTTAAAAACCATGAATATATGTATATCTCTTCTTACCTTTGTAGGCCCATGGATGCCAATTGCAAGATATGACATCGATTCTAGTACAAGGATCAATTGAGTGTTGTGAAAACGGTGAAGTGAAATCTATTTCTCAGTCTACTCTGGTCAGCAAAGCAAGAGAAGGTTAGATTGTTACACCTTTGATGATGTTTGATGACAAATCTTTGAAATTCATAAATAGTGAAGTGGACTAGGCGATTTTAACAAAGTAGAGTTGCTTGAAATTGAAGTTCTAAGCGTAGTTTTTATACCTTAAAAACACAATAAGAGTGAGAAAGAAAAAGAAAAGAAAATGAGTGAAAAAAAGAAAAAGAAGATGAAAATGAAAAGTGTAAAGAAAAAAAGAAAAAAAGAAAAAAAGAAGAAAAAAGGAAAAGAAAAAAGAAAGGAAAGAAAAGAAAAAGAGAGAGATAGAAAGAAAGAAAGAAAAAGAAAGAAAGAGGGAAGAAAAAAAAGAAGAAAAAGGAAAGGAGTAAGGTAATGAACTATTGAATAAATAAGTCTCGGAACATCCTGATGGAGCTGTGGGGGATGTCGACAAATCTAATAAGGAGCTAAGCTTCACATGTCCAATACCCAAGCGTCAGAGATATATCTTTGAAGACATGTGTATAATAATGTAATAATAAGTACTAATAACAATCAGAAGTACACACATGCACTTATAGAATTCTATTCTTAGAATGATATTTTTGCACTCTGCTGGTTAAACAAGTATGGGAAGCTTGAACACATTTATGAATAGAAAAAGAATGAAGAGAACAAAAAAGGAGTAGTTTTCTGATTGGATTAACCAACGCGGTAATCATAGGGTGTGAGCCGAGTGATTGGAAGAAATTTCATAACTCGCCCCAACATTCAAGAATTATGTTACCCATGGGAGGGTTGAGTCTAAGACGCTCATGCAGTTGATATCCAAGTCTAATAAGGCACCCTCAATGGGAGTAGTTTGCCGATAAACAAGATGACATTTTTTTCAAAACAAAAAGGTATCCTTGAATTACTTCAGAGATAAATCTAAAAAATACAAGATCGTGGGTACAAATGATCAACCCAACATGGCAAAGATATGGCTGAGTATGAGACGCTCATCTGTTCGGCAGTTTTCTGGTTAGAAAGAGGAATCACTCATCATGAGTCATCATGAAGACAATGACAAGGATGCATATATATATATAAAAAAATAAAGGATCTAAAGTGTGTTTCCACCTTGGATTTTTTATAAAGTCTACAGAATGAATTTGAAGAAAGTTCAGGGACCTAAAGAAAGTTTAGAAACTAAAAAAGTTTAGGGACTTGAGGCATTTGTTTGCCTTAAATGACGAAAGAGGGGGGAAATATACAGGATGAGGCAAGAAATAAAGAGATCAGGGGCATCATTGACTGTGAATATGATACTTTTTGGGGCATGAGAGTCCAACTTAGAATGGACAAGAGATGATGTAGAGCTTGAAAGAATTCGATCACTAGAGAAGTCAGAATTTTCTCAAGAAGAAAATGAGCCCAACAACAAAGTACTGGGGCAAATGTTGTCGGAACCTGAAGACAGTTAGAGCTTTAGACAAATCTAAAAAAGATCGAGTTGAGAAAGATCTGATAAGAAACATCTAAAGAGATAAGAAGAAGAAAATGAGCTCAACAACAAAATTTAGGGGCAAAGTTTGTTAGAACAAGAAGATAATAGGAACCCTAGACAAATTTCAAGAGGATTAAGCTATGCCGGATCTAGAAAAAGAAAAGAAGATTCGAGTACACGATGCAACAGAAGCAGAAAGTTCAATAAGGATAAGATCAAAGCATATCCAAGTGGTTCTCAGTTGACACAATCCATGCATCATATATAGTTAGGCATCTGTAGGGCGTGTAGGTGTTCCCTTTTTATAATAATGCAAGTGCACACTCCTGCCAAGTTATAGTATAAAAGATGTCGAATCTCACGAGGATTAGACAGCTTGTTCCAAATTTTCGTTCCTGCACAAGGGAAAGTAAATTGCACAAGTAAAGTGATTGTTGAGAAGAAAAATAAATTAAAACACAAGTAATAAAAGAAGTGATCAGGTTGAGAGAGTAGACAGGGTTATGCTGCTCCTTAGTGTGAAATTGTGTTTTATAGGCTAAGTTCTTTTGCGCTACCACGATATGCTGCCTCGGCGGGTACTGGCGGATTGAGGCTGCGACCCTTTCGCTGCCGCAGTAGATCTCTGCTCCTGCAACTTTTGTTGTCTCTACAAGTGGAATTGTGAAAAGTCCTGGCGGCAAGTCTGACAGATACTTAAAGTTTGGCAGAGCAATTCTTAAGTGATCCTTCCTATGTTTAGGCAAGGATTCTGTCACCAAGTGATGTAGGAAATACCTAGAAATCTCAGCGTAAACCTAACACAGGCAGTCGACGTTTGGTTGCTCCTTTTAGCCGCTGAAACTCGAACTTATGTCTAAGCCAAATTAGTCAACACCTCGAAATGATGAGACCGTACTTAATTCTTTCGTGAGTTTGACACTCTCGTGCCCGACAAATGGATTTCTTCAACTGGACTTTTGGAACTAATTGAAGAAGTGAAGAACATGAATTAAGCAAACTTAGAATATTTTATTGAAAACAACTCAAAAACCTAATGCAACCTTTTCACAACTAAATTACAACATAACCCCAAACCCTAGGGAAGTTTAGAACATGGAGGCAACAGAAAACCCTAGCTAAGCCTAAAGAAAGCTTAAGATGATTTAAACTAGGAATACAATGAGTATTTATAGACAAATAGCTAGGTCTAGTCCTTCTTGAAGTAAAAGTCCTCAAAAGTAGCTTTTCACATTTATTGTGACTTTAAACTTTGACTTCTTTGAGTTGAATGTGGACTTTATCACGTTGCCTTACCCCGCAAGTAATCTTGAGATTTCACTTCGGCGGCTCTGCCCGCTGTTATAGACGTTGGAAAATCAAGTGTTCGGCAACGATAGAATCAGGGTTTTTTGGCTCTATAAATCGCACTATGATTCTTCAACTCCATAGTTTGCTGTCGTGGGCAGTAAGGTCGGCAGCGACAACACTTGGCAACTACTCGACAGTTACTGTCTTCAGTTGGAATTACTCCAGTACAGCTCCATGGTCCACTGCCTCAGTATTGCATCCTCAGCTCCGTTGTCCCTCTGTTAGTCGTTAGTACCTAAAACCAAAAATACACTAAAACAATATCTTCTTCACCAAATAAAAGATAATCTTATAGAAACAAGGTAAAGTGTAGAAATACTGTAAAATGCAATGCATGATCCTAATTATGCCTAAGATGAGCTTAAAACAGCAATAATATGAGATGGAATGTGCATGAAATACAGAACTTTTGGACACTTTACACACCCCAAATCTGAACTATTGCTTGTCCTCAAGCAATGCAACCTAACATACTTGCGCTAATAATAATCAGAAAAAAAACAGTTTTTCAACTTGATTTCATGCCTCAAGGCCGTGGCACTTATATTAAATTAGTGAGGAGAATTAAGCACAAAAATAACTCATAATTAATTTCTAATGCCAGCGCAGTGTGTGCATGACTGTGTACAGGCTGAATATACTGAATAACGAATTAAACAAAGATGTTGTTACGATATAAGGTTGCTGCCAAGGTAGCACAATTAAGCACAATATTTTAATCATGGCAATGAGGGCTTTAGCTTATCACAACTACTCTTCTAGGTTTGAAGTTATGATAGGAGCAAACTACAAAACCCCGAACCCTTGGAGTAGAGTCATCCCGTGAAGACTTTTATTCACTCATGCTAATTTGTTCGTCACTTCAAAGCTTTCATATTCATGGACTTTGATAGCAGCGGGGTGTCCTCGCTCATGATTCTTCCTAGAGCCTGTTGTGGGCACCTCTAGGGTAAAACAACAATGTCCTTTGTTTTTTTTTACTTCTGCTTATGTGGCATTGCTGTATTTTTCTATTTCTTTTGCCTACCTCGGCGGCTACCTGCAATCATTATTAGAATTTTGCAAAGAATTCTAAAAATAAATAAGTAGTGTTCATCAGATATTTTAACACATTCAGCAAGTAACAGAGGTGTTTGAAAGTTTTTGGCAAAAAGAAAAAAAATTCTAAGTCATTTTTCATGCTTTTCCCAAAATTAAGTTCAATTTATTTTGGTGCGAAAATAATTAATTAGCTATCCTATCATAGGCACAAGTTATATAACAAATTTTTCTTTTTCGATTATCACTAAGGCAAGTACAATGCAACTTATATGCAACTAAGTATGCCTAAACAAAAGATGCGAGAGCTATCCCCCCTAACTCGATATGGGCATTGCCTTCAATGCACAAAATATAAAAAGAAAAATAATAAAAGAAAATAAATACAATAGATGAATAAAAGAAAACAGAAAAAGAATAAAAATCAAAATAAAATAAAGAAAAGGACAAGAAAAAAAAGAACTAAGAGTTGGTTGAGAGTTGAGAGGGGGCTTGAGTCTTTTCTGCTGAGGAGGAGGAAGAGGTGTGGATGACGAAGCGGTGGTCGGCATATGTCTTGGCGGTAGCCTTAGTCAGTGAAGTTTTTGCTTTCCGTGGCGGCTGGGCTCTTTTCGGCGTATGTTGAGGTTCGGTAGAGGGAGCGACAGTAGGTGCTTCGCTCTCTTTTGACTCTGTCTCAAAGTCCACAGGCTCGATGGCTATAATGTACTATTTTCTCTTCTTAGTGCCTTCCTCCGTGGGTGTTGCCGGAGGGACAATCGCCATGGGGATGGATGCTGTTGCTGCTACCATTACTGTTTCTGGTTTTGGCGGCTGTTGCTCAATCTCTTCAGATAAGGAGGTGTCTACCACTGTCATTACTGTGAAAGCAGGTGAATGGTGTTGTTGGTGCCTCTCGGGGGAGTCTGCCACTGTGTCGGATGCGGTGGTGGCTGAGTAAGTTTTGTAGTGTGTCGAAAAGGGCACCTGGCGGGCACTAGGGCGTGCGGCGGCGGCTTTTGGCGTTTCTTGTGGTGGGGCTTCTACTGCAAGCTCTGTAGGGTATGGAGCCAGGATGGGTCCGTCATTAGGGAATTTCTGCAGGAGATAAGCCATAAAGGCTTCTTGGACTTCCCCTACGAATTTCATTAAGGTCAGATGTTGCCGCTCTATGTGCTTTGTGATGTCTATAAGTGTGTGCAGCAGTGTGAGGACTTCATTTTATGGGGCAACTTCAGTACTGCCGGGGGCGGCTGAAGTGTCAGGCTGAGCGGCAGAAGGCTGGTTGGGCATTATGGGCTCTGTCTTCGGGACCTACATCATCTGCAGGCAAACTTATCTTGTCCATCCTTCATTGGCAGTCGTCAACTCATCTTTAGGATCTGTTGGGACACCGAAGTTGGCGCAAAGGCTTGTGATGAGGGACAGGAATTACAATCTGCACTTCGTCTTTTTGAAGCAATTGTGGATCTTCGTGCATATGACTTCCCTAACGTTTATTGGCCAGTTCATCAGAATGCTATGAATCAGAGCGAGGCGCAACCGATCGACGGTAGAGTTGTGGGAAGTGGGCAGCAGGCGCCTTTTTACAAAAGTGTTCCACAGCATGGCCTCGGGCAGCAGGTGGCAGCGCTGGACAGATCCTACATGCTTACCTGCTAACCGCGACATGTTGGGCCTACAGAGTTTGGCCTTGATCTTCTCATAGTCGGCAGTCGTCAGTGACTGCCTTCACTCCTCGTGAGGGTTGTCGTGCATATCCAGGCCATATTATCTGTTGATGACGACAATATTCAGCTTGACTGGTTCCCCGCGGACATAGACAAATGGCTGCTCTGGGCAGGGGTGGTGGGAGTAGAATTCTCTGACCATGGTGATGTTGGCTATCTCTGGCTGCCGAGAGAACATCTCCCATCCTTTGCTGAGGATGGTTTCGAATAGGGCAGGCTCTAAACCAAGGTCTCCCATTTGCTTTGTGTAATGGAAACCATGCTCCTCCCATATTGCTTGCTTAGAGAACTGGTCTCTATATCTCTCCTTGTCCTCCTTGGAGCAAAACCTCTTATAGTTGGGTTTGGGTTGTGATGCGGATGCCATGTGAAACGGTTGAAGTGATTGGAAATCTGAAAGAAAAATAATTAGAGAGTTGTGGAAGCAAAAAGAAGATAGTAAGGAGGTGAAAGTGAAGTAAATGAATTGAGTGAGAGATGTTTAAATAGAGGTTGTCGATAGGTGCCATGGCAGCAATAAATGCCCAACGATCTAGTTGTCTGGCGCACGTTACGGGATTTATGCCCGTTATTTTTAGAGCCATTGACGGCCAACTAGTCGTTACGTGTTGCTGCGCTGGGCTGCCCTGGGCTGTCTCGGCGGCATGGTAGGCGGGCTTCTTGTTGGGCCTTCATCTTGGTACGGCTCTTTTATTCTTAAACCTGAAATAAAAATAAAGACAAAAATAAAAGTAATTAAATAACTTCTAAAAAATAAAAATATGAAAACAATTCTAATCCTAAAAAATAAAAGTTTAATCCTAATGCATAAAAATAAAAATAAAATGAAAATTAGGTTATGTTGGGAGGTGCATCTCCTAAACATAACCACTTCCTGAGGGTTTTGTGTTTGGCTTTTCGTCTAGGTATGTCCTTCTTATCCTCAGGTGGATCCTCTTGTTCCTTTAGGTTTTGTGCTGATGGTTCCTTCAGCCTGACCCTTGGTCTGTCACGACAGCTGTTGCTCTGGCCTATTTCTATGCTGATGATGGCAACTCTTGCATCTAGGCATCCTTCCTTTCCTTTTTTTGAGGGTTGTAGGACGTTCATCTTGATGCTTTGGTCGTCTACCCTCATGGTCAGCTCCCCAAGTTCCACATCTATTAGCGTTCTGCTCGTGGCCAAGAATGGTCGCCCAAGAATGATAGGGGCTTTTTCATCGGCCTCGCAATCTAAGATGAGGAAATCGGCTGGAAGAATCAGGTTGCCCACCTTTAACAGAATGTCTTCAATTTTTCCCTTTGGTTGTACAAACGTATGGTCAGCAAGTTTTAGCACGACGAAGGTAGGTTTGGCAGGATGTCATTAGGAGTCATCATGAAGACAATGACAAGAATGCAGATATAAAAAAATAAAGGATCTAAAGTGTGTTTCCACCTTGGATTTTTTATAAAGTCTACAGAATGAATTTGAAGAAAGTTCAGGGACCTAAAGAAAGTTTAGAAACTGAAAAAGTTCAGGGAGTTGAGGCATTTGTTTGCCTTAAATGATGAAAGAGGGGGCAAAATCTATAGGATGAGGCAAGAAATAAAGAGATCAGGGGCATCATTGACTGTGAATATGAGACTTTTTGGGGCATGAGAGTCCAAGTTAGAATGGACAAGAGATGATGTAGAGCTCGAAAGAATTCGATCACTAAAGAAGTAACAATTTTCTCAAGAAGAAAATGAGCCCAACAACAAAGTTCTGGGTCAATTGTTGTCGGAACCTGAAGACGGTAAAAGCTTTAGACGAATCTAAAAAAGATCAAGTTGAGAAAGATCTGATAAGAAAAATCTAAAGAGATAAGAAGAAGAAAATGAGCTCAACAACAAAATTCAGGGGCAAAGTTTGTTTGAACAATAAGATAATAGGAGCCCTGGACAAATTTCAAGAGGATTAAGCTATGCCAGATCTGGAAAAAGCAAAGAAGATTAGAGTACAGGATGCAACAGAAGCAGAAATTTCAATGAGTATAAGATCAAAACCTATCCAAGTGGTTCTCAGTTGACACAATCCATGCATCATGTATAGTTAGGCATCTGTAGGGTGTGTAGGTGTTCCCTTTTTGTAATAGTGCAAGTGCACACTCCTTCCAACTTATAGTATAAAAGATGTCGAATCCCACGAGGATTAGACAGCTTGTTCCGAATTGTCTTTCCTGCGCAAGGGAAAGTAAATTGCACAAGTAAAGTGATTGTTGAGAAGAAAAATAAATTAAAACACAAGTAATAAAAGAAGTGATCAGGTTGAGAGAGCGGGCAGGGTTATACTGCTCCTTAGTGTGAAATTGTGTTGTATAGGCTAAGTTGTTTTGCGCTGCCACGATATGCTGCATCGGTGGGTACTGAAGGATTGAGGCTGCGGCCCTTTCGCTGCCGCAGCAGATCTCTGCTCCTAAAACTTTCGCTGTCTCGGCAGGTGGAATGCAGAAAAGTCTTGGCGGTAAGTCTGGCATATACTCCAAGTTCGGCAGAGCAATTCTTAAGTGACCCTTCCTATATCTAGGCAAGGATTCTGTCACCACGTGATGTAGGAAATACCTAGCAATCTCAGCGTAAACCTAACACAGGCAGTCGACGTTTGGTTACTCCTTTTAGCCGCTAAAACTCGAACTTATGTCTAAGCCAAATTAGTCAACACCTCAACATGATGAGACCGTACTTAATTTTTCGTGAGTTTGACACTCTCGTGCCCGACAAATGGATTTCTTCAACTAGAATTTTGGAACTAATTGAAGAAGTGAAGAACATGAATTAAGCAAACTTGGAATATTTTGTTGAAAACAACTCAATAACCTAATACAACCGTTTTCAAAACTAAATTCCAACATAACCCCAAACCCTAGGGAAGTTTAGAACATGGCGCCAGAAGAAAACCCTAGCTAAGCCTAAAGAAAACCCAAGATGATTTGAACTAGGAATACAACTATTATTTATAGACAAATAGCTAGGTCTAGTCCTTCTTGAAGTAGAAGTCCTCAAAAGTAGCTTTTCACATTTAATGTGTTTTTAAACTCTGACTTCTTTGAGTTGAATGTGGACTTTATCACGCTGCCTTAGCCCGCAAGAAATCTTGAGATTTCACTTTGGTGACTATGCCTGCTGCTACAGACGTCGGAAAATCCAGTGGTCAGGATCGATAGAATCAGGGTTTTTTGGCTCTACAGATCGCACTCTGATTCTCCAACTCCATAGTTTGCTGTCGTGGGCAGCAAGGTCGGCGGCGGCAACACTCGGCAGCTACTGTCTTTAGTTGGAACTGCTTCAGTACAACTCCATGGTCCGCTGCCTCAACATTGCATCCTTAGCTCCTCTTTCCCTTTGTTAGTCGTTAGTACCTAAAACCAAAAATACACTAAAAAAATATCTTCTTCACCAAATAAAAGATAATCTTATAGAAACAAGGTAAAGTGTAGAAATACTGTAAAATGCAGTGCATGATCCTAATTATTCCCAAGATGAGCTTAAAAACAACAATAATATGAGATGTAATGTGCATGAAATATAGAACTTGTGGAAACTTTACAGCATCCATAAGATAGGGGCATTATAATTCATGTGTTCAAAGCATTTTTGTACATTTTTGTAGGAATTAACAAGAATTAGCGAAGAACATGTATCAACCTGCTTAAAGAGGAAGATTTCAGTAAAAATTACAAGCCGTTTGAAGAGACGAATTTCAACAAAGACATTGACCCGTTTGAAGAGGCAGATTTCAGCAAGATTTTCTGATTGTATGTACAAGACAAATAGTGCATTACAATTCTAAATCCTTCGAGTCATTAGTAAATCCTTCAAGTATGATGTTAAGTCCTTCGGAAATGATGGTAAATCCTTCAAGTATGATGTTAAATCCTCCGGGTCATCAGTAAATCCTTTAGGTGTGATGGTAAATCCTTCGGGTATGATGTTAAATCCTTCGGGTCGTCAGTAAAGCATTCAGACATGATGTTAAATCCTTCGGGTCATCAGTAAGTCTTTCGGGCATGATGTTATGTCCTTCGAGCCATCACCCTCGGGAATGATGTTTGGTTGTTTGCACAGGAAAGGAAGGGCATTGTAATTCTAAAGCCTTCGGGTCATCAATAAGTCCTTCGGGCATGATGTTAAGTCTCTCAGGCTGGTACCTTCAAAAATGATGAGAACTTTTCAAATGCCATCACGATCACATTTAAGTTCCAAGCATAAAGATTGATCAATAGAGGAAGAGAAAACAAGAGACCTTATGCGAGTTCCATATTGAAAGATGAAGATACCTTTGACAGAAAACAGCGACTCTAAAGATCTCAGTGCTTCAAGATGGGAATTGAAGATGTTTCATACTACTCCAATTTGAATTCTTATTAATTGATTATATTTCTTTTTGCAGGTTTCAGTTTTATTTTCTAAAGACGAAACTCAAGACATTCCGTTTACAGAGGCGGATCACAAGACATTCCATTTACAGAGGCGAAGATATTCTATTTACAGAGGCAGAGACATTCCATTTACAGAGGCACATCTCAAGTCATTCTGTTTACAGAGGAGGAGACATTTCGTTTACAGGGGCTGATCTCAAGACACTCCGTTTACAGAAGCGGATCTCAAGTCATTCCATTTATAGAGGCAGAGACATTCCGTTTATAGAGGTAGATCTCAAGGCATTTTGTTTACGGAAGCGGAGACATTCTGTTTATAGAGGCGATGACATTCCATTTACATATGCGGATCTCAAGACATTTCGTTTACAGAAGCGGCTCTTAAGTCATTCCGTTTACAGAGGCAGAGACATTCTGTTTACAGAGGCGGATCTCAAGGCATTCCATTTACAGAGGCGAATTTCAAGACGTTTTGTTTACATAGGCGGATTTCAAGATGTTCCGTTTATATAGGCGGATTTCAAGACATTTTGTTTACATAAGCATGTCTCAAGATATTTCATTTATAGAGGCGGATTTCTTCAGATTTTTCGTTTACAGAGGTGAATCTCAAGTTATTTTGTTTACGGGGGCAAGTTTCAACAAATCTTTCTTTCACGGGGACGAACCATAAAAATGAATTTCATTAGTCACGTACATTCCCAGTACAAAATTGATCAATAGAAAAACAAAAGAGATGATGTTTTATATGAGTTTCAGATTAAAGCTCAAGACATTTTAGGAAGAAGAATAGCGATACTAAGAATCTTGGTACTTCAAGTTCAGATGTTCTCTAGAAGAAACATGAATTTATGTTCGTAGTAAAGAATTCAGGGTTCCTAATAAGAAGAACTCACTAAGAGATGGTTCAACAATTCCAAGAAGAATGAATGATGTTCATAATAAGAAGAATTGGTTTAGACATAACAGATAGTTTATGTAGAAAGATTGTCAAGTTCATAATAAGAAGAGCTTGTTTAAGATTCAAATGAGGCAAAAGTTTCAGCGTCGCTTGTCAGAGGAGCATTCAAAGTTTTATTTGTATGTTTCCTTATGATTAATACTGAAATATTAATGATAGTTTCAACTTTTGCGGGTTATATCAACATTCTCAAGAAGAACAAAGAGTTCCTAATGAGAAGAGCTCATTTGTTCAACACATTTGTAGAAAGGTGGATCAATATTTTAAGAAGACTGAAGAACTCCTAATGAGAAGAGTTTGCCACAGGGATTCTAATGAGAAGAGTTCCCTAGAGTTCCTAATAAGAAGAACTCGCCCAACAAAGAATGAAGAACTCTTAATGAGAAGAGTTTGTCGTTTGAAGAATAAGGAAGTTCCTAGTGAGAAGAGTTCGCTTATTCGACGCCTTTGCAGAGGGGCAAATCAATGTTTTCCAGAAGAATGAAGAGCTCCTAATGAAAAGAGTTCACCCTTTTAAAAATGAGGAAGTTCCTAATGAAAAGTGCTTGGTTATTCGGTACCTTTACAGAAATGTGGACCAGAAAAGATAGAATTTCTAATGTGAAGAGTTCGCCCAGCAAAGACAAAACTCCTAATGTGAAGAGTTCCTCCCCAACAAAGAAGGAACTTCAAATAAGAAGAGTTCACCCAACGAAGATAGAATTCCAGGAGAGGAGAGTTCGTGCCGAGGTTCTAAATGAGAAGAGCCCATTTTCTGAAGAATAAGGAAGTCCACAATAAGAAGAGCTTTCTTATTCGAAGTCTTTAAAGAGAGACAGATTAGCAGATAAGAGGTTTGGACGAAATCCATGTCTTCTTAGTCTTTGCTGTATTCCTGTTCCACAGCAATGAGCAAAGAGGGGGTGCTGTAAGACCCAAATTTGTCAGAGTGTACCTATATATAGGTATATATACATATATATCACTATAACTAATACCAAAATAAATAATAAACCCATATTATAGTATGGTCCATAAATAAATAATGTCCATTTATACAAATTAAGTCCATTTACATATGTGAAAAACCAAAAGTCCAATTTACAAAGGCCCAAGCTCTCTGTGGTAGCCTTTTCCCCCTCATTTTGCTCGAACAAACACATATTTAGTCTAAAAATGGTTTTCCCTCCCAAAACCAGTCCACGTGGCGGCGTCTCATTTGTCCATATGAGTATCACACGGATAGGGGTCTTCTCCCCTATGATCTGGATACAGCTGGCTCTACTGACGTCATCAGTGACATCATCATTTGACCCATATAAAAAGCAAGAGAGAATGTCAGATTCATTAATTACAATCATTAAAAAACTAATAAAATAATAAATATATTAAATAAAGAGAGGAGAGATAAAAGATATTACCTGAAGAATACCGAAAGGCACCAGATAGTTGGAAAGCCGCCGGGAGCCGTACCGTCGCCGGAGACGACCTCTGGAGCATTATCGGAGTTCGATTAACGCGTCGAAAAGGTAAATCATCTTTATGAATTTATTTTCTGCAGCGAAAAGTTAAGAAATGTTAAATTTTAGGACTAAAAATGAAAAAAAGACAATAAAGTGAATAGGAAAATGGTCGGAATCCTAGTTTCTACGGTGGTCGGAGAATTTAGATTCAAGGAAGAGTTGAAGAGGGATTAGGGTTTCGGGTATTTTAGGTCTAGATTTGGGGAAGGAGGGTGTTTCTGATGAAATGAGTTAGATTTAAGGTTAGATCAGAGAAAAAGGGATTTTTCGGATGAATATTGGTTCGAATGGTGGCCGTTCGGTGGTCGCAACAAAGATCACAAAGGCAGCCGGTGTCGCCTACGGCGGCCGGCGAACAACGGCATACGAATGGAGTTTGGTGGTGGAAGATTCAGTGGCAGAGTACACGGTGTAGTGTTACCGAAAAAGATGAGTACTCATCGTGTTCTTGATGAACTTATTAAATGTTTATCCAAAAATGATGAACTTTGATCCGTTTCCATGCATTTGGGTGGGTTCAAAGGTTTTTGTCTATAAAGGATTTCGAAATAGAGAGAGGAGAGAGAGTGTGAGGGTGCAAAATGAGTGAGTTAACTCCGTTGTGGGGTTTATACAGTGAGTCTGGAACGACGCCGTTTAGGGGGTAGGATCCGCGCATTTCCAAAGCGGGTCGGGTTGGATCCGCGTCATTTTGCCTTCTGGGATAATTCGGGCATTAGTCCCTGGATTTTTGGGTAGCAATTCAAATCAATCACCTGAGCTTTGTAATTTGGGCACCTAGGTTCATTTTTAATGCAAATCAGTCACTAAATCTTTTTAATTGTTTTATATAATAACCTAATTTAATTGTTTAAATTATTCCATGCAAGTTTTTTTAAATAAGCATGTAGTATATTTGTTTATGAGACTTTAATTCACTTAGCATATTAAAACTAGAGCCTTTTTAGGATTTGGTTCTATAATTAGATTTAATAAATTTGACAGGTGAGATCATTATATTAAATAAATGGATATTGAATGAAAACTAGAATGCTCTGAATTGATTAGTATCTCAATGTAATGAGATGTTAGTCAAGGGAGTATTTTAGTAGAATGTTTAATATTCCATTTTAACATAGAAAATGGTAACCACACTTAATTAGTTCAATTAAATTAGAATTAGGTAAATAATTAGTGTCATCAATGATTCAGAATATTATTGATTTAAGGCTTAAGATGGGTAGTGCCCAATTATTTGGGTGTTATCTCATAAACCCTAAACTTGATAATATTCATAGTTTCTTTAATTAATTAAATCAATGGAGCCTTAATTAGGTTTTAACTTAAAAATCCCAAGGAAATAATTGGACATGCATTAAACCTTTTGTGTTGAGATACATTTTTAATATAAATTGAAGTGGCCTAAAAAAATTGGATGTGTAAAAACTTATATTTGTTTAAAATGTATTTTCTTAGAAAAGGATATCTCCATTCGAAATGAAATTCAATTAACAATTAAAGATTTAATTAAATTCTAATTATTGCTCGAACTGTTAAAACGCCACGTGGAATTAATAAGGTACCGATAACGGGTGTTGCCGGGGTGCTAACCCTTCCCTACACGTAATCGACTCCTGAACCCAATATTTGCTAAAAAGAATCTCTAGTCTGTTTTTATGGTGTCCGGTCTACCAAAGTGATCGGTGGTAAATCCAAATTGGTTTTATAAGAATAAATAAAGGAAAATCAATTTAATATGAAAATCCTTAATTTCAAGATCAAATTAAAAATGGTGAAACCCTGATTTCAAAACCTTAATCGTCAAGCTATTTTTACATGTTGTTTTAAAAAATGGTCGCGACAATAGTCCATCTAATATTTCTTGATATCTTGAGTAGACTATTATAAACGAATAACTATGATATCTCATATCAACTTATTCGAGCATGACCATGCATTTCTAGTCTCACCCAATCAAGTGGCCTACGATATTACTTCTATTATGTAAGAGGGACAAATCCTATCTTGATCAACCATATTCCACTACATAGATTGTGACATATCTAATATCAGTTTTTATAGTGTAGTTAGTTACGACACACGTTTGACTGTATCAAAGTATGTCACTCACGATGTTGAAATAATGATGATCTCAAGTCTAAGGATCATACATGTAGTTATCACTATGAGCAATGTTGTGACTGTCACATAATAATCCAAGAAACATGCTCATAGCGGGTCAGTCCAGTATGTCATTCTCTAACACATATTATGTATTGATTTTGACATCTCCATGTCAATGAAAACATTTTGACATCAATCAACCACATATTAGTCTTAATGCATTATTTTTGTCCATGCCCACAATAACACTCGAATAAGGACATTTTAAAATAACCATGTTATTCTAAGGACTTTATTATATTTCAGTTTATTTATGCAAGCCGAATTGTAACTGAAAATAATAATGGCAGTGCCTCTTTATGAATAAACAAGGTAAAAACAAATGTCATTTACAATCATCTTATTATTGGTCTTTGGGCATACTCTAACAAGTAGAACTCGAAAAGGCTAAGGACGTTGAACCTGAATCACCAATCAATGAGCCAGTTAAGGAAGAAGAAGTGAAAGAATTCCTGAAATTCTTGAAACACATTGAATACAGTGTTATTGAACACCTCCGCAAACTACCTGCCCGTTTATTAGTATTGTCTTTGTTGTTATGTTCGGAAGCACACCGAAATGCGCTGCTGAAAGTGTTGAATGAGACTTTTGTTCCTAATGACATTTTGGTGAACAAATTTGACAGGTTGGAAAACAATCTGAATGCTTATAACTTCATCTATTTCAATGATGATGAGATACCCTCAGGTGGTATGGGATCCACTAATGCCCTGCACATTACTGCTCGATGCAAAGGCTAGACGTTGCCAGGAGTTTTAATTGGCAATGGATTCGCTTTAAATGTCCTACCATTGGATACTTTGAACATGCTTCCAATAGACAGTTCTCACATGAAGGCTTGCAACACCCTCGTTTGAGCTTTCGACGACACTAAGAGAAAAGTGATGGGAAGCATCGAAGTGCCATTACTTGTGGGCCTAAACACATACGATGTAGACTTCCTAGTGGATATCAAACCCACATATAATTGTCTATTGGGATGACCCTGGATCCATTCAGCTGGGGCAGTTCCATCATCATTCCACCAGAAATTAGAGTTCGTCTTTGACGGACGTTTGGTCACTGTGAATGCTGAAGAAGACATCATAGCTTCCATCACTAGTGACGCCCTTTATATAGAGGCTGATGAGAAGGTTGTACAGTGCTCATTCCGATCATTTGAGTTTGTCAATGCAACCTTCATAGTCGAAGAGAGTCGAATTTCCACTCCTAGATTGTCTAAAGCCACAAAAATGGGAATCAAACTGACAATGGGAAGAGAAGCCCAGGTCGGTCGGGAACTAGGGAAATATCTACAATGCCGAGTCAGTGCATCGTTCATGATCAATAAACAAGATCGTTTTGGTCTTGGATGCAAGCCAGATGCCAAGAAAAGAAGGAGCAAGATTTTGAAGAAGCAAGAAAGGAGGAAAGCCCGTCTGAAAGAAGAAAAGGTCAATTGGGAACCTATTGACGCTCCAAAAGTACTATTTTTATGCTTATTTCACATGCTCTTCCTTGTCTTTTAAGTACATTTAATTGCATTTAGATCGCAAAATCATGCATTGCAAAAAGAGTAAGGATTTGGTTTTGTTCTAGTGTGAAGGGTTGTTTTGGAACCTTTTTGAAGGTTGACATAGTTGATGGCACATCAGCTGGTAGAGCAAGAGCATATTAGCCCAAGAAGGAGACGACGCCAAGGAGGATGCCGAGTAGTCGTTGGCACAGAAAGACCTTTAATGCCAAGCACCGGTTGGCAAAGAAGAAAATTTGATGCCAGGCCAAGAAGATATTGACCCTGAAAAAATAGGACCAGATCAAGCTGCGAGAAAATAAGGATTGGATCAATCTCTGAAAAAATAGCTGACAAGCAGTGCCAAGTGTGGTTGGCAGTACCATGACGAGCTACGATGCGAGAAGAGCAACGGCACGATGATGTCAGTCCTAATATGACCAGCCTTAGGATTCAAACGCTTGATAAGATGATCACCTCCCTTATCCCCGCACGTTCAAATTCAAATCCAAGCTAATCCTAGGCTATCCATGGAGTCCTATTTAAACTCGACCAAAGAAAAATTGAAGGTCGAACAAGGAAGGAGAGTGATTGGAGATAAGGTTCAACATTCGAGCAAGAGACTGGCTGTGAAGAGCTGCATCGAGAGACCCTCTTCTAGCCCTTCATCTTTGTTGTTATTTTATTTTACTTAGTTTTAATGGTGATGGATGTTAAAAACGATAATGGTTTTTTGGTTGATACCCTCACTATGAATTAATTTCATAGTTGGTGAGGGGTGGTTGCGTTTGAACGCTATGTTTTTGTTTAGTTTTTAATAAATTGACACTCCCTCAGCACTGTTTTTCCTATCTGGCATGCTTACTATTTTTAAGTGTGCTACCAAGCGACAATGGGCACTCCTTTTCTAAAATACTATGCCAAGCGACGGCTAGCAAAGTTAGCCTATTTCAACTCAATATCATAACTGACTTGGGTGGCGACGATCAGATGCTAGATACTAAGGTAGGATGCTTCGAGAGAAGATGCTCAAGTAGATGAACTTACTTCGGGAGTTAAATCTACCCCTCAAGAGTAAAGATTGATACTTAATTGAATTGATTTATGAAAAACATTCAGTATAGACATATAACGGTTTTTCCATGATTAATTTAGGGCAATGCTATCGAAAGAAGCATTGCTACCTTTGAATCTGCTCGGCAAACAATGCCAAGACATGATTTATTAAAGGCTAGCATGGCATGAATAGCGTGAAAACCAGGCACTCCTTGCAACATTCGTCATTTGCTAAGACACCTTTCTTGCCAACATTTTAATTTATTTTTCGTACTTTTATTATCTTTTCATTTTCGTTCAAAACCACTCTACATCAAAAACTTCTTTTTCATAAGACAAGTAATTAGCAAAGCAATCGAATTCCAAACGCAATCTATGTGGGATCGACACTCATCTTAACTACTGTGTTACTTGCAGACCATGTATACTTGCACACAATAAATTTTCTTGGCACTGTTTCTACATTTTCTACACATTTCAAGCCCTATTGCCAGCAATTATTCATCCACGCCGAGAGTCTACAAGTTTTTGGCGTTGTTGCCGAGGATTGCAACGGATTTGATTATTTTTAAATTTTTACTTGTTTTGTTTTTGTTTTTATTTTATTTTTATTTTTACCAGTGTATGACCAGGAGCCGTACTGAGAGGGAAGCTTGTCCATTAGACCTTGAGATTGGCAATGAGGTAAATGCATCAAATTTCAAACTTAAACATGTAATGATCTCAACTCTTTTGAATGTAGGACAATTCGATGGAGCACTAACTGGAGATCCAAGGCAGCACTTAAAGCAATTCATGGAGATATGCCAGTTATTTCAGCAACCAGGAGTATCTGAGGAAACCATGAAGTTAAAACTATATAATTTTCTTTGCCACCTAGCTCAGTCACTTCATGGGCAGATCTATGCCAAAAGTTTCTAACGCGATTTCAGCCGCAAACGCTCATTGCCAAGCTAAGTGGTGAGATCATTACCTTCAAGCAGGATGAGGACGAGACCTTGTATGATGCTTGGGAAAGATTTAAAGACTTGTTGAGAAGGTGTCCTATGCATGGGTTCCCAATTAGACCCAAATACAAACCTTCTACAACGGATTGAATGCACAGACAAAGATTGTTGTTGATGCTTCAGCAGCCGGATCATTTCTTGACAAAAATTATACAGAAGCCGTTGGCATCCTTGAAAGGATAACCATCAATGATTTTGAATATCTTGTTGCTAGACTTGGAACTGGAACCAAAGCCAGTGGGAAACTACACTTGGATGAGCTGACGTCCATCCATGCTGAGATTTCAAACCTCACCTGCATGGTGAGGACTTTAAAAAAAGCAACGAGTCCAAATCAGTTAAAGCATTAGAGCCATTTTGCACTATTTGTGGAGAGAACCACCATGTGGATGAATGCCTTGTCAATCTTGAGTCGGTAAATTTCACTGGCAATTCTGGACGTCATTATAATCCTAACTCCAACGCTTATAATGTAGGTTGGAGGAAGCACCCTAACTTAGCTTGGGGAAATCAAGGAGGAAACCAGTACAACGCACAACGCCAGAATGCTCAGAGGAAAAACCAGAATGTCATGCCAGCATTCTGTCAAAATACCATGCCAGAGAGAGTTCAAATAATTTCCAGCAAGGGCAAAAACTCAATCAAGGAGGCAATCTTACAGAGTACACAGAGCGGAATTATGTCACAGTTCATAGTACGGCAGCCTCAATACAGAATTTGGAGATCCATATGGGACAAATTGCGAATGCACTCAACAATCATTCACAAGGAGCTTTGCCAAGTGACACTGAAGATGCTCGACACAAAGGTAATGAGCAGTGCAAGGCCATAACCTTTCGGAGTGGTAAACGTTGTGAGGCAGAAAATGACTACCAAGCAGACGGTCGACTGCCAAGTTGGAAAACCAGTGCCAGCATATGAGCCCAGGGAATTAGAGAAGGAGAAAGCCAAAGCAGATGATGCCAGTGGTGATGCCCACAATGATGCCAACACTCATGTCAGTTCCAGTGCTCAATAGGATGTCAGTTCCAGTGCCAACGATGATCTTAACAATGATGACAAGCAAACTGAGGCCAAAAAGCATATTGATGCGAAAGTGGATGCCAGCACAGCCTCGACAAAGCCAACAGTGCCAGCATATGTGTATCCACCGCCACCATTTCTGGCCAGACTTCAAAAGCACAAGCAGGACCATCAATTCAAGCGCTTCTTGGAAGTGCTTAAGCAATTGCAAATTCACATTCCATTGGTGGAGGCCCTTGAGCAAATGCCCAACTATGTAAAATTTATGAAGGACATCTTGTCCAAAAAGAGAAAGTTGGGAGATTTCGAGACTGTTTCCCGCACACAAGAATGCAGTGCAATAATCTTGAATCGATTGCCATCAAAGCTTAAAGATCCAGGGAGATCCCTTGTACAATCGACAATAAATTCATGGGTAAGGCATTGTGTGATTTAGGAGCCAACATCAATTTGATGCCACTATCTATTTTCAAAAAGCTTGGCATAGAAGCAATAGCTATCACAGTGACACTCTAGTTGGCAGACCGATCCTATGCACATCCCAAGGGTAAGATTGAGGATGTGTTGGTAAAGGTAGACAAATTTATATTTCCAGCTGATTTTATCATTTTGGATTATGAAGTTGACATTGATGTGCCAATTATTTTGGGTAGGCCATTCCTTGCCACGGGTACGACGATTATTGATGTTCATAAAGGGGAACTAACCATACGAATGAATAACCAACATGTTACTTTTAACGTGTTTAAAGCTTTGAAATGTGCAGATGAATCATATGAATGTCAAGCCGAGGAGATGATGGAGGCCATTTATACTTTAGACATGGCACAGTGTTGCCAGGATGCAGAATTCGATGCCAACATGCTTGACGTCATAGTTGAACTGTTTGAGGAACCTAAGGAACTAGCCTTGAAGGATGAAGATGTGAGTTACTTTGAGCCACTCCAGTTGGTTGGCGGAGAGATAAAGAAACCGAAACCATCAATCGAGGAACCACCAGAGTTGGAGCTTAAGCCACTACTAGAACACTTGAAGTATGCCTATCTAGGTGAGCACTCAACACTGCCAGTGATTATTGTCGTTGATCTCACTAATGATCATGAGGCAAGATTGTTGGCAATATTAAAGACCTATAAGCAAGCGTTGGGCTGGACCTTGGCAGATATCTGAGGTATAAGCCCAACCATTTGCTTGCACAAGATTATTTTGGAGGAATATCATGGAAAGACTATTGAATGTCAAAGGATGCTGAACCCGAGCATGAAAGAAGTTTTAATAAAAAAGATATTATCAAATGGCTTGATGCCAGAATAATCTATCCCATATCCGATAGCTCTTTGGTTAGTCCGGTGCAGTGCGTGCCAAAGAAGGGTGGCATGAGTTTTGTACAAAATAGCCAGGATGAGTTGATCCCCTTTAGAACAATCACGGGATGGAGAGTGTGCATGGATTATAAGAAGCTGAATAAAGTCATGAGGAAGGACCATTTCCATTTGCCTTTCATCGATCAGATGTTAGACAAACTTAAAGGTAAAGCTTTTTATTATTTCTTAGATGGTTGTTCAGGTTATAACCAGATTGCAATAGCCCCCGACGACCAAGAAAAGACCACATTCACCTGTTCATGTGGGACATTTGCCTTCAGGAGGATGTCGTTCAGTTTGTGCAATGCGCCAGCAACATTGTATGATGTCTATTTTTTCTGATTTGATTGAGCACAACTTGGAAGTGTTTATGGAAGATTTCTCAATGTTCGGTAACACATTTGAGGAATGCATTCTGAGCTTGGAGCAAGTTTTGAGGAGATGCATTGAGAAAAATCTAGTCTTTAACTGGGAAAAATGACACTTCATGGTGAAGGAGGGAACTGTTCTCGGGCACAGGGTGACCAAGAATGGACTAGAGGTTGATCCAGAAAAAATCGAAGTAATCAAGTAGTTACCACCTCCCACAAGTGTTAAAGGTGTAAGAAGTTTTTTAGGTCATGCAGGTTTTTATCGACAATTCATTAAGGACTTTTCTAAAATTTCTAAACCTTTATGCTTGTTATTAGAAAAAGATACCGCTTTTGCATTTGATGATTCTTGTTTTAGAGCATTTTAGGTCCTTAAAGAGAAGCCGGTTAATGCCCCTATAGTCATGGCACCAGACTAGAATGAGCCCTTCGAGCTCATGTGCGATACCAGCGACTATGCCATCGAAGCAGTGCTTGGACATCGACGTGGCAGAGTTTTTCACACCATATTCTATTCCAGTAGAACACTTAATGTAGCACAACTTAATTACACCACAACTGAGAAAGAATTTCTTGCAGTTGTATTTGCATTTGATAAATTTAGATCTTATTTGATTGGTAATAAAGTTGTTGTTTTTACAGATCACTCAGCATTGAAATACCTTTTGGCAAAAAAGGATTCCAAACCGAGATTGATTTGATGGACGCTCATACTAAAAGAATTTGATCTTGAGATCTGGGACAAGAAGGGTAGTGAAAACTTAGTAACTGATCACCTATCACGACTAGAGCATCACCGTGAGGATGAAAAGGTTAAATCTATCATAGATGAGTTCCCATACGAGTATTTACTCCAAGTGGATTTCGTGCCATGGTATGCCGACATCGTTACTTATTTGGTGAGCAACGTCATGCCATCAGATTTAGACTACAATGCCAGGAAGTGTTTTTTGCGTTATGTTCGGTAGTACTATTGGGATGACTCTTTCCTGTTTAAGAAATGTGTCGATCAAGTGATTTGCCGTTGTGTGCCAGAGGATGAGCAGCATGCTATTTTTCAATCATGCCATGTCGCGCCATATGATGGACACTTTGTTGGACTAAAGACTGCTGCCAAGGTGCTGCAGTCGGGTTTTTATTGTCCTACATTGTATAAGGATGCTCATGACTACACCAAGGCATGTGATCCATGCCAACGGACTGGGAATATCTCTGACAGACATCAACTTTCGCTCCAAAACATCATGTTGGTAGACTTTTTCGTTGTTTGAGGGATAGACTTTATGGGTCCATTTCCCCCATCTTTTGGCAATATATATATATCCTTGTGCTAGTCGATTATCTTTCCAAGTGGGTAGAGGATATTTTCCTGCCAACAAATGATGCCAAAGTCGTTGCCAAGTTTTGGCACAAGTATATCTTTATCTGTTTTGGTGCTCCTCGAGTGATCATTCATGATGAGGGTACCCATTTTAAATGCAGTCTAATTTCTAACGCTTTGTGCAGGTATGGGATACAACAAAGGATAGCCACGACCTATCATCCAAAGACAAATGGGCAAGCCAAGATTTCTAACAAGCAGATCAAGGATATCCTAGAAAAGTTTGTGAATCCTTTGAGAAAAGATTGGTCTTTGAAATTTGATGAGGCTTTGTGAGCCTATAGAACTGCCTTTAAAACTCCGTTAGACACTCCACTTTTCAAGCTTGTATATGGTAAACCATGTCATCTGCCAGTAGAGCTTGAACATAAAGCCTATTGGGCAATAAGAACACTTGACATGGCATGGGCCGCAACAGGAGAAAAAAGGATGCTAGACCTCAAGGAGTTGGAAGAATTCCAAGCACTCGCCTATGAGAATGCCAAGCTATATCGGGAAAGAATCAAACGTTGGCATGACAAGAAAATTCTGCCAAGACATTTCGAGGTAGGTCAACTTGTTCTTCTTTTTAACTCACGACTTAAGTTGTTTCCAGGCAAGCTTAAGTCGAAATGGTTGGGCCCTTTTGAAGTAGTATAGCCATATGCCCATGGTGTTGTGGACATCAAGAATTTGAAAATCGGAGAAATTTTTCAGGTAAATGGCCAGCTGTAGAGCGTTTGGGTGTTCTCTATTTATGAGCGCAAGTGCACACTCTTGTCAAGTTATAGTATAAAAGATATCATCTCCCACAGGGATTGGACAACTTGATTCGAATTGTAAGTCCTGCACAAGAAAAGTAAATGCACAATTAATTTGTTTGTTGAGAAGAAAAGTAAAATAAAAACACAAGTAATTAAAAGAGAAGAAATCAGGTTGATGGAATGGGCAGGGTTATGCTGCTGCTTAGTGTGAAACTGTGTTGAATAGGACAAGTTGTTTTGCACTGTTAGACTCTGCTGCCTTGGCGGGGGATGGTGGGTAGACTGTAGAGACCCTCTCGCTGCCTCGGCAGGGGAATGGAATTGTGTCTCGGCGACAAACTCGGCAGAACTATAAGGCTCGGCAGAATGCTTCGAAAGTAACTCCGCTTATGTCTAAGTCAGAGTGTTGTTGATGCCCACTTCAGATAATACCAGTCGCGGCGTGAATCGTGCAAAGACAACAATGTTGATTCATCCTCTTTTAGCCGCCTTAAACCCTTAACCTATGTCTAGGCCGGATTGATCGCACCGTCTGTAGATGAAATCGTACTTACTCCTTTCATGAGTTTGACTCTCTCGATACCGAACAAATGGATAGAATTCAACTAATCTTTCGCCTTAATTGAAAACTATGAAGATCATGGAAAAAGTAAACCTTGTAATTTTATTTGTAGAGAAAAACTTAAAATCCTAAACACTAATTACAACATAACACAAACCCAAAGAGAATTTAGAACATGTTGGCGGCAAGAAAACCTAAACCATGCCTAAGGAAAACCTAACTTGTTTCGAAATAGAATTACAATGGGTATATATAGGCATTAGCTAGGTCTAGTCCTTCTTGAAGTATAAGTCTTCAAAGTAGTTTTTTTACATTAAATGTGGCTTTAAACTCTCACTTCTTTGAGTTGAATGTGAACTTTATCATGTTGCCTTGCTACGCAAGTAATCTCGAGATTCTCCTTCGGCGGCTCTGCCAGCTGCTACAGACGTCGGAAAATTGAGTGGACATCATTTTTAGAATTAGGATTTTCTGCTCTACAGATTGCACTCTGATTCTCTAACTCCATAGTTTGTTGTCTTGGGCGGCAGGTTGGGCGGCGGCAGCTACTCAACAACTATTATTTCTGTTTGAAACTGCATCAGTACAACTCCTTGGTCAACTGCCTCAACATCATATCCTCAGCTCCTCTTTCCCTCTGTCAGCCTCTAGTACTTGAAACTAAAAGTACACTAAAACAATACCTTTTTTCACCAAATAAAAGATAATCTAGCAAAGCATGGTAAAGTAAAGAAATACTGTAAAATGCAATGCATGATCCTAATTATGCCTAGAATGTACTCAAAAACAGCAATAATATGAGATTGAATGTGCATGAAATATAGAACTTGTGGACACTTTACACCAGCCATTAAAGCACTATTTTGAGGGACAGCAGAGGAATGCCAAGGAGACAGTTCTCTTGGCAAAAATACCATAACACCATCAAAAGGTTTGACTTTGTAAATATTAGGTTTGTTGTTTTTCTTTTTTTAGAATTTTGGACTTTTCATCAGTTTTTCCTTTTCTTTTAGTCTTTATTTTTAGATTTTCTTTTGCTGGGTTGAAAGGTTTCATTTGAGTGGATGCAGATTTGGTGCCAGAAATATATATTAATTTTCAATGAGTGGCAAGATTGAATGATGTCGCGCCTAGAAGTGGTGCCAACAGCTGAGCTTGTCATGCGGCGGGAGTAATTTGGGGAAAAGAAATTACCCTAGCTTGATTTAATTTACACCATGAGAGAGAAATATATATATATATATATATATATATATATATATCCAACCCTAGCCGCCCAAAAATTAAGGTAATTTAAATTCAATTTAATTACCTTATCACTCCACATCTTATCACTTTAAATCATATTCTTATCACTTATCCTTTCTATAAACTATCACGTCATCCTTTTTTCCTTCACCTAAAACACGCCACCTTTCACCATTACCTTCTTTAAACCCGTCATAATTACTTTTACCCTAACACTCAACTTTTCCATCTTTCAACCCATTCACTTTTCTTTTCTTTTATTTTCTTTTTCACTTTATCTTCTTTACATAGCCGATTAATTCTCTCTCTCTTTCCACCCAAGAAACTCAAGCTTTTGTTTCTTTTCTTTTTTAACCCTTCCATGGCTTCTTCATCTAAACCCTTCAAGACCTTTTTCAACGATGAGATCCAAAAGAAGTATGAAGATCACTTTGCTTAGAAGACTTTTTGCTTGACAGAAACTTTAGCTTCGAGCCTGAGAAAAATCAGGTTTTTCCCTCTGAGTTCATGGATATCGTCACCAAACACAAGTGGAAGACGTTTTGCCAACAAAAGGGTGAGATCTTTCCAAATCTTTTTCGAGAGGTTTATGCACATATAACTACTAAAGCAAACCCATTTTTTTATGATTAGAGGAGAATGTGTGTGATTTGATGAAGGGTCTATCAATATACTGCTCAAGTTGGATGGGGAGGATGAGCACGATGTGTTTGCTGCCAACATTTCCGCTGCCAAATGTAAGACACTTTTAGATGATTTGTGTGAATCAAGCACGAAGTGGATCATATCCTCAAAAGAACACCGAATGGTCAAAAGAATGGCCCTTGAACCACAAGCAAAGGGCTGAAACCATTTTCTCAAGGCAAGTTTGATGTCGACAACCCACAATGAGACAGTTTCGGAGGACGACTAATTTTGTTGTATTTTATTTTGATGGGCTAGAAATTAATGTTGGCCGGATTATAATCGATGAGATATACAAGTGTGCCCTCAAGCCAGCTGGAGGTTTGTTCTTCCCTCTTCTAATTTGTAATATTTGTCTAAGATACAATGTGCCCACGACAGAGGAAGACATTGCCCTCGAGGTGAAGGGTTAAACCTCACTGGCATTACTGTGAAGGACATGGACAAGGGTAAGGGCAAGGTTGCCACGCCAACACCGAAGGCTAAGGAACCAAAGGCAAAGCCAACAGCCTCAATGTCAGCAGAGACGACGAAATTGCTTGCCAAGATATGTCACCAGCATGAGATAATTCTTTGAAAATTAGAGGTGGTTGAGGAGAAGATGAGGAAGATCTGGCGATATGAGTGCGCCAAAGACATTGCCATCAAAGAGACCTTGGTGAGCCATTCTCCAGGACTCATGCCAGTCTTCTCTGCCTTCCCAGAGGAGATCTTTTCCAATGATAGTGCAATGCCAGCTAGCCTAGTTCCCAGTCTAGTTCGCACTTCAGTGCTCAGTCCAGTATCGTCCACTATGATAAGTGCCCAAAAGTCCTATATTTTCACCCTTTTTACATAGCAATTCTTGCTTAACCTACACCCATTCGAGTGACATTATGGCCTTATATGCATTGATTACACTATTTTTCCTCTGATCCTGATAATTGATGTATTTAATAAAAAATATACTGTTTTGATGCATGTTTGGTATTTGCGCAGATTTACTCACTGTCGGGGCAGATGATGTCGAGCGGGCAATGAAGAAAAGGAAAGATGGTACAGAACGAGCTCGAGATAGATCCAGATCAAGCCAAGCCAAAGATGACAGCTTCTACTGAAGGAAGCTGAATTATGAAAAGGAAGCCTTACAGAGTAGATCCAATGACAGACCCCTGCCGAGGCAGCGGATATTCTATACCGAGGCAGTGCACAGACCAACCTGCCGGAGGGTAAAGCATGCAAAGTGGTAACCAATTTGAAGAGCATAAAACGCTGGATTTTTCTACATACTTTGTGTGGCAATAGAAGCACAAAGAGATGGTGAAAACATAGAAGGAATGTTAAAGATGGAATTTGGCCAAAGTGGATAAAGGCATTAAAATTAAAGAGATTCACCTCTTTAATGAAGACAAGTCCAAGTCTAACTTAACTTCCTATCCGAGAAGAAGTTTTCCCTACTCATTTGCCTATTTAAGCAAGGCTTGACGTAGAGGGAAGGAGGAGAGTCGAAGAGCAAAAATTGAGAACTTGAGATTAGGGTTTAGTTGTGTGTTCTCCACGTCCATCATGTTCTAAGCTTTCTTAGGGTTAGGATTATTTTTCTTAGTAGTTGTGAGAAAACAATTGTAATTTGTTTAACTTTCTAATACAATTTAGTTCAAGGTTTGCTTATTCTTGGCATTGATTTTATTTTTGCAATCTCATCGAGAGAGAGTATTGTGAGGCTATCCATTTGTTTAATATCGAGAGAGTTAAACTCAAGAAATGAATAAGCATGGTTTTCATCCCAACGGTGGAAGCTAACTTGGCTTAGAGATAAGTTAGAGTTTCAACGGCTAAGAGAAGCGTGAGATTGGTTGGTGTTCATCCTTGGTTCACGCTGATAGGTATTATCATGGCCTACACATCAGCACGGTTTCGACTTAGAGATAAGAAGGAGCCATCGAAGGACGCTTTGCCAAACCTTAACATTGTCTGCCGACCAGCAAAAGATTGATGAGGCAACACATCTTATTGTCGCGGCAAGGACGAAGGTCACTGTCAAGGCAGTTTTGTGATCATTGCATTCAAAGACCAAGACGAGTCAATTGCTTTCCACACTACGATGCAATCTAATCCGGCCCATTCTATCATCTTAATTTCTCAATCTTTTTTTACTTGCTTTAGTTTATGATTTTTAGTTTAGTTAAAATTCAAAACTCATTTAGTTGGGTTTTTACTTTTACTTTTTCTTTTTTAGTGCGAGAAGATAATTGAAGGAAGCCATCCCAATCCCTGTGGAGACTATACTCTGATACTTAACATTATATTACTTGAGACGTGTACACTTGCACTAATTGCGGAGCACCTTTTACACGCAACAAGTTTTTGGTGCCGTTGCCGGGGATTGGCAATAGCGACTTTCAATTTTATTTTCTTGCACTTTTGTTTGCTTAAGTTTACGAGCACTAATCAACTTTGGTTTTGCATTGGTGTATAACCAGGGCGAACCCAAAATATCCATTCTATGACCTTGATCAAGAAATCGGTCGAAGTTGTCAACGACTCAAGAAACAGATAAGATAAAAGATGGCACATCGAGATGGCGATGCCAATAACAATCGGAATGCCAATGGGCAGTAGGTTGTCGATAGGCAGTAAGATGTCCCGACAAGAGGTGGAGAAAATCCACAAATTTAATTCGCGCCAGTACGAAACCCAATTGTCCGAGACTACCTAGAAGAGGATTTGAACAGACTAAATTTGGGAGTTGTTACACCTGAGATAGAAGCCGCCCACTTTGAACTGAAGCCCGTAATGTTCAACTTGATCAATACTATGGGGCAATTTGGCGGCTCAACAACAGAAGATGTTAGACAGTACCTTGAGTCCTTCCTACAGATTTGCAATTCGTTTAAAATACAGGGAGTACATAAGGATATTTTGAGACTAAAATTGTTTCCCTATTCACTAAGGGATAGGGCAAAAACCTATCTAAATAGTATTCCAGTAGGATCAATTAGATCTTATAGTGATTTATGGCGTGATTTCTTAGAACGTTTTAATCCTACAAATTTAACTGATAAATTGCGTAACGAAATCACCTCTTTTCGACAGGCTGACGACGAATCCCTGCACGAGGCCTGGGAACGATACTATTACACAAATGCCCCTTGCATGGATTCCCATTATTGACACAAGTAACCATGTTCTATAATGCTGTCAACACGGCAACAAGGATGATGCTTGATGCTTCGGCAAACGGCATACTCCTAGAAAAAGAACCGAAGGAAACGATGGATATTCTGAACAGGATGGCCAAGAAAGACTATCAGTTCCCAACGGCCAGAAGAGAAGGAATCTGAATCCAACCCACAGTAAACGAAATATGGTCCTTGGACTCAATTTCATCCCAAATTGCCACATTGACAAAGTTGGTCATGAACATGCAATCGCAGAACAATCACTAGAAGGTCAAGGTAATGGATTTATTTTGTGAAAACTGTGGGGGTAACAATGTTTCTTCTGAATGTCCACAGAATATAGAGTCAAATGTTACGTTGGAAATTACAACCGCAATAACAATATGTCCAACAACTACAATCCGGCCTAGAAGAAGCACCCGAATTTCTCCTAGAGCAACCCCAACAACACACTCATTTTGAACAATCAGAATGTTCCAACAGCAGGATTTCAACAAAACATGTCTCGACAGAACATGCCGCAACAGCAGTCTATGCCGCCGTAACAGTCTATGCGAACTAGTTCTTTAGAAGATACTCTAAATGCTTTTATGTCTCAAACTAGTGTATATATGGCTAATACTGATAAGTTCATAAAGAAAACTGACCCTTTTATGGACAAGACCGAGATGCGGCTGCAAAATAATGAGGCAACACTAAAATCTCTAGAGACTTAAGTTGGGCAAATCGCACAGAAACACAAGGCTGATGGGAGGCTTGCCTAGAGATACTAAAGTCGCTAAAGCAAAATCATAGGAGCAATGCAATGCCATAACCACTCGGAGTAGTTTTAACTCAAGGAGCCCTAAGTTAAGGAAACAGAGCAGACAAAGCCAAAAGAGTCAACTGCCGCAACAATGCCCAACAACAATGTCACGGTAGCAGTCCCTGGAGACTCTACCCCGACAGTACCTATGGCAGCACCAACGGCGAAACCCAATGTCGATGCTACCAAAGGCAAATGCACAGAAAGCATAAAGGATGCCCGACCAACTCCATCATTCCCACAAAGGCTGAAGCAACAAAAACAAGAGTACCAATTTAAGAAATTCCTAGACATATTAAAGCAGGTATAGATTAATATCCCCTTTGTGGAAGCAATCAAGCAAATCCCAAATTATGCCAAATTCCTCAAGGACATTGTCTTAAAACGGAAAAGGATTGGGGAATTTGAAATTGTTGTCGTGACAGAAGAATGCATGGCAATGCTGCACAATCGAACACCACACAAGCTTAAAGATCTCAGAAGTTTTCTCATACCATGTGAAATCGGAGATGCCTACGAGGGGAGAACACTATGTGGCCTAGGAACAAGTATAAACATAATGCCTAAGTCGGTCTTCCAGAAATTGGAGATTGGAACGGCCAGAACTACCACCATAATGCTACAGCTTGTTGATGGATCCCATGTGCAACCCGAAGGGAAAATTGAGGATATAATGGTTAAAGTCAATAAATTTATTTTCCCTGTTGATATTCTCATCTTAGACTGCGATGTAGATGAAAAAGCTCCAAACATCCTTGGAAGGCCATTCCTCGCCACCGGGAGAACTCTAATTGATGTTGAAAAAGGAGAGATGCCAATAAGAATAAACGACCAACACATTAAACTCAATGTACTCAACACCAGGAAACATGTTGATGACCCCAAAAAATGTTAAGCAATCTAGGCTCAAACTAAGACAGACATCAACCTAGAACCGCACTGCTCCGGCAGAGAGGTTGTACACTTCTGTGGCAACAACATAGGCAACTACCTCGACAGTCTGACAAGAGAACCTAAACACAAGCTGGAACCAAACTTAGGACTACAAGCCATGAGGGTTAAGGGAGAAAACACTTTAGGAGATGCATAGAAATGGACTCCTCTAGTGCCTTGACCTTTTCTCTCTACCTTATATTTTTATTTTTATTTTGCAATTTTTAAGTTTTTTATTTTCCATATTTTTCTTTTAGGAATAAAGTTTTAATTTTATTTAATCTTGTTTTTAGGATGGAGATAATGAAAGAAAGAAGTGAAGACCAAATGGCTAGGAGGAGAAATGTTCGCTGCCACGACATCTCATACCCAACGACCTAAAAGCCGCAACGGCTATATTTCCAACGGGTAGGAACCCGCAACGGGTAGAAACGGGTAGTAACGGCCAGTGAATGTCGTGGCCGCATTTATTGCCGCAACGACATTGTTGGCCAAACCTCTATATAAAGGCCATTATTCTCCACTCTTTTTCACTTCAACATTCTCTTCTATTGACTTGAGTTCTCCATAGTTTAATACTTTCTTTTACTCTCTCACAACTCACACAACTATTTTCTAGATGGCTCTCAAACTAAACCAAGGTGAAGGCTCTCGAACGGTCGAGACCTCCTACAAACGCTTTGCACCTCCCAGTGTTGAACGACGATTCAACAAGTACTTCATCTCTCGCAAGGTGTGGGAGGAACAAGGGTTCCAAAGCTCCGCCGAACCGGATTTTGGCATCGATCATTACCTCTTCAACAAGGTGGCGCACCACAAATGGCACATCTTTTGCATACAACCAGCAAGGGCCAACGTCGCCATCATGCATGAATTCTATGCCTACAACCCAAGCGCTGGTTCAATCTTTGTGCACATTCGGGGAAAGGTGATCAAGGTTGATGCCGATGCCATAAACCAGTTTTATGGTCTACACACCGCAAGGGGCCTACATGCAGAATTTTTGGTGCAACTGACAGAGGAAGATTACGAAAGGGTCAAGGATAAACTATGCTATGCCGGCACAGCATGGGAGGTCGGGGCACACAAGGGGTCAGTGCAGCAACAGAAGCTTCGGCTTGAGCCAAAGTTGTGGAATACGTTTGTCAAGCGCCGCCTCCTGCCCACCTCACACAACAACACCGCTGATCGGCCCAGGTTTGAACTAATACATTCTATTATGAATAACTGTGATATTAATGTTGGTAAAATCATTTGTTAGGAATTGTATCAGTGCGCGTAGAAGGAACGCGGGACTCTCTACTTCCCGTCACTCATCACCGGCCTTTGCACCGAAAAAGAAGTTCCCATAGATGAGGCCGATGAGTTTACGACTCTGTAGAGTGTCTAGAAGTACTATATTTTATGCACATTCGTGCCCTTATTATTGTTGTACTTAAGCTTAGTTAGGCATAATTAGCTACATGTCATGCATTATAACAGTATTTCTTCTTTTACCATGCTTTTATTGAATATCTTATATTGGTAGAGAAAAGGTATTGTTTTAGTTAGTTTTCTATTTCATGTGTTGGTTGCTGATCAGAGGAAGAGAGGACAGGAAGGCAGGGAGCAGAAGAAGTTGTACTGAAGCAGTTCCATTTGCCGCCAAAGATGTCGCCGCTGCAGAATGCCGCCGCCAAGGACACTGCCGCCGTAGAATTCCACCGTCAAAGACGCCTCCGCCGCAGAATGCCGCCGCCAAGGACGCTATCGCCGCAAAATGCCACCCAGATGGAAATACGCCGACATAGTCAAGATGGGTCTCGTCTGATAGATGATATTTTTTGAGTCCATTGAGCCCAATCTTGCATTTTTCTGAGGCATGGAGCGGTATATAGAGCTGATTGAAGATCGATAAGCAAGGTGGCTTATACTTACTTGCTGAACAAGAAGGACTTCTACTCCAAGAATGATTTCTACTCCAAGAAGGACTTAGATCTTTGCTTATAAACCTCATGTATTTAGCAAATCAAGCATAGAGAAAAATAGAGATCAATAGAGATAGAGAGAGAAAGTCGGCTATGTTCTAAATTCCTTAGGGTTTAGGTTTTTGCTTGTAAAGTAGTTGCGAGAAACGATTGTATTAGGTTAAGTTATTTTTCAATAAAATATTCCGAGTTTACTTAATCTATTATTCTTCATTCTTTCAATCTTTCTACACCAGTCGTTTGAGAAATCCATTTGTCGGGCACGAAAGTGTAAGGCTCACGAAAGGGTTAAGTACGGTCACAACGTGCTGAGGCGTGACTAACTTAGTTCCACACTAGTCCACAAGTTTCAGCGGCTAAAAGAGATTACCAACCAAGTTGACTAACTTGGTTCCACACTAGTCCACAAGTTATCTCTCGAGCATCCTAACCTAGAAATAGGAGGGATCACTGTCGACTATCCTACCGGACTTGGAGTATCTGCTAGACTTGCCGCCAGGACTTCCTTCCATTCCACCTGCCGAGACAGTACACCCCTGCAGTGGCAGTGACCTGCTGCGGTCGCGTGACAGGGTCGTAGTTTGCCACCCGCCATACCCGTCGAGGCAGCATATCGTGGCAGCACAATCCAACCTTAACCTATGCAATGCAGTCTACACGCTACTGAGCAACAATTACCTGGCCCATTCTATTACTTTGATCTCCCCTACTTTAATTAATTGTGTTTTTAGTTTTATTCCTTTAACCAAACCTGAAATTAATTGTGCATTTAAATTTCTTGTGCAGATACACACTCGAAGAAACTATTCCAATCCTCGTGGGATTCGACATCTTACATACTATAACTTGGCAGGAGTGTGCACTTGCGCTCTCACATAAAGGGAACACCTACAAGCTCTAGAGACTCCAAGGCAGGGATGGAACAGAGAGGCGTATTACAAGCTGATGCAGATCACGGAGGCTGATCCATGCCAAGCAACGCCGATGCAGGATCCTGCCGTGACAACATCTTCGGCAGATATCTCAGAGACCCCACAGTCCACTACCCCGGCAACCACTCTCTAACATATAGCCCAAAAATTAGAGGACATGGACATACGGCAACAACTATTTATGGCCTTCGCAAGGGACGTCGCCTCCTCTATTGTCCAAGAGATTCAAGATAAGTTCTCTGACCACACCATCCAGTTCCATATGTTCCTTGCCGACGCCAATGCCACAACTGCCCTACAGCCTGAAGTCGAAGCAACGTCTGCCACCGCCACTACTCAGGCCTCGCCAGGGCACTCTGCTACAACATCACCCACTTCTTCTGTCGTAGCAAGAAAGGCTAAGGGCAAGGCACCCCTCAAGACTCTAACTGGTTCAACGGTCGAGATAGAAGGCTTCTCTAATTGGACTGAAACGGCCCAATCCCTCCTCCGAACATTCGAAACTACAAAATGTAAGGTATCCGCCTTGGAGGCCACGGAGGAGCTCCACATTGACACAGACAGAGAGGAGGAAGTAAACGCCCCGGCCAAGCCAAGTCCAGCCAAACCAACCCCGGCCAAGCCAACACCACCCACACACACCCAACCACCCCGTGCAACCAAGCGAGTCAAGCATGCGGCCTGCAAAGGGAGAAGATTGATCTTACAGAGCGACGACTCATCCGAGTCCATTTAAATTTTTCTCTCTTGCCTTTATTTTTATGCCCTTAATTGTTGTGCTTAATTTTTTTAAATTCTTACATATGTTGTTAATCCATTGAGGGTAATGCTTGACTTGAGTTTGGGGGTGTAAGTTCTGCTGCCGAGAGGCATTATTCTTCCGCGGCATATTAATACCATTGCTATGCAGTTCTGTTTTATACTTGTCAAAAAAAATAATTGCACTTATTGCCTTGGCCGAATGAAGCTTATGCTTCGGCGATGTTCTTCATCAATTGCCTTAGTTTAATTTAAATGAATTTTCTACCTTGGCCATAGATCTCTCTCTTCTTACCATAGCTTTGAAATGTTTAGAGCCTTTAATTTTAGGATGCATAAGGAAGATAACTTAGGATCATACTATGAGATTAGAACTTCAATACACCTTTGTGACATGTATGATTTAAGGAGTTCTAGTACACTTAAGACATAGACTTGCTTAGAAAGAAAATTTTGGGTAAAAAGTTAGAGGTGCCTAACACTGGCTCTAGCTTAAGAAAGCCCTAGAGGTGCCCGAAACTGGCTCTAGGCTAACCACTAGAGGTGCCCGAAATTTTCTCTAGTAGGTTAGATTTCTTGGAAAAAAAATATACCCAAGTTCGGTAGGTTAATGCTTAGGTGTTTACTTAGAACCCAAATAATCATCTTGTTCACAAATCATGCACACACTCACAAAATCTTATAGTTTGATTCCAGGGAATTCCTAAGGCATCCAAAGACTTAAGGGCTGAGTATTCATTGTCATGGTTTGGAGAGAAGAATGAAAAGTAAGACCAAGGAGAATTTTCATGAAGATTAAGGTTTTGGAAATTGATGGTTTGCATTGCTTGAGGATAAGCAATAGTTTGAGTTTGGGGGTATGATAAGTGCCCAAAAGTCATATATTTTCACCCTTTTTACATGGCAGTTCTTGCTTAACCTACACCCATTCGAGTGACATTATGGTCTTATATGCATTTGTTGAGTGTGTAAAAGTTCTATTATTTACCCCCTATTTAACCCATATTTCTGATGCATTCAAGCATAATTCATTGCATTTAGGTTAGATTTCAGTTATACATCACAAATATATCAAATGGCACAGTTTCTACTGAAATTGGTTGCTTTTGCAGGTTGCTGCTGTAGCAGATGAAGAAGAAGGCGCTGGGCAGTGATACAGCAAAACTGGAACTAGATGAGCAGACGAGGAGGACGATGCTGCCATGGCCGCTGCCGTGGCAGCCAAGGACGACAACAATTTTGAGGAGAAGAAGCAAAGTGGGCCTTGACAGAAAGAGAAAATTAAGCCCGTCTGTCGTGGAATACCCTTATATTTTTCCAAGCCCTAGATCAGAATGAATGCCAAGCCCAAAGTTCAAGGAAGAAACTCCAAGCAAGAAGGAAGGACGAATTAAAGACTTATACTCTAAAGATTTAGTCTTTAATAGAGTTGTACTTTAATTTAAACTTGTATTCTTGCCATATTAGAAAACTTGAACCCAAGGCCTATATAAAGGCATGTAATTCGACCTAAGAAAGAACATCAGCTATCTCTAGCCTTCTTCCCAAAACCCTAGCCGTTTTTCCTTCCTCAACATGTTCTAAATTCCCCCTAGGGCCACGGGTTGATTTGTAAAGTAGTTGCAAGGATTGCTTTTGTTTTAGGAATTTTCTGTTCAATAAAATAAACTTCAAGTTCGCTTATTCTGGTTGTTAATATCTTGCAAGAGTATCGGGAGAGCATTGTGAGGTTATCTATTTACTAAATATCGGGAGAGTTAAGTATACGAAAGGAATAAGTGCGGGTTCTCTAGTTTATAGTTGAACTATCTCGGACCTAGGGATAGGACGAGGTTAAGTGGCTAAGAAAGAATTCAACAACATTGGTGTTCATCCTTCGATTCACGCCGGGAGGTATCATCAAAGACGTGTTCATCGACAGACTTGGACCTAGGGATAGGCCAAGGCATAGCAGGGATTCTTACCAAGCTTGAAGTACAGAGTTGTGTGATCGCTGCCGCGACTATCAACAGACCGCTGTCGCGACGGGTGCTGCCGCGACAGGGACGACGACAGAACAGATTTTCCAAGACTTAGAAATACCTACACTACTGAGCAATTCAATACCAGCCCATTCTCTCTATCTTGATTACTTTAATCTTATATTCCAGTTCTTTCTATTACTTTCGTGACAACAATTTAAACTATTCTTTTTACCTTCGTGCAGTAATTCAAGGTGAAGCTATTAGCCCAGTCCCTGTGGAGACGATATCTGATACTTCCGTATCAATTTACTACTTGTGTCGTGTACACTTGCACTACATTGCGATAGACACTTTTACACGCAACAAGTTTTTGGCATCGTTGTCGGGGACTGGCAACATAACTTTACCCTGCCTTTTACTGTATTCTTTTTATTTTTCTGTTTTATTTTAGATTGTTCAACCTGTGCTTTTCACAAGGTTTCTTGTTTATGCGCAGATCAAGACGAGGAAAGGAACCTGAGTATCCATTAGATCCTGAAATAGAACATTCGTGCAATCTTAGGAACCGACTCCGCTTCGTACTAGCCAAAAACGAATACCTTGAAGAACAGTTAGAGGCCATGAACAACCAAAGGAATCCCTAGGATAATAACAATCCTGTCGGAGATGGAGGGAACGATCCACTTGTCGACCCTCCTACCGCTGCCGCACGCCGGTCATGCCGAGACTACATGCTCAATGATCATGTAGAACTAGAGACAACCCTGCCAGACATAGATGTTGACAACTTTAAGCTGAAACATGTTATGTTCAGCATGATCAACAACGATGGCCAATTTAGTGGTGCTGCTACAGATGATGCTAGGGAGCATCTGAAAACGTTCCAGGAAATCTGTGGTTCATTTAGACTACCATGAGTTAATTTGGAGATACTGAGGCTTCGGTTATTTCCTCATTCATTGAGGGACAGGGCAAAGACTTGGTGGAATAAACTAACGCCGGGTTCAATTAGAACTTGGGCAGATTTAACTCGTGAATTTTTGTCTCATTTTAATCCTTCACACTTATCTAAGCGATTACGTAACGAAATTGCTACTTTTCAACAGGAAGACGACGAGCCAATGCACGAGGCCTAGGACAGGTTTACCACTCTTCTAAGGAACTGCACGGTGCATGGATTCCCCGTTTGGAACCAGGTAACTAAATTCCATAATGCTGCCAATTTACAAACTCGTGTCAGAATTGATTCAACAGCAAATGGATTACTGCTGGACAAAGACCCAGATGAGGTAATGGCAGTATTGAAAAATCTGGCAAAGAATGAGGAACAGTTTCCGACAGCAAGAAGAGGGGGTAAATGGGTTCTAGCTGTAAAAGATTATGAGGCCGACAGTTCATTAAAATCACAGGTGGCATATCTCACTAAGGCAATGAAAAAGCTATTGAAAGAATATTCACAGCTTGTCTACTCTGCGGAAGAGGTATGCGAAACTTGTGAAGGAAATCACAGTCCGGAGGAATGTCCATTACAGTTAGAAGAAGGGATGTATGTTGGGAACTACAATAAGCAGAATTATAACTCCAACAACTACAATCCCAACTGGAGAAAGGATCCCAAGTTCTCTTGGAGCAATCCTAATAATGCCCTGAATCCTCAAGCATAGAATAACCAGAACCAGGAAGGACCTAGATTGCTGACTCGACAGCAACCGCAGCAGCAGCAACAACAACCACCAGCTGCCACAACTAGTATACTGGAACAGACTCTGGCTACATTTATGTCTCAAACAGGAACCTATATTGAGAACATGAATCACTTTGTCAAGAAGACGGAGACATTCATGGATAAAACAGAGATGCGGATGACCAATCATGAAGCCACTCTGAAATCATTAGAGACACAGATGGGTCAGGTTTCCCAGCATATTAAACCAAGGCAGAATGGAGGATTTCCTAGCGATACTGAAAACGCTAGACAACCCACACATGAGCAGTGTAAAGCCATCATTACTAGGAGTGGGAAGAAACTACCAGGGCCAGAGAAGGAAGCTGAATCAGTTAAGAAACCAGCCTTGGAGTCGACTGTCGAGGAAGCTGCCCCGACAGGTAATAAACAGCCTGCTGCTGATGAGCCTGTCACGACAACAGAAAGGACAGAGGAAAAAGATGAAGAACCTAAACCTCCTCAGATCCGTATGTAGTGGGAATGACGTATTGCTGATTATCATCCCCCACCTCCTTTTCCTCAGCGGTTACAGAAATTGAAACAGGAATCACAGCTTAAAAAGATTTATGATATTTTTAAGCAGGTTCATATCAATATTCCATTGTTAGATGTCGTTAGGGAGATGTCTGGTTATGCCAAATTTCTCAAGGATGCCATGTCAAAGAAATCCAGACTTGGGGAATTTGAAACGGTTAAGATGACATAAGGATGCATGAGTATTCTGCACAAGCATCCACCCCAAAAGAAGAAGGATCTTGGGAGCTTCATCATACCATGCGTAATCGGAGACAAATTTGTGGGTAAGGCACTTTGTGATCTTGGTGCTAGTATAAATTTAATGCCCAAATCTGTTTTTCAGAAATTAGGTATTGGAAAAGCTCGGCCCACAACAGTATTACTGCAGCTGGCAGACCGCTCTTACGTTCATCCAGAAGGAAAAATTGAAGATATTCTGGTAAGAGTGGATAAGTTTATTTTTCCTGCTGACTTTCTTGTCTTAGATTGTGAAGCAGATGAAAATGCACCAATCATCCTGGGGCGACCCTTCTTAGCCACAGGAAGATCACTGATTGATGTGGAAAAAGGAAAACTCACCATGAGAGTGAACGATCAAGAAATCAAATTGAATGTTCTCTAAGAAATGAAACATGCTGATGCATAAGAAGAATGCAAGGTTATCACTAAAGTTACCCTTGACCAACCCTACATCAGGTCGGGCTGCCACGACATAAAAATTGGTCACTGCCTCGGCAACCACTTAGAAGACTGACATGACAGCACCGACGACAGCAGCTCCTCAGAATCTGATACTGAAGATCAAGAGGAGGTAAATTGGATAGGCAATCGTCCAGGTAAGTTGTTCGAGCCTTTAAACTATACTTCGGATAACCATGTAATTCAAAAGCCATCAATTGTTGACCCCCCTGTTATAGATCTTAAGCCCCTGCCAGGGCAGTTAAAATATGTTTTCCTTGGTTTAAATGATACGTTGCCCGTAATCATCTCTTCCAAGTTGATGCAGGAACATGAACAGCAGGTAATAGAGATGCTGCAGCAGCACAAGAAGGCTATTGGATGGACGATAGCTGATATCCAAGGCATCAGTCCGGCATTATGCATGCATAAAATTCTTTTAGAGGATGGTCATAAGCCGACCATTGATGCACAAAGACGTCTGAACCATGCTATGCAAGAAGTAGTGCGTAAAGAGATAATCAAATGGCTAGATGCTGGAATAATCTACGCCATCTCGGATAGCAAGTGGGTGAGCCCGGTGCAGTGCGTTCCCAAGAAAGAAGGAAAGACCGTGGTAACCAATGAAGATAACGAGCTAATCCCAACCAGGACTGTGACCGGTTGGAGGGTTTGTATGGACTACCGGAAGCTTAACAAAGCTACCCGGAAGGACCACTTTCCTTTACCCTTTATTGATCAAATGCTTGTTAGATTAGCGGGTAAACCTTACTATTGTTTTCTTGATGGTTACTCATGTTACAATCAAATAGCCATCGCACCGGAAGATCAAGAAAAGACGACGTTCACATGCCCCTATGGAACTTATGCTTTTCGGAGAATGCCTTTTGGACTTTGTAATGCACCAGCCACCTTTCAAAGGTGCATGATGGCAATATTCTTCGATATGGTGGAGGATTTCCTAGAAATATTTATGGATGACTTTTCAGTCTTTGGAGACAACTTTGAAAGCTACCTAGGCAACCTACAGAAGGTGCTCGAGAGATGTGAAAAAGCAAACTTGGTATTGAACTAGGAAAAGTGTCACTTCATGGTGGATGAAGGGATAGTCCTTGGCCATAAAATTAGTTGATGTGGCATAGAAGTCGACATAGCTAAAATAGAAGTGATAGAAAAGATGCCGCCACCCACCATAGTTAAGGGAATCAGAAGTTTCTTAGGACATGCTGGTTTTTATCGGAGGTTCATTACGAACTTTTCAAAGATCACCAAGCCCTTATGCCATCTTCTGG
The DNA here is from genome assembly GCA_958450335.1 of Hibiscus tridactylites. Classification (NCBI taxonomy): domain Eukaryota; kingdom Viridiplantae; phylum Streptophyta; class Magnoliopsida; order Malvales; family Malvaceae; genus Hibiscus; species Hibiscus tridactylites. The sequence continues at coordinate 31,772,080 of OY288273.1, read as the reverse complement.
AGCAGAATCGTCCCTTCAACTTTAACACTGAATGTACTGAGGCATTCAAGGTTCTAAAAGAAAAGCTGGTAACAGCCCCAATAGTACAGCCACCAGATTGGACACTACCGTTTGAGATCATGTGTGATGCTAGTGACTATGTTGTCGGGGCAGCACTTGGGCAGAGGAAAGATAAACTTTTTCATGTCATATATTATGCCAGCAAAACATTGAACGACGCCCAAGTGAACTACACCACCACAGAGAAGGAACTATTAGCTGTGGTATTCTCCATTGACAAGTTCCGTTCTTATATACTTGGAACGAAGGTCATAGTCCACACAGACCACTCTGCATTGAAGTATATGTTCACCAAAAAGGATGCAAAGCCTCGACTGATACGTTAGATTCTGCTACTGCAAGAGTTCGACCTTGAAATCAAGGACAAAAAGGGGACAGAGAATCAAGTTGCAGATCACTTGTCAAGGTTGGAGAAGGGAAAGAATCTACCGGCAGACGAGACAAACATACTGGAGACCTTCCCTGATGAGCAGTTGTTTGCTGCCACAATCACTGCCGCGGCAGCCATGGCGGCAGGTAAGTCTTCTGAACTCCCCTGGTATGCTGATTTCGTTAATTTTTTAGTTAGCGGAACAACTCCTCCTGACCTTAATTATCAAGCTAGGAAGAGGTTCCAAAATGATGTTAAGCATTATTATTGGGACGAACCTCTTCTTTTCAAAATTTGTGCAGATCAGGTTATAAGGAGATGTGTACCACAGGATGAACAAGAAGATATACTTCATCACTGTCATGCTTCACAGTATGGAGGACACTTAGGAGGTAACAAAACTGCTTCCAAGGTTTTGCAGTCGGGATTCTATTGGCCGTCATTGTACAAAGATGCTCAAATATTCTACAAGAACTATGACAAGTGTCAACGAACTGGAAACATATCAAGGAGACACGAGATGCCGCTGCAAAATATTCTTGAAGTCGAGATCTTCGACGTTTGGGGGATAGATTTTATGGGACCATTCCCATCTTCATGTGGGAACTTATATATCCTCCTGGCAATGGATTATGTGTCCAAGTGGGTTGAAGCAATCGCCACTCAGAAAAATGATGCCAAGACGGTTCAAAGGTTTTTGCATAAAAACATTTTTTCCATATTCGGCATCCCTAAGGCGATCATCAGTGATGAAGGGAGGCATTTTGACAATAGGGTTATAGCTGCTGCCTTGAAAAAGTATGGTGTCAAACATTGGATTGCAACAGCATACCACCCTCAGACCAATGGACAGGCTGAAATATCCAACAGAGAGGTCAAGAACATTCTAGAAAAGATGGTTAAGCCAACTCGGAAAGACTGGTCTCTACACCTCAATGGTGCATTAAGGGCCTACAGGACAGCGTTCAAAACTCCATTGGGAATATCTCATTATCGGCTGATTTACGGGAAAACGTGCCATTTACCTGTCGAGATTGAGCACAGAGCATACTGGGCCATCAAAGCAGTTAATATGGACTTGGAAAAAGCAGGGCAGAAAAGGCTACTTGATCTGAACGAAATTGAAGAAATTCGAACAATGGCCTATGACAACGCAAGAATTTACAAGGACAAGACCAAAAAGTGGCATGACAAGAAGTTGCTGCCACGACAGTTCTGCCCCAGGCAGCTTGTGTTGCTTTTTAACTCTAGGTTGAAACTTTTCCCAGGGAAGCTGAAATTTAGATGGTCTGGCCCATTCCAAGTGGTGCAGGTTTTTCCCCATGGTGCCATCACGATCAGATCTTTAAAAGACGGGCACTAATTCAAAGTCAATGGACAGTGATTGAAGCATTATCAGGGGACTGAAGCCCCAAGAATGCAGGAAGTGGTTACCTTAGGAGATGCCCCACCTGGCATCCCTAATTTAACCTAAATTTTATTTTTATTTATTTTTATTATTTATTATTTATATATTAGGAAATTAGAATTATTTTATTTTTAGGAAATAACATCTTTATTTTTATTGTTTTTAGGAAATAAAGGAAACAAGAAGAAAAGGAGAAGTGAATTCAGCCCACCATCTTTCTATCAGCCCAAAAAGCCCAACTTTGGAGCCTGTCGTTACAGCTGCTGTGACAGACGCGGAAAATACAGCCTATCGACACGTTGTCGCGGCAGACGCGCAGCAGACACGTAAACGCGTGACAGACGCGTCAGAAACCGCGTAACAGTTGGCCTCGTTATTCGCGCTTGTCGTTACAACTCCAACGGGCAGCAAACTCTCCCCTATATAAACCCCGTTTTACTATTCATTTTTCACTTACTTCTACTCTTCTTACTTGCATTCTCTAGAATTTTTACTTGCTTCCATTTTTTTCTTACACAATCCTTGCAACCATGTCTTCTAGAAACACCCGCCGAAGTGCTGCTTCAGGCTCTGCCCCGGCAGCATCAACCCCACGATCCTTCCAGATTCGTGACATGTGGGAGGAGAAGGGCTTTATCTACACTTCCAAGGATGGGAACCTGGGACTGCAGCCGTTTATCGCTAGGAAAATCAAAGCCCTATAGTGGCAGATATTCGTAGAACAACCAGAGGAGATGAATGTGTCTCTTGTCCGAGATTTTTATGCTGCCATCGGCAGCAGAAACGCGACAACAGTCACAGTCAGAGGGAGAGAGGTGCCCTTCGAGCCAGAATATATCAACACTCTCTATGGATTTTATGTGGGCAGCAACGAAGATGGCCACTAGCAATTTCTCGAGAGTCTAGACCCTGCTGCCTACGACGCTGTCATGGCAGAGCTCACGGACGAAGGTACCCAGTGGAACACTAATCCAAAAAACCCGAGGACGGTGAAGAGAGTTCAACTCACCTCGAAAGCCAAACTGTGGAACGCCTTCATCAAAAAGTGAATCATGCCATCCTCGCACAATACAATCGTAGATCAACCCAGGTTAGCCCTCATTCATTCTATTCTACATGAGAGGCTGATTAACGTTGGCAGCTACATCCTGGAGAGTATATTGGAATGTGCACACCGGCTGACAGGACCACTCTTCTTCCCATATCTCATCACCGCCCTCTGTCGCGGCCATCATGTACCCGAAGCTGCCACTGATTTACGAGTCCAAGGGAAGGGCTGGAGTGAGCGAAATATACTCAGCCTGATGGAACTCACTGCTGCCACCCCGCTGTCGTCCTTTGACCCTACTACCACAGCAGCAGAGCCGACAGAACCAACCGACAATGAGCCTGCTGCCACAGAACCCAGGCAGCCTAGAGCAGCAGCACCTCCGGCCGACACCTCCTCCCAGATCCTTGCTGCCATACAAAAGATGGAGGAACGACAGCTCGGCCTCATGAGCTTCATCAGGGATTTTACCACAGCCCCGGTACAATTTATTCAAACCTCTCTTAATTTCCCTGATGTTGTATTTCCTACCTTCCCAAACCAGTATTTTGCTGCCACTACTCCTGCCCATACCCCTACACCTTCTGCCACGCCCAAGACACCTTCTGCAGCGTCCACACCGACCCCTACCACAACAACTGCAGGCAGCAATCGCGCAGCGACACCTCTGTCCGAGGAACCAAGAGAAGGATGCCTTCAGAAGAACTCGATGCCTTCATAGTGGGTTTCTCCTCTTCCTCAATTTGGGAGGAATCTGACAACGAACCCTCTGTCAAGAGGAATTTATCCAAAGAGTTCACACCAGTTAAGCGGCAGAAAACGGTGGCAGACAAGAACAAGAAAGATAGCGGTAGTGGCAGTAGCAGCGACAGCAGTAGCAGCAGTAGCAGCTTCGAGGTTCAGGTAGTGGAGAAACCTCCTCACATCCCCCTACCCGTATTCAACCTCCAAGGGAGGCCAAAACGAAAAATACATCTGCCTCCCCCATCCGCCAGCCAGCCAAGAAGGCCCCTGCCTGCCGACAGATCCGACTGAGCAGCAGCAGCGACGACAGCGCCTAAAATTTAAGTTTCTTACCTTATATTGTTGTCTACCTTTTGATATTTTGTGATGTACTTTTTTTTATTTTCTTTTTACTGTCATTTGCATTGAGGGCAATGCAACCCTTGAGTTTGGGGGTGGCATCCCTCCATTAATGGAGTCTTTTAAGTTTAAAAATTGAGGTCACTATCGAGGCAGTTTGGTGATCATTGCATTCAAAGACCGAGACGAGTCAATTGCTTTCCACACTATGACGCAATCTAATCTGGCCCATTATATCATCTTGATTTCTCAATCTTTATTTAATTGCTTTAGTTTATGATTTTTAGTTTAGTTAAAATCCAAAACTCCTTTACTTGTGTTTTTACTTTTACTTTTTCTTTTTCAGTACGAGAAGATAATTGAAGAAAGCCATCCCAATCCCTGTGGAGACGATACTCTGATACTTATCATTATATTACTTGAGACGTGTACACTTGCACTAATTGTGGAGCACCTTTTACACGCAACACACTGCCACAGAACCTATTTCCCCTGTCAAAGATGAAATTGCCAAGTCTGCTACGCCACAAGAATCAAATGATGAAAGTGAGTAGAAACCTACTGCCCCTACCGAGTCTACTGCAACACGAACTTAATCTGAGCCGGTGAAGGTTGTGAAAGACACCCCTGCCTCTACTGCTGCCCAAGGGTGGAGCAGAAAGAAGATGATGGCTCCTGACCGTGGAAGCTTATCCTAGAGAAAGACTCGAGCCAAGTTAGCAGCTGAAGCCCGTGTCACCCAAGGAGGAGTCTCTTCTGAAAATGAGTCTTCTTCTTCCTAACTCTTTGCATTTCATTTGCATTCACATAATCATGCATTTTTATTTTTATTTTTATTTTTTGTTTTTATTGTATATATGTGTTGTTTCATGCATTGAGGATAATGCACATCTTGGGTTTGGGGTGTGCATTTTCTCGCATTATGTCATACATTCCATGTTTAAATGTTTGTTGCCATGTCATGCAATTCATATAGTTTAGTTGCATACTGAACCATTAAAATAAAAGTGAAAAGGAAATTTTGTCTCGGCCGATCTTTGAAGCATGTTAACATTTGTTAGGCAAGTTTAATTTGACCTAGGTGTTTGTCCGATGAGGAAATTTAATATCTTTAGATGCTCATGCCAGCAAGATAGTATGCCAAGATTTCTTGGCAATTGATCTCTAGTTTAGGGAATTGAATTTACACTTAACACGTGATATGTATCTAGTTCCCAAGCAAACTTAGACTGTTTGAAACTACGCTCAGATTCTAATAAAAAAAGAACGCCAAGGTAAAAAAGGATATTGCACCAATGTGTGCCAAATCCTGAAGAACTTTAGAACACTCCTCTGCCTAGGAATAATTATTAACTCGGGGCTTCGTGGTTTGCTCCCTCTTAGTTCTCAAGACAACATGACTTAAGGTATGAGTGTAATAGATTAGTAAGTGATGTAATTTGGACTAACGTGGGTATTCGTGGTATACTCCCTCTTGTATCTCACGCCAAACAGTGCACGACGCTACCCTAATCTAATGCCAGCAATATAATAATAATAATAATAATAATAATAATAATAATAATAATAATAATAATAATAATAATAATAATAATAATAATAATAATAATAATAATAATAATAATAATAATAATAATAATAATAATAATAATAATAATAATAATAATAATAATAATCTGAGTTTAGGAAGTAAAATTGGATAAGAGAGTGAAAGAATATTTGATGCATATTGCCTACACATCATGTACTCTTCATGATCTTAGACTAGAATTATATTGCAGCTCTTAAATTACTATCTGTTTGGCATTACTGCACTGAGATAACTGAGGACAGACCTATGCCAACTTTTACTTGCCAGCATCGATTGACTTGCCAACCAAAACTTTGCTGAGGTATCATTTTCATCGTTTTAATTTTATTTTTCATTACTTGAGGACAAGCAATGAGCTAGGTGTGGGAGAGTTGACGCTCCAAAAGTACTAATTTTTATGCTTATTTCACATGCTCTTCCTTGTCTTTTAAGTACATTTAGTTGCATTTAGGTCACAAAATCATGCATTGCATAAAGAGTAAGGATTCATTGTTATGCTAGTGTGAAGGGTTGTTTTTGGCACCGTTTTGTATGTTGGCATAACTGATGGAACAACAGCTAGTAGAGCAGGAGCAGATTAGCCCATGAAGAAGACGGCGCCAAGGAGGATGCCAAGTAGTCGTTGGAACAGAAGGACCTTTAATGCCAAGCACCGGTTGGCAGAGAAGAACATTTGATGCCAGGCCAAGAAGATGTTGACCCCGAAAAAATAGGACCAGATCAGGCTACGAGAAAATAGGTATTGGATCAATCTCCAAAAAAATAGCTGACAAGCAGTGCCAAGCGCGGTTGGTAGTACCATGCCGAGCTACGATGCCAGAAGAGTAATGGCATGATGACGTCAGCCCTAATCTAATCGTCCTTATGATTCAAACGCTGGATAAGATGATCACCTCCCTTATCTCTGCACGTTCAAATTCAAATCCAAGCTAATCCTAGGCTATGCATGGAGTTCTATTTAAACCCGTTCAAAGCAAAATTGAAGGGCGAACAAGGAAGGAGAATGATCGGAGATAAGGTTCAACATTCGACCAAGAGCCTGGATGTGAAGAGCTGCATCGAGAGACCCTCTTCTAGCCCATCCTCTTTGTTGTTATTTTATTTTTACTTAGTTTTAATGATGATGGATGCTAAAAACGATAATGGTTTTTTGGTTGATACCCTCACCATGAACTAATTTCATAGTTGGTGAGGGGTGGTTGCGTTTGAACATAATGTTTTTGTTTAGTTTTTAATAAATTGACACTGCCTCAGTATTATTTTTCATGTCTGACATGTTTGCTATTTTTAAGTGTGATGTCAAGCGACAGCGGGCACTCTCTTTCTAAAATACTATGCCAAGCGACGGCTGGCAAAGTTAGCCGATTGCAACTCAATATCATAACTGACTTGGGTGGCGACAATCAGATTCTAGATATTAAGGTGAGATGCTTCGAGAGAAGTTGTTCAAGTAGATGAACTTACTTCGGGAGTGAAATCTGCCCCTCATGAGTAAAGATTGATACTTAATCGAATTGGTTTATGAAAAAATTCACTATAGACGTATAGAGGTTTTTCCATGATTAATTTAGGGCAATGCTATTGACAGAATCATTGCTACCTTTAAATCTGCTCGGCAAACAATGCCAAGACAGGTTTTATTCAAGGATGGCATGGCATGAATAGCGTGAAAACCAGGCACTCCTTGCCGACACTCGTCATTTGCTAAGACACCTTCCTTGCCAGTGTTTTAATTTACTTTTCGTACTTTTATTATCTTTTCATTTTCTTTCAAAACCACTCTACATCAAAAACATATTTTTCACAAGACAAGTAATTAGCAAAGCAATTGAATTCCAAACGCAATCTTTGTGGGATCGACACTCAGCTTAACTATTGTATTACTTGCAGACTGTGTATACTTTCACGCATAGATTTTCTTGGCATTGTTTCTATATTTTCTACATATTTCAAGCCCTATTGCCAGCGATTATTCATCCACGCTGAGAGTCTACAGAACCTATGACTTTTCCTCGCCTGTCTGAAACTTTTGTGTCAGGGGGATTCATCCACCCCAAAAAGATTAAGAAAGATGAAGAAGATGAGCTGGGAAAATGTTAGAAACTTTGGATATCAATGTTGTGACTGAAGAAGTGAGTGAAGGAATATACTTAAAGGGGATACGTCCTTACACCCCGAGAACTATTCTGAACAATTGGACTGCTGAAGAACTCCTCACAATGTTTAGGAGTGTTTTAGAGTAATGTCCAGAATACACTTGTTACTCTTGCCCAACAGCAACAAGGGTCTTTTCGTAAAGGGCTTATGCTTATGGTCCTTGTGTCAATGAAATATTACTTTTTTGTGGGCTAAAGGGTCAAATTTGCCCCTGTAGTAATCCGAAATCAGCAATGTTGCCCCTACTTTTTTTTCTTCGTAATTTTGCCCTCAATCAGTCAATTGTAACAATGTAGCCCTTTGACCGATGTTGACCGTTAAAGTGCTGACGTGGCAGTTAACGGTGAAGTCAGTCATGCAATTTTGCCCTCAAAGTCATACAATTGCAGCAATTTTGCCCTCGGTTTATTTAATTTTTTGAGTTGAACTTTTACATACAGAATATATAAAAAATCGATTAAAAATTAGTGTAAATATCCTTTGGGTCCCTGCTAATTTTAAAAATAAACAAAGTGAGAACTCTCACAAAATATTCTTCATTTTTTAAAAAATATATAAACTTAATAAAAATAAATAAGATATTCAAAAATATTAAAAATAAAAACCAATATAAAAAATAAAATGTATTAGAAATTATAAAATAATAAAAATATAAATACAAAAATTTTAAAAGTATTTATAAAGTATTAAAAATGAACAATTTCATAAAATGATAAAATATAAACATAAAGTTATAAATAAATAATAATCAAAATTGACGTAGAAAAACGGGAAAAATTGGTAAAATTCTTCAATTTTTTAATACCAAATACTTTTTAATTTTTTATATTTATATTTTATTATTTATAATTTCTAATATATTTTAATTTTTATATTAGTTTTTGTTTTCAATATTTTTTTGAATATTTTCTTTATTTTTATTAAGTTTATGGATTTTTTTAAAAAAATTGAAGAATGTTTTGATTTTTTGTGAGAGTTCTCACTTTGCTTATTTTTAAAATTACCGGGGACCCAAGTGATATTTACGCCAATTTGTTAATCGATTTTTCATATATTCTATTTGTAAAAGTTCAACTCAAAAAACTAAATTCTTTATGCAATTTTATTCAAAAACTAAATAAACCGAGGGCAAAATTGCTGCAATTGTATGACTTTGAGGGCAAAATTGCATGACTGACTTCACCGTTAACTGCCACGTCAGCACTTTAACGGTCAACGTCGGTCAAAGGGCAACATTGTTACAATTGACTGACTTTGAGGGAAAAATTACGAAGAAGAAAAAAGTAGGGGCAACATTGCTGATTTCGGATTACTACAGGGGCAAATTTGACCCTTTAGCCCTTTTTTGTGTATCTTTAAATAAAAATTTCTTTTACTTTTACTCTTATCCATATACTTATACTATTGACCATTCTCAATTTGTTTGTTCCAATGGATATCATTATTTCGTGTCAGGTCCCCTGATATCAATGTATCGAGCGACACTGAAATTGATCTGGAACCCATTTTTGAGCTAGGCATGTGTCTAGATGGACCTCTGGATTTTGAAGAAGATCTAGATTGTGATATATCTTCTGATCTGTTGAGAATGGTTGAACAAAAGGAAAAACAAATCTTGCCTCACAAAGATTCAGTAGAGATGGTGAACCTGGGTGATGAAAATGAGAAGAAAGAAGTGAGGATTGGGACATACAATATCGCGGAAACACGACACGATCTCGTCGAGCTACTCCTTGAATTTAGATATATCTTTGCAAGGTCCTACCAAGACATGCCTGGTTGAACACAGATGTGGTTGTACATAAACTTCCTATAAAACAAGGTTACAAGCCGGTCCAACAGAAACGTCGGAGAATGAGGACTGATATACTCCTGAAAATAAAAGAAGAAGTAAAGAAACAGTATGATGTTGGGTTTCTGGGAGAAGTTAAATATTCAGAGTGGGTGGCTAATATAGTTCTCGTTCCAAAGAAAGACAACAAGGTCCGCATGTATGTTGATTATCAGGATCTAAACAAAGCCATCCCGAAAGATAACTTCCCATTTCCTCACATCGACATCCTTGTCGACAATACAACAAAACACTTGTTGTTCTCCTTGATGGACAATTTTTCAGGCTATAACCAGATAAAGATGTATCCTGATGATATGGACAAGACTACGTTCGTGACATAAAGGAGAACCTTTTGTTACAAGGTAATGCCTTTCGGACTTAAAAATGCAGGGGCAACACACCAACGAGCCATGGTCACTCTATTCCATGATATGATACACAAAGAAATTGAAGTGTATGTTGACGAAATGATTGCCAAATCTCAAATGGAAGAGGAACATGTGGCAGTCTTGAGAAAACTATTCTTGAGACTAAGAAAATACCAATTAAAGTTGAATCCAGCCAAATGTACCTTTGGGTTGCATCAGGAAAATTGTAGTGTTTCATAGTCAGCGAAAGGGGCATTGAAGTTGATCCAGGTAAGGTCAAAGCCATTCGGGTTCTACCACCCCACACACTCAGAAAGAAGTAAGAGGCTTCTTAAGAAGATTAAATTACATTGCTCGGTTCATCTCATAATTGACTGAAAAATGTGATCCCATCTTCTATCTTCTTAAAAAGCATAACCCAAGAGAATGAGATGATAAATGTCAAGAAGCCTCTGACAAGATCAAGAACTACATGTCAAACGCGCCAGTCCTAATATCGCCTATCCCAAATAAGCCATTGATTATGTACTTAACTGTCTCTGAGAATTCTATGGGATGCGTACTCAGACAACATGACGAGTCGGGAAAGAAATAAAGGGAAATCTATTATCTTAGTAAGAAGTTCACATAATGCGAAGCGAGATATTCGCCAATCGAGAAATTGTGATGTGCCTTGGTTTGGACTACAATGAGACTAAGACAATCCATGTTGTATCATACAACCTAGCTAATCTCAAATCTTGGTCCTCTTAAATATTTGATGGAGTCAACTGCACTAACGGGAAGAATGGCCAAATGGTAGATTTTGTTATCTAAATTCGATTTGGTTTATGTAAGCCAAAAAGCCATAAAAGGGAGTGCAATGGTCGACTTCTTAGCTAGTCGAGCTCTAGAAGATTATGAACCTCTAAACTTTGATTTCCCAAATGAAGATTTGATGTGCATTACGACTGTGGAGGAAGGATCCCTAGAAGATAAATGTTGTAGACTAAACTTTGATGGCGCCTCAAATGTCGTGGGCAAAGGAATCGGGGAAGTGTTAGTCTCGCCAGAGGGTGATCACTACCCTTTCGCTAGTAATATCGATTTTGATTGCACAAATAACATAACAAAATATAAAGCATGTGTCATGGGAATTCGAGCCACTATCGAGCACAAAATTAAATCATTGAAGGTATACGGGGACTCAATGCTCATGATCTATCAGCTCCAAGGATAATGGGGGAACCAGAGATTCAAAAGAAATGGATTATCGAAATCTCGTTCTGGATCTAATCAAGGAGTTCTACGAGATTACCTTCCATTATCTTTTGCGAGAGGATAACCAAATGGCGGACGCCTTGGTTACTCTGTATTCGTTGAATAAAGTCAACAAGCAGTCTGATTTGATGTCTATACAAATGAGTATATATCAAACTCTAACCTACTGTTATAATATTGAGGAAGGTGAAAAAGATGAACATCCTTGGTATCATTACCTTTTGCAGTACATAAAAAGTTGTGACTATTCAGAGCAAGCTACTGAGAATGAAAAGAGGACACTGCGAAGGCTATCAAGTGAGTATGTTCTTGATGGTGAAATCTTGTACAAGAGAAAGAAAGATCAAGTGCTATTGCGATGTGTAGATGTCGTTGAAGCCAAAAAAGATTCTCGAAGAAGTCCATGAGGGTGTATATGGAACGCACGTCAATAGATTCACAATGGCAAGGCAAATTATGAGATTTGGCTATTATTGGTCAACTATGGAACAGGACTACATCAACTGCGCCAAAAAATCCATAAGTGTCAAATTTATGCCGACAGAATTCATGTTCCTCAATCACCACTACATGTCATGAACTCTCTATGGTCGTTTTCCATGTGGGGCATGGATTTCATTGACCATATATCACCAAATGCTTCTAATGGGCATCGGTATATCTTTTTGGTTATTGATTACTGCACCAAGTGGGTAGAAGCAGCCACTTACCCTAATGTCACCAAATCGTTAGTGTGTAGATTCCTGAAGAAAGAGATCATATGTCGGTATGGGATGCCAAAAAGTATCATATCTGATAATGCATTGAATTTTAACAATAAGACCATTAAAGAAGTATGCAAACAGTTCAAGATATGATACCATAATTCCTCACCATATCGTCCAAAAATGAATGGAGCAGTGGAAGCAACCAACAAGAATATCAAGAAGATTATTGGAAAGATGGTAGAAACTTATAAAGATTGGCATGAAAAGTTACCATTTGCTCTGTATGCTTGTCGTACAACGGTCATAACCTCTACCAGGGCAACCTCTTTTTCCCTAGTTTATGGGATGAAAGTGGTGCTACCCATCGAGGTCAAAATTCCTTCCCTCCAAATTTTGTCGGAATTGAAATTAGATGAAGCAGAATGGATCCAAGCCAGACATGACCAGCTTGCTTTGATCGAAGAAAAAAGACTGAAAGCCATTCGACATGGTCAAATGTACCAAAAATGATGATGTGAGCCTATAATAAGAAGGTTCACCCAAGAGAATTCTAGGAGGGGACCTAGTGCTAAAAAAGATATTGCAGATTTAGAGAGATTCTCGGGGGAAATGGACACTAAATTGGGAAGGCTCGTACGTCGTGAAAAAGGCCTTTTCCGGAGGAGCTCTAATTTTGGCTGAAATGGATGGTAAAGAGTTACCTAGCTCTTTAGTAAAGAAATACTTCACTTGAAAAAAAGGACGGAATCAAATGAGGTTTTTGAGTTGAAAACCTGAAAAGGACGGTACGAATTTTGATGGAAGGAAATGAATTTTGCAAGTTGAAATATCGACAAAGCACCCGAGGTCTCCTAGACACGTGAAGGCTCCTGGCGCGCAAATCTGGCGAAGCTCGTTCGTTTGATATCTAGGGACCTAATTTTGTCTTTTTGCTTCATTCTCTTTTAATGTTTTCCACCTAAATGTCATGAACTTTATTTTTCAAATAAATCCTTCCTTTCATCTTATATCCTTGTTTACACAAGTATTATACATTGACATAATGATCAATAAGCTAACAAATATAATATGACCTCTGATACATATCCGGTTTGTGATGACCGAATTCGTATGTGATGTTGCCCGATCGTGATTCTAGTATGAACTTGCAAACTTGAAACTTGAGTGTGGAAGTGATGTATTTGGAATGAAGATGGTGAAAGTTGTTGTTTTAATAGGTGCTGAAATGGTTGGTGATTATGGTTTGAAAGATAGATGTAAGGGGAAAATGGATACAAGTTGATATGGATGGAATAGAATCGGTGTAGAACAAGGAAGAACCAACAAGATAGTGAATGTTGACCGAACCTTACACATTCTTACCTTTTGTGAAATGATGGAAGAAGGTTGGATTGTGACCCTTTAGCTATAATTGAGCTAAGAACCAACAATATAATCAAATGGAAGTGATGGTGGAAGGGTGGAACGTGACCCGCTAGCTAGAAAGCTAGGAACCAATGCTATAAACAGAATGGAATGAAAAGGGGAAATTTGCCACAAGACTAGCTTGAAAGCTGATAAAGTTCTTAAAGAACAATGAAGAGAACACTCTCATATATTTCCATTCAAAAAAAGGTCCTTACAAAGGCAAATGAGCTTCCTATTTATAGTACATGGCAGCCTAGAATTTGAATGGAGAAAACAATGCATTAAGGCTCCAATTTATGACATTCAATGGTTTGTCTTCAATCCTATCAAGTGTGGCTTGCCATTTGTGTATTTTAGAATGAATTTGGACATAATAAGGCTTGAATGAAGACTTATACACGTCCAAGTGATGGATCCTTTGATATTCCACTTGCTTGGCTCTTAAAAGTGCATGTAGATGACTTGGAATGAATCTGCCCATGTTTGCATCTAAGTGTATGTGTCTCTTCCATTTCCTTTCTTTATTTCTCAACTTTATTGGCTGAATAAAAGCATAATAAAGTCTTCTAAATGCTTCATCCTCCATGGAATTCAAAAAGACCCTCTCTTTGAATGATGATAAAGATGACATGTCTCCTTGAAGAAGATGAAAAGTCTTCAATTGTTTCCATCTTAATCCCAACGTGTAATGACACTAAAAACACATAAAATATTTATCAAAATATGATAAAAATGGTATGCAAACTTAAAGAATTAATTGAACAAGTTCAATGAATGAACTAGTTTAATTAATGAACCTCATGCTTAAATGAAACACGTATATAAGTGAAGTATTTTCATAAATGAAGTGCTTGCAACAACAAGCATATTTATTCTCATGGAATGAATGAACTATTATGCAACTACTCATGCAAATTCTTATGCAACTTATTTCAACTTTCTATCAAACTCAAAACGTTGCAAGATCTAATTGTTGTTGTCATTTCTTCATTCATTTTCCAGCATTGGCAAAGCAAACTTTCCACAATATCTTGAATCATTTTAGCTCTTGCACGAGTCATAGGACCTCTAAAAAATTCATTGGGATTCTTGCTGGTTGTGGTCACATCAGTCCCTCCCTCTTGAAATCGATTTGCCCCCAAATCGTCACCTACATCATAAGGAGATAGATCAGCAACATTGAAAGTAGCACTCACATTATACTCACAGGGAAGGTCTATTTGATAAGCATTATCATTAATCCTCTTGACCACTTGGAAAGGACCATCTCCTCGAGGCATAAGTTTTGATTTGCGTTGGGCTGGAAACCTCTCTTTCCTCAAGTACAACCAAACCCAATCTCCTGGTTCAAAAGTTATTCGTTAACTCCTTTTGTTAGCTTGCTGCTCATATTGCTTTGTTCTCCTCTCAATGTTCTCTCGCACTTGTTTGTGAAGCTTCTTCACAAATTCAGCTCTATTTTGCCCATCCTTATTTTTGAATTGATCAATAGGCAAATGAAGCAAATCAATTGGGGTCAAAGGATTGAAACTATATACCACTTCGGTTGGAGAACATTTAGTGGCGGTATGCATGGAGCGATTGCATGCAAACTCAACATGTGGCAAGTCCTCTTCCCAAGTCCTTAGATTCTTGTGTATAATTGTCCTAAGAAGCATGGACAATACACGATTGACAACTTTAGTTTGGCCATTCGTTTGTGGATGACAAGTTGTAGAAAACAACAGCTTTGTTCCAATCTTACTCCATAGCGTCCTCCAAAAGTGACTCAAGAACTTCACATCTCGATCAGACACAATAGTTCTCGGAACTCCATGTAATCTACAACTTCCCTAAAAAATAGATTAGCAATATGGGAAGCATCATTAGTCTTGTTGCATGGAATGAAATGAGCCATTTTTGAGAATCTATCTACTACAACAAAAATGGAATCTTTGTTATTCCTTGTGCGTGGAAGTCCTAGCACAAAATCCATGGAAATATCCTCCCATGGTGCATTTGGAATTGGTAATGGTGTGTAAAGTCCATGGGGCATGACTTTGGACTTTGCCTTCTTACATGTGATGCAATGCTCACACCACTTCTCCATGTCTCGTTTCATCTTTGGCCAATGCAAATGTTCTTGCAATATATAGTGCGTTTTGGTCACTTCAAAGTGTCCCATTAGTCCTCCACAATAGGCCTCTTTGATAAGCGATTCTCTAATGGATCCTTGAGGGATACAAAGCTTTCCTTCCTTGAAAAGATACCCATCAACCCTACAAAACTTCTCATATGTTCCTTTTTCACAAGCTTTGTAAATTTCACCAAAATCATAATCAGATTCATAAAGCTCTTTGATTAAGGCAAAACCTACCAATCTAGAATCCAAAAGGTTAAGAAGAGTATACCTTCTTGATAAAGCATCAGCAACAACATTATCCTTACCCTTCTTATATTTGATAACATATGGGAATGTTTCTAGGAATTCAACCCACTTGGCATGTCTCTTATTAAGCTTGTGTTGTCCCTTCAAGTGTTTCAGCGCCTCATGATCCGTGTGGATGATAAACTCCTTAGGCCATAGATAGTGTTGCCACGTTTCTAATGCCCTCGTGAGAGCATACATCTCCTTGTCATAAGTTGAATAATTTAGAGCTGATCCACTTAATTTCTCGCTGAAATATGCAATAGGGCGTCCTTCTTGAGATAATACAGCTCCAACTCCTAAACCTGATGCATCACATTCAATTTCAAAAACTTTATCAAAATCAGGTAAAGATAATAAGGGTGCATTGGTTAAAAGTTGTTTAATCAAACAAAAAGACTTCTCTTGTTCGTCTCCCCAAAAGAAGCTAGAGTTCTTTTTGATAACTCCGGTCAAAGGTGCGGCTATGGTGCTGAAATTGGGAACAAACCGGCGATAGAAACTAGCAAGTCCATGAAAACTCCTCACTTGACTAATGTTAGTAGGTCTCGGCCATTCCTCAATTGCTTTAATTTTTTCTTGATCAACCTCTAAACCCTTTGAACTAACAATAAAACCTAAGAACACAACTTTGTTAGTGCAAAATGTACATTTTTGTAGGTTAGCATACAACTTTTCTTTTTTCAAAACATCTAATACTAACCTTAATGTTGAGCATGATCATTCAAAGTTTGGCTATACACAAGTATGTCATCAAAATACACCACACAAAACTTACCCAAGAATGGTCGAAGTATATGATTCATTAACCTCATGAATGTACTTGGTGCATTAGTTAAGCCAAATGGCATAACCAACCACTCATACAAACCTTGCTTGGTTTTGAATATTGTCTTCCACTCATCTCCTTCTCGCATTCTTATTTGGTGGTACCCACTCTTAAGATCAATCTTAGAAAAGATGTTAGAACCACTTAATTCATCAAGCATATCATCTAATCTAGGAATAGGATGATGATACTTTACCGTTATCTTGTTCACTGCTCGACAGTCCACACACATACGCCAAGTTCCATCCTTCTTAGGTACAAGTAAAACCGGCATGGCACATGGACTAAGGCTCTCTCTCACATAGCCTTTTTCCATTAACTCGGATACTTGTCTTTGCAACTCCTTAGTTTCTTCCGGATTGCTTCTATATGCTGGTCGATTTGGAATGATGGCTCCGGGAATGAAATCAATTTGATGCTCTATTCCTCAAATAGGTGGAAGCCCATTCGGAATCTCCTCCGGAAACAAATCTTCAAATTCCTGCAATAAAGAGACAAAAAATGGCAAACCAGGATCAAGATCATTAGTGTTCAAAAGATTTTCCTTGTATATGAGTACAAGTGCCCATTTCTCTGAAAGCAAACACTTTTTGATCTCTTCCTCTCTTGCAAAAAGAATGGTTTGTTTTCCCTCATTTTTTGTCACTCTCTTTGGATTTAAACTCTTTTTCTTTCTCTTTGGCTATTTTGAAACCCTCTCTCAAGTGGATTTGGTCTTTATGGACTTGTTTTGGTGAAAGAGGGGCTAAAGTGATCTTTTTGGTTTGATGGGTGAAAGTGTAATGGTTGGTATAACCATCATGTATAGCCCTTTTGTCGAATTGCCACGGTCTCCCCAACAAGATATGGCTAGCGTGCATTGATACAACATCACACAACACCTCGTCTTTGTATTTTCCAATGGAAAATGGCACAAGAACTTGCTTGGTGACTTTGAGTTCTCCCCTATCATTGAGCCGTTGTAGCTTGTAAGGATGAGGATGCTTTGTTGTTGCCAATCTAAGCTTCTCTACCATCAAAGTACTAGCAACATTAGTACAACTTCCTCCATCAATAATGACAAAGCATACCTTTTCGTTTACATGGCAGCGAGTATGGAAGATGTTCTCGCGTTGATCTTCTCCTTCTATGGCTTGCAAGCTTAGGCTTCTTTTCACAACAAGAACCTCACCATCTACAGCATGTTCCATCTCTTCTTCTTCTTGGATAGGAACATCATCTTCTTCCTCCTCTTGGTCAGTTTCGATCTCTCCATCTTCTCAAATGAGCATTGTGTTGTGATTTGGACATTGGCTAGGAATGTGACCTTGCCCCAAGAATTTGAAGCATTGCACATCACAGGATCGAACTGGCATAGCGGTGCTCTTTCCCTTACTAGTTTTGGCAGTGGGTTTGGCACTCTTTGTTGGAACGCTTCGTTCTTTAGGCGTAAAGGATGCCTTCTGTTTGTAGGTACCCTGCCCCCATTTAGGAGAAGAGCCTCCATAGGTACGAGTTGTGCCCTTCCATTTGAGTTGCCGCTCGACCTTCATGGCCATATGAACCATGTCTTCGATCTCCATATAATGTTGCAACTCAAAAGTGGCCGCAATATTAGGATCAAGGCCGGATAGAAATCTGGCCATGGTGGCTTCTCGATCCTCATCAATGTTGGCTCGGATCATGGCTACTTCCATCTCTTTAAAGTAATCCTCAACACTACGGTTGCCTTGGATGAGATTTTGAAGCTTGTTGAACAACTCCCTACGATAGTGAGATGGAACGAACCTCCTACGCATAATGGCCTTCATCTCATTCCAAGTAGAAATTGGATGTTCGCCATTGCGTCTCCTGCTAGATGTCAACTGATCCCACCATATTAGTGCATAATATGTAAATTCAATGGCTGCAAGTTTTACCTTCTTAAGCTCGGAGTAGTTGTGGGACTCAAAGATGTGCTCAACTTTTTTTCCATGCAAGATAAGCTTCAGGATCTGTTCTTCCTTGGAAAGAAGGAATGGTTATTTTGATGTTGCTAAGATTATCATCAACTCTTGGCCGAGCTCTTTGGTACCTAGGTTCTCGACGCCTCAAACTTTGCTGGGAGGATCGCTCATCTATGAGTTCTTCGTCCATCTCTCCCTCATACTCTTCCTCGTGATCGGAATTATGCCTTCGTTGAGATATTTCCTCCAAATGATCTAATCGTTCTTGCATCGGCCCCAACCTTTGTTGCAACAACATGTCCATCTCTCGGATAACATCTTGAAGATTGGAGTTAGTTGCATCTACGTTAACATTATTACTAGCACCAATAGTGTTTCTCACGGAATCTTGAGACATGATTAACTAATAAACCTCACTAGCACAAATTCTCATCGTTACACTCCAAGGAGAACACTCACACTCATGTTTCACTCGGGATGGCTTTTACCCTTGATGTGCACTCTTGCCTTTTACCGCTCTTGTTCTCCTATCAAAGTCCTTAGAGAACTACTCAAGGCTTAACAAGTTTGCTTGTGGAAATTGGATGAAAGGAAGAGTTTAGAAAAAAGGCTATAGGTAGAAAAGTAGAATGATTAGAAAATAACAAGGCAATAGGAAATAATAATTTGCTGAATTGAGTAATACCAACAACAACCAAACTTCCTTTTTTTTCTTTTTTTTCTTTTTTTTCTTTTTTTTTCTTTTTCTTTTTTTTCTTTTTTTATGCAAATCGGGAGAGAGAAACACTTAACTTACTGAATCAAAATAGCTCTGATACCAAATGATACGTATCCGGTTTGATGTTGCCCGATCGTGATTCTAGTATGAACTTGCAAACTTGAAACTTGAGTGTGGAAGTGATGTATTTGGAATGAAGATGGTGAAAGTTGTTGTTTTAATAGGTGCTGGAATGGTTGGCGATTATGGTTTGAAAGATAGATGTAAGGGGAAATGGATAGAAGTTGATATGGATGGAATAGAATCGGTGTGGAACAAGGAAGAACCAACAAGATAGTGAATGTTGACCGAACCTTACACGTTCTTACCTTTTGTGAAATGATGGAAGAAGGTTGGATTGTGACCCTTTAGCTATAATTGAGCTAAAAACCAACAATATAATCGAATGGAAGTGATGGTGGAAGGGTGGAACGTGACTCGCTAGCTAGAAAGCTAGGAACCAACGCTATAAATAGAATGGAATGAAAAGGGGAAATTTGCCACAAGACTAGCTTGAAAGCTTATAAATTTCTTAACGAACAATGAAGAGAACACTCTCATATATTTTCATGCAAAAAAAGGTCCTTACAAAGGCAAATGAGCTTCCTATTTATAGTACATGACAGCCTAGAATTTGAATGGACAAAACAATGCATTAAGGCTCCAATTTATGACATTCAATGGTTTGTCTTCAATCCTATCAAGTATGGCTGGCCATTTGTGTATTTTAGAATGAATTTGGACATAATAAGGCTTGAATGAAGACTTATACACGTCCAAGTGATGGATCCTTTGATATTCCACTTGCTTGGCTCTTAAAAGTGCATGTAGATGACTTGGAATGAATCTGCCCATGTTTGCATCTAAGTGTATGTGTCTCTTCCACTTCCTTTCATTATTTCTCAACTTTATTGGCTGAATAAAAGCATAATAAAGTCTTCTAAATGCTTCATCCTCCATGGAATTCAAAAAGACCCTCTCTTTGAATGATGATAAAGATGACATGTCTCCTTGAAGAAGATGAAAAGTCTTCAATTGTTTCCATCTTAATCTCAACGTGTAATGACACTAAAAACACATAAAATATTTATCAAAATAAGATAAAAATGGTATGCAAACTTAAAGAATTAATTGAACAAGTTCAATGAATGAACTAGTTTAATTAATGAACCTACATGCTTAAATGAAGCACATACATAAGTGAAGTATTTTCATAAATGAAGTGCTTGCAACAACAAGCATATTTATTCTCATGGAATGAATGAACTATTATGCAACTACTCATGCAAATTCTTATGCAACTTATTTCAACTTTCCAACAAACTCAAAATGTTGCAAGATCTAATTGTTGTTGTCATTTCTTCATTCATTTTCCAGCATTGGCAAAGCAAACTTTCCACAGCATCTCGAATCATTTTAGCTCTTGCACGAGTCATAGGACCTCTAGGAAATTCATTGGGATTCTTGCTGGTTGTGGTCACATCAACCTCTCTACGTTGCCTTTGAGAGGCTCTTAAAGATACATGGACCAAAGGCAGCCCTGACTGAAAAGGGGCATGTTTGTAGATAAACAACTCAAGAGAAAATAGAGACACTACTCAGACAGAATGTGGGGAAAATAGTTTCCTTGCGATCCGATCAACATGAAGAAAAGAAAGTCTGATGACTCAAACTAAAAAGTGTCCAAACAGTCGATGATGTCACTTTCAAGGCAAATATGGATGCTTAAACCAACTCTGAAATCCAGAAATTTTTTCGAATGGCATTTTGCATTCATCATTCATGCATTCATTAGATATACTTAAACTAGGATCATTTGACTCATATTAATCATGGCATCCTGAATATGTAAACAAAACAAGTTTTACAGATTTTGTCTCTCCAACAAGTGGTGGAACAGATCATGTTGAGTTGATCAATCGATTGCAAATGGCCAAGAGGGGGTGAATTGGCGATGAAAATTTGAAGGGAGAAATTGGATGAATGAAAAATTGGACACAAGGCAATTTATAGTGGTTCAAGTTCCTAAATGAACTCTATCTCCACTACCTTAGCTCCCAGTAAGGATTTTCAACCAATTCACAATTGATTCTTCCCCTATTCTTGGATGAGGAGGAAACCTTACAAGATCGATTAAGCTTTCTACCCAAAGCTTAATCCAACTCACACTCTACAAAGAATGAATTTGGTAAACCTTACAACTACCTCTCAAAGGTTGATGTTTACCCAAATACAAAAAATATCACCACAAACTCTCAATAAAAATTACAATGAAAGACTCAATTGAGTTGGGTACAAAGATTTGACTCTAAATGATCAAGGTTTGGATTTGAATGCTTTGATGTTGCTTGAAAGCTCAATAGTTGTTGTTGTAGCTTTAGAGACTTGTTTTTATACATTCTCATTAATTTCTAGCCGTTTGGGTGGTTGAGATCATCAATAGAGCCATTGGGGCTCTCTCTTCCCTCCATAAATGCAGTTCTGCAACTACCCGTATCGGAACACAGTACCCCTGTATCGAAACGGACACTCAAAAATGAAAGATTCGTTATGTGTGAAATGGGCCCTTATCGAAACGGTTATAGGCCGTACCGAAACAGTAAGTGCAAAAGAATGACGTATCAAAACGGATAAGGGCAATATCGAAATGTTTTGAAACTATAAATTGGTGTTTCGAAACTTCTTAGGGGTGTATCGAAACACTTAGAAAAAACCTCAAATCAGTTTCTGATAAGTAACAGCTAGTTCATTTAATGCCCAATTTCAAAATTACTTGGCCCCTATATTGAAACAGTGTGAGCCGTTTCAAAACAATACTCAAAAATCAAAAGCCCAGATGAAGGTCGTGTCAAAACGGGTGTTTCGCCGAGGGTGTTTCGAAACGCATGGGCAATTTTGTATGTTTTGGCTTTGAAACACTTAGAAAAATTTATAGGGTTTAAGTTTTGACTTCAAAACATTTTAAGTATAAATTGTACTTGTCAAAATCAAGTATTTTGATTACTTAAAAATTTATTTACTTTGTAATTTAGTCCTTGAATTACTTGTTATATCAAAATAAAATATTAGTTTTACAGATCAAATCAACAATAATTTCAACTCCTTGAATTTGCAGCGGAATGAGCATGACAACAACTTCGTCTCCCTGAATTTGCAGCAAAATGGTGGAATAAACACGATGGCAAACATGTCTACTTGAATTTGCAGTTGGAACAGATAAAGCACAACAAATAGATCACTTCGCCCTAAGGGTGCAGTGGAAATAATCAAATCTAATTACCAGATCTCGCATCTTCGTTAGTGGTGTACCAAGATCAAACTTATTCTCGATCTAGTCTCTTCATCAGTGGTGCAGCGGATCAAACTCTTTTCAGGTTTTGCCTCTTCGTCGGTGTTGCAGGTAGACCAAACTTTTCTCCTCGTATGTCACTTTAGAAAAAGAAATGAAGCCAAAAAAAACTTCAGACCCTGCCTCTTCGTCGGTGTTGTAGCCAAAAAAATCAAAAATCCAAAAAAAACAAAAACAAATTAATACAAAAAAATCCCAAAAAAAGAAATGAATAAAAAGAAAACCAAAGCTCCATTCAGATCATGCCACTACGTTAGAGTTGTAGCGGATCAAAAACTCTCAGATCATGCCTCTTCGTCAGAGTTGTAGCTTAATCAGAACTTTTTCGTAGATCTTGCCTCTTTGTCATTGTTTTAACTCGGTTAAATCCCGGTCTTGTCTCTTTGTCGGTGTTGTAGCTAGACCAAATGTGCAAAATCTCGATCATGTCTCTTCGTCAGTGTTGCAATTGGATCAAAATAACTTTAGACCCTACCTCTTCGTCGGTGTTATAGCTGGTTCGAGCCTTACTAATTCCTATCTTGCCTCTTCGTTTGTGTTGTAGCTAGACCAAATTCACTAACTCCCGATCTTGCCTCTTCGTCAGTGTTGTAGCTGGATCAACCTTACTATAGACCTTGCCTCTTCGTTGGTGTTGTTGCTTGGTCAAAATTTACTAAATTTTAAATTCTTCTCTTTGTCTATGTCGTTGCCAAAAAGAAAAAGGAAAAAAGAATGAATGAAAAGAAAGAAAAAAGAAGAATGAAAAGAAAGAAAAACAAAAAAGAAGAAGGGGAAGAGAAAAAGAAAAAATCATCAAAAATAAAAAAAAAATCAAGAAAAAAACAAATGTCATCTTCTGATCCTGCCTCTTTGTCGGTGTTGAGGCTGGATCAAAACTTTTTATCTTTAGATCGTACCTCTTCAACGATGTTGCTGCTCGGTTAAATTATGGTCTTTCTTTTCGTTGGTGTTGTAGCTAGACCAAATGTGCTAAAATTCCTAACTTGTCTCTTCATCAGTGTTGCTGCTCAGTTTTATCCAACCATAGGGTAAAGCTACTTTGACTTAGGGATAAGTTAAGAAGTTCAGCAGCTAAAAGAGGATCCAAAATTGGTTGGTGCTCGCCCTTAGATTCACGTCGGGAGGTATCATCCAAGACGTGTTCACCAATAATGCTTCAAGCTTCGGGAGAAGAGGGAGTCATAGAAGGGAGCCTTGCCGAACCTTGAATCATCACTTAACTGCCCAGGAAGTCACTTGCTCTCTGCCGAGGCGGGCGCCTGCCAAGGCATAGTCGTGGGCGGCTGTTGAAAGTTGCTAAGTTGACCAGCAAAATTGTGCCGAGACAGTACATCAATTCTCCACACTATGAAACATCCAATACCGGCCCATTCTCACACTCTCATATCTCAATTTATTTTAGTCATTTTAGTTTTAGCTTCAATCAAACTAACTTCTCTTATCTGTGTTTTTACTTTACTTGTGCAGAAAAGTGAACTCCGAAAAGTGTAAAGTGTCTACAAGTTCTATATTTCATGCACATTCCATCTCATATTATTGTTGTTTTTTAGTACATTTTAGGCATAATTAGGATCATGCATTGTATTTTACAGTATTTCTTTACTTTGCCATGTTTTTCTAGATTATCCTTTATTTGGTAAAGAAAGGTATTGTTTTAGTGTACTTTTGGTTTTAGGTACCAGAGGCTAATAGAGGGAAAGGGGAGCTGAGGATGTGATGCTGAGGCAGCGAACTAAGGAGCTGTACTGATACAGTTCCAAATAGAGACAACGACTTCTGAATAGCTGCCGCCACCCACCGTGCCGCCCAAGACAGCAGGCTATGGAGTTGGAGAATCGGAGTGCGATTTGTAGAGCAGAAAATCTTGATTCTATCGATGATGTTCATTCAATTTTCCGACGTCTATGGAAGCAGACAGAGCCGCCGATGGTGAATCTCAAGATTGCTTGCGGAATAAGGCAACGTGATAAAGTCCACATTCAACTCAAAAAATTCAGAGTTTAAAGTCACATTTAATGTGGAAAGCTACTTTGAAGACTTCTACCTCAGGAAGGACTAAACCTAACTAATGCCTACATATACCCATTGTAATTCTAATTCAAAATAGCTTAGGTTTTCCTTAGGCATAGTATAGGTTTTCTTGCAGCCGACATGTTCTAATTCTCTCCTTGGGTTTGGGTTATGTTGTAATTAGTTGTGAGAACGGTTGTTTAAGATTTCAAGTTTGTTTTTGCAAATAAAATTACAAGGTTTACTTATTCCATGTTCTTCAATTTCAATTAAGGTGAAAGATTAGTTGAATTCTATCCAGTTGTTCAGTATCGAGAGAGTCAAACCCACGAAATGAGTAAGTACGATTTCATCTATAGATGGTGCAATCAATCCGGCCTAGACATAGGTTAAGGGTTTAAGGCGGCTAAAAGAGGACGAATCAACATTGTTGTCTTTGCATGATTCACATCGCGACTGGTATTATCTGCAGTGGGCAACAACAGAACTCTGACTTAGACATAAGCGGAGTCACTTTTGAAGCGTTCTGCCGAGCCTTGTAGTTCTGTCGAGTTTGCCTCCGAGACACAATTACATTCCCCTGCCGAGGCAGCGAGAAGGTCTCAGCAGTCCACCTGCCATCCACCGCCGAGGCAGCAGAGTCTGGTAGCGCAAAACAACTTGACCTATTCAACACAGTTTCACACTAAGCAGCAGCATAACCCTGTCCTCTCTATCAATCTGATCACCTCCTTTTTAATTACTTGTGTTTTTATTTTACTTTTCTTCTCAACATCCACCCTACTTGAGCATTTACTTTTCTTGTGCAGGATCAATAATTCGAATCAAGTTGTCCAATCCCTGTGGGAGATGATATCTTTTATACTATAACTTGACAGGAGTGTGCACTTGTGCTCATAAATAGAGAACACCCAAACGCTCTACAAAAAGCTGTCACAATCCCTGTGGAGACAATATCTTAAATACTATAACTTGGCACCATGTATACTTGCACACTAATTTGCGCATCACTTTTGCATGCAAGTTTTTGGCGCTGTTTTCGGGGATTGGCGTACACCTTATTTTATTTTTTTGCACTTTCTTTTTCGTTTAACCCCTGTTTTCTTTGGTTTATGACCAGAGCCAACCAGAAATCACCCTTGCGAGAATATGATCCAGAGCCTGAACGTACTGCATGCAGATTAAGGCAAGAAAACAAAGAAGCCATGGGTGATCAAGCAAACACCCAGGACCAGCAACTACCACCGCCCAGGTGACAATGCTGCGGTGGGCAATGACAGGCAACTTCCTGCCGCTCGGTTAGTTAAAGACTACCTGGAGGAAGATCTTAGAAGGCTGAACTCTGGCGTGATCTATCCTGAAATAGAAGCGGACCACTTCGAGCTTAAACTCATCATGTTCAACATGTTGAATACGCTTAGACGGTTTAGAGGTTCCGCCACCGAAGATGCCCGCTAGCACATGAAGTCCTTTCTGGACATCTGCAAGTCCTTCAAAATCCATGGAGTTCATCCGGACGTGATGTGTCTCAGATTATTTCCCTATTCACTGAGGGACAGGGCAAAGACTTGGTTTAATAGCCTACCATCGGAGACCATTAAATCTTGGACAAAATTATGCAGAGATTTCTTAGCTCGCTTTAATCATGTCAATTTGACTAACAAACTATGGACTGACATCACTACGTTTTGACGGGCACATGATGAACCAATGTACGAGGCATGGGAGAGATACTGCAAGTTGTTAAACAAATGCCCCTCCCACGGATTTCCAGAATGGAGATTAGTATCTATATTCTATAACGGTGTGAACACACCAACAAGGATGATTCTGGATTCCTCTGCCAATGGTACATTGCTCGACAAGGAGCCAGCCGAAGCAATTCAAATTCTGAACATGATGGCCAAAACGATTATCAATTTCCTAATTCCCGCCGAGGCGGCATAAGAAGGCAGGCCACAGCAAACGAGCTAGGAACATTGGATGCACTCGTAGCACAAGTCGCTCGGTTGACGAATATGGTAGAAGCAATGCAAGGGCAGAATAATACACAGCAAGCCAAAGAATTTGAAGACTTTTGCGACCAATGTGAGGGAGACCACGATTCATCTGAATGCCAACAAGGGACAGAGACCAGCTACTTTGTAGGAAACTTCAACAGAAATAACAACCTCATATCAAACACCTACAACCCTGGTTAGAAGAGGCACCCGAACTTCTCTTGGAGTAACCCCACCAACGCTCTGAATCTAGCTGCTCAGACGAATCAATCACAAGGATTTCAACAGACGATGCCACGGCAGCAGCCGTCGCAATAAGCAGCACCCAGTGCCTTGGAACAGACTCTAGATGCCTTCATGACTCACACAGGTACCTATATGTCCAACATAGATTTATTTGTTAAAAAGACCGAAGCTTTCATGGACAGGACCGAGATGAGAATGCAGAATCATGAGGCAACTTTAAAGTCACTAGAGACTCAAGTGGGACAATTTGCTCAAGTTTTGAACACCAGACCTATGGGAGGATTATCCAGCGATACTGAAGTCGTAAGAAAACTCACTTACGAGCAGTGTAAGGCCATCAATTCAGTCACCCAGATGGAAGCAAGCAAGCCCACCGTGGTAGACCCAAAACCATCTGCCCCGGTAGACTTTCGCAGTGCTACCGTGAAACATGAAGAACCTGCACAAAAATTGAAACACCAAAAGCAAGATCACCAGTTCAAAAAATTTATGGACATTCTCAAGCAAGTGCACATCAACATACCCCTGGTGGAAGCCATATAACAAATGCCTAACTATGCAAGGTTTCTGAAAGATATGGTTTCCAAACATATAAGAATTAGGAGTTTGAAACGATAGTCGTGACGGAAGAATGCATGGCCATGCTGCACAACAAAACATCACCTAAACGGAAAGATCCAGGCAGTTTCCTCATACCTTGCTCTTTTGGGAGCCAACATAAAGGGAAGGCCTTATGCGACCTTGGGGCAAGCATCAATGTGATGCACAAAGCGGTGTTTGAAAAACTAGGGATTGGAAAAGCTAAACCCACCACCGTCATACTCCAGCTAGCTGATCACTCTTACGTACAACCGGAAGGAAAGATCGAGGACATATTATTAAGAGTATACAATCTTATCTTTCCAGGGGATTTTGTAATTCTGGATTGTGAATGAGACGACAAAGCACTCATCATCCTAGGAAGACCATTCCTAGCAACAAGCAAAACTCTAATCGATGTGGAGAATGGTGAGCTTACTATGAAGGTGGACGACCGAGAAATTAAATTGAATGTCCTGCAACACTTGAAGAAGTTTGAAGACAAAGAAGAATACCAGGACATCTATGATTCAACAAACACCGAACCTAGCATTAAGCGGGAGCACCCCAACCACAACCGCATGGGCGGACAACTTGGCAGCACCAAGGATTGAGAGAAACACAAGGACCCGCCCTGGCAGAGGGTGAAGCAGAAACTGCAGCAGCCCTAGAAGTGGTTGTGTTAGGAAATGCATCCAGATGCATTCCCAACATAACTAAAATTTTCTCTTATTTATTTTATTTTTATGTTTTAGGATTTAAATCTTAATTTCTTGCATTTTAGGAATTAGAATTAATTTTCGTATTTGCTTATTCTCTAATAAATTTTTATTTCATTTTTTAGGAGAGACAATAACCCAAGATAAGAGAGAAGAAGAAAGCCCAAATCTATAAACCATTTCAAGCCCGCCCACCAAGACTGTCGTGGTAGACAGACGTTGCTTCCCACCAGAACTAGTCGTTGCAGACTAACCGTTCGTAGAAGCCCGTTCTGTTCCAATGGCTCTCTGCTCGGGCAACGTCTGCCTCGGCATGCGAAACAGTAGCATTCTTTCTCTATTTAAACCCCCTCAATTTTTTTACTGTTCACTCTTCTTTACTCTCTCTTGCTTATTGTCTCACAAGATTTTTCTTTGCTTTCAGTCTATTTCTTTTCTTTTTTTCCATAATTCTTTTATTCAAACTCTCACAACTCTCTCGCAAACCCTAAAGCCCACACCAAGAATGGCAAGAACCCTCCACCGCCGTGCTACTCATGCATAATCGGAAGAGTCCCTCCATCGCTTCGCCACACTAGAAATCAAGACCCGCCACAACGAAAGGTTTAAAGAAAGAGTGGTATGGGAGGAGCAAGGATTCTTCTACGAGCCAGGAAAGAAATATTTAGGGCTCGAAAAATTCATCTACTCTACGATCGAGCATCAACGGTGGCAAATATTTGCCCAGCAAATCAAACAATGGTGTGCGAGTACTACGCCTATGGGCCGATAGAGGACGTGCCGACAGTCAATGTTCATGAGCGGCCAGTCTTAATTAACGAAGACAAGATCAATCTCTACTATGGCCTCCACATCCGCGAAGACCAGCACGCGAAGTTCCTTGACTCCCTCACACCGGACGGATACGAGGCAATAAAGGAATAATTGTGTGAACCAAGGATGGTTTGGAACGAGGGCAGAAACAGAGGCACCGTCAACCGGCCGAGTTTGTTGCCCGAGGCAAAGCTTTGGAACACGTTTGTGAAGAAGCAGTTGCTGCCCACAACCAACAACTCCATCGTCGACAAACCAAGATTGGTGCTCATCCACTCCATCATCAATAAAAGGTACGTAAATGTAGGTCCGATTATTGCTAACAAAATTTACGAGTGTGCGCAGAAAACCAAGGGACAACTCTATTTCCCCAGCCTTATCACAGTAATGTGCGAGAAGGCACATGTGGAAATCGCCCCAACCAACACCATGACCCCAGACCGAACCGGGTGGACGAGCAAAATAATCTTTCTGAAGATGGAGATCACAGACACCGCCCCAGAAAATTTTGCCCCGGTGATGGAGATGGGCAGTCAGCAGCACTTTCAGCAATCTGCCCCGGCAACCACCATCGGTGACCTAGCAGCACAGCTCAACCGAATGGAACGCCGCCAGCTAACCTTCATGGAATACATTCGGGACTTCAACAATGCCATCGTCACCACCATCAAGAAAAAGTTCCCGGCGGCCAACTTCTCATAGTTCCCTGTCGAGATATTTGCCCCGGCAGCACCAGACACAAACGCCGCACCGTCTACCTCGGCCGCACATCCGGCAGCCTCTGTAACTCTGACCGCTCCCATATCAAGCGAGCCTCAAGCCTCCAGAGCTACCACGGCCACCGAAGTCCTCTCTAGCTTGGGCAACCAAGGACACACAGCGGCAGCTCTCGTCAGAGAACAAGGGCAAATGTCCAGACCAGCCGCTGATGCACCAAGACCATCCGACTCCGGCTACCTCAAGGACTTCCTCTCAGACGACTTTGTATGGCGAGACTCGGTGCACACCATCACAAGGAAGCTCGAACCATTATTCTCTCCACGAGCGAAGAGAACTCATTCTGCCACTGAAGTCTGCCCTGATAGTGAAGACGTCGGCGAACGCGAGGTGACACAGAAGGCTCAACCCAGTCCGCCTTCCCGCCAACAGCCGCCAAGGGTGGCCAAGCACTTCAAGATGGCAGCACGGAAGAGGGTGATCATTGGCAACGACAACAGCTCCTCTGACTCACAACCAATTTAAGCTTCTCTCCCCTTCTTCTCTTTTATTATTCTTATCTAATCTATGCATTAATTTTGTGTATGTAGGCATGCATTGAGGACAATGCTCCTCTCGAGTTTGGGGGGAAAATTAGTCCTCTAATTTTGTCTTTTCTTTTTCTTTTCTTTGTTTTTCTTGTTTTTTTCCAGATTTTTTATGTTTTAATTAGGTTCTAATTGTAACATGCCTTTATTTAAAGCCTAACGAACTCTTAAGTTTGAGAAAATTCTTGAGTATCCTTTACCCATCGCGGCAGATGGCATGCCTAGGCGGCGACCTTAGCATGACTTTAGGTTAACTTAGAATCTTACTATGGTCTGAACGTAAAAGAAAACACTCTTTGTGACTAGTTTTGATTTTAGGACTTCTAGGAAACTTAGGTATTTCACCTAGTGAACTTGGGTAGAACTTGAAGTTTGAAAAAAAAAATGAGACGTCCTAGAGGTGCCCGAAACTGGCTCTAGTATAAGCTAGAGGTGCCCGAAACTGGCTCTAAAAAATTTAAATAAATGCAATCATTAGAAAAGCCTATTACCGGCAACTAGTGGTTAAATTGAAAAAAGAAACTAGAGGGAAACCTAAGGAAATTAAGGTGTCTATCGAAGGTTTACTTAGAAGCCGAAGAATCATGCTTATCACAAGGATCACACACACTCACGAGATACATAGTTCGGTTCTGGGTAAATCTTTTGTCATTCAAAGGATTGCTAATTATGCATAAATCTACACGGTATGTAAGGGTTGCTCAAGATGCTTTCTCGACTTAGTTTGCATAAGATTTTAAGTTTTTGCATGTTATCATTAGATTGCATTACTTGAGAACAAGCAATAGTTCGAGTTTGAGGGTGTGTTAAGTGCGCAAAAGTCCTATATTTATACCCTAGTTTAGCTCAGTTATTGTTGTTCTTAAGTATATTTTAGGTTGCATTTATTAGGTAACATACACAAAATAGCATAGATCAGATAAGCTGCCTTGTTTGATTGAATTTAGTTGATTTTATACATATAATACTGCTCAAGTGTGTTTTCTCCCTGTGCGTAGGTACCCGCCCAGGCAGTTGCCGCTGAGGCAGATAAAGAGAAAACTGAAAGCTGAAGGAGGAAGTTGTTGTAGCATCAAGAGAGCTGATCGAGGAAAGAACTAGAATATAAATTTGTGTCAACCCCTGCACACCAGTCCATATCCCCGCCGAGGCAGTCAACTACTTGCCACCGAGGCAGCACTTCAAGGAAGAATAGAAAAATGTAAAGTGGTCTGCGATAGAAAGAGCTCAACAAGCCCGATTTTCAGAGACCACTTGCACGAGCATTGGAACCCAACAGAAAAAGAAAAGTCAGGTCAAAGTCAAGTTGAAGAAAAGTCAAACGGGAATCTAGGAGTATTTAATGATCTTTTTATGAGTTGTAATCTTACTTTAACTAGTATTCCTACTCTAAACCGACTTAGGCCTAGGCTCTTCCCCTATATATATATATATAATCGACTTGAAGGAGAGAACATAATTGAGATTTGAGAGAAACTCCTTCTTGTCGAAACCCTAGTTCCGTCAAAACCCACCATGTTCTAAACCTTCCCTAGGGCTAAGGATTGGTTGTGTAGTAGTTGTGAGAGTATTGTTGTATTCGTTTAGGATTTCAGTTTTGCAATAAATTTCAAGGTTTGTTTACTCTTGGTTCTTCATTGTTGCAATCTTTATTGGGAGAGAAGAGGGTGGCAATCAATTTGTTCAATATCGGGAGAGTTGAACTCACGAAACGAGTAAACACGGTTTTATCCAACCATAAGGTAAAGCTAATTCGGCTTAGGGATAAGTTAAGAAGTTCGGCGGCTAACAGAGGATCCACAATCGGTTGATATTCACTCTTAGATTCACGTCGGGAGGTATCATCCAAGACGTGTTCGCCAAAAATGCTTCAAGCTCTGGGAGAACAGGGGGTCATAGAAGGGAGCCTTGCCGAACCTTGAATCATCCCTTAACTGCTCAAGCAGTCACTTGCTCTCTGCTGAGGCATAGTCGTGGGCGGCTGTTGAAAGTTGCTAAGTTGATCACCAAAAATGTGCCGAGACAGTACATCAATTCTCCACACTACGAAACATCCAATACCGGCCTATTCTCTCACTATGATATCTCAATTTACTTTACTCGTTTTAGTTTTAGCTTCAATCAAACCAACTTCTCTTATTTGTGTTTTTACATTACTTGTGCAGAAAAGTGAACTCCAAAAAGTTGTCACAATCCCTATGAAGACGATATCTTAAATATTATAACTTGGCACTATGTATACTTGCACGCTAATTTGCGCATCCTTTTTGCACGCAACACATTTCTAGTCTCACTCAATCAAGTGGCCTACGATATTACTCCTATTATGTAGAAGGGACAAATCCTATCTTGATGAACCATATCCCAATGCATAGATTGTGATATATGTAATATCACTCTTTATAGTGTAGTCAGTTACGACACACGTTTGACTATATCAAAATATGTCACTCACGATGTTGAAATAATAATGATCTCAAGTCTAAGGATCATACATGTAGTTATCACTATGAGCAATATTGTGACTTTCACATAATAATCCAAGAAACATGCTCATAGCGGGTTAGTCCAGTATGTTGTTCTCTAACACATACTTATGTATTGATTTTGACATCTCCATGTCAATGACAACACTTTGCCATCAATCAACTACATATTAGTCTTAATACATTATTGTTGTCCACACCCACAATAATACTCGAATAAGGACATTTAAGAATAACCATATTATTCTAAGGACTTTATTATACTTCAATTTATTTACACACACAGAATTGCAAATGAAAATAACAATGGCAATGCCTTTTTATGAATAAACAAGGTAAAAACAAATATCATTTACAATCATCTTATGATTGGTCATTGGGTATACTCTTACAATCTCCCACTAGCACTAAGACCACTCATGTATCTAATACCAAGTGACTTAATGTGATGATTATGCTTCTACTGCGTTAGAGGCTTGGTCGGTGGATCGACAATGTTATCATCTGTTGATACTCTACATATTTTCACATCTCCTCAATCTATAATTTCTTGAATGAGATGGTAATGCCTAAGTATGTGTTTGGATAATTGGCGATATCTTTGTTCTTTTGCTTGTGTGATGGCTTAGTTGTATAAACTTCTTGATCCAAACACCATATTTTGCAGCATAACATGCTGCAATATACTCAGCTTCTATTGTATAATCCACTATTATATCTTGTTTTTAACTTTTCCAGCTCACAGCACCTCCATTAAGGCAAAACACAAAACCTGATTGCGATCGAGAATCATCCTTATCGGTTTGAAAGCTTGTGTTGATATAACCTTTTATACTTAATTCTTCCACACCTCCATACATAAGGAATGTATCCTTAGTTCTTCTCAAGTACTTGAGGATGTTTTTTACTGCAACCCAATGACCTTTACCGAGATCTACTTGATATCAACTTTTCATACTTAATGCATTTGATACATCTGGACGTGTACATAGCATGGCATACATGATAGATCCAATGGCTGAAGCATATGGAATCTTACTCATGCATTCTCTTTCTTAAAGCGTTGAAGGACACATTTTCTTAGAGAGTGAAATATCATGCCTCATAGGTAAGAATCCCCTTTTAGATTCTTCTACACTAAACATTTTCAGTACTTTATATATGTATGTATTTTGACTGGGTCCTAGGATTCGTCTCGATCTATCTCTATAGATCTTGACTCTTAATATGTATGTTGTCTCACCCAAGTCTTTCATGGGAAAACATTTTCCTAAGCAAGTTTTTTTAATATTGTAAGCTAGGTATGTTATTTCCTATTATCAGTATGTCATCCACATACAATATCAAGAATATGACAGTGCTCCCACTAATTTTCTTGAAAACACATGGCTCATCCTCGTTTTGATAAAACCAAACTCTTTGATTGCATCGTTAAAATGAAGATTCCAACTTCGAGAAGCTTGCTTCAATCCATAAATGGACTTTCGGCATCTTTTGGATCGACAAAACCTTTATGTTGTGTCGTGTACACATCCTCATCTAGTTTTTCATTAAGGAAAGCGGTTTTAACATCCAGTTGACATATCTCATAATCATAAAATGTAGCTATCACAAGTAAGATCCAGATGGATTTAAACAAAGCAAAAAGAGAAAAGGTTTTCATCATAGTCAATACCATGAATTTGACAAAAACCTTTAGCGACTAATCGCCCTTTTATATTTTTACATTACCATTCATGTCGGTTTTCTTTTTGAAAACCCATTTGCACCAAATGGGCTTAATCCCTAGAGGTGGGTCAACCAAGGCTCAAACATGATTTTCTGACATGGAATCCATCTCGAATTTCATGGCCTATATCCATTTCTCAGAGTCTGAACCCGTCAGTACTTCCTGATAAGTCTTAGGCTCATCTTGATCCATGAAGAGAACATTACCATGCAATGTGACAAGAAATCCATATTTCTCGGGCACATTGCATTCTCTCAAAGACCTTCACAGTGGTTGTGTTTCTAAAACTGTTGATTGTTCCTCAACAACTTACGGAACTTGTTATTGTTCAATCTTTTGTTCAATGATATGTGGTTGATCTTGAATTTCATTGAGTTTAATATTTCTCCCACTTCCTTTTCGGAAAACAAATTATCTTTCTAGGAAGATTCATGTTCGAGCAACAAACACTTTGTTCTCAATGGGATTGAAGAAATAATATCATTTAGTTTCTTTAGGATAACCCACAAAATTATATTTATGATATTTAGGTTCGAGCTTTGTAGACATCTTATGTTTAACATAAGCTTTGCATCCCTAAATTTTCATAAAAAGACATACTAGAACATTTCCAAGACCATATCTCATATGGTGTCTTTTGAACTGATTTAGATGGAACACGATTTAGTGTGAAAGCATATATTTTTAGCACATGTCCCTAAAAAGAAACTGGAATATCATCGTGACTCATCATTGATCGAACCATGTCTAACAGTGTTCGGTTTATTTTTTCGGAAACTCCATTCTATTTTGGAGTACCATAAGGTGAGGGATAATCTCACATTCCTTAAGAAGGTCACCAAACTCTAAGCTTAAGTATTCTCCTCTTCGATTTGATTGAAGAGCCTTAATGTTTTTTTCCTAGTTGGTTTAGTACTTCATTTTTAAATTCCTTGAACTTTTCAAAGGGCTTCAGATTTATGATGCATTAGGTAAATGTTGTAACACCCCAATTTTGGGCTTGGAAGTCTAGGGTCTGAACCGGACCGGTTTAAATTTCGGTTCGAATATAAAAGGTGGTTTTTAGGGAAAGCCTAGTTCGGGATGCATTAAAAATATGGAAAAATATCTAAAAATCCTCTTTTATTATATATAAGAGAGTGCTGAAATCAATTTTACAAAATGAGGTTTGTAAATATGACATTTCAAGTTAGTGACTAAAATGTAATTTTTGAAAAGTTTGTGACTGTTTTAAAAGGATTGAAACTTTGAATCTTTAAGGAGCTAATTTACCCAAGGGAGGGTTTCTCCAGATTTTTCTTAAATTTTAAAGACTCGTTTAATGTTAATTAATAAAAAGAAAAGAGGGAAAAGTCACATTTTGGTTTCATAACTAACTTTTGCCAAAATTTTCCCATTTCATTTTCTCTCAAAATTCCCTCAGCCAAACACATTTCCACAGCAACTTTTCCTTTGATTTTCACACCTAAAGTTGAGATTTCAATCCCTAAATGACAACTAATCATTTCTACACCAAATCCTCATCATTTGCTTATTGAATTTTCAAGGATTTTGGCTCTAAACAAGGAGAAATCCACATTTAGAGGTATGAACGTCCTTCTCCTCTAAATACTCAGTTCTTTACTGAAATTCCCAAGTTCTCAATCCTTAAATTGAGTTTTATTAAAGGTTTTAATATTGTGATCTTGATTTTGGCTTAAAATGCATGATTTGGATTTAATTTTGAAGAAATCCGTAATAGATGATTGGGCTATGTTTTGAGATGTCTTTTTGATGTATTTTGGATGTCTAAATGATGTGTAATTGAGGTTTAATCAATGCAATCCCGAATAGGTTGATTTTCCTAAGTTTTTACTTGCGAAAATGGTGGTTTTGGGGTGATTTTGATGTTCTGCTATAGCTGGAGGTATAAGGGCGTGATTAGGCTCTTTTTGGATGTTAATTGATGTCTAAGAATGATTGGAAGTGATGGATCTTTGCTGGGTAATGTTGTAGAGGTGTTTGGATGTGATTTCGGTTGTGTTTGGTAGCCGAAATGTGAGTTTTGATGAGAGCAGCGAGTTTAGGTGTTTTGGTTGAAGGTTTTAATGCATGATGATGCATTAATCCTCTGCTTTGATGTGTTTAAAATAGGGGAGACATCTTCGGATCCTTGTGGTGTTGATCCGGAGGCTTGATCGACGTTTCGGCAAGTTTGCGAAACGGAATTGGTGAGTGAAGTTTGGTTTTCAGCTTTGAAACCAATGTTTGAAGGTTATGGGAGCTTATTTTAAGTCTAAACAACTTAGCTAAGCTCAGGAGTAAGTTTTTCAGAGAAACTCTCTTTTTGATGAACCATGAGATGGTTGAATGCAATGTGTTTATTTTGC
Source organism: Hibiscus tridactylites (assembly GCA_958450335.1). Classification (NCBI taxonomy): domain Eukaryota; kingdom Viridiplantae; phylum Streptophyta; class Magnoliopsida; order Malvales; family Malvaceae; genus Hibiscus; species Hibiscus tridactylites. The sequence continues at coordinate 31,735,262 of OY288273.1, read as the reverse complement.
ATGTTTAAATTCTGTTTTGAAAGCATATTTTAGCATGTTTAATGCTGGTTTTGTAAGCCATGTGTTGAAGGATGCTCAAGGTAAGAGATCCTTGATTTGGACATTGATAAATGTGGTTTGATGCATAGTGATGCATGACTATTTAATGGCTTTGTTTAATGCTTAAAAACAGTGGATTGATGATGGTAAATGATGTATATTGGCAAGTGATGTGTTGGTTTAAAAGCACTTGAATCGGATATAGTTAGTCGGCTATAGGATTGGGTGCACCGTGAATAAAGTCGCCTTGGATGTTGAGGGGTTGTAATGGTACCGTAAACTCCATCCAAGTACACTAACGAGATGTCTAAGATCATAATGGTGGTTAAAATGCCATGTGAGGATCTTGTGTTGTGTGTCCCGTGTTCTCGTTGGTGATGTTATACAACTACCAATGAGTGATGTGGAGGGGTTGTAATTGTACCGTAGACTCCATCACGGGTGTTGAGGGGTTGTGATTGTACCGGTAAACTCCACCTTGAGTGTTTGGTAGTGTGTATGAAGCGTATGGGACAACGCTTGTAATCCGCGTATCCGATTGTGTTTTGAGTTGAAAAATGGTTATGGATTATCACTTGAAAGCTAATATGACATGTTGATGTATTGAAGCATGAGATGCTTGGTTTGTATGCATAGATGCATGATAAATGATGTTTGAAATTAAAGGCCTTGGAAAGGTGTTTTACAAAGTGCATTATTGTGTTGTTTCATTAGAGCATTTCCCACTAAGCATGTGTGCTTACGCTCTCACTTTCTTGAACCAATAATGCATAGAATTGAAGTGCTTTAAGGGCAGCAAGGAGGTCAAGGATCCAAGTGAAAGTCTAAGCTCACGTATGGTGACTATTTTCACAACACTATTAGCTTTTGGTATTTGGCAATGGGAACCTAGATTGTGTTTTTGGGAGATGTTTTGGACTCCCTAAGTTTGGTTTAATGCCTATGATGTTTGGAACATGTAAATGGCCATTTGGTATTTGTTTTAGAGATTTGATGATTGCTTGCTTTCCAATATAGGATGCATGCCTTTAGACTTGTGGTTTTTCCTAATTGATGTCATGATTGAGTTTTGATGATGCAAATATGTTCCTTTAATGTTTGATGACTTGTTGGCATGATATGGAGGTCATATGAATGTGTTTGGTGGGTCGAAAGTGTGTAAAAACATACTTTTCTGTTGTTTCTGGGCAGGGTGTTTCGAAACACCCTTGCCTGTTTCGAAACAGGTGCATGTTTTGGCCTGGGCGTTTTGAAACGGGCAGAGGTGTTTCGAAACACTTTGGCTACTGCCAAGCCGTGTTTCTGAACGGTCAATTCCCGTTTCGAAACACTTGACCGTTGGACACTGATTTGAATGGTTTTGAGGTTTGCAAGCTTTACATTTTAGTCCTGGTTTTTGTATGTGCAATTGCTTGAGTTTGGGATGTCCGTTTAAGATGAAATTTGGCAGAGTAGCATGAAACATGATTAATTTCATAATGGTAATTGAAAAATTGGTAAAGTTCTCTTAATTTCCAGAATTTACAAATTGGTCCCTAAATTCGTATGTTTTGCAATTGAGTCCCTTATTGTTTTCCGATTGCTGTGATTTTTGAATATGCTTATCTCTAGAGTACGCCTAGGGTTAATATGCATTTAGACAAGGTTAAAAAGAAAAAAAAAGGATCGTTAATCAAGGTTGACTTTCGGGTTGACTTTGGTTTTCCCCGTGTAATCTTCGTAGTTCGGGTCAACCGTCTAGGCCGGGCTAAGGGGGTTACAAATGTACTCATATCTACTGAAGCCATCTGTGAAAGTAATGAAGTCTTGAAATCCTCTTCTAGCTAGTGTATTCATTGGTCCACATACATCACTATGTATTAATCCCAATAAACCACTTGCTCGCTCACTTTTACTATTAGAAGGAGCTTTGGTCATCTTTTCCAATAAGCAAGGCTTGCATACATCAAGTTTTTTGAAAAAAAAATGAATCAAAAATTCATCTTTATGAAGTTTTGAAATGTGTTTTTCACTTATGTGACCCAAGTGACAATGCCAAAGATGAGTTTGATTAGAGTCATTTGTTTTTTATTTTTTTATATTTATGTTGTAAATGGAATTCTCTTGATCCAAAATATAGAGGCCATTTATTAATTGTGTCGCACCATAGAAAACATTATCGAGATAAAAGGAACAACAATTATTCTTAATAATTATCTTAAAACCAATCTTGTCTAAACAAGAAATTGAAATGATGTTTTTAGTCAAACTAGACACAAAATAACAAACCTCTAAACATAAATTAAGTCCACTAGGCAATGATAAAGTATATGTTCTTATAGCTAATGCGGCAACTCTTGCTCCATTACCAACTCGACGGTCCACCTCTCATTTTCTCAAATTTCTACTCTTTTGTAATCCTTATACAAATGTACAAATATGACAATCGCAATCGGTATCCAATACCCAAGAAGTAGGTGTTGATAAATTAATATCAATAACATAAATATTCGAGGCAGATGCTCCGCTTTCATTTTTCTTCTTGACTTTTTCAAGGTAAATGGGGCAGTTTTACACTGACATGTTTTTTTACAATAGAAACATTTTCCTTCCAGTGACTAGTCAAGGTAGTTTACGTCGTTCAACTTGTCCTTCTCAAGGACCGATAGCAATGATAACAAATTTATATTTGTCATAATAAGCCTACAGCAATAAAATATGAATTTTGAGTACGTTTACCATGTTTGCTTATAAAAGGACTTTATATTCCCACTATTTTTATTAAAATTAATAGCCCTCAAATATTAATGTTGAAAATACTTTTTGTAAAGTTTTTTTAGTGGGCAAGGATCCAAAATTCACATTCTCTTAAGTCAGCTTTGGCTTTTCTCTTAAGATTATGGTCTATCTAGGTAAGCAACACTTCCTAATTACATCTCATGTAACTCCTTCATTTGGTGAACAACTCTTGTTCATAATCATCTTATGATTATCCAAATAACTAACTTTTAGGTTTTCTAATCATATTAGAGTAACCTAGTTAAGTCTTTAACCAATATTACAACCAACGAATATCACTTGCTTATTCTCCGCGTTTGGCCAAGATAGATACAAGTACCTCGCTTTAGCATAACCTACATTGTATCGATCTAGACTTTAACGAGGGTTAACATTGGGAAGCAATAAAAGACTTAATGTTTTATTGAAGGGTTTTATGAATATTATCTCACCATTAAACATTTGATCTTATCATTTAACTATCATGCATCTCATACATTCATTTTATCACATACATGAAAAACAGTAAATATGAATGCAATAGTTATAGCCCATACCCTAAGGTGGCCCGTCCTAAGCCAATAAGAGAACTAAATTATTCTAAGGATAAAAACATTTCTGAAGCATCTTTTTGTTGGCCCACATTTCTATTCCTCTGGTCCATGCTTCTTTGTATAGATTACAATTTCAGAAACTCGTTTTGCATACGAGGGAGTAAGATGAGAAGAGAATTAAAATAGAAGTAGAGAAAGGCATGACACGCAAGTTGTATTTATAAAACCTTAAAAGTAAAACTAAATGGGCTATTGGGATATAACCATGCATTTCAAACATCGTGCATATCAAACATAATAACGATGTGGTTCATTATTGAGGTCTTACCATATTGTTCCTACGCAGGGGTTAAGCCCCTGGCGAGGTTCTGACGGCCCTACAGCCATTGGTGAGGTTTCCGTTGCTCGGTCAGCGGTAGGGAAAATTTTAAATATTATCATCTTAATTGCTATGTAAAAAACCTCACAATTTGATAACTTTTATCAACATTATGGAGTTTTTCGGGATTTTAAAATCTGAGGTTTTTACTAAATCAACTCTTGTTACTTTCCCGCACGAAATCTATAGACTAACCATTAGTCCAATATATAACTATAACTCACGTATGTTAACACTTAACATCTAAAACTCCATATTGCATATGTTAACAATTAACATATAATATTTCAAACCCTATCGACAAAGATCTTGATGATTAACTCTTAATCATCGATCTTAGGAACATCTTTTAACTGTGTTAACAGATTAACCGTGATTGAATAGATTTACTCATACAAATATCATATATTCGCTAAATAAATCAAAAAAATAACATCTATCTCATATAATTACATCACCCAAGTAATTAAAACCTGAATTCGTATTGTACAAATGGCTCTGATACCACTGTTGGGTCACGCTGGTACGCCCTATGGCGCAGCAGAAAAATTATCTGGCGATCACCACCAAAGATCCATGTACGAGGAACGAATCAAGGTGAATAAGGGTGAAGAATTACATTTTTAAAATCTGGAATTCTGACTTTAGAGAAGATGGATATCCAATCACGATTCCACGATGTCGATTCTTAAGCCGCAACAATAACGCTCTGACCTCTACGTAGTTCACCCAATTGAAACGAGCATATAGAACTCTCTAAACTATTTAAAGGGAACGAGCATATTAAAAAAACTCTCTAAACTATTTAGAAGGTTTTTCCAAAAAAAAAGTATTAATGACTGCTAGATCTTTTATGCCTTTATATAGCCTTTGTAATCCTAATTCAACTCATATTAGTATTTCAATATATATATTAAATATATATAATCCTAATTCAACTTAATTAGGATTTCAATATATATATATAATCTCAATTCAACTTAATTAGGATTTCAATATATATATATATATATTGATTTAAATCGAATTATATTATTTATATATTAAAAGAGTCATAATTACAATAATTATTTTTTTAATATTTGCCCAATAGTTAAATTATATATATATATATATATTAATTTAACTAAATCCGTGTACAACAAATTTGTACATTTATAATTCGTTTAATATATGCCCATTTCAACTGTGGGTGTGACCTTGTAGGTTCATGTAACGTTAGTAGTAAATATTAGAACATTTCTAATATTACAAACAATGAGTAACATCTAGCAATATGTCATTGTCACCTAAGTTACAAGAAATCGTGATTTGACATAACCTCTTCGTGATTAACTCTTTTCATGTATTACATCCTTTTGTCCTTATATCTAGATTGGAAACAAGTCATAGAATAGTCACACTTGTATAATCCATATAATATTTCTTGATATCTTGAGTAGACTATTATAAATGAATAACTATGATATCTCATATCAACTTATTCGAGCATGGTCATACATTTCTAGTCTCAATCAATCAAGTGGCCTACGATATTACTCCTATTATATATGAGGGGAAAATCCTATCTTGATCAACCATATCCCACTACATTGGTTGTGACATATCTAATACCACTCTTTATAGTGTAGTTAGTTACGACACACATTTGATTGTATCAAATTATGTCACTCACGATGTTAAAATAATGATGATCCCAAGTCTGTGGATCATACATGTAGTTATCATTATGAGCAATGTTGTGACTATCACATGATAATCCAAGAAACATGCTCATAGCGGGTCAGTCCAGTATGTTGTTCTCTAACACATACTTATGCATTGATTTTGACATCTCCATGTCAATGACAACACTTTGCCATCAATCAACTACATGTTAGTCTTAATGCATTATTGTTGTCTACACCTACAATAATACTCGAATAAAGACATTTAAGAATAACCATATTATTCTAAGGACTTTATTATACTTTAATTTATTTGCGCACGCAGAATTGTAACTGAAAATAATAATGACAATGTCTTTTTATGAATAAACAAGGTAAAAACAAATATCGTTTACAATCATCTTATGATTGGTCTTTGGGCATACTCTAACAACTCATATGACTCGTTCTCTGCTCTTAGCTCCACCCCTTTTGAATCTGTTCCTCGGTCTATAGAGACTGAGAGTAGTGACGAGGAGGATGAGTTTCTTGCTGGGTTGACCCGCCGAATTATTCACTCAACGAGTCAGAAGCTCGCCGTTCATTATCTTTCTCTCGACAAAAACAAGGTAACCCAAAGTAATTTCTAGCTTTTTTTAATTTAATGTGGTTTTAAATATGGGTTTTCTCTTTTGGGTAGAAAAATTGAGGTTTGGCGAGTTCACCAGAGTCGACTCTGAATGTACTCGGAAGCTTTTCAGCTTCAAGAAATGGCGGTTCTCGAGTTGCAGAGCTGAAACTGAGCAATGACGTACCATCTTTAAACATGGAAGAAACCAACCCAAGATTCAAAATCATGGATTCGTGAAGAACCCAAGCTGTGGATCAGATTTGGAGTTCCTCTTTTAAGTAATGGTTGCGAATCGAATTTGGTGCGAAGGAGGTCATGGAAATTAAGTTCAATGCTCGGAGGAATTGCAAAACTAGAGTACAGAGAATGATATGAAAGTTTATGAGTTTTTATTTGAAATATGACTAAATTGATTGAATCTATAAATATAGAAGACTAAACGTGTTATTATCCAAATTTTTATAATTACAACGTTAATGGGTTAACGGACTTTAACGGCCGAGTTGTCATTTTGTTACAAAATATAAAGTTCAATTACTATTTTGTAATATTTGAAAGTTTAGTTACCATTTTATTTTTTTAACAAAATTCAGTGACCATTTGAGAACTTTGCCCAATTAATCATAAAGAAAACATTATGTGGCATTAGTTTATCCTTTTTACAGCGGTGGCATAATCACCGTTGATAAAAGATCTGAATCCTCAGCAGCAGATGAGATTACGTAGTCCTCTCCGCACGTTAACACCTCACCGCAGTCACCGGAGAAAAGTGGAAGAAAAAAAAAGAAGGCGGAATTGGGTGCAGTACGTTCTGGGTTTGTCTCCTGTGCATCCGTGATCAGTACAATTAATCAATAATGAGATTCTCCTACCAAACCACAAATAAACAATATTTTAAACACCACATATAAAGGTAAAACTAAATGCAAGTCACTCAATTATTAATTTGATAACAAATATATTATTTTTTTTAGGAAAAGTGACAATTTAATCACTCAATTAAAATTTTGTTATAATCTATCATTAAAATCGAAATGGACGGCTTGATAATAATTTTAGTCATCAAAACTTATATGTTTTATTAATTTAGCCATAATTTCATAAATTTAACTCTACATATTTAAAAAATTCATTAGTGGAGTGACTATGTTTATTATCATGTGGTATTAAATTCATAATGAGTGTGTTCTATTAGTATGTCAGCTATCCAATAGTGAGGTGACAACGTCTATCGAACTATCACATTTGTCAATTATCGAGTTGATGAACTGTAGCATGGAGTAAAATAGGGAATATGTTAATATAGTGCATTGTTGAAATTTTTAAATACGATTAAAATAAAAATATTAAATTTATTAAGATAAATTTCTTAAATTCCGGAGCTTTAGCTGGGTATAAAAAACTAGTTATAAATAATAGTACAATTATGGGTGTAAAAATTTGATCCAACCTGAAAACTCAACTAAAATCGGCTTGAGTCTGAACTGGTTGTGATTCGAGGTAAAGAGGACTCGAACTCAATTGAGTTCGACATGATGTTAACCCGAACTCGAGTTGAATTTGATTCTAAATTAGACCTGAGAACGACTCTAACCCAAATTGAACCTGATAATGTGATAACTGAACCCGAACCTGAAATTAACTTGGTAAATATATGATATAACCCGACTTGAAACGATCTGATATTTAATTTTACTTGACATGTTATCAACTCGGCCTATTTTTGACCCGACTTATTGTTGAGACAATATCTTAATTGACCCAAGTTGTAAATGAGTTGAGTAAATGATACATTTTTGTATTCAATTTAACCCCAAACCTCTTAATTGTCTGAAGAAAAATTACCTATCCAATCTAAAATTTAATTTTAATTTTTTTAACATTTTCATATACCATAAATCCTATAACTCTAATTTCTAAACCTTGTAACCTTAAACCATATATTTTTAACCTTAAACATCAAACTTTATATTCCTAAAAACATATTATAATCATCATTATTATTATTAAAACTAAAATTATTGTTGATGCTATTAATTTATTATTATTTAAAAAATAAATATATTTTGTTCCTATTAATGTGTTATTGTTATTAGTGTCATTATTATTAAAAGTATAAATATTACTTAATGTTAAAGTGAGATTATAATTTTATCTGAAATGATCCGGCCTGAAGTTCATCTATACTCGATTAAGACATGACCTGAAGTTCACCCGAAATCGAAAGTACTTAACCCAAGTTTTATCTAGAACTGACATGACCCGACCTGAACTCAACCTTATACTAGAATGACTCGACCTGAAGTCCAGCCGTACCCGAATTAACATGATAATTAACTATTTTGACCCGAACCTTGTATTTACCCTGTTAAACATGTGTTTTGATTTTGATATAACAAAGATTTTTATGCAAATAAATAAATTTTTAAGGTACTTGAAATTACTCACAATTGACAAGCATTCAAACTAAATTGACTTTCTTTCTTTCTTTCTTTTTTTGTTGCACTCCGGTTTCCAGGGCTTTGGTGGGTGAGTCTCCAAACGAGGATTTTCTGCACACACAACGCCTCGAACCCAAGACCTGCTTAAGCAATACCAAGTTGCTTACCACTTGGACCAACCTCGTGGGTAAATTGACTCTCTTTAGCATATAAAAACATTTATAAGTAAATCTCTCAAAATGAAAATATTTTTCTAAGTGTTTTGGTACTCAAATAGACCATTTTGGTCAGTGAGTATCAGTACGGACTTATGCATACCTGTCCAGGCACTTCAACACTAAAAATTCAAAATGGTAAATGAGTCGCTACGAACCTTAGCGTACCTGTACGAGCTTTAAATTTTTTCTACGATTTCTTGTTAGTACCGGTACGATGGACCCTGCACCTATAAGGTTTGTTTGAACATAAAATACTTTTGCACGGAGTATCGGTACAACCTTGAACGTATTGATACCAAAAGCCCTAACAAAATTTTAGTGAGTAATTTCAAGTGTCGACACGATCCTTAGCGTACCGCTACCCCTCACTCCGTACCGATACGCAAGCCCGCGTACCGGTATGCCCTGTAATACTAATGGTTTTTTTTTCTTTAGGCATGTATCTGATAACAACAGTTGTCAGATAGCATTTAATTCGGGGAAATTGCAGCTCAACGGCTATATTCAATATCCCAACTACTCAAACGGGTGGAAATCAATTAGGAGTATAAGAACAAGTCTCTGAAGCTTCTTCAACAACAATACAACTATTCTAAAGCATCCAAGCAAAAATCTAAAAATTTTTAGAGCTTTTCATTGTAATATTTTGTACACACTTGAATGAACCTATTGTATTTTTATTTTTAGCAAGCTCTGGGGTTTTAGTGAGCTGAAAATTGCGCAAACAATCTCTTTTGGAGGATTCTCAAAGTTTGTTTATTTGTACTCAATTTTAGGAAAAGGGTCATGGGTCATAAGTCTAGGTGATTTGTGACGTTATCTCGTTTAGCCTACAAGGAAAGACAAATTAGTGAATTTATGAAATCTTTAGTCTGATAGCTAAGGTGGTGGATGTAGACCTTGTTTAGAATGTTGAACCACTATAAATCATCTTGCAAAATTTTCATTCTTTTTGCAATTTGCTCCCACTATTTTTAAATTGACAATTCACCTCTCTTGGCCAATATCCATCGATTGATCAATTCAACAAACCCGAACTGGGCCCGAACAAAGTTTGAGTTGAAATCAACCTGGTGTTGACACAAATCTAACCCGACTTGAGACGAAGTATTAATTTAGCCTGATATAACTCAAATTTAATCTGACTCGACAATTGAACCCCGAGTACACAATTTTACATCCTAGGTACAATTCATCTATGATGTATTAGTAGATAATGAATGAAAATGTTCTAGAGTCGAACCTACAAAATACATTATCTAGTATATATGTATGCTACTTATAAAGACCCTAATTAAGTTAGTTTGGAAAATTCATTCAACTAAAAATTTGTAGTGGTTTAATTCTTTCAAAACATGTTTAAAAAATTAGAATGATTTTTTTTTTACACTATATATCCTCTGTAATCCATCAGATCTTAAGTCAAAAGCAATTATACTTAAATATACTTTAATCCAAAACTTTTCGGATATTGCAACAACAATGGTATCAACCAAATAAATGCTCAACTAATGATTTTTAACATTTTTTTCCGCATAAACTAGTCGAACATCAACTTGGTGAAGAAAATATTAAAATATTTATTTTATTTTTTATTTTTGAAAAACAAACAATTTTACTATAAAGGTGATTATTTCTTTCGATCAATTATAAAATTGTTTTAAATCGAAGGTTTAATAGTTAAATAAGTGCTCAAATTATACATAATGCTCATTTTTTGTGTCTAAATTATTTTTTCTCGAAATAAGTGCTTAAATTTCATTTCGATCATTTTAGGTGCATGACCATTTGACTACTGTTACATTTTTTTAAAAAAATATTTTTATTTTTTATTTTAGTTTTTTTTTAGTTTCTTTTATTTTTAACTTAATGTTTAAAAAACTCTAAATTTTCTGAAATTCACAAAATGACCCCAAAATTAAAATCCCTAACTTCCCCCGTCGTTCCACCACTGATGGTCACGTCACCACCCGCCATATTCATCGTCGAACCACCACGACCATTTTTCCCAACAACTCATCGTCGGTAACCGATGGTAAGTGTGCCGATCGGCTTCCTAGCTAATGTCGAAGGAAGCCGACTGGCGATGGATGGTTGGAAAATTTGGTTGTGGTGGTCCAACGGCAGTAGTGGTGGGATCCGGTGAGGCAGTCAACGGTGACAAAGACGACAATTTGAGGGTTTTGAGTTAGAGATTTGAGATTATTTTGTAAAAATTTAAAACTGATAAAATTTTAAAAATTTTAAATTTTATTTAAAAGAAATTTAAAATTAAAACATAATATGTGTCACATTTTAATTGGCTAACGAGTTTTTTAACGACCAGCACTTAAAATTATTGAAATGAAATTTTTCAGCACCTATTTCGAGCAAATAATAATTTAGGTACGAAAGTGAACAACATGTATAATTTAAGCAATTTTTTCTTCTCGACTTTAGGCACTTATTTAGCTATTAAGCCTAAATTGAATTGTTTTATTTTTCTTAAAAGAAAATTGAATACCTTAAAGTAAAAGTGTATTTAGATGGAGAATTCAGAGAAAAAAAATAAGAAACTTTTAATATTGGAATTTAATAATAACAATTGTGAATGTCATTGCATTCCTGAGACTCTGGAAAATAAAGCATTTTTTTTCCTCTGCGGTGGTTATCCAAAGGTCGCCACCGCATGAACCATGATTCCCCTTTGGCTCTCTTGTTGAAAAATTATGAAAATTTGAAAATTTTGAAACAGATTTTTCAATGAGTAAAGTTAAAAATTTAAATCATAAAATTATAATATTTTTAATGAGTAGTAAATAAGAAAGTAATGCTCAAAATAGATTAATTGTAGATTGTGTTAAGAAAAAGAAAAAAAACTTATATACTATATTAGTGGGGTAAGATATGTTTAAATACAAGATTTAACTTAGTGAATATTAAAAGACTTAAGCTGATATGATGTGGGTGATGTAAATGTATTTGGTTATTGTATTGATATTGTTATCTAATTCACAAAAGAATATATTCAGGAAAATCATCAATATTATTACTTAAATTCATGAATTTTAATGTTTAACACAGAGAAATTTTTTTAACAATTATACTCTGTGATTTTCAAAACTATTTTTGGTGATAGAAGAAGACGAGGTTACAGTTTGTTACTGAATACTACAAACGTGTTGCTGTTGTAACCATTTTGTTGTTATATCCTAAGAGATAAACATTTAACGCTTCTCAAGTATCATAAGATCGGATGTATCTATCTAAAAAAAATTGTATTTTCACATGCCATAACAATTTACTCATCAAATATTTATTTGATTTTTGTTACTCGATTCTATTTTGTTCTTATTTTCTGTTTCAGTATAATTTCTCAAGAAATCTCTCTTCACCGTCTGTTCATGAATTGGGTATCGTGGGAGGGAGAAACTTTGTATTTGTTTTCCATGAATGCAACATGTCGACTTTGCTACAAGGCTTAATATAGCATAAACAAAGGTAATAATAAAAATAAGGTTAAAGGGGTTATTTTGCCCCGAGTTCGACCTTTCGTGTAAAAATGGGTTCAATTAGGTCTTTCAATTCGCACATTGCAGTAATTTAGTCCCTAGACCAACGTTGACTAGCGAAACTTTAAAATAAGACTTAAGGGTGTAAGAAGCCCTTGAACTTTAAAAAATATATTAAGCCCCTGAATTTTTTTACACCCAATTAAGCCATTGAACTTAAAAAATTAATCAATTAAGCTAGTGAACTAAGAAATTGAATCAATTAAGTAATTTGACCAATTTTGACCGTTATATCTTTACAGTTTTTTTTAGATATTACTGGAACATGATAGATACACTACAATTCTATCATTTTACATTTATAATTTTTTCAGAAAATATTTTTTTCATAAATTTTATAAAATTTTTAAAACTTTTAGAACTTTTAAAGAATTTTTAAATATAATAAAAAATTTGAAAATTTTAAGTAGAAACACTGTGACACAACACACTGCACCAACAGATTAAAAAGCTGTTAAGATTTAATGGCTCAAATTCGTCAAAAGGCTTAATTGATTCAATTTCTCTGTTCAATGGTTTAATTGACTAAACGTATAGGTTCAATGGCTTGATTGGGTGCAAAAAAGATTCAGGAGCCTGATTGATTTTTTTTTCCCAAAAGTTCAAGTACTTCTTACCCCTTAAGCCTTAAAATAATCATGACTGTAATTTAAAGGTAAGTTACATAGATCATCACTCAATTTCTTCTCACTCCTATTTCACTCACTTAACTTTAAAAAATTCAATTTAATAACTAAACTTTATACATTAAATTTTTTTGTCACTCTAAATTATTTTATTAATATTTTATTATCATTAAATATAAAAATAATTTAAAAGAAAAATAAAAATATACTTCATTATTATTAAATACTTAAAATAAAAAACTAAATTATTTAATTTCTCCAAAAATAAAACTCCAAACCGTATCCAATCCTCAACCCACAAACCCAAAACTTTTTTTTTTCACTTTCACCGATCATGGTTTTGATGTATGCCAGAGTTTCCATCCAATTGCCTATTTTCAGCTTCTTTCTCTTCCAAATTCCTCAAAGAAATTATTCACGGTGTTGGCCCCAATCCATGCCTTGATTGAAAACCCTAACGACGGTGAGATTAGCACCGATCTCTCCATCTGTAGACCAACCGCCGACCTATCTCCCCAATGACTATGAGCATATAAAAAATAAAATTTGTGTGATTAAAGCTTTCAGTTGACAATGACACTCTCTTTTTCCTCTTCTTTTAAGTTGTGTGTTCAAAACTTATTAAAAAAAAAAATTTCCTTCTCTCCCCCTTAACCTTCAAGTACAAATTGTTTAAAAAAAAACTATAAAAGCAGTTTGAAGTCAGTGTCCAGGTGTCACCTGCTCTGCTCTCGATATTAGGCTCTTTGCCCTTTAAACGGCCGTTATGCCTTTTCTCTCAATAACGGTGCCCTTTTCCGTCAATTTATACGCAACACGTGACTAGACCTCTTCACCCATGGTACATAATCATCCATCATACTACATGTCATCTCGTCATCATTCTTTTCATTCCCACACACGATGATGATGATATAAGTGGCACATGTATGGCATAACAGACACATGATACATGATGGCATGCCATGGAATTACTTTGGGTTAGGTTTTCCTGTAGTCCAGCTATCGAAAATGGCGTCGTCACGTCAACTCAAATTACATTTATAACCCTATCTTATTCATTCCTTAAAGATTCCTTTTATGGGTATCCATACATTAAATATTGTTTTCTTAAGAAAAGAAAAAAGACATTTTTATTTAAAATTTCAATAAGGTTATTTTTTTTGAAAATAATAATGTTATACGGAGTATTTAATTTAGACATTTTTAATTATATTTATATTATAATTTAATTATTATATATATATATATTTAAGATATCTACTAAAGCAAGTTTAATAATTAGTTCTTCGTATTCGGTGGATCTGTAAAAAGTGTAAATACGAAGTACAAATTTAAAAAATATTTCATATCTAGAACGAGTATCAAACCTTTAACTACTAGTTAAGATAGAAGAGACTATTGTCATCTCATCTGAACTCATGATTTAATTATCATAATTTTAATGAATAGAAATTAACATTTTGATACCAACGATGGTTGGTCCAAGTGGTAAGCATGTTAGTAATAGTATTGCTTAAAAAAATCTTAAGTTCGAGACCTTCTGTATGCAGAAAATCTTCACTGCAAGACTTATTCACCAAAGTCAGGTGTGCGATGCTAGTCCGTCAAAATTAGTTATGGTAAAACTTTGAGGAACCGAGAGACAATAAAAAAGTTAAAATTTTGATAAATGATATTAGATACATGTTAATAAATTTTTTGTATTATCATGAAAATTGTCAAAATTAAATTGGAGACCTAATATCAATTAAGACTAAAACAATATCAATCGGAATATTTTTTACTAAGAATATAAATATTTATATTTTCATAATAAATGTCAGGATTTAAATTTATACAAAATAAAATGAACATCTAATCTCGGATCATAATATATTTTAATGCTTTAATTATAAACAATTATTTTTTGGAAAAGCTGATTAAATGGCACAGGTGTTGCCACGTGTAGGATAAAATAAATGCTAATAATTGATTTGCTTTAAAAGAGGTATGATCCATCTTAATCGTGAACAGTTAAGAGGTTGAAAACAGATGTGTGAATCCGACGGTCTAGAATCGTTCGATCAGACGTATGGAATTCCCTTGATGGTTCACTGTCATGCAGCAGTCGTTAGTGGAATGTTTCTGGATTTTCCAAAATAAAAATCCAACAACCAATTAAAATGGGGATAAGTCTACCACGTGCGACGAACATCGATGAACACTACTAATGATGAACACCGATGAACACCATTAAATTAATTAATAAAGAGTTTAAGGGTTTAAGGTTTAATAGTTTAGGGGTTTAGGTTAAGGGTTAAATTATTTTTTATAAAGAATAGGGTCAAATTGAAATAATATTTAAATAATGAGGGTTCAATAGGAATACGAAAATAAGTGAGGTACTAAATATATAGTTTACCCTTATTAAAAAAATAAAATTTTAAAATATATAAAAAATAATTTAATTGAATTTTTAAAATAATTATTAATTGTATGATGAGTCCTTGAAATTTTAAATTTTTATTAATTAATTTAATGATGTTCATCGGTGTTCATCATTAGTGGTGTTCATCGATGTTCGTCGCGCGTTGTAGAATTTTCCTTAAAATGGGGGTTGACATTAACTATCAAAGGTTTGATTCAAATAGTAAGTAGCTTGGTATCGTTTAAGAAGATTTTAAGTTTAAAATATTATGTATGTATAAAATTCTCGTTGAGAGATTCACTCATCAAAATTAAGTGTGCAAAACAAATCGATCTGAATCAATTATGACAAAACACTAAAAAAATTAAAAAGGCAAAAAATAAAAAATTGGGGGTTCACACTAACTTTACGAAATCAAATTGACTTGAACTTTGATATCATATTATTAGTTGAGTCATCATGTGTACATTCTAAATTTTGAATTCAAAGGGCTATTCAGAAGAATTGACTTGGTGAGGTTTCTTTCCGAGAACTTCAGATTCTCGGCAGCCAAACACCACAGTGTCAAACCTAAACTTGATTAATTGCTTCAACTTTTACATAATTTAATTTCAATAACATAGCCAACCAATATGGAGTCTGACTGATTTCTTTTTAAATACTTCTTAGGTTCATACCCATTTTGAAATTAAATAAATAAAACTTTGATGCTTTAAGTTTCTGGGTTAATACCTCTTAGATTTCTGTCGATTTTGAAATTAGATAAATCTAATTATCCTCCAAATTTATTTGTATGTTAATAATTAATATATAAATATAATCGTATTTTCTATAGATGAAAATATATTATACTATATGGAGCGTATTAAGAGAATATTCAACGCTTAAGTATGTTCTATCACGCGTTCTCAATCGGAAACATATGATTTTTTGATAAATCTTAAATTTAATTTTAATCATACTTAGAGGGAAGAAAATTGGTGACTCCTAATGGGTCTAAAACCCATGACCCAGGAGAATATGAGGAAACCAAGATGAGCAATTTAGTCAACCGACCAAATGTGTTGGCTCAAGAAGATATGATTCTATTTAAACCAAAACTAAATTGAGTGTATTTTTCATTTTTACCATTTTCACTTAAAAATTATTATTATTACTATTATTATTATTATTATTATTATTATTATTATTATTATTATTATTATTATTATTATTATTATTATTATTATTATTATTATTATTATTATTATTATTATTATTATTATATGTACATCTCGAATCATTTTAGTATATGAAATAATTTAATATATTGCATCATATATATATATATATGTGTGTGTGTGTGTGTGATAAGGTTCTTAATAAATTAAGATAAAAAAATTATGTGAATGATTTTATTTTCTGAACCGCGTCACACACTTAATTTTGATGGGTAAATCTTTCATTAGAAATTTTTTGATACATGAGGTCTCGAATTTGAGACATGCTAAAGCGATACCAAGCGGCAAGCTGCTTATCATGTGTCTCCTAAGATGAACATCACTCACTTTTTCACTATAACACTTGTTGGGTTCACAATATGTTTATATATATATATATATATATATATTAGCAGTAACATAAAAAATAAAATGC
Source organism: Hibiscus tridactylites (assembly GCA_958450335.1). NCBI lineage: Eukaryota > Viridiplantae > Streptophyta > Magnoliopsida > Malvales > Malvaceae > Hibiscus > Hibiscus tridactylites. The sequence goes on along the minus strand of OY288273.1, from coordinate 31,718,375 downwards.
CATACATCATAATGATAATTTGAAATAATTTAAAATTTTCTAAATCATTTTAATACTTGTCCATTAGATTTATTTATATAATCGTATACAATCCATGTGTATTTAAGATTAAGGACGGATGCAGAACTTTATGTTAGAGAGGATCAACCTATAGAATTCTAGGAGGTGAACTTATAAAATTTTAAAGAGGCGAAAAATAAATTTTTAATAAGAAATACATAGAATTTTTTTTAATTTCTAAATTATATAGGAATTTTAAAATTTTAAGGAGAATGGTTGCCCCCTCTAGCTCTCCTCTAGGTCTATCCATGTTTAAGATTATGTACAAATTATTTCAAAAAAAAGAAGATTGTGTACAAATTGACTCGTATAAAATAATTATTTCTATAATGGGTTCAAAATGTTACTATAAATTTTGTACAAGGGATTATTTAAATTTAAAAATATATTATGATCATTATAATCTTTGAAAAATATCTTCTTTTGAAAATTACACTTCAGTCGTTTTGATTTTGTTGTTTGACACAGACGATAAAGGGTAAACATGTAAATTGAAATAAAATTATGTGCAGAGAAATATTGGATATGTGGGCTACATTTCATCATTGGAAATTATACAGTTGGTACTGGTGAAGAATCGGTTGTCAGTTTGTGTTTTAGTATTTTTGTCCACAATAAGTGTTGTGTATTTGTTTTTCTTAATTTTTTAAACAAATAAATTCATTTATTGGTATAATTTAAAATCGTTTATTGTTTTTATTTTACATTAATAATGTACAAATAACAATTCTTACATAATTACATTAACTATCGGAGTGTGGAAAAGAGAATATTATTATTTATGTATTTTTTGAGTTCAATCAATTTGTTTATATATTATATGTGCGCTATCGAAAAATTAAAATTAATAAACAAATATTATATTATAATTATATTAGATAGTTAGTCTATATTCTTTTACCCTAATAGCCGCCCAACATTCTCTCCTCCAATTTTATAGCCGCCTCTTTTCTTTTGTTTCTTAGCCGGTGATCGGATACCGGTTTTAATACTGGTTGCCGATCACCGGATTCATTGTTTTTTATATTTTTAATAAAAATCTCTGTCCTTGTGACACGTGTTTTTCTGTCCTTGTGACACGTTTTTTTGTTATTTGTGTGGTTTGTTCCATTTGTCGTTTTTGACATGATTTCAGCATACCTTAGCGTTCGTTTGGTGCTCTTACAGAGATCTTCGCGGCGCTAGTTTCTGATTTTTATTCTGTCGGTGTTCATAGAAAGATAGATCCCCTCTCGGTTGATGGTTGTTTGTCGATGTAATCAGACCTGGGTAGCGGAACAATCTGCCTGATAGTTTGATTCGCTCACCACTCCTTTTTCACATCGTAAAGCGTCTCGTTTGGATAAAGACAAGGAGATTCAGGAAGACTTCTGGATTTTGACGGTATGCTAATATCTATGAAAATATTTATTTTCTTTGCATCTTTGGGTTGTTTGAGATTTTAGTGTACTAGATCTCATTATTCTCCAATTTAAATGCTTTGTATTTGAAATATTTTTATGGTTATTAATAAAATTCAGTTGTTATTGTCAAAAAAAATTATATTAGATAGTTTAAAAAATAATCGACCAATAAACCCCTTTGTGGGCGAAACGACAAAAATGCCATAACACAAACTGTGACAACTGATCCTTCACTGGTACCAACTGTTTCATTTCTAATGATGAAATATAGCCCACAAACTGAAAAAAAAGACTGAAATATAATTTTAAAAATAAGATATTTTCAAATAAAATCTTTGACGCAAAAAGCAAAATTATGGAGTTATTGTGATTTAAAAAAAATATTAGGGAATTGTGGTTGGCTTTAAATTATTTAAGGATTTAGGGTGGTTTCTATCATAATTGTTAAAGTCATCGGAAATTGTTGGTGACATTGTGAGTGTAATGTACTTGAAAAAAATAAAATTATCTTGAATCTAAGCTCATTGTTTCTTTTAGGTGTCTTTATACGATTTTAAGCTCGAATTTTAAAACACGATTGTTAAATCATTCGGAGAGTCGTAGAACACTCATATCAAGGAAAATTTATCTCGCTCGTGGTGGGGGGTTGATGTCGTATCATTGAGCTTAAATGACATTTTGAATGGTAAACTGGATGGCTTGATGGTGGTTCCGGGAGCGTTATGGCTTGATGGTACTATTTGTCATTCAAAATATTGTCATTTTAAGCTTAAGGACATGATATCAAATTCAATCTTAAATGAAATAAGTCTTTTTGTGTGTGTTTCGCGACTCTTTAAACGATCTCTATGGCTCTCAAAACAATCCAAGAATTATGTTCTCCGTTGCAAAAGTGCTCCTAGAATTCTCTTAAGAATCGAGAGTTTCAAGACTAAAACCACACAAATACAGTAAGACACCATGAAAAAACTATCAAGGGTTGAGTGAAATGACAAGACACATTGCTCTATTAAAGAGAGAACACATATTTGAACCTTAGAAACAAAATTATTGAAAAGAAGAGCCACAAATCCTGAACATAAACCGTAAAATGAGCATGTATTTTACCAAAAAAAACACCATGAAAAAACAATATCTTACCAATTGTTATAGTTTATGGTTGAATAACAGTAAGATTCACAACAACTTCACACAAATAAGACTTGGACTTAAAATTCCAAAATTTCAACATTATATATAATCAAAGAACTCAGTAACCATTCGACGATGGGTGTTTAAATGAATGCACTATCTAAATTTATCTACCTAAAATTTAATTTAATGTCAACTTAATAAATAAATAGAAAGTATGTAATAATATCCAAAAAAAAAAGTCACCACAATAACAAAAGAAATAAAAAGTAAAAAGAGAAGATACTAAAGGCTACAATTAAATGCATCGTATTTCAGATTAGAATATAAAAAATACGGGTATTCGTTTTTGTATATGATATGCATTTAATTTAAGGTATAGAGCTAAAAAATACTCCATAATGTTTGACTAAATAATTATTTTGGATTAAAATAGTCTATCTGCAGATGAGAATTATTAGTCAACTAACGATAAACAACTTGAAATGACTTAACAGAATAACATGTAAGCAGGAAAAAATAATTTTATAAAATTATTTTTTTGACTAATGTGACATTATTTCAAATTAGCACGTTTGTCTATATGACAATGTCGTGTCAGCGTACACTACCATGTAGGTTTGTCATGTCATTTCAATCCATTTAAAGTTAGTTAACTAATAGTTTTCATTCGTAGATAAGTCATTTTGACCTAAAATGAAACGTTGAGTGTTAAATTGGTTCAAAAAACATATTATAATTCAAAATGATTATTCAGTCAAATGTTAGGGGCATTTTTTGGCTTTATGCCTTAAATTAAATACATCATCATATTTTAGATTTTCGTCTTTCTTATCATAAAATTTGGTCTATTATTATGGTAATTTGTCATTTGTGTAGCAGTCTTTATGGTGCGTCCTCTAATCAAGGAAGATCAACAGTTTAATATAGTTAGTTTCTTTGTGATAGTTTGTCGATACAATCTAATTGAAAGATACATAAAAAAATTTCATGATAGTGATTGAGTTTTCAATATAGCATATTCAATGAAAGGTTCACTCTTTTTTATCACGTCTTTGAGTTACATGTTTTAATTTCTCGAGAATTCCCTTGATTGTGTTATATTTGTTGTACCTTTAATTATATCTAACAAAATCCAGTTTCTTGTTATTGTTAAAAAATCATATTAACAAATTTATTTTATGTTATTAATACAAAATACAAAACGGAATATATAAAGTATCGAATTTATTTTTAATTGTATTTCATGTCTCAAAGAATGGCAAACATAAAGCATCGAAAGACTTTAGGACAAATGAGAATACCGTATATACTACTCCAAATACACTTTATAGCCAAATAATAAATTAATTAAATACAAAAAAGGCGTAGAAAAATAATATAGGAGTATATAGCATCGACGGTGGGCCTGGGACTCCTCAACGGCCACGATTGAGACAGCTAAACCAACAATATATTATATTTTCTCTAAATATTGAAAAATATTACTCCTATATTTTATTTTTAAACATAATAATTTCATTTAACGACCATATTTTGTTTTAAAATATAATTGTGAAAAAAAACAAATAAGATCTACAAAACAAAATGAATTGGCCTAGAAATAGGTATAAGATATCAATCGGTATTTTGATGCATTTTATTGTTATTATTTCGATTTTTTAAAACCGATATGTATTAAACCGATAACTTTAGTTAGAAAATCATTGATCCAGTAGTATGAGGATTTAAATATTTTTTAATTCGATATCAATAGTATTCGATTTGAATAATTTTGAATTTAAATTATTTAATTTTAAATTGACAGTCAAATTTTCAACGGATTAATTGATATTTCTCAATATATTCATTTCCTTTTCCCTAATATCATTAAATATGATAATTTCAAATACCATATATAATTATAAAATGATCATATATTAAGGGTGAAACTTACTATATAATAATAAATTGAATTGAAAGTCAAACCATGGGATCCAATATGATATATATATATATATATATATATATATATATATTTCTGATTATAATTATGTCTATTAATTGGCCTAGTGGCTAAAGATGCTCACATTATCTCATTTTATATAGGTTCAAATCTTGATGTAGTAATGTAATGCCTCCTTATTTAATATAAAAACCAAAATTAATCGATGTATAAAAAATATTAAAAACAATCAAAGCCATGTGTGCAATGTTAGTCAGCTGACTCCTGTGTGTAGAACTAATGTTTTGATATAATAATTGAAAAATGTTTTGGACGGATTTAAAAAGTATTTAAAACATTTCCAAAGTCCAAACAACTTGAAATAATATTTAAGGAATTTTTCATAAAGGTTTTTCATGTTTTCAAAGGCCAATTTTCACAAAACTGACCATGTGTTTCGAAACACCTTAGGGCGTTTCGAAACAGGTGCCTCCAGTGGCCAAAACGTTTCGATACTCGTATCGAAACGGGGCCAGCGTTTCGAAACAGGCTAGGCCGTTTCGATACGCCCACGTGGCACTGACCACAACGGTAATAAACCCCAACGGCTCTTTCCCAACTAACTTTTAAATGCAGGTCGTTTCGATACGGGCTTATAGCGTTCCGATACGCGTTCCGAAACAGCAAGGGGGTGTTCCGAAACGGGTACCCTGACAGACTGCAACAGCTCTTTCTATATTGAGGGTGTTTCGAAACGGCTTCGAACGTTTCGAAACGGGGAGCTGCAGAACTGCATTTATGGAGGGAATTAAAGGCTCCAACGACTCTATTTCAACCCCAACGGTCCTAAACGGCTACAAACTCATTTGGGAGTATAAAAGGGACCTCCAAGCATCAAGAGAAGACTAATGCTTCAATTGTCAATCAACAAATGATCAAGAAATTATCTTAGTGCTTAAAGTGTCATTTCTTGTATAGACAAACACTAGTGAGCCAAAATTGTCAAATTTGCTCAAGTGTTTTAGGTTTTGGGTGAGTGCTTAATTGTGCAAACAAACACCTATTAGAGGGTTTAAGTTTGCTTTCATTTGTCTCTTTGTAAAAGAGGGTTTTGATCAAGGCTTGGGTAGAAGCTTGATCGGTTGTAAGGGTTTCCTCCTAATCCTAGAAAAGGGGACGAATCAATTAGTGGATCGATTGTGAAATCCTTAGTGGGGAGCTAAGGTAGTGGATGTAGGTGCTTGTTAGAAGGCCGAACCACTATAAATCATTGTGTCTTTAATCTTTCTAGCTTCCTAAACCCTTCCACCCAAATATCCATCTCTCCACCACTTGGTGAACATAATTGGTTGATCGAATCGAGCTCTACACAACCCAACAATTGGTATCAGAGCTTGGCTCAATCGGTGAGGATTAACATCCTATTGAGAAGATCCGGCAAGCTCGATCACTATTTCATCAACCGGCTCAAATGGCGCAATCCATAGACAAACCGCCCTTCTTCGACGGAACCCACTATGCCCATTGGAAGACTAAGATGAAGTTCTTCATCAAATCAAGAGATTACAAGCTATGGGATGTAGTTGAAGATGGTCCGTTCGTGCCTAAAAGAAGTAAAGCAGAGTGGAGTGCCGACGATCGCAAGAAGATGGAGCTTAATTGCAAAGCCTTGCACATATTGTTTTGTGCATTTGGTCCATCCATCTATGAGAAGATGTCTTCTTGTGAGAGTGCCAAGGAGGTATGGGACAAGCTTGAAGTCACATACGAGGGGACAAACGAAGTCAAGGAGACCAAGATTGGGCTCCTAACCTTGGAGTATGAGAACTTCAAAATGGATCCGGAAGAGAACATCGAGAAGATGTTTGATCGGTTCTCCACCATCACAAATGGTCTTAAAGGCTATGGAGAAGCCATCCCGGAGGAGAAGCTTGTTCGAAAGCTCATCTACTCACTTCCCGAGTCTTGGGACTCAAAGAGGACCGCCATCATCGAAGCCAAAAATTTGAAGACCTTGAAGCTTGATGAATTAATGGGGTCACTTCTTACTCATCAAATCATGAAGAAGAACAAGGAGGATGAGAAGAAGAGGGAAGAAATAAGAGCTATGGGAGAGAAGAAAATCAAAGGGCTTGGCATCAATGCTAGTGCCATGGCTATCAAATCCTCCACTTGCCATCATGTCTACTCAAGTGAAGAGGAGGATGAAGATGAAGAAATAGTTCATCTCTTCAAGAAGTGTGCCCCTTTCATGAAGAAAGCTTTGAGAGAGCTTGAACGATAACCTAAAAGAAAGGAGAGGGCAAGCACTTCAAGCCATAAGAAGAAGGCACAATTGGCTACTTGGAGTGGTGAGGACTCCACCGACGATGAACAAGCCAACCTTTGCCTTATGGCCATCGAAGAAGATTCAAGGGTAACTTCTAATTCATCTACTTCATGTTCTTACACTTTTGATGAATTACAAGATGCCTATGATGATTTGGTTTTAGATTTTAAAAGCCACATTTTGAAAAACAATAAATTGATTTCAAAGTTAAAAATTCAAAATGATTTGCTTTCTAAAACCAAACTTGAACTTGAAGCAAAACTTGAAGAGTTTGAGTTAAAATGTCTTGATTTACAAAAATTGCTTCAAAATGTTCAGGTAGAAAAAGATTTGATTTCCAAAGAGCTTGAAAAGAAAAACAATTTTGGAAAATCAAATTTTTATGTTAGACAATCTAGTGCCCCTAGATTTATAAATGGTAAATGTTTTAGAAGTGTATGGGTCCCAAAAGGACTTAATACTTCAATTAAAAAGGATGACATTGAAAAATGGATTCCTAAGGGGTCAAAAATTTGTGCTACTAATGTTCATGGATCCAAAGCAATTTGGATACCAAAAATCACTTGATTGTCTTTTGTTAGGTGTGATGGAGATGTTCAACAAGTCAAACATTGAGGGGGAGCTCCATGCACACAAGGATGAACACTTGAAGAAGGAAGGCTTCACATCCTCCCTTGAGTTCAAGTGTGGTAAAAATCTAGTTGCTTTAGTGTTTATTTGTTTTATCTTCTATTTATGTCAACTAGATGATCATATATGTTGTGACTAACATTTCAATGATGCTTTGAGTAAGGGGGAGCCATTTTAAAACCAAATTCTTACTTTTATCAAAAATTTTACCTCTATTGTTATTTTTGAACTTCATGTTTTAAATTCTTTTTGATATAACAAAAAGGGGGAGAAATGGTTTGAAAAATTGAATTTTCAAATGAATAAGGGGGAGCCTTATGTGAATTAAAATTTTTAATCTCTTATTCACTTTTTAAAGTTAAAGGGGGAGAATTCCAAACAATTTTTCAAGTGGTTTTATTATATCAAAAAGGGGGAGATTGTAGAACTAATGTTTTGATATAATAATTGAAAAATATTTTGGACGGATTTAAAAAGTATTTAAAACATTTCCAAAGTCCAAACAACTTGAAATAATATTTAAGGAATTTTTCATAAAGGTTTTTCATGTTTTCAAAGGCCAATTTTCACAAAACTGACCATGTGTTTCGAAACACCTTAGGGCGTTTCGAAACAGGTGCCTCCAGTGGCCAAAACGTTTCGATACTCGTATCGAAACGAGGCCAGCGTTTCGAAACAGGCTAGTCCGTTTCGATACGCCCACGTGGCACTGACCACAACGGTCATAAACCCCAACGGCTCTTTCCCAACTAACTTTTAAATGCAGGTCGTTTCGATACGGGCTTATAGCGTTCCGATACGCGTTCCGAAACGGCAAGGGGGTGTTCCGAAACGGGTACCCTGACAGACTGCAACGGCTCTTTCTATATTGAGGGTGTTTCGAAACGGCTTCGAGCGTTTCGAAACGGGGAGCTACAGAACTGCATTTATGGAGGGAATTAAAGGCTCCAACGACTCTATTTCAACCCCAACGATCCTAAACGGCTACAAACTCATTTGGGAGTATAAAAGGGACCTCCAAGCATCAAGAGAAGACTAATGCTTCAATTGTCAATCAACAAATGATCAAAAAATTGTCTTAGTGCTTAAAGTGTCATTTCTTGTATAGACAAACACTAGTGAGCCAAAATTGTCAAATTTGCTCAAGTGTTTTAGGTTTTGGGTGAGTGCTTAATTGTGCAAACAAACACCTATTAGAGGGTTTAAGTTTGTTTTCATTTGTCTCTTTGTAAAAGAGGGTTTTGATCAAGGCTTGGGTAGAAGCTTGATCGGTTGTAAGGGTTTCCTCCTAATCCTAGAAAAGGGGACGAATCAATTAGTGGATTGATTGTGAAATCCTTAGTGGGGAGCTAAGGTAGTGGATGTAGGTGCTTGTTAGAAGGCCGAACCACTATAAATCATTGTGTCTTTAATCTTTCTAGCTTCCTAAACCCTTCCACCCAAATATCCACCTCTCCACCACTTGGTGAGCATAATTGGTTGATCGAATCGAGCTCCACACAACCCAACACTGTGCATTAAAAGAGTTAGAGTTAAGACAAGAGATAACACCAAAGTTATCAGATTCAAAAACCACCTTGTCCCAACCTTTTTCGATAGCCATAAAAATTTCAAGGGGCAAGGCAGAGGCTTCTACCACCGTAACAGAAAATGAGGAGAACGAAAAGGAGCCTCCCCTAACAAGGAACCGGTACATATTCACGCTACCCATGCTGCACTTGCTCTTTTAGAACTGTGATCGAAAACTGCGTTACAATTAATCTTACAAACACCTTCAGGTGGTGGAGACTATGAAAGAGGAGAAATGGGAGTTTTAATTGAATTTTGAAGTAAAAGGGGACTCAACTGTTCTCTAAGAGACTCATTGAATTCCTAGTAAACACCAAAAGCTCAAGTCCAAACATCCAAAGGAGAATCAAGAACCGCCTCGAAAACCAAAGAGTTTCTTGATTTTCATAAAAATCAACAAAGAAAAGTAATCAAATGTAAACTATGAGTAAAACAACCTTTCCTGTTGAGAGAAACCAACTTACTCCACCATTTGGAGAATTTTGAAAAACTCACTTTATCAAGTGAATAATCGAACCTTGACACTCTTCAAATTGCTTGAGAGAAAGAACGGAAAAATAAGGTGTTTAGTACTTTCCCGACATTCCCTACATCTAGGACAGTTAGCACCTACTCCAAACTTACCATGAAACCGAATAAATAGAGTTCTCTTTGTTGGGATGATATTGTGACAGATCTTCCAGATAAAGGAACAAACTTTAGAAGAAGCTTTAATGTTTCAAATAGGTTTTCATAGATGTAAAGTGATATCTTGACTTAACAGAGTATTCTCCATTTTTTGTGGCTGCCCATCCGTTAACCAAAGGACCTCCAATGGGTATGGTTAAAATTGCTTGAATTTTTTCTTGCGTGAACAGATTGGCAAGCTTTTGAATATTCTAATTTTTGTGTTCGATAAGATCTACGACTCTGAAAAATTGATAATTATCAGGCATTGGGGAATGGATTTTTTTTGAGAGAAGGGATAGGATCCAGCAATCCTCCCAAATTGAGATGTCATTTCCATTACCAACTCTCCATATAGTTCCCTCTTAAATTAATTTCAAGCCCTTATGAATACTTGACCACGTCTAGGATGGGTTTCAACCCTTTGGAGCAAAAAGAATATTGTCGCTAGGGAAGTAAAGCCCCTTCATAATTCGACCAAGAAGGGAATTAAGATTCTTAAGCAATCTCCATAATTGTTTAGCAAAAATAGAAAAGTTAAAGGATCATAAGTCCCTAAAACCCATACCTCCTGTCATTTTAGAGAGACATAGTTTCTCCCAACTAAGCCAATAAATGCCTTGATCTTTGTCTTTAGAATGCCTCGATCTTTGTCTTTATCTCATGTCAATTTTTGGTTTGAGTGTTCGCAAGTGGATTGTTCGCAATCTCACCAAGCGAGATTACTTTGTTGCTAACGAGCCGAATTGGGATTTTTTTGTGCACTCATGTGGAATTTCTAGAGAGCTCACAATGCGATAGTTTTCAACAATCCGAATGAGGGTGTTGGTTCTGTGATCGAGCAGAGTATGCGATTATTGGATGTAGCGCTTCGGGTGTTGGATACACAGCCGTGTGGGTCAAATGTACCTAATTTGACAAGGCGAGGACCGGTATCGTGGAGTCCCCCCGGAGGAAGGGTGGGTCAAGTTGAATACCGATAGTGCTCGACATGTTTATACGGGTATTGCATCGCGTGGTGGTGTCTTGCGCGATCACATGAGTGGATGGATTTGTTGATTTTTCAAATTTATTGGGGCGTGTTCGGTCAACGATGCTGAGTTGTGGGGTGTACTCGTAGGTTTGGAGAGTACTTGGAGTCGGGGGTTTCGTCAGGTAGTTCTTGAACTTGATAGTTTGGATGCATTACGCTTGCTACGTTGTGATATGCTGGTTCAACACAGATCTTTTTTATTGCTGAATTTACATCAGTTGCGTCAACGGGGATGGACTGTTCGTCTTTAACATGTGTGCAGGGATGGGAATAAGGTTGCCGATAGGCTTCCCAAGGAAGCGATCGATACTTATTTTGATGTTGTTTACTTTTCAATGCCTCCTCCAATGGTTATGAGGGTTCTAGCTGAGGATGTAATCCATTAGTCTCATTGGTTTGTTTGTAACGACTCTTATTATTCGCACGTGCTTTCCCCCCTCTATTTAGGGTTAGAAATTTTTTTTAATGAGGCACGTGAGAATAATTTTCTTTTCATTAAAGAAGTTGAGTTTTTTTTTTTTAATTTTAAGGCTTAAGGTGTTTTTTAATTTCATGATCATTGTTATAATACTAAAGAAAGTTGTCAGGACTACATGATGACTTCAAGGAAAATCGTTAGCATTGCAGGTCAACGGTAATACTCATTGTATGTCACTTCAGCCAAATTTATTGGTCACTCTATTAATTCGATAATAATCATCATAAATCATGAAATAAAAATGTATCCAAAACCTTGAAATAAAAACTTAACAACAATATTCCATCAATTATACCAATATATTTGAACTCAACAAGTGTCTTAGTAGAAAAGTGGATGAAGTTCATCTTAGGAGACACGAGTTCAAATCGCTTTGTTTACAATGTGTTTGCGCAATGTCAAAGGGTTAAGAATATGTATGAACATATACTATCTTGTGATCACCTTTAGACTATTAACAAATTATACCGATATATTTATATAATTATAATTATAATCAAAATTAAATATTAATCGTGTAGCATAATTTGGTGTAAGCATTCACATGCAACGAAACAAGTGCGTCACTTTAATATATCCCATTAATCCATCATGGATGGGTGGATGTAGTTGATGGGTACATGCGCATGCCATCAACACCATCATCACCATACCATGCACATCAAGGAAGGGAAAAAAAAGAAAAATTCAATCTAATGGAATGCAATTTTGACGTCCGAAGAGGACAATACAAAAACACTCTCTTTCTCTCTCTAGACACAACGAACCCGAAGAAGAACAGGGCACGTACCGAGACAAGAAAAGAGAAACAAATTGATTTCAGAGAAGAGCAGAAAGAAGTTCTTTTTCTTTTCCGGTGTACTGATTAAAAACCATATTAATTGCTTCACTTCATTGAAGCAAGAAGTAAAAAGAATTGAAGAGAAAGAGAGTTCATAAGTCAATTTGGGTATTTTTTATTTTGGGTATGTTTTGATTGAAATCAAAGCTTTGGAGATTTAGCAAACTTTCTTTACTCTTTTTCTTCCCTCGCCCCTTCTTTCTTTATCTTTTCAAGTAACAGTGGTTTTTTTTAAACTTTGGTAAGTCTTCCTATAGTCTTTGTAGCTTTGACACTTTGGTTATTTTTCTTTTCTGGGTTTATGTCTAGATCATTGATTTGCGCTGTTAGTGGCTGGATCGAGTTTAGTTTGTTTTTCTTAATGTATTTGGTTGAGCATTAGTTTTTCCTTTTCATAAAGTTTCAATTTTTGGGGGGTTTGGAGGTTAAAAATTTGAGCTTGGTATGTTGATTTCTGTGGCTTTATTTTAAACTTTAAGTAAATTTTTGTTGGATTTTGATGAAATTTGTTAGCTTTTGAGATTTGGGTTTTTCTTTAAGATTTGAGTGGAGTTTGATTTTATGCTCATTGGAATCTAAAGATACATTCTTTTTTGGTTGAAAGCATTAATTATTTCTGTGCTAATTGTTACTATTTTTCCCCCGGATGATTTATGTCACAGTGGATCTGAAGATTCTCGTGTTCTTTTTTCTCTATAGGAATTCATGCGAAAGCCATTCAACTGTTGCTTGTCTGTAATGCTAGAATGCTCAGAATCAGAGCTCCTTCTTTGGGTCGGTTGTATTGTGGAACAGAAAGCTATATGCTCAGCCACAGAACCGACCCCTTGTTTGATGTGCACAATGAGTGGGAAGCTGAAAGCAGCCAAGTTGGGGATAAACTGCTGATTTCTTCGAGCTCTGCTGCTATATTTTTGTGATTTGTTCTGTAACAGTAGTTTATTTAGATAGTTGTTGCAGTTTTGTGAGTGAGTTTTAGGTAGTGATTCTTGAGACATGGTTCCCTTGGGGCCTTCTACTCCTATAGGTGGTGCACAGTCTGTTCCGCCTTCTCTTTTGCGGACAAATTCGGGGATGTTAGGATCGCAAGGCGGCGGTCTTCCTTCTCAGTCTGGGTTCCCTTCATTAGTGTCCCCTCGAACTCAGTTTAACAATATGAATATGCTTGGGGATGTGTCTAATGTGTCTTCCCTTCTTAATCAGTCATTCGGGAATGGGGCCCCGAACCCTCAGCTTTCTGGTCCTGGGAGCAGTCATCTTGGTGGAATTGACTCGGGGGCTGAATCTGATTCACTTTCGAATGTGGGTACTGGGGTGGGGTTTAATGCCCCATCATCATCGTTTGTGCCATCGAACATGGCAAACCCTGGATCGTCTGCTCAAGTTCAAGGCCAGCAATTTTCAAGCCTCTCCGGAAACCATATTTTACCGGATCAACAGCACCCCCAACAACCCGAATCGCAGCATTTCCAACATGGTCAACCAGGAATGCAACAGGTCTCTGCTCCTCACAACACCCAACAAGGGCAGCTGCAGCAGCAGCAACAGCACTTTCAATCTTTTAGAGGAGGGTTGGCTGGTGTTGGAGCTGTCAAATTGGAGCCACAGCAACTGGCTAATGATCAGCATGGCCAGCAGCAACAACAACAGCAGTTGCAATCGCTGAGAAATATTGCTCCCGTTAAACTGGAACCACAACAAATCCCGCCTGCAAGGGCTTTGGCACAGGTAAAAATGGAACCCCAACACTCAGATCAGTCATTGTTTTTGCATCAGCAGCAGCAACAGCAGCAGTTACTCCAAATGTCACGGCAGTCCCCGCAAACTGCTGCTGCACAAATTAATCTTTTGCATCAACAAAGACTCTTGCAGCTTCAACAGCAACAACACCAACAACAACTTTTGAAGGCAATGCCTCAACAAAGGTCACAATTACCGCAGCAGTTTCAACAGCAGAATTTGCCTTTGAGATCACCCGTGAAATCAGCATATGAGCCCGGGATGTGTGCAAGGCGTCTGACACATTACATGTATCAGCAACAACATAGACCTGAAGTAAGATCTCCATGGTCTAAAGATCTTTTCCTCGTGCATTGAATGGCTTTGTGGATGTAACATTCCTGTTTTCTGTGTAGGACAACAATATTGAATTTTGGAGAAAATTTGTTGCCGAGTACTTTGCACCAAATGCCAAAAAGAAGTGGTGTGTTTCTATGTATGGAAGTGGCCGACAAACAACTGGTGTTTTCCCTCAGGTCTGCTTCTGATTAAAACATGCCAAGGCTTCTGATTCTGATCCTTATTCAATTGGAATTCTTATGTAATTGAATGAAGTTGTTATCTTTAGATATATCTTTGTTTGTTTCCTCACCTTATAGATGAAATTTTCCTCCGGGTTTGAGTATCTTTATATGTTTATGTTTTTATGTTTCTAATAACTAACTATTAATGTAAAGGAGGTTTAAACTGCTGTGTAAATGTTACAGGATGTATGGCATTGTGAAATATGCAATCGGAAGCCAGGACGTGGTTTTGGTATGCCCTTTCCTTCTTTTGTCTCTTTTTATGGTTGTTCACCTTTCTTTAAGGATATAGTCAGTGTATAAGTTTTCCATTGTATATTAGTTTGGTTAATATGTTATAGTGCTTCTTATGGGGCGTCAACAAACTTAAATGTCATCTTATTCTTGCATAAATTGGTATATTTTGGTTTCTAGTGGCTAATTTATCCATTTCTCTTGTATATCTAACATCTTCCTATTGTGCTTTCAGAGGCGACTGTCGAGGTTCTCCCTAGGCTTTTCAAGATTAAATATGAAAGTGGCACTTTAGAAGAACTTCTTTATGTTGATATGCCCCGTGAGTATCAGAATTCATCTGGCCAAATTGTCTTGGACTATGCAAAAGCAATTCAAGAAAGTGTTTTTGAGCAACTTCGTGTTGTTCGTGATGGTCAGCTTCGGATAGTTTTCTCACCAGATCTAAAGGTTACATATTTAAGAAATGACTTTTTATTGACTTTGAACATTTTGGGGTCCCATTAACAAAATTTGAACTCTTTTATTCTTTTCATCAGATATGTTCTTGGGAATTTTGTGCCAGGCGTCATGAAGAACTCATCCCTAGAAGATTATTGATACCTCAGGTTATGATTTCTATAGCTTGAGAGTTTAAAATGTCTGGTATATACAATTGAACTGTGTGCATAGTATGTCTGGACAGTGTGAAATCTACGGAGACTTGTTGACTGAGTTTAAGAACAAGAGATCCATCAACTTGTAATATTTCTTTTTGTTTTGCTTTTATAAAGATTGCCAATCAAGAAGTTAGGATGTTTTTCTATTTTATGTTCGGCTGCATGAAATCTTCCTTTTGCACTGTTCTTGCGATCTAGAAATAACATATCAATGATTATACTGAAATTATCTTATTTTTCTTATTTCTCTAAATCAAGAAGCAAATTATTATTTTGTATGATCGCTGTTTATCTGGTATTCATTGTATTTGATGGTTGTAATTCTGTGGTTGGTACAGGTTAGTCAGCTTGGGGCCGCAGCTCAAAAGTATCAAGCCACAACTCAAAACACATCAACAAATTTATCTGCTCCAGATTTGCAGAATAACTGTAACTTGTATGTCCTTTAGTATTTGGTTTGATAAAGGTCATAAATACAAAGTCTCATAAAATCAACTTGCAGTATATCCGTCTACTTTTCAGTTTATTAAAATTTAATAATAATACATTTTAGTGTGACCTATGTTGCATGCATGGATTTCTAATTAGCTACGAATGAACTTTAGGTTTGTAGCCTCGGCTCGGCAATTGGCTAAAGCCTTGGAAGTGCCATTGGTAAATGATTTGGGTTATACAAAGAGATACGTGCGGTGTCTTCAGGTGATTTCCTGCATCTGCTCTGCCTTCTTTTACTTCCCCGAAAGTTCCCTTTTGTTTCTAAAGCATAAATTTTCATGTTACTTGGTGGTATTTTTGCACTAAATTTACTGATTTCTACATTCTTCTCTAGTACGTGCGGCTACATAAAGAATGTATTTGCATCATCAAAATGTTTGTTATTATGTTATGAGTGACAATGGGAAAAACTAAAATGTGAAGACGAGTTTTATAGTTGTATTTCTATGAAGAATTTTGCTTTTGAAATGTGTATAGCCTCCTCATGCACCATTTCCTTATTTTATTGGGGTTTCAACAGATATCTGAAGTGGTTAATAGCATGAAAGACTTGATTGATTACAGTAGAGAAACGAGGACGGGACCCATGGGTAAGTTTTGACAAGATCTACCTTGCTTAATTTATTTTATATTCTCGTTGGCTTTTTTGTTTTAAATATACTTTTAAACACTTGAAAGTACCAGTCCAGGCATCCCGCAATTGCTTTTCGGAGTTAGTAACCTCAATTATTATATCAAATTGCTCTTCGGAGTTTTTAGTAACCGTTTTACACACATGCAATTGCTTCAGCTTGTGCTCACCTGATATTTGTTACATTTTAGATTTTGCACTGTGAAAGGGTTCTTGGGGTCCCGCTATTAACAACCCGATGTGTTCATTTAGCTATACCATTGAAAATAGTGTGTTTGTATTTTGCAAATAGTGAGTCGAATAAGAAGTAAAAGTTTACAAGTGTAGCTTCAGATTCATTTGTTCTCGTGTTGGCTCTACGATTTCTTAGTTGGACGGTTATCTCATTTATTTTGTGTTTCTGCAGAGAGCTTGGCTAAGTTCCCTCGAAGAACAAACACTTCATCTGGTTTTCATGCTCAGGCTCAGCAGCCCGAGGAACAGCTACAACAGCATCAGCAACAGCAGCAGACACCGCAACAGCAAATGATGGCCCAGAGCTCTAATGGTGATCAAAGTAATGCCCAGGGTTCTGGGATGCAGCTTGCTGCTAACAATGATGTGGCTATGGCTAATATGAATAACTCGCTTAATGTAGCATCTGCATCGACATCTGCCGGCACCATTGCTGGGCCTCTACATCAGAATTCCATGAGCTCCAGGCAGCAGAATTCTATGAATAATGCAAGCAGTCCCTATGGTGGAAACTCTGTTCAGATTCCGTCCCCGGTTTCCTCTACCACATTACCGCAAACACAAGCAAATCCTTCTCCATTTCAGTCGCCAACACCCTCCTCATCTAATAATCCTCGTCAAGCTCCAAATGGTGCCTTAGCAGCTTCAAGTCACATGAGTTCCACAAATTCTCCAGCAATGAACATGCCAATGCAGCAGCCGGCTCTTTCTAGTGAGGCCGACCCCAATGATTCGCAAAGCTCCGTTCAGAAAATCATTCATGAAATAATGTCCAGCCAACTTAATAACAATGGTGGCATGGTCGGCCCCGGCACTCTAAGCAATGCTGCGAAGAGCGTAAATGGAATGCTACCACCAAGCAACAACACAGTTCTCAACTGCAGCAACACTTTGATCGGCAACGGGGCCATCAACAACAATAATTCAGTTAGTGGTGTTGGGTTTGGTTCGATGAGTGGCGGACTCGGCCAGTCTGCTATAGTGAATGGAATCAGAGCAACAATGGGAAATAACCCCGTCATGAACGGAAGGATGGGTATGGTGCAGATGGCTCGAGATCAACTCATGAGCTACCAACAACAGGACATGGGGAACCAGCTTCTGAATGGGCTTGGAGCAGTTAATGGTTTCAATAATTATCAATTTGATTGGAAACCTTCCCCATGAGAACAAGATGTGCAAAAAGCTGATGGATCAAGGTCTTCCTTCCCACTGTGTACTAATTTCAGAGAAAGTGAAAAACATATAGCATAGTGTTTTATCAATGAAATGTTAAAGGCAACTTTGAAGTTGCTCCAATTCCCTATTAATTTGTTTTCCATGATTATATTTCACTGCACAAGCATTGGGGATTATGACAGATTGAAAAGATGATAAATCAGTCATTTTGAATGGATGATACACAAAGAAACTGACATAGCATGGCATGAACAGACCATGTAGAGTTCTTACAAGAAACTATGGTTTTGTTTCAAACTTCAGGCCTCAATATATTTCTCAATTGTAGCTACAATGGTACCCTTGGGCACTGCACCAATTATACTCTCTTTCTTCTCTCCATTCTTGAAGAACAGCACGGTCGGGATGCTCCGGATCCCGAATTTTGTTGGAATGTTGGGGCATTCATCGGTGTTGAGCTTGTAACAAGCAATCTTTCCGGCATACTCCTTGGCTAATTCAGCTATGACTGGTTCAATCACCCGACAGGGTCCGCACCACGGCGCCCAGAAATCGACTAAAACCGGTTTGTCACTGCGGAGAACAAGCTCGTCCCAGTTTGCTTCGGTCACAACCTCAACTGCAGATTGCATATAAACTTTAAAAACTCATAAAGATCAAAATACACAAGAAAAAAAGATACATACTTTGAGCAACAGCATCACTAGCTTTGCAAACAAGCCTGGATTTTTGGGATCTGGCAGTGAATGATAAACTGGGTTTATTGAATTTGAACCCAGTAACTGTCTGCAAATGGATCTTGTCAACAGATGAAGAATGGTGATGGAAGCTTTGAAGCACACTGGCTCTGGTGTTGCAGATTGAGCTCAACTGGAAACAGCTTTTGAGAGCCATCTCGTTGGAGAAGAAGATGGAAAACTGGAAATAAAAAGCTGGCCTTTCAAGACTGGATTTTTGGTAAACAGAAAATATGAGGCGCTGGAGGAAGAGTACAAATTGCGTTTGGATAACATTTCATAATTTTATATTGAGGAAAGGAAAACTATATAGGTTTAGCCATTTGTACTCGTGTTTAAAATACTCTATATTTGGTTTAATTATGACAAAGGTTCCTATATTATTTCAAGATTTGAAATTTAATCCCATACTTTATTTTTTTATGATGTTGAATCTCTTTATTACTTTTATTTGAAGATCTCGGTCCTACCTTTTTACTTATGTTCAATTTTATCGTTATTTGCTAACCCGACAGCTAAAGATAAAAATAATTTATTATTATTTTAAGCATAGATGATTGAAAAACTGCACTCTTCGATTAATGATAATTCTTTATTTCCTTTTACAAATTAAGGTTCCAAAATTATAAACGTAGGGACTAAATTTTTTATATATAAATTATTTCATATTTGTAAATTTAAAACATTTTCATATTTTAATTGTATTTCTAGTGATATCTAATATTACTAGTTTTGGAAAATAATGGAGAGTTATTGCGTATTTAGATTTATTATTTATATAATCTCGAAATGAATCCGCATAAGAATTCTAAAATATGTAATTCTAAATTTATTTTGTGTTAGGTTGAATTTGAACTAATTATACGAATTTATTACTTTTACAAATGCATAATCTCGAGTTGTTTCTTTTATAACATCCTAAACGGGTAGTTTTACCGTGAGACCCTAGGGTGCAGCTAAATGAGAAGAATTTCTACATAAATTCTTACTCAGTTGTTAAGAATTTGTGTACTTATATAAATACAACATAAATTCTTACATAAGGTAAAATCTACATAAATTCTTACTCAATTGATAATAATTTAAGTTATAACGTTAAAAATTTGTGTAATCTTACCCAAATGGTAATAATTTAAGTTATAACGTTAAGGATTTGTGTGGTTATACAAATTCTTAACTAGAAAAAAAAAATCTACAAAAAATCTTACCGAGTTAGTAAGAATTCATGTTATTACATAGATTCTTACTCAATTAGTAAAAATTTCAGTTCTACCTAAATTATTACTCAATCCTACATAATTTTTACTAAAATAATAAGAATTTTTGTTGACCGCATTTTTGCTGTACCTTAGTCTTTTTCATCCTAAACTACACTGGCCACCTAACGACAAACAAGTGAAGTTTTTTTTGACACAAGACAAACTAGTGAAGTTAAACAAATCAAGTTAAACCAAATTTGTGTAAATAAGAAGTATTTGAGCTAATTTTTACTCTGATTTTCTTATATTTTATTTTCAAAAAAATTTAGCCTTTATAAAGGCCAATGTACGAGTGTTTTACCTTAGTTAAGCTATATCTAAATCTTTATTTTTATCCACACTTTAGGATAAGAGTTAGGCTAGAGATAAAACATCTAAGAGATAAGATATACAAAATATAATTTATCTATTTTAAACGCCTCCAATCTACACCCTTCAAGCTAGAGAGTATATATTGTAGAGTCTCAGCTTGGATGTAAACTTATCAAAAGTCTCTCTAGGTAGTGCTTTAGTAAAAACATCTGTCAGCTGGTCCTTAGTAGGGATAAAATGTAATTTAACTTGTCCACCATTGACCTTCTCGGCAATAAAATGTCGATCAATTTCCACATGCTTAGTTCTAGTATGTTGGAGTGAATTCCTTGCAATGCTGATAGCTGATTGGCTATCACTTTGCAATTCAAATTTTTCAAACTGCTTTAGCCCCAATTCCGCCAACAACCTTTGTAGCCATATTCTTTCACAGATTCTCAAAGCCATAGCTCTATATTCAGCCTCTGCACTACTTCCAGCCACTACTGGTTGCTTCTTACTCCTCCATGTCACTAGATTTTCCCACACAAATGAACAATAGCCACTAGTAGACCTCATGTCAGTTAATTCACTAGCCCAACTAGAATCTGTAAATAATTTTACTGACATGTCTTCACTTTTCTTGAAGATTGGACCATGTCCAGGAGTCATCTTCAAATATCTTAGTATTATGGTAACAGCTTCAAGATGTTCCTCCCTAGGATCACTCATGTGTTGGCTCACAATACTTACTGATTATGCTATGTCTGGTCAAGTGTGGGACAAATAAATAAGCTTCCTAACAAGCATGTTTCTTCTCTTTTCAATTTTAAATTAACTTCTATATGTGTGTAAAGTGTCCATAAGTTCTCTATTTCATGCACATTTTCTCTCATATTATTGATGTTTTTGACTACATTTTAAGCATAATTAGGTTCATGCATTGCATTTTACAATATTTTTTACTTTACCATATTTTTTATTGATTATCTTTTATTTGGTAAAGAAAAGGTATTGTTTTAGTTTCAGGTACTAGAGGCTGACAGAAGGAGAGAGGAGCTAGGGACATGATGCTAAGGCAACAAACTAAGGAGCTGTACTAATGCAGTTCCATACAGAGACAATAGCTACAGAGTAGCTACCGCTGCCCTACCTGCCACCCAAGACAGCAAGATGAGAAATTGGAGTGCGATCTGTAGAGCAGAAAATCCTGATCTTAACGATGCTTTTTATTGATTATCTTTTATTTGGTAAAGAAAAGGTACTGTTTTAGTTTAGTTTTAGTTTCAGATACTAGAGACTGACAGAAGGAGAGAGGAGCTAAGGACATGATGCTGAGGCAGCAGACTAAGGAGCTGTACTAATGCAGTTCCAGACAGAGACAATAGCTGCAGAGTAGCTACCGCCGCCCTATCTGCCGCCCAAGACAACAAGATGAGAAATTGGAAATTGGAGTGCAATCTGTAGAGCAGAAAATCCTGATCTTAATGATGATGTCCGCTCAATTTTTCGATAACTGTAGCAGCAGGCAAAGCCGTCGAAGGAGGAACTCGAGCTTACTTGCGGAGCAAGGCAACGTGATTTAAGTCCACATTCAACTCAAAGCAGTCAGCATTTAGAGTTGCATTTAATGTAAATGCCACTTTGAAGGCTTCTACTCCAAGAAGGACTAGACCTAGCTAATGCCTGTATATACTCATTGTAATTGCACATCAAAACAACTTAGGTTTTCCCTTAGGCATAATTTAGGTTTTCTTGCCGCCATTATGTTCTAAAATTCTCTTTGGGTTTGGGTTATGTTGTAATTAGTGTGAGAACGGTTGTTTAGGATTTTAAGTTTGTTTTTGCAATACAGCTTTAAGGTTTGCTTACTCCATGTTCTTAATAGTTTTTAATTAAGGCGAAAGGTTAGTTGATTACTACCCATTTGTTCGGTATCGAGAGATTCAACCTCACGAAATGAGTAAGTACGATCTCATCTATAGACGATGTTGATCAATCTAGCCTAGACATAGGTTAGGGTTTAAGGTGGCTAAAAGAGGACGAATTAACTTTCCTGTCTTTGCACAATTCACGACGCGACTGGTATTATCTACAGTGGGCATCAACATCATTTTGACTTAGACATAAGCAGGATCACTTTCGAAGTGTTCTGCCGAGCCTTGTAGTTCTGCCGAGTTCACCGCCGAGACACACATCCATTCCACTGTCGGGGCAGTGAGAGCGTCACATCAGCCAATCTGCCATCTCCCGCCGAGGCTGCGAAGTCTGGCAGCAAAAAAGCAACTTATCCTATTCAACATAGTTTCACACTAAACAACAGTATAACCCAGCCCATTCCATTAATCTGATTTCTTCCCTTTTATTTACTTGTGTTTTATTTTATTTTCTTCTTAAACAAACCAACTTATTTGTGCATATACTTTTCTTGTGCAGGAACAAAGAATCGAGTTAAGCCGTCCAATCCCTATGGGAGATGATATCTTTTATACTATTACTTGACATGAGTGTGCACTTGCGCTCATATTTAGAGAACATTAAAACGCTCTACAAGTTTTTTGCGCCATTGCCGGGGATTGGTAACAACGAAATTCGTTTTTAAATTTCTGCACCTTTATTTATTTGCATTTAATTTTCAGTTTTTATTAATTTTATTTTTAATCAAAAAAAGAATTTTACAGTTCCGTTGCTAAGTGCATGACTAGGGCAAACCCAAAAGGCGAAATCGTTTACGTTGACAATATCGAATGAAGAGCAAGAGAACTCAAAAAGGAGATCAGAATAGCCCTTGGGAAAACTAAAGAAGAGAGAAAATTAGAGGAAAGACTGGAAGTAATAAACGACAACCCTGCCAACAATGCTCAGAATGGTAGGGATGGGCAGCAAGACCCGCTGCCCAGAGAATAACAACAAGTTCCACCTAGGCATCACCCTCAAAATCCGCCCACGCAGCCGCAGTATGTTCGAACCACCAGGGATTACTTGGAAAATGACTTTAGAGGGTTCGATCCGACAATTACAGAGCCTGGGGTTGAGGCAGATCACTTTGAGCTGAAGCCCATAATGTTCAACATGATCAACACATTGGGGAAATTTGGTGGGACTGCCACAGAAGATGCTCGACAACACTTAAGAGGATACCTGGACATATGCAGAGCATTCAAAATACACGGAGTCTACCAAGATGTGCAAAGGTTGAGATTATTTCCCTATTCACTGAGGGATAGGGTAAAGTAGTGGTTGAACAACCAGCCACCAAGGTCATTCAACACATGGACAGAGCTGTGTAAGGATTTCCTGGATCGTTTCAGCCCATCCAATGTCACAGACAGATTGAGAAACGAGATCACAACCTTCCGACAAGGGGATGATGAGCCAATGTATGAAGCATGGGAGCGGTACCAACAAATGCTTAACAACTACCCGCTCTATGGTTTCCCGGCTTGGACATAGATGTCAATGTTCTACAACGGGGTGAACTACCCAACTCGAATGATGATTGATGCCTCATCCAACGGAATCATCCTCGACAGACCACTAGAGGAGGCACTACGAATCCTGAACCAAGCCGCCAAGAATGATTATAAGCACCCTACAGCTCGCCGAGGCGGCCAGCTACTGTGAACGAAGTAGAAGCCTCAGAATTTGTCAATGCTCGCCTTGACAAACTGACAGAGCTGGTCATGAACATGGTGAAACCCACTGGGAAAGTCTATAAGGCCAAGGCTGTAGAGCCATTATGTGATGAGTGTGAGGGCAACCACGATTCCTCTAAATGCACTGCATCTGCCAATTTCATGGGAGGATACTAGAGGAACAGTAGGCCCAACACGAATACGTATAACCCTGGGTGGAAGAATCATCCAAACTTCTCCTGGAGCAATTCTAAAATAGCTTCCAATCCACAACAACAACATGGAGGCTACCAGAAAAACCAGTCCAGACAGCAAGCTCAGCAGCCACAAAATAATAATTCACTAGAAGCAACCTTTCAAACTTTTATGTTTAACACTAGTGAATTTATTGTTCGTATAAATAAGTTTATTGATAAAACTGAGTCATTCATGGACATGACAGAGATGAGGATGAAGAACCAGGAGGCTGCGATAAAGAACCTGGAAACCCAATTTGGGCAATTCACTGCGATCTATAGCAGCAGGACAATGGGCGCAACATCCTGCAGTACAGAGGCAAAAACTAAGCCCACATATGAGCAGTGCAAAGCCATATCAACCAGGAGTGGGAAACAATTGAATGAGCCTAGAGTGGAAAAGCCAGAAGAGAAACAGTCAGTACAAAAAGAACTACCTGCCACGGCAGCATCAACACCAGCCGCCCCGACAGCGGAGCCTGACAACAGTCCTGAAGCAGATGATCCTTCATAGATAAAGTTTCCATGCAAAGAACGTATAGAGGACATCCGCCTACCAGCACCTTTCCCCTAGAGGCTTAAGCAACAGAAACATGAGCACCAATTCAAGAAATTCTTGGATATTCTAAAGCAGATGCACATAAACATACCTCATAGAAGCCATTCAAAATATGCCCAACTATGCCAAATACATCAGGGACATGGTTTCTAAGAGGAAGAGAATCGGGGAGTTCGAAACAATTGCTGTAACGGAAGAGTGTATGGCTATGATGCACAACAAGTTGCCGCCCAAGCAAACAGATCCGGGCAATTTTGTTATACCATGCAGAATAGGCAGCAGGCACGAAACAAAAGCCTTGTGCGATTTAGGAGCCAACATAAACTTGATGCCTAAGGCAGTCTTCGATAAACTAGGAATTGGGCAAACCAAACCTACCTTCATTATGCTGAAACTTGCCGATCATTCATTTGTACAACCGGAGGACAAGATCGAAGACATCCTAGTTTGAGTGGGCAACCTTATTCTTCTAGCTGATTTCCTCATCTTAGACTACGAGGTCGATGAAAACGCCCCATCATCCTAGGGCGACCATTTTTGGCCACGGGAAGAACTCTAATAGATGTGGAACATGGGGAGCTGACCATGAGGGTAGACAATCAAAGCATCAAATTAAATGTGCTACAACCCCCAGAAAAGGAAAATGAGGGATGCCCTGATGCTTAGGCCGCCAAAACCAGCACAGAGACAGGCCAAAGCAGCAGCTGTTGCGGCAGACAAAAGGGCAGGCTGAAGGACCCAACAACACACCACCTTTCAGAACAAGAGGACCCCCCCAGGAGGGAAAGACAAGAAACACCACCTCAGGAAGTGGTTATGTTTGGGAGATGCACCCAAATGCACTTCTAACATAACTTAATTAATTTAATTTTTATTATTTTTTTGTTTTAGGAATATAATTTAATGTATTGCAATTTATTTTCCTTAGGATTAAATTTTGAATTTATTTTTCACATTTTTATTTTTCAGAATTTATTTTTAGTATTTAATTATCTTTATTTTTCAGGTTTTAGGAATAAAAGAGCTGGATCAAGAAGGAGGCCCAACAAGGAGACCGCCCACCATCCCACCAAGGGCAGCCCAACATAGAAAATGCGTAACGGTTAGTTGCCCGCTAACGGCTACAAAAATAACGGGCAGAAATCTCGTAACATGCACGAGACAACTTGACCGTTGGAAATTTAATGCCGTCCCGGCACCTCTTGGTAGCCTCTATTTAAACCTTTCTCACCTCATTCATTCACTTTACTGTTACCTCCTTACTATCTTATTCTTGCATCTACTGCTCTCTAGCTAATTACCTCATTTTCAAGTTTCAGTTAAACTTCAATCGTCTCACACATGGCATCAGTATCCCAATCCAAACCCATCTTCCTACGCTTCTTCTCCCGTGATGATGAAAAAAGGTACAGAACCCAATTCGCAAAGCAAGCCATTTGGGAGGAACAAGAGTTCCATTACTCCAAGCAGACAGAAGATCTTGGCCTAGAGCCCGCCCTGTGTTGAGTGTGTAAAAGTTCTATTATTTACACCCTTTTTAACCCATATTTCTGCTGCATTCAAGCATCATTTCATTGCATTTAGGTTAGTTTACAACAAAACATCACAAATATATTAAAGGCACAGATTCTACTCAAGAATGGTGGTTTTTGCAGGTAGCTGCCATAGAAGACGGTGAAGGCAGGCGCTGGGCGGAGAAGCAGAAGAGCTGAACTGGTCAAGCAGACAAAGAGGACGATGCTGCCATGGTGCTGCCGTGACAGCAGAGGACGACAGCAAGTTAGTGGAGAAAAAGCAAAGTGGACCTCGATAGATAGAGAAAATTCTGCTCGTCTGTCGTGTGAAAACCATATATTTTTCCAAGCCCCGGATCAAAAGATATGTCAAGCCCAAAGTTCAAGGAGAGGAAATCCCAAGAAACAAGGAAGACGGCTGGAAAGTAGATTCCTTGAAGATTAAGTCTTTATTAGAATCATACTTTTAATTAAAGTTGTAATCCTTGTTAACTTAGATAACTTGAGCCCAAAGCTTATATAAGGGCATGTATTTTAACCTAGGAGATGTATCATAGCCGATTACCCCATAACCAACAACCAAAAACCCCTAGCCGTTTTCCCGCCGCCGACATGTTCTAAATCCTTCCTAGGGCCACGTGTTGATTTGTAAAGTAGTTGCAAGGGTTGTTTTGTTTTAGGAATTTTCAGTTCAATAAAATAAACTTCAAGTTCTCTTATTTTGGTTATTAATATCTTGCAAGAGCATCGGGAGAGCATTGTGAGGTTATCTATTTACTTAGCATCGGGAGAGTTAAGTATACGAAAGAAATAAGAGCAAGTTCTCTAGTTTATTGTTGAACTATCTCGTGCCTAGGGATAGGGCGAGGTTAAGTGGCTAAAGAAGAATTCATACACATCGGTGTTCATCCTTCGATTCACGCCGGGAGGTATCATCAAGACGTGATCATCGACAGACTTGGACCTAGGGATAGGCCAAGGCAGATCTGGGATTCTTGCCAAACTTGAAAGTACTGAGTTGGTGTGTTTGCTGCCGCGACAATCAACGGACCGCTGCCGCGACAGGTGTTGTCCGCGACGGGCGCGACGACAGAACTGGATTTCCTAAACTCTGCAATACCTGCACTACTGAGCAAATCAATACCAGCCCATTCTCTCTATCTTGATATCTTTACTCTTTTATTTACGTTTTCTTCAATATTTTCGTGACAACTCTCAAATACTTTCTTTACTTTCGTGCAGTGAATTAAGGTGAAGCTATTAGCCCAATCCCTGTGGAGACGATATCCGATACTTCGTATCACTTTACTACTTGCGTCGTGTACACTTGCACTACCATTGTGATAGACTATTTTTACACGCAACAAGTTTTTGGCGCCGTTGCCGGGGATTGGCAACATAACTCCACCTTTCTTTTATTGCACTTTTCGTTTTTATTTTTTTTGTTTTTATTTTTATTTTTCTGTTTTTCTTTGGTGCATTCAACTCTTGCTTTTCACAAGGTTTCTTGTTTATGCGCAGATCGAATCGAGGTAAAGATCCTAAGTATCCATTAGATCCAGAAATCGAACGATCATTCAATCTCAAGAAACAACTTCGTCACCTTCTAGCCAGGAACGAATACCTTGAGGAACAGTTAGAGATAATGGCACACCAAGGAAACGACCCTCTTGTTGGAGATGAAGAGGGCAGACCGCCTGTCGGCAACCCTGCCGCCGGCCGACGGTCCTGTCGTGACTACATGTTGAACGATCATGTAGAACTGGAGACCACGCTGCCGGATATAGATGTTGACAACTTCGAGCTGAAACCTGTCATGTTTAGTATGATCAACAATGCCGGGCAGTTCAGTGGTGCTGTTACAGAGGATGCCAGGGAGCATCTCAAAACGTTCCAGGAAATCTGTGGTTCGTTTAGACTGCCAGGAGTTAATCCGGAGATACTGAGGCTTCGATTATTTCCCCATTCATTGAGGGATAGAGCAAAGACTTGGTGGAACAAACTTACGCCGGGTTCAATTAGAACTTGGGCAGATTTATCTCGTGAATTCTTATCTCGTTTTAATCCTTCGCATTTATCTGAGCGATTACGTAACGAAATTGCTACTTTTCAACAGGAAGATGACGAGCCAATGCACGAGGCCTGGGACAGATTTACTACTCTTCTATGGAACTGCCCAATGCATGGATTCCCCGTCTGGAATCAGGTAACAAAGTTTTATAATGCTGCCAACTTACAAACTCGTATTCGAATTGATTCAGCAGCAAACGAACTATTATTGGATAAAGATCCGGACGAGGGGGTAAACGGGTACTAGCAATGAAAAAGTATTGAAAAATTTGGCTAAGAATGAGGAGCAGTTTCCGACAGCAAGAAGAGGGGGTAAACGGGTACTAGCTGTCAAGGATTATGAAGCCGACAGCACGATGAAATCACATGTAGCATTCCTTACTAAAGCAATGAAAAAGTTATTGAATGATGATGGACAACATGGATTTGCTGTTGAGGAGGTATGTGAAATCTGTGAGGGAAATCATGGTTCGGATGAATGCCCGATACAGTTAGAAGAGGGAAAATATGTTGGAAACTACAAACCAAATTACAATTCCAACAACTATAATCCCAATTGGACGAAGGATCCCAAGTTTTCTTGGAGTAATCCTAATAATGCCCTGAATCCTCAAGCACATAATCAGAATCAGAGAGGACCTAGATTGCTGAAGCGACAGCAACTGCCACCGCAACTGTCGCCACAGCTGCCGCCGCAGCAGCAACAACATCCACCAGCCGTCACGAGCAGTATACTGGAACAGACTCTGGCCACTTTTATGTCTCAGACAGGTACTTATATTGAGAATATGAATCAGTTTGTCAAGAAGACAGAAAATTTCATGGATAAAACAGAGATGCGGATGGCGAATCATGAAGCTACTCTGAAATCTTTGGAGACACAAATGGGTCAGGTTTCCCAACATATTAAGCCAAGGCAGACTGGAGGATTCCCTAGCAATACTGAAAATGCTAGGCAGCCCACACATGAGCAGTGTAAAGCTATTACTACTAGGAGTGGGATGAAACTACTAGGGCCAGAAAAGGAAGCTGAAACAGTAAAGAAACCAGCCTTGGACAAACCTGCCGAGGAAGCTGCCCCGACATGTAACAAATAGACTGCTGCCGATGAGCCTGTCACGACAGCAGAAGCGACAGAGGAGAAGTTTGATGAACCTAAACCTCCTCAGATTCGTATGCAGTGGGAAGGACGTATTGCTGATTACCGTCCCCCACCTCATTTTCCTCAACGGATACAGCAAGCTAAGCAAGAATCTCAGCTCAAAAAGATATATGATATTTTTAAGCAGGTTCATATTAATATTCCGCTGTTAGATGCCGTTAGAGAGATGCCCGGTTACGCCAAATTTCTCAAGGATGTCATGTCAAAGAAATCTAAACTTGGGGAGTTTGAAACGGTTAAGATGACAGAAGGTTGCATGAGTATTCTTCATCGGCAGCCACCCCAGAAAAAGAAGGATCCGAGGAGCTTCATCATACCATGTGTAATCGGAAATAAATATGTAGGTAAGACACTTTGTGATCTTGGTGCTAGTGTTAATTTAATGCCAAAGTCTGTTTTTCAGAAATTAGGTATTGGAAAGGCGCGGCCCACGACAGTAACTCTGCAGCTGGCAGACCGCTCTTATGTTCATCCGGAAGGAAAAATTGAAGATATTTTGGTTAGAGTGGATAAATTTATTTTCCCTGCTGACTTTCTTGTTTTAGATTGTGAAGCAGACGAAAACGCACCAATCATCCTTGGGCGACCCTTCTTAGCCACGGGAAGATCACTGATTGATGTGGAGAAAGGAGAACTCACCATGAGAGTGAATGATCAAGAGATTAAGTTGAATGTTCTCCAAGGTATGAAGCATGCTGATGCAGACGAGGAATGCAAGGCTATCACTGAAGTTACCCTTGATCAACCCTGCATCAGGTCGGGCTGTCACGACATCAAATTTGGGCACTGCCGCGACAGCCACCTACAGGCCTGTCACGACAGCACTGATGACAGCACTGACGACAGCGACTCCTCTGAATCCGATACATCTGATACTGAAGATCAGGAGGAGGTAAACTGGATAGGCAATCGTCCAGGTAAGTTATTCGAACCTTTGAATTATACTTTGGATAACCATGTAATCCAAAAGCCATCTACTGTTGAGCCACCTGCCTTAGAACTGAAGCCCCTGCCAGGGCATTTAAAATATGCTTTTCTTGGTTCAAATGATACGTTGCTCGTAATCATCTCTTCTAAGCTGCCACAGGAACAGGAACGACAGCTCATAGGCATGTTGCGGCAGCACGAAAAGGCGATTGGATGGACGATAGCTGACATTCAAGGCATTAGTCCGGCGTTATGCATGCACAAAATCCTTTTAGAAGAAGATCATAAGCCGACTATAGATGGCCAAAGGCAGTTAAACCATGCGATGAAAGAGGTGGTTCGTAAAGAGATAATCAAATGGTTAGATGCTGGTATTATTTACGCCATCTCCGACAGCAAATGGGTGAGCCCGGTGCAATGTGTTCCAAAGAAAGGAGGAATGACCGTGGTGACCAATGAAAACAATGAGTTAATCCCAACCAGGACTGTGACCGGTTGGAGGGTTTGTATGGACTATCGGAAGCTTAACAAAGCTACCCGAAAGGAGCACTTTCCTTTACCCTTTATTGATCAAATGCTGGATAGATTAGCGGGTAAACCTTACTATTGTTTTCTTGATGGTTATTCAGGGTATAATCAAATTGCTATCGCACCGGAAGATCAAGAAAAGACGACTTTCACATGCCCCTACGGAACATATGCTTTTAGGAGGATGCCGTTTGGATTATGTAATGCACCCGCCACCTTCCAAAGGTGCATGATGGCCATATTCTCCGATATGGTAGAGGACTTCCTTGAAATTTTTATGGATGATTTTTTAGTCTTTGGAGACGATTTTGAGAGCTGCCTCGGCAATCTACAAAATGTACTTGAATGATGTGAAAAAGCGAACCTAGTTTTAAATTGGGAAAAATGCCACTTTATGGTGGATGAAGGGATAGTCCTTGGCTATAAAATTAGCTGCCGTGGGATAGAAGTCGACAGGGCCAAAATAGAAGTGATCGAGAAGCTGCCGCCGCCGACCACAATCAAGGGTATTAGAAGTTTTTTGGGACATGCTGGTTTTTATCGGAGATTCATTGCAAATTTCTCAAAAATCACCAAGCCCCTATGCCATCTTTTGGAGCAGAACCGACCCTTTGACTTTACTGATGAATGTACTGAAGCATTCAAGGTTCTGAAGGAAAAACTGGTAACAGTCCCAATAGTACAGCCACCAGACTGGACACAACCATTTGAGATTATGTGTGATGCTAGTGACTATGCTGTCGGGGCAGCACTTGGGCAGCGGAGAGATAAATTATTTCATGTCATCTACTATGCCAGCAAGACACTAAATGACGCCCAAGTGAATTACACCACTACAGAAAAGGAGCTATTAGCTGTGGTGTTCTCCATTGACAAGTTCCGTTCCTACATACTTGGGACAAAGGTAATAGTGCACACAGATCATTCTGCCCTGAAGTATTTGTTCGCGAAGAAGGATGCAAAGCCTAGATTGATACGGTGGATCCTGCTATTGCAAGAATTCGACCTTGAAATCAAGGACAAAAAAGGGACAGAAAATCAGGTGGCAGATCATTTGTCAAGGTTGGAGAAGGGACAGAGTCTACCAACAGATGAGACACACATACTGGAGACCTTCCCAGACGAGCAGCTCTTTGCTGCCGCAATCGCTGCCGCGACAGCCATGGCGGCAGGTAAGTCTTCTGAACTCCCATGGTATGCTGATTTCGTTAATTTTATAGTTAGCGGAATAATTCCTTCTGATCTTAATTATCAAGCCAGGAAGAGGTTCCAAAATGATGTTAAGCATTATTATTGGGACGAACCTCTTCTTTTCAAAATTTGTGCAGATCAGGTCATAAGGAGGTGTGTACCACAAGAAGAGCAAGAAGACATACTTCATCACTGCCATGCTTCACAGTATGGAGGTCACTTAGGAGGCAACAAAACTGCTGCCAAGGTGCTGCAGTCAGGGTTTTATTGGCCGTCACTGTACAAAGATGCACAACTCTTTTACAAGAACTGTGACAGGTGCCAACGGACAGGAAACATCTCAAGGAGAACCGAGATGCCGCTGCAGAACATACTAGAAGTCGAAATCTTCGACGTTTGGGGGATCGATTTTATGGGACCTTTTCCATCTTCATGTGGAAATCTATACATCCCCCTGGCAGTATATTATGTCTTTAAGTGGGTTGAAGCTATCGCCACTCAAAAGAATGATGCCAAGACAGTCCAACGGTTTTTACACAAAAACATCTTTTCTAGGTTTGGCATCCCTAAGGCGATTATCAGTGATGAAGGGAGACATTTCGACAATAGGGTTATTGCTGCCGCCTTGAAGAAATATGGTGTCAAGCATCGGATCGCGACAACATACCACCCACAGACCAATGGACAAGCTGAAATATCTAATAGGGAAGTTAAGAACATTCTCGAGAAGATGGTTAAGCCAACTAGGAAAGACTGGTCTTTACTCCTCAATGATGCATTATGGGCATGTAGGACAGCTTTTAAGACTCCATTGGGCATGTCTCCGTACTGATTGATTTATGGAAAAACCTGTCATCTGCCTGTCGAGATAGAGCACAGAGCATATTAGGCAATCAAGGCAGTGAATATCGACTTGGACAAGGCAGGCCAGAAAAGGCTGTTAGATTTGAACGAGATTGAAGAAATATGGACAATGGCCTACGACAATGCAAGAATTTACAAGGAGAAAACTAAGAAGTGGCACGACAGGAAGTTGCTGCCACGACAGTTCTGCCCAGGGCAGCTTGTATTGTTGTTTAATTCTAGACTGAAACTTTTCCCAAGGAAACTGAAATCTAGATGGTCTGGCCCGTTCCAAGTTATACAAGTTTTTCCCCATGGTGCCATCACAATCCGATCATTAAAAGACGGGCACCAATTCAAAGTCAACGGACATCGCCTCAAGCATTATCAGGGGACTGAAGCCCCAGGAATGCAGGAAGTGGTTACCTTAGGAGATGCCCCGCAAGGCATCCTTAATTTAACCTAAATTTTATTTTTTTATTTTTTATTTTATTTATTATTTATTAGGAAATAAGGTTTATTTTATTCGAATAATGTTTTTTATATTTATTGTTTTTAGGAAATAAAGGAGTCAAGAAGAACAGGAGAAGTGAATCAGCCCACCACCCATCCATCAGCCCAACAAAGCCCAACATTGAAGCCTGACGTTCCAGCTGCCGCGGCAGACACGGAAAAGACAGGCTGTCACCAGACTGTCACATCAGACGCGAAAACGTGTGACAGACGCGTAACAGACGCAGAAACACGTGTCAGACGCGTCAGACACGCTATAGATCAACAGTCGCCCCGTTATTCACGCCTGCCGTTACAGCTTCAACGGGCAGCTATTCCTCTCCTATAAAACCCCGTTTCATTTTCATTCCATTCACTTCTGTTTTTCCTTACTTGCTCTCCCCTTTAGTTTTCTTTTGCTTTATTTTACTTTCAACAACCCTTGCACTAACATGTCTTCCAGAAGAACCCGCCGCAGTGCTGCTTCAACTTCTTCACCGGCAGCACCTACCCCTCAATCCTTTGCTACTAAAGATTTATGGGAAGAAAGAGGCTTTCTTTACACCCCAAGAGCAGTCAATAAGGGCCTCAAGCCTTTCATCGCAAGGACAATTAGAGCTCTCTTGTGGGAAACATTCACAGAGCAGCCAACAGAGATGAATGAGACGCTGGTGAAGGAATTCTATGCTGCCATCGACAGCAGGACGACAACAACAGTGACTGTCCAAGGGATAGAAGTGCAGTTCATAGCTGAGCGCATAAACTCTTTCTATGGTCTCCACTCCGGCCCCAATGACGATGCTCACCAGCACTTCCTTGACACTCTTGACGATGTTGCCTTCGATGCTGTCATGGCAGAAGTAACAGAAGAAGGGACTAAATGGAACACGAACCGCAAAAATCCCCACACAGTGAAGAGGGGGCAGCTACTACCGGAGGCCAAACTGTGGAATGCCTTTATTAAGAAGAGGATTCTGCCGTCATCACATCACACCACAATTGACCAACAGAGGTTAGCCCTAATACACTCCATTCTAAATAAACGACCCATTAATGTGGGGAGTTATATACGGGAGAGTATTTTGGACTGCGCCCATAGATCGACGGCCCTCCTCTGCCTTCCCTACCTTATCACATCCCTCTGTCGCTGTTATGACGTGCCGGAAGCAGACACCGATCGAATAGTGAAAGGACGGGGCTAGACAGACAAAAATATCATCAGCCTCATGGAGCTGACAGTGGCAGCCCCTATCAACTCCTTTAACCCGGCCGCCGCCACAGCAGAATCATCAGAGCAGCCAACTCCTGAACCTTCCGCAGCAGCTGCTCCGATAGACCCATCCACTCAGATCCTTGCTGCTATTCAAAGGATGGAGGACAGACAGCTGGGGTCTAATGACATTCATCAAGGATTTTGTCGCATCTACGGTAAATTTCATTCACCATACTTTAAATTTTCCTGATGTTGTCTTCCCCACCTTCCCTGCCCACTACTTCACTGTCCCTACCCCTGCCCACACACCTACACCTGCTGCCACACCACATACACCATCTGCTGCCTCCATTCCATCACCTGCACCGACGACAGCCGGCAACCCTCAGGCTGAAACATCCGCTCGAGGAACAAAGCGACCGGTACCTTCGGATGACATTGCTGCCTTTGTAGCTGGGTTCTCTTCTTCCTCCGTCTGGGCAGAAAGCGACACCGAACCCTCTATTCGGAGGAACTTGGCGAAAGAATTTACACCTATCAAGAGGCAGAAAAGAATGGCCAACAAGAAGACTCTGCCCAAGGCCAGCAGCAGCAGCAACAACAGCAGCTGGGACAGCGGCACTAGCTCTGACATTCAGGTTGTGCAACAACCAACCCAGCCTGTCCCAAAGCCCATAATCCGCCGCCAAATCCGCCTCAGCAGCAGTAGTGAAGACAATGCTTAAAATTTAAGTTTCTTATTCTCTTATTGCTGCATGCTATTTCTATATTTTGTGATGTACTGCCTTCATTTATCATTTTGTCATTTGCATTGAGGGCAATGCAACCCTTGAGTTTGGGGGTGGAAACCCTCCATTTTAATAGAGTCTAAGTACATCTTAGTTAATTGTTGGCGTCTTTACTCAGTTATTAGTTCTCTTAATTTTTTTTTGAAAATATAGAAAATTTTGGCTGAAAACTGTGAATTGAACTTACCTGTCGTGACAGCTCTGTCGTGACAGCGACTTTAGGATAGTTTAAGGAGAAGTTTAGAGCCTTTCTATAGTTTTGAAAACTTAAACACCATTGTGACTGTTATACTGCTTAGATTTCTTTTAGCCAAACTAGAATAGGAAGCTTAGCACTTGAATAGCCCCTAGAGGTGCCTAACACTGGCTCTAAGAAAGAAGTTTAGAAAAAGAGACTCAACAACCCTAGAGGTGCCCGAAACTGGCTCTAGGAAGTTAACTAGAGGTGCCTAAAACTGGCTCTAGTCATACTTTAGCTTGAAAAATAGAAAAATCGAGTCAAAACAAAAAAATCAAAGGAGCATGAAAAAGTTCATTCAAAAGATAAACTTCTGCATAAAAATTCGAGTTAAGAGTTAAATATTCTAGTGAAACTAAGAGAGTCTTGGCATATAAATGTTCACAAGTATGCACACACTGCACGAGGACTATAGTGAGATTCCGGACAGATCCTAAATTATCCGACAGGTTGCTGCCGCCACAGGGAACGAACGACGGGTGAGGGAAAGTTCACCGTTTGAAAGCCAAAACAAAAATATTTCATTTTTTTCCTTTTAGGTCTTAGTTGCTTGAGGGCAAGCAAAAACTTGAGTTTGGGGGTGTGTTGAGTGTGTAAAAGTTCTATTATTTACACCCTTTTTAACCCATATTTCTGCTGCATTCAAGCATCATTTCATTGCATTTAGGTTAGTTTACAGCAAAACATCACAAATATATTAAAGGCACAGATTCTACTAAAGAATGGTGGTTTTTGCAGGTAGCTGCCATAGAAGACGGTGAAGGCAGGCGCTGGGCGGAGAAGCAGAAGAGCTGAACCGGTCAAGCAGACAAAGAGGACGATGCTGCCATGGTGCTGCCGTGACAGCAGAGGACGACAACAAGTTAGTGGAGAAAAAGCAAAGTGGACCTCGATAGATAGAGAAAATTCTGCTCGTCTGTCGTGTGAAAACCATATATTTTTCCAAGTCCCGGATCAAAAGATATGTCAAGCCCAAAGTTCAAGGAGAGGAAATCCCAAGAAACAAGGAAGACGGCTGGAAAGTAGATTCCTTGAAGATTAAGTCTTTATTAGAATCATACTTTTAATTAAAGTTGTAATCCTTGTTAACTTAGATAACTTGAGCCCAAAGCTTATATAAGGGCATGTATTTTAACCTAGGAGATGTATCATAGCCGATTACCCCATAACCGACAACCAAAAACCCCTAGCCGTTTTCCCGCCGCCGACATGTTCTAAATCCTTCCTAGGGCCACGTGTTGATTTGTAAAGTAGTTGCAAGGGTTGTTTTGTTTTAGGAATTTTCAGTTCAATAAAATAAACTTCAAGTTCTCTTATTTTGGTTATTAATATCTTGCAAGAGCATCGGGAGAGCATTGTGAGGTTATATATTTACTTAGCATCGAGAGAGTTAAGTATACGAAAGAAATAAGAGCAAGTTCTCTAGTTTATAGTTGAACTATCTCGTGCCTAGGGATAGGGCGAGGTTAAGTGGCTAAAGAAGAATTCATACACATCGGTGTTCATCCTTCGATTCACGCCGGGAGGTTTCATCAAGACGTGATCATCGACAAACATGGACCTAGGGATAGGCCAAGGCAGATCTGGGATTCTTGCCAAACTTGAAAATACTGAGTTGGTGTGTTTGCTGCCGCGACAATCAACGGACTGCTGCCGCGACAGGTGCTGTCCGCGACGGGCGCGACGACATAACTGGATTTCCTAAACTCTGCAATACCTGCACTACTGAGCAAATCAATACCAACCCATTCTCTCTATCTTGATATCTTTACTCTTTTATTTACGTTTTCTTTAATATTTTCGTGACAACTCTCAAATACTTTCTTTACTTTCGTGCAGTGAATTAAGGTGAAGCTATTAGCCCAATCCCTGTGGAGACGATATCCGATACTTCGTATCACTTTACTACTTGCGTCGTGTACACTTGCACTACCATTGCGATAGACTATTCTTACACGCAAAACCCTGTTCGAGAAAATACATAGCAAGGGTTGATAGATGTTCGCATGATAGAAAGAGGCAACAAACATCACAATGGTCAGGGAATTCTATGCTCACAACCCCCGCCCTGAGATGCCATTCGTGTTTGTACGAGGGGAGCCTGCCAATCTGAACGTCACTGTTATCAACAGCTTCTACGACCTAGAGATAGACGACAACCCTCACGAGGAATGGTGGCAGTTACTGACGGCTACCGACTACGACAAAATCAAGGCCAAGCTGTGCAAGCCCAACACGTCGTGGTTGGCAGGAAAGCGTGACGGCTCTGTCCAACGTCACCACCTGCTGCCCGAGCCTATGCTGTGGATTACCTTCATCAAAAGGCGTCTGTTGCCCACCTCTCACAACTCTACCATAGATCGACTGCGCCTCACACTCATTCACAACATTATGATGAACCGGCCCATCAACGTTGGGGAGATTATATGTAAGAAGATCCACAATTGCTTCCGCAAGATGAAGGGCAGGCTATACTTCCCGTCACTTATCACCGACCTTTGTGCCAACTTCAACGTCCCAACCGACCCAGAAGATGAGATGACAGCTGCCAAGGAGGGGTGGACCAGGAAAGTCTACCTGCAGATGATGCAGGCCCCAGAGATAGAGCCCATCACCCCCAGCCAGTCCTCTGCCGCCCACCAGAGACTCCAACTGCCCCCGGCAGTATTGAAGCTGCTCCAACCAATGAAGTCATCACGCTGCTGCACACCCTCATCGACAACAACAAAAGGATCGAGCATCAGCAGTTAATCTTCATAAAGTACGTGGGGGAGGTACAAGATGCCTTTGTGGCATATCTCCTTCAGAAATTTCCAGACGACAGCCCCACCCTGCCAACCTTCTCCACTGATCTCGTCGCCGTAGCTGCCCCCGCACAAGGAACACCCTCAGCCACAGCTGCCCGTCATGCCGCCTTCCACCGCCAAATGCCGTCTCCGACGTACTACCCATCGTATTCCGCCACATCCGCTTCCAACACGGTGGTAGACTCCTCAGAGAGGCATCAGCAACATCATTCCCCCATCTGCACAGTGGCAACGGTGGCCAACACTTCCTCATCAGAAGAGGTTGAGCAGCAACCGCCAGCAACGAAAGCAACAGCAGTAGAAGTAGCAGCCCCAATGGCGATTGACCCTCCGATAGCACCAACGGAGGAAGGAACAAGGAAGAGGAAGCGACATATAATAGCCACCGAGCCAGAGGACGAGGAGACAGAATCAGAAGAGAGAGAAGCCCCTCCTACAGAACCTCAAGAAGAGCCTCGCCCCACTCCCAAGAGAGTCCAGCCGCCGCGGACAGCAAAATTCTCACCTACTAAGTCTACCGCCAGCCGCCTTATCATCCAATCCTCATCCTCCTCCTCCTCAGCAGCAAAGACCCAAGCCTCTTCTCAATCATATGCCAACTTCTAGTTTTTTTTCTTTTCTTTTCTTTATTTTCTTTTTATTTTTTATATCAACTGTATTTTTTTCTGTTTAATTTTCTGTTTTTATTTTGTGCATTGAGGGCAATGCCCATCTCGAGTTGGGGGGGGGTTAGCACTCATTATTTTGTAGGCATATTCTAGCGCATTTTAGGTTGCATAATGTACTTGCCTTAGAAAATTAATCAATTTTTTTGTTAGAACTTGTGCCTATGATAGGATAGCCGATTTTAATTTTTCGCACCAAGTTAAAATGAACTTAACTTTGGGGAAAATAATGAAGTAAACATAGAATTTTTCTATAGTTTCCAAAAATTAAAACATTACTGTTACTTGCTGAATTTGTTTGAGTTTCTGATAAACATTGCCTGTTGAATTATTTGTAAAATTCTAACATGGTTGTAGGAAGCTGCCGCGACAGGCAACAAACAGAAAAAAACAAAAACACTGCCAAGACAGGCAAAAGAAAAATTTTATGTTGTCTATCCCTAGAGGTGCCCGAAACAGGCTCTAGGAAGAATCATGTACGAGGACACTTCGCTGCTATCAAAGTCCATGAATCTGAAAATTTTGAAGTGACGGACAAATTAGCATGAGTGAATAAAAGTCTTCACGGGATGACTCTACTCCATGGGTTCGAGGTTTTGTAGTTTGCTCCTATCTTAATTTCATACCTAGAAGAGTAGTTGTGATGAGCTAAAGCCCTTATTGCCATGATTATTTAAATTGTGCTTAAATATACTGTCTCAACAACAACCTTGTATATCATGACAACATCTCTGTTTACTTAGAATATTCATCAGATTCAGCCTATACACAGTTCTGCACACACTTCACCGGCATATTATAGTTTAATTCTGAGGTAATTCATGTTATTCCCCTCTTAATAATTTAATGACAGGTGCGACGGCCTTGAGGTGTTAAATCAAGTTTAAAACAGAAAATTTTATTTTTG
Source organism: Hibiscus tridactylites (assembly GCA_958450335.1). NCBI lineage: Eukaryota > Viridiplantae > Streptophyta > Magnoliopsida > Malvales > Malvaceae > Hibiscus > Hibiscus tridactylites. Next base: position 31,678,514 of record OY288273.1, on the reverse strand, counting down.
ATTAGTTTAAAGGGCAAGTATGTTTAGGTTGCATTGCTTGAGGACAAGCAATAGTTCGAGTTTGGGGGCGTGTAAAGTGTCCTTAAGTTCTATATTTCATGCACATTCCCTCTCATATTATTGTTGTTTTTGAGTACATTTTAGGCATAATTAGGTTCATGCATTGTATTTTATAGCATTCTTTACTTTGCCATGCTTTTTATTGATTATCTTTTATTTGGTAAGGAAAAGGTACTGTTTTAGTTTAATTTTAGTTTCAGGTACTAGAGGCTGACAGAAGGAGAGAGGAGCTAAGGACATGATGCTGAGGCAGCATACTAAAGAGCTGTACTAATGCAGTTCCAGACAGAGACAACAGCTGCCGAGTAGCTGTCGCTACCCTACCTGCTACCCAAGACAGAAGATGAGAAATTAGAAACTAGAGTGCAATCTGTAGAGCAAAAAATTCCTGATCTTAACGATGCTGTCCAATAAATTTTTCGATGACTGTAACAACATGCAAATCCGTCGAAGAAGGAACTCGAGCTTACTTGCGGCCCAAGGCAACATGATTAAGTCCACATTCAACTCAAAGAAGTCAACATTTAGAGTTGCATTTAATGAAAAAGCCACTTTGAAGACTTCTACTCCAAAAAGGACTAGACCTAGCTAATGTCTATATATACTCATTGTAATTTTACTTCAAAACAACTTAGGTTTTTCCTTAGGCATAGTTTAGGTTTTCTTACCGCGTTTATGTTCTAAAATTCTCTTTGGGTTTGGGTTATGTTGTAATTAGTGTGAGAACAGTTGTTTAGGATTTTAAGTTTGTTTTTGCAATACAACTTTAAGGTTTGCTTACTTCATGTTCTTCATAGTTTTCAATTAAGGCGAAAGATTAGTTGATTACTACCCATTTGTTCGGTATCGAGAGCGTCAAACTCATGAAAGGAGTAAGTAGATCTCATCTATAGACATTGTTGATCAATCCAGCCTAGACATAGGTTAGGGTTTAAGGCGGCTAAAAGAGGACGAATTAACTTTGCTGTCTTTGCACGATTCACACCACGACTAGTATTATCTGCAGTGGGCATCAACAACATTCTGACTTAGACACAAGCAAGATCACTTTCGAAGCGTTCTGCTGAGCCTTGTACTTCTATCACGTTCGCCGCCGAGACACGCATCCATTCCACTGCCGGGGCAGCGAGAGCGTCAGAGCAGCCAATCTGCCATCTCCCGTCGAGGCAGCAAAGTCTGGTAGCACAAAAGCAACTTATCCTATTCAACGCAGTTTCACACTAAACAACAATATAACCCAGCCCATTCCATCAATCTGATTTCTTTCTTTTTTTTACTTGTGTTTTATTTTATTTTCTTCTTAAACAAACCAACTTATTTGTGCATTTACTTTTCTTGTGCAAGAACAACGAATCGAGTTAAGATGTCCAATCCCTGTGGGAGATGATATCTTTTATACTATTACTTGATAGGAGTGTGCACTTACGCTCATATTTAGAGAACACTAAAACGCTCTACAAGGTGTTTTGGCTGGTTTGCATCCTAACATCCTTGTTTCTAAAAGTAAATCAAGAATATACTTTTTTTGATTTATGACAATACCTACTTTAGACCGTGCTACTTCCATCCCCAAAAAATATCTAAGGCTGCCCAACTCCATAGTTTCGAATTCTGTTGATAATATTTTCTTCAAATTTTGCATTTCAACAATATCATCACCTGTAATAATAATATCATCAACATAAACGATTAAAATTGACTTTTTACCTAAGGTTGTCTTCACAATCAGTGTATGATCAGCCTGACACTGTTTATAGCCAATTTTTAACATAGCCTTGCTAAACCTTTCAAACCAAGCCTTAGGGGATTGCTTCAAGCCATACAATAATTTCTCCAGCTTGCACACTGTTTTACCATCTTTTCTTGTTGCATTCCTGAAGGAATTTACATGTAAACTTCTTCTTCTAGACTTCCATTTAAGAAAACATTCTTAATGTCTAGTTGGTGAAGTTCCCAATCCTTATTAACAGTTAAGGATAATAACACTCTTATCGAGTTTAACTTGGCTACTGTGGAAAATGTTTCTTGGTAGTCTATCCTATAGGATTGTGTGAATCCTTTAGCTACCAACCTTGCCTTGAACCTCTCAACACTACCATCAGAGTTATACTTAACTGTAAACACCCATTTGGAACCAACTAGTTTCTTTCCCGGTGGTAAATCTACAAGTGTCCAAGTTTTGTTGTTTTCCAGTGCCCTTATCTCTTCTTCTACTGTCATCTTCCACTTAGGATTTTGTATAGCTTCCTCTACAGTTTTTGGAATAACAAAGCTGTCCACATTTGCAGTAAAAGCTTTAAAAGAAGCATTTAGATTCCCATATGCTACAAATCTCTAGATAGGATGAGATGTGCATTTTCTTACCCTTTTCTTTGATCAATAGGTAAGTCATCAGTATTAACAATAGTAATATGAGCATTATTCTGATAAGTTTCCATATCTTCCAAGTGTTCCAAGGCTGTAGAACTAAATTCCAACTCTCGACAGTCTGTAGGTTGTATGGTGGTCTCTTTAGCAGGCTTCATTCTCCTTTTGCAAACACTGAGTTTCCGTTGTTCAAGTTGTTTAAGCGGGGTGTTTTTAGGAGTCATTGGTGTATTAGGAGAGTTCATACAAGGTAAAACAGTAGGTTCCAAAAAAAATTTTGGTTTTGAAGAATTTATTGGTTCTAAAAAATCTGCGGGTTTTGAAAAAGCTGCTGGTTCTGAAGGTAAAACAATAGGTAAAGGTAAACAAGGATAAAAATTATCAACAAGCTGAAATTCCCTTAAACTCTCCTCCTGAATTTCAGTTTTGGGGTAAAGGGTTTATGTTCATGAAAAGTAACATCCATCGAGGTGTATGTTTTCTTAGTGATAGGAGAGTAACACTTGTAGCCATTCTTAGTAGAAGGATACCCTAAAAATATGCACTTAATGGCTCTAGGATTGAGTTTAGTTCTAGAATGAGGATAAATATGAATGAAGACAGTGCACCCAAAAACCTTGACTGGCAGATTTGAAGAAAGTGGCTTAAAATCAGGAAAATAAGAAAGAAAGAAGTTCCTAGGAACTCTAAAATTTAAAGGTCGACTAGGCATTATGATTATAAGAAACGTGGCAGTAAGAATGGCTTCCCCCAATAGAATTTAGGAACATTAGTATTAAATAACAAAGACCGAGCCACTTATAATAAATGTCTATTTTTTTCTCGATAATTCCATTTTGTTAAGGAGAATCAACACAAGAAGTAATATGAACAATTTCATTTTCTTGAAAATAGGACCCCTAGAGTTCGTGTAAAGTATTCACTACCATTATCAGAGTGTAACATACGAGTGTGACTGTTAAACTGGGTCTCTATAAGATGGTGAAATTTTTTAAAAACTGCCTTAGTTTCAGATTTCTCTTTCATTAAGAAAGTCCAAGTAAGCCTAGTATGGTCATCGATGAAGGTAATAAACCACCTAGAACCGTCTATGTTTTTTTTTACTTTCGAAGGGCCCCAAATGTTACTATGCACAAGGAAAAAGAGAGAGGATGTTTTATGTGTTGATGGAGGGTATGAGGTTTTCTTGTGTTTAGCGAGTGGACAAATGTCACAAGTAAAAATAGTTGAATTTTTATTAAGAAACAAACTTGGAAATATTTTTGCAAGATAATAAAAATTAGGGTGTCTTAATCTATAATGCCAAAACAAAACATTATGGGATGAATCTGAAATAGTAGGAAAACAAGGAATCAGAGATGAACAATTTGACTGGGCTTGTTTATGCAGAGATTTTTACCCTTGAAGAATGTATAGGCAACAACACAACCTAACACTGCCAATCACCGTCTCCGAGTTCATAGCCTGAAATTCAGAAACATTCAGAGAAAATTTAGATGTGCATCGTAAATCAGTTGATAATTTACTGACAGATATAAGATTGCAGGCCAATTTAGAAACATAGAGCACATTTGACAGTATAAAACTTTCAGAAATCTGAATAGAACCACTCCCTTCAATAGATGACAGGGATCCATAAGCAGTTCTTATATGAGAAGAATATTGCAATAGATGAAAAGTCTAGAATAGAGACATATCACATGTCATATGATCTGATGCCCTTGAATCCACAATCCAAGATTGACAAGTACCATTGTCTGCAAAATTAACAAAAATTGAACTACCTCTTAAGACTGTATTAGCACTAGGTGAGTCACTTTGGGTAGTCATTTGGCTAATCAGTTTTTGCAAGTCTTCAATTTGCTGATTACTGAAACAAACCTTAGTTGCAGGTGCAGCTACATGAGCAAAATTCTCCTTATGCTGTCTTACAAATTGATTAGACCGAGATCCAATAACAAGTGTGGAATAAGTTTCAACCATCTTGCAATATTTAGAAGATTTTTTAGGATCTAAAACCTAAACTGATACCATATAAATAAGAAGTATTTGAGCATATAGGCAATTCTTACTCTGATTTTCTTATATTTTATTTACAGAAAACTTGCTTTTATAAAGGCCTATGTACAAGTGTTTCACCTTAGCTAGGTTATCTCTAAATCTTTATCTACACTTTAGGATAAGAGTTAGGTTAAAGATAAAATATCTAAGAGATAAGATATACAAAAGATAATTTATCTATTTTAAACGCTTCCAATCAACACATTTTAACTTAAATCACACTTATTTATGAGTTTAAACAAAATGTTGAACTTTTTTAAAAAAGTGATATTGGGCTTATATGTTTTAATTGTCTGGTGTGATTATAAGATAATATTTATTCATTAATTTTGATCGTTTAATAAGATACAAACACTCTAAAATGGATCGTGTCAAAATTTTTATTTCTTTTGTCGGTTTTTGCTTCCCAACTTCACAAGAGATCTTGACTCCTTTCATCGGCGATATTCGGTTGAAATGAATCGAGCCTATCAAATTATTGCATATAAGATAATACTAATAAGGGTTAACTACATAAATAGTAACCCACCTATTCTTGCGTTACTGTTTTGGTACACCATCTTTTTTTTGACAAAATAGTATCTAATGTTACATTTTGTTTCTATTACGGTACCCGCCGTTAAAAAATTAACAGTGTGTTGACAAAGAGAGAGAAAATCACACGTGGTAGGCCGCCACATCATTTTCTCTCTCCAAGTAAACATGCCATGTCAACTAAAATTATAAAAAAGAACATGTAGCATGCTGACTAGGAGTGAGAAAATGACGTGGCAACCTGTCACGTGTGATTTTCTCTCGTTTTGATACGGCCTCTTATTTTAGGCCAGGTGTTTCGATACACTTAGGGTCCGTTTCGATATAGTTTTGCTACTGGAAATCTGAGAAATTGCCGATATTTTGGGGGTAAACGGATCCAGGTGTTTCGAAACGATCAATATGTCGTTGACCACGAGAAGTTGACTGTTGGGGGTGTTTCGGAATGATTAACCACCGTTCCGGTACGACCTTCTCGTGTGGACTTGGGGCCGTCGACCAAGTCAAGGCGTTTCGATACACCTCTTGGGTGTTTCGAAACGACCTGCTTATAAACTTAAAAATAGGCTGTTTAACATGTTGTTTGGGCTTGGTTGCTTTTTTTTCATGTCGTATTCCGCTGTCGTGATCACATAGGATTTAAACGTGCCTTTAGAGAAGATTTAATTAAAAGAAATTTTTAGGGTTGCTAACCGAGGTGGAACCTTAACGGGTTTCACATCGGTTTTCCCCGTGTAGCCTACTCGAACCGGTCAATCGACCAGACCGGGGCGAGGGGGTTACAGGCTAGGTAGATTAGGCCTTTTTTTTTTAAAAAAATAAGACCGGTTTAATTGTTTCTAGTCTTGTGCCCGTTTCATAGTGGCACGATTCGTACAATTAAGTCGGTTTAGGTTTAGAGCTTTAGTCGACTTTAGGACTTTAACCCGTTTAATTCGCTTAAATTTTTCCTTGTCTTATTGGGACGAATATTAAGTTCATTAAACCAGATAAATTTTTCTTAATTATTTCTTTAAGATAAAATTAATATTGAATTTAGATGGATATAATACAAGATAATTCATAATTTATTAGGGCCTTCTAGTATTTAGGGCACAATCAATTTAGGGTTAATATTAGGATCACCTAATTAATAATTAGATCACTTATCGGACTCCCATAATTTGGGCCTTTTAGGATAGGACCTTGGGTGGGCTTTTGTATGTTTACCTTAAAGTTTTTTATGACTTGCATTTATATTTGTCATCCATGTGACCTTTAATGGTTTGACATGTTAATT